>OX421917.1:13003200-17803200 GCA_949128165.1 Lathronympha strigana | reverse complement strand
TTTTTCATTATTTTATTATATTCGCGTTTAAGGATTATGACCGGCGAGGATAGGATCATTTTGAGCGTCGAGTAACTCGAGTAACAATTAGTTTCTTTACATTTCAGTTTATATTTCAGTTGGTCCTAAATAAATAGAAAATTTAAATGAGTCTTCTAAGCTTTCATTTCATTTTTAAGCTTAAAAATCACGTCTAACTGAATTAGACTCACTTTCTAAAAAAAATTTTACACGTAAAATTAGTTCTTTTTTTTTAAGATAAGTTCAAACTAAACTGGATTAGGAATTTAAAAAGCTTTCGTCTAAAAGAGTTGCCATTTATTCGTCCTTACTTTTGCATTTATAATAAATTAGACTCTTTATTTTGTAAAAAAAATTTATTCCCATTTCGGGAATATAAATTACTTAAAGATAATAACTTTACTTTTGATGAAGTGGCTTGGCACTTGGTATTTTATGTCACTTGGGTAAACTAAGAAATAATATATAAAATATGATATATCTTTCTATAGGCTTAAAGAGCGCTAATACTTTTGTATTAAGTGAAAAAAGAAGTTGTAAAAAATGTGATGCTGTTTGTTTCAATTCAATACATGGCAAGTCGTCCAAATAAACAACTGAAACGCTGTTTATTGAACTTTTTATTCTGCAGCATTTTTTTATTTAGCATAATTATGATTATAATGACTGCCTTACACGGTTTTTTTTTTATTATTATTCAAAAGGTGTACATAGTTACATTAATTGGTATTATAACCCGCCAAACTGAGAAACCAGTTTATTCGCGAGATCGCGCTCATGCTATCTAACAATAGGTAGCTATATGCACCTAGTAATTATTATACTATAATACTTTATAACTAATCCTAAAACATAAACAAGAAACAAGCTTTCTACAACATCAATGTTAAGTTCTTAACACGTTAAGCAAACCCTGGCGTTAATAATTCACCTACAACTTTTTTTTTATTAATTTTAAAATAAGGAGGCGTGGAAGGTTATTTTTGCAAAACTTGACCTAAGGCAATTTTTCCAAAAATATCCTTTTTAGAGAACTTTTCACTACTTTTTTGCTATATTTTTTTTCTTCTCTCAACCACTCAATTGTGTTACAAATCTTTGGTACTAAAAACTTATTTGTTCTCTTACCATAATAATTGTTTGAATAACTTTGTACAAACTTTTTTAATCTAGTACTCCTTGTATTATATTTATTTTTCTTAAGCACTTTGAAGTCACTTATATCATAATTTTCTAAAGCAATTTGGTACTGCACCCTTATATGTATAGGAAGTATTTTTTTTAGTTTATATAAATGTTCATAGTTTCCTTTACACTTGCTTTTAGTTTTTTTACTTACTAAGTATTTTATAAATCTAGTTTGCAACTTCTTTATTTCATCTAAATATGTATGGAAAGTCCTGCCATAAACACTGAGTCCATAGTTAATTACCGAATCCGCCAATGCATAATACACGACGAGTATTGTTCGCTTACTAATTACTGTATCCAAGTGGTAAAATTTACTCAACACTGACCTAAGTTTAGAACATACTGCAAGCACGTGAGTCTTCCAATTAAAGTTACTGTCTATATACATACCTAGGTATTTATACTTATCTACATACTCAAGCCTTTCGCAGTTACAGTTATTTTTATAGTTATGTAAACAATCGTAATCGTGCCCTACCACACCGAGCTCGTTATAATTAACACTTACAATTAGGTAAACTGGAAGAGATCCTTCAGAGGGATAAGTTCGCCTTTGTACTTTTCTATTTATTCCATTTTGTAAATGCATATCCTGTTTTGTGCAATACTTACAATTTTATCACTCCATACAACTTTTTGTTGAGCCAATTCTAATAATTATATTAATATTTTGACTTTTTACTAAAGTAAATATCGATTCACGTAAGCTAGCGCGGAAAATGTATAGCACTGTAATTAATTACATAGATATTCCGCGCCAGTTTCGTGAATAGTAATTAGTATAAATTATACTATAATTACTATTTAAAACGAGATATTTACCATGTACATTTGTTAATAATTATAGTGTAAATGACCATGTTAGCTTAAAATCTTATAGTATAAATTATAGATTAAAACAGATGTCATATACTAAAGAAAAATACCAACACCATCGGAAAAGCCGAGGGTCAAACTCGGGTCTTCAGCTTACGCGGCTAACGTAATAACCTCTAGGCCACCTGGTCTCAACGAATTAACCGCGTAAGCTGAAGACCCGAGTTCGATCCTCGGTCGGTTTGGCCTCCGACGGTGTTGCTTTTTTTATATATGAAATTTGTTTCAATTTATACATTATTACACCATGTTTATTTACGTATTTTTAGTCACTACGCGTGACATGTTTCGGAGATCTTCGAACTTCGTTATAAAGCAGGCGTTTTATAATATTAATATGTCTCGTCATGATAGTTTAAACTCGATATTTATTTAATTAATTATACTTAATTTGTATACGAAAATGGGAAAATAAGTAAGCTACTATGATGCACTTGAAACACACCAGTTTCTTACCGAGTTTTGGTTCCATCTGAATATCTTATATACCTACTAAATATCTCTACTTCAGTTTAATTATGTAATTAAATATCAAAATAAACGGAGTAAAAGAAAACATTGCTATAAAATTCCGTGGGCAAAAGACTCGGTGCTCTTTTTAATTGCACGTTTTAGCAAATCCCGAGTTCTCAAGTGGGGGCGAATTACTACTTTAATACATCAGTAATTTTATGTGTGTTAATTATGTTCATTAATTTTATTCAAAAACAAGTGTAGGCAGAAACCGAAATACAATATCAGAATATTTTAACTGAGCAAACAACTTCAAATAGTTTGGGAATATTGTTTTACAGTACATGCAGCGCACATATTCGGGACCCAGTAATAATTTCATTAGAGGGTAAATATATCCCGGGGGCAGACCGTATCGGATTGGATACAAACAAGCAACTAATTAGAGTGACGAAGCAAACGAAACCCTTTGAGCCGCACCGAGACACAGACGTCTCCACTGCTTTGTTGTTCTCACGTCAATCTTAATTACAGAAGGGCCTATCTAATGTCGGATCTTCATTTGTCACGTACGAAGATAGGTCAGTCAGATACACCACTTCTATTAATTACCGTATATAATCAAGGGCCTTTGAAATTCCCGGTGCGCAAAAGGCCCTCAAAACCGAAGGCCAATTACTGCTCACGTGTAGAACCTTGATCGAGCACCCTCACTAAAAGCTTTCGTTTTGTTCCAGGTAAACGTGAAAAGGGTTCTGCTATGAAATGGGCATTCGAGCATTATGGCAGGGGTTTTGGATCCTCGTGCTTATAAACCAGGCTGGAAGCGACTGGCTCAACTGTGCTTACATCGCACAGTGCCACTGCAAATGGTCATCCGGAAAAAAGACGGCCTCCTGCATATCTGCCGGTCTCGAAAAAATACCACATCTAGCGGCGGACATCCAAGTGCTCGATCTACACGGAAACCCATTGAAAATACTCGGACAAGACGCCTTCGCCAGCATAGAATTGTTAAACTTGCAACGATTGAATCTCAGCTCTACGAACCTGCGCTCCGTGAGCCCGAACGCCTTCAGAGAACTTCGCATTTTAGTCGAACTCGACTTGTCACAAAACGAGTTGTTGCAATTGTCACCTGACACGTTCCGGGGAAACGTCCGCTTGAGACTTCTGGTCCTTAACGACAACCCTTTGAGCTCACTAATTGCGGAGCAGTTTCCGCCGCTGCAACATTTAAAGAAACTAGAACTTTCCAGGTGTCGCTTGCGTAGTATTCATCAATTTGCTTTGGTGAATTTGCGAGCATTAGAAACTGTACATGTGCACCAAAATCTACTGACTTACGTACAAGAAAATACCTTTAACCTTCCTGTTTTGAAAACTTTGACGCTATCAGAGAACCCTTGGTATTGTGATTGTAGATTAAAACGGTTTCATGAATGGTTTTTAAATAGTAATCTTGGGAACGAGGAAGTGATTTGTAGCGGTCCTGAGAATGCCTCCCAAGTGTCATGGCGTTCTATCAAAGGGGAAGAAATGGTCTGCCCGCCGATTGCAGTTTCAAGTCCAAGGATTATAAGAACAGAGTCCGGCGCTGATATACGGTTCGGATGCTTCAGCCGTGGCGATCCTGAACCCATAGTGGCCTGGTACTTACACGACACAGAAGTCCAAAACGACACGATAAATCATAGTGAGATTGTTATAAATAAATATCAAAGTAACTATTTTAATGAGTTTAGTGACGATATCATAAACAAAAGTGCGCTATGGGTCAACGTGACCATAAATAATGTGACGAGTGAAATGTCTGGTGAGTGGAAATGTAGTGCGAAAAGTTCAGCAGGCGAAGCCACTGCTTATCTGACCTTAGTTCTACCCAAAGCGCGGACGGCGACAGCTCGCGTTGCTCCAGACTACTCAACTCTCTTCATGGTTGCCGGGTCCATGGTAGCCATGTTGGCCCTGGGTTTTGTAGCAGCTTGCGTTTGTTGGAATACCAAACGTCAAAGAATGCCACCAAGTAGAAGTTTCACAGACCAAGAGAAGAAGCTTCTCGATACGTCTTTAGCAGTCAGCTGCGATCGGACGAGCGGAGGAGGCTCCTCCTACGGGTTTGAGATGCTAGACCGATCCATGTCGATGGAAAGTGAGGATACACGGTGTTTAGAGCCAGTTCAAATAACTATCGAAGGCCCGCCTGGATCATTCCCGCCTCCGCCGGCAGAGTTTGCGTTACCTGCTCCATATGGAAACATTTTTATATCCGTGCAAGTTTCAGGTCATAACGATGAGTACCCCGACCTGCTCGGTGGTGGGGCAACGCTTCCCCGTAGAAGTCGCACGTGTTTCTTGAAATCTGCCTACGATAACATGGGACCTAGGATCACGGCTGCCGGTAGCTCCACCTGGTCCCTCCCCGGTGCCAACGTAGATAATAAGGATACCACCGCGCCCTTACCCCTTTCGACCTTTTCCACTGAATTTACCGCTCTATAAACTAGTCAGTAAGTTTTGAACCATGATCATTGTTTATTTTGCATAGTTTATCCGAGAGTTTGTTGTTGAGATTACTATTATTACGATGCCTGTTATATAAGTTACTTTGATAATTAACACTTTTAATAACATATCACTTTTGTAGACGTTGATTTTACTAATGTTTTAACAAGTTTAGTGTCATTTTATTATAAGTGAAATAGGACTGAGTACATAGATAGTATACGAACATCGACTTCTTTTTTTAACCGCGTTAAGAACTGTCTAAAGCTACTTTTACTATAAAGTATTGTAAACGTAAAGCTACACCCTAAGCTATATTTGTAAGATTTTTTGATCGAAAACTGTTGCTTTAAATCGGATGAGAGAATAAAAAAGATTGAACTAAAGCAGTTGTTGCATAATTATTTTGCTGTTATACATATTTCGCAGTAAAACTACGATCTTGATAATATTTTCTTCTGTTACCGAGATTGTTATTCATTGAAATTAAACATTTTAGAACGGATTAATCGCGTTTAATCGATTAATCCGTTCTAAAGTGTTTAATTTCTACGATCTAGATATTATAACAATAATCTCGTGCATAAATATTTCTGAATACCTACTTAGTTCTACTGCTAACTGGGCACTGTACCACCACAAAGATATTTACGTAGGTCGCTAAGAAAGAAATGAGATGCTTGAAATGTAGACATGGAATGCACATGTGTTAAGCTTATTTCTTTGGAAGTTGCACATTAGTAGCCAGTTCTGTTTAATAGGGATGACGACTAGGTTGTAAAACTAACATTCTAATTAGTCCATCAGTTAGATTATTTAAAATGATTAGACATGTATTTTTTCTTTTTTCAATTTAACTAAAATTGACGAAGATAAAGAGCATCAAAGTTCCGGGGTGGGGGCTTGTGACGTCACTACTAGGTAAGAATTGTACCTAATAGTGTCGTTACGCGAAACTTGAACGCACTGCATTTTTGTCATTTTTGATTTGACGCACGAAAGAAAAAATACGTGTACAATATTTTTTAATAATCTAAAAGACGGACTAAATAGATTTTTTTAGTCGTCTAGCCTATTCTATAAATCACAATTTTAGGGCCATTTTTATTACCCGTCCACACGCGTTTTTGAGACACGACTTTTTCGTGATATGTTATTTTACAACTGTTATAGCCACTTGCGCCAACCAGGGTTAGACAACTAACCCGAAATTACCTGTCCAATTCTATACTACTCCGGGTGGTGCAAGTGGCGATTAATTGTTTAAAATAAACACCTTCGTATGCAATGATTATAGTCAGCAAGAGGGAATCTCATTCATCTATATTACAATGATTTACAGACATTTTGTGACTTAGTACCGACTTACACTGTGAGGTGTAATATAAGTAACCTCGATTAGAACCATTTGGAGAGACCAATCGCTAAAAGAAGTAGTTACAAAAATGTGACAGTGAGGAAATGTTTGTGCGAGAAGACCTATGAATTTCATATGTGGATAAAGAGGAGATGCTAAAGATTGTATCGCATCTTGGGAGTGAGGAAGCTTTAATGTCGTGAAGTTTCACATATTCATACAAAGATCTTTTCTCCCGTCGTCCCATTGTAACAAAATAGCTTTATATTTAAGAAATTCATAAATTTGTTAATGGCGTTTTATTTATACCCCAAAATGCTATTTAAAGACTTATGATATGGGTGCATTCAATTTATAGATTTCGAACATCTCAAAACTTTTCTAGTGACCTAAGGTATACCTAACTTTTTCGTTCTGCTACTTTGACAAAATTTGTTTGCCGGCGTACATACGTGTTACTGCTTAACAACAGTAGAGATGCTTAGAGGAACTAAGTTTTCCTATCATTTTATTATGATGAACCTAAAACATATCGTATGATGTAATCCCATAAAGACTGCATGTGATTGCATATATGATATGTTATCCCGTGACATGCTCACATTCACAACTAGTTGATGAGCAGTGATTGCTTAAAACTGGTAAGACTATGAAATTTGTGAAATGGGCACGTTACAGTTTGCCTTTGGGAGTTTTTACATCCTCATATTTATCCACGAGTTTAAAGTATAAAATATAACCGCGCCAAGACTTGGCAAACAGCAGCCCCACTACAGAGATATAACATCGTGTCGTTGCCAAGTCTTTGCAGAATTACCTTAGACTGACACTATTTAAGGCCTTAGAGAATTTGTTACTTAGTCCCCCCCAATGTCCAGCACTTTGCGGATGATGACACATTGTGAACGGCCGTCCAGTACAAGCGTCAGGCTTGGCTTCAAGCTGATTAAGGGATTTGAGGAGTGCTAAGGCCGTTCGCATTATTTGCTTGATATGTACGCTAGACGCACCGCTGGAAGCTTCATTCGAGCATTTAGATTGCAAACTGTGAGCTGCAAACAATTTTTGTCACACCGTGGAAAATTGCTGCTATTGACTCCGGAGTAGCATATGACGTAAGTAAATATCTGGTAAGTACATTTATTAATAAAATCAGATATATTCTTAACATGTAAAAGCAATGCAGCAGTCTCAGATAAAATTGCAAACGTAAATTTCAGAATATGTCAGACGAAACGAGAAAAATATTTTTAAAAGATAGATGTTTCATATCAGGAAACAGGTATTTTTCCAATCCTTGAACATGTTCATTAATTAACGTTATACACCGCCCGTGTGCCCGATATTACAAGACAGTAGATGAAAAGATTTTTTATTTATTTAGAAAAACAGTCAATATACGGCACTCTTTGGACGGCATAGGGCTTATAATAAACACGACAGGGGTAGTTTGGCACCATTCGTACACGGGGAACATTCATACTTTGTCGATATCTCGATTGCAAAAACTCGCTAACATATTAATTGTGCATGGAAAACTCCTTTTAATACGCATAACGTACCCACGAAGAAAGGTGACAGTAAGTCTTCTGGTTTCCTTAATAATAGCGTTTTTGTGCAGTTTACTTACATTTCACGGCAGTAGCAATAATCTGTGACGTGATCGCGAACGGACGCCTAGCAGAAAGGAAATGTAAAGAAAAGCTTATTTTATAGTGCACGGAAATCGAATCCAAACACCGCACCGCTCCTAACTAGCGTTTTGCGGAAACTGTTAAAATATAACACGCACATGTAACACCCCTGGAGTTGCAGGCGTCCATAGGCTACGGTGACCGCTTACCATCAGGCGGGCCGTATGCTTGTTTGTCACCGTCGTAGTATAAAAAAAAAATATTGGCTGTGTGGTGAAGCAGATATTTACGTGGAAATATAATATTGAAGCCTTATTCTAACGAACAAAGAAAGCATATATTATAATTGACTTCTAAAAATAAAATAACCTATGTGGCTTGTGTGGTTGGAAGCGCTTCAGACACTTGAAAAATAGATTTAAAAAGGTAAAAATCGGTAAAAACTGTTTCTGATTTTGCAAGCGGTTTCATTTTTAGTGCAAAAGTGTAAATTCGTATTTGACACTCGTATACTTTGTGTGGTCTAAGAACCACCTTTTGACATATGTCAACGCCTACAGAACGTAAATAAAATCCTGTTAGACCCACTTGCACCACCCAGGGTTAGCCGGAAACCCGGAGTTAAGCTGTCAAATCCTATACAAAGAAACGGGTAACTCCGGGTTATGTGGCTAACCCCGGGTGGTGCAAGTTGCCCTTTTAATATTAAGATTTTTCATGTACTTACCTACATAATAACAATGTTTTACACTTTTTAAACAAAATTAAGGCCGTCCCCTATCCCAATGACCTCGGCCATTTGAGCTTTCTTCCCCTCCCGCTTCCTTTCCTCACCGGTTATACAATACGTCAATAAGCATAAGTCGTCGCCTAGGAAGAGCTGCTTGTACTAGGACGCAACCCTATAAACTACTAGTGCCATCTTACACGACTGGCCCCCGTCGCCCGCGCAGGCATCTCGAGCCGGCGTTTTCGGAAAATGCGTGTAATAGCTTTTACTCGAAAAGTACAAAACCTATCCAAAAATCAGTAGATGCGTTTAAAGTAAACATAAATATATACTGCTTGTCTTAGTTTCTTGTACTTACGACGCATAATAAGGGAGTAGATACAGATTTAAGGTAGATAAAAGAGTTTACGGTTATTTTTTTCTCTTGATGTATTATGTTTTTCGACAATTTAGTAGAACCAAATGTACACCAAATACCTAGCTACATTATATATATTTTTCAAGCGTTGTGCTTGGAGCTGAACAAAGCCTATTCATTTTAAAAACAGTGAAATATGCCGGGTAGCCCCTTAACCGTCTTTACATTTGTTTTAGAGCGTAGTTCACTCGTACACATATTAAACGATAATAATTCATCACACAAACAGCTTTTTTCTCAAGCAGTGTTGTGACCAATTCTGCCGTTTCAATTCATATGACAATTAAGTAAGTTAATAAAAATCGATTACAAAAAAAAAACACATTTAATGCTAAACGAAATGTAATTATGTGTGATAAGAAAGGTTATTTAATAAGATAAAACAACAAACCATAAATATACCTACGTGATCATTCAAACATTGTCTGGTTAATCGATTTTACCAAATCGTCAATAATCGCTAGATTGACAAATAATACTCCTTAGCCTCATCTCTACAAGCTTCAATAGACAATTTTCAAATAGTGGTTCTTGTACCTCCCAAAGTTTAAGACCAATGACATTATAAATTTACTAAAACGGGGCTTAATCGTGTATAAACTTTGGAAACAAACCTCCGACGTAAATTTTATTTTATTAAATTTTTTATTTTTTATTTTTTTTTTTATTTTTTTTTAGTAAATTTATAATGTATGAAAATCGTGAAAGTTTAAATAAGTGTTAAGACCAATGACGCCTCACACGCGACACACGCGAAAGCGGTCAAACGGTGAAACCAAAGTCATAGATGTATTAAATTTGATCACATACGCTATAAAAATTCGTTCAACTAAAAAGTCAAAGAAACAGACAATGAAATTTTCCCTTCAAGAATCTCCCTTTAATATTACCTACTAAAAATACGCCACTCTCTTAAAGTAAGATAAGTAATTCAATTTCGCCTCGGCTCTAAAAGATTTCACTCTATAAAGAGACATTCTTTCCCAATCCGCCAATATTGTCTCAAATAACCTTAACCATTTCTTATCTAACAAAAAACAGGACTAAGTGAGAAATCACGGCATGGGCCATGAAACGGAAGGTCGGGGCTTTTAACCAATGAGAAAATGTCCGTTTAATAGCTGTGAAGATGGTCACCCTACTGTTTTTGTCCCGGGTTATAAGGTGAAGTTGGCCACTCTAATCCGGTGGGACAGTCGATATTATTTTTGTTGAGAGCTTCTGTATTTATAGGGACCTTTTGAGTGCTATAAATGCTATAATAGTTATTCGGTAAAAGGGCAGCGTGTTACCTTTTAAGAGTATAACATTATTAAAAAAAATACAAAATTACAGTTAGGTTAGGTTAGTAATACCTATATTTTGTCTCTTTCAAACAAAAGAAAATAAATTTATATGGGTCAATCCGCGGCAAGAGTAACGTGAGTAACAATATTATTTCATTTTCCCTTTATTCATCATGCAAATTCGGGTATAATAATTTATCTCTAAATGGGCGTTTTTATTTTTTGTTGTACAAAAACCATTTCTGGAAAATTTAAAATTTTTAATTGTTTTCTTTTCAGAACTGCGAGCTCTTTCAATCCTAGTAGGAGAAAAAGTGTCCTAAATTTTCCATACAAATTTCAAACTTTCCATTAACGCTACCGCCATACTAAATCAATGAAATTATGGTGACGAAATGGAAAACAAATCTTGGGACACTTTTTTTCTCCTACTTGGATTGAATGAGCTCGCGATTCTGAATAGAAAACAATTACAAAAAATTAAATTTTCCAAAAATGGTTTTTGTACAACAAAAAATAAAAACGCCCACATGAGTGTTACTTTCCCTAGTTATAAATTGAATCATATATTTGCACCTGTAATTCAAATAAGCACGCATTGAAGTCGTGACTCATGTTACTTTTACGTCACGTGGATTGACCCCATTCATGATATCATTACTAACGGACTTTGTCAGTCTCCTAAACGACTAATCTAATTGATACTTGATCTGTCTACAAAGCAGGGGTTCCCTTCAGTTTTCAAGGTTCAAATTCTATTAGGGGCACTATTTGTATACATATTTGTGTGTTATGATATATACTACTCACAACTCAGAATTTATTAAAGTCATTGACGAACTTGATCGATTTGTGTAAGATTGTACAGTGAACCTCAACATCCTGCATAACATAAGCACAGCACAGCAGCAACACAGGAAAACATATCGGATATAATATTATTTGTAGAGTCATGGGCACACATTTTTCCTAGAATTAAACACATAATCAGCAATTATATCACATCTTACCCAGAGATCATTGTAAAAATTTTAGACCCTCAATTGGTTTTATAACCCCTTTGTTAGCCAATCACTGTCACAATCACTAATGAGCTGCCAGGCGCCCATATTAAGTAATAATAATATGGCGTACTTATTAGAGATGTCGTCGCTCTACTAATTGCAAACCTATTTCCGTAGCCAACTCTCCGTCTACTATTATTAGATTATTACCGGTACTTTATAAAGTCAGAAAGTGGATCAAATTTAGTTTAAAAAATAGGTGCTTATATAAAAAGTGTAATTAGTTTATCATCATCATCATCATCATTTCAGCCGAAAGACGTCCACTGCTGGATATAGGCCTCCCCCAAAGATTTCCACAATGACCGGTCCTGCGCCACCCGCATCCAGCGGACTCCTGCGACCTTCACCAGGTCATCAGTCCACCTTGTGGGGGGCCTCCCCACGCTGCGCCTTCCGGTACGCGGCCGCCACTCGAGAACCTTTCCGCCCAACGGCCATCGGTTCTACGTGCAATGTGCCCCGTGCACTGTAAGTAATTAATTAACACATAATTAAACATTTCTGCTTTTGATCCCGTAAACTACCTAATTGGAATACATTGTACCCTTTAATTTGTGTAATATAAACAGTTGCCGGACCTTCCTGGTACTAAGAAATTATTTAAATGAAGCATTTTGTGGAAACATGGAAGCAAAACACGGTGTCCCATACCCATGTTTACCATAACAACCGAATGTTTGAATAGAAAATTGTATGCAAATTTTCACTCAAAACAAGGGATCGCGATAGATACCTGCCCTGTTTGTATAATTTATTTAGAAAAACATTAACTTCTTAACATGTTGTTAAATAGTTATTAGTTTAAATACTAAATAATTTATAATTTTTATTTTCGGCCTGTACATCCCGGTCTTCGTCTTTCAGCCTCTACGTGGGCTTTTGAAGAATTTGTCTGTGTTATTTTATTATTTTTATTTTCTGTATGTTGCCCGACTTTAAAAATCGAATGTTCGGAATTAATACATGTACAATTTTGAATAAATTGACAAATAAAGGATATAATATTATATATTAGGTATAAAACATGAAGCTATAGTGATTTGGTGTGTGTTTTTAGGGAAAAAATGCAATTTTATGAAGGCAAAAATAATTTAATGGTGTAATGAGTAACAAAGGAGAAATGGTGAGGGGAATTAGCGGGAAACAGTAAAAAAGGCTGTTTGACGACTTCTAAGACCACGACTACTCTGCCAAAGAGTATACTATTAAATTAAGAAACTAATACTATTAAGATTTATGCGCATGTTTTTTTTTTTTCGAGATATTTTTTATTTTAAAATGGCAATGTATTTTTATGAGGTTATCTTCACATTTTATTTTGTTGATTTCTTCAAATACCTACTGTCATATTGTCATTGTGCATGCTTAATATATAATGTAGAAATATTGACGATGCAAAGGCGATCTAGTTGATCCTACTTGAATAAATTGATCTATTACCCATTTATCTCTTATCTCTGAACCAAAAGAATGAGTAGTATGAATTTTAAAGCGCTAGAAATTTGATATAAATGGAAGAAACGAACCTATTTTTACCCTAAAAGAGTTCACTTTTTTTTTCTTAGCGTTTTCCCGGCTTATGTCACGGGCTAGAGACCCTGTCCGCTTTAGCAACTAACAGAGAGACTAATGAGCGTAATGACCACATGTTAACGATGTATTGGCAAGCGATACCTATACCTACATTGCACATGCACATTGCACATGTGCATATGCATCGCCGATCCTGAATCAAGACGCAACGGTTTGTCGCAGTAATTCCCTAAAATGATTAGTACAAATTTTAAATGGTGCCCTTTTTAGAACAAGGTTTTATTATAACACTAGCTTTTGCCCGTGACTTCTTCTGTATGGATTTAGAACAAAAACAAGCCTATATGGAAATATCCTCTTATCCTAGATCCTATCCTGGGAAAGGTTCCAGGAGTCAAACTATCCCCATACCAATTTAATCTTGATTCGTTCAGCGGTTTTAAGAAGAGGTAATAGACAGACAGATTCCGAATGTAAACTGTAGTGAGACATGTTAATATTATAATAAAATTACGGATATCACTCACGTAGTTTTAGTCTAGACATGTTTCGGACATCCTATGACATTGGGATCACCCTGACCCGACTTTTCATCGAGAGCGCTTCGGGCGGCGAAGCGAAATGCTTTAGTACGCCCGCTTGCGTCGCGCGCGGTATTCGGCGCTTGATAATGGCATCATAGGATGTCCGAAACATGTCGCGCATAGTGACTAAAAATACGTGAATGTTATCCGTAACTTTATTATGACAGATAAATAGATAATAATTATGCGCTAACATAATATAATGCACAACCTTTTCAGTTTCCGTATACTTATAGATTTAAATTTGTGTTGATTATGTTTTAGTTTTAGTTTCTTACTTATACACTTATAGATTCAAAAATGCATTTTATAAAATTTTCTATCTCCCGCTTGCATCACAAACATATTGTATTTTTCGATGTAGGGGATGGATTCGCCCGGAACGCAATACATTGTTTATGTGAGAATGCACCGCTTTTCCCAATGTTTATGTAACTAACACTTCAAATAATTTCAATAATGGGCATCATTAAAATATTGTTGTTAGATGTATAGTTTTGACACGGACTGATGAAGACAAACAATAAATTAGCTAATAAATGTTGGACTTGTATAATAACGCACATATAGTATTCAAAACGAATCGGAAAGCTACTGTAGGTCTCTTCAACGGAGTATTGTAAAGACAAAAGGCACGGCCCATATATCGCAGTTTCCTCGGGCCACTCACGAAATAACTCACTGTCCGACGCTGGCACGTTAATCTCGGTGGCCAATGTTTGACGAATGTTGGTCCGATGCCAGTACCGACCCCCTGATGTTGGTGTAACTGTACTAATAATGTATAGCTGTCTATTATATATAAGAGGCAACAATGGCTTTTTACGATACAAGTGTGTGAAAGTAGTTTTTTTCCTAACAAGTGTTGGTGTGCGTAGAGCAGCCGCCGCGGTCAGACGCATGACTCATGAATAAGGGACACTGACTGTTCCGAAACATGTCGAGCTATTTTCGACTTTATTGACGTGAGTAACCCGATATAGGTATATTAATATGTCTGAAAGAAGAAGCTAAAAGAGTTTCGGTGATATTCAAGTCTGCAAACACGAATGAAGTAAGAGTTTTCAACTGACACCAGTTGGAAAATGCGTACATTTCAACACGTATGTCATACAAGATTCTACAATACATTATGCGAAGAGAATTTCAATGCTAGTGCGAAAAGTATGTCACGAGCCGTAGGCCAGTGGCAATACTCGGGACGAATGAAGAATGACTTATCCGCACGTGTACCGAACGAAGTATTTTGCGAAAAAAAACGAAGAACAAATTTGAAAGTGTTTTATTAATTCAGTCACCGTTGTAATACAGTTAAACAATGACGAAAAACTTAAAAATGTTTGTTTTACCTCATTTACTCTTTGTTAACACTATCATGAATGGCACTATTGATATTGCAAATCGCATGGGACAAATAGTGTCATGAATTCTGTAAGGTCTTAGAACATAGTTGCCCGATTGAAAACCGCCTCTACTTGACAGACGTTTCGTCAGCCTTGTTCCGTTTCATTCACACAGCCTAATAAGAACTGTTTCCATTGTTTAATATTTTTAATAAATGTTTTTGTATATGTGTCTTACCTTTGAGAGGCGTACACGGAGTCGAAGCCAACACGCGGAACCCTTTCGACAATTTAATGAAATGTAAGGGGTACACCGATCGGATGTTGCACCTGCCTGAGTCATGGGACGGCCGCATAACGGAGGTAATGTAAGGGATACACCAGGCGGATGTTGACTTGCCCGAGTTATGGGGCCCACGCAGAGGCAGCACCCGCCAGGGTGTATAGACTATATTGAGAGTTAATGGAATCTAAAATATATTGGACTATTAGGTGTAAGTGGTGGACTAAATACTGGGTTTGGAGGATAAAACCGGACGCCTGCCTAATAAAACGGTAAGCAATTAATGATTATTATTCTCTTTATTTTCTGTAATTCTTAGGCTAGGTAATTTTATAATATGATTATAAAAGTAAAATACAAAAACACATACAAAAACAATACAAAATACATATAAACATATTATAAAAAACCTAACCTAGAGTGCCGCCGGCAACGGGGCAGGGCCCAGGCTGCCGGTGGTTAGGGCCGCAGAGAAAGGAACCGCCGGACTATACGCGCCGTATCCAGGATTACTGCCTTCTGCATCTGACCCTTGATCCATCCACCTAGCGAGAGTCTCTCAAGATGTTGGTCGAGACTCTTCGCTATGAGACCGTTCGCTGAAACGACTATCGGGACAATGATCGTCGAGTCAACATCCCACATGGCGGTTATTTCGTGAGCCAAGTCAAGGTACTTACTGGACTTGTCCTTCTCGGCCTTCACGAGATTCTCGTCATGGGGGATGGTGACGTCGACGAGCACGGCCCGGCGCTGCGATCGATCAACCAGCACGATGTCAGGTTTATTAGCTACAATAGTCCTGTCCGTGATGATAGATCGATCCCAATAGAGCGTGGCACGACCATTTTCGAGAACTGGCGTAGGTGCGTACTTGTAATACGGCACTTCGTGGACCACAAGATCGTATTTAAGAGCAAGTTGCTGGTGAATAATCCTGGCTACGAGATTATGTCTGTGCAAGTACTCGCCGTTAGCAAGATGAGAACAACCGGAAATAATATGCCTGAGTGACTCTCCGGGACGGCGGCATGCCCGACAAATGTCGACCGTACCGTCCTTCAGGATATACTTCCGGTAGTTATTCGTCATGATAACTTCGTCCGCAATTGCACAGACAAAACCTTCGGTTTCTCCGAAAAGGTCCCCGAATCGTAACCAGTTCACCGATGCGGACAGATCTACATCGGGGCCCGCGAGGGCCTTGTAGAACCGCCCGTGTAGCTCTTTGCTCTTCCATACCGTCTTGCGGTCCTCGGTGCTTAGTACCACAGGTTTGCGCCAATTCTCGTTAGCCAAGGAGAGCGGCGTGAGATTTCTGTCTACTGCCACCACATCACGATGCATCCCACACTCGTTGTTAAGGAAATAATTCCTAAGATTGTACACCTCACGGTTGTGAAGGTTTTAATGATTATTATTATTATGAAGAGGTTAGACATGAAATATGAAATAATTATATCAATATCTTTAATATGTTTGCGTTAATAGTAGGTTTTTATTTTTATTACGCCTTGGTAACATAAACTAACATTAATACTCATCGGTCTTTCGGTTCAGTCATGAATTGGGACAACAACACTTAATTTAAAATAATTGGAAGAGTAAAAAGCACTAGTTCGCAAAAACGGACTTTGCGCACGCAAAGCAGCCAACGACAACACAAAATCGACATCTCCATACAAATGTGGTAGAAAGAGTAGATTCAGAGTATATAATTTTGTATCGCGTAGGTACACTGTTTCACCCTGTATAATTGAAAACCTTCCACTCCTTTCATCTATCCCACTGAAAAGGTCTACAAAAATAGGTCAGCATTTCCATTGCAATTAGAATTTTACGTACTGCGCCCAAAACGGACTGTGATAAAATGAACCTGCTGACATTTCAATTTTGTATAAAATAATAGCCGCCATTACGATTCGGGGCCCGTCCGACAACAATGTGCCCTGCATACTGAGAGGCAACCAATTTGCGTACCAAGGAGGTGTATGTCGAATATATTTTGCGTGTCGAACTGGAGAAATGTTAGTGGAAGGTTATAATCTTTCTTTAGTACGGATGTTTGAGTAAGTATGGGGTTATTGTGGTTAGTTAACTCATTAATATAATGTGCTCGTATATAGTGGAAAGCCTAGAATAAGCTACATAGATCAAGACAAAAATTTTGCAAGGACCTATCAAAGTGATAAAGAGGCTGCGTTGGATAGAGGAAAATGGAGGAAGTACCATGTGCTGCACTAAAATGAGCCCAACTATTGAAAAAGAAGAGAGAGAGAGGGGGTAATTAATTAAAATACGGCAAATTAACTAAGTAGGGAAATTATCACATTTATTATGCAGTAGAACGATCTGTCAGAGATTTGTGAGAAGTCTGGCCTTAAGGCCTCACTTTCGTTGGTTGATAAAATTCGCAAGACATTTCCACTATATCATAGCATCTGCTTTCATTACGATTCCTCCTAGGGTCCTCCCTAGGATCCTATGACATAGGGTATGAATATTTCCCGTCCTCCGCATACAGGCTACCGACCTATGAAACTGGGCCTTAAATTCACAGTTGCGGCTGCAACCGGGGCAGCGCTTCCGTTTTGAATGCAGCCTCGCATATTCGTACGCATTTAACCGCCAAAAATTCTAACCGCAGGAATTATATGGGGAGTTACCCCCTCGCGGCATGCCACCGCGGTTACAATACATACGCACTGGGCGGTTATTGCCGCATAATGAAACACGTATTTAAGGTAAACCTTAAATCCAATCTAATATCTTTTTTAGGCTACCATTATCATCATCTTAGCCGGAAGACTATCAGACGGCCGACAATTGGCATGGTGACAAATTTAACGTTATATATCAGTACTTTTTTACTGGATCTGAAAAACACAACATTTCAGCGGTACGCATTCTTTTTGGCCTCAAAATTTTGCATTGCTTTATGACTACTTTAAACCTTGCTCAAAAACGCTCGGCAGTTTCATAGCGTTCGATTGTGACGTCACAATTCCAAAATCGCCCGTGTAACATTAAAGAAAATTAAAAACTTATACAGATCTTTCTGTGGCATAAAAACTTATACAGATATTTTACTTAGTAAAATACCCATGGCACTCACTATGCATACCGTTGGTACTAATGTTAGGGTACCGAAGTTACCTACATCAAAAATACCATTGGGAAAAGAAGACCTTTAGATATTAATATTCGGATGATTTCATGCTACGTGAACAGCGGATAACTAACCAGGTGTATTGAATTCGAAACATCGAGAGAAGAATATTTTTTCAACCAACACACGAGTAAAATGCTGGAAAGAGAAAGTTATTTGGACGTGTTTGTTGAAATAACTTTCTTTCCAGCACTTTTATGTATGTTTCGTTTTGCTCTGGTAGCTTTAACTTTTAAATCGTGTTACAGTACTTTTTCAAGTATATTTTTGCTAGTAAATGTACAGTAAACCAATGAGGATTACCGCGAGTCGATTTTCCGCTAGGGGCGCTAGTGGAACGTGGGTCCTGCGGGAACATTTCAAACGTCCCACAATTCTCTCATACTGGTACAGGACCCGCGCATGAGTGCCGCCGCATGGTGAGCGACAATACGGTAGCTCCACTAGCTCCCATTGGAACCCTAGGCCAGACTAGAACCATAGCTGGGCATTAACTCGTTAATCCGTTAATCGTTAATTAACGAAGTTAACATTTTCTTTAACGGATTAACTTTTAAGTTAACTTTAAAATATGTTAACGGAATCATTAACTTCCGTTAAATTTTTCCAAGTCCGTTAATCGTTAATCCAGTTCCAAAATACTTACCAAAAAGATTTTAAGTTAACGTGGTCATTTGCATTATAACTAACGGGATAATTACCATGTACTTACGTTAGTTTTATTGAGCACCCGATATTTCGACACTGTTGCAAGCGTCATGTTCACGGAGTAAACTCATTTTTATGTTTGTTACCTCAGAACTCCGTCAATACTGAACCGATTTTTAATTTTTATGGTGGTTGCAGATTGGTCCAATTTTTTTCAAAATTCATTTCTGATGATGGGATCCATGAGAAATTGAGGGAACTCTTCAAATTTGATAGGCTTATGCGTGATGATTTGGGTGTTTTCTTAAGAAACTCGAGCATTTTTCTTTACGAAAACCATGAATTTGGTGGAGTGGACCTGATGATGGAGCCTAGGGAACAAAGAAAATGTGGCACAGTGGAACTGCCTGTTAATTCCCATCCTATTTGAGACATTCATATTTCATTTGTAAGGAAATAACTTCAAGGTCCCATTTGATTATAATTATATTCTGATGGTGGAATTCATGAAGAAATTAAAGAACTCCTCAAATTTTAACGGCACATGCCAATGCATGTGATTGGAAGGTTTCCTTAAGTAACTTGAAAAAATGTTTGGGGGTACCAACATTTTGGTGGAGGGTACCTGATGATGAAGACCAGGGATGGCAAAGTGGAATTGGTCGGTAAACACAGACATTCATCTTTCGATTTGATTTCTAATCTGATGAGAGTTCTTGAGAAATTCAGACAACCTTTAAATTTGAACGGCACGTCCAATTAACGTGATTAGAGGATTTTCATAATTAGTTGGGGCATTTTTCTTAACCAAGCCATCCATTTGCTGCAGTGGACCTGATGTTGAAGACTAGGGATGGCATATTGAAACTGCTCGATAATTTCTAGCTCTGTCATCTAACTTGAAACATTGTTATTTTGTATGTGACCTCGGAGGTCTAAGCCATGAGACATTAAGAAAACTCCTCAATTTTCAAAGGTACTCGTATGGTGAATTGGATATTTTCGAAGGAAACTGGTTAACTCAAACTGATTAAAATTTAACTTTTACCGGGAACAACTGTTTTATAAGTTGTAGATCACTAACTCAAAGATGCCCTTTTTACCACGAGTTAACGGATTAACGATTAACGTTAACTTCCGTCAAGTCTTTCAAAAAGTAGCGCTTTAACGATTAACGAAGTTAACTTTTTTGTAACGGATTAGCGATTAACGAAGTTAACTATTTGATTAACGGTGCCCAGCTCTGACTAGAACCATGTCAAAATGACAACCAGTAAAAGATTTCTTACAATTAGATTTATAGCGTCACTATGACATAGTCCTACAGTTGCTCACATAGACCTCCAATTGGTTGACTGCACATTAATTTAGATTGTTTTTGCGAATACGTATACACGATCTAAGAGCCATTAGATTCCTCATTCAAGCATGCTTTGAAGAATTGAAACTATGCCAATTGGTTTCCAGTCTTAAGATGTAGGTCCTATTAACCTTTTATTTTATTAAAGTGGAGGTTAGCCCTAACCGGAACATTACCCATTAAAACCTTACTTTACAGTGGCAAAATCATAATACCGCCGAACCTAATAATCCATTTTTATCTAATTGCATGCAAAATTGAAAGACATCACATGTTCCTCATCATACATTTGTTAACACTTGTCGGTGCAGCTGATGAAGCATGCAGCTCATTTCAAACACTTCTGTTCATTGTCAGCTTCTTGACTTCCTTATACGACATAGCTACCTTATCATGATAATCGTTTGTTTATTAAAATACACAAAGAAACACTACACAGATCATGTTAATGTTTCGGTAAATCGCTCAGCGTTCCCAAGACGGTAGCCCAACCGCTAATTCTTGAGGAACGAAATCTCATAGTAAAAGAAGTAGTCTACTTCCGGAAGGTGCAACGTATTGTGTTTGCTTATGTGCCCTATCGTACTTAAACATTAAATAAATGTTGTAGAATAAACTATCACAACAAAAAAACATGATTTGTTCGGGCGGGCTAGACAGCTAACAAAATAGATGTTTCCCAAATTAATGCCAGACCGACGCTTTGTTCAGTCGTTAGATGAAATAGTTGCAAATGTCGCAAATACATTCAGACAAACAGACAATACAACCCTAGATCTTGGAACATAATTACATATAAATGTAAGTATACTTGTTCCCCAAATGTTGTGAACTGCCCTTATTTTTGCTTACATTTTCTACTGGTCGTGGATTTGGAGGTTTGTGTTGACAGTACCCATCAAAATCCTGAATGCTAAAAGCGAGGACCCCACTTTATAAATAACAATATCTTTCGTAAACAGATAGGTATTAACTTTCCGTTCATTATATTCACAATAAATCCGTGTACCTAGTTATATTATTAAAAGGAGTCCGGAAAGGTGATGTCAATGAATAATTTAATGCTTCATATCATAACTAAAAATTAGATTGCAACTGCAAATACTACGTTTACACATTAATGAGTGTATTGAAAAACTTGCCACCGTACAGTTATAAGCCTCAGTTATAAGTATCTAAGCGGCCTAGGTGTGCAAAAATATCTGCCGCGCCATCCAGATTGAAAGTCAGAAGTCTTACTTTTAGAGTGCTTATCGGGATAGGAAACTACTTCTTTCCTTAAACTCTGTTTCTATTCCTGGGATAATAAATCATCTAGATTTCCCATGGTCGCATAGCTCATTACGACTGGTTTCTCCAGGGATCGGGATCAAATCGTATACCACGTTAAGACTTATTGTACCACCGCGTTACCTAATCAAGAGGGTATAATTGAATATATGACTACAATGGATTAAGTATTCTAAGGATGGGTTCATTGTTTAGTTCAATTTGTTAATTTTGAACATAACTTAAATTCATTTTTAAGAAAATTCATAAAAGTTATTACGGAATTGGTGGTTTTTGTGAGTAGGTAAATGCTTGAGTTAGTTATTTAAGAAAACACAAGAGTCACATAGCATATGTGTCGAGTTCCCGTTATTCCTCATGGATCTCGTTATCGGATCACAAACACAATTCAACCGACTCGAAAGCCTCCTTTTGAGCGAATACTGCTCAAAATTAGCGCATAATTGACGGTGTAACTGCATATCAACCATAATAAAAAATTACCCAAAATTAATGTTGGTACCAAAAGTAAGGACTAATGTCTACGCTACATCGTATGAATCCGTAACCGTATCCGTACTTCTGCGATTTTCTACCTGACTTTATTTTTTTCAGAACGTCTGAACTATCTGCAAAGCGAATATTTAATGACAAAAAAAGATGGTCCATTAAAAAAAGATTTCAAAACTTCACACGCAAACGGCCCGTTTTGAGAAGAAATACGACCGAACATATCGCGAGGTGATTCATTATTTTTTCTCGATTACGCTCCAACAATTTACATGGCTGCCTGATTTATCTAAAAAGATGAGCGAAAAGGTATTTTTTGCAATTCGCTCAACGACCTATTCAGAGGTATTATTGCATTATTCAAATTGACATCAAACGTGTTTGCAGAGTCGAGGCAAATTTAATACTGGGAGCAATTCAAAATAAATGCAGTCTATTTTACGGTAACTTTTTGACTGAATTTATCCGGCGTTCTTGGACTGAAAATAAACAAGGTTTTGTTTTTAGAAGAGCCGTCTTTCGGGAAGATTAAGAATTCGCATTTTTATGAGTATTTAAGCTACAAATACTTTGTAGTTTATAGCGAAACTGGGTTAAAAATATCATTTTTATACAAAGAACGTGAGTGGAATCAAATTTGCATTGATTGGCCAGTCGCCATCATATATATCGGAGCAGCCAAAGCGCTCACAAATATCTGAACACGCCTCTATTATCAAGGCGTTAGAGTGCTTGTTCAGATATTTTGAACACTTCGGACGCTCCAATATATCTGATGGCGATTGGCCAACGCGACGTAAAAAATATTTTGCAAACCTTTTTACTTGGATTATTGGAGTTTCGAGCTGGGTTCTTTTAAATCGTTTACTGTTCCTTTTTGGTGAATTTGCCTCCTTACGTATTTGATGTATTAAATGGTATTATATTATATCATTTATCTTGGGTAGGTACCCAAGATAAATGCTATAAAAATGATTATGTCTGAGAAAAAGAATAGAATATTTATTAAATTGCCTTTTTTTACAAACAATCCATCCTAACATAAACTTAAAACTAAATTCTAAGCATGTAAACACTTTTGTCTAAATTTTGACGAATTAGGTAAGTCTTGTGAGTCGAGATGGTTTTTAGTCACTAGATGGCGCTGTTTAAATATTATAGCGGGTGTTTATTATTGCTTCCATCATGTTTCCGCAATAGTATGCATAAATGAATATGGTTAATTTAATAACGCACACTACATTTACTCGATCGTTCCCCAAATATAGCTCGCAGAAGTTTGATTGTAGGAAACTGTCGGCTTTTAAATTCAGCTGCTTGATAAAATCACAGATCAGATTGAAAACGTGACCAAAACGCAAAGGTGTCAACTGTCATTGCGATAGTTGAAATGGAAATTAATATTTGATTACGTGAATTCTTTTCTTTTGTACCTTACATTATAATCCAAGACGTTTGTTTCTACACATTACATCTTTTAAACATATCTTGTCACGACGATAGGCTTGATGCGAGTATATAATATACTCGCATCAAGCCTATCGTGAAAATATCATAAAATTTTGATGGAACGATTTTTTGCCCTCTGAAGTCTGTTTTAAAAATTGAATTACTTTTTGTTCACAATTGAATATTCATCGACTTGTCGTTTTCATACGGACCTATGAGTTAGTTAGTTTAGCTGGGCCTTTTCCGCAACTCGACATCCATTGTGCCTTTTTTGCCACCCTAGCTCCTCCACGAAACCAAGCATCGGTTTTCGGTTGCTAAATGCCTCCTTTAGTGTGTTTGGAGTCCCCAAATACCCACTCCTGTATTCTTCTAGCTGTCTGCAGTCTAGGAGAATAGGTATATTTTGCTGTTTCCTCATTTCCCATGTAGGCTCCATTACTCATTTTATATAGGTATTTATTTAGTGTGTTATGTCCTGTAATTAGCCCTACTATTTCCCGGAGTTGGTGTCTGGGTGTCCTGAGTAGGGTTTTCGTGAACTTGTAGTTTAACTCTGGTAAGACTTATCTGGTTTATCTACATGTCAGCAGGTTATTTGTTGTGAAGGTGTCTGGGATATTGGTTTAGTTGGTTTTGTATGTGCGATAAAGGTAGTGGTATGATATGTTCCGGTACGTACGAGTATGTCGGTATCTCTGACCCTCTCCTTGCCAGTTCATCCGCTGCATCCTTCCCTTTTGAGCCACTTTGTCCTTTTATGCATTATACGGTTACCTTGTTTCCTTTCTCGCTTACCTCCATGCGTTTTGCTCAAACTGTCATTTGAAGTAATGCCATCGAAAATGAGTTGAGATTATGATGCTATTCTACGAGTATAATGTGAAGTGTCCGACCGAAACATGTTTTTTTGCCGAAACCTAAGGTTTAGTATTGGTTCTTGTTTCGGTCGAAACCGGAACCGAAACCGAACCTTTGATAAATGTGATTAAAAAGCCGAATAAAATGTCAGTGAGACGTTTATTTCAAATATATGAATAACGAAATATCTCCATGGTCAGATTTCACTTTTTTCGGATTGAAATTTTAGCATTATCATATGATGTCATATTGCCAGCGGTGCCGAGCTTACCTGACGTCAGTCGAACGCGACCCAAAAGTACTGTAAGTTTTGGCGCGGCCGAATGATTCGGCTACTTTTTGGCCGAAACCGAGCCTTTGACCGAAACATGATTTTTAGGCCGATACCGAAACCGAAACTTCGATCGGACACTGTAATGTGTATAAGAGAGAGGCATTAATTCCAATCTCCAAATACAACTAGAAATTCGTGACCAGATAATAAAATTTTGCATGGCCTTATCGAGTGTCCTAATCTTCTTTCAGAGATTTCAATTAGATGTCCCAATCGGCGAACTCGATCCACGAACTTATTTGCAATAATTAACTTTGGGTGAACAACATTATGCAAAAAATAGATTTTTAGCAAGAGCGTGTAGTATCCATAATGAAAAATTTACCGTTTGATATATTCAAATTCAAATTCAAATAATTTTTATTTCGGAACATGTCCATAGAGTGTTAGTATACATTCCCTTAATGCTATGTTAGTTAAACCTATCCTAAACTATACTAACCTAACTATATTCCATCTGCCATTAAAACAGTATGTCTCTGCAATAAAAAGTAAAATATCTCTTAAAAAAGTGAAATGTTACTTGTCATTAGTCGAAGCTGTGAGGCTTAGGTATGTGTTATTTGCTTAACTTAGTGTATTGATTATACCTGTTTTTTCTCAAAGCTTTCAATAAATAAAGAAATCAAATGAAATCGAACATTCTGAGAATCAAGATTTCATTTGCAGTCTCGATAAAAACACGTTACTATTCCCCCAGTAACATATTTATTAGCAACACAACATTTCTAACACATTTTTCGTCTTTGAACGTTGTTAGGCACATAATCAATTTTCAATTTAGATGCGTGGGACCTTTAGATTTTCGGTAAATATTTTATTCATTTCCATTAGGCTCCAGACATTTTAGTTTCACATTCAGAAAAATAAAAAAACCCCGTCAGAAAATTAAAGTCAGCGACGATTTTTGTGATGTTTTACATAGATTACCATTAACAGACTCCGCGTTAAACTCGGTCGTGTTAACATGCCAATTTGCTTTCTGTCACTAAGTTATTCATCATACATGAAAATGAAGTGCAGTCATAGAAAATCTATTACGGATAAATAATAAATCTTAACAGATTTTAAATCAACTTGTAGTCTCTCTCATATCAGTTGTACTGCTTGGTTATATATTTCCAACTTATCTATTTTATAAGCTAATCAGAGAGTCGAGGGGCATTTTAAGAGAAACGTATTTTATGCCTCACCTGGCCATAAAGTGCCTTTTCCCGCACGCTACGCATAAAATGATGTACCTAACATGTGAGGTAATAAATAAAGCTTGCAGCTCGGGTCGCAAACCTCTGCGATCTCGGCCTTTCTTTGTTTTACCGCACTAGTTAGGTAATGTACTATTTAGTTTCATGGAAAAAATATATATTGAAAAAATTATCATTCTATTAAGAAGGGCGTAAATGGAAAACGACGAAATGGAAATTAAACAAAAAGTTCTTACAGATGTAATTTGACAGTTTTCAGTAGTGCCGGTTATGGATTTGATTAAAGTTGTATCTGGTTTTAAATGATGATTTTTACGCGGTTTTCACACAAAATGCGGTTTCCATATTGTCTCGCTCGCACACCGGAGCGGCTAGTACGACGCTCATAGTAGCGGTGCCTTACATGCTTTATCTAGTAGTTAAGAAATCTGCGCCTTTTTAGCACTAATGTCTATTTGAACTGACTGGTCCCAAAGTGCCTCTTGGTCCCTCTGTGATCTGAGTGGTGCCATTTTTGTGCAATCTGCTACGAAGAAACGCTAGCTTGCACTGTTAGCTTGACTTTTAGCACATTTGTACATTTTCAATACATAAGCGGGAAATTTTATTTAAAAAAGTTTATTTTAACTCTAAAATAATACATAAAATGTGGGAGATTAGTATTCAAACTTTGCTCGAACAGGTTTTTCCAATGTCTGTTAAATTATTTCTTTTCTAGCGTTCCGAGAATGACCCTACTGTTTTTCACAATAATGAAACACAACTAGACAAAATATTGAATATTGAAATATTGAATTCGCATTTTTAAGGCAAAATTGTAGAACTATAAGACTACAAAGGTTTCGTAACGTTCCTCGCACAAAACACAAATCAATTCTGTAACCAAGTTACAAAGCCTCACTTTGTCGTCAGGATTAAGTAGACAATGGAGGCCGAATGAGAATAACAAAAAAAAGGATTCTTATAAACTAACCAAAAATGTATAGTTCTCTTAAATAGTTCTTCTAGTCTATTTGAACAATACTTCGTTTGAATGTATGTATGTATGTTTGTAAGTAAACGAACAACAAGTTAAAAATAGCTCAAATTTCGTAACAATTTTTTTATCTCAATTTCAAAAATTAAGTGTAAGTGCTTCTCAACGTTAAAACGATTAACGCTGTGTAATGTTGGAAGCTAATTTGATCTACGCTGGTTTAATCAGCTTGGGAAAGTTCTCAGCCACTACATGTGGTTGCAAGTTGCATTACTGTGAATAAGTGCAATAAGCGAGGCTTGGATTGTCGTTAACGTGAGGGAATAAAGGTAAAAACCCAAAATTTTATAAGGAAAACTTTTAAAAATTGAATCAAGATGGAGCAATTTTACACAAATCGACCTAGTTACACAGTAAACTCAATTGAGCTTATACGTTGTGGTTACTAGACGACTATAATAAATACTTACTTTATAATTCTTATTAGGGATTATTTCGACTCATGTTCGCCTGCGTTGAATATAATAAACACACTAAGTAGACTTCCCAAACGCAGTCTCTAAGCAGTAGGCTATCCTGAGGTCATCAACATCAGCAGGCGAGCATTCTCTTCTCGGTCGGCATCTTCATTGCTGAAGGTCGTTTCTAGCTTGGAAGATGTGCTGCTTTATGTACCATGTTCATTCAAGTGTTTCTGTCTTCGGTGGTCTTTAATAGCTTGAGATATAGAAAAGCCTAAGATTATGGAGTCCATCATCAATCGTCAGCTCCTCTGGTACCTAGAGGATCACCAGCTGCTGAGTGACCAACAATACGGTTTCCGTAGGGGTCGTTCGGCTGGTGATTTTTTAGTTTACCTGACACATTGCTGGGCACATGCGATAGAGAGTAAAGGTGAGGCACTGGCAGTTAGTTTGGATGTAGCGAAGGCCTTCGATCGCGTTTGGCACAAAGCACTTCTTTCGAAACTTCCATCCTATGGGCTCCCCGGGAAATTATGCGAATGGGTCAGCAGTTTTCTAGCAGACAGAAGCATTAAGGTCGTAGTTGACGGTGAATGCTCAATGTCTCTGAATGCTGGTGTCCCTCAAGGCTGTGTGCTATCACCCACGCTATTCCTCCTGCATATCAATGACATGTTGCAAACTAGCGGCATTCATTGTTATGCTGATGATAGTACGGGTGATGCCTCCTACACCGGCCGCGCCAATATTTCCCGGGAAAACGTCATTGAGAGCCGGAACAAACTTGTGTCCGAAATTGAGACCTCCCTAAAAGAAGTCTCAGATTGGGGTCGGCTTAATTTGGTCCGTTTTAACCCTACAAAGACACAGGTTTGCGCGTTCACCGCGAAAAAACTTCCGTTTGTCGCGTCACCTCCTTTTGAGAGCACTCCCCTATCTGCCACAGCCAGTATTGGAATCCTTGGCGTTGACATCTCGAGTGAAGTCCAGTACCGCGGCCACCTAGAGGGTAAGGCCAAATTGGCCTCGAAGAAGCTCGGTGTGCTCAATAGATCGAGGCAGTATTTCACGCCGGCCCATCGCCTACAGCTTTATAAGGCGCAGGTTCGCCCGCATATGGAATACTGCTCTCATCTTTGGGCAGGGGCACCTAAGTACCAGCTTCTTCCTCTAGACCGCATCCAACGGAGAGCAGCTTGAATTGTCAACTGCCAACGTATTTCTGATCGGCTTGATCCCTTGGCGCTGCGTAGAGATGTGGCCTCACTCTGCATTTTCTATCGCATGTATTATGGCGAGTGTTCCGAGGAATTGTTCGGATTAATCCCTGCCGCTTCTTTCCGCTATCGCCCTACGCGACAATATTTCCACTCTCACCATTTAGATGGTTGGCAGTCCTCAACTGTGCGCTTTTCCCGAAACTTCCTGCCTCGCACAGCTAAACTGTGGAACGAACTGTCGCCAGCGGTGTTTCCGGACCGATACGACCTTCAAACCTTCAAGAAAAGAGCGTACTCCCACCTTAAAGGCCGGCAACGCACTTGCGACACCTCTGGTGTTGCGGGTGTCCATGGACGACGTTAATCGCTTACCATCAGGCGATTCGTTTGCTCGTTTGCCCCCTATAGCATAAAAAAAAAGCCAGTGATTGTTTTTATTTGTCGGAATCTGTCTGTCTTTCTGAGCTGGCTCCTGTCTGAACATCGGGTAGGCGATCGATTGCGTGCCCTTTTCCCATCAACCTGACCAATCACCATTCACTTTTCTAGAATATCCGGGTTTCTACTAGCGACATGTCCAAAATACTTAAAAATCTTCTGAAACCAGATAGTGGACAGTCGTGTGGTTATACCGAGCTTCTTAAGAATGGACACGTTAGTGGAGGTGGAGGTGGTAGGTGACGAGCATTAGACGTAGGAAATTTCTTAAATATATAGATATAAATTTTCTATAGATTAGGGATAAATAACCGTTATAAACACAAAAATGACCTGATCAGGATTCGAACTTGGAACCTTCTGCTGCTTCGTAGGCTTGGTCACTGCCGACTAGGCTAGGAAGGCGTTAACACCATATTAATATGTTTTCTATGTCAGCATAAATGTCCCTATTTTACTAAACGGGACTATACAACCGGGACTCACTTAGATTTATAAGTTTTGAAACATGTATATGAGGTACTACATGACATTTATTCATTGAGCAAATGTACATTTGTAGGATATTAAGTAATGTAGGTAGGTAGTTATTAGTGAATCGCAGTGCACTACTGTGTGTAATGGTAATGGTAGACGACACTCGATCGGCTGACGGTGCAAATCGGCTTAATGGATTGCCCGCTCGCTTTGTCTTTGTAAGTCAACGACTTGGCTCCTTACAGCTAATTTATAAAAGCAAATGTTTTCTTTTGCGCCCTAAGTGTTTTAGAACTTCTATTGCTTGTTTTAGTTTTATAAGGTTGAGAACCGAAGATGTTTGCGTCGATACTTTTAAATTTGAAATGTAGACTTTAGAATTCGATTTAAGTTTTGTGTTGATAGAAATTAATTTGACACAGGGTTCAGTAAAAAGTATTACCTACTGCATACCTACCACGAATATCGAAAATTGAGTTTTATGTTGATAGAAATTAATTTGACACAGGGTTCAGTAAAAAGTATTACTGTATACCTATCACGAATATCGTAAATTGACATTGACGGGAAAACCGCTTTGTCACTCTTATATGCAAGTGTGGCAGAGATGGAGATTTCTGTTGGTTTTCATACTAAAGATGTTGTACATTTTTATGATATTAAACACTTTAGAATGGATTAATCGCGTTTATTAACACCACACGTTTCGAGCCCTTTACAGCAATGGTTTTCACAGGGTTAAGATGATGACTTCTAGAGAATGCGAATTCTCCCCGTCAATCAAAAAAAAATACTTGTGTAAACAGAATCTTGTGCAAGTAACTTTTTCCGATTTTTTGATCGTGGTAGTATAGAAGACAATATTATTTTAATGATATTTAGGAAACTTATTCATGTTATTATTGACGAATATAACGAATCGCGCTTATTAATTTAAGCGAATACAAAAATAGGTGCATTGTTATCTGCATTCTCGATATATTTATACGATATAGGTACTTGTATTCAAATATCTATTCCATTTATATCAGCAGCATTATTAAAACATGAAACCAAAACATTCCAATTTAACTAAACCCAGTAATCGAATTTGTTATCCCGCCCAAAGTCAACTAATTAAATTAAGGCCTAATCATACACCGAAATCCGAAAACAAAACACGGCCGGCAAAACCTCAATCCACACAAATCTGTGCTTGATTTAATTCGGCATCTGCATATGTGACGGGCTCGGGATAAAGGTCTCTGTCGGTTGTCGATATGGTGCTAACGTCATAAAAAATCTTAGATTATTGAACCATATCAACAACCAACGAATAATCCAGTTTATCGAATTGACAGCCTGTGTCTGTTGTTTGATTATTTGGGCTGATTTTTTTAACGTAACGGATATATCGTAGTTCCGGTCACACACACAGGAAAAAATCTTTCACTCTCCATACCGTTAAGTTGTGGAATGAGTTGCCGTCTGCGATGGCTTTCCGTCCCTTGATCTTGGTTTGTTTTTTATGCTCTGTTTACTAGTTTTATTTATTATTTAATTGATGTATTTATGTATTGATGTTTAGGGTATATGTATATAAGAATAAAATAAAAAAATAAGAATAAGAATAATCTTTATTGACTTAAAACCTAATACAAATATGTAATATTTCACAGTACGCTAACACCTCAAGAGTGACTTATTGTATTAGGTTTGAAACAGTTTCACTGGAACTGAGCCTCTGTCTCCCGAACTAGGCGGATGCCTGTGACTCGGAAGTCAGTGATTCCACCGAGAAGATGAGTTGACATGATTTGTATGCTTAACTATTAAAAGGTTTTTGGAATGATCAAGGAAAAATAAAGTAAAAAAATAAAAATAAAAAATATAAATAAACACGTTTTACCTGACGTATGGTTGTGTGTGTGTGAGTGAATGTACGAGTATGTGTGTATATGTGTGTGTGTGTATAAAGAGAGAAGAGAAGAGAGCGAGAGAGAGAACGTGTGTGAAAGCCTGCAGTGAGCATAATTAAATAGTTATTCATTCTTGGGACGTAATAGAAATAATAGGATGGGATATATATTTACGTATTTATAACGTTATAGTGATATAGTGGCCTACGGCTCCAATTTTTAAATGTACGCCTTTCCTAAGAAGTGTATACAAACCCTAAATATCTAGCATAATATCAAGTAGAGCGAACCCTTTAGGCTAATTAATCGTAATTTATTTTTATTAGGTTTCATGTTGTAACTTTTTCTGCCTTTTAAAATAAAGTACATTTCACCCTTTAGGCTTGTGTGACTCTGAACTAAAAAAAACTAAAACTAGAAAACTAAAATCTCTAATAATTCGAAAACACCCTTTACTTAAGTACCTTTAACGTTTATGTATTATAACTTGATAACTAGTCGACGAACTCATTCTATTTTAAGCCAAATTATAGTACTACTTACTAAATCTTGTCCGATATTCTAAGAATTACTTATTAAGACTTGATTACTAGTCCACGAAGTCTTTCTATTTAAAGCCAAGTCTTAATAAAATAAATAAATAAATAAAAATTATTTATTTCAGAATACTAGTTCCATATTTCATTAGTATCACTTACAGGCTACGTTAGTATGCTAATTGCTACGCTTATATTAACAACAAGCCCCCTCCCCCGCTTCATCGATCCCCTCTCTTCACATGCAGATCTATGAAGCGGCCAAGGACGGGCGAGTCCCACCTGTCCGCGATCATTTGCAGGATTCTGTTGCCACTCCCTCGCACACGTCTTATTAATAAGTAATTCTTAGAATATCTAACTAAGACTTAGTAAGTAGACGCCTGGATCTTATAATAAGCATACACTTATAAAAATTAGATGTAATTCCTTGTTTTGACAATAAATAAAAGGTTTTTTTTTCGGGGTTAACTCTCCGAGAGGGCACCGACTATTGTGTTATTTCATCCATTTCATTATAATCCACCACATTTTATTTTTGGTCCCATGCTATAAATGATAAATATCTTTATTTTTCAATTTAGGCACATTACAATTCACAATGCACTTATGAACGACAAAAAATAGCTACTACCGGTTCTAACCCTACACCACAACCCGAGATGATTATAACCGGCAAGAAACTCGGCGGGACTTATTGTTTCAAAACAAATTACAGAATTAGTAAAAATATTTACAATATGTATGTGCTACAAGAAACCATATCAAAAGAAAACGGTGAAACAGAAAGTCCACGAATAAAAAAGAATAAACAAAATAACATAAAATTCATTACCCATAATTGGTTCTTGTCACATAGTTTCATTTTGCTTATTTTTTTGGTTTTATATCTCGACGGAAAATAGCGGCCACTTTTTTTTCATTTAATTCACGAAGCCAATAGTAACAAAATCTAGTAGTTTATATCTAAATTCCATATCGGTTTACTAAATAACACAATCCCCCCAACGAGGGCGCCACTGGAAGTTTGGCGCCCTTTGAATAACACCGCATTCAATTTCTACCTTAGAACCTTTGTGTAATACTTGAAAACTCCCGCCGTAACGAAATCATAACTTTGGGAAGTAGGTCAAGTTTGATGAATATCGATACTTGGGTGAAATAACACACGCATCTCTTTATGCCGAGTTCGAAGGCAAGTGAATGTATATTTTAGTCTAAAACGCTAGGACTTGGCATCATCTGTTGCAGAAACATAATTTGGCATACCTAATGCACAAAGTTTAGAATAGGTTTGTTCGAAAATCTATTGACACACCATAAAGTTGGTTAGGCTGTGATGTTAGACAAATCAAATTATATCTAATCAAATTGTGTTAAACTTGACTATGCCATAACAGTGTATGCGCGAAACCAATTGTGACTATATCTATGATGCTATATAGAATTACGCATAAAAAATATACAAAGACAGAGTGAATCTTTATGAAACACCAACTCAAAGAGAAGGAATGTCGTCTTTCGGACCGCATCTCAACCGTCGTCCAAACCTAATTCTAAACCATGACCCGTGTCATGTTACTTCGATAGGATTAAATCTGTTCCATGCGAGTCCCAATTCAATTGTCTCACGGAATAAATTAGTCCGATTTTACGCTACAGTTCGACCACAGGTCAATGGTTCTCAATCTTTTACAGAAAATTTAAAAAGAAGATCTAGGAGAAGGTTTTCATACTTACATACATATATTATAATGAATTTACCTAAGATTTTTTTATTTTAATTAATTAATGATAATTTAAATTAAAAGAAATGATTCAATAAAATTCAGTCTACCATCACGCACTAGGTCACGTTTGATATTTTTGATGCAACCCTTTCCCTCCTAATTTTTTTGGTTAATTTCGTTGATAGGAAGAGCTTAGAATAGGCCCAAGGAGCAATCGTATAAAATCTCTAATCTAAAATATGCCGTTTTCGACCGTTTTTTTCTCAAAAATTTAATCAATCAAAACGAAATTTTCTAAACGATAATATAGTTTTAAACTGATAAAAACATTTATTTTTTTAATTGATATCTAATCATAATGTGAGCCTTTCTTTGCCGTTTAGTTCATTAGGCCGTTTTTTAAAAAAAGAACTATAAATTATTAAAGTCAATTACATTAAAAATATGAGAAAATATTTGAAAAAGAAATTCCAGCCTTACGTTGAGATAGAGAGTAAGTTTCAATTAAACAATCTCTCAAATTTTTGTTCTAGATTTAACCACATATTTAGTAAGGCTCTCGCTTGCTGTTGCTTGCCTGTTAAAGTATACTACATATATTAGAAGCGCTTTGCTTTTTGATCGCAAATAATTTATCCAAGTAAAACCCACTGATTGAGAACCGCTGACCTGGACGAAGTTAGTCCGACTAAGTTTCAAAAGCAAAGGCCAGGATTAATAATATATTGTAATGGAACTTTGTAAAAGCACTAAATATTTAATATTATCGGTCTTATCGGTCAGACGAAGACATTTAATTTAAAGGTGAAGCTTAATAAAATTACCTACCTTGCGTAGAATTTTTAGGTTCATAAGTCCAAGATAGTTTAACGGCCTGCTAGCCTAGTTGGTAGTGACGCTGCCTTCGAAGCAGGAGGTCCCGGGTTCGAATCCTGGTCAGGGCATTTATTTGTGTGTTTATCACGAATATTTGTTCCTGAGTTATGGATGTTTTCTATGTATTTAAGTATTTATATGTATCTATCTATTATATATATCGTCGTATAGTACCCACAACACAAGCCCTTGGGCTTACCGTGGGACCAGGTCGATTTGTGTAAGATTGTCCCGCAAATATTTATTTATTTATTTATTTATAGTGGAAATATTACTAAGCTACTAAGATTGTATTACGCTAATGGAAAATCGCGAGTGTCTTATATTTTTTATAATTTTATATCAAAGTTCCTTAACCTAAATTAAAAACCCTACGAACCGCACTGATCGATGCTTCCCTAACTATGTACAACAACTCTTGGTCGATCAATGGTGTTGCCATTGATCGACCAAGACCCTATACTGCTATAAGGTCTTGGTCGGTCAATGGTCAATGGTCTTGGTAAGTCTACATAGTCCTATGGAACTCTCCGCGCGAACTCAAATCTATCGTCTTTTGTCTTGTGTCGGTCCCGACACACGGGCTGCCCACACTTCCTGCACCCGCCGGTGCACTTCGCTGCCAGTATTATATAATATTTCTACCCGTAGGCAACCCTAGCGTGTTGCGGGGGTGAGGAAGGCCGAGCGTCCATTGTTTTTTTGCGTGGTAATCAAAACTGTATTCGCTTTTTCTATGGGAGGTAAATATCTATTCTTAAGAACTAGTATATTATTATAATCTTTGTTTACGCCGCTGCAACGGGGATTACAAACGGCCAGTTGTGTTGGTGATAGTACTAACAGAAAGAAGCGACAAAAACTCATTCCGTTTGTCTCTTTTTTTATATAATCGACATTATGTCTCCCAATACAGGAATGGAATGGCACCTCATCAAAGATAAATATAAAAAAAAGATAGACCTTGCTTGATCTTTGATAAGGTGTAGGTACCTACTTAATATTAAAATTCCGAGCTAGTTGTACCGAAATAGTAGATTGATAACTAAGCAGAGAAAGGCACACATTTCAGTCACCCGAGTTAAACACTCTACTTTTCATATCAGATACGAGGATGGAAAAATAACGGTGAATTGATAAAGTATAATAACATAATTATAATTATATAAAACATAATTATTGTACGAGAGTCTAGAAGAAATTAGTACTTTAAAAATTAGATATAATATCGGCATTTATGGATTCGGGAATTATATATCAGAATAGAAATCATACAATAAATAAATCCCTTAGGACGGAAATTAATTTCCACCTACTTCATAGGTTAACAATGACCTACTATCAGAGCAAGAGATAAAAAAAAGCGTTTCACTAGAGACTAGGATGGTTTTTCAGTCAGCATTAAAGCATTTAATACATAGATTTTCTACAAAATCACTTATCTCGTGACATTGGCTAACATAAATTAAATTTTCCCCACTTTTACCATTCACAATTTAAAAATACGTTTTGCAATATACACAGAAAACCCAAGGGAGTTAAAGTCCAGTTTAAACGCTTCCCGCTGCAAATATTTCATTGCCTTAGGTCAAACAGTGCCTATTCATTTATAACTGTAGAGTCAACTGCGCGGAACGATCTCTGTCCAAAAAAAGAACCTGGTATCTGAATTTGGTTAAGTATTCTTCTCAATTTAAGCGGTATAACTCTTTTTTTAAATCAGGCAAGCATGCTTGGAATTTGACACGTTCTGAGGTGTTGTTTCATTTACGCAGTAAGCCTGTTCGTATAGTACCTACAGTCAACCAATTAGAAAACTAGGCCACTCTTAGAACCATAACAAAATACAAGCAGTAAAAGACTTCTTACAATCTGATTTATTTATAGCGTCATTATGACAAGTATAAGTCTGGCCTAGGGTTCCAATTGGTTGATTGTAACTACTGGCGTCCGTACCTAATAGTCTAGTTTCAACGTTTGCGAGAAGAAACGTTGTTGTTATAGAATGAGCTTGCGAATAATTTTATAGGTTTTCTAGTGATGATACAGTGCCAAAAAAAAGGTAGAAATAAAATAAAATAGAACTAAACGTAAACTACAGTGGCAACACCAGTCCTCTTGTCACATATTTCATTATTTTCATAATCAAACATCTGTCAAGCAGTAAACTGACTGCTCGCACTTATACGACAGAACGAGATGCACAATATACAATGTTGCCTGCAAAAGCTCAGTGGCGCACTCCGTATTTTTTTTGTGTCTCACTGTAAACAGATCCTTACTCCACCTTATTTAATAGTTAAGGTATCTTCTGGTTGGCTGGTACGGTACAAACCTTAACTAGTGATTATCAGGCCTGTCTATTTCCCCTGTGTAAACAACACTAACAATAAAAAAAATATAGATTTTTGACAAATAAGAAACTGGGCACATACCCCCTGTTCACCTGGCCAGAAGGCAGGCGCCGGGCCGTGCTAAAATGCGGCCATACATCAGAGCGCTCCTCGCGGCCCTATTCATAAGGCGCATGATAAAAAGCCTCCAAGTTTACCCCTTCAAGGAATCGGGGGAATACATTTGAAAGTCGCTTTAACGGCGATTTTTATTCAGGTAAGGATAAGCGGATATTCAAGGTGGAATCGGTGTGAGATTAAAAAATAATTAACTACATTGGTGCCTACAATACGTATCTCATACTCATACTCATCTATTGCAAGTAAAAACATTTTAAATATAATTTGGAGCTCGTTTGGCTATTTGCTTGTACCTATTTATTTCTATTGTTGTCTATATTATAGTTTCAAGAATAGTACTTTTATCAATATCCAATCAAGAACAGAATTCGAAACCTTGTTTGTCGCTCCTATTGAATACAATTTTAGGTAAAATTCAACACGACCAATCTTTTATTGCGCCATGGAGTAAAAGTAAATACAAATACAGATATTGAAAACTGGGCAAACAGACCTTTGATCTATGCGGGACAAATTCAATTTTAAGTTTGGGCTATGCATTTGCATTTGTGTAAAAAATTTGTGACATAACTTTGACATCCCAATCTATTTTTATTTATTTTTCGCTGTGTAATTTATTATTAATTTCATTTAATTTTGGTTTTACTTTATCTGCAACAACATTATTTGATTATTATTGATTTTATTGTTTTTTTTTTATATTTTGCATGTTGGCTTTATGTCGACTGAATACTGATACTAAACTATCTTTAAGACCTAATTGTAACGTATTCTAGCAAATAAATATTTCTATTCTATTCTATTCATTTATTATTTAGCAGACGCGAGAGAAAAAAAACTGAAGAGTGATTTCGTATCTTTCGCAGACATTTCTGCTTGTAGTACTTTGTTATTGGTGAATTCTCAATATGATAGATACTCCACTTGCAGTACATACTTTCTTACGGTAGATATTGCTAAGCGCCTCCCTAAGGCGCATACGAGGGATATGTTCGAGAAATTCGGGGTCACGGGTGTAGCTCAGTTGGAAAAGCGATGAGCTGGTATCTCAAAGTCGCGGGTTCGACTCCCGCCTGAGGTCATGAATTATTCCACTTCCTCTTTCTTTCTGAGAAATTTGGTATCATTCGCAGATGTTTTCGCTTAACCTTTCGGATGCGCCTGTCAAATATTTTCTATTAAATAATTGGCTTTGACTCTTTAAATCAAGGTTCAAGTATTAGGGAGCAGATCTGCTCCTAAGCCTACAAAAGGTTAAAAATAATACTGAAAAGTATTGTCTAAAGCATTCGAAATGTGACTCACTCTGTGTCTTTTATCGGTATGTAAAATGACCATTACATTACTTAATTGTAATGTCAGTACAAATCATAATAGTTTCATTGTAATAACTCCACAATAGTACGCATTAATTCCAGTACCACGACCACTCTGGCAAGAGTGTACGACTAAGAAGAGACGCATTAATTGGCACACTGTGTATGTTCGAATAAAATAAACCAATATTATATATTTTGCGTAGCAATAACCATGAACTTCTTATTATCTGAGAAACATTGCAGGGATTTCTTAAAACGCTTACATATTGTATAAAGTAAATCGTGAAATACCTGTTTCATTTTGCCCACATGATATTTTCTTAGAAATTTTACTCGTGACTGCTAACCCCTGATGGGAAAAGAAGTGTGACAATGTAACGTGTTTTGTAACTAGTGGAAAAACTTACACTATGTACGATAAGAGCGTGACCAGCAAAAACTAAAAAAAAGAAAGAGAGCGATTAAGTTAAATACTATAATATGAGAGTGTTATAATTAAACATGCATGCTTTATTTTCATTAAGGCGTCCAGTCTCCTGAGTTGTCAATTATGGCTTGGCATCTTTGAGGCATGCTTTCGACCTAATTTTTGGCATAACTACGAGGTAAAGACCTCCACACTGACTTCAGTTCGCGAGGTAAGTAAGTAATACTGATAGTAGTTTTTCCCCATAATTTGAGCTTCATCAACGCCTAAACATCCTCTTGCAGTATCCCAGAAACTTTATATTTGGGGAACATCTGTTTACCCGAAGGCAACAATGCTTTTTCATAAATTTTGGCTATTTTAGGGGCATCCAGATTACCAGTAAATAAGTGCAAACGCCCAAAACCCTGCTTCGAGAAGCCACCCCAAAACGTGTACACCCAGTAAAGGTTTTACGGTTCGCACTAGTACTCTATTATCTGCCGTAGACCAAGCCCGGGTCGAGTAAGTAACTGCCCAAAACGTAGCTTCATCGGAAAAAAATATGTTACTCAAATCACGGTTTTTATTTTAGCTAGCCCACCATAGCCTTTTTTCCATATGATTTTCGGTAAGCAGTGGCTTCTTCACCGTACTGCGATATTTCAAACTACTTTCATTCAAACGCCTTCTGATTGTGTCCAGAGATATCTTTAAACCTTTTTTATTCAGTTTTTCTTGCCCAGAACGCAATGATAGAAGTGGATTTCTCGAAAACATCTGTAAGACCCGTTTATCCTCTATGGAAGAGGTCTTTTTTGTTTTCCCGCATTCTGGTAAGTCGTCAACATTTTTACAAACGCCTTTGATTTATTCATATACGTAGCAGCTTGATTTCGTGACATTTTGGGTCCTTTTCGGTGCGTACAGAGGAATACTGCCTCGTAACGAGAAGCGTAAGCGGCACTCATTTTGAAAATGAACATAAATAGGCGGAAAACTGTAAAAAAATTATATTTTTTTACGAAGCATTCTAGGCAGAAAGACTATCTATTCAGCCAGTACCAGTTTTTTCTGTGCCACTTTAAAAAAAGATACAAATAGACTGGTCACGCTCTTGTCAAACACACTGTATAATCGCTAATATTTTGTTATAAGTATAATTTTTTTCGGCATCATATTAAGTCAATCATAAAATATGTTTTACTTTGACAAAATGATAATTACTCTCAACTTATAAATTGAAAGAGATGTCATATATTAAAGAAAAAATACTAAAAATTGTACTCTCAACTGTTAAACCGACGCAAAAATAGTAATACCAATTTAACGGATGAGGTACTATATTTCTCTGACATTGATTCTCCCAAAAAGAACCCATTATAGCAGATATTTTGTCATAAATAAGCAACTCCTTAAATATAATATAATTATGGATTTTCCCCATCCTAATAAAGATTCACGAACAGTGCTGTTAAAATATAGAAATATTAATTTCCTATAGAAAATTTAACAGAATTCAGAAACTACGAGAATGTTTTTTGTTGAAGCATTTTAAAGTGGGGCCTAACAGTCAAGTTCATATTTCAACTCCAAGCAAAGTCAATAACGACCGAGTTTCTCACGAGTTTCTTTAAGTAAAAGTTACTTTCGAGAGTTTCGCCTCGATATTTACGACTTAATAAACGATGAGAGTTTAAGAAAAAATAAACGAGAAACATCAAACCTGAGTGGTACCTTAAGCTGTAAACAAGTTACTTTCAAAAGTAATTGTAATTAAACACTTTAGAATTGATTAATCGCGTTTATTAATACCATGATCGTTAGTTTCAAGCCCTTTACAACACTCCCCGTCAAATTAAGAGGTGTTTCGTTAAATATAAAGTAAATAACTAGCCACAGATTGAGCCAGTCCCTCAGAAAAATCAGTCAGGCTTGTGTTGGGAGACTTGGAGAAAGAAAAAATAAATATAAAAAAAAACTTTAACTCAGGAACTGAAACAAATGCTCTTAGCATTAGCATCTTCCAACAAACAACAGCATTTCTCAATGCATAAAGCAAGCGGAGGCAGAAGTTGTGAATCCTTTTATTTCCAGTCGTCGGGATTGGCACGGCCGGTGTGAGCCCGCGGAGACACAAACTGATTTAACTTTGCTGTAATAGTTTCTGCGGCCCAGCTGGGCGTATCCTGGGTAACGATACTTCGTTACTCGAAATACGTGGAACGAAAATTAAGAAGTTTAAATACTAAAATATTTACAGAGAAAACATCCATAACTCAGGAACAAATATTCGTGACTAATACACAAATAAATGCCCTGGCCAGGATTCGAACCCAGGACCTCCTGCTTTGTAGGCAAGGTCATTACCGACTAGCCTAAGAGGCCGTTCTTCTTTATATTGTTTAGTTGTTGAAGAGTCTTGAAAGTGTAATAATATGTACGTATATGTATGTATGTATATAAGTACCAAGTTTGACGTTGATATCTATATTAGGTATGAAGTTCCATGCGAAATAGCACTATCAGAGCGTATAATTTGTATAGTTACGTTGAAAAAGATTTCTTAAAAAAAAAGAGAGAGTTTTTCTACTTTCCTTCTCTCTAAGGTATTGTTTCTGGATACAAATAAAAATAAATTAAAAAATTATCAACAATTTAAGCTCCCAATATCGTTCATCCGCATAACCGCTTTGCTGCAGTCTCAGTGGAACATCGCGGCAAAGATTGCCACAACAAGTTTTTGAGACTTGCACAAGTTAATCCGGATAAGTGACGGTGATAAATCACTCGCGTATAACTTAATCGGCGATAGGAAATGTAATTACACTAATTGCTTTACTGTTGGCGAAGTGAATAAGCAAATTTATTGTGGAATTCCACTTTCTCCGCTTATTTTTTCATCATATACTCGTAATATATGTATTTGTGTTCACTGCTGGACATATGCCTCTTTGATGGATTCCATGTTGTTCTTGATGCGGCGATTCTGTGCCAGGTCGGCCCTGCTGTCTTTTAAATATAATTCAACCATCCAAGTGGAGGTTTTCATAACAATACTGGCTCCAGTATTGTTATGTCATCATCCCTGCGGCAGATGTGGCCTGCCCATTCCCTTTTCAGTTGCGCAACTCTGTTGTCCATGTCTGTAACTTTAGATCAATATCATTTATTTGTCAAAAATAGGGGTAATAATTTGGTCTTAATACAAAATAATAATAATGACTGTATAACAAAACAAATAGGTAACAATAATTCACATCTCGGCAATACTAATGGTCAGTAGGTAAAGTTTAGCTGGTGTTGGGAATGGCTGCTCCGTCGTCCAATCCCAGCAATTTCGCTGCAGGTTTGAATTTGTGACGTGTGCCTCGTATGTCTTAATACAAGTTGATGATTACAAATGAATTATAAGCCTAGTAATGAAACTTAAACTAGAATACACTAAATAACAGCTAACTTAAACTTACTATACCTCGGTTCGGATCTCACCCTGCCCAAACGTGCCAAATATGCTCGCGGCATTGTTGCGCTGGAATGCAAGCGAGATTTATTGAACAAGGTACGAGTAGGAGCCGTATCGCGATACGGCTCGCCACCTCTGTCTTAACACTTTTGATTGTGACAAAGAGTAAGTTTCAACCACTTTCCGAAGACAGTCGGAGGTGAAATTTGGTATTCTCCTATAAACTGATCTGAATATGCAATCGGAAGGTGAGTAAAAGATTCTTCAGCGAAAGTCACTTCGTGACCAAATTAAATAGTAGCTTCTGTCTGTTGTTCGTGTTCTTTGTACTTGTAACGTTGTATTTGTTTCAAGATCGGGTTGTTTTACAAAAAATCATTCACAGAAAGAGGCAGTATTGCCAACATGGACGCATTGTGAACTTAGACTTCGTTCGGGTAATGTCTTTTATATTTGATAGCTGTGCGGGTTTTCCTTTGATACTACCGGGAAGTAAGTAAATGTAGGTACCTATACCCTAATGGGTATAGGTAGGTATGGGTATGGGTATGGGTATGGGGAGAATAAGAGGATGTAATCATCCTCTTATTCTTTCGTTTAAAAAATTCAAGCGAAATATTACGTCGGTGCAAAATCCACTTTTCAATGTAGTAATTTTGTTAAGCAACTGTCTTTCGCTAACTTCTCAGAAGTCATCTCCTTCGTATAAACAGTTGCTAATTTAACAATAAAGCGTCGCTTCCGTCTCTGTTCGTAGGCGACCAAAAGTCGCACTTACAATTTAATTTGGTCGCGAAGCAGTAAGCTGAAAAGCTGGAATTAATCAGACAGTGTGTGGTTTAAGTTATGAATGAAGAGTGTGCGATAATTACGAGCTAATTTTACCCCATGATAACTTTTCTGACACCAACAACTTTTATCGATCAATAGAGTTAAATATAGTTTGGTCAGGATTTGTTATCATTCGTGCATACTTAGAGATAAGTGCTCGTGCTCAAATCACGTGAGATTTTTTCTGACAATTTTTTGACCGGTAACTGTCAAATTCCATTTAACCAGGTTAAAAAAAAGCTTCACTTACTGGCGTAGTACGATATAAGTAACATTTTCGGTAAAGATACACTGGAGGAAATTGAAGTAAAGGATGTCTGAACGCATGGGAAGGCAGCCGGGACAATAACCTGCAGCTCAAACTCCAGGGAAATGGGCTCAACGAATGCGACATGCGCTCGACATTCTCAGCCGTCCCTATTCTACATCTACATCTAACGACCCAAACCGAGTCTTGGCCTGCGACACAAGCTTACACCACCGTCCGTAGCCAATATGCCAATCGCTCACGCTTCGTAGCGTATCGTAGTTATCTCTCTCTATCACTCTTCCTTGCGTTATGTTCGCCGCTGAGCTTTAGCGATTGTCATCTTAGCTACGCACGCTGTTGTCACGATCCTGCGTAATCTCCCGCCAGCTACTGAAAATTTGTACCGACAATCGCTTCTCGCTTATACCTTCTACCACCGGACTGTGAATAGTTTGCACTACTGAGTCGTCGTTACAAGATGTTCTAATTCTTACCTCGCTCTGAATTAAGCAGGACGCGTTTTACGAACATTGGCTTCTGAATTCACTTAACAAGTTATTCGGTAATAAAACGCTAACTTATCTATGATTGAATCGCGTTTTAGTGCATGTTAAGAGCGGGCAGAGTGTTTGCCGCGGACACGAAATAGGCATTTAGCGGCCCCGCACTGCTCGCTATCTGTGTGCGTGCGCGCACGCACACTACTACACCGGCGCGTCATTATTCGGGCGTTAAAAGGTTATAACTTAGAAATCTTAGAATTCCTCATTTTTATAATCCTTTGATACAGATATTGTATTAATTCACCTAATATTTGTTCGGTTTTTCCAAATGATTTTATTATTTGTGTTTGTATTTAGTACTAAAGAAAGGTACCATTCTGTCGGTTGTTGATAAGGTTCATTTCTAAACTAATATTTATGACATTCGCGCCTTATCGACAACCGGCAGAATGGCAAAGTGCCTTTTTCTAAATAAAAGCACATTTTTTATGATTTCATATGTGGCTATTTACGGCTAAAGGTACCTTATGGACGGTCGGCGCTTACGTCGCGTTGCAGCGCATTATTATCAGCGTCTTTGTTAACAGCGTAAGCGCCGATCGTCCATAAGGTACCTTTCACCGCAAAACGTCACATATTATGAAATCGTTAAAAAATTGTGTCGTTTTCTTGGTAAAAGTACCACATTGTCGCCTGTTGATAAGGTTTTCCAAGTGATTCTTTATGACAGAAGCGCCTTATCATTCTTATCAATAAGCGACAATGTGGTATCTTTCTTTACCCAGAAAACGTCACTTTTATAATATTGATTATATCAATATTTATAAATTTTGTAAGGTTGACTCCGATTTGGATAAAAATCGATATCCGAGGATCCGACGAAGTGATTAACATGAATCCAGAGTCAAAATGGTAAAATATTGTAAAAACCGACGCCATCTTGGATTTTGTAAAATAAACTCCGATTTGGATAAAAATCGATATCTGACTATCCGGCGGGGTCTTTAACATGAATCCAGAATCAAAATCGTTAAATATTGTAAAAAGCGACGCCATCTTGGATTTTGTGAGATTAACTCTGATTTGGATAAAAATCGATATCTGAGAATCCGGCGGGTTGATTAACATGAATCTTGAGTCAAAATTGTAAAATATTGTTAAAACCGACGCAATCTTGGATTTTGTAAGATCAACTCCGATTTGGATAAAAATTGATATCTGACGATCCGGCGGGGTCCTTAACATGAATCCAGAATCAAAATCGTTAAATATTGTAAAAAGCGACGCCATCTTGGACTTTGTGAGATTAGCTCCGATTTGGATAAAAATCGATATCTGAGGATCCGGCGGGGTGATTAACATGAATCTAGAGTCAAAATTGTAAAATATTGTTAAAACCGACGCCATCTTGGATTTTGTGAGATTAACTGCGATTTGGATAAAAATCGATATCTGAGGATCCGGCGGGGTGATTAACACGAATCTTGAGTCAAAATTGTAAAATATTGTTAAAACCGACGCCATCTTGGATTTTGTAAGATCAACTCCGATTTGGATAAAAATTGATATCTGACGATCCGGCGGGGTCCTTAACATGAATCTAGAATCAAAATCGTAAAATATTGTAAAAAGCGACGCCATCTTGGATTTTGTGAGCTTAACTCCGATTTGGATAAAAATCGATATCCGAGGATCCGACGGAGTGATTAACATGAATCCAGAGTCAAAATTGTAAAATAATGTAAAAACCGACGCCATCTTGGATTTTGTAAGATCAACTCCGATTTGGATAAAAATCGATATCTGACGATCCGGCGGGGTCCTTAACATGAATCCAGAATCAAAATCGTTAAATATTGTAAAAAGCGACGCCATCTTGGACTTTGTGAGATTAACTCCGATTTGGATAAAAATCGATATCTGACGATCCGGCGGGGTCTTTAACATGAATCCAGAATCAAAATCGTTAAATATTGTAAAAAGATCAACTCCGATTTGGATAAAAATTGATATCTGACGATCCGGCGGGGTCCTTAACATGAATCCAGAATCAAAATCGTTAAATATTGTAAAAAGCGACGCCATCTTGGACTTTGTGAGATTAGCTCCGATTTGGATAAAAATCGATATCTGAGGATCCGGCGGGGTGATTAACATGAATCTTGAGTCAAAATTGTAAAATATTGTTAAAACCGACGCCATCTTGGATTTTGTGAGATTAACTGCGATTTGGATAAAAATCGATATCTGAGGATCCGGCGGGGTGATTAACACGAATCTTGAGTCAAAATTGTAAAATATTGTTAAAACCGACGCCATCTTGGATTTTGTAAGATCAACTCCGATTTGGATAATAATTGATATCTGACGATCCAGCGGGGTCCTTAACATGAATCTAGAATCAAAATCGTAAAATATTGTAAAAAGCGACGCCATCTTGGATTTTGTGAGCTTAACTCCGATTTGGATAAAAATTGATATCCGAGGATCCGACGGAGTGATTAACATGAATCCAGAGTCAAAATTGTAAAATAATGTAAAAACCGACGCCATCTTGGATTTTGTGAGATTAACTGCGATTTGGATAAAAATCGATATCTGAGAAGCCGGCGGGGTGATTAACATGAATCTTGAGTCAAAATTGAAAAAATATGGTAAGAATCGACGCCATCTTGGATTTTGTGATATCAACTCCGATTTGGATAAAAATCGTCAGATATCGATTTTTATCCAAATCAGAGATAATTTTCAAAAATCCAATTTGGCGTCGGTGTTGACATTATTTAACAATTTTGACTTCGGATTCATGTTATGGACCCCGCTGAATCGTCAGATATCGATTTTTATTCAAATCAGAGTTAATCTCACAAAATCAAAGATGGCGTCACTTATTACAATATTATACAGTTTTGATTCTGGATTCATGTTAAGGACCCCGCCGGATCATGAGATATCGATTTTTATCCAAATCAGAGTTTATCTTACAAAATCCAATATGGCGTCAGTGTTGACGTTAATTAACAATTTTGACCATGAATTCATGTTATGGACCCCGCCGGATAGTCAGATATCGATTTTTATCCAAATCGGAGTTTATCGCACAAAATCCAAGATGGCGTCGCTTTTTGCAATATTTTACGATTTTGATTCTGGATTCATGTTAAGGACCCCGCCGGATAGTCAGATATCGATTGTTATCCAAATCGGAGTTGATCTTACAAAATCCAAGATGGCGTCGCTTTTTACAATATTTTACGATTGTGATTCTGGATTCATGGTAAGGACCCCGCCGGATCGTCAGATATCGATTTTTATCCAAATCGGAGTTAATCTCACAAAATCCAAGATGGCGTCGGTTTTAACAATATTTTACAATTTTGACTCAAGATTCATGTTAATCACCCCGCCGGATCCTCAGATATCGATTTTTATCCAAATCGGAGCTAATCTCACAAAATCCAAGATGGCGTCGCTTTTTACAATATTTGACGATTTTGATTCTGGATTCATGTTAAGGACCCCGCCGGATAGTCAGATATCGATTGTTATCCAAATCGGAGTTGATTTTACAAAATCCAAGATGGCGTCGCTTTTTACAATATTTTACGATTTTGATTCTGGATTCATGTTAAGGACCCCGCCGGATCGTCAGATATCAATTTTTATCCAAATCGGAGTTGATCTCACAAAATCCAAGATGGCGTCGCTTTTTACAATATTTTACGATTTTGATTCTGGATTCATGTTAATCACCCCGCCGGATCCTCAGATATCGATTTTTATCCAAATCGGAGCTAATCTCACAAAGTCCAAGATGGCGTCGCTTTTTACAATATTTAACGATTTTGATTCTGGATTCATGTTAAGGACCCCGCCGGATCCTCAGATATCGATTTTTATCCAAATCGGAATTGATCTTACAAAATCCAAGATGGCGTCCGTTTTAACAATATTTTACAATTTTGATTCTGGATTCATGTTAAGGACCCCGCCGGATCGTCAGATATCAATTTTTATCCAAATCGGAGTTGATCTCACAAAATCCAAGATGGCGTCGCTTTTTACAATATTTTACGATTTTGATTCTGGATTCATGTTAATCACCCCGCCGGATCCTCAGATATCGATTTTTATCCAAATCGGAGCTAATCTCACAAAGTCCAAGATGGCGTCGCTTTTTACAATATTTAACGAATTTGATTCTGGATTCATGTTAAGGACCCCGCCGGATCCTCAGATATCGATTTTTATCCAAATCGGAGTTGATCTTACAAAATCCAAGATGGCGTCCGTTTTAACAATATTTTACAATTTTGACTCTGGATTCATGTTAAGGACCCCGCCGGATCCTCAGATATCGATTTTTATCCAAATCGGAGTTGATTTTACAAAATCCAAGATGGCGTCGGTTTTTACAATATTTTACAATTTTGACTCTGGATTCATGTTAATCACTCCGTCGGATCCTTAGATATCGATTTTTATCCAAATCGGAGTTAAGCTCACAAAATCCAAGATGGCGTCACTTTTTACAATATTTTACGATTTTGATTCTGGATTCATGTTAAGGACCCCGCCGGATCGTCAGATATCAATTTTTATCCAAATCGGAGTTGATCTTACAAAATCCAAGATGGCGTCGGTTTAAACAATATTTTACAATTTTGACTCAAGATTCATGTTAATCACCCCGCTGGATTTTCAGATATCGATTTTTATCCAAATCCGAGCTTATCTCCCAAAATCCAAGATGGCGTCGCTTTTTACAATATTTGACGATTTTGATTCTGGATTCATGTTAAGGACCCCGCCGGATAGTCAGATATCGATTTTTATCCAAATCGGAGTTGATTTTACAAAATCCAAGATGGCGTCGGTTTTTACAATATTTTACAATATTGATCCTAGATTCATGTCATGGTCCCCACTGGATCCTCAGATATCAATTTTTATCCAAATCGGAGTTTATCGCACAAAATCCAAGATGGCGTCGCTTTTTACAGTATTTTACGATTTTGATTCTGGATTCATGGTAAGGACCCCGCCGGATCGTCAGATATCGATTTTTATCCAAATCGGAGTTTATCTTACTAAATCCAAGATGGCGTCGGTTTAAACAATATTTAACAAATTTGACTCAAGATTCATGTTAATCACCCCGCCGGATCCTCAGATATCGATTTTTATCCAAATCGGAGTCAACCTTACAAAATTTATAAATATTAATGTAATAAATATAATTTATAATTTTTTAATATATTTGTAAATATATGCTCCATCATCAGACCTTGGAAACCATGCATGGCCCAAGTGCTCGTCGAATCAAAACTAACGAGTCTAAACACGAAGGTATTCTATCAACTGGTTCCTGAGTACCAGTTGACACTTTACTGCTCCACCATCAGACCTTGGACACCATGTATAGCCCAAGTGCTCGTCAAAACAAAATCTACGAGTCTGAACACGAAGGTATTCCACCCACTGGTTCCTGAGTACCGGTTGACACCTTTCTGCTCCATCATCAGACCTTGGACACCACTCACGATCCAAGTGCTCGTCAAAACAATACAAATGACTCCAAACACGGGGGTATTACATCAACTACTGCCTGAGTTCCGGTGGCCGCCTTTCTGCTCCATCATCAGACCTTGGACACCACCTACGGCCCAAGTGCTCGCCTAACCAAACCTAACGAGCCCAAACACAGGGGTATTACATCAACTACTTCCTGAGTTCCGCTGGTCATCTTTCTGCTCCATCATCAGACCTTGGACACCAGTCACGGTCCAAGTGCCCGCCAAAACAATACAAATGAGTCCAAACACGGGGGTATTACATCAACTACTTCCTGAGTTCCGGTGGTCATATTTCTGCTCCATCATCAGACCTTGGACACCACTCACGGTCCAAGTGCTCACCAGAACAAACCTAACGAGCCCAAACACGGGGGTATTACATCAACTACTTCCTGAGTTCCGGTGGTCATCTTTCTGCTCCATCATCAGACCTTGGACACCACTCACGGTCCAAGTGCTCACCAGAACAAACCTAACGAGCCCAAACACGGGGGTATTACATCAACTACTTCCTGAGTTCCGGTGGTCATCTTTCTGCTCCATCATCAGACCTTGGACACCACTCACGGTCCAAGTGCTCACCAGAACAAACCTAACGAGCCCAAACACGGGGGTATTACATCAACTACTTCCTGAGTTCCGGTGGTCATCTTTCTGCTTCATCATCAGACCTTGGACACCACTCACGGTCCAAGTGCTCACCAGAACAAACCTAACGAGCCCAAACACGGGGGTATTACATCAACTACTTCCTGAGTTCCGGTGGTCATCTTTCTGCTTCATCATCAGACCTTGGACACCAGTCACGGTCCAAGTGCCCGCCAAAACAATACAAATAAGTCCAAACACGGGGGTATTACATCAACTACTTCCTGAGTTCCGGTGGCCACCTTTCTACTCCGTCATCAGACCTTGGACATCTTCTACGGTCCAAGTGACACTATATACAATGAGGTATAAACGAAACTAACTCTGTATGTCATTCATTTTGAACTGGTTGCTATTGCCTATTTCCTTTGGAAACACAAAAAATGGTAAAAAAATTCTTATACCGTTTTGCTACCTATAACGCAGTATACGTACACAATGAACATCGATTTATTTCAAGATGTAGACGCTCCGCAGAGAGACGTGGTGTCGCTTCGAACATTCGGGGCCGACTGACTATTTCGGGTGTTGCTCACTTGTTATATTTCAACGATCAGATTCCATAGTAATTTTGTATGGCGGATTTTTAGGACGTTTTAAAAAAATCATAATTAATTAATGAACCAGTATTATGTAATAAGACTATACGAATTCAGTAGCTTGTATATTTGAGATTGGATAGAGTTAGTTTTTAAAAATAAAGCAAATGATTTTTCATTCACTTTGGCATAAACGCTGACACGCGTTTTTCTCAATTTTGCTGCGTCTTTGCGTAGACATATTTACTAAACTGTACATTATTGTAGATTATACATACACGAATATGGTAGACACACTCTTTGAGATAATAATTACATGCATCTTGTATGTCTTTGCAAATAATTGAGGACGCCACAGTCTTAACCGTAACTGTCGTTTACGTTGAAAACACTCTGCCCCCTCTTAAGAAGATGGAAGATTAAAAGTGATTTGTTAGTCTTGGATTAACGTTGGAATGTTTTGGCAGTAAAGTTTGCAGACTTGAGATTTTGATGAGTGTTTAGGATTAGGACGTAGTAAATTGTTAACTTGATAAAAGATTTTTACAGGTTTATAAAATTGGATATTAAGCTTATAGCTTATACTTTAAGGGATGTGACATACTACAGAAAAAGTGGTCGGGAATCAAACCTGCATCTTACCACGTCGCCTGTGTAACTAGGACACAGAAATTGAGTCCTAACGTGCATTTTTTTTTTTGTAAATACCTTTTATACAGTATACGCCTTGGGGTTAGTTATCAAAACGGACCCTAGGCTACGTGGCATGAGCCGTGAAAATGCTAGGAAGAAGGTACCTACAATAACGAATCGTTCTAGAGCCTTGGACCACTTATTGCAGTATGTACAAAGTTTTCTTTTCATTTTGTTCCAAAAGCAAACAGTTTCTACCGCAAATATCGAAAAATCAAAAATGTATATACATACATTTTTCGACATCATACATCGAAATTTTGTATTCGCGTCTCTTTTACATACGTAAAAGAGACGCGAATACAAAATTTCGATTTCTAAATGTTTGCGGTATAAGCCATCTGGTAGCCTGCTGGAATCAGACTTGTTAAACTGCCCTCAAAGCTTCACGCAAGTGAAGTTTGGAATTTGAATTTGAAAGAACTAAACTGGTTTATTCGTTGTAGGATTTATGTAGAACGATATAGTGAATATTGCATGGCGATAGCATCTGCTAGAGTCCAGATTTATAATCTTGTACTTAGGTACAAGATTAGAATCTAATCTAGAAATCTAAACTCTAGCAGGTTCTAGTAACATTTTGCAGACGACTTAACCTATTCAGCGCTAATCACAACACATTGTCGTTACTCTGCGAAGAGTATTTGCTAAATCGCGAGTAAGTTCTTTTTGTAGCAATATTAGAATTGCTCAGCATTGAGTGGCTCAGCCAACTTGTCAGTCTTCGAATGTCACTTTTTTTCATGTACTGCCCTTTATTTTAAGGACATCATTTTTGAACCCGTAATGTTTCTGCCTAAATGGGACGTGAACGGCAGCTTTATTATTACTATATTCAATACAAATACTTTTTCCCATAGATCATGTCAATATTTGATCTGACAAGATATCCTCTATTAGAAAGAGCGTATAAAATTTATTCTACTTTATGGGTGTGCCAGTTTGAAAAGTAATAGGTACAGAATGTTTGTGATATTTATAAGATTACATACCTAAATAAATAATTAATAAAAATTGTGTTTAATTAGGTATAAACCCATTATGCGAACCTATAATAAACCCATTAAAAAACCTATGCGAGGGCAGCACCACCGGCAGAGGCGGCAGAGAGAAAGCCAAGGTGGCACAGTGGTCTCGGCGCCAAAAATAAATTTTGTTCCTTTTAGCATCGCGACCTTTGATCCGTGGGGCCCTAGCGCTCAGAGTCTCTTTAAAGACTGAAAGACCCAAGCGGCAGTTTCCTCGCTCAACGTATCAGTCTACCAATCTAGTGAGGAAATGTTTCCAGCGTCCTCAGTACTATGCCGCAGGGGCCTGTTTTAGATTCATTTTAGTTTTTATTTAGTTTTATTTAAGTTTTAATCTATTTTTATTTTAGTTTTAGTCTAGTTATGCTTTGAGATTTAAATTTATGTTATATGTATTATAATATTGTGTGTTTTATAATGTTTATGAATTAAGAACATTAAATGAAATTATCCTAAAGTCTAAAGTCAGTTGAATTCCAACAATCAACTGTAACTATTATGGGTCAACGTCACGAGTGTCAAAGTACCTGACTTTTAGCCCCGAGTGTACTTTTATTGCATGCCTATAAAGCAAGAAAAAAGAAATAAAGTGCTTTTTATACAAGAAATACATTTATTTATGTATCTAGCCTCAAACTCGCTATGCTAATAAAGTTAAGAGAAGCTAACTTCAAAAGAAACACGATAAGAAAGCTCAAGTTGTCTTCGCTTCATAATGCTGTGTCTTATGTAAAGTAGTCTGTAGCAGCTACACACGTGCCAAGGAAAATTCAACTCTATGCCCACGTGAACCCAAACACTCAACAGTGCTTATGTTATATTTTCTCTTACTTACACGTAAGATACTTATCTTTTCCTTATCTTTACCACTCTTTTGTGGATGTTCAAGGAAAAATTGGATAATGGTATTTGAAGAGCGATTATTTGGGTTTAACGCCCCCGGGTGTGCTTTTTGGTTTCTGATCGATGAATCTGAAAAAATGGGTGTCATAGGGAAAATGTTTCCTTAATTAATCGATAGTAATAAAACGTCCGAAAAGATACGACCCTAACATAACCTCGAAATACTAAACGACAACCAGACACCTAGGCAGCCATCTTGACGATGACAGCCTAGGTGACGCGCTAGTGATGTCCCAGCATTCTTAGTGAGGGGACACGCGTAGAATATTGTTGGTCTATTAGAAAAAAAAAATGACGAAGACACTGTTTTTAATAAGGAAAATAATACTTTTTTGGGCGTTTCTGGTTGGTACACAACAAAATTAGGCAAATATTCGCTATAATTAACTCGTGTTTCCGTTTGAACTTTGATAGCATCGGTGAGTCGCTTAACTTCAAACTCAGGTAAATCTATCTGTCTGATTATGCGATTCTGGTATAAAACTTAATAAGGTAGATTATTTTCTTACCCGAGTTTGGGAGTGTAACTTACCGAAAGGTCTGGTTCTTAGATTATTTTTTCTTTTTTATCACGTGAACAAATAGCGGCCCAGCGACAACAGTTTTAGGTATTTTAGGCTTCTTCAGCGTATTTATTTAGTTATATATTATTTTATCTTTGCGCGCATGGTTTTCTTTTTACTGTGATATCATTTAATATTTCAATTGAGAAGGAGGTAACTATACATAGATGATTAAGGCTCACTTGCACCACCTAGTCTTAGCCGCTTACCCGGAGTTAGGCTGTCAATTCCATACAAAACAACGCATAACTCTGGGTTACGTGGCTAACCCCGGGTGGTGCAAGTGGCCCTAGGTTTTGGAAGCGGACCTAATGCCTAATACTTTACTAATATTTTAATATTTACTAAGTAATTTTAATATTTAATTTTAATAATTAATAATATAATAATTTTAATTTTTAATCATTTCATTCATTTTACTAAATTCATTCATTCATTTTTTTCTTTTCATTCATTTTTTTTTCGGTACCTACAATCTAATAAGATACATGTAGGTAAGTAAATCATTTATTTTATGTTGGAATAACGGCATTGCACAATTTCCTGTTTTCTTCTAAATACGGAATGCAGACCGGCAACAAATTGTATAGGAGTTAACGGTTAACCGGCCATTTGCCGGTAATCTTATACTTTAAAAATACCGGTTGCATTTTCTAATTCCAATGCCTGAAATTGATTATACTAATTTATGCAAGTGTATAATGTCACATAACTTACAAATAAGCACAAAGCATTGTAATTTGTAAACATTTGATTTAGTTGTTGTGTAGATACTTCGTCATATTTATTTGCAAAGTTAAATATCTGGATTTGAGAAGCTCCCTTGACCCTGTAACCTGTCTTATGTTCGTAATATTTTTCCGTAATTTAGCCGATATTCTCGCAAAAACGCGCCAAGCAACAAGTTGTATTCTCTGAGGAGACGTTTTGCTCCACACTTCGGTGATATATTTTTGATATGCGAGTAGGAAATCCTTCAAGGTTGTGGATGCTGGAATACTTTATTTTTGTCGATGTAAGTGATATGATTCTATCTCTTCCACGCCATGGCACAACAGGTTCAACACCAAAGATGGATCAATCGTTCACATGCTACAGAGCAACATGTTAGTAGACTTTAATGAACACTCAAAGTTCAAGTTCAGTTTTGACACTTCAGTGAAAGCGTTTGTATTTAACATGCCGTCGAAAAGGTTAAGCTGGAAACAGAAAAAGTCAACAGGATGGCCCAGAAGCATTGAAAAATCATAGATATTTGTGACCTATGGTTACTAATTAATCAAAACGTGAATGTTTGTATGATACGCCTGTATGTGTAGGGGTCCCCTACACCTACTAGGGGATGGTGAACATATATTTATCTTTGATAAAATAATTATTCGTAACCGTAGACCGGAACGATAAACGCCAACACGCGGCAACATCAACAGGAAAGTATTCTCCACGGACACGTCTCGCCCCTTCGGCTACAAACTTCCGATATGGGGTAGTAATCCAGCCATTATTTGTAACACCTATTATATACGCTAATTTTCTAGCAAATAAACAATTCATTCATTCATTCATTGAACTGACAGCTTGTATGTTTTTAAAAACTGGTTTTTTTTTTAGTGTAACGGGTATATCGTGAACTAGCTGGTGTCCGCGAATTCGTCTGCTTCACACAATAACTTTATAAATTGTAGCCTACGTGTTATTCTGATGTATAAGCTATATTATTGTAAAGTTTCATTAAAATCCAGTCAGTAGTTTTGACGTGAAAGAGTAACAAACATCCATACTTGCAAACTTTCGCGTTTATAATATTAGTAGGATCTAGTATTATGTTATGTAGGCACCGAAATCCCACAAAATATCGTTACATGCTAATATAACTATCGTCACAAATATGTATGCACATGTTACAAATGTTTTCCTTGTAGGATTTTTATGTATATAGGTATGTATTTTAGTCGTTTAAAATGGATCAGCTAGTCTATGATGGTCGGGTTTTTATCGTTTACCGACGTTGGTGTCACGTTCTAACAAGTATGTATGTGCGAAAATGATGCATAGCGTGATAAGCGATAAAATGGCAACCATGCTAACCCCACTGGACCACTTTCTACCTATTACCATTTGTTTCTAGCAAAATAACACATTTATTTTTCACCCGTGCCGTACATTTTGTAGATTTAATGGTTTTACGTAAATAAATTTTCTTTGATTTCGCTTTTAACAGATAGAAGACAAATATATCGTCATGTTTACAAACAAGAAAAATATTTATTACCCTAAATTAAAAAAAAAACTTTTTTTAGTATTTTTCTACTTCCGGAAGAAAAGTTTGTAGGGTTTTTCCATATTGACAGTGGAAATTTCAAATGTCGTAAGGGACATGGTAACCCTTGGACTTACAACATTTGAAATATCCACTGTCGAGTGAGCGTCAGAATGGCGGGTGGACCTGGGGGATTCGAATGAATACTAGCCAGATATTTAGTACCTTTTACGTACTATTTAGTACCTCTAATATTTTTTTGTGTACCTCTCCTGAAAACAAGATATCTCAAAATTTATGTCCACCCGCCAACCTGACGTCAGGATGGCGGGTGGACCATTGGAAAACGTTCAAAGCTTGCGTTATATTTCATGATTTGTATATATTAATTTAGTACCTCCTGTGTTCTTCCATAAACAGGCATCATTTTAGAAATAAACCTTAAGCTGATGTAGTAATTGAGAAAATATACTTCGAGCGCTCGCACGCCGTCAACAACACAACATACAATACAACACGTATACAATGAACATTCGTTTGTCTATGCTCAACATCTAAACCGTGTAGTGAAACGCAGCAGTTATAATTACTAAATTACTAATTCATTGTATAAGTACATGTTGTACTTTATGTTGTGTTGTTGACGGCGTGCGAGCGCTCGAAGTATATTTTCTCAATTACTACGTCAGCCTAAGGTTTATTTCTAAAATGATGCTTGTTTACGAAAGTACACAGGAGGTACTAAATTTTTATATACAAATCATGAAATATAACGCAGGATTTGAACGTTTTCCAATGGTTCACCCGCCATCCTGACGTCAGGTTGGCGGGTGGACCTTAATTTTGAGATTATCTTGTTTCCAGGAGAGGTACACATACAATTATTAGAGGTACTAAATAGTACGTAAAAGGTACTAAATATCTGGCTAGTATTCATTCGAATCCACCAGGTCCACCCGCCATTCTGACGCTCACACTGTCGATATTCCATCTATAAATATTGCATTCGAACGTAATTTGAGAAAATCAGGCTATTATAATTTAATGTCTGTCAAACCGTATACTTCTTGGGTTATAGGTTGGGTTTAATCATGACTTTGCCAATGATTTCATCATACGAGTAGGACTATGATTTTCATTAGGGAACGAACATCGAACGACAATCTCCTTTATACACCTATTTTATTTTTAACCTAAAGACGGACATGACACTTATTTGCCTAGACTTTAGCCCCTAAGGTGTGTGTACACATGAGGTCTAGACAAAGTCGTGGACAGAAGCTAACATGTAATTATATTTAAATATATTCTCCACGGGCACGTTTCGCTCCTTCGGTTTTAAACTTCCGATATGTGGGTACGTCCGTTGGGGTTTATATTGGTGTTGGGTTATTGTCGAGGAAGATACAAATGTGTTATATAAATACCAACTTTATAAATATACTAAATTTCAACGGTTAACACTCACGTATTTTTATCAAAATAGGCGTGACATGTTTCGACTGCATCGGACAGTCATCGTCGGACAGACAGAGCGGTGTTGTCACCTTCACATGTCACGCCTATTGCGATAAAATACGTGAGTGTTAACCGTTGCAATTTAATATCAGTATGACAGTATGACTCACGAAAGTTTAAATTTATAAATATACCGCCTTTTTAATGTATCGAGGCTCTTAAATGGAAATACTGACTTTAATGAGGCATGTCGCTTTTTTGTTTATACCTAAAATACAGAAGAACACAAACAATTTATGTTTTTGACTAGTGATGACTGATTACCCAAGGACTCGGGAATACATTCTCTGCCCAGCTGTGGGCTGAACCAGGCTAAAGGAATAAAACTATTATGATGTTCCTGTCAACATGCAACATTAACAAAGAAGTATTATCCACAAACACGTCTCGCTTCTTCGGCTATATACTTCCGATGTGGGGTTAGGTCCGTAGGGGGTTATGCTGGTGATAGGTTATTGTCGAGGAAGATAAAATATTAATTGTGTATTAGGTCCTTGAGGCATTGTACATAGGATGCTGGCGGAATTTCCTCGTTGTATCGCAATGCTGATACGTTGTGCGAGGAAGCCACCAGCTCTTCGGTCATCAGTAACACCAAAGAAGTTTCGCGATTTCTACGAAAAACTTGCGTGCGCTGGGACCCCATGGACCAAGTGTTTCGACCACGAATGGTACAAAAAGGTACTCTCTGCCCAGGCTATTATATTTATTCATTATATTGGTACAATGCCTCAAGAACCTATTTTAGATTTAAAGTAGGTAGGTGTAGGTAGTTAGGTAAGTTACACTTATATGTTACTCTCTCTCTCTTGTATTTTGAAAATAAATGTTATCATACTTTTTGTATTTTAAGCAGAAACGTCTATCTTTTCTTAGAAAAAAAAGTGGAAAAAGTCACGGCCTCGGGCGAGACTCGAAGCGGAAACTTAGGGATACACGCCCACCACTCTACCAACTAAACTACCAAGATACACCCGGTGGCCGCGAATTCTGTTGGTAGAGCGGTGGGCATTTACGAGTTCGACCCTCGCCCGAGGTCATGACTTTTTCCACTTTTTCTAAGAAAAGATAAACAAATATTAGGTATAAGTATATGAGATGCATAACGGATGTTTCGGCAAATTCCAACAATACACAAACTGAAGTAAGTTGCAAAACCAAATTATTTGATTGTTTGCATGTTATGACTTGACTTAACCGCTAAACGGAGAAATAACAGGATAATGTAAGGTGAAACATCGACTAAGAAGTTTTTGGTTTTGGGAATACATATAACATACAACAACATACATACATAACATAGGAGGAAATAAATCTACAGGTACTTGTAAGCAAATCATCACTTAACGTCATTTTTTAAATCTCTAAAAAACACACTTATCATACACAATGCAAATCAAATCAAATCAAATCAAATATATTTATTAACAAATGTGTTTAATTTAATTAAGTACCAATTTCATAGCAGTTCTTAATTTTGGGAAAATTCATAAAAAAATTGGTGATTTAAAGAAAGTTATAGTTTAGTTAAAACATTTATTACGATTCCAAAATTAACATTAATATATTCTTTTGCGAGCTGATATAAGAAATACTTTTATGCCACACCTGGCCATAAAGTGCCTTTTTCCGCACGCTACGCGTACGAAAAAGGCGGTTTCTGCCCAGGTGTAGACATAAAATGATGTAGCTAACACGTGCGGTAATAAATAAAGCCCTTGATCGCATATTTACGTCCCTCGCTTGCAGCTCGGGTCGCAAACATCTCCGATCTCGGCCTTTCTTTGTTTTACCGCCCTAGTTAGGTAATGTACTATTTAAATCGTCTATGATCATGAGAAATTATTTCTTTTATAACAGAACCTAATTAGGTATCCCTGTTTTTAAATAAATCATTTCTCATTATACAATTTCTGAAAATATATTACAATATGATTGCTTTATATCAAAGAGATTTTTTTGTGTAGGTACGAGACGGTAATATGAGAATATGATTCCGAGCTTCTATTTACTTCGTTAATTTAAAATCACAATCGCCAGCTTTCTTATATATAATTGTTTTTGAATACTTATAAAATATTAGTAACTAGTTATTGCACACAATTTCTCTATAACTAAACGTAACTAAAAATATAGTTTCGTAATGATGCTTTTACACGAAGTTCCGCTTTCTGTCCTGCGTGCGTAGCCAAGATGCCAATCGCTCACGCTTATTAACGTATTGTAGCTACATCTCTCTATCACTCCTCCTTATTAGTGTGACAATGAAAGTTGCGTTTCGTTAGCGATTGAGCGTGAGCGATTGGCATCTTGGCTACGCACCCTGACCTAGAGTATATCTACATAACGAATTTCTCCTTGTCAACGTTGACAGGATATACGAAGGCAGTGTCTCCAGAAGGCACGTTGAGAGTCTGCTGCAGCTCATGCTCCAGGTGAAGGGAGTAGATGTAGTAGACCAGGATGAAGTAGGCAGCAAGACCTGGAAATGAAATAGAAATTACGGTCTGACTTCTTTTAGTTTTATTGATATGCTAACCTAGGTAGATATGTTAAGATAGGCGAGGCGTGGCGTATCTATTTCAATCAGATGCTTACCTATAAAAAATAAAAATAGGTACCTATACAACAAAACAAAATACAACGTTGAACTTTCGTTTCAAATTGAATTATCAATAAAATCATGTTTAATCAAGGACGCAGCATTATAAACGGGATGTCATATAACCTTAAATGAATTATTCTCTCGCAACTTTCAGTCAGCATTATATATTTTTTTAAACACTAGACACTCCTAATATACAATGTAAGGGATCGTAAATTGTGAGTGTGGACATTATGACCGCGTCCATTAAACGTGCTTGCCGAGTGCGAAGTATAGAAAACAAATACAAAGAGAAAATATATTTCCGCTTTTTACGACTCCAAGCAGTACAGTTTGTTCCGTTTCGATGTGAAACTTCTGTTACTAAGTTGTATTTTTAAACTTGTTCTACAATTTGTTTTGCAAACACTATTTCGTTTCAGCATTTTATGTTTGTATGACCTTATAAAATGTCAATAGTATTTCTGTCGTATGTAAACGCTACTCTAGTATTTATTATAAATTATTTGTTTGATATTTGTTCTCTTTTCACACAAAAATGGTTGAACAGGGTTTACTGATGTTTCTGCGAACTTTTATGTTTGTTAACGTTTCCTAAAAAAAAATTGTTCGCATCAACAAAATGTCATATAATAAAATTTGCAGACCTATATTTGTTACCTGTATGATTTTTAGCATAATAATTTCTAGTAAGCTGGATATCATTGTAATACTTAATAGGTCTTAAAGACGTAGCAACCGAGTTTGCACAATTCCAGGCGTTGAACTTGACTTTTGAGAGGGTCATTTTTTCAGTTTTTTGCGTCTATTTTGAAAATAGTACGTCGGACGGAAAAGTCATTCAGGTATCATAATGAGCATTTTTTACTTCAAATTTGATTTAGTGGACCTTACAGCCAAAATAAAACAAAATCGCGTCACATCTTTTTAAACTTTTTGAGCGATTATTTTTGAAAATATTTGACTAATCAAATTCTATTAGTATTGACTAATTTACATAGTCATTTCAACAAAATAACAGAATAGCATTGTCATTTTATGGGCATTAGACCGTAAAATTACTTTGCTCCGTATTTATTACAAAAAATACTCATCAGTAGCCATGACTTTGGTTCATACTACGTTTTGGAAATACATGATAATTATAGACACCGACATCCTGTCATTAAGTAGGTAAACTTGTTGAATTAAGTTAAGAGTTTTAAAGAACAGCTTTATTGCAGGGTAATAAGAACGCTATTAAGCGTGTTTTGATGTTTTTACCCGCAAATATAACTTTGTAATGACTTGTCTAGAATCGCTTTATTAGTATTAGTGAGGAAAAATACTAGCTTAATGGTTTAATACGATGATGACCACTGCAATCATGACAATGGTCAAAGGGCTTGTGGAACAATGGATACAATAACATAATTGATCATTTAAACACGTACCTATATAATAATATCCCTAACCTAATCGTAAACATAACTTTTTACTTTCTTTAACTCACGACTTCGTCTGAGTGTCATTGTTGTGGGTCTCTGACTGACTGACTGACCAATGCAGAGCCGAAACTACTATAAAGTTAGTAAGTTGAAATTGTGTACAAGTAAAAAAGTAACTAAAAAAATCCAAAATGTTTAATTTTACACCATCACCATTTGATCTACGGTGTTGTTCAATGTTTGTATAGGAATGGCCGAATACTTTATTTTAGTTAATTCAAACTTTTTAACCCTTATTTTGCCAAAAAAAAGGGATGGCCGTGAGTTCAAGCTTCCTCGGCGCTCAATACTCCTAATGATCCTGGCTGAAAAAAAAAGAGGGTCGTAGAGTTTGTATTGTACATTACCAAATTAAAGGTTTTTAACTAAATGACAAGCAAAGTAATTTCAAGGATTTTCGAAATTCATCCCTTAAAGAGGTTAATTTTTTTTTTATTGTAGTGTTGAAAGTTTGTCGATGGTCTATGGTAAAACAGGAGAACTGATTTCAGCGTTCATTGACATTCATCCCCAAAGGGTATTAAAGGGGTTGATACTGACTTTTTTGGGATAACTCAAAAAATACTTTAATACGGTTACTTTTGTCACTATGCGCGTCATGATTCGGACATCTTAGTTTTATTATAATATTAATATGTCTCACGACAGTTTAAATTCAATGGGTCAACAAATATTTTCACTATGGAATATTGTAAAAAATTAAGTCAGTATTTCCAAGCAATTTTTTATTATAACCGACACAGGTACATACGAGTAACATGGAGTGTGAAAAAAAGCGTTTTGCTTTGAGGATCATCTTTGATCCAGACGCATATAAAACATATCGTTAGAATTATCATCACTTAATTATATTCTGGAATCACTAAAATATATACACATTCATGGAGTGAAATGAAAATAAAACAATAACGCCTGATAAATTGAACCGTAATAATGGATTATGTTTATACCTATTCATGAATACAATTAATCGTGAACAAAATTAATCCCTAGGCACAAGCAATAAGAGAAGATCTAGAAATGCAGACGATTTGAACGTAATACAAAAGCGAATAATCTCTTTAACTAGCCTCATCAAATATTAATTTTCTCAGGCTAGAAATAATGTTTTAATGTTTATAAATCTCAATAGGGTAGACTAGGTTCTGGTTCTGATCTTAGTTCACTTGCTATATAGATGTTAACTATGTTTAGAACAAAATTATGCTGGTGCGTCTTTTATACGTTTGTAACAATAAAAGTTATTATTTATAAACGATGTTCGTGTATTTTGATGCTGGTCACTACCGACCCCAACCACTGTCACCACCGCCCTGGGGGTGTAGCTGGCTGTGACAATTTCCCTTTTTGTTTTTAATTTGATCCTGTGGCTAAATAATACAGCGTATTTAAGGACATTGTTTTAGTATTCATACCTACGTATAAAAACAAATTACGATTTAAGTAATTTTTTTCCGGTTAATAGGTAAAGTAACAAAATTATAGGCGATCCTATTATAAAAAATGTATATTCTTTATGTACCTCCACTAATTTGATGTTGATGTATGTTAAAAAAATTGCGTGCTTTCTCGCTGCAGCCTAAAAATCACACACGGATGAACGGAAGGTCTTTATTTTCAGAGAGTTATTTTTTTTTTTAAGTTTTTAATTAGCTCTCAACAGTTTAACATTTTTGTTTCGTTTTTCCAATCACGGTAAAACGTCTGCTTTTACATTTCATGAATACAAGCTGATCCAAAAGATGGTATTTACGCAATGTTCCATTAAAGTTTTTTTTAGTCACATGAGGCTATTCCAGTAAAGGAACCATACACATTCAAAAGCGCATCCAATTGTAAACCTTATGTTAGCGCAATAAGGTTCACATTTAAATTAGTTTTGAATTGTTCATATGTTGAGAAAACTAAGCCGGTTACACGCCACGGTCAGCTCTAAAAATAAGTTAACAATTTTAGTCCTTATGCGTCGGACATACGTTCCGAAATGTAAATATATTATTAGATGTGACAGTACTTTTTTTGCGTGAATCGTCAAAAAGCTTGCCTTTGACATTTTTCACGGGCCGCCAGAGGTGTTTGCGTACACATTTGGATTCAAACCCGCAGAGAATTTGTATTCGTAACGGTGGTCATGAACGCTATTCGAGTGTCGTTATCACAGGTCCGGTGACACGCGTAACGCTTTTTCAGGATTGCAATAAAAAATACCTATAGGTGTACAATTGTAAACTACGACTCATGTGTTTTGATTCACGTTTTTTTAACTAGAGTTACACTATTATGATACATATAAATTGAAACTTCAATTTACTTATAGGTGCCTACAGAGTTTGCTTTTATTTATATCGTCTTCTTTTAAATAATGGCGTCTGTCCGAGATTGGCACAATTTTTCCAATGTCAGATATTATCAATATATCGTACAAGAAATAGTATAGCTTTTCGGTATTTGTTAAGTTTATAGCTATAAAACGTAACAAGCAGTTTCTCAGGGGGCCGAGATCCCCGGACAACCGGGTACTGACTAAATGACGGTCACACGCGTTTCAGCATTAATTCTTCATTAGCTGCACACTTCTTCGTTAGTTTACTGTAGAAAAGCTATAAATAATACACATTGAACACCTTTTAGCAGTCAAAAAACAAAAAAAATATTCCAGAGACGCCTTCGCCATCATGGGTATCAACCGGAAGTCCCTTTTATTTATATGATAATTATATCACTCAAAGCTGGTGTGGTCAATGTCAGACAGATAGCAATCTTACAGTAGCGATCAAGATTTCTAGTCAAAACGTGAGAGACTTGCGGTACCTTACCTTTTACCGAAGCGGGAGTACTTCGATGACGTCCACATACTGAGATTTAAGGTACGAGTATGGATAAGTATAATCTGGGTACCAACATGACACTACGAGGTACTATTAGTCTTACCATACCGAAGTTATCAAGGTAAGGTTTACTCTAGACTCTGTTTGCCAGCACTTCATATCACTACGAGTTAGTTTGCGAGCAGTAGCAATCTTACGGTACCGAAGAGATTGCGATACGGGATCGGGGGTAGATAGAGGGCTTACCCAGGTCCAAACTATGGGTGATGATAGTTTGGGTAGCAGCACCGAGAGCCATCACGAAGTAGATGAAACCAGCCAGGGATATCAGCAGACGCACGATGGCAAAGCCGATGTAGACGCGGATCGGGCCGAGGCTTTTCTGAAATTGTAAAAGAAATTGGTTAACAACAGAAAAACTAATATTATGATACAACAACAGAGGTAGGTATGTGGCCAACCCGAAAATAAGCGGTATATTTGAGACGTCATTAAAGTGTACGATATTTCATGTACTCATTGATATGTTAAAAGAAAACACCTCCTTTTTCTCGTGCAGCCTGTGCCTTTTCAGTTCTGGAAACCAAACTCTTAGAGTTGGAGGGTTCTTCTGAAAGGCGAAGTAGTGTTGCTTGAAATTTGGGCGTTATATTTTTTCTCGGCCTTACTTGTGGATGTACGTAGCTTAAAGAAGTACCTATTCCAAGACATATTTCTAGGTGTCTATTTTATAGGATACTTTGCAGTCCCTAATTATCTGCACCATTTAGCAGTTTAGCTATATTTTACAACAAAATAAAGTTTAAAAAAATAAACTTCTCATCTTACCTTATGCAGCCCTACAAGGCATGCCACAGTAATCATCAGCCATGCAATATTAGCGCACAGCACCACCATGAGCAGAGTCCCTATCTGGTTAAGGTAGCGTGCATCGTTAGCCTCGAATTCAGAAACCCGGTCTGAGACAATGCGGGGGCGTTGGCTGACATCGTCGAAGTGGTCGAAGCCGTGGGTCGCGATGCCGATATAGGTGGTGAGGGTCAGCACAACCAGGGTGTGGTAGGCGTTGAAGACCTGGAAGTTGGGAATATAATTACTTATTAGCAACTGTGTATCATAGAGGAACTGAATGTATAGCTTGAATGTTATGAGAAGTGACTGTATAGCTTATATTTATGCTACCACTGCTGCTGCTTTTATTGCTAGCACAGGTTATAATTATAATAATATGAATAGATCTTAAGAACCGGTACAAACCGAATACAAACCGTTTTAAACACCCCCCCAAAAAATAATTGACGTTCAACTCCCCTCTCTCCCGTACAAACGCTACGCGACGCTGGGTTGCCTACAATTATAAATATTACGCTCCAGGGTCCGCTGGCAGTCCTGCTGCTATCATAGTCATATTGGTTGGATTGGTCATTCATACTGGAAATTTCCTATGGTTTCTGAGGCCTTACCATGACGTCTTAACACGATTCAGTTGACGACATAAACTGAGTCGCTTCCATACAACTGAGCCTAAACTGAATCGCACTAAGACGTCATAGTAAGGGCATCTGAACGCATTTTAGAGCAAAACGATATGTGTGTAGGTAAAACAGTTTATTTCACTTTTTACCTGCGGTTTCGTCACACAAATATTTACACAATCTCATTTTCCTATCCTCATTGTTGGAAGTACGGATAGTACGGATAAAGTTATACCAACCAGATTTAAATAACCGAGGATGAAGCACCCAAGCCTCAGTGGAATGCAGCAGCAGCATTTTGTAAACATGGACTCCGTTCGCGAATGCGAAGTCGTGGAGATTCTGAAATGAAACATACATATAATATACGTCTTATACCACAGCTCAGGGTCAACTAATCCCATGATTTGGCGTAGGCGCTAGTTTCACGAAAGCGACTTCCATCTGACCTTCCAAAACAGGTAAAGTAGTCCTTATTGAGATTAGCCCGGTTTCCTAACGATGTTTTTTTTACCGAAAAGCGATTGGGTAGATCGTCGTACCTAAGGTAGGTAAATTACGAAAAAGTAATTGGTACGAGCTGACAGGATTTGAACCCGCAAACTTCGGATTCCAAATCGCACGCCTTGCCGCTGGGCCACCATTATACTAGTCCAAATCCGTCAGTGTAAAATTGAAATTGGATACGGGTACAGATATTCGGCTAAGTCATTTGTCTCCGATCCGAGATTTTCATTATATCGTCGAACGTAGAATGAATCAATTAGGGTAAAATGACGATTTTGATGGAAAATACCGAAATGCTCTTTCAATATCAATTTGACAAAATTCTCGACAAAATACGAAGAGAAAACATCATTCACAACATCTGTGCCTATAGGTAAAGCCTGACCATTTGAATACCAATGAATAGGGCTGGCTGTAAGGCTGGCTCGTTCCTCGCACAACGAATAGGAATAGCCATTCAAAGGGGGAACGCAGCCAGCACTATGGGAACCCTTCCGTAAGGGTCGGATCTCGGTGACCTCAACTAAGTAGTTAGTTTTTTACCTTAAGTTTTGATATTTTTCTGTATTTTTCTAATAATATCCATGCCGTAATCGGCAACGGCGACCCTGGTTAATTTCGAGCGTGAGCTCTGATATGGCTGGCAAAGCCAAACTTATTCTTAAAAACCCTATCGCATGCGGAGCAGTAAAGTTGACCAGAACTATTGTATGTATAGTTGTAGGAGGGTTTAAACATGAATAGCTAATGCGTGACATAATCTACCGTACCCAATCAAAATTTACTACATCATCATCATAATCATCATCATCATCATCAGTCGTTCGTTCGATGCCACGAATCGTGACATAATCGCCAAATGCAGATTCTCGTGCAGATTGCATGGGTGCAGTATTTGGGACTTTTGGGAGGACCAATCTAGTTGGGTGATCCCTCGGTATTTTGCCTTTAACTTTAATCCACTGCATATCTAAAATTCATCATACCGATCCCTCCTTTTTTCGGCAGTTGGGCAAAAAGATATTATGCGACTCTAATGGAATAGGAGCAAGCAAGTGATACACTAAACAAGAACATGACACAGGTAAAGTAACAAGGTAATTCCTTTTCCTAAGATTGTACCTGGCTGTCCGTTTTTTTCCTCCTACATTGGAGAATGGGGCGATCGTCAGCTCAGCGCAAAAAGCGACGCACGTTTGTTTCATATAAGTCACGGCCTTGATTAAGAACGTAACAGCTGTTAGAGAAGTCATTCAATTATGTACTGTATTCTAGTGTATTAAATTTCAAATTTGATTGCTTTTTCAAAGACGGTAAGGGCTTTTATGCGTGGTTAGGTAGTGTACAGTACTCAGTGGCCCTAGCACAAGCGGTATAAGCTAACTGTTAGGATTAGACAGTGACAGTTGCCTTTCTTAACCGCGAGATGCTGCCACGGCACTCTTGTGCTAGGGGTCTTGTACAGTCGCCATCAGATATATCGGAGCGTCTGAGGTGTTCACAAATATCTGAACACGCCTCTATTGCAAGGCGTTAGAGTGCTTGTTCAGATATTTTGAACGCCTCGGACGGTCCGATATATCTGATGGCGACTGTATAGGTACTGTTCTTGGTACTGATTCAAAATTTACATGTAAAAATGAAAAAATGAAAATAACTTTATTAACCATCATGTGGCTCAATACAGCTTACAAGAATAAATGAAACATGTATAACTTATCATAGAAAATAACTGTTACGTACCTACATTATGTAAGTAAGTAGGTTCTTTTTATTTTAATTAATCGTATAGGGAACCCTCGCCTGCACTGATATTTGATATAAATATATGTAGATACATGTAAGCGAGATGAGAGTGATGTCAAAACCATATCTGATTTTTAAGTTTAAATACCGCTAATATTTTATAATTCCAAGACGAACCGTATATCTACTTAATACGCGTTAGTAAGTATTTTATTCAGGTGGTAAGAAATAAAAGTTAGATATCTACTTAAAATACATTTGATTTTAGTTCTGATCTGCAATTTTAGTTTAAGTACTGCGAAACAGACTAATAAACCAGTATCAACTCCAAACACCCTAACTAAAAGAGATAGACAAAGAGAGAAGTTAAGTGGAATATTCAGAATATCAAATTTTCTGGTTTGCTTTATGGTTGACTGGTAGAGAATGACTATTGGCATTTACTCCGCCTTTTGTTCGTTAAAGTTTTCTTATGTGCAAATACAGGTTAAATAAATAAATAAATATTTTAGTCAAGTCCAACTCAAGTGTACTCACAAACATGTGATTACTTTTGCCGTTTAGATGATATAGCAAAAAACAATCAAAATGGAACTATGTGCTAAAAACTAAAAGTTGGGAAATTAGTAGGACTGGACAGGAAATGAACATCTGTAGAACTCAATAGACCCTATGAGGTCGCCACTGGACTGACTCGCCGTCATAGCACAAATACTGACCTCCTATATTTCGCTGTGCCCCACTTCTTTGTGCTTGAACTACACTTAAGGATTAAAAAAATATGAATCTAGAATATCTAGTTTTAGATAAAATATTGCACGCTCGTTAAGAATATTCATAACACCATTATTTTGCTGTAAGTACGTGATGCATAATGCATATTTGTTATGTTATCCTTGTTGTAATCGGAATGCTTTGTTGTTCAACTGCATTGTCTTGCATAGCTGAGTTTTAAAACATTTTATTATTTCTCAAGTGTGTTATCAAACAATGTCGTCATTGGAATTCATTGAGCGTATTACAGCGCGTGACCGTAGCGCTTGCTGGGTAAAGGACGCCTGTTGACTCTCAAAAGTTGTCTCCTGAAAAATCACATAAGGCTTGTCCACGAAAATAAGTAGCTATCGTAAGTCTCTACTACTACTCGATTATTCCATGTATGAGTAAGTAGTTCAAACAACCATGGGTTTAACAATCCAAAATCGAAAAGCATTTGCTTAAAAGTCAACAAAATCAAAATAACTTCAGGTGGCGTTTAAAGCAAAAGTCATCGCTCAAAAAAATGCGATTTTCTCAGAAAATTTACACAATATTTGGCTGACAATCGGTAAGAAAGACTCTAAAACATGAGAATCGTTACTTAATAGTATCGATATTGTAATTTAGTTATGACCAATGGGAAAACTAAACGATCCAAACTGTTAAATTTAGAAATCACACCTCTACAATGCAAAGATTGTACTTAATAAAGACCCATATATGCAGCAATTGATACAATTAACAACGTCTTCTAAAAAGAAAGGCGAGGATCCCTTTTTTTAATGATATTGATGAAAAAGTATGGTTTTATTTTGAAAATTTGCATCATAAGGCAGTGGTTACATTTTTCATTTAACTCTCTTGATTAATTGTAAACACCTGCACCTGCCCGTATCGTGGGAAGCACGCTGAAGAAGCAAGATCCATTGTGTGAAAGCGCTTGAGAGTTAATTTAATCTAAAAGCATATGGGCGAAAGGTATTGACTAACACTGGGCTATACGATGAAAATTCGGCTGAATGTTAATGTCAGTGTCATTAACATGAATAATAACTCGGCTTTAGTAATTACAAAATTAAACTGTTTAAAATTAAACAGATAACAATCTGTTAATTAATGAAACTACTGGGACTCAAATGTAATAAAGTACATTAATATAATATCAACATTATATTACACCTGTTTGAATTTGTCGCTGAATCAACCCGAAATGCCGGAGTTCGAAATAGTTGCGGTGAGCAATGTGATTTATATTTTGTATCAATTTTAATTAAAAGACACATTCGGTAACCTTTTGTTGCAAAACGGTATCGTTTTAATTTATCGAATGAGCGACCGTGAAGCGTCTATGGCAAAAAATGCTTAACCCCGGTGTTCCACAGAGCGTATTCCGCTAGTCCGACTGTCCGTCTGTCTTCATCTTTAACGTCTGCAGGTCGCTTTTTTCAAATAACTCGTGAATTTCTGATCCATTTTTTGAAAATAACAGAAGTGATATTAGAAAATTCGTGTACATATGTAAATAGTCTGCTACATCAACGCATAAAATTTTCGGTGAAGGAAAAACCGGAATAATCCCAATAAGGCCTAGCTTACCCTCTGGGTTGGAAGGTCAGATGGCAATCGCATTCGTAAAACTAGCGCCTACGTCAAATCTTGGGATTAGTTGCCAAAGCGGACCCCAAGCTCCCAGAGCCGTGGCATGAGCCAGGGGAAAATGCTACAAAGAAAACATTAACGCATATAAAACTCCACATCAATTTCAATGTGATGTGTCAATATCTATAGAAAAAGTCACGTTTCATAGAAAACGTAGTCACGTGACACTTTCAATATAGTTTGACACGAACCTCCCGGCCGGGGGTCTTGCTGGAGCGTGAGCCATCTTTAAGGGTAAGATCTAACTAAACTGCCATTTTCTGTTCCCCACATTGAATATACCAATACGTTTATTAAACATCTGAACTGAAACTCGAGATAATATCGTAACAAGCAGAGTTCATCCACTCAGCGCCCGCGGGCCGCGTATTTTTAAAATAAATACTGCATTTATGCTATCTGCACACATATTGTATACTCTGCGTACTTACATTTATGTCTATTTTCGAATGCACTTTACTTCAGACTTATATATTTTTGAACTTATGAACCTTTTTGGATATTATAAAAGGACATATGTGCTCTATAAATTTAAATATACTCACGTCTTTTTGGATTAGTGTACTTGTATTTGTTTTTATACGCGAGACCGAAGCGCATTGGCAAAGGTTGTTTGTAAATAGTGAGGATTTTACATGACAATAAATTATATACGATATGTTATATGAACGTTTTGTATAGGTACGAGTACAAAAATATGTAATTATGTAGGTAAATACATATACCGTTGCGCACACTCACAGCCTCCTTGAGTTTACAGCTCTGATGGTGCCACTTGGCCCATGATGGGCGTTAATAAGGGACGCAGTTCTGCGTTACATGGAATACACAATATTACCATCTCGTTCTGCTTGATAACTACGTCCCATCATTGTATAGAGGGGCCATAAAATGCTTAGAGATCGTGCTTGATGTGCTTAAGTAGTAACTAATAGACTAAGAAACAGTTGCATGAACGTACTGTTAACCAAAAAGGGAAATATGCAGCAAAAAACACATCGTAGCCTATGCAAACATTGCAAAGGTTATAACTGCTACAGTAGGTACTGTTTGGCTAAGCTTGGCCATCCAAAATGGCAACGCGGCCCAGCCTTCTGGATACTCTTACCGATGACTATGAATTATTAAGCAGTATTTTTTATGTAGAAGTTAATTTTAAATTTATTGAGCGTGCGAGCGAAACGAGCGCAGTTCTACTAGTCTACTGAAATAATCCGGTGCGGTTTCTATGTACACACGCGTTCAGAATTGCATGGGCAGTTTATGAATGAATTCATTCATAACTTGCCCATGCAATTCTGAACGCTTTAGTGTACAAATGTATTTGTCCTTACAAATGTACATAGAATCCGTGCCGGAGTGATTCGATCCGAACTTAAACTCGCGACCCCTCTACACCCCTATATCTCGGCAACCCCTCGAGAGATTAGGCTCATATACAAATACAAAAAATGTATTTTTCTCATCCAACCACCTGCCAAATTTCACGACGATACTTGAGTTATCGTCTAACTAACATACATACATACATACAAACAAACAAACGACGGATTGTCCAAGTATACTGTAAGAACTTATTCGCTTCGCTTACTCGTTTGAAAAATGATTTAGTTCATTCTAATTTCACAAACCAACTAGTTAATTCATTAGACCGCAGAATTAAAACAACGAAGTTATATCGTATTATAAGCATATCGCGAATTTCCGCCGGGTAAGCAAACATTTCTAGCAAGATCACCGTTGATACTTCGCTGATTTATGAGTCAAGCGAGACCATGACATGATACTGTGTTATTATAAACGAGTACAAAAAGTTTAAACTCTTTTAAAGTTATATCTGTAGTTGATGCCATATAAGACGCATCTCCGTCTCAATAATGTTTCATCCAATCGAGTATTCAAGTTAAGTGATTTAGCAAACAGCTGAATAGCTAAGGTCCTAATTGAGCTGGTGTGCAATTCTAGTAAGATGTATATCTGAGATTCGTAACGCATACGCCAAGTTCGGTAGACGTCGAGCAAAACGGGTGGAACGGGAGACGGGAGATATCTTACCGTACAAATTGTTCCGTCACTTTTGCGGGGGGAATGTGCACACAGACGGACATATCACACATTTTGTACAAAAACCAATATGTAATGACGACACTAAGAAATAGAAAATGATAAAACTACATAATATTGTCTTCTGTAACCACGATTGTTATTCATTGAAATTAAACAATTTAGGACGGATTAATCGCGTTTATTAGCACCAAAACCCCACGTTTCGAGCCCTTTACAGCGCTTGTTTTCACAGGGTGTCTGTCATCAAGTCATCATCTTAGCCCTGTGAAAACGAGTGCCAGGGAGGCGGTAAAGTATTATGAAAATCCACTACGACCTTGGGCTACAGCTACAGGTCATGAAGTGTAAGTATGCTTGCATTTACGAGCAAGTGCGATGAATAATATTTTGGCTACTTACAGTTACCAGCTAGTAAAAATTATTGTCACTATATACGGTGTAGGTGTGTGTACCTATGAATGAATTCATTCCTAAATTGCGCATGCACTTAAGAACGCGGTACATATAATATTTGCTATTTGATGAAAATTGTTGTCACTATATAAGGGGTGCATAACAAATTTATCTATCAATTATTTTTCAGCTCATAGTACTCGGCTTTCTGAATAAAAGAAAGTATACGTAAAACATGAGTTCTAATGCTTTTTTTTGCTACATATAACACAGTGTCAATAGGATAAATAATAGTGAATGATTAAGACTAATTTGATTATCCTATGGTCAGGACCAATGCGAAAATAAAAATAGTAGTCTTGCTGTCTTTGTGGAGGTTGTCAGAGAACACCAACTATGACATAAGTTGAGACTTTACACGCATATTTACAGTCTTTCTTACTGATTTATCTTTGGCCAGACACAGCTTGTGTTTAATCTCCTCTCTAGCGGCTCAATATTGTCTCTGCTTAATTAGGTAGGAAACTTTTTATATTACTTGCAAATCTGTTCCGTCCAAAATTTTCACTCTAAGAACATATAAAAGGTGTGCTCGCACCGCGGCTTACTAACGTTATCTAGCGAAATACTTATAAATAAATAGTCTCATATACAAACCTGTGTCCGCGAAATCGACTGCGTAGAATCCATCAAAATTTTGAACCCCGTAGAACTTCCCTACTCCTAATCCCTTACGGGTGGACTTAGAAAAAATGTTGTTACCAAGATCCAGTAGTTACTATTATATTCATGTGTGCTTTCGCGTAATTAAACTAAACAATGTTAATTAAGTGATAATTACTTTATGTGTGATAATATTATACCTTCAGCTCTATAAACGGGATAGGTAATAAGTAGAAGTATCTAGAAAAAATACGGCGAATACAAAACCAGTGGTATTTCATTCAATGTCTGCTTTGAACAGCCATTAAGGCTTAGTTTAGTGGGAAAAAGACCTCGTCGAACTTTCGGGGCGACTCATGTATGCTTTTGGTTTTGTACAAAAGTGAGAATTCTGGTATCTGTGGTACAGTCGGTGCCCTGGTACTGTTACCCATGCTCATTACTAGCATGCTTTGTACTTAAGAGGCTAGGGCACGTGCACCGCATGAGCAGCACCCGTTTGCCCAAGAAGACTATGCTAAGCCAAGTCGTATTCGAAAAGCGTAAGGTCGACCCATCTTACGATTTAAAAACTACATAAAACGTGACATTGTTGTATTCGGCACTCGTGGGAGGAACTTGCTTCGGACCGCAACAAATGGAGAAGTATCGTTGCGAAAGGTCGTGAAACCCATGACAGCACCTGGTTTCAAGACTTGGCCAAAAAGCGTGCAAAAAGGCACAACCGAGAATCTGTCTCTTCTGCGGCGAGGCCTCAATTGACGTGTAGGAGATGTGGACGTGCATGTCGCTCCCGGATAAATCTATATAGTCACGAGAGAAGTTGCCTCTCGCATTCGGATACTGCTTAAATCAATTGTCTATATGTATGAGGCCTAATAGTATTACCCGTCTTCAGATATGGAACTAATGTACACAAAACTTGACATGATACTGTGTTATTATAAACGAGTACAAAAAGTTTAAACTCTTTTAAAGTTATATCTGTAGTTGATGCCATATAAGACGCATCTCCGTCTCAATAATGTTTCATCCAATCGAGTATTCAAGTTAAGTGATTTAGCAAACAGCTGAATAGCTAAGGTCCTAATTGAGCTGGTGTGCAATTCTAGTAAGATGTATATCTGAGATTCGTAACGCATACGCCAAGTTCGGTAGACGTCGAGCAAAACGGGTGGAACGGGAGACGGGAGATATCTTACCGTACAAATTGTTCCGTCACTTTTGCGGGGGGAATGTGCACACAGACGGACATATCACACATTTTGTACAAAAACCAATATGTAATGACGACACTAAGAAATAGAAAATGATAAAACTACATAATATTGTCTTCTGTAACCACGATTGTTATTCATTGAAATTAAACAATTTAGGACGGATTAATCGCGTTTATTAGCACCAAAACCCCACGTTTCGAGCCCTTTACAGCGCTCGTTTTCACAGGGTGTCTGTCATCAAGTCATCATCTTAGCCCTGTGAAAACGAGTGCCAGGGAGGCGGTAAAGTATTATGAAAATCCACTACGACCTTGGGCTACAGCTACAGGTCATGAAGTGTAAGTATGCTTGCATTTACGAGCAAGTGCGATGAATAATATTTTGGCTACTTACAGTTACTAATAGTATCGAACTGAAAAACAAACTTACGTCGTTTCTTATCAAAGACGGCTCATTCTCTCGGCACACGTCTCGAATCACTCAAAAACAGTTTAATTAAGCCAAAGTAATTATCCAAGCTTAATTAGCCACGTTTAATTCAATATTACTAACTTGAAGCAGAGTTTTAGTAAAATAACTAAGTAATGTTGCAAAAATTGTATGTAATGACTTTTTATAATATTTTATTTATTATATACATAGGTGTAGAGTTAGTTGGTCAATATTGTGCTTATGAAGCAGAAGAGCTAAGTATGCAACGTGACAATTTTTACGGGTATAGGTACGCATCAACACCACTATACGAGAATATAAGGATATCTGTCTTAAAAATATGAAAAGTATATTTTTAAGAGATGTTGGGTGTGGATACGTCTTGTATTATAATGTCACAAAAGAAAATAATTCACGTAATCATATTTTAATTTCGATTTCATCAATGACAGTTGACATCTTGGCATTTCTGGTCACGTTTTCAATATTTGTCATATTGATTCTGTGCTTTTATCAGTCCGGTATCGGTAGACCTTAGGACGTCGCATTAGTAATTACAAATTTGGTAAGTTAACAGTGTTATTGATATTTCTTATGACTCTTATAAGCTTGTATTCAGATTGTTCTGGGACCTTACCATGACGTCTTACTCTTAACGCGCTTCAGTTTATGACCTAAACTGAGTCGCTGCCATACAACTGAGCACAGTTAAGGACCTAAACTGAACTCCGTTAAGACGCCATGGTAAGGACCCTGAGCACAGTTAACAACCTAAACTGAATTGCGTTAAGACGCCATGGTAAGGACCCTGAGCACAGTTAACAACCTAAACTGAACTCCGTTAAGACGCCATGGTAAGGACCCTGAGCACAGTTAACAACCTAAACTGGATTGCGTTGTCATGGTTAGGGCCCTGTTTGTTGTTTATTCATTAGCAGCATTAACTCTTTTAACACTATACAATTGTAAAGCATGAATTAAATCATTTATTATTATCTCTTTAAATTTATAATCTTTTAACACTAATTATCTTTCGTAACGCTAAGCCGTAGCCAATACCATGCATTTCCCGCTTTGTAGCGAAAATAGCGCGTAGAGGCCTAACGACAACGGGTTGTGATTAGCAATAAAAGTTAGACTCATAAGGATAATAATAATAACGCGGCATTCCTGGACTCGGCGCGCATAGTCCGACGGTTCCTCTTTTTGCGGCCCTAACCACCGCATAGGCCCTGCCCCGTTGCCGGCGGCACCCTAGGTTAGGTTTTCTAATATATGTAGTATTACAATTACAAAAAGGTTTGCTATCTCTGTACCTACAAGTGTTGTTTGCGATCGAACCAGCAACCTCCTGCTTTTGCGGCAGATGCCCTTACCACTGGGCTGATCAAATTTATATAGGTTATATAGACTACTTAAAAAATAAAAAAACATGAATCATAAGATTTATTGTATTTAATAAATGATTGGATTCGTGCTTTACAATTGTAAAGAACATACAAATTAATTTAATGTAAAATAAAGCAAACTACGTAAAAACATTTAAGTTACTTTATTTATTATATATACCTCACCCCAGATTCATAATAAATAAAGGAAATAACGCTTTCTCTGCAACACCCATTAAAAGTTCGCAAGTCTGTATCCTTCTGGTGATGACGGCACGTTATAGTCGGTGCTTTAATCTAAACTTAGTGTAAAGCCAAAGGAGACCTTATAACTGTCGGAACATTAATACCTTTTACAAAAAATATTATAGATTTTTTTTAATTTGAAGAGATGCCATATACTACAGAATAAATCACCAGCGCCCAGGGCTGGAATCGAACAAGCAACTGCTTACTTACATTTTAAAACTTACAGCTCAGACTTAAGTCTAAATACTCATTAATGAGGAGCCTTTACTCGTATACTAAATTCTTCTACTTGGCCAATCCAATATACTAAATAATATTGATATTCTAAATAATGAATTTACAATTTTAAAGCACGAATCGAATCATTTAGTATTTTTTTTAATTAGTTTTTAAGTAGTCACAGACATTGACGATGTGGAAATGTAAAAAAATTACGCAATCCCCCGACCCGGGGAAGGTCATTCTGCGGGGATATTTAGGACTCTCTCCTCTCCCTCTCTGCTTAATTACCAGTGCTTATTGTGATAAGCAACTTCTGTTATTAGAAAACGGCAAACTCAAGAAAATATTAGACGCGAAGGATCAACTGCCAAATTATATACGATTAGAATGATCATTTACATTGTAACTAGAATTTAAGACGGGGTATTCATCATGTTAGTTTTAGTTACTTCGCGTCAGTGGCGCTTTGCAACATGCTCCCGAGATATCGGGAGCTCATTGAAGCATACATGATAAAGGATCCGTTTTAAATAGTAGCAAACCACGAAATTCCCAAGAAAATTTGACTGTCGCCCCCGTTTTTACTGAGAAAATTGGTTTGCCAAGCTCCAACTACCTCATTTTTTGCTGAGTAGCCTAAAAGGAAAAGTAAAAAATTCTGAGCTCACAAACGTGTCAGCTACTTTAACAAAGAAAGCAACAATGTATGTGCACCACACATAGTTCGTCCTCATTTAAAACGGCAGAATAAGCAGTTTAACTGGCGCCGAGTTAAGTCGGCAAGTTTTTTTTATTGCACCATACCAGATACAAATAAGTAATAAAGACTGTTAATTTAGCGTTAATGAGATACAAAACCTCAGCTTAAAAATTATTGTCACTATATACGGTGTAGGTACACACGCGTTCGAAAGTGCATGGGCAATTTATGAATGAATTCATTCCTAAATTGCGCATGCACTTAAGAACGCGGTACATATTATATTTTCTATTTGATGAAAATTGTTGTCACTATATAAGGGGTGCATAACAAATTTATCTATCAATTATTTTCCAGCTCATAGTACTCGGCTTTCTGAATAAAAGAAAGTATACGTAAAACATGAGTTCTAATGTTTTTTTTTGCTACATATAACACAGTGTCAATAGGATAAATAATAGTGAATGATTAAGACTAATTTGATTATCCTATGGTCAGGACCAATGCGAAAATAAAAATAGTAGTCTTGCTGTCTTTGTGGAGGTTGTCAGAGAACACCAACTATGACATAAGTTGAGACTTTACACGCATATTTACAGTCTTTCTTACTGATTTATCTTTGGCCAGACACAGCTCGTGTTTAATCTCCTCTCTAGCGGCTCAATATTGTCTCTGCTTAATTAGGTAGGAAACTTTTTATATTACTTGCAAATCTGTTCCGTCCAAAATTTTCACTCTAAGAACATATAAAAGGTGTGCTCGCACCGCGGCTTACTAACGTTATCTAGCGAAATACTTATAAATAAATAGTATCATATACAAACCTGTGTCCGCGAAATCGACTGCGTAGAATCCATCAAAATTTTGAACCCCGTAGAACTCCCTACTCCTAATCCCTTACGGGTGGACTTAGAAAAAATGTTGTTACCAAGATCCAGTAGTTACTATTATATTCATGTGTGCTTTCGCGTACTTAAACTAAACAATGTTAATTAAGTGATAATTAATTTATGTGCGATAATATTATACCTTCAGCTGTATAAACGGGATAGGTAATAAGTAGAAGTATCTAGAAAAAATACGGCGAATACAAAACCAGTGGTATTTCATTCAATGTCTGCTTTGAACAGCCATTAAGGCTTAGTTTAGTGGGAAAAAGACCTCGTCGAACTTTCGGGGCGACTCATGTATGCTTTTGGTTTTGTACAAAAGTGAGAATTCTGGTATCTGTGGTACAGTCGGTGCCCTGGTACTGTTACCCATGCTCATTACTAGCATGCTTTGTACTTAAGAGGCTAGGGCACGTGCACCGCATGAGCAGCACCCGTTTGCCCAAGAAGACTATGCTAAGCCAAGTCGTATTCGAAAAGCGTAAGGTCGACCCATCTTACGATTTAAAAACTGCATAAAACGTGACATTGTTGTATTCGGCATCGATTTTTACTCGTGGGAGGAACTTGCTTCGGACCGCAACAAATGGAGAAGTATCGTTGCGAAAGGTCGTGAAACCCATGACAGCACCTGGTTTCAAGACTTGGCCAAAAAGCGTGCAAAAAGGCACAACCGCGAATCTGTCTCTTCTGCGGCGAGGCCTCAATTGACGTGTAGGAGATGTGGACGTGCATGTCGCTCCCGGATAAATCTATATAGTCACGAGAGAAGTTGCCTCTCGCATTCGGACACTGCTTAAATCAATTGTCTATATGTATGAGGCCTAATAGTATTACCCGTCTTCAGATATGGAACTAATGTACACAAAACTTGTGCTACTTATAGTTTCATGCCCAAGGCACACGTGACATTTTTGCAAATTTTAGGCGATATTCGAATACTAATGATATTTTTGTGGCCGATTGTATCGAAAATGTCAATTTCCTAGAGAAACTTAAATGTAACGTGGCTATCTCTAAGCCCAACTGTAATACTCGTACGTCACTAAGTTTATGATCGAGTTTTTACAGACACCATTGCAAGTTTAACGCTGCCGTCCCAATATCGCAGCAGCAATGCTGATGCAGCCGCAGTGGAATGTGAATATTATATACTAAATGACCAACCATGGTTAGGTCTGGACTGATGTGGTCTGGTGTAACTTTTTATTGTGTCTGCGAATGTCCTCCCTGTATGTTTGTGTGCTTTATTCGGTATTTTTTGTTGCCTGCCGAGATTGCTCACCGAATGGGCTGATCAGAAGATCAGTCCTGGCATACGCTAGCAATACGCTGAGATGAGACCATTTTCGTGACACATGTGTTGTTTGTAATATCTGTTTTTTATTTGAAATATTTTTTTTATTGTTGTGTCATAAATTGAGTATGAGTATGAGTACTTATATAGATTTTTACTGTTTTCCTTAATTGAAGATCAACCAGTGTACCTACTGACGTTTGAAACCATGACCTTGATACGAAGCTACTATGCGTGTAATTGTTCTATTAAACATGCACAAAAATAAACTTCGTTATTATATAGGTATCTAACTAATTTAAATCGTTATCTACCAATACTTAGTTTATGTAGACGCTATATTCTACATTATTTTGGAAAGTTTTTATGATTAAAAAAAGCGATCAAGGTAAACCCGGTCACCGGAAAATTCTAATCAAGATAATAAAGATGCCTAAACTTAAATTGCCATTACGATTAATAACTATTTTCCTATTGGTTAAATCAATTTTGCGAAAGCGAAAATCATAACGTTCGAAGTTTCAACCGGGAAAAAAGATTTAAAAAGTGCTTTGATACAACTACCGGTAAAACGATTAACTAAGTACTTGTTTCTTGTTAAAAGAAAAACCAAGCGGCCTAATATTATGTAAACAAAACACACATTCAATATTGCTAAATACGTTTTCAAAAAATGAACATAAAAAACACTGGCCACTTACGTGTCATAAGGCAGCGTCATTGCAAAAACAGTTGATATAGATTTAAAAACAAAAAAATCGAAATTAGAACGCGGCGTATGCGTCGGTACGTTCGAACGAACTGAGCTGCGCGCAGGCAATCAACCGGTGAAGTAACGCAGGTTATTGACAAAACGTCGTATCTATATGCATTGTATAATAATATACGGTTGTTTGGTAATGTGGATTGCACGCAATTTGTCGTCGCACGATTCGTTTGATACCGAAAAAGTGATTTACTGCGGTGATTTCGGTATGGTAATTGAATATGTGGTGTGTCTCAACTCAATCCAAGTTTAAGATAAATGAAAAGACGTGCCTAACTTAGGTCGGACAAAAATAGCAAAAAATGCCCCGCTCATAGTCAGATTGATGTATTTACTTTTATTTTCCTTCCTAGTTTGCATAATTATTTGAGTGACAAAGAGGTTTTCCCGTCAATCCCAATTTTCGATGTTCATGGTAGGCATGCTGGAATCGTGCAGGTCTATATGGTACACGGGTTCCCCTAAGTCTTGGATTCTCCGCTCAGTGAATAAAGCAAAACGTCTATCCCTAACCATTTCTATCTATGGCCGTCTCTTTATCGGCTATTACCGTGTCTGTCATCTTTTGACATGCATCATCATGCATGTAAGTGCAATTACTCATGAACTGACACAATAGACAATTAAAATTCCAAGTATGCTACGTGGTTAATAATGGTTGCAGTTATCTTGTGCCCATAGTGGCAGTTTATCAACGTCCTATCGTATTAACAGGGTGGAACTTTTCTGTGATTTTTCCTAAAAGGGTATTGTTATTTAATTCATCATCAAGGTTAAGTAAAATAAAATCAAAATTAATCGGTTTGGTGGTGGTGACAACCCTGCTGCTTTATTTTTATTTTTAAATGACACATGTCAAAACTTTACTTACGAAAAAAGTTAATCAACCGATAGACTTGCTAGGGTTGAAAAGGTCGATTTTCGCACTAAAGATTAACAAGCTTTATCTCGAAATTAGTAGTAGGTACATAATGTTGACATGGTTTAAAATGTGGCTCTTGGGGTGAATGATTCACCGTTTTAGTAAAGTGCAATTTAATTTTGTACTAAGCAGAGACGTCTGCGAACGAAATTTATGAAATAAAATGGAAAATATATAAAAATGGAAAAATGTTTTCACTATTTCTTTCATTTGGATTTACGCCTTAGGTCGACGCATAATTAGGTTTAGGTTTTGTGTCAGAATGTCCTTTAATATTTATTTATTTATAAGTACTACGTCGGTGGCAAGTAAGCGAAAGCTCGTAGCCTATGGACACCTGCAATTCCAAGAGTGTCACATGCGCGTTGCCGACCGATTAAAAAACGTGTAAACTTCTTTTTTAAAGAACCCCGTGCTGTTGTCTTCCAAGAGAACCTCGGCATCAGCTGATTCCACAGCCTGAGCGACTGCGGAAGGAAATGGCTCTGAAACCGCAGAGTACGCGACCAGTTAGGTTGCAAGTTGTGCGGATGAGCGCCCTGATGATAAATACACACTGGTTATTCTAACGTTTGGACTCTTTAATGGGCAAAGTTAACACATCCAGGTGCGGTCCCTAAAGCCGCAACTTTGCCAGTTTGCCCAACAAGTTTTCTCATTACAAGCTAATATTGATTATCTTGGCCCTTATTTGTGCCCTTTTATTGTGTGTGTTGGAATTATGACATTTTTGGGCTTAGCCGGAGTTTGGCCATTGGTTTTGTTCATTTGGGTATGGTCGCCAAGTGATATTATGTCATGAGTGTTGAATATAAAGGCCTGTGTAGTATGTTTCCTGTTTTTACGAGCATCACATGTACTTTTCTTCTATCATATCTACAAAATTAGGTACTTACCTACATTTTTATATTTTATAACTAGGAATTATACACTACATACTACTACACATTACTACTAGAACATTAATTTTACTCAGATAAGAGATGACTGACACTGGAACGGGACAGGGACGGGACGGGACGATCTGTCAGGTTCTTAAGAAAAACGTCACGTGACATCCGAGGGCTCCGAGCTAACACGTGATTATTTCTATAGAAAGTGACATATCGCCCCGTCACGCCCCGTTCCGTCCCGTCCCACCCCACCCCGTCCCGTCCCGTCACATCCCACCCTACTGTGATTTGTTCTTAATGGAGTAAACAAAGCATATATTTATAGAAATTAAACACTGTAGAACGGATTAATCGCGTTTATTAACACCATGACCCTACGTTTCGAGCCCTTTACAGCACTCGTTTTCACAGGGTTAAAATGATGAAGTATCAATTAACTCGTAGTTAGTAACTCATTAAATTTAACGTTAATTTCGTTAAGTCTAGTATGAAATAATAGCTTATTATTCATTGAAACCGTAAGGTTAATCCTGCTCACGACTCATGAATCACCCTGTAAGTATATATAGAATTCAGACTTGATTATATTGTACAAAACACAATGTTAAATATTCGTGTACCAATGTTTAAGAGCTTATCACAAAAGTCGCGTAACTCAAAGCTTGCACGCATGGAGAAAATTTGATCTGATTTTCCATAAACTGATTTTTAGATATTAGAAAGGCGAAGTTAAAACCAGAAGGTATTAAAGTATCACTGTTTAACATTACGCATATTATACCAACTTCATAATAATCTAAACACTCAGGGAGCTTATAAAGTTTGTGGGATCACCGGGATTTATGAAACCAGGTCTAAAATTGTAAAGCAGTGAAATCTCGATAATGCAAATCTTAAGGATGAATTGTGAAAATCTACCAAAATGTTTTTCCTTGTGTTTTTAAATTATTTTGAGTGTGCAAAATGATATAAAGTTATGCAAGGTATAACCAAAAAAAATGTGGATGCGACAAAATGTGGTGACAAAAGGAATGGCCAGTTAGAAGATGGAACGTCTTGTCGCATATAAATATTTTTTCCTAATCTGACCGTGATACTAACTAATTACCCCCTTAACCACCAGCATTTTAGTCACACTTGTATGTATAAGTAAAATCAATTAAAGCGGTGTAGTATGGATTATCACGATTAGACATGATGAAATTGTATCTACTGCATTACCGTATAAGAAAACTTTGGTTAGGTACTGGAGGTTAATGAGATAAGATATGTCGACTTACGTAAGTTTCTGTCAAGGGAAAAAACGCGTTTTACTCATTTCGTGTTTCAAATTTCGCGCTATCAATGTCCGCATTATCGAGGTTTCACTGCATTTAAGCTTAGTTGCAAACAGCTTAAGCGATAACTGAAATGAGTTAAATTGAAGTGCCTCGCTCGTCGATTTATTCCACTTGGCTAAAGGTTTTCTTTTTGAGCGAAGAAAAATGTAAAGGAAGCAAAGAAAAATGTGAGAAACAACTATAATTACTATTTAAACCGAGATATTTACCATGTATATTTATTTTTCTGAGCTCCCGATATTTCGGCACTGTTACAAGTGCCATGTTCATGGTGTAACCACCATTTTATATCATAATTATTGTAAAAACTACTTATACAACTACGAAAGATATTGTGGGATCTATATCGGAATTCCTAAATTTTTTTATCCTATTTTTCCTTTCCCTAATTTTGTTTGACATAATGATCATTTGTCCTAAACTCATATGTCCTAAAATAATTTTCCCTAAGATAGTTTTAACCGATTATAGCTATTAGAAAAATATTTCTAGCAGAAATTCCACTTTTTGCGTCACGGTTCTAACCTAACCGACTTTTCTAACAGCGATTCGGTTCTGTGTGAAGTAGTTTTTGGGCAATTATTCGATTATGGCAAATAATCGTTAGGACAATTGATCTTTAGGGATTATGGTCAGTCAGACAAAACAGTTAGGGCAAGTGATTTTAGGACACACGATATTAGGGATGTCAAGGGAGACCCGATAATATGTTGGTGATGAAAACTCACTTAATCACAATGGCGTGATATGATTCTATGACTTTTGGTCATCATCATCGGACAGAGTGTTTGCTACAGGCAGCGTCGCAGTCAACACTCTGCAGAAACATGTCACGCTATTGTGTTAAAAATACTTGAGTTTGTACCGTTTTTAGGGTTCCGTAGTTATAGCCGACAAAGTAGTAAAATAAAATATATTTCGGGACCACTTAAAATGTGGTTTGATTTTTTTTCGTTCCAACCATAAAGTATCGCTGGATATTAAAGATATATTCAAAAAATAATAGGGGGCTTCCTAAAATATTTTTTTTACGTAAATGTTTTTGGTATTTATCTTTCCGGAAGTTAAAAAATGTGTACATCAGTACCTTGGTTGTCCATACATGATTATTTTTAGCTAAAGGTACCACTTTGTCGGATGCCGATAAGGCACTCATGCCATAACTAGCGACTCGCCCCGGCTTATTTTTATACAAATAAACCTTCCTCTTGAATCACTCTATCTGTTGAAAAAAAATCGCATCATAATCCGTTGCGTAGTTTCAAAGATTTAAACATAAGTACACACATAAATACATACAGACAGCAGGAAGCGACTTTGTTTTATACTATGTAGTGAAGATTAATTTAGAAATAAAACTCGCACGTTGATAGGGACTAAAGGGTAAGGGGTTTCACAAAAAAAACTACATATTTGTTTGCAGCCGCAAGAGGAGCACACTTAGGTATATCCACCGCTAAGTGTACAACTGATACAAATCTGTTAAAAGCCGCAACAAAATGCCGGATTTATATTGCTTGAATCCACTTATTGCTACTTTATTGGAAAACGGAACTTTACGTATTTTGAAAAGACCGTTTGTAACAATCACAGAATAGTGTGCTTGCCACGATTTTGAAATTTAATGTAGAATACTATATACGAGGCCGTTAATCTCTATCCTGGCCAAGGGAGGTTTAGTACTGTTATTAAATTGCAACGGTTAACACTCACGTATTTTTATCACAATAGGCATGACATATTTCGACTGCATCGGGCAGTCATCGTCGGACAGACAGAGTGGTGTTGTCACCTTCGCGGCTCGAGCATCATGTCACGCCTATTGTGATAAAAATATGTGAGTGTTAACCGTTGCAATTTAATATCAGTATGACTCATGATAGTTTAAATTATATGTTTAGTACTGTTGTCATTGTGTATATATTTATAAATATTATGTAGGTCAAATATTTTCGTGAAAAATATTTTTTCCTATTTGTGTGTCCCACTGCTGGGTAAAGACCTCTCCTCTTGATATCCACCGCTCCCGATTTTGTGCTCTCTCTAGGCAGTTCATATAAAATGTTATGTCGCCCCCGTCTCGGTCTGGGCTTATCCCGTCCACGCTTATTTTGGGGAATCCACTAGGTGACTATACTAGACCTTATTTTATAAATTATAAAAATATATACATATGCGATTAGCGCGTACCCCTTCATTTAAGACGAGTAGACACGATACACTCTGCAAAAAGAGATGGATCAGAGGGCTGAGTCATTTCTAGCACAGCATTGCCATACGACGTGGCAATGCTGCCAGCATTCTGGGCACGCTTCCACTAGGCAGCGATTTGGAGCATTTTTTTATTTATAGGTAGTTTATTTTTAAATTTAGTTTTTAATTTTTATTTAGGTAAGTTTTATTTTCAGGTCTTTATTTTAATTTTTTGTTATTTAAATTAATAAAACTTTTTGTCTGCAAAATACATTTCTGAATGTTGTTATCTTAGCCTCATTACTTAGCTACTTATGCAATTCTGTATTTGGTTTATTATAATTATGTAACCAACTCAATTTGCCAAATAGTGATAAGTGCATCATCTGTGAACTCTTTAAAAAATAGGCTTGATGAACTTATAAAAAACAAAGACGAAAACGTAAGACTTTATTGGTTGTGCACGCATCAGCTATAAGTTGCCTGTGCATTAAAAAAAGCAGTTTGGTGCAAATTGGTTTCGACAGATGGACAGACAGAACACACGAGTGATCTTATGTTATCTTTACGTTTTCCTTATGAGGTACGGATCCTTAAAAAGTGTCATCTAAAGCTGGGTATCTTTGAAAAGTAACATGACCATACGTCGTTATCGCGGGGCAATAACCAATCCGATAAAAAACGCATATATCAAAAGCAACGTAGATATAAGTACCTAATACACGTTTATCAATACCGAAATACATAGTTCAATTGAGGGACAGAGTAATCCAAGCTCATCATAATTGAGCCTACGGTTGGCTGTTACACGCGCCATCAGATACCTGCATTAGAGCGGACATGGTGCTCATAAATATCTTAGCACAGCTATATTGTCAAGGCATTTGACTGCTTTTTCACATATTATTCAGCACCTTTGCTGCTCCTATAATATGGCGATTGTTACAAAGTATCCAGAGCTCATAAATATACGCGATTATTTGATGTCTCAATTCAGAGAATTCTAGAGAAGTTATGATCTAGTTTAAGACGGTTATAAAGTTGCAAGATAGATATAAGATCCAGCTGCATCCGTGACGCCAGGTGGCAGGGATAAAAACTAAATGCAAGATGCAAGCTCCGGGAAATACTTACACAAATACGGACAGAGAAACATATTTGACTAAGGTTTTGTTTTAGATATAAGGTCGAATGTTTTATGTATTATAAGAAGATAAATAGGTTTTAGGGTTTAAGTTTTCATAAGAAAAGATCTTGAGTAAGTATACACAAGAAATAAGTATAAGTATAGTAAATTCATTCATAAATTACATGACGGGAGTGAGATGAAAATTCTATCGAATCTCGCAGTCGCTATCTACTACGATTACGTATATCTCATCGTAAGCACACGGATGACCTAGGAGTCACGGCGTTAGCAACGAAAGCATAAGACTCCAGCTTTTATTTTACTTTATAACTGCTTCTTTATTTTATTTATAACTGCTTGCACTCATTTAGAAACACAAATACATATAAATTATTTACTTTGGGTGAAAAGTACTTGGCGAATAGACAAACTGGACCGTTGAACGCAGCGCAATTTACAATCCTTTTAAAGGCACTAGAGTGATGGCCGCAGGTGCGGTTGAGTAAAGAGACGCTCAGAAACTGGGTTACCGTTAAGCTGGGATATAAGCGCTGTGATAGTTTTTTAATGTATGGCTTCTTTTTAATGATACGACCTTTAAACTCTCTAAGAAAAAGCGTACTCCCATTCGTAAAGGTCGGCGATGAACTGACAACTCCTAGTGGTGCACATTGGACACCCAATGACGTTAGTAATCGGTATCAGTAATCGCAATAGTATTGTATTGTATTCTTGCTTTGCTTGATATTACGAGTATGTACATCTAAAATACCATGGTTACAATAAAGAATTATAAATTATGAATTATCAGGCTTCTCTGCTCTTTTGCCTCCTGTATGATGTATTTTTTTTCCAAACATTGTTTTTCGGACACATACAGAAAAATAGTCATTGGCGTGGAAACATTAAGCGTTGGAGACTCCAACCAGCTCCCCATGAATCAACTTACTCTGAAAAAACGAACCACCCATTTGTTTAAAGAGTGATCGAAATTTTACATTGTTGTCGTTCCCGTATTGCTGTAAGTATCCTACCTTATCCTACCTGCACAGTTATTGCTCGTGGAACTAACAGCCGTTTGGGCAGAAAGAATCTTCATTGGGTACCGTAAATGAAACACAGCGCGGGTTACAAGGTGGGCTCACCTTAAAACCACAATTTACTTAAGATCGCGGGTGATGGCGACCGATTGATTATTAAAGTAATCCTTGATCTTGGTTTAGTACTGGACTGGAGGGGACTTTTGGTTGAAATGATGATGAGGATATTATAAAGAGAAATGTCATCATCCTTCGGAAATTGAGTGACGATACCATGGCAGTTTTCAAAGCCGATAATAATGCAGTTTTGTTATTCAATTTACCAAGAAAATGGGCAGGTGCCGTGACGGTACCGTGACGGTGGCAAACAAGCATACGACCCGAATGGTAAGCGGTCACCGTAGCCTATGGACAACTGTAACTCCAGGGGTGTTACATACTCGTTGCCGACCCTTTAAAAACTTTAACACTCCTATTTTGAAGAACCCCATACTGTAATAGTCCTTTGGGAAAACAGCGGCAGGGAGCTCATTCCACAGCCTGAGCGTCCGCGGGAGGAGGTTCCTCTTAAACCGCACGGTACGAGACCATTTAGGCTCCAGGGTATGCGGGTGAACACCCCGCCGACGGCGAGCGCTGCGGTGGTAGAATGCAGCCGTTGGCATCATATCAAACAATTCTTCATTCCGCATCTTCAGCGTCAGCAACGATTTACGAACGAATGTTTCCTCTTTTGTCAGAAAGAAAGGAAAGGTGCAAACATTCATGACTTCGGGCGGGACTTAAACCCGTGACTGAGATACCAGCTCATCGGTCTTCCAACTGAGCTACCGAGACCACACCCGTGGCCCCGAATTTCTCCACCATATCCCTCGTATGCACCTTAGAGGGCGCTTAGCAAGATGTACCGTAAATCACGAAATTGTGCAATTGCCGCGCACTTGTTCCATGCCATCAGGTTAGACGCACAATCTGGATTGACGATAAAACTTACATGGGTGTGGGGGAAGCATCCTTTGTGCGGAGCCCTCGGTGGGTAGTTAAGTCCGACTCGCACTTGGCCGGTTTTTTCTGTTAATACTTGGGCACACTAAGATGCAATTTTTAATTGGAACATAAACACAACGGAATTCAAAAAACGTTTTCTCCAGTGGCTCTCTTTATTCAGCCTTCCAAACTGCCAATACCACGTGACAAACAAAGTAAAAGCGCCCCGTATTCCCAAATCCGATTGTCCCGTATTTATTTTCAAAGTCAACATTCCATAAATCGTGAGTCGCCTGGGATTCTTCTAATGTCTCAAAATGCGTTAAGGGACGATGTTGGGACATGTCGGGACCTGTTAGGGACACTTAAGGGCATGCAAATGTTCGCCCGGCCTCCGGCGATCGGGTGTTTTGCATGTCGAACAGATAAACCAAGGATTTAACGGGCGTTAAGATTGATGTTTGTAAAAGGAAGATGTACAATGTATAATAAATAGTATATTTTCTATCCTACCTTTCCTTTTTATGCTCCAAAATGTGTAGCAAAAACAGTAAGTACGGGAAAATATGAAAGCCAGCTCAATTTTAAAGAAAAAACATTATTGCACAACGAGGTATGAAATTTGATTATAGTTCCTTTTTATCTTTTAAAAACATGCTCCGAATAAAAAATTCAATGTTTACAGTCAATTACTACGGGTCGGTCTAGTACTGAAATTTGTAGGGTAAAGCAAGATAGATAAATCAATGATGTTGGGTTTTAGCTTCGCTCTATCGGAACAAATCGCTCATCCACGACTGTTGCTTTTACTAAAATAGGAATAGGGGTATTTACATGACGTCTTAACGCGATTTTGTTTAAGACCTAAACTGAGCCACTGCCATACTACTGAGCACAGTTAAGAACCTAAACTGAATCGCGTTAAGACGTCATTCCAAGGGCCCTTGTCTGGTGCCAGCTATACCTCAAACTCACCCGTTATTTTGAATCTAAAAACATTGTTTTATTTTCCTATTCCTAAAAAGATTTGACTAATTTCATCACAGAATTTCCATGATTACTGTAGTATACGTGTGAAAGAGAAGCGTATATCTGTCGTCTCCTACGCACGAACACGAACGCTTGGCGCGCGCACGCGCGTCAGTCTGTCTTGGATGTGAAGCAGAGTGACGTGTGACGGTGTGTGAAAGTAAGGAGCCGATATATCTTAATTGTGTTGTGGAAGCAGTGTAAGTGGCAAATACTACAATTACCATGTTGATTACCAATCACCAGAACGACCGGAGATAATTTAAACTAAACTACACAACTATAATTTTATTGACGTAAATGGAGATATTTTATATATGGCAAACAATTTCAAACATGCGTGCGTATGTACTCTTTACGTCCCTTTGTTTTATGTAGTTTAATACTCTGTAAAGTTTTTGGCCTGGAAGTATTTTAATTATCAAATAGCACACGGTAAATGCAAGAGAAGTTAAAAATAATCTGCCTGAAATATTTGAAGAAATTCCTTCTAAGAATAAATTATGGACGCCTGCAACTCCAGGGGATCACATGCGCGTTGCCGACCCATTAAATTCTTTGTCCAGGGGCTAGGCCTCGCAGCCCGTGCCCTGTAGCCCGGGCATTAGAATACGGCTACGGTATCTCCTGCCTGTCGTAAGAGGCGACTAAAAGGAGTCCTCGGGGTCGTAGACGATGGCAGTTAGGGACTGCCATCGTCCTAAAACAAGGGGGAACCCTCAGCGGCGTGACGCAAGGGTGGCACTGGCGAGTTCTATCGAGATCCCAGAACCACCCTAATTGCGTCGAAGAGGAAAAAGGGGGGTTTTTTAGTCGGTGAGACTCCGACATAACTTCTGCACTGTCCCTGCGGTGCAGAAGTATCCATAACGGATTTTTCCTCCCCATTAAAAAAAAAAAGAAGAAAAAGGCCTCGCAGCCCAGAGGAGCAACGCGGCTATAGCGTCTTAGGAACCATGCCTCAGGCGTCCTTTTCTTTTGGGGTATTTTCTTATATGTGTTAAAATGTTTGTTATTCATATTTTTCTTCCCATCGTAGTTTGGTGGAAATAAAGACCACTGTATTCAATGATTCATTATGACAAAGGATTTCGGTGCATGTCACGAGTGTTAATCAAATTGGCCTTAAATAGTAGGCACTAAATACAGCGTGCATTTTTAATATAACCTCAAAATTTAACCAGACGCAGGCGTTAAAGTGCTATGAACCGATATTACAATTGAAATTTACTTTTTTACTATTTAGTTTTTCTTTATAAAATAATTCAGCACGCAACGTATCGCTACTTTGTCTTACTGGCATAGCGTGACAACAGTCACAAGTGATAACTTTTAACTGCTGTCCAATAAGTGTACGCAATACATAGCTGCTCGATAACTTTTCATTAATTTACTCGTATTACGCTTTACTGGTTAAGACTAACTTAAAATTACCTTGCAATATCGGTTTATAGTACTAAAACCTACGTTTAGTTACGGTTTGAGGTAATCATTAAAAATACAGGCTTTATAACATCGGTTTGTTAAAGAGCCTTAAAAGAAAAGATCCATTTACTTTTGCTTCCGTGCTACGTCTCTATCTTAAATTGGAAACACACGGCATCTTATTCACCAAAATAATATATTTTGCGATACAGAAAACGCTTGAGTCAGTAATTTGTCGGCCTCCATAGCAATAATGTTATGTGGCAATTATGGTTTTACACACCTTTTGAAATAGACGTTGATATTCTAAGTGCAAAAGAGCAGTACTTTTCATCTAAAACAATCCTTCTAGATACACTCAATCTCGGTTAAACTGCTTTAGTAGTAGCGTCCGCCGGATGGTTTCATACGAAAACAATGGTTTCATTATTTGCTTAAATATATATACAGTACATCTTTACTTCATCTCTCTGCGAGATCGTATCAGAAATGAGACCATCCGATAACCGATATAGCTCTCCGAATCGCTAAACTTAAGTGGCAGTGGGCGGGGCACATTGCACGTAGAACCGATGGCCGTTGGGGCGGAAAGGTTCTCGAGTGGCGACCGCGTACCGGAAGGCGCAGCGTGGGTAGGCCCCCCGCAAGGTGGACTGATGACCTGCTGAAGGTCGCAGGAGTCCGCTGGATGCTGGTGGCGCAGGACCGGTCATTGTGGAAATCTTTGGGGGAGGCCTATGTCCAGCAGTGGACGTCTTTCGGCTGAAATGATGATGATGATGATGACATCTTTACTTTAAACACTGCTTTGTGCATTAACATGAGAACTATACGATGTCAACTTGTCAAGGCGATTCTTGGGCAGTAATAAACACATTCGTCGTAACAATTAGTTTATCTCAAAAATGATTATACTACGCGCAAGGTCATTAGACTGCTGTACAAAACAGCACCATAGGTCTCGAAGAGAGCGAGAAAACACCGAGTTTAATAATAAATGACGTATGAATCGACCTGCACTATTAAAGTACTCGGCCGTAGACTCACTGAGCCGTGGCAATCGCCATAAGGCGGGAAAACGCTAGTGGAAGAAGGAGAAGAAGACAGCAACGTCAGCAACCAATAATCCTCGGTCACCTTTTAAAACTAGGGAAATACACCTTTGCGTGATTTAAAAAAATTGACATACGCAACAGCAACATCTTCTATGAAACTACGTATACTTAAAAACTACACTAAATTAGCTATTTGTCACATGTCAACCTAACTTGCTGCTAAAGAGCAATGTATTCCAAATTTTCCACATTATAAACGCACCAGGGTGCATAGCCAAGATGCCAATCGCTCACGCTCAGTCGCTAACGAAACGCAACTGTCATTGTCACACTAATAAGGAAGAGTGATAGAGAGAGGTAGCTACGATACGTTATTAAGCGTGAGCGATTGGCATCTTGGCTAGGCACCCAGTTATTGGCGAAACACATCTCCCTATGTTTCCAACTGCGAGATAGTATTAATAGCGGCTTGGGGCCTGCTTAATGACGTGTGAGCCGTAACCGCGCCTTTATCAGCGGTCAAGATGTAGTCATGGCCTTTACTACCGTGTTGGGATTTATAAGGGTATCTTTGCCGATCTGCCGGCCTGTTATTAGGTCAGATGATAATATATTAGGTACCTACATATTTACATATTTTAAGACGCCGGTTCTACACTGTGTTCACGCAAAAAAGGCACAATGGATGTCGATTTGCGGAAAAAACTAACTAACTACACCGTGTTTTTTTTTTAATTGTCGTTAAATTCGCCTCTATCTCGTATTAACGTGCAATAATAGAAGCTACCTGATTATACCGAATAAGAAAAAAGAAATAGTTTCACATAAAAAATAAACAAATAATACCTACATTAAATTGCAATGGTTCAAACTCACGTATTTTTATCACAATAGACGTGACATATTTCGACTGCATTTGTAGAGCTTGTGTAGAGAAGGTAGAAGGTAGTAGAAGATAAATTGATAAAATTTAAAAATAAAATGCACAACATTATGATTGTATATTTTAAATCAACAAAGGTATTAAAAAGCCAATTTGTACGTAGAATGCTTTATTCCATTACGATTAACCATCAGAGGGATTAAGTTTAAAATAGGTTAATACCACACGTTCATTCACAAATCTAGTGGTTTTAACAACTCTCAAAAAAATTACACTGAAATAAGCACACCGAAAACACAAAAGGACTTAAATTCAAAAGGAAAAGGTATAACCGGTGTTATTATGATACAATTTATTCAAAGCTACCGCTGTCCTTATAAATTGTTAAAGAGGATCGAACAAAGAGGTTCGCGTAGATTGTGAGCCAATAACGAGCACAATATACCTTCTAAGATTATATCCATGCTGGTATTAGGGTAACTTTATACGGAAAGATAGATCCACGACACGATCTCACGATTTTAGGACCGTTAATAAAAGTTAATATTTACATGCGGCATGTTACTTTATATTATTATATCTACATAGGTAACTATGTTAAAAGTGTTCCGGTTGTATAAATTTTAGTTTTTTTTTACTACGACGGTGACAAACAAGCATACGGTCCGCCTGATGGTAAGCGGTCACCGTAGCCTATGGACGCCTGCAACTCCAGGGGTGTTACATGCGCGATGCCAACCCTTTAAAAAAAGGAGGATTCGCTGTGTTGACAGCTAAAGGGGCAAGAGGGCTTTGCTCCGTGGGTCCCCCGTTGTCAACACAGTGAATCATATTCATATTCATATTCATATTCAAGCATTTATTTGCATAATAAAAGCACAAAGTCATGCATGCAAATACAGTTTATAATAATCTTAAAACTAAAACGATTGAATAATACAAGAAAAACTAATAATACATAGCTCTGAAATAATAATAACTGACTCAAACAAGAAGAAAAATGAGATAAAATAAGGAATTTTAGGTACACAGGTCAAAATACAATTTCTATATCACATATGTCATGAGAAGGCAATTATAATGTAAACTAATAATAACAATGTCAAAGAAATATAATAATGTCAGGTACATTGGTCAAAAAGCTTATCATAATATTCGTTAATGGAGTAAAAAGGACGGCACAAAAAATATTCTTTAACTGTTTTGTTAAAAGTTTTAAAATCATCTATATTTTTAATGTCGTCTCGTCGGTCAATAGATTGTATACTTTTATAGCAGTATTGTTTAAGCTTTTGTCAAAATTTACATAATGCGCGTCATTTAACAGTAACCTATTCCTAATTCGTAATTTATAAAGATTTATGGTCGCACCCTGTTCCGCGTACAAATGTTTGTTGGTGAACACATAAACACAAATCTTATACAGGTACATAGAAATCACAGTCATAACTTTGTTCTTTATAAATATACTACGGTGCGACTCAGGTATTGTATGACATCCTTCTACTATTCTCATGGCTTTTTTTTGCTTAAGCAGAAGTAGATTTATATTAGATCCGTTTCCCCAGACCTCAATGCAATATCTAATGATGCTTTCAAAGTATGAAAAGTACATAGTTAATAAAACTTCTTTACTGGCAATGTTAGATAAGGCTGTCATGGCATAACACGCCCCCGCCAATTTTATATTAATCTTATCGATTTGATCATGCCATCTCAAATAAGGGTCAAGATCTACACCTAAGAATTGCACGCAATTTGCTTTATCAATTGCTTTATCAATCCTCTTGGAGCTCTGGCGACCATAATCACCAACAGAAACACAACACTATGAATAGGGTCTAGTGTTTTTAAACTTTGTTTTCAATGACAACCTGTCATTTAATTTCAAACATTTTACGGTAAACACAAAATAAGTATGTATTTAGTACGAAATCCTAGTTCACCCCATAGAGTTATGAGGGAAGACTGAGTGAGATGGGACAGTTAAAAGAATCGACAAAATATTACTTGCCTAACGAATACAGTACTTTTGTAACAATATCACAACTCTGGTCTAAAAATACTAACTCACCCCTCTGCCATCCCTAGTCTCCCCATTCATGACCCAACTATCCTCGAAATCCCTCCTCACCCCATTTTACGGTACGTAATTCTATTATCGGTGTCGTTGGTTTAGATTAGTTGCAATGCCTATTTATTTAGCCAAAAAAACTTTTAAACAACCAGTTCACGGACACTGAATCCTCCCACAAATGTTATCGAAATCCTTCAATATGACATTCTTGGTATTATATCGGAACTGGCCGCTCGCTAGATTCTTCCGATATCACAAAGTAAGTATAAGAGACTCGATATTATCAAATTTTAACTCGATGTGAACTTCCCCGCGCATTCGCGTATGCTTTCTTGTTTCTCAAAATGTCTTATATTTAACGTCGCCGTCGTGTACTTCTCACACAGACCACCTTTTTTTTTAAATCCAAAAACACTTGAAGCAAATTTACATAAAGAATAACATTGCGACCTCAACTACTAAGCAGAGTACTGTAAGGCGGTAGTCGGTTTGCTAAAAGAATCGTAGGAATTTACAAGTCAAACTGTGAAAATTGTCTGGCAGGGCCATAGCAAGGGGGGGAGGGGGGTAAGTATGGGGCAATGCCCTATCTTAATATAGAAGCCCTACATCAAGAAATACCATCAACACTGATGATATACCCCGAAATGCTTACTGGCGCCAGTTGCCGAATGCCCTATCTTAAATTCAACTCCGGCTACAGCCCTGATGTGTGGTGACCTCATTATTTTTTTAAACTCTTCATAATGCGGTGTCTCTGAAGCCTGTGATGAAACTAAAGTGTTCGCTGCTGAGTGAATGTAACTTGGTAGTGTAGTGTAAAACTCGTGTCCAGCGCCATCGTATCCGATGCTCGCCGCGACGTTACTGGAGATGTCACGGCCGCGGCATGCAAACTGGCTGCTTAGTCGCCGAGCTTCACGTTGGACAGACGATGAAGGCTTATTGGATCCTTGATTATAGTTAAGATGTCTAGGAAAGTTTTAGTATGAAATTGGACAAGATTGGTAGTAAATTGGATCTTGATTGGTAGTGAATTGATCTAACAAGCAATGTACATTTTTGATCCTATATTTTTTCGTTTCTATCTAATAATTCTGTTTCTTTCCTTAGTTAGTTAACCTATCGAATTTAAATGTTCATGTTTGTCAGGAAATTAAAAAATTAAACAACGTCCAAAACTTTGCCCAAAATGCTAAGTTATTTAGAAGACATAAATTCCTACGATTGAGGATTTCGATCAGTACAAAAAATTACAGGTTTTTTGTTACCACGTGTAGCGGGTTCGATTCGCGGTTCAGACAGACAATTTTTTAAATTCTTTGAATGCAGTTCGTATTGTTTTAAAAATAAAAATGAAGTCTTCTTTCAGTAAACTATCCTATCTGCAGTATTTAAGGTACTTCCCCTCCATGTGGCAAAGCCGTGGGACGTCCCTGTATAAATATTTAAATTTTACAATGAAACGGAGGGCTTTCGAGGTCGAAAACTTAGGTTTATCATTACTACTTAGTCACATACAACGTTACACAAAAATAAGAGCTACTTTACTTGTATTTGATGCAAGGCAACATTCCTACGATTTCCATGTATTAGTTCTTAGGGTTCCGTAGTCAACTAGGATCCCTTATAGTTTCGCCATGCCTGTCTGTCAGTCCTTCCGTCCTTCCGTCCGTTTGCGGCTTAACTCAGTGACCGTTAGTAGTTGAAAGCTATAATTTGGTATGAATATATATATATATATCAATCATGCTGGCAAAGTGGTTAAATAAAAAGTCGAAAAACTAGTATTTTTAGAGTACTACACGTAAAGTGGGGGTGTTTTTTTTTTCAACCCAAAAATGTGAGGTATAGAAAATAGAGGTATAAATTTTGATATTTCTAAAAAGGACAGCCACGGAGCACATACGTAAATTTAGGGACAAAACGACAGAATTTGAGAATCACAAGAGCATAATGAGGGCTAACATCGAGTAACCGATTCGTGTGACTTTTGAATTTAGACATAGAGTTAGAAATATATTCGGAAAAAGATTATTCAAACATACGGGAGCCCAGGACGCAAATATAATGTTTGTCTACTAACCTGATATTAGGAACCAGATCGCCAAATTTGGCTTTTAAGTCGGCCAAAATAGAAGAAGAATTTTGAATGAAGGGTTCGCATTTTGTGAAATTCAGTTCTAAACCAATATTTTAGAAACTACTCTTAATAAGAGACAAGTCAGAACGCACAGTTTTTATCTCGCCACCTGGGGATCCGTCATATCTAGGTACCGGTAAATTTTGATTTTAATTTGTAGACGATTGGATTAATAGCCAAACTAAAGATTGCAGGGCCGAGAGGGTGATAATTCATGCGACTTTTACATTCATTTAGATGAGTCTCAAAAGAAAAAGGCAATTGTTCAGTACAGGAATTTTGTTCGTTACTTCTGTCAGCAAAGTGTTCCTATTAACCGAATTAAATGCATTTTTAATGTCAATTTTGACTGCAATTTTATAATCATCGAGTGAACCTTTCGTGCCAAAATCCAGCTGTACTGGTTTAAAAAGGGACTGCAATTTTCTCTTCTCTTGATCTCTTCTTCTGATTTAATGTGTCTTATCGAAATCTTTGCTTTCAGTGAGACCAATCGCCTGGAGGCTATGGCGTTAGCCGCGTAAGCTGAAGACCCGGGTTCGATCTCCGGCTCGGTCTCCGATGGTATTGGTTTTTTTCTTGGTAGTTACCTCTAGTTACCAGCCGTCACCCTTATTACACAGGTGATAGAGTTCAATAAAAGTTTACAAGCAAGTGAGCGGTTAGTGCATAACACCTCTTTGAATTTATATGAGCCATAGCATGAAACAAATTCAAAATAGCCGAAATATACCGCGTCTCAGAAAAAATCTCCATATTTTAGTCTTTCCGAACCTTGACAATAAATTCCCTGACTTAGAATATGTTACTTTTGGAATATAAGCTCCAATGCAACACCTAATAACGGGAAGTATTTGTTTGAATAGCGCTTCAGCTTCCTTTTACGAAAACAAAATCGTATCGTAATATGATATCACGTTTTAAATATTTACCATAAATTGCGAGTAATATTGCCGTGCATATTTTGTTAAAACTTTTAAAGCGTACATTGAAACCGAGTGGGGACCGTAGATCACTTCCTATAGATTCCGGGTGGAAGGCACGAGATCACGTGGCAGATCACCCATGCAATGGGTACGATATTTCGCGTGGTACTCACCAGAAGTGCTGCGAACCGGACGATATGGCAAGACATCATCAGGCGGGCAACAGCAACGGACTCGCCCTCTGGAAGACCACGAACTCTCTTACAAGAGCAACATGAACAAGAAGATGATACGGGGGATTATAGGGAGTGCGGGGCTGAACCTACGTTAGATGAATTGTTCCGTTAGTAATAAATTAGTAGGACAAAATAGCAGTGTAGCTAATGGTTACGAACGCGAAGTGTCACGTAATTATTATCTGTATTTCTTATAATTTCATTGCTATTGATACAATTTTATTGAGATTCCTTTTGTCCCTTTCGTATTTAAATATACCGACATAATACCTATATTATTATTATTTCGGTATTTACGTAGTGGAATTATTTTTATGTCATTTACACGAATGGAAACATATAAGCAACTCGATGGAGCGAAAGCGATGAAGATAAATGAGTGTGGAAATTTAACTCTCGTAGGAATATGGCGAACGGTTCTAACAGAAAAAACTTATCCGCGGAAAAAGAGCTCATCGTTTCTCGCTTTTCAACCATTGGCAGTGGAATAGCTACATTTGCGTTGTGAACGCGAATAGTCTTTAATGCTTTATCTAGTCGCATATCATCTGCGGCAGAGTAAAAATGACGGTTTTATAAAGTGTCCAAAGGTGAAATATAGTGTATTTTTTCACCCGCATAACTTTACAGTGCAAAACCGGCGCTCTCGTTTTGCGGAATATAAATGTATAGGCTTCATTTGTGGGTTGAACTTTTCCAATAAAGTGTAAAATGAGGTGTGTAGAGTGAACTATTTCTGCTTTGGTTTCCGAATTTTACAAGTTTTTATTTGAAGTCTAATATTTAAGTTGAAACGAGGAAATGCAGTCAGCATCTTAGGTAGGTTCAATGCCTCAAGGGACTATTTTAGATTTAAGATAGCTTGTAACGTATTATACAGTCGAGTTCAGAAATATCTGTACAGCTAAATCCATAATATGTTAACACTTACACCTTATCCAATGTCCGAAAAGTGTACAGATATTTTTATATCCTTGGAAATACTCATATATTTACGAACTCGACTGTACAGTCAACCGATTGGAACCCTAGGCCACTGTAGGACTATGTCATAGTGACGCTATAAATCAGACTTAAAGAAACCTCTTACTGCTTGTCATTTTGACATGGTTCTAGAGTGGCCTAGGGTTCCAATTGGTTGACTGTACATATTTTGTTAGTTATATTTGAAAAAAAAAAGTTTGTATTTGTGGGAAAACATAAGATATTACATGTTATGTTACTGTGGACTAAGAGCTATGAAGTTTGATTTTCTTACGTAGGGAACCCTTATCCACATGAAATTATCATTATTGACCTGCACGATAAAATGATTACTACATGTCCAAAAGCTGTTAATTATTGTCCACAGGATATAAAACTACAGTTCAGCTAAACACACGTAATCTCTCTCTTGTGGCCCGTGTGGGTCTAAATCTTGTAAGCTAATGTACGAGTAGAACCTCGTTTTGACGTTCAGTGAGGCTAAACATCAAAGACTGCTGACAATATTAGGATGACATCGAGCCGACCGTATGATACCTACTTATTGGTATACATATCAAATTACATGCGTGACCAACAAGTTCTAGTACGCTCATTAGTACGAGCCAAACATTCAAAATGCCCCTTTCAACCAGCTCTCCGAAGACATCCACAGCAATATAACTTAATTTTCAAATAACGAACATATTCTTGAGGTAATTTGAAACTCTCAAGTCCCGCACCAGGTGTCCTGAACTGGCGAAGTTTCCTCGTTACTTCATGGTCTCATACGTCGATACGTTACCGTGTGGTCACCCGATAAATTATAGCAGCCTTGTGTCATTGAATTAGAGCTCAATATTGCATGTGAATCGGTTTCATTGTTGAGAAAATTGGTACAGAGATCGATGGCCAGGCATTGCAGTGTAATGATTTATGTGTAGATATGTACGGAAGGTAGTATGTTTGTTGGAAAAATAAGGGTGCTTACGACGTTTTAAGATAAACTAGTTGTTTGTCTGGAACATTGTGTCAAGGTAGAAATTGCTTGCGTAATTGATATGAATAAATTACTTCCGCTGGGTAACGGTGATGGAAAACGTTGTTAGACACTGGTATTGTCTCGGTTAGTAGATTACCTGAATGATAAATCTGCATAGCGTTGTAGATGTTCCACGCGAGAGAATGAGAGAAAAGACTGATAATGAGATGGATAGATAGATAAGCTATCAAACAGACTTTTTAGGAAAAACCCTTCTCACGACTTTTTCGGGAAACTGCAGATTTCTTTTTCGAAGCAATTTGTAACAAAACAGGAGTTTTCGCAGTGTCATTTGAATTGTGATTTTCCTTATCTGAAAATAAACAGCTTAATCAAGTAGTCTTAATACATCATTTACTGAAAACGATTGAAATATAGTAACGTGGCTTCATGCGTTATTTTTTATTATTTTTAGCACATACTGTTATATCCCAGGGATGGCCAAATGCCCCTTAGCATTTACAAATATTGCATAAATTTACATGAGCAATTTCAACAGACGCCGCCGTAAACCTGGTTGCTTAGGAGCTTATATGTATATTTAGCTTCTTTTGTAAGAGCATAGACAACAGAGTAAGCTTGTCTGACATTTTCTATACAAAATATTCTGCCAATTTTTGCGCTTGGGTGTATGGCTATTCATACGTTGCGTAGAAATAGACATGTCAGATAGATGTCAGGCCATACAAAACTTGCACAATTGTGCCAGTTTTTTTGGCAGAGGGGAAATTGTATTGAAAGCCTACTCCTATCGTATTATGCTCTAAGCTGCTACGGATGCAGAAGACGCTACACGACATCAGTTTAGTATTTTGTATGTTTGCATTTTTGGAATGCATTATTTCTTTAACTGTTGCATCATACAGGCGTAAGCACTTTTTAAGAAGTTTTTTTCACATTTCTAAGAAGCATTCCTTCATTAGCAAATACGAAGACCGCACAAGGAAACAAGCCGTATTTTTTTCGGCCAAATTGCCTATAAATTTTTATTATGGGCACTCTCATTTGAGGTACAGAGTCGGATAAATAGGTCGGTTTATTGTATTACAGTGGACATGGTTTTATTATTGCCTGTTGTGGGCTATTGTGAGTAATAAAGTAAATATATGATTTTGCAAAAACGGTTATACGGTGTGAGCAAATAATCATTTTGTCTTTTATTGTTATGTTATCAAAATGCTGTTTTTATATTGATGAGAATCCTAAAGAAAGGCCAGGTGAAGAGCATCCTACCGGCGAGCGTGTATGAGGAATATTTTGAAAGTAAAAAGTGCGTAGCCAAGATGCCAACGCAACTGTCTTTGTCGCACTAATAAGAAAGAGCGATAGAGAGAGAAAACTATGTTACGCTACTGGGCGTTAGCGAATAGCATCTTGGCTTCGCACCAAGAAGCGAAAGAGGTATGTCAGGAGAGTGCTTCCCAATTGTTCCATAAAACAGCGACGTCATAGAACTAAGTGATATATTTTAATTTTTCCTTGTTCCATATAGGTAACATATTGGGAAATATGAATATTTGTCATACCAATATTTTCTAAATAACTTTAATTTTAAATGGCCCTTTTGCTATCCATTTAGCAAGATTACGAGTATGTTACAAAATTCAACGTTTCCTATTCATCGTATTCATGGAAATCTTTACAAATTGAGAATCGAAGTTTCACAGAAACGATGCGGCACATTCACGCAGTTCTGCATTAATAAAGCTTTGATACTCTAGCTTTGGTATTGAGTGTACACTTCGATATCATTCTGTGCCTCTCTCAGCGTGAAATATCTCTTGCTTGGTGCATAAGCGGGGGACACACGCTCAAATCTATCCGGTGTGTCTGGCAGATTTGTCCGGAGAGCAATCCAGTCAATGTGTGGTGGGAATCCGGTATGGAGGCGTCTGCTGGAAAAGGTAAACCAATTGCCTACTATTTGTCTGCCGGAAATATAATCCATACACATACATAGTCACAAATATACATAGTTGGACTTAAAAACGCCTAGTAAATATTTAATAAACTCAGAACGATGGGCTAAATAAACTAGGTACAAATTGGCCCCACAAGGTGGCCGGGCCAGAGGTAGACCAAAAAAAGGTGGAGGGACAACCTGGAAGCCTTTTGTAGTGACCAGCGGAGACATGCACTTAGCCATGACGAGTGGCGGAAGAGGCTATTTTCCCAATAGTGGGACACAGTACGAGTATAGGCATATTTAAGTCGTATAAAAACCGTTACAACGGTCAACTAGACTTGAATATTATTGTGAGTTTTTTGGTCATGGTAATAGGCTAGACGACTGAAAAAATTCTATTTAGTCCGACTTTTAGATTATAAAAAATATTTTACACGTATTTTTTCCTTTGTTTGTCAAATCAAAAATGACAAAAATACAGTGCGTTCAAGTTTCGCGTAATGTCACTCCTAGGTACAATTCTTACCTAGGAGTGACGTCACAAGCCCCCACCCCGGAACTTTGATGCTATTTATCTTCGTCAATTTTAGTTAAATTAAAAAAGGATAAAAATACGTGTCCAATAATTTTAGATAACCTAACTGACGGACTAATTAGAATATTAGTCTTTTAACGTAGTCGTCATTCCTATTGTTAGACATCTATTGAAAGCATTATTCACCTGTTTTTTTAAATATAAAATATTTAACAACAAGAACACATAAAACTTAAATAAAATGTTATGTTAAAATAAATCTTCCCCTCCTTGGCATGGTATCATAGACGCTGGCAGCGTTTCCTCGCTGTATTGCAATACTAATGCGCTAGGCGAGGAAGCTGCTAGCTCTACGGTCGCCGGCAACATCCACAAGCCTCTTTGAGATATCCTTAAAAAGGGTGTGGGCACTCGAACCCCATGGGCCGAGGGTCTCGACGCCGAAAGGAACAAAGTCGTATTCGCCCCCGACCCCTATTTGCACTTTTTAATTTTTCCGTCGCATCTGCAGCCGCGCCGGCCTTGGCTGTAGTTCCGTGACTTCCCCGCGCATCACTTGGCTCTGCTGGCTTGGTTCCGTGAAGATGTGACGGAGCCTAGGATGTCAACACAGGTGGCGTCCACCACCAGCACCCGTCCCATTCTCCACGGAACCAACGCCATTCCATCAGGTCTCAAGCCATCAATTCTGAGAATGCCCGGAATACTTGCTTCAATGGAAGCATTATATTAACCGCAGCGGCTGCATTCCCAGATTAAACTTGAACTGTTTACTTGAATTGCAAGTATGAGGTGCATAACAGAGGCTGTTCACAATGCTTACCGAACGAATCGACTCATCCAAGGCATTGCATGAGGTGAACCATGATCTGGTCAAAATTTGGATCACGCACTTTTGCGTCTTGTAGAAATGTTTGGACGAGGTCTTTAGTTAGCAGTAGATCTCTTGGTCAAATGACTATGATGATGATGAAAGTTATATTGTATAGGTAGAATAGTATAGTAGATTTTATATTAAGGCCACAAAGTACCCTCGAAGCCCAAAAACGGTAAGCTTGGCCCCTCGCCAAGCGTTGATAATGCGACGTATTTTCTATGGCAAAGCGCAACGTAGCGCAACGCAACAGAACGCAGATGAGTGGCTAAATTAAAACATACCTAACACTCTTGTAGCACAAAGAACTATTATGAATAAGTAAGTAGCTATAAAACAAATCTTAAGCTTAAACTGGCAACGTTCTGCGGTTTACAAGACGGGCCAACAATTCAAGATCTTTGCTTGCTAAGATTAATAATCTCATCTTCTGCCACAACCAATGAATCTACATACAATTTTTTTAAGCAAAGGTATCTGCGAACGATATCAAATTTCTTAGAAAAAAAAAAAAGAAAAGTCATGGCCTCAAATGAGACTCGAACTCGCAACTCTAGGTTACATGCATGCATCGTTCTACCAACTGATCTAACGAAAAACACCCGGTGGCTCAGAAAATTATGAGATTTTTCACTTTTCCTTTCTTTAGTCTACATACGTTCCACTTCCACCGCTGGGCACCTACTTCCTCATGTACGAGACGGTTTAGGCTATAACCCCTCGCTGGCCCAAAGCGGGTTGGAGACTTCACATACACCTTTGAATTTCCTGAGCGTAAGCAGGTTTCCTTCACGTTTCGTGCCTGAAACAGCACTCGTTACAGGGTAGACTAAAGTACTGGAAATAGGTACTCAATTTAGTTAATTTTCAAGCGCCCAGTTTTTTTATGCGGCGTTAGACGCATTGCGTTTGCCGCTCAACATTTTACATCAGCATGCCTAGCCAAAATACCAATCGCTAACGCTCGGTTGCGGACGAATCTGTCATGTAACTAATAAGGAAGAGTGATAGAGAGAGATCATTACGATACGCTACGGAGCGTGAGCGATTGGCATTTTGGCTAAGCCACCTGGTAATCTACAACTTCACACTTTTTTTACGCGATGAAACATATGCGGCAAACGCATTCATATGCGTCTTAGGCGTCCTCTTGAATCACGTCTATCAGCATCGAGCTACTTTTGAGAAATTGCACGTTCATAGTACCGAGCAATTTTTTTATATATTATACGAAATGCGGCTACCGCTGCGATTGCCGCACAAAACAACCAAACGCTTAAAATGTTCCAATTCAATAAATCACAACAAATTAACCTAGATAATTATATAAGTAGATTATAAAAAACAAAGCCTATCTATTCAAGCAAATTAAATCTTCAACAAGTTCCTCGAACCCTTTAAGTACTTCAACCTGCTGACTTTTCTGGCCTATCTTCAAATTACAACTATACACCTTCCCACTTTCTATTACGGTTGAATTTTGAATGTCAATTGTAAACGAAGGCACGTTACAACGGCTTAAAACTAGAAGGATGTAAGTGCTATACAATAATAATGTGACACAAGCCCTTTTGTAATACGATAATGTTAGAGAGACCGCACAGCGTTCTCATAGAAGAGGCGGTACGTGACGTAAGAGCTCTGTCAATTATGATGACTCAGGTCTCTTAGGCTGAACCCTATAAAATGTAACTTGACCCTAAAACTGTGGTAGATAAGGTCGAAATTCGGTTGATTTTGATTCCAGTGTTAGGAGGATTGTTTAGAATGCGAAGATTAATTGTATTTATTGTGAGACGTAATTTTGAAGGCTTTGGCGTGGTGTCACGTTAGTTATTAAGATGGACCTATAAAGTGTAAGGGCGGTCTTGTCAGGTTTTAATTTTGTACCAATCAGCGATTGTTAGAAATATATATGTTCCACGACAGCCACGACATAAAGGCGAACTTTTCAAGCAAGAGAAGTGAATAAACGTTTTGTGTCCGCGGATATTGTATTTTGGACTTATTACATGAATTTTGTTAAATAATTTAACATAACAGAATACTTAATTGTTTAAAATATGGCATGGTACCAGCGGCATGGAGAAGTACAAATACAGAGGTCTCGGCAGATAATACAACTTTGTTCCGTTCGGCGTCGAGAGCTAGCAGCTTCACCCAATGCATTAGTATTGCAATACCGCGAGGAAACGCTGCCAGCGTCTACGGTCGCGGAGGAGGTCTGCGGAGGTCCGAGCGCCTACCTAACAATTATTTACCTCATGATACCAATACGTGGAACTGTCATACATACAACCGTATTATCGCCAAAGTAGGATCCTACAAAACAGTAAAACACACAAGATCAAAGCATGTGTATGTTAGAAGAGATTAACGTTGGATAGAATGTGTTTTAGCATAATTACATCCCACTAGATCACGCATTATATTATTAAGCAATAAACAAAACTAGCGTAAATCAGTTGTATCAGTAACTTTACACGATTAGGACATATGTATTTTAAAGTATAGCAGGCGGTTAGGGGACTTGTAAACAATTTAAACATTAGAATGGTACTATTGGCACTACTAAATTAGTAAAGCTACATAGCCGATCTGAAATGCTGATACCGAGGTTCCATAATAACTGCATATTTGGCGTGTATACGTCACGATATGACACATGGTTTGGTTTTTTATTATTATTTTTGTAATTAAAATAAAATGAATAAATTTGGACGAATAGTTCATCGCTCTGAGAGATTCGAATTCGCAATTATACATCGAGGTCTAATAAACGTCGATGATGAAGCAGTAGGATTGCTGTTCCATCTAGTGATGTATTGTGATCTGGCCGAGTACACTGAACGCCAATTTTAGTTGTGTGGACCAAAGCTCTCTAATTTAAGTTAGACTTCGTTACGAAAACAGATTCCGCTGTCGGCTCCCGTAACTTGGCCTACGTGGTCATAAAGTATAAGCGAAGAGCGTATTTTAGATTAAATTGTTGAAGTCGTCGAAAAACCGTCGCGAGTGCGTCTCATGAATGAGGGTCACGAATTGATCCAAAATAAGTCCAGGTATTTTAGACATTTGAGTATAATTATGTCTGATACTCATGAGTGTTCTCTGTTTAAAGTAGTTGTAAATTTAAATCTAGCGCTGGGCAAAGTTTTAGAATAGGGGAGACTGCGGCTTGTTTTAACGGGGGTAGGTATTAACAAGCCTATAACTACTAAACTATAAGTGATACAGAAGAGTCAACTCTTAGTTCCAATCGTTCATAATAAGGGATGACTCACACCAGAACGGGACGGGATGGAGAGGGACGGGGTGGTTTGGGACGGGACGATCTGTCAGTTTCTATAGAAAACGTCACGTGACATCCGAGGGCTCCGAGAAATCGACAGATCATCCCGCCCCGCCCCGTCCCGTCCCGTCCTGCTCCGTCCCGTCCCGTCCCGTCCTAGTGTGAGTCATCCTTAATGAATAAAAATAAAAGAGTCAGAGTTCTTATAACTTGCACCACAAAAATACAGTGCGCCTTTCACGAACTTAAAACTTACTTATTTTAACTTAACTCTGACTTCGGAAGATTCTGATTCCCGGCATGGAAAAGTTGCCCTGGCTTAGCATTATTTATTAACTTTCCGTTTTGTACGAATATCGGACTACATTAACATTTAATTAATTTTATATTAAGAGCTAGCAATACCTAGGTGTACCCTAAAATCCTTTCAATGGATCGTCATTTCTATAGTAGAAAAGTACGGGAAGCCATCAAAATCAATAAATATGCCAATCTCAATCGGAACGATGGTTTTAGGATCTGATTTATATGGAATTCGGTAAGCGTAAGCGAATATCGCCGGTTTAAAAATCGGATACCGTGAGTTTGTAGACAGAGTCACATTCCTAGTGTGCAAAAAGGTTCAAGACCAAGTGCGGGTATGAGGTTGATATCAACCTCAGCCAGTCCTTCGCCTGGACCACGGGGACAATGTCGCCCACGAAACGTCGGAGGTCAGTTTTCAAAGTTTCACGTGATAAAATTTTAGTATATAACAATACAGCAATGAAATAAAGGAAGAATGAAAAAATACGATGTCAGGTGAAAATCAAACTCTCGATTTCGGGATACCAGCCCATCGCTCTATCAACTGAGCTACCGAGAGTTTTCACATATTCATATACATCTTATAGCGGCTGTCGAGAATAGTCAGGGGCAATTATTAATTTTTAAGAATCCATATCATAAAAACTCTGTTTGTCTCCCTGTTTTTATTTATTTGAAATATTGTAAATTATTTATGTACATTATCTTTTAAAATATCTTAGACCTAGTCCTCTGTAGTCAATTAGTTAAGTTATTTACACAAAACAAAACAAACATTATTAAGGACCTACCTATATATTGAATATTATTCATCATACTTACGTAAAACTATGACAACTTTACTCTACAACTCTTTACACAGGTAAAGTACCTACCAATAACTAAATATAAACTGTTTACTACTGTTGATCGTATAAATGTTTTTTTTTCTTATATGTGTTATAAAAAGTTAATTATGATACAAGTGCGTAAGGGACGAAATTCATGAGTGGCGATAATGTAAAACACGACAGGAGAGAGTGTTTTAAATCAACACGAATAACGAATTACCTATTCGCACATGTATCGTACGACGTTTTACAGATGAGGCAATGAATGACCCAAATAATAAGATAATGTAAGTATATAACACTTACATTCAGAAATTAAGCTAATCCTCAACAATCAATGTGATGAAAACGTCACATAATATGTTGATGTTTTTTTTAAAGTTGTTGGTATGTTTTTCGTATTTATATTAGCCTGAAAGCGCCTGATATTGGACTGTTCCATCTAGTATGTAATCCATGATCATACAGGTACGTCTTATTCCTTTTATTTACAGCCCTCACCCGTAGAGGAGCCAAGTTTAGAGTAATTTGTTGGCAAGGACGCGGAAGGCAATTTCTCGTTTGGAAGGACATTTTCTTGGCATTTTTGCGATGAGTTCGGAATTTAAAATATGCCATTGCTTTGATAAGAAATGGCCACGATTAAATAGTATTACACAAATCTAATCGTTTATGGAAATTAGGGTACCGATAGTGGATAATGGAGCAGTACTGTACATTAACGCTTATTATGAGGAAATAAGGTTCACGTAATTTTGTGTAAATCAATTGACAACTATATGATATTTGAATTAAGAATGAAGTGTCCACCAATAATCTTCTCGGGCTGTCATATAGGATTAGAATCGGTAGTTGTTATTTTGGCGGTCATAAGTGCATTGGAATGTCCCTAAATTGAAAAATGAAGATATTTATTATTCATCATAACTATTGCATAATATTTCAAATGGGTTTTTCACGTAATTAAGTCGATTTTCACTTGACATATATTGGTCTTTACGAAGATCGCCATCAAGAGCAGCCACCCGCGACAGAGGCAAGTAGCGCACGACTCGAGCGAAAATCGACTTTGTTACTTACGTGAATGACCCGTTTTAAATACTAATGTTTGAGTCTCAAGATTATAGTTGAAAGAACTATTGCATGTTCCCGTGAAATCGTTTACAAGTTAAATGCCACTTACTTGGCACTAACTTTAAAGCGAATTTCTCCTAACAAATAATAATGAACCACTTGAAAATGTGAAAGAAATTCACCGCGGCAATAATGCAAATAAAAACTGCAAATAAAAAGTAGAACTACTATTTAAAAACTTCGAAAATGGTGAAGAGTGAGGCGGATATAATGAGGGTTCTCTCGGTTTTTACCAAATCGAGGTATATTTGAAAAATAATAGCGGCCGTTTCCAATCCCAGATGAAAAAGGATTGTTGTAAGTTTCACGTACGTTTGTCTTACAAGAGTTATAGGACTAAACTTATAAACTGATTTGTGTAACTTATTTCGGTCCTTTCGAAAGTTTCCTTTGACGATTTGATTTCTACACGAAAAAAAAATTCCAGGACATTCTCAATTCGACACAATATTTTTTCTTGAAAATATAACCTCGTAACGAATATTTATTTCCTGTGTCAAAAAAAGATTCTTTACTTACTAAAGCAACGAGTTATTCTTATGGAAATACGAAACCTATGGTTTCAAGAGTATTTCCTTAAAATAAGTTATATTATAATTAAGAAGTAGGATGTGATATTAAGTAAAAGAAAACTAAAAAAACTCTTTTTAAGATATTTTCTTGTTTTCTTAAGTTTTTTCTTATTAGTGTGTATTACTTTGTGTGTGTAGTATGCAAATTTAAGTTTGAAATCGCTTCACAACGCTACTAAAACTTGATAGATTTTTTATATTAAACGATATAAATCATTTTCTGTCTGGTTCTTGATCCTAAAGCCATGATTGGCATGATTACTTAAAGTGTCTAAGAGTCAGGGCACTAACGATTTCGATATTCCTGTTTTGCAGAAGAAATAATATGTTTTAAATTATTTAATTAAGAGAAGAAAGAGAAAAAAGAAAAGAGTTTAACTTAGAACATATCAATTTTACTGGAAACTGTAGTTTGGCACCTAAGTTATGAATGAAACGACGATGTACTGGGAATACGGAAGTACCACTTTGTATGTGTTGTACGATGTACATGGAATACAAGCAAAAAGCTCGTTTTTGCTTGCACAACTACACAAGTTTCTTGTGTAACAGATTGTTTTAAAGCTATGCCACTCTGCAGTATGCCATCTCATGGTGGTGGTCTTACGTAATGAAAAAACAACCTTTATGTAGGAGCTGCATGCGCTGACGAAGTGACCTAACCATCATTTGGTTTAAGAAAATAGTTGACGTCATCCGGGATAAGAAAGCTGGCAGCTATCTCGCTTAACTCAGTACGCGTAAGTACTGCAATTCAGCGAGAAAATGCTGCCAGCATTCTGGGACCATGCCCCAGGGGCCAGGCTGTTAGTTGGTTAGTTATTTTTAATTTTTCTTCAATTTCTTGTTAAAGGTATTAAAGTTATTAACTAATTAAAGAGTAAAGGTTAACCTTTAAAATTTTGTACAAAGTTAAAGGTATTAATTAACCTATAACAAGAAATTGTAGAAAAATTAAAAATAACTAAACAACTTACATGCAGGCAGCATTTTCTCGCCCAATTGCAGTACTTACGCGTTGAGCGAGATAGCTGCCAGTCTCCTCAATGATTTCAACTATTTTCTTAACCTTAATGGTTAGGTCACATTGTTGGTCACATATTGCTAATAAATATATCTCGCTAGAAAAGGATCTCTAAAGTAAGTAATCTTGAATAGTAATACTTAGTAACTGTTAATTACCTGCTTAAGAAGTAAATTTAATATCTTCACCAGACACACATTTCATACAATGTAAGTACCAACGTAGTTTCTGCCAAGGATCAGCAATAAAAGAAGATTTGTGAACAGCCACAAATAACATACGAGTATATACTACAAATTGGTTTCCACCGAGCTGCTCGACTAAAAGTAGGTACAGTAGAACCTCGAATATCCGAACCCTCATTGTCCAGCCGCTCCCTTGGTACTGTACTGTAAGTACTTTTCCATGTACATATCTTTCTTCAGCTCCGATTTTAATAATTTCCACTGTCCACGGAACCCTGAATACACAATTAATACGAGAACAGCGGAGGTAATGAATTATCGAGAATTTATTGGACTCCTGAAAATTGTTTTTTTGAACTTTCGATTTACGTCCCGGGCAATTTATTAAATTTCGTTTATGAGATTGTTCAAACAGATATTATTTTAATGAACATCTGGATATTTGTTACTATCATTACAGGAGTCAATTTGAATGCATTTTAATTTGGTTTTACTACTCCAGCACTTATATCTGTAAATTGGATGACTGAAAGCGATATTAAAAAAGTATATTATAACGTTTTCTATGGTATTCTACAAGAACATCGCTAAGCGATACTCCTATGGATTTTCATACAATAAATATATTAACACTGTTGTTTTTTTTTTTCTAAAGTCGGCATACCACATCTTCCACATTCTGCGGCTATTCAAGATTTCTCTTTTTTCGCTATTTTTGCTGTCGTAGAAAAAGTAGTGTATGCAACAGCTCATAATGGGTTCTTAAAATTCTAGGGTCAAAGGGATTGCGGAATCGCAGTAACGTACCTCACAAGTCACTAGTTGCAATAAATTATGGATAACACTCACGTATTTTAGTCACTACGCGCGACGTGTACCGGGGGTTTTAGGATTCCATTATCAAGCGTCGAGTAACGTGCACGACGACGCAGGCGGGCGTACTAAAAAAACGTAAGTGTTATGCGTAATTTATTGTAATATTTATATATATGTCTCATGATAAGTGTTGAGTTCCTATAATATACATTGTTGTATGCGCACATACTTTTCACATCGCTACTCATAATAAGTTGGCGTAAGCGCAATCAAATGCATGAAAAATAATAGCATAGGTGCAGAAAACACGCGGTGTATATCAAAATTCAATTTTTTTTTGCAAGAAGGCCTCAATAGCACTTTTTCAAGTTAATTCAGCTTACATTTTGCATGCATGCATGCATGCATTTGCATACAGCTCATAATTCGTACCTACCTACCTCTACCTACCTTAAATCTAAAATAGGTAGGCATTGTACCAAGGATGCTGGCGGCATTTTCTCGTTGTATCGCAACGCTGATACTTTGTGATTACATTAAAGCGTTTGCATGTACGGAAATTTACAATATATTAAGAAGAAAAGTAAAATCCATATACTGATAGTTCAACAGCCAATACCTGGGTAAACAGTATGAAATATTATAATATCTATAGATATACCACGAGTCATCAGACTGTTAACACGTTCACTGCGGGACAAATCTTGGTGAACTTTAATTTGGTGCGGTTGAGATCGAATCAGCCCAAACCTAAGCTCATTTACAGTGCGGGTGAGGCCTTATGGACCTCAAATTTCAGTAGTTACTTACATCCTTCATAATTTTGCCTAGACAAGGATTAGGTGTTTTCTTTTTTGTGGTCTTCATTTGTCAGTAAATGTTTAAAATACACAAGTTAGCTTCGCCTTTGGTTCTGATCTCTGGTTAAAGAAAAAATACCTTAATAATTTTTTAAGGTCTTTTAGGCCTCAAAACGTACTAAATTTTATCTAAGTCTAGTGAAGGGAATGGCAGTTATCGCTAAATTATCGATGAAAAATCATCATCTCGTCGACCACCTTTCTTTAACCGACTTCCAAAACTCGACTCCTAAAAGGTAGGTTATCAATTCGGTTGTATGTTTTTTTTATGTTTGTTACTCCATATCTCCGTTATTACTGGACCGATTTTATACATGTTTTTTTTATTGTATCTTTATGCGTACAGATTAGTTCCGTTTTTGTCAAAACCCAGTTCTGATGATGGTATCCACGAGGAATCGAGGGAACTCCTCAAATTTAGCCTCGCACTAGCGTATAGTCGAGCTTGGAGCAGAATTGCCTCAAGCCGCAGTGAACGTGTTAAATTAACAGTTCTATGAATTAATTCTACAGCATACATAACTAGCACCTATGTAAGTATCTTAATGTATGTATTGTATACCTAGTGTGAGATGACTCACACTAGAACGGGACGGGACGGGATTGGACGATCTGACAGTTTCTATAGAAAGTGTCACGTGAAATCCGAGGGCTGCGGGCTATCACGTGATTCTTTCCATAGATTGACAGATCATCCCGTACCGCCTCGTCCCATTCCGTCCCGTCCCGTCCTAGTGTAAGTCATCCTTAATGCTACAGAATACACAATGTGAATTCGTGACGCATGTCACGGCGATTCCGTATTTACGAGTAGAGCATTGGTGTTAGCTTCTTTAAAACATGAGACAGACACTTCACTAACCAGCATTTTTGCGAAAACAAAGTTATCAAGATCGGACATCCCTCCAAACAGCAACAACTGTCAGAAACGATTGGTTATTGGAACAGCGTTAAGTCGTTAAAAGTCCACTTAACTTTTTTTAACGAACTTCATTTTCGGCTGTTCGTACCGTTATCAGAACATTACTGGGTAACGGCTTATTTGGGAAACGGAAATCATTTTGGATACCTTTTTAAAACTCAATGAGCTGATTACTTTTGTAAGACTTATGACTTTTCTGAGTTTTTAACAGGAAAACACCCAATTACTCCGAAATATTCTATTCCGATTTTCATAATATATATTTTTTATAAATCCTAACTATATCTAAGTCTCGAATTTCCTAAGTAATATTGACCTATCAAAACTCCTATCATCGACCTTCTGAGTCATGAAAGCACGAATATTAAAAATTCCGGTTAACATCATACCAAATGTAGGTAATACTAATTCGGTGTTATTTTACTCGGAATTTAAAAAAAAATGTTTTTTCGCCAATTCGAATCGATCGTCTTTTGTCTTGAGTCGGTACCGACTCACTGGCTGTCGAATGATACCGCGCCAGTGCACGCCGCCGCCAGTATTATATATAATATTCATATTCATTTATTCATTGCTTATGTGGGTTAACAATAGGTCTTATAACTAGGTATATTATGTCCATAATATATCTAACAGTAGGCAACCGTTGTGCGAGCCGAGCGTCAATTTGTTGTTTTGCGTGGTATCCAAAACGGTTTGTATTCGCTTTTTTTATGTGCGATAAATATCTGTTCTAAGAACTATTATATAACCTGTGGCAACATTGCCATTGCATCCCAGTGAGATAAGGCGTTTAGTTAGAAGTTGAATCACAAGCCTTTCCTTATTACTTGGAGCTTCACCATATTTGAAAAATGTATGTTCCAAATTGAAGCTTTTGTCTGTGATAGTTTATCTCGACGGTGGTCGGTGGTGGTCATTCCAGACAACTCGACTGTTTTATATAAGTACATATTTGGAATCACAAGTTTGTCCGTCATTGGAGCCAATACGCGCGTGCCTCTGGAGACAGAGGACCGATTACAGACGGACCGACTGTTTACTTCCCGACGTTGATCGATGTCTGGTAACACTACTTGAGCAGTGCTGTATTTGATGTGGTTATATCCTTTATTTGGTTCCTTTGCAATTATACGACTGCTATCTACCTAGTTGGTGATGTCAACGTCGCTCGAGATCCTGGGTTTTAATCTCGGTAAAGTAAGCAGAGCTCAAGATGAATGCATGCATTGTATTGATAACCAGGCCCTAATGCAGGCATCTTTGCTTGACCATAACTTTTACTTCTAGCTCGGTATATTTTTAGTTTTATTGTAGTAGGTTTTATTATATGGATTGTATTATTTGAAATAAATGATTGAATTGAATAACTGGTACCTATTATAAGTACCTACTGTATCACTTGCAAAGCAATCAGATAGTAATCTACTGACCTAATAGATCCCTCTGCATCAAATTTTTATCACAAGTAAAACATGTACTTTGTACCTAATACCTTCTCTGTTTTTCTTCCGAGTGTTTTATTGCACACCTAATGCCACGGCTCAGGGTGCCTGATGTCCGCTTTGGCACCTAATCCCAAGATTTGGTGTAGATTTACGTTAGCGACTGTCATCTAAACTTTCAACCCTGAAGGTAAATTAGGCTGTTTCCTCACGATGTTTTCCTTCACCGACAAGCGATTTGGTAAATATCAAATGATATTTGACATTGGTACGAACCGGCAGGATTTGAACCTGTGACCTTCGGATTGAAAGTCACGCGACATACCGCTGGGTCATCAACGCTCTCCGCTAATATATCACTCGTTTTTCCTCGTTTGAGCTCGGTAGTTGGGTCAGACATGTTTGACACAACACGATGTAAGGAACTTTCGGGGATAAACTCTAAAGCCGGCGTTATATGATAAATACACAATTTACACATTGTTATCAGAATTCCAACTCCAACACCCCGAGCATTCATAATTTTACAATTTAAACTTTCGTGAGTACTGATATTAAATTGCATCGGTTAACACTCACGTACGTTGCCGTTGAAATTTACCATTCATGATTTTACTGCAGTTTAAATACAAGACACGAAGTAACTCGTGAACTCGAGATGTCTGATCTTTTCCTAGCTATAAATCCCACGTAGTGGTGGGGTGTCACTTTCCGATTCCTATGGGCCTTATTGCACTTTCGATTTGTGGGCGAGTTGCAAGCGAGGAGAGCGCGCAGCAAGTTCACCGCATCTAGAGGACGCCATTATGTACTATCGCGTTCAGAATTACATGGGCAGTTTATAAATGAATTCATTCATAAATTGCCCATGCAATTCTAAACACGTGTGTACATTCGTCATCAAAATTCATTTTTCTACCCGCTTTCGTTGTATATTTGTAATTTTTTTTTTTAATTATTAAGTACAGGGATACATCTTAAAACTAAACATAGTCCCACAAAACTCAAGAAAACTGAGTTTGTCTGTGGAATCAGGAGTTTACATTACATATTTAAATATATGTATATTCTAAGTTATAAATTGTTTATTTATTTATTATTGTAGTGTTTTATTTATTATTTGTAGTAGGTACTTTAGTATCTGCGCAAACGGACTAGCAATGATAATGACATCATTGAAAGATTCAAATACTGTTGCAATCGGGTTGGATATCGAAGCGTTTATAATTACATTTCAAAATCATCCCGTTCTATTTAACAATTAAAGTTTAATCCGTCTATTTATTATCGTCGTGTCTATTTATCTGTAATACTTCTTGCGCACTACCCGTTTTGTTTTTGTTTTTTGCAACTTATCTCCTACTACCCTAAGGTTGTCTGGAAGAGATCGCTTATAGCGATAAGACCGCCTGTTGCTACCTTTATATGATTTGTGAATTTGTTCTGTCTTTTGTCTCATATGTGGTGCAATAAAGAATATTTTACTTTTACTTTACTTTAACTAAACAAGGCGAGAATAATAGTGACCGTAATTAAAAAAAAGAAAGAAATGGAAGGAAGTTTGCAATTTCTGCTTTTGTCTGTTTCTTTTTTGCTTTTGCTTTCGTTTCTTGCGTCTCCGAAGCAATAAACCAAACAGAATTGTTTCAAAGGTGTTGAAAAGTGTTGTAAAGGACTCGAAACGTGAGTAATATATTCAATATTCGCGATTAATCCGGTTTTGAAGTGTTTGTTGAATCATGTTTAGGTTAAGGAATATTGGAGTCCAGCAAGTTGTATTTTTACTCAAACCACTGTTTATATTTATACTGTGTCACTGGGGTTAATATTTGATAAGGATTAAAATTTGTTTAGTAGAGTTTATGTCGCCAGCGGTATTATAATATGATCATCACTAACCCTATATTAACTGCGAAGCTGTTTGTTTATATTAAGGCAGTTTGATCAAACAGAATAAACAGATATGAAATAACTGTGTACTATATATATAATCATAACAAATGACGGTCATACTTAAGAGTTAATAGGCAAATATAGTATGTTTAGAATACACCTGGCACAGTGGCACTACAAGTTTAGCAGTGATACTGTCTGCCTCTTTTGGGAATGCAGGCGAGTGTTTGTAACACAAGCCTTCTTGAGCTTACTGCGGGACTTAGTCAATTTGTGTAAGAATGTCCTATAATATTTATTTATTTATTTATTTATTTATTATGTGTGTGTTTGTTTGTATGTAGAATACACGCTTCAAGAGTTTCAAGAAAGTGGAACGATAATGGCATATAAAACCGACCGACCGATGTTCCTATATTTAACGAATTATAAAACCCCTTGAGTTGAGACTATAATTTTCAAGCATACTTATATTATAATAATAATAATAATAATAACATTCTTTATTGTGCACTACAAAATACAATAGTAAAAAAAACAAATAAAAAGAACATGAGATAGTAAGTAACAACAACAGGCGGACTTATCGCTAAAGAGCGATCTCTTCCAGACAACCTTCAGATAGCGAAACAGCGTACAGATAAAAGTTATTGGGCAGTGCAAAACAAAACAAAACAGCGACAAACTAAATATATACTGCTAACTATACACTACATAAACTACACACTAAAATACATATAAATACTACATAATATTACATAAACTACAATAATAATAAATGTATACAAACAAGAAAAACAACGGCAAGATAGCGCAAACAATAAAACAATTGACATGAATGAAAATAACAGGACTAGGGGAGGGTTAAATAATATTCTTTAAGGCGATTTTTAAAAATTGAAAGCGATTGTGCACGTCTTATGTCAATCGGCAAAGCATTCCACAATTTTACTGACTGAAAACTGAAAGATTTGTTATAAAACTTACTACTAAAATGGGGGGGTACAAGAAGGAGATTTTGAGAACACCTAAGGGAATTCATGAAACTAAACCGCTCTTTGAGATAGCTAGGAGTATAGGGAATAAACAACGTGCCATAGAGAAGAGAAAGTATATGCATATTGCGCCGATGACGAATAGGCAACCATTTGAGTCGTAAACGGAAGCTGGAGACACGGTCATATTTACGAAGCCCGAAAATGAAACGTACACAAACATTTTGGAGCCGCTCAAGCTTGTTTAGTTGTTCTTCAGTAAGATCCAAATATGAAATGTCGGCATAGTCCAGAATAGGAAGTAGAAGGGATTGAGCCAGCGCAATTTTAGTGGCGAGAGGTAAAAAGTTGCGTAGACGCCGCAGAGAACCCACAGCAGCAAAAATCTTCCGACTAACCTCATTGAGCTGCGGAACCCAAGAAAGTGTACGGTCCATGATCACGCCAAGATTCTTCACTTGGTTAGAGTAAGGGATCTGGACCCCATCAAAAATAACAGGTGGCAGATTCTCAAAGTTCACTTTTGATATGTTCATGGGACTACCGATAACAATAACTTGAGTTTTGGAAGGATTTACTCTAATACCATAACAGGAGCTCCAGTACAAAATGCGTTCTAAGTCGGAGTTGGTGGCATGAATCTGAGAAGGTAAGTCAGCAGACGGACACTGGGCATAAATCTGGAGGTCATCGGCATACAAATGATAAGAAGAAAGAAGGCCAGTAGAGATGGAGTTTATAAAAATAGAAAAGAGAAGAGGGGACAACACGCCACCCTGCGGGACGCCAGCCAGCGTATTGCACCACGAAGAACGAGTGTCTTCAATCTTAACACGTTGCCGACGACCCTCCAAATAACTGCGAAACCACCCAACTACAGCTGGACAAACGTTCAGCGACTTTAGCACACCTAACAGGATGTCAAAGTCCACGGTATTAAATGCGTTGGTGAAATCTAGCAGCGTCAGAACCGTGACCTTCCCTTTATCCATTCCTGAACGGATTTCGTCCGTGATCTTAACTAAAGCGGAAACCGTGCTATGACCAGTTCGGAAGCCAGATTGATGTGAATTTAACAGAGAGTTACTATTTAAAAAAGAAATAAGTTGGTGATGCACCAGACGTTCTAAAACTTTAGAAAGGAATGGGAGGATCGAGATTGGCCTGAAATCAGAGAAAGAAGACGGATTAGACTTTTTGGGAAGTGGAATAATATCAGCGTCTTTCCAAGCTCTTGGAAAAGAAGAGGAAGAAATAGAGGAATTAAAGATGCTGGTAATAATAGGGACAAGGAGGTCGAGGAGAGGAATGATCATATTCCGGCCCACACAATCCACGCCGATGGCATTTGAAGAAATGAAAGAAATATTCCTCTCAACTTCACTAGCAGTGAAAGGAGAAAAGGTAAAAGGAGCAAAGTCGGGAGATGGCAGAGAGGAAAGTCGGTACAGGGTATCAGTTTTAACTGCGCCGGTGAAAACAGTGGACGATGAAAAATTAAGATTAAGGAGGTTGGAATCTAAGTCCTTGGATAAAGAGGAATTTATGGGTTTACCAACCCCGTAGGACTTCAAAAATTTCCAGACTTTAGCTGGCTCACCGTCAGTCACCGACTCATGAATATGATGGCGCTGAGCGTCGCGACACACTGTACTACAACGGTTACGTATGGCGTGGTATTTAGCTTTATTTTTATCGGTAGGATTCAGATTATACTTTGACTTTGCAACATTTTTTTTACGGATTAAACCCCTAATCTCATTTGATAGCCAGGGAGCCGGAAGATGCTTGATCCTAATTGGACGAACCGGAGCATGGGAATCATACAAAGCAATGAGAATGGAATTAAATAGTTCAACTTTTTCATCGACAGAACCAGCATCACCGATTACACCCCAATCAAGACTACGGGCATCCTCTCTAAGCTTAGCAACATCTAGCCGACTAAAATTGCGCTGGAGAATAATTTTTGGCTTAGCTTTAGGGGGACGAATTTTGTAAGAAAGAAACAGCAGATCGTGATAAGAAAAGGCTTCAGCGGGATGTTGACTGTATTTGGCAACACGAGAAGGGGAAGAAACAAGAGTAAGGTCAAGAAGTGAAGGAGTACAGTTTGGAAAGTGGTGAGTGGCAGAAGAAGGTAGTATTGAAAGATTACAAGCATCCGCAAGGCACCTTAGTTTCCTGGAACGGCTATCATTTTTCAAGAGGCAAGTGTTAAAATCTCCCATAATTACATGGTGATTATATAAAGGCATAAGATCTTCGAGTACCTTTTCAAAAGAAGAGAAGTAGTCCACATGAAGAGAAGGAGAATAAAAAACACCAAGAAGAAATTTAGAATGGGCGATATCTAATTCAATAAAAAGGAATTCAGCGGAGTTAAAAGAAGGAGTTGAAGAAGTAATTATTGAATAAGGAATGTGTGACCGAAGATAGATAGCTACGCCGCCACCACCTCTACCAATGCGGTCATTACGAATAAGATGAAACCCAGGTAAGGAATAAGAAGTAGAAGGCAGGCACGGCTTAAACCAAGATTCCGAGACGAGAATAGCATGAATTCCAGCAGTGTCGAAAGAGGATAAAAAGTCGTTGTAATGAGCGGGTATGCTTTGCGCGTTAATATGTATAATATTAAAATTTTTATGAACATCAACTAACTGACTAGTAAGAACATCACTAAGAGGAAGCGGGAGACTATAAAAACTACTATTGTCATTATTTGAAGAAAAAGAAGTAAAATGGTCAGATGATAAATCACTATCACTTACCGATGACATAAATATATATCTAAAAATAATCTAATAATAATATATATATATATCTAAATAAAATTGTATAATAAAAGTAAAACTAAAATATTTGGCACTAATCAATAAAGTTACGCCAAACTCGCCATCCACCAGCAGTTCGTAACATTAAAAACAAAATTAATAGACAAAAAGCTAAAATTAAACAATAGCAGCAGAAAGACAATTTAAAATTTAAAAATTAGTGAAATTACACACACAATGAATAGCTAGACATCGTAAAACGGAACGCAACTAAGGAATGAGAGTTGAATGACAGTTGAGTTGTCAAGTCAAGTCAGTGTCACAGCGACTAACCACATTACCTGATTATTTTGTAATAGAAAAAAAAAAGCTAACAACCCACATTTGGACGAGTAATTAATAATAAGTAAAACAATCAAGGTTAACACTAAGTCGGCAAGAAACAATTGAAAGCGATAAAATTCTCCCAAGACGAGCAGTTGAGCTATAAGTAAACAAAGACAGGAATGAAATTACAGGAAAGTTCACATTAAACTCGCGGCTTCTGTGTCCTCCTGGCTCTCCCGACGGGAGGTTGAGCTACACCTGCGCCAGCGGAGGAGACCCCATGAGCACTATCCGAGACTGCCTCTGGAAACTGCTCCACGTCTGCCACGGAGGAGACCTCTTGAGCACGACCCGAGACTGCCTCTGGAAACTGCTCCACGTCTGCCACGGAGGCGATACGGCAACGCTTTCCCGCCGCATCAAGGACGAATATGTTTCCGTCGAAGGTCCAGCACCTCTGAATTCCCAAGCGCTCACGGGCAGCCATGAAGATGTCGTGCCGCGGCTTTGTGAGGAATTCGGATACTGTGACACCGGACCCCTTCAGGCCTTTCTTACCGAACCAGACTGAGTTCCGCACAGAGTCATCAGAAAATTTAATAAGGATGCACCTAGTTTTGTCTTTGTGGGGACGGCCAACACGATGACAGCGCTTAACCTGGTCCACTGTTAAGTTGCACTCGAGGCGGCCATTAAGAAGGTTTACCACACTAGCAGCAGATTCTTCCTCTGACTCCGGCACGCCATGCAAAAGCAACATTTTGCGCCTGGACCGCATCTCCTGCAGGTCCACCTGCTGTCCAAGAAAATCCACTTGTTTCTGCAGAGCCGTCAGAGAGCCCAGGATGAAGTTTTTAAAAACACTGAAGTCTGCTGAAACTGAAGCGATGGTGGGACTTGTGGGAGCGGCCTTATCTATTTCGCTTTGGAAGGCCTTCATCTGCTTCTTGAAATCTTCAACCATCTCGGCCATTGTCTGTTTGATGGCGTCCATTGTGACAGTTTGAGGTTATATAAAATGTGAGAGTGAATTTAATTTATTTTAATGATGGAAACAATAAAGAACTGCTGGTAGGTGAGATAGATCACTTATACATTAAATAACACACTTATTAGAAAGAAAAAGTGACTTTTACTTAATAAAATAAATTAAATATTAAGAGTTGATGTTTATGCTTTTTCTGCACCTACCCTAGATTATAATGGGTCATGCACATAATTTAAGTCTAATCCGCTTGACTTGTAATCGAAGGGCTGGGCCCTTATTCGCGCTGTCAATAGCCTGAGTAAAATAGAAACGGTACCATTCTGTCTAGCAAATTCGTCGACTGAAAAGGTACGCGTAGTTAATGCTTTTATGAAAAAGTAAATAGCCAATTATTACATTGTACCTTTATCTGGAGCATTGCCTTTTATGGAAGCGAAACGTGGATAATGACACAAAGAGACAGATATAGAATGGAACCGTTTGAGATGTGGTTATGGAGACATAAATTGGAGAGAACGAGTAACGAATGAGGTGTTGCGTAGAGTACACGAGAAGAGAATACTGGGTGTCTATCCGGCCCGACTATGGGATTTGAATGAAGGGTTTGCTTTTACTCCAAACTGAAACTCTTTCACTATAATATGGGACCATCCCCGTGATCGTGAACAAAATTTTGGCTGACCCCATACAAAGTGTTAACATATGGTTTCCCGTAATGTATGAAGAAAAAAATGTAGTCGTTCCTTCCAATTAAAAATGTAGTCGTTCATCGCGTATCAAATTTTCTAAATAATGTAATTATTAATACGAATGTTAAAAGCGGCTAAGTCTAAACGAAAACCAATAGCCACATCTTAGGTTTTACAGCCCCGAAGACTTGTAACGGCCTTGTAATGAAACTTTGGTTTGGTAAACGTACTAAGTAAAATAAAATGTTTGGGTTAAGCATCCAAGGTGAAGCGTATTTGAAATTATAGTAAAGTAGGGTATTGTACTCGGGATCATCCAAATATTCGGAAATATTATCCCGTTTTTATAATCCCGAGTATTTATAAACTCTATGTATCAAAATCCCGACCTATTAAAACTCCGATCACCACTTCATCAAATCATAGAAAAAACGATTTAAATAAATTTCGATGAACATAATGAATTTCATAATGTTAATCAGAATTTTTTAAATTCGTTTTTTTTTCTATTTGGAATTTTTCATTAGTCGGAATTTTGATGATCGGAGTTTTGATAGGCCGGGATTATAAAATTCGAGATTAAAAAATTCGACATATATAAATAGTTTTGGAATTATGTTACCCATTGTAGTCACCAACAATTGTTCACGACCATAATATTCTAATAACGATATTATTTTTATACATTAAGCTTTGCACCAGTGCAGCAAAGCTCGTATAAACTGTATTTAGCATTGATAGAATTGACACAACTACAATAGGTTGACGTGCCAAGAGTACAAAGTAAGTATTTTTTCTCAAACATGCTCAGAAATGGTCGCATTTTGCATTCGCAAATAGAAGATGTATATTCAATTCTCTAACCGCTGCATCCGCGGCCTGCTGGAGCGCAGACGCAGTGAACAATAATGGAATTTGAATTCATTTTACTCCTAGGGAAGAAGTCTACTGGCTCCGGGGACCCCGCCCCACACGCCGCCGGTCGCTGGTGGCCGCGTATGCTTGAGAAAAGCACTATAGATAGATCTGCCTCGGCTGAAGCAGGGCTTGCCTGAGCTCGGCTATGCCAGGCCTCGGCAAACCTCGCTCCAGCAATCACATCGTCAGTCAATCCCTTACTTTCCGTCCCTCACTAATAATGTACTATTGTAATAATATGACTTCTGATCTAAAAATATCAATTCATTCCTATATTTTCTCTTCTTCTCATTCATGAGCCAATTACCCTCGCAATCTCTTCTTGTCCCATTTTACAGAACCTTCGATACATGAGCTAACTCGCTCGAAATTTCCGCTCGTCTCCTTTCGTTCACGTCGCTCGTTCACGCTCCGCTGGAGTTTACAAGTTTCACGGGTCATTAACTCGCTATGATCGAAAAGAATTAATGGCTCGATATTTTAATCTCCAACCAAATTTTATCGAATTAATAAAGACCTGTGTTCCGAAGCCTGGAGATTAAAGGCTCTTTCTCAATATATTTTTATAAATGTTTACTTACTGAACAGAACTATTGACCCGTTTTGTATTCCGCATAAATTATTCCCAATGCAGGGAGTTAAAAGTGGACCAGTGGGTGCTTATCCGGGATACTGCCTTTTCTTCGAATTCTATTTTGCAAAATATCACTTACCAACCTACCTTTCGCTGATCATTCACTTGGCATATCAACGTTTCCCAAATTACGATTTCCGGCGATAAATACGGTTGAGAAATTCTTAGTTGCGAAATTAATATTTGGCAAACATATGTTTTGGGATAACCTGTTTAGGAAATGAAAATTTGGCTATACATGGCGGATACATCAGTAACCCTGCTTACCCTTAAAGGTGAGATTTCAGATTCAACGACATTGGCATTCCCACATTGCACTGTAGCATGCGGTATAGGTATTGTACAGTCAAGGGCATAAATATCTATACACTTTTTGTCTTTTCAGCCATATGATTCCATATAAAGTAATGAAAAAGTTGTACATATATTTATGCCCTTGACTGTACCTACCAATAGTACAAGCTTCGCTTAGCTTGGGGCTAGATCGATCTGTGTATGATTGACCCCAGATGTTTGTTTATTTAATGTAGAGAGCGTTGGTAGCCTAGGAGCATGCCACTTTCAATCTGAAGGTCGCGGGTTCAAACCCCCGCTCGTACCAATGACTTTTACGGAAGTTATGTACGAAGTACCAAATATCATTTGATATTTACCAATCGATTTTCGGTGAAGATAAGCATCGTGAGGAAACTAGACTAATCTCCATATAGCCTAGTATACTATTTGGGTTGGAAGGTCAGATAGCAGTCGCTTGATCTTGAGATTAGTTGCCAAAGCGGACCCCAGGCTCCCTGAGCCGTGCCATAAGCTGGGAAAAAATCGCTTGGAAGAAAGAGAGAAAAAATAGTGATTCTTTAATTAGTGCCAAGATTGAACCAAATTAATTGGGAGGTACTTGAAACGCCCGCTGCAACTGGGTTTTATATTAATTAAAGTGAATGTGAAAATAACTGATATTGAAACAAATAAATGCTATTTTAAGCTAACATGGTCATTTGCATTATAACTAATATTCACGGGATAATTAAGGATGACTCACAGTAGTCCGTTCCGATCCGATACGGGACGATCTGTCAGTTTCTATACAAAGTCACGTGACGTCCGAGGGCTCCGAGCTATCACGTGATACTTTCTATGGAAACTGACAGATCGTCCCGTATCGGATCGGAACGGAACGGACTACTGTGAGTCAGCCTTTACCATGTAGATGTAGATGTGTACTAGGGGCGCCCGGCCGGATACAGGCGGATTGTCGAGCACTTCGCGCGTTCATTCAGCCCATTTCCCATGTATAAAAAAAATCTACATGGTAATTATCCCGTTTTGAATATTAGTTATAATAAATGCTGTTGCACAATTTACTACTTGAATACTTATCCTGTTGGACAATTTATCCAATGTCAATGTATCGTGCCTACACATACTTGCGGCTACAAGTGTAGGTACGGTTATAAAAACAAGGTAGGTCAAACTTCGAGAAAGAGGTCAACCGCCGAATCCAACTCGGTTGGGCAGCGTTCGGGAAACTACGCAATGTCTTTTCGTCCGACATACCTCAGTGCCGCAAGACTAAAGTTTTCAATCAATGTGTGTTACCAGTGATGACTTACGGCGCCGAAACATGGTCCTTCACTATCGGTCTCATCTCAAATCTCAAAGTTGCTCAACGAGCTATGGAGAGGGCTTTGCTCGGAGTTTCTCTACGTGATCGAATCAGAAATGAGGAGATCCGTAGACGAACTAAAGTCACCGACATAGCCCTCCGGATTAGCAAGCTGAAGTGGCAATGGGCAGGCCACATTGCACGCAGGGCTGATGGGGTCGAAAAGTGCTTGGGTGGAGACCACGGCTTGGCAAACGCATGAAACGTAAGATGGACAGATGACCTTATGAAGGTCGCCGGGAGACGCTGGATGCAGGTCGCTTCCAACCGGTTCATATGGAGGTCCAAATGGGAGGCCTATTCAGTGGACGTCTTATGGCTGATATGATGATGATGATGATGATAAAAACAAATCCGCTCGTTGAACGTGACAGTGTACGGTGAAATGAAGCCTTGCTTTGTCTAAATTGGTAGCTGACCTTTACAAATAGCCACAAGGCAGCCACGACCCAGTACTGCCGGGTGAAGACAAAAACGTTTTATGATATATGTTTATTAGCTACACACTTCTTCGTAAGCACTGTATAGTACGCTATCAATATTTACACATTAAACAACTTTGAATAAAATAAAAAAAAACCCGAAAAGACTTCGCCACCTTGAGTAGCAACCGGAAGTCCAGATACTTTAACAGTGGTTATTCATTATGTTTGACATTCTCGTTAAATTTCGGAAACATATGACAGGTTTAACGACCCACAATGTTTATTTTAAGTTTACATATAACGTGTTCAAAATGTATCAAAATACAATGTTTCACTTTTTATACTGCCTCGTGGATCCCCTAATCCTAAAATTCCTTTACCAAAACATTATACAAAAACGGTCCAAAATTAATGCTACCAAAACCCTCAGGATACCCGCAGCTTTTAGCATTTAAAGGCATCCTTTAACACGGGAGAAACCCTAAGTTAACAAAGACGTCTAAGTTATGGACTTGGTATATAGATACCGTGGTCCAGAGAAAATTTGACTCTTCTTTTTCCTAGCCCAACTTATGCCACGGCACTTGTAGAGAGCCTGGGGTCCGCTTTGGCAACTAATCCTAAGATTTTGCGTTTTACGAAAGCGACTGCCGTCTGACCTTCCAACTCAGAGGGTAAACTAGGCCTTATTCGGATTAGTCCGGTTTCCTCACGATGTTTTCCTTCACCACAAAGCGATTGGTAAATATCAAATGATATCTCGCAAGTAAGTTCCGAAAAACGGATTGGTATGAGCCGCCTGACTTTGAACCCGCGACCTTTGGATTGAATGTCATAGCTCTTCCCGCTGGGCCACTAACGCTCTCCCAGAGAAAACCTGACTGTCCCTTGGATATGTTCAGCGGGTAAATTCATCATTGTATGAAGGAAACTGGACACACATATAAACTTCCGGCAGACATTCAATATACGCAAACACCAAATGCACCAAAGCGTTTACCCGGCTTAGGGGGATCCTTGGGGTCCGCTTAGATTTACGATTAACTAATCCTAAGATTTGACGTAGGCGTTTGAAGATGTTATTTGATTAATGTAATTTTATAATACTTGACATTATTAAATATCAAAATGATGGGTTGCGGCGCCAAAACAGCGAAGTAAATTTTTTTTAACTTTTTAATCGACTCGTTGGCTAAACAATTACAAGTCTATATGCTTTAAGTCGTTGACGCTATCAATATTCTGGTCGTGGCTTTGTTTTATTATGAAAAGAATCTCTTATACGGAATCCTTTAGAGTGATCCGGGATGGCATATATCAGGAAAGAATGACGGATACATTGAACCCTAGATGCAGAAGTTTTCGTCTAGTCAGAGCATTTTCTTAGATTTACTATTAGTAAAATCTGGAATTTGCGCAGCGTGAGAAGTATTTCAATAAGGTGGATCGACGACCTAAACATCCTAAAATCGCCGTCAATTGAGCTTGCTAACGATGTACATAAACAAACCGCCATATTCAATTGTTAAGCACGAATCAAATCATTTTTATTTAATGTAATAAATGTTTGGATTCATGTATTTTGTTATATAAGTAGTCATATACATAAATTATAAATTTAAAGAGATGTCATATACTCGTACTACGGAGAAAGTGACCAAGGCCCCCGATGAGCAGGGCTGGGATCGAACCAGCGACCTCCTGCTTTCGCGGCAGACGCGCAGAGGGGAAAAAAACATGAATCAAAATATTTATTACATTTATTTTTGATGAAGGCCACGGTTGTATATTGTTAAACTTCTTGGAGGACCTTTGTCCTGCAGTGGACGACTTTGACTGCAATGATGATGTTTTATTTTACACCTAATTATTAATATTAGATTGTTAATCAAGGGTGAAATGCACCCATTGCAGTCGAAACATTTTATCTGTCTCACTACAGGCTCACTGCAATCGAGCGTCGAATTAGTGTATTTCACCCGAGTTAAACACTTTACTTTTCAAATCAAACACGAGTGAAAAAACAGGTGTATTTATAAACCTCGTAGTAAAAAAGTCTCGAACAAAACTATATTTTACAAATAAGATTTACTTTGTCATATATGGATTCGGAGAATGAATATCAGAATGGAAATCATACAGTGCATCCATTTTAGACCGATTTCTAATTGCAATTAGTAAAACTAACCCTTAAGCGCTATTCATGACACATTGTCGTTACGCCTCTACGCGCGATTTTCGCTATAAAGCAGGAAATGCATGCTACGGCGCTACGAGGAATCCTGGAGCGGTGAATGAGTTAAAAATAATGCATTCGGAAAGTAAAACACCCTAGGCTTGAAATGCATAATCCACCCGAATCTTAGGTTAACAATGAGTGATCCACTTTCATAGCATGAGATATAAAAACGAAATGATTTAATTCATTAACTAAAATATATTTATTTGAAAACAAACATTACATAAAAACAAGAAAAAAAAACAATTAACACTAAAATTAAAACTAAACCTACAAATAAAAAACTGGCTCCAACTCGGTGCCTTCTGGCAGGGTGCCAAGAAGGCTGGCGACATTGCCGTGCTGGACGGCAAGTCCAATGTGTTGCGCAAGGTACGAGCCAGCCCTCCTGTCACCCGTAGCTTCTATGAGACGCTTTGCCAAGTCCTTATAAATAATGTGGGCGCCAGGGCCCCACGGTCCAAGAGTTTCCACCCCAACCGACAAAAACATGTATCCGAGTGAAAGAGTGTTAGCTACTTTTATATCTCGTCCTATAGTAGTACTTATGTATAATTTCGCAACTGTACCCTGTGACGAGTATACCCAGTTTGTTGTGGGGAACTCGACAAACCGTAAGCACACCGCACTAAATTGTTATCCTTCGCTCCCTAGTGCATTACGTCAACAGTATTGTAAACAGCCAACAATATTACAATACTGATATTACAAATACGAAGCGGTGGTAAACTCACTAGTTACGGTAGTTTATTATTTACCTTACATTGCAGTCTGTAATTTATTTAAACTTTAAGGTTTTTCACGCATTATAAATTTACTAAAACGGGGCTTGGTCGCGTAATTATTTGGGGCGACATTGCCTCCGTGGTCCTGGAGAAAGACTGGCTGAAGTTGACATCAACATCACACCCGTACTTGATCTTAATTATCAATTTGAACAATTGCCAAAAATAGAGACAAGTTCATGTATGTATAAAGCGCGTGGGCCCCAGAACAGGAGCGATTTTTTTTATCGTAGGTCTTAAACTTTAGAACTTTCTTTCTAGAACTTTAGTTCAACAACTTAAAAAAAAACTGTAGTTTTTACCTTTTTCATACAAACTTAACACCTAGTATTTCCAATGTACGTTAACTGATGTTAACAAAAAACGTAAATTAGGTCGATACCTAATATACGTTTTTTGTCATAGTACAAAAATTCGCATGTACATTGCGTCTTCAAACAAAAAATCAAAACACATTATTTTTAAAAGACGCTGTTCAATTTTGGGACTACTACCTCCGATTAAAAAATATCTCGTGTTATGGGGTCCATCCGGTATAGGCATTCAGAGCTTACGGTCTCCGATTTCCGTACTTAGCCTTTAAATATCGGCCATTTTGCATGATATATTTGGGACACAGCGTAAACTCACCACACTATATTGTTTTCCTTCGGGCCCTGGTGCTTTACGTCAACCAGTATTGCAAACAGCCAACAATATATGTACTGATATTACAAATACGCAGTAATTCCCGTTACTGACTGTTTTAAATCATAGTATACACGGTGAAATTTAATCGGTAATCAGGAACCAATTTTTCTTATTCAGTAATCGATGGCGATCATATTTATGTGGCACTTATATGGAACTAAGTTTTTTTTATCATACCTAATTTAAAAGGTAACATTAAATTTTAATTGAAATTTATTGTCACCCTACCAGCGGTGTAGTTTAAAGAGGTTAGCAAGTAAGCCATGGCTAAAAAACTAATTGCGGGAATAATTTATAGACGTCTGCTCTGTCAATTTCCCCGCCATCGCGATGGCATTTGACGTACACTAATTCCTTTTAATAAAAGTAGGGTGTCCAAGTGCCCAGTGGTTTTTAATTTTAACGATATCATTTACTGTTATTAATAAGATGGTGAAGTAAATTCCATGAGATCTCACGTATTGAATGCTATTTAGGTTAACAATTAATATTTTTCAACTCCTGATTATCGATTAAATTTCACCGTGTAGGTATAAGTTTTGTTTTATTATTCTTCTTCTTAGCCATAATCCGAGTAAACGGATTATGGGTAATTAGGTATACCGCGTGGGCCACACAACAGGAGCAAAATATTTAATCGTTCTTCTCAAACCTAACAACTTTTAAAAACTATGTACTCACTATAGGATTTCACATTTTCATACAAACTAAATACTATTTTTAATTAATAATCAAACGAACTTACCTGTGAAGTTTGATTGAAATTATACGAGTATCCAAATCGAAGATTACATATATTTACTAGCAGCAGTACACGGTTATGTGCTGTCCTTGTCACACATTTAGAGTTATAATATTAAAAAAAAAAATGTTCTCGCTCTCGCCCGCCGGGTAGGTTTCCGGCACGACCGCGCCCCCAGCGGCGTGTTTTATCATTATTTTAGAGCACCTAGATATTTTGGTGTTAGGACCAGAGACTATTTTATTTTCATTTTTAGGGTCTGGGAGGGTGGGAGTATGTAATCTTCGATTTGGATACTCGTATAATTTCAATCAAACTTCACAGGTAAGTTCGTTTGATTATTAATTATACTTCGTATCCAAATCGAAGATTACATATATTTACTAGCAGATGTTTAGAGAATTGTAATACTACATATAAGTAGGAAAAATAAAATAAAATATCGAAGTCAAATCCGTACGCTCCTATGGGTTCCTGATAATTAGCTTCATACATGAGTGCCTAATAAAATAAAACGGTACTATTATGTAAATATTATATGAATATTTTTATTAGATTGGACTTATGCATGACATGCTGTGCGTGTCCAAGTGAGGAACGACATTAATAAAGAATGAAATTACTTTCAATAACCTTTTAGGTGAAGCAAAACACTGAAGTGTGTATTATCGTCGATATAATTTTAACATTACTTGAATATTATACTACAACTAAATTATACTTCGTTCATTTAATTGAACTCTACTGACGAATCCCTGCATAGTGATTGTATACTTTAGATATGCCTGTATTTCATATCGAAGTAAAAAAGGAAGACAAAAACAAGTTGTATAATTAGTAAAACAAGCTATCAGTAGTTTTTTCATTGCAAGATTAGTACTAAAGAAATCTTGTTATAAAATATACATACAGATTTATACTGAGACCAAACAATAATTCAAGTGGTTGGTAATGGTTAATACGGTAAGTTTTTCCTTTTTGAGTAGAACGTTGTAATAAAAAAAAGTGGCAGGTGCCTTCGATTCTACTGTAGGATGACGGAATATTGACCAGTACGCTACAGCAGCAAGAGAATTACTATTTTTGTAAATAATTGTTATAATAAAGAACTGACACGTGGAGTATTTTTATATCTTGATAATCGGAATGCTACTATTGAAAAGAAGTCTCATCATGGTAAAAACAACCTGAAGGAGTAAAATTTTATTACATTCTACACAATTCCTGTAGAATATGTAACACGAGACGCCGTTAATGCGGAGCAAAGTTGTACGATCCTCAACGCGATTTTATTAATGTGAAGAAACTCAACGCTGTTAATGCGGAACAATGTTGTACAATCATCAACAAAATTGATGTAGAGTAACTCAACGCTGTTGAAGCGAAGCAAAGATCTACAATCCTCGACACAATTAATGTGGAGAAACTCAACGCTGTTAAAGCGGAACAAAGTTCTACAATCCTCGACACAATTAATGTGGAGTACCTCAACGCTGTTAAAGCGGAGCAAAGTTCTACAACCCTCGACACAATTAATGTGGAGTACCTCAACGCTGTTAAAGCGGAGCAAAGTTCTACAATCCTCGACACAATTAATGTGGAGTACCTCAACGCTGTTAAAGCGGAGCAAAGTTCTACAATCCTCGACACAATGAATGTGGAGTACCTCAACGCTGTTAAAGCGGAGCAAAGTTCTAGAATACTCGACACAATTAATGTGGAGTACCTCAACGCTGTTAAAGCGGAGCAAAGTTCTAGAATCCTCGACACAATTAATGTGGAGTACCTCAACGCTGTTAAAGCGGAGCAAAGTTCTAGAATCCTCGACACAATTAATGTGGAGTACCTCAACGCTGTTAAAGCGGAGCAAAGTTCTAGAATCCTCGACACAATTAATGTGGAGTACCTCAACGCTGTTAAAGCGGAGCAAAGTTCTAGAATACTCGACACAATTAATGTGGAGTACCTCAACGCTGTTAAAGCGGAGCAAAGTTCTAGAATCCTCGACACAATTGATGTGGAGAAACTCAACGCTGTTAAAGCGGAGCAAAGTTCTAGAATCCTCGACACAATTAATGTGGAGTACCTCAACGCTGTTAAAGCGGAGCAAAGTTCTAGAATACTCGACACAATTAATGTGGAGTACCTCAACGCTGTTAAAGCGGAGCAAAGTTCTAGAATCCTCGACACAATTAATGTGGAGAAACTCAACGCTGTTAAAGCGGAGCAAAGTTCTAGAATCCTCGACACAATTAATGTGGAGTACCTCAACGCTGTTAAAGCGGAGCAAAGTTCTAGAATCCTCGACACAATTAATGTGGAGTACCTCAACGCTGTTAAAGCGGAGCATAGTTCTACAACCCTCGACACAATTAATGTGGAGTACCTCAACGCTGCTAAAGCGGACGATCCTTGACATCATTAATGTGTTAAAGCTCAACGCTGTTAAAGCAAGCTTATTTGACACAATTTTGGTGGCATAATTGTTGAAACGGAGCAAAATTATACAAATTTACACGCGATTTATGTCACGTAACTCGGCGCTGTTAAAGCGGAGCAGCGTAGGGTATTTAATAAGATTAAGCCTATTTCATCGATATAGCTTACGAAAAGATATATATTTTCGTTTCGTATATATATATATATATTATGAAGTTTCTCTAGGAAACTATAAATCAAAATTTAAGTCGTTTGTATTACTTCAGTATATATTGGTTCATCCTTTCAATAAACAGGAATATTAGTTTCGTGATAATTCAATTGGGTTAAAACCATTTACTCTCCAATGAGGTTTTTGTTAGCAAACTCACTCAGCTTCGTAAAATTATTCCTTTTTAGTTACCACCTTCCTAAACGGTGAGGCTTTAATAGTAGGTACGCACGACAATATTAATATCCGACTTAATTTTCATTAAGTCGTGTTGAGTCCTATTATCGTAAAGGTATCATCTACATTTTATATGTAGGTATCATAAAAATGTGATCCACAACATTCACTACCTACATATACAAATTACAATACATTTATTATAATATGTATAAGTAAACATCATATGATTTATATAATTTCATGCATTGCATTGCAATGTAATTCGTTTTTACTAAACGCAACAATTCGCAAGACTGCGCCGTCAGATATTGGTTCAAATTCCGGAACCAAACTATCCTTGTTTCGTGATGGGGATACGTAAAGTTGATAAGGAAAATCAGTAAGTATAGGTATTATTGTTATACAAAAAACCACAAAAAACTTTAACTATTTTGTGTCTTTAACCAGTTTTCTCGTTATTCGCTCCGAGCATGCAGGAAAGCGATTGAACACCTTTTAGGTGTGAAATTTGTTAACGAACCACCAATCATAATATTAAACTGTAATGTCCGCATATTATGTAGGTATTGTATTTTGTCAATTTTTACATAAACCAAAATATCATATTTTTGACGTGGTTATATCGTTGTATATTGAACGGTTTACGTTATCTAAAATATGAGGAAAAAAATAATAATAATAAAAATAACCTCTTTCGAGTCTTTGAACAAAACAAAAAAGTTATTCTTTACCTTAAATAACTTACCTATACTCAAAGAATACAACTCTGAACATAAATTATCCTACTTTAATCGTATAGACACTAGGTCGCAAATTAAACCCCTGCAGCGGCTACAGCAAGCATTCGCGCTATTTAGCGGAGCAAGATAATACGGCACTGCCGCTGCGGTTACACTTCCCTTTAGTTTAGAGCCTTAACTGACTCAAAATCGCAATGTCATAGTATTTTGACTTCATTAAAACATGATCAAAATTATATATTCCGACTCATTAAAGTAGTATTTCCTTGATAGAACCTGAAATAGGCTTACTCGTGAATAGGAACGTACTTTATACGAAACCTATCTTATTTTTATTTTATAATTTTTCTCTGCAACAACATTATGATGATAATTATTGATTGTAGTAATTGTTACTTATTTCAGCGAGCTCATGATTCTTTATAAGCGAGTATATTTTTATGACAGTTCATATAAATGAAGTAGGTAGACGACGTACAAGAAGCGCCATAAGTATGTGTACTTCTTAGTTGACTAATCGGGGCTGTCTTTCACGAATAATACAAGACAAACATGAAGAATTGAAGAGGTCATACCTCCCTTTTAGGGATAAAATGGGGAACCTCTAAAATCGGTCGGAACGGCAACATCCGGATCATAAGCTAGCTTTTATTAACAAAACTATAGATAAATGAGGGAACCTCTATTTTACTTTAAATTACTTTTGGATGCCATTTTGTTAACCGAATTTACTACAATTTGTGAAATTCATGTCGACTTTCATAATTTTTTAGCATTGCATACTTCAATACTTATTACTATAATTATCTCAGAACTCTGGAAAGGTAGATGAAATCATTGCGTAGATGAGATTACATTTGTTTTGGTTAGAAGTAAGTGTCTAACCCTCGAATATGGCGTGTGGCGCAATTTTTAATATACGGTCTGGTACACAAACCTGATACGAAGTATAACGCGTAAATACTATAACGCGTAAATACATAACGAACCTTAAAGTTCTCTTAATTACGTTTAAATTTTTATGTTAATCTACGAGTAACAACCCGTGCCTTTAACATGTACCTTACTTATATTACTTAGAAAAAAGAAGGTAGATGTAAAAGCATTATTTCGAACAAAGTACAGATTCCTTGATCTATTCTTTAAGTTATTATATGATTAATACACCACACTAACATTCGTTTTTAAATTGTAATCTACCACACATATATTGGAAGCTAAATCAAACATTTGGACAAAATCACTTTCCGAAAGAAGATTCGTTAATCGGCATCTAGGCCGCGGTTTTATTCTGTAATTTGAATTCATCGTTCTGAAGATGTGTAAAATCACTCACCCTAATCCTTCAATCTGAAATAGATATACACTAAAATACTATTTTTGCGAGAAAATACGTGTGACTCGGACACACACAAAAACATGTAATGATAAAACACGCCGCTGGGGGCGCGGTCGTGCCGGAAACCTACCCGGCGGGCGAGAGCGAGAACATTTTTTTTTTTTAATATTATAACTCTAAATATGTGACAAGGACAGCACATAACCGTGTACTGCTGCTAGTAAATATATGTAATCTTCGATTTGGATACGAAGTATAATGTACGTTAACATCAGCCTAATTAACGTCTCTTGTCATAGTACAAAAATTACAAAAATCGCAATACACGTTATTTTTAAAAGTCGCTCGTTTGTTCAGTTGGAGAGTACCTACGATAAAAATTTTTGCTCGTGTCATAAGGCCCAGCTGGTATAGGTATAAGAAAATATCTATCTGAAAGCGACTTAATACAATGTCTTGACATACTTCGCTAAAGAAATAAGCTTCTATTTTGTTATCTCAAAATGGGAGGAATTCCACTTGAAAGGGTAAAGGCATGAACTCCATCATGCGCGAATTGAAGAAAGGAATGTTTGAACCTATTGACATAGTTCACTTAACAATTTCTATATGAACAATTTTTGAAGGATTGATCAATTTCTATGAGTTGATTTGTACCTACACTTTATAAAAATACATACCTTACTGTAAACGGAATAAAAGGGCCATTTTAGTTTAAGCTTTCCCCTTATTTTTTAACATGGGTATATTTTATGTCATGTCTCGAAAATTCCATACATTTTTCAAACTCTCTATCGCGTTGCCAACATACAAAGTCTATTAAAAATGGTAACAGAATGTAACCTTTTTTCTCGTATTAGGATCGAACGATTTTTTTTTATAGTCTCACTAAGTCACTACTATTATACATTGAAATATATGTCATATAGGTACTACAGAAAAAGTGACCGAGGCCCCCAGTGAGCAGGGCCGGGCTCATTATATGTATAGTAAATCATTGAAACTGATGAAATAACCCAGGCAAGATAGGTTCGGTTTTGCGAAACATTAAATGATAATAGCCTGATTTTCCCAAATTATGCTTTGATGGGATTTGGGCAAAAACCCTGCGAACTATTCTTCCGGAAGTAGGTACTGTAAACTAAGTTTACATAGATCAATTTTAAAGTTTAAATTACAATAAGGTGTACCTTCTACAACAAGGTGTTAAAAAATTAATTTAAAAAATGGGAACATCAACTTTTAAAAACAAAACATTTAAAAACAATTAAAAACGTTGTGATCAAACTGAAACTGACATTCTTTGATACCCTATGCTTTTTTAAGCCTAATCGAATGTAACCCCTTACATAAGTATTTAGGAGGATAATTATCTCAAGGAGAGAAAAATCAGTTTGCAGGTTCAAAAGTTACAACTGTTTATGTTGTTTTGGGGTAAATTTGATCAAAAATATACTTTTATCACCTTTTAAAAATCAACTTTATTTATGGCAAAAACAAAGATTTTTATCAAAAAATAGGTAAATTTTCTTATAAAATAATCAGCCTGAATAAGTAGACATACTTATTACACAAAAATGAACTCAAGTGACCTAGTTTGAATTTAGGACACAAAATATAATATATGTATAATGGTATACCTCAACACACTTCTGGCAAGCTGATATTCACTGCGCACCTTTTCCTTTAATACCCACCTCGTTAGTTTAGAAGTTATACGAACATGAAAAATAGCAAAAAAACTATACGAAAATTATGATACATGATCCGCACTGCTAACGATTTTACTCGTTTACTGCGTCAGAGCAAAAAACTTGCTTTGACCTAAATAAAAAAATAAATAAACATACTTATACATCACATAAAAACCCCACAAAAAACGTTTCTAACATGGTTGTAATGTGTAAAAATTTGCGTCGATTTTTGCTTACATAATACTAGACTCACGATATATACTTTACATTAAAATAAATCAATTACTATAAACTATTTCCAAATAACCAAAATCTCCATAAAACCTGTCAGTTCCATGACTGGATTAAAAATAAACGAACTGAGACTTTACGACACTGCCACTGACTTTAACACCCCTATTTGTCGCACTTCCCCGTTTATCGGGAAACTTATTCCCAACCAGGGCGGTAATACCCCATTACCCCATTCCCCAATACCCCATTTCCGCCGCAATAAAAAACACTCCGCTACAAAGTATTCATACTTTAACATGCAGCGCTCAATAAAATGGCGCGATTTTAATGTGCCTACTTCATAAAAATACTATTGTGTCACGTGGAGTGATATATGTCGCTTAATAAACGTGAGTTTATTGCAAAACATATTAAATTTCTTACTGGTTTGAAACATTTTAGTTCCTTTCTTATTTTGTTGATAATTTTTTTATTGACAAACTAAGCAGGTACAAAGCCCAGGCACATCCACGCCGTCATGGTTGACAGGACGGCGGGTGTGCCCAACTAAACAACGATAAAAACTAAAAATTAAATTAAATCATTTTTATCAAACCTTACATACAACTATAACATTTTAAGCTAACATGGTCATTTACATTATAATTACTATTTAAATACAACTAAAAAAAGTACTTAAAAGTAAATTAAATTTATTATTTGCGTTGGAAAAGATAATAAAGTCATTGCAATCACGATTCCGATTGGATTCAATTGTATATGACTCTGTGATGGTGATTGATGTTCAATAACTTTGCTAACTATTTTTAAAACTGTGATACGCGTTACGGGCAACACCGGGAGTATTGGAATTATTATTTAAAGTATTTAATTTATGCAATGAAAATTATTATTATGGAATACTTAGTAAAATGATATAGCACCACTTGCGCCAACCAGCTAGTCTATGATCGTCGGGTTTTTATCGTTTACCGACGTTCGGTTGCTGTCACGTTCTAACAAGTATGTATGTGCGAAAGTGACGCATAGCGTGATAAGTGATAAAATGGCAACCATGCTAACCCTACAGGTTTAGCTGATATCCCAGTGTTAACTGTAAAATTCCATATGTAATAAACCCTTAACTACAGGTAATTTTTGGATAACCCCGGTTAGTACAAGTACTTAGAGAGTGGATGGCCTTTTCAAAAACCCCGGTTAATAGGTAAATTTTCGAAACTTATGCACGAAACTGCATTGGATGTTTACCGATCGCTTTTCGGTGTAACAAACATCGCGAGGAAACCAGACTAAATCCCATTAAGATCTTGCTCTGCTTTTGTTAAACTAGCGCCTAGGCCAAAATTTGTAATTGGTTGCCAAAGCGGACTAGGCTCCTCAGGAATAAACCGCATACAACGCTAGGAAGAAGAAGACTCTATTAACTCAGTTTCCTTTTAAAATGTCGTTTGAAAAAATCGTGGTGTCAAATAATTTCGTGTGGTGTCAAATAATGTGTTAGTTGATGTTGTGGTGTGACGCTCAGTTTGAATGGTTCGCGTAGCGGGCCCAATGATTGCTACGAGGCAGGAAAATAATGCTACGGGTTACGGCGTAGCACACGTAGCATTGGTATTGAAAGTGAACGTTATTCATATTTTAAAATGTTGTTTTGTTGAGGTTCTGATCTGGGTGCGTAGCTAAGATGCCAATCGCTCACGCTCAGTCGCTAACGAAACGCAACTGTCATTGTCACACTAATAAGGAAGAGTGATAGAGAGAGGTAGCTACGATACGTTTGTAAGCATGAGCGATTGGCATCTTGGCTACGCACGCTGGTTATGATACGGTACCCGCTCTTCATGATCCACTTAGCAAGTCGTCATTTTTGGCATCTTTTTCGTACTTGTTGGCGCTCACGAAATGCATTAAGTTTCATGTGTAACATGCAAAATTAAATGTATAAAGCGGCGTTTTGGTAACATTTTAGCATGAAATTAGTGTATTTAGTATAAATTCCGAAAAACGACTGGACTATTTAAATTTGTAAACTCTGAATTTAATGGCGGATCCTTACTGATAATAATAAGACAATAAAGCGGTTTAATATAGGTATAAAGTCTGGCTAATGGAAGTAAAAACTGAGATTTATTGAAAACTTTTTAGATAGCACCAATGTTGCCTATCAAAAAATGTTTCTTCGCTTAAACCTGACATTTATTTATAAGTAATTTTGTTGACAGGTACTGATGTAAATTAAATAACTATTTATTTTACGGCATTATTTCAGTCTCTTCTTCCATTAGACAGACTCTACCAAATCAATAAAATATTCTGTGAACCCGAACTCGCCTCCTAATTGTGACATGTTAAGTTGATAAGCCTGTAAAGGATGGCGCTGCCTCTTAATAATGTCGACTACGTAGTCAACGCGACGGAGTAGTCGCGAAGCATGTAACTCGGTCGGTCGCGAACACTCCTCTCGAGTAATACCACAGATCATTAGTCACAGACACCGCAACTGTTTGGGTATAATCGTGACTCATAGGATTCTAAATATTTAGTCAAAAATATCCGACGTACATATGATCTTTCGCACTCAAAATTGAATTTCGCAAAATTGAACCAACTAATTTAGTGTAGACCTACGCACTAAATTAATTGGTTCCATTTTGTAACATATTGTCGATAATTCTAGTTGTGCGTGTGACACTTTTTAAATGAGAAGAAACTAGAAGGATATTTAGAATCGATATGTACTTTCACCTAGAACTAACAAATTTGTTTAAAATAATAACTAAACCTGACTACGATACGTTGGCGTCCAAATCTACTATTTTGTTTTTTACATATTAAAACGTACCCTATGTCACTTCCGCAACTAGAGTCAAACCAAGTTAACTCTTCCAAGAAAATGTACTGTCAAACTGTTATTTTAAAAATCAAACTTTTACGATTATTACGACTTTCACAGTATGTGCTACCAATATCTAGTTATGAAACTTAGCATAGACGGACTAAGACAAATCCATGATCTTTCAAAATACCACGATAAGATTTCAGGGATTGTCTAATGCCTGAGGTCAGTCTGTATAAATTGTTACGTGATCAACGAGCGATAACCGATCGATCATGTGACACATCGTCTCATCCCATTAAATCTTGATTGATTTCAATCTTGAAAGACGCGCATTGCATCGTTCTGTTTTTTTTTTGTGCCCTTTTTAATCGCATGACACTAAAGGAGGGAATTCAGACACTTTTACAAATAACTTCTGAACTATCAAACATACTGACTACATACTTGTGCAAATATGTAATCCACTTCTTTCTGCATGCTATGCGGATCATGAAATGTATTATATTCTTACCATTATAAAATTATTTCAGTTGTCTGCTACCTCTGAAATTGTACCAGTGAATGACAGGAAAATTCCCTCTACCCGCCATCCAGCCTCAAAAATATTAATTTAATCAAAACAATTAGATACAAACACGCAATATCAATAGTTTAATAAATTATCTAACAGTTTTAATAATCATTAAGAACACGCATCATTGTGGTAATGATTTTGGCTTTCACGGTACAAGTTCTTAACAGATTCGCTAAAAACACCTAGTTATGGAAACTGACTCTAAAATAGAAAATATGTATTGAATTGACGGAAGCTTTTGAACACAATTCGCAAATGTCACTAGCTGTCTATTTTTGGTTATATAAATAGCGATATATTTATTGTTTCTAAAAAACTGAAAAATGTCATCCACTGGGCCATTTACCTTATTCTGTAAATTATCTAGTTTCTACCGCAGTGTAGCGACGCTGAAACATGCTGTTGCGGTGAATGGAGTGCTTAGCTTCGAGTACCGTGCGCGGTACGAGCGTAACAAGGCAACCCGCCCGCGTTCTTATCGTCGCCTTCAACGAATACTACAGAATTGCAGACAATGTTTTAGTGTAGTCTATTTATTACAATAAAATTGTTAGTACCTAAATAGTTGTGTTAAATAACGTTAATTTGAAGTTCGTACAATGTTGACAATATCTTAAAAATATGTGGAGGACGATTTCCAACAGAAGCTTCTGAATTTGGTAAAAATGTTTCCCAAATAATACTCTTTTCAAACATTCTCCAAACGGCCTCCTAGCCTAGTTGGTAGTGACCCTGCTTACGAAGCAGGAGGTCCCGGGTTCGAATCCTGATCAGGGCATTTATTTGTGTGTTTATCACGAATATTTGTTCCTGAGTTATGGATGTTTTCTATGTATTTAAGTATTTATATGTATCTATCTATTATAATATATGTCGTCGCCTAGTACCCACAACTCAAGCCTTAGAGCTTACCGTGGGACTAGGTCGATTTGTGTAAGATTGTCCCATAATATTTATTATTTATTTATTCTCTTCATTTGTCTGAAATCTAAAATAGACTCCACTGATAGGACTCCTATTCGTGTTCGGCTTTCGACACAATTTCAAACAGTTCTTTTAAAAGTATCAACAAAATATTTTTGTCGCAACATCCTTCCTATTTAAAAACAAATCGTGATATTGTTCCTATATTTTTCCGTATCATGTGCTCGAAGATTAATATGTAATAAGAACTGTCAATGTTACATTAAATAGGTACACTTATGTGTAACAATATTGTGTCTATTCTAACAAGTACCTAAATACTCGTAGCCTAGCTTACTTATACCTAGCTGAACTGTTTGTGTTATCTACCCATAATACAAGATTTGATTTTCACATGGTATTAATTAAGGTTGGGTACCTACACTCTGCAGACCACTTGCACCAACCTGGATAAGCCAAGTAACCCGGAGTCAGCTGTCAAATTTCATACTAAAAATACTCAACTTCAGCAAGTGGCGCTAAATGGCACCAATGGCGCTATTTCAAGAGATCTCCGACATAGAAATATTAAGGCACGTCCATGTATTTTAACTTTTTTGAGGTAGTGGTATCGGTGGCGCGCGGTTTTAAAAGCGATAGATACGATGGGTATTATAAATTTATTTGTTAATAGTCAAAATAACATAGGCAAGCTGCTTTCGTCTCGGCTTTCCAAGAAATCAAATATCACGTAGGTAGGTCATCTATGCAATAATATAGACTTCTCAAACATCGTGGCATATCCTTACACGCTTGGAAGATCAAAAAACTACCTATCAGTAGGTACGTCATCTACTCAGAACCGTTATGTATGTTTATGCTGTGCTTATATTTATACCTATAACATAACCAACGTTACTATTCAGAAATAAGCAACGTGTGTGGTATAGATATAGGATAAAAGAACTGGATACCCAATCAGCCGAAAAAAAATGCCATAAAAGTGTTGCAGTTGTGGCTCTTTTTCATATAAGTAGTATTGTTTGGAACGTAACGTTTCGTGAAGTGCCTTCAGATTATAAACTTTTAACAGTGTTGGTAGTTCTGTGTATGAATTTGACACTTAATGCTTACATCAGTAAGCTCTTTTTCGTACGAAACATTTATCGTTCGTATTTCATCATCAATGCAAGTTCGCTAACGTCATTTTGAAATTTTTAACGATTTTGTTCAGCTTTGTGTGTCTATTTATTTTAACAATTCAATGGTTGTCACACACACGCTGCTTATTTCTGAATAGCAACGTTAGATACATCACGCCATCTATAGATTTAATCAAAAACCAAGCAGACAAAACGTATTGCCAGTCTTTATCACTCACTTGTCTGTAACTATACATATTCCCGAGTTATCCCGGAATCCAATTACTTATGTCAATGCCGAAATCAAATACAAATAGTGGACCCTAATCAAACTTCATAATAATTGCTGGGAGCCAAGCAATATAAACAGAAGCTCTGCCGAATTACTCGTACTTGGACTAAGTACTTATGAGACATTATTGAAGCAAGTAAAAAGGAATTAATCCAGTCATTGACCTAACAGCTGGCAGGGAATTTTTTATTATTCGGGAAATAATGTAAAATAGGTATATGAATTTTTATCGTAACTGATATATCGTGGGTCTTGTATTAGTAGGAAAAAAAATCAAAAATATCGTAACACAATATCGTAACAAAATACGTACACAGCTTTTACAAACGTTTTTCTTGTAAGATTTTTATGTATATACGCTTTTTTAGTCGTTTGAAATGGGTCAAGACAAGTTTCTACCTATTACCATTGTTTCTAGCGAAATAACACATATATCACTCTTCCCGTACATTTCAAGAATATGAATAAGAATAAGAATCGTTTATTGTCACATACCATAACAAAACATGTTTAAAAAGATTAAAATAACTAATATTGTCTTCTGTTACCGCGATTGTTATTCATTGAAATTAAACACTTTAGAACGGATTAATCGCGTTTATTAACATCATGATCCTACGTTTCGAGCCCTTTACAGCACTCGTTTTCACAGGGTTAAGATGATGACTCATCATCATCATCGTCATCATCTTAACCCTGTGAAAACGAGTGCTTTCGAGCTATTTTCGACTTTATAGACGTGAGTAACCCGGTCTAAGTATATTAATATATTAAAAATAGGGGTTAATTAAAGTTCGCGACAGCAACAGATAAACTAATCAACGTTAATCATCGTATAGAAAACTGTCAGAAGTTACATACACGTACATTTTAACGGTGTCCATACCGCTAGCAGACACTTTGTTGCAAACAGCAGTTTAGTTTGTGCAAATTGAGTTAAGGCGAGTAAAATATAACTTTTCGACTTCTTTCCACAGCTTCTTTTGACGACTCTTTTACTTTAAAATGAGTAATTTTAACTTTTTCATGCTAATTTCGAAAGTTGGTTATCTCAGTTGCATCTCAAATAGAAACTCAGTGGGCGAAGTAATGGTCTAAGTTATTTTAGAAAATTATGAAAAGATTTTTATACCACAATGAAAAATAAGCGTGCACACCCGTTCATTCCATCTAAGATTCTACACACACATACATTCCCACTCATGCCTTTATCCCCATTAGGGGATTATGAAGAGCATGCTCTTCATACTGCGTATGTGTTCTGTGAGTCTCGTAGAAATATTCCGGCCGGTCTCTCCAATATAATTCTTTCCACAAGAACACGGAATCATGTACACCCCAGGACTATAATAGTTTATTTTATAGCTTTTAGCATTATAGCTGTATCATATTGTATTATAGTTGCATTGGAAGAGAAAAGCTTGTTAATTGTCTACATCAAGTCTCTTTTGCAGATTTCAGATGCATAATAGTGATTTTGAAGCCAATACGCTGATTAAAAGAGTGATCGTGGTCTCTGTGTTCTGTCTTACAGCACTAACATCCTGAAACGTCTTGAACCATGAAGCCATGTTACAGTTTCATTAGAAGGCTAAAGAGTTTTAACGGTCTCCCAGGTATCTCTTTTACAGCCTTTAGATGCATAATATAATGTTTTGGATCAATGAAGCTGATAAAGTGTGATGGTGTTTTGAATTACGGCTCTCGACTCTCTTACAGAAGGCCTAGTATAAAAGTTGTACGACATTACCTCCTCGACCGCGTTAGCGTATCGAGGGGTCAAAATATGAAAGTTGCCGGATGATTTAAATAAACGGCAAACATAATTTGAACTCCCGATACGCTAACGCGGTCGAGGAGTTAATGTCGTACAATTTTTATACTAGGCCTTCTGTCTTAAGCGTCTTAGCTGTATAATAGTTTCATCAGAAGGTTTAGGTTTAGGTTTCTACAGCTTTTAGATGCATAATGGTATCTTTGAAAAAAAAAATGCAGTTTAAATAAAACAAGCTTAATGAAGGATATTCCGACGCTGTTATGCAGCCGAAGGTGTTTAAACTGATTACTTGATTACTGCTCTTAAAACAAATACGCCATTATCGAAGCCAACTGATTTGAGTATAATGAAAAATTTGATGATGATGTAATATAAATCACAAATATCATTATATTAATCATTTTACTGGTTAAGTATACATTATTGGGAAAAATAAACACCAACATCAAAGGTTTTGGCATAAAATATCACAAAATTAATAATGAATGCGTTTTGAGACATTTTATTTTAAGCGGATTATTGCAAAAATCTTATTACGAGTGCTCGCCATGGCTCGTGGGAAAATGAACAATAAAACTATACACATTCACAATAAACTTGCCGCCGCACATCAAATTGATATAAAAATACTTATGTTGTAATAAGTTTCTTATTTCTGAGTTCGCAATTAACATATTTAGGAAACAGTATACGTATTTCTGTAATGCTGTTGTAATACGTGCTATTTTGGAACTAAGAAAATATCCCAACATTATTTTAAGAATCACACTAGTAACTATTTTAAGAATCACAGTTATATCAAATATGACACGTGATTATGAGATTCCTATTTTAGCCTATAGGATCTTTACTTACTCAAGGACAATGAAAGCGGGTCACATTGTACTTATAGAGATTACTGTAAAACCTACTAGTGAGTTTATGCTGCGGCATGTTGGTATTAGCAGGAAACGGCGCAGGCACTTCGCGTCACGGCTACCCTCGCTAAAATCTTTTGTGCAACAAATTGTGTTCCTCGAAGCGATGATAAAATAGCCGCCTTTTTAATATGCAATGCCGAGTAACCGCGATTTGACTAATGATTAGTGTAGTTTTGGTTCCGTCTTTGCCTAGTTATAAAGCCGTGACCGTCTCTAAATTATGGATTTTGATTAATTTATTTTCAGAAATACAAATTAAAAGGCGGCTTACGGACTTTAACTGTCTTTTAATTTTGTATGTAAGTAGACTAGAATGCAGTTACACTACAATAGCCGCCTTTTAATCGTGTAAATTAAAATAACTGCTTTTAAGACTTGTACATTACATCAGGTTTCATTAAGATAAAAGCGGTTATAGACTTTTGACGGCCTTTTTGTTAGTTTTCTGTTTCTTAACGGCCTTTTCGCTAGTAAAAGTCTCAAAATCGTGTACTTAGCCGCTAACGAGAGTTCTGTATCTCAGCTGTTTATAAAGATATGGACTTGAAACCTAGATAGGTCGATAGAGAATTTTTCGCTGCATCGCGCTGTGATATTAACTCCAAAACGTCGTAAGAGCCTTTAACGGCCTTTTAGTTTGTGGACGGCAGTATTCAAGGGCTCCTTGTCCTTCGGCGAACGTAACGTCCTGATGACGTTCTTCGTAAAGAACGAAACATGTCGAGCGAAAATCGACTAAATTACGTGAGTGACCCGTTTTAAATATTATTTATCATGAACCTGGTCAGTTTCACTGCCACTTAAAGTATAGAATTTGACAGCTAACACCGAGTTAGTCGACTACGGGATTATTTACACTAGAACGGGACGGGGCGGGACGGGACGATCTGTCAGTTTGTATAGAAAACGTCACGTGACATCCGAGGGCTCCGAGCTATCACGTGATTTTCTATACAAATTGCAAGATCGTCCCGTCCCACCCTGTCCCGTCTTAGTGGGAGTCATTCTTAACCAATTTTGGCGCAAGTGGCTTTAAGGCCAACTTGCATCACCCAGGGTTAGCCGTTAACCCAGAGTTAAGCTGACAAGTTCCATAAATAAAAACGCTTAACTCCGGATCAAGTAGCTAACCCTGGTTAGTGCATGTGGGTCTAAAGGAGTTTAAAGAAAAATAACTTGTGATATTGCAGTAACAGCCCCTATACCACGAAAATCGAACGATTGCGGATGTGTATCTTCATCTCTGTCACACTTGCATATTGGAGTGACAAAGAGGTTTTCCCGTCAATGCCAGTTTTCGATGTTCGTGGTAGGCGTGCAGGTTGCTAGTCCATCACCCAAGGAAAGGGTTTGTGACCATGGACCGGAAAACCCGTTCATAAGGGTTACCCCTTCATATGGTAACCTAATCGTTAAAGAAATTGGGTATCGTTCGCATACGTTTCTGCTTAAAATGAATAGTTTAACGTACAAATACCTGTGTCAGATAAGCTTCAGTCCATACTGAACATGATCGTTGGTCACATGCCAATAGCCAATCCGGTTGGTTAAATGGTCTAAGGTGTAACACGCTTGTCAATCTCGCTACACTACTAACATTTTGTTGTGGTATATTATAACGATATATTATATATGTTAACGACTTCCTAGCCTAGTTGGTAGCGACCCTGTTTACGAAGCAGGAGGTCCCGGGTTTGAATCCTGGTCAGGGCATTTATTTTTGTCTGTTTATCACGACTATTTGTTCCTGGATGTTTCTATGTATTTAAGTATTTACGAGTATATGTATCTATCGTCGCCTAGTATCCACAAGACAAGTCTTATTGAGCTTACCGTGGGATTAGGCCGATTTGTGTAAGATTGTCCTGTAATATTTATTTATTTATTTACATATTGCGTCTATCCTTAAGTATATTTAGTCCAAGTCAATAAAGCAGATTTCAAAGGCAGATCAATTCATAATGTCATTCATATCACGATTCCTTTTACGGCACACGCGAGTTCTAAACATAAATCACATCGTTCGACTGGTTGAGTTCTTGTAGCCTTTGATGGAGTCGAACATTCTGTAACACATTCATTGCTACCTGTGTGCTTACCTGGAGTTATACAACAGAGTTATACAACAAACTTCAGCCTTATGCCCCGCTATTAAGATTTGATATTCATTTAAAACCTTGTAACTGTTAAAACATTACAAGTAATATCAACATAGTGAAAATGTATAACTTATAAATTTTCACTTATACAGGTTTTTCTAAGCAATCGACTCGCCTGTACATTATAGAACATGACCCTGCTCCGGACGTGGATATATCCACAGTCAGTCAAACAGTTTGAAAAACGAACCAACTTTTTTCTTTTTTCTAGGTAAGTGTACCTGGCCACGACGTTTGACGGATGCCGTAGAAAAGAAAAAACAAATCGCGAATACGGGTTCTGAATTTGAAATTGTTGATATGAAATATTATGGCTTGTAATGTTTCAACAGTTGGAAGGTTTTAAATGAATATCAACTCTAAATAGCGGGGCATAATGCTGAAGTTAAATCTAGATTTTTTGTTTCTTTCTATAATACCTATTTTGACAGTTTATTAAACTGAAAGCCCTGTTGCTAACATGTTTTGAAAAATAAAGTCAAATCAGAATTCATTTTTGTATTCAATGTTTTTTATTGGAAAATATTTTTTTTTTTAGATATTGAAACAGATGTGATATACTACAGAAAAAGTGACCAAGGCCCCCCAGCGAGCAGGGCTGGAATCGAACAAGCGACCTCCTGCTTTCGCTCCGCCTAAGGCGCCTGGGGCGTCTGTCATGAAAACAGGAGGTCGCTGGTTCGATCCCAGCCCTGCTCAACAGGGTCACTTTTTCTGTAGTTTACAAAACAAATTTAAAACTTTAGTATATCTATACTGAGGCTTTCTGGACCAGGGAAGATGGTGAACCCTTAACTGGTAAGGAGGTAAGGATGTTATCGAGTGAACATTTAAAAAAGTCATGAAACTCCATTAAAATTTTTTTGAAATGCATTCCCTTAGGAAATAAAAAAGGGGTTGAAAGATTTTAACGGTTTTACGGAATCGGAAGCTTCCTTTCGTGACTTCATTCACAGTAAACCCGTTAAAATCTTCTCATTATAATTAAATGATGTATATTGCAATTACATTATGGATGATAAATATTGTAATAAAAACAATTCTACATTCGCTATCAGATATACAGGAGTGGCTAAGTAGCTTACAACAACACAACACAACAACTCTAAACAACACAACTCAAGAAGCACTCTACTGCCAAATAATAGAGGCTTGCGATTATATTACGTTTTCCAAGACACTCTCACAACTATAGAAATTATGGTCTTGAAAAAGTTTCAGTATTTATCTGGTTAATACTGGTATTTACTTAGCCTCATTAAAGAACACTAGAAAAATCCTATTGAATTAAGGTTTTTCTGTTTGTTCGCAAAAATAAGATAGTAAAAGAAAGTATAAGGTCGCCGTCCTTAGGTGAACGACTTCTTTGTTTCTCCTAATAAGTGCTACGGAGCGATTCGCGAAACATGCCAGTACTACGATTTACGCAGACCAGTATAATTCTAATGTGAAGTAACATCAACGTTTTATCATAATAGTACATTATTGGCGAGGGACGGAAAGTCAGGGATTGACTGCCGGCTATCGGCAAGCCCTGTTTTCACCGAGGCAGATATAGTGCTTTTCTCAAACATGTGGGACGAGGGCCCCGGGGCCAGTAGGCCATTTTTCCGAAGAAGTAAAATGGACCATACAAATTCCGTTATTGTCTGCTGCGTCCGCGCTCCAGCAGGCTGTGGACGCAGCGGTTAGAGAATTGGATACTTTACGTCTTCCATTTGCGAACAAAATGCGACCATTTCTGAGCATGTTTGAGAAAACGTCAATTAACACATTGAGTGCGGCTAACCGGTTCTCTCTCACTCTTCAAAGCGGGAAGACGCTGGGACCAGCTACGACTCACACTCACACTCAGTGTATTATACTCTCCTTCTACTTCGCAACTTCATGACACAATCGTAACCACCAAAAGTCTCTTATCGTTGAAGTTCATTCCAGGCTGATCGGTCTTCTGCCTTTCTTAGGGATCATTGGAATGAGTCATTCGTGACGTCCAGAATCGCGTCAGACCGTATCCTGTCATCCTGTGGGTTCGTATCCTGCCTCGACTCCGCTTGCCCTATACATTTCCGGCAACTATCAATATATTTTATATAAACCTTAATTCTAGATAAATCAAAGTATATCACCAAAATGTATGTGATCGCATAGTTAAATAAAATAAAATGATGAAATAAATATTTGAATATTTCACACAGATCTACCTAGTACCAAACTAAAAACAAAGCTTGTACTGTGGGCGGACGATATAAATACTTATATATATAAATACATACAAATATACATAGAAAACATCCATTACTCGGGAAGGAATATTCATGATAAACACACAATAAATGTGTTTCGTAGGCAGCGTCACTAACTGACTAGGCTAGGAGGCCGTTAAGGTATACCTACCACCCAAAGGTCCAGAAAAGCTCTGTTCCGTGTATTCTGTATTTTTTATTAAAATACGTATGTTTCCTTATGTAGTCAAAAAAGTACTCTGGATCCATATTTGTATTTGTGTACTCCAGGCAAATATTTATATATTTAATTATTGTTGTGAACAGCTATAGCTATGTACTTATTGAATTCCAATAGCAGTTCTCAGCTTATTCTCTAGCTTATAGCAGGAAAAGACGTGTTCAGAGTTTCTAGTCAACGTATTATTTGCTGCGTTGTGGTTCTAGCTCTTTTGTTTTAAATTGAAGAGAATTGTAACAGTAATGCTTTTATTTTTAATGGTTTTGAAGAACAGGTAAGTAAGCATTCAATTGTAGTCAAGTTCTAATAGTTGTTTATGATCCGAGCGTGTATGTTAATAATTATAGAAAAATGTTTGGCGTTGGCGTTTTTTAATGAGACAGGAGTTTGGAATCGTTTTTTTATACGTACTCATATCACACGTTTTACAATGCCTTATACAAAAAAGTATAAGAGATTGCAAAAACATACCCTTTAATTTATAACTTCATCAATTTGTTTTAAATAAACCGGCAAAGAAAATTAGATCATTTCCAGGAACAATTCCCAGCAAGCTGGATATCATTTAAATACCTTCATTAATTTAGGTCCTAAAGACGTGTAAACCAAGTTTGCGCAATTCTAGGAGTTGAGCTTGACTTTTGAGAGCCAAGTAACTACCAAATTTTTGTTCATTTTTCAGTTGTGTCTAGCTCGAAAACGGCACGTCGGACGGTCAGGTCGATTTTAGCTTAAAAAGCATAACTTAAAAAAAAAGTAATTCGGTTTGGAGCAAACAAAGTAAAACGCCTCTGAACAGTGATCTAGATATACTTGAAGAAAACTACGAAAAAACGATTCTGGATATTGTTGTTTTTTAATTTCCTCACAGTAATCGTGAAAAGCACTATGTAATGCCTCGGCCGAAAGCGCTATAGATGGACTCGTATCGGCTTGCGTCTACTTAGCTTGAAAATTAAACTAAACCTAAGAAAACTAAACTGAGTCGCTGCCATACAACTGAGCACAGTTTAGATCCTAAACTGAGTCGCTTCCATACAACTGAGCACAGTTAAGAACCTATACTGAATAGCGTTAAGACGTCATGGTAAGGTCCCTGATTATGCTCTTAAACGGATCACCAGCATTTTGGTTCGGTAGGCTGTAACAAAAATGCTTGTAGTAGGTACTTACTCTTTACAAAAACGCATTTCAAAAGGTTCGAAAAGACGTACGTTAAATGCGTTTGAGAAGGGGCATCGGAAGAATCTAATCTGGGAATGGAATCCGCCTATGTCACCACCGCAAAACATTTCACACTTCACCAACTTATCTTTGCTGCTACCAAACTATAACTTCCACATTCCACACCTTATGTTTACGGAGTTATGGTTGATGTTTGAATGTACGTTAGCTTTCGACCGCAAATGGTTTTGAAGAGATGTCAGAATTTCTTGTACCATATTATATCCAGTGTTTTACGCATAGGCAAGGGCTTTATATGTTTATAGGCCTGCCACGTCCCATATCACGGTGTACGTGTCAGACTGACATGGATATATTTTGTACAGGCATAAATATTATAGTAAAATGACGGATAATACTTACCTTTTTTTTTTTGTTAAAAAAAAATACAAAAAAAAAATTTTAATCACTACACGAATAATCAATTGACTAATCAAGCGCCGAATACCGTGCGCGTCGACGCAAGCGGGCGTACTAAAGCATTTCGCTTCGCCGCCCGAAGAGCTCTCGATGCCAAAACCGGGGTGATCCCAGCAAACAATACATTACATTGGATAAACCTAATCTGCAGTGAATAAAAATACGTGAGTGTTCTGTAATTTTATTATATTATTAACATGTCTCACGCTAGTTTAAATTCGGTAGGCATATATATACCTGTATACGTATAGGCATACACCTTTACATAAGTAGAGGGGCATTTTCAGAAAAAAGTGCACCATTTTAATGAGAATGGGTCCTCGATTTTCCATTTAAAAAATTGACAGTTTTGTAACGGTCCATACAAAATCTACGAAAAAATGCGTTACGACACTGACCAAAAAAACGGGATGCTCTTTTTCTTTTTTTTATCAATAGTTCTTGTGATTCTGGTTATAAAAGACCCAAAACTTCCTATATTTTCAAAAAATAAGGAAATTGTACCCTATTTTTGAAAATGCATAGATATCATTCCGGTGTAGCAGTTGTGATTGCAAGTTTAGTCCAGTGTAGTTAGGGTTTTTCCTGAAGGTATCTTTGTACCTAAATTATAAAATAAGATTATAATTGAATATGATTTCAGATAACTACACATCTGTTTCCTAAATTAGATAATTACCTACACACTGAAATATCTTCCTAGCGTTTTCCTAGCTTATCTCACGGCTTTGGGAACCTAGAGTCCGCAACGAGAGTTTGGCAACTAATCCCAAGATTTGGCAACACTGAAATATAATCACCGTTAAAGGTTACATGCAAGGTTTAACGACATTGCCGTGCCCATACCGCATGAGTTGCATGCTACTTTAATGCGGGAAACGATCTTTTTCTAAGTAAATCTATTTTTCTAGTAGGTACATCGAATTATAATAATATCGTTACTTAATTTATCCGCATTATTTTTTCTATTCCTATTCAATTTTGAACAAATTAATATTATCATTATGGAATTACAAGTAACATAATAGATAAATAGAAACACGTAAACTGCGTTCATGTTTTACTTTTCAATGACACACTGACTTTGTCTTCAAAATATAAACCTTTCCAATTAGTACTATAAAAATCCGCAACTAGCGAGCGTCCAAAACGAACTTTTAGGCTGTACTCGTAAGTAAAACGATCGGAATGCATCGGGCTATCGATTTTTCTGGACACGCCAGAGGTATGGACGGACACCTCTGCATATTCATGTCGCAGCGACAATCAAAAGGCTTTCCCCATTGTTTCCTGCCATCGTTTAGGCGTCGGGACACAGGGCCGGGTAAAATGGGTAACTAAGGCTGGATTTGACCAAACTTTTAACCAGGAGTAACGCTTACTCTTGGATACTAATGTCAAAATCCCATAGTAATTTGACGTTACTATCTGAGAGTAAGCGTTATTCTCGGAATAAAAATTTGGTAAAACGCAGCGATAAGCAAGCAATTCGTAGAATATGTTTGTCGTAATATTTTTGATGATAGAAATAGACGCCACTACGCAATTCTGTTTTAGATGCACGCAAAGTCTACAGATCATAGTCACTAGTTCGCCACATTTGTCATGCATAAAATCCGCAATATGACGAGGGTTTAAAAGGATATTGTCAGGCAGCAGCATAACTAAAGATCTTGCAATACAGCTACACGCGGTGCATTGGGTTTATATCGATTTCCAGACACGCCAGAGGTATAAACGCACGGACACTTCTGCATATTCAATCGTGTCGCAGATCAATCCCATTGTTTCCTATTCTCAAGTTGTCGGGACACAGGGTCTAAAAAATTGGAAGGGTTTGTAGTGTAATTACTTCCGTTATCGTTTCCGGATTCAGTTTAGGTTCTTTACTGTGCCCCGTTGTTTGGCAGCGATGCAATTTAGGTTCTAAACGGAATCGCGTTAAGATGTCATGGCATCTTAACGCGATTCAGTTTAGAACCTAAATTGCGTAAGGGCCCAGGTTCCGTATTCCACATACGCTTATCTCACAGTTCGCCTTCCATTCTCTCCAGATGTTCAAACCAGCGTTGTTTTGCCAATTATATTTAGTCATAGGGGCCCCCCCTATTTGGTATCTCTAACTCACTATTAAAAATCAGGTGTGAAAATTAGAGAACCTTGCATAGTCTTTAATTGGACGATATGATATTAAAAGAAGGTAAACGCTGGCCATAAACTTATACTTTATGTCATTTTCATACAGAGAACCTATTAATAGTAACAATTGTACTTTTATTTTAAATCTTAAGAATCAACTTGTTTTTGCTGGACTGAACTAACGACTACTGGACTGGACGGCTGTATAACGATAGGTTTATTGACTTTGTCCTATTTACCAATTTTTGCAGCTAATTTAACTATATCCCTCTCCATCGCCTGAAACACAGGAATTCCTAGTTCAGGCAATTGTAAATCACATGGTCTAATTATAATTCTTTAATATTTAAGAGACTACCCTATACAATGCTTATTAAATTAAAATATTGGATTTGATTTGATTCGATTTGATTATTTTAGCACAGCCTGCACCTACACCGCACACACACCGTTCATAAATTAAAATTTGATTTGTCTCAGCTTGTAAAGACATAAAAACCTTAGTTTTGTTACTTTTTAATATCCCAAATTCGACCACAATTTTGCTCCCGTTCCGTCTTGGCCTTGCGTCGCGGGTGCACAAAAAACAAGACAAATTGCGCTATTTGTTGGCGATTGTGCCGATACCGCGGAACAATGGAACAAAACCTGGATGAATTAGACGCGGTGATAATCGCGGGCTTACAAAAGTAATGTCCACGCGTTATTTGGGGGGTAGGTATAGAAATATAGCCCGTTGACCCGTTTTTCAGGGTCTCAAGGGATTGTGGCCTTACTATGGCGTCTTAACGCGATTCAGTTGACGACCTTAACTGTGTCGATTCCATACAAGACCCTAAACTGAACCTAAACTGAGTCGCGTTAAGACGTCATTGTAAGGAGTTTTGCCATGCCTATCTGTCCTTTTGTGGACTGGCTCGTAACTTAAATTGGTTTGAGATCAAATTCTGTGGTAGGATGACTCATACTAGAACGGGAAGGGACGGGCGGGACGGGACAATCTGTCAATTTATAGAAAGAATCACGTAAAAGATCGGAACCTTCGGATGTCACGTGACATTTTCTATAGACACTGACAGACCTCGTCCCGTCCCGTCCCGTCCCGTTCTACATAGTGTGTCATCCTTTTACTGGGTTTTTACATTGATCACGATTAATACGAGTATGGTAATATTAAATGTAAAGTTTTTATAGAATAGGTATTTTCGTAACATGTATTTAAGAAAAATATTATTTTGTTTTAACCTCATGAAGTGGATTTACTCGATTGTCTTTCTAACTTTATAAGATAAGATAATTGCTATTTCTATGCAAAAATACGGCCGCAGACATGTTCAGAATACTCACCAATAAATTACCGGGATTTGAACCTAGATCCTTTATTTTTTAGGCAGGGTCACTATGAAATAGGTGAGGCATGGCTGAGCAGTGTTTGAAACACGAATATTCTATGGAATCCCACACTGACGGCCCGTCACGAGTTTGACCAGTTTTCTAAAAGTCCTATTCGGTCATATCATCTGTGGTGTCGGTTTCAAGCTGATAAAAAGAAGAAGATAAACCTTACCTAATCATAATTTAAAGCGGCTTAATCGCGTTTATTAGGTAACACTATGTCCTTACGTTTCGAGCCCTTTACAGCGCTCGTTTTCACAGGGTTAAGATGATGACTGAGAGAATACGAACTATCCCCGTTAATTACATATACCTTAACCTTAATACATAATCTCACGCCAGTACTCCCAAAAGGGTGAGGGGCACTTGAATTTGCTCAATTTAAGTAAATGTGATATTGACAGATTGCTAGTCAATCGCTTATAACACACTTAAGCCTATATTCCACATATCGACTTCTACGACTCCCACGGAAGAAGGTGGTGGTGACAAATATACTCGCCGGAAGATCAGCGTTGACTTTCGAGTCCACATTATGCTGAGGCGAGACTATTGAGTACCACTCAAACTTTTGTGACCTAAGTATTTGCCTCGTTCTTTTGTGACCTAAGTATTTGCCTCTTTTTCGTTTTGTGTCTTTAATTATATATATTTACCACGAATACATTTTTTGTATTTGTATTTTGAATTGTTATTCCTAGACGGTCCCTGAGACTTTAGATTCATAAATCTTACCTAAATAAAATAATATTATCCTAATTGAAACATTGAAAAATAAATCTTTATTTTTACAAATTCAGCCTCAAAAAACACTATCAATCAAATAATTTATCACAACAATCTCAACGGAAACATCAATTATTTAGCTCTAATACTAGAAAAACTTTGAAAATTGTTTTACCCGTAATGATGTATGACCAGATCAATTTCCACTGCAGCAGCCCATTCGTCTTACAGATGTGACATATCAACAAATATTCTACGGACTCCATATATCTTATGTATTGGACGTTATTTATGATCATAGCGACATTAGAATCTATTTTTGACGTGGATTTAGGTTCTATTATGTTATAAAGGGATTAACTATAAATCTTTTATTAGGCATGTTATTTGAATTTATATACAATAAGTGTAACTTACCTACTCGTAACTAACCTCTACCTACCTTAAATCTAAAATAGGTCCTTGAGGCATTGTAGGATGCTGGTAGCATTTCCTCGTTGTATCGGAATGCTGATACGTTGTGCGAGGAATTACTACTATTAAATAACAGAGTTCCATTAGAAAATCAATTTATATATCACGTAGATAATATTTTGACGCTTGAAAAGCTTTTACATATCCAAATCCCATTAGTATTTTATTTTTGACATTAGGGACCTTCTACATCTCCAAACTTAGATTATTATAAACTATACAGGTTATAGATTTATTTCCATATTATATTATTTAGTAAATTTAATTTTCATAATGTGCTGTGTTTCATATTTGACACTATATTGGGCTTTAAGGCACTTTTAAAAGTGCCTTAAAGCCCACGTGCAGATTTTATTTTAAATTTTGAATATATTATCATGTTAATTTTGAGGCTGGGTTGCCCAACATAATTTTATTTTTAGCGTCCGTCGTGGAAATTTATTTATTAAGTTATTGTCATATTTTAAATTTGAACAAGTATGGCGGCGCATCATAAGCATTGGCAACAAGGCTGACTTGCTGGTTTCTGACCGTGTAGCCGGCGGTTTGCGGCCACCAAATTGTACGAACGACCGGCCAAGGTCGTGACCTTGGACAGTCGGGAGCTATGTTGGTGATCGCCTATCGCTTAAATGCAAGAGTGACACATCGCTGAGCGATATGTTGAAAAATAAGTTATAGGATTCTCATAATTACGCTTCGGGTTAGTAACCTTTCCAGTGAGAGCGATTTTTTATATAATCTGTAATGTTTAAATTGATTCATTTAATCGTATGGCGATACATATCATATAATCGTATTGTGATACATAACAGATATTCAATAATTTATCGATATCAAATAGAGTCAAAAAAGAGATAGAGATAGAGTTAAAAAAAAATAGAGTCAAACCACGTTATCCCTTTAAAACAAAGGAACTGACAAACTTTAAAGTGTTATTTTAAACGTAAAACTCTGATTAAATTATGAAGTTTACTTAACACTTTCACAGTTTGTCCCATCAAAATCTAGGAAACTTAGCTTAGTCGGTCTATAGATATCCCGGAAGATGCCAATCGCTCACGCTTAATAAGGTATCGTAGCTACCTCTCTATATCACTCTTCCTTTTTAGTGTGACAATGACAATTGCGTTTCGTTAGCGACTGAGCGTGAGCGATTGGCATCTTGGCTACGCACCCAGGTATGAATTCACAAAAAAATACACTTTGGCACATACCACAACTGTCAAGAATAGTCGCATGGTGATATAAATCGATATCAAGGGTATTAGAAATATTGTCACCAATGAGTTTCAAAAATACGAACTTTCGGAAATCAATTCATTTAGGTGAGAATCAGTCACTTGGTGAGACTTAAAAATCGTACTCCACATCCAGAATATATTTGTAATTTTTTCTTCTACCGCTACTAAGAAAATTGGTTTGCCTGACTAAATTTCGTAACGAAATACGCAAACGCATGTCACTCACATTTCACATAGTGAGAAACATCTAAGAAATTCGTGCGAAACAGCAAACATACTAGCATGCAAATCAATATGCGATAGTTTTGATACCGAGGGATCAAATAGCTCCCCGGGGTATCGCGAGTTATATACCCTCGAAACTTGGGCTGACCTATATTTCAGTATATTATAAGGCAACGCCTTGGGAGAATACGGATTTCACGGATGAGTATGGAAATGTTAGTTTATCAGAAATTAGAAAAAAAATTTTTTTTGAGGAAGTAAGTAAGTAACACTTTATTGTACACAGACACAGTTGAAAAATACAGTTAACAATTAGAGATGTTAAGTACAAAGAACTTATCCCTTTAAGGGATTTCTTCCAACCTTTGAGTATTTGAGAGAAGCGGTCAAATAAGGCAGACAAGTAAAGCAACATGTACCTACAACAAGGTACAATATAAACAATATCAATATAAGTTTATATATATATATACATAATACCAATACATATCATAAGAAGAACATAAATAAATATATATCACCGAAGAGGAACGAAGAGACGACGAAAAATGGATAGAGAAGTAGGTTGCCTCTTACTCATTCACCGTTAAGTATTTTTCGTACCGCTACGCCGTAGATGATTCTAGTATTCCGTAGCATTAGATTTAAGACTGTTAACTTAACAGTTTGATGGCTTGTTGTGTTTATATCATAAATATATCATATTTTGACGCTTGGAGAGCCTTTACACCTCCAAACCCTATGAGTATTAATTTTTGACATAGGGGACCATTTACATCTCCAGTCTTTATATTGACGCTTGGGGAGCCTTTACGTATCCAAATCCCATTGGTATTTTATTTTGACGTTGAACCTTTTACATCTCCAAACTTAATTTATTATTAACTAAAGAATGAAATATGACTATGTTAACTCCAGATTAGTTGGCCATGGTTATTAGAGCAAGATGCCTTAATCTAGTTAGACAGTTTTGCACCTTAGCTTAACACTTTTAATTTTCCGCGGTTATACAAGCGCTTCTTAGCAGTCTAATTAAAGGAAAATTACCGGCAGTATGGTTTCATCAGACCCTTATTGCTTCCCGTGGCAATTATGTTTTACGGCTAGGGTGGAGCTTCAAATTTGAAAGCCTCTGCTCTAGACAAGTACTTGAAAATACTAATTTGTAACCTTTTAGTAACTTAGCTTTTAGTAACATTGTTAGCACATAGTGGGTGAATTTTGCATAAACCCGTTTTACCACATTTAATGTATAACACGGTCATTCACTTGAAAACTACTATTAAAACCGGCCAATTGCGAGACCATTATCTGTAAAACGGCAAAAAAGATCACATTGCTGTATCGGAGACCCCCTTAAATATTTTTATTTAACTTATTTATTTCAAAAACACAAATTAAAATATATACCGTCAATTAAAACTTACCTAAATAAAATAAAATAAATATTTTATTTTTAAAGTGAATTTATAACTAAATATTTCCTGAATATTTTAAGCGCCTAACTTATCAATAACAAGCAAAAACGAGCAAAAAAAGTCACGTTCAATGTGTGGGAGCCTCTTTAACCATTTATTTTATCCTGTTTTTAGTTATTATAGCGGTAACATAAATACATAATCTGTGAAAATTTCAATTGTCTAACTATACCGGTTCATGCGATACAGCCTGGTGACAGACGGACAGACGGACGGATGGACAGCGGAGTGACAGCGGAGTCTTATTAATTGGGTATGGAACCCTAAAACGGGATGTTTACGGTATTAGGTAGGTACCTATTGAAGTATTTTGGAAATAAAACGACGAGAGTACATTAACACAGCTGAGGCTTTATTCCGAGTATCGGTATGCATCTAATATTCAAAGTACCCACATATCTAAACATAACACCCTCGCACTTATTAAAAGGTTACATCATAAATCACAAATTTAGATAACAATAACACCATGGTAGGCCTGCGATAACAAGATGATAGGTATTATAGTAAGTACACTAATCTCCGAAATAACAAACTTATGATATACATTAAGTTATACAATAATATAATTAATCATAGGCACCTGCAGCTACGTCTAAGAATGCACCTTAATGCTTTACGATACGGCGCACAACAATACCTAGTTCTGATTATCGAACAGCTGGTTAGGGATACAACAACACAACAACAAGGCCTGGACCGGTTGGGCTGGTTAACAAGTTATCGAAAACAATCTGGCTAATGATAGCATTCGTTGTGCTTAGCGCTTTAAGTAATACGGTAAGTAGGTATTACTTGGGTATTGACTTATTAGTGCATGTTTACATAATCACACGAAGTTAAACTTAGAACTATACACTATCTTACGTTCTATAGATATCTATATTAAATCATATTTAAGGACTCAATCAATTTCAAATCCGTAGCGTTTGACCTCTTTAGGAATTCTTTTTTCTAAGGCCGGTAACGGTGGTTCGACGCGCTTTACGCGCGTAGTATTTCCCCCCTCGACTATCTTTGGCTCACTCTCAGCGCGAGGCAAGTCCTCCGCGGACGCCGGTGGTACCTGAGGCAGCGCTGTTTGCCGCGCCGCGGGCCCCGCGTCATAGCCGGCGTCGGGGTCGGCCGACGATATCTCGACGCTTGGCACATGCTACACACGTACTCGCGAAACTTGCATGCTGACCAGCCATGATTATCTGCACCACATGCAGAACAAAGCGTTTTAACGCCCGCACTTGCAGCTGCTCCCCGCGCGCTAAAACCTGTTTCCCGCTGCTGGCGCCGCGCAGCAGGCCGCCGGCCGGCCGCGCGCCCCGCACCCTTCGCACCGCTTGCCACGCGATGCACCGCTCCCGCGGACTCCCCTGATGCCTGATTACCGCTGCCCGACATCAATGCTGCATCACGTTCCGCTGCCTCCAACGAACATGCCAATGACACCGCTTTGGCATAAGTCAAGTCCTCTTCCGCAAACAGCCTTTGCCGTATAATGTCCCCACTCACGCCGCAAACAAATTGGTCTCGGAGGTTATCCGTCAATGTTTCTTTAAAATCGCAAGTTCGCGCCAGTTTCTTTAACTCCGCCATGTACTGTGATATAGACTCACCGACCGCTTGCTTTCTAAGCCGAAACCGGTATCGCTCCGCCATTATGGACGGTTTCGGTTTCAAATGTTTTTGCACCAATTCTACCAATGCTTTGAAAGACAACTCCGACGGCTTTTTCGGGCTCGCAAGGTTTGTCATTAACTCGTAGCATCGATCGCCAACCACAGCAATTAACGTTGCTAACTGCTTGTCCGCGGCCACAGAATTAGCGTTGAAATACATTTCAAGCCGCTCACAGTACAAGTCCCAACTGCCACTTTCAACATCAAACTCGCGAATTTTGCCGATAGACATTATTTTGTTTGTTCCGCACGCTTCTCACAAAATGTTATTACGATAAACCACTTTATCACTGTTTTCCGAAGTCGCCAATGAAGTATTTTGGAAATAAAACGACGAGAGTACATTAACACAGCTGAGGCTTTATTCCGAGTATCGGTATGCATCTAATATTCAAAGTACCCACATATCTAAACATAACACCTATGTATATATATTTTTATGCGTTTCGCATATTTTGCACTATTGCCAAGATCTATGTCCAAAGTAACAAAATATCGTGAAAGATATCGCAATATCGAGAGCTATAAACATAGTAACGTTATTTAAGCAGCATAGAGTAACTAATGTGAAGACATTGAGTAGTTTTGGTTTTGCGTTGATAAGTCAGTCGGGGCAAGGGCCTATACCACGAAAATCGAACGCTTGTGGATCTGTATCCCCATAACTGGCACTTGCATATTGGACTGACAAAGAGGTTTTCCATGTCAATACAAATTTTCGATGTTCGTGATAGGCGTGCAGGGTATAACTATTTATTTAAATGGGTACATAAATAAAACAATACAATTCCTATGCATAAAACTTCAAAATTATTTATTAAATCCCGGTTAAGCTAAGTTTGCAGTGATTTTGATTGCACAGTCGCAGTGCACAGTCTCTATAATCAAAATCAACGGAAAGTTAGCTAAGTCTGACTCTAGTTTGTTTTGTAAACATTTAATTCAAATTCAGAATAACCGTCATTTTCCCAACTCTATTCACCGTTAGTGAAGTGAGGTTATAACAAAGCCTTTCCATTAAATTTTATTTCAACAGGCCCACTTTTCTTTGACGTAAACACAAGCGGTAGCCGACTAATTATTAGTTAGTCAAAGGGTTAAGTTTCATAGATTATTTAGTGAAATTAATTTTGTACCGTTGACATCATTTTCAACCATTTCGGGGTAGAATTAATGACGAGTTGGTCGTTTCTGTTATTTCAGGGAACCTCTTTTGGTAATTTGAGTTCTAATTTATAGAACTCTGTCCTTGACTCATTAAAATAAATAACGTCTTAACGCGATTCAATTTAGGTTCGGTTGTATGAAAGCGACTCAGTTTAGGTCATCAGCTGAATCCGGTTAAGAGATCATGGTAAGGCCTCTGAACAAGAACGTCAAAAAATGTGGTCCAAAATGACATACCTAAGCGAATTTAAGAGTAAAGAGTAAATTTGACAAAAGTGTCGAATTTATAAACAGAACTCCAGCACTGTTAAAATTGTATAGGTTTTTGGCACTTAACGAAACGTCACGTTTCAAATACGACTATAAGAAAAATTGCAGCACTCTTACGGCGTATTTTTTTTTCGGCTGATTGGGTATCCAGTTATTTAATTCTATAGGTATCTATAAAATAATTGTCCGTGAAGCAAATCGAATTGATTATGTGACATTTGCATCTGTCGTTCAGGCTTTTTTAATTTGTAATTGTCTTAGACCATTTAACCAACCGGACTGGGATTGTCTGTCATTTTCTACAACTCAGTTCAGTCTTTTTTTAATGATGGCTTCTGTCCTGTGAGACAATTTTGCCAGTGTCAATGTAAATTGTCACATGGGGTACAATGTACGGCGAGCTAAAATTTGCTCTTAGAGTGACGTACGATGAGGGCCTTGGTAAGGATATAGCTTCTTTACAAAGCTCGAGGCCGCTTGACCTTGGAACTACTGGGTGATGACAAAACAATGGACTTCATTAGCTGCACACTTTTTCGTTAGTTCACTACATATTGCAATATAAATATTACACATTAAACAACTAAACGAACAAAAAACTAATAAAACTATTCTGGAAACATCTTCGCCATCTTCGGAAGTCTATTTTGTACAAATAAAATCTCGCTATTTTTGCGAGGGAGGCGATTTTTGCCTTTAATGTATTCTTTCGTAAAAAATACAAATAGCTGTCAGATAAACGTCAGACCATATAATGAACATGATCGTTAGCCATATGCTTTCGACAGCCTTACTTCCTGATGCCCGCGACTTCATCCGCGGTTTTTAAATGTATTCTGTTATCTCTGTGATTTTAATGGGTCGGCAACGCGCACTTGACCCCCCTGGAGTTGCAGGCGGCCATTAGCTACGGTGACCACTTTCCATTAGGCGGGCCGTATGCGTTATACCACCGTCGTATTTTTTTTTGCCAATTGGCGTAACATAGTGAGATATATGAGATATATTTCATATAGATATATGTATAAGAAATTGGTTTATTTCCTGTTTTATTCTATTCTACTCGTGGTAATTCACACTTTACGTCACTAGTTAAGAATTTAACATCACATCATTTCACCAAACGCACTAAAAATATTTGTAAAGGATCTTATAAAATAAGAAATAAAGCAGCATTTAAAAGCCTAATAATAAGGACATATCATGAAAACGAATTTCGTAAAGTACAGTTTAAACCGTCTCACAAAACGCATTATACTTAAAATAATCGGTACTATACTCGAGACACAAAACGGACCGTTATTTCCCCACAGTGTGTGAGACAACGATATGCACGTGTATAACTATGTCCCGCTCCCACACCGCAGCAGCGTGCGTCGATGTGACGCTTTAAAGTCTGAAAACCGTAAGTTTGCCTTAAACCTCAGTCCAGGGTAACGAAAATGCGGTCTGAAAGTGCACTTGCAGATGCGTCGGAGCGAGAATTCTTGCATTGCAGTCTATTTTAATATGAAATAAGTATAGCATTTAATGCTATTCAGCTCTCCTGTGGTAAAACAAAGTAAGCCGATTTTGCTACATTTCCAAGAAAGCCAAAAAAGGTTTTTATTATTTTTCACTACAACAGCTTAGATTCCTAAAAATATGAGTAACATCAATATTTACTAAATGCCTATACATAGAAGATATACCTATGTACCTACTTATAAATTAACATAATCTCCTTCCTCGCCGACATGATAAAGTCTATCTCATTCCTCGTCACACCGTGTCGGCACTCATCCAGGTCCATTTCTTATGCTCTCGTTTCTTGAAGAAAGAGTTCATCTTATTGAGACCCTCTTTTTCCAAGAAACCTGTTACTAGTTCTAGGCCGTAGAGATTGCTCAATTAGGCCCCGATGACGTTAGCGTTATCGGGGCTGATGGTGATAAGCCGGCCTTCTACGTTCAGGTTTGTAATTTCTACCATATTGACAAATCAAGGATAAATTCTACCAAGCATCGAGGTATTTCCTTTCATGTTTATGTACTGAGGTCTAAAATAATTTATGCAAAATCATACACGCTCCTCCTTAAAAACTCTCAAACGCGACTCCTTGCAAACTGAGGAAATTTTTTGTTTAATCTCGATATGGTTATGATCTTGACTTTCATGGTACAAGTTCTTAACAGATTCCCTAAAAACACCTAGTTACGGAAACTGTCTCTAAAATAGTAAATTATTTATTGAATCGATGGAAGCTTCGCTTCGCTTCACAATTCGCAAATGTTAGAAACTGTCTATTTTTGGTCATGTTAATAGCGATACCTTTATTTTTATAAATAAACTGCAAAAAGTCATCCACTGGGTCAGTGTCACCACTGGGCCGTCTACCTTAAGTGGGCCTGAATCAAAATCTTATTCTTGTAACAATACTTACTCTGTTCTACCCAGGGGCGTATTTTCTCCACTCGACACATTTCAAAGTTATAAGACTTCTGCAATAATATGTTGCCCAACGACCGCACGAATATGACACGCTCTTAAGGTTCTACAAATAAGATTGTGTTAGATATTTCTGCACGCTCCGTTGTGTTCAATATTATTAAAGAGGCTGTATGTAATATACGGTAGGGGCAAATAATCTATCATATTTTTTCAGGTTCTTTTTAAGAAATTAAAATAATATATATGAATATTATTTTAATTTCTTAAAAACGGCTTTAGTTTTCGCATTAGCTTGATGATGAACGAAATGCATGTATATATATAATATGATAGATTTTTTGCTGCTACTGTTTCTCGGTAACCCAAGTAGGTAAGTTATTAATATTTTTATGTTTAAGAATGAATTAATGAAAAAGACAAAATTATACAAAAAACACATGTGTGTATCGGAGTTTTCCATTGCGGTGGTGCTCTATTGTCTAAATATGTCGGTCTTGTTGTTTTATTATTTCTTTATTATAATATACATAAATGAGATTGAGCTCAAAATATGTCAGTATTTACAAACCACTTGGATATGCAAAATGAAAACAATGTTTTCTTTGAACATTCAAAAATATCCCGCACGTACAAAAGTATAAACATTTATTCGTAACAATAAATTGTTTTCGCCAATAAAGAGGAGCAAACGTTACTACGGAAGTCGTATACCGGGTTTTAGTGTGATAAAGTCCTATGCGCCGGTGAAATTGTATATTACATAGAATCTTTTTCAATGGCACATCGTATCCTTTTATTGCCAGGTAGCGTAAAAACTGAAATACAACGCTATAAAACTATGCGATAAACGTGAAATTTCATAAAAAAATTGCGTTTTTTTCGCAGAATCGATGGGTATATCGGTGTATATGGGTGTATTATTGTGTCGGCGACGGTCACTCAAATAAAGGACAATTCACACTAGAACGAGGCGGACGATCTGCAAATTTCTATAGAAATAATCACGTCCGAGCTCGGAGCACGTGACGTTTTCTATAGAAACTGACAGATCGGCTCGGCCCGGTCCCGTCCCGGTCCCGTCCCGTCCCGGTCCCGTCCCGCCCCGTTCTCGTGTGAGTCATCCTTTAGATATATGTTTATCGGAGCGACCGAGATGCCGCATATAAGGAACCTGCAATAGTATATTCCGCAATGAATTACGCAAAAATATGTGGGACGCTCTTATGGCTGTATGAATAAGATTGTGACAGATAGGTATAACAGAGAAATTAGCGCCTGACAATATAAATTAGCATATTCGCTCCTGTGCAGTAAGGCGATGTGGGTGAATATTAAACACTATGTACTATTCTCTACATAAATCTCCGTAACGGTTAATTCGATTGCGATTTTTCTTTAAAGCCTTTATAGCGAAATATACAGATCGATTCACGAAATCGGCGCGGAAAATGTATGAAACTGTTAATTTAATAGACGTTCCGCGCCAGCTTTCGTGAATCGATCCTGTTGCAGGTTGTTCTGTCAAGTCTTGCGCATGATAAAATATTTTTGAGGCCACGAAACAACCAGGCCACTCAAAGTAGTGGTATAATCTTTCATAAGATCTGGTCGAATATATCAATAACCTTGAGGCCTTAAGGGCTTTACACTTCAATATAAAGGTCTCATCATCAGGTCATGAAAACAGTTTACAATTTTTTCAGGGCATTGGGAGTCTAACGGTACGGCGTGCGATTTTAAGCCCGTAGACCGGGTTAGAAACCTGGCTCGTAGCAATAAGTTTTCCAAAACTCATGTACAAAATATCATTTCATATTTACCAGTTGCTTTTCGGTGACAGTAATTTTCAGAAATGCCTAGTATACCTTGTGATTTATATATGTAATGGAGATTGTATTCACTTGCAAATAAACTAGTGCTTAGGATTAAGTTGTCAAACGGACCTCTGCTCCCTAAGGTGAGCTGAGCAAACGCGGGCGATTGCTGAGAGATGATGACGTAAATATTACAGCGCTCTAAAAAGCAAATTACTTTTCAAATCTACAATTAGAAAGATACCAACCAAAGCAACCCAGAAAATACATTTCTAGAAAATAAAATACCTACTGGCGAGACCGTTCTTAATTCGCCCATAAACCTAATTATTTATAGGGAGCCAATAAAAACACAATATCATAATGTGATTTGATAAACTGTAACTAATGGTTAGGGAATAAGACTCAAATTTGGATTCTTTGGAAAAAAGTTAACAGCGGCGAGTCTTAAGGCATAAATTGTCGTATTGTTATAGATGTAGGGTTGAAAGTTCGAGCACCCACCGCTTTTAGTATATAGTATGAGCCACAAATTATTATATGCCTAAGTGACCATATATCTGGTAATTTACTGCCGATTGTTGTGGTCTAATTGTTAATATATCATGAGTCAATAACATTTGGTGACCTCAATATCTACATATTATATGTTTGTGTATAAATACGAATGGTTGAATGATGTTTGGTTTGAGTGATGAGGAAGAAGCGTAGGCGAGTAGGTTTATTCATTTCTTCTCGATTTTATTTACACTTTTCATGAATAAATGTGTGTGTTAGTACAGTAGAATGCGATTAGTACGACTCCGCTTAAAACAACCAACCGTTTTTAGCGACGTAAGTATAGGCATATGGTTGGTTTTCATACAAGCCACTATGAAAGTGCATCCGTTTATTATGACTGCTTATATCCACGGACCGCTTTTAACGACACTTACGCACTGGACTTTATCAATAAAGGAATGACCATCACTGGTATTGGTACATATTGGCAGTGCAAGAGAGATTTCCTGTGACTAATATCAAACTAGGTAGTCCGCTCGTGACTTGTCCCGCATTAAACAGTGATTCGATTTACGATAATGGCGTGCCAATGTCCGCCCGTCACTCAGGTCGCACTTGCTTGCGCACTGGACTTTATCAATAAAGGAATGACCAGTGCTGGAAGGCATTTAACATTCTATGCAACAGTGTCCAACCTTGCGATATCCACATATCTTGATGCCCATTTTGATTCGAATACAATTCTTATAGGAAATTCGTTGAGAAATTTAACTCAGCTTTTTAATTATTCAAATTGGAGTCTTATTATTAGAAACAGTACTTACAGTAGTTTACGGAGGTGACTTGATGAGGCGTCGAAGAGAGTATTTGATTTCAGGACGCTCATTCCTTAAGTAAAATGATACGCGGAAACATACGGAATTCTATTTTGTTAGCCAAAAATAAAATGTATTAAAATTTTATCATTAGGAAAATTATTCTTTACAGGTTTGACAAGTAACCGACAACATATTTTGTTTACCTATATGCTTTATATGCGCTTAATGTCAGTAGACATTAAGCGTTTTCACATTCAATCCGAAGGTCGCAGGTTCAAACTCCGGCTTGTGCCGATAAGTATTTTGAAACTAATGTACACAATATCATTAAATATTAGGTCGAGGAGAAAGTCTTTTCGTGTTTTGTATCAAAAATGCTTGTACTGTTTATATCTAGTTCGTTTTAAGATTACCTATTTAAAATAGTAATAAATAAGAAAAAAAAACACCCAAAGGTAGGTTCCGTACCGTACCCAAAGGGTCCTTCCGTCTATCCCCAGGCTGTAAATCAAGAACCGTGATATTAAGACAGTTGAAATTTTCACAGATTACGTATTTCTATTGCCGCTATAACAACAAATACTAAAAAGCGGAATAATAAAAATATTAAAAGGGGCTCCCAGACGTGATTCTTTTGCCATTTTTAAAAATTATGGAACCATTGGTGTGCGAGTCCGACTCGCACTTGGCCAGTTTTTTTTTTCATTTGCTTTTTGCTCCTCAAAACTAGTGAATCTGCAGTGTTATTCACTAAGGAAACCGCCTTGCTATCAGCGCTGCGGCAGCGCTGCGGCAGCGTCGAGCCTAAAAATGGTATTCACTAATGTACTTTAAACGACACTAGCGCTCGACGACGATTTCGGCGTGAGCTGGAACTACTCTGCGTCGAGAGTTTGACGTTTAGTGTAGGAAATTTGTATTCTCTAACGAAAAACAGCGACGAACTCGCCCACAACCTCGCTCACAGCCTCGATTCCTAATGTCAAATCAAAAAGCTAGGATTTTAACGTCGAGTTCGTAGTCGAATCAATATTTGTGAGCTAAATAAACGAATTTGTGTTACTGAAATAAGGTGATTATTCGAAAAACGCACGAATAATGGCTGCTCGATTAAGTTTAATGTGTTTCTTATTGGAAGAAGCGAAAAGAATCGATGATTTGGAGATGCGGCGACAGGCAAGAAGGTTACGTAGATTTCCCACAATATCTCGTGATATAGACTTCATTCGACATTATAGGTTGTCTGAGGACCTTATCAACGTATTGGAGGAAGATTTGTGGCCTTTTTTGCCTCCAAGTTATCGATCTGATGGTTTAACTAACAGACTGAAGGTTAGTAAATATCAAGTAAGATAAGATAGTTTATTGGTAAATAAAAGTAGTATTTTAGAAGTTATCGGTATCAAATACAATAATATGATTTAATGTATTTCAGATTTTGTGCACATTATCATTTTTAGCAACTGGGAGTTATCAAAAAGCTTTGTCCCGAAATGTGGAGACATATGTCTCTCAATCATCTACTTCCAGAGCAATCCACCAAGTTGTGGATGCTCTAAATAATGTAGATGTATTGAAGAAATACATCAAATTCCCCCAGAATGCTAATGAACGACAGATTTTGAAAGAAAGGTAATTTCACTATGTAATTACGTAACTGTTAAACCTATGTTTTTATGTTATAATTAGCTGAAGCATATGTAATACTTAACTACATCTTTTTCTAGGTTCTATCAAAAGTTCAAAATTCCAGGAGTATTAGGTCGAATTGATGGTACTTTAGTACCCATGGTGCGACCAAGACAACATGAAGAGTGTTACCTACTGTTGGAGTTTTCAAGCAGCCTGTGAGGCCTCTAACCAGCTTAACACCTATCATTAATAGTGAAAGACTTAATATTTTTGATTTATGTCTTTCTAACTACATAGATTGAATTCTAATAATAGTAAAGTCGAATTTGTGTAGGTAGGTTTCTAAAAATATATCAAATAAAAAGACTAAATTATTTATGTATTTTTTTTTATTAACTCCTCCATAGCTTGGCTCTGCCGTGTCCCAGCCTCACCCATGGTCCTCCGTCGTGGAGCTGCAAATCAAAAATTATTTTTAAAATCTGTTTATGATCGAGAAATTTAATTATGAGTATAATGATACATAAATGTTGATTATTACATGATGTGGCACTGGGGGGCGGCGGGTGCTGGATGTGGCGCCAGAACATCTTCTAACTGTAAAGAAAAGAAAATTTTATAATAATATTGGCTTAGCTACTTCTGCTGCTGACTGTACTAATTGTTATGAATGTAACAGTATTTGATTATTACTGTCGTCTAAGAATTATGTACATACCAACTCAAAAGCACTTATTTCTTGTGATGGTGGTGTTTATGCAGCCGGAACTGGCTCATTAGTTGATTTGGCAAGCCACGGGTTTTGCTCCAGGCATTCCAACAATCTCTCCTGTTGGGATTGTGATGGAACCGCACTTCTTGGCATTACACTAGAAGTAAAAATTATAACGTAAAGTATCACAAAAACAATTTTATGAAGTTTCAGTAGAAAGAAAAAATTAATTGTATGAATAAATACTTACATCTGTTTTAGCTTCACCAAAAGATAGAAATACAAAATTTGTATAAATGTCTCTCGTTACTTGATAGAATACCACGAAAAACCACTTGAAAATGTGTTCTTTTTTTGTTTATTTATTCACAACACAACACAACTCATCTGACAGATGATAAAAAAAGTAGAGAGGCAAAGGAGCAACATTCAGCCTTGATATTATTTGAAAAAATGTTTTTAGACTTATTGTAATTAAATTCATATTTTATTCTACTTTTTTAAGGATGCATTGACTAAATAATTTAATATAATCTTAATTTAAGGTTTTAAACACTAAGTCGATAAAGATCGATTATGATTTTTAAGTCGACGTGGCCAACCTCTTAAACAGCGTCGAGTTCTCACCGGCTGTCACCGCCTACAGTTCGACGTCGAGCTGTTCTACGTTAGTGAATACCGTTTTCCGCAGCGCTGCGCTCGACGTCGAAGTGAAGGCTGTCTCGACGTCGAGCTCGTCGATGAACGCAGCGTCGAATGTGTAAATAAGAGAATAGCATTGCTGAAGGAGAAATTCAAAACATTATAAAATATTGATACAAAACGAACGAAAGTTGCGAATCAAGCAGTGAAAAAACTCTGTGATATTTATGGGCCCATGAAAGTGTTAATAAAAATGGTACAAAGTTCGTTTGGAGTTCTTTAGTCAGTGAATTTTGATGTCAAAAATCTAGCTTTTTCTATGGACGTTTAGACTTTTTATTCAAAATACGAAAAATCTTTTTCCCCGACCTAATATTTACCAACCGCTCTTCGGTGACATAAAACATCGTGAGGGGTGAAAACCTAACTAATTCCAATAAGACCTAGTTTACCCTCTAGTTGGAAGGTCAGATGGCATTTGCTTTCGTAAAACTAGGGCCTGCGCCAAATCTTAGGATGACTTACCAAAGCGCGCTCTCTGAGCCGGTGCATAAGCCGGGATAAGAAGAGAATCCTTCATTGTGCTTTAGAAAGAAAGAAAGAAAGAAATTATTTATTTGGTTTAAAAACATTGCAAGGTTCAGGATAAACAAGTTGCATATAAATATACCAAAAGGGATGCCACTCAGCATGAGCCGTGACACACCTAAGTGTACCACGACACTGGTTTTTAGTTTAATTAGCTTATAGTAGGTACATTACGACACAAGGGCGAAAAAGAGGGTATTATAGTTGTGTGCACTAAACAGCAGCAAAAACATTAATCAAGGAGCTCATGTAAATAGTCACACGGCCCAATTTACTATTTAACTATGTTTTTCTAAATTCATGAAAAAAATAACGGGAGGACCTCATTTCCTAAAGCTTGCTACACATGTAACGATATAATCGCATCAATTAGTCTGTGTAAACCGATCTGCGCAGATTTATCGCTACGATATATTAGCAAGCTTTAGGAAATAGAGTGACAACGTCGAATATACAGTCGATCACATAAATATCTGTGCAGCTGAATGCATAATAAGTAAACAATTACCTTATTGTCAATGTTTTAAGGGTGTCCAGATATTTTTGAAGCCTTGGAAATGCTCATATATTTATGAACTTGACAGTACCATCGATCGTGCTGTTTAATATGCGCGATTTCATTCCTTACAAGTATTTCATTTGAAGAAAATTAATTTTAATTAACAAATTACGAACCCGTGTATTCCACCGCCGTTGCCCCGAGCAACAAACAGCGGTATTAGATTACGAAATTAGAAATTATATTATGTTATTAATTAAAATTACTTATGTTTTGTACAAAACAATGCGCGGAAGGTTGTTTAAATGGTAATTGGGAAATGTGTAAATACACGTTTATTTGTTCGGAGAAAATTCGTGATACGTGCTTGTTCTTTATTTAGGCCTCCATTATTTATCAAATTTGAAATGCGAGAACATTATATAAAAGCATTTATTAAGTTCTGTTCATTTTGCAATTTCTTCTCACGAATGGAGGCATAGCCAGTTAACCCTTTGACCGCCAAGAACGCCTAAAGGCGTCGTGTGGTCGTACCCACGCCCACGACGCCAGCGACGCCTACTTTTATCTCAGTTAAGGTGTACTTCGATCATGAATAAAATCTATTTAGAATCGTTTTGCACAGCACTACGAGATTCGTCATTTTTGGTTATCGTAACGTGCTTGGCGTCTGACTGATAACTTCATTCAAATATGAAAGCGGTTAAAGGGTTAAGAGTTCTTTGAAAAATATTTCAACTCAAAATTATGACAAAACTATAGGTAATTTTAACCAACTATTTAATTAATATGATTCTCTGATCTTGTTTTTAGGGATTATAAAGATCTTTCTACTCTCCGGTACGCGGTGTCCATTTCTAGTCTAATAGTCCGATTATGTGTGGCTGTCTCGTTCTAACAAGTATATGTAAGTGCGAAAGAAGATGACCGATAAAATGGCAACCATACTAGCCCCTCGGAGAACCTTTCCGCCCCAGCGGCCATAGGTTTCATTAGCAATTCTTAAATTTTCCGTGTTTCAAACAGTCAAACAAATGCTTCTAACATGACAAGAATATTAATATCAAATATAATGCTCATTATATAAATCCCGATGTAACGCTTGCGGACTTGAATAACAGTAATTATGATTTCAAAGTGAGTTCAAAGTAAGTAGGTACAAAGTCACTTCAAAGTGTGTCTTTGATTAAGAGCCGCGCGTAGCTTTATGACGCGATCGTGCGTGGATGCACAGATTACTTATTTACTAGATGACTCATGTCTTACATAGCTCGGATCTAGTCTTGGCGCTTCTATATTTATCTGTAGGCGTTTCTCCGCTTTTGTTAGGATCACCCATAGTGATCAGGGCGAGTGCACAAACGTGAAAAGTGAAATACTTCGAGTAGAAAAATAAGAAAGTGGTTTATTTCAACAAAATACATCAATCGTACAATTACCGCAAAAATATACACACTAACAATTAGAAAATAACTTTACTGATCGATTTCAAACACTTCCACTTAAAAATCATGCAAAATGACATGGAACAAAAGCGGCTCGTCGGTCCGTGGTACACTCGTCGTTGACGTCCCAAATAGGTATGACTTTCAACATGGCGGCGCTAACCACAACACAACACAACGCTCCGCCAGACTGACGAGCAGCTGTCAACCTAGTTCCAGCGTTAGTAAGTCATGGGGACTTCCGGTTGATGTCCAAGATGGCGAGGACGCGTCGGGAGTAGTTCTTTGTTTTTGTTTGTTAAAAGTTGTTTAGTGCGTAATATTGGTGGTTTATTAGACAGTGAAATAACAAACAAGCATGCAGATAATGAAGAAATAGTCCTGACACCTGTCTTTCCACTCTTGGGATCATCACCCGGTTGTCCGCGCCACGTGCTATTTGAAATCAGCTACCATTTTAAATAGCATGGCTTCTCACCGTACAAAGTCTCGCCCAAACAGCGAATTTATTTATGTATTTATTATAACCGTACATGGCTAAACCAAACTTTGACACTGGCGAAATTGTCCCATTGGTTGGACAGAAGCCATTTATTTTAAAGAATGTATGTAATGAGTAAGACATGGCGCTAACCACGCGCCGTCATATTTATATCTTGGACCGGTATTTGTTAAAAATTGCTACAAAGCGGAAAAACGATGGGATCGGTTACGGGTGCAGCGCGTAGTGCAGACTAGAATGGAAAATGTTAAAAGTTAAAGTATTTCTTCGTAGGTTACCCTCACATTTTAACGAAGGTTGATTTTATTTATATAGCTCTAGGCGGGCAGGCTACATAAAAAAAAGTATACTAGTGGTTTGCCCCGAATCAAAATTTGCGACTCCTATATCTCGGCGAACCTTTGGGCATATATTCGAACAATTTTTTTTAACTTATCTCATCTAACCACCTGCCAAATGCCACAACGATTCGATTAACGATACTCGGTTTTTGCGAACAAATATACATATAAAACATAAACACGCTGCATTGTTCCAGTAAACTAGGAGAACTTCGCTCGCTTAACTCGCACGTTCAAAAAGCACTAATGCTCATTGTACAGTAATACCTAGTGTTCACATTAGCGGTGTTTTATGCAAAAAACGAATGCTCACAATGGCATTTTAAAAGTTGGAACAACTGTATCTTATTGTGGCTCGCGCCTTAAAGTAGTAACGTGCATCTGTGCGCTGACCTCGCCGTTTTCGCAAACGCTTTTTAATGCGGAGTGTGCGGATGGTGGTCTATGTGCTTATGTAATTCTAATAAGACGCGAAATGTGACTACCACTCATTATTAAAAGAATTCGACACACAAAACAGAACAAAAACGTCAAAAAATGTAGGTCAGAATGACATTAGCGAACTTGCCTTGATGATGATACAAATGATAAATGTTTCGTACGAAAAAGAGTATCAACCCTGTTTAAAGTTTTTCACCACACTATAAATAATAATTAAAATTAAAATAAATATTTGCGGGACAATCTTACACAAATCGACCTAGTCCCACGGTAAGCCCAAGAAGGGCTTGTGTTGTGGGTACTAGACGATGATATATATAATAGATAGATACATATAAATACTTAAATACATAGAAAACATCCATAACTCAGGAACAAATATTCGTGATAAACACACAAATAAATGCCCTGACCAGGATTCGAACCCGGGACCTCCTGCTTCGAAGGCAGCGTCACTACCATCTAGGCTAGGAGGCCGTTAAAACACTGCTCGCAAACACGCTGTTTGTCCTTTAATTTCAGAGCGCAAAACTGTGTTTTATCCTCTAGAGGTTAAAGTAATTTTTTAAAAATATTTTGTATAGCCTGAGAATGCAATAAACTTTTTGACGTTTTTACGTTTTGAAGACTTTTCTAGACCTGTGATATAGGATGTGATTGGTGATACCTTAGTTTGACATATGCCTTTTTTGTATGATTTGTCTATACTTACATCAGATATATTGGTGCTGCCAAGGTGCTCAAAATATCTGAACATGCACTCTACCACCTTGATTTGATGATTCCTTGGAAATAAATACCTACTGATTTGTTTTGTTTTAGTTTTTTTCGTATGTTTCCTCGCTTAGTGTGGTGAAAAATGTAGTATTGCACTCAACTCTCGTGCCTTGAGACCCTTGTAAAGCTCAAGATTCCGGTTATTGAACCACTCGCTACGCTCGTGGCTCAATTTTGGAATCTTTCGCTTGCTCGGGTCTCAATATAAGCCCGAGAGTTAAACAACAACTTTGCCCCCTTGTATAATAAATAACTATAAAGGCTGTTGGCACTTAACGAAATGTCACGTTCTAAACAAGACTATGAAAGAGTCGCAACTACTGCACTTTTATGGCGTCATTATTTTCAGATGATTGGGTATGGGGATTATCCTATATCTATGTTCGTTTGTATCATCATCAATGCAATGTTATGAACACTAGAAATAAATGAAAACGATTTTGGGTTTTTGCGCTCGAGTCTAATTAGTTTCACTAAAGAAAAATATGAATCCATCTAACCTGATTCGTCCAATCAAGGAGTTGAATAATATAATAACAATTTATTACAGCCATCAAAGGAACCAGATTAATGAGTAAATCCACGATAATCCATAAAATTTTGACGTTTGATCAGAGAATAGGTAAGTCCCTACCCAATTTGGTTAAATTGGGATTAGTCTGGTTTCCTCACCAAGTTTCCCTTCAGCGAAAAGCCGTTGGTAAATATTAGATTATATTTCGTACATAAATTCCGAAAAACTCATTCGTGTGTCGTATTGGTCCCGTGGTGTCGTATTTCCTGGCTTTTGCCTCGGCTGCCTGGGAACCGCTACTGGAGGGAATCTAATCAAGTGTCCTTGTAAACATATGTATATATCCAAATATCATTAGCCCTCTTTAATGCGTTCAAGAACCGCATCTACTACGATCCCATAATAATAAACTTTTCTAAAACATGATCGGAAATATTTGCATTATTGTCACGAAATGAAGTCATGAAGTTTCTTGTTTATGTCTCCCCACATTTACTTCTTGGCCTTAGGCCGTGAAGTAATGTATGGCGTAAGTATGAACGAAACATTATTTTACTGTCGCTACTTGCGACATTAAAAAAAAACAGAATTTGTTTTTTCGGTTCGTTCTATGTATATTTATGTGCGGTTAAACATGGTGCTTGAATAGCTCATTCAAATTGCATCTTTAAAAAATAAAAAAGGTGGCAAATTAAACTATTTTTTCTTATTAACTATTTACCTAGTAGTTATTTTAATTTTAATATTTCCTCACAATGTTTGAGAAAAGCACTATACAAGCCTCGGCCGGAAGAGAGATTGCAGGACTTGTTTTATATAAGTACCACAAACTCGTCCTGCAATCCCTTACTTCACGGCCTCTGCAGTAATGTACTATTTTTGCTACAGCAAATTTATTATCCATGTAAATTATTACAGCTAATTTATAATATCAATAATACTACTAATTCAAATTTCGAACATCTCTGACATACAAGGAAATTTGATTTGACCTGTATTCTACTATCAGCCGAGATGACCTTTAGTTCGAAACGAAGTGTAAATAGCAAACAATGTCGCACGCAAGTCGCACGTTACTTGATATCGAACAATATGAAAAAAGTAGTGGCGTAAACAAATGGCTGCCTTTAGGCATTCTCTATCAGTGAACCAACGGGCTAAATCAGAAAGAGTAATAGGGTTATTTGAATTAAACGGACATAATTTACTAAAGTAATAATTATTGAAAGTATATCTACCACGCAAATGAACTGTCAAACTTACTTTTACTTTTTTTACTTTTTTTTAACGTCAAACTTCTATGAAATTATAACGTTTACTTAACACTTTCACAGTCTATGCTATAAAAATCTAGGAAAAGCATATTAGTGGAAAGTGGGTCTGTCGTGATAGTTACTTCCAAACGTCACTGGTGTCGCGTCAAACTAAGTTTTCATATTGACACAAGACCTTCGTATTAGTATCGCTACCTTGTCAGCAAAAAAGTAGTATAGCTCCATTTGGAGTTACCTATAAATTTACGATTCCAAGTAACTTTAACCTCCTCCCAAACCCGAACAAAAACCTCGAGAAAAATGATTCTACATAAAGATAAGTCTAGGATATCTAGTCAATGTGTTACTGCTCGTAATTCCTTTCATCCCGGCAATTTTACCCTTTGAAGTCTGACCCTTTTTAGGTCTTGAGATAAAATGTAGCCTACGTTTATCGCCCTTGTAAAATAAGATCCATTGTGTGAATTTTATTTAATTTGCAGGTAACATTTGTTTGAATAATTTTTACTTGAATAGAAAAAAATACCTACGCTAAAATTTAGTAGAGTCAACTACAGAGATATGAATACTGCCAAAGTGCCAAAAATATGTATACATGACCTTAATAGTAATAAAGTCCTGTATACATATTTTTGGCACTTTGACTGTATTCAAAAATAGTTGACTGTAGGTACCTAATATGTATGATGCAAATAATACATTCAATGAGTATTGTGCCTTGGATACTAGAAAAAATCAGTTAAAATTGTATAAACAGTTTACGGCTTAATTTAAACTAAAATAGGACTTTATTACCTACTCGTAGGTATATTTACTTATATTACCGATACATTTCGAAGTTACATTACTGAGTGTGGTTCTTGGAAGTCTTGGAGTCTCCTTGAATTAATAAAAAGTAAAAGTACCTTAATAAATGTGACTAAAAATCATGTTCTTGAAATATCGCTAAAATAACTTTGTTCTAAAAATATGTCTTATGATGAAAATACTTTTCTCCTACCAAAACTTGCTAGTGAAATATAGCCAGCCCATCCTAATAGCTCCTACACACCATATGTCTTTTGCACCATTTGGAGCGCCGTATTTCAGCAACTTAAACTGTGTAAGCAGGTGTAAAATCCGGTTTGCACTGGATGCGGAACGGCCTAAGTACGTGGTATGGTCAAATCGCGCGATGTGAAGCTGAAATGTGATATTTTGCTGCATGTTACACCGTAGCGTCTGTTGGGATTGTTCGGAATTAAAAGTAAGTTCTACAAAAGACAATCATACCTCTAGTCTCAATTGTCTCCGGAAATATCTATGTAATTGCTATACCCTATTTAGGGTGCATGTGATACTTTTAATTAATTCTGTAACAGCTATATTATGTAGCGTGCTTTGCAATGAATAAATGATAAATCTAAGACCTAGTAAGTCTAGTAAGTATGCGCTTATCATCAGTGATAAACGACAGAACTCCTTACTGGTTTCCATCAGATAAGCTGTATGCTCTATTGCCACCAAAGTGATATAAAGTCGCTGAAATACAACACATTTAACCTCAGTTAACACTTGCGCAATCTCTTATTTCAAAATCGATGCAAATTTAGCTCCACACCAGTAAATGTAAGTGTACGGGAATTACCGGCATTTTACCAATTTACCGGTAATTTCTAAACAATTTAATACCGTTGCTTTAAACCTTCACAATTTTCACACATTTATTTATTTATTTTATTTATTTATTTAAAACTTTATTGCACAATACAAATGGCACAAATGGCGGACTTAATGCCTTAAGGCATTCTCTACCAGTCAACCAATGGGCTAAACCAGAAAGATTAAGTGGGTGCAGGGATTTTCGTGTTGAACGGACTTGATTTACTTACTACTACAAAAAAAAAAAACTATATTCATAAACTTACACAAATACATATACACATAAACATACATATACCTACATAATATATATACCTTATGTACCTTGTGTGAACCATTAAGAGGACGATATAGAAGGCTTGTCAAGAAAGTGCTTGCGCAGCATGCGCTTGAAGGTGAACTTGGTCCGAGCTTGCCTGATAGAGAGTGGGAGAACGTTCCAAAGTCTAATTGCCTGGACGGTGAAAGAATCTGTCATAAAACCAGTTCGATGACGAGGGACTGTTAGCTTAAGGCTACGGGAAGAACGGAGATCAGTGCCAGAACGTGGGGTTAAAAATTTGAATTTTGAACGGAGATACTCTGGGGCAGATGGGTCAAACAAAATTGAATAGAGAGTGCAAAGAATGCGAAGAGATCTACGCTCGCGAATGGCGAGCCAGTTAAGTTTTTTACGAAAAGCGGAAATATGATCATATTTTCGAAGTCCGAACACGAAGCGGATGCAGTTATTAAGTAACCTATCAAGTTTGTTCAAGGAGACTTGTGTGAGATTCGTGCAACAAACATCAGCATAATCAAGGACAGGAATAACAAGAGCTTGAACGAGGAGAATTTTGGTGCTCACTGGAAGGAAATGTTTAAAACGATACAGAGATCTTAAGGTATAGGTCACTCTCCGGCACACATCGGACACCTGTGGCTCCCACGTGAGCCCACAATCAATAATGAGCCCCAAGTTTTTCACTTGCGACACTAAGGGAATAGCTTCCTGTTCATAGAGGATTGGCCCCAATTGAGCCGTATCTATAAAAGAGAGTAAACGGGAGCTGCCAAGCAATATCGCCTGGCATTTGGTTGGGTTAACTGAAATACCAAAGCAATGCGACCAAGTGGAGATACGGTTTAGGTCTAAGTTAATCTCTGCTATCGCCTGGTCCAAATCCTTCGCACTTGCTTGGGTATAAAGCTGCAAGTCATCAGCATACAGATGGTAAGAGCATTTTATTACAGAGGTTATGAGATTAATAAAAACGGAGAATAGAAGTGGAGAGAGAATGCCCCCCTGAGGAACTCCAGAGGTAAGTGCGCACCAGTCAGAGGAAGTACCACCAGCACGTACCAACTGTCGACGGTCCTGAAGATAGGAGGAAAACCAGCTAGCCGCAGATGCTGAGATATTCAAGTGCCTAAGATTTATGTTAGTTTTTTTGTTATTCGTAGTGGGAAACAAACAGCTAAAAATAACGCATAAAGGATGACTCACACTAGCACGGGACGGGACGGGACGGGATGGTACGGGGCGGGACGGGACCGGACGGGACGGGGCGGGACGGGACCGGACGGGACGGGGCGGGACGGTACGGGGTGGGACGGGAAAATCTGTAAATTTCTATAGAACGACACCTGATACGTGATAGCTCTGAGCCGTCGGATGTCACGTGCCGCTTTCTATAGAAATTGACAGATTTTCCCGTCCCGCCCCGACCCGTCCCGTTCTAGTGTGAGTCATACTTAAAACAGTTACAATTAAAACATACATACGCCAAAACAGTATTAGATACTACTGTATTTAAATAATTATGGTTGCTCACACCAGAAAAGACTTATTTATACAATTCAATTAACTATACTGCTCTGCTAAGCATAATAGCGATATCTAAAATTAAAATGTAACACAATCATGTACCTACCTTAAATTCCATAACTTAAGATTTTATTTTCAAAATCCAATCCGCATTTGCAGCGAATCCTCCTTTTTTTTTCAGGGTCGGCAACACCCCTAGAGTTGCAGGCGTCCATAGGCTACGGTGACCGCTTACGAACCGAGGCGGGCCGTATGCTTGTTTGTCACCGTCGTAGTATAGAAACTTTTTTTTTTAATATCGCTATTATGCTTAGCAGGGCAGTATAAATGAATGATATTTCGTGATATTAAACAAAGCTTATTCTCAAAGTTTTTACGCGTTAAATCCCCGGTTTAGTAAACACGATTCACATTCGTCCCGGTGCCACAACCGTCCCGTCCGTTCCCGCTGTAATGGCTCCCATTCATTTTGTAAACATTTACGATATCCGCATGATTTGTGGCCTGAAACGTGAACGCGTAACTTTATTAGCCCCGTTTATAACCTTGTAGCTTATGCGTATGGTGCGGGTTCATATCTCAACTAGACGTTTATGGCAGGTAAAAAAATATAGGTCAAGTAAAAAAATTAGGCCAAGAATGATATTGTTTTCTATTGAAAACATGAGATATTTTGGAGAGGGAAAGTGTATTTTTTCAACCGATTACTTCGTCTTTCACTGAGGTTGTCGTGTTTAATTTTGGTTTTCATCTGCTGATGGGAGCTAAGCGATAAAGAAGAAACTATTCGATTAAAAAAGTCAGGTGTCCAGTCTTTTTTAGTTTCGATGCAGAAAATATAAACAAGTGAACCGGCCACGTCCATCGAATGTATCCGGAAAGGTGGGCTAATTAACCACCAAGTCTACCGTAGGGTAGACGTCGACGAAGCAAGCCAGGCGGAGATGACGGACGACTAGACAAACAAGGGAATTATGAAGATCTCAGAGAAAAGCCTTTGCCTTTGGATATCATTGTAGGCTAGGAAAAAACAACGAATATCACTGTATGAAATGAAAACATTTGAAAATAATTTTACTCCACTTGGTGGACACTGAAGACCATATGTCGAGCGTTTTTAGAACTCGATTCCTGCCGGCTTGCCTTGCGTGAGCATATTTTAGCATATTTTCTTAACGACTCAAAGAAAAAGCAGGTCAAATCGGCTCCGACTTGCTCAAAGAATATTTTGACGCTTTCCGAATCGAGAGCTCTTTCAATCCTATTTGGAGAAAAAAAGTGTCCCAAGATTTGTTTCCCATTTCGCCACCATTATTTCATAGATTTAGTTTGACGGTAGCGCAATGGAAAGTTTGAAAAATGTATAGAAAATTTAGGACACTTTTTTTCTCCTACTAGGATTGAAACTGCTAGCGATTCTGAGTAGAATAGAGATAAAAATTTCCAATCAAGCAAAAAATGATTTTTCTGCCACAAAAAATAAAAATGCCCATTAACGACGGCGTTACTGATAGCTAGCTGTCTTATTTGCACATGCCAACATTATATTATCCTTTCTTTGTTCAAAAAAGTTGTGTCCCCGATAACGAACATGAAGGTGTCACATTGTTTCCGTTATGTTTGTTAATGAGCGGTCCGCAGCCGTGGAAGGGCGAACCGTCACCGGGGCACAAATTTTGAATTTCGAACGAGAATTATAACTGATCCAAAGAGGCTCTTTCTCTATGGGTACTGTGGAAATACGACACGTGTACGCCATAACCTCTCGGAGGCTGTAAGTAGGCAAACAACAACCTTTTACGTAATCCTGGAGAACTTGCAAACAATCCATCGCTAGAACTTGGGTTGGCATCCTAAACCAACATAGTTACATGATTACGAATGTTTAGAGGTGAATTTGTGAATGTTACATTTTAAAGCAGGAAAAAATGAGGGATAGGCTAATTTCATTTAACCTGTAGAAAACGCCTACGCAAAAATCCTAAAAGTATTAGACTCAAAAGTTAGGGTAAACTCGCATAAATATACTTACTTTTTAACGTTGCAACAAGGTCGATTTTTTCAAAGTCAAGTTATAATTTCAACCATTTGCAACGTGTTTAAGTATTATTTTCTGTGTTTCAGCGAATTAGAAGTATTTCCAACTAATGCGAGTTTACCTTACCTATTTTATCTATCATAGGATTCAGAAACGTGATTAACGGTTACGAAGGATTTAAGTTTTATTATTATGAATTTGGGAATTCTTTTGTTCAGAAACCAATTAAAAGTCTGTATAGTATAATTTTATTCCAGCTTATAAATTCATTATATTAGCCTACCTATATACTTAAACAACAACTTAGGACAAATACTTAATTAGGTACTTACATAGAAAACATCCATAGCTCAGGAACAAATATTCGTGATAAACACACAAATAAATGCCCTGACCAGGATTCGAACCCGGGATGTCCTCCTTCGTAGGCAGTCACTACTGACTGAGGAGGCCGTTATTAATGTAAGTAATTCAAATTCTTAAGCCTCTGTTGTTGAATTCTAAAGCCACCCCAATGCACCAATTAGCCCTTCTTGCTAGTTATTCGTACATCTCCACGATTTATTCAGCTCTCAGCACTCGGGCCGTAATGGGGCAATTTGGACCACTAACGGTTTTAATAAGCTATCAAGTTAATTGGAGGCTCCAGGGATTAACCGCGGTATTTAATTACGTGGCGAATGCAATTTGTTTTGGGGTAAAAAAATCGTTTGTGATGAAAACTTGGAAATTTAATTTATAAAATCTGGCCCCTTGTGATTTTTCGATGTAAATGAGATCCACCTCCCCCTTCCCTCACATAAGCCCTCTCTTGTTATACCTATTAACTAATATATACCTACTATGTCCTTTTATAATAATATTGTATTGTTTCTTATTATTCATTGAAATGAAACACTTTAAAACGGATTAATCGTGTTTATTTAACACTATGATCTATTTCAAGCCCTTTAACTTTTTTGATAGACATTTTTTTAACTTCCTGAGCGATTATATATATCACTTTATCGGCATGATTGATATTTATATTAATATCAAATTACAGCTTGCTAGTACTAACGGTCACTGAGCTAAGCTGCAGACGGACGGACGGACAGACAGACAAGGCGAAACTATAATGGGTCCTAGTTACCCTAAAAACCTCAGAAATATGACTTCTCCATGCCGTGCGTTTGCCTCATTTGCGCTCATTCGTCGTGTTGTATTAAGACGATCCCTTGCATACCTACAGCTAATAAGAAAGAGACAACAATACCAATAGTAAGGCACAACAATAGACAACAATACAGGTTGATTTATTGCATTGCAGGTGCAAATGCAGCGAGCCGCATCACATCGATTATCGTTAGACTTGGACGTATTCTGTGCATGTAGTTGAATAATTAGGTTCTCCTTGATAGGGGGGCTACAACGGGAAACCTCCTCGAGTGCCAGGGCTCTTCCCATTCTCCTTGATCCGGTTGATCCGGGAAAAAGGGAAGGGTTCCTGGACGGTGCTTCCTGGGGGCAACGGTAAGCGATCTCTTGGAAGATTCCGAGGATTTCTTACTGGTGCTGCAAATATCCTGTCAGGGGGGGTTGGGGGGTTCCGTACAGGGAGTACTCTCATTGAGGGAGAGAACTTCTGAGTGTTGGCGTGAGGGGGCCTCCGGGTCTGCCGACAGGAATGCCGCTGTCCTGTATAAAACTGCGGTCCCGTACCCTGTCTAGGCAGAGGGCCTATGATGACGGACCGGGGGTTGCCACTGCTGGCCGGCGCCGGCGTGGTGGCTGCGAGGATGACCACCTCTATAAAAAATCGCAAAGGCAACCTGAGGGGGTGGAACCCGGGGTTTTTCCATCTCGCTCCCGGAGTGGAGGTTGTCATGAGGGACCAGCGTGTGGTGTCGCCCTGCACGCTACCTTCGGGCGGGGGAGCTTCGGCTCCAGGGGCTTCGGCCTCAAGGAGGGGACAGCTTCGGCTGTCGCAGCAGGCGGTGTTCGCGGTTGTGAGCCTAGGGCAATCCCGTGTAAAGAGCTGCCCTCGTCGCGAGGACTGGTTTGGTGGACCTCTCGCTGCACAGCGTCATCGCTTCGATGCTGGGCAGCGAGAGGAATTGGGATGCGGTGGCCTCCTTCTGCGAAGAGGTTATGGCGCAGAAGGAGGCAGCGGAAAGGGAGCGGGAAGACGCGGTAGATGCTCACCCGCTCCGTCGCAGGCGGCGGGGTCGAAGGCGCTTGGCGTTCATTCGCCAAGACCCTTAACGGGGCCAGCGGGTTCGGGTCCCGCATTGCACGGCCCCACGCCGTCGGGGGGGAAGGTCAAAGCGTTTCTGACTTCCCCCTCCTTGTGCGGATGCCCCGGCACAAAGCCGGGGCCGCCGGAGGGCACCGAGGTGGAATAATATTGATCCCACGGTGCTCTCATTAACGGCCAGGAGGGAAACGCCGGTGTGGAGTTTAGTGGGTAGGGCCGCTCTGCTTCCTTCTCGCTAGGAGAAGGAGCAAGCAGCGGCGAGTCCCACACACCCCCCAAATGACCTACCCGAGGTCGGGGGACGGTGCGTGACTGCATTCTCCACACCGTCAAAAAAAAAAAAAAAAGGGCAATCCCGTGTCACCGTCACCAACGCTGCAAGATGGGCATACCGTGGATGGTTTAGTGGGTAGTGCGGGTCCGGACCTGCGAGTCCCACATACCCGTCCTAGTTCCCCGGCTAGGCGGGATGCCTAAATGCATTCCTCCACGAAAAAAAAAAAAAAAAAAAAAAAAAAAAGGTTCTCCTTGATAGCCTAAGGCTTTATTGTATTGACTGAGAACCTGTGAGTATTGCTGCTGCTGTTGAACTTGATTACGTTTAATATGACGACCGGTTGGCGTAGTTGGTAGTAAACCTGCCTGCTAAGCCGATGGTCCTGGGTTCGAATCCCGGTAAGGGCATTTATTTGTGTGATCAACACAGATATTTGTTCCTGAGTCATGGATGTTTTCTATGTATTTATGTATTTGTATATTATATATATCGTTGTCTGAGTACCTGTAACACAAGCCTTCTTGAGCTTACTGTGGGACTTAGTCTATTTGTGTAGGAATGTCCTATAATATTTATTTATTTATATTTAGTTTCTCTTATTGTCTTGGTCTTGACCGCTAAAAAAGCCTGGACATACACTCCTGAAATATACAGTCAGATTTTATGCAGCGCGTCCACGGGGGTAATTACCTAGGTGCTACGGGGCATGGGCTCTACTGCCGGTTTGGACCCCTGTTTTAGCCGGAATATTATAACTTTCACTATGAAACATCACTAAAATAATATTATAAAAGTGGCATTTCAAATGGTTGTGGGAATACGTGAATTCGCAAAACAAAATTCATATTCATATTCATTTAATCCATTGTTATCATGTTCATTAGGTCATTCGCAAGCATTTGATAATGTGTCCACTGACAAGTCGACACATTATCAAATGCTACTTCGTAGTTTTGACACCTCAGTGACACGACGTAGATACTTAGTGTTGAAATCAAAAATCCTTCCTCAGAGACTTCTCGGGAGACCCAAGACCTAGCAGCTTCCTCGCTCAACGCATCGGCCAGCGAGGAAATGCTTCCAGCGTCTTCGGTACCATGCCGCAGAGGCCTGTTTTAGATTTATTTTAGTTTTGATTTAGTCATACTTTTGCGTTTAAACTATTAAGGAAGACTCACACTAGGACGGCACGGGACGATCTATCCATTTCTACAGACAGAATCATGTCATAGCTCGGAGCCCTCTGATGTCGCGTGACGTTTTCTACAGGAACTGACAGATCGTCCCGTCCCGCTCCGTCCAGTCCCGTTCAGTGTGTCATCCCCATCTCTTTTATTTAGGTTAGTTTATTACCTTCCTTTTTGCCTTTGCCATAATTCCGAAAACCAAAGACTTTAGAATTCATATAATTTCAATCGGTCGGAAGCTAGAGTCCAACTTTGCTAAGTTTCCTATATTTTGATAGGACAGACTTTGAAAGTGTAAACTTAATATTTTTTATAGAAGTTTGAAGTTTAACATAACACTTTAAATTCTGACATTCCATTTGCCCGGAAGAGATAACGTGGTTTGACTCTTACATATTGGTAAGGAATAAAACAATACAGGATAGCAAAGAAACAAATAAACAGGCGGAACACCAAGTTACAAACTAACTTGGACGGTGTACAGAGGGCACAAGCCTACAGCAGAGCCAGAGATCAGAGATCAGTATTGGATTAGGCAAAGGCTTAGAAGTTAGACACCATGTCTGTCAACAGTCGTGTTTTTATTAGAACCCTGAGTGCCTAACTATGGCAAACACCAAAAAATTGAAATTTAGCACTTGCGTCTCTTGTGCTGCGAACAAGTTTGATAGAGCGGGAAATACATTTACTTATTTTTAGTAAGTTCTGTACTAATCCAATCAGTGATCCAAAAAATAATCATGAAGTTAATCATTTCATCAATAATTTAGTTATTACAATTTTAGTTTAATTCTTCGCATATTTTTCGGTTTTGTAGTTATTGCCCAAAAAAATTAAAACAATTAAATGAATAGGCAAGAACTTTAACAAGATGACCTACTGTCAATTTACCTATTGCTTGTTTCCAGTACTCCCATAAGCCCTGTTGAACAGTTGTTTGATTTCGCTGTTGTCTTTCCGTTAAGAATAAGTTTTATTTAAACTGTATTTTCAAACAAGTTAATCGCCTTAGCTAACTAACCGCAGGCTGCCGCAATATTTCCTTGACGAGATGTATATGAATTCATTCATAAAATGTTCATGCAATTTTGAACGCGACAGTACATAATTATTCATTTTATACGAGGTGTATCAAAAATGCTGGTGAACCGTTTAAGCGTTATAGCGAAAAAAAAAATTTTTTTTTTTTTAAATCCATACAAAAAAAACCCGTCAAAATTGTCTCTTCCTATTTTTTTATGTTTTCTGTCTCACACCATGATAGTGGTTACGCCCGTGAACGGTTCACCAGCATTTTTGTTACACTTAGTACTTATTATTTTCTATAGAAATACGTATTACGTAAGTAAGTCGTTTGGAGATCATGTGACACTTTCTGATCACACCCCCCGTCTCGGCGTCAAGCGTGAGTCTTCCTTAAGGCGTCAAGTTCATGTGCTAAATTCGTCAAATTTTGTAAATCGAGCAAATGAATATTTAAGCTTGAACTATGAATTTATAATAGCATCGGTGGCCGTCCTTCTTGGAATCCAGAGGTTGCAGGTTAAAAACCCCGGAAAATAACAATGAGTTCTTAAGAAAGTACGAATATTTGTTTACTACGTCGTAGCTTTTCGGTGACGGTTAACATCATGAATTCAAATTGTTTGGTTCTCCAACCCGTTATAAGACAGATCAGTACAATTAATCCCTGTCTTTTATTAGACGAAGTTGATTGTTGGGCACGTTGCTCGAATTTTCATTCTTCATTCTGCCTACGGTTTATTTCTCGTAGCAGTGATATTCTTCATTCACAAACATAAGTCTTACGGGGCTATTCAGACTCGTAACACAAGTCGACGGCCGACACGTAATAACCGTAAGGCTTCCTTTGTCTCCAAGTGACCCGCTTTTTGTCCGATGTCAAGGATGTAATCCTTTTGTTTATACGACTAATTAACAGGGTATCTCGAGCTTGATATTCAACCAGCCTTTGTATGGCCATTTTGTAGATATATGACTGTCTTTGTGCGTTATTTGTTTCTGTAATTGGAACTTCCGTATTAAAACATGCTTTCAATTATTTTATAAATATCGGATTTTTAAACGGATTAGTCTTTTTCAACTAAATATGACTTCCCAGTCTCGACTGAAACAGCGTAGTTAGTTGGCTTTGCTAGTTTTTTTTCCGCAACTCGATGTCCATTGTAACTTTTTTGTGTGACAACAAGGTATCATTTCTCCAACTACTAGTCTTTCACAAAACCTAGAATTGTGTAGGTTGCTAACTTCTAAGGTACCTATCTCTTGCAGCAGTGTAAATTAGGCTATGACAACTGGCATTTCTTACAGAGAGTTGGCATCCTTATAATGAATACTAAGCGCCCCTTGCACCACCCGGGCTTAGATAACTAAAGGATCACAGGACGGGACGGGACGAGACGAGACGGGGCGGTACGGGTAGATCTGTTAATGTCTATAGAAAGAAACACGTGATAGCTCGGAGCTCTCGGTGTCACGTGAATTTTCTATAGAAACTGACAGATGGTCCCGTCCCGCCCCGTCCCGTCCCGGTCTAGTGTGAGTCACCCTCTACCTGGAGCTAAGCGTTTTTAGTATGGAATTTGATTGCTAACTCCGGGTTAGTTGGCTTACCCTGTGGGTGGTGCAAGTGGCCCTAATAGGATATTATATTAACACGCTGTTTGTACGAGTCAATAACAAATCGCATATAATGGCGACCCAGCGAAGATACTTAAAAGTTGTAGTAGCGGTCAGACTAAGTTGTAAAGAAGTATCACAAATACTAGTAGGTCTAGTGACTTGCGAACAGACTTCGCTCAAAGGCTTAGCTTAACATTCCAAAAGGGCTCAAAATGTGCTCGGGACAATGCTCCGGTTTAGATTGGGGTTTCTAGATGATCCGTGCCTTATCTATTTATCTATTTTGTATTGTGCAACAATAAATAGTGCCGCTGGAAGAAAATAGACAAAAAAAGGAATGCTCAAATATTAGGTACTTCTTGCTCTCGACTGACTGATCTGGACTAACCATAAAATCTTAACCTAACTAACTATAAAATCATAACCCTTTCGAGGGTAAATTTTTGTTGTATAGGTATTTGTCTTATTTCTCGATGTCACAAAACCTTGAATTATTTAGGTTGCTAAGTAAGTGTATTTAACACTTACTCGTACTATCATGCTTTTTCCAGCGTCGGTGGACTTTTTATCCTTAAACGAATATTTATTTAAATAGCGGACAGAAAGTTTCCAAATTGACCCATCATGTTTGTCAGATTCGCAATTATCATTAATCATCATTACAGCCGTAAAACTTCCACTGCTGGACAAAGGCCTCCCCCAATGATTATCACGATATACGAACGTAAACCCATCTAACGGTTGTCTGCGATCTGGACCTGATCGTTGGTCCACCACGGTCCACGGTCCACCACGTTGGAGGAGTTTTTAAGCTGCGTTACGGTGCGACGATTTTTCTTAACCTATTAAACTTTTCTGTCCTTACATGTACGGAAATCCAATGTTTCCCATTCATGTCCCGTATAATTCATGACTTGGTAATGAAGACGTAAATGTGTAGGTAAGTTTCCAACAATGGTGGACTTAGCGCTTTGTCCGGCGGCCGCAAAGCTAAGGGTTGCGGGCAAACCGGGAATTAAGAGAATTACGCCGGTGTGACTTGCCTTTTGTGTCTGGATTAGCGAGGTTCGTGATCTACGTTGGTTTTTAAATAGTACTTATTATGAAAAAGCAGCTTAAAATAACTCGGACAGAGCAAGCTTAAGGATGACACACTAGGACGAGACCTTATTTAAATCATATTTCTTTCACAAATTCTGAATAACACATTGATACGAGCCGGGGTGCGAACCTGCGACATTCAGATTAAAATCGGACGCTGTTACCTCTGAGCTACCGACGCTTCACTGAAAATTTCAACTAAGGGATGCGAGTCATCCCTTAGTTGAAATCTAGAACGGGACGGGACGGGATGGGACGGGACAGGACGGGATGGGACGGAGCGGGACGGGACAATCTGTAAATTTCTATAAAAAGAATCACGTGATAGCTCGAAGCCCTCGGATGTCACGTGACGTTTTCTATATGTAGAAACTGACAGATCGTGCCCTCCCGCCCCGTCCCGTCCCGTTCTAGTGCGAGTCATCCCTTAGTTGAAATTTTCAGTGAAGCGTCGGTAGCGCAGAGGTAACAGCGTCCGATTTTAATCTGAATGTCGCGGGTTCGCACCCCGGCTGGTATCAATGTGTTATTCAGAATTTGTGAAAGAAATATGATTTAATATTTATCAACCACTGACGGAAAACATCGCGAGGAAACCGGACTAACCCCAATAAGGCCTAATTTACACCATGGGTTGGAAAGTCAGATGGCAGTCGCCTTCGTAAAAATCCGACGAATTGAGAACCACCTCCTTTATTGGAAGTGAGTAAAAAAGTTACATCTACGCCATAGCGGACCCCAAGCTCCCTAAGCTGTGGCATAGGCCGAAAAAACGCGAAAAAGAAGAAGACTCAATGAGAAGTAGAGAATGAAATAAGATGCAGTGCAAGCTCAAGAGACAGTGGACACATGGGAAGGACTTTCGTAAAACTAGCGCCTACGCCAAACCTTGGGATTAGTTGCCAAAACGGACCCCATCAGGCTCCCTGCATGATCCGTGGTATAAGCCCGGAAAACGCTAGGAAGATGTTTATAACGAAACCAAACTTAGCCCACGAAAGAAATTAGCAAATTCGAAGAATTGGCAGGACTTTTTATGAGCTTGTTACGGTATCCCAATGCTGATGTAAATCCTCCCCACTTTTATCCACTCAGCCCTATCGTTTGTACTTTCTCATCATTCCATTTTATAGAACGCATCCAAGACGTCCGGCTATTTACTTTTCGGTCTGCCCTGACTCCGGCCTGCACCGGCCTGCACCTTTTGTGGTGTGCCATCAGTCCCACAAAATGGTTACTATTTTGGCTTACCTACTTGTTACTGAATAGGCTCTTTTATACGTGGTCGTTGCTTTCCACGACAGGACAACGATTGTGTCGTCACGACACTGTGGAAGCAAAATGTATGCAGACGCTTTTATACTTATCGTGATTGTTTCTCATATAAAAGTGTCACGACGATACATAGTGTCGTGTCGTAGAAATGCACGACGAGTAGTATGCAAAGCGATCAATACGAGCTCAAAATCTATCAAGTTTGATTTCCATGGTGTATACTTGTATGTCTTAGTTACTCTAACCTCAAGCTGTATCTATTACTAGTCAAACAGACAGACCTTAGTCCCCAGAGTATGTACATATCAAACAGCTCTATTTACTCTGGGTTTACATAGTTCATGGGGCTAAGCTTAGGTTTAAGCTAAGTTGGGATTGGAAACGTATGTGAATGATGTCTGTGTAGGTTCAACTATTGAAGACTTATCACTTGACTGTATCAATCGATTTTTTATTTGCCTAACATATTTTACGACATCCATATGGCCATAGGGTTAAAGCAATGTATAAACTTAAATTTACGTGATTGATACATAAAGCCGTTAATAACGACAATAATGTTACTTTGCTATTCCGCCAAACGTGGTAGTCAATTAGTGCCAACCCATTCATTATACCTAGGTACATGCATGAAAAAATAATTATTTAATTATTATTATTGTCTACTTTTACACTTTGAAACTAAACAATTTAGAACGGATTAATCGCGTTTATAAACACCATAACAATACGTTTCGAGCCCTTTACAGCTTTACTCAGTCGTCATATTAACCATGTGAAAATGAGTGCTGTAAAGGTCTCGAAACGTAGGTACCTCATGGTGTTAATAATCGCGATTAATGCATTCTAAAGTGTTTAATTTGATTTTTTTTCATGTAAGAAAAAATAAACTTAATTAAGTAGGTAATTACATTAAAAATAAGCAACTAGGTAGGTATACCTAATGGATTGGCACTAATTGACTAGCACGTTTGGCGGAATAGCAAAGTTACATTGTCGTTATGGAACTCCGTAAAGTAACGCCTGATTCAATAAATTACATAAAGCCATTCTCAGACGGACGAATAATCATGATAAAAGAGTTTCTTGTTATATTAAACCTTGAAAAACAATCCGTGTGCTAAAAATAGGTAGGTTTTGTTATGATGTCTTTAGAAAAGATGAGATCAAAAAAGATTAAAGTATGTATAGGTAAAAAACACTCAGAATAAATGTATTTCGTTTATTCTTACCCATTTCTAAGAGAAAGCAAGGTTCTAACCAAAATAAGTAATCACACGGTTCCACCAAATAATTCCACAGAATGCCTTTGAAGAAATTGTTCAGAAGAACAGCGTCGCCAAACAAATGGTAAAAGTTTTTAAAATAAATATCTTGAATAGGTTGTAATTTAGATTAGTTGAACACCTTTATAGATTGTAACTTTTTTTGTACTGAACTAGAACAACGAATTATTTTTAACCGACTACAAAAAGGAGGTTTCTGTAGCCTGTGTTTTTTGTAATTTTGGTCCATCATTACTCCTTCAATTATAGATCAATTTAAATGTTTATTTTTGTTTGATATCTATAACATACCTATTACATATTGCTTTTTTTGTTCTGATCATGGGATCTATGTAAACTCAAAGGAACTCCTCAACGTAGCCTCGTGTTTTGGTGTTTTCTTAATCAACTCAATGCGTTTAGATTAATCCGGTTTCTCTAGTAACAAGCAACTAGGAGTGCTTCAAGGCTCTAATAGTAGTACATCAAGCATCCTCGGAGAAAGGGATGACTCACACTAGAACGGGACGGGACGAGGCGGGACGAGGCGGGACGGGACGATCTGTCAGTTTCTTTAGAAAAGTCACGTGACATCCGAGGGCTCCGAGCTATCACGTGATTCTTTCTATAGAACAGATCGTCCTGTCCCGTACCGTCCTATTCTAGTGTGGGTCATTCATAAGTAGCCCTGCAATTCCTTAAAGATTGTGGTATTTGTGTTTTATCCCTTAAATACATGAATTATCAATATTGACCCTAAAACATCCTAAGTGACCAAATTAATTTTAAATTAAGAACTTAAGACGATATGACAAAGTTTACATTTCAAGGGAACTTGATTGTCACTTGTCTCGTTTTTGTATCATAAATGCGTCATCATGCATTTAAGGGTTTTGCAAGGTAGGGAACAAAACCTTTTGCGAGACTGCCCGAAATTACCTACAATCGATGTCTTATTTTACTACAAAAAAAGAACTAAAAATCGGGCATAAATCTCAAAGTACTCCAGAAAGATTTAAACCAACTTGAAATTTGGCATAAACTGCACCCCAAGCAATCTGGAAGTTTCTACATTGTGCGGTATTCGGAACAAGCTGCCCGTAAAGTACGAAATTTATGTACGCCTTTTGTCCGAGAAATAATAAAATTTACGTACGGCGCGTAAAATTACCCCTTGTCTTGAGCACACTGCCATTGATGGGCTATACATTCGAATTATTACATTAAGACTGTATGTAATAGTAGTTTATGCAACAGTGATATAATAAGGGTTCTTAAAACTTGAGTGTCGCCGTAATAATGTACCCGAGAGTTTTTAGAACCAATTATGAGCTGTTGCATACCCTAGTTTTTCTACGACAGCTAAAATAGCGTAAAAAGCAAAGCAAAGACACGTGGCAGAATAGTAAAGATGGGCTATCTTCCCACTGGGCTATATTAGCTAAGGGTGACGGTATACATTAAAATATACCTATAAGTATGGCAGTATGTCATAGGTACTCAAAATAACTCAAGTCCCCAAAGTAAGGATTTTCATACTTGATTCAACAAAATAAGTCATAAAATTCAAGCCATAAATTAAAGTCATGGAAGTTATCCATTGCGATTGAATGTGGTAACGCGGTGAGCATAATGGGCACCTTTGCGGTCTGTGCGCGGAGCATTTGGAGGTCCGACGCTTGTGGAAGAGTTCTGTTTACTGTCTGTGTTCCTCCTCCGGAGGGCCTATGCGTTGTGCGAGGAATGAGCCAGCACTCCGGTCCCCGGGGGCCTCAACCTGATTTTGATACTATCACAAGACGAATGCTTTCAATTACCAAGATACCAAGCAAAATCCCTGCCAATAGTGTAATAAACATAGCGTAATGTTGTGTTTGTCGCAGTCACTGCTTCCGCAGTCGGTTCTGTATAGTAAGTGAATGAATTGCCAAAGACAACGTTTCGCTATTTTTCATGCAACTGGCCAAGATGCCAATCGCTCACGCTTAATAACGTATCGTAGCTACCTCTCTCTATCACTCTTCCTTATTAGTGTGACAATGACAGTTGCGTTTCGTTAGCGACTGAACGTGAGCGATTGGCGTCTTGGCTACGCACCCTGGTCCTTCTTCTTTCCGCTGCCAAAGGTCAAGAGCGCCTGAGGTTTCAATATACAAAGGAAAGGCACGAATATACACCATCACTGAATTGTTTATATTTCAATTGAAATAGAACTACTACATTGTATTATTTGTATTATTAACACAACATAGCTTAGTAAGTGAAACACATGCCCAACGATTTCTATAGGTACTAAAATGCAGCACAAGTAGTTGTAAATGTACTACTTTATTGTTCTTTGCAATTTGCTTTTAAACTGCAAATTACTTTCACGTTTCCTTGTTGTTTCAGCGTTGCGATGTTTAAATGTGTGCTAATGCCAATTGAATTAAGCGAATTACCAACGAAAACACAGGGTTTACAGCTGTATTTTGTTTCAATAAATCGTACTAATGGCATATTCAAAAGTTGGTCTATTATAGAAAAAGAATCGAAAAGTGGAAAAATGTGGTCTCGTGACTCTGGAATACACCCCCATCGCTCTACCAACTGAGCTACCGCGTGTTGCGATTTTTTTAAATACTACAACGATGACAAACGAGCATACGGCCCGTCTGATGGTAAGCGGTCGCCGTAGCCTATGGACGCCTGCAACCCAGGGGTGTAACATGCGCGTTGCCGACCCTTTAAAAAAAGAGGATTCGCTGTGTTGACAGCTAACGGGATAAGCATTGCTCCGTGGGTCCCCAACTGTCAACACAGTGAATCCCCTTGGAGCTCTGGCGACCTTACGCACCAACAGAAACACATCACTATGAGTAGGGTCTAGTATTATTAAACTGCGGTTTTCTGTAAGGTGGAGGTAGTTCCCCAGATGGGCTCTGCTCCGGATTTGAGCTACGATATGCATCCGCTGTGCCCACATCTCTTAAAACGTAGCTTCAGCGGTAACAATCTAAGGCTTGAATGGGGAACGTGCTGCGGAGCATGCGGCGGGGCGGGCAGCGTGGCGTGAAGCGAGCACTCAGGACGCTCACATACATTTACTTGTATTTAATTTAAACGCCGCACGCCCCGCTCCGCTTCACGCCCCGCTCGAGCGGCCCCTCTGATCATACATGGAAGTAAGAACCCCTCGCTACTCGAAAGCTAAGGCCGTGTGGGAAACATCATTCATTGACGTCATTAAAAACACCATAAATAAAATTCATAAATGAACGACCCCAACCTCATATTATACATAAAAACCCCCAATGACAAGATTCTTAAAATGATACAAGCATAAAAAAGCCATAAAAACCTCCTTATGGCCCACAAAAAGGTCGCAAGTGTTTAGCCAACAAAGAAAAGGTCGTGTCAACAAAGGTAGCTGATATATAGGCTGAAAAACAAGTTCAAAAGCCTTTGTGGGGTGTTTTGGGGTCAACTTTGCGTAATGAGATGATGACGGTGCTTTAATAATAGTAAAGGAATGAAAACAGGCTCAACTTCGTTTGCCGCAAGTACGATTAACTGCATGTTTGCTTAGTAATACATTTTTGAGGATTAAGGATGACTCACAGTAGTCCGTTCCGTTCCGATCCGATACGGGACGATCTGTCAGTTGCTATAGAAAGTATCACGTGATAGCTCGGAGCCCTCGGACGTCACGTGACTTTTTGTATAGAAACTGACAGATCGTCCCGTATCGGATCGGAACGGAACGGACTACTGTGAGTCATCCTTTATGAGTCAGTGTATTGGAATAAGCGCTTGTGTTTAGCCGTAAGCTCTTATCGTCAAGCTCTAGAACAGAACAGAACAGAAGGCCACAACCAGGCTGAAAGTATGACATGTTACTCAGACTTTCAATCTTTTTGTGGCCGTTTTGTTAATTCACTGCACAATAAGCTATCGATATTCCACATAAAACTATTCTGAAGACTTTTGCCATCTTGAGTATCAACCGGATCTCTGATGGTCACTGTAAGTACATTGTTTGTGATTTTCGCAGTATTCAATCTTTGACAAATCGTATGTCAATAGGACATAGAGAAAAAGCCTAAAAAAAAATTCACAATTTTTATTTATATTTAGGTACTGTGAATTTTTATTTTATACTACTTTACCTGAATTTATTTATTTACGTATAAATAGCTCATGTAAACATGTTTTCGGCGACGAAATAATTATAGTGGTTTATTTATGGTACCTAAGTGTTAACCCCATTGTGGAACATGTTCTGTCCCACTTAAGGATGACTCACACTGGAACGGGACGGGACGGGAAAATCTGTCAATTTCTATAGAAAGCGTCACGTGACATCCGAGGGCTGCGAGCTATCACGTGATTCTTTTTTCGAGTATAAAATATCCATATTTTTCAACTCTATATATTCCTTAAGTTTCAATTACATAAATAACACATCTCTAATTTTCCATACCAATATTTGTGTTAACGGCATATACTTAACATAAAAAACTCGACCATCATCAGCGTCCTGACGTAATGGAGTATTGAATAGACGTCGATAATGCAAGGAGGCAATTAATCATGGCTGATGGATGATGCCTCGATAAACAAGCGGTTTTAATAACCTCCCAATTCCGCCATCTTGGATGCTCGGATACCTATAGTTTTTTAACCATCGACATTAGTATAAGAAAATTCAAACTTGGCTTAAAATTTAGAACATGTATTACTACGTACCTAAGGCTGGTTTGCAGATATATCTGCTTAGAAATAATAGTTTTGTATAAGGTAGCGCATTATTAATGGCGAATTTTCAATATAATTTGGGACTCCACTTGCCGATTAAGCTGTACACTTCTTACGGTAGATAGTGCTATGCGCCCATAGATATAGGATAAAAGAACTGGATACCCAATCAGCCGAAAAAATAGCCGTAAAAGTGCAGCAGTTGCGCCTCTTTTTCAGACAGTCTTGTTTAGAACGTGACGTTAAAATAAGTGCCAAACAGCCTATAAACAAGTGTATGAATTTGACACTTAATGTTTACTTTAGTTAGCTCTTTTTCGTACGAAACATTTAACGTTTGTATCATTATCAATGCAAGTTCGCTAATGTCATTCTGACCCACATTTCTTTTAATAAGTCAATGAAAGCGTTCCTTAACGCCCCCAAGACGCATTCGAGGCATAATATATGGTGAAGAAATTCGGGGCCAGGGGTGGTAGAGCGATGGTCATGTATCCCGCACTAGGTCTTGAATTTTGCCACTTTTCTACCTAAGAAATTTGTCATCGTTCGCATACTCGTACGTTTCTGCTGTAAATAGTATTTGTGGTAAAGTTATCAAAATATCAAGGGCCGGGCTGTGAGCTGTGTTAAATTCTATAGAAAGCGCCACGTGATCGAATCGGGCAGCTCGGAGATTTCGTGCGTGACGCTTTCTATGTATTTAAGTATTTATACTAACACGTAATGTGTTACAGTTTACGGTATCATACGCTCCAGCGCCTCGCTCCGTGGCTGCGTAGATAGTTTATATTATTTTCAAAAGGTTGCATCTTAATAAGACAATCATGGTAGTTACGACTTTTTACCAATTTAGCAATAGTTGCCAAAACAAGAGGTATTGTAATTTCCTGTACAGGTGTGTTGTGAATGTTGTGATGGATCACGGATCGCAGTGAACTGAACGCACGAACACGCACAAATCACAACGAACAATCCCAAAGAAATTTCTCTTAATCGAATGGGGTTTATAAAAATATCTAACTGTGGCGTAGAGCGCTCAATGCTCAACGCTCCAATCCAACGTAGGTATACAGAGGTCATAAGACTATGGCACATGAAGGCAAGTACCTTATAATAGAATATAAATTAGATAGGCTTCTTTTCTAAAAGAAGACTTTATGCTACATATTTTTAACTTAAGTTTGTAATACTGCATTCAACGATATTCTAAAAATGACTTGCTTTGTCTAGAAATCGCCCCGACTTTCATATGAAAATAAAAACACCACTTATTTTTATTTTTACGATGGCAATCGAAAGAACGGACAAAAATAGGAAATAAATATTCTCAACTAACATAGTGTTTTAAAAGAAAGGAACAATGTGTAATTAATAATTTTATTCAAATATCTTTCTTATCTTTGAATGCAGTATGACTTAGTGTTAAAAATATCATAACGTCTTATTTCAGCAAAATATCCTATCTACAGTATTTAAGGTACTTTTCCTTCATGTCTGTCTTGGGACGCCCTGTATAACTATATTGTAAAAAAGTTGAAGTTTCCGTCTTATATTTAGGGCAGGGCACAGTTACACGCTCCAGTCTCCGTGACTTCAACAATTTACACTAAGCGAACGAAGCAGCCCAGGCGAAGATACGAGACTCGGCGGTACTATGTTGAAGATTCTTTTAGTACAGTCGAGTGTAAAAGTGTGCACACATTTTAAAAATATGTCCCATAACATCCTATTCCGGTGTAATAAGAGCGCTATGAGATGATTGTGTCGAAATATGTATATTTAACAGCGCGCGCCTTTTGGGACAGCCTAGGATCAAAAGTGTTTACCTATAATATAAATGATTATGGTCGTGTTAAAATATTTTAAAATGTCTCGATATATCCAAGGTTTGGTACGCTGCAGAAATAATGAACCCCCTGCATGGAAAGTATTTGCCGAAAATTCGTCCAAATTCCCCACATCTAACTTTCCATGGCTTCCAGGTAATTTATAGGCTACAAAATAAGCCCCAGTATTTTCTTGAACCTAAATATTTTCGTTCTTTTCTTACGCATCAACGTGGGCAACGTTCCGTTCACCTTTTTACAAATCAAGTTACCTTCAAGCAAACTTAAACTCTCTACACCGTTACATAAGGTTGATATTTCTTCGTTGTAATATGTAAGCTACCTTTTGATAAATCGTATCAGATTCGTATTGTTTTTTTTTAAAAGAGCCTTATTTAAGGGTCTTAGAGTTCAAAGTCGTATAAGACAAAAGCAGGTTATAGGACTATGTGATATTACTTTTTAGGGTTCCGTAGCCAAAATGGCAAAAACGGAACCCTTATAGTTTCGTCATGTCCGTCTGTCCGTCTGTCCGTCTGTCCGTCTGTCCGTCTGTCACAGCCGATTTACTCGGAAACTATAAGTACTACAGTGATGAAATTTGATGGGAATATGTGTTGTATGAACCGCTACAAAATTATGACACTAAATAGTAAAAAAAAGAATTGGGGGTGGGGCCCCCCATACATGTAACTGAGGGATGAAAATTTTTTTTTCGATGTACATACCCGTGTGGGGTATCAATGGAAAGGTCTTTTAAAATGATATAAAGTTTTCTAAAAAACATTTTTCTTAAAGTGAACGGTTTTTGAGATATCAGCTCTCAAAGTCGTAAAAAGTATGTCCCCCCCCCTCTATTTTTATAACTACGGGGTATAAAATTCTAAAAAAAATAGAGGTGATGCATGCTAATTAACTCTTTCAACGATTTTTGGTTTGATCAAAGTATCTCTTATAGTTTTTGAGATAGGTTGATTTAACTGTAATTTTGGTTAAGTTATTGTGCTTACACTGAAAACGATGGCTGAACCTTATAAGTTTAGGCTCCATTCACCAGGTGTATAAATTGACATAATAAGTTTATTATATTTGCTGCTACGGAACCCTTTGTGCGCGAGCCCGACTCGCACTTGGCCGGTTTTCGTAATGTTTTAAGCTATGCGGCGGGTGATTTATGAGATAGTACGCAAGAGAGACGGATTCGTATTAGAGATAACCGCGTATAGGGTAATTGCATTTTTGTTATGTATGCTTTAAGCTATTAGAGGACTTTCTCGCACTGCCTTGAATAGAAAGAGAAGAAACATTAAATCGGTACCTAACCTAAGTTCTTGTTGGCAGCCAAGTGGTAAGGTGGCTATAAAACTGTGGGTTGCTGTTCGCGCTCATACCAATGCGACATTTATTCCTCAGAAAACACAAATCGAAGAACCCTGATCTAATTTAAAAGAGCACGTAATCTGCTTTACCGTAGTATGGTATGCCATACTATCTACGCTAAAGCAATCAATTCAATTTCACTTTAGTATCCTGAGCAAAATGAAAGCACTATTATGGCCTGAGCGGTGTTTTTATTCATTTTACGCCCACTTGCACTATCCACGTTTCGGCGCTAACACGGAGTTAAGGATGAATCACACCAATCCGATCCGATCCGGGACTATCTGTCACTTTCTATCTAGAATCACGTGATAGTTCGGAACCCTCGGAGGTCACGTGACGTTTTCTATAGAAACTGACAGATCGTCCCGGATCGTATCTGATCGGATCGGATTGGTGTGAATAATTTTTTTTATGCCACGACGGTGGCATAAAAGCATACGGCCCGCCTGATAGGGCGGTCACCGTAACCTATGGACGCTTGCAACTCCGGGGGGTCACATGCGCGTTGCTGAACTATTAAAATCTCTAGAATACCATACTGTAATCTTTCGGAACAACCTCGGCAGGCCATCCTGTAAGCTGTCAAAGTCCATATATAAAAACGCTTAACACCGTGTTATGTGGATAACCCCTCGTGGTGCTTGTGGGCCTTAGACAACTTTAACCAATCGTCATTTGTTTATTCACCGTTTTATAAAGACTGTCAAACATGGCACAGCAAAGTAGCTAACTTTGCACTGTTTTGGCACACTTGATAGTGACTGAATGAAAATGCCATACTTCACGAAAAACTTGGCAGGAGGACTTAGCGTGGTCCGACTATAAACCGTTGCTGAGTTTTAATAAGATGCCACTGCCATTAAAAAACACGAAAAAATTACTTTGAAGATATATATTTAAACGGTGAATATATTACTATATTAAATGATGATACCGCGATTGTTCTTAATTGAAATTAAACACTTTAGAACGGATTAATCGCGTTTATTAACATTATGACCCTGTGAAAAAGAGTGCTGTAGAGGGCTCGAAACAGGGTCATGGTTTTACTAAACGCGATTAATCCGATCTAAAGTGTTTAATTTCAATTACTTTAATGTTCAATAGCTTAGCGAAAACCGCATTTCGAAAGTCAATTTAAGTTTATTACTAATACTAGCTTTTACCCGCGACTTCGTCTGCGTAGCGTTACAACTTTTAGTAATGTATTTTTATTAGCATAAGCATTAAATTCTTTTTATCTCGCTAATAATTCATAATGTACAAAAAATGCTAGAGATAAATATTGTAATCGGATTTGGAAAAAATAGTAATGAAAGTTTTTTTGTCTAACATTTTTTGTTTATTTTTTCTTCTAATCACAATACGACACTGATTGCACCCTTAATCGGATCACCAGCATTCTTGTTACTCCTGTATGTATCTTTGTGTCTACTTCATAACAGTCTTTCAGTGGTTGGTGGATACGCTGTAGATATGGTAAAAATTAGGTACGTTAACGTTTACATGAATTATCTTTTAATTAAATAAGTGGTCAAGGCCGAGTGTTTCTGATCACGATTTGGAACACTACCTTACGCTTACTGAATGTAACCCACGGAATGTCATTCGATACCTAATTACACCTAACTTCCTAGTGAAGAAAAATCATTGTGAGGATACCAACATTATTACTTCGCGCATATAAATTTGTTGTATCCAAGGACAATCCCATGATAGGGTAGGCATATGGCTATAGCCGCGCCTTTATTTGCATCTACCTACTCAACATAAGGTCAGAACAAAACACCTGTAAAAAAAGTAGGTAATGCATATTATACTTTCTTAACCCAGGACTTAACCCAGAGGGTTGAATTGATTATTTCACTTGCTTCTTTCCCTCTTTGCGCTTCTATAGAGAATGATTTTCGTAACAAAAACTATTCTGTCCTTTTCTAGGATTCAAAACATCCTCATGCCAAATTTCACCTTAATCCGTTCAGCGTTTTTAGTGTGAAGTGGTAACAGATAGAGAACAGCGTGCGTAGCCAAGATGCCAATCGCTCACGCTTAATAACGTTTCGTAGCTACCTCTCTCTATCACTCTTCCTTATTAGTGTGACAATGACAGTTGCATTTCGTTAGCGACTGAGCGTGGGCGATTGGCATCTTGGCTACGCACCCAGTTACTTTCAAATTTACAATATTAGCGCCCTATCCTAATATTACTACAATATTAGTGCCATTCTAATCCATCAAGTTGTGCATTTTCCGTTAATTTTTTGCCTTTAAACTAAAATAATAATACGAAAAATGTATAGTCTATCCTTGTTCAAAATTGAATCTAAAACCGTGCTGGCTTTGTGACTTTTTCGTTGCGCAAAATCGTTGCATTTGGCCAATGCTCTTCCCCTGGGCCCGCTATGATGTATATATATATTATCCGCTTGTATAATGCATGCAGAGTCATGATATATTGAGTTGCCGTCTTTGTAGTGGTAGGATTCCGCGTCACTAAGACCTTAATGATATTATCCAGAGGTCTCTTCAGTCAGCGGTTGTTACTTCCATTTTCTGAAGCCGCTGGGTTTTAGCTGCACTGATAGCAAGTAGCGGGATGGAGTGACGCGGGTGCTGCGCGAGACGGGGCGGTGTTTAGTGTGGGATGGTACATGCGTCAGCACACTTTCGACCACCCATATTACTCGCACTTCCCGCGTGACCCTCTGCCGAAACTCGGTGAAGCGGCAAAAGTGTGCGCTCCCTTCTAAGATAAGGTTCCAAAAGGATAGCATGATACTCATATTATAAGACCTATGTCACCTTTGTATGACAATTCCTGATAATTGTAAACAGGTACTCACATTTGACTGCGTTCACTGTCACGCTATCCGTGCAACTTGTCTTTTTATGAACTTATAGCATTTTGTCATTATCCAAAAACATTCGTGTATAACCAACTTAGGCATGTAGGACTTGGATACATGACATAAGATGTCGACTCAGACAATCTAAGGTTGTCCAGATGGAATGCAGGCACTTTTGCAGCAAGAATGGCGAAGGACGGGTTATTATAATAAGTCTTGTATTTGTGTTTTTTCCTGTGTAATTCAGTTTTTGAGTAACTGGTTGTGATATTTTTTTCAGTAAACTCAATTTATATCATTCGGTTACGCATTTCATTTTTTAGATATTATTTAATAACAGCGCCATCTACCAAATCTAGGCGACTTTGCGACGTAGTATGTTTTCCAAGAATGAAAATGTTAGATACAGCTCTAAAGAGCCTTAAGTTGTTCTGCATGTAATATATAGATGGCAGTGTAATAAACAGAATATTAACGGGAAAATGTACTTTTTATGGCTCTGCCCATTTCTTTCGATAAACTTATTAAATGTGTGCACAATTTTATTTAAAATTTCGAACATTAAAGCAGCTTTCAAGTTTTGTACAATAAAGGCCGTACCGCTAGCGCCATCTATTATGAGCAATGCAAACTATACATATGTAAAAAAAAAGTTACGAAACCGGATAAAAAGTATCCTAAATGTTACTCCGGTACATAAACTATTACCATACCAAATTTCGTAAAATTCTGTCCAGTACTTTTTGCGGAGTTAGCGAACAAATTCACAGACAGACAGACAGACAAAAATTCTAAAAACCATTGAAAGATATTTTATCAACGTTTCTGATACGCCCCTACGTATTTTTTTTAAAATATATTTATTGTACAGATTTTTTATTTCTACTCTCTTATTATATGTATTGATTAAGCCTTACGCTCTATTGAGATCATAATAACTTGTCAAACGATATTAATAATTCCCTAACCGTGACTCTCCGAAATATCATCAATGGCCAAAAGCAACCGCCGGTGTCAAGCCAAGAAAGACCGTTTTAAAAATGACGCCGCGCATTGTGATTCGGGGTGTTATTTCAATTTTGAGCGAGCGCGAGTGAAGGAACAGGTCAAACTGTTGTTACAGCAGAACTGTAAATTTTTATTATAAAATAAATAAATATTATAGGACATTCTTACACAAATTGACTAAGTCCCGCAGTAAACTCAAGAAGGCTTGTGTTAAAAGTACTCAGACAACGATATATATAATATGCAACTACATAAATACATAGAAGACATATGTAGCCGCCGTGGTGTCTCGACGACTCGTGAATAAAACTTCAATATGAAGAAGACTTGGTATATTCCATAGGTATGGGTTTTACAAAAAGATAGTGCCAAATAATTGGTAAGGTAGAAGTAAATTGTATGGAAGACGATGAAAGAGCAGGAACAAGTATCTGTTGTGTTCATCACACAAATAAATGCCCTTACCGGGATTCGAACCCAGGACCATCAGCTTAGCAGGCAGGGTCACTACCAACTACGCCAACCGCCCCAACCGGCAATTTTGTCTTCAGCAGACATGTCTGGTAATAATTGTCTGGGGTGAGACTTGTACTCAAGAAACTCGTGACTCTGTGTTACTCTCTCTCTCTGTGCTACATGCCCTTTGCTCTACCCCAATTGAGCTATCGACCCTAACTTATCGGTTGGGAATTATTCCACTACTTCAAGCATAAGTGGCTCTTCTGATGGTAGGTACTTAAGTCCATGGGCGACGATGACCGCTCCCTATCAGGCGGCTCGTCAGAGAAATAAGCTCCAAAATAATGGAAAAGTGGAAATATTCATGCCCTCGGACGAGACTCGAACCCACGACTCTAGATACCAGCTCATCGTGCTTCCAACTGAGCTACCAAGTCTCAACTGAACTTGAGACTCCACTTGCCGATTAAGAAGTACTTTCTTACGGTAGATGTTGCTAAGAGTCCTCCTAAGGCGCATACGAGGGATACGGTGGAGAAATTCAAGACCACGAGTGTGGTCACGGTAGCTCAATTGTAAACGCGATGAACTGGTATCTCAGAGTTGCAGGTTCGAGTCCCGTCCAGTCATGGATTTTTCCAATTTTCCTTTCTTTCGGAGAAAATTAGTATCGTTCGCAGTAGTTTCTGCTAAAAAATAATGGCTCGTCAGCCATTTGTTATCTTTTACATAAAAATAAAACTAAGATTCTTAAAAATTGGTGCGCGCAATCCGTTACTTACGCAGGCTGTTGGAATACTAGCCTGCAGGCTCGACTATTACGAAGCGACATTGAAGCCCCGGGGACGCCGGTGCCGAAAAATGGAACAATTACGATACTGCAGGTTGCCCAGCGATATATTTCGAATATTTGTATTGTGGGTAGTCTGAATAGGACGAGTAGTTAAGAGAAAATAGTTTTTTGTACATACTATGATGGTGGACACCGCTGCCTATGGAAACTTTCAACTTCAATGGAGAAGCCAACATGTTGCCGACCCTCTGAGTATACAAAGATTTACTGACCTTTATCTCTCTTGAGGTTGGAATAACTTTAACGGCATAAACCAAGGATTAAACGTACTAATTCTAGCTCTCCCTCATGGAAATTATATGGTAACAATACCACAAATACTCGTTATATCTAAGGTGCTTCCCAATTAGCTACCGATAATACTAATCGCGTCCAGTAGGGTTAGCATGGTTGCCATTTTATCGCTTATCACGCTATGCGTCACTTTCGCACATACATACTTGTTAGAACGTGACAGCAACGTCGGTAAACGATAAAAACCCGACCATCATAGACTAGCTGGAGTATATTTAAGTTAATCATTATGGGTTTAAGTAAACATTATCTGTTATAATATCAGTATAGTTGATTAATACACGAGAGCCTGTTCAGTTATCATCTTGGTGTTCCTACCAGTCACTACCAGTCAGTCACTCATTTCCAATGTATACCATGAAGGGCGATAAACCTATACTAAATAAACTTAAAACTCTATTTATAATTAAGTTTAAATAATTTACCTGCTTTATATCGTTAATGAAACCTACTCATTCATAAACTGATTTTTGAAACCAACCACCTTCTTTTACGTTTTGTTTTTAGTTTAACTTAGGTTTACTTTTCTTACTGTATGATTTTGTGCCAGTGTCGTGGTACACTTAGATGTGTCACGACTCATGCTGAGTGGCATCCCTTTGGGTTTCTTTAAGTAGCTGTAACAAGTTTATCCTTAACCTTGTAATGTTTTTGAACCAAATAAATAATTTCATTCTTTCTTTCTTTAGTAGTAATCATCTACCTAACTAGTCATACCTACTTCTTCAAACCACTTTTAGCAGTCCTGTCTTTCGTTTTATTTGACATTTATTTAGTTGTCAGACCTTGGGTGCTTCTTATAAAAGGGGATATTTTACGCATCACCGGTTATCGGGTTATGCATAAAAGGAAACTCGGGTCTACGGGTCCTTTGGAAATTACTTTTTCAAACCGGGTTCTTTCTCAGTTTGATTGAATTATTTTGTGTGGAAAAAGATAGTGAATCATATTAAATTTGATACACCGGCCAACTGAATAAGTAGTGAAGTAGGCAACGAGTCTATATTTGATTTTCACGGTTGCTTTGTCAGTGTGTGATCATATTCTTGGGTCATATCAAATGAAATTATTTAATAGTTTTGTTAAAAACATGCCTACTTATAAAATACTGAATGTGCATAACCAAGTAACTTTCGGAATAAATATAAATAAAGGTAAGCGAGTGTTAAGAAAAGCTGACAACTTGAATCTGCCTCCACCTCACACAAAACAATTTGATAATCAGAACATAACCTATGAAAGAATATGACTTGATGAAACCATGACGTATCTAGTTTTAAGAAAAAAAAATAAGCATGTTTCGCACACATGTGTTATCAAGCAAGAAAAGCGACAAATTAAGTTTCTACCTGTTTATTGTTTTAGTACTACTTATTGTTTTAGTTATTGCTTATTGCTACTTACGGTTTTAGCTATTGCTTATTGGCTTTTATCTTGTATTATTAAATACATTGTATTATTAGTATAAGATACTGGTGCAGATGCTCACTGGTATTTTTTATATTTAAGTCACGTGTATGTTGAAATCAGTATATTATAATACAGTTATCGTTAAATGCATACCTATGCACTTACTGCATATTAGCTGCTAAGTGGTCAGTGGCCCCAACAATGTTAGCGCACGCACTAACCCCAGTGTTGCATAATGCACTTCAGCCCGTCAGCTTTTAGTTTTAGCCATGCACTATGTCAAGTAGACTACGCATTCTGAAACGTTTAAAGTCACCGACATTAAACTACTTTTCATTTTCTTTTTCACTGTCAGCGAACGTGTTAAACTACTTTTCAACCGACGAAAAAAACGGAGGAGGTTCTCAAGTCGACGCGTATATATTTTTTTATTGTATGACCACGCATAACTTTTTACAGAGTGGTTCGATTTTGACAGGTTATAGCTTATGTACTTAGCACACAAAATACTTTCTTTGTTGAATAACTTAGGAATGAATTTTCTATTGAAACTTCCTATTTTTATCAGTTGAGGACTGCCAACCATTTAGATGGTTGGCAGTCCTCAACTGTGCGCTTTTCCCGAAACTTACTGCCTCGCACAGCTAAACTGTGGAACGAACTGTCGCCCACGGTGTTTCCGGACCGATACGACCTTCAAACCTTCAAGAAAAGAGCGTACTCCCACCTTAAAGGCCGGCAACGCACTTGCGACACCTCTGGTGTTGCGGGTGTCCATGGACAACGTTAATCGCTTACCATCAGGCGATTCGTTTGCTCGTTTGCCCCCTATAGCATAAAAAAAAAATACCTACGGTTGAATTTTATGTTGATCTGCGTCGGTCGATTTATCATTATCAGTGTAAAAAGTCAAATTTATCAAAGTGTTTACATTGTAACTTATTTAAATAATTTAAATTTAGGGATGATGTATTTTAACTAAGCATTTACCAATGGTCGTACTTGGAAACAAAATCCCTTAACTCGATATAATTTTGAATTCAAACAAAAACTTCACATCTCTGGTAGCATAATCTCTTGTAGATTGAATTTCAAAAACCCATTTGTGCAACTTAAGCTTGACCGCCCAGCACCATACTTCGTCTCAATAGACCCACCAATCAATCAAGACTTACCTATGTAAATGGTATGTGGTTTGAGTTTAGCAGAGCTAGCTTGTTATAAGTTATAAGTTAAATCTGACGCGTTCGAGGGATTAAATGTGCATTGCCGAGTCCTTAAGGTTCTATACACATAATATTGTCTTCTGTTCCCGCGACTGTTGTTCATTGAAACGAGTGCTGTAAAGGGCTTGAAAAGTAGGGTGATGGTGTTAATATACCCTATTAATCCGTCACAATTCCTACACAATTCGTTTTGAAAAACTTCATACGGTAACCGATTGGAAAATCTCTGCAGTGAGTTTTTGTTTTGACCTTAGTTTTGACCACCAAGTTCTCGATATAAATCATCTATTGGTAAGTGACCGATAGTTTGAGTTGAGCAGAGGCAGCTAGTTATAACCCAAAGCCGACGCATACGTGTCGGGCCGCGGCGGCCGGGGATCGCTTTAGTCTGCTGCTAGTTAACTTTTTGCAGCTTAACGTTTTTTGTTTAGGGTGAGTGGTTGGAATTATTCCACGAACTATTATTAGTAAGGTAATAATATACAGGTATATATTTTTTTATAAAACGCCGATGAAAAACAGGCATACTGCTCGCATGATAGAAAGCGGTCAGCGTAGCATATGTACGTCTGCAACTCCAGGGATATCCGATCGCGCATTGCTGACCTATTAAAAACGTGTAGGTACACTCCTTTTTAGAAGAATCCCATTCTATAGCTCGTCGGGAAAAAACGAGCACGAGCACATTCCACCGGCGTATTCAAGATTCCTTTCTTTAATTATGTTGCTGACTTTGAAAGATTTCTCCATCCGCTAAAGTACCGTAACATATAATTTACAAAAAAACCTAATCGCCGAATCGCACCCGTCAGTTTTCTTAATGAACTTATTTTCGGAACTGTATTATCATCAGCGCTTGGTACTATAGACATCTTCCCTCAATTTCACAACGAAAATTAACATCTCTCACGATAATGTAGCAGATTCAATAAGGACACAACATTATCGTTAGTTTTCGAATGTCATCGAGGCCTGTGGCCCTAGCACAAGAGTGTCGCGACAGTATCTCGCGGTCGAGAAAGACACCTGTCACTTTCTAACTGTTCGGATTAGACAGTGACAGTTGTCTTTCTCGACCGCGAGATACTGTCGCGACACTCTTGTGCTAGGGCCACTGGTTTAAGTTTCACAATTCTATTGTTCTAGACCGATTAAAAACCACATTAATAAACCGAAATCAGATATGAACTCCAAATCGAGCCGATAAATCGTGAGTGCGAGAAAACATAGCTTAATCATCCCCCAGGGCCGCAATTCACTTAAAACAGGGTTCTACAAAGGCCCTGATAAAACTGTCTATTGGGAGGAATAATGATTTATTTGGAGCCGCAATATCTGAGAATTTCCCTAACGCCCGCTTTTTATGAAATAACGAGGAAAAGTGTGTGTACCTTTGATGTTTTACTAAGGTTTACACTTGTTAATAGGTTGTTTACACCCATTAAACAAAAAATAGAAATGGTAAAATTTGTACACTGATTAGTGGTACCGTCGAGTTTATTAACATAAGTATCGTGTTCACATTATTAAGTAAAACGTGCAATAACACTCGTCGATTTCTTTGCTAAATTGAGAATCGGAACTGTTTTATCGTCGGCGCTCGATATCACAACGAAAATTAACATGTCTCGCGATAAATGTAGCAGAGCAGATTGAATACGGACCCGGCAATATCGTCGTTTTTCGAATGCAATCAGTCCCCGTTTAAGTTTCATAAACCAGTCTATTGTTCTAGACCTAACGTCTAACGAGGAAAAGTATGGGATGGCTCATTCTATTTTGAAATTTAACTTTGTTTGACAGGTTTCGAATGCGACTATACTTTGACATTCCCATGACCTATTAAGGGTGAACTCGAACCAAATTCCTATATAACTCGAATCAACTTACCAAACCTGACCAAACGAAAGCGAGTCGCCAATTCGTTGTGTCAACTCGACTCGATCACATTGCCAAATGGATAACAATACTATTTAGTCGTACGAGTCGAGGTCAACTTGTCTGATTCGGACTCGACGAGTCAGCTCAGCGATATGTAGGCCTACATAGCTGCCGCTAATGACGAATCGAATCAAGTCAGCGATCGAATCAATTCGAATTATTCGAGTTGGAAAAAAATCAATTCGTCACATCCACGAATAACACTATAACATAACATTATGAACACGAATCAGATTTTATAATAATGCTACAAGCTACGAATCAGCTACGAGTCTACGTCGTGGCAAAACTTTAGCGTAGCAAGCGTAACCTACGCAAGGTCGTATCAGGGCCATACGATCCATTCGAATTTACACCTTATTTAAGAAAAATTAGGTTTATATTGCTCCTAAAACTAAATTAGCTTAGAAATACGCTGGCGTCTCATATCAGGTACCTTAATGCACATGGCATTTACCTATTACATAAATTTAAGGTTCAAATTGGCTTAGCAGGTCTGTATAAGGGAAACCATGTGAGATACGTAGCGGAATGAAGTTGTGAGATCGCGCGGCGTCTTCATTATAGTTTCTTGGATAAATTGACGTTTTCTGTAGCAATTTGATGCGGAAAGCCTTATTAGGCTGGATACATGCGTTTGTTGAACTTTCGTCGGTGGTATTGGGAAATAACATCTTTCTTACCAACTCAAAAATGAAGGTAGAACTTTGATAGTGTTATAACTTTTGACACAATAGCATAATTAAACATTGATAACATTTTGAAAAAAAAGCGGTTGTGATTAATACTAACGTATTAACGGCACAACGGCAACTTTCGCGGCAGAAAGCCGGAAAGCAGGAGGTGGCTGGTTCGATCCCAGCCCTGGGCACTGGGGGGGGGTAACTTTTTCTGTAGTATATGACATTTGTTTCAATTTCTGGGCACTAGGGGCCTTGGTCACTTTTTCTGTAGTATATGACATCTCTTTCAATGTATGGCTTTAGAATATTTAACTTTATTCTAAAACCTTTCTGGCTTATAAGCCTGTTTGACTGATATCGCCAATTATATTATTATGACATTATATATTAACATTCCAGCGAACCTAAACAAGTAAGTAAACATTTATAAACTATTGCTATCCACGCAAAGTTGCGAGACCAAGTATTGTAAAAACTGTTTTTGTGTTAAGCTTTTGCATGCAACGCTACGGTTTTGCAGATTGTAATGTTTATTTATTTCATTATTCTATTTCACAACAGCCACCTGGGACGTTGTTTGATTTAGAAGTTATTCAAAACTAATTTCTTTGAAGGTGTTAAATAAATAATATATCTCTGTTAATACAACTTTAAAAAATGACACTCGCTAACTTATATATAATATTAAAAGACACTCACTATATAATATTGTGCCAAAGATTCTGGCAGCATTCCGTCGCTGTATGGCTATGCTTAACCATTATTTGCGAGAGAAAGCTGCCAGCTTTTTGGTCACCGGTCCAGTCCACCGGTCACCTCGTCCAGACGCTTGAATATACCTTTAAAAAGAAGCCGAGCGCTCGGACCCCACGGCCCGAGGGTCTCTGTTATTGCCTCTCTCTAGTCGATGACTTCATTGCTGAAGGTCGTGTCCGTCTGAATTTTTTAAATGACTTCTGTCACCAATCGTTTCCAACCCATCCTGTCCTCGGCCTTTCTCATGGCGGCCGTCACAGCGAGGCCTGTAAGAGTTTTTTTGCGTTCTGATGACCTGTTCGTCCATGATTCTGAGCCATAGAGGATAAGCGAAAAGCCCAGTGTTCTTACGATTTTCATCGTCTGTTATTATATTGAATTCTAAAAATATTGTAACCTTATAAACCCGTTAAGAACGGGTTCGGCTGCAAAACAACTGCATAACAATTGCAGAATAATATATTTCTAATTTCAACAGTTTAGACTTTGCACATTATTTGGGGGGGGTTTTGCCATGATCGCCACGCTTGGCATGCGGGTTGGCGATCGCAGTGTTTCCACCGAGCTGGCCGCGGGGGTTGGCCGTTGGGGCGGAAAGGTTCTCGAGTGGCGACCGCGTACCGGAAGGCGCAGCGTGGGTAGGCCCCCCACAAGGTGGACTGATGACCTGGTGAAGGTCGCAGGAGTCCGCTGGATGCGGGTGGCGCAGGACCGGTCATGGTGGAAATCTTTGGGGGAGGCCTATGTCCAGCAGTGGACGTCTTTCGGCTGAATGATGAGACTTTGCAGTGTCGCAAACTGCTTAACGTAAAATAGTCTTTTTTTTAATTGGAAATTGAGCTGAAGACTGAGGGTTTCAAGGATATTTTACAACTTTTACGCAGATAAAGTCGCGGGCGGTGGCTAGTAGATATAAAAATAATGAAATTATTCAGTTGGATATGTGTCATGTGTTATATAATTATTTCCGAACACACTCGGGTCGACGCGTTTGAGTTTTCAGTGTAATGAAGCTCTTCGAACAAAGGCTAGAGCAAACAAAACGGCGCAGAATCGCAGATGGAGTGCAAACGCACTTCCGATATAGCTTTGCGTTCACACCGAGGGCTGGGTGACGCGGAATGACACATAGCGGTTTTTAAAAGCTACTGCATATAAAGGTCATAGGCACTGGCCACTGGCTAAGCGGTGATCGGCGATCAGTAGCGATTTTTTTACGCTCGCGAGTGATTGAGTGATTCTTTAAACAAAAGTCGCCGGCAGTGTGAACAGCCAGTGATGAACTATAAATATCCTCTTTTTTATTTACTCGGGAGCGATTATCTTTTGTTGAAAATCGTCGATAGCGCATCGCTTACTCGCGCTTGGTGGGACTTAATGCTATACCTACATACCTACAGATGCACTGATAAACTAAGAAACTCCTCAAAGTTTTGCATTCAATTCAGAACGCCGTTGACAAGAGCCAATGAACACGGATGATACGTAGGTAGCGTAAATCATTCGGTGATATCCAGCATCCTCAATCATAAGAAAACTTTGCCGAATGTCACGGATTTTCCATACATCTGGATTGCATACTTTAGTCAGAGATAACAACTGGAGCAATATAAAAAGATGAGCTCATCGTTGATAAAGGAATACTATCAACGATAATGATCAGCTAAATTAAGTCTGCGCACGGCAAAAAGTACGTGATTACTGAATATAATTTATGCGACGAAAACCGCTACATGCTATGCTTCCGCGCTCGCTACTCCTATCAACATAACCGCAGCCACGCGTACTCTCACCGCAACCAACGTATAGCGTACAATGCCGTCATAGACGTATTTGCATACATTTGCAGACTTCAAAAAAGGCTATTTTTTACAATTCTGCGGGAAATTGTGAAGCGATTGGAGCTTTGTTCCGTGTTGACACCATTCCAGGCAAAATGTATGGACCAATGTATGCAGATTTAATTTAAAACCAGGGTTCGTTGGCTTCAGCAATCAGGTGACAGGTACCAAAAACAAATTAATATGTATTCAGGTTACAGCGTCGTAAACTTTTCAGTACGAAATTTTCAGGTTTATAGCATATTGTGGCTGTTTTTTATCATTTGGCGGCGCTATTTCATATTCAATTACCAAAAGCCAAACTTTGTATGGCCCAAAACCTAAACGTAATTTTAATTATTTTCAAAGTAAAGGGAGGGCGAATTGCGAATGATTTTAGTTAAATGTGACTACATAAACACACGCGTTCATAAGTGCATTGGCGATTTATAAATGAATTCATTCATACGCGTAAACTGCCCATGTAATTTTGAACAAATAAATACACTCCAATATTGTAAATAAAATGTAAATTTGAAAATTTGCACCTATTAAGTTTATTGAAGCAGAAAATTAACACGTTAGTTAGTTATTGTTATTACTTTACAAACATTAATGATTTACGTAAAAGGGATGACGACTAAGTCGAAAAACTATCATTCTAATTAGTCCGTCAGTTAGATTATCGAAAATGATTAGACACGTATTTTTTCCTTTTTCAATTTAAGTAAAATTGACATAGATAAAGAGCATTAAAGTTGTCTAGAGACGTCACTACTAGGTAAGAATTGTACCTGATAGTGACTTTAATTGACGAAACTTGAACGCACTGTATTTTCGTCATTTTTAATTTGACGAATAAAATAAACAAATACGTGTACAATATTTTTTAAATCTTAAGAATCAACTTGTTTTTGTTAAGGACTGTACTGGCCGTATAACTATAAGTTTATTGACTTTGTCCTATTTACCATTTTAAGTGAATTATTTATAGCTAACTTTAACTATATCCCTCTCCATCGCCTGAAACACAGGAATTCCTAGTTCAGGCAATTGTAAATCACCTGGTCTAATTATAATTATTTAGTTTTTAAGAGACTACCCTGTACAATGCTTATGACATTAAAAATATTTGATTTGATTTGATTTGATTTGATTTTTTAATAATGTAAGAGACGGAATTAATAGTTTTTTTTTGTCGTCTAGCCTATCCTCGATAAAATATATACAAACGTTAACATCTTAGAGGCAACATGGAGAAGATCTGATATTTCATAATACTAATCGGTATATCAGTTTCCAAGCTTATACACAGACAAACATATCCCGTCCCGTCCTAGTGTGAGTCATCCTCAATTCAAAATTATTCTCATAACAGTTTTTAGGGTTCCATATCTCAAAAGGAAGGAAACGGAACCCTTATTTTTTTATTTAGGCAACAAACAGTCACAATGAAAAATCACACAAGGTAAGTGAAAATCGCTTAGTAATAGACCTAGAGTGCCATAAAATATTGATACAACAACACTTTTATTAACACTTATTGGATCACTGTTATCCGTCCGTCCGTCTGTCTAGACCCTTTATCTCGGGAACGCGTAAAGGTAGCAAGTTTAAATTAATTACAAGGCTGTGGTCCCTTGAAGCTGTGAAAAAATCAAACATCTACGTCAACGCAATCAAAAGAAACGGCCGTTTATGTCGCATTTACCATACATTTGCAATGGGTATCAAAATGTATAGGGTACTTCCCGTTGACCTAGAATCACGAAATTTGGCAAAAAGCAAGAATTTGTAGTACAAGTACAGGAAAAAAATCCAAAAAACCGGTTTAAATACCTAAGGTTATAAATGGGGCGAGCCTCATTTATGCGGAACCCTCGGTGGGCGAGTCCTACTCGCACTTGGCAGGTTTCATATCGAAGATGCTGTACAAAATCTAGGTCACTCATGCACATTGTATTATGGAAGGGGCTAGAGTCCGTTATGCAGGCCTTTATAAACTCTAACAACCTTTCTTCACAATAACCTAACTTTACCCAGCGTCGCATTCAAGCACTGTGCCAGAGATAGCCGTCTAGACACAGCACAAGGAAATAAAGATATCCCATCAACAAGATAATTTAATATTAAATTGCAACGGTTAACACTCACGTATTTTTATCACAATAGGCGTGACGCAATACGTGAGTGTTAACCGTTGCAATTTAATATCAGTATGTCTCACGAAAGTTTAAATTATAAGATAATTTAAGATAATGAAATAACCTGACAGCTAAATAACTACGTGGGTGTGGTGCCAAGTTCGTAGATAATCAGATCATGACCTGCGGGTAGTTTTCACTAAAAATGTATTAGACATGTAATATGTATTTGCTTTTGAAATGCAAAAACAGTAACTTGCAATTGAAAGAGATGTCATGTATCACACAAAAAATGACCAAGGCCCCCAGTGAGCAGTGCTGGGATCGAACCAGCGACCAAGGCCCCAGTTAGCAGGGCTGGGATCGAACCAGCGACCTCCTGCTTTCGGGGCGGACGCCCTTACCACTAGTTACCACTAGGCTACCCGATCACTGAACTGGAATGATCGGGTAGAGGTAAGGGCGTCTGCCGCGAAAGCAGGAGGTCACTGGTTCGATCCCAGCCCTGCTCACTGGGGTCCTTGGTATTTTTTTCTGTAGTATATGACATATCTTTTAATTTATAAGATATGTTATGTTTTAAATAAATATAAGGTATATGAGAGACAAGTCAGGTCTTGAGAGTGACATATTTCTGAGATATGGTTCATATTTGGAACACTACCATAGTAACTATGTAGTTCAATGAAATTTCATTACCATCTGATCACCATCATGTGACGATCATAATCAACAACATTTTAGTCGAAAGTCATAAGACCGTATACCACCCTCATCCAATGGTTCCCGCGATTTCAACCATATATCTTATTCACCTATTTCAAAGCCTTTTAGAAATAAAATTGTTACTATTTAATCATAAATATGCACCATCTATTCTCTGATAACTCTGTGCAATGCAGCCGGGCCAAATATTTCCGCCCAAGCACTGCAAGCTCGTCCTGGCCGAGCCAAGTGCCCAACTTGTAAGATTTATGCGCAAGAGTTCCGAGGTATTGGATTCATTTGAACCACCGTATTTCAACCGGCTGTTTTCTTTGGCATGATTTCTGGTATGGTTTCTTGGCCGTTTAATTTGACAACGACATTTAAGAGTCCACATATGCGAGCAAGAAAACCAGATATAGAGCGGGATAGACCTAATTGCAAGAGCACGCGAAACATGAAAAGGCGATAGTAGGCGGGCGCGTCAAAATACACTGCATAATCAGATAATTGCGGTTTACACGTAAACTACGATTTCTGTAGATAAAAGCTTTTACCAGATTTAAGAACTAGTTATTACTTAACTATTTAACTAAGAATCATGTTTATAAATTCAAGGGTTTCGACGTTCTAACCAAAAACATGTAAAAAAGGACCTATGTTTGAAAAATAAAAGTATCGAGGTTTTTGTTAAAAATTATGTTTTCACGTTTACCAGTTTGAAGGAAATATGTTGAAGTTTTATGTGTATGAATATCAGATGCCTAGTTGTTATCAATATTGAGATCTAGACGTCTGAATGATAACAATTTGGCCACTGTGGCCTCTTAACAAATCAATAAAAATGTAATCGATTTAAAATTCATTGTATTGATCACTGTCTGCCTATCGATAAGACGCCCAACTATCAATCCATAGGAGTATGTCACGGGTTCAAACGGGGGCTCTTACCAATTAGCTTTTCGGTACAAAAGTACAAAAATTTCGCTTTAAGTACAAAAATAGGTATTATCATCTAATATTTACCCAGAGGAGATCATCGTGAGGAAAATTCCATATAATATTTGTCTCCAACCCATTTTGGGTCAGCGCTGAGACCATAGCCCTTTGCCCCTCGAACCCCCCTTTGACGTGCTGAATGTGACCTTAACGGAGGATCTAGCGATAGTACTTTTTTTTTGTGCGGGGGGCTTAGCTTGAGCCCCCATTACACCGTTTTAAAATAGACCTAGCGGTGAATCAAGCGATATATATTTGATTGCTCTTTATTGTAAACCAAATAGACTATTTAGCAACAGTCGTTACATAAATTACACAAATTAAAATTTTCTACAAACGACGAATACTGACGGAAGTTACTTGCCAAGCTAAGATAACAGGTGGAACATATAACGGAATATAGAACATCTAACCCAATTCTAGACATAAAATACTGCTAAAGAGATGGTTTTCACATAATGTAAATGAAACGAGCCCAATTTCGAATTTGGCACAAAACCGGAAGGCAATTTTACCGTTGTTGTAACGAACAATTGGCTGACACAGGTCTACGTACGGACTGAAAGAAAATTCATTATAAAGTTTGTCGTTACAGCTGAGTTGAAATAAATGTGACGCAAGCAGGAAAGCAATAAAGTGGTGATATTTGGAAACCCAGATTCTATACGTTTTTATTCATATTTGAAGCGAAAAAATATTTCAAAAGCTGCTTTGCCGCTAGCAAAAAGAATATAGGAATTTTGTTTTTCGACAAAAAAATATTGTGCAGCCTTTCAACACCATTAAAAAATATAAATATAAAACCACAAACATAAAGTGTTACATTTCAATGAAGATATTGCAAGTATGGGTATGTTTAATTTTTTAGATATAAATGTATTATTTATATGCATGCAGTTCTATATCACGCTTGTAAACGTCATGTAAGGATACAGGTTGGCAGTATGTTCACGTTCAGGCGTTGAGAAAGTATACACATTTTACAATGGTAAAGCACAATGAGTCACATTACTATACTCGTATGTATGTAAATTATACATTTAAAGATAAGTGGCCAATGCCCCTAGTGCCCAGGGCTGTGAATGAACCAGCAACATCCTGCCGCAAATGCAAGAGCATTATATAACGTCTCTACCAATTCATACAAATTTGATATATATTCAGAAAATAAAATGAAATATAACATTACCCGTTTCTGAAACATTGACAAAAATATTTATTTCAATAACAACAAAAACATGAATATTCTGCTTTTAGTTTCTCTATACGAGTACGAGTATTCGCTTTATTTGCTAACCTTATAATATGTAATGTTATTCTGAACGGAGCATGGAACTAGTGTGTCTAATTCAATTGCACTATATAAACAATGCACCGAACTTACAGCCGTGTCGAACTTTGTCTATCTGCTGTCTGTGGACTGCGAAATAGTGTTTAGCATATATTATCCTTGTTTAATTGAACATAAAAAAAAGATTAAATTAAATTAAATTAAATTAAATAATTATTTATTTCGGGCAGGACCCATAGATATTTTAGTACTGTACATTATTTCTTATTCACTAATGTTAGTAGATACATACATATAATTCCTATATTTAATTTAACGATAATCCGGATGAGCTACTTTAACATTTTTATAATAAACATTTAAATCCATAGTTAATAAAATTCATAAAGCAATAGAAAAATACAATAAAATCCAAAATTAAAATTAAAATGTCAGTAGATTACAATACAAAAACATAGAATTCTTAAATTTATTGATTAAAATTAAAATTTGTAATTATGGGATTATTGAAGTCAAGAACTAAATTAGGCCGGTACATGTCGAAATTTTCAATACTAAATGAATATACATATAAATAATTTGATTAAAAATTAATACAAAATAAAAATGTCATAAAAATGTTAAAATTATTAAAATTAAAATTACAATTGGACAGGATCATAAAAACAGAAACATAAATTAATCAAATTACCTACATGTCAAAATTTACAAAACTGGAGTGCATACCTACCCATTTACGCAGCATAGGTGAGTCCCACCTCTCGGCAAACACCTTGAGAATGCTGTTCGGACTCCCCTTCAACCTCCCGAGCAAGGAGGCACAGCGTTTCCTCATGATTGCATGGAATCCATCGACTCCAGCCTCCGCAAACATGCCCGACGCGCTGCACCACCGTCGAAGTCCGAGCAGCACCCTAAAGGCATTATTGTATTGCACGCGGAGAGCGCTGTACGTCCTCTGCGTATAATCGACCCATAGACTGCAGGTGTAAAAGCACTGGCAGTATGCCCTAAATAGGGTCACCTTTACTTCCTTCGTGCACCCTGCAAATCTCCGGGCCAACATATTGCAGCGGACGGACAGCGCTCGACGTTCCCTCTCGATGTCCATGTTGTCACAGAGATCTTCGGCGACCCAATGACCCAGATATTTAAAATGCTTGACTCTGTTTAGTTTAGTGCCACATAGCGTAATTGGTGGCAGAGTCTCAAAAGTTTTAGTACCGGCCTTAAAAACTAAAAACTCGCTCTTCTTAGCATTATATCTGAGACCATGGGCCACCGCATATCTCTCACAGACAGCGATAAGAGTTTGCAGAGCCCCGAGAGATGGTGCCAGCAACACCATGTCGTCTGCGTAGCTAAGGTTGTTCATGCAAACACCATCAACCGAGCATCCGACGTTGGCGCAGCTTAGTTCGTCAAGTAATCCGTTGATGTACAGGTTGAATAGCCGGGGAGATGTGACCCCCCCCTGCCTCACCCCGCTCTCCAACCTGTACTTCCCCGAATACTCACCAGCCCACCTCACGCTGTTATTTTGGCTATGGTACCAGTACTTAAAAAGTGACGTTACCTCACTAGGAAGACCGGTGCACGAAGCACGAAGCACGAGTCTTTTATATAAGACATTTTACGTCACACAACTGACACAACTTTCGAAGGAACTTCAAAAGCCAAACCTTCAAGAAAAGAGCGTACTCCCACCTTAAAGGCCGGCAACGCACTTGCGACACCTCTGGTGTTGCGGGTGTCCATGGACGAAGTTAATCGCTTACCATCAGGCGATTCGTTTGCTCGTTTGCCACCTATAGCATGAAAAAAAAGCCATTAAAAAAACATAATATCAGAAAACTGACTTACAAGTGAGACTATTTATTTACACGAAGGCAACTAATCCCAAGATTTGGCATAGGCACTAGTTTTACGGAAGCGACTGCCATCTAACCTTCAAACTACGAGGGTAAAAAAGGCCTTATTGGGATTACTCCGGTTTCCTCACGACGTTTTCTTCACCGTTAAATATCAAATTATATTTCATACGTAAGTTCCGAACTCATTGGTACGAACCAGGATTTGAACCCGCGATCTTCAGATTGTGAGTCACACGCTTACCTCTGAGCCACCAACGCTCTCGAATAGTTATAACTATTCATTGCATCCTGTTATCGCATTATTTTGCAACATAGATGAAGAATATTCGCCTAGTCTACTAGGACAATCCATCATATTACGTGATACCCCATAATTTAAGAAAATCGGGCTATTTTAATTTAATGTTTCGCAAAACCGTGTCTTGCCTGGGTTATACTCTGTTGCAACTCACGCCGGAGCCCGACAATATTTGCATCTATTACACATGTAAGCGTGTTCCGGGGAAATGCATCTTGATCGGGTCTTATGTATGCCGAGTGCCAATTTACCGCCGTACCTGCATAAACAATAGTTAGTTCGGTTTGTACTAGTTCTAGGATCGATGTGAAGTGGTGCGTTTAGAGCGCCCTTCCGGTGCTGGGTTTCTATGCAAATCTACGGTGATGCTTATATTGTCAAGGTTATTTAAACTAAAAAAACTAAAAAACCCTTTATTGTGTTCATTGACATAAAAATACTACGTCTGATATTTTTAACAAGTTTTAGGTCGCTATTGATTATTGAAAATGTAAGGTTCCCATTTTTCCTTTTTTTTGCTAGATGACGTGCTAGAGTGTAACTTTATATATATGACGTTAATAAAGACAAGCTAATTAAAAAAAACTAATTTTTTCAGTTCAAAGCTTTTAGTCATCTTAAAAATTTGTTAGGAACTTAGTACAACAAAAAATATATTGTAAAGTTTTCAATAATCGGTAGCGACCCCTAAAACTTGTTTAAAAATCCAAACAAAATCGGACGTAGTTTTTTTATGTCAATGAACACAATAATGTGGTGCCCAGTTTAAATTTTAAACTTCGACAAAATAAGCATCAAATACGAAAATCAAAACCGGGAGCATTACCTAGTTGCGTATTATTCTGCCTACCTAAAGGATGACTCACACTAGGGACGGGAAATAAACATACATACATACATAATTATAATAATAAATTATAAATATATATATATAACAGCATAAATCTACAAAGTAATACCAATTTGAGAACAATAAGCTTACTGAGGCGCAATCATAACAATACAAAGACTTTCCGAACAAAAACACCGACAAAATGTAAATTAAGGAGAGTTTTAAGTCAAGTTTAAAATTATACACATTTGGAACTTTAAATCCTAGATTTCTTGCGGAATAAAAACTTAAATGAACGACGACGTGCCAAGCATAGTCTGGACAGAACCGCGCGCTTGGGGCAAGTGAAAAGCGGCAGTACCTACTATGGGAAAAAGTAAGGTAGAAGTACTAGTGCCCGACGCTGCACTAGTATTCGACATGGGCACTTTATGTCAAAGTGATAAAGGATAAATTTGAACAACGAATATTTTTCTATATTCGAATTTAAACCTTGTCACTTTGACATAAAGTGCCCATTTCGAATACTAGTGCAGCGTCGAGCACGGCGCTGCACCAGTATTAGCCTTAAGTGGCGGTACTATAATGATCATTTTAGCCAATTTGTTCACTGCTGGACAAAATACGTCTCTTAAAGATTTCGACAATATTCAATATTCGATCTTAGTCCTTATTTTCGATAATAGGAACTTTGAGATTGATTCTGTAAGCCTATGTAATGACGCCACCGGGGGGAAATCTTAGTTCACTCGTTAGTATAAATAATGTAAGTAGGTACCTAGTATTAATTGGCGATGTAGTTAGTATGCTAGTCTAATATTTGAAACTACTTAACTTTTAGCATTGTAAGAAGAAGTCTGAAAGAGACAAAAACAAAAGCAAACCGTCTAACGTGGTACGGGCATATAGTGCAGAAGTATCAAAGCCATGCGACGAGGAAAGTACAAGGTATTTCTATTGAGGTAACTAAAAGGAAAGATAAGCCAGGAAAAAGATGGATGGACTGTGTGAGAGATGGTATGATAATATGGGAATGATGAGATGACGGGCGATAGAGACGCATGGAAGAATAATACATGCTGTGCCGACCTCTACTAAACAGAACAAGGGCAAGCGAATGACGATGACCTATATCCTAAGCATAAAACAAACAAAGGGGGTCAATGGTTACTCGCGTCCAGAGGAAGATTACCTAAGACACCCTGCACGTGTCCCCTGGGTGGTGCTAAAGAGTAATCAGCTTTGGCTGCTGCATTGCTCGAATACTACCTCAGAGCCTCGCAGCAACAGGAAACGTTCAAATACACTACTGATTTGAGATTACTGTCGGAGATTTTACAATGACTTCCCAGACTATTTATAAATTGTATTGGACGTGCAACTCTGCCATACGATGAAATAAATAAGCATACAACAAACTTTGTGAATATCAACATGCAAATGTGGGCAGCCCTACGCCATTTTGCAATGGACCCAAGAATATTTTGTATTTTGACAACCTTTTTATAACTTTATTTTTTTAAACGCTGATCTCTCGTGATCTGAACTGGATAACATCCAGGAGCAAGTTCAGGCAGCAGTGTAAAACAACTGCAGGCGTTGTGCGCTGCATACGGACAGAGCCGGCTAGAACGTAGTACAGTCACGTCTATAAAGATCTATACACTTTGGAACTTATTACAGGGGAAGAAGGGTCAAAATTGAATACAGATGCATATATATTTATGAAGCTGACCGTACCCATTGTGAAGAACGACGATCGAATTCTGATATCGCCTATTAATGGACAAGAAACGTCGATGTTTTTATTTTGCGCATTTAAACTTAGCCACATGGTAAAAGGTGTTGAGTATGTTCTTTAACAAAACTACTCTACATATGCTTCCTAGCATAGTTGGTAGTGACCCTGCCTACGAAGCGGGAGGTCCCAGGTTTAAATCCTGGTCAGAGCATTTATTTGTGTGTTTATGACGAATATTTGTTCCTGAGTTATGGATGTTTATCTATCTATTATATATATTATGTGTATCTATCTATTATATAATATCGTCGTCTAGTACCCACAAGCCTTATTGAGCTTACCGTGGAAATTAGGTCGATCTGTGTAAGATTGTCCCACAGTATTTATTTATTATTCATATAGCCTAAACCCCCTTGTGTATGTATAATAAGAATAAGAGTAAGCGTGTACCACAGACATGAAAAATACGGCGGATGTCACATGAAAATGGAATATAAAACCGTGTTGCGTCGTGTCGTATAAGAAGTCCCTATATAGAATCCAAAGAAACCCCTGGACCAGTTTATTTTCACCCGTAAGTAAAAAAACTGCCGGCGACAATGGTTTTCTAACAATTTACCCGTAATGCTAGCTCCATTTTACTCCGTGGCGTGTACCGAGCAATGAAATGTTACAGATCGATTCCCGAAAGCTGGTGCGGAATGTACGCTAAAGGAACCAATAGTCAGCCTGTTTTTTACTTGCTGGAACCAATTGACAAAAAATAACTTTTCATTAAATCATCATTTATTAAACTTTCATAATTAAAAAGAAAAACACTGAAACATTTTGTAACTTTTGAGATAATTATAAAAAAAAACAGTACTTTTGCCCAGTAGTCAGCCCTTAAGTCGTTCATTGAATCCCCAGTGCTCAGCCGTCACAAGGGCATGAAATTATTACTAAAACAGGTAGCTGAGCTTTGGAAACTCAGGAACCAATAGTCGGCCACATCAGTAAAATACATTTCAATGCGGCCGACGACTACTGGTTTTGTGTTGTATTCGAGTTGTAAGAGTATTGACTAAATTGATTAATTAAATTTTGCATCCAATACTGTGATTTACATTCACAAATAAAAAGAATTATCTACGTTAATATCCAAGTCGGCCCCCGACTACTGGACTTTTTGATAAAAAGGTAGGACCCAATAGTCGGCCGTCTCAAAATACTACTTTCGTGGAAAAAACATCAATTACAGTAGGAAAGTATACTCGTAAGCTATATAATATATTCTATATATTATATATTGTCACTAATATTTGTTCCTGAGTTATGGATGTTTTCTATGTATTTAAGTATTTATACGTAGGTATATATCTATTATATATATCGTCGTCTAGTACCCACATCACAAGCCTTATTGAGCTTACCGTGGGACCAGGTCGATTTGTGTAAGATTGTCCAATAATATTTATTTATTTATTTATTCAAACGAAAACAAATGCACTATAGTATCAAAGGAAGCGTAAGCAGCTTCCTAATTACTACAACTCTGAAAGTTAGCGAAAAAATGGTGGACATTGCACAACAGCACAGGCTCGCGGACTACGCTGGTATGAACTTATCTTACTTTCGCCGCCCGTCCCTGCAATACTCAACCGGTTTTCAACAAATAAGTAGTTGGAGAATGAGAATACATTCATGTTATTGGATAATTTAAAAACTGGCGAAATAAAATACCGAAAAGGGTGACTAAAGGTTCCTGGCTGACTTCTGGTTAAGTACTTTACCCAATATTAATTAATGACAGTCTCATATATTTTCCGCACCAGCTCTCTTGAATAGATCTGTACGCTGGTGACGAGACTACAGTGAAAAAAAATGTAACTACTAATTTAAAAAAAAGCATATGAACAATAAAAACCAGCAAAACGGTTCCCGTTTTAAATTCACTAGTGTGTACCGTAAAATGGGATGAGTTGGGACAAACACGAAGTTCAAACCTGGATAAAAGTTGATATTTAGATATGGCACGTTAATTTACTTAAAAGGTGTTCTGATTGTATAAATTTTAGTTGTTCAATGATAATCTGTCACTCCCCAGATTTTACGATAAACATAAAATATTACGAAATCCCAGCTCACCCCATAGTTAGGGTTAGAAGGGATAGGAACTGAGCAAGATGGGACAATTGCTAGAATTGACACAATATTAGAATAGGTTGACTTGCCAAGAGAATTAAGTAATTTTGTAACAATATGACAGCTCTGGTTTAGAAATAACAACTCACCCCTTTTGCATCCCTCTTCTCCCCATTCATGACCCAACTTCTCACCCCATTTTACGATAGTTTCAGAGCACAATTTTGAGTCTTCAAAACGAATTGAACGCGCGTCCCTTGCGTGCTATACACGTTCACGTTAATCGAGCTATCGGCACTCGTCACTGTCTCGCCAAATAGCGAATGCCTATCACGGCAGCGGCCATTTTGTTTTTAGTTTTGTTTTCTAAAGCGATTGCCTATTCGGAAACTATCGTTTGCCACTTTAAAAGCTGTTGGAACATAAATTTGACGTTTAAATTCAAAACGATTTTTAGATTTCAAAGCAGTAATATTAACCACAGTATAAAGTAAGAGTTTTTTACACTAGTAACCCGTCTACCAAACTTTTTCTGTTACTGAAATGAAACACTTTAATACATATAGATGGATTCACGAAAGCTGGCGCGAAATGTCTATGAAATTTATGACAGTTTCATACATTTTCCGTCACTTACTTCGGTGTCGGTTTACATATATTGTTGAAAGTGAAGTAAGTGACGGAAAATTATCATTCTGGTTTAGTCTCTTGGTTGACTGCTATTTATTTGTACTTTTTTACAATAAAGTTTAAATAAATATCTACTTCTACAATCATATTTTCTTTTGTCGAAACGACTTCCCGTCCGCCCGCGCATCAGAAATCATCTTATATTATTTTATTTTCTTGTAGATACTGAGATGTCCAATAAAGAGTACCTACTCTATGTATTTAACTTATTTAGGCTGGATTTGACCAAACTTTTTAACCAAGAGTAACGCTTACTTTTGGATACTAATGTCAAAATCCCATAGTAATTTGACGTTACTATCTGAGAGTAAGCGTTATTCTCGGAATAAAAATTTGGTAAACGCAGCCTTAATGAGTGTACCTACATACTCTAAAGATGTAAACGGGAATAAACGTTATGGCCAAAACTGCCCTTAAATAAATTAGTTCATGCAACAAAATAATGGTAATGGTAATTTTGTAGTGCTTGTCTTGCTAATGAAAAGTACAGATAAACAAAAGGTTGTTTCTACACACTTCCGAATTAAATGCACACCAAGTACAAATTACAGACTGTGTACCTACAAATATAAAAAGGAGACAAAACAACACAGTTGTTCAAAAACGCACAAGTCAACTGGCCTTGAAAGAACGAGTAAGCTCACCACCAACACTGTTTTAAAGATACTGAAGTATGTTAGGTGTATATTGTTTTTTGTAAGTGTCTTTATAATATTATCTTCTGTTACCGCGATTTTTATTCATTGACATAACACTTTAGAATGGATTAATCGCGTTTATTAACACCATGATCCTACGTTTCGAGCCCTTAACAGCACTCGTTTTCACAGGGTTAAGATGATGACTGAGAGAATGCAAATTCTCACCGTCAATCAAAAAAATTTGCACAAGTAACTTTTTAAACGCGATTAATCCGTTCTAAAGTGTTTAATTTCAATTGTCTTTATAATTAAACAAATAGCATAAAATCAAAACGAAGGAACAAACTTTAACAACGCCACGAAACGTACATTCATCTTCATATAACTCCAACTTGAAATAAATCTGGTACAAAACGAAATCCCAAAGAGAGCGCTAAATAACTTGTGACTCGAAAACATTTCAGTTGACCGGTCGCGAGCCAGTAAATTTAAATACAGATCGCGTACCACTAGATGGATCAAAAGACAATGCCTACTCCACACGCATAGGTTATTTTGCGTGCGACTGTGGCACCGCCCTGGCGTTTATTGGGTCAATTAGTAGCCGACATTTGAAAAAAGTTGTACCATGAAAACTTCATAGTCTTAAATGCTTTTGCCATGTCATGAGTTGGTTGTCGCACACCTCACCTTTTTAAAGAGATATGAGAGGTCAGGTAATGGTTTGTTCGTCCAACTTTTATATTGACACATGGATCGCAATTATTTGCGACATTTCAGTTTTTATTTAGAATAAAAACTGGTTCTTAATACCTATATTTTGTTTTCACCCTGCATTCAAAAGTCTATTGTCTCTACAGCTGACTGTAGTTGTTTACGAGTTCTACACACAGCCTCGCATTGAGGCTCCACTGACATTGCTTCTGTCCAAGATTTTCTTTTAGCTTCCATTTATGCAGATTTAGCGTTAAAAATATTATAATATATTCCAGGGCCTTCAGTTTCAGTTTAGGTTCAGTTTATGTTCAGTTGTATGGAGGCAACTCAGATTAGGTCGTCAACTGAATCGCGTTAAGTTAAGACGTCATGGTAAGGCCTCAGAGATCGTATTATGGTAAAAACCAAAGATAAGGTAAGTGTCCTCTGACCCCCGTACTAGTGTAAACTGTATCACGGTGGGTCAGTATGGGCAATTGTAGTAGAAATGTAGGTAGGAGCCACTTAACTTCAACCACTTCACTTGAGCCAACCAGGATTAGCCGACTAACCCGAAGTTAGCTGTCAAATCCTAAACTAAAAACTTAGATGGATCAATAACGAACTCTGGGGTAGTTGCCTAACCCCATGTGGTGAAAGTGGCGCTAAGATTACGCTATAGTACCAAGAATCTTCTTATGCGTATACATAGTCTATAGGAGGTAATCTAGTATTTAAACATTCCAAATCCGGCCATTCGTGAACTATTTTACACTTTAGGAGAATATAAATCAAATCAACAAGACTCGCCCGAGTTACTAACTTTTTAGCGTCGAGTTCATGTGAATCATGAAAGATAGCGCGGTTTTGTAATTTTTGACTTATGAGCACTACTGTCGCTGTCTATGGTCTTTTTTTTAGCACTTGGTGCAATCGCCATCAGAAAAATTGGAACGGCTAGCGGCTAACGTGCTTAAAAATAAAAATTGTACGAAGTCTAGAAACTGCTTACTTTTTTATGAGAATCGGTTCACCCCTTAGTCTTTCATTTAGCTCCCTAATTTTGTGTGTTAAAATTACAATATCAAAGATATAAGAACAAAAGAAACCTGTTCTTTAGCTAATTTCAATGATTTTGTATGCAATCAATGGCGATATTTTCCATTTTACCAACTGACAAGACAATGAAATGAAAAAAAAACAGTATTTCTAGCCAGAAAGGAGCAAAGTGGAAGCACAATTTTACGGTACACAAGCAGTGTGTATCAACAATATCAACATTAAAACTCCATCGTTCATTTCTTTATTTTAATCAAACTTAGATAGTTCCCAACCGAGCATAATGTGATAGAGCAGAAATTAAATCAGAAACGTCGCCGACTGCCGACGGCCGCGGCGTAAGTTATAAATGATTACACTTGTAGCAAACTTTGTCTTGGTGTTGTGGTAATTTGTACGATGTCTTGTTTTCATTCCTGTCTTCGAGTTCCAATGTGCTAGAAATTAGTTTAACACGCGATTTAAGGTTGTTTAAACTTAACCGTCTACCCTTATAATATATGTAATATTTGGGAATGACGTCACTTCCACGTAAAAGTCATCATAAACGATGACTCTCGCTAGATCGGGCTGGGCCAATATGTGATTTTATATTACCGTCCCGGCCTGACCGGGCCCCGGCCCTAAGCTGGTCCTTAGCGTGTCTAGTGAGCATGCTACATCTCACCGAAACACATGTATAACTTACATTTATCCATGCAAGTGTCACTGTAGACAATATAATCATAATTTAACGCACGGAGTTGTTTCCTTTACGCCCGACACTACATGGCGACCCTGTCAGTGCAGCCTTGTGCTGCAGGGAGAGGGTCTGTAGAGAAGATACGAATTTATTATTTGGTACCGTGCTCAATTCCTCACGCAGGCTATTTTACAATCGTCATGAGACATATAGGAGGAGCCAAGGTATCCAGAAATAACTGAAAACGTCTCTGTCGACGAGGTGTTAGACCGGAATTCAAAATCAGAATCAGATTTTTTTTATTTCCTATAATACTTATTTACATAGGTGACAGGATATATTTGTATGCATCAGTATTCAGTCGAAGACGACATGCAAATATTTAACAATCCCAGGTCCAAACGAAACACAACATTTATATTTAGCAATACTAAAGCGTTTTCACATTACTTACCTTTTTTTATTGAAGAGCAACAAACTATCGTCTTGTTTAATTTCACCAAAAGTTGAAGACTGCGCTAAAGGCGCTACAATAGTAAATAAACGAAGCCTTGGTACAGTAAATAGTTTTGCTACAGTAGGTTCAATATCCCGTCTGTTTTATACTCAAAACAAGAATATGTTTTTTTTTATATGAATAGTAGGTTAAAACAGAATCGTCTTACGTAGTTTTCAATAGATATGGCAGAATATGCAATTTTACACTCAGCTATCCTAGTTAGTAATAAGTACCTACTCTGTACTTACGGTTATGTTTTTTTTTTGCGTGGCAACGTAGTCTTACTCTAACCAGCCTAGCTCGTCTATGAAACCTAGTTTTATTTTTAGGTTGCTTACTGCCTCTTTTATTGTACTCGGACTCCCTAAGCATTTCCTGTACAATTCGAACTGATTACTATCTACATAGGGGGATATCTTTTATTGTTTCCGTCAGAACCTTATTTTTCATTATTACATTTTAAGTGCTAAGAACAACACATAATATTCTCTAGTTAGGGCACCTTTCCTCCGGAGCTTTGCTGCGCTAAGTTTATATTCGAATAGACCAAGCTATGCTATGAAGCAGTGGCGGAAAAGCCGGACTTGCCTTAGTTACCTTGCCAGAATTTACACATCGATCTAAAAATCGAACTAATTAAAGTTATCAAATGCGCGCGTAGTGCGCCCGTTGATATTATGAATGAACAGCGCGAGTTACAAAATGTTGTCACACGCAAAGTGGCGCCACTGCCGCGCGGCCAGCGTAACGTGGTCTGCATGAACGAAATCGGTTATAGCCGTAGCAATCCGCATGCTGACATCCCGCTCTCATTGACTAGCTTACAACCGGGCTTTCAATAAAAATATATCTGTACTGTTCTTACCTTCGAAGCAACTTCAAGTGTGTTTTTTAGTGAAAAGAATTTTATCAAATAGTGTTGGAAGTATTCCGTCTAAGAGGTTTGTTTAGTTCGTCCTGACTTCCGACAAGCTAGCAAATGCACAATTGGTTTTGGTAAGAGTATTGCGCTAAGACTTGGTCTCAACGAGTGACCAATAGCTATTTTCAACCTATGCAGTATTCGTACTGTGTTGAATCTGTACACTCCTCGGCCTCGGCTTCCGATCCATTTCCGAAACAAACGAGCGACACCCGGGCACAAACAGTGGCTCATTAGCTTTGCTGCGTTTATTTTTATTCTTCCCTCCTTGCCTCCTGCCTGTCTCGCCTCGAGGCAGTCATAAATATTTCTTTGTTATACAGTTGCAAGTTGGGTCACAAGATAGGAAGTCAAAGTGCGGACAAAGTCCCGAATTCTCATAAAAATTCTGCTACGTCGTTAGTCACAGAGGGTAGCTAGGTTTTAATGTTTTCAGTTTTTCTTAAGATTAAATAGCTTTGGACATTTGACGTCATATTCAAATCTCACAACTAAAAAATAAAAACCAAATTTAAGTAACTTTAGGTTCGGAGAGTTTCTGAAAGAACGAATAAAATTAGTTAGATACTACAAAAAAGACTTAGATGATAGAAAGACTCTTGATGGTGTTTCTATCTAGATAACAAGAGTTAAAGCCCACTTACTCTATGGTCTCTATGTCAGGTGACTTCCGAGGGCTCCAAGCTCAGACGTAATTCTTTCTATAGAAATTAATTAATTAATTAATTAATTAACGGCCTCCTAGCCTAGTTGGTAGTGACCCTGCCTACGAAGCAGGAGGTCCCGGGTTCGAATCCTGGTCAGGGCATTTATTTGTGTGTTTATCACGAATATTTTTTCCTGAGTTATGGATGTTTTCTATGTATTTAAGTAGTTATATGTATATGTCTATTATATATATCGTCGCCTAGTACCCACAATACAAGCCTTATTGAGCTTACTAGGTCGATTTGTGTAATGCCCATCCCTGATTGAGCGTGGAGACCTGTGCTTCCGCTGTAGTAAGCCGGGCCACAGGGGGGCGGACTGCCAGGCTGAGGCCTTTTGCGCAGTCTGCCACCAAGCAAAGCTACCAGCGGGGCACAGGATGGGCGGCTCCTCCTGCAACCCGCCAAGGGTCAAGGGGATTGAAGCCCGGAATACCAGGACCAAGGCCTCCGAAGGGGCCTCCCCAGCGGTAGTCCCCCCTACACAGGAGGAAAATGAGGAACAACATATGGAGTAGTAATGCCAGTACGACCTCAACACACTGCTCAGGAGGTGCTCCAGTGCAATCTGAACCACTGTGCCCGCGCTCAAGATTTGCTGATGCAAAACATGGCGGAGTGGGGAGTTGCCTTGGCAGCAGTGGCGGAGCCATATGTTGTTCCTCCGCGGCCCAACTGGGCAGGTTCGGGGGATGGCCGGGTGGCACTGGTCGCCCCCTCAATGGGAGCGCCCCTCGCCCCGGTGGAGAAAGGGCTGGGATATGTGGCTGCAAAATGGGGAGAGATATTAGTGGTGGGGGTGTATTTCTCTCCAAACCAGCCACTGGACGCTTTCCAGCGATTCCTAGGAGGCCTGGAGGGGGCAGTGAGGAGGGCCGGCCGGGTGCCTGTCTTGGTGTTGGGGGACTTCAACGCCAAGAGCGTGGCATGGGGGTGCCCGCACACAGACCGGAGGGGGGCCGAGGTGATGGACTGGGCGGCCGCAGCGGGCTTAGTCCTTCTTAACCACGGCAACGCGCAAACGTGTGTGCGCCGGCAGGGGGGCTCAATAGTGGACCTCTCTTTCACATCCCCTGCCATAGCAAGGCGCGTTGCCGAGTGGCGCGTTATGGAGGATGAAGAGACCCTCTCGGATCACTTATACATCCGTTTGAGGGTCTCCCCGCTGCAGAGAGTGGTGCCGCCAGTCCCTGGTGGCAGACGAGCACGAAGCGGATTCCCCAGGTGGTCGCTGGCCAAATTCGACCCGGAGCTGGCAAAGGAGGCCGCCATCTTAGAGGCGTGGAGCGCCCCCCCTCCGACCCTCCGCGGGGTCGACGAGAAGGCGTCCCACCTGAGGAGGTCACTAACGGCAGTCTGCGACGCGGCGATGCCCCGAGCAAGCCTCCCTTGGGGCAGAGAGCAGGTGTATTGGTGGAGCCGCGAAATCGCCGCCTTCCGCGCAGACAGCAACGCCGCCCGCCGGGCCTTCACCCGGTGCCGTAGGAGGCGGCACACCCAGGAGGAGGAGGACCTCCTGCATGCGCAGTGGGCCGGAAAGAAGGAGGCCCTCCAAGAAGCCATCCGAAAAGCCAAAGACGAGGCATGGGAGCAGTTCTTGGCAACCCTCACCAGGGATCCATGGGGGCGCCCATACAAAATGGTGCGCGAAAAACTCCAATGCGCCCCCCCCATGGAATCCATGGAGCCAGAACTCCTCCGAAGAGTGGTGGAAGGCCTCTTCCCGGATGCGGAGGAATTCGTTCCGCCCAGGATGGCGCCCCCAGCGGTGGAACCAGAGGGCCTCCTCGTCATTCCCCCTGTCACGGACGCCGAGCTGACGGGGGCAATGCTCCGGCTCAGGGGCGCACGGAAGGCGCCGGGCCCCGATGGGGTGCCAGGAAGGGTCCTGTTCGTGGCATTGCAGCAGCTCGGGAATCGCCTCAGATCCCTCATGGAAGAATGTTTTGAGGAGGGGCGATTCCCGGAAAAGTGGAAGGAGGGGAGGCTGTGCCTGCTACGGAAGGCAGGGCGCCCACCCGACTCGCCCTCTGGCTACCGCCCCATTGTGCTGCTGGACGAAGTGGGCAAACTCTTTGAGAGGATAATGGCGGCTCGCATCCAGCAGCACTTAGAGGAGACGGGCCCGAACTTAAATGACGGCCAGTTTGGGTTCCGTAAGGGGCGGTCCACGATCGACGCAGTGGGCGCCTTAAGGGCCTTCGTGGAACAGGCGGAGGCAAGAGGGGAGGGAGTGGTAGCAGTGTCCTTGGACATTGCCAACGCCTTTGGCTCCCTCCCATACGAGGTCATAAGAGAGGCACTCCGGTTTCATGGAGTGCCTCTCTACTTAAGAAGGATAGTGGAGCACTACCTGACGGGGCGGGTAGTGCTCTACGAACAGGGTGGGGAGAGGAATGAGAGCTCGAAGAGGTGCTCAGGAGAGCCGAGGTGGCGACCGAACTAACGGTCCACCGAATCGGCCTCCTGGGACTGCGGGTCGCCCTACCGAAGACGGAGGCCATGGTCCTCGGGGGGGGAATTGGATGGAGGATGGGGGCGGGAACCGCCCTGAGAGTTGGAGGGGAGCGGGTCCAGGTTAAGGCCCACATCAAATAACTGGGCCTTATACTGGACAGGAGGTGGAGCTTTGAGGAGCACTTCGCGAGACTGGCTCCTCGTCTCGTGAGTGCTGCCTCGGCGTTGGGCCGGCTATTGCCCAATATTGGCGGGCCGAACGCCCCGTGCAGGCGGCTCTACGCGGGCGTTGTGCGCAGCATGGCGCTGTACGGGGCGCCAATCTGGGCCGGGAGGCTGAGCAATCGCTCCGCTGCACTCCTCCGGAGACCACAGAGGGTGGTAGCGCAGCGCATGGTGCGGGCGTACAGGTCTACCTCCCATGCAGCGGCATGCCTCCTTGCTGGCACCCCGCCTTGGGAGCTGGATGCGGTGGTGCTGGCAGAGAGGCACCAGCGGAGGGATGAGGCTAGGAGGAGGGAGGAGCCCCCAGACCCGGGGGAGTGGGAGAGGGCGGAACGAGCGGCAGAGGAGCAGCTCAGGCGTCGATGGAGAGAGGCGCTGGAGGATAGCCTGTACGGGGTCAGAACCATAGGGGCTATCCTCCCAAAGATGGAGGAGTGGGTCGACCGGAGGGAAGGGGCCCTGACCTTCCGGTTGACGCAGGTGGTGTCCGGGCATGGTTGTTTCGGACACTACCTGCATCGAATAGGGCGGGAGGAGGACGATAGGTGCCATGAGTGCGGCGACGAGGATGACACGGCCCAACACACTCTGGAAGAGTGTGACCGCTGGGCCGTGGAAAGAGCTGCCCTCGTCGCGAGGACTGGTTTGGTGGACCTCTCGCTGCACAGCGTCATCGCTTCGATGCTGGGCAGCGAGAGGAATTGGGATGCGGTGGCCTCCTTCTGCGAAGAGGTTATGGCGCAGAAGGAGGCAGCGGAAAGGGAGCGGGAAGACGCGGTAGATGCTCACCCGCTCCGTCGCAGGCGGCGGGGTCGAAGGCGCTTGGCGTTCATTCGCCAAGACCCTTAACGGGGCCAGCGGGTTCGGGTCCCGCATTGCACGGCCCCACGCCGTTGGGGGGGAGGTCAAAGCGTTTCTGACTTCCCCCTCCTTGTGCGGATGCCCCGGCACAAAGCCGGGGCCGCCGGAGGGCACCGAGGTGGAATAATATTGATCCCACGGTGCTCTCATTAACGGCCAGGAGGGAAACGCCGGTGTGGAGTTTAGTGGGTAGGGCCGCTCTGCTTCCGCGAGAGCTAGGAGAAGGAGCAAGCAGCGGCGAGTCCCACACACCCCCCAAATGACCTACCCGAGGTCGGGGGACGGTGCGTGACTGCATTCTCCACACCGTCAAAAAAAAAAAGGTCGATTTGTGTAAGTATTATTATTATTTATTAAACTGACAGATCGTCCCGTCCCGCCCCGTCCCGTCCCGTTCTAGTGTGAGTCAACCTTAACCGTTGATTGATTAAATGTTTACATTTGTACGGGAAATGAAACTACCTATTATTATTATAATCGATAATCGTATTTATTATAGGCATTTCGCATTCAATTTTGCTTACATGGGGAGATTTATAAACCTTGCGATGTCGTAGATGATGTGTGATGATGTTTTTAGCCGGAAATCATTTTTCAAAAGTGCTCAAGTTTAAATCCGATCAAGCAATGAGTAGTATTGATTTTGGTTCTGATTCAATGACCGTTAGTTATATACACAAAAATCGTAACACATGGAAACCCTACTTGTAAGGGTACTCCGTACCTTTTGTAGGTACAAAGATAATCCGAACTTGACTGAGAGTGTTTCCTGCACTCCACGGGTCTATAGCTTTCTGCGAAACAGAATAGCCGCAGGCTCGGTAACTCGTGTTTCCAACCGGCTATCCGGTTAGAAGGGCCGTGTTAACAAACATCCTAACAACTTTAAGATGTAAAAAAAAATTATATTTTTTTCTTAATTTAGTAGAACGGATCGTATACTTATTTGGGGACGAGGAAGTCATTTTAAGGTTCCGTAGTCAAAAAGGCTAAAAGGGAACCCTAATATTTTCGTCCAGTCCGTCTGTACGTCCGTCCGTATGTCACAGCGGGTTTACTCACTATACAGCATATGGTAATGCAATATGCCCGAACGTATAAATGGCCTTTCAAATAATGTTTAATATAATATAAGGTAGTATACATGTTTTTTTACAGAGAATATTCTTATTTGCGCCGTCATCAATTTGTCGTACGTAAGAGATATATTTAATATACTAGATTTGAATTGTTTCAATTCAATACAGGCATATTTCGCTACCTACAGGATGGGATATTATTACCAACACATTTTGCGGCCTGTAGGTCCACCACGAACATCTAACATTGGCATTGACGGATTAATCTCTATCATAACCAATAAGCAAGTGTGAAAGAGAGGGAAATACAATTTTTCGATCGTTCAATTTTCATGGTACGTTTTTTGGTTTTTGCACGCTTCTAAAGTTACAAAAAACCTAAGCCTTACCCATTAAAGTAGGTATTAACCTAAAGCTCCCAGTATATCAACCAACAAAATTCGTACGTGTATTAAGTTCATGAAAACCCTTTGAGTATCAGAAATGCATTTTATATCAGCCGTAACCGCAGCCTCAAAGGCTATGCTTTTAATATCCCGAAGTCGATTCCACTTTGCAAAACGGTGGATGAAATTTTCACGAGTTAACCGTGGAAGTAATGACATAGGTGCCATATTAGTATATAGGAAGAAACCGACCAGAATCAGTCACGCTGTACGGGAATTCGATAGCTGCTGGGTTATAATTATAATAAATACAAAATAGCTGACCGTTTCAGAGCAAAATATATTGACAACTGGTAAAACAAAAATGTATCAAAAAAACTAGACATCAAAATAAATAGACAATATAGTTTCTGTATAAAACCTCCACACACGCACTGAGGATTCCGTTCCACCACACAATTTTAACTGTATGTAACTGTCTGTGGTCGCATAAATTTAGTTTCTTAATATGCAAAGATATGCGACTTTATGGAGTAAAAGACTTTGTCGCTTACCGATTATACGCTATTACAGTAAAGATTCATCAAGAAATGAACTTTATCAACAAGCGACAAAGAAGAATTGCATATACGACGACCGGTTGGCGTAGTTGGTAGTGACCCTGCCTGCTAAGCCGATGGTCCTGGGTTCGAATCCCGGTATGGGCATTTATTACAGGCTGTGCCTAGTTTGGGGCCGAAGGATATTTTTGATATTGTGATTCCTAATTCTTGCTACTGTTTGTTAATTTTGTATGTTTTATTAATCTTTGTATGCTTTCATTTCATTAAACTTTCAGTACGTCTCAAACAATGCCAATTATGTTAGCAAAAATCAAAAATTAAAAAATTAAAAAAAAAAATTGTGTGATGAACACAGATATTTGTTCCTGAGTCATGGATGTTTTCTATGTATTTATGTATTTGTATATTATATATATATCGTTGTCTGAGTACCCGTAACACAAGCCTTCTTGAGCTTACTGCGGGACTTAGTCAATTTGTGTAAGAATGTCCTATAATAATATTTATTTATTTATATTTATTTATATGTATTAGTCACGGGAAACCGCGGTGACATACTTTTTCAGACTTTCAGAGCGATTATTTCCGAAAATATTCGATTAATCTAATTTTTGTGTATAAGACCTTTACTAAAGGGTCAGTAATCAGTTTAACGGGAAAGGTACTAACCTTTCCCCTTAAAATAAGCACATATAGTTATTATAGAATTTAAACTAATTTAAACACTCACGTATTAAGGTAAAGACGATGAACTATGGCAAGTCCGCCGTGGCAGAGCATGCCTTTGATACTAGCGCGCTGCATTATCTCCGTTTCGATAGAATGAGAATGAATGCTTTACCACGCAAAATACGCGACGCTATCAAAATGGAGCGGCGCCCTAATTTTAATCGAGATAGTGGATGTGCGGTGCCACTGGCATGGAAACCTATAGTACATAGTCGAAAGTTCGGTGCACGAACATCTAACATTGGCATTGACGGATAAACCTCTATCACACCAATCAGCAAGTGTGACAGAGACGGAAATACAATTATTAGTTATCAATGTTCGGGTAGTGATAGTGTAGTGAGATTGGTGTGCTGGTCGCCGTTTACATTGGGTGAACCAGATCTACAGTCGTACAAGGGCGCTGCGCGCAGCAAGAATCATCGCGCACGATCGTTGACGCTTGATAATGGCATCCTGAGATGTCCGAAACATGTCGCGCATAGTAATAATTATATAATTTTAATCTTTAGTACCTATAGTATATGTTAATGTCATGTGTGTGGACCATTGTTCTCTGTAATAAATGATTATAGAGACTAAAATTAAGTGAGTCATATCCGTAATTTTATTATAACATATAGTTATACTTGAGGCCACTGAGGTCAAATTGTAATAATTCAGACGTCTACATATAAAGGTACCTGATATTTACATTCAACTTCAACATATTTCCTTCAAACTGGTAAACGGGAAAACACGATTCTTAGTTAAATAATTGAGTACCTAATAACTAATTTTAAATCTGGTAAAAGCTTTTAACTACAAACATTATAATTTAGTTGTAAACAGCAATTAACTGATTAGGTACGGGGTTTATTTTGACGCGCCTCCGTATTATCGCCTTTTCATTTTTCGCGTGCTCTTGCAATTAAATCTATCCCGCTCTATTTAGCTTGAGCATGTGGACAACAGCCTTAATGTTATTATGACATATAGTTATCATGGTAGTATTAAACCAGCACAAATCAATACACGAGCCTTTAATCCCGTATTAGCGTAATCCTTCATTCGCTTAGTTTTGGCGTCTGATGCGCCTCTAAGCTTCAGTAATCTCGCGCCTCGGGAATCAGGCATAACATGTTATTATGAAATTCATTTAGAATCTGTGTGCTCACCATGAGTAATACGTTAGCGGCTGCGCGTTTCTGGTGTAATACTGATGGCATTTATTAAAGAAAATGTCTTATGTATGAAATTATCTGGATTTGGGTTAGTTTCAGAGCTAATACGTCTTTATCTTAAACTTTTTTTTTATGTTATCTCGTGCAAAACACAGTTTTGGACTGCATTGTTACAACTATGAGTACCGATATTTGAAAAAAAAATTAAAAGAACTTCGCGAAAAAACTCTACCTCCAAACGTTTATAAATAAAAACATATATTTAGCAGATATTTTCATTTCATTCCCGGCGCTAAGTCTTTCGCGGCTCTGATGCAACGTTCCAGATTGCATTTTTAAATCTCGCAATTATTTGCGCCACTATACAGCGATTTTAGTACACTCGAGTGGAAAAGGTGGCAGCTTCCTAGGATTTAATTTAACGGTTGGGTTGGCTATCTTTTTTGCCTTGGTTAATATTAGTAGTCATATAATTTAAACTATCGTGAGTCATACTGACATTAAATTGCAACGGTTAAACCGCGTATTTACTAAAGCCACATAGCAATAAAAATACTCACGTATTTTTATTACTATGGGCGTGACATGTTTTGAATGCATCGGGCAGTCATCATCGGACAGACAGAGTGGTGTTGTCACCTTCGCGGTTCGGGCATCACGGGAAGGGGACAACAACACTCTGTCTGAATGTAGTCATGTTTATATTTTCTCGTCGCTGGTATCATTCATCATTAAATTCCTTCTTATTTAATTTATTAATGTTAAGATCTCCAAAATAGTTATGTATAATATAAAATGAATGACCTGTAAAATATTTTTTACCAATAAAGTACTGAAACTGAAACTGAAGCGAAAATAGTATATATAATGAAAAATTTGTGTTTTCTTAGAGACTTTGTTTGTCATTGACAGCTGATTATTCGAAATAATTCAAATATCGCTGATTTCAGATTTAAAAAGCATAGAGCATTAAAACTTCTGGAGCATAGACGAAACTGGAGATTTAAGGCAGCTATACACTACTCGTCAAATACGCGCGTTTCTAATAAATAATATGAAATAGGTTAAGGGGAAACGTAACAAATTAATATGTAATAATCATCTATGTAAACAGGAAAGGCGTCCCGTTACAGGCTGGTATATGGTGGGTTTTATACAACTTAGATTTTCGATTTTAGAGAGGAGGGAGTGTTCGCCTTCTTGCATTAAGTCCTCATATTTGGTTTTATGGCTATCACGCTTAAATGAAACCGCCTAAAGTGTGAATAAAATTAACTAATATACAGCTATTACTTCATACTTACTAACTTAGTTAACTTGATTTGTATGTGGTCTAGGTAAAAAGTTATAAGAAGGGTTTTTAAAAAATACCACGATTATGGCAAACAAGCATACGGCCCGCCTGATGGAAAGCGGTCACCGTAGCCTAAGAACGCCTGCAACCCCCAGAGGGAGGGTGTCATATGCGCGTTGTCGACTCATTAAAATCTTGTACACCCCTTTTTTGAAGAACCGCATACAGTAATCTTTCGGGAAAACCTCGGCACAGAGCTCATTCCACACCCGGAGCGTCCGCGGGAGCAAATTCCTCTGAAACCACACAGTGCGCGACTATTTTGGTTGCAAGGTGTGTGGATGAGCGCCCTGTCGATGGCAAACGGTGCGATGGTGAAAAGTGGCATCATGTCTGGCATGACTGGAAGAGATCCCTCATAGGGATAAGTTCGCCTTTGTTGTATCAAATTGTCTATGTTACTGTGTTTCTTGTATTTCTTGTGTTATTGTACAATAAAGCTTATACATACATACATACATACATGTCAAACAATTCTTCAGAACACAACCCATTGTATAGGCGATAGAAAACACATAAGGAGGCAAAGTCTCTCCTTAGACGTAAGGGATCAATACCGACTGTGAGCTTGGGATCGTCGACAATTTCGGCGCATTCAGCCGCTCCGCCCGCTTTTACATTATTAGTTAATTAATTCTCCAAATCAGTGCTTATCTCTCTTAATTCTCTCGATCAGTGCATTTCTCCATTTTCTTTAACTCGTATTTCTAAACATGACCATCCACCAATCTTCATCCAATCCATTATTACGCACTAAGCCCAATCGTGGACACGGACGGTTCCGGATCATGAGGGACCCTCGAGCATGTTCCGGTCGTCAATAACGAGACCCATAAAAGGTCAAGAATTCCGGTGTTCACAAATCTATTTGAATGCGTTCTTCCCTGGCAAGTATAATTCGACATGTAAGACTTTCATACATATTCTAAAATTCGAACACACTAGAACGGGGCAAGGGGTGGTACGTTACGATCTGTCAATTTGTATAGAAATATTTTTTTATACAAATTTTATACGTTTTCTGTAGAAACTGACAGATTGGCCCGCACACGTCAGTCCGTCCTTTACGCTCACGGTAGACCGGGCCGGGGCCGGGATGATTTGTCAATTTCTATAGTATCTCCAAATTTATAATTTAGAAAACATTACATGATAATTTGAAATTATCATGTAATGTTTTCCATAGAAATTGACATTATCGTCGTTCTTATTATACCAGATGATATGATATTATAAAGTTAACGTGTCCAAATTGAGTACGGATTTTTAATCAAAGCCTTCTTTGTCGGAATGTTTTTAGCCACGTTTGTAAAGGCAGTCATCTCCACCATATTTAGTTCAAAATGAAAGTAATCGTAGAATCTCAATCATGAAGTTATGGCCCCGAATTGACTCATGGTTTTAGTGTTATTTTCTTTTGTTCACCGGTCTTTATAATTATACTGCATAGTCAAAAGTTCTTTGTTCAAAAATTTTACTGCTAATAGGAATGACGACTAGGTTCAAAAACTATCATTCTAATAAAATACCTCCAACAAAATAAACAAATTAAAAATAACTTAAATAAAATAACTAAGAAGAAAATTAAACTAAAAAACTAATAGCCCCGGCCCCTGGGGCATGGTCCCATGAATGCTGGCAGCGTTCCCTCGCTGTATCGCAATACTTATGCGTTGGGCGAGGTAGCTGCCAGCCTTCTTATCCCCGGAGACGTCGACCAGACGTTTGGCCAAGTCTTTATCCAGGCTTTGGGCCGCTGGACCCCACGGACCAAGGGTCTCAACACCAAAAATCTAATTAGTCTGTCAGTTAGATTGTCTAAAATGATTAGACACGTATTTTTTCCTTTTTTAATTTAACTAAAATTGACGAAGATATAGAGCATGGCTTTTGACGTCACTACTAGGTAAGAATTGTAACTAATAGTGACGTTACGCGAAACTTGAACGCACTGTATTTTCGTCATTTTTGATTTGACGAACAAAAGAAAAAATACGTGTACAATATTTTTTAATATTCTAAAAGACTGAGTCAATAAATTTTTTGAGATACAATTTAGAACGGGATATTACACATGTATGTTTATTTAAATGAGCATGGGCCCGCTGGGCCACCAATTCCGGGAAAATGCTAAGAAGAAAAGTTTGTTTTAATGATCACCCGATATTTCGGGACTGCGAGTTTTTAGTTGTGGTCTGTCTACCCAAACACAGTAGCGATCCACTTTTACGGGCTCGCTTATTTTGCGCCAGTTATTCCGTGAACATGTCGGTTGCAACAGTGCCGCAATATCAGGTGCTCATTAAAATAAATATACATGTTTATGATATGAGTAAGGGTTACAGTGGTATATTCATGCATGCGTAGCGAAAAGATACCTCCAAGTTATGAATACGTATTAGACAAGTGGTATATAACTCCATGCATTGTAGCGAATACATGTGTGGAAGTTTTTATGAATAGTTTTCCCTAAAAGGCCGTGTGGGAGCGACTTTTCGATTGTTAAGCTGTAACTTTCTCAATTTGTGAGGGGATGGGGGGTTTGCATTCGTTAGATATAGTGAGGGAGGACATTTATTGAATGGTTTGTTTGATATTTTATCTAACGAAGACGTAGGTACGTATCGTATATAAGTGCAGAGGGACAGTTTTTTTGTGATTGTCGCTTTCTGCTATAGACGTGTTAGATACGTGGTTGGACATTGTTATTTTTCTTGCAGTGCAAATGACTTGGAATTGTAACGTATTTTTCTACTCCAGCATTTCTATCTGTCAATTAGATGACTGACAGCGGTATTTAAAAAGTATACATTATAACGTTGTCTGTGGCAATCCATAAGAACACTGCTCCTATGGATTTTCATACAATATATGAGCACTGTTATTGTTTTTTTTTTTAATTTCTATAGTGGGCAAAACATCTTTCCTATTCTGCCACGTTTCTAGATTTTTCTTTTTACGCTATTTTAGCCATCGTAGAAAAACTAGGGTATGCAACAGCTCATAATTGGTTCTTAAACTCTCGGATCTATTATTACAAAACTCGGCTTCGCCTCGTTTTGTAACGACGACCCTCAAGTTTTAAGAGCCCTTATTATCACTGTTGCATAAACTACTATTATGTACCAGAGTTATTGGGGGGTAACTGAGAAGTAATAAAGATAAGTAAGTAAAGTAAATGCAATCAAGAATATTGGATTATAATAGACTTTGTGAGTCCACGCAATAATATGATTTTCCCGCATATTATTTTGAGTGTAAATAGTAGGATCTCCTTGTATTGAACTTAATGTTCCGTTGTAAATAAAATTAATTACAATTCTAAAGGATGACTCACACTATAGCGGGACGGGACGGGCCGAGACGGTCAAAATCTGTCAATTTCTATAGAAAGAATCACGTGATAGCTCGGAGCCCTCGGATGTCACGTGACGCTTTCTATAGAAATTGACAGATTTTACCGTCCCGCCCCGTCCCGTCCTGTTCTAGTGTGAGTCATCCTTAACAGTATCTTCAGACATTGGTACAATAATCTAACTATCGTCTTACACGTTGCCAATCCATCAGCCTAACTTGATTTCCCCACGGCGTGTTGCGGCGAGTTGTGCAACATGAATCAACTTGTTGCATTAACTTGACATGTGACAGGTGTAGCGTAATTGATACGATAATTTGATTATAGGGTTAAGATCCTTGTTACTTAATATTGCTATCTTCTTCTTCTTCTTCTTCTTCTCAGCATATTTTGCTCCACTGCAGGATGTACGTATGCCTCTTGCAATTTTTTCCACTGTTTGCGGTTTGCGGCGTCTCTCATCCAGGTCGGCCCTGCCGTCTTCTTTATATCGTCCGACCATCTGGCAGCTGGTCTGCCTTTCGGCTTCCCATTCTAGGCCTCCACATGAGAGTTCTAGTTGACCACCGCCCATCATTGCTCCGGCACACGTGCCCAGCCCAACTCCATTTCAGGCTGGTTACCCGTTCGATGATGTCGGTAACTTTCGTTATATTGCTATATATGCGTGTAATAGGTAGGTACCATTTCGAAATATCATTTGGTATTTACCAATCGCTTTTTGGTGAAGGAAAACATCTTGAGCAAACCGAACTACCGCTCTTACCGCTATGCGACTTTCAATCTGAAGGCCGTGGGGTCAAACCCCGGCTCGTACCAATGAGTTTGATATGAGAGTTACATATTTACCTCTCAATTGTTTTTAGGGGCACTGTTAAAAAAGGATGCTATTTGGTGATTCATTTTTTTATTTTATTTTTTAAGTTAGTTTTACTGTTTTTTTTTAATTTTTTTGGCTTTGTGAAACATGCAATACTATTACCATCCCAAAGTAGAATACAGTTTGAGCCAAAATTTGAAAAAAAACGTTAAAACCTAAACTTACCAATATTTGTATGAAAACTTTGAATTGGATCCGGAGGCAGAAAACAAATTCCGATTCCAAAATAACTTAGTTAAAGACATTATAACGAAACTTTTTAGAAATGTGCTCAACGGTAAATTAAAACTTGTTTTCTTCATAAATGAATGAAATAAAATGTTTGGACTTGCGATTCAAAAGTTAGAGGGACACCTATTTTTAAACTTCCGGAGCGATTATTTCGGAAAATATTCACTTTATCAAAAAATGTTTTAGCAAACAACATTTTTTTTTTAAATACCTATCCAAAGATACCTCACACTTTAGGGTTGAAAAACGGAAAAAACACCCCCCACTTTACGGGTGCTCTTAAAATAAAAAAATGATTTTTTCATTTTACTGTTTTGTCGGCATGATGAATATGTATATTTATACTAAATTACGGCTTTCAAGTACTAACGTGCACTGAGCTAAGCCGCAGATGGACGGACGGACGGACAGACAGACAGACATGGCGAAACTATAAGGATCCTAGTGCACTACGGAACCTTAAAAAACAACTAAAAATCTTTAAAAAACTACCATTTGTAAATTCTGTAAACCTACACAAAATTGGCCCTGGAAATATCAGAGGGTCCAGACATCGCCCACCAGAAAGATAGGCAAATGACAAAGCGTTCAGTATAACTGGTTACAAGTGGAGAGGGACAGAAAGTCTTGTGCGGAGACATTATATCCGGAAACGGGCGAACTAAATGCTGAAATAGATTACCCAATAGCCGTTAACAGAAAGGTTCTTGAAGGCGACCGTACCGGAAGACACGTGGGAAAGCCCCCGACTAGATGAACCGACGATCTGGTTAAGGTCGCAGGACCGTTGGTTGTAGGCGGCGAACGACCGTTCTGTGTGGAAATCTTTTAGAGAGGCCTTTGTCCAGCCGTAGACGTGTTTCGGCTGAAATGATGATGATGAAGGACAGCAGGGTGAAGAACAGTTAGTAATAATATTTAGATCTGTCAGCGGGGCTAAGATGCCAAGCTGATATCCTGATAATTGCTGGATAAGACGATAGTTTGTCGGCACGTTCTGACAATTTCTGGTAATTTTAAACAGTTCTGTCAAATGTCTTTGCATTTGGCAGTTGTCACCATCGCGCTATCTGTGCAACTTGTCAGTTTATCAACTTATAGCATTATCTTACGACATTCGTGAATAACCATCTTAGGCCCGCTGGTTAAATTTTATAGTAATAACTTTTTATTTTCAAAATATTTAGGTAGGTACATTAAGTGTAACTTACCCACAGTTAATTTTGACTGGATACGTTGTTATTCCAACACTAAGTCATTCTTTCGACGTGATTATATTGATCGTACTCAACAACTTTGAAATCGCACAAGCTATTTTGGCTGTTTTATACATTTTGGAAAATCCGATGTCAATGTTTGATATGGGATACCCAATTTATATCTCGCGATTTCGGGACTGGTTCCATAGTAAAAGATGTTGAAAAAACTCCCTGTCTATATTTGTAACATGATTGTATACTGACTTGACGCCCTGATGTGAAACCTCTAGGGATTGTTACGCTTCGCCGGCCAGTACATATTGTATGCATAATTTCCATCGCAAACGCGCGACGTATAATCTAATACGCGGATGCTAAATAGTGCCCGCTGAGGCTGATATAGATTTAATTATACTTATAGATACGCCAACTTCCAATAACGTTTATAAAACGAACGCTTTTTCGATTTGGAGTTAAAGGTAAGCGAATCCAGGAAAACTACTTGCAATTATGATTGCAAAAAGTTTACAAATATTGGCTTGAATTTTGTCACATACAACGAGTTTTTGAGCATCATCATCATCATCATCATCATCATTAAATTCAAGGGTGCATTATTTAGCTTAAAGTAAGTTAATTTCTCAAAGACTTAATTTTTTCTCATATGGGATTTGCATGTGTGTGAACGGAGCATGATTCGACATGACATTGATGGCATAGTTGTCACTTAATTAATAAAGTCAATTCTAGTTCCTGTTTTACATTAGCGGTTGATGCGTCATGTAATTATTATGTATGAGAAATTATAAACAAACTATGCCATTCTGTTTCCTTAATTATACCAGGCCACATGACGAAGTTAAAGCAAATAATAAAAAGCTCAAGAACACCCTGAATATCACATAAAGCTATTGCTGCAGGTGTCGACATTGTATCTTAGGTTTATTTTATACCAATAAACACGTGATACTAAGGTTCCTCATACAAATAATACAAATACAACAATTGAAGTTTCCAACAACGGTCGAATCGGTCGCATCGATTGAATCGGCTTTAATTTTGTGACTTTCTTAGCTATTCACTCTTTGATGTAGGTTTTAAAAGATTTTAAACACTGGAACCTGGACAAGTTTGAATAAGGCCCGTTTATACCAACTGGCAGCTAACCAAGAGTTAGCTCGTAAGTGTTTATTTCCTATGAAATTTCACAATTACCGCCGGATCAGCGGCTAACCTTCGTTGGCGCAAGAGGCACAAAAAAATTTTTCTAGTGGCATATCTACATTCGTATGAGCTATTTAATCTATAGCGGGGCAGATTTCCCCCGCGGTGCCGTGTTGGGTGAGCACATTAATTAGACCCGCCGACGGACAGGTGCGTCCGTATTTGTCTAACCCTTTCACTGCGCATGACGTATTATCACGTCTAATGTCTAGAAATAATATTTGTTACGATTTCAGAGAAAAAATACTATAGTTTTCCCTGCAGTCCTGTATTAGAATTATGATACTCAGTATAAAATTTTTTTTAGGTGGCGAAATTTGAGGCCACGTGTGTGTTCTCGGTAGCTCAGTTGGCAGAACGATTGGCGAGTATCCCAGATCAGTATCAGTTTTTTTTTTCCAATTTTCCTTTATTTCTCAGTAATTAGGAGGTCCTGCTAATCGCACGGCTGATTTCTATATTAAGTTCCAAAGGTAATTGCGTGGGTTAAACTCGTGACCTTTGTGTTGGATGTCGCATGTCTGACCGCTAGCTTTTAAATGATGTCAAAATAATCAACTAGAATTATTTCACTAAGTCCCACTTGCACCACCCAGAGTTAGCCTGTAACCCGGAGTTAAGCTGTCAAATCCATAAAAAGAACAGCTTAAATCCGGGTGGTGCAAGTAGCCCTAAGAGCTATAGGCGCTGCACCCAATTTATACAGGAGTGCGGGTTTCTTGAAACTAAGGGTAAACGAATCCCATTATTCTACCTTTTAGGCTGAGGCGTTACGCGTAACACCATTAGCCAGTAATTATGCGCATAAGTGTACATTACGTAAGCCGCGGAAATATTAATCGAATATTCTGTAGGTAATCGAGTTGAAACGCTGTGAACTTCAAGACACGGAGATACGTCGGCATACGTACTGTTTTCCCACTGACGAAGCACATGCCCATACGTGGGTATGCGTTGTAACTAGTCCGCATACAAAAATAGATCGAAGTATGCAAGATTTATAAATTGAAATTAAAAATAAATTAGGGTATAACGGATAGGGTTTTTAATGTCTTTTAGATTCTACTCTTATTTAATTTTTTATTTGGGCTAATTTTTAATTTTTAACTGTGATTGTTTAACCTGAGTAAGAACGTATAACAAATGTTGTAAAGCTCAAAGAAGCGTTTCTTTCCTACCGTAGCATAATCAAGCTTCGTTATTTTTGATTGACAGAAAACGTACTTAAAGTTTTTTCAGTCGTTATTCTACTCTAAGTTTTTCAAATAAAGGCAACTGATAATAAGAGGATAAGTTGAGAGGCATTAGAGGAGGACCCCAGAGGTTTTTCCAAAAAAAAAAGTATGGGTCACTCGAAAAGTTTTGAGATACAAAAAAACTATTGAAGATATAAACACTATTTATTTTACATTTTCTCAAAATACTCTCCATCGTTCTTTATACAAAGTTCCATTCGTCTAAACCAACTTTGGAAACACTTCTGCCAGTCTTGATCGGATAGGTCAGAAATCGCTCCTTCATAGGCAGCCACGGCTTCTTCGGCACTCGAAAAAAACTTGCCTTTTATTTTTTCCTTCACTGTTGGGAACAAAAAGAAATCGCAGGGAGCCAAGTCAGGGCTGTAGGGTGGATGAGGCAAGGTTTCTGCAATAAACGCCTTTGTTCTGAGGGACGTATGTGAAGAGGCGTTGTCGTGATGCAGCATGATTCCCCGAAGTCCAGCCTTTGGTCTCCTCTCCCGCACTGCTTGGAAAACTTGCGGCAATGCTACTGTAGTGTACCATTCCGAGTTAACAGACCTATGATTTTCCAGCACTGAAGTCGACAGATGTCCCCCCCGAGAAAAAAAACTAGCCACCATTTTTTTGCCTACGTTTCGAGGTCTTTGTAATTTTGTTGGTAACTTGCCCTCTGAGAACACCCATACTGACGACTGCCGCTTACTTTCCGGATCATATTGATAAATCCATGTTTCGTCACCAGTAATGATTTCAGAAACACGTCTTTATGTTCCGTTTTCGAATTTTAAACGCATTTCATGACACCAATCCACACGAGCCTGTTTCTCAGTTCCGGAGAGCAAACGCGGGATCCAACGGCAACAAAGCTTCCTTACTCCAAGATGTTGATGTAGGATGATATTATCACTCCCCGAACTAATGCCTAGGATCTTCTCGATGTCCGTGTATGTAATTCGTGGGTCTTCTCGCACTAACATTTCAGTAGTCCATACGTTTTATGCAGTTACTGCTGTTTGAGGGCGACCACTTCTGTGTTCATCTTCGAGGTTGGTTTTGCCCCTTTTAAATTCACTAAACCATCTAAAAACAGTTGCCCGGGATGGAGCAGAGTCTCCTAATGCCGATTGTAATCGCTGCAAAGTCAGTTGTTCGGTTAAACCAAATTTAAAATCGTAATATATCATAGCACGAAAATGTTCGCGGTTCAGCTCCATCGTTTCAAAGAAAACCCACGGAAAACGTTGTAGCAAAACAACTGGAACTAATCTATTTTTGAAATTAGAGTGTACTGGATACTAGTGTTCTATTTTTAAATAAATTTGCTTTTTAAAAACATATAACATGGGTGCGTTCCATTTTCAAATTTCGAGCATCTCAAAATTTATCGAGTGAGCTACGTAATTAGGTAATTCTAACCTGTATTTTACAGTGAGTACTCATAATGAGTAGGTAAGTACCTTCTGAAAAGTAATATGCACGATTTACTTCATTCGTATGCTTTTTTTTTTTGATGGGGACATGTGAGTTCTTTGGCCCACAAGCAAATGCAATGCAAATGTCCCAAAAAACGCAGCGATTTGTCCAAAACCGACAGACACACTGACATACAATGCAAAATCTGAACTTCATGGTTTGGAACATATATGTTGTGAATTGAATGTGCACAGGCCTGCGTTATATTTTTTGTGTTGACAGAGGATTTTTAATGCTCCCTAAGTCTATTTTCTAACCCTGTACCTGTGATAAAGCGTTACTTCTATGACACATCGTCTGTTGTTATCACACGCGATTTACTCCGTTTTAAGGATGGCTCACACTAGAACGGGCCGGGACGGGACGGGTCCGATCTGTCAGTTTCTATATTAAACGTCACGTGACCTCCGAGGGCTACAAGCTATCACGAGATTCTTTCTATAGAAATTGACAGATCGTCCCGTCCTGTTATAGGTAGTGTTTTATTTTATTTTTATACTACGATGGTGACAAACAAGCATACGGCCCGCCTGATGGTAAGCGGTCACCGTAGCCTATGAACGCCTGCAACACCAGGGGTGTTACATGCACGTTGCCGACCCTTAAAAAAAGGAGGTTTCGCTGTGTTGACAGCTAAACGCGCCAAGGGCTTTGCTCCGTGGGTCCTCAGCGAATCCTCTTGGAGCTCTGGCGAACTTACTAACAGAAACACAACACTATCACTAGGGTCTAGTGTTATTTAACTGCGGTTTTCTGTAAGGTGGAGGTACTTCCCCAGATGGGCTCCGCTCTAGATTTGAGCGAGACGACATTCGTTGTACTGTGCCCTAACACACTAAACGATATGCATCCGCTGTGCCCATACCTCTTTTAGGTAGTGTGAGTCATCGTTTAAAGTTTATATTTTTTCTCGACCAGATATCGTTCAAAAAAGTCCATCAAAGTGCCTTTGTCCCACAAGCATGCAAATGTCCCATAAAACGCAGCGATTTGTCCGCGTTCGAGGGCCAGTGTAACACTTCTTATCTGCCCGTTTTTATCCCGGACATTGTGAGGAAGATTTAGGAGTTCCGGACCCGAGCCTCTGGCGCAAGTGGGGACACTAATCATTATATTAATAATCCAGTTTAAAAGCAGTGTTTCTTCGTTAGTTTCGAATTATCGCGTACGGACTTTTTTTGTGATATTGACTATCAGTGGATGTAAATATATTAAGTAAGTAACAGGAAATATGGGTGTTTGACAAATATTTTACTTAAACAAAAAGATAATTTTACCGTTTGTTCCTTAAGTTTTAACTACTGCCAATTCTCTCAGTCATTATCTAAACCCTGTGAAAATGAGTGGTGTAAAGGGCTCGAAACGTAGGGTCATGGTGTTAATAAACGCGATTAATCCGTTCTAAAGTGTTTAATTTCAATGAATAATAATCGCAGTAACAGAAGACAATATTACATTCGTATCCACCTCACTAAACAATTTATCAAGGGGGATTGACTCGTTAATATCCTAACTGGAATTCTATAATAAATTCAATTTTTTTCCCTGTTGGTATTTAACTTTAAAGCAAAATTTAAAGGTTATTTTTAAAACGTCCACTTAACAGTATTAAATACGTTTATTTTATTTAACCTTAAAAAACGCTGCCGCTTATATTTTGCCCCGGGTACTTCCTGGCAGGCCCTTTATAGATAGTAGCATTTTCTTGATTTACCGCCTCCGCGGAACGTAAGACGAGCCCCCCGAATCCACATCTATTCAATGTAACGTATATTAAATTGCGTGCACAAATGTGAAGTCCCTCACGCACTTTATCATTTTGGAGCCTACCGCAACTAATATTTTATCTGTGGGAAAAAGTTACGGGTCTTTGCCTAGAGCTGCGAGCTTACTGAAATGTTGTAGTTGGTTTTAGAATTAGAAATTAGCTAAATAGGAGCAGTTTTTGCCTGCCCATCATTCGATTTTTATTAAACAGACCGCAAGTTCCTGAAAACCAAAGTCCACGTTATTAAAAATTCACTTTCGCAAAAAAAAAAGACGGAAAAAATTGACAAATTTAAGATTCAATTATTATTATAGTTGGGTACTTTGAACACACACAATGACTAATGGACTACTAAACTATAAACAATTAATGAATGTGGTACGTACCTACCTCCTTGTACCTTAATCTGAAAGTACTCACTGTTAATGTGAGGTTAGGTACTAGTAAGTACTGCCTCTTACAAGGTTTTGAGACATTAAAAGGCCAGAGAATGAGGTAATACAGGATATTACCTATATGCGCAGATGAGTTTTAACTCACTTAAATCTAAAAACTATAAGTTGTTGATATATAAAAATACTTTACTCACAACTATAAAGTCGCAAGTAGTTCGACACGTTTCGGATGGATTAGCGATCCTTATTCATGAGCGCGCGCTTGCAACGCAACGGTTATTAGGAAAATAGGACTTGGCAGTGTCAACTTAATTCTCGAAAACTGAGAAATAAGAATGTTGTACTCGTAGTTTTTTCGTTACTTGCATGAATGTAATACAATATTTACTACAAGTAATAGGTACTTAATAGGTATGAGTTAATTCTTTTGCATCGTTAGAAATTTTTTTTATGGTACTATTAAAAATGCCTTTCATTTTTTAATATGGAGAGCTTAACAAAAAGTGCTAATTCAATTCAATTCAAGCTTTAACGTATCCGTTCGGTGAACATGCGACCCTTTTCATAGAAAAAAACACATTGTCTCGCCCCGTCCCGTTGCAACCTGAGTCGTTCTTAAAAACGTTATCAGTACCTCTAGAATCAAAACCACGTTCCGTTATTTCTTCCAAGCAAATTAACTGTCAAACTTTTTTTTTATATGTGGCTTGCATTGACAACTTTTTCAAATAGAATTCGATATTGATTAACTACTTACTTAAATGGAAAATTTAACAAAAAGCTCGCGCTTAAAAAATCTCCAACACACCATTTTTTTATTCCGAGCGAGCATTACCGCGTTAAAATAAAAATAGACAGTATCTCCAAAAATATATCATTTAGACCTTTTTAAATAACCTGTTAGGCTTGTAATTTGCTTCCCATTTTCTTTGTGAGACGCTTTTTAATTAACATTTTACTATGCCCGCTCCTAAAACAACCTTTTCCGTGCTGTTGTCAAAACAGCAACCTTCAGGGATCACTGCCAGACCGTATGCCCTTGTAATACGGTTTAAAATTGGTCAGTGAACAGTGTTGGCGATGGTAACTAGCCGGCAGCCGGTTGTTAATTATCCTTCTAATTACAGAACTTTACAAATTAGAGGCAGATCTGTTAGCCCGGCGAATTACAAGTTTAGGTGCGCTGAGCGAAACTTGTTATGAGTCAATAAATATTACCAAAATAGTGTCGAATGTACAATTCCCACAGACCACCTCAACTACTAGACAGAGCATTGAAGACAAATTACTAATTTTTATTTAGTATGGAAGCGCGACCACTTATTTCAGTTGCATCTACGTTTATGATCTGTGTTCTCTGAAAATTATTTACGATTATTGTGTTTTATGGGTGAACCTGGAATATAGTGGAATAAAAAGGAGTAGAGTGGGGTAGTCGGTTATGCTCATGCGATCGTAGAAATTTACTATGAGTGATCATAAATATCCAAACAGAGCTATAACTCAATGAGGTACCTCAAGGTATCACTTCTCGAAAAAACCACTACAATTGATTTATAACTTACGGAATAATCATTAATACGAGTATGTATAATGACAACCTCATCCTGTTTGAAATCATTAAACAAAACATTTGAAAACACAACTCTCGAAGTAAAACCTCCATCCGGGGCAAAAGTAAAGAACCGGCTTCAGAAGGCAAAGCCGCATAATACCGTCACGTACAAAGCCACGTATAAATTTAAACCGTTAAATTGACCGCGAAGCCTTCAAACCTGTTGGATGTAATTGAAAAAACGCGGGAAAGCCGCGATAAATATGTCAAGACCTTGGGGTGTCTTTGCACCGGCCCTTTAGCACAGACGGATTGTACAGAAAGTTCTGTACGAATGACTTCCAGTTTTATTGAGCGTACCGTCTTTTTAGCGATGATAGGAATAAATATAGACAGTTCCCAAACTGTTTCATAAGTTACAAAGAAGTTTCATTAAAAAAACATTTCCATACATACATTAAAACGGGTTTTCCGCTTTAAGCAACACAGGGAGAGGTGTCGCCATCGGGGATCACACTTGCCCGACTTGGGGTTTTGATGTCCGAGCCGCGAAGGTGACAACACCACTCTGTCTGTCCGTAGAAGACTGCCCGATGCAGTCGAAACCTGTCACGCCCATTGTGATAAAAAATACGTGAGTGTTAACCGTTGCAATTTAATATCTGGTAAATGGCTAAGTTTTATGAATAGGGGTTAGAATATACCCTTTATGCAAAAGCGCTCTCTGTATTCTGATCTGTGGATCTAAGATACACCACATAAATCACTTAGCTGCCCCCTCGAGGCGCGTGATGATATTTTTGGCAGGTCATGATAAACGAGTTGTGTAACAGGTCGCTGTCATCATTGCACATCGTTTATCGAGTGACTACCTTTGAAATGTGGTGCTTGCGAAGAATGGAAAAATCTGCTGGCTGGAAAAAGTTACAAATGAAGATCTCTAAAAAGAGTAACAGAATCAAAACTACTGTAAAACTATAGAAAATCGGTAAGGACGTAATTGGACGCCTTTTACGACAAGACTTTCATAAGCAGCATAATAGTGGGAAAGATTGAAGGCAAGCAAGGAAGGGGCAGACCTAGGATAATCTACGTCAAACAAATAAAGGATAAGCTAGCAGTTATGTCATATAAGGAGGTGAAGGAGGCGGCTTTGAACGGGAGAACTTGGAGATAGCTGCATACTTCATCAGCTACACCGACAAGAATTAATTCTTAAATATATGATGTCCTTGACCTTGCATGGGTGACCTTGCATTACAAACGAGCGATTAAAAGCGCGAGCAGTGAGTTTGAAAATGAACGAAAATGAAAATGAAAAACTGCTCTATTTTTTTGGATTCTAGTCAGTGTTGTTTATTATTGCACATATTGTAGTACAGTCTCCATTAAATCAAATCATCACTTTCTTCTATTGTCACCTGAGAGTGCCTGTTCAGATATTTTTCAGCACCGTGGCTCTTATAGATCTGATATCGACTCTACTAATTAGAACCGAAAGGTGCAATTTATAGCAGCAGAGCTGTAATACCTAACGAGTTTCATAAATCATAACTGGGTTGAACTTAAGATTTCGTAACCTTTCTAATAAATTATACTTTTAATAAATTACGAATATCACTTACGTATTTCACTATACGCGACATGTTTCGGATATCTTAGGATGCCATTATCAACCGTCAAGTACCAAAACATGTCGCGCATAGTGACTAAAAATACGTGAGTGTTATTTATTATAATATTAATATGTCACTATAGTTAAAATACGGATATTTTTACTTTTAAGTATTCTTTTTCTAAAATATCTGCTTCTTATTGTCATTCATGTGTATTTCCTTATTAGTGTTTGGCTGCTTTCTCTTGTTAGCTTGCCGCTTGCATGTTCAAGACTATTTTTAAACTCCGTCCTCAAAATCGCTAGAATGTAAGCGCCCGTTATAGGTTTAGCTCAAGCACAGATAACTTAACCTAGAAGCAGCGTGTTATACGACTTATATTCAGTACTCACTTTGTTATGGTAACAATATTTTTTCTGCAGTCGAATTGAAAAGAAGAAGAATAATTGAACATAATTAATAAGTACTAATTTATTTTACAACCTATTGTCACGATCCAATGACATTTCCGTTCCCTAGCATAGTTCCGTTCCATAGTTCAGTTCCATAGCAGACTGCCGCTTTTTTGTACGAAAATCCTAAATAAATTGTCAACAAACCAATTAATATTATCGCAGCAGACCGTAACGCAATACGGCAATCTTCGGAGTTGTTAGATCCGGCAATTAACCTTTATCCCGCTTCCAAGAAAAACAGATTGTTCAGAGATATGTCAGTAATGAATATCGCTGCTAAGGTAAGAAACACTTCGGTTCGTGTATTACTTCGCTTATTGCCTGTTATTTAACGTAGGATGCAGCTGATTACCTAGTTTTTCTCAATACTGTTGTGTTCGAAACCAGTCTCCGCGAATGGTAAGGGCGGCTGGCTTCAATACCTCCTGAAGAATAAACCTCGAAAATTTTCTTTAAAACATGATGTGTTCATCATGAACTGATGATGAACGATTATGTGCCGTAAAACTTTTTGGGGCTATTAAGAATGAGAAATGTCAGAGACGTCAGTGTAGCATATTTTGTATTGAGGTCCTGATTACCTACAATTTAACAAAGTATAAAAAAGCCAAATAAAGTTCTATGCCTGGAGACTTATTCGAACGTGCTAAACTGACATTTGACATATCCAGTTCATATTCTTTACGTTTTTTTTTATACTACGACGGTGACAAACAAGCATACGGCCCGCCTGATGGTAAGCGGTCAACGTAGCCTATGGACGCCTGCAACTCCAGGGGTGTTACATGCGCGTTGCCGACCCTTTAAAAACTTTAACACTCCTTTTTTGAAGAACCCCATATTGTAGTCCTTTGGGAAAACAGTGGCAGCAGAAGTTCGTATCGAAATGTCACTTAAACACGTTCGAATGTCTCCAGGAGTATTTTACGAAGTCTATGAAACGTAATCTCTGAACAAAGCCTTTGTACCGAGGCACTGCTGTCGCCGTGCATACATTTTCCCTTTGATCGCCGATCGCCGTCAAGCATATCACTTAGCTCAAACGAAGTGACTGCCGCACGACTGACGGCTTACACTTTAAACGCGACCTAAGTGCTTGATACCTATGTTAAGCTTGGAAATCGATATATTTCTTAAGGCCGTTCCTGGTCCCAATGACCTTTGATCTGTATCTATTAATTTTTATAGCTTATTACATTAAACCCAACGGCCCTAAGAAAATTTTCTTATCTCATGTATGTACTTAAATACTTATTAACTGTCTTCGAGATATGCGGCATCAAACAATAACAGTTTATTGTACATAACTTTTAAGTTTAATTCAACGTAGAGTCATGTTAATAAACGCAATTAATCCGTTCTAAAGTGTCAATGTGTTTCAATTAATAAGTTTAATAACAATCGCGGTAACAGTAGACAATATTTCGATAAGTTTTAAATTTAAAATCTCTCGTAGGTTATGAGAGACTTCAAATATATATGTTGGTTTTTACATATTATAACAGCTTAACCTTCTTTAGAATATCAATAAATTGTTTTTTTAGACCGAGTTTGAAGAAATCAGTTAAAAATAACTATTTTTTTTATCGAAATCCGGCTCTTGCAAGCCAAGACAAAAGATTGATAAATCCATGACAGATCGTTTTGTGATTGTACTACTTACAGTATTCGTGGCGGAATATCGAGTCAAAACAAAACTCGTAAAAAACGTCGATTTCCGCGTGGAGCCCCTTAACATCTTTCTATTCAAAAAATTGAAAATATCTCGAGTTCACGTGGTTCTTCACCATGATAATATTAGTCGAAAGGTAAAAGGTATCAATTCTTTGACAAAGGCAAACATTTAAAAATATTGGTTCTGTAAAAGCTCTTTCCAATGTACCTTTGTCACAGTTAACTTCTACCTTTCTCAAAAGCTCGACTTAACCCTTTCAAATAACTCCCTAATCCCGAACCATAACCCTTAAACCATTAATCCTTGAACAAAAAAGTCAAAAACCCTTTTATAAACAATTTTCGATTTGAAATTCGACTGAAAGTTGTCAGGTTTGATCGAGTCGAGCGAAAGGGTCGAGGTTAACAATGGGACCATTATTTTGTGTGAATTGAATTGGCATGGACGATTTAACTTGCTTAAATGCTTCGCGTATTTGCCGGCTGATTGACCCACGGGGTTTGGAATAGTTCAGATTGTAACTCAAGATATACTGCTCAAAAGAAAATAAGGGTCACTAAGTGCTCTGAACGTTACGTAAAAGCACGACGTGAAAGCAGGATGTTTGGTGCCTCGTTTGCCAAATTTTTATGTCGAATCGTTTCATACTCTAATAGTACCTATACAAGATTATTTTTTAACATACACATTAACAATATCTAACTAAACATTACATAATCAATTCTGAGATTATACTAAAACATTTATTTTCGAAATATATACAGTAAGTGTAACTTACCTAACTACGAGTACCTACCTATTCTGAGTAGAAACAACATGTCTGAATACTCCTATAAATTCATACTACAATAAATTCATAGTATTATTTAAAGGGCCTTATACATATTATACAAATTTAATCTGACTCAAATATCTCATCTCCGGGCTATAAAAGCAATGTCTTAACAAAAATTGTTTTAGTTTTGGAATTGGTTTAAATACAGCACACATTGAAAGTATTGAAACCGTTGACTACGAGTACCTTTTCTGACAGCAAAAATAAAATTAAAATTAAAATATACCACTTACAGAAAACGTGATCAAGGCCCCCTAGTAATGAGTGTCCAGGGCTGGGATCTAACCAGCGATTAGGCACACGCCAACCCAGCCCTGGGCACTAGGGGCCTTGGTCACTTTTTCTGTAGTATATGATATCAGTCAATGTAAGTATGATTATATTTTTATTGGAATGTGTAAATGAGTAAACCCTTAGTCCTTTTAAATTTTATTTTTCTGGCACTAGATTTTTTGGTGTATTATTTTTTAATAGCAATAAAACAAAGCTTTGGACACCCAAGTTTTGTTCTCAACAACAATGTCAAGTCATGTTGATCGTTTACAAATTATGTGGGTTTGTCAAAGACTAAGATAGATAGAGTGCGACCACGCAAACTCTGCACTGACCTGGCTCACATGGCAGTGACATTGTATGAAAAGGCCATACCTCACGTAAAACTTGACAGGAAGTCTTAGCGTGGTCCAACTGTACCTATCCTGGTTTTACCCACTAGCCAATGCTCTAAGATATAACTGCTACCTCCTACTTCTACCTGCCGATATTCCTCCCATTAGCAATAATACCTTATTTGTAATAGTCCGTATACACGAATATACCTATTTGTCGGCTTCAAACGATAACAAAGCATATAAAAAACGTACGTGAGCCGCTTAAGAACCGATCTGCCTTACGCGTATGTACGCGTACGTCGATTCCTTTGTGATTAGGCCATTACCTTTAGGAGGTTGTACGACTTGAAAGTGCCTTTTAAAACGAAGGTATGAAGCCATTTTCATTATTACTTTTGGTAAATATGCCGGTGATTTTACAAATTGTCACGCCACGGAAAATTCGAACATCTTTCATTTTAATATGCCGGTACGTTTTAATGCTATTGCATGTAGCAATGTTAATGGCAGCAACAAGCACTTAGCCGCCTGATGGAAAAGTCGATATTTATAAAAAGTGCGCATAATGTAAGTCTATGGGATGCTTCTGTTTATGAATTGAATTTACATGAAACTTAAAAATAAGCTTAAATAAACAATAAAGATAAAATACAATTATATTTAAAAAACTAAAACCTACCTCTAAAACAACTAATAACTGCAACTGCATCGTACCTGGCTCAAAGATTCCCATAACGCATGTAGTATTCCTTCGCAGCACAGCAATGGAAACCTGTTGAACCAGGTACGACCCTGAGCGAGGGTCGCAACCCTTTTGTCGGAGGCGTCGCCCAAGCTCCTTTACTAGGCGACGAGCCTCCAAGCCCCAGGGCCCCGTCGTCTCCACCGCCACCGGCACAAAATCATACCCTGATTTCAGGGCAGAGTATTTGGTGTGCTTACCATTCGGCTGCTGAGCCAGCACATCCTCAAATGGGAGTATGGATCTGAATTGGATATTAATTTTTTACCTCCTCTTTGCGTGACATTCCTCACGTCGCGGTCGTTATCTCCCTTTTTCATAACTTTTTCTCGCTTTCGCATTACCTTATTTTTCCTTTCTATAGTTGAATATTTGATTCGTTCTCTTGTTTTCCACCGTACAGTGCTAAAGAAAAAGGTAATAATTAAACACAGTGGAACTAAACGCTTACCACAGTGGCAATAAACTCTTGTCAAATATGTCATTATTTTCATAAACAAACATCTTTCAAACTCCATCGAACCTAGTTTTTTAAGAACAGGGGATTCTCAAAATTGAATACCTCGAATATTATTAGGGTACGCCTCGGTCACATTTGTTCCCCGGTTCATCTGGTCAAAATGAGAATACGGGATGGCTCGCTTTGTGAATGAGTCACTACGACTCATAATTTGTTGGAATGTCCGAAAGTCCTAAGGGTGTACAGATATTTTTGAAGCCTTGAAAATGCTCATATATTTATGAACTCGACTGTACAATGTTGCCTGCAAATGTGTGTTTTCAAGATTTTCCACAGGTCACCGTCCTAAGCTAGTGTATTCTATTAGACGGCCACAGAATATTCACGCAAGGAGCCGGGATTGCTTATCACTGGCGTTAGTTTTTATTATGCCGCCACGAAGGTTATCGTGAACACACGGGACAAGTTCACACACAGCGTGTGTGCAGCATGCACTCAGGATGGTCACATACATTTACTTGTGTTTAACATGAATACTGCATGGGTCGCCACGCAACACGCCCGCTCGAGCAGACACCTAGGTCCTACCAAGCCCATAACTAAGAAGAGATATATAAACACGTCCTTTACTCCCTTACCCAAATCGTGTCCAGCCTAGTTGGTATCGGCGGGTGACTAATTTCTCGAAGTCAGACCTGTTTAGTATTAAAACTTCAGTAGGTGTAGAGCAATGCTAACTCATTTCGAAATGATTCGAATACTGGCCGTGTCACTGTCAGTCAATGTGCAGAAAAAACATAAAACAAAAATAACAGTGTCGTCTTATGTCAAGATAAAGCAGCGACTTAAATTATTATTTCAAGTGTCTCCGATTCTCGATGGGATGTGTACTACATGATAGAGATGTTAGTTCATAATGTATAATAAAATAGCTTTATAATAAACAATAAACAAAAAATAAAATCTCAGAGCACTGATAAAAAATAAAGCTAGAAAACAAAGCGGAATACCTCTAAAACCCTTAAAACTAGCTAAAATTAAACCCGTTCTGAGCCATGCTAGGACCTAAGGTCTCTGTCATGCATTGCCACGCTGTATATGTGTTACCTATTGTACAAACCAAGACCACCTCTGTCCCTCAGCCGCCTAATCTACATCCCTAAATATAGTTTGAGCACCTCGTGGCCCCAGGATCCGGCTCCATCATTATTCTTGTCTTCTCAATGTTCATAATAGTACGTTCTAAAAGTTACACTGTAGATTGCAACAAATCTCCGTATGTTTCCTCACAGCCGCGGCACGCCTGTTATCACACCATTAAGTTTTAACCCACGTTTGCCCGCGGCGTTGCCCGCTCACCTTTTTGCTGGACGTTTTTGCTGGAAACTGTTATTTTCCGCTCGAGACCCGGTTTTGTTGTCGCGGTTGAAAAGGACTTTTTAAAGTGAGGTTGTTTGGAGGACGTTGGAAAATCGATTTAAGGGGCTGTCCAATAGTTTCTTACAATTTTTTTTCTGGGTTTTTGTATGCAATCGAATGATTCTTATGAGGTTTGGCTCGACCCCCTCTCCCAGTCCCTAAAACTTACGCAAGGTTTATTGAACGAGCGAGCGAAACGAGTAAGTTCGCCCAGTCTACTTGGGCTTCTAGCACGAGGGGGTAAAAGGTAACTAACAGACTAGGCTTAACGTTACCCGTTTCGATATATCTCACGTAAATAGTGGACGCTTCCTTAGGTCCATGAACCTTTTGTGGACTGTGGCGTCATACTTGACAGACAAAGTCAGCCCTACACTAAAATATTGACCTTATTGTTTTTTAGGGTTTCGTCTGCTGCGTCCACTGTCACCATTATTAGAAAATTACACCGGGTCTATTGCGAATAAGTTAATTTACCTTAGGGCCTACGCTAGCTGACGCGGGTACACGGAGCGGGTGCACGCGGCGGGTGGATTAAGTATGGCGCACCCGCTCCGTGCGCCCGCTTCACTTAGCGCTGTTCATACAATTTCTTATTAGAAGGGCGTCCGTTCCGGATAATCCGCGTCAGCTAGCGTAGGCCCTTAATACCGATGTTTCGATACAGTTCCATGTTTCATGCTCGTGGCGTGACTCATGAATCAACGGCAATCCAAGTGCCTAGGTTAATTCCAGTTAACTCTCTAACATTAAAATAACAAAATACAGCTAACTCGAGCAAAGTCTCGCTTAATCGTCTTCCTAAGAATCAACTAAAGATTATCTCCTGCTATGCCTTCCTATTTATTCACAAAACATGTCTGGAACTTACCGGTATAACTTGATCTGTCAGTTTGTCGTAATTATAGGTAACTAGAGGTCACACTTATTAGCTCTGTCAATGAAGATTACTTAACCACTAGATGAACCTTGTGAAACATTACCTACTATTTGGAACATATGAAGGTGACTTCAGCAGTGTTGCTATTGAGGCTTTGCGACTGCAGCGGGTAATGGCGTCGTTCAATTTCTTTGGTAAGTTAAATTGATATCGCTACCACATTGCTACTGCGATTGGAACAATAATTTCTGTCATTTTGGTATCATTTAATTAAACGTCATTTTGTTATTGAGGAATGAAATAGCTGTTATTCACCGTATTCCGCTGCAACAGTAACGCCTGTATCAGACGCGAGCGGAATTCATCTTAAAGATTACGGCTGCGACATTTCGGCTACAGCGTAAAACAAAGACACTAAATTACCTATGGTTGTTGAATGATTTTTTTCACGGTTGCTGTTAATCATCAATTAATTGCTATGCCGGTGATGTGAACAAAACTTTAAATGTGATTTTTCATGCCTTTGATGCGTTTTCAGCAGGTGATTTCAGGCCGTTTTAGAGGTGGCTTTTTCACATACAGAAGATTCAAAATTTACCCCAGTTGCCGTTGTTTTCAGGCGCCTGAAACATGTTTCAGTTCGTTTTAGGCCACCCTCTACCAGATGGCACCATAACCTGAAAACCCCGTTTTAAGGCGTTTTCAGGACCCCTTATGGTCCCCTGAGGTACAATTCAGTATATGGCGTCTACTTATCCTTTCAAAACTAGGTACACCGACTTATTTAATTAGGTCGATTTGTATATAATATATTTCGGTGGTAATGGCATCGCGTTAAGTAAACACTTCGTAAAGGAGTCTACTTACGGTAGTCAATGCTCTTAGTAGACAAAGCCGACCGGAAGTGGCGACCGCGTATCCGGCAAGATGGCGGCCTCTATTGTGCAAACTTGGGAATAGTTACGAATTTGCGCCATAGTAAATAAAACAAATGTTTACTTGATACAGCCATTTCAAACTATTGGCACAATTAACGTTATATCTTTGAGTACCGTTAAATGGGGTGTGTTGGGACGAATTCGAGGTTCAAACATTGATAAAATTTGATATTTGTGTGTGACGCGTTAATTTGTATACGCATATATACGCGCAAAAGTGTTACGTTTATACAATCGCAACGCAACACTTTTTAAGTTCATACAAAAATTCAATAAAGGTTAAAATTCATACAAATTTTAGTTTTTCTATTCAGTTGATACGTTTGACGATAAACGCAAAATAGTAGGAAATCCCAGGTCACCCATAGTTGGGGTTGGGAGGGATAAGAACTGAGTGAGATGAGACAACTGCTAGAATTGACACAATATGACAATAGGTTGACATGCTAGCACAATAAAGTATTGTTGAAACAATATGACAACGCTGGTCTACAAAATACCAACATTACCAACGCACCTCTCTAGGATCCCGGGCTTCTTTTCCCCATTCGTCACCGTTGCAACTAAACCTTGCAATCCCAACTCATCCCATTTTACTGTAACTTGAGCAATGAAATCTATCTGCTATTTTGAGGTTACTACTCAAAATAATAGTAAATATAAGGCCAACATATGGTTTTTGATCGAGCGTAAGCGAAAGTCTCATGATTTCAGCTCAAAAAAAAATGCTATCGTATGTCCGGCAGTCTGTCTAGATATATTTCCGGTTGTTTTTCTGTACAGATTGCATTTCCTAACAGATTTTCGTGAAATTTTACTAACACTAAGCAGAATATATAGGTTCGTAATTTATCTTCGTTCGTAGTTTCGTTCGTTGAAAAATGTTTGAAAATGGCAAGATATACGTAAGCACCATACATATCATTTATTGTCCTGACATCTTGATTCTGCCAAATAATGAAGATGACGATGAATAATTATTTTTATAAAAATTAACACAAAGAAAAAAAGTGTGACGACAAGATTTTTCATTTGTGACAAGTTGACAACTAGGTATATTTTTTAATACGCTGTTAATACGAGAATTCTATTAATGAGTAAAAAAATATGGTCGGCATATACAACAATCTGGTAGGAAACTAAATTTTTATCTCCGTGAACTTTTTGTTTCTCATGAATCTCACTATCAGATCAAACCTAATTCTAATGGCCGCAGCCGCAGGTATCTCTTTTTGAACAAAAAATCACCAATTCGCTTCTAATACCAAAAAATAAACATCAGCCCAATTGATAACCTCCCTTTTACAATTTAGTTAAAAACCCAAACGCAAAGTACGCATTTATTTGGTATGAAAATCACAAGTAGGTATATATTTCCTCTCTTTACGAGTGCAGTTTTAACGTTATCCGACCTCTCAAGTTACCAAGATTGTTTCCGACTTAGCCAAGTATTTCATTATATTTAACACCGCTGTTTACAACGCTGGGTTTAACAATTCTTAATTGCTATGGTTTAACCAAAGTTATGTCCGAAACGATGAAGCGGGATGGGAGAATTGTAAAGGAGGTGGGTTCGTATTGCTTTTGACAAGGTATCGTTGTATTCACTCATTAATCACATGTTTCAAAAATCTGACGGTTTCAGCGTAACGTAAAGCAGTGGCAAGCTTACAAAGTAGCGACTAACAAAACTTTACCCCTTAAAGAATATTTTTTTTATTTTTTAGAAAACATTGCGCGACCTGTTCATCAATATCTGACACGGTCAAGTATTTCTAACTAACTAACTAACTAACTTGGCTCAGGGACCCAAGAGAGTCTTGGCCTTCGAAACGAGAGCATGCCACCTGCTCCGATCATGTGCAACTTCTTGCCAGACTTGAAGACTGCACAGATCTGCCTGCACAGTGTCCTCCCAGCGGTACCTGGGTCGCCCAACCGGGCGACGTCCAGTCGGACATCCCATATACGCTCTCCTGGCAGCACGATCCTCTCCCATTCTGAGTCAAGTATTTCTAATGTTTTTTTTACATTGATACCAGTCTGTAGTCGCTACGCCACCACAAAAAAATCATATAACCTTTTATTCTTCCTATCAACAAATCTTTCGATACCAATCCTCCCCACGCTCCCCACGACGCTCGAGTTACTACAATCAGCCTGGCGGAGAGGTTGCCTACTAAAATATAGTTTTTATTGAATATTGCATTAATGCAAATTATACGAGTAAGTACGAGTAAATCATAAAATAAAGATCTATCTATCAAACAGTACATGAGTTTACTACTTTTTATTGTTACTAGTACCTACTAGTAACAATAAAAAGTAGTAAACTCATGTACCTATTCCATAAAATACATCTTAAATATGGGATAACATAATTTTTACTACAAAAATACGTGTGGCACTCGGGGACTGCCGCGGTAAAGCTATTGCATATCATTTTGTATCAACTTATGCAATTACTAGCGCGACTTCGTCTGCGCAGTATTATAATGTTTGGTAGTGTATTTTTATTACCATAAGTATTAAATACCCAATTGACTTGAACTGTAAATTGCTAATTAAATTCCGGGGCCGTATAAAACAAACAACTAACTTGCAACTACAGTAACCTGTTATTCTTTGTTCTCGTTAATAATTCAGGATATACCAAAAATGCTGGTGATCAATATTGTAATCTGATTTGGAAAAAATAGGACTAAATGTTTTTTTTGTCAAACATTTTTTGTTTATTTATTCTCCTAACCACAATTCGATACTGATTAGTGATTACACATTTAATCGAATCACCAGCATTTTTGTGACAGCTGTATGTATCTTTGACCACATATTAATCTTTCAGTGGCTGGATACGCTGTAGATATGCTAAAAAGCACGTCCAAGTTGACATAAATTATCTTTCAATGAAATAAGTAATCAAGGCCGAGTGTTTTTGATCACGGTTTACAACACTGCCTTAAGCTCACTGATTTTAACCCACAGAATGTCAGTCGGTACCTGATTACAACTAACTTCCCAGTGAAGAAAAACATTGCGAGGATACCAAAATAATTACGTCACGCATATAATAATTATAAACTTTCATTAGGTAGGTAAGTATATATTATGTCTCATCTCAACCAAGGACGATCTTATGATAGGATCGGCAGAGGCCTTTATTCGCATTTACACAGGCGTTCAAAAGTGCATGGGCAATTTATGAATGAATTCATTCATAAACTGCCCATGCAATTATAGATTTGACTATTTCACTTGCTTCCTTCCCCTTTGCACCTCTATATAGGATGATTTTCATAACAAAAACTATTCTGTCCTTTCCTAGGAGTCAAAACATCCCCATGCCAAATTTCACCTTAATCCGTTCAGCGTTTTTAATTTAGTGTGAATTGGTAACAGATAATAGTTCATCAAATTTACAATATTAGCATCGCATGGAAATTTGTCCAAAATGTAATTGAAGAAACCGTGCTGGTTTTGTGACAACATCGCTACGCAAGATCAGTTTGCTAGACAACAAAAATAAAATAGATGCCATTATTAAGTAAAATGTATCTAATGAGACTAATGGCATGCCATGATCTAAGAATGTTTTTGCGCAAAGTTAAAAGAATTTTAATCAAATCAATTTAACGGGGATATAGGCGATACCTAGTTCCATTAGTGCCATATAGATAGAACTGTAATAAGTGCCATCCTAATCCATCAAGTTGTGCATATTCAGTAATAAGCCGTTTTAGAAAAGTAATCGTACAAAAAAATCTGAGTTTATTTATAAACTATCCTTGTCCAATATTTAATATAAAAACCGTACTGGCTTTGTGACATTGTTCTTTGCGCAAAGGCAAAATCGTTGCGTTTGGCCATTGTACTCCCCTGGGCCCGCTATGAGGTATGTATGTCATCCGCTTGTACAATGCATGGTGGGTGTTGACAGCCATATATACATTGAGTTGCCGTATTTGTAGTGGTTGGATTCCGCGTCACTAAGACCTCAATGATATTGTCCTGAGGTCTCTTCAGTCAGCGGGTGTTCATTCCGTTCTGGAGCCACTGGGTTTAGCCGCACTGATAGCAAGATGGAGTGACCCTGGTGCTGTGGAAAACGGGGCGGTGTTCAGTGTGGGATGTTACATGCGTTAGCACAATTTCGACCACCCATATTACTCGCACTTCCCACGTAGCAGGAGCCCTCTGCCGAAACTCTAGCGGTGGCGAAGCGGCAAAAGTGTGCGCTCCCTTCTGGGATAAGATCCCAAACGGATAGCGTAACGTAATAAGACAACAGTTTGTCACCTTTGTATGACAATTTCTGATAATTCTATACAGTTACTCACATTTGACAGCAATCACCGTCGCACTATCCATGCAACTTGTCTTTTCATGAACTTATAGCATTATCATTATCAGATGACATTCGTGGATAAGCAACTTAGGTCTATAGGACATGGATACAATACATTGCCTTTGGTTGTGGAGACAGCGGGCTGCTACAAAGTTACCATTATTAGTGATTTTATTTATTATCAAATTTATCACAGCATTAAACATATCATATTTACATAGATTTAATGGATCCCGGCACATTGGTCACTTTTCAACTCATTTCCTAAAAACACAGTTTTGTATTTTTTGTGCACTTTCGTCAGTAGTGACAAATATGTACCTACTTAAGTTTAATTTCTGTTTGTTTATGACACTACTGAACAAAAAAAACTTAAAATAAATTTGGGTACATTTTCGTCTGCAGTGAAAGAGAGCTTTTTTATAGGCGAAAAACATACGGTATTCATCGTCTTCGAACACCACAAACAAAATATTTATAGCACGCAGCAATATCACCTTTGTGATTATCACAATAAGGAACAAATCTAATATACCAATAGAAAATATTTGATAAACAAGACAAAGGCATATTTCGATACTCTACTTCTTTGTAGGTACTAATATTTCTTATGCCAATGAAATTTCCACTTTATTCCGTTGTGCACTAACGTGCTAAATTCACAAATTTAAAATGGTACTTAGTACGACTTTGCATTTGCACTAAGGTATCGATTAAAAAAACAAAACGATTCGCAGTCTAAATAAAAAATTAGGCGCCTTTTGCCTTTAATTCGATCCAGCCAGTATATTATGCATCGATTACAAAATCGATTTAACATATTTGATTCTGGCGGGAAAAAATAATAGTGTTTATTTTGACATTTGACATCGCCGTATCTCTGGTAATAAGGGCTACTGTCCTCAATATTTTGTATAGAATATGACACTTAGCGACATTCGTATGGAGATATATCCTTTCCCCGATAAAGAACTTTGTAACAAAGTGAATAAAGTCGGTTTCGGTCCGTCGGAGTGGGGAGCGTCAGGTTTTTTTTCGTTACGGAATTTCTGGATTCGGTCCCCGCGCTCAAGGCCCGCGATAGAAGCTATGCAATAGCTTAAAAACGTAATACCGTTGTCAATCGTTATCCAACTAAGCAATCTAACTAATAATGTATGATCATTCACATTTGTATCTCCAAAGTTATATATTTGATAGATGGCTGGCATTCGACGCGGCCGAAATGCTATTTTTCAAGTATATTGGTGTAATTCTTCCTTTACCCTTTGCATTTCTACCGAACTTACTTAGCGGAGAAAAAATACCAACGATGTAGGAACTGTTTCTACTGGATGAGAAAGTTTTTTACCATACTAACTACTACCTTGAAAAAGGGTCTTGCCTCACGCTGGGAAGAAAACTTTGCACAGGTCCAAGATATGCCGGCCATATACGTTCGGGAAATCCGTCAGATCTTCATAGTCCGTTTATTTTAAGTATGTTTTAGTGAGAGCGTCCAAGGAAGTAAGTGTACTCTTGTAAACATATGTCTTATAATAATCCAGTTAAATTGTAATTTAAAAGGCCCCTAGTAAGAAAGTTATGGGGTAGTTGTGATTTCTTTCATTTCATGTGTAGTTTGGGGTGTTGAATCCGAATCTGAGGTTTGCATACTAAATTTCGAGACGCAACATTTAAAAAAAATTAAAAAAAAAGAAAAAAATCGCCTTTTTTCCGGTTTTTTGCTTAAAACTCGAAAACTATTAACTTTTAGTAAATAGTCTGTTTACAGAAATTAAAGTACATAAAATTTTCTACAAATATCACTATTTAGTTTTTTTTTCAAATGAGCCGTTCGGTCTCAAGTGCGCGTTAAAAATTGGCAATTTTCAGCGGTTTCTGCAAAACTCACTTTGAACGTTCCAAAGCTATTTTTTTAAAATTAGATCGCAGTATGGAAAAATTATATGAGCCGTTGTCGTATAAAAGGTCCCGGCTGAAGTTCTTCGGTGACGTTGGGTCCTGGTACATATTCTGCTTGACCTGTAAAAAAAGAAGTGGAGTCATTTCTCAAGGAGAAAGAGGAGATAGAACGGATGAGGATTACAAAATTGATTGTGAGATTAAACATACCTCCCGCATCTTGCTGAGGTTTTCGATGGCTTTAGGTCCTGGCTCAGGGTCTGAGTGCGCCATCGTCAGCGTCGGGGGTTCTAAAAGATAAAAGAGGCGGTGAGACACTGACTTGTGATCATATATCTAGGAGAGATGAATGATTACAAAATAACTTGTGAGAATCGACATACCTCTGTCTTCTGTCTCGTCTACGTATATCTCAGAGCTGTCTTCCGGGGGCGCAACGTTGTCACACTGAGTCACACAGTCCTTCGCACCATGTGCAGATTGGGGAACAATGGAGTCTCGCCTTCCTGCATCCACAATTTCATTGGCAGCCCTTTTAATATGAAATGTACCGGAGAATTGAGTTTGGTCACAGTGAACAGTGAATCAAGTGAGTGGGGGTGTAAAAAAAACTAGTAGTGATCTCGTGCCAGTGCCAACCACTTTGGACCCTGCGCTAAACTCAATTCTCCGGTACATTTCATGTAAATATAAAAAGGGCTGCCAACGAAATTGTGGATGCAGGAAGGACTGTGTGACAACGTTGCGGCCCCGGAAGACAGCTCAGAGATATACGTAGACGAGACAAAAGACAGAGGTATGTCGAATCTCACAAGTTATTTTGTAATCATTCATCTCTCCTAGATATATGATCACAAGTCAGTGTCTCACCGCCTCTTTTATCTTTTAGAACCCCTGACGCTGACGATGGCGCACTCAGACCCTGAGCCAGGACCTGATGCCATCGAAAACCTCAGCAAGATGCGGGAGGTATGTTTAATCTCACAATCAATTTTGTAATCCTCATCCGTTCTATCTCCTCTTTCTCCTTGAGAAATGACTCCACTTCTTTTTTTACAGGTCAAGCAGAATATGTACCAGGACCCAACGTCACCGAAGAACTTCAGCCGGGACCTTTTATACGACAACGGCTCATATAATTTTTCCATACTGCGATCTAATTTTAAAAAAATAGCTTTGGAACGTTCAAAGTGAGTTTTGCAGAAACCGCTGAAAATTGCCAATTTTTAACGCGCACTTGAGACCGAACGGCTCATTTGAAAAAAAAACTAAATAGTGATATTTGTAGAAAATTTTATGTACTTTAATTTCTGTAAACAGACTATTTACTAAAAGTTAATAGTTTTCGAGTTTTAAGCAAAAAACCGGAAAAAAGGCGATTTTTTTCTTTTTTTTTAATTTTTTTTTAATGTTGCGTCTCGAAATTTAGTATGCAAACCTCAGATTCGGATTCAGCACCCCAAACTACATATGAAATGATAGAAATCAGAACTACCCCACAACTTTCCTAGCAAAAACACTATTTAACTGCACTATAATGTAAAATACTGCAGTGTCACATACGTCTGTTGTTTCTCCAATAAAGAAAAAAAAATTTGTGGGTATGTCCATCCGCCAGATTTCCCATACATTTTAGGCAGATCCGGCACCCATGCCCGAACGTATATTGCTAGCTATAAGTATCTAGAATCTGCACAAAGTCTTCATCCTAGCGTTTTCCCGGCTTATGCGACGGCTGACGGAGCCTGGGGACCACTATTGCAACTAGTCCCACGATTAGGCGTAGGCGCTGCTTTATGGCGAAAATGACTGCCATCTAACCTTCCAACCTACAGAGTAAGGGCCTGCGCTAGCTGACGCGGGTGCACGGAGCGGGTGCACGCGGCGGGTGGATTTAGTATGGCGCAGCCGCTCCGTGGGCCCACTTCACTTAGCGCTATTCATACAATATCTTATTAGATGGGCGTCCGTTCCGGGTAATCCGCGTCAGCTAGCGCAGGCCTTTTACCAGGCCTTATCTGGATTAGTCCGGTTTCCTCGCGATATTTTTCTTTACCGAAAAGCAATTAGTATGTAAATATCAAATGATATTTCGTATATAAGCTCCGAGAAACTCATTGGTACGAGCCGGCAGAATTAGAACGCGCGACCTCCGGATTGAGGACACTTGAATCTGTGCAAAGTACTGTCAGCTCAAAGATCTGATCTCTGTTGTTGCTGACATTATTTTCTTGTCTTCAGATCGAAACCGCCAAGCTCCTTGTTTGTGTTCAGTGACCGGTTTTCAAAGGAATTGAAAGATTCAGAGTCTTCATTAAAATAAAATATTTCTCGCGGATGTTTCGGGAGCTCGATTTAAACAAAAACCGTGGTAATAACCAAATGTTTATTCGTTAGAAACTTCTCTAAAAAGACCTAATATCTACTCGTACAGAACACGAACAATCTGATTATTGACACTAAATACATTTGACACTGAAATTGAGTCTTCAAAAAATACTAATTTAGTCTATATTCCACAAACAATACAAAAAAGTATACTAATGAGGCGAGGGCTAGACCAGAAAGATTAAGTAGATGCAAAGTGGAAAAATCGAGCAACCAACCACCTTTCCAATATCGTTGAACCAAAACTCGATAGAAAAAAAGTTAATATTTCCAGTGCTGTATTTCTCGATCCACAAACGAGTTGGTTGAAAGCAAAAATCTATTTATCAAGTATCGGCCCATGATTAATTATACTGTCGCTGCGCCGCCATGATTACATGGCGCTGTACTCTGGGGTACTGGACTGGAATACACAAGAGCGCATGTTTTTTGAAAACATAGTAACAGAATCGACCTTTTGGAAGTGAGATTAGTTGTGCGTTAGTGTATGTGCCGTATTGCTTTGATTTAAGGTTTTAAATCGCTTACATTTTGTAACAGTCTTAGGTTCATATGTTTTGAGGTTATGTGAGATAAAAAACGACAGAACGACACAATATTTTTAATGGACTTACTTAAGTACTGTACTTCGGAACCTATTATTCCATTCTTATAAACAATGAAAAAAGAGTCCAACGACTTGTGATTTTTGAAGTCGGTTAAAAATGGGGAATTTTGGTCAATATTTCTTCAGTCTGACTATGTTGTTTGTTTAACCTCTTCCATGCTAAATATATGTATTGGCACCGCAGGTTCAACGCCAAATACTTTTTGATCGGTCACAGACCACAGAGCAATATTTAGGTACCTTTGTTAATGATTCAACCTACATGGATTTCTATGATATTTATTTGTTTATGTTTCATGTCTAAATTCAAATATATTGACAATTGTATATGATTCGATGAGATATGTCATTCGTTAAATAATTCTTACAACAAGAACAATTATATTTTATTTTCTTATTTAAACTGGGTGTTTTTACTACAAGCAATATCTAGTTAGCATTCCAGTAAACATGGTGACCCTCTTCGACGAGTTTTGAGCCACGCTCATCTTCAAATTAGTGACGAGTGGATCCTTGGAGACAAGCGGAATCCCGGAGTCCAGTGTACAATACGAGATCGACCAGCACGAGCACAGAGATTACCGAGGAACCCTGGCGTGAAGTGTTTGAATTGCGTAAATTTCATTACATTCCGCGAATTTCATGGTTGCTTCAATCCTGCTCTGCTCAAGGTTGTATCCTTCTTTAATTACGTTCAAACTAAATAATTTGGATTAATTTACTAGTTATCATTCAATTGAAACTAGGATTACAACAGTTTTATTTCAAGGAATAATAGTCCAGTCATTAAATATTTAGTACAGTCAGTATAGTTAGTCTTGCGTAGAAAAATATCGCAAATTTTCTTCAAGTTTTTTAAAAACAAAAACTAGACTCGTGCAGAAATTGCAGCATATTAGCTTGCTCTGGTATTAGCTTAATTCAATTTTCAGGGAATTGGCTATATGCTGCCTTTGAGATTCTTCCGGAGATATGGGTGTAAGCTGGCTTTCTGCGTAGTCCTGGCACTTGATCGCGAGGATACCGGCATCACTGCAAGCAGACAGCTCTCTTATCTGCCACCAGTTTGATACGGTGGCTTGCACGGTTTGAATTTCAATTTATTTGTAATGCAGTCTGTTCAATTTATTTTTGCCCAGTGTTTAGTATAAACCTATGCTAACTTATTTGTTGATGGCGTTGACACTGGCCACGTCGTCGACACTAAGTAATAGAAAAAATAATATGTCAGTGTCACAATAAAGCGAATCGCATATACATATAGCTTAACAATAAAATCCATTAAAATCTAGTATTTATCATCAGTGTGTGTAATATTAAAAGAAGAAGAAGCGGAGGCCTCCGCCAGCGAACCACAATAATCGGCTGCGTTGGTAAGTCTTCACCATTACATTTGGGTTAGCATAGGAACTGCACCCACCATTTGATATACTTACAGTCCACTAAATAAAAAACGCCTGGCTTTACGCCACAATTTCTGGTCCTTCGAACCAAAACAAACTGAATTGTGCGCATTGCAACTCAAATCATCTGGTTTATCGTTGCGATCAGTTTCGTAAACTGAGAGTTCAAGATAGGATTGACCGTGTCAATACCTTAAAGCTATGCGTCAATTGTTTGAAAGGTGGTCATGAAGCATCAAGTTGTAAGAGCAACATGACTTGTGGAGTTTGCTCTCAGCCTCATCACTATTTACTCCATCGGGATGCAAGTGTCCTGCAGGCACCGGCCGTGCCGACCTCGCAGGCGCCCTGCGCTGCCGTGCATGCAGCGGGGCCGTCGCCGCCGCGCTCCGTGAGTGCGACGTCCGCTCCTACCGTAACTGAGAATTTTCATTCCGTGAGTGAAAATTCCAGTTCTTATGGTGTAGTGTTGGGGACTGCAAGGACTCTAGTAGTTGACATCACTGGTCAACATCAGAACTGCCGTGCTGTTCTGGATTCTGGGGCTCAAAGCTCATTTATTACTTTGAATTGTGCTCAACGTTTGGGCTTACCTCGATACAAAATATGTCCTCACTCAGTAACAGGACTAGGTGGTGAACCGGTAAAAAACTTTGGTATGGTGACATGCGACATAAAGCCGTGTAAATCGGACGTTCCGAGTTTCCAGGTGGAAATGGTCGTGGTGGAGAAGGTGTCATCTGAAATGCCAAATGTTGAGTTTCCACCAGATGCTGTAGAAGAATACAAAGATTACGAGTTGGCTGATCCGCTGTTCTTCAAGCAGTCGTCAGTGGATATCCTGTTAGACAACGGCGTCGTGTCTGATGTGATTAAGGACAAGCCTACTACTGTCAAGTCGGACATTCCGAAAGTGATTGAAACTATTTTCGGTTACGTTGTCAGTGGAAGATTATACAATACAAGCAACCAACTGTCTTTAAATTTACATCTGTCAATTTCTGAAGAGAAGACTTTGGACAAAACACTGCGTGACTTCTGGGAAGTAGAGGAATTGCCGTGCAAACCTGTACTTAGCCCTCAAGATCAGCTGGCTGAAGATATTTTCGTACGAGATCACTCCCGTGATGAGGGGGGGAGGTATGTCGTGCCACTGCCATTTGTTCCTGATGCACCGCCACTCGGAGACTCTCGAGCAGCAGCCGAGCGACGATTACTGGCGACAGAGCGTAAACTTGCGCGCTCACCAGTACTGAAGCAAGCTTACAATGATTTCATGTTGGAGTATGAGAAGCTAGACCACATGGAACTGTATACTGGTAGCGAGCCAAGCAAGTATCTGATTCCGCATCACAGTATTCTAAGGCCAAGCAGTACGTCAACTCCTTTGCGCGTTGTTTTCGATGCTAGTGCGAAAACGTCCTCAAACGTCTCTCTCAATGACACTCAGTTGACAGGACCAAACCTATACCGTGACATAGGTGCTATAATAACAAACTTTCGATTATTCGAATATTGCTTCGCAAGTGATATTTGCAAAATGTATCGTGCAATTCTTGTTCGCGAATCTGACAGAAAATATCAGCACATCTTATATCGGTCATCCGTTGACGAACCGATAAAAATCTATGAGCTAAAAACAATTACGTATGGCGTGAGTTCGTCTCCGTTTTTAGCGATTCGCACGTTGCTACAACTAGCCGATGATGAAGGCGAACGTTTCCCTTCAGCTGCTGATGTTGTACGACAAGGTATCTATATGGATGATATCTTGTGGTCATGCGCAACCTTCTCTCAGGCATGTATATTACAAGACGAGTTGATTGAAATGCTACAGCAAGGAGGGCTTGTGCTAAAGAAGTGGTCGAGCAACTCAGAAGAGTTGTTTGAGCGCGTTCCAGCTGAACACCGTGAAACTACTGTCACTTTTCAAAAGGACAGGAGTGACATTTCGATAAAGCTTCTTGGCTTGAAATGGTCTCCGGTATTGGACGCCTTCAGCTTCTCCCTTAATAAACAGGATTCCGTTAATACTAAGAGATCTGTACTAAAGACTCTCGCGTCAATTTATGACCCTGTTGGATACATTGCACCATGCACATTTGTTGCGAAGTGCATTCTTCAGGACCTTTGGAAGGTGGGCGTGTCTTGGGATGAGCCGCTACCTCATGACGTATGCGAGCAGTGGTTGACATTTATTGACCAGTTACCCCGACTTTCCGAGTTGCAAATTCAACGACACATCTTGCTTCCAGACGTAACTGAATGTGAGCTGGTTGGATTTAGCGACGCGTCTTCACGTGGGTACGCTGCCTGCATTTATGTCATCTCAAGATGTCAGTCGAATGTCAAGTGCAGACTGTTGATGGCAAAGTCAAAAGTAGCTCCAGTCAAAGTTCAGACAATCCCTAGAATGGAGCTAATGGCCGCGACTCTTCTGGGAAAACTCATGAAGTATGCATGTGAATGTTTAACTCGAGTCAACGTAACTAAGGTTACAGCCTTAACTGATTCGACTATTGTTTTGGCATGGCTGCAAACTGACGCTTATAAATTAAAAACCTTTGTGTGTAACCGTGTTACACAAATAACAGAGTCTATACTTCCACATGCATGGCGTCATGTTAACAGCGAAAATAACATGGCAGACATTGCCTCGCGAGGTGTTTCTCCGTCGCAATTCATGGCTAGCAGCACTCAATGGTTTGAGGGACCTGCTTGGATGTATGAAGATCGAGAAACATGGCCTGTTTCTACATACGTTAATAAAAGTGAAACCCAAATCCCAGAGATGAAATTAAATTCTAATGCATTTTGTTTGATCTCTCAAAAAACGGAAGAAGGAAAACTGGAATTTGTTGAGCGTGTCTGCAACCAGTTTTCTTCTTATTCTAGAATGCAAAGAAGCATCGCCTGGATATTGCGTTTACTGCAACGTTTTCGCGGTGACGTTTCAATTTGTAACCAAGTCTTAACAACTAGGGACTTGAATCAAGCTCATGATAGCTTGATTAAATCAGTGCAAGCCGCCTACTTTAAAGATCAAATCGAATCTTTGAAAAAAGGTGACACATACATTCCGTCGTTAAGAAAGCTGACTCCCTTTCTTGACGCTCGCGGCTTCCTCAGGGTGGGGGGTCGTATCCCACACTCTGACCTGCCATACAATGCGAAACACCCATTATTGTTGCCGAAGCAGAGTAGGTTTACAAAACTCTTGGTTGAATATTTTCATAAAAAATATTTACACACAGGTCCGCAAACCTTACAAAATATTATCAACCAAAGATATTGGATCTTGTCGGCTCGTAGCCTCATTCGCTCAATTCACGTAAAGTGCAAAAGTTGTTTTAAATGTAAACCGACGCCGCTTCAGCCTAAAATGGGCGATCTTCCATCGACTCGGCTGCTACCTAATAAAGTGTTCGAGCATGTAGGAGTTGATCTAGCCGGCCCTTTCTACATAAAGGAAAGCCTACGGCGAAACGCAAAGATAGAGAAGGCTTATTTAGCGGTATTTGTGTGTTTTTCCACTAAAGCCGTGCATTTGGAGACTCTCTCTTCTCTATCTGCCGATTGTTTTCTGGCCACTCTAGACAGATTCGTGTCTCGTCGTGGTCTCTCGGCATGTTTTTATTCGGACTGCGGGACAAACTTCACAGCAGCCAGTAAACATCTTGCTGATGTTCAGAAATTTATGTCTGACAACTGCACTCAACAGGATATTTTAAACGGCTGTGCTCAGCGCATGATTAACTGGCAGTTTAACCCTCCTGGTGCTCCTCACATGGGCGGTTTATGGGAAAGTTGTGTACGTATCGCAAAATATCATCTTGTACGTGCTGTCGGTGACAAAGCTTTGACTTTTGAAGAGCTTTCTACGGTTTTCTGTAAAATCGAAGCCATAATGAACTCTCGGCCATTATGCGCTCTACCGGCTAGTGATAACCCTAACGAGTTTAACGTTTTATCGCCAGGTCATTTCTTGGTAGGCAAGAGTCTGACAGCTGTACCAGAGTATGATTTACAGTTAGTGCCTGAAAATCGCTTAACACGCTGGCAATATTTGCAAAATTGCTCACAACTGTTTTGGAAAAGGTGGAGCCAAGATTATTTAAACACCTTACAACAAAGGTCAAAATGGTTTACCTCGCCTCCCGATATTAAAGTAGGAGACTTGGTCTTGGTCAAGGATAATCGGGCTTCTCCTAGCAGTTGGCCCCTTGCAATTGTCGATCATACACATCCCGGTGTGGACGGCATTGTGCGCAAGGTCACTCTGCGTACAAGGGCCAATAATATATTTTTAAGGCCAGTTAATAAACTGTGTCCTCTACCTTATATTCATTAAATCCCCTTCCACTTCATTTACGAAGATTACATTTTCGTGCGCTTAAGCATGCGCATTTTCTTTTATTTTATTTTTCTTTTCCCTTTCCTTATAATTATTTTTAGATGAAAGTCACATAGTGCTTTCGGTGGGGGGTGTTTAGTATAAACCTATGCTAACTTATTTGTTGATGGCGTTGACACTGGCCACGTCGTCGACACTAAGTAATAGAAAAAATAATATGTCAGTGTCACAATAAAGCGAATCGCATATACATATAGCTTAACAATAAAATCCATTAAAATCTAGTATTTATCATCAGTGTGTGTAATATTAAAAGAAGAAGAAGCGGAGGCCTCCGCCAGCGAACCACAATAATCGGCTGCGTTGGTAAGTCTTCACCATTACATTTGGGTTAGCATAGGAACTGCACCCACCATTTGATATACTTACAGTCCACTAAATAAAAAACGCCTGGCTTTACGCCACACCCAGTGTATCAGAATAGTGTAAACATGTCTGAAGAAGTCTTAAAGGCGTTAGTTCGCAAGCGCGGCACTATAAAGGCGAAAGTAACTTTATATGAAAAGTATATTGATAAAATAAAGGCGATTTCAACTGAAAACTTCACTAAGGCTTTATCCGGTGAACTTCAGTTAAAACTAGGACGTTTTCAGGAACTGTTATCTCAATTCGACGAAGTACAATCTGAAATTGAAAATTTAGATGATACCAAATTAGCCGATCAACTTGTAGAACGTGAGCTTATTGAGGATAATATAATAAGGTTGATTTCAATGTCACAATTAATACTTGAGTCAATCCAACCTCCAGCGAACGACACTAAATATGTTACGGCTGCTTCTCGTGTCGAAGGTTCAATTCATTCAAATTGCAGTTCACAACGTTCACATCAGCCAGTCAACTGTCAAATACGACTTCCTTCGATAAAATTACCAACCTTTGACGGCAATTATACGAAATGGATGGAGTTTCGTGATACTTTTGATTCACTTATTAATCAAAACGAGTCCATCCCTACAATAAACAAATTTCATTATTTGCGAGCGTCTTTGGAGGGTGGAGCAGCTATAGTTATAAAGTCTATTGAGTTTACAAGTGCAAACTACGAAATCGCATGGGATTTACTATGCGAACGCTACAACAATGAAAGGATTCTCATCAATAACCATATAAGGTCATTGTTCAATTTTGAACCTATTACTAGGGAGTCCCAAAAGGCCATTAGGTACATGATTGACTTTTATTCAAAAAACCTACGTGCTTTACAAACACTCAAAGAGCCCACAGACAGTTGGGACACATTAATAATATACATGATGGTGTCAAAATTAGATGGCGCCACTAGTAGGAAGTGGGAAGAACACAAGAACACATTAAAGGTTTCACCCAAACTCGATGATTTCATGATCTTTCTTCGCAATCGAGCGGATGTTCTGGAAACCATACAAAATAGTGCTTCTACACAAAAACATGATAAACCTACTAACCAACCTAAAGAAAATAAATTTGTTAAAACAATGCTAGGTTCAAGTGACACCAACTACACAACCAATGCAAGTGAGTGCAGTACAAAAACAAACATAACTTGTGCGTTTTGCAAACAAAATCATTTTAATCACGAGTGTGACAAATTTAAGGAAATGTCTTTGGATTGCAGACAGAGTAAAGTCTCTAAATACAATTTATGCAAAAATTGTCTGCGTCCTGGCCATCATCACTCTCGTTGCCGTTTAGGCCCATGTAAAACCTGTAATAAAAAACACAATACATTATTACACGTTGAAACAAATGTCAACAATGAAACCTCATCTGGAAATACAAATACTAATAAAATGACTACTGCCATGTCTTCATTCACTCCAGATAAAAAGGGTCATGTGCTTTTATGCACTGCTCAAGTGAATTTAGTTAATCCTATAACAAAGAAATCTCACTCTACTAAAGCCGTTCTAGATTTAGGGAGTCAATCGTCCTATATATCTACAATTATGCAAAAAAGATTGAACCTTACTTGCCATGAAGTGGATCCGACCTGCATAACTGGGTTGAATAACTGCATAATTGGCAGTGCTTCTAAACAGTGCGTCGTTCAAGTTCAATCTAGAACTGGTAAATTTGAGATGGATCTTGCTTGTCTAATCATGCCAGAGATAACTCAGCCCACGCCAAGTATAGAAATTAACATATCTCATTTTGATATTCCTGAGTCTTTCGAGTTAGCGGATCCCAGTTTTTATCATCCGTCTGAAATTCATTTATTGCTAGGACTCGATGTATTTTGGGACATTGTAGATGAGAAGAGAGTCCCACTAGGTAAAAACAAACCAACCCTTAAGGATTCTAAACTAGGTTGGCTAATTTCTGGTCCGACAGGTCAGGGCTCAAGTTCGTCTACTCGATGCAACTTTTCTCAAGAAATCAAGGATTGCCTTACAAAATTTTGGGAGCTTGAAGATATTCCCAACTCTCTTCCTGAATCAAAGTTATCAAAAGAGGAAGAGTATTGCGAGACTCATTTTAAAGAAAACACAGTGCGTTTAGATGATGGTCGTTTCTGTGTCAAGCTTCCACTCCGTGAGGCCCCGGAGGATGCTTTAGGCGACTCTTATTACATTGCTAGAAGGCGTTTTTTGAACCTTGAAAAGAAATTAAGCAAATCTAACATGAAAAGTGATTATGCTGCCTTTCTAAAAGAGTATGAGAATTTGGGACACCTGACCGAGACGGAGCGTCCAGCTTTTGGGTACTTCATTCCACATCATTGCGTAATTCGCGAAAATAGTGAGACAACGCGATTGCGCGTCGTTTTTGACGCGTCGTGCAAAACGTCAACGAATAAATCTTTAAATGACATTCAGATGGTAGGACCAGTAGTGCAAGATGATTTATTTTCAATATTACTGCGGTTCAGGCAGAATTCATATGTTGTAACCGGGGATGTAGAAAAAATGTACCGTCAAATTATGGTGGATGAGTCTCAGCGTCACCTCCAATTGATTTTATGGAGGGACGAGGAGAGTCAGCCACTCAAAGTACTTAAATTAAACACCGTGACCTATGGTACTTCCTCTGCCCCTATCTTAGTACTAGATGTTTGGTGCAAGTTGCTAATGAGTGCACCGACGAAACAGTAGCCAACATAATAAAACATGATTTTTATGTAGATGATTTAAATACTGGTTCTGATTCTAAAACAACTTTAGCTACAACTATTACAGCTGTCATTGGTGAACTATCTCGAGCGGGCTTTCCATTAAGGAAGTTCCGTACAAATGCGGTTGAAATATTTGACAACATTGAAACAGTCCAAAATAATCCACAGGACTTCTGCAAACAATCAACCGTTTTAGGCTTAAAATGGTCGCCTACTAATGACACACTACAGTTTTCTTCAGAATTCGAAGACATACAAAGAGTAACAAAGCGCAATATCTTGTCTAGCTCATGTAAAATATTCGACCCACTTGGTCTTCTGTCGGCTTGTACAATATTTCATAAAATACTGCTACAGAAGTTATGGTTGAATCATTTGGATTGGGACGATTACGTACCCAAGGAAATTGAGGCTTCATGGCGTGAATTTGTCGATGAGTCGAAGCAATTTGCGAATTTAAATGTACCACGCCATGCCCTCTGTCACGCGCCGGACACAATTGAGATTCATACCTTCACTGACGCTTCAAAGGACGCTTATGGGGCTTGCCTGTATATGAAGTCAGTTGATAGTGATGGCAACATATGTGTTAATCTTATGTGCGCAAAGGCGAGGGTGACGCCTCTTAAGCCTGAAATGACAATTCCCCGCTTGGAATTGTTAGGAGCTTTATTGGGTGCTCGATTGCATGCGAAGGTCATACAGGCTTTACGCGTCATAGTCACTAAATCCATATTTTGGTCCGACAGCACAATAGTCTTAGGTTGGCTTAAGACACAACCAAAAACTTTAAAGACATTCGTTTGTAATCGAATAGACCAAATCCGAGAATTATCAGATCCCAAATTATGGCGTCACGTTCCAACAGATTTGAACCCTGCAGATTTAGCTTCAAGGGGGGTCAAGCCGCAACAACTACTCACCAGTACTTTGTGGTGGGAAGGACCCTGCTTCCTTAAGAAGCCAGAATCAGAATGGCCTTCATTTCAAAACGTTGATGCTCAATTGCCAGAAATTAGATTGTTAATTACTACACGATCTGATTCCAATGTAGTTTTATTTAACCAATATTCAAAACTGCGCACCTTACAAGGTGTATTCGCATTCGTATTACGATTTATAAATAACTGCAACAAAAAAAAGACTAAGTTATCAGGTGATTTGAATGCTCCTGAATTACAATCAAGTTTGAAAATGTTAGCGACAGTATCACAAAGGGAATCCTTTGAAAAGGATATTCATTCTCTTAAAACAACAAAGGCTCTTAACCACAAATCAAGGTTACTTGGGTTAAATCCATTTCTGGATGAAAATGATATTCTACGTGTTGGTGGTCGCATTGTAAATGCTTCACATTGTCAATATGAACAGCGACACCCAATTCTTATTGATAGCAAGCATGTGTTCACCAGACTTTTATTTGAAAGGGAGCATGTTAGGCTTTTACACGGTGGTGCTCAGTTGTTGTTAAGTCATGTGCGAGAACGTTTCTGGCCGATTGGTGGTCGCACGTTAGCTGTCAGTATTGTAAATAAATGTATGAGATGTCAAAGATTTAAAGTAAACCCAATACAACCAATCATGGGCAACTTACCTGCTCCTCGTGTGACTCCTGCTACACCCTTCACAAACTGTGGGACTGATTTTGCTGGCCCATTTCTAATTTCGAACAAGAAAGGTCGTGGGGCCAAAACAACTAAATGCTACCTGTGTGTATTTGTCTGCTTTTCGACAAAGGCTGTCCACCTTGAGGTAGTCAGTGACCTCAGCTCAAACGCTTTCATCATGTGTTTGCGTAGATTTATTGCTAGACGTGGTAAGCCAGAAAATATTTATTGTGACAATGGAAAAAACTTTATAGGTGCTAAAAATGAATTGAACAGAATGTTGCAAACGTGCAAGCGACAAATTGGAGAGTTTGCTTGCAGTGAGGAACTTATTTTCCATTTTTCTCCTGTTTACGCTCCAAACTTCGGCGGAATCTGGGAGGCAGCAGTTAAATCTGCTAAATATCATTTAAAACGTATTGCTGCTAATACTAGTTTGACGTTTGAGGAATTAGTTACTCTGTTTGCACAAATTGAAGCAATCATGAATTCACGTCCTCTGACACCGCTGTCTGAGGATCCATGTGAATTAGCTCCACTCACGCCTGGACACTTCCTTGTCGGGCGACCATTAATGTCACTGCCGTCTCCTGAAGTGAAGACGATGACGGTGAACAGATACCAGCTCGTACAACGATTACGGCAACACTTCTGGACGCGGTGGACTAAGGACTATCTCGCTACACTCCAGCAACGTATCAAGTGGAAGTCAAATAAAGGATCAATTAAGATTGATTACCTGGTTCTGGTGAAAGATGACCAGTTACCGCCAATGAAATGGCTACTTGGTCGCATCGTAAAACTGTACTCTGGCGACGATGGAATTTGCAGAGTCGTCGACATTAAGACGAAGAACGGCATAATAAAGCGAGCCTTCTCCAAGCTGTCAGCCTTAGAAGGCCTTCTTGAAAGCTAGGCTTTCAAGCCGGGGCAGAATGTTAATGATTCAACCTACATGGATTTCCATGATATTTATTTGTTTATGTTTCATGTCTAAATTCAAATATATTGACAATTGTATATGATTCGATGAGATATGTCATTCGTTAAATAATTCTTACAACAAGAACAATTATATTTTATTTTCTTATTTAAACTGGGTGTTTTTACTACAAGCAATATCTAGTTAGCATCCCAGTAAACACCTTAATTAATGTTTTGACACTGCGATGTCCTGGCGTCTGACTGAAACCATTTGTATTTAACATGGCGTCAAAAAGCTTAATCCTTGTATTTAAAAAAAAGCCGAAGATAGCTATTGTAAGATAATTAATAATAATCATAATTTCCCCATCGCCCACTGATTTAGACCGGTGCAATCAGTCAACGCCAGACAGCTTGTGGTGAGTTGTTGGGGAGTAGCGTACCGTACCCCACGTACCTGAGCGCTCCTGGGGGACTCTGCCATCTAACCGAGTTCTCCGCCACTGGCTTGCCTTATCCGGCCGTCCAGAGTGGGGTCGCGAGAGCTGTGTTCTCGAGGGTAGATGTGAAAACTTCAGTTGACGAGTTGGCTATATGTTTAAAGTCCAGTGACACCTATCTACCCTCAGCCCTCATACCGATGTTGTCCTTGAGCCATCTTAGATGTCGCTTTTTGTGGGGGCGATCGTATGTGGGCGAGTCACCGTCTGCCCGAAATGAAAATGCTTACCATTTTAGTAGGCAGACGTCCAGTTTTATTCTCCATAGCCCAGTATTTAGTCCACCACTTACACCTAGATTAGATTCCATGAACTCTCAATAGTCCCAAGCGTACCCTGCATCGGCTGCGCATGCCATGTAGACCCCACCGCGGCGGCGAGTGCCTGAGCTTGCCAACCTTGGCATACGGCATTTGGACCTCCACGATCTGGCCAAGCACACACTCAGATCTGTCGTAGATATGGAGCGCCAGGTTCAGGGCTGGTACCACGAAAATCGAACGATTGCGGATTTGTTTGTCCATCTCTGTCACACTTGCATGTTAGAGTGACAAAGAGGGTTTTCCGTCAATGCAAATTTTCGATGTTCGTGGTAGGCATGCAGGTAGGAGGTTCACGAAATAGCTCAAGTGAGCTCCAGAGTATCATGCATCATTGACAGGACAGAGTGTGAATTTCATAAATACGGCATTTGGCAAACGGTCAAAGTCACGGGTGACATTTTTGTCACCGGGTTCTAAATGTCAACGGGTGATTCTCCATTTTAATTTTGTGCGTATATCGTTACATCGTTAGATCGTTGGCGAATGAAAGGTCTATTTTCTATGTTTTTAAGCCCGCCTTCTTCTTCCTGGCGTTTTCCCGCTATGCCACGCTTATAACACGGCTCAGGGAGCCTGGGGTCCGCTTTGGCAACTAATCCCAAGATTTGGCGTAGTCGCTAGTTTTACAAAAGTGACTGCCATCTAACTGGCAGTAGCCTAAGGCCTAGTTTACCCTCTGGTAAACTAGGCCTTATTGAGATTGGTCTGGTTTCCTCACGATGTTTTCCTTCTCCGAAAAGCAAATGATATTTCGTACATAACTTTTGAAAAACTCCCTGGTACGAGCCGGAGTTCACACGCCAAAGTCGCACGCTCTTACCACTGGGTCACAAATGCTCCTAAAAACAATTTACACAAATCGTCGTACCATGAAGATCTTCCATTATGTGTGGTCGGCACGCACTTGGCCGGTTTCTTTTAATCATAAAACTGAGAATATTTAAGATTACTCTTCACACCGAGCGCGTAAGAATGACATTCCAAATCCCATTCATCCAAACCCTTCTAAACAAAGATCTCTCGACTTAAGGTGACAAGGTGTCCCGAAGTTTTCGGGATGGTCAGATTTTCAACGGCTAAATTCAGTAATCTCTTGAATTTTGAGCACTTGACACAATATTCTTCCGAATCGATCATCAAGCACCTTACAACCTTTAGCGTTAAAATAATACTATGCACCTCACGCAGTATTTTTTTTTCTCCGTTTTCGAGTTTTTGCCGAGGAACTTTTTATTACAAATTTACGTAAGTGCCTTGATATAATGAGGGTAGTTACGTCTTTTTGCTTGCAGTTTTTTTTTTCCATCTGTGCGTGGTCCGACACGTACTTGGCCGGATTTTACCCTTTTTCCGGGATACCCGATGTCGTATGTTCCAGCTTCTGGAATTTTGTAGTTTTGTCTTTGCGTTGATCATATTAAGTTAGTCACGAATGCCAGGATATATGTACCTATATTTTATGGAATAATACCTACATGTATATTTTTCTCCTTAAGAAAATAATGATATGCATTGAAATTAAACACTGTAAAGGGCTCGAAACGTAGGAAATTAGTAGATATAATATATGGCATTGATAAAACTTTAAAGTGTTTATTTCAATTAATACTCACTAATCGCCGTGATACAAGACATTCTTCTTAATCAAAGCGAGCGAAGCGTCTCCGTTTTAGCTTGGGAAAAAATGTTTTCGTGTGTCTGTCCATTTATTCTCCTCTACTGGTCGCATTTATTAACCAACAATTGTGAAATTTTGTAAACAAGTTTGTTGATTACATAAAACTTTTTCGACGTCCTAAGCACCATAGCGCTTACGACCTTTGTACCAGTGCTTTGACCAGGGCCTACGCCTCGCGAGGCCTACAGCTCACAGAGCCACAAGTGAATACTGCTTTTAATTTCAATCAAATATTTAGCAGGTTATTGCACCGACTTTGTATCTCGAATTTGGAACACTAATTTGTGTCTTGAAAAACAATTCAACATGGTAACCCTAATTCGACTTAATAATTTAGGCATAAAAACGGACTGTCACCATAAAATCCCGGTGTTAAAAAGTGCCCGTACTTGAGCATTTCTCGTAAAATACAACGTAAATAAAATTAATGCTGCACGGTCGACGGTCCAAGAGTCCCTGCACACTGCATTAAAACTTTCGGTCGAACTAATTTGTTTGAAACAGTCATTTAGTGTTGTGATTCTGTTTGAGTTCGAGTTCATCTGCATTTTAAATGTGTTTTGACCGTAGTAGTTGGCATAATGTACGAGCTGTATTGTATGCTGTTTTGCAGCCAAGTGAAATTTATTTGTGTATCATTTTGGTGTTTCGACAAATGGAGTCAATGCTGTATTTATCAATGGAAAAAACCTTTGTTTACTAACTTTTTTAGTGTTTCTTCGAATGAAATCGTTTGGTAACCTTATAAAACAAGCGTGGTACGTAAAATCTATTATTTAATAAATTTTATTTTCTCTGCTTGGGCAGGCGACAAATTTAACCTTATTACTAAGGTTTTACTTTCCATCTATCAGTCAGTTGGCTGTTTGGCAGGATCTATAGATAAGAGGTTTATACGCTGTAGTCACTTTTTGTTGAGGCATAGAGTCAAACCACGTTATGTCTTCCAAGCAAACAGTCTATGCTATTAAAATCTATGCAAACGTAGCTTAATCGGACTCTATCAAACAAAGTTTTTATTATTATCTCTATCGAGTGTAGAAAGATATTTTTCCATCTTAAATAGAACATTTGGTCTTACTTGATGGTTTAATAAAATGCGGTGTGTAAGCCTCTTAAGCCAGCATCGGAGCCTTGACAAGGGTCTTGGTAAACACAACATTTATAATTTTAGGGTACCTCCTTATAAGCTAATTTATAGGTATATATTGCGATCTCATTATAGCAGAATGTCATGTTTTCGGTAGGTAATTGGCGGATCTGCAAAAGTACATTTTCATACTAAAGTTATTGCAAGTTTATTCGTGCCTGTATACAAAAACATGTGAGTTTTTGTTAAAGTTTTTCAGAATATATTTTGGTATTATTCGTTTCGTATGGAAATCTAAAAAATAAACAAAGAAAAGGCACTTATCACGATAATTCTATTAATTTGTCAACTTTACGCAAATAATGAAACAATAACAACAAAAATATTTAGCAAATTCGTCATAAACCTGCAAAAAAGTTGTATGAAGAATGAGCTGTACACATACATAATTTTTTTAGAAAAAAAATATACGGGCAAGTGCATGCCGTACCACGCATAATTATGGGTTCCGTACCGTCACACGATGAAAAAATTGTGCAAGCAAAAAGGCGTTCCATCAAATTTGTTCAAAATAAATCACAATGCACATCCATATCCTAAAAATTTTGAAAATTGTACTCTGGAATATATCGAAAATCGAGATTGAAATAGGTTAGTTTTTAAGTTAAATTAGTACATTTTGGCACACAGATGCTCATGCCATTTTATACCGCATAAGTCAACTAATTAGTTGTAGGCAGTGATGGGCAAAATTTATTCGAATGACGGATGACGGATGACGAATAACCAAATCATTCGCGGATGACGGATGAATTTTCGGATGATTATTCGTATTCGAATAAATTATTCGTCGAATAATTTATCCGCGAATAATTCATTCGCCGGATGAATTGCCACGAATAATTTTTTAAATACCTTATCAACTTCTGTTAAAAATAGCTATCTAATTATGAATTCATAACTCAAGTTTCATTTCAACCGCCTAGTTTCATTGACACAATTTCTTTTAAACATTATGGCCTTACTAGTTTATATGGAATTAATTTTATATTCGGTTATTTGAATGAGAACTACGAGGCCATTTTTAGACCGAGATAGTATATGTCATTGAAATGTACAGAAACTTGACAAAATCTATGCCATAGAAATTAGGCGGTTTCTTTGCTCAGATTTTCTTCCAACCCGCATAGGGATTATAAAAGGACTGTAAATAAAAGTGCACTTTAGAAATCAACATGGATTTATTAATAATCCGTAATAAAAATCATACGTGATGATATTCTTTGTTTGAAAACCAGAGTAAATAACATTAACTACATATAGATCATATCGAATAGATCGCTAAAGTCTTAGACGATCGTGAACTTTAGTAAAAATTTGTAATTTTTAATATGTTTCTTTTTTTAAATTTAATAGAATAGCCAAAAAACCTTTAATATTGTTAGTAAATTTATAGGAGTAATATAATAAGTAAATCATTCGTCAAGTTAAAAACCGGTCGAAATATTTATTCGCCGATAAGTTACTCGCGAATAAATCATCCGCGCACAAATCATCCGCGAATAAATCATCCGCGAATAAATCATTCGCGAATAAAAAATTGGTGGATTATTCGTCATTCGAATGATCATTTAGATAAATTTTTATTCGAATAATGCCCATCTCTGGTTGTAGGTATACTAGCGTGTAAGAAATTATGAACTTAGATCAATTTGACGTATTAAAGACAAATAAATATTAGGCATTTATGAAACTAGTAGCTAATTTTTTTTTACGCATGACCGGCTCCTATGGCTGCTTGCCGGCCGGAGGGCAGAAAACTAATTTAGGTAACCAATGAAATCTTTTTTAGACTAATAGCAACTTTATTCGAATAACGGGGAAAATACGTTATGGCTTACATATATTTCTGAGGGGGATAATTGTCTTTGAGTTGAGTAAAATATCTAAATAATATGTTAAACTTCATCAAAAGTACTATTTTAATTGATCTTACATTTCCCACGTCGGATTTTCTTTATAAGAAATCGAAATGGGTTAAAAAATATAACTAAAATAGAACAGTTTTCCGTAATGGAGGCTATTGACACCTATGGTACTAGCCTCGTCAATCCCCTTTGCTTACCTACAACCCTACTTGCAAATTAAATAAAATTATGTAAAAGTGAACCATAACATCTAGGGAAGCATCACAGGTCTGACGAGGGTCTCAGCAAACATACCCACATACATAATTCCACAGTATTAATAAACAAATTTATAGCGGCCGTGTTTGTACATGTGCTTATGAGAATCTCGTGTAGGACGTGTTAAATTTAACGTTTCATGACGGTTCACACGGTTGACATTTTACCAGTGGTAAAAGATTTGAGGAGTCTTTGGAAGATTTTAGGATAACAACTGGCAAACCAAGTTATATGCCTTCCTTTTTTATTCAAATATAAATATATACCTACTGTTAGACTATCGAGGTCTGTCGAGATCAGACCGCGCTGGGGCTCGCAGTGTGCGTAGAGCAGTCGCCGCGGCTAGACGCATGACTCATGATTAAGGGACACGGACTGTTCCGAAACATGTCGAGCTATTTTCGATTTTATTGACTTGAGTAACCCGATATAAGTATTTTAATATGTCTGATACTCAATTAAAACCAACTGTCAGACTTGATTTGTAAGAATTTAACTCCGGCCGAAACGTTTTCTTGCTAAGTATAAACTATTGGTTGTTTACTAAACTACCAGTTATGTACTTTGACATCGATATATCAACTCGATACCTATCTTGTAATACGGAGTGCAATGGATGTACCAAATTTTCGATATCATTTACTTTGTAGTTGACCTATTACTGTGTGAATAAGAATTTTCAGCCACTCGTATTTATTTTTCTTTTGACATCTATTAAAAAACAATTAATGTGAACGATGCGAACATGAAGAAAAGCTAGTTTCGAAATTCAACTAAACATTATTTTTGCGTAAAAAAACATTACGCAATCATAAACAAATCTAATAATACGGGGAATCCACCCCGCTGGTAAAACTAATTCAGAATTTCAGTGTGATCGTATTTCAAAGAAGCAGGATGCCCGAGGGCCTACCACGACCATCAAAAATTAGCATTGACGGAATAAAGGATGACACACTAGAACGGGACGGGACGGGACGGGACGGGAAAATCTGTCAATTTCCATAGAAAGCGTCACGTGACATCCGAGGGCTCCGAGCTATCACGTGATTCTTTCTATAGAAATTGACAGATTTTCCCGTCCCGCCCCGTCCCGTCCCATGCTAGTATGAGTCATCCTTAACTACCTATAATGTTCCTTTATTTAATTAGTAGATAAGTAAGTAACCCTTAAAGTAAGTTTCTAAAGTTGTTTATTTTCTCTTGTTTGTGCATGCAGTGTTTACCTATAAGTAATTGTGACAACATTCCTAGTATGTAATAGTTATAAAATTTGAATGTACTGATGTCAACAATTGTTGGTGAACCTTAATAAATAAATAAAATTACCTCTTTATCGCTCGAAAATGTAAGTGTGACAGTGAAGAAGATACAAATTATGGATCGTTCGATTTTTGTAGTAAATTTTTTTATTATCATTGTTCGACAACGGGCTAGTGGCCTGTAGTTAAGCCAAAACGAAAGAGGCGAAAGAAAGTTTAAATTTAGTGGTCGCTGGGGAAGCAAGGAAGTTGGTGTTATGTAGACGAAAAGAATGATGTTAAAACCTAAAGTGTGAACAGTGTAGGCAATGAAGTGACCTCTTGTCCGGGAATGCGTGGGACAAAACCGTTGGTCGCCGTTGTAGACTGCTGGTGCTGGCCTTGGCTCCTTGTCGCTCGCTAGAGAAAGCTTTAAACCGTTACCTTGAGTCGTCCAACTTAGACCTCGGATTTTACGCGCGGTAATCTCCAGTTACACAACACTGACTACTTAGAGTATGCAATCGGAAGAAGTAATAGTACTAGTGCTTTTAAATTGAAAATAGCGAGAGATGGTGTCCACTTTGTGATGCTCTTTGACACACTGACTTGGCTCTACCTGCCATGTCACTGGTAGAGCAACAGTCATTTTTAAATTCAAATCCTAACTATGGCGAAGTGTTGCCACAGCATGTACAGGTACAAACCATAGTTTTGTGTTTGAAGCTAGTTCCCGCGAGTGGACGGGACGGGCGGTTGGCTTCAATAACTCTGTTTAAAAGGTATAAGATTTAAAAAAAATGGAATTTCCATATAACATGATGAGGTGATACGGGTAATGATATTATGAATTAGGTATTACGTAGTAGTAAGCCCGAGATGGTTACGAAAATGAATGTATTACAAACGAACTGGCGCGTAATATTTTACACAATCATTTAGATATAAAACTGTCCTTCCGATTAGTACACATTCGTCAACAATAGATCAAAAACAGACAAGGGTATCCATTTCAAAGGAATGGCGAAGTTTAGACAAAATGTGTACTATTATTTGCGTAAATAAAAAAACCGGCCATGCCTAGCTATAAAAACGTCTGTCTGTGTGTCACCAGACTGTATCTCATGAACCATTATAGTTAGACAGTAAAAAAAATCACAGATGTATTTCTGTTGCCGCTATAACAACAAATAATAAAAAACTGAATTAAATAATTATTTAAGGGGGCTCCGATACAACAAACTGCCCTCAGTTTGGCGATATATTTTGTATACCTACCACCTAAGTTTCTTTTGAAATAAATAAATAAAATTAAAAAAAAAAACGTGTTTTTATTTTCTAATAAGAGATACATCAATTTCTTCAAGTAATATCAACTAGATCGCTTTTGCATCGTCAATATTTCTACATTATTTCTATATTATAAATTACTTAAATAAAATAACTAAGAACAAAATAAAACTAAAAAACTAATAGCCCCGGCCCCTGGGGCATGGTCCCAAGAATGCTGGCAGTATTCCCTCGCTGTATCGCAATACTTATGCGTTGGGCGAGGTAGCTGCCAGCCTTCTTATTCCCGGAGACGTCGACCAGATGTTTGGCCAAGTCTTTATACAGGCTTTGGGCCGCTGGATCCCACGGACCAAGGGTCTCAACACCAAAAGGAACAAAATTGTAGTTGGCGTCAAGACCCCTGTATTTTTGCCTCTTGAAATTAAATTTCTATATTATTAAACATGCACAATAACAATACGACAGTATTTGATAAGTCAACAAAAAAAATGACACAAAATTTGTTGCGTGACTTTCTTATAAAAAAAATCTTAAAACATAGGTCGTTTTTTGATTTTTTTTATAAATATAAATAAATAAATATTTATTTATTTATTTATTTATATTTATAAAAAAAATCTTAAAACATAGGTCGTTTTTTGTTCTTTTTCAAGTTTAAATGTGCTTTTTAACATGTCGAGTCTTGCATATTTGTCTTCATTCGAATCTCAGTCTAATTGACTTGATAGTTTTTTTTGTCGTTTTCTAATAAGCATTATGGAATTTTTCGCAGACGTATCTGCTTAAACACTAAACTGATTTGCAGTTTACCGGATCCGATGCTGTCATTTGATTGCAGACTGTTGTGGTCGCGGTTCATCATAGTGACAGATGAATGTTTTTTTTTCCTTTGTGTTTTTGGTACACTTATCGCTGTTTGCTGTCCCTATCATCATCATGTCGCAATGTTTTAGTTGGGCCTTTCAACTAAGTCTGGGCTCTGACGGTCTCAGTTTAACGATTTCAGTACAGCTTGATCCCGGGATGTTCCATCCCTCAAAAGGCAAAAATTTAACCATTATAAGACCACTTTGTTGTGCGTCCGTCCGTCCACCCGTCCGTCTGTCTGTCAAGACCCATTAGGGCATTTTTTTTTATCAGGTAAAATGTTTTTCCTACTCAGAATCATGAGCTCTTTCGCTCCTACTACGAGAAAAAAAAACACGATATTACCAGTAAATTATTAAAACCGTGCAAGAAAAAAAGTGCCACCGAACGCGACCGCAGCGATATATTTTCATTCGCACAGCATTTAATATTAACGCCGGTGTTGCCGGGGTAATATTATTTTACCCCATTAATACTGGTAATTCAAATTAATTACGCGTACTGAAAATCTTATGCATACAATGTTACACGGACTACGAGGAGTTAAATTGCTTGATTTATTTTAATACCTGCAGGTATTTTAATAATATTTTAAATTACACATGAGATATCATATATTCTGTAAAAAAAGTAACTATCACAGATGCTCAAACATCCCTTTGAAATATTAGTAAGAACTATTTATAAGGACGCTTAGGTTATATTTCCATGTAGGTACCTATACAAGTAGGTATCACCTAAGTGCATTACCTAGTGTTCTTAAATTGAAATGGGAAGTTTTTTTTTTAATTATTTGTTTAAAGTGGGTATGAATATACTATTTAGATACTCTTATTGCAGAGTTGCAGTTTTGCGGGAATTGTCTTAGATTATTTATTTATTACCATTACAGGTAACCATTTCGCTAATAAATTAAATATATATAATACAAACTTAAGTACCTAGGTATATACCGAAAATTAAATGTGACATTCACAAAAACATTAAAAAGAACGAGTCGCAGTCCGGTGCAACGGATAACAACTTATTAATTAACGAGTGGAGTGTTTTTGCGCCACAGTGTGGGCTGTCTCCTCCGCTAGGAGACAGTGACTGCGGCCTCGGAGTTATTTATCTAGTAGGACAAATATGTAGCACATAGGTACTTGCAATCAGGTCTGCACAATCAACAACCAATCTAACTAATTGAAGCCTAACATACCGAGTAGATATTTAGTAGGGTAGAAGAAGGGTGCCCGTACTTTTTTCTATATCAGATACGAAGAAATGCTTCTTGAATCTTTCCTAAAAGAAGTATATAAGATTTTTTGTGGGGATTCCAAATAGAGGTTTTTTTCAATTTTGCTTCTGATCAAGACTATGTATAACATGTCACGGGAAGACGGTAGGATCTTGAAAAGTTGCGGGTGATAAAACCAAGCCTTTTGTGACAATCTGTTGCAAGTGATATGATATGCTGATTGAAAGTAAGCTTTGAGTCAAAAACAACACCGAGATCTTTAATGGAATCTGCGCGAGTTATTGCGGAGTTTCTCAACGAATAGATATTTTGCAGAGGACATCCAGTAGTTTCGATGCAAACACGGCATTTGTGATTTACATCAAAAGGTTTATAATTATGCAATTACCGGAAGGTTTTGACGGCAATGGTCAGAATGTGTGTATTGGTGACATACGGCCTTAAACATGCTAGTCGCTAGTGGAACAAAAAAAATGTATTGTTGTCAATGTCATTTCGACGTTCTGAGTTTGATAGCTGTTTATATCATAGAGTAACTTATATATACTGGTTTATATTTTAAAGACGATATTTTGATATGTCTTGTTTGTTATTAATTGTAAAATGAAATTGTTGAATGGATTGCGGAAATACTTCAAAGGGAAGAATTTGGAGCAAGCTCGATAATGTTTAGGCATGAGATTATAACGAGGAAAAGAAGGCACGCTGTTCCTACATCAGAGGAAGTTTATAGAAACGGTTCTAAAGGATCATGGTATGGATCAATGCAAACCGGTAAAAACTCCGTTGGAACTGGATCTGCTTAAGGTTTCGAAAATTTATCGAGCAGCAGTGTATTACGTAAACTTATTTGACAGCAGTTAAAGTTATCGCTTGTGACGTCACGCCAGCGAGACAAAGTAGCGTACATTGCGTGCTGAATTATTGTATAAAGAAAAAAATAATAGTGAAAAAAGTAAGATTTAATTGCAATATCGGTTCATAGCACTAACGCCTACGTCTGGTTAAAATTTGAGATAGTATTAAAAATACACGCTGTATACAGTAAGTTACCTTAGATCTAAAATAAGCCCTTGAGGCATTTTACCTAGGCTGGCGGCATTTTCTCGTTGCATCGCAAGTCCTAAAATAAAGTATGCAAAGTATTAGACGTATTACTTGTGTACAAATTTGTGAACTATTTTGTACTATCTCAAAAATAATACTGTCTCTTACTTCCATAAATTTCTTGAACACAGACATAATACCCCGCAATATCACACTGCGATGGCAGCTTCCCAATAACCTGCCCCATTAATAAAAAAATACCCGGAATTTTCGTCACTGGCAACAAAAACTCTCGTTAAAACACCCAATAAACCCTTTTGCGGGATTCCGCAGAATTTGTTATTTCATACCTTTGGGGAAGGGAGTAATAAATAGCGAATGATCGGAAATCATGTTACACTAATTCAATTTTAAAGGTGGGGTTAGATTTACGCGATAGGTTTCTGAGGTTAAAACAAATTGTTTTTTACTCGTTATTGCTAAAATTTACCTCCTACGTTTTGTCAGTAATAATAAATAAAAATGTTTTTTTTTAATAATAATAGATATGACTTTTTGTTATGAACCCTCAAATAACCTGCGTGCGTAGCCAAGATGCCAATCGCTCACGCTTACTAACGTATCGTTGCTACCTCTCTCTATCACTCTTCCTTATTAGTGTGACAATGACAATTGCGTTTCGTTAGCGACTGAGCGTGAGCGATTGGCATCTTGGCTACGCACCCTGGAATTCGAACCCATTATCCTCCAGCATCGATTTTGATAAGGTAGTAAAAAAACCTCCCAAATATACTAACCTAACCTAAAACAAGCTAGATCGTACTGACTGAATTACTAACTTCGCAACTGTTCATGTGTGAACTGTTACCTCCATATTCATAAAAAAAGTTTACAGACATTTTAGTTAAATTATGTTTCCTCCCTTTCTAACAAAGGCAAATGTAAAACTGACGGATAAGGACAAACAATCATTTACCTAAACTGTGTTTGATGTGCGTTTATGAATAACGCCATTAGTATTTTAGTCCCCCGTTTAGTTTTTCTATTTTCCGGTCTATTATCCTTTTTGATATAATCTATTGTCGGTAGTGTTTTGTGATGTAGTAAGAGAATCAGAGCTCTTATCTCGTTTTTGTCGATCAGCACGACGATGGCAAACAAGCGTACGACCTATGGAAAGCGGTCACCATTATTGCATTACCTATGGGCGTTTGCAACTTTCATGGTATCACAAGAATGCGGCCCTCGTGCCTCCTGGGAATTCCTTTAGGATTCTGTCCAATTCACTATTTCATTACATAAATTGCTATAAGTTCTAAGGCGAGAAAATATATAAATACATCCATAGCCACAGATCAAACACTCACAATACATGTTACATAACCGATCATCCGTCATAACGAACAAAGCGTTTTGTGTTTTTTTTTTCCTGAATACTAAATGGGTTCATCGCAAACGTGACGATTTTCCATAACAATGTGTTATACCGAATTTAATTCTGACAATAAAACAATAAATAAATAAACGTACAATGCTCAATATGAAGGCAAAAATACGATGGCAGCCATTCGGAAAGGTTGATCTGATTATAAATAAAGAAACTTCAGGGTTATGCTCAATGTCCTTAATTAAGGACAATAACGAATCGTTTTTTGTGAAGAATACTGGACAGACCGAAGTTGTTTTTACTACAGTAGCACACTCGCCAAAGGCGTTGCTAATAATGCCTTACCTTTTTACGGCTTCGTGTACTCTATATTTCTATGTTCATCTTCGTTCTGAGTACGTTTTATCTGTTCAAGCTAGGAGGGATCAAAGTGGCTCAGTTTTTCCTGCTGGGAGGGATCAAAGTGGCACTTTTCTGTTCAAGGACTACACATTTTTACGTTTTTGGGCATTTATTAGTGACATCGTCGTGTTGGTATGAGGCTGTTTTCGGTTTTGTTGATTTCCTCATAGTTGGTGTGAAAAGCAGTATATGTCACACGGTATCAAAATTATTTTCGTCTTGGGCGTTAATGCTTGAGCCTCTCATTACCCTCAGGATTGTACTTTAGAACTTCACGTTTATTTTTACGGCGTTTATTGCAGCTATCTCAAAGTCTACTCTAATTCGTTTTGGATCAAAAACCGGCAACTCTTACGTACGTTGAACTATGCTGACTGTTTCTTATTTTCTAGCAATCCATACATTAATGGGACAACCTTAGTGTATAATCCTCGTTACTCCCTTCATCACTATGCATCGTATTGATCTTAGAGTAAGGCGACGGCGCAACTTTAAACGTGCCATCGCAGAAAATGTGTCTAATATTTTTAATGTATTCCTTACAAACACTTTAGAACAGATCAATCGCGTTTGTTAACACCCTGTGAAAATGAGTGCTGTAAAGGACTCGAAACGTTGGGTCACGGTGTTAATTTCAATAAACAAAGCGGAAACAGAACACAATATTATATTTCTTACAATTTGTGTTAACAAAAATAAGCACTCCATCCGTTTGTCGACAAAGAAAACTATTTGCTAGGTGTTCTGAAATTAGTTCGAGTGAGCGACCAAGATCCGTCAGATTTGGAAAGTAATATCGTCATATACTACGAGTATAAATAAAAATAAAAATGGGGAGTTGAGCTGCTTTTCTAGACGGGTTTTCAGACTTAATACCTCAAAGCATCTTCCATAGGGACAGTAAAATGAAAGACACATCTGTTGGTAGATTTTTATCATAACTCTACGGCAACAAGCTGAGTATTTATCTTCCCTTCAAGGCAGTGTTAGCTTAGGTCGCATTTCGAATTCATAAGGTCACTGTTGACGTCAATAAAAATTACACCCTAATGCCTCGGCAAACAAGCCAAGGGGCCGTATGGACTGGGCACAGCGTTCGTATGGGACTACAACGGCGGGTCTTGTGTTACACACACCCGCAGATCTTACCGCAATAACGGACGAATACGGCTAGATTTTCATTGGCTATATTAAATTCTCTTCTTTTTTTCTACGTAGCAAGTTGCGACTCGCAACCTCATGACTGAGGATCGTGACCGCCATAAGTCGTTTAATTGCACTCCAGGCTGGTTGATTGTAACTTCTTAAATCGCGTCTGACCATCTGGTGGTTATCCTGCCTCGACTCTGCTTGCCTTGTACATGTCCGGCAAGCATCAATAACTCTAGGCTGTCTAGTTCCCGCCTGGCTGAGTGACCATAAACCCTAGGGTTATTTGCAGGCAGCTCTACTTTTTCCGGAAAAACGCTTCACTTTACTGCCATCAGCACACTCAATTCAAAACTGACTCATTAATTTCCCAATCGAGCCTTTCAGGGCCGCGCAACCATCTCCACACAATAGCAGAGTAATAAATATACATCAGCGATCGGCGCTTTTCACGCCTTTTTATAAAACCCGCCTATTCACGGGACGATTGGTGAGATACCTAACCAAATGGTGTGTGAGGCTGATAGGTAAATACGCTCTAAATATACACCGGAAGTGATTTTATTACGTATTTTTCTTTTGTGAAGGTTTTGCTTTGAAATTTAATCGAGTATGAAATGAATTAAAGCGGAAGAGGCGCAAACGATGGAATGGAAAAACTTACTTTTATATCAGTTCACTTCAAGACTCTGTAAATACGTATCGACAGTGGTAATTTCAAATGTCGTAAGTCTCTTATTTTAAAATATCTCTTCGACATTTGAAATTTCCGCTGTATATATTATAACTACAAATGGTTTTTTTTTTTAATTTATAAAGGAGTAAAATGTATTTTAAAACTAAAAAAGCTTTTGCTGCATCTACATTTTTTGTAAAATAAAACGATTTCCATTTCAAACATTCTGTTTATTTAAATAAAATATATTTTTATAGGAATAGAAGTTTGTAATGAAGTATTTGTTCTTCTAACATTTAGCATGATAACGAATGTTCAAACTCAGAGTAACGATTTATTTCATTTTTGATTTACTTAAAAGTTTATGCTTCCCAAATAGGAAACAATTGGATTATTCTCAAATTATATGACTTTCGTCGACCTCAACACCATGAAGTTTGCTTACATTTTGAATGATTTGACGGAGTTCAGACGCAGGCACAAGTCGGTAGCAAACAAATTGCAGTTGGCAATTCTGGTATCATTTCTATTGTACTCGTCTCATTCCCATACAAACAGTCGCCCATCTACAGCCGCCTTACCCTGCCCAGCCATCTTAAGACTCGGTGAGTGCCGACTCCAGATAAAGTGCCTTTTAAGTAACGTCACTCTACGTTATTATGTATTCTTGCTGCGTTGAAATTGTTTCAGTACTTGCGGGTCCGGTATAAGCGGCGCTCCAAAGTCTGGTCACACAACATTAAAGTGTTAGGAGTGTCAAATGAGCGAAAAGGCATGGGCAGTTTGAAGCTGGTAAGTATCTTGATGGATCCTTTGAATAGAATGAGTGACGTTCTTTGTAAAAGTAATATTATCAGTGGAGGCTGAGAATTGGACAATGCACTATTCTGCTGTATTTAAACAAAAAATTTTCGTTATAATATACGTATACATTGTTGGAGTGATGTTGCACCAACTGAAAAGGCTAACCAGTTCAGAAAAGGTAAACTATTCAAAATCGGCGTCATATCAGTGTTTTTATTTGCGTGTTTGTAAAATTTCTTTAACAAACACGCATTTGGGGCACCTTGGGATATAAGTTTGATATATAATCATAATAATTTTTATTCTTAAAGTCAATTTACATGTCAGTCTTAAGGTCTAATAAATATTTACATAATTACATTTTTTATAGCTTTGTATTATTTGTAGTCACAAAACTCCTAGTTTGTGTAGAACGGGCGTACGACAAGCCAGTTATTTAAACGGCGCTTAAAGTAGTTTAAATTGGGAGCTTCAACAATATTGTGGGGTAGTTGATTATAGACAGTCCGCCCCATTACCCGAGTGACCTTAGTGGATCATAAGTTTGCGACCGATAGTGACTAGTTTTCTGGCGGTTCGTGTGTTCATATGTTGTATCATCGCATTTGTTTTGTAGATCGATATATTCAGCTTAACCCACACAGCAACTTGCATGGCCAATTTGGCAGGCAGATTCTTTTTCATTTGGGGCAAAGTCAGATTATTAATTATTTAGACGAAAAAAATACTAGGACGAGCCATCTGGTAAACATATAACTATCACCGCCAACATTTACCTACATGTCAATTTCTAACATTTTTGCAAAAATTTACTTGCGCAACATCATCTAATAGGTCTTTAAAAGTTACTTTGAGGTTCCTTGAACAAAAATTTTTATTCTAATATTTTCAAAAAAAATCGCTCTAAAATTCTTAAACAGTTTGACGCGGTTTTGTTTTATTTTGACCGTACCACTTAACCAAATTTGAAGTTTAACCCTCTTTAATACATACCTAAATAACTTTTCCGTTCGACGTACCATTTTCTAGCTAGACGCAAAAACTGAAAAATTCCGAAAATTTTACAGTAACTTTCAAAAGTCAAGCTCAGCTTTTGGAATTGTACAAACTCGGCTGACATGTCTTTATAGAATAGAATATCCAAATATCAAAATGGATTATTTTCTCAATGATAGGATCGTTAAAGAAATAATAGGCTAGGCAGTTTTTTCAGATTTTATACGATATGATAATTATCTCTTTTTTTTATAAACAAGACAAGTAACCAGAGAGATATATACGTACGAATGTATAACGAAATAATACTAACTTTGGTGTCATAACAGCGCAGCTTTGTTGCGTCGTGAGGGTATAATAAATATTGGACAACTAACCAAGTCGGGAGATGCAATTTCACTTCACCTTCTTGGGATATTAAACTTAATGTGCCTGCGTCCGACATATCTAAAGATCTCAGAATAGTTAATACTTTCATTTTACGACAGAAACTCCGGCATAATTTCAAACTTGATTTAACATGCGTACCCAGAACTCGTAAAAGTGCCTTTCCTTGTATCGCGTTATGCAAGTACTAAGTTTCGGCAACAATGCCAAAGGTTCCGCGCCCCTGGCTCTGAATGCGGTTACTTAATTAAAGGCAAAGTTTGTCTCGACTTTCTTCCCTTGGTCCGTAAATTATTAATTGCGGTTTTATGATTTTTAGTCGGTAACCTCTTGATTTAGAAAGTTTCAAAGTTTGCTTCTGGTTTTTGTTTTTTTGTTCCTTTGTTACAGATTTTTTGGCCAAATGGCTCTAAATAATACTTCACAATTTCGAGAGAGCACTTTGTAAATGCTGAAAGCCTTTGCAGAATAAGCCGAGTGGTCTAATAGTACTGTTTGAAACTCACCTATGGAATTCATGAAAATTTGCTCCGATATTTACTTGTTAGTTTTCGGTATGGGAAACATCGTGAGAAAACATGCATCTGCCAGTAAGATGTGTGTGAATTCCTCAATCTCTTTCACCTGGCAGAACTGGCAGCTTGATACAAAAACAATAATACATTTTGTACCAAGTGCGGGAAGTAAAGGATTACCATACATACAATACAATACAATAAACTTACTTGGCAGACAAGAAATGTTCCAGCACTACTGCAGTAGGTTCCTGTTCGTCAAAAGATCTCGAAGAATTACATATTCTTCGAAAACTATCGAAGTCAATAATACTGGTCACTGTGATAAACTGATTACTTTTCAAAAATATCACAATTATTCATTCAACATTCACAATAAAACTGTAAATAATTGCGCCAACCGCCAACTAAACATTTTTTACAAGAATTACGAACTCGTATTAAATTCACACTCGTTCGTGATTTCTTGTTTACCGTCCTTAATACTACCACCAGTGATTGCACCATGAAGATCCAGATATATTATATATACGTGACGCGGTTATATGGCTCGTCAGGTAAGATATTTTCGTGATATTTCGTTTCAGGTCAGTGTACAAAAGACTTTGCTGCTTTGAAGTCTAAAGCCTGAAAGTAGACACTAATTATCCGAAAAATATTACAGCACTTTTATTCGCGTTTCCTTTTTAAGAGAAATTCATCCAAACAAAATTCCAAACGTGTATCATTTTATGTCAAATATCTGAGTACACAGCAAATAAGCTTTCTAATAAAATTAAGCTTAAAACCGGCATTAAGCTTCGAAGCTGAACAAAATAAACTCGGTACGGGAGCCTGAAATATGTACCGCCAATAGACTTGCTTTTATTAGCCATATCTCCGTTAACATAAATTCCATGTACATTTGAGAATAGTGTTGGGAATATATCGATGAACATTCAAATGGTGACAATATCGATAGCGAGCTTTTGGTACACGAGGCCAAAGTAAAATACAATCACCAGCCGCCAAAAGCATTGTTGAAATTGGCTTGGCAACATGACCGACGATCGGAAACATTAAAATCATTATTTTAAATGTAAGATGTTTACAAAAATGCAGAGTATTCATCTGATATTCGCTAGCTATTTTAAAATACATATTACTTAATGAATCAAATATTCTCAGAGACTGCTTGGGAGATTTGATTTCAGGCGGCAAGTAAATCTCCCAACTGCAGTTAATAATATTAACTCAATAATTTCATTCTCTTGAAAAAAATTTTGATGCATTGTTGTCTTTTATCTTTGGCAGAGCATTGGCTGCTTTCGAATATGCCACAGGTTGTCGTACAAGATCTAAACCCGGCTTAATTTTGGCACTCAAATTCCAATTCTAAACTGTGGAACGAACTGTCGCCAGCGGTGTTTCCGGACCGATACGACCTTCAAACCTTCAAGAAAAGAGCGTACTCCCACCTTAAAGGCCGGCAACGCACTTGCGACACCTCTGGTGTTGCGGGTGTCCATGGACGACGTTAATCGCTTACCATCAGGCGATTCGTTTGCTCGTTTGCCCCCTATAGCATAAAAAAAATTGATTATTTTGTTATCGATAAATGCTGTCACATCACTATGTTAACATTACGGCCGAAGGGACGAAGGAAGGGGACATTAAAGCGGCACATTTCGCGTTTTTATTCGAACGCGATAAGGATGTGCCCGCGGATGCATTCAGCAATAACATTAAATAATAAATAAATAAATAAATAAATAAACACTTTGGGGATAATGTTACGCCCCATCCAGTTATCGTTCGGGCGTGGTAATATGTGTCCTTTTCGATAGACGTAAAAAAGGATGAGGTTCTTAATTTTTTTACAGATTCGAATCATTTATTCATTTTAAATATAAAATACAATTACAGACAAGAAAAAAACAAATATACACAACACAATTTACCACGACATGGTCTCGCCTCTGCATAATTTTGATCCGAAAGTGAACGCTGATCTTCCGGCCAATTCGACTATGTTTTCGTGTTTTAACGCGATGGCACCGTTAATTGCGATTTTTTTTGTGATTTTAAAGCACTATACATTTTTAATTCTGATCTGTTTATAAGATGTATGATAAGAAATGGAACTCCTCAATTTAAATTGCCTTTAAGATCAACTGAGCCAACACGCGGGCTGATTCGATTCGACTACACTTAGGTAAATAATAATTCAATGTATTTTTTTTTTTTTTATACTACGACGGTGACAAACAAGCATACGGCCCGCCTGATGGTAAGCGGTCACCGTAGCCTATGGACGCCTGCAACTCCAGGGGTGTTACATGCGCGTTGCGGACCCTTTAAAAACTTTAACACTCCTTTTTTGAAGAACCCCATATTGTAGTCCTTTGGGAAAACAGTGGCAGGGAGCTCATTCCACAGCCGGAGCGTCCGCGGGAGGAAGTTCCTCTTAAATTTTATTACGCAGGCGTTCCATTTTATTCTCCATGACCCAGTATTTAGCCCACCACTTTCACCTAATAGTCCCGTATATTTTAGCCATACACCGTGGCGGTTGCTGCCTCTGCATGCGTGGAATCTGCCCGAGTAATGGGACTTAGAGGGAAAACTTAGTTGTTTGACTTCTCTTTTTAATTTGTTAAATTGTTATTTATTTATAGTTTAACCGCAGATACGTACAGATTTTATAACGCAATTCCAATGAATTACCTTTTTCTGCAAATAAACCATTCTTATTCTCTTTCTTTCTGAAGATAGCTTTTCTAATAAAATGTGGTATGATATGTGAAAACGTATATAAAATTACGTCTGTTTTATACGTATATAAAACATAATAAAATTTTCAAACAAATCCACGCAGGTGAGCTTGCAGTGCTAACAAAGCTTAAGAAACAGAGAATCCACTGTCGAAAACTGCCCAGGCCAATTTTTTTTATTGGTGCCCGTTCTGTGGTTAAGGGTTTTTTAATATATGTTACTTGTTTTAAGATTATGCTACGCAATATTGCCGCGTAGCACTTGTGGTGGCAGTAAAGCGCGAATATCCAGTCCTTGCATTTGTATTGCGCATGTGACACAAAATGATGTTTATTAAAATCGCCGTCAATCCAACTTGAAAATAATGTAAACAGTTTGCCAACCGTAATAACCTCACTTTTAAGTTTTTAATAAAATCTCCAAAATTAAGTTATTATAGTTATTTTGTATGTTAGGATAATACGAGCGATTCAGTAAATAATTGTTTCAGTGGTGTTTGATGAGGTAGTGTGAAAATAGATGGATAAAGAGTGACTAAACATGTGATACTTTTTGTTTACATCGTTCCATTGACGGCGATTTTACTTCATTTATTTGACTTCCCATTCTAAACCCTTTTTGTGAGTCTGCGTCTTTCGCTTGTCGTGGTGGACTATCTGGGTGGATTTAAGCGATGTGAGCTGGCTAGGATCCGGCGCCCGGTAATAACATCCGTTTCGCAGCTACGTGCTTGATATATCACCTCGCTTGCTGTTTCACAATGCATAGCGAGTACGGGGAGACTTATTTAATTAAATTTTTAGTCGCCGTTCGCACACATTATTATTTGAAAACCAGTTTGATTTCATATAAATTACGGCTATTTTGCGTGGTGGGACTGATATCTAAAAGCGAGCAATGTTTTAATCGCAATATAATGAAATACGGCTTTTACAGCTATTCAAGTGCATGTTTTCCTAATTTCTTAAAATTAAATCATGTTGTAGAATTCAGAAAGACGTCTAGTTAGTCCAATTGCCGCATGGGCGACATAATATTACTAAATTTCAAAATGCAGTACTCTAAATGATTTATGGTTTATCATTTATGTGTCTTGACGGACCGGCAACAACCTTCATCGACCAACATCAGCGCCAACGGTACCCATAAGTTAGTGTACTATCAGAATCGCCGGTCTAGAGGAGACTACATTCGGGGGATGCGGTGTTCATGTTAAGCTAGCTAAGCCCTCCTGAGTGCACGCTGAATAAAAGTTGAGTCAGCTGAGTGCTTGCGCACGCCCCGCCCCGCCGCACGCTCGTCACTCAAGCTGTACATTTAGTGTAAGGCCTGAGTGGACGCTCAAGCGAGGCGTGCGGCGTTCATGTGCAACACAAGCAATTCTTCATAAGCGTCCTGACGTCCTGAGCGCACGCTGCTCAAAGCACATACACGCTGGACGCTACACTGCACGCGGTGCCACTCAGCCCTTGAATGAAAGGTCGCGCGGTATCTCGCTCTCAGCGGTATCCGCTGCAGCAGATTGGTGACACCCACTTGGGTTTCACCAATACCTCCGAGCTCGGCAAGCGTCAGTAACAAACCTGGAATTTTACCCGTGCGACTAACCCACGTGGTGCTATTACTAACCATTTTACACGGCGCAAGTCTAGTAATATGACCGTAATTTGAAGACTGCATTAGGTGTGGTATTACGGAGCTGGTTCATGTTTCATTATTATATTTTGTTGACCTAGTATTGGGGTAGATTAATTTTATATTGCAAAATGAAATGTACTATCGTGTTATATAAGATTTTAAGCTAACATGGTCATTTACACTATAATTACTATTTAAAACGAGATATTTACCATGTACATTTGTTTTCACACTGTTACAAGTGCCATGTTCACGGTGTACCGGTGTACACCGTGAACATGGCACTTGTAACAGTGCCGAAATATCGGGAGCTCATGAAAACAAATGTACATGGTAAATATCTCGTTTTAAATAGTAATTATAGTACTATCGTGTTAAAAATTACTGCCCATGCAATTTTGAACGCGTGTGTACGTACAAGACCCTGTTACCAAGTAACACTTGATGTATTAGTGATCTGAAATGGTTCGCGTTGCTCTCTTCTTTATTATTGTCTCAAATTAGATTTAATAGTCATTATTTTAAATAGGCGGGCCTTCGGATCTGTAGTTGGACCGAGCTACGTTTTCATCAAATTTGATATTAGCGACTGCGCTTTCGTTTCCTGACTTGCACAGTCTCTGCTATCGAAATTAATGCAGGCGTGCTGCATGCAGCTTAATTGGACTCTATTTTTTTTAAATTTGTTGTTGTATACTTTTCTACCTACCGTTTTTCTCAATTCTTTCTGACACTACGTGAAGTCCACAACCATCAAATAAATTTTCGCGGCCCTTGTCACAGTTTTCCGAATTGTGTTGCAAATTACTCGATTTTTTTTCAAAACTTTAATTTAATGTATTTTTTAACAATAGACCAGATAGTTCAGTCTGACCACTTTATCTTCAAGCAAATTAACTGTCAAACTATGAAATTCTATTTCTATGAAATTTGGACGTTTATTTAACACTTTCAGTCTGTGCTATCAATATGTATGCAAACTTAAAAAAATATGAAAAAACAACCTGGAGCGGTGTGGTCAAGTTTGATATAATTTTCATGTTAGTAAATTGAGGATGCTTAGTTCATTAATTAATTCATTTCTGATGTTTAATTACCTTTACAACCAAAAAATAAAATACAATGAATATAAGAAATCGATCTATCAACTTTTGTCGAAAAAATGCCGCTACTTTTATATTTTAATTCTATTTTATACGAAAACCCTTTTTTTGCATAGTGGTTCCTTGGGGCCCTTCATTCTGATCCATGATATGACGACAGGTCTTATAATGGTTACATACTGATTCAAGCCACATAACTATCATAGTTATATCACATCAATATTGTCCTGTCTGTTCTGTTTAACCTCGCGAGACACCATAACTCATAATCAACTCCAGACATCTTGATACAACGCCACTCATGCCAAAACGGTTTCCAAATATGAAACTCTACAATAAAATCACATGAAAAATGTAGCAAGATAACAGAAATATATTAATATGTACGAAATTCTACAAGGGACATTAGCAGTTACAGCGTGGAAAATAAGGTTTAAAATATTGTTAACTTGAAAACACAGACTGTATATGATTACTTATGGCAGACTAGTCGAAAACTTACATGAACCAGTGTAATTGGGATTCAGAGATCCGTAACAAATACAAGGGTATCACTGAAGGTTTTTAGAATAGCAACGACTATTTGGAAGAGATCCCTTAAAGGGATAAGTTCGCCTTTGTACTTACTGTTTTCCTTTTGTAAATTTTAATTTTTCTGTGTTTTGTACAATAAAGAGTTTACATACATACATACATACTATTTTCATTTACTCAAAGGTTAACTGAAAGAGTTATGGGATAATCTCATCTTTGTAATTTAAACTTTCGTGAGTCATACTGATATTAAATTGCAACGGTTAATACTCGCGTATTTTTATCACAATAGGCGTGACATGTTTCATCTGCGTCGGGCAAACATAGTTACATACATTACATACATAAATACTATTAATTAGGCCATACATAGATTTTCAGACTACACTATACGTATCTGACAACACCTAAGTTTTTATCTGCGGTGCAATCAATGTCAAAATAATACGGCATATACTTGGTAAAGCCTAACCTTTTCATGCCGATTTCTTGTTCTCAGTGGAAGTGGAATGGACTAGCCACTCGAAACATTTTTAGGGATTGTTTTTTACATACTTTTTATAATAATTAATGCTATTAATTATTAAGTCAATGCTATTAAGTAATTACCTACGAATTATGAAAAGGATGAAATGTACATAATGATTAAATGTATGGATGGTTTGGATGTAGGTAAGTAATGTTGTGTGTTTCATATATCTAAGAGACCCATTCTAAAAACTTTAAGCGCTACCTTCCCCTCTTTATACCCTTATATTTAATAAAAATTATATTCGGTAACCTGCAATCGCCTCTACTATAAGCAAAGAGAATACCTAGACGGCTAGCTATTCACACGATATTAAACCTTATCTTTAAGTCATAGCGAATGTTATCGTTTGAAATAAGTTCTGTTGTGAGCTGTCTGCAATGGTAATGAAAAGTCAAGTCGAGTGAAGTGCGAAATTTTCCACCGATTTACCGAGGACGTTACAAAAAGACGTAGCTTACTTTGGTTCGCATGGCAGTTATGATATTTTTTAAACTAAAAGTTTCAGATTTGTAAACCTGTAGTGTGGGAATAGTGTTTTAAATTTTAATTTCAGGTGATTTAAATACAATGACTAAATGTAAGGATTATTTCACAGTGTAGACTGAATTAAAGAACCCACAGTATATGTACGAGTATTACTACTACCCGTAGCTACTCAAGTACTTTTCAAAGATAAGCGTCAAGAATGTTTTTCGTGAAACACGTTTTGCAGCGAAAAATCTGCTTTAATACATTTAAAAAACTGATTTTGACAGATGCTATATTATGTTATGGAGGGAAACTCGACCGGAATTGAGCGGGCTGTCGGATGCCTAATGTCCTCATCCACCTCATTTCCCTGATGCTGGAGCTGCAGGTGTTTTACAGAAGCGAAGAAGACTGCTTCAGAAACTTTGTTGTTTTAGGTGGTCTAGAAAGACCACAAGAAGAACGAACGACAATCTGCTCAAAAAGGGGAATAACGTTCGAGATGCTTTGGGATACGCACTATCAGATATTACGGAAGTCCTTGGAGGAAATCTTAATCTAGCAGCGCACGTACCAGTAAATCTGCTGAAATAATGATGATGAAGGCGAGGTGTCTTCTATACATAACAACCAACAACCTACGAGGGCATTTATTGTATTCACTGCGATACAGACTGGGAAAGTGTTTTTAACGGCCTCCTAGCCTACTTGGTAATGACCCTGCCTACGAAGCAGGAGGTCCCGGGTTCGGATCCTGGTCAGGGCATTTATTTGTGTGTTTGTCACGAATATTTGTTCCTGAGTTATGGATGTTTTCTATGTAATTAAGTATGTATATGTATCTATCTATTATATGTATCGTCTAGTACCCACAACACAAGCCTTATTGAGCTTACCGTGGGACTAGGTTGATTTGTGTAAGATTGTCCCATTTTTTTTTTCATAGAAGTTTGACGTTTTAGTTTGACACTTAAAAGTTTGACAGTCATTTGTTTCGAAAAGGTAACGTGGTTTGACTCTTTACCGAAAATATATTGAACGCTTCTCGTAGACGCTAACATAAAATCTGAAAGCTTACCATGTTCAACTGTCAATTATTCATTGATTAAACACGATATCTCCTCGTTCGTTACCAGGAAATAGCAGACGTGTAATTCAATATTAGCTCTACTTTACCCGCACAGCAAGTTGCTTAGTAGGCAATATGTAGGTAGTAATATATTATAACACACTACTAATCATCATGTACCACTTGCCGCTAGATGAAACATGAAGTTGAAGCTTGACTTGGTTGTACTTCGTTGAGGTTCAGATATGCACTCCAAATGTTTACAAATGAAACTTTTGGTTGAAATAAATCAAATTATTTTATATAATATTTTTTGATTTGTTATTAATCACTACTATAAATTGAAATAGATGTCATATCCTAGTATTGGCTTCCGTCGGTGTTGGTCTTTTCTTTAGTAGGTATATGACATCTATTTCAATTTATAGTTTACGAATGAAGTCCAAATAAAGAAACCATTCTAATTTTATGGTTAACATAGGTAATGGGGTACGGCATCGCTGCAACAACGCTTAGGCACCTATTCAGGCGCCTTGGTGGGAAAGCTACACTCCAAAAACTTCTATTCAACCCAGAGCGGCATGTACCAATATTTTCGTACATATTTACCACCATTTTATGAAAAACAGATAGAAATATATTTTATTATCCGCCTTACAATTTATAAAACGATTTATTGTTTTGAAGAATGAGAACTGTCAATTTTTTTTTTTAGTATTTCATAGACTATTGTTTGTCATGTGCAGGTAAATACGTTTTTATGACGGAGCTAGACCGCAGATATACGTACCGGTACGTATATCTTCTTATGCATACCTGGCTTGATTCGAAACAAATTAACATGATAATTTCTTGGCTACTTTATTAATACTTTCCATGATAGAAATTATCCGAATCACAAAATTATTATACCAAAAACAAATACTCTCAATAAATCCTCAAATAAATGTAAAAACTAATTAAAGTCAGCTCCGAGAATAATACGCCGACAAATTGCTGTCAAAAACTTGATACTTGGTAAATCTGTGTATAACTAATTTCCAACACAACCTGTTTAATAATATTACACCGTTACTGATTTCTTTGTGATGCCTCTGAAACTATAAAATTGAAATCATGTAGATATTTGGAGGTACGACTGTACCATCAGAGTGTACCAGAGATTGTATCGATGTAGTCGACGTATCGAGTTTGTCACCGAGCGTTGGTTACCTGTCGGTATTTTTTTTTAACAACAATCTTAAAAAAAAAAGGATAACATGTTTTTAAGCAGAACAAACTTCCAACATTATTTTAACAATAGCTGGAGATGATCAATGAAGGTAAAGAGGCTATCACCTTCCTGGAACTTGCCGGCCATGTACGTCGGATCCGCCGGGCATCCGCCAGAATTTTTTCCCATATTATTGGCAGATCCAGCACATATGCCCGAGCATCTTAGGCCAGCTGCTGGTACTCTCCAAATGGATCATAAATTTGTGATTGATCCAAATCGAGCCTGAATTCCGCTTCAACAAAATCCCACAGTATTCACCTATTGAACAGCATTGGGTTGTGTCCAATAAAGTATTTTGTTAAAACTACAGGAATAGTATGAGATAAAATTTGAGATTTTTTCATAGGAAAACCCTACCTAGTGAAAGTTTTGTGCGTACAGTTACTTTTTCTGTTTCTACGGAGTGTGTCGGTAGTAATCTATGATAGTTTATTAAAATACTGTGTTATACTTAGCTGCGAAAGCTAATTTAGTTTCAGCCGCCTCGGGAGCTGTTTGATGTCCTGCTGTTCGCGACATTAGAGAATAAATAAATAATAAATATTATGGGACAATCTTACACAAATCGACCTAGTCCCACGGTAAGCTCAATAAGGCTTGTGTTGTGGGTACTAGGCGACGATATATATAATAGACAGATACATATAAATACTTAAATACATAGAAAACATCCATAACTCAGGAACAAATATTCGTGATAAACACACAAATAAATGCCCTGACCAGGATTCGAATCCGGGACCTCCTGCTTCGTAGGCAGGGTCAGTACCAACTAGGCTAAGAGGCCGTTAAGAATAGACTGAAATTTCAGTTGAAATTTCAGGGAAATAAAATAATTTGCATGCATTTAAACCGTGTTTAAATGCATGCAAGCAAAAACCGATTTTAATAGGAACTCTTAAGGGCTTAGAATCTATCACTAAATACCATAGTGAGTTTTAGTGAGTGGATTTAGTGATAGATTAAATAGTTACACAAGATTGGTTTTAAAAATTAGGGTAATATACTCTTACATTTATCTACACAATATCAAGCATAGGAATGTATGTTTGTCACAAATAGAACAAAAACCTCCATCCCAATAACCTCCATTCGACACGACCTTGTTACATTGATTGTGTTCAGCTGACAAAAATATGTATACTTTGTTCAACTCTATTGCTTTGTAATAAGGTACAATAGTGTGTATATATTTGTGTTGAACACAGCGTAGAAATTGGAGTTCATAAAGTCGGTACATAAAGTACGCCCCGTAGAGGCTGCTACGAGCTACGCGTCGTAGACGATGCGCGGCGTAGCGAGAAAACACTCTAAAAGTAGGTTCGTCTATTTTAACTTGACACCAAGACGCTTCCCAAGACACGATACCTGATCTTTCTTGAAACTTATTGCTAAGAGCTTAAGGTCTACGAGTAGGCAGCTGCTGGTCGTACTGACGACGCTAAATATACGTTAACAATTATGAGTCTTATTCCTTTGTGTTAAGGCAGATAAAGTATACTTATTTTTGATGCCGAACTAAGTATGAGATATTTATACTGGTCTGTGTAATGGCAAGAGTGGCGAATACATTCTCGTAGTGAGGAAATAAATTAGCCCCTCTGCTTTCATCGGATAAAACGGGTAGCAAGGGTTTACTAAAATTGGGTGTTTTTGACCTAGTTTTAGCTTGATTGGACTGGGGGTAGGTTTAGTAAGAATAGCTTGGAACTGAAATTTTGAGGTAAACCATGGGGTTGAAATTTTTGATATATGTATAATGCAGTCACTATTAGAGAATTCAACATCTAAGGGGTTACTTAAATACTACGTACATCGCGCGCATAAGTCATGGAACTGACAGCTTGTATGAACATTTTGATTATTTGTGTAATAATTAAATTAGCTGCTATTTTAGCGTAACGGATATACTCGTATCGTGGGTCTAGTATTATGTAGACAACATAATCCAACAAATCGTTACATGATAATCGTCACAAATATGTACACACATACAAATGTTTTTCTTGTAAGATTTTTATGTATATATGTTTTATTAGCCATCTATTTGTCACCCGTGCCGTACATTTTGTAGATTTAACGGTTTTACGTAAATAACTTTTCCTCGGCTTTGCTTTTAACAGACAGAAGACAAATATGTTATCAAGTTCACAAAAACAAAAAATATTACCGTAAATTTAAAAAATCGACTTGATGAAGTTTTATTTATTTACTCTTTACCTACTTCCGGCATAGAGTTTCTAGGATTTTTGCATATATTATCTATAAATATCCAATCAATTTGAAAAAATCAGGGTATTATAAATTAACTTCTGTCAAAACCGTATCTTTCCTAGGTTACATGTCACGGCTAGAAGTACGAGTTGGTACCCACACAAATAATCTTAATGAACGCAGATCAAGCACAGTTTAGCTAAATAATTGTTTGTCCTTACCTATCAGTTCGACATTGGCGTTTATTAGAAAGGGAGAAATGTTTATTGAACTTAAACGTTTGTTATTTTTTTACTAGCTTTTATTTATCTTGCAACGTATGTGTGTTTGTGTTGTTAAGGTCAAATCTTGCTAGCTGAATTTGACTAACTTCCTGTTATTCGAATAAGCTGAAACTTCACATGCGTATGAAGGTTGGATAACAATACATTGTTAATGGTACCAAAGTACAGTCAGCGATAAAAGCTTGTATCAAAAATTAAAATTTTGACAAAAAACGTATTATGAATAAGGGGGTTGATGTTCACAACATAACCGAGATCTTCATATTTGATCATTAAGATGATTTTGCTTAAAAAAATACAAAAGAGGGTGTTTTGAGGCAGTAATTATCTTCTTGCCAAATATATTGTGTAAAAAGCGAAGTCAGTACTTATGTATTTGTTTGAGAAAATATTATTTATAAGGTAAAGGTAAAACGAATACTTACTGCGTAGATATTTGAGTAAGAATCATAGTTGGGAGATTTGGGAGAATAGTTATTAGATTATTTTACGGTACTTCAAGACATCTTGGTATGTTCTGGAGAAATCTCGACAATAAGGGTTTTATGGCCCCTAAAACAATCATTAATACAGATTTTATTATGGCCGGCGGTCGTATTCCGGAGTTTGGGAAGTTTATGAAAGTCGTATTATAGCGTCGTTAATGTAAGTACGATATTATTTTGGATTAGATGCGTTCAATATCAGGTGCCGACAAAATCAAAAGTTCAAATAGATAAAGGAATCGTATTGGCTCGTTTCATTTGCTTTTCGTCACTCATTGGTCCCAAGCCGAAAGACGACAATCACTATGTTTCCATCGTCTAACTGACCGTCTGCCTGCCTGTCTGTCTGTCTGTCTGTTTGTCTCCTGTCTATCTGTCTACTATCTGTTTGTCTCCTTGCCTGGCAGCGGGCTTCTTTGTCTGTCGGAAATACTCGGAGAGAGCGTCCGTTGCGAGCACTTTCTTTGACATCTTTTTATTTATTTCGTTCACTAATGACAGTTTTCTTTTATGAAATTCTTTAATATGCCTCTCGGTTTCATTCTTTGTTTCTCGTTCATTTTTCTTTACGGTTTTTCTTGATCTAGGCCTATACATACCATTTATACTTTAATTTGATTGCTATATATTAAAATAAGGCTATTAATAAATAATTAGGTTCATCGAGATAATGTTCGTGTCTAAATAAATTGGTTAGTCGTATGAAGAAGACTTAATAAAAATCCCTTCAGAATTGGTACCCGTAATCGTGAACGACGATCGGGTCTGACCCCTTTATCGATGTAGTTATGACTAGATATTTTACACCACAGAATAAGTAATTAATAGTACTAAAATAAAGAAGGTTCTCGCCTGGCGTTGACATTTATCTTGTCGGATTGGTCGTTACGTCATTGTTGTTCTGAATTATACTTCGTATCCAAATCGAAGATTACAGATATTTACTAGCATCAGTACACGTTTATGTGCTGTCCTTGTCACACATTTAGAGATTCAAAATGTTCTCGCTCTCGCCCGGTGGGTAGGTAGGTAGCTGCCCGGCACGACAGCGCCACCAGCGGCATGATTTATCATTACATGGTTTTGTGTTGTCCGAGTCACACGTATTTTCTCGCAAAAATAGTGTTTGGTGTATATCTATCTCTACTTTTAATTAAAGGATTATGATGAGTTTTTTACATGTATTCAGGACGACGAATTCAAATTACAAAATAAATACGCGGCCGCGTTGCCGTTTAACGAATCTTCTTTGACGAAAACCTGTTTTGGCTAAAAGTTTGATTTTGTTTGCAAAATTTGTCTGGTAAATTTAAATTTAATTAAAAACGAATTTTGGTCTGGTGTATTAGTCATATAATAACTATAAGAATAGATCAAGGAATCATTCGAAATAATGCTTTCACTTCACCCTTCTTTTTACATATAACTTATGCATAAATATTAGTGCGCAAAAATATGTGCTTGTGTCAGATATTTTTGCGGTCTTCATATCGGGAAATACTATTTCACATGATTGTACCGATATAATAAGTAGGATAAGTTGTTCAATTAATGAAAGGACAAAATGTATAATTTACACAGAAACGTAATACATCAAAAGTTTATTTTAGAAAAACTAAGTCCTTTCCAATAATGGAAGAAATGCAGAAACAAGTTGAAAACCTCAAGGGTAAATGCTTTAAAGATGCACTCGATATCCTTATGCATTCTGAAACCATTGCAAAGATCTCAGATATCATATCAAAGGAAGCTCGGATTTTAACAAGCATCGGAATACATACACCCTCACAGAACGTCCTCTTAAAGTTAAGTCGAGTTCTTATCTCTAAGAAACTAATTTCTTATGTATTATAGTTTTTGAGATATTTAATAAATATATGTATTTATCAAACTAGTGTTAAAGGTTACTAAACTATCTCTTAATAAGCGTTGGCATGTGCTGTCGTGACAAAAGTTAAGCTCTGTCATACGACATTTAATTTGGTGTCTCTCTAAAGAACTTTTACAATGTAGGTAATATTCATTTATTTTGTATGAAAAACGACATGTGTTTTCGAATTCGACAAAATGGTGCCCCGGGTCGCAATTATAACAGGCAATATTGCAGTAAAAAAAAATTCGTGTATCATTAAAAACCTTTAAAAGTAAAATCAATTACAAAAAAATACAACAAAATAATGCTTGTTTTTAATGCGACCTGGGGCCTTCAATTGCAAGTTGTTTATGAAACTAAAAAAATATATTTCTGTTTACAACTTAGAATCCATCCTGTATACCTACGCTTTGTATAGCGTACACCCAGGTCGCTTTTGTTCATTGGCTTGTGTTTAACACGAACACCGAACGCCCCGCGGCGGCAGCTGCACTGCACTGTCATTGTCACACTAATAAGGAAGAGTGATAGAGAGAGGTAGCTGCGATACGTTATTAAGCGTGAGCGATTGGCATCTTGGCTACGCACGCTGAGGTCGTACAGTCGCCATCAGATATATCAGAAGGCCTAGTATAAAAGTTGTACGACATTAACTCCTCGACCGCGTTAGCGTATCGAGGGGTCAAAATATGAAAGTTGCCGGATGATTTAAATAAACGGCAAACATAATTTGAACTCCCGATACGCTAACGCGGTCGAGGAGTTAATGTCGTACAATTTTTATACTAGGCCTTCGGAGCGTCCGAGGTGTTAAAAAATATCTGAACAATCACTCTAATCATCTAATGTCTCGACAATAGAGACGTGTTCAGATATATTTGAGCGCCTTAGCTGCTCCGATATATCTGATGGCGACTGTGCACTAACACAGGAAGGACTTTTTTTTATGGGAAGCATTACGATGAGAAGCTATGTCGATTTTTTATTACTTGACAAAACTTCCAATCCCAAGATGGCGGACTTGGATTGCATCTTCCTCGTTGCGGTTTCGGCATCTGAATGTTTTATTTGTGACCTCGAACTATGCTTCCGATATACTGGGGTGTCCATGCTTTTTGTCGATTTTAGAACAATTGTTGAAAACGTTATTAAAGTCATTCTAGAGCTAAGTGAGTGATAGGACGATTCTACAACTTAGTTTTAGGAAAGACTAAGTAGTTTTCAAGAACTTAAGTGACAGTAACTGTAAAAGCTATGACGTTTGTTACAGACTTTATGGAGGAATGCACTTCTTTGCACACGACTGAAATATCACTGGAATATTTCTAACATATTGGTCTACCATACTTAATAAAATGCTTAATGTCTCACGATAGTTTTAATTCAATATTGGTGTACCATTTTTTGATCTGATTATTTAATCAATTTTGATTGTTTGCTGATTCCCATATTATTGCCATTGCCATCCACAATAATTAAATCATTGTTAAATGAATGTATAATTTTTGTTCGTCTCTTCCTTTCTGTTTGTTTTTCTTTTGATTTGTTTTTATTTCAGTGTTTGTGTTACCTTTCGTGTTTTTTTTCACCGGATAGGCTCATCGGAAGATCAGCGCTGGAAGTCGCCAGCATTATGCTGAGATGAGTCAATTTCGTGGCACTTCTTTAATCATGGCAATTTTTCTGTTAATTGTAATTGTACTGTATATATATTTTGTGTGTCAACGAATAAATTATTTCTATTCTACTCAATTCTATTCTAAATCCGTGTTAAACCGCATTTTATAATTAAATGTAAGAATAAAATTGCATTTTATCTGGAAATATTATTTCTAAAATATCTAAACTATAATCTCTGTTTATTTTAGGAATAATAATATTTAATTCACTAGATCGAGCGAAATTTGGTAGTCCCATAATTAACCCGACACTCGCAGTAAGCGTGGTGACTGCACAGTGTGAATATCCGGGGCGGCGGGCGGGAAATAACGCAGATTTGCGCCCCGAGTACTGCAGCTTATTAATATAGCGCATGTGGGAATGCAGCTTTAATATTTATATACATTCGCGCCTATTGTTGGATACAATGAAATCTTATTTTAAATCCTGCTGTGGCAATTTTCGTGGCAGCAACGATGGCAGGCAATAAAAACACGATTACCTATTTTAGGCTACTACTCGTTTATAGTTTAAGACTCTCTGCGGAAAATAGGTAGTAGTTACATGAATATCAATGAGGTTTTTCTAGGATATTATCATAAATTTTCCGTTATTGCAATGGTTCATTGTCATTTAAGCTCGTAAATGGTAAAAACGCGATATTTACAATGTATGTTTGTTTCATTGATCACCCGGTGTTTCGGCACTGTTGCAAGCGCCATGTTCACGGAGTAAACTGACGAGGTGCGAGACAAATCGAAAAGAGACTGTTCCGGTACGAAATGCTCGGGAGAAGTGTGGTGTGTCGTAAACGTGATCGAGTTTCAAGTGAGAAACCGGACGGTAGTAGCGCCAGTAACAACACACAAAATAAGCGAACCCGTAAGAGGGTAGATCGCTATGGTGTGTGGGTAAATTACAACTAAAAACTCGCAGCTTGTTACTTTACCTACTCGGTGAACATGGCGCTTGCAACAGTGCCGAAATATCGGGTGCAAAATAAAACAAACAGACTTGGTAAATATCCCATTTTAGATTGTAGTTATAATGCAAATTACCATGTTAGCTTAAAATTGTCCTAATATTTTTCAGAAGGTCGCTACCACGAGAAAATAGTAGAAAACATTTTATAACCACGAAAAGTGCTCTTTCACGTATTATTCACGCATGGAGGGAAAACGTTGGATTTTTCTCAAGATATTCCCGTCCATAATAAAAATAGAGTAGAGGTTAAGTGCCTCGGTGTACCCAGCTAGCAGAATAAAAATATTGTAGGTATGTGATATTAGAAAAATCTGACTCCAGCAAGACCAGCCCGCCAGAGACTATTTTATTTCTGACAGACGGTGACTCGCTCACAAGATGGCCCCTTACAGAATCCCATGATGGCTCAAGGGCAACATTGGTGTGAGCGGTGGGTGTACAGGAGTAATTGCCACTTAGGTTTGCAAATCTACCCCTGAGAACACAGCTCTCGCGACTCCACTTTGGACAGCCGGAGCCAGAGGGCTCTGTCCCACCCACCAGGCAGATGCCAGAGGGCTCTGTCCCACCCACCAGGCAGATGCCAGAGTCCCCCAGGAGCCACCAGAGACACGACGGTGCGTAGCGAGGAGAGTGTTTGTTTCACTCATTCACTCACATTCAAACAATAAGTCATTTGTATTTATCATATGTAATTATTACTTACATAATAATTAAAAAACACTTTATTAACGGGGGCATTTTACTTAACTACGACCTTCAAATAGGGCTTAACTAGGTATAAGAAAATTTAATCCACCTAACACAGACCTGTTAAAAGCCAGAATACTGCTTTTTCCATCTTTTTTCTCGCTTTAATAAAAGAAGGAAAGAAAAGCAAGCACTATATGGAAACATCGAAATGACAAAAAATACCTTCACTTCCAGAACAGCTGGGACTTGCGTTCTAGGTTCTATAATTTGAGAACAGATTCAAAGTTATATATTAAAGTTCCTGGCGTTTTGATGAACGTACTACCCATCCATGATATATATTCCGGAAAGTTAGGTACAAAACGTTCAGGAAATTTCTCAAAGCAATGTAAAAGTTAACGTCTCTCTCAGGTTCATAGGAATATTCCAAGTTTTTAAGTACCTATATAATGTCTTGCAATTTTCGCGTTGCTACTACGTATGTTATGTATAGGTTAATATTAATATGATATAATTTTAGCAAGGTAATTTCCATCTGAATATAATCAGGGATTACATTCTCGCCGCTTCAGTAACTTTTCAGAATTAGAATCAGAATCTGATTTTTGTTATTTGCTAGAATACGTAAATATTTACAAAGGTGACAGGATATATTTTAATGTATCAGTATTCAGTCACAGACACGACATGCAAATAATTAACAATATTAAAATTAACAATAGAATTTCTCATTAATTAGAAATGTATTTTTAAATAAACTAATCAACAATAAGAAAATAAATTGTTAAATAAATGTCAATCAATTCAATTTAAAATAAAAATAGTTACCCAGTCATGCAATCTATAAAAGGAAATACAAATAAACATTAGCAAAACAAATTATAAAATCCATAAGAATTAATACTATTGATTCCAAAGTAGATGTCGCTATTGTTATTGAATGTAATAAGGTACCTAATTATAATAAATATTAAAATGTCATAAAAAATATGTCCTCATTCAAAATTACTCTATCTTGTCAGTACTCTATAATCTAAAAATTCACTTACACTATAGAAACAATTTTCAGAGAGCTACTTTGTAATTTTATACTCTTCCTCCCTCTACGAGTTAAATTAGTTAGTTCAGAGAGTAGCCAACTTAAGAATAACTCTGATGAGACTGGGCCGGAGGAGCCCGTACCCGATGTGTCAATTTTTATAGAAAGTGTCACGTGACCTCCGAGGGCTCAGCTAGCTGTCACGTGACGCTTTCTATAAATTACACAGGGATACTAAAAGAGGAATCCGTTTAAACTAGTTTGGCGCAAACGATGTCGCGAGCTAGTGTAAACTAAATGAGATACATGTCATAATTCAGAGAGTAGCCAGGTTTAAATGACTGTGGCGAAGCGATTGCCGCTGGGGCAGTACAACTTCTCAGTGGCGATGGGAGCAATACAATACCCGTCCCGTCCCGGCCCGATCCAGCGTCATTTAACCATAAAACATCTCGTATAACGGGAGTTTCGTTAAAAGCAATATTCAATTGTATTCCTACAACAACCTAAAAAACATAGCTCCCTTAAAAAGTCCCCAGTGAAAACTCTAATTTACATTTCTTCTTATCTCCGCAGTAATTCACTCGGTGATAAACAAATAAAAATCGTAAAAACAACGGACGATACGAACGGTGTATCGCTTAATTTATTGAATCGTAGATAGAGGCTCTTAACGGCGCGCCGGTTCGGACAGAGTGAAGTTGTTACCATCGCGGGAATGGGAGAGTTGAATGCTCCACTGAACCAGTATCTCTTTCTCTCTGTCTCACCATCTATTTCGCTCTCTCGCACACACATAATACACTATGGGTCTGAAAACCTTGAATGATCGATGCAGATTACCCAATATATTGCTACTACATAATCTGAAAGTCTCCATTATCCACGTCTACATTTCTTTCTTCTTCTAAATAGTTCCTTATGCTCCTTGACGCGTCACTTTTACAACTGAGAAAAAAGATTTAATTAACCTGCAGGCTTATGATGGTTTTATCATATGATAATTAAATGACAATTATGTCTTTTATCATTAGTCGTTTTTTTATCGTTCTCCTTAATATGGTTGCCGATAAAAGTAAGGAGTTACCTTAGTTTGACAGTGGTAAATGGTAAATGACTAGTTTATACATTTACATGACGTTCGTTAGATAAATTGTCTCTTTTATCATATTGTGACATTTTACTTAGTTTTATCTAAGTGCTCACTAGTCGACGATAAGCCTTGTCGTGAAATTTAATTGGTGAAAAAACATATATTTTTGAAGAAAATAACAGTAAGCATCAATTTTTCTATGAAAACAGTGAAAGTTTAAGATATAACGTTTCACTGCATACATAGGTACTGCATATAATATTTCCAAAATTTTCTTTTCAGCGATGTCAAGATTTTATATCTTCTGTATACATAGAAGATGCTGTTGGAGAATAAAAGCGCCTCAACCTTCAAAGAAGTGGTTCAAATACCAAAATAAAGACTTGGCTTAAAGGACTAGTATCCATACCACAACCTTTAAAAAAAACAACGTAGATCGATAGGATATGCGTGTAAAGCCGCCACTACACATAGACAGACGCCTCTGCAGACGTCGGCAGGAGCGTCCTCGCACGTCGGCAGATGTGTGGGCAGGATGCCGGACGTTTGTTTTGTGCCAAATCCCTTTGATCAGGGCCTATACCACGAAAATCGAACGATTGCGGATTTGTATCTCAATCTCTGTCACACTTGCATATTAGAGTGACAAAGAGGCACCAACTCCTTGCGCAGTCTGTAAATGCGCCGAAACTCTTCGTCCGGCATGTCAAGCGGGTTGCACGCATCCCTTATGTTTCGTCTCTGTACCTTACGGCGCTGTTTTTCTTCAGCAGCAGCTGCTATGAGGAAAAAATGAAATCTTGACATCCCTAGAAAGAAAAAATTGAAAATATTATATGCATTGAGATGTTTTATCTTGAAACATTCATTGTAATTATAGAAAACTGATACTTATACTTACTATTAATTTGCTCACAAACTATGTATTTTTCATTAATCACAAGAAGGCATCACATGTTTTGTCACTGTTTCTCCTTATATTTTCACACTACCTCACCAACACCACTGAAGACGTTCACTACTGTTATAGTTGTATTATTGTAACATACGAAACGTAAGATAAATAACTTAATCTTGGAGATTTAATTAAAAACATAGAAGAGAGGTTTTTACGATCTATATGGCGGTTTGTTTACATTGTTAGGAAGTTGGATTGACACAAATCTTAGATAAAATTAACTAAGTAAACTGTCACAATATGATAAAGAACCATTTACCCAAAAAACGTCATGCTAAACTTTAAACAGTTGTCGTTTACCACTTACCGCTGTCAAATTAATGAATTTGATTACAAATGGTGATAAATTGCGATAAACGCTGATAAACGATGATAAATTGTGTTAAACTGTCATTTTTGTCATTTGTCACGTCGACCATTTTAGCCCCGCTGGCCATCATGTAATTGGAGACGGTTGCGGTTGCCTTCTTTTTTCCTTTCTGACTTCTTAATCTAACAGCATCTGCTCACAACCATTGGCCGTACTTTTTAAACGAATAGGTAACTATTTATTAAACAGTTTATAACCGACTTCAAGGAGGAGAAGTTTTATGTATTCATAGTTTTACAATTAAATAAATGTGTATTGTTTACGTTATTTATTTGAATGACAAATATGACATTGACTTTTATACTTCAGTCTTTCCTCACTTTCATAGACAAGACAGGTAAATAAAAGGTCGGTATATAACACCTCCGCCGCAAATCTCTATGATAGGTTTCTTAACTCAGGGTTAGGAATTGAGGAACTCAAAATCTGATCTATGTGTCTCTTCCAAGTTTCACCGGCATCCGTTTTAATCTCGTAATGTAAGCGGCCTAGGATTTGCGTTACAGTTCCGAATTCCCATTTGTTGCGTCCGTTTACGTAATCTCTTGCCTGGACTCTTTGACCGACAACAAATGACCGGACTGGAGTGCTTCCAGTGGACCCTTGAGACTCTGTCCTCACGTCCTCGGATTGAGTTTTGAACTGCACGTGTAATGCGTTCCTTATCTCTCTGTCAAACATGAGCTCTTGTGGACTCTTCCCTGTGCTGATACTCGGCGTCCTCAATAGGCGTTCTTTAATAGCCAGAATTTTTGCTTGTAGGCTACCAGGTTCTCCGTTCATGCTATCAAGTGCCTTCTTCACTGTCTGCACGTATCGCTCCGCCTGCCCGTTAGTGGCCGGATGGTACGACGCTGATGTCTTGTGCACAACCCTGTTCTTTGTCAGGAACTCTTCAAACTCTCTGGAAACGAATTGCCGCCCATTGTCAGAGACAAGCACCAGGGGTAAACCAAATGTTACAAAAAGTTCCTTTAGTTTTCTTATGCACCATGTACTGGTAGTTGTAGTCGTTGGGAAGATTTCGACCCATTTGGTGAAAGAATCTATGATTATGAATAATGAATGTCCTTTTATTGGTCCCGCGAAGTCGACATGAAGTCGTTGCCAAGGGCCTGTCGCTGGCTCCCAGTGGTGCGGTGTAACATGTGGAGGTTCGTTCTGATGTAATCGACATTCACGACAACTCCTTACTACTTCCTCTATGTCATTGTCCAGATTTTTCCAATAAACGTAGCCTCGAGACAATAGTTTCATTTTCACCATTCCGAGGTGTCCTGAGTGAAGCTCATTTAAAACTTGCTTTCTCAGCGTTTCTGGTATCATGACTCGTGTTCCTTTTAAAAGACATCCATCCTGAATGGTTAGTTCATTGTCGTTATAACCAAATCGTCGTACTGTTGCGCCTGATTTCAACGCTTGAAGGATGTTGTAATATTCTTCATCCTTTAATGTTTCTTCAGCAATTCTTATACGGTCAATAGCAATGGTGTTCATTTGATTTAATTGGAATGCGGTATGTACGTCAATGATATTCGGAGCTATCGTATCTACTGGGAATCTTGATAAATAGTCTGCATTGCTGTTGTCGTTTGAAGATCTGTATTCGATTGTGTAATTGAAACCGGAGAGGAAATGTGCATAATGGAACAGCCTCATGGTACTCATTGCTGGTAAGGTCTTGTGAGGGTGGAAAATAGTTGTAAGAGGTTTGTGATCTGTCACAAGTATAAATTTCCTTCCGTAACAATAGTGGAAAAATTTTTTTAGACCCCAAAACAACGATGTGGCTTCCTTATCTATCTGACTATATTTTTTTTCGCTGCTTGTCAATGAACGGGATGCAAAGGCAATAGGCCTATCAGAACCATCCGGTAAGCGGTGCGACAGAACTGCGCCTAGTCCCGTTGGTGATGCATCCGTGGCTAAAACCAGGGGTTTCTCTGGATTAAAGTGGGTTAGAACTCTATCACTAAGGATCTCTTCCTTAATCTTGTTGAAGCTTTCCTCACATTTACGTGTCCAGGTGAAGTGTATGTTTTTCTTCAGTAAGTTGTTCAAAGGAGTCGATATTGAAGCTAGGTTAGGTATAAATTTATTATAATAATTCGCCATGCCAAGAAATGTTCTCAATTCGTTAACATTACTCGGTGATTTCGTGTCTGTAATAGCTTTCACTTTAATTTTGTTTTTGTGTAATCCATTCCTGTCTATAATATGGCCCAAATATTCAATACTTTCTTCCATGAAGTGACATTTATTTTTATTCAGTTTCAGGTTGTTTTCTTTTAGTTTTTGAAGTACCTGACGTAGTCTAGTCAGAAGTTGAGTCTCCGAAGTCCCTTGAATAATGATGTCATCGAAAAAACATTTGACACCGGAGATCCCTTGTAGAAGTTGATCCATATATTTTTGCCACAAGTTTGGGGCCACCTTAACTCCGAACATGAGTCTGTTGACCTTAAACGTTCCTTTGTGTGTACTCAGCGCTTGCATCATCGCGCTTTCTTCGTCCATCATCATATGTAAGTAAGCTTGGCTGAGATCTAATGTGCAAAATAACTCTCCACCATTCATCTCTACCAGAATATCTTCAATTATTGGAATAGGGTATTGTTCGTCCCTTATCACTTTATTAAGAGTTACCTTATAATCTGCACATAAGCGTATGCTCCCATTAGGTTTGACAATTGGTACGACAGGTGTTCCCCATTCTGAATTATCAATCTTTGTGATTACCCCTTGTTTACACAATCGCTCTATTTCTTCGTCTACCTTGGCCTTAAGAGCGTATGGAATGCGTCTTGGTTTGACAAATATTGGTGAGGCGGTCTCGGATAAAACAAAACGGCCCTTGTAATTAGGTATACATCCCAGAGTACCGTCGAATACGCTGGAAAACTCAGATATAAGTTTGTCTAGTTCTGGATGTGATTTGGTATTGACTTGATTTATATTGGCCAGATCTAAGTTAATTGCCCGTATCCATTTTCTTCCAAAAATAGCGTCCACATTTCTCTTGATAATATAGAGTTTTCCATCAAAAACTTGGTTTTGGAATTTGCACGTGACATAAGCGACTCCCATAGGTGCAAATGTTTCTTTTGTGTATGTTCTCATGATAACATTAGTTTTGTAAATCTTGCATCCAGTGTTTAGTCGTTGGAATTCGTCATAAGACATGGTTGATAGCGCCGCTCCTGTGTCAACTTCCATTTCCGTGCATTTGTTGTTGAGAGATACTTTTATCATAAATTTATCTGAACCAGGGTATTGTATCGAGTTCATATCCCAGGGCGTACTGTCATCGACTGTATTGAAAGTGTTATTGGTATCGTACTCTTCAGCTAGTTCGGGTTCTATTTGATGATTAACGTTGGTTGATCGTAGGCATACTCGTCCAAGGTGTCCTTTTCTTTTACATTTGTTGCAGGTGTCGTTAATGCTTCGACATTTATTTGCTTGATGATCTTCACGCCCGCAACGGAAACATTTGCCTTGTAGGTCTTTAATTGAAAGAGGCTTTTTATCAAATTTATGTTTAATGGTATTGTGCTCAGTTTGAATTGCATGAAGGTTTTGATTTGAGCACGGAGACGGGGATATGTAGCTGTTGTCCAACTTTGCAAGTTCAAAAGTGGTTGCAGTCTTAACGACTTCTGCAAAATTGGTAACTTTTGATTCTTGTAATAGTTTCGTACGAATGTCGTTGTCACGTAAGCCTCTTATAAATTGAAGAGTCATAAATTGGTCGCTGATTGATTTCTTGCAGTGCCCGCATGAGAACTCGCAGTCTTGACATAATCGTTTTAATTCAGATGTATACATAATTATTGTTTCATGTGGTTCTTGAATGCGAGTAACAAATTTGTGTTGGCAAGCCCAGACGCTTGGTTTTGGATCCACATATTCCTTCAGAGTTTTGACAACAATTTTGAAGTCCAATTCACATGGGTCATCGGGGGCACATAAGTCGTAAGCTTTCTGATGCAGGTCTGGAGGTATAGAGCTGAGAAGCATAAGCGTTCTGGTTCTTGAATTTTCGCAATTGTTTAATTTCATGTATGTCTCCAACCTTCGTACAAAATTTGCAAAATTTTCACGTTCGTGAAAGGGTTGAAAATTTATTTTTGGTAGGTGCGCAATCACGGGTGTATTATCACGTGTACCTTCAAGGCTTCTAGCGTGTTGTGGAGCCGTCATATAAGTAGAGGTTGAGGGTGCGTCCGCAACGGGAATAGGGCGTAAGGCGTGTAGCTTAAGTTTCAATTGTAAAATATTTTCTTCCGTTGAATGACGCTGTTCTATTTCTGTTTCTAAATTCTCTGTTTGAGATTCAATTTCATTTTGTATGTTGTCAAATTTTTTTTCATAGTTGTCAAGGCTTGTAAGCCGTTGATTAACCTCGAAGTCTGATGTAATATGTAGGTGTTGTAATTGTTGGTCTAATTTAGTAAGTTGACCACGTACCGATGCTCGCAGTCGTGTAAGGCGTTCAAGTTCCTCCGCCATCGTCGCCAGTTTTATGTATTCATAGTTTTACAATTAAATAAATGTGTATTGTTTACGTTATTTATTTGAATGACAAATATGACATTGACTTTTATACTTCAGTCTTTCCTCACTTTCATAGACAAGACAGGTAAATAAAAGGTCGGTATATAACAAGAAGGTTATATATTATTGACGTTATTCAAAAGCAAGTACAGTTTAGTTAAATTATTGTTTGTCCTTATCTGTCAGTTAGACATAATAATGGATCGATTTTGATGATGATGATTCATGTTTTGTAATGGCTCTTAGTTTTAATCTGTTAAATGGCCTCATAAGAAACAGCGAGTACTCCTCAATTTTGCCAGGCAACCATTTACTTTCAGAAACCAATTTACTGATTACAGCCAGTTTTGCAAGCGTCTTTTTTATTAACGACAAAGCGCTTACCTTTTATTGCTAGGAAAGATTGGAGGTGATAACTATTGGGATGTGTCAAGAATTGAAACGTAAACCTTATCAAGTTACAGTTTCAATGAACGAGCGACTCTCCAGCGCTAGTTGACCAGTAGGAACATAGGGATACGGCTTTAGCACCTCACTGGTTACGAAAATATACGCTTCTAAACAGCGATTTTCAGGGAAATCCTTAGAAAATATAGCTAACGCTGCTTTTAGTTCAAGCGATCGTGTGTGAACGCCTTTGACTGCACCGGTCTATAAAGCTTTTACTGAAATTATATTTTAAGTATTGAAATGAAACACTTAAAACGGATTAATCGTTTATTATCACAATGACTTTACGTTTCGAGCCCTTTACAGTAAGTAGTTGATATCAGAGATTGAGAGAAGTTTTAGATTAATTTCAATTAATACAAATCGCGGTCACAGAAAACTTTAAGCCTTAAAGACTGAGTTACCTTAGTTAAAATTTCAGTTTTTTTTGCCTAATAATTTAAGTTTAGTATAGTTTTATTTATCTCATTAAATACACAAATTTCATGCAATTAAATATACATTTTCGCTTATACTACTGTTATTCTAATAATCGTTTAACAATTCGTGTATGCACAAGTTTATAAAGATACGAGTAACACTGTGTATCACAATGTTATAGCAGGTGTCCGGACCTCTTTACAATAGTCCAGTTATATAGTCTATACTAATCCAATATGGACCATCCAAACTCCATCCATGTGCCAGAACTCTTTCCATTTCATTTACAATAGCTCTAATGCCTGATCCAGGTGTTTTCGTGTGTGCATAATAACCTGGAAAAGGTATTGTGAGTCATTATTCGGTGTTTAGCAAATAAGGTCCTACAGGAATGTCTCCGACTAAGACGGAGCATAGTCCGTAGTACCAGTTTTGAACACGTAATACTCTTCCTGCGTCAGGCGAATTGCCCCAAACGACCACACCAAAAATCATAGGCGAATGGAAGTAGGTGAAATATGTCTGTGTGATTAAACTCAAGGGAAAAACATATTCAAATAAGCAAACATACGTGAAACTTATATTTTACCACCAGGAGTTAAAAATAGGAGTGAAAACAAGTCATCAAGTATCTATCTCAGAACTTCTATTCACTGAATAGATAACTTTTCCATATTTTTGTATAACAACGACGGAATTTATTTACTTATTATGCTTCTACTTACTGAAGTTTGTTGAAACATCTTTTTTTCCTGTTTTCATAATTTTTTGTTCATCTGGTTTTTTATTCGGATTATTGAGAAACTCGGATTTGTGAAGGTGTTTTTCCGATTATTCTCCGAGCGTCGCTAATTTTCCCATGTATGTTTTTATAAACAGACGCAAAAATTCCGGCAAAATGAAAAAGAACTTTGCTATTATTCGTTCGACATAAATAACGTTATCTCGTGGATAATAATTGCACAGCTATACTACATTCAGTTGATTTGCAAATGGCACTTTACCCCTACAAATTGTTTAACATATTGACTGAAAGCAATGGTTTATTTAACACCCTGGGACCCGTTGAAAGGGTCTTAACCACCAAACCGGAGGGTCTACCATGAACACCGATATTTTAATATCGTCTATATGCGTCCCTATCCCTTTAATAGTGCAAGATAGAGATAAAGAGACCGAAATTCCCATTTACGAAGTTCGCCGTAGGCCTCAAGGTGGGAAGGGATGTTATTTAGGAATAAATGGTCTAGGGTGAAGGGTGAATGGCGAAGTGCTTTCAATATCAGGTCAGGACCTTTCATCGGCAATTTAAACGATACAGTATCTTAGGAAGTGTCGGTGGAGATCCGGAAGGTTATATAAAGGATGACTCACGCTGGAACGGGATGGGCCGGGCCGAGCCGGGCGTTTATCAGTATCTTTAACAAGCGCCATGTGATCTCCATGTTATCACGTAACGCTTGACTTCTTGATCTTCTATTAAAAGTGCTAAGTTTGATAAATCTTAATATGGCGAGAGTTCAAAAAGAACTTGCCAGGCTTATATTAACTATTTCTCTAGGTACACTTAGTTACTATTTTTTTTTTTTTGACCGAGCGAGCGAAGCGAGCGAAGCGTCTCTGCTGCAGCTTGGACAAAAATGCTTTTAGGTGTCTGTCCATTTGTTCTCCTCTACAGGTCGCATTTATCAACAAATTCTTGTAAAATTTTGTAAACGAGTTCGTTAATAACATAAATTTTTTTTGTCGATTCAGTTTTTGGAAATTTTCAAAATGGCGGGAATTGGCACAAAGGTCCTAAGCGCCATAGAAATCAAAGGCGCTTAGGACCTTTGTGCCAATACCAGTACCATTGAGTTCGTTGTGATAATGAAACGGTAAAGGAAGTAATTCTTATTTTTATTGACCGAGCGAGCGAAGCGTCTGAAAGAAAAATGCTTTTAGGTGTCTGTCCATTTGTTCTCCTCTACAGGTCGCATTTATCAACCAATCCTTGTAAAATTTTGCAAACGAGTTCGTTAATTACATAAAAAATTGGCGCTTAGGACCATTGAACGTTCGTTGTGATGATGAAACAGGGAAGTATTTATAATATTTACATATTTAACTGAACGAGCGTAGCGTCTCCGTTTCCGTTTTTTGAAAAAATGCTTTCGAGTGTCCTGCTGTCCAATTGTTGTCTTCTAGAGGTCGCATTTATCAACCAATTCTTGTGAAATTTTGTAAGCAAGTTCGTTCATTAATTTTTTTTGTCGATTCGGTATTTGGATTTTTTTATAATGGCGGGAATTGGCATAAAGGGCCTAAGCGCCTTCTGAGTCTATGGCGCTTACGATCATTAATAACGAAACAATAAAGGAAGTATTTTCTTAGTTTTATATATTTTAATAGGTACCTATAATACGAGCAGGCTATATAATATGAGTACTAAATTACACATGCAACGACATCCAGTGAATAAGGATAGGGCTACATCTTCTCAGTGGTGATCACCTTCAGGAGACTCAATACGACTCGGTGCTTAAAGTTCGAAACATACCTCTCTTAGAAATCCTATAGATGTTATGAGATCGATATAACGGAATTTGAATGAAAATTATTGTAATTTTCAACGGACGTCAAAAGCAGGAGCTTTTCAATTCGTGTGATTTTTTTAAATGTTTGTTACCTTGGAAATCCCTCATTACTGAACCGATTTAAAAAAAAACTGAAAAAAAGTACCAGATTGGTTCCATTTTTTTCAAAAGTCAGTTTTGATGATGGAATCTATGAGTAATAGAAGGATGCCCTTAAATTTGAAAAATGATTTAGTGATTTGTGAGTTTTTTCTTAGGAAAATCGAGCATTTTTCGAAGCATTTGATGAAGTAGACCTGATAATGAAGACCACAGATGGCATAAAGGAACTGCTTGGTAATTGCCAGCTCTATCATCCGAGTTGAGACATTCGTCTTTTGTTTGTAAGGAAATACCTTAACAGTAGTCTCATTTGATTAAAATATAGTTCTATTCTGATGATGAAATTCATGGAGAATTGAGAGAACTCCTCAAATTCCATTATGATTCGGCACAACCATTATGATTAAAGAGTTTTCCTAACTTGAACATTCACGAAAACCATAATTTTGTTAGAGCGGACTTGATGATGAAGACCAGGGATGGCAAAGTGGAACTGCTCGATGATAAGCCTAGCTCTAAATATCATCAGATTTATGAAATTCATCTTTTTGATTTGATTTCTATTCTGATGATGGAATTCTTGAGGAGTTCAGAGAACTCCTTAAATTTGAACGGCATGTGCATTGTGATTGGAGGGATTTTATAATTAGCTGGGGCATTTTCTGACCGCAGTCATCTTTTACTGGAGTGGACCTGATGGCGAAGACCAGGGATGGTATAGAGGAACTGCTTAGTAATTTTCAGCTCTATCATCCGATTTGAGATATTCTTCTTTTGTTTGTAAGGAAATATGTTCAAAATAGTCTCCCATTTGATTATAATTATATTCTGAATTCTGTTGATGGAATTCATAAGGAATTGAGAGACATGCTTAAATTTTAACGGCACGTGCATTATGGTTTGAGGGTTAAGTAACTTAAATTTTTCTTTACGGAAACCATGATTTAGGTGGAGTGAACCTAATGATGAAAACCAGGAATGACAAAGAAGAACTGCTCGATAATTTCCAGATCTTTCAATCGATTTGAAGCATTCTTATTTTGTTTCCTCCAACCTCCAAAGTAGTTTTGTTTCATTTTACTTCAAATCTAATAATGGGATCCATGAGACGGTAAGAAAGATCCTTATGGCGATTTCGGTATTTTATACTCAAACTAACTCAAATTTTAACTTTGACCGGGAATTTGGTTTTTTTTCCTTAAAGATTATATTTATTTAAATTTATAAATAAATTATTTTTTAGTGCGTGCCTACCAAATCGTTTTGAGGATTCTTAAAGAGTAACTGAGATGGTTGTCTGGTAAATATATACCTAATCGCTAAATATAACATGTGACATGCTTTTATGACTCTTGATTGACCGAGCGTAAGCAAAGGTCTATGTTTCAGCTTAGTCAAAAATGCTTTCATATCTCCGGCTGTTCTCCTCCTACAGGTCCTTTCTATCTACGAATTCTCGTGAAAGTTGAGTGATCAGGTTTTATAGCTTTGTAGGATCTTTTTGTCATTTAGTTGTTTGAAAAATATTAGAATTGATGGAAATTGGCACAAAGAGATTAAGCGCCGCACAGGCCTATCGCGCTTAAGAGCAGATGGTCGCGAGGTCAACAGCTCACAGAGCCACTAGTATATAAAACAAGTAAGTATATAAAGCATGACAGTACTAAACTAAATCACTGCGAAACTTTAGAAACATTTAGCCAAGCTAAACAGTAAATAAAACTAACACAATTACACTGTTGAGACACGTACATCCATCATCTCACAGAATCTTAAACATTCATCGCGCACTTCACTCCACCTGTCAGCAAACAAATCACACTCGGGTGCTGATGCAAGGAGTTCGTTCAGAAGGCGCAGAGGACGAACGAGGGGAGAATTCCTGCGAGACACAGTTCGGGACATCGGCACTACCAGTAGACCGCGGTCACGCGCCCGAAAAAGTATTCTAGTCGGTGTAGGGGCATGAAGACGCAGTAATTATACTAGTACTATATATTTTTGTATTCTAATGTCATTGAAGGCCTATTAATTTCTACAAGTATATTTAAGTTACATACACAAACACTTGATACTCTTGAGCAAGTGACGTACAGCTGGCCGTATGAACAGTACGGAGTACTTAAATAAATTCCTGCGGTTTTCAACGTTTGACCCTGGGACTTATTAATGGTGATTGTGAATGCTAACTTTAAAGGAAATTGAAGCCTTTAAAATAAAAACGGCAAATTGTTGGGGATGATAGGAAACCGGAGAATTAACAGATTTCCTCCTTGATTGGTGGGCTTTGTGATGTTGCTTCCGAGTTCTGTGACGCATAGGTAATCTGGTGCCATTGTTTGATTCTAATTCTAACCGGTATACTATTTAATTGTTGATTTTATTTACAAACTCATTTTTTGGTGACATCACTGCCCTCTCGCATAACCAATAGGTCAAATATGGGCAAAATAAGGTCAGCCTCGGTCATGGCTCGTAACTGGACGGCAAAATCAAGTGAGAATTCTATGTTACCGTTTAAATCAGCTTCTATTCGGCTCTCACGAATTTTCAACAACTTGGGCTCATAACCTGACTCCAACTCATGAAATATTTTCACACGCGTGTTGCTCGCTAGATTGAGTTTTCTACACGTGACCCCATAGTGGAAACGCCTTCAGACAAGCGTTGATTTCGTCGGCTCGTGTACCCATTTCAGTGACGAGCAGTGTCTCTTAGAATCACCGGCAAGTTTTTATAAATAAAAATAAAAATTATTTATTACAGATTCAAATTCCATATTTGGTTAGTACATACCTACTTTATAAATTAAAAATATTATTAATTATAAATTTATAGTAGATTACATACCAAGGCCGTTTTAGTGGGAAACGTCTCGGATCCCATGTAATTGTCGGCCGAGGCGAAGCCGAGGTCGACTAACATGTGAACCGAGGCTTTCCCATTTAACGGCCGAGGTTTGTATACTATTTTTCTGCCCGACGGAGCCGGCAGGCGGCAATTTAGTTTTGCGTAAAGTGGCGCTTACCGGCCGGAGGACTGAAAATTAAATTAAATTATCATTATTATTCTAAACTATTCAACAAACTACATAGTTCTTTAGCTAGGACTCTGTTTTTATAACAATTACTAAATAGTAGTTTTTCTACTCCAGCACTTCTATCTGTCAATTAGATGACTGAGAGCTACATTAAAAGAGTATACATTATAATGTTGTCTAAGTAATAAGAACACTGCTCCTATGGATTTTCATACAATATATGAGCACTGTTTTTTTTGTGGGCATACGACATCTTCCACACTCTGCCACCTTTCTAGATTTTGCTTTTTTCGCTATTTTAGCTTTTAGTGATATAATACGGGTTCATAAAACTTGAGGTCGAAGTCGAGTTTTGTGATAATAGACCCGATAGTTTTAAGAACCAATTATGAGCTGTTGCATACGCTAGTTTTTCTATGACAGCTAAAATAGCGAAAAACGCAATATCTCGAAAGGCAGAAAGTGGAACATGTCATATGCCCACTTAATTTAAAAAAATCAACAATGCTTATATATGCTATGAAAATCCATAGACAACGTTATAATGTAAACTTTTATAACATCGCTGTCAGTCATCTAATTGACAAATGTGAAGAAGTGCTGGAGTAAAAAAATATACCTTTTTACCGTATCAAAGGCTCAAATAAATAAATTGACTTCATAAAAGTAAGCCTACCGATTAAATGCGGCTAGATAATCCAGTCTGTTCCCAAATATGAGATAATCCAGTGTTTTTCCAAATATGAGAGTCGTTTAGGATAAATGTGTAATATGTTAGGGCTGGGACTATTATGGCAATAAAACCTGCCCTAATGCGAATGTCCAGTACGTGGGCACTAGATAACACAGAGTGTATAGCTAATATAGCGCCAGCTGGCTAGTGGGAGCCCTAGCGTGCCGTCCTACAGAAAGTACGCTTATTTAGCTTAGATTTCTAAGAAATGTCTTTACCAGAAGTCATTTGTATCGGAGAGACGTATGTTAAGACGTATGCAAAACTGAGCTCATAAATAAATGCGGAAATAATAATGTGAATGTATATTACTGAGGTGAGTTACTAGTTAATGAATTAACTTTAAGGCTCAGGTTGCCCAGGTTCACCAGGTTCAGGTGCAGGTATTGCTCAGGTTAACTCGAGTTAATTTCTTTAAGAAACTAGTGTCATATTAAATTTTTTGAGCTATTCAATAACTAAATTTAATAGCTGAACCAGTGTTTTATATGTGTAAAAAGTTACTAAACCATCTACTACTAAACTGTGTTTTGGCATGTGCTGACACGTCTCAAGTTTAGACTTTGTCATACTTGATACTTGACTTTCGTGTAACTCTAAGGGATGTTTGCAGTTCCACATGAAGCGATATACCATATATATCAAAAAAACACGGTGCATCGAAAAAAATGCAAAGAGTCCGACAAAGATTATAATATATAATTCTGTTTTGAGAAAAATTGTTCTAGCTTCAAAAACCAAAGAGGAAACTGTCAAGTACGTTTACAACATTTGTATGGAGATGGAGAAGTGACCCTGTCGCTCTAGGAAATAAATATTCCTAAAAAAACACTATCATCATCATCTTTTGATCCAAATCACGTGCACACAGATGGACAAAGTCCCCCCATGATGTCAATGTTCCCCTATGATCGTGTGTATGGAATGCAACCGGTAGGTAACTATTTTCTATGGAAATAACCGGTAATATTCCGGCTAACCGGTAATTGTTATAAAAAATTACTGGTTTGCATACCGTAATCGAGCGTTACCCGTATCACGCACATTTTCCTGTGATCTTAACCAGATTGTCGCTATAATAATGAAAATAATACCCACAATGCGAACAAATGAGTAAAACATACCTAAGCCGTAAAAAAGTAATAACTTTACGTCTCAGTATAAAACTAATACGGCATTATGTGTTTTCAAATAGCACTAAAACACCTAACGTAGCGTGCTAACCAACAATAAACAGGGTATCATAAGAACTAAACTGAAACTATAACTACGTATTGCCTTGGTGTCGTAAAAGATATGCCGACGGTTTTGCTATAATTTTATTGTCTGGAGTTAGTCTATTTTAGCGGAGGTATAATCATATTTTTGCGCTCGTAAAATGGTATAGTTTTAATGTCAGCAAACTGCAGCCTATGAGTGTCTGTATAACTTTAGTGGAGAGCAACGTTCGGTTGTCGACTCTTGACGTATTCAAGTGTCGCGAGGTGTACATGTTGACAAGAACAAATACAGGCTCCTATCACCTAGTACCGAATGCAGTGCACCTTAAGTGAGTAGCTGTGTCACATCAACCCTTAGAGCATAGACGCGGGGGTTTTGAAGCGGGGGAGGGGGCTTGTTGTTAATATAAGCGTAGCAATTAGCATACTAACGTAGCCTGTAAGTGATACTAATGAAATATGGAACTAGTATTCTGAAATAAATAATTTTTTTTTTTTTTTTTATAGACAATAGGAGTAGGCTTTCAAAACAATTTCCTCTCTGTCCAAAAACATCCACAATTGTGCATAGTTGCACATGCTTTAAGCATAAACTTTAGTCAACTACTCATACAGAGTAATTAGCAACGGGGCGTCTAGCTTACTGTGGCTCTGTTTTATTGTAATACAATATGACAATAAACAGATATGACAAGTGGGTATTTTGCGCTATTATCCAATTGCGAATAAAGAGTCTGACGAACCTGACGGAAGGTCACTTTAAGATCTCCCAAAACCAATTGGGTTGGGTTATTCTGCTCTATGACCCAAATGCTTGTATGCTACGTACGCCTTTTTCCGCCAATGCCAATTGCCGTCATAATGTTTCGACTCGTCCGCAGTTTTCTGGCGCTCTCTGCACTACTTGTCGCTGCTGCCGAACGATGCTGTTCTGAAACCAGGGTTTTTTTTAACCTACTGATGTGTTCTACTGCTAGACAAACCCGCATTTGTGAGACATATTCGAGTAATAAGATTTGTTTTTAAATTTTGTTTTGATATATAAAATATTTATAGTGCTATTTTGCTTATTCAGGTTACCAGGTCAGGTTAGGTTAGAAACCACCAATTTCTAAGTGTCGTAATTTTTCTTGTATTTGATAAAATTATTATATTTGTATGTCTTTCCCATCACGGAACAATGGTGTTCCGGACCTTTGGGAGGCGTACGCGGAGCCGAAGCCAACACGCAGAAGCCCTTTCGACAATTTAATGAAATGTAAGGGGTACACCGAGCGGATGTTGCACCTGCCCGAGTCATGGGATGCACGCAGAGGCAGCATCCGTGACGGTGTAAAGACTATTGAGATTTAATGGAATCTAAAATATGCTGGACTATTAGGTGAAAGTGCTGGACTAAATACTGGGTTATGGAGAATAAAATCGGACGTCTGCCTAACAAAATGGTAATCAATTTTATTTCCGGCAGACGGTGACTCGCCCACATAAGATGGGCCCCCACAAAAAGCGACATCTAAGATGGCTCGAGGGCAACACCGGTATGAGGGCTGGGGGTAGAGAGGTGTCACTGGACTTTAAACATATAGCCAACTCGCCACTTAGGTTTCCACATCTACCCTCGAGAACACAGCTCTCGCGACCCCACTCTGGACGGCCGGTTAAGGCAAGCCAGAGGCGGAGGACTTGGTCGGACGACGGAGTCCCCCAGGAGCGCTCAGGTACGTGGGGTCGCTACTCCCCAACAGCTCGCCACAAGCTGCCCTGCGTTGACTGATTGCACCGGTCGAAACCAGTGGGCGATGGGGTCGTCACATCCCTACGCCAAAAATTATATTATTATTAATAAAATTATTATTATTTGTACAATAAAATTACTTATTAATTACATTAATTAAATTAAATATAATTCATTAATTTTAAAGATAAATGTTGTGTTATAATGTACTTGTGTGTAATTTTTTTATATATTTTAAATTATAATTTGTATATCGACATACGACAGGATACCTCCGCAACACTGTACGAACCAATTTCTAAGTGTCGTAATTTTTCTTGTATTTGATAAAATTATTATTTCCTTTATTTATTTTCATTCTTAAGTTAGGTTTTTACAATATGTCTGTAAAAGTAAAATATAAAACAACATACAAAAAAAATATAAAACATAAACACATTATAAAAAACCTAACCTAGAGTGCCGCCGGCAACGGAGCAGGGCCCAGGCTGCCGGTGGTTAGGGCCGCAGAGAGAGGAACCGTCGGACTATACGCGCCGTGTCTAGGATTACCGCCTTCTGCATCTGACCCTTGATCCATCCACCTAGCGAGAGTCTCTCAAGATGTTGGTCGAGACTCTTCGCTATGAGACCGTTCGCTGAAACGACTATCGGGACAATGATCGTCGAGTCAACATCCCACATGGCGGTTATTTCGTGAGCCAAGTCTAGGTACTTACTGGACTTGTCCTTCTCGGCCTTCACGAGATTCTCGTCATGGGGGATGGTGACGTCGACGAGCACGGCCCGACGCTGCGATCGATCAACCAGCACGATGTCAGGCTTATTGGCTACAATAGTCCTGTCCGTGATAATAGATCGATCCCAATAGAGCGTGGCATGACCATTTTCAAGAACTGGCGCAGGTGCGTACTTGTAGTACGGCACTTCGTGGTCCACAAGGCCGTATTTAAGAGCAAGTTGCTGGTGAATAATCCTGGCTACGAGATTATGTCTGTGCAAGTACTCGCCGTTAGCAAGATGAGAACAACCGGAAATAATATGCCTGAGTGACTCTCCGGGACGGCGGCATGCCCGACAAATGTCGACCGTACCGTCCTTCAGGATATATTTCCGGTAGTTATTCGTCATGATAACTTCGTCCGCAATTGCACAGACAAAACCTTCGGTTTCTCCGAAAAGGTCCCCGAATCGTAACCAGTTCACCGATGCGGGCAGATCTACATCAGGGCCCGTGAGGGCCTTGTAGAACCGCCCGTGTAGCTCTTTGCTCTTCCATACTGTCTTGCGGTCCTCGGTGCTTAGTACCACAGGTTTGCGCCAATTCTCTTTTGCCAAGGAGAGCGGTGTGAGATTCTTGTCTACTGCCACCACATCACGATGCATCCCACACTCATTGTTAAGGAAATAATTCCTAAGATTGTACACCTCACGGTTGTGAAGGTTTTTGGCGTTTAAAAATTATTATTATTTGTATGTCTTTCCCATCACGGAACAATGGTGTTCCGGACCTTTGGGAGGCGTGCGCGGAGCCGAAGCCAACACGCAGAGGCCCTTTCGACAATTTAATGAAATGTAAGGGGTACACCGAGCGGATGTTGCACCTGCCCGAGTCATGGGACGCACGCAGAGGCAGCACCCGCCAGGGTGTATAGACTATTGAGATTTAATGGAATCTAAAATATGCTGGACTATTAGGTGAAAGTGGTGGACTAAATACTGGGTTATGGAGAATAAAATCGGACGTCTGCCTAACAAAACGGTAATCAATTTTATTTCCGGCAGACGGTGACTCGCCCACATAAGATGGGCCCCCACAAAAAGCGACATCTAAGATGGCTCGAGGGCAACACCGGTATGAGGGCTGGGGGTAGAGAGGTGTCACTGGACTTTAAACATATAGCCAACTCGCCACTTAGGTTTCCACATCTACCCTCGAGAACACAGCTCTCGCGACCCCACTCTGGACGGCCGGTTAAGGCAAGCCAGAGGCGGAGGACTTGGTCGGACGACGGAGTCCCCCAGGAGCGCTCAGGTACGTGGGGTCGCTACTCCCCAACAGCTCGCCACAAGCTGCCCTGCGTTGACTGATTGCACCAGTGGAAACCAGTGGGCGATGGGGTCGTCACATCCCTACGCCATTATTATTATTATTATTTGTACAATAAAATTACTTATTAATTACATTAATTAAATTAAATATAATTCATTAATTTTAAAGATAAATGTTGTGTTATAATGTACTTGTGTGTAATTTTTTTATATATTTTAAATTATAATTTGTATATGGACATACGACAGGATACCTCCGCAACACTGTACGAACATCTGTAGGTATATAAATAGTTCTAAGTATTTCACAAAATTAGTTTTCGTGCTCAAATAATTTTAAACCCTAATATTCGGATAACGATTAAAAGTATAACTCTTTGATTCGTTAATTGAGATTATTCTTAGTATTATGTTTATTTCTTAAATATATTAAAGTCCAGTTTATAATTGATTCTCTCAAAAAAATTTAAGCCCGTACTTTATCTCTATAGATTTTCCCAATATCGAAGCCATAATAAATCAACATTTTAAAATCTGGATACCTCTCCTATTGGCAGATAATGGCAGCATTGTGTTAATTCAATAGGCAATTAAGTTAGTTCAACAACTTAATTTAGGTTAAATCGTTTAGCAAATTGTATCAAGTACTGTACTTTGTTGTTATTCTGTCATTGTTATTCTAAGGTTTGATCAATTAATCCATTCAGTGAAGTTAGACCGAGTGTCTGACTAGATCAAATTCAATTATTACAATGACAATTATTCACCAACTAGACTTCGGGGATTACTCTGGGGGTCAATCTTAGTTACAATATAATTTATGCTCAACTTGTTGAGGGCACTGCCCTGCCCCTAGATCTCTTAATGGTCTTAATCACATTCAACGATAAACTAAGCAAACCTCTGATTGTTTTATCTGTGTAATAAGCAACTATCAAAACAACATTTTAAACTTAGCAGACTTTTATGGATAACGCATGCGTGTAGAACGGGTAAATCATTGGTTATACTCGTAGAATTCTACATAGATCTTCTGATATATAATACGGAAAATTTCCGAAAATTATTCATTGTTCGAAAACAGTAGGCAAAATAGTTTTTTACTCAAAATAGTGCAATGTAATTTAATGCAAGTTTTGACTTGTTTGTTTACATTCGCTAATACGATAGACTGGGAATTTCTAAAATAATACAATTAGAATACAGCTTATATTTTCCTTTCGGTGGTGAGGTGAAAATTGTTGTACTACATTGTTTGCCTCTCATTCTTTGGAACGTCGTGAAGCTTAAGTTCAAGATTCAATTTCAGAATTCTCTTACTCGTACCTTATATAGGTAAACAACAATTCTGCAACAGTAAAGAAATATATTTGCTTGCTAATGCCTCAATATGTACAAAGCAGGAAAACAACTTTGCTCCATTGTATAACAAAACTTTTACATGTTCCAAGTAGTGTCTGCTCTGTGCCACTACTCTGTGGCAGAACACGAACTATCGATTCCAACGCGATTGTACCCCCGATGAATCGCAGACGATCCGCAGGGAATAATTACCTGGATATATTGCTCCTATTACGGCCGTTTGTTTCTCACGAAAGGTTCTTCATCTAAGGATTTTTTTTTCTATTGACTGGAGGAAAAATTAAGTTTCTATTTATGATATTGTTGGTTACTAAATGCTCGTTTAGTCTTCTTAAATGTTTTAGTAATATATAAACAGTGTCGAAAATGTAGGTATGTTTATTAATTAAATTGTCGAGGACTAAGGTTTAATATGTTTGTTTTTTTGTGGTTTTGAAATATCTACTTTTATTTATATAATTTTATTTTAGTTGTCATTAACATTGTTTACTGAAAGGTCGGTTGTTTTGGTTGTGTTGGTCGTATTCTCTAACAAACTAAGGATATAATAAGGGTTATTAAGAACCAATTAGAAGCTGTTGCATACACTAGTTTGTCTACGACGAAATACGTGAAATCTTGAATGGTGGCAGAATGTGGAATCGCTGTCAGTCATTTAATTGCCAGATAGAAGAGCTGGAGTAGAAAAAATGTTTTAAAAATGAGACTACGTATATAACTTTTGTACAATAGAACACAACAGCGGAATAAAGTAGGTATCTCGATATTTTCTTTATGTAGGTATCCGCCAAAGATTCCACATTCTGCCACCATTCAAGATTTCACGTATTTCGTCGTAGCAAAACTAGTGTATGCAACAACTTCTAATTGGTTCTTAATAACCCTTATTATATCCCTGTTGCATAAACTACTATTACAAGTTTTTTTTTGCAATCTGTAACCGACTGTTTACCGTTGTGATACAAATCGATAATTATGGGTATTCGTAATGTCCAATCTAAAATGCCATTGATAAGACTTTGTTCCTACTCATCTAACTTCTGACTAACTAAACGAACTAGCCGAGTTCTTTAGTGTAGTGACTTAGTTTTAACATTTAACTATACCTACTGCGTGCGTACATTCGGTAACACGCTATCGATATCAATTTGAAGTTTTCTGATATCTGTTATATTTGCGCAATAATGGCCTGGCTACACTTAACGATTACATCCTGTATAGCTCATACGTAAGCGATACAGGTCATTAAGAGTATTACGTTAAAAAAATAATGCTTGTCCTTTGATTCGATTCAGATGTATTAGGTAACAGATGGCAAATAAAATCATAATTAATATATATTTTTTTATATTTCTCGTACTATAAACAAGTAATTAAGTTCTGTTTGGGGACTGAAAGCCGGTATCACTTAATAGCGGCCTCATCCATTTTCCACGAATGCCTTATTGTTAACTGTACCTGATTTTATTTTTTTATGTAACATTTTTTGTTTTAATACCTTTAATATTAAATTGCAACGGTTAACACTCACGTATTTTTATCACAATAGGCGTGACATGTTTCGACTGCACCGGGCAGTCATCGTCGGACAGACAAAGTGGTGTTGTCACCTTCGCGGCTCGGCCATCACTGTCCAATTGAATATCAGTAAGACTCACGAAAGTTTAAATTATATAATACCTATAATCTTTATTTTTACTTTCGTGCTTTACAGAAACAAACAAAATTTGCTTAATTTATAAATTAACAAAGCCAGGTATTCTATTTGAACAATTCTACAAAACATTTGCTGACGTAAAGTTTGTTTCAAGTTTAACCAAGCATGAACGCTATATTTGTGTTACAAAGAATAGTTAAATCTCATGCAGTTAGTAACCATAACGGTGGGTATTAAACAATGAAATCCTTTGACTTTAAAAGCAGCCATAATGGCATTTACCTACAAAATTACATTTTTAAGTTAAAAAAATACGGGATCTTATTTTACCGGAATTTCAGCACTGAAAGCTGAAATGTACTGATTGCTTTTACTGGTTTACTGGCTTAATATTTAGTACTGAGCTTCAAAGTTTTATTTTATAATAAACTAGCCTCATCACGCGTCTTCGTGTAGAATTTGGTCGTCATTTTATATCCGTTTTTCAACTTCTCAGGGGTTGATTTATAAATTTTTGTCGAGCTAAACGACTTGTGCCTACCAACCCGGAGATATCCAGTAAGTAGCATATTTTTTATAAACGCTTAACTCCGTTTTAACTAGTTAGGTTACCCCGGATGGTACGGTGGTTTAAGTTCTAAATGTTAAGCCTTTATCCGTAGAGTTGGGCACAACTCTACTAAAGAAAAAGTGACCAAGGTCCCCGGTGAGCAGGGCTAGGATCGAACCAGCGACCGAGCATGGACAGAGAAAAGCCAGCATGCTTTTCTCTGTCCAGTTGCCAGGAACATATTCAAACCAGGGCCGTAGCAGGGCCGAGTTGAATTTAAGATAGGGCATTGGTCATTACATGTAGGGCGCAAGTAAGCATTTTGGGGTACCTATACTTATCATCAGAGTTGATAGTATTTCTTATTTATTCTTTCTCCAACTTGTATTTTAAGGCATTGCCCCATAATTTCTCCCCTAGCTACGCCTCTAATTCAAACTATAGGTATTATTCCTTGTACGTTGCCTACCTGAAGAATCCAAAGAATATGTTCTCAGCAGTATATTAATCAGTAGGAACCTTTCTTACGACAGTTCGTGTTCGAAGAAGTAAAATAAAGGCTAAATACAGTGTTTGTACAAAAAATAAAAAGTAGCCGATGTTTGTTGGTTTTTCTGCAGTCTCTGCGGCGCTAATTGTGATAAATGGACTACTTTCGCTTGGCATCCAGAACGGGGCACAGTGCAGAGGGATACAATAGAAATGGGAAATCTTATTCGAACATAGAACATTAAAATTTCCATCTGTAGTATATTATATTTTTATTTTCAGTTGTTTGCCGGCAAAAATATCATAAAGAACGACAGAACCTACTTGTTCCAGCTAATGAAAAATAAATATATCTTTATTTCGGACATTATTTTTTTGTCATCCATAGAATAATAATACACAACAAGACAATCACACAATCTTAAACACTAATTTCTTAATGCGCAGATTAGTTCAAAATAAACATTTGTCTATTTTGACCTAAACTGACTCAATGCACAAAAATAGGGCAATCATACTTGTCTGCAATGACATTCAGAACGCTGTTGGTACTTTTTCTGACACGGCTAAGCATGGAAGCAATTTTTTTGCGCGCAATGGCATGAAAACCGTCAGTGCGTGCTTCAGCAAACATGCCCGATGCACTGCACCATCTAGGTAGCCCAGGGTACGCGCAGGGCATTGTACGCTTTTTTAGTATATTTCACCCACAGGCTGCTCGAGTAAAACGATTGACAAAACGCCTTAAAAAGTACTATTTTGACCTCCGCTGTACACCGAACAAACCTGCGGGCCAGCGTATTCGACCTTATATATACCTCTACCGTACCATACCATACCGTACCATATAATACCTCTACCGTAAAACAAATAGGAAAAGATAAAATTAGATAAAAGGTTTACTGCCCAAGATAATACAGGAAACAAGAAACAAAATGTCTGTAACAACAATTTTTACATCAAAATACAGGGTAATCTTTATAGTCTGACAAGCCAAGGCTGCAGTAGATTTTTTTTTAATTTATACCTTCCTATTTTTTCATACCGAAAAAAAGGGACGCACATAATTTTTAGAAAAAATCTACTGCAGCCTTGGCTTGTCAGACTATATATATGTTTCAGTGACAAAAACCCTTGAGAAACTAAGAATAATTATTATGGTTGAAACCATACAGTAATATCACAAAATGAAATCAAAATTATGACCTAGAGTCAAGCCACGTTATCTCTTCCAAGCAAAGGAAGGCGTTATTCCCGAAACTTCCTGCCTCGCACAGCTAAACTGTGGAACGAACTGTCGCCAGCGGTGTTTCCGGACCGATACGACCTTCAAACCTTCAAGAAAAGAGCGTACTCTCACCTTAAAGGCCGGCAACGCACTTGCGACACCACTGGTGTTGCGGGTGTCCATGGACGACGTTAATCGCTTACCATCAGGCGATTCGTTTGCTCGTTTGCCCCCTATAGCATTAAAAAAAAAAAGGAACTGTCAAACATTTAAAATATTATTTTATACGTCAAACTTCTATATGACATTATGAAGTTTACTTAACACTTTCACAGTTTGTGCTATCAAAATCTATGAAAACCTAGTTTAGTCGGACTCTTACGGCCTCCACCTTAAAAAACCTGTGTAGACCTGCTGTTCACTTGTCCTCTGTGGCTGCGACTTGCGTATTACAGATTCTTTTAGCTAATTTATATTGCAATTTACCCTCAGTGTTTTGTTTATTTTTTATTTACGCGTCGGTTGCGGCCGTTGGGTTTTTTCCATCGTCACCTGTTTTTTGTCGGTTTAAGAAAAAAGTAATTCTCTCCAATAAATCTTAGAAGCTTATTTAATGTCAAGAGTATTTTTTCTAGCAAACGCACGCTTTCTTAAGCGTTTTTAATAGACACGATTATTCGTACAGTCACGACCACAACTGTTTAGATATATTTCTTCATTTAATTTAATTGAAATAAAGTGAAAATGTGTTGGTAGAGACAAACATTGCACCTGCATGTATGTAGGTGTGCTTATAAATGACTTCTTCCATGTACTCATCTCTAGAACCGATTAATAGACTTGTTTTAATTCATTAAAGGTTTTTTTAGTGCATTAACTTTTCAATCGATCATGGTGACAACAGCACTTTTAAGCTCCTATATTAAACGTCATCAGCCCACATGATATTGCCAAAATAAAAATACCAAATTTCTTGGAAAGAAAGAAAAAGCGGAAAACTCTTGGCCTCGGGTGAAACTCGAACTCGCGACTGTGGGTCACACGCCCACCGCTCTTCCACCGAGACACACCCGGTGGCCGCGAATTACGAGGTGCCTAAGTGCACCATTTTAATGAAAATGGGTCCTCGATTATCCATACAATAAAAATTGACAGTATTGTAACGGCCCATACAAAATGTAAATAGAAATAGAAATTTATTTACTGTCACATTAAACACAAGAATACAAAAATAGAAAGAAAAACGAGCTCATATTCTTCTTAAATTTTAAACACTAACCAACACAAGTACGTGACAAAAGGACTGCACTCAGCGTTAGCTGTGGCAGGCTAGCAACCTCAGCGCTGGGTTTCAGTGCACCCTATTACAAGTTTTGAATTTCATGTATGAAAAAATGCGTTACGAAACTGACCGAAAAAAACGGGACACTTTTTTTATTTTTTTTAAATCGATAGTACTCGTGATTCTGGTTATAGTAGAGTACGCATGTATAGAGAAATCTGTCTCGTTGCCTCTTAACTGATTCATTTCCAATGAATCAAATTGCAAAATTAATATAAAGTAGAACTTGTGCAACTCCATAATTAATTAATATTTCCGAATGTTCCTCGTGAATCAAAATGTAAAGTCTAGTACACACTGGGTCAATAGAACTTTCAACAAACGTAATAGTGTTTAAAAACTAAAAATTGCTAACAATAAGTCTACACTTACGAGTAAGTAACACGCTAAGAATTTGGCGTTATCTTTTGCAAGCGGTGTGCGGCGGGGAGAAGCCATGAATGTTTCATTTTCTACAATTTAAAGTGAAACTTAATATTTTCCTAACAATTGAAGTGAAAAGCAGAGTAACTGAGTAGCAGCGAACCTGAGGCATAAATACCCGTTTTATTCTCGACTATTATATTGGTCCTTGACCGATAAAAAGTCTCGTTTCACGTCTCGTAAAAGGGAAAACGGAACCCTCATAGAATCACTTTGTTGTCCGTCCGTCCGTCCGTCCGTTCGTCCGTTCGTGCGTCCGTTCGTCTATCCATCTATCTGTCGACCTTTTATCTCGGGTACGCGTAGAGGTAGCAAGTTAAATAATACTACATACACAATTCTGCAATCCCTTGAACTGGTGAAAAAACCAAACCTCTAAAATATAAGCACAAGTACAGCAAAAAATCCAAATACCGTATAATTACCGCACACTGAGAGTTCTGTACCACCAGTATTTTTAAGTACTAAGGTCTTAAATAGGGGGCGGGAGAAGCATCTTTTGTTCGAAACTCTCGGTGGGCGAGTCAGCCACTTGGTCAGTTTTTTTCTTCGACTATTCGCTCAGTGTACACCGAACTTAAATTAATTTAATGCGTGTGTGGAATTCGAGCAGAAATCAATTTAAACTTATTTTAACTTATTATGCTTTCCCCTATTTGACTCGGACTCGAATTCAAAATCATATACCTATACGAAGATATATTGAAGTTTCACAAAATGTTTTTCGATACACGTTTACTTTTGGAAAGGCATGGGTACATTTATTAGACGCTAGGCGGAATCTGAAAGGATGCAGGAATATTAGTAAGAGATTGTTTAGGCTACATAATGACTGACAAATGCCAGACTATACAAATCGGTCAAATAAATTAGGTAATTTTTGGTAGGACAATTGATGACTAAGATGAAAATTTTACTCATATCTAATTGAAAATTTATTAATCTTATAAGTAAATATTTTGGATACAGATCGTAATTATACTTAATTTGGCAATTTTTGAGAGATATTAATATTACCCTCGCAATTTCAAAAAGTTTTAAAAATGACATGCTCAAAACATGAAAATTGAAAACGTACAATTAATTTTACAAAAAGATTTTTATTTCAGTTTTTTTATCGTGATGCTGTTATAAAGACGATATACGCCTTTACCGCAACAGCACCCGGGCACATCAATAAATTATACTGGTAAAAATCACAATAACTTGTAACTTACTGTATATTTGGTAACTAACTGTATATGTGAATAAAAACTTTGAACTTTGACTTTGACTCAAGATGATCCATCGGGAATTAAGAAGTTATGAAGGTGGATGTGCACACATACATACAAAAGGTTTTGCAGGTTTATGACGAATTCGCTTTTTGTGTAATTTTTAGGGTTCCGTACCCAAAGGGTAAAACGGGACCCTTTTACTAAGGCTCCGCCGTCCGTCTGTCCTTTCGTCCTTCTGTATCTCACGAACCGTGATAGTTAGACATTTGAAATTTCCACAGCATTATTGCTGCTATAACAACAAATACTAAAAAGCAGAATAAAATAAATATAAACATAAAGGTATGGGAGTCCCATAAAACAAACGTGATGTTTTTGCGGTTTAAAAAAAATGGTATGGAACCCTCCGCACGTGAATCCGACTCGCACACGCCGTTTTTTTCCTTTAGTCTATCACATTAAATGATTTGCGCGAAGTTGATAAAATTGTTAGACCTATCGTGATTCGAGCCTTATTTTTGTGTTTTTAGATTTCCATATGAAGCGAAAAACACGAAAATATATTCCAAATCCTAACAAAAACGTACATATTATAATAAAATTACGGATAACTTTCACGTATTTTAGTCACTATGCGCGACATGTTTCGGGCATCTTAGGATGCCATTATCAAGCGTCAACAACCGTGCGCGACGACGCGTGCGAGCGGACTGAGCTTCTTCTCACCGCACGCAGCGCCCTTGATGATAGAACCGGTTAAGGATGATCCGGTATTAGTTCTGAAACCAGGGGATTATAACATTTAACCATTATAACGTAACATTATATCGATCACTCAAGGAAACTCCTAACATTGCTCTTTCCATTCCGTGACTTTCAATTGGTTATATATTGGTCAATAATAGAACCTTTAAACAAAAGAAAGTATCTACTCAAGCATAGATGTAGGTACTAGCAAATTATTACATGTAAACAAACGTCTGTTTTACTAGTGCATAGTACCTATTTGCACCTACCGTCTACGGGATTACGCGGGATCGCGGGACTTAGTGAGTCCCGCGATTGCGAATCTCGTGGTTTTGTCGAGTGAAATATTGCGGCGTTATTGTATTTTGAATTGGATACTAACAGGATTACGGTATGGATTTAACTGCGGATTCGTGCGCTAAAGGATGTTTTTAGTCGTTCGTTTATTTATTGAGGATCGTGATTTTAGTAGTGTGTAGACACCTAGGCACCCCACAACCATCTGCAATATTATCTTACACATCTTATTTGAAAGCAATTATTACTGAAGATGCAACGTATACCGGTCACTATCCGGTATCCGGCTTATCCGGCCATATTTTTGCTATTCGGCCGAAAACCGGATAGTAGCGTAGTATCCGGCGGGATACCGGATACAATACAATGCAAATACGCTTGATTGCACACCTCAATAGAAAACATAATTAGAGGTAAACAACAGGCGGTCTTATCGCTAAAAAGTGATCTCTTCCAGACAACCTTTTGTAGTGGAAACAAGTGAAAATAATATATGTCAAAACAGTGAAAGAAGCGTTGCACAGAATACCTTAAGTCAAAATAAAGAAACATACATACAAAAATAAAAGAGCCAAAGTGAGGAAGCAGATAGACAAAAGTGATGAAGACGAGATAAATAGTACCGCTTGAGGAGCTTTTTAAATGAGGTAGGGGATTGAGCGCTCTCGGGAGCTCTTTTGACCTCAGGGTCAAGAGGCAGAGAGTTCCAACTCCAACTCGCTTGGAATATGAAAGAACCATTGTGGAATTTCGATAGTTAATTAGGACGATATTTTTATTAAGAAATTTTTGGTAAAAACTATAAAATTATAAAGTAATCAATAATATTTAAGGTCAAGGGCAGTTTAATGTTTGGAACACTCCCAGAAAGTACAAAATTTTAAGCGATATAAAATCACTGGCATTAATTAGACAAGAGACAAAACATGCCTATAACCAGAAACAAGGATTTGAAACCATGTTAGAAATCAAAGCGACGCAGACTAAATTTCCCAATCACAAAAAAACGGGAGTTATGTGTTTGGCCCGCGCCCATGTGTCTGAAGTGCTTTATCACTTCCGCATCAATCCACAATGGCCGCTAGAGTTGTCTTGATTACGGACGCCCGAGACGCATGTAATTTACTGCATACTACATGTAACTTTGTTAAGATTACAATTTTTACGACATGATAAAAACGAAAAAACTATTTTTTGTGCCTTTTTCATGATGGGAACATGATATTAATTACGGCGTAATGATCGCGCTATTAAATGTATCACCAATTCACCAGTATATATATAACACCATGTGTTTTCTTTAGCAAAAAGAAAAATTTTATTATAATAAATAAATAACAATTATGGTACCTAAAAATGAAAAACCTACCTTAAGAATGTGTTTTCTAGTTATATAGCAAAATCATTATTATGACTTGGGAGATGAATGTCTGTTATCTGATCTTATAGATTTGTATCTACTAATGGAAAAACATACATGCAAATTGTTTCCATGGCCTATATTCGATTATGTATATTAATGCATGATTACACGTGGCAGGGGCGCGGGCCTAAATACCCCAACGTAAACTACGGCTTTTCTGACAAGGAAATACAATGTTTAAAATTTCACTTACCTTCCCTTGCGTGAGATAAGTGGTACCTAGATAATACCGTGTAACGAAAATTTGTAGGTACCCATTTAACTTTCTACTTAGATTTGAAAAGTGTATGACTATGTTCTCTACTTTAAATATTTTTCAATCTAACAGCGTTGTGTTGCCACTTTTTTATGCCTACATAGTTTTTTGTTTATTCGAAATATTATGGAAAAAAAATAGAGCACCTATATTTTTGTCCTATTCGGAAAATTTCGCTTATCTAAGTAATTTAATTTTTTTTATAAAATATACTTATTTTCTTATATATGTTTGAAAGTATTTATTAAATAAAAACCAAACCATGTCTGCTATGCACGACACAAAAATGAAACGTATTTTGTCTGCCTGTTTCTTCGCTCCACCTACTAATTTTAACAAAAGTCACTAAGTATGTAACACTTCAAACTTTCGCGTTTCGAGTTTATAATAAAAGTAACATGTTCTAAACTATGCCCAAAAATAACAATTTTCTTATGAAATTGATAACGCCAACCGTAAGACCGTTGGTTTTATTTGGTCGGTCCAACCTCGTGGTCTTGTTCCCTCCACTTTTCCTTGAACCACCAACCGCTCAATGGAGTTGTTGTCTCGCCTGCAGAGATGACCAAAGTACTGCAGCATACTGTACGTATACGTACAGGTATATCCGCCTGATTTGCCAGCGTATAATGTGTATAGGCTTTCGAATTTTGCCTCAAAGTATGGAAATCATGAATATTATTATATTATATTATATTATGGGATAATCTTACACAAATCGACCTAGTCCCACGGTAAGCTCAATAAGGCTTGTGTTGTGGGTACTAGGCGACGATATATATAATAGACAGATACATATAAATACTTAAATACATAGAAAACATCCATAACTCAAGAACAAATATTCGTGATAAACACACAAATAAATGCCCTGACCAGGATTCGAACCCGGGACCTCCTGCATCGTAGGCAGGGTCACTACCAACTAGGCTAGGAGGCCGTTTAAATAAATACAATCTTCATATACCTTAATAATGTTCCAACCACATTTCGTAATGCAAATAAGCAGCGCTAAATTTCAGCACGATATCACGAGCTATTATATAACGTAAATAGTATGCATTTCGTATAAATTACGTATATTTGTATTGGATAATAAATGGAATCGTCCTTTACCAGGCTTTATTGACTCTCTTTAAATCTGAATTAACGCAATTCAGCCCCGATTCGTAATTGAGCAGCGTATTTGGACGGAATGGACATATTTATTCATAGTACAAGAGGCATTCACTGTAACTATTAAATACGACTGTATTAAAAATTGTGTAATAAAGTTAAATCACGTTATCTCTTCAAATTGTCGTCAAATTTTGAAGTACTGTTTTAAACAAAAAATGTTAAAAATTCAACTATTGGAAATGTGCACGAGAAAAGAAACAAACATGTAAAACTTATAATCAGTAGTCCTCAACATCTAATAAAAATGCATGCTAGTTTAAGTACCTAACAATAGAATATAAAGTCACATGTAAGCAATGAGTCAATTGTAACTGAGTGCGAAGCGTCAACAAACCGCTTTCTCCAGTTTGGCACATTTATTTAAATGTCAATGTAATGGTTTTGTGTGAATAAATGATTTAATAATAATAATAATAAGCTTCAAACTTCTATGAAATTATGACGTTTACTTAACACTTTAACAGTCTGTGGTATCAAAATCTAGGAAACTTGCCATAGATGGACTCTATCGAGTTGGTGGAGTCTAGTTTTGTATTATTACATAAATTGTAACACCATGAACGAAATCTCTGAAATGCATAAAGGTATAGTTTATTCAAGTACACAGCTCAAGCGTATTGAGGGCGAGTTGATTGGTCTCTCTGAGGCTAAGTTGCCCTAGATAGATACTGCGCCAATAAATTTCATATGCAGTTATTAAAAAGCATGAGACGCTTCTGACGTGACAATTTTTTTTTCATTGTAACAATAGAATAGGATTTGATCACATCCATCAAATTCTTTGCTACCATATGTGCTTTTAAGTTACGTGGAATTTCTTATTTTAATACCATAAGACTTTTTGTATTTTCACTCCTCTTACGTCATAAAAAAATAGTTTTTTGTGGAGGTCGTAACCGGTACTATTTGTCTTAAGTATAAACTAAACTGTTAGTGATGTTCGGGCCACGGATGTGACAACAGCACTCTGTCTGTCCTATGATGACTGCCCGATGCAGTTGAAACGTGTCACGCCTATTGTGATAAAAATACGTGAGTTTTTAACCGTTTTTAAGTTTAAAACCAAATATTGTTATTTTTCCGTAACCATCTCTCGGTCTACATCGCATCGCGCAGTGCGGGGTGCATTTGCCAGTATCGATATAAAGTATCGATGGTAATGCGATTTTAATGCGTTAGCGGCTGCGATGCGAACGGTTCGAGTCGTTACTATGCGTAACGACTGCGTTTTCAATGCGGTTAAATATGCTTTGAATGTTGGACATTTTGCAATGATGTTTGGAGATGAGTTGTTGAAACAGTTTATTGCCAATATTTTACATCGTGGCTATTAAAATGTATAATGTATAGAGTGTGTATGATGTATAACGTCACGATGAAAAACATACCGTGACTGGCCGTCTAATACTCGTAGTACCTTTCACCGTCACTGAATGTCGAGGAATAAAGTTACAAAACGGTGGTTGTTCCTTAGTTCCTGTAGCAATCTTCGTCATTCTCATCGCGATCCCGCGTACTAAAACAAGAGTAGGTAGAACGCTCGTCGGTGCTCGGGCTAAGTCGGCACTGCTCGTGATCGGCAACTATGATGCCCTACCAAATGCAAGGTACAAGTGGGAGAATGTGATCGACGTGCTCTTTTACTGACCGCCGTGACAAAATCACTTCGATATTTCACTGTGACTTTATAGGAATTGGAACATCAGTCACAGCGATAGAAATGTAACGCTCCTCATCTCTAATAACATGACTTTTTGCGCACACACACTTCGGTAGCTACATATACCTTATATTACGTACCTACAACTCAGGTACTTACGTAATAAAATACCATACAACACCCATGATCGCGTATAAATCAATAAAATCATTTTTTTTAAACATTTTCAGAAATCAGAACGCTCTCTACTCAATAAGATCAATAAGAATAATTCTAAAGACATCTAATAAAGCTCACTCTAATTTGGAACTACAGACAGCTAACTGCTACATTATTATAAAACTTGCTAACGCATTGTGTCGGAATTTAAAATTTGGAGGAAAAGATCGATAATGGAGACGCTATGGAACAATAAAAAAATTACCAAACAAAATAATTTTGAGCTCGCACGAGACTTACCTTATATGATGAGCATAGATGTATGTAATTGATATTAGCGGTTTCGCATTTGGTAAACATATTTCTTGATTATCACTCTATCAATGCGGCGAATATAGGTAGAATGACAATTTATGAAATTTCAATAATTGATGTTTCTTTTCATATTTTATCTCTTGTTACTTGGCAAAAAGGTTACAACTGAAAGGGAATTTGCCGCCCTAGTGCCACAAAAACTTATTTCGAATCTATATCGGAATCCCTAAAGTTTCTTATTCTATTTTTTTTTCCCTAATACTGTTTGACAAATTATTTGTCTTAAACTCATATGTCCTAATATTATTTTCCCTAACATCGTTTTAACCTATTTCTCTAAAAGCGATTCGACGTTTTGTGGTCACGGTTCCAACCTAACCTAACCGACTTTTCTAACACCGATTCGGTTATGAGTAAAGTTGTTTTTGGGCAATAATACGATTATGGAAAATAATCGTTACGACAATTGATCGTTAGCGCTTATGAACATTAGGACAATACAGTTAGGGCAAGTGATTTTAGGACAAACGATAGGGATGTCGAGGGAGACCCACTTATTTCATTGTGGTTTGAATAGCAAATAGTACGGTCCTCGCACTTGTGAACGGAAATTATCGCGAGCAACTTATCAAATAAAGCTCTGTTGTTCTGGAAGCCACGGTCGTGTGTTTAACTATTGCAAGCATTTATGTTGGATGATAATGGATCCGCAGCAGAACCAAAGTAACCGATATAGCTCTCCGAATCGCTAAACTTAAGTGGCAGTGGGTGGGGCACATTGCACGTAGAACCGATGGCCGTTGGGGCGGAAAGGTTCTCGAGTGGCGACCGCGTACCGGAAGGCGCAGCGTGGGTAGGTGGGGAGGCAAGGTGGACTGATGACCTGGTGAAGGTCGCAGGAGTCCGCTGGATGCGGGTGGCGCAGGACCGGTCATTGTGGAAATCTTTGGGGGAGGCCTATGTCCAGCAGTGGACGTCTTTCGGCTGAAATGATGATGATGATGATGATGATAATGAACCATCATCAACACTGTTACCGGACCATTTGTATTTTTATTGCAACCTGTTTCCCAAGCGGTTTCATGGCTTATGCCACATCCCAGGGAGCCTGGGATTCGCTTTGACAACTAATCCCAAGATTCGCCGTAGGCGCTAGGTTTACGAAGGCAACTACCATCTGACCTTCCTACCCGAAGCGTAAACTAGGCCTTTTTGGGATTAGTTCAGTTTCACCACGATGTTTTCCTTCACCGAAAAGCGATTGGTAATTATGAAATGATATTTCGTACATAAGTTCCAAAAAACACATTGGTACAAGCCGCGGTTTGAACCAGCGACCTTCGAATTGAAAGTCGCACGCTTTACTGCTAGATTGTTTCATACAACATTTTTGTTGAAAGAAATCAAATTATTAAATATTTTTGATCTGTTATTCAAGTAGTAACACTTCTTACCTACTATAAATTATAAATTGAAAATAGATGTCATATACTAAACAAAAAGACCAAATGGGTGTTTTTATTTTTTGTTGTAGAAAGAACATTTTTTGACAAAATGGAAATTTGTATATGTTTTCTACTTATACTGGCGAGCTCTTTCAATCGTAACTAGTAGGAGAAAAAAGTGTCCCAAGATTTTTCTCCATTCCGCTACCATTTTTTCAGGACACTTTTTTTCTCCTACTAGGATTGAAAGAGCTCGCAATTCTGAGTAGAGTAACACATCAAAATTTCCAATTTTGCAAAAAGTGATTATTCTACAACAAAAAATAAAAACGCCCAATTCTATCGGAGGCCAAGCCGGAGATCGAACCCGGGTCTTAATTTAGCTTACGTGGCTAACGCCATAACCACTAGGAATATTTTTCATATTTTTTGGACTTGCGGTTCAAAAATTAGAGGGGACACATGTTTTTTTAACTTTCAGAGCGAGGATATCTGAGAATATTCATTGTATAACAAAAATTTATTGCAAACCCCTATTCCATTTTAAATATCTATCCAACTCTCACACTTTGGAGTTGAAGCGAAAAAAAAATCGTACCCAAAATATTAGTTTTTTGACTTTTTTTTTTACTACATTGTCTGCATTATTGATATGTATATTCGTACTAATTTATAGCTTTCTAGTACTGACGGTTACTGAGCTAAGCCGCAGATGAACGGACGGACGGACGGACGGACGGACGGACGGACTGACTTGGCGAAACTATACGGGTTCGTAGTTGACTACGGAACCATTAAAACGCTGTGTAATAGATTTTTCAATTTTTTATTTCTAAATTTATTATTTTCTTTAACTGCACATTCTCATGATGAAACGGGTGTTGTTTTATATTCAACTTGATTTTCCGATATCCCAAGGGCTCGCGTTAATGAACTTACATTTTTCCCAATCCCACCACATGGTCAAAACAAATGATACGTCATAAGTCACGGGTGGGCGGATAACCGGATAAATCAGGATGGGCCGGCCTGTGGCCGCGACGTTTTTAAATGGTCTCTAAACAAAATGGTGGCCGATAATGTGGCGGTTAAAATGGCGCTGCATCATTCAAAATATGATGGCAAAACACAGGTCAGGTTTAGAACCCAACCAACTCAGATGCGAACTCAGATGGTCGCGTTTTGTCGACTGTTGCCATAGAAGCAGGATATCACGATCTTACGGCTAAATAAGTAATTACAAGTTTTAAAAACCTAGTTCCATAAAACAAGCATGTTAAAAGATGACGCCAAAAACATCTCAAAATAAAGGAATCCCTTTGAGTGAGTAAGTTGGACTTGTCTGTACCTCACATCTTAAGTTCATCATCATCGGCGCTGCATGTGTATTTATTTCATACGTCTCTCACACAGTCCATTCATCTCTCTCTTGGCTTACCTTTCCTTTTCAACGTTTTAATAAAACAAATCAAATTATTCGTGTAATTAAATATTTTTAACTTTTACTATAGTAAACATTGAGATAGATGTTATATACTAAAGAAAAACACCAACACCATCAGACGCTAAGCCGAGGATCGAACTCGGGTCTTCAGCTTACGCGGATAACGTCATAACGTCTAGGCCACCTAGTCTCAACGAATGCTGTCGAATTTCTCTTATGCAAGACGCCTGTAGCCGTACTCTAAGTACAAGCTTCATCGCTTAGTACTACTGCCAAGTGGCCTAGTGGTTAAGGCGTTGGCTCCTCTTAAACATTCATTCCTTATCCGGTCCATTCTTGTCACGCCACACATCCATCTTGATATTCTAATTACTCGTATCATTACCACATGCAATCTCTTTTTATACGTCACCTGTAGGGCTCAATACTGATTTTATGTTGTCGTTAATAATGTAATTTAAATCATCTATATTTGTGTAAAATTATGTGTTACATAAATGGCACAGACAAAATTGCTTCGACAAAACGTACTTTCTTGCCGTTATAATACCAGACACCAGATATATATCAGCACCCTGGCCGCTGCGATATATCTGATTGCGACTGTAATAAGCAAACAAAAGCTAAAAATCAATTTTATTCAACAACGAATGCCGGGGCGTCATTTTAGCACCTCACTTCTAATACAGGAAGGGCCGGCCCAGCCTCGATTTATCGTTTTAATTTGTTCCCGTTAATTGTGAGCCCGAACTGAGCCTTTGTCAATACGCATAGTGTTCATTAATTATGCTTTAAATAATACAGTTATTGTGGGGTGAAATTATTTTGGTTGAGTCCCAATGTTCCGTAATTATTGAAGGTAAAGCCGATAACAATATTTAACGCTTCCCTATTCGGTTCCCTAGGACTATTTGAAACAGTATCTGGAAATTCAATTTGCATTTGTATGTCAATTCGCATATTGTTCATTAAATTATGCTTTACAGCTATACAGTTAATTTTCGAGTGAAATTAGGGACTTACTTCGTTTGAGTATAACTTTATAATTACTGAACTGTATGAACTAGAGCTGTATGAACTGAACTGAGTATAGTAAAACGATAACAAAATTTATCGTTGAATCATTATTTGGACCTCTAGCTAGGACTATTTGAAAATGCAATGGACTATTTGATACAATATCTAAAGAATCATAAAAATAAAGTTATTTTTATACAACGTGTTTTTGAGCAATTTATTTAAATTCAAGGGTGCATTCTTTAGCTTAAATTAAGTTAATTTCTCAATTATTTTTCTTTTCTTGTAAGATTTTTATATAGGTATATGTTTTATTGTTGTTCAACATTTTAATTGGTCAGGACCAGTTTCTACCCATTACATTTTTTATTTATAGGTATGTATGTTTATTTTTATTTTTATTTCGCTCTCTTGCTACCATCAACGTGCCTGCTCTCCCTGAGCCGATTTTCAGGGATGATGGCAAGAGACCCGATGAGAGATCTTGGTTCCTTGTAATTTGGGACGGATGCTAGTGTGGGATGCTACCTGCGTAGACACACTGACACCGTCCCATCTCCAACGAACTAATGTTAAAGCGGGCGGAGCGGCTGAAAGCGCCCAAATTTTAAAACGTAATAAATATAAGAGCCTGGGCAGAGAGTACCTTTTTGTACCATTCGGGGTCGAAACTCTTGGTCCATGGGGTCCCAGCGCACGCAAGTTTTTCGTACAAATCGCAAAACGTCTGGTTGATGTTACTGGTGACCGAAGAGCTGGTGGCTTCCTCGCACAACGTATCAGCATTGCGATACAACGAGGAAATGCCGCCAGCATCCTAGGTACAGTGCATGAAGGACCTATTTTAGACTCTAATATAATTTTTAACATAATGCTACCTACATGCAAGGTGTGCAAACGAAAATGTACGAAAAATGTGTACGGCATAAATATGAAAATGTGTAAGTGAACGCAGAACAGTGGTACAAACTATCTGTTACATTTGTTATATTTTTATACCATGTTCATATGTATCCTTGCCACTGATTACTAATTACTCATTTTCTGCCCGATGCCCGAAAGATTGCCGTTTATAAGACTAAGTGTTAATTATCCAAGATATTGAGAAATGAATATATAGTAATCGCACCGATAATGGACGACGTATAGATAATGAGACGCAAAATGAAAAAAAATCTTCATTAAGTCGTTTATACTTTTTTGGGCCATTTTAACATTGACACCGGTCATTTAGCTGCTAAAGATTAAGGTTTTTGGTCATTTTTGTCTTGTCGGTTCGAAATGGCGGTGGGACGAGGTTTAGCCTAAAATTTCCGATACAATATTTATTTCTTTATTAAACCAGTATGTGTTTCGTTCATTGAGTTAACCATCACGGTCAATCTGCATTCAGTTCTTATTGCAGAAATGTTTATGTTTAGTGAGATTGGACTAGTTCTCACTGGAATCCCATTATCGGTTCAAAAAAGATGCGTTTTTATTTGGCCACTATTTTGAAACCGGTGAATACGTTTTACATGAAACACTTTATAAATATAAAATAAGAGTAGGAATTTCAATGTTTAACGCATTTAACAGTACAACTTTAACAGGTATTAGAGAAATATCAAAAATTCTCCGAATTCGCTCTTAATTGTCCCATGATCGGTACAGTTACCATATATCTACGTGTATTCATTTATCCATTACTTATTCGACACAAATAGGTGCCCAATTCCGCCAATAAATAGAAAACTCCAGTTTCCGCTCCGACAGTTACAATGCCAAGTTTTCTCGCAATCGCCTTATTTCCCAACACGAAACTAACTTTTCGCTTCCGAACTAATATGGTGACATTTAGGCACGCCCATATAGAGATAACAAGCTTTTATGTCCTTGATATTATTTACAATACATTCCCTTTACCACACGAGATGGGCGTGACTAAATGAGTCGTTTGTGATAAGCAGGAGGTTATTATAAAGTACAGTTGGGTCTTTTCGTATGGGAGTGAGTTTTCGCATGTATTATTAGGTACCTAGAATAATATTACTAAGTACATAATTATTATGCCCTTTTTTTTTTTATGCTATAGGGGGCAAACGAGCAAACGAATCACCTGATGGTAAGCGATTAACGTCGTCCATGGACACCCGCAACACCAGAGGTGTCGCAAGTGCGTTGCCGGCCTTTAAGGTGGGAGTACGCTCTTTTCTTGAAGGTTTGAAGGTCGTATCGGTCCGGAAACACCGCTGGCGACAGTTCGTTCCACAGTTTAGCTGTGCGAGGCAGGAAGTTTCGGGAAAAGCGCACAGTTGAGGACTGCCAACCATCTAAATGGTGAGAGTGGAAATATTGTCGCCCTATGTCCCTCCTGAGGGATAACAGGAAATAAGTAAGTAAGTACATAATTATTATTTATAGTAATACAGTTAGTTATCTTTATCCATAATCTAGTAACAAGGACCTGTTGACTAATTGTATTTATTAGTTGCATTTCGGCGAAGCCAAACATAGGTACATCAAAAACTTATCACAAGAAATCAAAGAATCTAAATGAATTCACCCATCTTTTTTCTCCAAATGCTGATTTATCCAACTATCACCCTCATTTCATTTTGGTTCCCATTCCTAGAATAGAGAGCACTACCCCGATTGCTCGGCATCTAATTTCAATTCCAACTGACACTACACTGTGCCGAGATCTGATCAGATTTCATTCAATACCCGTAATTTTACGGGTTTTCGAAGACATAAGGCCTAGAATTGCCCGGCCAGTGATCATTTCTAACTAATAGTTAGAGCATTTTATACTCACGCTCACTACTTATTTGTATAAACTAATTAAAATATTGCTAAATGTACTTTAAAAAAAAACTACGTGACTTGGTCAATTAGCCAATGAGGTGAATGGGGTTACAATATTTAATATCTGTCATCATATGAAATTATGCCATTGGCCCAATAACTGAGTCACGTAGTTTTGTTTGTTAATTTTATTTTAATCTGTCAAAAGTATTTACAAGGTATAAATTAAGATGAAATACCGTTCGCGTTCTTCCATATAATAAGGTGCATTTCGTGTTGCTGACCCCTATTCCTCCTCTGCCGCGCCAACGGGATAAAGGTTTTCATGCCGGATGGCCATGGACCCTATCGTACAATAATTAAAAATGTGTTGACAATGATGTGAGTGGCTGTACGAGCCAGGTCGACCTTTTTGTGCGTCCATACAAGTTTTGAGATGTTGCATGTTGCAGGGCCAAAATGGGATGAAATTGATAAATTTAAATATAACCATGTTTTTATTCTACAGCAGTCATTGGTCATTTTTCATCGCATATTAGCTTACCATATACGTTCGGACAACCCATTGAATCGCCATAGCGTGTATGTCTGTCGGACATCCATACATTGATTGACAGATCCGGCGGATATGTCTAAAACACAATCTAGTGTGAGTATTCCCTGCCCAGCACAATGCAGTACATTGACTAACAATGAGCGCGGTCGATGCCGGTCACGCACACATGACAAAGGAACTCGTTTGGCAACTTCGTCCATTTATTTGGCAGTGAGCTGCGGAAATCTGGGGTCCTGATGAAAAACTGGCACAAACTTAATAATTAAGTTTGACTGTCTATAATTATAATAGATATTGGAATTGACTGAATCAAGCGTTATCGTGCGGAATTCTACAGTGTGTAAATCAAATACGGGCGAACCTCTTAACGGTGGTTAGTATAGTACATAAGAAATGTAATTTGATAACTTTTAAATGGAAGTGCAATTAAAATTGTATCAATAGAAAATAATTCGGCCCGCAATGTAATGCAAACACACTCGCGTTAAACATTCGTTGACAACTGTCAGCGTCAATTTTTTTATAGTACATTGCTGCTGAAAATTTTATTCAAAATATTATTATGGGGTCATAAATAAGTGTAACTCAAAAATATGTTTAATTATTGATAACACTAATGAATTCTATGTTTGGTTAAATTTATCGCCCGTATTAGACTTACACACTGTATATTAATTACAAGAATAATGTTAACGGCCTCCTAGCCTGGTTGGCAGTAACTCTGCCTAAGCAGGAGGTCCCGAGTTCGAATCCTGGTTAGGGCATTTTTTATAAAGATGTGTTTATCGCGAATATGTGTTCCTGAGTTATGGATGTGAGTTTATATGTGTATTTGTTACAAATATTGTATGTTAAACACTTATTATATTTTTCACTATTTTCACACATTATACATTTACTACAATGGGACTAAAGACATTCAATTGCAACGGTTTACGGTCGGTGTGATGCCCGAGCCGCGAAGTCTCGGATCACTCTGTCTGTCCGACAATGACTGCCCGATGCAGTCGAAACATGTCACGCCTATTGTAATAAAAATACGTGAGTGTTAACCGTTGCAATTTAATGGTAGTGACCCGGCCTACGAAGATGGACGTTCGAATCTTGGTAAGGTCATATAAATGTGTATGTTATCATGAATAATTGTTCCTGAGTAATGGACGATTTCTGTGTATACATGTATGTATTTATCTATATTATCAAGTGTGTATATCGTCGTCTAGTACCCATTTATATTTAGTTTTACATTTTCTATAGCAAAACGCGACGCAGCGCAACGTTCACACAGTAGTGGGCCCTTTGAGGTATGTTGAAATAAGAGTGGATTCTTTTTCGATGGGTAAGTTGAGAAGTTTAACTCATCCGGTGGGTAGTTACTGGAGGCATTCTGAAAGTATGTGGATTCTCAAAGAATAATCAAAGCGATTGCAATTCATTGCATCTTCATCATCTAATGAACTTAATTCAGAAACGTATACAGGGTCTAACAAAAGTCCCGAAGGATACTCCAACAGCTAATAAGGTCAATGACCCTGAGTACGATGGAATTGGAAAATTTTCGTAATTAAAATAAAACACTATGGAACAGCTGATCGAAAATGCATATTATATATATTAACGGCCTAGCCTAGTTGGTAGTGACTCTGCCTACGAAGCAGGAGGTCCCGGGTTCGAATCCTGGTCAGGGCATTTATTTGTGTGTTTATCACGAATATTTGTTCCTGAGTTATGGATGTTTTCTATGTATTTAAGTATTTCTATGTATCTGTCTATTATATATATCGTCGCCTAGTACCCACAACACAAGCCTTATTGATCTTACCGTGGGACTAGGTCGATTTGTGTAAGATTGTCCCATAATATTTATTTTATTTATTATATCTCCAAACAAATTAAAAAAAATCGAATATCTTAATTTTTCCACTTGTATCGTAGTCTGGTTCATTTGGCCTTATCAGCTGTTGAAGTATCGTTCAGGATTTTTATTATAAGTTATAACCTGTTGTTGTAAACTAATCCTAAAGAGCAACCCTCTTAATTCGAAAGCTAATTCTTTAAAACCACATTATTCTCAAGAGGCTTTACAACAATATGATTATTATCTTTGTAGTTTACTCATTTTCATCTCTCGTTGCTGTGGATATTAATCCAAGTCTAGACTGGTGATGGCACAAATCCATCAGAAGACTAAGTCTATTATGATTATATGAAGCTATTTCTCTCTGCCATAACTAACTAACTAATTTGGCTCAGGGACCCAAGAGAGTCTTGGCCTTACGTTATAATAACTAGATGACGAAAGGCAATTATTATAATTATAATAAATAACGGATAACACTCACGTATTTTTAGTCACTACGCGCGCCGTGTTTCGGAGATCTAAGGTTCCATAATTTATTATTATAATAGGAATATGTATCACGAGAATTTAAAATCGATAGTTTTAGTTATTGTTGTAATATGAATACGTGCCAAAGTAATTTTTCATTACAAACCGGGTAAGAGCATGTCGGCCACACTCAGTTCAGGGTTCCGTAGTTAGCCGTTGATCACAATAAGCGAACCCAGAAGGGGTTTTAGAAGATACCATGACCATAAGTAGCAAAAAGAAGTATCTTCAGAGCACTCATATACGCCGTTTTATTGAGAGGGTATGATTTTTTTGGCAACAAATTTCATTTATTTCATTTAGGTATTTATTTGCTAGAAATGTGGTACATAGATAAGGTGGTCACAAACATAAAGAACATCACATCTCGCCATGGACATAGGCATGCAAATTACTTACAATCTAGCTATGTTATAATTAAATTATTTACAAAATATTTACAATTAAAATTATTTTCAATTACAGTCAATACAATTAAAATACTATGAAATGTCAACTAAATCAAACAATAAATTACTATTTAAAAATTAATTATTTCCAATTAAATTAATTATTTAAAAAATCACTCAAATTGTAAAAACTTTTTTCAATAAGCCAATGTCGAAGTTTACGTAATAACAGGTTGTCAGGTAGCTCTCTTAATTCCAATGGGATATTGTTATACACTTTCCCTGACATCATATAGCAGTTATTATTATACTGGGCTGAATTAAAAAGCTCCTGTTTTATTTTATTTACATCCCTGTTCCTAAGTCTTGGATGTTGAGTGCGTTTTATAAAAAGCTCAGGATTATTTAGCACAAATTTCACTTGCTCGTAAATGTAAATACTAGTCAAAGTCAGGGCATTAAACTTCTTAAATAAAGTTCTACAAGACGCTAATGACTTGACGCCTCGCACAGCACGTATACAATTTTTTTTTTTAAAGAAAGAAAAACAGCTTAACTGATCATGTTCAGAATAATTTTGCTTGGAAGTTTTTATAAAGCTCTACTTTCATGATTATTATTAAAATTTTTGAACTCACAGTTCTGAAGTTAGAGGGGGAGGCACTTTTTTCATCTTCCTAAGCGATTATGTTCCAATTCTTCTAATAAGTATATTTCATTTATCTAAAAATGTTTTAAACTTCTTTTTGTAATACCTATCCATCGATGCCTCACACTCTAGGGTTGAAGCAAAAAAACAGCACCCCTCAGTGGACGTCTTCAGGAGAAACGACGATTACTATTAAAATTTTTGAACTCACAGTTCTGAAGTTAGAGGGGGAGGCACTTTTTTCATCTTCCTAAGCGATTATGTTCCAATTCTTCTAATAAGTATATTTCATTTATCTAAAAATGTTTTAAACTTCTTTTTGTAATACCTATCCATCGATGCCTCACACTCTAGGGTTGAAGCAAAAAAACAGCACCCCTCAGTGGACGTCTTCAGGAGAAACGACGATTACTATTAAAATTTTTGAACTCACAGTTCTGAAGTTAGAGGGGGAGGCACTTTTTTCATCTTCCTAAGCGATTATGTTCCAATTCTTCTAATAAGTATATTTCATTTATCTAAAAATGTTTTAAACTTCTTTTTGTAATACCTATCCATCGATGCCTCACACTCTAGGGTTGAAGCAAAAAAACAGCACCCCTCAGTGGACGTCTTCAGGAGAAACGTTATCAGGAAAAATATTTTTTACTTTAAATTACCACTTTAGTGACATGATTGGTATTTATATTCATACCAAATTACAGTTTTCTAATGCTAACGGCAATACAAAATGTACTAATTCCAAGTAGATTAGTGGTCTATAGTGGTCTAGTTAAGTTAAATGTTTGATAGTACGCGTGCTTTGATTTATATTGTTATGCTGTGTTTCGTATTTCGTCAATTGGGCAAAAACTAGGATAGTCCATTTGTAAACAGTGTACAATAACAACAATACAATACAATAACTCTTTATTGCACCTCAAAACAACAAAAATAACACAAACTGGTATATAGGATAGTGTACCAGTTTGTTATGGTTGTTTCACGCTTGTTGTCTTGTGAATTAAATATTTAAAGCGCGCTGGAGACCTGGCTTGTGCTGGCGTGCAGCCAAAGTGGCTCTTAGGCCTGAGATGACTTACCGCGCGCTATTAACACAGTTAGGCTCTTGTGTTATAACAGTGTTAACAAGTGTAAAAACCGGCCAAGTTCTAGTCGGACTTGTCCACCGAGGACTCCGCACAAAGGATGCTACCAAGGACCTTAGGTACTACTAAATACTGGTGGCACGGAACTCTCAGTGTGCGATTATACGGTTTCGGATTTTTTCCTATACTTGAGCTACAAGCTCTTGCTTTTTGTCCAATTTCGTGATTCTAGGTCAACGGGAAGTATCCTATACATTTTGATTCCCATTGCAAATGTATGGGAAATTCGACATAAACGGCCGTATCTTTTGATTGTGTTGAAGTGTTTGTATTTCACAGCTTCAAAGGACCGAAAACTTGTGTATATCGAATTAATTTCTACTTAAGAAATCTACGCATTCCCGAGATAAAGGGTTTTGACAGACAGGCGGACGGCCGGACAACAAAGTGACCCTATAAGGGTTCCGCTTTTTACCTGTTACTGTCCCTCAAAAGAAAAAAGCAGAACCCTAAAAAATTAATAAAATCCCAGCAATAGAAAATGTTAATACTTATTGCCTGTAAAGTAAAGTAAAGTAAATATTTATTAATAACATTGTTACAAGTCATCGGTAGGTACAGTAAAAATATCAAAATTAATAATTAATAATCATAATAATACTAGCGAGTATACATCGATATCGGTATATTATTTACTTTACTTTACTTACTTACTAAATCTTCTCTCAATGCGTCTGCGTTAACTTTTTTTTATATTTAAATTTCAAATCGGTACTTAATTAGTTCTCGACATATTTAAAGATGCAGACACAGTCTGTCTGTCTGCATCTTTAAATATGTCGAGAACTAATTAAGTACCGATTTGAAATTTGGTGAGTCGCACCAAAAGGGTTCCTTTTTTTTTGACCATTTTGGTACGGAAAACCCTAAAAACCCAAAATTCATATATATAAAAAAAACTGTTCAGTTTTTTTCTGAGAATTCCCTTTATCGGTTACGAATGTGGCGACTAATTATTTTTATTTACATGATTTCTGGATCTATATGAATCCTCCTGGATAGGTTAGTTGGTAGTCACTTTCCGAATAAATAAGATTAACAGCACATTAAAAAAAACATAACTTGTACCTACCTTTATGTCTCCTCAATTCATGTTTCAGTTTTATATTCTGATAAATTACATACACCTAAGCCTCTAATCCAATGGTTGCAAATAAAGGCTATTTAATTTCATTTATTTTAATTAATCATACATCCAGCTGGGAGCCCTCAGTAAATAACATCCAACACGTTTAAATTTATTATCACACAGGCATATGGAATGCCTAGTCGTCGGAGTTGGCAACGTATTTGCATTCTACAATATGCATGATTATATGATTCAGTACGTCCGTAGGCTTTTTAATAAACTTTGGAAATTTATGCACTTACAGTAAAAATTTAGACCCCATTAATTAGCTACAAAAATTTTAAAATACTTATATCGGGTTACTCACGTGAATACAGTCGAAAATAGCTCGACATGTTTCGGAACAGTCCCTGTCCCTTATTCATGAGTCATGCGTCTGGCCGCGGCGGCTGCTCTACGCAGTAGTGTGTGTAGAAAAGCCGCCGAACAGCAGATACGGCGTTTTAATATGTCTGATACTCACGGGAGTTTTCTAACTACAATAATGTTTGCATTAATTCCAAGATTTCACTTATTCGCTTTTTTTTTACAAGGTTTTATTTATGTCCTTGTGAACTAGAAATCATATGTACTATTCACGCAGATTAGTAAGTTTATTACAAACATTTGAATATAACGTAAATAGTATCCATTGGCATCTTTATAATATATCATAATATTCCTAATTATAAACACAATACCGACAACCATGATTCATGAAAGACATTTTTTGGAATTATTAGGAGACCGGAACAACGAAATAAATTAACATAAACGGAAGGTAAGGGATGACACACATTAGAACGGGACGGGATGATCAGTTAGTTTCTATAGAAAACATCACGTGACATCCGAGGGCTCCGAGCTATAGAAATTGACAGATTATCCCGTCCCGCCCCATCCCGTCCTAGAGTGAGTTATCTTTAAAACTATTTTAATAAAGAGGTCACATGCTCCCATTTAACTTTAGCCACCAAGGACTATAATTAGTACCTACACACTAGTACCTACACTTACAATTGTAAAGCATGAATTCAATCATTTATTAAATAGTTAAATAAAAATTTTGATTCATGTTTTTTTAAGTAGTCACACTACTATATATAAATAATAAATTGAAAGAGATGACATATAATATAATACAGAAAAAGTGACCAAGGCCCCCAATGCCCAGGGCTGGGATCGAACCAGCGACCTCCTGCTTTCTGGTTCGTCGCTGGTTCGTTCCCAGCCCTGCTCACAGGGGGCCTTGGTCAGTTTTTCTGTACTATATAACATCTCTTTCAATTTATTACCTACACTTATTTATGTCAAGACTCATTATAAAAAAAAACGTTATAAAAACTTATATTATTCACCCCACTACCGTACTTTACTGACTCGTTATCCCCTGATATATCAGCGACATATAACTTCCAAGATAGTTAAAGAACCCGCCTACGCTCTCCGTAATTAGGCTCCAAACCCCCGTTTCCGACAAAATTCGTTCTCCACCCCGTAAATCACACCCCAATATTGCGTACTCCTGAGGGCCTACCACGAACCACATCATTCGTGAGTTCATCTATTTGGCTCCTTGTCACTCAAATATGCAGGAGTGATAGAGAGGCGAACAGACGAACGAATCAATGAAGTGGTCCATGGTACCCTGAACTCGGGAGCGCCATTGGACTTTACAGATTGATCTCATTTTGAAATCACGGTGTTTGTGATGTGCCGTTCCCAGTAAGTCTAGAAAAGTTACCGAGCCGAGTCGATTCCCAGTCGATGTCAGCTAGTCATCATATAATTTCCTAATGAAAACTAGTATTGACTGAAAAATTTATCAAATTATTTAATTAAATATTCTTATTTGTGATTAAAGTAGTAACACTATTATACAGGATGTTTTTTTGTTTGGAGAGGTATACGGGTGATTTTAGATTTAGTTTAAAAAATGGCCTCCTATTTATACCTAGCCTAGTTGCCTTTGACCCTGCCTACGAAGCAGGAGGTCCCGGGTTCGAATCCTGGTCAGGGCATTCATTTGTGTGCTTATCACGAATATTTGTTCCTGAGTTATGGATGTTTTCTATGTATTTAATTAGTAATATGTATCTTTCTATTATATATATCGTCGTCTATTATCCACACGACAAGCCTTATTGAGCTTACGTGGGACTAGGTCGATTTGTGTAAGATTGTCCTCAAATATTTAATTAATTTAAACCACCGGGATATTGTATAAATTTCATACTTTTCATGACTTCACTAACACAATGCTAGGTCCATCCTAATAGAGGCCTCATGTAGAATAGTAGTTTATGCAACAGTAATTCTTCGTTATGTTTTGTAACGGCGACTCTCAAGTTTATAGAACCAATTATAAGCTTTTGCATATGCTAGTTTTTCTACGACATACAGCTAAAACAGCGAAAAAAGCAAAATCTTGAAAGGTATAAAAATTGTATGAAAATCCATAGGAGCAGTGTTTAGGAGCAGTTTTTTAATATAGCTGTCAGTCATCTAAGTAATTGACAGATAGAACTGCTGGAGTAGAAAAAAGTAGGTACGAGTAGGTAGGGGAAAGTCGGCTATATCGTACCGCCGGTTAAATCGCACCACCTCTAGATTTCCTTCTTATCAACAAATTTGACTTGCTTATGGGACACTTAAGAGCCCTTAGAGCTCCTATGTCATGATCATCAATTCATCAGTTACTGAAATAAAAAATGACAAGTAGTCAAGAACGAACTTGAGAGAGAAAAACATCGATTTGCGTCGAACTCGATGTGATTTCGTTATTATATTACTTGTGACCTAGATAGGTTAAAAATACAGAATTAGCCGTATTTCACTACTATGTTTATCAGGTTTATCAGATTGTCTAAATTGTCTAAATGTTGCCGCGTGGTGTCGGTCGAGAATAGCATCACCCCCTTTCATCCCGTGGGTGTCGTAAGAGGCGACTAAGGGATTAGCCCCGAGACGTTGCTACCTAGTTTCCAAAAAGAAGGAAAACTAATAACAAACCCGGATCTGGAGCCACCGTTTAGGCGCAAGCCAGGCACCTGCGGCCAAACCGGCACCATACGTACTGACTCGTCATTCCTGTGGATCATGTCGGGGAGGAGAGAGAGGGTGGTATGGGTTCTGGGCAAGCCTGTATTGCCATAAAGTCGTCTGTCCCAGGCGCAGCAGCATCCGCGGAGAGGGCACTTCGCCTGCCTGCCGTGCAGGGGGAAAAAACACGGGGAGTGGCAGTTACCGGTTATAAGTCCGCACGAATAGGCGTCGTATGTGCGGGCGCCAGGGGCTACTCCCGACAGTAGGAGGATCCATCGAAGATTCACTGATCAGTTACCGCCTGCTTTAAGTTGGGCAATCCCCGACCAATAAGGTACTGATCCGCCTCAGCGTTAATTTGTCCTGTCTGGGTGAATGGGACACAAGCTTCACAGCTAGACATTGACGCTGTAAATCCAACCACCTGCTCAGACAAATAAGAATAATTGTAAAAGAAACAAAACACCTTTCTACATGCGCTACGCGACATGGAATGTCCGAACAATGAGGACAGGTTTTCCGAACACCTGCGAAAACTTTGACTGTGCACAAGATCTGCGCAAAACATACAGCATCGACGCGGAACTAAACAGGTTAAACGTCGATATTGCTGCTTTACAGGAGACCAGAATAGAGGATGAAGGCTCTTTGCGTGAAACAAATTACACTTTTTACTGGAAGGGCAAGAGTTCTTTGGAAACACGGGAGTATGGAGTGGGATTTGCAGTCCGTAATCACCTCATTGATGCAATAGAGACACCTGTAGGTATATCTGAGCGCATCATGGTCTTGCGTCTTAATACCAAAAGCGGCTTTGTCACTTTGATCTCCGCCTATGCGCCGACGCTCAACTCTAAATCTTAGGTCAAGGACCAATTCTATGACCAGCTCGATGAAGTTGTTCGTGGGGTGCGCCCATCCGATAGACTTCACATTATGGGCGACTTTAACGCTAGGGTCGGCCAGGATAATTCTGACTGGCCCGATTGCCTGGGTGCGCATGGTGTCGGTCAGCTAAACGACAACGGACAAAGATTGTTGGAGTTCTGCTCTAAATATCAACTGTGCGTCACCAATACATTTTTCGAAGGAAAATTGATGCGTAAAGTCTCTTGGATGCACCCTCGCTCAAAACACTGGCATCAGTTGGACCTCGTCCTTACCAGAAGGAGGGACCTGCGGGAGACGCTCCATACGCGGGCGTTCCACAGTGCTGATTGTGATACTGACCATAGTCTTGTGTCCACCAAAGTCCGAGTAGTTCCCAAGAAAATTCATTCTTCTGAACCTCCTAGTCGGAAGAGGATTAATCCTTTTAAGACACGTGAACTTGAGGCACTGGATCTATTTGGAGCTACAGTTCGTGATGAAATTTCGGCATGGGACAGTTCCGTATCGGCGCAAGTTGAGTGGGAAAAAGTAAAGTCCCTTCTCACAGACACCGCAGGAAAAGTTTTTGGGTACCGGAAAGCAAAGTCTCACGACTGGTTACTTGAAAACGAGGAGCACTTACAGCCCCTTTTGGACCTAAAACGGCAGGCTTTTCTAAACTTCCGCCTTAATCCTAGCGAAGCTGCAGGGGCTGAGCTTAAAGAGGCAAAAGCCTCACTTCAGCGTAGCGCTCGATTCTGTGCAAACGCATACTGGACAGAACTTTGTCAAGGGATCCAAGCATGTGCAGACTCGGGAAACTTGGGCGGTGTTTACGAAGGGATAAAGCGAGCTCTTGGACCTACACAGAAAAAAACAGCCCCTGTAAAAGAAGAAGACGGCTCCATCATAACAGATAGCGGTCGCCAGATGACAAGATGGGTGGAACATTACACCGGGCTTTATTCGTGTCCAGTTGACATTCAATCAGAAACTGTGGGACTAGTCCCGATCTTGGATACTTGGCACGAATTGGACTCCGCACCTACCGTGGAGGAACTCTACCTGGCTGTCAAGCAGCTTAAAAACGGTAAAAGTCCGGGCATGGACAACGTGTACACCGAAGTCGTCAAGCTTAAGTGCATCCTTCCCGTCCTTCATAACCATCTGACCAAATGTTGGGAGGAAGGCTGTGTGCCTCAGGACATGCGCGACGCCAACATCGTCACTCTGTACAAAGGTAAAGGCGACCGGGGTGATTGCAATAATTACCGCGGAATATCCCTCCTTAGCATCGTTGGCAAAGCTTATGCTAGAGCCACCTTGGCTAAACTACAAAAGCTAGCCGACCGCGTGTATCCAGAGGCACAATGCGGCTTTCGGGCCCAACGGTCAACTGTTGATATGATATTCTCGCTTAGACAGTTGCAGGAAAAGTGTAGGGAGCAAAACAGTCCTCTCGTCGTAGCTTTTGTGGACCTAAACAAAGCTTTTGATACTGTGAGCAGGGAGGGGCTATATTCGGTTCTTGTCAATGTTGGTTGTCCTCCGAAGCTCCTGAAGATAGTCCAATCATTCCACGAGGGTATGGAAGCCACTATCCTCCACAACGGAAAAACGTCTGCTCCGTTCGACGTACGCAGAGGCGTTCGTCAAGGTTGTGTATTGGCACCTACTCTTTTTGGAATATTCTTTTCTGTACTCTTGAAGGTTGCTTTTGGAGACGATCTACAGGGCATTCACTTCTACACAAGATCTGACGGTCAGCTATACAATCTGACAAGGCTTAAGTCCAAACGTCATAGGAGTGACTTGTTTGTAGATAGCCTTCTCTTTGCCGACGACGCTGCTTTTGTCGCTCACAGTCAAACTCAGCTGCAGTCCATCGTGAACAAGTTTTCAAGAGCGTGTGACCTTTTTTCCATGTCCATCAACGCCAAGAAGACTGTCATACTGGCGCAAGGATGTTCGGAGCAACCAACGATCACGCTGAACGGCACACCTCTCGAGGTGATCAGCAAGTTTTGCTACCTTGGTTCGCTTGTGTCGAGCAATCTGTCGTTTGACACAGAGATCAACTCCCGCATCGGCAGAGCGGCCACTACGTTCGGGAGGCTCCGTGCAAGGGCTTGGGACAACAAACACCTTACGGTAAAAACGAAAATGCGTATTTACCAAGCGTGTGTCCTAAGCACACTTTTGTACGGAGCGGAATCCTGGACTACTTACGCGAAACAGGAACGCCGCCTGAACACCTTTCATATGCGCTGTCTGCGGAGCATACTGGGCATTACATGGGGGGATCGCGTGACAAATGAGTCTGTTCTTAGTCAGGCACAGCTCCCTAGTATCACAGCCACACTAAAAAAGAGACGACTTAGGTGGCTTGGACATGTTTACCGCATGGATCGGACTCGTTTGCCGCGTCAAATCCTGTTAGGAGAGGTTGCAGACGCAAAAAGATCGGTTGGACGACCAATGCTGCGCTTTAAGGATTGTGTCAAGCGTGATATGGTTGCTTTTAACATCCCGTGCAACGAATGGCAGAGATTGGCTGAAGATCGACCCATATGGCGTCATGTTATTCACGAGGGTCAATCAAAGCACGACGTGGCCTGGTTCCACTCCTTGAAGGAAAAACGCACGAGGCGCCATGAGCAGGCTTCCAACCCCCATCCACCTGGGGGAGCATACACCTGCCGTGTGTGTGGACGAGGGATCCTCTCCCGTATAGGGCTTTACAGCCACGAACGCAAGTGTCGTTCTCGAGATGCTGCTTTAAACATCTGACATAGATGAAAAGGCCTACTACTACTACTAAATTTTGTGTGACCAAATATTTTTGAAATGTATCAGTGCGATTTCAGTATATTGCTATAAATTATTGGTATTTGAATCTAAAATAAACATGTAGGTACCATTCATAATGCTTAACTAATATACTTTTCATGGTGGTGGTACAATTTAACCAACTGGTTAGCTAAATCGTACCGATGGCAGTCCCTTCGGATTTCATTTTTTTTCAGTTCGTTAATGTTATTCCCAGAAAACTCAATTTAATATATTTTAAGTAACCTAGCCAAGAAACTGAACTTTCATATGAATAAACATATCCACATTTAAGTAAAAAGTGGTGCGATATAACCGACTCTCCCCTAATTGGATATTTAAAATGATGACGCCATGATGCCCACTATGGAATTGCTGTATATTTCTACAAAGTGCTTATTGACCCTAATCCTCAATAATTACCTACCGAATAAATAATCCCAATAAGCATCGATGTCGATTCTCAAAGCACCGCTTACAAGTTCCGCGAATTCAACTCCATACAACTCGGACCATAAATTAATCCCCGAAATGTATCGTTTCAACTCCATTCAATATAAAAACGTCTTATGCGCCGTTGTTTAACAAGACCCTTACTACTTTTATAAATATATCGCTGACGGTGGACTTAATATAAGAAAGTCGTAAGCGCCCTGGTTTAGCAAGACATTTACTACTTTTATGTCCGAGGTATTGGATATCGGTTTTAGTTTAACGCGAACTGATTCATTTCAATTCAAGCAGTTGCATTGGGTACAGAATATTTACTAGGTATACATAGACTCCGCAACGTAGGTAATTAATACGCAAACACATACTAAGACGCAAAATTACTACAAAGGTTTTGCTACCGCCATAGTTCGTCTTTTATTTACATATGTACTGGAACGTGGACGTAGCTGAAATAAGCTGTTGTATTTTTTTTCTGGTGAAAATTTCTATCGCCCTTGTAGATGTAAGCGATAGAGAGGAAAACATACTAAACAAACGGAGTAGTTGGCGGTTCTAGCCCTGTCATTAGGTACCCATTAATAGGGCCCGAATAACCCGACCAACAAGCATAAGTAGATTATATTTCGAAAGAAGGTAATTTCGAAAATCACAGGAAGACTAGCCGTAATTCCATAAATTCCATCATGTTAAGAGTCTCATCTCAAAACTACCCTGCGTTTTTTGACATTCAAAATCTCCCCTTAACACCTGTACCTATGCGGAAACCGTTTAGTTAAGAGATTTCCCTAATTATTGATCAAGGTTCAGTACTTAGGCGTTCGTTGTCGGGTGTCAATTGTTACTACCATAATGAAATCTAATGGATCCATCCCTTGCGACGAACTACTCACAATTAGGCTAGACGACAAATAAAATCTAATTAGTCCGTTAGATTATTAAAAAATATTCGACACGTATTTTCTCTTGCGTTGGTCAAATGAAAAACGACGGATATACAGTGCATTAAAGTTTCACGTGACGTCACAATTAGGTACGATTCTAAGTGACGTCACTAGCCCCCACCCCAGAACTTTGATGCTCAGTATCGTCGTCAATTTCAGTTAACTTGAAACACGAAAAAACACGCGTCTAATAAGTTTGGATAACCTAACTGACGGACTAAATAGAATAATACTTTTTCAACGGTCGTCATCCCTGTTAATTTATTTATTTAAACTTTATTGCACATAAAACAAAGTACAAAAGGCGGACTTAATGCCAGAAGGCATTCTCTACCAGTCAACCATCAGGCCAAACAGATACAAATATTTAGGTTCATCTGACGAAAAAGTGATCTATGCATTGGTAAGCGTGAGAAGTTTAATGGATACTCATTGCAATGGTGTGCAATGGAATGAATATTAAGATGCGGTATGAGCGCTTTTACTTTAATTTTATTTGGAATAATTACGATTTTAATGACCCGAGTGGTCACTTTGTCTGTAATATATGACATAACTTTCAATTTTATAATTTATAGTAGTGCGACTACTTAAAAACATGAATCGAAAGAGTTACTATAAATAATTAATGATCGTGCTTTACAATTATACTGTCCGATAACTTTCACGATTTTCACACATTAAATATAAGTAAGTAAACAAAAAGGGCTTAATCGCGTATAAATTATGATTTATCAAGATCAATAAAATTGCGGGCAGTTCGAAAAACCCGCGCGGCTAGGAGACTGATGTCAACCCAAACCCAAGCCAGACTTTCTCCGAGACCGCGAGGCAAACGTTGCACTCGAAACATCAGAGGTGAATATTTTCATAATTTATACGCGATTGAGTCCTTTTTGTTTACTTATAATGGTATTCTCCCTTTTGAACTTTAATTGTCTTCCACCTGTTTTGTGCTTGCATTAATAGCAATTCCTGTTCATAAATTGTTAGATAAGTACTCTTGTACTCTAATCATATAGCTTGGCAAAATAGAGTAGAAATAAACAAATGCCAACACCATTGTGCCGCGCCGCTCTCTTATCAATCTGTAATGGTCGTATGATTCGGAATGATGTCTGAAGAGAAGGAAGGACGTCTTATATTTTCATTTCACGTTAGTATCGAATAACAAGCAAAACGTTTAAATAACCTGAACCCTGCTATGGGTTATTCGAAAAAAACTCCTCCGCTCACAAAATTGGTTATAGCATATGTCATCCACGTCACTAAAAAGAACCGAATAACATATTTTTCCCTCTCTCTAAAGTCGAAATTAGTAGCTCTCTCTAAAGTAAAAATGCTAGTAGGTAATCCGTTTAAGAGCGTAATCAGTATAATGGACTGATTAGGACAAAATAGAAGAAAAATATTGGCACATTTGTTTGGAGGGTTAATATATTGAGACAACCTGCTCCATACTAAAAAAAAATTCACTTCATAAACCAGTCCCAGCGGCAAAAAGTAAAGTAGGTAAAGTAGGTATTCTAAGCCATGCACTAACTCTGTAGAGCATACTGCAAAAGTGCAGAAATTTATGCATATCCCGACCCGGTTTATGAGAAACTAATACTAGTTTGTAAATTCAATCCGAATAGGTAATTTAGTTTTGAACATTTTGCGTCAAAGAGTGTAATTATAGTATGTGATGTATTGAACCGTCTGCGTTCTGCAGGCGTTGTAGGAATATTATGTTAGTTACTTAATATGTTAGTGTGGACAAATTATTGGAAGATAAAGTTGAAGACGTACTATCGTTCTAAAACGCCATATTGCGATTATAATTTTAGTGAAACGGGGCTTAATAACCGCGTAAAACTTTGAAAAGTAACTTCCTGCCCAGTTAACTTATGGCAGCTGTCAAAATACGCCAGATAAACAAGTCTGCGGTTGCTGAACATTTGTTGGAGTCTGGACCAAACCACTGGATTGAAACCTAAAATCCTTTCAACGGATCGTTCTTTCCATATGAAGAAATATCCAAATTTAAAGTGGGAGTACGATGGTTTTAGGATCTCATCCGCATGGAATCCGGTCATTAATAGATGTATGCATACGAGTATTAAAAGCAGTCTGACATCGTGAGTGTAGTCTATATTAACAGAGCCACAGTAGTTCAGGCGACCTATTGGAACGTGTTTAAGTGACATCTCGATGCGAACTTCCGTGGAAATTATCATATGACATACTAACGACGTAGGAGCCATGAAGTAGATATGTCAAATTTCAGTTTAGCACGTGCGAATAGGTCTCCAGGCATAGAGCTTTATTTTTCCTTTTTATACTTTGATAGTAAAATTATTAGCGTATGCCTATGCCTAGGCCTATGTTTTACATATGGACGTCCAAAGGGGAACCAAATGTTTACATATGGAGGTCCAAAGGGGAGGCCTATGTTCAGCAGTGGAAGTCTTATGGCTGATATGATGATGAATAAAATAATTTGTACCTCCTCTATTGTAAGAAACCTGACAGCTACAGCGACAGGAGATAAAATGACGACCATCTTAGACCATTTTAGGACCAAAGTTCCTAGAACACAACGTTCAAAGAGAACAAGTGTTAATTTTCCTTATTTCATCAGTTTTACTGCTTTGTGCTTGTAATAAATAATAATAAAACTGATATTAGACATATGTGTAACTTTATCATAACATAATAATCTCTTCTATGCGCCTACAAATTTGCATGCCGCAAACGTCATGATACAAGCTAGTCAATCAATCAAACAATCAATTTCAATCTGTATCTACATACATATATTTAGTGTTGGTGAATAATTATTTTAGAACTACCAAGACGCACTGTCTGTGTAGGCATTTATTTACCCCTAAACCTAATTTAATCCTTATATACATCAAGGGTCGATAATGTGCGCGGGATTAAATTTGTGTTGCAAGACTTGCAAGTGCCCATAAACTGCCTGCGGTGGTCACATAATGACAAACGGTATCCATCCTTATTTACCATCGACGAGGTTTTAAAAAAAAATTATGAAATTCTAAAGTAAATAATGAAAACAACGAAGCCCCGTAATAAATTCTTCCCTAAAAGACCACCTCCAGTAATAAGCTTAAAACATCTTAAGCATAAATCATCCGAGAGTTTTAAAGGGCACAAATATGAAAATAGGTCGAAGGCAAGCTCGCGAGCAGGTAAAGGCCAGCGTGTCGGTCCTGATTTGCCGTGTTGTGATGTAAGGCCCGGGGTGAAAGTATTTTTACTTGATACCGACGAGTTTAGAGAATAGAAGTATTTATACTTAATACAGAGTAGTCTTGGAAAAATTCTGGTATTTTTAGTTTTGATCGCTTGGGGTGACGCAGTTATGCCCATTGCCCAAAATTGGCTGTATGCAAAGTACGCGTCGGGGTTTTAAACAGTGTGTTTACCTTGAGTTGTACGTGAATATATCCGTCTCGCTCGTGCCAGAATAATGGTAGGGGTAGGAGTAAGACGGACATACTTTCGAGCGCCGCAGTAGCTATCGAATATAGTTGCGTGCAAGTCATGATAGGCACACTGATTGCAGTTTATAAAACGAAAATACTTCGCAACAAAAAAAATTGCCAAACTGTCTGACACAATTAGTGAAACAAAAACTGAATTTATGGCAAAAAACTTAATGTATCCAACATGTCTGTCCTCAAAGAACATTTCGGCTCCCTAGTAGACCTGCGACAAATAGCTTTAGCTTTTGAATGTCACCATCAAGCTAATAAAGATGTCTACGATTACACTCAACACAGTTAAATATTATTATAATAGATAGATACATAATTACATATGAATACTTAAATACATAGAACACAGTCATACTCAGGAACAAATGCTTGTGACAAACACACACAAATAAATGCCCTGACCATCAGGATTCGAACCCTCCTGCTTCGTGGGCAGAGTCACTATCGACAAGGTAAGGAGGACGTCAAATCTTGGCAAAACACATTGAAATTAAACGAGTCCTACGTAACGTGGGGAATGTTTTCAATATACGCTATTAGTCAGTTTTAAGTATGACTCACACTAGAACGGGACGGGACGGGGCGGGAAAATCTGTCAATTTCTATAGAAAGCGTCACATGACGTCCGAGGGCTCATCAGCTATCACGTGATTATTTATATAGAGATTGACAGATTTTCCCGTCTCGTCCCGTCCCGTGCTAGTGTGACTCATCCTTTAAAGTGTTCTATTGCAATGAGTACCTACCTATAATCGCGGCAATCAAAGAAAATCTTGGTGATAGAAGGGGGTGTTTTACGTTGACACAAAATCTTCCGCCTACAGGTGGCATAAACTGTCAGGGTTCGCGCAAGGCGCATTACCTCACGGATGCGATCAGATATAATTATTTATTTATTTTTTAACATTGCATACAAATTGCACAAAATTACCAATACTAATATATATTCAATGAAAACGTGTTTTTAAATATATACCCATTTTGTACCACCATGCGCGCCTGACAGCATGGTGACAACCTAATGTTGATGACATCTTGACATTTGCTTGCTTGACAAGCTCGTCAAATGAAGCTTTTGTAATTTAGTACTATTACTTATTCTGTGGCAATAGCCAGTAAATATGGTTTAAAATTTTATCAAACTTTGCTAGTAGGAAACTAACATCGTTCTCGAACAACTTTACAAAGATTTTACACCAGAACACTAGTTCGTACGTTGAGAGATTTTAGCTGCTATTTACACAGTGCTTAAACCCAACTACGCTTTGTATTTGTTAAGTTTTATTGTTTTAGTGAGCTCTCTCGCCTTGTGTACTATGCCACTTCGTACAAGACCAAATATTAACAAGACTAAAGTAAACAATTTAAATTCTCCTGTAAAATTATTAACCACTGTGATTTGAAATCTATCTAATTGTATCATCGTAGGTGTAACACTGTCAACGAAAAAATATGATGATCTCCATATTCTCGTATGATCTCCATATTCTCTATAAAGTCGTGTTTTCGGCGTCGCCATATAACGAAGGCATGTTCAGTTGTTATAGGAGACCTAAAGTAAACTACTTAGTCTAAGTATAGTCACTGGTGTATCATCGTCAAAAAAGATCTACACTAGGTACTTACTTACGTTCTCCATACAGATCGTGTGCTTCCGAAATTGATCGTTTGTTCAGGCTATCCCTGCTCAATTATGCTAGACGGCAAAAAATGTAACAATAAAAAATATAAATTACTTAAAAATATATTTACATCTCGCTCCCCGCCATTCCAAGGGCAAAAGTGCCCATAATGCTTTGCACTAGGAACGACGCTGAGCTAGGATCGCCCTTCTGCCTGAGTCGGCGGCCCATGTCGCGTATATAATACGTTTCGCATCAGCACCCCAGCAGCTCGCCGTTTCAACCGCAAAATGAAGGAAAAAAAATCTAACTGACGGACTAAATAGAATAATAGTAGCCATCCCTATTGCGCGGTGACAATGGTGACATCTATTGAGGGCAAATTAAGTTATTTAGAGATTAACTCAACTTGCCCTCGATAGATGGCGCTGCTTAACTTAAATAGAGATGCTCTGAGCTACCGTTCCGTTAGATACAGGTTTCTTCTTTCTTCGTCTATCTATACACAACAAACAAGCAAGCAGACTGTCTCTAGATAACCTCTCCATTCCATCGGACAGAAAAAATACTCGCAACTAAAAATACCAAGTATTTCATCAACAAAGAAACCTCTGCGATTCCTCTCATGAATATTTTCCACGGTCTCGTAAAAAACCGATCCCGACACGATGATTATTATAATAAGAAACGATCAACGAAACCGGTTTATTGTTTTTCCTTTTCCCTTCATTTTCTTAGGTAATTCGAAGTGGGGTTTTACGGCGGTTTACCTACACCTTACATTCGGGAAATTTCTTTAGAGGTTATAAACCTCTATTTCATTCGTATTAGGAAAAAAATACTTCTAAAAATAATAACACTTATGAAATTAAACACTTACTACAGATAACCCTGTGATGACTCAGTCATCATCTTAACCCTATAAAAACGAGTGGTGTAAAGGGCTCGAAACGTAGGGTCACGGTGTTAACAAACGCGATTTATCCGTTCTAAAGTGTTTAATTTCAATGAATAACAATCGCGGAAGCAGAACAATATTAACATTTATGAACATAAGTTACCATTTTAAAATATTAATGTGATATTAAGATGTTCCAGTTAATCCTGCGCCACTTCCTCCAAACATTTGTACTATTATTTATTCTGTGACCAAACTAAAAATCCAAATTCTATAGAATAAGGTTAATCAGAGTTAAAGTTAAGCGAAAGTAAAATATTTATTCAAGTAGGCTCAGCAACAAGCACTTAAGTTAAGCATTGTTTAGTATAGTATTTGACAGCTAATTATGGATTAGTTGGTAACCCAGCGGGCCTAAGATGACTTGTCGCTATCAGTATGATTAGTGGATAATGCTATAAGTGGATAAAAAGGCCACGTTTACTTGTGATAACGCTAAAATGACAAGTTATCCAGAATATTTTACCATCCATCATCCTTATTACATAGGCAATAGAATTCAAGCATATAAAAAAAAATGTTGATAAATAGTAGACATGTTACTCGGATAGCACGATGCCAAGTTATCACCAATATTTTACCAGGCATCAACCATATTGCCTAGGTAATAGAGTTCAATGAAATAGTCAAGTAAGTTGATAAATAGGTAATTTTTACGACACTCTGACATAACAAACGTATATGTGTTAGGTGATATTCCAAGAATATTATCTACAAAGACATTTTGTTGGTATTTACGGCACAAGCGAAAAATCTGACTTATAGGGACACTAGTTAGCGCAATGTAATAGAGTAAACTAGTATGTCGTTTTATTTTGGATGACACAGGACAGCTATGTTAAACCCATATACATTTATTAATATTTTCGAGTATAATTAATTTTGTGTTGTTGAAATGAAACACTTTAAGACAGATCCAAGATTTTTGTCTAATGTGCCTATCTATATTAGTTTTTTTCTTATTCATATATACCGTAGTTTTTACATGACCTTACATTGTATAGTCGACGTCAGAGATATGTTTACATTTTTGTTCACAATTATTAGTAATATGGAGTAAATGTATTGGTAAAGTCAGCTTCAAATAAGAGTTAAATGAAACGCGCCGCGGAAATAAATTGTAGAATTGACTGACGCCTTTAGGGCTCATAATGAATGGAAAGCCATTGATGCAAAGAACACTTGAATTTTACTAAAATGATATCTTAAATAGGATATAGGATGGATCTATAAATCATCCTATTAGGATATAGGATGGTGTGAGTTTAACAAAATAAGAAAATTTTATAAAATAACAAACGTAATCAACTTGTTTGCCGAAGGTATAGGTATGCCTCTATATTAAAATATTTACAGATACACCAACTCTTATTATTATTAGTTATGAAGATTGTAATGAGACAACAATATTTAAAGAAGAGTTTTATTCATATAAAAACACATAGAATATTCTATTAAAAACTAGATATTTAAAATTGACTTATGCCCTCTCGGATTCATGTTTAAACACTGTGGTCGTTGTGAAGAATGATCCTCCAAAATAAATTGCTGGCTGCAGGCGGCAAAAAACATTCCGGTAACATATTGATCTTTAATATGAATGCTTTCTCTGATCTCTATTAGTATTTCAGCACACACTCTTGACATTTAGCCTCAATTTGGTCTACACAGAGTTATAATTTGATTAAATATCAATGCCTTTTCATCGGTTTCATTTTAAAAGGTATAGTGACGTTAATCACAAGAAAATTATAATCTCATCATTGTGCATCTCTCTGCAAGGCAAGGGCAGGTTACCGGAATTGTGGACGGAGAGGTCGGAGAGTCATTATAACCGTCGGTAGCCAAATCAGCAAACTCGTACACATCCATTACATCTAGTTATTGGACAAATTTCACTGAGCACGGGATACTCGTAACTTTAGATTTTACAGGTTTTTTCAGCATATCAATGTGACACTAAATCGAGCACACCAAATCCAGCTAGGTATATCAGACACGGCTAAACCATATCCGTGTTATGTTACTATACGATGGCTAAAACATAACCACAAAATAGTCTTTAAATTCGTACACCTTATTATAACATATATACAATTGTATTTTTACTCATGGACTTAGAACAAACTATGATTTTACTTAAATATTTCTACTACAATCATAACACGATAAAATATTAGAAGATGACATTTATATTGACAAATGCCAGATGAATGCCAGCTTAAACAAACAAGTTGGAACCATAGAGTAATTTATATAGGTATACTGAAGTTTGAACACATTATTATGTAGGTAAGGCCCATATAACACTATACCATATAGGATCCTATCTATGATCATAGATTATATGCCATCCTTTTTCCTTATGTTGGAAAAAAGGGAGGCATATAGATCTATAATCAAATATATTTTATAATGTAATATTTATGAGCCACGCGGACTCGAAAGCAAACTCTATGATATAATAGGTTTTTATTTTAGCTGTAAAATACCAATCGTATTTACCCGGTAGAATTCGTTTATGTTGTCAACCAATTGCAAGTATAATAATCGTAACCACTGCCACTATGGTATCCGATTCAACATTTTTTAATGTGTTAGGTTTCCATGGCTAAAAACCATTTGTTATAATTTAACCATATCAACGTTAGTAATTATTGGTTATCTATGTTCGGAAATATTCGAGTTTTCCGATACCATGATATCCGGTCCGAATATTTTTTACAAGCATCGTTTCCTTGACAACAGCCTCATTTCCATACTATCCGTAGCAACATCTGTGTGATTGGTAACCTATGATCGGAAATAATCGGTGATTTGAGACGATTATAACCGAAGTAAAGCATAGTGACAAGAGTAATGTTGTGATTATCATTAGGTATGCACTGACAATGTCAACTCTTCCAGTCAAACAAATAATACAAAAGTGACTATTTATGGTTGTGAAATATTATTTACTTTATTTTGAAATAACATTACTCAATTACGTTAAATGCAGAGGTTCACAAATGAGCCGAGGCTTATATCGTGTCTCGTAAGTTCATAACCCGCCTACGGCATCGCCACTACTCATCAGCTACGAGCCGTCGTTGTAAAGAATCTGCATCCAGCAGATACAGTAAATTACCAAAGTGTAATTCCTCTACGGCATCAGAAAAGCTGTTTGACGTTCATCAAAGATATTATAAGAACTGTCTCGTGTTTCAGTGATGTTATGTGATGAACTCAGTAGTGTGTTAGTAAATAAATAACATACCTAACCCTACCCTACACTTACTCTAACCTAGTCTACACCTACTCCAACCTACCCTACACCTACTCTAACCTAACCTACACTTACTCCACATAAACCCACTCTACATGTTTGTCGCCAAATAAGTAAGTTATGCATTGTTTGGACTCAATAAACATGTTGATTACATTCTTGTAGTAAATTATTTTAATAATTGTATTAAATATCTGTGAAGAGTTGCCACTATAATTTGTGATAGGTACGGCGTGAGTTTACCACGGCTGTTGTCTCGCCGTATTATGGCTACCTAGCTTGTAGGTAATAGGTATTAAAACGTAACACTGGGTTTAGGTAACCTATTCAGTGCTAATTTCGATATGTTGTCGTTACGCCTTGATATTAAATATCTACACATTTTTGCGACAAAGTCGGAAACTGGTATCGGCTACAGTAGCGCTACAAGAATTCCTCAGCAGTAGATGGGTTACCATCATTTACAGTCTGTATTGCCACCTAGATTGATACCTCAGTCAGGCTGCTTTGAGTACCCAGTAAAGAAGATACCAGCCACACGAAATATTTTGGGGAGCTTAGTCATCATTATTAGGACCTTGGAGACTATCCATGTCCCAACCGCCTGGCCAACAGCACGGCACAGCACGGCAGCACGTTGAGACGTGTGATTTGTTGTCTATCTATCAAACATGTTACATAACAAATGCGCATTTAATTTATGTTTTCGGTTTATTAACTGATTTCGAAAGTAGAAAATAACCAGACACAACCCACTAAATGCCAGTTACAATTCAATATAAATCCAAAAGCAGTTCAACTGGATCTTTGCTTATTTGTGTGTCATGTAGTTTATCTTTGGCAACAGCAGCAGCTACTCTACATCCTCTGAAAGTGGGTTATTGTTAATTTTCCATAGGTGGGTGAAAAATGACAGAGTCCGCCCTAGAGCCTTTTACTTTCCGAATATTTTTATTAAGTTTTACATTTACATATCCATTCCGACATTTAAGTATTTCCCGAATCCATAAATGACGACATTACCTACTTAAATCGATATTTTGAATAATAGTTTCTTCAAAACTCTCGTACTACATGGTCATGTCTTGATATATTTAAGAATACAACGTAACAGTTTAAAATTAAAAAAGCCAGGCCTTATAACCAAAGAATGAACTTTTGGAGAAAACCTTAAAGTAGCGGAAAGCCAGACGCGTTTATCCCGGCGTATGTTACGTCTCCGCCAATCTGGGCGTTTGGAAACCTAAACACGAGATTTGGCGTTGTCTCCAGTTTTCCCGAACGGAACTGCCATCTGACATTCCAACCCACAGGGAAACTACACCTTACTAGGATGAGTCCGACCTGTCCGACAGACAATGCACAGGCGACCGCCGATTTAGTTTAAAGTTTACCCAAGATCTCTCCTTCAACTCCTTCAACTCTTAAGGAGTTGAAAAAAGGTTAAAGGTTTTACGAATTCAAAGCAGACTAAGTCGCCGGCAGCGTAGTGTTACATATGTATTTTGCTCAAAAATATTTTTTTATTACTCTTTCGCAACAATCGCAGCCACCGACAGTCTTATCGGCACCAAATAACACCCCGATATAATTAACTAAATTTACTGTCAAAAGTATACGTAATATCGCGTTATCCAACCACCGTTTTAATTTTACGTTAGTGTGGGAAAGCCATTTGCGTATGTGTGAGAGAGTAGTCAAATATTATCAAAACTTGCTGACAAATGTTATCGGTTTATAGCGCCTAGGGTTTCTGCTCGAGATTTCTCGAACTCGAGACAACTCGAGAATTTTGGTTCCATTCGAGACGAGAAAAAAATGTCCACGACTCGAGAATTCTCGAGTCATGCGCGGCGGGCACGCGCCTTTTCGCCCCGTACAACTAGACTTAAAGAAAATTTACTTGAGAGTAATAAACACAGAACTTTTATTATTTTGTTTTTATAAGTAATACTTCTTCATTACAGTAGGGTAAGTTGGTTCTGTGTTAAAGTCATGACAAGGGCTTCTAATCACGATTTTTTGAATTCAAGATAACTAGCTACACTTTTTAGCTACATTTTAGATGAGATAAAAATTACCGGGAGTCAAGAAGTATCAAGTCTTCTGATGGACCGAACATCAAAGTTAATTTCGGACTTAACAGCCATAACTCGTGGTTCTACAACGACTTTTCCAGCTGTCTATTTATCAATTTTTCTTACAAAAATTATACTTATTATGGTTGAACTACCCCGAAATGTCAACTATTCAAGACTCGGATGAAGTCAGCGGTGACGATGATAATTCTATCAGAAATTGGAATCTGAAACTGCAAACAACGTGCAATCAGAAATAGCCCACTAAAAAACATATTACAACAGCATGTAGGTACCTAACAGAAGATTCTGTTGATGCTGAAAGAAGAATATACGTATATGCAGCGAGACCCCATGTAATTATGCTTTAGGTCCTAAATAACCGAGTTGGTATATATTTCTGCCTGTCGATTTATGTACTTTAAAATGTCTACCTTTGCAAATTAATGAAAAAAAAATTTGTGCCTGCGGGGCCCTTTGTTAATTGTAAGTTTACAGACTAAATGAATAACTACTCATGGAGCCTCTTATTTCTACCTTCTAAATAACTTTTCACTTCACCCTAGATATAAATAGTTTTTGAGAAATACTCGTTCGAAGATGTTGTCCTTCTAGCAGGGCCCTTTGGTATTTAATGACTTACATGACCCCAAGTAGTTTTAAAAAATAGCCGGTTATTTCTACTTACTGAATTAGCTCATTGTAAATGAACTCATCAACTTAATAGCACTAGCACCACGGTTTCAGTAGGTTATTTTTCTTGAAAACCGGTCACTAGCAAGTTGGTAATAATTGATTCAGTAAGTAGAAATAACTGGCTATTATATTCATGAAATACTAAAGGGCCCTGCTAGAAGGACAAAATCTTCGAACGTGTATTTCTCAAAAACTATTTATATCTAGGGTGTAGTGAAAAGTTATTTGGAAGGTAGAAATAAGAGGCTCCATGAATAGTAATTTAATTAATTTAGTCTGTAAACTTACAATTAACAAACGGCCCTGCTGGCACAGAATATTTTTTTTTTCCATTTATTTGCAAAGGTAGAAATTTTAAAGTAGGTAAGTACATAAATCAACAGGTAGAAATATATACCAACTCGATTATTTAGGACCTAAACCATAATTACATGGGGTCCCGCTGCATATATGAAAGAAGCTACACTGAAACTCATTCCGTATTTTTTCCTTTTATATTTTATTTATTCTGAGAATTCTACGTAACAATCTTCCAGTCCTGTACTTAACTTGATCCTCGTGTTAAATCGTAATAATGTACAGGATCCCAAGCTGGTGATACGGGAAAGCTTCCTACCAATTGAAATTAGGAACCTTTTGATTTGAATAGCTACGCGTAAGAACCTAGAGAAGTATCGCTTTACTTGGCGAGAATGAGAGGATTTTCAAACTTTATTCAATGGCTTATATTAATTCGATGGAGGCAGACTGCGATGTTTTTTGGCTGTGCTGGACATCGGCTATGTCATGTGTAAGGAATACGTGGAATAGGTACTCCGTTTTGTTAGCCCATCGAATGGAAGATCACGTTCTGCCCAGTGACATTAAGTGCTTTAAAGGATAACTGTCTTAACTCTTTATCGGTTAAGACTGGATAAAATGCTTAATTTAAACCTCATCGCCAATTCATAGTTATAAAAAAGTTATATATAAGGAAACCATATAAAATGATGTCGTTATATGTTGGTTTATTTTAAGAGGTTTGCCTTTAAAAGTGTAACAATATTTTAACAATGAATACTTACGGTAGTATCCGAAAAACATTAAAATTACTATCCTCCAAAAAAAGACTCGAGACTCGAGAAGACTCGAGAAATTGGGCTCGAGATTTCTCGAAACTCGAGAATTCAAATGGGCCGAGAAATCAGAAACCCTAATAGCGCCATAGGTCGACAACTCCTTCAATTCATCTGTCAAAATTTTCATATATCCAATGCCATCTGATAAAACGATAGTGGTCGTCGTTTGTTTTAAATTATCAGAAGTTATCAGAGAATGCCGACAAGCTATCAACTTATCCAGCAAATATCGCGCTATCCACTTGGCATCTTAGCCCGGCTGGTCGGCGCAAGTGGCCCGTGACACAAGTAATCCTATTATAATATATAATTCTTTTAGCCTTCTCTACATTAACATAAATATTCAATTAGGCGAAGTTTTTAATCTATAAAAAAAGTATATGTACTAATCATTTTATTCCGCGGTAGCGCATACTTTGATTAGATGCTATACCATCCCGACTATTTAATGGCTATATTAACATCTCTTGAGACCGATACGATGCCAATCCATGCTTTTATTATCAAATAAAAAACTGATAGCGAGCAAATTGAACGGCGCCAATAAACAATTTCCAACTTTAATCCCAATATTGGCTCGGTGCAGCGGAAAAGGCAGGGGAAATTGCAAGACAGGTGGATGTTCTAAAGGGATCCGTACACTCGATAGAATAGAACTCAGAGGCCATCTGCGAGTAATAGATCAAACATAAAATCAAACCACAAATTGGTCTTATAAAAATTTCAATATTGTGTAGCAAAGAAAGCTTTCTGTGCTACTCTTGGTTATCATCATAAATAGTCATCGTTACTAATTATTAGTTGCTGCTTCTAAACTTTTAAGTTATTACAGATTAGCTGGGGTATCTAGTACAGTCAAGTGTAAAAATATGGTGGTGCACATCTTACTCAAAAATATGTCCCATAGCACCTTATGCCGGTGTACCATGAGCGTAGTACCATAATGAGTCGATTATGTCGAACCATATTTTTGCATTTGACTGTACCTATACTGTCACCGATCATAAAACTTAGAGTCCGACTATGCTAAGTTTCATAGATTTTGATACCACAGACTGAGAAAGTGTTAAGTAAACGCCATAATTTCATAGAAGGTTGACGTTTAAAATAACACTTTAAACTTTGCCATTTCATTTGCTTGGAGGGATAACGTGGTTTGACCCTATTTACAAAGTTATCGCACTATGTACAAGGAACTCCGTAGCGGCTCTGAAACGTTTGGACCCTCTCGAGTGCTAATAAATAACTTTACTTTAGGTAATAATTATTGCCGCGAAAGCAGGAGGTCGCTGGTTCGATCCCAGCCCTGCTCACCGGGGACCTTGGTCACTTTTTCTGTAGTATATGACATCTCTTTCAATTTATAATTTATATATAGTAGTGTGACTACTTAAAAACATGAATCAAAACATTTATTATGTTTAATAAATGATTTAATTCATGCTTTATAGTTGTTTAGGTAATAAGTTTTTGGTGTGGTTTTACCATTGTATCTAGCCGACTTGGGGTGCTAAAAATTAGGGCGCAGGGCTCTTATGGGCATTGAACATTCTCCTCAAGGGTAATATTCAAAATGCCATATACTTACCTAACCTTAAAACAGCAAAGACAATGTGGTGACTTATACTTGTGGTTCGGTGTAATATATTTATTTATGTTCTTCTTATGATATGTATAAATATAAATAAAAAATAAATAAATATGTATTGATATTGTTTATATTGTACCTTGTTGTACATGTTGCTTTACTTGTCTGCCTTATCTGATCGCTTCTCTCAAATACTCAAAGGTTAACTGGAAGAAATCCCTTAAAGGGATAAGTTCGCCTTTGTACTTAACATCTCTGTTTGTTAACTGTATTTTTCAAATGTGTTTCTGTACAATAAAGTGTTACTTACTTACTTACTTACTTAATAAGAAACATACAATACTCACAGGACATTACTGGGTGTACCTACCCGCAATAAACGAAATCTTCACCCGGAATATGAATGAAAGACTGAGGGGACACTGAAACTCATACGGACGCAAAGTCGTAGTAACTCCAGACGACAGTTCCTGGCAAACCACATGGTCGAAGTGTGGAACTGTTTGCCAGAATTAGTCATTAGTGCGCCCTAGTGAACTCTTTTAAAAATAGACACTAGAAACTACTAGTGGTTCGCCCTGAGTCTGATAAACCGCGACCCCTAAATCTCGGCAATCGCTTGACCAATTTATCTCATATTCGAACTTAGAAAATGTACAACACACAAGTGGACATTGATATGCATGTATACCAGCTACAAGCTGCCAGTGCATTGCTAATGTAATGTCCAGAAGGACTAGGACCGGTGCTGATTGCGGAACCCTAAAAAAAGTTATCCCGGTAAAGTTGGCCACCTTTTTCCCGGCAATAGTTAATGTGTTGCCACGTTATACTGAAGCCACAGTGGCCACACTTAACTGCTTCGGTTTTGCTTAACCGAGAGTCAGTTAGGGCGAAGTTATTAACAATTTTCGTTACTATATTAACTAACTACTACTAATTTTTGCTACTGCTAAGCCAGCTAGGTGGAGCGATGACTTGTGAAAAGTGGCTGGCAGCGGTTGGTAGCAAAAAACTCAAAACCGAGCTCAGTGGCGCATAGAAAAAGCCTAGTTATGCCCAGCAGTGGACGGAAGTGGGCTGTTGATGATGTTACTATATTGTTTTCAGTTACCGAGTTTCATTATCATCTTGGAGGTTACTCGGCTTATGACTACGGCTCAGGAAGCCTGAGGCCAACCTTCAAGAGGGAAAACTTGGACTTATTAGGGTTTATCCGGTTTCCTCATGACTCATGATTTTTTCCATCATCGCAAAACCAATTGTTAAATAAATGTCCAATGATCCAATTATATTTCGTACGTTCCCAAACACTAATTGGTAGGAAGCCAGGGTTTTAACCCGCAGCCTTCGGATACAAAGTCGTACTCTTTACCGCTGGGCCACCAGCGCTCTCAGCATCCCATAGCATCTTATTCCTATGTAATGAGAGATATGTACCATGTCTACGATTTTGTCGATAGGTAGGGATTTTTGCCGCTTAAAGCTTAAGTTTTATGGCAGGAATATGTTTTTACGCGTGTACTCAAGTAGTCTTTTGTGGAAAAATACTCCCAGTTGGGAGCACAGACCACCTAAACTACTATTTTAAACCTTTTTTTTATCCATACATAATAAGGAATGTTAAAGTGTACCTACTGTATTAGGTCACTGATAGTACCTTAGTACGTAAATAATAAAACTAAAGTATTAATCAAAAATATTTACTATCCTATATTAGTGCTCAAACGATTATTTTTATTTTTTACAACAAATCACAATAACTTGGTGGTCGGTCACATTTTATTTAAAATATTAAGTTAATATCTGTAGGTACACTACCTAATTAACATTAGATACATATAAATACAAAAACATACATATACAAAAGGGTAAGTTGATTCTCAGTTCAAAACAATTTATTTTCTCCAACTGAGTGTGATTTTCGTATAATTTATTTTTCGAATTATGAAACATAAATGTTGTCCAAAATTAATACGACGTTATTTACTGGCACAGAATTTTACTTTTATTAAAAATGTATCTGCCTTCACTTGTCAGATATCTACATCAGTAACATGGCGTTTTAAAACTATCAAATGTATGAGTATTTATAACTTCTTGGTATATTCAAAATGGGAAAGAAATACATACAATATACTCAAATATGTCCCATACCATCTTCTTCTTCTTAGCGTTTTTTTCCCGGCTTATGCCACGCACGGCTCATGTAGGGGAGCCTGGTGTCCGCTTTGGCAACTAATCCCAAGATTTGGCGTAGGTGCTAATTTTACGAATGCGACTGCCATCTGAACTTTCCACCCATAGCGTAAACTAGGCCTTATTGGGATCAGTCGGGTTTCCTCACGATGCTTTGAAAAGCGATAGGTAAATATCAAATGATATTTCGTACATAAGTTCCGAAAAACTCATTGGTACGAGCCGCCATGTCTACGATTTTGTCGACACTTAGGGATTTTATGCAAAATTATATAACAAATATTTATGCAAAATTATATAACAAATATTTATGCAAAATTTTATAACAAATATTTATGCACAATTTTCTTATACTCGTAGTGTATTCCGTGACCCAATGTTTGGACGTTGACGTACGTGTGGTGTATTTCTAAGATAAAAGTGGACAGGAATGGTTTCGTTTTTGTTTATTCTTTACAAACTCATACGGAATATGCTTTGGCTAAATACATTATGTGTTTTAAGTCTAACAACAGTCACACTGTTACTATTACAGTTCGGCAATAAAGAGTAGAAAAATAAATTAAAAATTTAATATAAATTACAGTAGGTAAACGTAACATTATTTTTGTTTAGACATATAATTATAGGATGCAATTATGCGCCAAGAATGATTGCACAAAAAATACCGTCGTGTGAATGCATAATTGCATAATAATACAGTATGTTTCCTGCCTATGGTCAGTGCTCAGTGGTGCAGAAATTATTTTGTCCCCATTTTGTCAAATTTAACAGGACTAACATTTAGAAGTACCAGTTTTAGTCAACCTATATAACGACTTATCCTTTGAATATATTATATTATTTGAATTATCAAACGTCATAGCACCTACTTCAATATCGGAAACCCGTTTAATTGAAGAATGAACAAAAACACTGTCTATAGTTACTTTATAAATTCCATTTATGTACCAAGCATACACAATCCCCTCCAAATCCACAGTTAGACCTCTGAAGAAGCGGTTCTTTGATAACCTGACATCTTCATGAGTTTTACTATTGTAAGCATATAACCCAGTACTATGTAAATACACCACTGTGTATTCAACATCCTTATCTAAAACAAAACGTTCAATCGTTTTATTTTCTAATCGATAGTCAAAGAGATTATTCTTATCTTTAATTATTCCTTGCAAACCAACCTTTGAGAAATAAACATAATCTTTCGAAACTATATCAGTAATTGTATCACCTTTAGCAGCAAATAATTTGAGAACAGGACGATCTGTATTCGCTTCGTCAAGGCACCATATACCATCGGAACCACCTAAGTATATTTTATTTTCGTTTTGATTAATATCGAACACGGAAAAATTGAATGTTATGCTTGTATTGCCATCATTGATGGTACTATTTAATATTGGTTGATCTAAAGACACGTAGGCGACTTTAAAGTACTCCGGGTCTTCAAGTTTCGGTTCAAAACTGTAGTACAAGACGTTGTTGGTTCTTAGGATGCCCATTTCCTTGATGACGACGCGTTGCCTGAAGTTGGCGGTGAGGTCAAAGAGGTAGGAGCGATTGTAGCAGACGGAGTCCAGCTTGACGCAGGTGGGGCAGTAGTCGGGGGAATCGTGCACGTCCTCTGGAGCGACGTCGATGACCTCGGTGGTATTTGCAGACGCACGCACGACCAGTAGAGAAAGGAGAACTGGAAAATACCAAAAACAAATGTATTACTAAAACTTGCTATTAATGTTCTTATTGTTATTGAATATGTTTTGACGTATTGAAATCTAATGGAACATATCGTGATTGATAAAAGCTTGTGTGCGTAGCCATAAAATCATACTCTAGCGTGCGCAGACAAGGTGCCAATCGCTAACGCTCAGTCGCGAACGAAACGCAACTGGCATTATAAATTTACTAAAACGGGGCTTAATCGTGTGTGAAAATCGTGAAAGTTTAAATAAGTGTTTTGCAACTGGCATTGTCACACTGATAAGGTAGAGTTACAGACAGAGATAACTACATTACGCTTCAGAGCGTAAGCGATTGGCTCCTTGTCTACGCACGCTAGAGTATTATTTGACGTACTATCTATCGCGTTCAAAACTGCATGGGCAGTTTATGAATGAATGAATTCATTAATTGCCCATGCACTTTTAGACGCGTGTGTACCAAAACGGACACAGGAATCTTTTTTGCGTATTTGTCTTTTCTCCATTTGTCATACGTAGAAGATATGATGTGGATATCCTCTTTTGTCAAATTAGTAGTTGGAATCGCGACTCTTAGGGATTAATTTACAATAAAATCTTATCATTATGGTCTGGCTGGAGAGATTGTCAGTACTACTGTTACTGAAAACAAAAAAACTATATGTATCCCTCTTTTCGGAGTAGTGGTACTAGCACTAGCGAAATAAAGAGCCAGTATGATTATGCTCGTATCCTAGAAATTGATCCTAGTCAAATATAGCAACAAGATAAAAAATAGTGTTGAATAATTCAAGACCGTTTCTGTCGGCTACTATTTATCGCGACTGATATTTTATGAATTATGAAGAATTATTGTTATGTTAATTAAGGGTGACAGCTGGTAGCACAGCTACAACTATAGTCAGTGGATAACGCGATTGATATTTTATACACCTTGAAGATTTTATTTATTAAATCAAGGTCCAGTACGCGTCGTAAATTAAACGTTCTAATACAAATTGGAGTGTAGTATATCCCTGTACCTACCTAGTGTTTCCATTAACCAATTGAGAAGGATTAACCGTAGATTGGCGGGTCTATTGAGTAATTAAAGTTGTTTTATTTACTTGTACTTCCGTAGCTATATTGAAACCTTGGCCACTTAGTTCGTCCGAATGATATAATGTTTATCACATTCGTTATGAACAACTGACTCAAGGAAAAGCTATACTAAACAGTCGGACCGATGTTTATGATATGATGAACTAGTTGTACGTGTATGTTTTATGATATTTAATAAAAAATCTAGAATGTATCAAATTTTGAAAGAAAATTGATAAATTGTCAAAGTAATTAAATTAATTTCATAATTTAGAAGGGGTTGCAGGGGTTGAAGGGGTAGGGCGGGGGCCCTATATACTTTCTTAGAGCCACAATCTTGAAAATTAAAGATTATTTCTAATAAAATTGTAATCTTAGTATGTGATAATAAACAGCTTAATTTTTTTTATAGCGTAATAAAGAAGTCACGTTAAATTTCAAAACTCCTGTGAGTGCGAGCAAACGAGTATTTCCTGGTGGTTACTTGCTATAGCTTGTTGACAAGTCCAGTTTTATTTTCGACTTTCCAATAGGGAATATTCACTATTTTTTTAAATACTGTTGGATGATAGCTTTTATCATAAAAATACTGTAAAATAAATTTCAGCGCTGAATAACTAAAATTTAGTAGATAAATCTTCTTTCAAAAACTCCAAATAAAAACGGGCGTTTGAAACGCCCGCCATTCCGTCAAGCTGAGCCGTGACGTCATTTCTCATCTAAGGCCGGCACACAGTCTGAATCACCTATACCACCTATACCACGAAAATCGAACGATTGCGAATTTATACCTCCGTCTCTGTCACACTTGCACATTAGAGTGACAAAGAGGTTTCCCGTCAATGCCAATTTTCGATGTTCGTGGTAGGCATGCAGATTACGATGCATAATTGTAATTCATATTGTGAATTAATAATGCATAAAATTACGTACAATTTAGATATTGCTCACACGTATCCTGATTTTTTCAGATATAATAAATTTCTCAGATCAATTGATGTGAATTAAGATTATGATTTATGAACGTGTTTGATCGGCCCAACATAACCTAAAAAATGTTTATTATTTAATTAGTCTTGTATTGTTCAGCCGATTGTGTTTACATTTACAATGGAAAACGACATACAAGTCATAAAACCGCTTTAAAGATGGGATATGTATTGGATTGTGCCAAAATGCAAAAATATGAGTAGCAGAACGAGAAACACTAGATATCTTATGAAGGAAATTCCATACGAGAACATGTATACAATTTGACACAGACGATTCACGATTCGCATGCTTTTTTTTTAATGATCTGGATACTAGTGCTTCTGTGCCGGCTGTACACCAAACATTTGAGAAACCGAGACGCGAGATTACATACAGCGGCTCTCTGTTCATTCGCGTTCTTGGCTTGGTGTACAGACACCACTATCCAATGACGTCACACTCGACGTCACAGCGTTTTAACCGTTTGTAATTTCACACATTTTTTTGCACTTTTCAATAATTATTTTCACAGCTAAAATTAAATTAAATTAAGAAATTTTGATAGGGATATAATGCTGAACCAACATAGTTTCTGAGAAAAAAATATAAGCCTTATCTATTTCTAGTGCATATAGCCTATTAGCGTTATCGATAAAATATTGTTAGTTAATTGAAATTAAATAATTGAAGTTGCTTAGTAGTAGTTATTGCTAGGTTTATTTTCCGAGCTCGACACGATTTCCGGGTATAACACATTACAAAAAGGTCCCTACTAAATTAAAAGAATATAAGCTTCCACGGCACGTGATCGTCAGGGAACGCATAAATATTTGATGAAGTTGTCGCCATTACGGTTGTTACATCGATTTTTCTTGGAAGCTGTGAATAACATCGCTAGTACATAATTCGATGTTATTATGCGATACGGTACATGATCACGAGGTGTAAGTACGCTTAAAATGATTTAAAAATATATTCATGGTCCCAAAAAATAAACTAATGGAGCAAATATATTTATCGATAACATTTGGTCTGAAGTGGGACTTTTAATTGCCCTCTGCCAAAACCTTCATTGCAATAAGCTAAACCAAAACCTAGAATACAAATCTAAATATAAAAGTGTAAATAAACTAAAATAAATCTTAAACAGGCCCCAGCGGCATGGTAGCGAGGATGCCGACAGCATTTCCTCGCTGAATTGGTCACTGCTTACTATTTTAATTTATGATTGACTAGCGTTTGCCCGCGGCTTCGTTAGAAAGAGACAAAAAGTTGCCTGTGTCAATCTCCCTTCAACTATCTCCACTTAAAAAATCACGGCAATAAGTCGCTCCGTTTTGCCGTGAAAGACGGACTAACAAACAGACACGCACACTTTCCTATTTATAATATTAAATAAAGTATGGATATAGATATACACACATATATAGTAATGTCACTATTTTAATTACAAATCAAAATATTTAATAAAAATAATTTGATTTATTTCAACAAAAAGTAATAAGTAGGTACATATATGCATTTGAATACAATACAACAACAATACAATAACTCTTTATTGCACCTCAAAACAACAAAAATTACACAAACTGGTATAGATTACACAAGAAAAAGAGGCATACAACAGGCGGTCTTATCGCTAAAGAGCGATCTCTTCCAGACAACCTTTGGGTAGAGGTGACACTACACTAAGAAAAGTATACATACAGTAGGTGGTGCAAAACTGGAAAAAGTATTATGTGAGAACCAAAATATATGACATAAACAGAAAAAAACAAATATCTTGGGGAGCTTTGGAAGCTGCACATTGCACCGAGGCCAAGAATGTTTGGCTCCTAACCTGTAGCAACACCGACCCGCCCGCTAATCCTTGCTCACAAAGGCAATGGGACGAGCCGCTCTGCCGACTAGTACGGAACAATCTCTATAATACGTCAACTTGTCAGGCAGATCGAGCTCGTCTTCTAGCCACTACGGAGTGGGAGTCGGGTCTGTGGCTACAGGCTCTACCGTCGCTATCTTTAGGTACCCTAATGGATAACTCCACTTTTAGGCTGGCGGCAAGTTTGCGCATAGGGGCAGCCACCAACGCTCCACATCGCTGCCAATGTGGTACCATGGTAGATACCTTGGGGCACCATGGGCTTTCCTGCTGCAGAAGCACTGGGCGCATACCCCGGCATGACAGTATAAACGATGTCATCCGAAGGGCCCTTGTCAGCGTCAAAGTCCCAGCCATCCTGGAACCATGTTGGCCTGGCGAGGGACGACGGCAAGAGGCCCGATGGTATGACGCTGGTGCCTTGGAAGATGGGAAGACCACTCGTTTGGGATGCTACATGTGTAGATACCCTCGCACCGTCCCATCTTCCTGGTACCAGCAGTATTGCTGGCCATGCCGCTTCCGCAGCAGAAGATCTCAAACGCCGTAAGTATGCAGCCCTCGGCAGCAGCTACTTATTTGAGGCGTTTGGGGTCGAAACGTTGGGGCCGTGGGGGCCGAGCGCGCGTCGCATCTTTAAAAAATTAGCGACACGCCTCATCGATACCACGGGTGACCAGAGGGCTGGCCAATACTTCGCTGAGCGTATAAGCATTGCCATACAACGTGGCAATGCGGCCAGCCTTTTGGGCACGCTACCCATTGGCAGCGATCTGGAGGGCATTTTTTATTTATAGATAGTTTTAGGATTTTATTTTTATTTTTACTGTATATATTAAATTTTAGTATTAGTTTATTTTATTGTAACTTCAGTTTAGTTTCTTACAATAAAGCTATTGAAATTCAAATAAGCTCTGGTCAAAATAATACAATACAATACATCATATAGACAATTGACAAACGCATCTCAAGCATCATCTCGAGGCTACTGTAGGTTGATTGATTGAGATTAATTCAATACAATTTATTTACACAAGGTTGTAAGTCACGTCGGGGTTTTATTACGAAGGAACTTTTTACAAGTGAGCAGTATAGTTTCAATGTTAGCGCCAGTACGCTGGTTAGGGAAATTGAGATTCTTATCACCAGGTCTGTGGTTAAAGATAGCTAGCGCTTAGTAAAGTCATGCTTATGTAGTAGCTGGCAATATATCAAAGTTTTATTTTATACTTTTCTGTTATTTTACATGCAGAGACGCTTCTTGTTTTAAGTTAATTGGGTGCACGCAATACTTTATTTTGCTTTAAGAAGCTTCTAGAAGATGTACTTTCTAGCGACATGATACACGTACTAAGATACGGATGAAAATAGAACGCCATAATTTGAACGCCACCTGCGTGCGTTGGAACTCTCGAGCGGTCAAAACACAGAACTCTGCATGCCTACCACGAACATCGAAAATTGGCATTGACGGGAAAACCTCTTTGTCACTCCAATATGTAAGTGTAATAAAGATAGAGATACAAATCTGCAATCGTTCGGTTTTCGTGGTATAGGCCCTGAACGCTGACCTCAATACTATAGATATACCGCTCTCTGTCTGCATGGGCTCTAAAATCTCAGTGCAGTAAAATCTCGGGAGATGCGTTTATACGCAAACCGCCCCACCATTTTCGCCGAACGCTCTTAACTCGTTGCGCGACCCATATCCTGCAAAACGCAGCGTGGAAAACCGCGTAGCATTCGAGGAATTGCAACACAAAAATTCCCATACAATTTATCAGAGCACTTAGGATCTAATTTTAGAACTACTAGTTTGGTATTGGTGGTACTTTGACATTTTTTCTTTGCTGTGTTATCTTTTTTAATCAAATGTGATTTCGCGGGTAACTTATGGCCCGTCAGCGATTACGTCGCGTAGCAACAAATAAGTGTAGGAGCGTCGGTAATAATAGCGTAAATACCGACCGGCTATAAGGTACCTTTACATGTGGAACGTCACATATGGCATAATTAGAAAATGATTGAAAATAGATCGACTAGGGCCCTTACCATGACGTCTTAACACGATTCAGTTAAGGTTCTTAAATGTGCTCAGTAGTTTATGGCAGCGACTAAGTTTAGGTTCTAAATTCTAAACTGAATCACCTGTCGGCGCATCAGAGAGTAGAGATTGCAACACTTTAAAGTTATTAAAATCATTTATTCTCGAAATATATACAGTAAGTGTAAATTACCTAACTACCTACCTCTACCTACCTTAAATCTAAAGTAGGTCCTTGAGGCATTGTACCTAGGATGCTGGCGGCATTTCCTCGTTGTATCGCAATGCTGATACGTTGTGCGAGGAAGCCACCAGCTCTTCGGTCACCAGTAACATCAACCAGACGTTTCGCGATTTCTACGAAAAATTTGCGTGCGCTGGGACCCCATGGACCAAGAGTTTCGACCCCGAATGGTACAAAAAGGTACTCTCTGCCCAGGCTCTTATATTTATTACGTTTTAAAATTTCGGCGCATTCAGCCGCTCCGCCCGCTTTTACATTAGTTCGTTGGAGATGGGACGGCGCCAGCGTGTCTACACAGGTAGCATCCCACACTAGCATCCGTCCCAAACTCCAAGGAACCAAGGACACCCCATCAGGTCTCTTGCCATCATCCCTGAAAATGCCAGTCGGCTCAAGGAGAGCAGGCACGTTGATGGTGGCAAGAGACCGACGGATTATATCATTAAGAGATGCATGTCTCGAAAAACGGCCTGCACTTTTTTTACAACACAATCCATGGTGTCCCAGTCGGTCCACGTCTGTGCCACAAGGACATGAGTGTGGCGCACACACCGAAACCCCCAGTCGCAAACCAGTCGCCAGTCTAAGGGAGGCCGGATCCAAGAAAGTACCAGTATTGGGCGAAGGATGGGCATGAAGCCAGTAACCAGCTTCCCGGGATCCGACCGCCAAAAGCCTCGCGCGATCTGGACCTGAAGAGTTATTTAAAAGAGTATTGTAAGTTAAATCGCAGTAAACATTATCCCAACTCCTTTGTGATTTTGGGTTGTCTGGAAAGTCTTTGCCCGGGCAGGCAATTTTAAAAGCATTTTTAGCATCCTCAAAGCTTGCGATCTCATAGTTTGTGGGCAAAGCCCTTAAAATATTTCCTATGAGACCGGCTGTGCTATGAGTGGATGCTAAAAAGGCTAGGGATGCCACACTGGAAATTTTGCGGATTCCTAAACCCCCGAACCGAATAGGGAGGGACGCCTGAGACCAGGAAGGCTCATTGAGCTGAATGTTTAGAATCATCTCTAAACTAATTTTGATCAAATCATCTATGGGTGATAGTAAATTTAGATATTTCCAAAAAGGACAGCATCGGAGCACATATGTAAATTTAGGGACAAAAAGACAGAATTTAAGAATCACAAGAGCATAATGAGGGCTAATTTCGAGTAAACGATTCGTGTGACTTTTGAATTTTGATATCGAGTTAGAAATATAGTCGGGAAAAGATTCTTCAAATATAGGGGAGCCTAAGAGGCAAAGAGAACGTTTGTCTACTAACTTGATATTAGGAGCCAGATCGTCAAATTTGTGTTTTAAATCGGCAAAAATACAAGATGAATTTTGAATGAAGAGTTCGCATTTTGCAAAATTCAGTTCTAAACCAATATTTTTGAAACTACTCTTAATGAGAGACAAGTCAGAGAGCACAGTATTTACGTTGCCTCCTAGGGTCCCGTCATCTAGGTACCAGACATTGAATTTTGATTTCAATTTTTGGATGATTGGATTTATAGCCAAACTAAAAATTGCTGGGCCGAGAGGGTCACCCTGCTGACATCCAACCTCAGAAGATAATTCATTTGACTTGTACATTAATTTAGAAGAGTCCGAATAGCAAAAGAAAAGGTAACTGTACAGTTCAGGAATTTTGTCCCTAATTTCTGTCAGCAAAGTGTCCCTATTAACCGAGTTGAAAGCATTTTTATAATTATCAAATCGGTCAAGAGAATCATCATTTAGTACATACATAATACAGGATGGAATAAGGGACTACGGCATGGCACTATCTAAAAAGTCAGTTTTTGTATCAAGCGAGCGCAATGGGCTCACCGTGCTCCTATTATCTCTTAAGGTAATTTTAGGCCGAGAAAACTTGATCCGTTAAAGGCATTTTGCGGAATTAATTCCCAGCTACACAGAAAAAACTGATAAAGGACGTATAATTTAGCAGTTTATTTGCTCTCAAAGATTAAGCTTACCTCCTGGGATAGGACCAAATAAAGGTATTAAGACGATTTCTTACTTACTGGGAATTGATTCCTGGAAATTATCAAATTTTCCTGGCATATTAATGTAACCAATGAGGAAAAGTCTTCCTTATATCACACGAAGTTGTCGCCTAATAACAGTAATAACACATCGTTCGTGACGAGCCCGTGCTTGTGAATATACCCAATCACACGTCCTACTTCATATTCAATCAATATTGTCCTACTTTCAATTTCCACATAAACCTGTAGGTATAACTGTTATAAACATTTTTGTAATAGTTAATCTACTATGGTAATTGCCACCGTGAACGGGTAGCCCAGTGGTTAGGGCGTCTGCCGCGAAAGCAGGAGGTCGCTGGTTCGATCCCAGCCCTGCTCACCGGGGACTTTGGTCACTTTTTCTGTAGTATATGACATCTCTTTCAATTTATAAGTTAATCTACTATTTACCTACTACTACTTTATATTCTATGTTACTACTACTACACCTATATGGTATTTTAGAATCGCAAACCTATAAATCAGTTCATTACGGGTTAAGTTACTTCTAAAGCTACTTATATTCGATAGATCACTGGTAAGGAAGATATACGTATAAAATGAATCACGTTTAGGCCCACTTGCACCACCCAGGGTTAGCCGCTAACCCGGAGTTAACCTGTAAAATTCCACACCAAAAACACTTGCATCCGGATTATGTAGCCAGGTTGTGCAAGTGGCCCTATGAGGTTTATTTGCAAACTGTCACTATGTAAATGTTTACACTATATTTAATATGTATCACAGACTAAGGAACGATACTGTAAGTATGTAAACAGTGATAAATATACCGCGGGGTTTTGGGAGCGAAAATCATCTCTAATAATTCTATCTTTGCTTATGAAATAGAATTCATCTATTAATTAGTCTATGGCTACCAATGCAAACCGGTGAAAACATTTATTGAAATTACCGGTAATACGGTAATTTAACGGTAATTCTCATACAAAATATTTTCCAATTGCATTCCCTACTTGGTACCTAATTGCAAATTACTTTTAGCTCTTAAAGTTTTTTACTATTTTTGTATAGGTACCTAGTATTGAGTTACGTAAAATAAAAGTATGTACTTATTTTAAAATTGTAAACAAACCCACGATTCTCTCTAATTCTACAAAAAAATATTCATAATAAAAAAGTAAAACAACAAACCTGCACAAAAACCGGCAAGAATTTGCATCTTCATTGTCACTCACTATACAAATTCAATCGCCTAAACACTAACACGTCCATCAGGATCTCCCACAATAATGCCACTACGCAACCCCATTAACACTTAAATACCGCATAACACACGGGAACAAAAAGGCTCAAGCGACACGTACGTCACCCTCGAAACACAAGCCTCAAATGCTTTTTAAACCATTTACGGTTCAAAGGTTTTATTTTTAGTACGGTGAAGTCACGCGTAATACGGTTCAAACGAAATTATATACGCAATGTGAATTAAAGAATTGACTACGCCGACGCCGGGTGCCCGTAATATGGGCCTATGCCCACGATACGTTTAAGGATAACTGGGTCAACATGTAGAAAACAAGGGTCCGTCTTAAAAGATCTAAGTATTACAATTTAAACGCATTACCATGGGTACAAACTGTATTAGTAACTAAAGTAGTATAAAAAAGTTAAAAAGCCAAATAGGGACATTTAAAACAAATATTCAATAACATATCGAGATTTATTAAAGTAATTCTAAATTGTTTAAAAATAATAATAAAAAACCAAGGTTTTATTTTTTTAATCTCTATTATTCTACAGGATACGATACTAAATTTTATGGTTGATAACGCTCTTAAACGGATCACCAATACTTTTTTACACCCAGCCAGCGTGATGTAATCTTGTACGTGATACATCATTATATTTTTTGAATCTACTCTTGATTACGAACAACCTTTACTAGGGAGGTATATACAACGAATTCAGTATCGCATTTATGCAGTAAATAATGAAGTAGCAAATTCAGACAACCTTAGGTATCCGAATGAGCCTCGAGAACAAATTCTGTATAACCCTTTTTTCTTTAAAAAAAAGCTATAACCTCGATAGACTTCCCACAACCCCAATATTAAAGTCTGGAAATCAAAGATTGTCATGACGTCTAAGAAATGGGCTGTGAGCTTTTCAGATTGATTCGATTATACTGAAAGTTTGTATCTACAAACTGTCAGAAAGAGTTAAGAAAAGTGATAATAAAAAAAAATTGCATAGTTTATAGGCTTACAGCTTCTGGGAATCCAGAAACTTTCAGTATGACCTAAACCTCCAGTCGCTAAACTAGATCTGACCATTCGATTTAAAATTACTAAGGGGCAGTCTGATAAAAAGTTTAACGCACAGATCTAGCCACAGGAAATTCAGCTTTAATTACATAGTTAAAGAGTACCAATACAAATGTAAGCTTTTCATGGTTTAGTCATTTTCGGTAAATTGGTCCGTTAGACTGTTTTCTATTGTTTGAATAAAAAAGAGCAGCTCAAGCGTGCTACATGCTGTATAACGTTTTTCACCAGTCAGTGACCGTTCAAAGTCAAAGTCAAAATATTTTATTATTCGTACAGTCACCTGCAATAGTATGTGTCCACTGTGAAGGCCGGAAAAGGGTTACTCTCACAATGACTGTACATAAAAAGACTTGCTCCACAAAATTACCACATCGATTTTAGTCAAGTTCAAGTTTAAACTTGACTACATCGCGAACGGTCTAGAACAAAATGCGAACATTTTTGTTTCGTTTTTTATTTACGTTATCAATGTTGACGGAGCATATTCTATGATGTTCGGCCTTCGGCCATTTGAAGATAACTAACGAACCTAACCTACCTTGTGGTAAACTCGTACAAAAAAAGTGGTAATTTTGTTATCAAGACCGTTCGCAATGTAGAATAAAAGCGATGTGGCCGTTTCATAGAACTAGTAATTTTGTGTTATAGTATTTGTGAGTCTGAATCCCGGAAAAATATCTGACACGGTTTTATTTATCAAATCATAAATTAAGAGCGTGTCACATATTTTTGCAGCCTTCATAGCGGAAGTTACTATTGCGGGTGACTGTACTGAATGACATAGACCTTTTTAGCCCCTTTTTTTTTCAACACCCGATAGAAAACCAAGGGTGTAATAAATCTAATGTATGTTTCTGTCTGGGGCATTGCAGCTTCCGAAGGGCTGAACCGATTTAAATGCGTTTTTCAACCGAAATACTTGTTTATCGGCATAGTTCATGGTTCATGACTTTTGCTACGTTCGATGGACATAGAAGCAGTTGTTTCCTAGATATACATTTCAAGTTTAGATAAATCTTTCCAACCCAGAGGGTAAACTAGGCCTTATTGGGATTAGTCTGGCTACCTCACTGTTTTTCTTCACCGAAAAGCGATTGGTAAATATCAAATGATATTTCGTACATAAGTTCCGAAAAACTCGTTGGAACGTGCCGGAGTTTGAATACGCGACCTTCGGATCGACCACGAACACTCTACCATATTGATAACGTCTGTGAACGATCATAAATCTTAGAAATAAAGGAAAATTGAAAAAACTTGGAGACACCCGTTGGCTGCGATTTTTGCACTACTTATCCTTAGAAAGGGGCGGCTATCGGCATCTACAGATAATATAGAAAATTAAGGCACATGGTTAACAGAGTTACAATAACAAATTGTATTCTGATGATATATTTATGATGTATGAAGTGTTACCTATATGTAAGTAACTACTATATTGCTGCAGTAGTAAAAGAAGAGAATGGGCCAGTCCAGGCCGAGATCCGGGGTCGTGTTCACCAAGCTGTCACGGGGTGCTTTGTTTAGAAATTGACACATATTTAGTCGCCGCCGTCATCGCGTGAGTCATCTTTAAGAGTAATGACAGTAATGTACAATCTGGGCATTTTCGCGAAAAGAGATCCAAAATATTTTTTTAATGTAGGTAATTTTTTTTTTCCTAGTCAGAATAACGAGCTTCAATCTAGGAGAATAAAACTACGAGAAAAAAAAGGTCTCAACCTTTAGGTCTAGTAGGATAAAAAGAGCTCGTGATTCTGATTAGGAAAAACATTAAATTTACCCGTTGTAGAAGAAATATTTTTGGATCTCTTCTCGCGAAAATGCTCATCTAGGTAACGAGAAAGAGGACTTGTCATGCGCTAGGGAGAGACAACATGATTCATTGCCTTCCTGTGTCAGTTAATAAACGATAGACAGTGAAAATTCTGTCTACTTTTCTAGCCTACAATCTCATAAGTAGCTTCAGTGGCGTAGGTAGTATATGTTTTCGTCGCCCGGGGCGACAGCAAGTTCGACACCCTCTTAAGTTGCCCGGTGCCCCTTCATTTTGTACCCCATATATTTATCGCCAGTTTATACCACCTCGTATATCTTGAAATTTTGAGAAAAAGCTGAGCTACTAAAAAGTAAATTTGAAAATATACCCATTATTTGTTCGTTACCTTAGTTTTTCACATTTTCTGGTCTGTTTCAGTCTCGCTCGCTCACTCGGCGCGTCAGCAGCGCACGCCTACCGCGCTCTGTTCTTATCTCGAATTAACAAAAAACATGTCGCTAATTAACTCTGACGCGCTCTTAAATGCAGTTAAAACTGCAATTAAACCATTACAAAATAAAATTGACTCGCTATGTGACACAATAAACGAACTGAAGTGTGAAATACGCGACCTAAAAACCGGTAACAAAATTCAAACTAACGACGCCATTACGCAACAAAACCGACCGGTCGAACAAAGGGCTAACTATTCTGCAGCCTTATCAAGCGACGTAACACCCACAGCAGCCAAGCAGGATACCTCGAAAACCACAGGGAAGTTAGTGCGTACCGCAGCCAAAATAACAAAAGAAAAAATAGCGCTCCAAGCCAAACCTCAACAAGGACGACGGGCCACTCCACGTGTACCAAATGAGCCCTTTTCAAGCCGCCCCGCCACTCCTGACCCACTAAAGAGTTTACCTAAAACGTCGGCTGAGCCTGCAAACTCGCCACCGACTGCTAGCAGTAACGAAACAAATGATGTCGCCATTGTCGACAAAACAAAGAAACGTGACCAACCAAACCAAAACCGAGCCAGCGAGACGTCACAAAATCCAAAGATTAACCACAACAGACAAAAAAAAACGTCAAACAAAATACAAGGGACCGCCAAGGACACCAGTCTAGAAGGGATTGACCAAACTAAGTATCTACATGCATGCTACTTTAAGACCAGTACAACAGAGGAAAATATTTGTTCTTATCTGAGATCAATCAACAATGACCACAGTTACTCAGTGGAGCTAATACCCTCCAAACATAACACGTACAGATCATTCAAGATCGGAATACCTGCGTCGACCTACTCACTATTTCAAGACCCGACGGTATGGCCAGTAAATATTTGTGTATCTCAATGGCAGCCCTTTTTGTTTAGAAAAGAACGTAGGCCATCTGAACCCTAGCCTGCCCCTAACGGGACCGCAAAAGACAAGGTCAAAGACAAAAACAAAACCATTCACGGTCATTCACCAAAATATAAACAGACTGAAAAACAAAACTCACAAACTAGAGTGTGAACTTCAGATAAATAGAAACATCGACGCCATGTGTCTATCTGAACACTGGCTAAAACAGAACCAGATGGAAAAGGTGAATATAATGAACTACCAACTCAGCGCCAGCTACTGCAGACCTTCGCGCAACGGCGGCGGCGTCTGCATATACTCCGAGGCCTCACTACCCACACTGGAAAGAAAAGAAGTCGCAGCCCTATCCGTGGAAATGACATTGGAAGCGTGCGCGGCTGAGTATATAGATATAGGCGTGATCGTCATTTGTATATATCGACCTCCTCCCCAGCCAGGTGAGCCAAACAATTTTAATTCGTTCATATCTAAGTTAAATGAAATTATTGAACTTCATATATGTAAACAAAACAAAGTAATAATTATGGGCGATTTCAATATTGACCTCTTAAGTAAAACTAACGAAAAAAAGGTCCTACTAGACCTGTTAAAATCAGCTGGCATGAATTCACTGGTCTCCTTCCCCACCAGAATTTGCAAAACAACTAGCACTTGCATCGATCACGCCTATACTAATATTCAGAAAAACGAAGTACTATGTGTAGAACCATATGAAATGTTCGTATCTGACCACAAATGTATATTAATAACTATATCTATACAAATAGTGTTACAACTAAATTTTGTTATTTGGAAAAGACTATTTTCTAATATGAACAAATACAATTTTAATTATTGTTTACATAATCATGACTGGACATTTGTCCTTGATAAGCGAACAACGCCTGATGTATTATTTAATAATGTAATTAACACAATCATACATTTTTATAATATTAACTTTCCTCTAAAAAAGTATCCAATAAAAAATGTAAACAAGGCATGGGTAAGCGAATCAGTAATGCAGTTACGCAACCGTCTGCGACAAATAAAAACAGCGGGACTCAATGACACATCACCTAAGAGCCAATTATCTACCGATACTGTTTTAGATCTCGAAACTAGGTATGCCAAGGAACTTTACCATGCTCGCAAGCAATATTTCAATCATATGATTTTAAATAGCGACAACATCTGTAGGACATCTTGGCAAATAATTTCATCAGAAATAAATATAAATAATAACAAGCAAGATTCGCTGGAGGTGTTGATAAGAGAATCAGCCGGTACGAGCGCCGAGCTCCGGGCGGCGAGCGCTGCCGCGGCGCTAAACCGGTTTTACGTGGATGCGAACAAGAACAGCTGCGCTTGCCCCGACGTGTCCGCCGCGCTTTGTTATCTTAGTAAGTACATAAACAAACATATTGAGCCAATTGAGAATGAACCTGTTAATTTTCAATACATAATTAAATCTATCAAACGCAAGGACTCGAAAGATATTAATGATATGTCGTCCCGTATACTTGACATATTACCGACTTTCCTAATTAACATTTTTTGCGACCTTATAAATAGATGTATAAGCACAGGTACTTATCCCAGCACGCTGAAAAATATAAAAGTGCAACCTATTTATAAAGGAAAGGGTGACCTGAGAGCTCTAAAGAACTATCGACCCATATCACTGATTCCACTGTTTTCAAAGATCTTTGAGCGTCTACTAAGTGAAAAACTAATGTCTCATTTCTACTCTAATGATTTACTGAATGCTCAGCAATATGCTTACCAACCCGGGAGATCCACGATCGACGCGGCGCGCGACGTAGTAACGAGAGTGACCGGCCACCTCGACGCCGGGCGACAGGTGGCGGCCATATTCTGCGACTTGTCTCGCGCCTTCGAGTTGGTCAGTCATCCGCTCATCCTATCAAAGCTGAAACACTATGGCGTAACGGGCACCTTTCTGGACACTATAGCCTCCTTCTTAAAGGAACGAAAACAATTAACTTCGGTACGCGGAATAAGGTCCGATCTCCTGGAATTGGGGGAAACTGCTGTTCCGCAGGGTTCCGTGATAGGTAATAACCTCTTCTCAATATTAATGAACGATCTTACAGCCGCCTCTGACGATGCTGAAATTGTCATGTTCGCCGATGACGGCTGCGTTATTGTGGCGGCGGAGGATCTCGTTCTACTTAAAACTAAATTGACTGGGGTAATGGAGGCAGTAGGAAGGTGGTTCTCAGCAAACGGCATGATACTGAACGTGGACAAAACCAACATAATACGCTTCTGCTTGCGCGGTAAAAAAGAGCATGATCTACATGTTACCTGTAACGGCCAACCTGTCCCCCAGGTCGACCAAGTTAAATACCTAGGTCTGATAATAGACTCCGGGCTAACGTGGAGTCCGCATATCGATCAGCTGTGTGACCGATTGTCATCCGCATGCTTTGCTCTGGGTCGACTTCGTCCAAGTCTAAATAACGACAATCTCAAGAAAGCGTATTACGGCTACTTTAATTCTATATTAGCATACGGAGTGGACCTATGGGGCGACGCTGCGGACCGACTAAGGCCATTCAGACTCCAAAAACGAGCGATTCGCTCCATAACTGGAGTCCCGTGGGACCATCCAGCTCAGGAACTCTTCAAGGAGTCAGGAATCCTTACCTTACCGTGTCTATACATTTTTTCAGTGGCAAAATACGTAAGAGGTAACTTAACACAGTTTCCGACTCGTGGCAACGCACGAGGTATGAAGTCCAGAAGCCACGGCGAACTTTTTCCTCCTAAAACTCGACTTGCCAAGTCTGAAAAGTGTATGCACACGGTAGGACCTAAAATATATAACAAGATCCCGCTAGAGTTTAAACTAGAAACTAGCGACGGAGCTTTTAAAAAAAAACTTAAAGCTAAACTGGCATCTGAAGCCTACTACTCAATTGATGCCTTCTATGTATGAGATCTAATACTGGTTCGCTGGCTCAGCCCTGTCTCGCTTGCGTCGAAAATGTTATAACTAACCAATTTATAACTATTTAACTAGTTGTAAGCACGTGTACCTATATTGACATGTAAAATTTTATTTTATCAATAAATGATTGAATTGAATTGAATTTTTCATAATCTGAGTAAATTGTTAAGTCAAATAAATTGCAGTGGTCATCCAAAAATGATATTTCAGGCAAAGGAGGTAGGTGAAATAATAATCATAACAACATACCGGCAAATAAGCATTGTTTTTTATTATTTTACAAACAAAATAGCAAACCACAACCTGATATGAAAACATATGTACAAATATCGATAAAGTTTTTTGAGTACAAAATAGACAGCGATAGGCAATTTCATTTTTTTTTACTCTAGCCAGTTCATAATTTATTCCAGTAACTGTATAGATACTTTCTGGTGTCTGTAGCAAAGCAAAGTAAGTCTACGCTAAATTTGCACTGATTAGCAGTATGGGAGCACCATACATAACCACTTGTCGTAAAAATTCAGCAAAATAGGACTGTAGACAAGTCTGGCTATATAACATGACTAGGTACAGAAACACATAATTTATTATTAATTAAAGCGAGACTTAATCACGTAACTAGATTTAAAAATACTGCCAAAGTTTCGAGGGTGACATTAGGTACCCTCTTAGTCCCGGAGAAAGACCCGTTTTAATAAATAATAATCGTGAAAGTATAAATCAGTGAAGAAATAAATGTAAACTTAAACTGGAAATAGCTATCATACGCTATTGCAATTACGGGTAAATACTTTAGTAAGTTTTAATAATTGTTTTCCCTTCGAATATATGATGTTATTTGACTTATCGAAAGTCATTGCTTGGGGTCGTAAGCCAGAAACTCGATTCAAAGTAGTCTCTGAAGGCACTTTGCCTAAAACTACTTTATAGATCCCATCTACATGATGCCAGGCATACACTGTTCCTGTCGCGTCAACTGTTAGTCCAGTGAAGTCGTTTTGGTCTGATAATTTTAAAGATTTTGTCTGGCTCCTACTATTGAATGAAATGTATAATCCAGTATTATTATTGTAAACTATGTTATAATCGAACTCTTTATCTAGCACAAATTTATTTATCTTTTGATCATTTAAAATATAATTATAGTTACCATTGTTAATTTTAACTATCCCATTTGAATCAGTTTTAGTAAAATACACATAGTTCTTCGAAACAATGTTTGTGATAATAAACCCTTTTGCGGATGGAGACGATGGCACGAAGCTAGTAGAATTAACAGTCCATATACCATCGGAACCACCTAGATATACTTTTCTCTGTCTCTGATTAATATCAAGGGTGCGGAAGTTGAAACGCTGCCAGCCAGAGATGACGCCCGAGTATTTCGGAGAGTCCAGAGATACGAAGGCAGCTTTCGAGTATTCGGGATCACTAAATTTCGGTTCGAAAATGTAGTACAAAATGTTGTTATAGTTCATGATACCCATTTTGTTGACAACTATGTGATCTCCGAAGGGGGCGTCCAGCTCGAACAAGTAGGAGTGATTGTAGCAGAAGTTGTCGATCTTAATGCAATTGAAGCAGTATTCATTTCTGCCCACTTCAAGGGCTTCGTCTACGACTTCGGCAGCCACTGCTGAGATACTCGGGCCTAGCAAGGACGGCGAGACTGAAATGTAAGCCAAGTATTAGCTTTTAATTTTATAAAGCAGGGATTTCGACAAAGGGTTCATCATATATTTATCGCCTTTCGTTATTATAATACATTTTTTGTATATGAACTTCCAAGCCCTTTTACTCCCTGGCTACGTCCCGGTACCTAGTAGATTACATACAGACAAAAATTGTAAAAAGGAGAAAGAGGTACTACGAGTATTCCTTAGTCAAACAAAAAAATTTAATCATGCTTGTTCAAGTTAAAAAAATGTTATAACCCAACAACAAGTGAAAAATATATTCAAGCAGTGTTTATTTTTCTAAATAATACTGTAAAAACTCAAAATTTTCAAAAAAAAATCCCGCCATTGTTTTAAAAGATTTTTTTTTGAAAATTTTGAGTTATCTGCGGACGAAGTCGTGGGCATCAGCTAGTAGTAGAAATAAAAGAATTTCTAGAAACATTGTCTAGGAAGATTATCAATAAAAATTGATGAGTTTTGTGGATAATTTAATTACCATTTTGAATTGTTAATAATTTGATTTTGTGATTGACATTTGTGATTTGAAATAAATTAAAATTTTATATTTAAATGGAAATGAAAAAATGAAAAATTAAAGTGGATATCACTCTAATTAAATCTAATTAGCTAGGGCATACAGATACAATAATTCTGTATCGATTGCAGGAAAAAAAATTCTGCTTATAAAATCTGAAAGACTTACCAGAGCCCCATGATGGCTGCAGGATCCCCAGTGCGACGAAAACCAACGGCAGTACACAAGCCATGGTGACACACTTCAAAATGTACCATCAAGGTTTGTTTTGTGCAATTTATACCCTTCATTAATTAAGCAATCATACCTATTAACAGTCTCATAATCAGTGTTAACGGCTATCGGCTATTTTTAATAAACCAGATTAAAAATCATATTATATTTTTATTTCCAGAATCGTATAGGTATCTAATTATTTTTATCAATATGTTTTGACGATAACCGTCATTGAATTTAATTTGAGATGAATATCTGGGAAACGATTAAAATGCTTCTATGTCCACCAAACAAGCTCTCAACGATTAAATTTTTAATTCAGAGTTCACAGTACATTAGGAACCTTACCATTTCCGAGCGAAATGAAAAAAACTGAAATGTCAAGCTCAACTTCTGGAACTGTGCGAACTCGGTTGACACGTCTTTATAAAGACTATAGGACCTAACGAAGGTAATAAAACGATATCCAGCTTGCTGGGAATTAGTCCCTGGAAATTATATAATCTTCTTTGCCTAAGAAGTTTAACGATTAAAATAATACTTTAAAGTTTCACGCATTTGCTTGAAAGAGATAACGTTATTTGACTTTTTTTTTAAACTAAGCGTCTTGAAGATCTTGACATCAAACGCCATGTACCCTGATACAACTATAAGTACAACTCTTCTGGCCAGCTCTTTTGTGCCCCTGTGAACCTACCTTTAAAACCAAATTTGGTATCGCAAGCAATATCAGAGCCCATCACAATAAAAGCAACCCGGTACAAAAATTGTTTTGGAGACGTCGTCATACGGTGTGGACGACATGATGGTATAAAAAAGGTATCATTTAAGTAAAAAATGTTACCTTATACTTAATATTCATAAACAAAATGAAACCCTCACACCTAATAATATCAGTGAGTCTTTAAAAAAATGCAACTTAAGGGATTTATACCACCCGACGGCTCATTTCACCGGTTCTAATCAAGAAGCCCCATTTTAATCGCGTCATATCTCGATGACATTACAATATTTAGCGTGTAAACGCAAAACGTCAGAATATATTTGACAGCTGCACAAAAGAGTTCCGGCGCTGACTTCCGCGCCATTGTGGGCGTTCGTCCGGCACCGGCCGTGATTAACGTCTATCATCCGTCATCCGTCATCCGCCACTGCACCGTGACGAGGTGCTGGGATACTTTGGCGAGTTCTTATGTTTATTGGTACCTTCTTATGGCTATTTGAAACTGTAAGATGCTAACTAAGAATAGATAAATTAAGGAAACATTTCTAATATTTTATTTTATTTATTCAATAAGCTAACACGACATTACAGCATACGCCAATGCGTCATGAAACTAAGAGTAAAATTTATAAAAAGGAAACAATATACAATAAACTTGTAAAAAAACATAATTAATTAATTAAGATTTAGGCGATGTAACAGCGTGGCTCCGTTGCGTCGTCTGAACCGGCGTAGGATTCGGCAGGTTGCCCCGGAACCGCAAAGAAAAGCAGAAAGAGGCGGTTGCGCGGACAGTTGTGTGCAATGCGCGCTGCGACGTAAACGCAATGATGATTAATTAAATTAAATATTTAATTGCGAAATTAGCGCGGCCCGGCCGCCGCTAACGACGTGACGCGATGAGCGCTTTAAAACAAAGTGCGCCCGTCGTGAACGAGTTCCTGGCCTTTCTGCAACAGAAGGAGAAGGTGGTGCGGGAAGGAGGGATGGACTTGGAGACCGCTGTACGATTCAGCTCCTGGGCATCGACTTTCACCGTCGATGATTACTGTACAGCGAAGCAAGTGCTGTGTCATTACCTAGGAATCGCCGGCACGTATATTCCCCACCGAAGAGGGGACGAAAGAGGAGAGAAAACCTTTGGGGATGTAACTCAAAGAGTACGAAGACCGCCTTCCAGAGTTCGTGACTGAAGCTAGCCTACCGTCTGATCCTCTGGATGACGTGGACATTTGCAGCTTGTTGAAGAAAATCGTGGCCCTGAAGACAAGTTTAGTTTATTAGTTTATTTTTACTATATTTGTGTACAATAAAGTGCTTACAAACAAACAAACAAACAAACAAACAAGTTTTGCCGAAGTTATCGTGAAGTTTGATGCTGCCCAAATTACTATTGCCGAGTTACGCAATGAAGTCACCAGTCTAACTCGGTCCGCGGTGTCAAATTTCAAGTTCATTTCAATTTCAAGTCCGACCCGGTGCTTGCCCTGAGTCGGTCCGTTTGCCTGCTGACGCTATAAAATGCGCCGCACGTGCCGCCCCGCCGCCCGCGCAGCCCCCGCGTGAGCGCCCGCTCCCTGCCTCCTCGAAGTTACGTCAGCGTGCTTACGCTGACGTCGCCGGAAAGCCTGTCGCAGCTAACCGGATCAACTCACTCTCGAAGGCGGGTGAAGTAAAGGTTCCCCACAAGGTGAAGATCTCCCGCACCAAGGAGGATAAGGAGGGATTCACGCTAGTGGAGAGGAAGAGGAAGGCGCACAGGGCGCCTCGTAACACTCAGTGTGGTGCAACCGAGGCGGTGAATTCAGGCCTACGTGTCGCTACACCGACACCACGTCACGTTAGCTTTTCTTTTTCGCGGGTCTCATTCTTCTTCCTAGCATTATTTTAGCGGATATATCATATCCGGGGCTTATTTGTGTAAAACTTTGAAAACGACGCTCCGACGTTTCAAGGGCGACATTGCCCCCGTGGTCCCGGAGAAAGACTGGCTGAGGTTGACATCAACATCTTCTAGCTGCGTGGATTTTACGAACTACCCGCATTTGGTCTTGATTATCAACTTGAATATTTTGCACACTAGGAATGTGACTCTGACACACTACACTCACGATGTACGATTTTTGAGCCGGTGATATTCGATTACGCTTATATTTATTAATGACCGGATTACATGTAGACGCGCGAGATTCTAAAACCGTCATACTGATTGAAATTGGGATATTTCAATCAGGAACTTTCAAGGAAAATAGTTTTAATGATGGTTAATTATATAATAATTATACAATTTTTGTTTCTTACAAAAAGTTATACTTTCTTAGTAAGAGACTGTACATGCATTGTAGCGCTGCGAAGATACTCCTTTTTGCTTGTTATGGTCATTGGTCATGGTATATACTCGTATATACCTACTAAAAGCCTTTCTTGGTTCGCTAATTGTGACGGACGGACTACGGAACTCTATACTGAGCGTGGCCCGACATGCTCTTGGCCGGTTTTTATATATTAAAATGCGTTGCGGCTCATTTCATGATGAATGACTAGCGTTTTATGGGATCGTAAACAGTAAACAGCCCTTCTGCATTCTGTTTATGGGGTTGACCTGGATAGTATAGTAGAAGCGGGTAACTATATTAACAAACCTACTTAATAAAGTTTTTTGTTAAGGTGAGCGAGGATCATCATACTAAAGCCTATTCTTTTATTCCGGAGACTAATGTGACGTTTCGTGTGTTGCCTGTTTTTTACATTTCATAAATAGTGATGAACCACAACCGACTCTAAACAAAAAGATTTAGGGGTACCTAAGGTACATGTTTGTAGTACAGAGAGGAATTATCTGTAATACAAATGAGTAGATAAAATGCGACGCTAAAAAAAAGTTAGGTACGGAAAAATATCACCTATTTATGGATATTTAGTAACTTTCTAGCAACATCATATTATCACTGTCCCTAAGTTTCCAACAATGCCATATAGTTTAAAAGTAAAATACAATGAAGATCTTGTTGTTTGTTACTTATTTCCACTACACATGTAAAAAAATCGAACAAATTAATTATATTTTTGCGCAGCACTAGTTGTTTCAAGCTTGTATCATTATTTTTGCGTTTGACATTTGTGGTATTTACACAAACTCTTTGGTTTCAAAATATTATAATTTATTTTTTTTATAATTATACAATTATAATTAAGACAAAAATGTATGTCCGATTGATGTTATTTAAATAATGCCTTGGTTTCGACAATGCGAAATTATTACATTATTTACGGTTTTTTTTAATGAGAAAGCTACTTTCTTTTATTTAATTTCGCACGTGTGCGAGAAAGAGCCACTTTCTATGCATAAGTTTACCCTTGAAAATAGCGCTTTCCGAGCTAATGCGTTGTAAAATATAGTTTCAAAAAAAAAAAAAAGTTTCAAAATCTTTAATGTCATAAAACACATGTCAATTATATATATATATAATATATTAATATATATATATATTATGAAAATTTGGCCCTTTATGAATAACGGCAATAGTATATATACTTTTACTATACATATTTATGTAAACGGTGATTTACCAACGGTGGTGACCATTAACGTATCAATAATTACTATATTCAGTGTATCTACGTATATCTACCTCTTACTTTTTTTGTTACACCTACTTGAATGAAGTTGTCTGCCTTTCTTCGTTTTTTTTTTAATTTTATTTATTGTAAATTTATATGTTTTTACTTTTTATTTTTATCTTAATTGTTTTGTAAAATGGGTAAAGTAACGCGACGTGTACTTTTGCAGCCGCTCTAGTCGCCGCCACAGTTTCGGGCAGGCTGAAAACCAGCGCTGGAACCACGCCGTAGAGGCGAGATTTCCAGCACATAGCTGAGACTGTCCTATTGTCACACTGTCCTTTTTTAAATAAAATAAATAATGTTTAAGTTTAGCCTAGAGTGTATAAGTCTTTGTTAATATTAATGTAATGTTTTTTTTTGTGACAATAAATTATTTTTCTTTCTTTCTTTCTTTTCTTTCATTTATCTAAATTGTTTAAATTCTGATAATATAATCGGAATTAAATGTTATAACTGTTCGTAATAATATTGAAACCACAATTAGTTGTATCGAAACAGACAGGAAATTGTAAATGAAACTTAACGATTATTTATAATAAGCTATTCTTGTTTTTCAAGCCAACAACTAATTTATTTTAACGATATTGTTAGTAGGTATATAAATGGATACAAATATATTTAACATTCAACCGTGATTTCGGCCACAATTTCCCTAAATTGTTAACTTTCGACCCCATTTTATTTATATAAAGGAAAGAATTAACAATTTTGAAAATAGTTTGCCAAAGACTTTCGTAACCCGCTTATACTTAGAAAACGAACTAAAGACTAACCCTAAGAAATGTCTGGTCCATAAATATACTATCTCATGATGAATAGTGCCAATTTGCGACATTATAACGGGGATAAAGATAGCTGATTGCTAGCATATTTTATCACTACTCTCGCAATCTCTAATATTACTAAACAACACCTTCAAACGCAACCTTAAATTCTAAGCCATAGAGTGTATTTTAAATTAACGACGAAAGCGCGATACGAGCTTCCAAAGTAAGCAGTCGATATTTCAGTAGTCGCGCGTCCACTTTGCATTCATTCGCTCAGTTTTAAAATGTCTTATCTTCTGTTACCATGACGGTACTTGTGACGTTTTGTGGTACAAACAATAGCACTCTTAACTGATCAGCGTTCGACCTTATGCCAATGCAATAGAGATTACATATAGTCAATCGACAGAGTTGGTGAGTAGGTACGTGCTTATAAGGGACGTTGGCGTTACGTGTCGAAGTAGATCGAGGGCGAATTAGTTGGAACGGGTTGTGAGATGAGGAGTTAGCTCAATGCTTAAACTTGAATTTTTTTTATGAAAAGTTCTTCAGCCTAATGTTTTCGACATCGAATCGAGTCAAGATTTTAAAATTAGAATCTTGAAAGGAGCGTTTACGAACTACGGCGTAGCACTTGTAGCATCAGCAACATTCATTCTTTGTTTACTTTTAACCCATAATACAAGATCAAACCTGCAGTTGCCAATGAATTTGGAACTTATGTACAAAATATTATTTCATATGTATTTTCCAATCGGTTTTCGATGAGGGAAAACATCCTGATAAAACCGGACTCATCCCAATAAGGCCTAGTTTCCTCTTTGGGTTAGTAGATCGAAAGGCAGTCACTTTCGTAAATCTTGAGATTAGGTTGCCAAAGTGGACCAGCAAATAAGAGATGGCAGGTATTAATTAATACTAAGACTGGTCCGGATAGGTATTATGGAACTTAATATGTTGCCATAATGGAAAGGAACAAGTTGTTACTCACTAACGACGACGTCACTGACAGCTAGCTGTCTCATTCGCACATGACAAAATTATATATTTATTTAGTCCAACCAAAAGTGGCGTCTACGATGACGTCATGACGGTGTCACCTTGTTTATTCCCACTATGGTGAAGTTTGTATGTTACAATAAAGGGTTATTTTTTATTTTCATTGGCTCTTGCTTGTCAGTCTTCCTTTATGACGCCAAGTTAGTGATATCATAAATGCAAAAGTAACTCTGGCATACTAAAACCGCTGAACGGATTAAGATAAAGATGAAATTTGGTATGGGGATAGTTTGACTCCATTGAAGGACGTAGGATAGTTTTGCCACGAAAATATGCAGACGAAGTCGCGGGCAAAAGCTAGTGTATAATATGACAGAGAAAGTACATAACATAGCAAATAATAAATAAATGAAATATTTCGGACATTCATAGAATTTTGTTAGTAACTTATAATTAGGTAAATACATTATATAAGCTATGTTAGTAAACATATGTATACAAAAAACATTAACAAATACTTAAACGTACACATGCTCATTAGGGAAGCAAGCGGGGAAGTGGGGGGGGGGCACTTCCCCGCTTGCTAATAGGCATGCCAGTAATGAGCATATGTAAAAGTACCTTAAATATATCAGAAAATAAGTACCTACACGATTAGTACCTGTAGTAGGTACGATTATTTATTTGGTGGTGAGGATTCTCAAAGTCAAACCGTCACCCTAAAACCGATACTCTATGAGAATTGATGTCTAACTGCGGTTAGTTGGACACTGATATGACACGCGACTCTAACGTAATTGGATCCCTGTCATAAAGCGCTGTCACAGGATATGTATGCAATTATAGCAGTAGCTTAACTACTTCAGATATACTTCATCTAGGTTTAATTGATCTTCAAATAAAACTACAGATTAATAAGTTTATATAACTATTTCAGATATATATAACTAACAATATATATATATATATACAGTAAGTTACAAGCTATACCTACCTTAGATCTAAAATAGGCATTGTATTATCCTAAACATTAATATTATCCTAAATATTAAAAATATAAAAATGATCCTAACTTTTTTTTTATAAGAATAAAAAACCTTTCTTTTTTTCTTACAATTTTTATGGTAGGTATTATAGTACCGTCTTATAAATAAAGTATAAAAAATTGGTTTACGTGATAAAAAAATATCAAGGATGTTATTGTTGATGTTACTGGTGACCGAAGAGCTGGTGGCTTCCTCGCACAACGTATCAGCATTGCGATACAACGAGGAAATGCTGCCAGCATCCTAGGTACAATGCCTCAAGGACCTACTTTAGATTTAAGGTAGGTAGAGGTAGGTAGTTAGGTAAGTTACACTTACTGTATATATTTCGAGAATAAATGATTTTATTTATTAGGAAAAACAAACTCTCATACTAACTCCGTGCTAACTAGTGACCTAATCTGTCGATACATGTGGCTGATGTCAAATTTCTACTTGTATTTCAATCTTGTTGCCAAGCATTTTAGTGCCTAATTTGAGTCGTATAAGAAAAAAATGGCTTTTATTATAAAAGTACCTTATTTTAATATTTTTCCGATTAACATTAATTCTAATATAACTATTAAGAAAGAAACATAAAAATCAGTGGCTTATTTAAATTATTTTAATGTTTGAAGAACGTGGGCGTTAACTACATTATAAACGCTGTCCCATATATTTTACACTGGGCGTTTAGCTGAAATTGCGTTTTTTATCTTGGGCGTTACGAGGTTTTAATAAAATTACGGATAAACACTCACGTATTTTATTATAATTTAACTTACGTTATATTAACGTTGAATTACTGCTTTCTATTTCCTCTGTGGCGCTGTCCACCGAAGATGGTCATTCGTAATACGTTGAGAAATTTATAGCCCTAAGTTTGAGTACGGTCAGCAGATCAAGTTTCACTGATAATTTGTACTCAAAATGCTATACAGCTCTTATTATGTTGATATAGAGTCGCGAGTACTTTGGCAAAATATTTTCAATACTTTGGCCGAATAATAAGTATCTGTTGCTAACTGTATCTACCTAATTCAGATTCATGGTTGGTTTATGGCGTTTGTAATTATGATGAGTTGACTTGGAATTTGTGTGAAGAGCTCTTAAAACTAGGAAGGAGTGATGTAGTGTTGTGAGTCATATTGGATAGGTTTCCCTAAGGTTAAGTCGTTTTGACCTACATAAGTATTAGTCTTTAACAACCAATTAAATGTTCTGATAACTTAAACAGAAATTATGTGCACTATGGGCTATGTGTGAGTGCCGGAAATGACGCTGAATCAATGTAATACTTTGGTAACTTCTCGATGATTTCCGTTGAAAAGATGCTATTCATTCTGCCAAGTGAAACTACCTATTCAAACGTTCACAAGAATTCCATTTTCTGGGTAGGTAAGTAAAGTTCAGTCAGGTTATCATAGAGTTTTCAATTTAAAGGTTTTTTTTAATAAAAACTTTTGATTGCCATGTCGCGTAATTTTCGCAAAAGTAAATAATACCTGTACTTCCCGCTTTCATTTTTAGGAACCATCGTTGGATTCGTTGGCAGTGTTTTTATTGTTTGTAGAGAAGTGGTTTTGAAAAATGGTTAACGATTTGTTAGCCCGGCCTGCAGCCAGACAGGTCCCATTGCGTGCATTCTGTAAATTGTTCACGGATCTCAACTGGTAGGTACAGTTCTCTTTTGCTTCCCGGCTTGCCACTGTTCAGGGAGGCTGGAGTCCGCTTTGGCAAATAATCACAAGATATGGCTTAGGTGCTAGTTTTACGAAAACTACTGCCATCTAACCTTCGAACCCTACTAACTAGGCCTTATTAATAGTCCGGTTTCATCACGATGGTTTCCTTCAGCGAAAAGCAAATAATATTTCGTACATAAGTTCCGAAGTTCTCATTGGTACGAGCCGGGATTAACCAGGTGCTTGCCACTGAGCTGCCAATCCGTCGCAGTTAGCCCAATGCTCTCAACTGGACCAGTTACTTACGCCTCTTATTTTTCTAATCTTAAGCTAGTACAAGACACGCATTTGATCGCATGTCCCTACACATTAGTCTCTAACGACGTGTTGACATTGATCTCGCGTTACGAGGGATCGCGTTCATTACGGAAGCTAACGAAGGTCCCTTGATTGACGCGGGTGCGGAAAACAACAATAAGAATACATGTACAAATATGCTTAGGTATATTGTCACGTATATTAATAGGGACGCGAACATATCTAAATACTTATATAAGCTGTTAGTAGAGCTCCGGCATGATTATTACGCGGATAAAAATGGAATTTAGTTGCTCGAGTTCTGCTCAAAGGAAGTCGCGGGCTGAGACAGTCTGGCGACGAATTCGACAAGTACTCGTATTTCTGTTATTGTGCGAGTCGAGTAGGAAACTTTTAAAATAAGTATTTAAATAATGAAACAATTTAAAACGGATTAATCACGAATATTAACAGGGTTTTAATGATCATTATCATTTAACCTGTGATAACGAGTGCTGTAAAGGGCTCGAAACGTAGGGTCATGATGTTAATATAAGTACGCTACTAATCCTAAGTGTTTCATTTCAATGAATACTAATCGCGGTAACATAAGACAATATTATATTTAAGTGATATCAGAAGATATAGAATGTTTTGGGGCAATGTAGGACAGTGTTGTACTTGAGGTACCCCTTGCAAAATCATCTTAACTTAAACAATACACAGATATACAAAGTAGTTCCCGTAAATCTGGCCAAACCTAATTTGTGACTTATAAAAGTAAAACCCATCAAAATGGTGGTTATTTAAATACTCGATTACCTACTCGACTTTTTGACTTAATTTTAAATAGCGATTATAAATTACACGGATTCGCAAGTCGCTCCGCGGCGGTGAGTTGGGCTTAAATGTCTGCTAAAGAAAACACCACATTTATAAATGAAACACATAATTTATTAGCAAGAGTTTAATAAAAAAAATGCAAAATAATAAAAATATCTCCAAATATTGCCTTAACACTAGGATATCTGTAGGGCTTAACATCCAAAAGTATGAAAAATACACACACATTCTGATGTCTGTGGCACTCTTTGCCGATCAAAAATTAAAAACCATTCGATACGACTCTCCAGCCAATTTTAATTGGTAAAAGTGCAAACTATTATACAGTTAGCCAATTTTTATACAAAATTAAAAACATTGGCACTGGTTTACCCAAAATTGTAGCATTCACAATTCAATTCATTATGAAAAAAAGGTTCTAATGTTTGCATTTTCGTTGGACTAGTATAATGAGTGCGACAATAAAATTGGTAAACATAATCTCGACATGAATACGGTATGTCAGTGTTACACTTCTAGTTATTTTAACAAAAGAAATACATTTTAAATATCGACTTACTCGTAAGTCTTTAACAAATCGATTGAAACTTTTCCTGTCTTTAAAAAATATTTGCAAATAAATTAATTTTAACCATACACACTCTAGAATTCTGGAGAATGGTATATGAACTGCATTATTATAATTAAAAAAAAGACTAAATTGCCTTAAATCTGTTTAGAACTTAATTTCGTTTTTGAGCAGTGTCTAAAAGACATGTCTTTATTTTAATAACGCTATGACAAAAAAATCTAATGAAATGAATGCATTTCTAACTTACCATTCTCTAGACATTCATACCACACATATGTGTATAAAATGCAACGAAAAACTGAAAAATGTGAAAATAATTTGGAAGATTCTTGTTTGGAAACAAATTATTGTCATTCCACAACTTTGGTACGGATCAGGAGTTTGTGCAAAAGTAATTCGTATGACTTGTTATAAAAGTATCTAACATACATTCTTACAAATAAGATGGAATACATTTGTGGTGTGATAAATCTCAAACCTGAAGACCTAAACTGACAATCGGTTGTCGACAACACTTATACAAATGATTGTCGCAGATGTATCGAAGCTACACGTATTTCAACTCAAAAATGATTCCAGAGTAGAATCACAAATGTATACACGTACCTGAAATTACCCAATATAAGAATACAAAATGGATACGTTAATGTGTCCCTCTGTCCTTACACCTCACAGTTTGTGTTTTTTTTCGTTTGCCAAGTTAAGGAAAGAGATACACAATTTATATTTAAGCAATTCGCAATAACAAACCACGAAATGGTGTGTGTTCAGAAGTTGTACAATATTCATCAACTTTAACCTTTTAACCACCATTGTACGATATATAAGACAAACATTTTTCCAGCTCATTTCGCCGAAGTCTGATAAATAAGACAAATCTTCGTGTATTTTCGAGTGACGCGGCGATACGAGCACGCTTAAAGAAACATTCTAAGCGGTAAAAAGGTTATAAAAGTAAGGTAAAAGGTTAATATAAGGCTATAGATTTTTCACACCACTAATACCCGATTAAATAGAAGGATCAAAGTATCTATGTAATATTTCATTTTATGCGATTAAATATGCGACAAAATTATGAAAATGTCATACGAATGGAATTAATTACATTATATTCGTTTAATATAACTTTCAACATTAATTTCAAAGTTATTTAAAACGGTTTAGCAAAACGTATTAACTAAGTACCTCTGTCAAAAGTCATAATAAACTTATGAAAGGATCTAAGTATACCAAAGGTGCGTAGTTTAGTATTGGTGAAATAGCTTTCAGCCATGATATGAATACATTATGTGCAAATGTCAAACTACTAGTATACCTACCATTAAATACATCTGAGCGAACACGAAGCTCATAAATATCTGAACTATATTCCCGACCAGTCTAGATATTTTTGAGACCGTTAAATGTATTTATTTTGTAGGAAATGTAGTATTGGCAATATTGACAAACTTAATTAAAAGAAAATATTCTTTAACCATAAATTAATATTAAAGAAATACGCATGAAAACCATAAGGAATAGCTTTTTGACTAGTAATAAAATTACATCTACTCTATTTATATTTAAGTAATACGAAAGCGTACGTATCTTCCAGTCTGTCTCGCTTGTAAGCCTTCAAATGGAGCGAGATGGAAGATAAAGAGGAAATTCCTCGATATTTAATAAATTTACAAAAATTCATTGCAAGTTACAAAATTTGAATAAACGTACTGATTGACCATGCAAAATCAAAACTAATAATATTCATTTCAGTATCGAATAAATCTGACTTTTCAGGTGGAATGTAACATTTCGCGGGTAAAGGTACCTTATGGCGGGTCACATTATTAACCATACTAATGCGATGAGACGAAACGTAAGCGCCGACCAACCAAAAGGTATCTTTACTCACGTAACGTCACAAAATATGCCTACGGTTTTCAAAAAGTCTGTTTTTCTTTTATTTCATGTCTATGCCAAAGGTGCCTTTATCAAACCGGCAATGTTCCTTTTGGCTAAAAACAAGTATTAGGTATCGCTAGTTGTCTCCCTCTTACCTTAGTCTATTAGTCTACTATAGGAAAAGGGACAACTATAACTTTGCTCGTTCAATCAGTCGCAGTCAATTTACCAAATTTTCTTTACAAAACTAACTAATACGTTATAAATAATGTCGTAATGAGATTCAGTTTAATAAAACATTAAATGATGCCTACAAATAAAATATAGAGTACATAATCAAAAAGACCAAATCACATAGTTTATACCCGCGAGGGTTTATGAATTTAAGGACTACTATCCATTAAACCAAAACAAATCTACTATTAAAATGTTTTCAATGTGAAGTTTTTGGCCAATGATGCACAGTGGCACATAGTTTATTGTTGATAAGGTCTAATTCCAAATGAGTTTTTATGAGTAACTGATATTTGCTGGCCATATGAGCCAATGATGCCCGGCGCACATACCCATTATGGAGATCCGAACAAATTGCCAAATAAGACTTGCAGCAAGTTATGATTTTGGATATAAAAAATAGTAGTCCTAAACTCGGTTCCTTTACGCTAATTACTTGAGCAGATTATACTTATTTTAAAATTAGAAATAACACCTAATCAGCGATTCAAACATCTTCAAACAATTGACAATCCATCGAAACGATAAATCAAAACGTCATTTTTAGAAGCTAATTGAAAGGTCTGAGCAATCTATAATTTATTTATTTCTTAATTCATTTATTTTAACATATAGGAACCGAGTTGTAATCAACATTGTAAATAAATTATGTTGAGACAGAACTCTTTGGCTGCTTGAGCAAAACGTGTGATGTATGGCATCAACTAGCAACACTAAACGCACTATATAATAATATATATGATTCTGTATACAATATAAATTAACCGGTGTCATCTACTGGAGATATAGAACCGGTAAGAACCGGTAAAAAAATCCGATACCCGGTTTAGAGTGTAGCCTCCAGTGGATCGTCACCCTAATAATCATATCATAGAAATACAATGCGTAGAAAAAAACAATCGTCAATTCCCTAATGTAAAGGTACCCTATATTTCCTTATCTATATATACGCGTTACGATTTACATAGTAACAATATTTAAATACATAAAGTACGTATAAATAAATGCATTTCGTATGGCAAACGTAGGAATGTTACGTTCCTTGGCCGCTTCACACAATGGTCAATCATACAGGACGTAGCTATACAGCAGAACGGGATGGCAGTATTGCATAGCCCCTCTTACTCATAACTGCGTCCCTTATCACCGCCCATCATGGCCCATTGTGTGGAGCGGCCATCTGAGTTAGGTAAGGGGACTATTCTTACGCAATAGACGTCTTCATATCGATATAGAAATTGTATACAATGATAGTGTATTTCCACTAATCACATCTATTTATCTTTTTGTCTTATGAGACATACATACATGTAAGAGTGGGATGAAAGCGTAGTATAAATCAGTTAGGGCCACTTGCACCAACCGGGTTTTGCCAAGTAGGGAGCCGCCTCATGGGAAGCCAGTTTTTGAAGCTGTTCACATTCAGATGTTCTCTTACTACTTTGTGTAAAAAATTACGGAAACTCATGGAAGTAACCTTAAGTTAAGGGGCTGACAACAGCCGAGTCAGCGCACACTGTCTATTTGTATTGGAATAAACGAGCACACCGGGTAGCCTACTTTTATTACACAAAATATTAAATTAACTTTGGGTTAGTTCACTACCCATAGTTGACACAAGTGCTATAAAGGACCATAGTGATCTAACATTATCAATTGATATGATATTTATTGCGTAACAGTAGTTCCTAAAATGAAGTGAACATTGGAATATGTGCGATCGTTCATAATTAATTTAGTTAATAGTTCGTAGTGCATTACTGTAGATTACATTAGGTTATCTAATATAATATATCACTTCGCCACAACACTTCGGGAATTAATCGAATTTCTAAAATTAAAAACAATGAAAACAGGGTCATTTTGTATGGAATTCTACACGAGGCGTAAATGATTCGACAGATTTAAAACTCGTACTCTTTATTATACAGTCAAACAATTGGAACTCAGTGGCCTAGAGTCAGACTATGTCATAGTGACGCGATAAATCAGATTGTAAGAAATCTCTTACTGATTGTCATTATAACATGTGGCCTAGGGTTCCAATTGGTTGGCTGTATTGAATGCCACGCCTTAATGATTTGACAGTGCTAAAAAGAAGCTGATTTGACTTCTCAATCATCACTATTTAACCTTTTCGAGGCGTCATCAAAGTCCCCAAAACAGAAGCCATTTTCTACTTTTAGGTCATGCATGTTGCTCTGTGGTTAGTGACGGATTAAGTCGTCGTTGGTGTTGGATCTTTGCTAATACATCCGTTATAGACGTCGAAAAGGATAATGTATTTGTATAGTCCAAGTTTGTCGAGTTTCTCGGCCCTCCCTGTATAGAAAATGAACCTGTTTTCAATGAATTTCAGTGTATAATCAGTGAGTACTAATGAGCATTGCTTAACAGTCAGAGTTTGGTCGAACGTGAGATCAAAATAAATACTCGACACGGTTTTACATACCCTTGATAATGTCATGATTGTAACCAGACCAAATAATTCGAGTTCCAATGATAACGCTGTTCAGTTTTAACAAGTTATTTTAAACTGTATCGTAAAGCTTCTAGGTGCATTGTATGTTGTACTCGTTATCAGTATAACCGTTGGAAATGGTGGCCTCATGAAAAATATTGTATAGAAAACCGCGTCTGTTTTTGTAAAATGTTTGCTGAGCTACAATGAAAAGTTCATACTTCAGTTTTTCTTTAAAAGGCCACGAAAATGAGGCAAAATTTAAACCCTTAAAGCATAGATAGCCGTAGATATTTTATATGTTCCCACTTCCAAACAACGTTTGTGCATTTTTTAGTCTGGGCTGACGTCAATTTGACATGTCTATTACTGTGTAACGAACAAATAGCAATACAACAAGTCAGTAAAACATTTTGATAATGAAAATGTAAGACATGACTAGTATAGTTGTCTATGTTTGAAGGTTTAACCTAATATTTATTTATTAAAATACGGCTTTATGACAGATACGGCTCATTACTTAATTAAAGAATACAAGTTTGACTTTATTAAGAATGTACGAGTATATCATTGTACCTCCGAAAACATTTTACAAAGAAAATAATACTTGAAATACAAATCGTACGTAGTCCAGCTACCTTACCATTCTTGTGAAGCTACGTTTAGTCGGAAAAAAGTTCTATAAAATATGTATCGAGGTCCATATTCGTAGGGGCTGGGTATTCTACGCGGTTTTCGCATTAGTACAGTCTTATGCCACTTGCGTCAAGGGTCAGCTAACCCGGAGTTAGCCATACTGTATAAACGCTTGACTCCGGGAGTGGTAAACCCTGGGTGACGTAAGTGGCGCTTATGTCACTTTCACATGACGTTTGCCGTATGACGATTTGATGCATACCACACGGGAAACTCAAATACTCGTAGATGTGACATTTAGACATGTTTAAAACAGTACTTATTTGTTTTACCATAAATTAGTTTAGGCATTTTCGAAAAAAAATTAATAAACATGTAAAATATAACAAAAACAAGTCTTGTATTTTCAATGATAATATCTCAAATTATCAATCGAGTATGTTTCTAATGGCTTTGTCATAAATAATTGCCATTGACAATCGCTCTGCTCCGTCTTCCATTATTTTATCATTTGTTTGTGTCAGAATAAAAAGTGATTGCATAATTTTGATGAATATAAGTAAACATAACAAAATTCTGCAACTTTGGTTTCGTAAAATGTCATAAAATAAATAAGTACTGTGTCAAACAGGTTTAAGAATCGTTGCGATTATTTTCCCGCGCAGTTTAATGTCTATATCGCTAAGCTATCTCTAAAGATATACAAAAAGGGGCTTTTATATGCATTGTCGAAAACTTCTTACACTTACAGTCTGTAGCTTCAAGTGGCCTAAACTATAAGCAGATGTATTAAAATACTTATATCGGCGCACACTAGTGTGCGTAGGGCAGCCGCCGCAGCCGGACGCATGACACATGAATAAGGTACATGGACTGTTCCGAAACATGTCTAGCTATTTTCGACTTTATTGACGTGAGTAGCCCGTTATAAGTATTTTAATATAAGCCAAACACACCTAAGTTGTAAAAAGATGTTATATTTTAAAGAGACCAGGGCCAGATATGAACTGTCGTCTTCAGCTTTTATGGCTAACCTCTGGGTTACTCGGTCACGCCAGCGCTCTTACGTTTCTTGAGCATATATGTATATTGTATAAGCAATTCTAAAAAGGTTCAGCGCTGTTTGACCAGTGCATGCAAACCAAAGGGACAAAAACATCGACACGCCCTTATGCACTTAACAATAGTACAGATCGATTCACTAAAGCCGGTGCGGGAAATGTATGAAACTGTAATTAATCTCATAGACAAGTGTTCACATATTTTTGTCCGGATAACCCGATACTTTAGCCCTTTACCTGTGCATGCACTAGCCTGTCACCTATATCCCTATTTTACACGATCCATAGACACAACAGGCTGTTTGATGAGATTATCAAAGACCCATACTACAGTCGACTTCATAAATATCAGTGCAGTCTGAATGCATAATAAACACGACCTTATTGTCAATGTCCTAAGGGTGTACTGATATTTTTAGCTTTGGAAATGCTCATATATTTATGAACTCGACAAAATTTTTTTGCCTACAAAGTTGTGCCATGGTGACAACCAATTTTGAGTCTTATTGTAAGTTAGCCAAGGTGTATATTTCTGTGGCGGTGTAAGAAGTTGGATGGCAGCTCACTGGTCCCACTCTGCTTCGTCGACGCCTTCCATGTTGTCCTGCTCTAGCTTTAGGTTCATCGCCACCTTCGCGCTCATTGATTTCATTATCTGTTGGCAGTAAAGTAATTGTAAAAAAAAGACACATTGTTATAGGTAAAAACTTAGTAGTAAGTCACTTGTTGTATATAGTAGTGAGCTATTCGAATAGGCATTTGTTTTGTTTGTGTTCAAATTTTAAACATGTATTGTCTATTCGAATAACTCACTAAGTACTACATACAGTAGCCGGCAATCAACTTGAACCAATGACCTTGCATGCGCAGAACCGAATTTTAGGGGCATTTGGTGGTGCGGGGCGGGGCGCGACGGAGGGGCGACCGCGGCGCTCACGCAATTGGTCAGTCAGTTGAAGTTTGTGCCCCGCGCCGCTTTCACGCCCCGCTGTCTCCAGAATACACTTGTGTGCATTAAAAAGTGACTCGTTAATACTCGTAGTTAAGTTTTTTGTTATAATTTGTTATCGTTTTTATGTTATATTTTATTGTTGTTAAGTAATTCGTAATACAATATACAAGTCGAACCATGCCGAAGCGAAGCAATACTGTGTTAAAGAGACAAGCTAGAAAAATGGTGTACGATGTGTATTGTTTTATGAAAAGTCATGGAAAGACCGATTTGGAAACATTTAAAAATACCGCCGAAGCTACAAAGACATCTGTAAGCACTGTGAAGCGAATTGTTAAAAAAGCCCAAGGTTCCGATTTACTCACCGTGTTTCGAACGCCTGGCAAAAAAAGAACAGGACAGAAGAAAGTGACCGGAATCGATAATTTCGACCAGAATGTAATAAGAAGATGCATCCATAATTATCATCGGACAAATGAAGAATTCCCTACCGCGGAAAAACTCCGTAAGAAACTATCAGATGACATAGGTTTTAATGGCTCTGAACGGAGTTTACGCAGGATTATTAAAGACTTGGGGTTCAGGTGGAAAAGAACCGAAAACAACAGACGATTGCTTATTGAGAAAAGTAATATTAGGTCATTGCGTATAGGATATTTGGAGCAAATAATTAAATACCGTCGAGAAGGACGACCGATCGTCTACACGGGTATGTCAAACAAGATAACAGAGAAAATTTGTGTAAATTATATAATTTGCAATAAATATAAAGCTAACCATTTTTTTGCACGTAATTGTACGATGCGCAAACTTTCCCCCACCATGCCGACTCTGGGTCAAGTTGTTTGCCGGCTACTGTACAACAGGTGACTTCCTTAAGTTTTTCACCTATAGCACAGTTAGAAACAACATAATTTTGACAAGTTTAGAGATTTCACGGCAACTAGGGCTTGCAATATCGGAACTGATTTCCAATTCCGGGATTCATTTCGAGATTGGCCTTCAATTCCGGAATTCCGGAACTGGTTCCGGGATTTGAAAAATTATGATTTTATGGCAATTTTTTTTAAATACCGGTTTTTTACGATTAGTACATAACATATATTTATTAATCAATGAAAACGTGTAATCTTACGCTACTTTAAAGAAACAACAGCAAGGGTTTAACAGAGTTGTTATTTTTTTTAATAATCATTAAAGGATCTCACAAGCCAAGCTAAGATTGTCTATTTCGAAGAGTTTGGTTATAGTTTAAAGTGGTGTAGCAACAGGAATAACCTACTTTAGAAAACTTTATGCTTAATTGGCCAATTCCTCGGTTGTTAATTTAATAAGGTTATTTTCCGAATCAATAATTTAGGCATTTGTACCTTATCGATTAACTAAGTGGTACTTTTTGCAGGAAAACGTCAGCCTTCGTTCTTCATTCTTTTATGTCAGATTAATTCCCATAAGTGCTAAATAAAATTAATTTTTAACACTTATTTTTGCGTAGCCAAACAAGTAAGGCTATCAAAATAAAAAAAATCTTCAAGCTAAGGCTAAAAAAACAATGTAAGGCAATCATCGCTCCATTTTTTTGGAACTTCTGTCGAACACACAAAGAAAACATATAAAAAAATATGTTAGATTAGAGGCCAAAATTGTCTATTATGTATTGTATCGTATCGAATACAATAAAACTTAGTTACCTACAACGTTACGATTACAAATTAATATTAGGCTGGTAGTCATGTTATGGTATGGCGACAGTGGCAAAGTTTTTGAATACAAATCTTTAACACATCTACATCGTTTAGCGCGCATAACACTCAATTTAAGGCTAAAACTCACAAACAACAGTTTTTTAACAGTATTGCAATAAGAACTCATTATTTAAATACCGAAAAGCAACAACTGAAAAAGATAAAGGTAAGATATTTTTAGCTTCAACCTTTTGGTCTACTATCGTGAACGGAGAACAATCGAAAATGTATTTATCCTGCTCTAAAGCACTTGCTTCTTTGGGCGAAAGATGTGCAGATTCAAAGTATTGATGCTTGTGGTACCTAAGCCTTCGGAGTCCAAAAGTAAGGAACATTTATCTGCACACGGAATATATATAATTCATCAATCTAATACATTTAGTGGTAGTTTTGCGAAATAACTATGCCAATTGAAATTAAACACTAGAATGGATTAATCGCGTTTATTAACACCATGACCCGACGTTTCGAGCCCTTTACAGTTTTCTTGCTGCTTCTTTCTGCCCCATAAGCCAGTTAGAGAAGCGTTCGTAAATTGTACGTATGTTTTACAGGGTTTTTTTTTATTATTAAATTAAACGCGATTAATCCGTTCTAAAGTGTTTAATTTCAACGAATAACCATCGCAGTAACAGCAGACAATATTATAACATTTATAACCATGTCAATATTAAACGTTTCCGTCAAATAATAGGGTAATTTAAATTCCGGAATTTTCGAGATTGAGGGTGTCAATCCCGGAACTGTAATCTCGGAAAAATAGTCCGAGATTCCGGGATTTCGAGATTCCGGAATTCCGGGATGCAAGCCCTAACGGCAACAGTGTAATAGAAAATTCTACTTAAACTAAATGACGGGATTTTTACAAAAAGAACATAACTACACTGAGTATAATTTTACAGGAGAGCGATAAAACTAATTTTCTCTTTGAATAATAACGATTGAAGCTTGATTTTCAGGGAGGTTGTAGATATATGGTCACGAAGTTAGAAATATCTATTTATTTGTTTTGAGACTTTCTATTTTGCATAAAAGATTTGCTTTCTATTTTGCAGTTTTTGTAAAATTTAGGTTAGTTACGTTGTTTTTGTGCAAAGTTGAGTAACTATTTTTCCTAAAATATTTTTTTTATATTTAATGTTTTTATGACATCCACTAAGTTTCTCTTAATTTAAGTGAATATATCATTTATTTTACTGTTGCTCTTAATTCAGTGTTTTTAATGTAAGTTTTTAAGTACATATTAGTATGGAGGATATTTTAATTGCATATTTTGACAAACATAATCGTTTTTGGACTACCATTTTTTCACCGTTCGTAAATATTTTGGACTTGAACAAGATGACATCAAAAACACAAATCCGAAAAATTTTTTAGGTATGTTGTTTTTGTAAACACCCCTTCAAATATATCTTCTTCCTAGGGTTTTCTAAGCTTATGTCGCGACTTAGTGAGCCTGGGCCGCTTTGGCAACTAATCCCAACATACTAACCTTCCAACCCTTTCCAAAGATCTCCCGGATTTAATAAGAGTTTAGTGAAAACTTATAACTCACGCTGTCTTGTTTCTCCTTAGGATCGAGGGGCACGTGCGACTTGATCAGGTCCGGCTTGGGTTTCTGCGGCGGCTTCGCTGGCTCCTTCGCCGCGGGCACGGTATGCGCTGACACTGTACAAAGATATCAAAGCGTTTTTCAAAATAAAACCCGAAAACCTAATTCTTCCGAATCTGGACTTGCTTGGGCTCATTCGAATCAGAATCACAAGCTGAATCGATCCTGATAATAAAAAAAGTGGTCCCAAAAAAATCCCTTCCATTACGTCACGTTTCAGTATGAACTTACTATGAGCGTGGCGTAATGGAAACTTAAATTTTATATGGAAATTCTGAGACAATTTTTTTTATTATCAGGATCGAATCAGCTCCTCATACTGATTCGAATAAGCCCAAGCAAGTCCAGATCTGGAAGAATCAGGTTTTTGGGTTCTATTTTGGAAAAAGCTCATCAATGAATTAATATTCAATTTTTTTTTTAACATTTTTTTTTATTTTACTTTTTTTTATTTATTTTTTTTAAGCACGAATCAAATCATTTATTAAATGTTTTGATTCATGTTTTTGTGTTTTTAAGTAGTCACACTACTATATATAAATTATAAATTGAAAGAGATGTCATATACTAAAGAAAAAGTGACCAAGGTCCCCGGTGAGCAGGGCTGGGATCGAACCAGCGACCTCCTGCTTTCGCGGCAGACGCCCTAACCACTGCCAGCCAGCCAGCCGCGCGCCGGCTGCCACGGCGCCCACGTCACCAGCGTCGCCGGGAACAGTGAGATGGATATACTGACGGGGCTGCATGCCGGGCGGCTGCAGGCTGGCGGTGCGCGGCGGCACGAGCTGGCGCGCCAGCCAGCCGCGCGCCGGCTGCCACGGCGCCCACGTCACCAGCGTCGCCGGGAACAGGTCGTCTTGGAACAACTCGCTCTGGAAACATACGGCAGGTGACAATTTACAAAAATAAAACGCTGGTCAAATAAAATTAAAGCTTTCTATCTGAAAACCGTTTTAAACCCATCTTGCCGAGTGATCTGTTCAAAAAAGGCAAGTATGTATGAGTGCCCGAGCCGCGAAGGTGACAACATCACTCTTGTCTGTCCGAATATAACTGCCCGATGCAGTCGAAACATGTCATAAAATACGTGAGAATTAACCGTTGCAATTTCATATAAGTATGTAGGAGTAAAATAAACTCGCTCGATACGGGTTGTTTCTATCCAACCAATCTAAGAAAAGCTATATTTTTAACACGCTTTTATAAGCTTCACTTGTAACTAACTATGTATGTAAGAAAATCTTGGTATCTTAATTTGACCCACTTCCCGGTGTCCGATTATGATAAAATTTTGCACACTCTCTGAGTTCTCATGACAATACATGACTAGCTAAGAAACGTCATTACAAATCCAATATGGCGGCCTCCCCATGATATGGGTATTAAATGAAAGGGTTTGCTGTCAGGAATACGAAAAACATAATCTCGTGACTTAAATCCAACATGGCGGACATCCAAGATAGTGGTCAGGCAATTTGAAATGCACCCCCATGATATGGGTATCAAATGAAAAGGTTTGCTGTCAGGAATACGAAAAAAATAGTTTCGTGACTTAAATCCAAAATGGCGGACATCCAAGACGGCGGACAGGCAATTTGAAATGCACCCCCATGATATGGGTATCAAATGAAAGGGTTTGCTGTCAGGAATACAAAAAAAAAATTGTCTCGTGACTTAAATCCAACATGGCGGACATCCAAGATGGTGGACAGGCAATTTGAAATGCACCCCCATGATATGGGTATCAAATGAAAGGGTTTGCTGTCAGGAATACGAAAAATAGGCTCGTGACTTAAATCCAACATGGCGGACATCCAAGATGGCGGACAGACAATTTGAAATGCACCCCCATGATATGGGTATCAAATGAAAGAGTTTGCTGTAAGGAATATGAAAAAATAGTCTCGTGACTTAAATCCAAAATGGCGGACATCCAAGATGGTGGTCAGGCAATTTGAAATGCACCCCCATGATATGGGTATCAAATGAAAAGGTTTGCTATCAGGAATATGTCAAAAATAGTCTCGTTACTTAAATCCAAAATGGCGGACATCCAAGATGGTGGTCAGGCAATTTGAAATGCACCCCCATGATATGGGTATCAAATAAAAAGGTTTGCTGTCAGGAATACGAAAAAAAAGTCTCGTGACTTAAATCCAACACGGCGGACAACCAAGATGGTGGACAGGCAATTTGAAATGCACCCCCATGATATTAGTATCAAATGAAAGGGTTTGCTGTCAGGAATACGAAAAATAGTCTCGTGACTTAAATCCAACATGGTGGACATCCAAGATGGCGGATAGGCAATTTGAAATGCACCCCCATGATATGGGTATCAAATGATAGGGTTTGCTGAATGGGATACGAAAAAAATAATCACGTGACCTAAATCCAACATGGCGACGTTCCAAGGACATGGAACTAGACTGTTCAAAGCTCAAGGGGAAAACTCCTTGTACCCCTATGATATACATATATGATGGGTATCAAACGAAAGGGTTTGCTGAATGGGATACGCAAAAAAATAATCACGTGACGTAAATCCAACATGGCGACCGTCCCAAGGAAATTGTTTATTGTTTATTTATAATTCTTTAACAATGATTAATTGTGTTTGATGAAATGCAACTAGACTGTTCATAGCTCAAGGGAAAACGCCTTGCAACACTGACGCATTGGCGAAAATGGAAAGAATGCGTGCTAACGCCGTATTAAATTTGGGTGCGTTAATATGTGAATATTGTTAAGTTTGTTACTAATAAATATATTAGAATACCTATTAATATTTTAAATTAATAAGTAGTAAATTAAGTTTGAATAATAATAAGACTAAAAAGTATAAAATAAAAAGAATAGTTTAAAAAACTAAAAAACACGCTTTTAGCACGCACTAAAAATTACAAAATAATTCAGACATTTAGTTGATGATGATGACTCAAGAGTTTTCCCTTTGCCAAATCTTCATTAGATAGCAGGTAAACATAAACAATTTCAGTTCATGACGAACGATAAATGATTACCTATGCGAAATGGTTATAAGTAGTTAATCATCTTAATTAAATATTTACTATGATTTATTTTGAAAGAAAGCGTGGAGCGTTTATGTAATCTTTACTCTTTTTGGACAAAACGCTTTGCGCTTTGCGAACAAACTCTTGAGTCATCAACTAAATGTCTGAATTATTTTGTAATTTTTAGTGCGTGCTAAAAGCGTGTTTTTTAGTTTTTTAAACTATTCTTTTTATTGGTAGTATATGTCCTAGAGAGAGGTAGGAGGTTCTATCCAGCCAATGGGAGCTACCGTATTGTCGCTCACCAGACGGTGCCACTCATGCGTGGGTCATCTGTCTATATGGAAGAATTGTCAGTGACGTTTTGAAATGTTCCCGCAGGACCCACGTTCCACTAGCGCCCCTAGCGGAAAATCGACTCGCGGTAGTCCTCATTTAAGCAAAGCTATATTTTTAGTAGTATATGTCCTATGGCTAAAATGATGATAATCTTAGGTGTTAGTTTTACTTATAAAACTCACCTTTATTCTAGGCACGGTGAAGGACAGCGGCTCGATATTGCCGTTAGTCAGCCTAAGCGCCCGCGCGAATTCCACCTGCAATGAACACATCCGTAAATATACGTTATACAATACGCAAATTATTTTTGTATTTACTCTCGTGAATAAACATTTGATACACGCTTTGTTCACTGTAATATCGGGCTCTAAGGTAAACTGAGTTATTTATAGTTAAAGAAGTTTTTAAGGTTACATCCATTGAAAAAGTCCTAATACAATACCTTCACTATGGCTGGACTTGACCAAACTTTGTAACCAAGACTAACGCTTGCTCTTGGATACTAATGTCAAAATCCCATAGTAATTTGACGTTACTATCTGAGAGTAAGCGTTATTCTCGGAATAAAAATTTGGTAAAACGCAGCTTTAGTCATCTTATTTATCGTAACTTTAATTAATTTACACTTTCAACAAAGGTTGTTATTAAGGTAAATTAACTAAATTCGCGTTAGACCTGTTGGATGTTTAAAACAATGTACAGAACGCAAAAGTTTGAAGTGTTCTAAGTGTCTTGTTTTGCAAAAGTTACCTTGGAGAGTTAATGTTACCTTCTCTACAGCGACCAGTGTTTTGTTGCGGATTGCGATGGTGTCAACCTGACAACGCACATAGATATGGCGGCTCGCTTGTAACCCCTGGCAATAGATCGTTTATAAAGCACAAGAAAGAAGCTCTACTTCGTTACTTTGATCTATCCGTAGATAGTTGCTGGTACAACTGACTCTCTATCGGCCTGACACTTTTTCGCGCACATTGCAAGTCACCTGCCATTACTTTCCCCCCAAATAAAACACCTAGCATTGTTATATTTCAAATAAATACATAATATCACGCAACAGAGCTCCATAAGTCATTTTACAGACGTTTTATTGCTCAAACACTGTCACGCCCACGGATGGACAGCTGCCAGCCGCCCGGATTAATTAACGCGTTCGGTGACAGTACGTCGACAGGCGGGGTGTTGTAGGCTTAACGATCCTTAACTGTGTCACTGTCAGCCAACGTGGAATAATAGTATGGCACACTAACTAGGGAGATTTCGTTACTCCATAAATTGCAAACCTATTTTTTTTAATACTACGACGGTGACAAACAAGCATACGGCCCGCCTGATGGTAAGCGGTCACCGTAGCCTATGGACGCCTGGAACACCAGCCCACACCCTTTAAAAAAAAGGAGGATTCGCTGTGTTGACAGCTAAACGGGCCAAGGGCTTTGCCCCGTGGGTCCCCAGCTGTCAACATAGTGAATCCTCTTGGAGCTCTGGCGACCTTACTCACCAACAGAAACACAACACTATGAGTAGGGTCTAGTGTTATTTAACTGCGGTTTTCTGTAAGGTGGAGGTACTTCCCCAGATGGGCTCTGCTCCAGATTTGAGCGAGACGACATTCGTTGTGCTGTGCCCTACCACACTAAACGATATGCATCCGTTGCGCCCATACCTCTCTTAAAACTAACTTACTTATTTCAGTAGAAGCTTACCTTCTCTACGGCGACCAGTTTCTTGTTGAGGAAGGAAATGCCCTGATGCAGCGTCGGCGAGCGGTGGTGCGACAACGCACACAGGTACGGCGCCTCGCTTGTCACCTCGTAGCAATAGATCGTTGAGTCTCCCTGAACATAAAAGAGCAAAAAAATAAATTATGAGATGTCATATACTACAGAAAAAAGTGACTAAGGTGAGCAGGGATGGGATTGTATAGTAGTGTGCCTAATTAACACTTTCGCAACCTGGCTTTTTTCAAAATTTCGAACAATATCCCAGAAACCGACAGAACTCGCTAGGCGGGCAACGACGTGCAACTCAATGCCGCACGCCGCGAACCCGCTAGGCGGGCAAGCGGCGGACGTAGCGAAGATGCAATGCTTGCCCGCCTGGCGGGCACTTTGGCGTCGCGTGTAGGTTTATAGCTCTTGCCCGACTAGCGGGTACGCCGGCATCTGAGTAAAGTTTACGAGTGCCCGCGTGGCGGGTACGCGGTGTCGAAAGTGTTAAAAAACATGAATCAATACATGTATTATAAATAATAAATGATTTAATTCATTCTTAACTATTGCAAAGAAATAAATATTTTATTGCTGACTGTACTTTGGTATCATAACATTGTTTGGTTACATGAGCATGTGAAGTTTTAGCTTATTCAAATAAGGGGAAGTTAGTCCAATTCAGCTTGTAAGATTTGATCCTAACAAAAAAACATACAGTGCAAATTAAATAAAAGCTTATAATTTTTTTTAAAGTCATATATCTTTAGTCTCAGCAATCAACAAACAAATATTTCTGCAAAAGATGGCTGTCGAGAGAAATACCTGTCATTGTCTAATCCAAATAATTAGAAAGTGACAGATGTTTTTCTTGACCGTGAAATATCTCGCGAGCACTTTTGTGCAAACCGTGCTGATTTATGGGAATGTTTATGTATGTATTTTTATTATGTGGGTCACCTAGTTATTATAGGTTACTCTTATCTGTGTAGTGTCGCCATATTTAAATTGTGAATTCTTTTTATGCCTTCCAAACGGGCCACTTCATAGCATTGAAATAACGGAAAATTTTGAAAGCAAACGCACTACACTCAGAAAAGTCTATGACAAGTATCAGACTTTGAACACTTTAGAACAGACTAATCGCGTTTATTAACACCATGACCCTACGTTTAGAGCCCTTTACAGCACTCGTTTTCACAGGGTTAAGATGACAACAACGAAACGTAGGGTCATGGTGTTAATAAACGCGATTAATCCGTTCTAAAGTGTTTAATTTCAATGAATAACAATCGCGGTAACAGAAGACAATATTAAGTATCAGACTTGTTTGTTACTTACCCTTCCTGTGAGAAAGATGGTGCCGGAATCGTGGTCGATGTGCGTCTGTAGTATGGCAGGGGATACATCCAAACCAACGGTGCAGACTGGTGCGCTTAAATCGCTCGCCTTATACAGATATATTTGCCTCTCCGATACCCTGCAAATAAATAACAAATATCAATGTTTCAGCAAATGCAAATTTGACGGGCGCGAATTCCACTCGCTACGCCGCTGGTCCTCGCTAAGCAATAAAAGAGTGGCACATATTTTTGAGGGCTTCATTACGGAAGATATTATTGCAGGCTTCAAGCAACACGGGGAGAGGGATTCGGCATACCCTTCTGCTGAAGTACAAATCGGTATATACGGTCTGTATTGTGACTAGTCCGCACACAAAAATAGAGCGAAGTGTGCAAATAAATAAATTAAATAAATAAATATTCTGGGACAATCTCACACAAATCGACCTAGTCCCACGGTAAGCTCAATAAGGCTTGTGTTGTGAGTACTAGATGACGATACATATAATAGATAGATACATATAAATACTTAAATACATAGAAAACATCCATAACTCACGAAAAATATTCGTGATAAACCCACAAATAAATGCCATGACCAGGGATTCGAACCAGGGACCTCCTGCTTCGTAGGCAGGGTCACTACGAACTAGGCTAGGAGGCCGTTAAGGCAAGATTTGTTAGTGTAGTTCTAACATTATCTTTGTTACTGTTGTCATTACAGATTATTTTAGTGTGAGACAGAAGTGAGAAAAAAGTGAGAATAATGTTTAATAATGTAGCTTTGACGTTTCCCTTCTAGCGTAATGGAAGCCAGTTTTGCTCGAAGATTGCAGGTGACTGTTCAAACCTTAGTCATTTTAATAGTACATTACTGCAGAGGCCGTGAAGTAAGAGATTGCAGGACGAGTTTGTGGTAGACGGCCGAGGCGTAGACGAGGCAGGATTAAACAAGTCCTGCAATCTCTCTTCCGGCCGAGGCTTGTATAGTGCTTTTCTCAAACTTTGTAAGGAAATATTAAATTTAAAACAATTACTAGGTAAATAGGTTAATAAGGAAAAAAATGTTTAATTTGCCACCTTATTATTTTTTAAATATGCAATTTGAATTAGCTATTCGAGCACCATGTTTAATCGCACATAAATATACATAGAAACATAGAATTTGTTTTTTTTAATGTCGCAAGTATCTAGTGGTCGTTGGCTGTATGTAATTTTTCCTTTGTCAGTTTAGTGTTAGTACGCAAATTTAAAAAGTTAGAGCAGCGGACAATAATGTTTCGTTCATACTTACGCCATACATTACTTCACGGCCGCCGGCCAAGAAGTAAATGAGGGGAGCCGTAAACAAGGAACTTCATGTCTTCATTTCGTGACATAAATGCATACATTTACGATCATGTTTGAGAAAAAGAGTTTTTAACCAACGGAACGTACTTGTCAAAGCCAGTGACGACTAGATGAGTCTCGTTGAGAGCCCACACGACCCGGGCGCCGCGGCTGCCGGCCGGCCCCGGCCCGCTGCGGATCGGCTCCGTCGAAAAGCGCGGCTTGTAAATCTGAAGCAATTACAAATCTACTCAAATACAGTAGCATCCGGTTATAACGACGTCGAAGGGACCGACGATATCACGTCGTACTAACCGGAAGTCGTACTAAACAAACAGACAATTTTAAAGTAGTTTATCGATTTAAATAGTCACACATGCATTATAATTCATAATGGTTCAATGAAACTCACTGAATAATTGAAATTAAGAATGTTGAATCATAGACCTATTTACTCGTACTTCCCGACTACATTCCAAATTAAGCCATTGTAAATTGCGGAGGATTTTTTTACCGAGATGAAACCTTTACGCGGATAAGTTTTAAAATATTCGCTTCGAACAAAGGTTACATCTTGTATGTAAATATTGTTTGGTTACAATGCACCGTAATCGTTGTAACCGAACAATTTCGTGTGAAATCCCGTCGTTAAAAGCGGTATGTTGATATAAGCGGTCGTACTAAACGGATTCACTTTCATAGTGGCTTGTATGAAAACCAACCAACTGCCTTTATCTACGTCGCTAAAACCGGTAGGTTGTTTTATGCGGAGTCGTACTAACCGGATTCTACTGTACATATATCGGGTTACTCACGAAAATTAAGTCGAAAATAGCTCGACATGTTTCGGAACAGTCCGGCCGCGACGGCTGCTCTACGCACACTGCGAGCACCAGCCCGTTCTGCTCGAGACCGGGGACTCATGAATAAGGGACACGGACTGTTCCGAAACACGTCGAGCTATTCGACTTAATTGACGTGAGTAGCCCGATATAAGTATTTTAATTTGTCTGATACTCACGGGAGTTTTCATTTCACACTTATTTAAACTTTCACGAGTTTCACACATTATAAATTTACTAAAACGCGGCTTAATCGTGTACACTTTGATCACTAACCTGCATGGCCAGAGTTCGTAAAACCCGCGCGGTTAGATGTTGATGTCAACCGCAGCCAGTCTTTTTTCGGCACCAAGGATTGACCAATATCGCCCGTGAATCGTTGGAGGTTAGTTTTTTCAAAGTTTACACGATTATTCTAACCTAGCTTCTAGCTAAAAAAATTGTCATTTTCACGCCTTCTATAGGCAAAAATGTGACAAGCCAACGTCGTAGAAACAACCAAGACAGATCTTAAAGATACAAACTAAACTGAAAGATAAAAGTCACTTTGACAGCTATAGCCGTAATGCTTGAAATTATTTAAGGCGTTACAGGTACGGAAATTCACAACGCCTTCAAGAGTTCTTCACGTTGACTTGGTTAAAAATAATAATGTTTAGTGTGCCCTGTAAGAGTGATGGCTGCTTCTAGCACGTCTAGGCTGACATCCCATATTAGTACGTCCCATATTAGTCTCATATTATATTAGTTTAGGTCTACATTTCGTCGCTATACTTATGTGCAGCCTCATATGTGCAGTAATCATTTGATGGAAATGTCACCTTTCTGTCACAAGGAATACGGGTGTTTTCTCTATCAAATGAGATTTGCAGATACGAGGTTGAGTATGTATAGCGACGATATGTAGTGCATAATATTCTGCTCTCGTATTATCACGGAAACACCCGAACGTGTCACGATATTTCAGTCAGTGTCAGTACTAAAAGTATCAAGGTCGATTGAAGTAGCATGACAAATATGAGCGTTTCCGAGAAAATATATAAACATTGTGTACTATATCTGTAGCACATTACACGTAGAACCGATGGCTGTTGGGGCGGACCGGACCGATACGACCTTCAAACCTTCAAGAAAAGAGCGTACTCCCACCTTAAAGGCCGGCAACGCACTTGCGACACCTCTGGTGTTGCGGGTGTCCATGGACGACGTTAATCGCTTACCATCGGGCGATTCGTTTGCTCGTTTGCCCCCTATAGCAGAAAAAAAAAGGTTCTCGAGTGGCGACCGCGTACCGGAAGGCGCAGCGTGGGTAGGCCCCCCGCAAGGTGGACTGATGACCTGGTGAAGGTCGCAGGAGTCCGCTGGATGCGGGTGGCGCCGGACCAGTCATTGTGGAAATCTTTGGGGGAGGCCTATGTCTGAAATGATGATGATGAAGATATCTGTAGAAGTATATCTTACCCTGACAAGTCCATCCTTGCACACTGTAGCCAGATATTCCCCACACGGCGACCAGTCCAAGGCAAATATCTGTTCAGTGTGCCCTGTAAGAGTGATGGCCGCTTCGGGCACGTCTAGGCTGAGATCCCATATCTTAATAGTTAGGTCGTGCGCTGCGGTGGTCAGCAGGTCGGAGGCGGTTGGGTGGAAGCGCACTATGTAGATCTTGTCGGGGTGCGCGGAGAACGTGCGGTTTGGAGTGTTGGACGATTCTTGGAGACCTGGAAAAAATGCGACATTTGGTAAGTTTTGGTTTTGATTGATGCTACAAATGAGACGAAATGTTTATAAGTTGATTTGACTAATAACTAAAGATAGTATTTTGGATTAATTGGAAACATTAGCAAACGTAATTAAAGTAACAATGCCTTGGTAGTTTTTTTAAGAAATATAAATGAGAATAAAAAAATAATTTCATTTAGGTTTGACAGACAATTATGAACAAAGTAAGCTATAACGGAACTAAAATTAATCAATAATGAAATCATTCATAAAAAATGGGTATGCACTTTCGTAGCCTTCCTAAAAATTTCTTCTATACCTTTCGTCCGAAGATGAGATATATGAGGAGTTACTTTTCAAAATGGCTTATTTTTGTATGAATTTCACAGAAAGCCATTTCGAACACACTTATTATTAGACGGGGAAAGTATAAGACATAATCCGCTTGTATAGTTTATAGCGTTACATGAGTAAGGCTGGATTTGACCAAACTTCTTAACCAAGAGTAACGCTTACTCTCGGATACTAATGTCAAAATCCCATAGTAATTTGACGTCACCATCTGAGAGTAAGCGTTATTCTCGGAATAAAAATTTGGTAGGGTAAGCAGTACAATCATTGGCCCTTTAAGGTGAACCTCAAGTTTCAACATTTTTCCTTTCCAAATAAAGTGCTAAATAGTAAAACTTTTGATGACAAGTTATCCCTAGAAATGTTGAGAATATGAATAAATCACAACCACAAATTTATTTACATATTCAGCTTGTATAGTTTTCAGTCCTCCGGCCGGTAAGCGCCACTTTACGCAAACTAAATTGCCGCCTGCCGGCTCCGTCGGGCAGAAAAATAGTATACAAACCTCGGCCGTTAAATGGAAAAGCCTCGGATCACACCTCGGCTTCGCCTCGGCCGACAATTACATGAAATCCGAGACATCTCCCACTTAAACGGCCTTGGTATGTAATCTACTATTATAGCGTTACAGCGTATCATGGCGTATCAGTAAGTTACCTCCTTCGGGAATGATCCACTCCCGGATGATGCCGTCATCGCAGGCCACGAGCAGCCTGTCGTCCCGGAAGGGGTCCCAGGCCCAGTCCTGCAGCACGCCGGCGTGCAGCAGCGCGGGCGGGTGCAGGCCGGACGGGTGCGTGGGCGCGGCGCGGGCGGCGGGGGTCGCACCCGCGGGCAGCTCCACGATGGCGACGCGGCCGCCGCCGCCCGACACCGGCACGGCGCAGCGGGCGCCGTTCGCTGGAACATTAACAAATAGAGTAACCAGTACAATCATTGACCCTGTAAGGTGAAGCTAGAGTCTAGAGCTTCAACATTATTCCTTCCCAAATAAGATGCTAAATAGTAAAACTTTTGATGTCAAGTTATCCCTACAAATGTTGAGAATTTGAATAAATCACACCAATAAATATATTTACAACCAATTGTGAAATATAGTGCAAAAACCAAAAAATGGGACAAAAGTACAATCATTGGCCCCCAGGGTACAAATATTGGCAATATTGGCTTACCAAGAGTACAATGATTGGCATGCTAATAATTATACTTTTTGTTTATTGGCCCTGCCAATGATTAATACCATGGTAGGGCTCACTATCATCACTATCATAGGGATCACTAGATTTGTTTATTTTTATTGACGATAGTGAATAGAAACTATAACTAATATAAAATAACACAAATATTACACTTTGAATACCAATAAAAAGCGTATAATAGTTTAAAAGTACTAAATTCTTATGATTTGCTTAATAAAACACACTTTTAGCTTCGATCATTGCAAAATGTTTTTTTTTACGTGTTCCACCTATTATGCTGGAAAACTATCAATTACACTATATACTGTTGTCAACAAAGAAAAATATAAATATTTTTTTCTACATTCTACTCAAACGTATATCTTAATAAATCGATTTTAAGTTCAGGGGGCCAATGATCGGGAGGGGGCCAAGATTGCTACCGCTTACCCTACCAATACCTATCATAAGTACTCCCTAAGATCCAACCGAGATCTCAATCTCGGCTCTCGGACAAAAAAGACCGAGATTCTCGGCCTTGACCGAACCTTCCATCTTGACACTTTTTGCGATTTTGGTGGGTATTTTAAGCCATTATAGTGTACCGTGTTATAGTATGTAATGCAAATTGTAACCTTTTTTCTATTCCAGCACTTCTATCTGTCAATTAGATGACTAACAGCTATATTTAAAAAGTATACATTATAACTTTGTCTGTGGTATTCCATAAGAACACTGCTCCTATGGATTCTCATACAATATATGAGCACTGTTTTTGTTCTTTTTAATTTCTATAGTAGGCACAACATCTTCCCTATTCTGCCACGTTTCTAGATTTTGCTTTTTACGCTTTTTTAGCTGTCGTAGAAAAACTGCATAATTGGTGGAGGGTATGCAATAGCTCATAATTGATTCTTAAAACTGGATCCTTATTATATCACTGTTGCATAAACTACTATTGCGTTCGTATTTTAAAGCCAAATCGTATTTTGAAAACCATTCGATTTATTGAGTCAAATCCTTGAAATCTTACCGTAAAATCCATTGCACTCTCCGGAGATTTGCCGGCTGATGTTTTTGATGTTTTCCACGTGTGTCGACTTGTGTCCTGGGGTCCCTTTCAAATGCCGGAATTTTGATACTTTTCCTAAAAACAAAAAGAAAAATCAAAATTAACCCTTTTATTATATAGTTCCTACCACCGACCAAATTGACGGTAACAGTAGAATAAAATAAAACTTTTTTGGGGTGATGGTACTAATGAAAAAACCCGTATAATTCTCTGTGACTATGCATGAATTAGAAAAAATTCTGGCCGAACTACTTCCACTTTTTTTTTTTAGTAACCTACTAAGTTGTGTCCCACTTCCACTTATACTTAAGAATAATAATAGGAGTTATAGGAGTTTTCAAAATACAGTTTAGAATTTAAAAACAGAATTACTTTCGTATAGAACTATTAGTATGGCTAGGGACGATTAACACTTGTCGTTATTTAAATATGGGTTTGTTTAAATCTCCTTAACTACATGAAACGGATCGATGGTAGTCTGTAATGAAATAAGTAGCATATTTTGCCAATGAACCCAATATAATCAGAAAGGGACTTGAAACTTACCAAAGACAGTCGAAGTCCTCTTAGTAGTGACGTTGGGTACGGACGAGCGTTTGTCCTTCTCTTCGCGATCTGGACTCTTGCGAGATTTCAGCGAGTCTCGGCGTCTGGGGGAGACAGGTAAATGCAAATGTTAATATACGGTCGACGTCAAAAATAATAAGTAATAACGGTGAGGATGATAAACATAGAAAATTAATTTACTTATTAATTTGTCTTTTAAGTATTTGCTCCGAACCACAGATGAAGCATACAAGACAACTTGCGGTCACCACACAAAGATGTGGGTCTTGTAATAACAGCAATATTTTGATAGAAAATTCAACAGCCAACTTCAAGTTTTCGATGTTTTTGAACCCTTAAATGCATGATGATCGATTTATAACACAGAAATGAGACAAGTGACTATCAAGTTCTCTTGGAATGTAGACTTGTCATACCATCGTAAGTTCTTAATTTAAAATGACTTTGGCTGTCACTTAGGATGTTTTAGGATCAATATTGATAATTCATGCATTTAAGGGTTAACTTATTTAAGTTAACCCTTAAATGCATGAATGCACAAAACTCGTTAATTCAACGCATTATTGTACAATTGAAACTTTAGGTAGGAGTGTCATTAATCGATCAAGATTCCTGTCGATACCGTTTGGCAAATCAGATTTGGCTGTACTTTTACAGCCAAATCTCCAAATAAAACGTAATCAAAAGGTATCGACAGGGGTGTTGCTAGTACTTTTACTAGCGTGAGCAGATGAAGTGGTCCTACTAACTACTAACCTAATACCAGGATTATTGTACCTGAGAGGAGCGGGCGAGGGCGGCGAGTCAGACTCCACGGCAACGCTGGCCGAGCGCGACTCGTACGCGCGCCGGCGGTCCGCTATTGACTGGTTCCCGCTACCACACACAACCACAAATACATGAACAACGCCGCGTCACGAAACAAACCAAGACATATGAGGTTTTACACTTATTTAAACTTTCACGATTTTCACACATTATAAATTAGACTTGTCTTTCTCCGGGACCACGGGGACAATTTCGCCCTTGAAACGGCCGGAGGTTTGTTTTCAAAGTTTGTACACGATTAAGCCTCGTTTTAGTATATTTATAATAAGAGGTTTTTTTATTATGATGAAATTAACAGGTTTTGCCAATCTGCTGCAAGGCGATAAAATACACATCACAATGTCGATCCAAACGTAATATTCCCGTCGACGCAATTTCGACTTTTTTGATATTGACTGATTAATTGTCAATGTCAATAGACCTTCTAGTGAGCAAAAGAGAAGCCTTCTTTATATTAATATGTCACGAGTGCGAAAGAGACACATAACAATTGATTATTGAAAAACGTGGCATTTTTGGCGGGTATACGCATCAACCCGGCTATACGAGAATATAACGATATCCATGTTTAAGAGATGTCGTGTGTGGATACGTCTTGGATTATAATGTTACAAAGGAAAATAATTCACGTATATATTATATTCAATTTCAATTTCACGTTTTCAATATTTGACAAGCATTAACCCGGAGTTAGCTATCAAAGTTAGTTGACCCTTGCTGGGAAATTGGCCCCAGGAAGTCAACATATCAGGAGATCAAAACAGTGGTGGATAAAAGATAAGAATGCCGTTTTGACCGACAAGAGATTATACAGACAGATACACATATTTAAAAGTAATTAGAAGTAGAAATCATTTAGTACTTAGATGTGTTGTAGTTAAAATGCTCCCATTTCTAACGATGGTACATTAAACTACCTAATCCTGGTGTTACTCCTAACACTCATTTCATTACAGTAACGTGTACAAGACTACAAGTGACCTATTTACTTGTGTTAAACTTACTCAGTTGTCTCGAACAGTTTCCTCCTGTCCGCGGTGCTTGGAGTCTTAGGAATGTAGCCAGAGTCCGAAGAATTCACTTCCTCTTCCAAACTCGTATCTGATTTTCCGTTCGTGTACTCTTCTATTGAAACAAAAAATGAATTAACTTAATATTGTCTTCTGTTACCACGATTGTTACTCATTGAAATTAAACACTTTGGAACGGATTATAGTAACTTTTTTTGATTGACGGGGAGAATTCGCATTCTCTCAGTCATCATCTTAACCCTGTGAAAACGAGTGCTGTAAAGGGCTCGAAACGTAGGGTAATGGTGTTAATAAACGCGATTAATCCGTTCTAAAGTGTTTAATTTCAATGAATTAACTTAATATAGCATGAACTGGGGTTAATTATCATACTTGATGGTCGCGATTTTCAGAAACAAAGGGTCACAAATATGATCTAATCGATTTTACGTAATGATTTGAAACTGTAGGATATTAAAACATCGTTAATATTCCTAAACTTTCAAATATAAATCGGGCGACTGAAATGTCCTTTAAAAAATCTTTTAGTACTTCGATAGGTTCAAAATCGAATTAAGATTTATTTATTTATTTTAAAAACTTTATTGCACAGTAAATAATGTATAAAAGGCGAACTTAATGCCAGAAGGCATTCTCTACCAGTTAAACTTTGGGCTAAACAGAGATCAAAATTTATAGGTGCGGGAAGTTATTATGAAACAAGAGAAAAAAAAACTTTGATTTAAATTTGTCTAACTGTATAAATGTTTACCTTTAGGCGCAATTTCGACGTCGCTAGTAGGGGACAGCGATTTGTCCTTCTCCTCGTCTTTGCCCACGGGCGTAGAGGCCGCTTGCGTCAGCGGTGACGTAGCTGTCGAGCAAACCATCATTTCAATATCTAAACACTGAACAAACAACGAGAGGTCTGCCTATCTTTAAACTTACACGAAGAATTGAAAAATCGATTACAATCTCATTTTTTACCCATACATACAAAGGTATTAAGAGAATTTAGGGATCAGATGGGTAATTAAGGGCGGAAAATTTAGGGTGGCAGAGGGCTTACGTCCTCCCTGCGCTCACACGTAATAGTTATGGCCGATGACAACGTACGTGGGAAAAATGCTACAATTGACGGGGCAACATTGAATGGCTACAATAGGCTAGACGACTGAAAAAATCTATTTATTCCGTCTTTTACATTATTAAAAAATATTGCACACGTATTTTTTTTTTGTTCGTATAATCAAAAATGACGAAAATACATTGCGTTCAAGTTTCGCGTATCGTCACTATTAGGTACAATTCTAGTAGTAACGTCAACCGCCCCCACCCCGGAACTTTGATACTCTTTATCTTCGTAAATTTTAGTTAAATTGAAAAAGCAAAAAATACGTGTCGAATCATTTTCGATAACCTAACTGACGGACTAATTAGAATGATAGTTTTTTTAACCTAGTCGTCATCCTTATTGATGGGTCCCATGGGCGGCCATAGTTTACCACAAAAAATTGTATAAAAAATTTTACACAACAGTATAAATATAGTGCATAATGTTTGCCCTGCTAGTCTATGATGGTCGGGTTTTTATCGTTTACCGACGTTGCTGTCACGTTCTAACAAGTATGTATGTGCGAAAGTGACGCATAGCGTGATAAGCGATAAAATGGCAACCATGCTAACCCTACTGGTATGTTTACGGAAACGGCCGAACGTGTCATGCTATTTCAGTCAGTGTCAGTAGTAAAACTACCGAGGTCAATGGGAGCTACCGTATTGTCGCTCACCAGGCGGCGGCACTCATGCGTGGGTCCTGTGTCAGTGTGAGAGAACTGTCAAAGTGACGTTTGAAATGGGCAGGATCCACTAGCGCCCCTAGCGGAAAATGACTCGCGGCAACCCTCATTGAAGTAGCATGACAAATTCCCCAAGTATAGCCACTGTTTTCCCAAAGGACTACAATATGGGGTTCTTCAAAAAAGGAGTGTTGTGATTTAAAGGGTCGGCAACGCGCATGTAACACCCGTGGAGTTGCAGGCGTCCATACGCTACGGTGACCGCTTACCATCAGGCGGGCCGTATGCTTGTTTGTCACAAAAAAATACGAGCGTTTCCGAGAAAATACGAAGGCAAAACAAAACATGTTGCACTCCATCAGTATGTGATAATTACACCCCGTTATCTAACGCTCACTTTGGGGGAAGTGATGGGGCACTTTCAATAGTCTGAATCGATAAAATAATGAAGTTGATTATAAAAACTTGAATTGCTCGTTATTATTAACAAACTCGTGTACAAAATAATTCAAATTTACCCCCGACGTTAAACTGCTCGTACTAAATTACCTAGTAAGTCGTCCCTGTACTGTTCAATAATTGTCCTCCTCCTATCCGATCAAAGAGATACAGAACATCTAATTACATCAAATATAGGACTACAAATATAAAGGACTACAATATGGGGTTCTTCAAAAAAGGAGTGTTAAAGTTTTTAAAGGGTCGGCAACGCGCATGTAACACCCCTGGAGTTGCAGGCGTCCATAGGCTACGGTGACCGCTTACCATCAGGCGGGCCGTATGCTTGTTTGTCACCGTCGTAGTATAAAAAAAAAATATATATATAACTCATTCATTGCATTGAAAATGAATAAATTATCTCAAAATTCCAAAAGCATTTTTTTTTTTTTTTGACTAATGAATAAATATGAATCGACTGAGCAACATCACTATTTTAGCTTGCCCCTAAAGTGAGCGTTAGATAACGGGGTGTAGTGATAATGATTTACCTGATTCGGACTTGGGCACGCCGGGCACGACGGGCACCGAGAACACCTTGTCGAAGGAGAACTCCTCGCTGCCGGCCGACGCCGAGAACGGCTTGGGGCCCAGGCGCGGCTGCAACATCCAACTCAACTCAGTCTCAACACACACTCAACCAAGTCAAAGGGACGCTATCGCAGACAGGAGTTAGAGATTTTAAGCTAACATGGTCATTTACACTATAGTTACTATTTAAAACGAGATACTGTGATACCAGTCGATACTGTAAGTGTCGTGTGTCGTGAACGTGATCGAGTTCTAAGTGAGAAAGTAGACGCTAGTAGCGGTAGTGACACCGCGCAAATTAAACGAACCCGTAAGCAGGTAGATCGCTACGGGGTGTGGGTAGACCACAAATAAAATAAAAACTCGCAGCAAATCAGTTACACCGTGAACATGGCACTTGTAACAGTGCCGAAATATCGGGAGCTCATGAAAACAAATGTACATGGTAAATATCTCGTTTTAAATAGTAACTATAGGAGTTAGAGGGCTTATTGAAACCCCTGCTTAAGAACATTTCATCAGTTCAGACTGTTCAGAAACATCCGACATCTGAAGTTTTGTTATCACCAGGCATCGGAAATAAGGATGCTTATTTACCTAAGCTTCGGCGTCCGTGTAGGTTGTACAATAAACGCAAGGGTGGCACTGGCGAGTTCTATCGAGATCCCAGAGCCACCCTGATTGCGAAAAAGAGAAAATAGGGGAGAGCTGTCGCGAGCTGACCGCGCTGGGGCTCGCAGTGTGCGTAGAGCAGTCGACGCGGCTACACGCACGACATGAATAAGGGACACGGACTGTTCCGAAACATGTCGAGCTATTTTCGACTTTATTGACGTGAGTAAACCGCTTTGAGAATTTTAATAGAAAATAGGGGGTTTTTAGTCGGTGAATCTCCGACATAAATAAATATAAATAAATATTATGGAACATTACACAAATCGACCTAGTCCCATGGTAAGCTCAATAAGGCTTGTGGGTACTAGACGACGATATATCTAAAATAAAAATACGTATAAATACTTAAATACATAGAAAACATCCATAACTCAGGGTCAGGAACAAATATCCGTGATAAAAACACAAATAAATGCCCTGACCAGGATTCGAACCTGGGACCTGCACTATAGGCAGCTACCGACTAGGCTACGAGGCCGTAAAACGTATAAGGGGGGGGTGGGGTGAGTGACGCCCGAGCCGCAAAGGTGACAACACCAATCTGTCTGTCCGACGATGACTGCCCGATGCAGTTGAATCATGTCATGCCTATTGTGATAAAAATACGTGAATGTTAACCATTGCAATTTAATGACAAATGGAAAAAAATTAAAAAAAAAATTCACACTATTGTTTCTGAAAACAGAACTAAATGAAAAAAAATACATGTACAGCAAAGTGGGACTACAAACAAAATAAAACCCAAAAAAAATCAATAAAATCATAAATCACACTCAGCAGACTAAAAAACAATTAAATTTAAACTAGCTTCTATCAAAAAAATCGAAGCAACAAGAAAAAACAACAACCAACCAACCAAACCATATTCTATACCTTATAACCAGAAATCGGTACCGCCGTCGTCCTAGGTTTAGGTTTCGGCGCCTCATGATCCTCGCCGGCCCCCGGCTCGGAAATCGATGACCTAGGCAACGGCTTAGGCACCTGCACTGAACTCCCATTAATATAGCTATTGCTTCTAGAAAGTCCCGTCTCTGAATCCGTACTCTCATTTTTCTCTAGAACCTTCTCTTTATCTTCAGTATCTCCGTTTTCCTCGTCATGCCCGTTGTCTAATTTCTTATGGAATCCATTTTCTTTCTTCCCTTCCATGCCTTTTATTAAGTCTTTGACGTTGACGAAGTCGATGCGGTCTTCGTCTTTAGGTTCGATCGGTTCTGGTTTGGGTTTTTCTTCTTGAGCGATGGCGGGGGTTATGGCCTTTTTAGCTTCGGCCTTTTTCGGAGGAGGCATGGCCAGGATGGATTTTACAACTTCTTCTAAGTTTCCGCGGTGGATCTAAAAAAAAAACAAATGTTTTGTTTAAGACTTAACTAATGGACATCATTAACATTTTGATATGACGTACCTAGGCGTAAATGGTAAATATTTGAGTCATCAATAGTGGCTATTTTTTTTAATAATCTAGGTTGTTTTTTCAACGTTTAGTTCTTACTAAGGATATATTAAGGATAGGAGGTGTTATTATATAGGAGATACTAAACAACTTTTAATAAGATTTGTTACGATTGTGGCCGTCATTTTTTAATTTCAAAGCATTTCTTTTTTTTTGTACATTTTACATTCTCTTCAAACTTTGAAAAACTACTAAGCATACGACGTTTATTATATGACAACCTATTTATACTTTGGTATGTATGTAAGATAACCAAATCCAGTTAAAATAAAATGAAAAGCAATGTATCTCAAGCATTAAAAAATATAAGTAAAATAAAAATAAATTACTTACGCATTCAACACATAACTAACCCAACTACAAAAAAAAAATCACACAACAAAACATAACAAACACCTGAAAAACACACATGTCACCGATATTAAAAATAAAATAATATAACGTAATCATTTTGTAAATCAAAAATAAATTATATTAGTTACGACTACTTAATCAGAATCACACAAGTCATTAAACCCAATAAACAACCATGCAACATATCGTTAAAAAACGAATATTAAACATTTATTGATATAAAAAATTATATCTGTAATCATAAATATAAATAATACCAAAATGTATTTAAAACGAGTCCAGATTAAGCACGAAAAACGCGCATAACTTTAGCCGCGTCAATTTTCAAGCTGCCTCGCGTAATCTTAACTCGGCTTAGTAAAGTTAATAAAAAAATCCACAAATATTGCTAGCAGCGCAATCCCAATCACACGTTACTTTATAAACGTGTAGAATGGGCGTTTTTATTTTTTGTTGTAAAAAACTTTTACTCCATTTCGCCACCATTTTTCATAGATTTAGGACGGTAGCGCAATGGAAAGTTTGAAAAATGTATGGAAATTTTAGGATACTTTTCTCATCTAGGATTGAAAGAGCTCGCAATTCTCAGTAGAAAACATAAAAAACTTCAATTTAACAAAAAAATATTTTTATAAATAATAAATACATATAAGTATACAGTCCTTTTAATTATACCATCTTATTTAGTATTTAGATCCAATTTCTCAATTTTTTAAATGGCAGAGCTATGGGACGAGATTTACAGCTCAGAGTCACTAGTTAAGCATGTCTTGTAGCCCTCACAAGTGCCGCGACCACACCACACCACTCAATGTCTAATCCCATCAGTTAAAAAATGACAGGTATCTCGACCGCATGATACTATCGCGGAACTTGCTAGGCCTATTGGTGACGCGCCCTGTGTCCCGGGCATCAGAATACAGCTACGGTATCTCCTGCCTGTCGTAAGAGGCGACTAAAAGGAGTCCTCGGGGTCGCAGACGATGGCAGCTAGGGACTGCCATCGTCCTAAAACAAGGGGGAACCCTCAGAGGCGTGACGCTAGGGTGGCACTGACGACTTCTATCGAGATCCCAGAGCCCTAATTGCGTCGAAGAGGAAATATGGGGGTTTTTAGTCGGTGAATCTCCGACATAAATAAATATTATGGGACAATATTACACAAATCGACCTAGTCCCACGGTAAGCTCAATAAGGCTTGTGTTGTGGGTACTAGACGACGATATATATAATAGACAGATACATACTTAAATACATAGAAAACATCCATAACTCAGGAACAAATATTCGTGATAAACACACAAATAAATGCCCTGACCAGTATTCGAACCCGGGACCTCCTGCTTCGTAGGCACTACCGACTAGGCTAGGAGGCCATAACTTCTGCACTGTCCCTGCGGTGCAGAAGTATCCACGGATTTTTCCACCCCAAAAAAAAGGCCAGAACATGTCAGTTCAAGTTACCTGTGTGCAGTTGTTGGCGTCCGGATGCAACGAGATGTTTGGCACTGGATGGTCCTGGTTGTCCAACCACATCGGGGCGCTGAGGAACGTCACTGAGCCCGCGGTGTCGGGGTAAAGGTCGGCGTGGTAATCGCGGTAGCTCTGAAACGGTAACGACAGTTTAGACTATTCAAATCAACTATTAGAATAGGCTAGATGACGAAAAAAAACTAATAAGTCCGTCTGTGAGATTATTAAAAAATATTCGAAACGTATTTTTTCTTTTGTTCGTCAAATGAAAAACGACGGAAATACAGCGCTTTAAAGTTCCGCGTGACGTCACAATCGAGTACGATTCTTACTCTAAGGTGACGTCACCAGCCCCCACCACGGAACTTTGACGCTCTTCATATTCGTCAATTTAAGTTATCTTGAAAAAGGAAAAAATACGTGTCTAATAATTTTTGATAATCTTTCTGACGGACTAATTAGAATAATAGTTTTTCAACCTAGTCATCATCCCTATTCTGCATACATTGTGCAAAGCAACTTCTAGTTCGAATGAGGTAGAATTTGATTGTTGCATTGAGAATTGAATGTTCAGAAACAAGAAAACAGTAGTAGACTCTAATTCAAGTTAAACTGGGCGTGTAAATGCTTTCGGCAAGGAAAGCTATTGAGAAAAAATAAAGTGGTAAAAATTGCGAATGGCATTAATCGTCTCGCTCAAATCTGGAGCAGAGCCCATCTGGGGAAGTACCTCCATCTTACAGAAAACCGCAGTTTAATAACACTAGACTCTACTCACAGTGTTGTGTTTCCGATGGTAAGTAAGCTCGCCAGAGCTCCAAGAGGATTCACTGTGTTGACAGCTGGGGACCCACGGAGCAAAGCCTGACCCTTAACCTGTCAACACAGCGAATCCTCCTTTTTTTTAAAGGGTCGGCAACGCACATTTAACACCCCTGGAGTTGCAGGCGTCCATAGGCTACGGTGACCGCTTACCATCAGGCGGGCCGTGTGCGAGTTTGTCACCGTCATAGTATAAAAAAAATGTTAAAATGATTTCCGGAAAATTCAGTAGCCGGTATCATAGAGCTGCTCTGATATTTAAAATATTGGTTTAGCTCACCTTCCTTGGCACCTGGTACATGATGGGCACAACACTTGATCCAGTTAGTTGCAGCACTCTATTCACCTCTCCCTCCATCACGCGGAGAGCTCGCTTCGGCACTAGGCATGCTCCTTTCGTCTGTTCACCTGTCGCACAAAAATAATAGTACAGTCACGTCTATAAATATCGTTACACTTCGGAACTTATTATAAGGGAAGGGTCAAAATTGAATACAGAAGCATATATACAGTATGAATCACAACGAAGAGCAAACCTTAAAACTGGTTGACGGGGAACTCGAGTACAATGTAATGACGTGCATTTCACGTGCCTAAATACATGTTTTATGGCATAAAATTACTAAATGAATTACTTGAAGACCATATTTTTGCAGGCGGTTAATGATTTTTGTAAGGATCCTATAGGGTTTGTTTACGTTTTTGATTTCTGACAGTGCATGCGTATTGCGTCCTGTTGATATGTAGCTAGGGGCAACTAATCAACATTAACGTTATGTCAATGCACATGCGCTTTGAGTTCTGTTTAAAAGTAACCTAGGTAATTATTTTAATAATGGCTGTAGTCATAGGCAACGCGCAAGCGCTTTGTTAACTGTTTGTTTGTAACTAGGTAAAAATCCAAACTTCAACAAGGTTTGACGCCTGTCTGTCAGTTGGTAATTTAAGAAATGTCATTTATAAGATTGTAAACAAATAATACAGGGGAGGTGCAAAACAAAAATAATAAATGAATATTTTTATACCTCACGTAAAACCTGTCGTATTTTTGATGAATTAGGTACCATGCTCATATTTATGATCTAAACATTAACGGGTTTCTTTTTTTGCCTTTCGTTCTGATACATACTGTATTTATGAAGCCGACCGTACAGGATTACAGATATATCGTCGGATAGTCCTTACTCGGAAAACTCGGATAGGTTCATCTTTGTCATGCCTTTTCATTCAACCCTAGTACCCTTCGAGGCAAGTGTCACTGAAACTATTTTTTATGACGCGACCTCTTTAGCATGAACATTTTTTTACAACGCGGCAAACTATTTTTTGACGGTTTTCAACAAGGTGTGTTGTTGGTGATGTCTCCCATTTTAGCGAAGAATAGCATTTTGATATCAGGGTCGAAGAAAGGCATGAGAATGTCAACGGAACAGTCAAACTCGAGTTGCCTACAAGGTGATAAATCTACAGTAAAAAATAAAGTGATCATACCAGAATGCCTCAACCCTTCAATTAGGAACGGCTCCCTATCCGTCACCTCCATGTACAGGATAGTGGTGTCTCCCTTCCCAGCGAGGAACAGCATGTTGGTGTCAGGGTCGAAGAGCGGCATGAGGATGCCGGTGGAGCAGTCCAGCTCGAGAGTCTTCTGCGTTTGGGAGAGGTTGCGGATGTCACGGATCATGATTTGCCGGAGGCGGGCTGCGTCGAAGCCTGAAAATAATAGGAAGTTTAAGGACCTATTTTCGTTTGCTTTATCCATTAGCAGTATATATAAAACAATTAATAGATTAGATAGAAAGCGTTGCCGTTATACAAACAGTTATACTTACGCATATTGGTGAAGTTGGTGAAGAAAAACTATTTTACTACTCTGATTCGTAAAAAAAATACTGAGCCCTAGATTTAGGGTGCTATATCGAATTTTTTGCGTATTGAAATGTATATATGTGCAAGTTACAAAATTTCTGATCTTTGATCCAGTGGTGGCTAAAGACTGCGTCCAACATGGCAGTGGCGGCTCGAGGGTCCACTACGCGGACCTTCCTGTCCTTGAAGGAGGTCACCATCAAGTAGACTTTCTGAAAAAATCTTACCAGTGGTCAAAATGCGATCCTGGTCCAGCCACACCACCCGGCTGTCTTTGATCCCGTGGTGGCTAGAGGCCGCGTCCAACACAGCAGAGGCGGCTCGAGGGTCCACTACGCGGACCTTCCTGTCCTTGCAGGAGGTCGCCATCAAGCGTCCATCTTTCTTCCACGATGTCGATTGGATCACGTCGCCATGATCTCGGTTTACTAGAAAAAAAATACATTAAAACTAGTGGTTCGGCCGGAACTTGTTTATTTATATTATATTTAACCACCTGCGAAAGTTCACGACGATCCGGTCAATGGTAAACGAACAAACATACAAGCATATATATAGTACATTCATAAATACAAACGACGAATTGTCCAAGTAGACTGGGAAAACGTACTCGCTTCGCTCGTTCGATTTGGGTTAATTTTCGTTGAAAGGACTAAGGTGATTGATTCGTCCTTTATTAAAAATGTGCCGTAAGTTCCAAAATACTCATTGTCATATTGTCTTCTGTTACCGCGATTGTTATTCATTGAAATTAAACACTTTAGGCTCGAAACGTAGGATCATGGTGTTAATAAACGCGATTAATCCGTTCTAAAGTGTTTAATTACTCATTGTCAGTTCGGTGAAAAATGTCGATGACTTTACGTATGTATTGCGATGCGGCGAAATGAGTAATAACCCCAAGAGGCGCATATTAATATGCAGTTTCAATCATTTAGGCAGTTAATTAGGATAATTGCCAAGCTGTTTGTTTTGTACAAAATACGTCTGACAGGGGTAAATTAAAGGTGGAAGTTAGTAAAGGGGTCAAAAGGCTTAAAGGGCTTATAAGATTCTAAATATGATTTGCACCATATTGAAAGTTTTCCAATTTGTCGGACTCGCGCACGAAGGCCTTTGTTGTGCCTTTAAATATTTATTTTACTCTGCTTTTTAGTATTTGTTGTTTTAGCGGCAATACATTATCTGTAAAAATTTCAACTGTCTCACTATCACGTATTTTTTTGCAGTATTAAATTAAACAGTTTTTTTATTACTGCACAAAAACATAATTTAACTATATCCCTCTCCATCGCCTGAAACACAGGAATTTCCTAGTTCAGGCAATTGAAAATCACCTGGCCTAATTATAATTATTTAGTATTTAAGAGACTACCCTGTACAATGCTTATTAAATTAAAATATTTGAATTTGATAAATTAGGTGTTGCCAGCCTCTTAATTGCACACCTCACATAACATCGCCTGCTTAAAACGAAATAAATAGTTTATAACTTTATAGCCAAGTATGATTTGTAACAATTTTGACAGTAGCTATAAGTTTGATTCGCCAAACAAAAAGTGAAAGCGCGAACACAGTATCGTGTGCCTTATCGGGTCGGGTCAGACCGCCGGAAGCGGCGCCTGTATTTCCGGACCAAGGCGACGTTCAATTGTTCTCAGAGAATGCCTGTCTTTTACGTTGAGGCTTTATTATAATGGCTTATCAATATGTGTGGAATATTTGTGCAACGCCTACCCTATATATGATTCACTGTTTCACAGTTGGTATCACATTTTTATGACGTCTGTGATTTGATAACACGAACATCGAAAATTGGCATTGACGGGAAAACCTCTTTGTCACTCCAACACGCAAGTGTGACAGAGATGGAGATCCGCAATCGTTCGATTTTCGTGGTAAAGGCCCTGAACACACAAGGCAACTCGCGGTCACCGCACATACGAGTATGCAGTCCTGTACTTAAGAAGCGCTACCACTTATGTATATTATTTATTTAAGCTTTATTGCACAATTACAAAAAAAAGTACAAATGGCGGACTTAATGCCTTGAGGCATTCTCTACCAGTCAACCATGTTGCACTTGCACCCCATGTTTCTCGTGAAAATTAAAATTATTTACAATTATTGTGTTTTAGGTGTGAACCTGAAATATTGTAGCATAATAAAGTGGTGTAGAAATTTACAAGTAAAACTGTGCATATGTGTGGTACCTTATATTCTTTGGAAACGCTTTATAATGCCGAACCTGTGTGCCTGTCGTTAAGACATATTCACAGAAGACAACATGTGGTTACCACACATAGGCGCTCCCATACCGTACTACAGTAGTGTGGGAGCGGGACCGCTTATTTAACTTTAAGGTGCTTGTGTAAATTAAAGAACTTTACAATAAAGTAATATTTAGGTTTAACCAGGTTTCACCACGGTGGCATTGCAACAATTGTCACAACTTTTCTATGATATTGTATTTTCAGCCAACATAGGGAGCATGGAGAAACAGGGGCCTGATATTTTATAAGATTATTAGCTGTGCTGCTAGAATGACAGCCATCTACAAGTCAAATTCCACTTATCTAATGATGTATATGTCTGTGTATATATTGCGTAATCTATGGATATATTATTTTATTATGACTGACAGCACTAGCACAAGACTTAATATGGGATGATTAATATGTTGTTTCAGCCACTGCAGCAAATCACACTCATTGTGGTTGTGAGTCTGTGAAAATACACACTCAAACGAATGAAAAATGTTGTATATTACAACTGATTGCTAACAATATTATGAATGAACCAAAACTTACCAAATGCCTCCTTCTGCTTAGTCAAGTCCCACAGAGCCAGCTCATGCCCTGAAGCCACATGGATCAGCCCATCAGCCACAGGGTGAAAGCCCACATTTTCCACCCGGCGCTGCTTTTGCGACAGTGTACACTCAGGGTTGGAGAGAGACTCCTTCAAACCTTCTGGAGGTATGTGCCATACTTTTACCTATAATAAGCCATGAAACGTGAATTTTGTTTATTATTAAAGCCATCATTCTTCAAGATATATGATATATATGGTATGACCATTTTTTACTTAAATTTATATTAGAGGAGGCCTTTGCCAAGCGGCACACTGAAATTAGAGACATACTCTAATTCCAGAATAAAGGGCTTAATAGATAGATAGATTAGTAAATTATAAACTGGCTCACAAATTGTTGCCAAAATTATACCGATCACAAAACCTGGCGCAGAATTTCGATGAGATTAATTACAGTTTCATACTTATTTCGCGCCAGGTTTTTTGAATCAATCTATAGTATTGCAATATCAGTTGCTCAATTTTATTGAGATAATTTATCAACAGATGTGATATAGCCTTATCAGTATTACATGCCTATCAATGATATAAGAGATATTATCCAGGAAATTTTTGGTTTCCTAAATTAAATTGTCATTGAATAGGAAGACGGTTTTAAATAATTCCTTATAAGAGTTGGTTTTTTCCTGTAAGCCCTAACAAAAAAGATGTATCCTCAAACAGGAAATATTATTTGAACCAACCAACAGCATTATAATTACTAAATATAATTAATATGAAGACTGACTTACCAAAGAGTCCTGAGATCCAGTCAGAAGCAAGCCATCATGGAACGGTGAGAATTCCATATCAGTGATTGTATCAGAGTGTGCATGCAGCAGTGGCATAGTCTTGCTCTTCCTCCCACAGTCGTCCAGTGGCAACACTGCCATACTCGACCCTACATGCTCCCAGTTAAACGCCATAAACGACGCCGAGGCGCAAATATTGTTCCCAAAGGTCTGATATGACCCCACACAGATGTCCCGAATACATGCCTCGGGCTTAGGCACAATCGGTGCCGCATTTTTATACTTAGAGGCTTTAAAGCGCCACGCCATTTTAATCCACTTTTTGTAAAGTCAGTCTTTTATTTGGAATGTTCTTAGCCTCGCAAGAGGCGGTCAGAGCTGGAACAATTTAAAAAGTTCATCACATTTTCGTCATTTGATTTTGATGGTCAAGTTCGTTTTTTACTTATCTGTACATTAAAGAGATCGCCGGAAGTTCGATAAAGAAACGAGCGTTTTTATGCACAGATTTCTAAACTGTAACAGTAAAGTAATGACTGCATTATCGCATCTCTAATTAGGAGCACAAAAATAATTAACATAAAAAGTTAGTAAATTTCAACACACGGTCGATGTGATCTAAGGGCTCTCAAGCGAATAACAAATGATTTTTTGCTGTTACCAGTCAATCTATGAAGCAAAGACGGGTGGGAGACATGAAACATTATTATAAACACCTTTGTTTTGAAATACTTGCCCGGCAGTAAGACCGGAAACCATCAAATTCAACAAAACTGACCCACAAAACTATTACACCGATTTGTTCATATATTAGAGTATTCTTTTGAATATATGTCGTAATAAACAAGTTACCTTATTGAGTAAAAATTATGAAGAAATCCAATTTCCGCAAAACACTAGACACTCCCCCTATACGTCGGCCATTTCAAGCGACGTTAGTGTCGTATCGATCAATAATGAACCCAAAACAAAACTTACAATCGAATCACACAATGTCAAAACAATAGGTTGTCATTTTGAATCGATGCTAATTCATTATTAACTTAAACACGTAGTCAAATTATATTCACAGTCATTGAATATATGCAATTAATACGATTTCTGAATTTAAATCCTATAAGATCAAATGAATCACTTAAAAATAATTAGATTAACAATCTTTATTACAATTATCCGATAGTATCGACTAGACAATTGTATCGTTGTTAGTACACTACACTACAAACTGTATGTTTCGTTCCACGCTCGCTGCGGTTCACATTGTCAATTTAATTAATTTTATAGACACGCGCCAGTAAAACCCAGGTATATTTGGTTTGAAGAGACGGACCAAGCAATAGTACATTGTGCATCTAGGGCGGTAAGAAGGGCATTACTTACGAGGGTCTATTGAAGCCCGACGCCGTAGGCGGAGGGCTTTAAATGACCCGAGTTAGTAATCCCCTTACTGTCCGTGGTACACACAATGTTTTTCATCACATTTGCGAGGAAATAAATAAACTCTATACAGGTAAAGAAACAATAATGATAAGCGGTAGTGTAGTTGCACAGTCCACAGTACTCCGGAGTGACTACGTGCTGCGAGCGCGTGCGGGGCGGGTCCTCCGCGAGCTCCGGGCGGGCGGTAAAGTAGTATGAGAATCCTTTAAAACCATGGGAATAATACAGCTCTTTAAGTGTAAGTATGCTTGCATATAATATCACCATTTACGAGCAGGTGTGATGAAAAGTAAAGTATTTGGTGCGTGCTTGTATTACAAGTAATGTCCATACAATTTAGTCATTGATAGTGATTCAGCATTATAGCGCCATCTAGCGTGGCTGAGACTCATAAGCAACGACACCTACGAGTACCATGTAGTAGAGTAACTTACTCAAAGAGTATAATAATATTAATAATATCAACGCAGGGCAGCTTGTGGCGAGCTGTTGGGGAGTAGCGACCCCACGTACCTGAGCGCTCCTGGGGGACTCCGTCGTCCGACCAAGTCCTCCGCCTCTGGCTTGCCTTAACCGGCCGTCCAGAGTGGGGTCGCGAGAGCTGTGTTCTCGAGGGTAGATGTGGAAACCTAAGTGGCGAGTTGGCTATATGTTTAAAGTCCAGTGACACCTCTCTACCCCCAGCCCTCATACCGGTGTTGCCCTCGAGCCATCTTAGATGTCGCTTTTTGTGGGGGCCCATCTTATGTGGGCGAGTCACCGTCTGCCGGAAATAAAATTGATTACCGTTTTGTTAGGCAGACGTCCGATTTTATTCTCCATAACCCAGTATTTAGTCCACCGCTTTCACCTAATAGTCCAGCATATTTTAGATTCCATTAAATCTCAATAGTCTATACACCCTGGCGGGTGCTGCCTCTGCGTGCGTCCCATGACTCGGGCAGGTGCAACATCCGCTCGGTGTACCCCTTACATTTCATTAAATTGTCGAAAGGGCCTCTGCGTGTTGGCTTCGGCTCCGCGCACGCCTCCCAAAGGTCCGGAACACCATTGTTCCGTGATGGGAAAGACATACAATTAATAATATATATATGAGATTACTTTGTCTGACAAGCAAAGGCTGCAGTGGATATTTTTAAATTATGTGCGTCCCTTAATTTCGGTATGAAAAAATAGGGAGGCATATAAATAAATAAATAAATAAACAACTGCAGCCTTGGCTTGTCAGACTAAAAAATATATTTTCAGTTTCAGAAAGAAGAATAGCGAAGTTATGTTTCTTTTATGTTCCAACTTTACGTAAGAAAAAAATTGAAAGTGCATTTCGCGATTTCAGTACACATATCACAACTGAAACATGAGTAATTGAACTTTATAATGAGAATTTCGCTTCGCTCGATCGAATATACTTAAATAAAACAAGTACATTGTATCCAAAGTGATCATTTTATTAATTATTATTTGCGAGTATTACAATAATTCCGTTTCTTTGGTGACTTAATTTAACCAACAATAATTATCAAGAAACATCGAGTAAGGTATTTTCAGATCCAATAATTATATTAAAACGGGTAAACATTTCATTCGGTCAAGTATATTGTGTATTCATTACTTTTCTAACGGCTTCATTTCTTTTAAAGAGCTGTCAAAGAGAAATGTAACCAGAGGGAAGCACAGCTCTGGCATGCTCTTTGCCAGAGATAGGTAAAAAATTAAGACTGCTAATCTCATGAAATATATTTTTCTCGGAAACGAGGCTTTAAGTCAACCCTTCAAATACCAACGTTTTTAAATTGTATGGCTCCGCATTAACTTTATTTAGTTAAAATATATTTCCTTCCATAGTCAAACATTGGTTTTTATTCTATGGTTCTGTTCTGGAATATTGAATATTGGGGCATTCTGCATAAATTTTGTTGGTTGGAAATTAGCAGTCGTTATTATTTCTTTATCTCAAACTTGTCAATAAAACAATACTTATACCATCGTTAACAAGTTTACCAGTAATAAAGTCGTATTGCACATATTCAACAATTAAACATACAATTTAAAATCAACCTCACATATGTAATATAAGTGCACAAAAATTTTTAAGTTATGAAAAAAATATAAAAATTCCCAAAAGACACCTAGAACAAGCATAAGATTAATTACAATAAATATATCAGTAACTCTAAAAGTTAACAATTCACAAAACACTATTTTGTATGATAATTAATATTTATAACTATTCATAAAGCTTCAAAATAGTCTAAATCACTTCGCGGCATTGATTACTAATAAATAACACATAATCATAAGTTCCACGGTAATACAAACATTACAACAACCATATACAATCAAATAAGGCGGTTATTTCATTGCAATACTATTAAGTAAAATAAAACTATGATTTTGCTGTGCCTGGTAGAAATAAAAAGATCTACAGAATTGCATGAAAATATAAAGTAGCATCGTCAAATATAACTACAACCTTCCGTTTGTTTGTAACATAGAACGTATATTATTATAAAGCTTAGTAATCACTGTCAAATGTACAAAGTAAACATACAACTACTTACAGGAAGTTACTTTGTGAGCGAGACATCACTATGCATGTATAGCGACGTCCCACTCGCACTCCGGAGCGGCGTGCGGATACACACAATAAGAGGCGACAGCGCCATTTATTTATTGATTGCCTTTTACAGCAATTCAATTTTAGTGTGAAAGATTAGCAGATTTTTAACATAATAAAAATAATAATTATCCACTGTTTTAGTGTTGTTTGTTCAAATTCAGCAACAATAAAATTAAAATCATACCATGTCATAAATTACTAACTAAATCACCTAACTTCAAATCAATTAAAAACCTTCCCAATAAAAAAAAATAGAATCCCGACAGAAAATAACGCAGGGCTCGTAAATTTCATGCCGGTTTCGTCATAATGACGTATATAAACGCACAGGGCCTATACCACGAAAATCGAACGATTACGGATTTGTCGCACCATTTCTGTCGCACTTGCATATTGGTGTGACAAAGAGGTTTTCCCGTCAATGCCAATTTTCGATGTTCGTGGTAGCCCAGCAGGATGTTTTAATACGAAATGAGTTAACGACAGATAAAGTCTATCAACGTTCGATTCTAACGTCAAACGTAATAGTTTTGACACTATTCAATGACAGCATTCATTTATTTCATTCAAACGTAACCCCTAAAACATGATGTATGAAGCTTGACGTCATTTGTCTGTCATCGGCATGAAAATTACGGGCCCAGGGCCTATACCACGAAAATCGAACGATTGCGGATTCGTACCTCCATCTCTGTCACACTTGCATATTGGAGTGACAAAGAGGTTTCCCCGTCAATGCCAATTTTCGATGTTCGTGGTAGGCGTGCCGGATATCAGTTTGCTGTTTGACAGATGTTTGTTTACATAAATAATGACATATTTGACAAGACAACAATTATAAAACTATACTATTATTGTAAGAAAAAGACAGTATGATTATACTTGCGTAAGAAGAGCGATAAAGGAAAGGGAACACCTGATCTAAACCATCCAACAAATGTCGTACACACTAAACATTAAAACGAAATTGCAAAGAATTATTAATCGGCAGTGTTGGTACAATATCATCACACATCACTAGGGATTTCTATTAATTTAAGTAACTGTAATATTACGATTTTATGCCACGGTGTGATTTAATATTACATTAGAAACCTAGAATGTAATTTCTATGATTAAACTAAGGAGTTCGCCACTACGCTAGAATACCTCGATACGCTCAAGATTCCACTCTATGATGTTACGCCTCGCGCCTTCAGAGATACTGTGCTTTGCTTCATAGCAAGTCAATGTTCTAAAATTTATGACACTCCGCGGCAAAACATCGTTACTATAATACCAAGCAAGATATTGGTAGTAAGAATAAATAATTAATATAACAATTATGAGCGTCTACATTATATTAATTTAAATTATCACTATTATCAGTCACACTTGATACCTAGTCTCTAATGCAATTTTTTTTAGTAATGCTTCCATGTACATACATGGGAATGAAAGAGAAATGATGCATTATCAATATTATCATTCATGATAGCCGGTTTACATTGACATCTTACCACAGATCACTCATAGATATTCTCCTTGAACAAATTTAATACCATAATAAAGGTTAAATTAAAATAGTTCTTACGAACACTCTCCAAAAAACCGAATACAAACCGATTTGAAAACTACGCAAAAAACAAGTGACGCCCGGCTTCCTGCACGCCGACTATGACACTAACACATTCAGCCAATGTCAAATTCATATGGACGCTCTACACTGCGGGTATTTGCGTTTTGCCTCTCGCTCGCATCAGTTAAATTTTGCTTTGGTGCGAGCGAGACGCAAACACCCTATGTGTGCTGCCGGCTATACATTCTATACTTGCAGCGCGCAGCATGGGTCTATGAGCGAAGTTGTGTGACAGCTCGTTATATGACAACCACAGGCTGCAGTAGATTTTTTCTAAATTTATGTGTGTCCCTTTTTGTCACAGTAAAAAAATAGGGATGCATATAAATAAATAAATAATCTAGTGTGGCCTGGGGTTGTCAGACTATAGTAATATGTGCGGGAGCGATATGACAAAAGACAATCGATCCGAATTCTCGTAGGGTTCCATTGGCCTGACATTCGAAGGCAATTTGAAGTATATTCTACCCATTCAGCATATTGTAGATACAGCAAGACTATGAAATTAATTTATAGAGAGCTCTTTAAGCAAAGAATTTCGTAACATCAAATCGCTCATAATATTCCAGTCATACTACTGTATACGAGAAGCTAAGACTATGTAATTTGGTCAAATCTACACGAATATTTGATATGCAACTTACGCTAACACTACTTGAATTGACATACCAATTATATCTATGGCAGGCGTATTGTAATCGTTTTTATCACGCGTGATATGATATAACAGAAACAGTCACTTGTCACTTGGTGGTGCGTACACATCTGGGAATGGGCCGCGAATACGCTAAAGGACGCGCCATAACATTGCGACTATTGGCGAGAAAGTGAGCGTTTTATATTATTCTCGAAAAAAGTGTACTCCGTGTTCTGCGTGAAAAGGAAACGTATACTGATCGTTGATAGCTGGCTGTTTATACAGAGTATAACAAAAGTTGAAAAAAAAAAACACTTTGTATGTAACAGGTTATCGAAAATGCATCTATCTCCATACAAACTAACAGGTTAACTGGAAGAGATCCCTCATAGGGATAAGTTCGCCTTTGTTGTATCAAATTGTCTATGTTACTGTGTTTCTTGTATTTCTTGTGTTATTGTACAATAAAGCTTATACATACATATACATACATACATACAAATTCGAATTTCGAAATTTATCCATTTGCCTGGTACTAAGGGTCATTGACCTTATCATCTGTTGAAGTACTTAAAGTATGATTCGGGACTTTTGTTGCACCTTGTAGAGCTGGTGAAGGCTTATTTGACATCACTACATACGTGTATAACTCCGTCTCGCATACACTGGAGCGCCAACGGACTCGCGACAGCCGCGATAGGTACACGAATGCTATATCATATCATATCGTACACAATAAGAACAACCATAACACACCCGCAGAGCATTAATGACGATTTTTATCCGTTTTTACATACGTAACATTGCACCAACACTGTACCTTAAAAGCGAATGGAATGATCTCGGCAACTAGATTACGATTTATATACTTATAACACCAAAAATGACAACATAGTTCCTGTTTCATTAGTTACTAATTTACTTCAACACCTTACATAATCTGCCCGAATTACATTATCACGCGATATATAAAGTAAAAGTGCGTCTTGGACACGTCTTGTGCGTATCGCAGCAAAATCCAAGTAATTTTTTTATGCGCGATCAGATAATACACAACAGTATCGCGATAATATTGATAGTGTAATACGGGCCACTGTATTCACAAAACACGATCACCTGCAGTGGTATTTCCGCACCTAAAACACTGATATTAGTCGCCTAATATTTAACGAAGTCTTATCAATTCCTTGTAAATTTTACCCTGCGCGGTATCGTTATTGCCTTTTAACTAAAACATAATATCAATTGATAATTCAATGTTAAGTTATAAATTATAAATGTTATAATTACAATAAGACTTACTTGTCCTAATAAAGTAAAAAAAAAGATTAAATAATATAGCAAAAAGTCAAGTTTTCGTTTCATCCACAGCACCCTATCATCGAAATAGGTTAAACTTTATATGTATACCTCCATTCGTATTATGCCATTTCCTACATTTCGAGTTATTTATTTAAAAAAAATTTAAACCGAAATTTAAACGTAAAGATGAAATCACGCGTAATACTCGATCCCAATCCCGCGATTGAAAACAAGTGACGACGGGTTTCCGTTACAAAAGCGTACGATTCATTATAAAATGTATAACAGTTACGAGATTTGAATTTCGAGCGTAAACAAAAGAATGTTCGAAGATCGGTTATACTCGATCCCAATCCCGCGATTGAAAACAAGTGACGACGGGTTTCCGTTACAAAAGCGTACGATTCATTATAAAATGTATAACAGTTACGAGATTTGAATTTCGAGCGTAAACAAAAGAATGTTCGAAGATCGGTTATACTCGATCCCAATCCCGCGATTGAAAACAAGTGACGACGGGTTTCCGTTACAAAAGCGTACGATTCATTATAAAATGTATAACAGTTACGAGATTTGAATTTCGAGCGTAAACAAAAGAATGTTCGAAGATCGGTTATTTGTCTTAATCTTAAGACTGTTTTAAATTTACAATGTGTATGGAAATACTGCTTATGAGTAGTAAAGTAGTAGTAATTACGGGCAGGCTTTTTTGTCTTTCCCCGTTTTCCGTACTTCGACTTAAATAAGAAAATATCTTCATAAAACAATACTGTTACAATAATACCACTGCACAGTAACAACAATACATTCACAGCTTGAGACCTAGTGGGGTATCTGTGAAATAAGTATTTGCTAATGTTCAAAAATATCTAAATATCTATGTGTCATTCCCTCACTCGTCACTTTCTAATTGTAGGTAGTACCTACAATGATCTCTCTCGCACTGTAGATTCGTTGAATTATATTCTTAATTTGGCCAATTTCTGATGTCGGCGTATATAGTCGCCCGTACAACAGTTAAGAAATTTTAACCTCGAATCTTCAATTCTTCAGACTTAGAGTGCTGTAAAGAAGTCGAAACGGAATGAGGTTAATATCCGTTTTAAAGTGTTTCATTTAAATTAATTCTAATCGCGTTAAACGAACAAATATTACATTAACACCACTTGACGCTGGGCAGCGAAGGAATATGATGTGCTTCGGGCGTCAAGAGATCGCGATTTAAGGGAAATTCAAGTTTACACAGTCCCGCGTAAGTCCCTATTGCATTGGCAAAACGGTCGGCTGTAGCCTGTCAGTCATGTAACGTCAAACTTACTGAACGCATGTCACAGATACCCCATCATGTAAGGCGGATGTCACACGCCGGTGTGCAAGGGGGACAGCGCTATACAACGCGTAAACCGTTGTCTCACTCACACGCCGGTGTGACGTCCCGCGTAGTTTAGGAACGCGAGCAGCACGAGGAGTCGCCCACCGACGTCGTCTTGCCGTTGATCGGCCCTAAGCTGCCGTCGTATTTCGGTAGCTCCTTGCACTTCGCTTGCTGGAAAAAGAAAACAAATGTGTGAGGGAGAAAGTAAACTTTTATGGAGACAGTTCTAAAGATGATGGACATTTTAACAACAAAGTAAAAACAGAGTATTAAATAGACATGTTAGTCATATGCATAGTTTTTATTTGCGAGAATCATGGTAGTTGCATTGTAGATACATAATATGGTTGATATAGATCAGCAAAATTCACCATTTCTTTGACATGAAAAATTTTAAAATATACAATTAGATTAATACTAAGTATTTACACAAGTCAAGACTAGGAAGTACACATAAACATTTCAATTTAATAAAGGTATGTCATTATCATTAAAATACTTATATCAGGTCAATAAAGTCGAAAATAGCTTGATATGTTTCGTGCGCATCTCATAAATTAGGAACACTTCGTGTTCCAAAACATGTCGAGGCTGTCGAGCTATTAACGACTTTATTGACGTTACTAACCCGGTATAAGTATTAATATAACATTTTCATATTAGACAAAACAAAAGTTTACTAAGTAAAAGTTCAAAATCTTGCGCAGTTGCTTTTTATACTGTGACAAATTACAAATAGCTAATGTCATCTCTTTTATAGCCAATTGAAAACATTGACGAAATCAAATCACCAACTGGGAATCGATTCTCGACTCGATTAGGTACTTAACAGTTTAACCTTTAGTGACTCCAATGCAATCATTCCCATACTACGAACATCCATTTAGTGTACAAAACGAGGTCACGATGATAGGGCAAGGAACTTAACTTTTTGAATACCTATCTTAGGGCTTGTTCAAAAATCATGTGATACTCGTACGAGTAGGTGGACCTGTAATAGTATCTTTGTCTATGAAGTCAAAAATATGTGTCCCACTCTTATCTATTTTGTCAGATTGTTTTGAGGCCCTCATTGCGGAATACATTATGGGGGTGGTCGGGAAATCACGAACGAAATCGAAATCAGACCAAAAAAGTACCATTAAGGTGGCAACAATCGGCCAAATATAATCACATGTTTTTTAATGAACCCTTAGTCACACCTAAAATTGCACCATGCTTATTCGTGAATAAATCCTAAAGCCTACACCCTACACCACACATCGGGTGTTTGCGTTTTGCCTCTCGCTCGCACAGAAGCAAAATTTAACTGGTACGAGCGAGATGCAAAACGCAAACAGTTTGGAAGTTTATAAATCAAGATAGGCAGGCTACTCATGTCAACGTTTGCGCTTTAGTTCTAGGGGCAGTCCGAAACAAGTTTTACCACCGAATGTGACGAAGGATTTCGCCGTCCATTATGTTACCTAAAATAAAACATTTGGTAAACTTGATAGACCCAACAGGTTCATACCTCCATGAGTTCCACAGCAATCTCCATGAAGAGCCGCTCCACATTGTCGGCCTCCTTAGCTGATGTCTCCAGGAAGTACATTCCGTGCCGCTGCGCAAAGTCCTCGCCGATGTGGCGTGGAATCTCGCGGTCCTCGCGGTCCGTTTTGTTACCTTTGAAACATTAGACAAGTTGGTTTTCGTTGAGATAGGGAAGGTTAACCAATATTCCAAACCAGTATTCTTATTTCTGCCACAATCCTCTTTCCGCAGTCTCCGCACATACAGTTACTCACAGCATAGGACATAATTCTTCTCTTTAAACATCGTTATTCGTAATCTACATAATAGGTTAGACGACTAAAGAATCTATTTAGTCCGTCTTTTAGATTGTTATCAATCAATCAATCATTTATTTCATTTCTTGAATGTGGTACAATATAAGGTCATAAAACATGTTTTGTTCATCACATCCTGCCATTATTGGCATAGAAATAATAGGTACATGCATGTCATAAAAATTAAGATTATCTTTAGTTAACAATAAGTAAACTATTATACATCTCATAAAAATAAAAAAACGAAAATACAGTGCGTTCAAGTTTCGCGTAACGTCACTATTAGGTACAATTCTTACCTAGTAGTGACGTCACAAGCCCCCACCGGAGCTTTGATACTCTTTATCTTCGTCAATTTTAGTTAAATTAAAAAAGGAAAAAATACGTGGCTAATCATTTTAGATAATCTAACTGACGGATTAATTGCAATGATAGGTTTTCAACCTAGTCGTCATCCCTATTATACATAGATGTAGTGAATAATGTTTAGCCGTCGTATTTTTACGGGAACACTCGAAGTGTCATGGTATTTCAGTCAGTGTTAGTACGAAGTACCGAGATGGTCATTATCTTAACCATAACGTAGGGTCATGGTGTTAATAAACGCGATTAATCCGTTCTATTAAAGTGTTTAACTATTCTTTTCTAATTAACCACTGAGGGGTATCCAACCTTTTTTAACTGGTATATTTTAAGTTGCATTTTGGAAATGTCGCTTGTATGGTTTCAGTTTTCAGTTTCACAATTACAGTGGCGCAATTACTGTAATCCAATAACCACTAAGCGCCTAGCGGCAGTGACATGCGATGTCGAAGCGTGTCATAAAGTGGATTAGTGAAGTAATACTTTATGTAAATCGACATTGTTAATTGTTACACACCGGGAAAGCCGAGGATCAATATAGTATAATCGTGTCAGTATTCAGTACCTGTTAGTAGATATCCAATCAAAATTCATCACCGTAAGTTACTGTATTTGGTTCTGCCTCGTTTAAAGTTCTGCTTTTGTTTGATGGGGAGGGGATTAACGTGAGTTAATTAGGGGCGCTAGTGAAACATGGGTCTGGCGGAAACATTTCACACGTCACTTTGACAATTATGGAACATGGATAAAAGACCCACCCATGAGTGGCTCCGCCTGGTGAGCGACAATAGGGTAGCCCTTTTAAATAAATAAACCATGTTAAAGAAAGTACGCAATCTATTTCACTAATAAAAGAAGCGTGATTTAAGGGCCTAGTAAGTATGTACCACCACACGTGTCAAATAAGTCAAGTGTAAATGAAAATCGTAAGTGATGCCTGGTATTTGTGTGTTTATCACGAATATTTGTTCCTGAGTTATGGATGTTTTCTATGTATTTAAGTATTTATATGTATCTGTCTATTATATATATCGTCGCCTAGTACCCACAACACAAGCCTTATTGAGCTTACCGTGGGACTAGGTCGATTTGTGTAAGATTGTCCTATAATATTTATTTATTGATGTTAGTAAATTTCAAAACAAAGATTTTATCAGTCAAAACAATCTGCTTCCCTTAACTTATTTAGCACAAAGGATTTTTTGTAGCGCTGTAACTTATAACATGGGTTTTCCGCTTAGTAGCGAAAATGGCTTGTAGAAACTGCTCAATAGGATAGAAAAAAACACAAGAATGTAAAAAAAACATCTTTTTTCATCCATCTTGTGCATGTTTACTCACCTACTAATATCCGTAGCACCTTATTACTGGCATATTCTTCGATTTCCCGCAGCCAGTCGGGTAGACAGTCGAAGGTGGGCTGGCAAGATATGTCATACACGAGGATGAGGGCATGCGCTGAGCGGTAGTAGCTCTGTGTGATTGAGCGGAACCGCTCCTGGCCCGCTGTGTCCCATATTTGTAGCTGCAATATTTGTTAAGAATATCTTAGTGACTTAGCCATTTTTTTAATTACAGTTTGAATTGGGAGAGTCAAATTATTATATTTTTAAGCTTCAGACTGTAATCTCCTTTTAGGATCAATGCATGTTAGACATAAGATGTAATGTTTTGAAAAGATGTGTCCTGCCCAGTTTCTTGCCGGTCCAAAGTGTTAAATATTGTTGGGTCTGTGGTGTAGGCCTGCAGCTTTATTTATTTTCATTTGACTTTCAAAAGTGCACTGTAACATGCCGACTTGAATTTTTTTTTTTGTTTAAGGCTAACACACACACAACATACATATGTTTACAACTTGGAATCAGCTGATATGCAAGCGGGCCAGGTTTCTATAATAAACTACCCGATGATATAAAAATATTGAAAGTAAATTGAAAAAATGGCTTATTATAAATGCTTTTTATTACATAACAGAATTTAATAATGAGGAATTTAAATTCTTGTAATGTAATGATTTTGTGCTATATTGGATTTTATTTCACTTAAATTGGTATGTTTTACTTCTATTATTATTTTTAATAGTAATTTGATTGACATTTTAAGTTATTATTTCTGACATGTAAAATTATTAAATTTTATGAATAGAAATATGAATATGAGTATTACATATTTAAAGTTCCTGGAAATAAATAAACCTTGTGCATAGCTGGGCATTAACTCGTTAATCCGTTAATCGTTAATTAACGAAGTTAACATTTTCATTAACGGATTAACTTTTAAGTTAACTTTAAAATATGTTAACGGAATCATTAACTTCCGTTAAGTTTTCCCAAGTCCGTTAATCGTTAATCCAGTTCCAAAATACTTACCAAAAAGATACCGCACATACCGCGCCACGCGGCAAAAAACCTGTTTCTGCCTGACTAAAAATTTTCAAAAAAGAAGAATTTCTCAATTCATGTGATTTTTGTTATTATTATATATTCTTTATTTTTATTTTATTTTTATGTTTGTTACGTCAGAATTCCGTCAATACTGAACCGATTTGAAATTATCCATGGTGGTTGCAGATTAGTCCCATGTTTTTCAAGATTCATTTCTGATGACGGGATCCATGACAAATTCATGGAACTCTTCAAATTTAATAGGCTAATGCATAATGATTTGGGTCTTTTCTTAAGAAACTCGAGCATTTTTCTTTACGAAAACCATCAATTTGGTGGAGTGGAGCTGATGATGGAGCACAGGGATGGCAAAGTGGAATTGGTCGATAAACACAGACATTCATCTTTTTGATTTGATTTATATTCTGATGATAAGAGTTCTTGAGAAATTCCGAAAACCTTCAAATTTGAACGGCACGTCCAACGTGATTGGAGGGTTTTCATAATTAGTTGGGGTATTTTCTTAATCAAGTCATCAATTTGCTGCAGTGGACCTGATTTGGAACACCAGGGATGGCATATTGAAACTGCTCGATAATTTCTAGCTCTGTCCTCGAACTTGAGACATTGTTATTTTGTCTGTGACCTTGGAGGTCTACAGATTTTACTTCAGATCAAATGATGGAAGCCATGAGACATTAAGAAAACTCCTGAATTTTCAAAGGTACTCAGATGGTAAATTGGATATTTTTGAAGGAAACTGATTAACTATAAGTTGTAGATCACTAACTCAAAGATGCCCTTTTTACCACGTGTTAACGGATTAACGATTAACGTTAACTTCCGTTAAGTCTTCCGAAAAGTAGCGCTTTAACGATTAACGAAGTTAACTTTTTTTGCAACGGATTAGCGATTAACGAAGTTAACTATTTGATTAACGGTGCCCAGCTCTGACCTTGTGTATAGCTTTTATTTGCACAACAGATAAAATTATTTACGAAGTAAGAACAAAACACTTCAAGGACTTATGAGCAGGTGTTATGCCCTAAACAGGAAAAACATATGGCACACAATAGATTTAAAAAAGCACCTACTTAAACAATTCAAATGACGCAACTATTGTCCAAAATCTCAATTAAGCCTCACCTTCACTTTCTCGCCGTCGACTTCCACTGTTTTTATCATGAAATCCACTCCGATCGTAGCTCCCTGCCCAGGCGGAAACAGGCCCTGGGTAAACCTCCGCACCAGGCAAGTTTTCCCCACACCAGCATTCCCAACTAGCACCACTTTAAAGAGAAACTTATAATCCTCCATAGCGACACCGAATCACATTTGTCGAAATTCCGACATAAAGAAGTTAACAATAAATTAACCCAGCCACTCGCGACGTTACGCTTTGATGATTTATACCTAATACATTATCTTGTAAAAGTTGTAAATCTACACGATTTGTTCGTGATCAAAAGACCATTATATGATAAGATAAGGTGATAAGGTATTGAATTTACGAGATAGACCTTTCCAAAACAATGGGAAATAAAGTACGATTTGCGATGCGAAAGCGATAATTCAACGTCAAACAAGACCTTGCGTGCATTTACAAAGCTTGGTACCTTGGCTGTGAAGTATATTTATGTAAAGGTGACACTACACTGGGGGTTGCGTGTTCGCGTATTTGCTGTGTTTGGCCCGAATAGACTATAATTATGCTCTCCACACAATGGGCCATCATGGGACATTATACGGGACGTAGCGTAGCTATACAGTAGCAGTATTGCGTAACCCCTTTTACTCATAACTGCGTCCCTTGTCATCGCCCATCATGGTCCCTTGTGTGGAGTGGCCATCATGTTTGCTCGACAAGCCACGGGTGACACTACACTTGGGGTTTTTGCGCATGTAAATGCCGATAGCACACTTCGGGTAGGCTGTTCGCCTATTTACTATACTTGCAAAATGAGCTCCCTGTTGAGGTTTTCCTGAAAGATTACATTATGGGGTTCTTCAAAAAAGGAGTCTACAAGATTATACATATAACGTATAATGGGTCGGGAACGCGCATGTGACCCCCTTGGAGTTGCAGGCGTCCATAGGCTACGGTGACCGCTTTCCATCAGGCGGGCCGTATGCTTGTTTGCCACCGTCGTGGTATAGGCAAACTCGCCGATTCTCTTTCTTAGCGGCATGGTCACGCATCAAAAAAAAAAAAAAACGCGCGATGTTAAATGTACGCCAGAAATTGATGATCCGCAAGAAAGCGGTCGGTTCAACTCAATACATTAAAGCTTTCGCTACGTGTGGCATTATAGGTTTTTGTTGGCCCCCAAAGTGTGGATTTTTGTGGTGTTCTGACCAAGTTCGGACTCCATAATGAATATTTGGGCGATCACGGCGAACGAGCAACGCCGACACGCACCCCGAAGTGGGGTGCCAGCATGACGTTTGTCGAAATGCTAGCTAGATCATTTTTTATTTGAGTCATTTGAGGGCTCTACACTGCGGGTATTTGCGTTTATTATAACCTCTCACTCGCACCTCGCACCTAAGCAAAATTTAACTGGTGCTAGCGAGAGGCAGCTTACCCGCAGTGTAGAGCGACCATGAAATACAGCACTTCCAGGCAGTATCGACTAAATCGACTTTCTTAACTTTCGTCCCGTGTAGAATACGCCCTTATACGGTACGATGAAGTAGCTTTGTAAACAAGGCTAATGTCACATTGACACATAAGTCAACGTTTAGAAACTACTTTTGCTCAATATAGTACATTTTGTAATAGGAATCCAGATTCTCGAATAATCCTTTATAGTTATTTTTATAATTTGAAGAGTATGAAACGTATTAATATTATTGCTGTCATCATATTGTTGAAAACAAATCGCCTATGAGTTTTATGCTGGCTACACTTGGGGTATTTGCGTTTTGCCTCTCGCTCGCACCAGTTAAGTTTTGCTTCGGTGAGCGTGAGGCAAGGTGTAATGCCACCCTTAGTAAACGTACTAAACGTAGTAGTTCAAAGTAAACTACCTACATATGAAAAAATATATATAGGTGCTGTACCCTACTCTATCGAAAATTTCAACCATAGTCACCATAGAGTAGCTGAACTAGCTGATAAAGCTGATTTCAACATTCACTGTCAACATTCATCAACATTTTACTGTCGTTTTGTAGTGTTTTTAACTTCTCATTCTCAATTATCATTCATTAATGCGCTAAATGACTCAATTGTCTTCATAGTGTGCAATTAAAAACATCGAATATGTCTTGTATAAATTACTCGTCACGCACTGAGGGCCAGAGGAAAATAAATACAATTATATGGTCAATCCCACATTTCATAAATCTTTTAGAACAGAAGACCACTAGAGAATTCAGGACTGAAAATACAGACCCCAAAGCTGAAGTGAAGGAACCGAAATTTCAGTTGAAGATGCAATTTCTAGGAAGAGAGAATAATTTGGTTGAGATTTATTATTTGTCTCCTAGTCCTGTTTTTTTAAAATGTATCTTGACTATTTGTTTGAAACGGTATGAGGAGCGATCCGTTATTGAGAAGGACTATAATACAGTCCAGGCTAATAAATGGCAGTACTTGACTACATTGTACAAAAGAGATATAATAAACGAGCGGGATATTATTCTGCTTAGCGATGGAACATTAAGGCTAAAATTTCAGTTTATGATTACAAATGACATAAAAGTTGACAGAACGCACATTCCCGCAGCCCAGCTAAGTAATGACTTTGAAAATTTACTTGAGAATGGACTATTTTCTGATGTAATTATGAAATCAGTAGAAGGACTTGAATTCAAAGTTCACAAAGCTGTTTTGGCTAGTCGGAGCACTGTGTTGAAAGCACATTTCGAGCATAATACTATAGAATGCCATACAAATATTTTGGAATCACCTCTTGACTCTGACTCTTTGAGAGAAGTGTTGACTTTTATTTATACTGATAAAGCTCCAAGTGTAGACGAAAATCCGGAAAGGCTATTGGCTGCTGCAGATTACTACCAACTTAGCAGACTGAAAAGTTTGTGTGAGGAAGCTTTACATAAGAAATTGACTGTGGAAAATGCCATAGAAACCTTGCAGTTGGCAGGATTGCATTCAGCAAGCACATTGGAGCAATTGACTCTTGAATTCGTAAAAGATGGTCAAGCTAAGCTGATCATTAAGACTGATGGCTGGGCCAAAGTGAAATCTGTTGATTTGATTAAGAGAATCTATGAATATATTGTGAATGATGATATTGAAGCTGATATCAAATAATCTTGGTAGAAAACTATAATAAATAAAATTAAAAAATAAATAAAAATACATCCTTATACACTGCAATACCATTATTATGCAACTAATATACATTATTCTAGACTGTGTATAAAATGAAAGAAGATTGATATTTATTTGTACAACTGATTGTAAATCTGTTTTGATTGAAGGCCTAAAAGCTATTAAAAATAAATTTACTCTAGCTTAGCGTAAAGGATGTCTAATAATTTTGGTGCAATAAAAATCACAACTAAATAAATATTTTTTATTCATCATCACTACTTCTATCTGAGTCTGAACTGTCATCACTAGATTCACTATGATACTGGATCCTATTTCTATTTGTGTTTTCAAACAATTCATTGTCATCATTATTTGGTTTTCCTTCAGTTTTATCTTCAAACTCTTTCGGCCAAGCATTGTTCTCTTTGTAGTATTTAATTGAGTCCTTATTCATTATTTTAACAATTTCTGCTTTTACTTTATTGCCTTCTAGAATAGGTTCCACAAGTATATAATCTCCTCTTTTAACCCATATATTTTTTCTAAATTTTATAGGCATGGATGCTAAATATTCTTCACCGCTGGGTGTAGTTATCTAAAAAATAAAAAATTATGAATCCTTAAAGTTTTAACTAAAACTGCCAAATGATAATTATAAGCCATATGTGGAAAACAGATGCAGACAATAATTAGTTAAAATAGGTTATGCTTGAATGTAAACAAGATTTAATATAAAAAAAACAATACCTGATGCAAGTTATTTCCCATACTTTTTAAAACTTTGACTACGCTTTGATTCTCCTTGGGAAGTTCAAAGTCGTCCCACAAGGCTTCGTTCATCACATGTTTTCTCTTAGTAACTTTAGACATGTTGCAAATAATTATAACTGACTGACGGCAGAAATTATAATATGGAATGAAATTATGTTTGGTTAACTCCTGGATTAAACAATATCGAATTACAAAATTAAGAACTTGTTTAATTCATAGATAATTCAAAACATCAAAAATTATGGAAAGAACCAACGATTAAACACAAAACGTGTAAAAACAGTCACAATTTTGGTGCCAATATTGGAAACCAGCATGTCATCCTAAACTTTATCGTGTTAAAAATACGGTTAATTTTTGGTCAATATAAGACGAGATGATTTATTGATATGACAGCTAATGTCACGATGACATTTGTTTCCGGGATTAAACTATTCAAGACACTTTTGTAAACGCCCTACCCCACATTTACAATCGATTATTAAAACCGTATAATCGATTGTTACTGATTCACGTATTTGAACATCATTTATTTATTTTTTTATACCACGTCGTTGGCAGTGGCGGATAAGCATACCACCCGACTAATAGGAAGCGGCCACCGTAACCTATGGACGACTGTAACTGCAGGGGTCGGCAACATGCATGTGACAATGCATGTTGCCGACCCATTAAAAACTTCTATCTACACTCCTTTCTTGAAGAACTCCATAATGTAGTCCTTCGGGAAAACCTCGGAGGGAAAGGAGATTAATTCCACAGCCGAAGCGTCCGCGGGAGGAAATACCTTTGCAAGGTGTATTTTCACCATCGGTGCGATGGTGACAAATGGACGTAGGCATCGTGTCAAATAATTCTTCAGAACACAACTCATGTTGAAGCGATTGAACACACTTAATAGCAAAATATCCTTAGACTCAACTTCAACTTCAATACCGCCTGTAAGTTTTAGGTTAATTATCTTTATCTTGAGAAATTTTATAACTCTTGTAAACAATGTTTCAGGCGCAGATATAAGTAAGTAGTTACCTCATTCAAAATTAAATTCAAGTTACATTCAGGAAAATAAATCTAGACTATCCATAACACATGAATAAAAAACAAAGATAGCATGAACAATTTATTTTCCCTTACACCTATCAATCACTTGGTATATATTCAAGGATTCCCCACTAGGGATCCCGTAGCCTTTCTCCAAGCCATGAGGGTTGGAGGGAGTAGTGCAGCATAAGTCCGCCTCCTTTCTTAGCACCTGGTCCACCTCGACTGAGGTGAAGAATGCCACGGAGAGCGGGAGGTCGTTTATGCCGACTCTGAAAATGAAAATACTTATTGTTTATGAATTTTATGATAATTTTAGTATCCCATCTGCTGACATAAACATTCATTTTCTACTGTTGGTACGCGTATGCATAGGTACGTCTAATTCGGACTTGATGAGTGCGGTCTCGTATTTTGATAGTCGGGAGGGATCATCCGTGTACTCAGGACTAAATTTTCTACGAAAACGTGTACAGTGTGCGACTGGCCTCTTTATAGATCTTCAGTTTCGATCCTCATTGTTGATCCTTACGAAGGACCTTCATCATCGTTCTTCCTTTCGTCAGGCAAATACCGAACTTACCGTTGTGAGCAAAACGCTCGAGTAAGCAGGTTTGTAATCTGCAACGCCAGAGCCGTTTCATATTTCTGTTCCTCTGGTACTAGGTAGCGGACTTCATCGTGGAAGCTGAGGCAAAACCTGCAAGGTATGTTACGATTTTAACAATTGAAAACATGAATTAAATCATTTATTACTTGTAATAATTGATTCATGTTTTTAAGTAGTCACACTAATAATATATAAATTATAAATTGAAAGAGATGTCATTTACTATAGAAAAAATGACCAGACACTCGGGTCCTTGGTATTTTTTCTTTAGTATAATTCCTGGGAGGACCCGCGCCCCACGCGCGGTGCACCAATAATTATTATTGTTTATATATCTGCTTATGAGTTTATTTATTTCCTCGCAAACGTGATGAAAAACATTGTATGGTACACAGGCGGTAGGTACAAGAATTACAAACCCGTGTTAAAATGAAGCCCTCGTTGTTGACTCGGGCTTGAATTCACACACGTTCATATTTTGTTTATTTATCTAAAATCAGCCGTCCGTTAGGTCGGATGAAAATAAAAGCCCAAGAGTTGGAAAACCAGTTTTAATTTACAAGACACTTTTAAAACTTCTCTAACAAGTCTAAAATGTGAGGATATAGCGTCTCCGGCATATCGTTGGCCCAAACGAAATCAATATGATTCCATATTTCTGGCTCCATTAGATGATAATGCACAACATTCGGTAGAAGCGCTCTCAAATGTTCCACGTCCTCTACGTCATTTAGAATATCATTTTTGCCCACAAACAAAGCTATCTTCATAGTGGTTTGTGTTAGGTTGTAATCAGGCGGTGCAGCGAGTCCATAACGTTCTAAATTGTCTTCAGGCCCATAGTCGTACAACGCAAAGCGCTTTCTTATCGCCAGTTGGGCATAATGAATCAGCCCCTTCCTCGAATTAGATGTAGGGAAATGTCCAAATAATACGGGCAAAAACTCCGATTCTAGACGATTGGGATCGTTACCCGCAATTTGGAAAAACATTTCACGGCACAAAATAGGAGCCCGGCTACAGAAAAAAATCAACATGTTTTTATCAATGCCTCCCTCTCGGAGTAACTCTACAATATTAAACGTTTGGCCTAATTTATCTAAGAAAGGACCCATTTCGGTTATGTAAGACAATGGTGGCACTAAGTGTCTAAAAATCGCTGAAGGTCCCATCGCTATAAAGATATCGAACTTTTCATTGTATTCGGGCCTAAGGGATCCTAGTACAAAGTGGTCGGTCGATCCTTCAGAATGTCCGATGCTTTTGAGAGTTTTATGTCCTGTCGCGTTTAAAATATAGTCCACTATGGCCGCAAGGTCGTAGTATCCATGTTCATGGAAACTGTAGTCCCAGAATAACGGGTCTGTGTCTGGATTTAATTTGGTATGCCTCCGCGCGTAGTGATTGCCTCTTGTATTACCTGCCCACACATCATATCCATTATTAGCTAAAGTAATCGCTAAAGAGATGTTGCCTCTTATAATGAACGCGTCTGAAGAATCAGTTATTCCGTGTAGCAGTAATACTGGAGGTTTCTCGCCTGGCAGGTGGAACAGAGTGAGTATGCATCCATCCTCTGTGGTAACTGTGTGCTCTTCAGCGGTGTGCCCATACTTCCTACTTAGTTCGGTGAAATTCAGAAGTGCATCTTCATGAATGACTGGATGCGTGAATGTTATTACACTGTTGATTGTATTCATAAACAATACGGAGGCGGCTGACATTTTCACGTGAATATAATATTTTGTGTTGGTTTATTGCCGTTGTATCGAAAGAAACTTTTCTAAATGTCCACTCCACACAGATATTTGAGTCACTTTTATAACACGTCCGAAACATACCGGAGATAAACAAAAAATAAAATGTACAATAATTGTATTCTACTCTATCTAAGTGAACATAAATTATTGTGTCCTTGGTGTCATTATGTTATGTTCGCATATTAATAAAACAGGTTCCAAGTGTTCAGAGCCAGTCACGGAATAAGGTCAACGAAGCCGATAAATATTTGTTGTTCATCTGCTATACTATCCAAAACGGAACCGACGTTGGTGTTCAGCGGTAAGAGCGTGCGACTTTTATTCCGAAGGGCGCGGGTTCAAACCCCGGCTCGTACCAAAAAGTTTTCCGAAAATTATGCGCGAAATGTCATTTGATATTTAGCGATCGCTTTTTGGTGAAGAAAATCGTGAGGAAACCGTACTAACCTAACTCTGGGTTAGAAGGTCAGATGGCAGTCGCTTTCGTAAAACTAGCACCTACGCCAAATCTTGGGATTAGTTGCCAAAGCGGACCCCAGGCTCCCTGAGCCGCGATATGAGCCGGAAAAACGCCACGTAAAAGAACTATCCAGAACGAAACGGAAACATATGGTTGTAATTTTATCGTTTATAAAATTATCACTTACGTACAAATATCAGATATTCCTCAGTAAACCTTATGGCGTTACAATAGATATTATAAATGGCCAGTTGAAAGTGTAGGAGATGATACTTGATTGAATGGGGCATCCGGAGTAACAGAAGATTTAAACCCGACCTCGTCGGGTGACAAGGAAAATTGACTAAGTACTACCACAAGTCATAGCCATGGTGAACCATACATCTATTATAACAAGGTTGTTTTCTGTTTAATTTTTTATTGTACTTAGTGAGTTATACTTGTAACATGACGATATTCGACTAGCTTATTAGGGTGTATCAACTTATTGCTATTGTAACTATTGTAACAACTTGCCTACGAAATTGGAGGTCCCGTATTCGAATCCTGGTAAGGGCATTTATTAGTGTCTTTATCACGAATATTACGACGTTTCCTATGAATATATGTATGTATTTATCTTTATAAATTATAAATATGTATATCGTATATCGTCGCCTAGTACCCATAGTACATGTTTTGCTTAGTTTGGGGCTAGGTTGATCTGTGAGTTTGTCCTCAAATATTTATTAGTATATTATTATTTATTACTATCCCTTTTAACGGTCACAGTTAAAAATTTGAAAGCTGATGACCAGAGACGAGCGATAGGTGATCATCGTGGAGGTAAAGGGTAAACTTTCATGGTGATAAAAAAAAAGGAATGCCATACGAGACATTCCAGGCAGTTCCTACATTTTATCATTCTAATTTTTGGAAGAGAGAACACTTTTGCATGACGATAGATTTAGTTTCATTGTCCTCCAAATCGTTGACCATTTTCCGGCACTACCTCTCCAAGTAGAAGATTATGACAGACCGCGGCTAACCTTTGCACTATGTCTTGTTTTGCGCGAAACAAGAGGAAAATACATTTTAAATAAAATAAAAACCGGCCAAGTGGGAGTCGGACTCGCGGACGAAGGGTTCCGTACCATTATTTTAAAAAACGGCGAGAAAAAAATCACGTTTGTTGTATGGGAGGCCCCTTAAATATTTATTTTAGTCTGCTTTTTAGTATTTGTTGTTATAGGGGCATTAAAAATACATAATCTGTGAACATTTCAACTGTGACAGACGGACGGACGGACGGACAGACGGCGGAGCCTTAGTAAAAGGGTCCTGTGTTACCCTTTCGGTACGGAACCCTAAAAACTGGTCCTGAGAGTATTTTACTTTATAATATTCTGCGCTTCAAGCGGGTTCAATGAGCGGCCTCGAAGGAAATATGCGGTTTTGCTCCCTTGAGACAATGTGCTATGTGGCCGAAGGTTAAGTATGTATTACCACAGTGTAAGGACTCTATACAGTGAGTCAGCTCCGGCGATTTTCGGGTCAACGATGGGGGGTGTGCGGGGAAGCGGGCGGAGGGGGATTTCCTCACAAACTCCATACAGATTACATACACAGTCTATGAACCTTGTTCACTGTATAGAGTCCTTACACTGTGGTATTACGCTGTAGCTGGCCGTATATGACCCGCGGGCCGTTGTTTGGAGACTCTTATTCCAGTCATTCCAGTTATTCGGTTTATATGATAATCTTATTCATAACATTACATCATTGGTAATAATCTGAATAATCTTCACATATAATACAGATAATTAGAAAATATTTTTTCTTTGAACTCTTTGTAAAGGCTTACTTTGTTAAGGGTTCGGTATTTAACTAGGAACCCTTATAGTTTCGCCATATCTGTCTGTCCGTCTGCGGGTAAAGTCAGTGACTGTTAGTACTAGAAAGCTGTAATTTAGTACGATTATATGGGTCAATCAACTATTTCTTGTCACTAGTTGCCACGGTACACGGTCCCCTGGGTCAGTTTTGAAATCACGATTTTATGGCATTAAAGTTGTTGGTAGTTATATTCCTTTCCCATGATGAAAAATCTACCAAGTATGTCAGTAGAACATACTTGGTACTATGTTTCTTTGGTTAACGGTGCAGAATAGCAACAACAACAATTGGTAAAATAAAAAGGAGAAAAATATTTTCAATACAGTTGCTCAAAAAGTGCTCTTTTCTTGGCTGTTTTGCGTGCGCAAAGTTAGTTTTTGCGAACTAGTGCTTTTTACTTTTCCAATTTTTTTAAATTTAGTTTTGTTCCAACTCATGATCGAAGAGTATGTCTTTCCCATCACGGAACAATGGTGTTCCGGACCTTTGGGAGGCGTACGCGGAGCCGAAGCCAACACGCAGAGGCCCTTTCGAAAATTTAATGAAATTTAAGGGGTACACCGAAGAGTATTATTATTAGTTAACTTTGCTGAGACGTAAAACAACTAAATACCATCTATTAACGCAAACATATTAAAGATATTTATATTTCACTATTTACCTCTTCATCATAATAATGATCATTAATTTAAGAAAATTAACATTGAATTCAGTTCTTATAAATCTGTGTCTATGAAACGGAACAGCCAACGAAACATCTGTCAAAGTAGAGGCGTTTTTCAATCAGGTAAATATGTTCGAAGGCTCTATAAGACATGACGATACGATTTGTCACATGCGATTTATTATTTTGTTAATGAGAAAGTAAAGAAGATCAGATAAACATTTTGAAGATGTTTTTGATAGTGCAGTTACAATAGTGTTACGCAAATAATAAAAAGCTTTCAAATTCGTTATTATGCAGGTATTTAATTTTTTTTCCACATCTGCATTGAAAAACGTCGTTCGATACACGTGCGGACGTGTCATTTTTCACTCATCCCGAGTATTGCCACTCGCCTACGGCTCGTGTCAAGATACCTCGGGACTCGTGAAGTAAAGACATACTTTCCGCACTAGCATCGAAATGTACTATTTTACGGTATCTTCTCTTACACATTTCTCTTTTCACCCCTGCAGTGATTGAGTCATTTATTTATATTGCTATGTGTGTGCGCTAATGCACGCGACGAACTACACCCCAAAATATCGCTAGTAGCTCCTTCTCTACTGGAAAGTTTTCCTCATATAACAGTTTTGTATAGTATTAGTTACCTGGCCTTCGGTGCAGCATGCCGCATGCTAACCAGCATGAGGTGCAGGAAGTCGGCGGCTGCGGACTGCACGGCCCAGTTGAGCCGCGTGCCGGCCCAGCGGCCGTGCGCGTGCTCTAACGCTCGCGACAACCTGCCCGACAGGAACGCTGTAGAGGGCGCGTCGGAGTCTGTAAGATAAAACGCTTCAATATATACTATTAAAGCTACAAGCTACATACCATACGTTAGATAGAAACGTTAATAGATTTCAAGCTTGGATAAGAAGATTTTTTTCCAAGATAAAAAGTACTTTATTGCAATAACAACAACTCACAATAATTAATTTAACCGAGGGTTGCGCATAGCAGTGAGTGTACAGAAGTTGCGGGGGTCCCCGCACTAGGCAAGGCCTGTATCGCGGGAGACCAGTTTTAACAGTGGTGTCATGCCTTAAACTAAATGTGAACTGAAGAATAGGAAGATTAGGGTGTTAACTTAAACTTAGCAACGCTTATAATAAAGCCTATAATAAAACTGCGGACAACACTCGTATTTTAGTCACTATGCCAACATGTTTCAGACATTTTCCAATGCTGTGCGCAGCTTCATCACCACATTAAATAAAAGTATCACTTCAGCTATACAAATCAAGCTAAAACTAACTATATAAAAGGAGCCTCAGTTTACTTTTAACATTAAGAGATAAAAAAGTATCGCTTAAACTAATTTTACAAAAAGTGCCTCAGTTTCTTCATACGACAGCGAAGAAAGCCACATAAATAAGAGTTTTTTAGCATTGCTGACGGAGTTATTTGCAACGGTATTGAGACAACTTAATACAGTATTATAAATTGAGGAGCCAGGGGCATCACCAAAACGTCTACCAAAAGCAGTGTTTACCCTAGGAACAGGCAGTTTGAAGACACGTTTTGTACGCAGAAAATAGTAGTTTTGCGAAGATATTGCAGCTTTGTGAACCGCAACGCAGACTTTATGGATATCGAGCTGACGGACTGATAAGACCTGAGCCTCAGAGTAAAGTTTGTCTGTAGGGTATCTAAAGGGCTTATGAAGCATTACTTTTAGAACCGAGCGTTAACTATATTGCGAACTTAATTATATTATTATAAATTATCTGTGTCACTGTTTTTTTAAGGAACAAAACTAATTGAAATTAAACACTTTAGAACGGATTAATCGCGTTTATTAACACCATTACCCTACGTTTCGGGGTTTTCGAGGTTTCGTTTTTAAAGTGTTTAATTTCAATGATAATATGATTCTGGTTAAAAAATCATAGCTCTAGCTTGAAAACCCAAGGAAGAAACAGTTGAGTACTTATGTATGGGAGTAATAACCAGTCCTTTTGGCTTTTAAACATAAGCGTAAACGGGCTCACGAGAGATGACCCCCAGGATCGAGAAAAGTGGAGTGGCAAGTAGGAAAGCAGACGCCGGCAAAGATCGGGATAACACTAGTGGAAAGAAGACTTACCAGCAATCTCCTCCAGTTTGTTGAACATTTCAGATTCAGTGCCGCCGACCCATCGCGGCCTCTCGAACATTACCTCCACTTTCTTGCCGCTCATTTTGGCCAACCTTATCGCTTGGTATCCGGACATTTCTACGACCTGAACAAACGAAATTGATAGGTACATTGTTATATTACATAACATGCCGTATGCTTGTTTGTTACCGTCGTAGTATAAAAAAATGGAAACGATATTTTTTTTATCATAACCACGATTTTTTCATACAAATTTCGTTTAACCGTTGCATTCCCTACAAACCCCACCTGTCCATCTAAATCCTCATCCATCATGCCCTCCATGTACTTCTTCCTCAGCACATACACCCTCTTGCCTTTGGTCGTGGCGTACATCTTGGCCGCTTTACTCTTAGCTTCCGACATGGTCATGGTCGGGTTGAATTGTTTCAGTAGACGCTCGGCGAAAGTTTGCCCCGCCCCTAGACAAAACGAAAACAAAACATACATTTAACGGCCTCCTAGCGTAGTTGGTAGTGACCCTGCCTACAATGCATGCATGCAATGGTTTGAATCCTGGTCAGGGCATTTATTTCTGTGTTTATCACGAATACTTGTTCCTGAGTTATGGATGTTTTCCATGTAATTGAGTATTTATATGTATCTATCTATTATATGTATCGTCGTCTAGTACCCACAACACAAGCCTTGAGCTTACCGTGGGACTAGGTCGATTTGTGTAAGATTATCCTATAATAACTTATTTAAAATTAAAGATGGTCACTGACATCAGTGGCTCAGCGGTAAGACCGTGCGGCTTTTAATCCGAAGGTCGCGGGTTCAAGCCCGGCTCGTGCCAATGAGCTTTTCGGAACTATTGTACGAAATATACAATATACATACATGCTATTAGGTGAAAGAAAACATCGCGAGGAAACCGGACTAATCCCAATAAAGCCCAGGTTAACCCTCTGGGTTGAAAGGTCAATTGGCAGTCACATTTGTAAAAGTAGCGCTTACATCAAGTCTTTGGATTAGTTGCCAAAGTGGCCCCCAGAAAAAACTAAGAAGAAACAGACGGACATCAGCTATTTTGAGGAATGGTAAAAAAATTGGTTCGTTTAAGGAGCTATACGAAGCAATGATGATATACGCAGATGGGCGAATCAACTTCAATACTGACTCTTTTCACGTCACATAGATTGTAGGTTAAACAGAAACCTCGTATTAAGGTACTCGTATGTCAAGAAAATGATGTAGGTATCATTTTTAGGCGAACAAGGTTTAGGTTTATTGTCGGTCTAAAAGTTGATTCGCCAAGATAGCGTTGCAATTGTATCAGCTCCTGATTCCGTGAGCTTGATTTTCAATGGCGCCGATTTAAAAAAAAACCTATTTCTCCTTTATGAGAGCATTCCACGAGCGTGTGTTTATTTCGTTAATTATATTTTTAGTTATTACTTAACATTATTTAAGCATTCAAGTTGTAAGAGATGTCATATATCGAGGAATAAGCGGGAACGACTAGCGATCAGCTGCATCCTGTTTTCGCGAAAGCAGGTCGCTGCGCTGATTCGATTCCAGCCCTAAGCACTAGCGGTCTTGGTCACTTTTTCTGTGGTATATGACATCTTTTTCAATTAACAATTTATACATAGTATTAGTGTAACTACTTAAAAACATGAATAAAACATTTGTTAAAAATATGATTTGATTCGTGCTTAATTTATTTTATTTGAGCATTTTTTGACTTCATTCATCACAAAAGAGACATTTCTAAGACCCTCGATGTTGCGAAAAATCGTGTTCGTACGGGACAGCAGTGGATATTTCCGTGGAATGCTTCTACGAAGCATTCTACATACAACATTATCCTATTTTTTTCTTAATCAAACCACGGTACTGAATATGCCCTTAAACGGATCACCAGCATTTTTGTTACAGCCTGTATAAATTGTGACATCTAATTTAGTGTCGTAGAAACAGATAAATGTGCTCACCGTATATCCTCGCGTAGTTGATGACTTTGGCGTGTGAGCGCGAAATGTCGGCGGCGCGCGCCGTAAGCGAGTGCACGTCGGTCTTACGAGCCTAAATAACAAATCGTTAGAAAATAAGTTTGCGATACCGATATATTATTTTATTCATGTCTTTCCCATCACGGAACAATGGTGTTCCGGACCGTTGGGAGGCGTACGCGGAGCCGAAGCCAACGCGCTTTCGACAATTTAATGAAATGTAAGGGGTACACCGAGCGGATGTTGCACCTGCCCGAGTCATGGGACGCACGCAGAGGCAGCACCCGCCAGGATGTATAGGCCATTGAGATTTAATGGAATCTAGAATATACTGGACTATTAGGATGAAACTGGTGGACTAAATACTAGGTTATGGAGAATAAGATCGGACGTCTGCCTAACAAAATGGTAATCAATTTTATTTCCGGCAGACGGTGACTCGCCCACATAAGATGGGCCCCCACAAAAAGCGACATCTAAGATGGCTCGAGGGCAACACCGGTATGAGGGCTGGGGGTAGAGAGGTATAAAGAATAAGAATAAGAAACATTTATTCGTGACGATCACACACAACACATAATAAAAGAACAAAAACAGGAAAACAGAATTGTTGAGAGGTGTCACTGGACTTTAAACATATAGCCAACTCGCCACTTAGGTTTCCACATCTACCCTCGAGAACACAGCTCTCGCGACCCCACTCTGGACGGCCGGTTAAGGCAAGCCAGAGGCGGAGGACTTGGTCGGACGACGGAGTCCCCCAGGAGCGCTCAGGTACGTGGGGTCGCTACTCCCCAACACAAGCCACAAGCTGCCCTGCGTTGACTGATTGCACCGGCCGAAATCAGTGGGCGATGGGGTCGTCACATACCTACGCCAATCACATCCCTACGCCTATTTTATTTATTATTAAATATATTTGTATTTGGAATAAGTAAGGTGGGGGAAGATTGAATAGTTTTTTGATGAGATATAGAAAGTGTTGTGTTGAAACACTATTAAAATAAAATAAAAACTATTGAATTCCTTTCGGTTGTCTAAATTAGAAAGCATGGGCAAGGACTATACGTTTGTATTCTGTCGGTAAAATTCGGCTACGCCAATTTTAATGCATAAAAATACATTTTTGTCTAAAAAATTGACGCGTTAAGATGGAATGATCAAAGCATAAGATTGAAATAGTATCTGAAATCCTTTATAAATATTACGGGATACGATTGACCTTCCCAAAATGGCACATAACACGTGTCTTCACACTCCGGGCGGTCACTGTAGACTGAGCGGTGGATCGTTACAAGATATCGGCTTAAAGGATGACCAGTACTAATAAACCCACCGTACCTACCTTACAATTTTTCACAAATTATAACTACAATTTAAAACGGGATATTTACCATGTATAGCGTTCAGAATTGCATGGGCAATTTATGAAATAATTCATTTATAAACTGCCCATGCAATTCTGAACGCGTGTGTATGTTTGTTTCAATCAGGACCCGACATTTCGGCGAATAATAAATTAGCATGTTAGCTTAAAATCGAATTTTTCACAAACCAACCAAGTTTCAATCTAATCAAAGTGTATACTTGGGGGTAAGTTTTTTTTTTAATGTAGCCTCTAATTGGTCCCACTGTTGGGCAAAGGCCCCTAGAGCTCCAAACCTCTCGATTCAAGGCAATTTCTGGTCAATTGTTTAGAAATGCGTCCAGGGCATCCCGCCATCTCCTCCTCCGAGGAAGGGGTAAGTATTAACTATTTACGAAGTTATACATACTCAAACAGATAAAAGCTTAGTTATATGCGTAGAAAACATCTATTCAGAAGCAATTCTTCGTATTAAAGTATAAACATCCACACTTTCCAGTTTCTGAACGAAATATGAATCAATTTTATACTAAGCAAAGATGTTTATTAATGACACCTATTTAGGTTTATAAATATAATAAAGAAAAATAAAAATAATAAGAGTAGCAATTTAAAAAGATATAGTTTTTGCGTAGTGTTCCAAAACTGTTTGTATTCTCTTTTTCTATGAGAGATAATTTATAATCTGTGGTTTTATTGCTGGTTAAGTACCTACTTTTCTTACCTTGTCTCCAGCTAGGACTGCCCAACCCAACGCGGTGCCACCACAGGATGAAAAAGTCGAGTCACCGAGCAGCGCCGCTATCCACAGCTCCTACAATAGGTTACATTCAGTATAAACGGAAATGTAAGGTGCATTGGGAAAATCGAATGTCACTAAACTTACCCTAAGTTTAGTGATTTTACCTGATTTCCTTTACGATTTTAAATTAGACAAGTTGGTGGAAGTCGAGTTCTATAGACACCCCCCGTTACAGATTAATAAACAACTTGTTTTAACATTACATCTAACAACTTTTTTGCAGCCAACTGCGGAGCGAGACTTGTTTCTTTTTACATGATGATTTTCATGGGATAATATCTCATCTCTTTTGTAGACAGACCGTCTTTTTCATTTATATCCGATATTGATACTGATTTTTATTTATATTTAAATTGAGGTGTGCAATAAAGAGTATTCTATCTATCTATCTATATTGTACAGTCACGTCTATAAATATGTATGCACTTCGGAACTTAAAATATAAGGGAATAAGGTGCAAAATTGAATACAGGTGCATATATATTTATGAAGCCGACCGTACCTATCGCCGTTTACATTCGAGATTAACCAAATCTGCAGTCGAACGATCCCAGGATTCTGAGACAGGATCACCCTCAATCGGTTTTGTCATCAAGGGTACTGTGCGCGGTGAAGAGCAACGCAGTACGCCCGCGTAGCGTCTGCGTACGGTACTCGACGCTTGATAATGGAATCCTTTCCGAAACATGCCCCGCGTAGTGATTAAAATACATGACTAATACGTGAGTGTTATTCTTAATTTATAAAGTCAGGTAATTTACCTGTGAATCCACATCGGCGCCGACGAAATTGTATCCAGGTGGGGCTTGGACCATGGCTCGCAATTCCGAGCCGATTCTGTCTTTTTGGGCGTTGCTGGCTGTCATCCACGTTGGTTCGCTAGCTCTGTCACATAAATACGATACAACAGTCAGTATTCAGGTTTACTATTCAGGGTATTCCTTATATTACGATTTCAATATTGAACAACTTTTACCCTCTAAATATAATGATACTTAATATCCCGAAACAGCCTGATTTTTTTCAGGACATTCCTGTAATATGAACCCGTGCCGATTTTCATGTGAAATGTTCATACAAATTAGTATGAAGAAGTTTGGCCAGACAGTAAGTTGATATTTAATTATTGGTTTTCTCAAATTGCAAATAATGTTCATACGGCAGTATTATAAGCGGTTGAAATAAAAAGAAACACAAAAGAAAAAAAAAATCCATACATCGTATGGAAAAATCGTATGAACGTCGGCTGGGTTGCAGTGTTTTGAGTTGAAATAAATGGATTGAGCATATTTTAACGCACCCCGTTATTAATTTCTGGAACTCATAACACTTCATGAAATATTGACCTGCGGTTATTTCGCTAGTCAACTTCATACGGTAGAAAGTAGAAATTTGTTACCTCCTAGTGAGCGTGCCGCATGCGACGACTTGCGGCAGAATAGCGCCGTACTGCCGCACGCCGCGCAAATGTTGAGGCAGAGCTGTCGATGGTAACCATACTACTTGCTGCCCCATGATTCGCTCGCGGTTATTCCGCCAGTAAGACATCATACGGCCGAAGGAGAGTACCTACAAATTGACAAACTATGACTTAAAATAATAGTCGAAAATGCGATATAACTAATCGATGATGAGATTATACAGGTATATTCTCTGTATAATCTCATCATCGATTAGTACTTTCCTAGGTAGATAGATCTACTACGTATACTTTGTCTATTATAAGGGATTAGGTTGCCAAAGCGGATTTTTTCGGTTTTTATTTTCGTTCGTTTACACTTCGTCGACGACGCCGTATAAAACCGGGGTCGAATTTAAAAATTATAGTACATTTATTACAGTTGGTTTTACTATGGTTACTAGTTTTATATGAAAAATAAACCAGTAAAAACATTTAATGTTGTCAATTGGAACGGAGCATTTATTTCATTTGATTTCCAAACAATAGAATCTCAACCTTATTCTCTACACTATTGATTTCAATTTCAAATATATATTTTGTTATGGTGGACCGCAGGTCAGTGGTAGAGCACAATAGTACTCACTTTTTCAGCATCATTCCCCTGCGCCGAGAGGACGTTTTGACTGAACATGTCCAGGAAGTCTCGCGCTAGTGGATTCCCCACTTTATATTTGGGACCGTCTTTGTGAGGCAGCCTTAGGAAGTGGCAGCATCCTAGAAACATAATGTGAATTATTTACTTAAACTTACCTTATGTGTTAGCTGACTGTAGTCCAAAAGGGGGGTAATCTACCAGTAACAAACATGCTGGTGATTCGTTTAAGGGCGTAAAGTATCGAGGACTAATAAAGGAAAAATTTGAAAAAAAAATTACGCCTTTTTTTTGGTTTGCAGGTTGACCTGTTGGAATGGCCTGCCCCGTACAAAAAAAACATGCTTTTATTTCTATTTTTTCCTAATTATAGTCTATACTTTGAGGTATCTACAAAAATTCAACAAAAGAAATCGCGTGAGCATTTTGGCCAATGAGGTTACGTTACATCTCAATGTCTTCATATGGAATTATGTCATTGGCCCAACACCGGGTCGTGTGGTTTTGTTTGTTTACTTTTGTAGACTAGTCTAGTCTAGTCTCTCTGTTTTGTGGTACAGACTGTAGTATCATAGATTGGTTACGCCCTTACTTATAATTAAATACAAATACTCTGGTGACATCTGTCCAAGGAAATATTGTATTAACTTAACGTCGTCATAATCGAGAAATAAATATCAGAATGGACATCGTACAATGCATCCAATTCAATCCATTTTCTTAATTTTTATTTATTTTTTCATATTATAACACTTTAAATATAGAAGTATAACTAAATTACAACTAAAATAAAACTGGATAAAAACTAAAATAAATCTAAAACAGGTCCTTTTGCGGCATGGTACCGAGGACGCTGGCAATTAGTAAAACTCAAAAAAAAAATGCATTTGCAAAGTATAACGCCCTAGGGCGGACCCTATAATTTTCCACCCGCTATACGTTAACAATGACCCACTTTCAGAGCATGAGATATGAAAAGTTATTTGAATGAACGGTGTACTTACCTTGCAATTGTATGCCGCACCATACGCCCAGTCCGTGGTACTGATTTGCCGCTGCTTGCTCGTCCAATTTCTTTCTGGCGAAGTATGCTCGTCTGCCCAGATCCTCCTACGACAATTATTAGATTTAAACAAAGCTTAGTTCAATTTACATTTAAGCATTAACACATTACAAATATTATCTTCTATCAGAATACAGAGCTTTGGTGGCCCAGCGGTAAGGAGTGCGACTTTCAATCCGTAGGTCGTAGGTTCAAATCCTGTAGCAATGAGTTTTTCGGAACTATGTACGAGATATCATTTGTTATTTACCAATTGCTTTTTGGTTAAAGAAATTATAGTGAGGAATGTGTAGTTTACCCTCTGGGTTAGAAGGTCAGATGGCAGTCCCTTTCGTAAAACTAGCGCCCACGCCAAATCTTGGGAATAGTTGCAAAAGACCCTCCCTCGGCCTGTCTAGAAGGCAGCACAAGACATAAGTCTGAGCTGTAGGATTGGCGGAATGCACCTAAAATGTTTAAGGGATTGCATATACTTAGAAAATTTCGGTCTCTGGTCGGGTAGCCCAGTGGTTAGGGCGTCTTCCGCAAGCAGGAGGTTGCTGGTTCGATCCCAGCCCTGCTAACCGGGGGCCTTGGTCACTTTTTCTGTAGTAAATGACATCTCTATCAATTTATAATTTAAGTTTACTTCTTTTCAATTTACATACACATTGCAGTTTGAAATTTTTGTTTACAATTTACAACAGTGTGTAACCTTATCGTGTCCAATTATTTTTTGTCATGTTTTTTGATAAATATAATTAGATACCTATGTGCAAATAAAGTATAATATGATTTGTAATCGCGTTTATTAAAAATTGTAAATAATTAAAAGTTGTAGTTAATGTTGACGATAACCGTCAACACTGATTATGAGACTGTTAATATGATTAATTAATGAAGGGTATAAATTGACCAAAACAAACCTTGATGGTACATTTTGAAGCGCGTCACCATGGCTCGTGTATTGCCGTTGGTTTTCGTCGCACTGGGGATTCTGCAGCCATCATGGGGCTCTGGTAAGTGTTTCACATTTTATACGCAGACATCGTAATTTTTTCTGCAATTTCGGTATGCCAAATTCAAGCTGAATTAGCTGATTAAAGTTAATGACTGTAAGATCAACCATTTTTGAACTACTTCTTTAACATGCTTTTATTAAAATCGGGAATTAGTTAATTTAAACTCTAGTAAACGCACCTATAATGGAGCGTGTATTGTATGGGTGATGGAACGCGCAATGCAGAAAAATAAACTTTAAGACGGTTATACTTTATGGCACCATTTTAGCATTGACACTGGTCATTTTGCTGGTAAAGATTGAGATTTTTGTTGAGTTCTGTTATGTCGGTTCGAAATGGCGGTGGGAAGGAGGTTTGGCCGATATCAGCGAGTTAAGCATACAATTTTCGTAACAATTTTGTATTGCTTTGTTAAACTAGCATGTGCTTCGTTCATTAAGTTAATCATTAATCTTTATGTGTAATGATTTGGATTAGTTTTCACTGAGACGTTCTATTATCGGTCCAAAAGAGATGCGTTTTTATTTGCCTACTATTTTGAAACCGATAACGATATCTTACATGAAACACTTTATAAGTATAAAATAAAAATAGGACAGCTTTTACAGGCATCAGAGAAATATCAAAAATACTCCGAACTTGCTCTTAAATGTCCCATGATCGGTACAGTTATTATGTCCTCTTTTACCTACTACGGAATGGTACCTATTTCTCTTCATTACATTTTTTGTCTGTGGATGTAATTTAGCCGTTGGTAGGTGCTACCGGGGCGTAGCATAGCATGGAGGGAGAAGGGCTTGAAGGTTATATGCCAAAAATTTTATTATAATAACGAAAGGCGAGAAATATACAGGGTGCTCGCGAGGAAGCCGCATAACTTTACTAGCGTATAGCTGAGGTCGTAATGATTAAAAAACGTTATATTAACATAGGTCGAAATAGGATTTTTAACTTTTTTTAACTTTTCATACAAAATAAATAAATTATTTTTCGTTCACCAGTAACACAATACCTTAGGACGAGCTGGCAACGTTTGTTATTGTTATCTCTTTCCATTGGAACGGCAAGTCAGAGTCACAAAGACATTTCTTGTCAAACAGAAATTATTTCAAACCAGGATGTACATATTGTGCAATCGGATCTCTTTACTTATGTTTAAGTATTTAAAGCTTGCACACACTAGGCGTGTTTCCGCTCGCAGGATTATGATCAACCTCCTTCGATTCAAATCGTAGTTGTACCTACTGATCAAAGATCAAAATGCTAATGATAAATTACTATTAAGTGTAAATGTAAAAAAACGATTAATGCTGCCCCTCCACAGTTCTTATTTTCAATATTGTAGGGAGAAAGGAAAACTAAATTCATTAAAAGGATAAGAACATACATACTGGCCACTTGGAAATTTCCTTCGAGTGTCGAGGGTGTATTTTAAATAATGACATCAGTTTTTTGGACGATGGGTGACATTGTTGTTATTGATTCTAACGGTGTAGCAAATGTAATTAAGATAAAAATAATCTTTGTAAAAAAACTTGAAGAAATTGTGAGTGTTCTGACGGTCAACCTAACAGCTAAAAAAATGTTGCCGAGTGTTGTTGGTCCATGATGCAAAATATCACTCAGATCCTGAGAAACGTGGGAGTGCCATTGCGGATTTTGAGGATTCCAGCTCGGCTTCCAGTCCCCGGATTTCAACGCAAGTCCCGACTTTGCACGTAGCTGATACAGTGATTTACAATTACTAGGGTACTAGGGTATTCATGTATTGTCATATAATAATAAATGAACAAATTGATTAATGATTGTGTATTTTTACTTAAAAAACAAATAACAAGACTCTTATCATAAACTTTAATAAAACCAAATAGGTAATTACAAAGTTAACATAAATTTACATCCACGATAGATTACAAATCATAATGTTAAATAAATTGGTCTTTAAGTGCTGCAAGGTGAAAAGTATTAAGGATACAGTAAAAGGAAATACTGGAAGTACTAAACTGTTGTAGTTTCTACTTAAGTGGTCACGGAGACATTGATTTCAATGAAGTGCAAGTGGCCGAACTAGCTAATTGCAATTCCTGACAGTGTAATAAATGAATAGTCCCATTAAAATTTGTTTTGAGTCATTTAATTTATTAAAATTTTATACAATCATACAATAACGATATGCACATAACATAGTTATGGGTAATAAAACACAACGAACTATTTAGTTTCATGTGTAGTTTCATGAATTTAAGTGAATATCCAATTCCCCCCCTTGCCAAATCTAAGCATATCGTCATAAGAAATCAATCGATTTTACAAATAACACTGTTTTTTAAGTAATAGTAATTTAATATTCTACGTATTTATTTTCAATGACACATAAACAGTGATGACAGTGACGGGAACGAACTTCTGCAGTTTACGTCAGTCAGATAATATGACGCGGTCTTGCAACGTCGCTATCATAAAGGTGCATTATACTGGTTTCTATTTAAAACAAAAAATATTAATTACTCGCAAACTAAGCCGAATCCAGCTTACTTTATACGACATTTTATTTTCTAAACATGGTCAGGAACACGGTGGCAAAGTTATGCGGGTTCCTCGCGAGCACGTTGTATATGACGAATCCTTTATCGAAACCCCTGTTTTTTTTTAAATAAGCAACTTTGCTTACATTTCAGTCTCGCCGTTCTTGCTAGACCCGAGTATCTCGCCAGTGGCTGCCGAGGTCGTCGAGGAAGCTCTAGAAGTGGACAGAAGTGAATATTGCTTCTCTTGCATCAAGATCGACAACTTCTGCTACAACCACTCCTACTTGTTCGAGCTGAACGCCCCTTTCGGAGATCGCGAAGTTGTCAACCAAATGGGTATCATGAACTATAACAACATGTTGTATTACATTTTCAAGCCGAAATTTAGTGATCCCGAATACTCGAAGGCTGCCTACGTATCTCTCGACTCTCCGAAATACTCGGGAGTCATCTCTGGCTGGCAGCGTTTCAACTTCCGTGCACTCGATGTCAATCAGAGACAGAGAAAAGTATATCTAGGTGGTTCCGATGGTATATGGACTGTTAATTCTACTAGCTTCTTGCCATCGTCTCCATCCGCGAAAGGGTTTATTATCACAAACGTTGTTTCGAAGAACAATGTGTATTTTACTAAAACTGGTTCAAACGGAATAATTCAACTTAATAATGGTTACTACGTTTATGTATTAGAAGACCAAGAGATAAATAAATTTGTGCTAGATAAAGAGTTCGATTACAATATCGTGTACAATAACAATACTGGATTATACATTTCATTCAATAGTAGAAGCCAGGCAAAGCCTGTGAGATTATCACCAGAAACCGACTTCACTGGACTAACTGTTGATGCGAAAGGAACAGTGTATGCCTGGGATCATGTAGACGGGATCTATAAAGTAGCTTTAGGCAAAGTGCTTTCCGAGACTACTTTGATACGAATTTCTGGAATACAACCCGATGCAATGACTTTCGATAAGTCAAATAACATTATATATTCGAAGGGAAAAAGATTGTATAAACTCACTAAAGTATTTACCCGTAATTGCAATAGTGTGTAATAGCTACTTCCAGTTGAAGTTTATATTTATTTCTTCACTGATTATATTTTTATCGCGCTCCCATAAATTCATGCTAGTCAGTGCATATTTAGCGTAGACTTGCTTTGATTTGCTATAGATACCGAAAAATGTACAATTAGACAATTACTGATATAAATTATTAACTTGCTAGAGTCTCAAATTTGAGAAATTATAATCGCTGTCTGTTTTGGAACTCGAAATTTTTGATTGATGTACATATGTTTTAGCTTGCTATTTTGTTCGTAAAATAATAAAAAAACAATGCTTATTTGCTGGTATGTTGTTATGGTATTATTTACCCACCCTTTTTGCCTGATATATTATTTTTGGATGATGCTCCGGCCCTGATATTTTGGCACTGTTGCAGGCGCCATGTTCACGAAGTAACACCTAAACGGAGTACTCCGTGAACATGGCACTTTCAACAGTGCCGAAATATCGTGGCTTCGAGTCCCGCCTGTTAAGATTTTTCAATTTTTAGGGTCCCGTACCCCAAAAGGAAAAAACGGAACCCTTATATTATGTCTGTCAAGACCCTTTATCTCGGGAACGTGTAGAGGTATCAAGTATCAATTATTACCACAAACACAAGTCTGTGGTCCCTTGAAGCTGTGAAAAAACCAAACCTCTACGTGAACGCAATCAAAAGATACAGCCGTTTATGTCGCATTTTCCATACAATTGCAAAGGGTATCAAAATGTATAGTGTTCGCATCCTTTGTGCGGAACCCTCGGTAGGCGAGTCCGACTCGCCCTTGGCCGGTTTTTACTTTCTATTTAACTTACCTCAACAGTCTTCGGCAGTATATAGCCATCAACGTCGCTCTCCTTACATTCCGCAACTGGACATTTCTCAAGTAACTCCTCCAAGGGCAGTCTCGGCTGCTCGTCGCTGCTGCTCTGCCTTCGGAAGGGGACGAGGAAACCCCAGCCTTCGCCCATGATGTAGTGGAGGGGGTAGCCTTCCCAGGAGAGGCGGAGAAGTTTGGGGGTTATCTGAAAAGGTAAAAAGGAAAGTCATGAAAAAGAAATTCAAAGCAATAGCTTTATATCTTAGCGAGTACCTACAGCAATTCAAAAGTTAGTGCTGTCATTTTGAAATCATTCGCTCTGTTCTAGTCAAAGTAAGGAGCATTGTTTGAATTTTTTTTTTTAAACATAACTAAAAAAAAAACAATTTGCGGGTGTTTTATAAACAGATGTTTTTAGGAATTCTTCAAATATTATAGGTACTCGCGTAGTAATATAATAACTGTACCTGCATACTAGTAGTAATATTATTAGCCCCCGGCTCCCAATTCTCTTCTTTACCCGGTTTCGTACAAAGCTTCCTATACCACGCAGGATACCCCGCCAAATACGGCCTTTTTACTGGCAAAGCTCGCTTCAAATCAAACAGATATGCAAACTTTTTTCTCAATTCATCCACTTCTTGAAAAGTATCTGGCCGGTAAGATTTTGAGTCTATAGCTTCTATAAACTCGTCGCACAGAACATCGAATTCTTTGTCTGATTTCAACGTTCGATTCTCCAATTTGTTACTGGCCAGTGTGTCTGGTTCGTCTTTCTTCTTTTTGGGGACGGTTTTCTTTAACTTCAAAGTTTGAGTAGACCAATCTTGGTCCCACATCCAAAGGTCTTTTTTGTAGGCGTCGTTTTCCATCAATTTGCAGGCTTCGTCAGCTTTTTGAGATAATATCTGTTTGGATTCTAGTTTTAAGTCTTCGAATATGGTTTCGGATGAGTCTATGTATTGGAGCCAGTTGGAGTTGACGGGTAAGTATGCTGAACCTGTAGATCAAATAATTCCGTTATTGCAATTATCTTTGTGGGTATTCACAAATCCTGGCTAGAAAGATAATGATAGACTTTTAGAAAATACAGTATCCTTACCTAACTCCAGCATGCCAGCGATCGTCACGGGATGCGGGAACCGCTCTAAAAACAATGGCAACAACTGCCCAAGGACATTGTGAGTAGCTATGACGTCATGCGCACAATAGGACATTAACTTCTGAAAGTTATCGTGGACATCTTGCATAGAGCCGTCCACGAAAATGTCCCGTGTCGCCTTGTCTACTGGTACGCCGCAGTAAAGTTTGTGAACCTGGTGGAAAAAAAATGGAATAAGTTTTAACAGCGCCATCTAGTGTTCAAGTCGGTTAACTCGTTTAGAAGCTCCGGTACCAGAGACAGACACATAGATACACACGTAAAACTTTATAATAATCCTACATTCCGTTTCGGGGTTAATTAGTTTTTTTATATGGCTCACAAAACAATAATTATATAAAATCATTAATAAAATAAATAGATCCCATCATTAGAAAACAAAAATCAAGGGGACCATCTCATAGGTATCTTCTTCCGAACAAGTTTCATCAAAATTGATTACGAAGTAACCTCGTAACAGACATAAACAACATGCAGTCAAATTGAGAACACCCTCTTTTTTTCGAATTGGTTAAATTTAAAAATATACACTATTCCTGCTATCTTATTGTCTCGACCTAATGGAATAGGAAATTTCGCCTTACATCACATGTGGCCTCTTGGTCTAGGGGTATGATTCCTGCTTTGGGTGCAGGAGGTCCCGGGTTCAAATCCCGGAGGGGCCCACTTTTTGTATTTCGCAAATATTAAAATGTACGTGCATGTCTATAATATATGTGAGTGTATCGGTTCCTGACATAGCAGGTCCCGAATAAATGCGCCAAAAGATTTTTTTCAAGCAAAATTGTCTGTCTACATAATCGTGGTGTGCATCAACATAGAAAAATAGACTGAAAAAGCTTAACAAAAAGTGCTAAAAATGTACCAATTTTTTTTTTCTTTAATTTTCCCGCAGATAGAACCGTATTTTTTTTTTTCTAGCTAATCACTCTGATATTCCTACACAATTCACTTATTTAGACCATAGGTAGGTACTACACCAACTAAAACAATAGTAAAATTTTAAGTTTGAATGCTAAATATTATTATTATTATTATATTATATCGCGATGATGATTTAGGACTAGTTGGGGGGTTATTAATTTTTCATTTAAAAATGTTTTTATTACTACAATGATGGTGTTATATGCTAATATAGCAAAATAACTATCACCGTCGTATTATACAATTATCACATGTATCACATGAAAACACTTATGATAAATTGAAAAAAAAAAATAGTCCTGCAAAATTTCCTAATTCAGAGTACCAACTTGATTCAATTCAACATACTTTTTATACAGAAATTGCTTCGTAAATTTTTATTTCTACTGATAAGGTTCTAGAGGAAACACTTAATACATATTTGTAATGGTGATGAAATCCTCACCTCGGTCAGACTGTTCAAAGAGCTAATCTCCATCCAATAATCATCTGTAGGGTCTGGCTCCTTGTTCTTGGCTTTCAGAACTGTCCGCTGGTAGCTGGTCACCCCACTCACGCAGGTGTGCATGGACATGGTGTCCATGAATCGTAACCCTGGAATCCGGGATAAAGAAAATTAAAACTTTTTGTTGAAAATATAAATATTTTTGTTTTGTTATTAAAGTAGTAACACTACTATATGTAATATAAATTGAAATAGATGTGATATACTAAAGAGAACGACCAGCACCATCGGAGACCAAGCCGAGGATAGAAGTAGAACTCGGGTCTTCGCCAGCACTCGTTGAGACCAGGTGGCCTAGTGGTTACGGCATTAGTCGCGTAAACTGAAGACCCGAGTTCGATCCTCGGCTTGGCCTCTATTTTAATTTATAAAGAAGATTAAGTTTATAGTGTCCATAGCATTTAGATTTCTAAACTAAAAATCGGCTATGAGTGCGAATGAGGTTTTCAGAACTTATGTACGAAATAATAATATAATTTGATATTTGCCTACACTTTTCGGTAAAGGAAAACATCGTGAGGAAACCGGACTACTCCCATTAAGCTCAAGGCTACCCTCTGGGTTGGAAGGTCAGATGGCATTCGCTTTCGTAAAACTAGCGCCTAATAAGCCAAATCTCGGGATTGGTTGCTAAAGGGGACCCCAGGCTTATAAGGGCTATGAGAAACGCAATTTGTAAAGAAATTGTCTCTGTCCTTGGTTTATTAATTCATGCCACGGACCCACGACTACAGTTATACGCAGCTTTGTCTATGGAGCATAAGTTGAAAAATAAATCACTAGACTAGGTATAGATGGCGCCAAACAACCCAATAAGCAACTTTGTAAGAAGGTTATCGTGTCCTGGTCAAATTTTCAACACAATCGGCCCAATAAATTGGAATTTGAAAATGGCGATCTAAATTCATTTGTAAGTATCAATTTCAATGCTATCTTAACGATCAGCTCACTAATAGCGTTATTCATAAACGCACATCACAGTTTAGTCCTTATCTGTTAGTAGTTCGACACTTACCTTTGTTAGAAAGGAGGAAACATAATTTAATTAAAACTTCTGTTAACTTTTTCTATGACTAAGTCACGAGGAAGGAAAGGGGGTGTAGGAAGAGTAAAGTAACGACAGTCACCTGTTTTATCCAGCCAGTATTGCTCCTTAATTTTACCCCGATCATACGACACGTTATGGCCAACCACTACCCTGGGTCTCTCCGGGTCTCCAAAACGCTGGTCTCCGTCGGTCTCCAGCGGTATCAGGTCTTCGTAGTTGACGTGGTCGAACGATTTGTGGGGATCGCCATTGGCTAGAGGACGGCTTACCCAACCATACCTGAAGTGGGAAAACACATGATTTTATAAATATTCGAAATGACAATTAAATGAAAACTAATCAATAATCATATATCTGACAGAGAATACCCTCTGTACTTGCTAACTTCAATATTGATCTTGTGACTGCAGCCATTGATATCTTATATACCTTGGTCTTGGAAATGACTGTTTTTATGTCCATCAAACTTAGCGAGGAAGAAGGAGAAACACTCAAATCGGATTCACAGATACACACGTTAAACGTGTAACACCCCTTCTTTTTCAATTAAAAACGAATGAAGAAGTAGAAGTAGAAAAAAACATTTAAATGCATGCTGTGGTGTGAAGAAAAACTGACCAGGGCTCTAATGCCCAGGGCAAGGACAGTTTATAAAAAACTAAACGTACCAAGCGTCAGTACATACAGCGCAGGCCAAAGTAGGCCTCTTCCCCGCCGACATCAGTACTTCCTCGCCAAATATAAGTGCGTCATCAGGCGGGCAGGGCACGGCTTCACGGCACCAGTGTACTTACACCACCCGTAGGTTTTAGTAAACTAGGCTAAACATACCACGCATCGGTTGACACAGCGCAGGCCAAAGTAGGCCTCTTTCCCGCCGACATCAGCACTTCAACGTCGAATATAAGCGCGTCATCAGGCGGGCAGGGCACGGGCTCCGCGGCATCACCGGTGTACTTGCACCAGCCGTAGGTTTTAGCCCATTCCTGGAAAACCATTATTAAAAAATTTAATTAAATTCATTTATTTCAGACAAAAAGTGTGTCCATCCAGTTTAGTAAAATACATACTTTAAATTAATTGTTAGCAAAATTATACACTAAAGACATAAAAACATAAAAAAAACATAAAAACAATTATGAATGCTGTTTATTATTAGCTCATTTGCTTTAAAAACTGAATGTTAGTCAGATATAGAAGACCACACCTACAGTGGAACATTTTCTGTCTCACTGTAGTCGTTTTTTAAAAATTTATAATTGGATATTTTGGGCACCGCGTTGTATAATAGTTATGACTGCAATGCCGTAGCGAAATCCAACGATATTAATTGCCAACATTACGTGTTTTGGTTTGTAAATTGTGTTAAAATTCTTAATTGGATTTGTCGCTAACGCATGAAATCAATTTGCAATGACGTTAACTAATACTCGATTAATTGACGCTCTGCCACTCAGTTTCAGTTCTCAGGAATGTGCTCTTACATTAACATTTCTATATTGTTGGTAAGACTTCCTTATATCCACTATCAGCGCTACCCCCGCAGCCTCTATATCGTGGCAACTGCTGGGCACAGCCTTGTCTAATACACGAAAAGAATTGGGTTACAGAACTCGAATCGAATGTCTTTTGTCTTATGTGTCCAGACAGGAGGACCCAAGTGCCCAAGCATGTCAATCATGGACGTTTCGTTTTCAACGATTTAAAATGTAATATTTTCCTCACAATCCAAGTGAAAATCAGAGTGTATATCTCGGGCATAAATACGCATTTTATCCCTGACTACTAATTGGTAAATAGCCTCGGCTAAAATGGGTTACTTTATGCACTTGTCATACAATCTACTATTTGAATACCCATTTTACATAATAGAGGTACAATCATATTAATAATAAACATTTGGTTATTCCAGGTATTTTTGGTTGCTACCATCAGTCAAGTAAGATGCGATGACTATTCATCGGGTAAGAACCAAGACCTATAAATTAAATTGCAACGGTTGAAATACACGTTTTTTTATCACAATAGGCGTGACATGTTTCGACTGCATCGGGCAGTCACCGTCGGACAGACAGAGTGGTGTTGTCACCTTCGCGGCTCAAGCATCGGGCCCGATGCAGTCGAAACATGTCACGCCTATTGTGATAAAATACGTGAGTTTAACCGTTGCAATTTAATGACAGTATGACTCAAGAAAGTATAAATTATATGACATAAATTGTTTGTTATTTTTAGTATTTATAGTTTACCCTCTAAGTTGGAAGGTTAGATGACTTAGATGGCAGTCGCTTCCGTAAAACTAGCACAATTCGTTGCCAAAGTGGGGTCCCAAATTACGGATTCTTCTAATATCTAAGTATAATATTCTGAAGAATTTCCTGGTCTTTAATCAGTTGTTTTTCTCCAGGTATGTGGAGTAATTTTTGTGTGGAACCTACATGCTTTACAAATAAATTGAAAGAAGGTACCAATTTTAATGTTAATTCATACTATTTAGCGTTTAATGTTTAGTTTATTTAGGTACAGTCACCTGCAATAGTATAGGACTACATGAAGGCTGCAAAATAATCTGACACAGTCTTGTTTGTAGCGTCATATACTATTGCTGGTGACTGTACCTACATTTAGACCCCTTGAATGCGCCGTTCGCGCAGTGTGTAACATCGTATGTGAATTATGCCATTTATTAATGGCATAATCTGAGTCATAATAAAGTTAAGTATAGTACAAATCTTTTGAAGTGATTTTTACAGTTTGAGCCTAAATTCCTTAAACAATGGCCTTTGTATATTTTTTTGCAAGGGCTACCGGCACGAGCCAAGGTAATAATATAGTTAAAGAGCAACTGTATCGTCATGGTATTAAGGTTCAAATTCATGTAGCAGACACTCTAGATAAGACGGTTATTTTCCATTTGGGTGGTCATCGTGCTTCATTCCGAAAACGTGTTAACTAGAGTACCCATTACATGAATTTGAACCTTAGTACCATGACGATACAGTTGCTTATTAGCGATATTATTACCTTGGCTCGTGCCGGTAGCCCTTGCAAAAAATGTGTACAAAGGCCATTGTTTAAGGAATTAAGGCTCGAACCGTAAAATCACCTCAAAAGCTTCATACTATACGGATTAGTGTAATGCTAGAGTCACATTATATAATCGTTCTTAAGAACAGATATATCTGTCATAGAAAAAGCAATTACAAACCGTTTTAAACACTACGCAAAAAACAATTGACGCTCGGCCTCCCTAACCCTACGATAAGAAACGATTAGAAATGTTATATAATACTGGCGGCGGGCGCGGGATGTGTAGGCACCCGTGTGTGGGTACCGACACAAGACAAAAGACAATCGATTTGAGTTCACGCGGTTCGGGCGGTGAGGCGAACAGCGGCATGGGGTTCATGCCCAGCAAAATAAACACAAACAAATGTATGCTCGGTTCCTGAGTGTACGCCGCACAGGGCCTATACCACGAAAATCGAACGATTGCGAATTTATACCTCCGTCTCTGTCACACTTGCATAATAGAGTGACAAAGAGGTTTCCCGTCAATGCCAATTTTCGATGTTCGTGGTAGGCATGCAGAACACATAAACGCTGCACGTCACGCGGCCCGCCCTGCCGCACGCTCCGCTACACGCTCCGCTGCTGCACGCTCGCCACTCGGGCCTCACACTATGTATTTTTATTCTGTAACGATTGTAAATGGGAATCCTCTGAAACATGTCGCGGGTAGTAGCTCAACATACATGAGTATGAGTGTAATCCGTAATTTTTCTACAATATTAATATGGGTCACGACAATTTAAATTATATAACGTGAGTCATCGTCATCTTTAAATTTGATTTTAATGATACCAGGTAAAGCAAAAGCCCAAAGCTGCGCGTCATGTCTGTATTCATCAGAAGCAGACTGTGAAATGCCTATAAAGAAATGCGATCAATTTTACTGGATAAAAGGTAACACATGTAAAAGCATTAATAACAGATATAACAATGAAACCATACAACTTTGTGGAGTATAATCTGTGATATAGTGGAAGAAATAGATACAAAAAGCAGAACAAAAAATGTGGATCACAATGACACAAGCAAACAAATGACAAAAGCACTCATATCGCGTAATTTTTTTCGGCTGTTTGGGGATTTTTTTACTCTAAATCTTTGTACTGATTGCAATATAGCAAATAGTAGAACCCAATAGGAATTAAAAAGTTGTGCAAACAGAGATTGTTAACCCACTTGCCATTTTTCGTAACTTAGCCATATAATAAATGAATCAATCATTTATTATATGATGATATCAATAGATGACCTTTGCCATACTAATTTGCATTACACGGCAAAGTTAGAAATATAGTAAATATTGCATTATAATTTTTAATATTCTTTATTTTTCAGGTTTCGCAAGGAATTGTAAGAAGGGTGACACAGTCAAAATGAAGTATTGTAGATGCGACTGCATAGAACATAACATGCTGGTATGCGGAGATGGCTGTGGAGATGGAAAAATGGATATCATAAATAAATATTTACAAGTTTTTTTTTACACATGACTGACATTATTTGCATTAAAGATGATTGGTCTGTTTATTTGTGTATGGTCAGCTGTAGAGTTAAGTGACCGCCCTGCATAGAAAGTTTGTATGCAGGGTGGGCCTGTACATTGTATGTCTGCACAATGTTAAAGTGAAATAGGGAAATGGCAAAAGTGTAAACATAATATTTGATATTGACTGTATGAACAACAAAGACTCTCATAGTCTGACAGTAGTTTTTTTATATTATTATACTTTTGTGGTGAGAAAAAAAATCTACTGTCAGACTATACATGCCCATTGATAGACCATGTGTCATAAACATATGATGCCGAGAGTTTACCTTAGGTGGCTGTGGTATGTTGGCACTAGCTAAAGTCTTCAACAGCTCTCTATAAGGCCCACTCTGCTGCTCACCGATGTTATAAAAATGCTCAACAACATCTTTGCCCTGAAGCTCAGGCAGTTTCAACTCCACATCAGGCACATAAGGGTTCTGCTTGTAGTCTATTCCATGTCTTAATAGACTCTCTTGACAACTAGAGAAACAAAGCAATACTGATAGGAATGAATTAGTTTTAACAGATTGTATTATACAACCTATATCAGATAAATAAATAAATAAATATCCTGGACAATCTTACACAAATCAACCTAGTCCCACGATAAGCTCAATAAGGCTTGTGTTGTGGGTACTAGACAACGATCTAAATAAAAGATAGATACATATAAATACTTAAATACATAGAACACATCCATAAATCGGGAACAAATATTTGTAATAAACAGAAATAAATGCCCCAACCAGGATTCGAACCAAGAATCTCCTGCTTCATAGGCAGGGTCACTACCAACTAGGCTAGGAGGCCGTTAGAAAATAACTTATTAGGTATTCCAGATTTGTGTATGTTGTTTATAAGTATAGTCCTAAGTAAACTTACTTTTTAATGATACTTAAATCCACTTTAGAACTAGGGTACTTAAATAACTGGTTATAGATATTTTTAGAAATCATTTGTATGTTATATTCATTAACTCTAAAGTCTTTGGAAATATTTTCTTTAGGATTTACTTGAACATTTTCTGTTTTGAGGTTATTGGATTCGGCATTATTTTTCCTGACAATAGTCACTTTGCTTGCGGGAATTATATCACAATAACATCGAGTACGGATTCGAGATAGTTTTACAAAGTTTTTTATGCACATCGATACGTTTATCCTTTGCATTTTAAATTAAAAACAGTAATATTTACAAACAAACTTTGCTGCAACGAAAGGTGCGTTCTGAAACTATATTTTCATAAAGTTACTTATGGAAATTATCTGTCACACATAATTTTTCAATGAAATTGCTTTTTTACAGACAGTAATAAATTTAATGTAGATCAAATACTAAAATACTCGTAGCTATTTTCAAATTAAATTTGTATGCATGTGTAACTTTAACTTAGAAAACAAAGGCAACAATAATTGATCTTTCAAGCCTCTGGACGTACTTACATTGACATTTACTTGCACTATGGCTACACTTACACTATGCCATATGGGATCATATCCTATGGTCACAGATTATATGTCGCCCTTTTTCTTCACTTTGGAGAAAAAGTGAGGCATATATTACCGTGCGTTTACATGCTCGGGCTCTCGGCCGAATGTTTCGGCCATGTTAGTACACGATGATTCGAGACAGACTATATAGAGAAAACTTAAGCCAGACCAGAGACAATTTAAGTACTTTTTCAGGTAGTTTGGTTGAGTTAAAAGGTGTCTTAAATAATTTCACTTCGGATAAAGCTATTTAAAAAGTGTCTTAAATAGTTTCAATAACCAAAGCTATTTAAAACACCGTTTAACTCACCGAAACTACCTGAAAAAGCTTAAATTGTCTATGGTCTGGCTTAAATTTTATCTATATAGTCTGTCTCGAATGAGCGTGTACTAGGGTGGGCCGAATCATTCGGCCGAGAGCCCGAGCATGTAAAAGCACCATTATAGATCTATGATCAAAGATATTTGATAATGTAATACGGCCCTATGGAATGGAGTGTAAAGGTTTATCCATGGTACTTATCACTCTGCTGCTGTTAAACCTAACGTATGGTAGACTAAAATTTTCCGTATTATCTTGTCAATAAAATATGTAAGACAAAAAGCAGTAAAATTTACTATGAGGTTTTGCCTACAGCTTCTCCAAATTATTTCAGATATTATTTTCAATGAAAAAGCCCCAAGTTATCTTGTAAGAATATTTTATTTATACTGTGTCAATACATAATACTATTTCCATAATTTCATACCTATAATGACAGTGTTAACTCAGCAAACAATAATGATAACATGTTAAGTGCATACTTATAATAAAAGGAATGTAATAATAACAACTCATAATGCTCAGTTAGTTCTAAGCTGATAGTCTCCGTTCTGGGTTATATACCGCACCCATGGCAAAGCTTGGTAGCCACTCTTCTCGATGATTTTCAAGTATCTGACTTGAATGCCTGATGTAGTAAAGTAGGGTATTTCAAACTTGACCTGAATTGGTGGTTTTCCATCTACCTCTTCACATTCTACAGATGGTAATCCAAAATGAGCTCTCATTAAGTACTCCTTGCCTCCCGGAAAAGATTTAATGGACCAGGTTATTGCGCTCTGTTCAGGTGTATATTTCACACTGCCAATGGTTGTCTTGAATTTAGGGGAATCAGCATCTGCAGGAACGGGAATGATAATCTCCACATTGTTGGCAGTGGAACGTCTCTTAAACTGCGATTTTGCTTTGATCATGTACTCGACCCTTGAATGGGCATGGCGCTCAATTACAGACTCAATCCAAATCAACGGTTTCACATGTGTGTTCAACCTGTATGACATGAGCTCAAATTCACCATCGGGAGGAATGAATGAGATCGTTCTGTCATTCTCAAAACGAGACAAACGGACACATTGATGGAACTTGACATCCTCAAGCTCTACAGATTTGGACTTTCCTCGACCAGTGCTTTCAAAGAGCACCTTATCGTTCAAACCCAATCGTAGCTCTGGCATGCCAGACAAATAGACTCTCATTTTTATGGCACCAACTATCTCACTGCGCAACACATTGCCATTAGCATTGGCAAGCAAATTGACTGATTCAATCACATCTAGGAACACTTCATTCTTTCTGTACTTTATGCCTTCTGACCTCCAAGATACTGCATTTGTGACTGCCATAGGTATTCTTGGCTGCATCTCCAATTTATGACCTTCTTGGGTGATGTATTCCTGCAATATTTTGCTGTCTGTTGTCTGAGGATATCCGAAATCGATAAGTTCATCTAGCAGCTCGTAGATAACAACAAAATTGTCGCGAATACTTTCCTCTTCAAGCTCCTTAAAATACTCAGTCATGACTTCAACAATCTTGTATAGAAATACGAATACGAGCGCTATGTTAGCGTTCTTCTTCGTAGTTGATACGATGTAGAGGTTGTTGGTCTTGATGTAGGCGAACGTACACTCGCTCGTCTGTAGCAAAGGTGTCAACATCCCTTCTTCTTCCTTGTCCATGAGCAAGGGCATGAACTTGTCGATGACGCCCATGTCCACATCGCCACGGTAGTTCCTTGATATGAGGACTTTACCTTTGACGTCCAAAATGTATATCGCAGACGAAGACATCTTGGGGCTGTAACGAAATGGGCACAATCTTAATCCACTTATGATATGGCGATTATGTGTCATTTAAGTAAAAACTAGAATTTGTCTGATGCTCTTACAGTGTATTACTTGGATTAAACTAAATATAAATTATTTACTTACGGAAAAATGCACTATTTTACTAAATTATTCTCATTATTTCCGAAACAAGTACGTGGGATGACGCAAGTCGGGACGACACAACTGACAGCTGTGACATTACTTACTGACATTTTTGAATGAACAGATCCGGTCGTTTTTAATGAGATGTCGAATAGTGGCGGATGGCACCGATTGAGATATGTGTAAAATGGTCCGAATAATAAATTTTGTTCGACTGCCATTCGACATTGACGTATCCACTGTCAAACTGACATTTCGTGATATCTCGAATTATTAAGCTCTCTTTGTCTCGAATAGCTTCAAACAGGCGGACAATTTTTTTGTTTGTATTGTATTCGAATTGTTTGTTGTGAGTGTTAGTGGGTACTCGATAATTGTTTGTAAATGATTAAATAACTTTCTAACAATGGTCAATTAAAGAAGTGATGCATCCTAACATTTAGCCTTCAAAATAGGGTTCTGGTCCATTATGGTATTTGTTATTTTTCGAGACAAACCAATGGCGGGACCAGAAGTACATGAAATCAACTCTATAGTGTTCCTAGATGTATCAATTGACGGCGAAAAAGGTCAGTATTAGATCAATTTTAAGTTACGAAATGTATTTTTAAAGTGCATGTGCAGTACGTTTCTAGGTCAATCGATTCTGCGGGACAAGGACGCACTGCTTGTAACTGCATTGTTTATTGCACGTTCAATTTTATTCATGTTCTCGGCTTCGCATCTATTTGAATACAGTTGCGGTAGATTTCCATGAGCGTCGTCTTTAATACCAGTTTATTTTCGTTTATTTATATAAAGAGACTCATTACTTTGTTCTAAAAATAGATTTAATTACACCGCCATATCATCATAGGTCTGTAATTGCTGATTGTTAGATATTTTGCCTTAAGATGTATTTTGATCCCCTATGAATATAATTGATAGGATACAACATTATCTATATATAGTCTGATAAACCCATGTTCCCAGTAGCTGTAGAAAAATTTCTTTTTTCAGGCATATTCATGAATTAAAAGCATTTTATCTTACAGTAAAATTATTAATTATTTTATTATTGCTTATTAAATACTTACCTTATTCAAAGCTCAAAGCCTACAAACATAATAAGAGTAGAATTTCCGTCTCCTTATAGTATCAAGCATAATTTGACTACAGACTCTGGTATCCCTCACCCCCTCCACTGCCAGCCTGGTGGGGCAGACATATTGGACGGGTCTGCTCACCCCTTGCTTCATTGCAGCCCAGTATGCCCCAGGCAGGACTTATTTTGTAGGCTTTGAATAAGGTAAGTATTTAATAAGCATTTTATTGTAAGGTAAAACACTTTTATTAAATTCTGTACCTGTATTTAAAGCTTAATCTTAACGCCAAAGGCATGGAGCGGAGGTGTGGTGGTACTGTTCTTCAAAAAAGGCGACAACGCCTTACTGAAGAACTACCGACCCATCTCGCTTCTGAGCCATGTCTATAAGCTGTTTTCAAGAGTCATTACGAATCGTCTCGCACGCAGGCTTGATGACTTCCAGCCTCCCGAACAAGCCGGTTTCCGAAGAGGCTTTAGTACCGTAGACCACATTCATGCGCTTCGTCAGGTTGTACAGAAGACCGAGGAGTATAATCTGCCCCTATGTTTAGCGTTTGTGGACTACGAGAAAGCCTTTGATTCGATCGAAACCTGGGCGGTACTACAATCTCTCCAACGGTGCCAAGTAGACTACCGCGATATCGAAGTGTTGAAGTGTTTGTACGAGAGCGCCACTATGTCAGTCCGACTCCAAGACCAGAACTCGAAGCCTATTCCGCTGCAGCAGGGAGTCAGGCAGGGAGATGTCATCTCTCCTAAGCGGTTTACCGCTGCACTGGAGGACGTTTTCAAGACTCTGGACTGGAGAAGGCTAGGCATCAATGTAAACGGCGAGTACCTCACTCACCTTCGATTTGCTGACGATATAGTAGTCTTGGCTGAGACCATGGAGGATTTAAGTACGATGCTTGTTAGCCTCAGTAGAGCCTCCGGGCGAGTTGGTCTTAAGATGAACATGGATAAGACGAAAATCATGTCGAATATCCATGTAGCACCAACTCCAGTGACAATCGGAGACTTTACACTCGAAGTTGTAGACGATTATATATACCTTGGACAAACTGTCCAGTTAGGTAGGTCCAATTTCGAGAAAGAGGTTAATCGTCGAATCCGACTCGGTTGGGCAGCGTTCGGGAAGCTGTGCGACACATCTTTTCGTCCAATATTCCGCAGTGCCTGAAGACGAAAGTCTTCGATCAGTGTGTGTTGCCAGTGATGACATACGGTACTGAAACGTGGTCGCTTACAAAGGGCCTCATAAGAAGGCTCAAAGTCACCCAAAGGGCAATGGAGAGAGCTATGCTAAGAGTCTCTCTGCGAGATCGTATCAGAAATGAGACCATCCGCAGCAGAACCAAAGTAACCGATATAGCTCTCCGAATCGCTAAACTTAAGTGGCAGTGGGCGGGGCACATTGCACGTAGAACCGATGGCCGTTGGGGCGGAAAGGTTCTCGAGTGGCGACCGCGTACCGGAAGGCGCAGCGTGGGTAGGCCCCCCGCAAGGTGGACTGATGACCTGGTGAAGGTCGCAGGAGTCCGCTGGATGCGGGTGGCGCAGGACCGGTCATTGTGGAAATCTTTGGGGGAGGCCTATGTCCAGCAGTGGACGTCTTTCGGCTGAAATGATGATTTGATGAAACATTTCTGGTGCAAAGATTGTCTTTGGCCATTCAGCGTGGGAATGCCGCCAGTATTATGGTTACGTTTGCACCAGGAATGGCAAAGGATGGGTTGTATGTAGGATATAATTGAAATTTTGCTTAGTGTAGGTAATTTAGTTTTATTTTAGTGACTGACATTGTTCAAAATTGTGTATCTTAAATAATTGCATTTTACAATCGTTATTATGACTAAGGTCAAACATAAGTGCATTTATAATACATACAATTTCAGGGCACCTCATGATTCTTATCTCTACCCTGGTAGCATTATAAAATGAACTTTACCGTTTAGAACTTAAGGTTGTATTCAGTAGTTTAGTGTTATAATGAGTAAGGCTTTGCTGTACTGTCAAGTATTTATAAATTTATTAGAATGTGTTTCTTATCGAGTTCCATACTGTGTAAGAATGTAAATATTATCATTAAATTGTAATTGATTTGTTATGCTAGAAATTGACGGTTGACCAATGACGTCAAGCTTCATAGAGCATGTTTCAGGTTTTACGTTTGAATGAATTGTGATTTGTGCTGTCATTGAATAGTGTCAAAACTGTTAAGTTCGACGTTACAATCGATCTTTAATAGACTTTATCTGTCATTATCATTAACTCATTACGGATTTAAAAACATCCTGTGTTTATACACGTCATTATGACGAAATACGCTCCCTGCCTATTACCTTCCTTCTTTTGACATAGAGTTGATATACTTTGTGAGGTCTAAGACTTTTGACACATGTCAACGCCCATAGAACGTAAACGCGCATGACCCATCGAAATTATAAATATAAACCTCGTGTATTATTAGAAATTATCATGTAAATAATAACAATATTTCACGCTTTTTAAACAAAACTTAACCTGCTTTATATTTTTTTAGATCTTTGTATTACATATTTAACGATAATAATTCTTCACACAAAGATTTACTTATTATGTCTTATTTTTTACCAAAGCAGTGTTGTGACTGAGTCTGCCGTTTCGATTCATATCATATGGCATTTCCGTAAGTTGATAAAAATCGATGATAAATTTAAAAATATACATTTAGAAGCATAACAAAATGAAAATAAAATGGATCTTTGAATTGAAATCGGGGATGGGAAAAAAAGGTTAATTAATATTATTAAACAACAAACCATACTTACTTGTATTATACTCGTACTGACTGAAATACTAACTGCTTACTACCAGTATTTGACACAGTACAGTTAGTATTCTATTCGCACGTGTAGTATTTCTGTGTGCTGGTTTATTATTTTCCCTTTAAAATGTTGTCAAGGCACCCCAACCTAGCTACGCTATTAGGAATAGATAAGGTGTCATGGTAGCCCCCTTGTACTTGCCACGGCGCCTCTGCATGCCTACCCCGAACATCGTAAATAAATTGGCATTGACGGGAAAACCTCTTTGTCACTCCCATATGCAAGTGTGACAGGGATGGAGATACAAATCCGCAATCGTTCGATTTTCGTGGTATAGGCCCAGGGCTCATAGAGCCTACCACGAACCACTTCGTAAGTTCGTTCGTCTATTTACATCTTTATCGCTCGAATATGCCAGAGCAATAGAGAGGGAAATAGACGAACGAACGAACTGTAGACCCTCAGGGTAGTAGTAGTAGACCCTCAGGGCACCGCGGTGCAGAGAGGAACCCCTGATTTAATTAGGGTAGACTGGGTACGGTTGTGTCAGGGTACGGTAGTGACAGTCGTCATAATAGCGTAACTATACATATTACACGGGGAAGGGTGTAAGCGAAGAAAGAAGCGGCACGCGAGTCTGAATACGTGTTGCTTAAGTTTGCGCACGACGTAACATTACTTTTTAACAGTTAAAAGTAAAGAATATTCTGCTGAAGTGTTATGTTACCTATTTGTATCACTATAAGTAACTAAAAAACCATGTTGGTGTATGTAACCACTGTGCACTGTCACAACCGTCTGGAGGTGTGGCTGGTTGTAATACTTTCCCTTCTTGTTTTTAATTTGATCCTATGTCTAATACAGCGTAATTAAGAACGATTTAAGTAGGTATCTTATATCCTAGCTAACTGGTGAAATAAAAAAATTATAGACGATCAAACAAAAATCGTCATAACTGCACCCTACTTAGATCAAACTATGAACGTTTTGCGCCTTGATAAGGTTTGCTACGGACCCCGCGCTGGCTCAATCCGTCACTAGTGACTCTTTCTCCGAGACCACGGGGACAATTGACCCTTGAAACCGCGGAGGTTCATTTTCAAAGTTTAACACGATTAAGTCCCGTTTTAGTAAATTTATAATGTGTTAAAAAAAGTTCACAAATAACTCGCAACTTCGACAATGTTTGTTACAGCTGGTCGCATAATAATCGAGCTACGAAATGACGTAGTTCCGAGGACTGCGGAGAACTTCCGCGCCCTCTGCACCGGGGAGAAGGGCGTCGGCGCCAGCGGCAAGCCCCTGCACTACAAAGGGACCAGGTTCCACAAAGGTACTGTATATTCAATCTATAAATACAGTAAAAAATTTAATCAGGATTACTTTTCTCTTAGAACATTTTTTGCCATGGGCCACCGTTTACGAGTTATTCACGATAAACTAAAAAACGGGATCTTTACACCGTTTAACCAATTCCAGGTCTGTCACAGTTCATGGTGCAGGGCGGAGATACTGTCAAGAACGATGGCACCAGCGGCGAGAGCATATACGGACCCACGTTCGAAGATGAGAACTTTAGGCTGTCGGTAAGTCGTCAGGTTATTAGTGTGGCATATGTGGCCGAGTGGTGCCAGTACTTATAATCTGGTTTTGGAATTGGGAAAGCAAACCAGTATTTTTATTTATTTATTTATTAAAAACTGACCAATAATGAACCTCAGTGTGATAACTCCCCCACTCTTATCCTGAGCCCCTAGACTTAGGTTATGTACTATAGGTAAGGTAATTCCACCAGCACGCCTACCCTACCACGAACATCGAAAATTGGCATTGACGGAAAAACCTCTTTGTCACTCTAATATGCAAGTGTGACAGAGATGGATATACAAATCCGCAATCGTTCGATTTTCGTGGTACTAGCCCAGAGTTGATATCCGCACACAATAATATTGTCATAATTACAGCGTGATTTTGAAATTACTGTATTTTTGTCGTAATAGCAAGTTTAACAGTGAATTGCAAGTTTTATACCTATAAATAGTATATAGTTTATGTGATTGTATATAATGAAAGGCATTAAAACTAGAGTGTGGGTTTATGAAACGAGGCGTCAGGTCAGCCGAGTTTCACAATAACATCACACGAGTGTTTTATTGCCTAATTATTTCCAATTACTGCTTTATACTTTAGTATAAAAAAACATTGTGTTTTTATCTACATTTACATTCACTCATGTCATATGCTCGTCACTCAAGCCTTGCATGGTTTTGTAGTAAAAGAGAGGTATGGGCACAGCGGATGCATATCGTTTAGTGTTGTAGGGCACAGCACAACGAATGTCGTCTCGCTCAAATCTGGAGCAGAGCCCACCTGGGGAAGTACCTCCACCTTACAGAAAACCGCAGTTTAATAACACTAGACCCTACTCATAGTGTTGTGTTTCTGTTGGTGAGTAAGGTCGCCAGAGCTCCAAGAGGATTCACTGTGTCAGAGCAAAGCCCTTGGCCCCTTTAGCTGTCAACACAGCGAATCCTCCTTTTTTGAAAGGGTCGGCAACGCGCATGTAACACCCTGGAGTTGCAGGCGTCCATAAACTACGGTGACTGCTTACCATCAGGCGGGCCGTATGCTTGTTTGTCACCGTCGTAGTATAAAAAAAACAGGGAATCTTTGATTGGATATTTTTTACAGCACGAACCCGGAGTCGTAAGCATGGCGAACAAAGGCCGGCCACACACGAACGGCTCCCAGTTCTGCATCACCACGCAAGAGTGCCTACACCTGGACGGAACGAACGTGGTGTTTGGGCGCGTGCTCAGCGGGCTGGGCGTCGTCACGGAAATGCAGCAGTATGGCGACCGCCATGTGGACGGGAAGCTCAGGCTGGTGCGCGATATACAGTACAGTCAAGTGTAAAAATATGGTGGTGCACATCTTACTCAAAAATATGTCCCATAGCACCTTATGCCGGTGTAATAAGAGCGTAGTACCATATTTATGAGACGATTATGTCGAACCATATTTTTGCACTTGACTGTACCTATTAGTGTATAGACGAGCTTACGTGTTCACTTATTTTGCCACTGACGCTATTACTATGGAACTCACCGCGAAAAGTCGAATCGAATTGAATCGATTGTCCTTTGTCTCCGAAGACATTGACATTTTGAAATTATTAACGGGCCACTACACAACCCGCGCGCGCTAGCCGGACCAGTATCTATACATATAATAAAGCATAATAGGGTAAAAACTATGTACATTGAAGATATTAAAAAAAGGAGCTACGAGCTTTTAGAATTGATGACAAAACACATTTCAATGATTTTTAGAATTTTTGTCTGTCTGTCTGCCTGTTTATTTGTTCGACCATCACGTGGAAACGGCTGAATTGATTTAGATGCAATTGTCAGTGGCACGTTAAGGGGATCTCTTGTCAGGTTATAGGCTAAAAAAAAACCGCGGGCGAAATCGCGGGCATCAGCTAGTTATATAACATTTCTAATCATAGTGCGTTATTGGCGGAGAGAGGGCCGATCGACTATTGTTTTTTTGCAAATTTTCTCTTTAAGAACTATTGTAATGTATAATCTATGCTACTCGTATTGCTATTACCGTCCGCTTTCTCAATTGAACTAGATTTATAGTACATTATTGCAGAGGCCGGGAAACCGAATTTCGTGGATGAGTATTTTTTGTGGACGTGGACGAAGCGAAGCTGAGTCCGACAAATTACATACGAATCCACGAAATTCTATTTCCGTCCGAGGCATATATAGTGCTTTTCTCCAAACATGAAAGGAAATAAAATGTATTCTTGCATAACATTTGAAAAGAAAAATAAGGTTCCCGCCTAAACTTTCTTTTAATGCACGGTTGTGTTCATAAAAAAAGTTGAAATGTCTTTAGTTTTATTAAGCCGTATCTACACGACCTTGCACAGTGAGCCGTATGCAACTCGCGATAGAACGAGACAACCAAGCATTTGATCTCCTTCTCTCTAGAACTACTACCATAAAGCCAGCCCAGGCGGGGCATTTTTAAGCACGATATGATCAGATTGATAATTTGATGTCAATCAGATTGTCTCGTCTGTGCAGACCGTTTGGTCGCGGCTAAAGTATATTTGGCTGTTTGCAATATTGATAGTCCAAATATTTATTTAAAAAGTAAAAAACAATACAGTAATGGATTTTAATTTAATTTAATTTAATTTTAATTTTATTGATATTCAGGATAACAACAGCCGTAGATATAAACGAAGACATAGTAATGCTTACATAAAACAAGGCCAATAACAGTCATCCATTAGAATAATTAACTTAATGATTATAACAAAAATTTACGTAAATGTTAGTATGTTCAATACTTACAAATGCTCGTTATAATACATGTGTTACATATTGACGTTAAAAGAGAAAAAAAAAAAGTTAAATTTATACAAAGTACAAAATCAAGACAATTAATCCAATACCCAACATGTTTAGCACCAATAAAAACCTTGCGAGATTACACAACCTACTCGTAGTACCCGGAAATACTTTTCATTTTAATGAACGCAACTGACCTATCGTTACCGTTCTCCTTTAATAAAATGAAAAAAAAAAATGAGACGAAAATTAAGCTTAAACTTAACTTTACTTTACTTTAACCACCTTTGAAAGTTATATTTTTCCTGTCAACAAGATTTACTTATTGTAACTTTTATCGAGTACATATTTTATTTTATTTTAGTTAGTTATTTAAATTATTTACTTATTATATGGCATTGTAATTAGAACCGTGAGGTCTTCAGAAAAGCATCACGGTTGCCAATTAGTTATTTATTATATGCCTAATTCAATCTGTTCAAAACGGAGTACACATCCTTTTTAAATTTATTTTTAGATCCTACAAATGGATCAGTTGAAAAAAAGTCTGTGTTGTACGAATGAGGAATTCGTGACAACACAGCATTAGAGCCATAGTTAGTGGAGTGAAATGGAACGTGGAACAAAGTTGTGTGTCGAGTTCGACGTTTTGGAACTCGGAACGATAGGCCGGATAATAGTTCAGGGCAGTCTAAACGATTTCTAATAATATCGAAAAGTAAACTCATATCAGCCAATTTGCGCCTATCATCAAGTGAAATGAGATTATATTCACAACAGTTATCCTTATATTCAAGAGATGGTTTCTTGAACTTACAACTACAACTTCCTGGAATTCATTTTTTTTTTAATTTGAGTACATAAGGAGGTTCTTTTCGTATCAATTTTGCTACATTAATGTGAACATTTCCGAGCATATTGAAGAAAAATTAAGAACTTCCCATTTTTGGAAACCTAATAAAACTGATCGTGTTTTTTTTTGCAGGAATGCTTCATAGAGGACTGCGGCGAGGTGTCGGGCGACTGGCGCGAGTGGATCTGGGACGAGCAGGACAACATGCCAGACTACCCTGACGACCACCCGCGGCTACGGGAGTTGACGGTCAGTATTGTTACAATAGTTCAATGGGGGCTACCGCCGGGGCTACCGGGGTCGCTCACCAGGCGGCGCCGTCCATGCGTGAGATGTCTTGTATATAAAAGAATTGTCAAAGCGACGTTTGGAATGTTCCCGCCAGACCCACGTTCCACTAGCGCCCCTAGCGGTGAATTCACTCGCGTCAATCCCTATTGTAGATGGAGAGCTAGCTACGTAAACAGGTATTTTATTATTAATTAATCCGGGCGACTGGCTCTGTTCAGCGGTGGGTGTGGCAGTGGTTGGGCAACAAAGGGGTTTTATAATTAATTTATAAAGGTGTGCAAGTTATAGAGCTGCGAGTTTGGTGTGATATAATAGCTAATTATGAACCTATTTAATTCGAATATGAATATTCGCCGGGCATATTAATACAGGTATTTATACCGGTGTTCCGAGTGCGAAAAAGTAAGTGATAAGTGACATTTTTTTTTTAATTTGCAACAAAAAAAATTGTTTTCACGGGCATACTTCCAGCAAGCATATAATGTTAATCGCATTTTCTTTCTCTCTCTTACAGATAGAGGCGCTACTCACCGACGTGAACAGAATAAAAACGTTCGGCAACACATACTTCGCCGAGGGCCGATACAAAGCCGCCGTCCGGAAATACTATAAAAGCTTACGATACATAGCGTATCTAATGGAGCTGTTCCAACAAGCCCACAACCAGACTCCGCTCTTACCATGTGAGTACACCGTCCAACAACTCCATACAACACAAACTTGACATATAGAGGGCAAACACAAGTGCTTATGATACATAGCGTACCTTATGGAGCTGTTCCAGCAAGCCCGCAACCAGACTCCGCTCTTACCATGTGAGTACACCGTCCTACAACTCCATACAACACAAACTTGACATACAGACGGCAAACACGACAAGTGCTTACGATACATAGCGTACCTCATGGAGCTGTTCCAGCAAGCCCGCAACCAGACCGCTCTTACCATGTGAGTACACCGTCCAATAACTCCATACAACACAAACTTGACATACAGAGGGCAAACACGACAAGTGCTCATGATATATAGCGTACCTTATGGAGCTGTTCCAGCAAGCCCACAACCAGACTCCGCTCTTACCATATGAGTACACCGTCCTACAACTCCATACAACACAAACTTGACATACAGAAGGCAAACACGACAAGTGCTTACGATACATAGCGTACCTCATGGAGCTGTTCCAGCAAGCCCGCAACCAGACCGCTCTTACCATGTGAGTACACCGTCCAATAACTCCATACAACACAAACTTGACATACAGAGGGCAAACACGACAAATGCTTACGATACATAGCGTACCTTATGGAACTGCTCCAACAAACCCGCAACCCGGCTTGGCTCTTGCCATGTGAGTACACCGTCCTACAACTCCATACAACACAGACTTGACATACAGAGGGTAAACACGACAAGAGCTTTCGATATATAGCGTACCTTATGGAGCTGTTCCAGCAAGTACGCAACCAGACTCCGCTCTTACCGTGTGAGTACACCTCCATATATTTTCATACAACACACATTTTCCCGAGAGTTAATACGACAAGAGCTTATGATACATAGTGTATCTTATGGAGCTGTTTCAATGAGCCCGCAACCCGGCCCACTCTTGCGGTGTGAGTACACCTTTATATATTTTCATACAACACGAATTATTCAGAGAGAAAATATGACGAGGTCGAAGACTTCCGGTACACAGCGTGTCCTATAGAGCTGTTGCAATAAACTCCAACCAACCCCGCTCTTACCAAGTGAGTGCAGCGCCATATGTTTCCATACAACACAAACTCCTAGAGCTCAACAAATAAAAAAAGGACATAAAATGTTTACATATATGGTTTTCCTCACAAAAAATAAAGAGCCAGGGATCTGTTTTAGCAACCTGATCCCAAAAGTTACAGCCACAATAGGCTAGACGGCAAAAAAAAAATCTAATTAGTCCGTCTGTGAGATTATTAAAAAATATACGATACGTATTTTTTCTTTTGTTCGTCAAATGAAAAATGACGTCACCAGCCCCCACCACGGAGCGTCAGCTCTTCATATTCGTCAATTTTAGTTATCTTCAAAAAGGAAAAAATACGTGTCTAATAATTTTGGATAATCTTTCTGACGGACTAATTAGAATCATAGTTTTTCAACCTAGTCGTCATCCCTATTCTTTACAAAATATTTGAAACACTTTATAAAATATGGTAACGTTATGTTCCAGCGTTCAACATGGCGGTGAAGTACACCCAACAGTGCAACCTGAATCTGGCGGCTTGCCACGTCAAGCTGGAGAACTACGAGGCCTGCATCAAGTGCTGCACCGAGGTAATAACCCATCATTCAAATGCAAATATTCAATAAACTATTACTTTTAAGCTGAAACATATGCGGACGATAACAAACTTAGAAAGAAAGGAAAGTAGAAAAAATCAATACCTCGGGCGGGACTCGAACCCGCAACCCTCCAGTTTGAACAGAAGAAAATCTTTTATGCATATTTAGGTGGTGTGAAAAGTGATTTTATGCCACACCTGGCCATAAAGTGCCTTTTTCCGCACGCTACGCGTACGGAAAAAGTCGATTTCTGCCCAAGTGTAGGCATAAAATGATGTACCTAACACGTGAGGTAATAAATTTTTATATATATATTTTTTTTTATTGATATAAATAATAGTTACATAACATTTTATATGACAGTACCGGTAAACCAGATCGGTTTGTCTCGATACCTCGTTCCGCAGTTCTTAATTAATCAAAGACGAAATTCAGTGCAACATAAAAATGCCGTTCTTCATAAACGCTCATCAAACCTCTGTTAACTTATACGTATAAAGCCCTAGTAATAAAGCCCTTGATCGCATATTTACGTCCCTCGCTTGCAGCTCGGGTCGCAAACATCTGCGATCTCGGCCTTTCTTTGTTTTACCGCACTACTATTACAGTACACATGGTGCTACTTTACCGCCCTAGGACGGTAATGAGCACTTCAAACGGCCATATGTACTGTAAAACGTCGTACAATACACGTGCGAAGAGGAAATTCGCAACGAGTGGCGATAAATTAAAGCTCGACACTCCCTGTTTTAAATTAAAGCTCGACACTCCCTGTTTTAAATCGACACGTTTTGCGATTTTCCTCTTTTTTGCCCTTGTATGTACTATTTTTGTCAAAAAAACTTATTTTGAATTTGTATAAATATTTAAAAAAAATTTAGGTGCTAATGCAATGGCGTGGATACGAAAAACATTGTTTGTGCTTTGGGCGGTAAAGGACTAACGAAGTCTTATTAATTACGCTCTTGCCTTCGGGCTTTAATTGATACTTGTTCGAAAATTGTGTTTATCTTAACATTACGCATCCAAGCAAGACATACTCGCCAGGGGTTTCTATTTGGCATAGCTATATGTCCGAAACGCTTTTGTACTTTGACTTCAAACAAATGTGTTTTTTTTTTCTACTGTAACTACACGTCTATTTATGGGGCAGAATTGTACCGCTTTATAAAATCAAATACAAATGTCTTTTTAGCCTTCGGCACAGCTAAAATGCTTTGAAATGCACCCAAATGTAATTAATTTGCATTGAGTGTAGTAACCCATAATTGTCTATCGTTTTCATTCCGTGCACATTCCGTCAAAATGTGTTGTACATCTTCAGAATCACAACCCCACAGAATTTGGGGATGGTTAATTTTTTAATAAATATGCAAATTATTAAGCATTTTATGTTTCCCCTACTAGATGGTGCTCCGAAATAACTGCACCCATGCAATTAAATCTGCACGAGACAATGCATTTGGCGAGAGATAGGAACCTATGGAGGTATCTGGTCTTCAAGAGAATGACATGATGTCACGATCCTCAGCATTGAGGGAACGACTGATGATGATGTTTCCAATTTTGAACTCAGTGCTATTTTTTGTTAAAAAGCTTTTATTGACGCCTGCAAATATTAATCTCACTCCAAAACTTATCTTCCAGGTGCTCTCCTTAGACGAGCGCAACGAAAAAGCCCTCTACCGCCGCGGCCAGGCCCAATTCGCCCTCAAGAACTACGAGGCCTCCCTCGCCGACCTCAAGATGGCCGACGAGATCTTCCCCAACAACAGAGCGGTGCTCAAACTGCTGGAACAAGTCCGGGTATCGAACAAAAGGTACAACGACCTACAAAAGGAACGGCTGTCAAAGTTTTTTCGTGACCAAAAGGCGGAGAGTGTCCCGGTCGGACATAACTGACCTAAGACTGAAAGTAGTGATTTATACATTTAAATGATTAAGTAGGCGCCAGACTATAAAAACCACGGTCTACAGAGACACCACATTATAAAGGGATTTGCTGGCCATATACAGTATGTATCACAACGAAGAGCAAACCTTAAAACTGGTTGACGGGGAACTCGAGTACAATGTTATGACGTGCATTTCACGTGCCTAAATACATGGTTTATGGCATACAATTACTAAATGAATTACTCGAGGACCTTCTTTTTGCAGTCGGTTTATAGTTTTTGTAACATCCTATAGGGTGTGTTTAAGTTTTTGATTTTTGACAGTGCATGCGTATTGCGTACTGTTGATATGTAGCTAGGGGCAACTAATCAACATTGACGTTGTTATGTCAACGCACATGCGCTTTGAGTAACCTAGGTAACCATTTAAATAATAGTCATAGGCAACGCGCAAGCGCTTTGTTAACTGTTTATTTGTAACTAGTTTGACGCCTGTCTGTCAGTTTGTAATTTAAGAAATGTCATTTATAAGATTGTTAACAAATAATACAGGGGAAGTGCAAAACAATAATTATAAATGTACTTTTTTATACCTCACGTAAAAACTGTCGTATTTTTCATGAATTAGGTACCATGCTTATATTTATGATCTAAACATGTTTCTTTTTTTGCCTTTCGTTCTGATACATACTGTATGTTCGGGCATCTGCATTGTGCCAGATCTGCCGATAAATGAATGGGAATTTTGTCTGGCGGATACGGACATACCCACTATGGACGGATCTGACGGATTGCCCAAATGCCGGCAATTATAAAGAGAGCGAGGTCACCACACATATGCCTAGTTTTGCTCGTAAAGTTGTAAGATTCTATCAGCACAACCGAGTATCCTTTCCATTTTATGTACTATAACCTGTGTTCAGAATTAAAACAAAACCGGGTTGTGTCACTCCGCGTTTTGGGTTGGCACAAAATCTTCCGCCTATGGGTGGTATAAACTGCCAGGGTTCGCACAACGCGCATTACCTCACGGGTGCGTTCAGATATATTTATATTCCAAACATCGCATACTAATTTATACTTAGACAAGTTAATACCAATACTAATAAATAATCAGGAGCGTTGGCCCAGCGGTATGACGTGAGACTTTCAATCCGAAGGTCTCGGGTTCAAATCCTGCCGGCTCGTACCATTGAGTTTTTCGGAACTTACGTACGAATCATCATTTGATATTTACCAATCGCTTTTCGGCGAAGGAAAACATCGTGAGGAAACCGGACTAATCCCAATAAGGCCTAGTTTACCCTCTGGGTTGGAAGGTCAGATGGCAGTTGCTTTCGTAAAACTAGCGCCTACGTCAAATCTTGGGATTAGTTTAGAGTAGCGTTTTTCCTGCCATAGCGGAAAAACGCTAGGAAAAAGAAAAAGAAGGAGAATAATAAATAATCAATAAAAAAGTGCACTTTATAATAAAAATAATATTTTGTTCTTATTTATGTGTTTATACAAATGTTGTACCAGACAGCATGGTGGCAACCCTAATATTAATGTCATCTTGACAAGCTAAACGTCAAATATAGGAAAGAGAAGCTTCTGTACTTCTCTGGACAAACCATTGGTATTTTTTTTTAATTTACACGGTTACAGATAAATGTAGCCGTAACCGAAATAAGTGGTCGCGCTTCCATACTAAATTAGTACAGGACTGCATATGCGTGGTGACCGCGAGGTGTCTTCTATGCTGTCCAGTAGTTAAGGTGGTCTGTGATTAAAAATCAAGGTCATATGTGTCATGTATGTGTAAAACGAAATGTGATCGCCTCAAGTGCAAATATAACTCCATTTCATAATAGATGCTTTAATCCAAATCGTACACTTTTTTAAATTATAGCGGTTATTTAACATTGTAACTAATGAAAAATACAAATTAAAATAACATTTAGTACAACAATTGAGTTAAAACTCACAGTGAGATCATATTTTTAAGGGTCTTATTTTTACGTTAATATAAGCGTAACACCGGTATAATGATAATTATAAACAAGTCCGGTTCAGTTTTAGAAATTTTAATATAAGTTTTACTTTTGCATGTTTAGGCACTTCGCATACGGCAGCGGCAAGATTATACCGCGGTAATTTTGTTTATTTTGAGTATTTTGACTTTTAATAGCTCTCTGTTCCGTGAATCCTAAATTATAAACATGCACAAAGTAATCAGCAGAGTATACAGGTCGTCCCAAGACTATGGGACATGAAGGGAAAGTACCTTAAATATTGTAGATAGGATATTTTACTGAAATAAGACTTTGTCTGCTGAAACTAGGTGTGAAAACTCATGGTGTGTCACCAATGTTTGTTCAGAAAATAACCTATTGGGAGTTTTGACAGTTATATTTAAAGTAGACCGATAATTGACTAAAATGACGTGTAAATGGCATGATTGAATAGACATTTAGTAGGTAAGAATGGGCATATGAAGGATTAGCATTTTCTACGTATGAATTGGCATTTTCTACGTATGAATTGGCATTTTATAGGTATGAATTTATAGGTATGAATCGGCATTTGCTGAGCATTAATTGGCGTTTGGGTAGCGAGTATTTGAGAGGTATGGCATTTTTATAAGTATAAAAAGTTTATTTTGTACTATAAAGGTACATACAAAGACTTAATAAACTAAAGCTATTTATTTTCATTGGTACGAATTGGCAATCTTATGATTACATTTATGACTAATGCGTTGCGGGCAATGTGTTTAAATATAAAACCAGAAGTGCAAAGAAAAAATGTTAATTTTAAATGTATCGAAATATTATCCGCCTTATTCATAAAAACTTAACAGACCCATATTAATTAGAATATGTTTTGTCCCTTTTTGACAAGCGCAAATGTCAATCTGGCAGATAAGGACAAACAACAAATTAGTTAACGGAGGTTTGCTGAGCGTTTATGAATAACGGCATAAATGTTTGTTTTTAATAAAAGGTACATATTCGGTTGTTGATAATTTCTAAATTAATCTTTATGGCTTCGCGCCTTATCGGGAAGCGACAAAGTGGTATATTTTAGGAAAAACGATCACATATTGTAAAAGTTATGAAACTTATATTATAATACAGCGTGGGTATTTGATACGGGCGAATAATTAATCCAGCTATAGTACCTGTTCATATGAATCGTATAGGATGATAATTTCGTTAAATTGTGTTATTAATTAGGTGTAATGATTTTTCTAAGGTGCGACAGAGTTGCAATGTATGTCGTCCAACTTTGTTTGACATGATAAATGACACTGACATGATACTCATATGACGTTTAGATAGCTACTTTAATTTATGTGGATGCAATACATTACGTGCTGATTTTTTGTGTATGAAAAAAAAAAACATTTTAATTTCCTAAAGAAATTAATGTAAATAGGTACCCTAGGTCCAATAGTAATCGTCATTAAAATATTCGCCCGTATCAAATACCCACGCTGTATATCTAGAATTTTATTCCACCGATTCTTTTCAGGGCTTTAGAGCAATGACCTATAAAATGACACTTAAATGTTTAAGTAAATTAAATTAAATAAATAACTGGTGCTTGCAGATGAATGCCAAAGTAGCTAAGAATGTTCTAACTACCAACTAAATTGTGTCTTATTGGAAATGTGCGTTCAGATGAACATCGGGTTCGACTTACTGCGACATGGGTCACTCTGGATACCCAATTAGCCGAAAAAAATATGCCATAAGAGGAACACGACTATATTATTCATATAGTCTTGTTTGGGACGTGAAGTTTCGTTGCCAATAGCCTATAAAGCTTTAACAGTGTTGGTAGTTCTATGAATGAATTTGGATCTTAATGTTTGTGTCTGTAAGTTCTTTTTCAGTCCTCCGGCCGGTAAGCGCCACTTTACGCAAAACTAAATTGCCGCCTGCCGGCTCCGTCGGGCTGAAAAATAGTATACAAACCTCGGCCGGTAAATGGGAAAGCCTCGGATCACATGTTAGTCGACCTCGGCTTCGCCTCGGCCGACAATTACATGCAATCCGAGGCATTTCCCACTTAAACGGCCTTGGTATGTAATGTACTATTTCGCACGAAACATTTAACATTTGTATCATCATTCATGGGCGGACGAGGACGGCGGATGCAAAACATACATTATTTTCCTTCATACAAAATCGATTAAGCGGTGCAATCCCAAATTCGGTTATATTCTAATGATATGATTTAGGTATGATTTGTATTATAATTTTAAACATAACATTCTCTTCAATTCACCAAATTATGTTCGTATTGTATGATTGTCTCAATGTGATGTATTCATTAGACTTATATATATTGTAAGCGTAGCTTTAATTTCTTTATAATGTTTTACCATTAAATTTTTATGGTAATATACAATGACATAATAAAAGATTTGCAATCGAATTCATGTTGTTTTATTCATAACTAGCTGACCCGGCGAACTTTGTTCCGCCTTAGTGGCAATAAATGAGCAGACTTGATTTTATCAAGGTCAACTTTTTATTTGGATAATTAATGTAAATTAAAAAAGGAAACTTATTTTAATGATTTTTTATTGGCCATGTATTTTAGTGCATGGGTTCCAATTATAGATTATAATGCAAAGATTTTCAATGTCCTCTTTGAAACTCGTCAAGTCTAGAAGAAATACCTACTAACAGAATTTGAATAAAATGAAATTAAAAGTATAAATAATTCTGAGAAATTAATGTGCAACTTGTACGGAATATGATAGATAATTATCCGAAATTATCATAAATACTTTAAAAATTATAGCAATTAACATTGGCTAAGGCTCACTCCGTTCCAGTTGTCTTCATGGTCCGATTTCACTTTTCTCCAATTGAAATTATGATTGCTGCGCCGAGCTCACCTGACGTCAGTCGAACGCGAACCGAAAGTACGATATTGTAAGTTTCGGCGCGGCCGTAAAATTCGGCTGGTTTTTGGCCGAACGAAACTTCGTTCGGACACTAATACCTAGGTTAGGTACACTTAATTCTATTGGGTTTATCGGCATTTCCAACTTTCAATAAAATTTCTTCTCCGCAAAGACCGCAAGTTGGCTTCATATTTCCTTTTGTAGAGTAGAATAGCCTAGAAATGTGTTGCCCAAATTGGAATATTTAGTTTGCATGAACATAACTAAGTATTCCAACAGGGACACATTACTAGAACGCAGCTGCATTGCTCGTTTTCTGAGGTACCTACATAAATCAAAACGGTTTGGTGTAGGAAAACTCAGGTCTCATCGGAGGCCCTTTTCTCAAAAGCTATGGACCCCAGAGGACCCCATAGGTTGAAGTGTATCCGTTAGGGCCACCAAAGCTTAGATAAGATAACTAATAATATCAACGGAAGTTGGTTTCATAAATGAAGTTGAAAAAGGAGTCCAGATAGGTACGGCACCTGTTCAACCAACGACGTTGAAAAGACACCGAGCTCATAAAATAAGGCACTTCATGATATTAAGCCACTTTATGATGACATGCTGACACACTTACTTACCTTCTTTATATATACCTAACCTGATTTATTAGTCTCGTCTCAAAAATAGACTGAGACTTCGCAGTACAAAATTCTATTGATTCACCGTTGCTTGGATATTACGTATGTAATTGACACAAGCAAAATGAGTCCTCATTAATAAAATTAAAAAACGGATTTCTGAAAAAAGGTACACGATATAAATCATGAGTATCATGACCTCTACTCAAAATTTTTAATACTACGTATAACTTCGTATTAAGTTTTTTGGGAGAGACTTTATAACTTAATACTAATTTAATGTCTCGTAGTGTCACGATATACCCTGTCAAAGGGATCAGTCTGAAAATCAACGCTGGGTATATATAATATCCTAGCATATGTTGAGACTGGTACCCTTTACCAAACACTATATACCTACCTAACTGTTAGTAATAATGGTGTACACTCAAGGACTTTAATTTGTGACCCACTGGTTGATAGTTTTTTTTTTTGAGGAAAGGTTTGATAAATGGTTCACAGATTGAAGACCGTGATACGGTACCTACCTATTTAGTCATAGGTTATTATATAAGTTTCTGCATTTAATTGTCTGTGCACTTCCTGTGTGTTTCGGTAATAAATTTTATTTTATTTTTATTTTTTCGTATTAAAAATGTTTACATACTGAAAATGCGGCCAGCCTGAACACGCTGCTATAGAAAGGGAGTACCTAGATAAGGCCTCAATAAGAAAATCAAGCTTTATAGTCCTTAACCTTTGAATAGTCCACCGGGAATACTCCGAATATCGTTTTGTGGTTGACCCACTATACCTACCCTTTGAATGTTTGACATAGGCACGTAAAGTGCTCATCATCGCACTAGTGCGGTAATGCGGCACCATATGTACTGTAATAGATTACCTAACTAGTGCGGTAAAACAAAGAAAGGCCGAGATCGCAGATGTTTGCGACCCGAGCTGCAAGCGAGGGACGTAAATATGCGATCAAGGGCTTTATTTATTACCTCACGTGTTAGGTACATAATTTTATGCCCACACTTGGGCAGAAATCGGCTTTTTCCGTACGCGTAGCGTGCGGAAAAAGGCACTTTATGGCCAGGTGTGGCATAAATCAAGTTGGCATTAGTCATTATACTCTAAAGTTACAATCATCATATTATAGACGATTAATGACTGAAAAAATATCTATGAATAACTAAATAAGTAGAAATTTTAGGTATGTATTAATTGGTAGTCAATAAATGTTTAGATAGAAGAAATAAAACAACATATCTTTTAGGATTGTTTTATAAAACATAATAAATACAGGCTTCAAACGTAATGACAACATATAAGGTGGGTAAGCTTGAAAATTGAAGTTTAAAGTATCAGGACGGTAAGTCTGACTACTCGGTGTTCACATACATTGATAGGTGATAGTGATAGTAGATACTTTTCAATACCTACTTTATACATTACGAAATTTGAAATTACCTTCATACATACACGGTGCCCGTGAGCGTTGCTAAAGATTTTAACAGCGTTATTTCGACAAAAAAAAAACCAAAAAAAACCTTTCTTCTCTCTTTTTTATATGCTTACATGCATGGTATGTAAATTTCATTTAGAAAAAGCCCACTTAAAATACAAAAAATTTTTTTTTTTTTTGCTAGAGCCGAGTTTTGCAAAGGCATCACAGTGTCACTTTGAACTTTGTGAAAAATCGTGTCTAGACTAGACTCCATAGTAGCATTATCACATTCGATAACGCGTTATTTACCGAGTAGCGGTAAAAATATGTTTAAATAAAAATTGCAACTATCTCAGAAACTAGCCCTAACCTAATCCAATGCACTTAATACGATTTTTTTTGTTTCTTTTAGCCTCAGGAATACGCTGTTAAAATATCTCCAATGCTCACGGGCACCGTGTATAGTCATATAGTCTATGTTTAATAATTTTTAAATATAATCCTCCACAGAATATTTATTATATTTTTTTTTGTAACGGCCCATACAAAATCTATGAAAAAATGCGTTAAGAAACTGACCAAAAAACGGGTCTATCTTTTTTTAAATGAATAGTACTCGTAATTCTTATTACGAAACACCTAAAACTTCCGATATAAAAAAAAAAGGAAATGGTACCCTATTTTTGAAAATGCCCAGCTAACGAAATTTACGCGGGCTGCACTTTGGTCATAGTTTATTTTATAACTTTAACATAGACGTTACACAAAATAGTCAAGGAGGCTCGCTAGCCGCAGGTGATCGGTTCGCGGGCCGCCTGTTGCCGACCGCGGGTGTAGAGGACTATATTTAAGTAAATAGTAAAACTTGTAGGTAAACCCTATCAATGTATAGTGAACACGAGTTTAACATTGCATTAATCTTAAAAATAATTCCATACAAATACATTAACATTGTCATTTACATTTGCATTAATACAGATAGTCAAGAGCGTGAACTTATGAACCTTATTTCCTAGTAAATAAGATTCAAAGTCTGTTCTCTAGGAATTTGTATTACAAACGACGACACCTTTATCAGTAGACCTTATGTTATGCTGTTGCAATCGAGATTATAAATGGTCGGTTAACTAGTTTTAAACCAGACGGAGTTGAGACGGTGGCAAACAAGCATACGGCCCGTCTGATGGTAAGCGGTCACCGTAACCTATGGACCCCTGCAACTCCAGGGGTGTTACATGCGCGTTGCCGACCCTTTGTAAAAAAAAAGGAGGATTCCCTGTGTTGACAGCTAAAGGGGCCAAGGACTAGGCAGAGGGGAAAGCTCAATAGATTTAGCCTTGCCCTGTGCCAAATGGGTATGACAATGTCATATTCGTACGAATAGCTGTGTACATTTCACGTGCGAGCGTGCGTGTGTACTCATAGTGTTGTGTTTCTGTTGGTGAGTAAGGTCGCCAGAGCTGCAAGAGGATTCACTGTGTTGGCAACTGGGGACCCACGGAGACTTTGCTCCGCCCTTGGCCCCTTTAGCTGTCAACACGGCGAATCCTCCTTTTTTATAAAGGGTCGGCAACGCGCATGTAACACCCCTCGAGTTGCAGGCGTCCATAGGCTACGGTGACCGCTTACCATCAGGCGGGCCGTATACTTGTTTGCCACCGTCGTAGTATTTAAAAAAAACGTGCCCCTCCCCAGAAAAAAATGGCAGATTTTTTGTACTGCGTCTGGTTTAAAACTCAAAGTCGGTTAACAGTGTAGACGATGGTACAACATAAACATGATTAGAAAAAAAACTATAAGCCGTCGTGTAAACTAGGTAGCAAAATGAATTCAGTATTTATATAATCTGCCAACCACAGCCAGACAGTAGATTTTTAAAATGAATATGTTTCCCTTTAAAAAAAAAATCTAAGTTTCAGACTGCGGTTGAGAAACCGGAACTAAAAAATGGGAGTTTGTTCATTTCGAAATTTTGTAAGTCTAAACAGAACGTCACTTTTACGAGATTCTTTTGAGTTGCTGCCTTTAAAATAAATCCGGTTCTATACTCTATGTCATTTTTCTGTTACATTTATGTATTCCATTTAATTTACGCATTTAAAATGTTGCTTCATCACTTGAAAGGCCTCCAAAAGATTTGTTCTCCAGGAGATTTGTCGCTTATAATCAGTGATAGGCAATTCGGATGCTTTTATACCTAAATATTTTGACAGTTGCCACTATCTCCTGATGTTTTATACAATCCTGGGATCCCCGAACTTAAATAATTTAAAAAGCCGACTCCAAGCTTGCTGAGCATGTACGTATAAAGCATCCTAATTTCCGATCCCTGCTAATAATTGAAAGGTACAGTCAAGTGTAAAAATATGGGTGGACACATCTTACTCAAAAATATGTCCGATAGCATTTTATTCCATTGTAATAAGAGCGTAGTACCATATTTATGAGACGATTTTGTCGATACGTATTTTTGCACTTGACTGTACTCGAACTTTGTCTATTAGAATTCTGACAGCGAAATATTAACAAATATTGATATAAAAGAAAAAAGTAGTTTTGTAAATTGTGACGACTTATGTAAAAGTCATTTTACTACCTCTTAGCAACTCAACGACTCATTTCTTCGACCACCGGTATACATAATAGTTTGTGACACAATACGAAGTCTTAAAGTTAAAATGCTTGGTGAATTGCACTGCTCCTTTAATGGTTGTTAAAAATGACTAGTATAGCGATAAGGGCTCTTATAAGGCTGAACGGTATTAACTCGAGAATATTCTATAAATTGAAAGAGATGTCATATACTAAAGAAAAAGTGACCAAGGTCCCCGGTGAGCAGAACATTGTCGAGAATATTCAATGAATCTTCTGAATTATAAACAAAAAAAGACCTACCTGCTGAATGACAAGTGGCACCTTAAGACACCAAAAATTAATGACTGAATTGTGAAAATTTTCACTCGCCTACAATTTGTTTCAATCCTTTGTGTAACAAAAGTTATTCGTAAAAATATATGAGTAACCTGCGTTACATAACGGAATTAATTCAATTGTACGACATAAGAAAAAAGTTTAATACATCTGTTTTCGTACAAACGACAAGTATTTCAATATTTCTTTTTTCATTTTGTTTAAATTTGTAGGTACATGTAATTTCTAAGCCTTATAAGAGCTTAGTTAAATATACAATAAAAAAGCGTAGTTACGATATTCGTTTACAAACTAAACCTTAACACGAGGTGGTAAATAAAGCGTATCCAAGGCATTTTGTTCGTTAAATAATTAAAATTATCCAAATACATACACAGAGTCACTCAACTTAGAGTGTATTTTGTATTTCATGCAGCATTACAACAAATACTTATATTTCCATAAAATTCAATCATTATATTACTCATGGGTGATTAAAAAAATACGGGTATGCAGTTACATTAGTCTGCAATATTTATATTCCTTTGTGTAACGAAAAATAAATTGTACGGCGTATTTTTCGTTACACATTGGACAATTTTAAATTGTAGACGAAACTATACAGGTACAATATTAAACTGTATACATTTTTATCTATTCCGCAAGTGTGCATGTGAATGGAACGGAATATAGCTGCCAATTATAGATTATAATGCAAAGATTGTCAATGTCCTCTTTGAAACTCGTCAAGTCTAGAAGAAATACCTACTAACAGAATTTGAATAAAATGAAATTAAGGGTATAAATAATTCTGAGAAATTAATGTGCAACTTGTACGGAATATGATAGATAATTATCCAAAATTATCATAAATACTTTAAAAATTATAGCAATTAACATTGGCTAAGGCTCACTCCGTTCCAGTTAGAAAATCATAATCAAAATTAATATACTAACACTTATCTTATGTGAAAATAACAACTTCTACGTATTCTGAAATGATATTAAAATAGTAAAATTAAATTAATACTATTTAATACAACCGAAGGTAAGAACAGATTGCAAAAAACATGTCACGTCGTTTATATTTAAATTGATTCCACTGTGTAACGTAAATGAGAACAAATGGATCAAATAAATTATGGAGGAATTGGGACTCAATGGGGGCTACCGCATTGTCGCTCACCAGGCAGCGCCACTCATGCTTGGGTCTAGTAGCCATTTAAAATAATTATCAAAGTGACGTTTGTAATGTTCTCGCCGGACCCACGTTCTACTAGCGCCCTAGCGCCGAACTGACTCGCGTTAATCCCCATTGAGGCTTCGACTATATCATGTTTTAGTAACTACAAAAAAAAAAACAGCTGCAAACAAGTTTACCTACCGTCTCATTTCATCACATATGCAAGTACATTCAGTATCAAATGAAGATCGAAATAATTTGTTTTGAATTTGAGATGATGGGAGATGAGATGACCAAGAATGACCTTGGTCGGTTAATTTTGAGAACTTTTGATGTTGAGTTTTTCTTTTACCATTAAAATACGTATGATAATGGTGAATTGTGGAAAATATAGCTTGTTACTCTCAGATACTCATTAATTATCTTACACAAATTGCGGTTTTGTACGGAACTCCTTTAAAAATAAAATAAATTGTCTTTTATAAAGTCTTTTAGTTCGCAAGATTTTAAAGTCTTGGTAAAAATTAAAAATATGACTAATACATGCTTTAAAATGGTGTAATTTTTACACTGATGTGTGAAATGTGTGGTAATTTTCTATAAATACAAATAGCAGCAACATTTATCATACAATACATTTTTTTTTATTATAAACTTAGACGCAAAAAGTACTTGACATTTGCTATTTCTAATACTTAACATCAATTCGTAATTGAAAAACGGCAGTGCCAAGTCGGTACAAAGCCATTTATAAATAAAACTAGCGTATCGCTTCATTTAAACCATATTACGACAGAATTTCTTAATATGGGGCATTTTCAATATGTTATAATTACTATTAACCCTTTCAATGGCGAAAGAATATGCCGTGCCCCGGTCGCCAGGCGATCGAGATTATTAAAGCGAATTGAAGCATGCTGTACGCTAGTTTCATTTTCGCCCATGCCTAAATCTACAAAATATACAATTTGGTGTTGCAGCACTTCGTTCCGACCGTCGCGACGGAACAACTAACACTAAACAATATTGTAAACCCTTGAACAACGATAAACATCTCAATAAGCCAAATTGTGAACACGTCTTAATGTTAAACATTAATGTCGAATTATATTGAACCGCGAACACAACTCGTCCGTGTTTAAAGATTAACGTTTTCGACGCCGACGGATATATCCGCGCGATAAGTCCAAAACCAACGACGAGTTAATCCGTCACAGAGCAACATAGACCTTAACATCTAATGCAAAAAGTTAAACTTCAGTTTTGACACTTCTGAGTAATAGCTTTCGGATTTGAAACAGCGTCGAAAATGTTAATAAATATTGATTGACTACTCTTTTTAACTCTAATGTTGTTGTGTTTTGAACTATTTAGTATTAACACCCAGGGTTTCAAAGCATGTGCCTACATTATTTCAATAGGCCCTCTACTAAAGGTCATTCGTTTTTTAATTGTATCAAGCAAATCTTAAGTTTTAATAAAATCGCATTCATCTAATTAAGCGTAACCAGGGTTTACAAGAAACTACTGTTTATAACAGACTTACTACTAATGTCATGACACTTAAAGCTACCATCAATAAATTATTACAGTGACAAGCTATTCAAAAATATATAAACATAGCGCTTATTACGTCGCCGCAAAGTTACAAATTGAGTGACATTAATATTTAATTGTGCACAGGAAAATATTTGTGACATTTACAAAACTACGTACTAAAGGGGTAGTGTTTCGACATAATAAAGTCTTTTAACTAAAAAATGAACCACACAAGGGCATAAACGCGTTACTCTGCGGAATTCTATATTAATTACGGCAATAATGTTACTTTGCTATTCCGCCAAACGTGTCAATTAGTGCCAAACCGTTATACCTACATGAGTATTTAAAATTGCATGCAAAAAATACGCAAGTAGGTATTATAACAAGGAATAGCAAAGAAACATTATTGTCCTAAGCACATAACTCATCAATATTTTTATTCCATTGTGTAACGCAATGCCCATATAAGTTGATGACTAATTTTCGTTACATAATGGATTTTATATAATTGTAGATAATTAGGTAAGTTCACAAGTTTTTTATAACCATTATACTGGATTTTACTTAGTAGGCAATGAGAAGGCTAATATTACTGAACCAACAACGTACATTTTAATTAGACTGAATTTAAGCGCATAAAAAGGTGGATCCAGCCCCAGCCTAAGGCAAATAGTTTCTTTTTTCATTATCATTATTACAGGTTAAATAAATATTCTATTGCCGTTATGGGTGTAACGTTTAAAATACTGCAGAACACTCCCGTAACTTTGTATTTAATAATTCCGATCATAATCCTTAGTTTAACTTTTTGGCAAATAAATAATTAAAACACGTACACATACAAAATAAATTACTAATACATAACATTGACTATCGCTATCCTGACTACAACTCATAATATTTAGTGCTTGTTGATCTGTCTCTCTTTTACTTAGCTATTTTGAAAGGGACAGCATGCATTCCGTTCAGATTTACATGCGAATAAGTTATAAAAAGTTCTTCAACCTTTTCGACGCTAACGACGATTATATACGCGGATTAATCCGTCAAAGGCCGCAGATCAATATAGACCTTACCTTAAAATAAATTCAATCTTAGTTTTGACACTTCGGTGACGTGTACTCTGAGTGACAGCTTTTGTTTTGCATTACGTCGAAAAGGTTCAAAGTTGTAGACAAGTACCAAAGCTTCGCTTCACAAGAACCTTAACGCGCTAGTAATAAGGTCGAAGTTCCTTCGTCATCAGTCCAAGATGATCTCTTTCTCTCTGGAATCGTGCTCTGTAGTTTCACTGTCTTGTATGAGCGACTCTGTTCGTTCGACATCTATAGATTTTGCTTCCATTTCGCTAGTTTGTTGTTCGGTTTCGCTGTAATATCATTTTCAAAATGGAATTACAAGTGGTATTATTATAGTTATTTAATAAATTTTAAGTCATAATATTTATTTATTTAAAAACTTTATTGCACAGTAAATAATGTACAAAAGGCGAACTTAATGCCAGAAGGCATTCTCTACCAGTTAACCTTTGGGCCAAACAGAGATCAAAATTTATAGGTGCGGGAAGTTATTATGAAACAAGAGAAAAAAAAACTTTAGTATTATGTACATTGGATAAATATTGTCTTCTGTTATAGGTAGTTTCACGAAAGTTGAGGTGAATGATTAGTATGATTACACACGTAGCTACATTAAGTACTGATTACAAAAAAGTGAATGAATGAGTGAATTTTAATGTCAACGAAAACACTTCAAAATATATTTTTAATATGAAAACTCCCGTGAGTATCAGACATATTAAAATACTTATATCGGGTGCTAGCCGCGGCGGCTGCTCTACGTACACTCGACGGGCTAGACGAATGACTCATGAATAAGGGACGCGGACTGTTCCGAAACATGTCGACCTATTTTCGACTTTATTGACGTGAGTAACCCGATATAAGTATTATAAAATATTATAAAAGGTATAAAAACTTTTTGGTCTATCTTTTGACATCGGTAAGAAAAAAGAACAGCAATTACAAATCCCGACGTCATTACATGACAATGTTTTTGTATCTCAACTCTGGTGTAACTACTATACCGCGATTATTATTTGGGTGAACCAACTACATACTTCTTGTTGTTATTCTGTCCCGTCAGCACAGTTAGTTATAAGAAACATTGTAGTATATTCTACTGACATGTTTGGTAGATGGCCCATCATGGAAAATATAACGCCAAATAAATCATGTTTTGTGAATTTTAATGCCATAAACCCTGATTTTAAAAGTGACTCAGCCGACTATGGTAACTAGTGACAAGAAATAGTTGAATAACTGGTTAAAAAAAATGGTTTACTTACGTTTGTTCATGAGGTTCGTCTCGCGCGGGAGCGGGGGCGGGCGCGGGCGCGGGGGCGGGAGCGGGCGCGGAGGCGGCGGCCAGGGAGAGCGACTGCGGCCGTTTTAGCCACGTACACCGCTCCTCCTGACAATACGGAGGACAATCAATACTAATTACTAACACATTTTTTTTTACAAAATTTAAATTTTTACATGGAATATTTAATTTTTTAGCTAATTAATGAATTATTATACACGGTGAAATTTGATCGGTAATCAGAAGTTGAAAAATATTAATTGTTATTAAATAATATTTAAAACGGGTCACTCACGTCATTTAGTCCATTTAATATGTTCGAGTCTCACGAGAGTTTTATAGTTAAATAATAATTGTTAACCTAAATAGCATTCAATACGTGAGATCTCATGGAATTTACTTCACCATCAAATTCTTTATTATAATTAATAAATAACAATAATGGTACTTAAAAATTAAAAACCTATTAAACCATCTATTTAATAACAGTAAATTATATCGTTAAAATTAAAAACCACTGGGCACATGGACACCCTACTTTTATTAAAAGGAATTAGTGTACGTCAAGTGCCATCGCGATGGCGGGGAAATTGACAGAGCAGACGTCAATAAATTATTCCCGCAATTAGTTGCCAAAGAGGTTTTGAACTCTTTAAACTACACCGCTGGTGACAATAAATTGCAATTCAAATTTAATGTTACCTCATTGAAATTAAACACTTTAGAACGGATTAATCGCGTTTATTAACACCATGATCCTACGTTTCGAGCCTTTTACAGCACTCGTTTTCACAGGGTTAAAATGGTTTTAAAGTGTTTAATTTCAATGAATAACAATCGCGGTAACAGAAGACAATATTAATGTTACCTTTTAAATTAGGTATGATAAAAAACTTAATTCCATGTAAGTGCCACGTAAATATGATCTCCATCGGTTACTGAATTAGAAAAGTTGGTTCCCGATTACCGATTAAATTTCACCGTGTATTAAATGTATTTTTTTCGAATTTAGAATTTGAATAAAGAGGAACGACTATGCGGTTTGTATCTAAGCACTCGTATAGAAGGATATATAAGTAGCCAACCCCCACCTGTGGCGAGTGAACGGCGACGATGTCGGTCTGCGTGGCTGCGGGCGCGGCGGCGGGCGGCCGCACGCAGCGCAGCACCTGCTGCATGCAGCCCTGCAACTCCACCACCTGCAATTTTTCTACTATTATTTTTTCTACTCCACTACTTCTATCTGTCAATTAGAGGTGATCGTCAGGATGGCGGGTGCACATCAAGAAATAGAGCTGCGGTATACGTCAGGAGTTAGTGCTAGCAATGTGCCGAATGTGCGCCAAAATTCGAGCAATGTGCTCTTTAAACTCCAGAGATATTTAAGAAATGAATGACGGGCGCCATTCTGACGTCAGGTTGGCGGGTGCATTTCCAGTTCAAGCTAATGGCTGCCTATTCAAGGATGAAAGTACTGCCTAAGGTTAGTACTCGCGATGTGCTTCCACATGTATGAAGCACATACAAATTCAGAGACCCGTTAAAAAGAAATATGGAATTGAATAAATATATATATATAAACGCCTGCTTATTTGAAATAGCAACATCTCATCATCATTGCAGGCAGCCACAAAATGTTGATTGTTGATTTTTTTTTAATTTCTATGGTATATCTTCCACATTCAAGATTTTGCTTTTTTCATTTTTTTGTTATGTAGTAGAAAACCTAGTGTATGCAACAACTCAGAATTGGTTCTTAAAATTCTCGGTCCATTATTCCAAAACTCGACTACGTCTCCTTACTATATAACTGTTGCATAAAACTACTATCATCTAAGACCAGCAAGAGTTTTCCATCAATTCTACTACTCACTAACCTTTACCACTTGCGTATTTTAGCGTCGCGTCCTCATACGAAGGACGCTAAGTGATTGACGTCGTAAAGAAGTAGTAAAGTTCTAAAAGGGGTACAATGAAAAAAGTTTAGGGAAACCCGAACTAAACCGTGTTGCTCGACTCCCGTGTTCTGCAGGGTTGACCTGCGTCTGTAGTTGTTGTGTTTTGTACTTACCTGTTGTTTGTAGGTTGACCCATTAACCTACCTACCGGGTCACTATTAAAATCACGGTTTTATAGCATTAAAATTCACAAAACATGTTTGTTTTATGGTCAGTAACAAGCAAGCCAGTAGCACATACCAATTTTTTTAATTCTGGAGACTAAAGACAAATAAAGACTGATAACCTCAAATGTCAAACGTAAAAATAATGATACCAGCTTAGAACAACTAGAGCTAATCTTTGAGTACCTACGGTTTTGCTTGGATTTGCAAATAATCGACCGTAGTTAACTTGTAATTTTTTATAACATTTAAAACTTTCGCGATTTGAACACATATTTAAACATAATTATTAAACGGGTCTAACGCGAATGAACTTGTTTACCTTATTTGTTTGTTTGTTGTTTGTTATTTGTTGTTTGTTAAGGTAAACAAGTTCATTCGCGTTAGACCCGTTTAATAATTATGTTTAAATTTGTAATTTTTTTTTAATGTGTAACATAGACCAATTTGAACTAACTCGTTGTTGGGCCGTTCTACTTTTTTACCGACAATGTACAGCGACTTTCTCGATTTACCGATTTTTGAATTTTTGATCATATAAAAAGTAAAAGTTCATTAGTTTTTGAAGTAGATTATTTGGTAGTTATTTTCATGTAGGTAAGGTATTTTTCTTTTTAGTGGTTTTCTAGAAAACACCGTGACAGAGTGGCCCTTTTCTGCGAAGACAGCCTTCCGATTGACCACTCTGTCACGGTGTTAGTTTAATAACGTAGATAAGTTTTCAGACACTAACCAGATAAGTAACAAGTATACTGTACTGATAAGTTTAACTAAAATTTCGGGCACTTACCTATAAAAAACATAATAATAAAATTCTAAATCAGTTTTCAGCGCGGAAACAGATTATTGTCGGTAAAAAAGGATAACGGCCCTGTTGTTTTTATTTTTATTTATTTATCACAATGTCACTAACAGCTATACACCAAACATGACATGGAAATACATATTTATAAATCTTAAATGATATACAAAAGAGATTCATCGTATTAAATAGTACTTATCGTGCTAGGGGCCACAATAGCCTCAAGGCAGTGCCCGACTGACGCTAAAAATCTCGTTTCTGGAGTGGAGTATATATCTAACTCATTGTCGTGGTCTAGTATGTTTTGCACTGCGCCCTGTAGCCAGGCATTAGAATACGGCTACGGTATCTCCTGCCTGTCTTAAGGGGCGACTAAAAGGAGTCCTCGGGGTCGTAAACGATGGCAGCTAGGGACTGCCATCGTCCTAAAACAAGGGGAACCCTCAGAGGCGTGACGCAAGGGTGGCGCTGGCGAGTTCTATCGAGATCCCAGAGCCTAATTGCGGCGAAGAGGAAAAGGGGGTTTTTTTAGTCGGTGAGACTCCGACATAACTTCAGCACTGTCCCTGCGGTGCAGAAGTATCCATAACGGATTTTTCCTCCCTATAAAAAAAAATGTTTTGCACTGACCTGTTGTTGCAGACTGCAGCAAGTATCCGTGAGTTGCCGGAGCACCTCCGGCTTGCCGCATTCCGTGTTCTGCAGGGTTGACACCTTCTTCCACAGAGCGTTGATGGCTTGCATCTGCAGCTGTTGTATCTTCCGTTCGCTGTCGAGCGCCGCTTTAGTGGCCTCCATGTCGCAGGTTAGCCTTCTGGGAAACGTGCCAATTAGCATTTCGAATAATGTGGACTACATTTAAAACTTTCGCGATTTGAACACATTATTTAAACATAATTATTAAACGGGTCTAACGCGAATTTACTTATTTACCGACGTTTCGACACAGGTTTCACTGGTCATTGGTGGTTAGCCGCGACCATGGCCAGTGAAACCTGTTTCGAAACGTCGGTAAATAAGTAAATTCACGTTAGACCCGTTTAATAATTATGTTTAAATAATGTGGACTACGTATAGAATGGAAAGGTTTATTAGAAATACAGCCCCCCAATGAGAGCGCCACTGGAAGCTCTGCGCTCTCTTAAAACTCTCCATTTAGGAATTTGAAGAATGTTATATAAAAAAACCGGCCAAGTGCGAGTCGGACTCGAAATCGAAATACTGGTGGCACGGAACTCTCAGTGTGCGGCAATTACGGTTTTCGAATGTTATCCTGTACTTGTGCTACGAACTCTTGCTTTTTGATAAATTTCGTGATTCTAGGTCAACGGGAAGTACCCTATATATTTTGATTCCCATTTCAAATGTATGGAAAATCCGACATAAACGGCCGTATCTGTTTAAATAGATTTTATGAGACGACAAAAACAAAAGCAAAGACAGTAACAAAACTTAGAAATTCTAACTTGTAAAACAACCCAATTTTTTTTTATCTTGACATTACATCACGTCAATCAATAAGTTTTTTTTTGTATATTTAATTATGGGTAGTAAAATTCCTTTATAAGGATCAATTTATTTTAATACGCCAGCTGGTTTAGTATTCAAGATTATATAAAAGTAAATCCTAGTGAGAGTTCGCGTACAGAATAAGTAATAGTACTAAGTACAGAAGTTCTCCTTCATACATTGGCGTTTAGCTTGTCAAACATGCAAATGTCGAGATGACATTAACATTAGGGTTGTCATTGTCACCAATGCTGTCAGGTGCGTATGGAGGTACAATTATCGGAACATAATTTGTATTGTAAGAACACATTTTTAATATTTATTAGTATTGGCATGAATTTGAATTAGTATGCGGTGTTTGTTATCTAAATAATTATATCTTAACGCACCCGTGAAGTAATGCGCGTTGCGCGAACCCAGCATGCCTACCACGAACATCTAAAATTGGCATTGACGGGAAAACCTCTATGTCACTCCAATATGCAAGTGTGACAGAGATGGAGATACAAATCCGCAATCGTTCGATTTTCGTGGTATAGACCCTGACAGTTTATACCCATAGGCGGAGGATTTTGTGTCAACGTAAAACGCGGGGTGGAACTCCCCTGGTTCGTGCAGAAATTGCCATAAGCCTGGCTATACAGTATGTATCACAACGAAGAGCAAACCTTAAAACTGGTTGACGGGGAACTCGAGTACAACGTAATGACGTGCATTTCACGTGCCAAAATACATGTTTTATGGCATAAAATTACTAAATGAATTACTCGAAGACCATATTTTTGCAGTCGGTTAATGGTTTTTGTAACATCCTATAGGGTTTGTTTACGTTTTTGATTTTTGACAGTGCATGCGTATTGCGTACTGTTGATATGAAGCTAGGGGCAACTAATTAACATTAACGTTGTTGTGTCAATACACATGCGCTTTGAGTTCTGTTTATAAGTAACCTAGGTAATTATTTTAATAATGGCTGTAGTCATAGGCAACGCGCAAGCGCTTTGTTGACTGTTTATTTGTAACTAGGTAAAAATCCAAACTTCAAGAAGGTTTGACGCCTGTCTGTCAGTTGGTAATTTAAGAAATGTCATTAATAAGATTGTAAACAAATTATACAGGGGAGGTGCAAAACAATAATAATTAATGTATATTTTTATACCTCACGTAAAAACTGTCGTATTTTTGATGAATTAGGTACCATGCTCATATTTATGATCTAAACATTAACGGGTTTCTTTCTTTGCCTTTCGTTCTGATACATACTGTATATTACCCTTCTTTTGCGAGGAATAATATATTTTTGAGCATAATAGATATGAACTTACTGTATATGTTGGCGCGCCCTGGCCGCCTGCACGGCGTGCAGGATCCTCAGGGTGTCCTTGTTCAGGTTTCTACTTCTGTAGCCGCGCCACATCTTCTGTATGGTCACAGCTGCCATGGATTCTGCGCTCATCTTCTTTTGTCTTCTTTGGTTCGAAGCTAACTTAATGATCTCCATCTTGTCCTAGAAATAATATACCTCTATTTTCTAATATCTACCCAAAGGTGATCAAGAAGATATCGGTCTTTAGCGATAAGACCGCCTGTTGTTTACCTCTTTTTTACATAGATTATACCAGTTTGTGTTATTTTTGTTGTTTTTAGATGCAATAAAGAATTATTGTATGTATTGTCTTTACGGGGAGTTCGTAATTTGTTTGACCCATTCTAATTTTAAATGGTTAAGGCTTAGCTAAATGGTTAATCGTTAAGAGGGGGCAGAGTGTTTTCAACGTAAACGACAGTTACGGTTAAGACTGTGGCGTCCTCAATTATTTGCAAAGACATACAAGATGCATGTAATTATTATCTCAAAGAGTGTGTTTACCATATTCGTATATTTATAATCTACAATAATGTACAGTTTAGTAAATATGTCTACGCAAAGACGCAGCAAAATTGAGAAAAACGCGTGTCAGCGTTTATGCCAAAGTGAATGAAAAATCATTTGCTTTATTTTTAAAAACTAACTCTATCCAATCTCAAATATACAAGCTACTGAATTCGTATAGTCTTGTTACATAATACTGGTTCATTAATTAATTATGATTTTTTTAAAACGTCCTAAAAATCCGCCATACAAAATTACTATGGAATCTGATCGTTGAAATATAACAAGTGAGCAACACTCGAAATAGTCAGTCGGCCCCGAATGTTCGAAGCGACACTACGTCTCTCTGCGGAGCGTCTACATCTTGAAATAAATCGATGTTCATTGTGTACGTATACTGCGTTATAGGTAGCAAAACGGTATAAGAATTTTTTTACCATTTTTTGTGTTTCCAAAGGAAATAGGCAATAGCAACCAGTTCAAAATGAATGACATACAGAGTTAGTTTCGTTTATACCTCATTGTATATAGTGTCACTTGGACCGTAGAAGATGTCCAAGGTCTGATGACGGAGTAGAAAGGTGGCCACCGGAACTCAGGAAGTAGTTGATGTAATACCCCCGTGTTTGGACTCATTTGTATTGTTTTGGCGGGCACTTGGACCGTGACTGGTGTCCAAGGTCTGATGATGAAGCAGAAAGATGACCACCGGAACTCAGGAAGTAGTTGATGTAATACCCCCGTGTTTGGGCTCGTTAGGTTTGTTCTGGTGAGCACTTGGACCGTGAGTGGTGTCCAAGGTCTGATGATGGAGCAGAAAGATGACCACCGGAACTCAGGAAGTAGTTGATGTAATACCCCCGTGTTTGGGCTCGTTAGGTTTGTTCTGGTGAGCACTTGGACCGTGAGTGGTGTCCAAGGTCTGATGATGGAGCAGAAATATGACCACCGGAACTCAGGAAGTAGTTGATGTAATACCCCCGTGTTTGGACTCATTTGTATTGTTTTGGCGGGCACTTGGACCGTGACTGGTGTCCAAGGTCTGATGATGGAGCAGAAAGATGACCAGCGGAACTCAGGAAGTAGTTGATGTAATACCCCTGTGTTTGGGCTCGTTAGGTTTGGTTAGGCGAGCACTTGGGCCGTAGGTGGTGTCCAAGGTCTGATGATGGAGCAGAAAGGCGGCCACCGGAACTCAGGCAGTAGTTGATGTAATACCCCCATGTTTGGAGTCATTTGTATTGTTTTGACGAGCACTTGGATCGTGAGTGGTGTCCAAGGTCTGATGATGGAGCAGAAAGGTGTCAACCGGTACTCAGGAACCAGTGGGTGGAATACCTTCGTGTTCAGACTCGTAGATTTTGTTTTGACGAGCACTTGGGCTATACATGGTGTCCAAGGTCTGATGGTGGAGCAGTAAAGTGTCAACTGGTACTCAGGAACCAGTTGATAGAATACCTTCGTGTTTAGACTCGTTAGTTTTGATTCGACGAGCACTTGGGCCATGCATGGTTTCCAAGGTCTGATGATGGAGCAGATATTTACAAATATATTAAAAAATTATAAATTATATTTATTACATTAATATTTATAAATTTTGTAAGGTTGATCCGATTTGGATAAAAATCGATATCTGAGGATCCGGCGGGGTGATTAACATGAATCTTGAGTCAAATTTGTTAAATATTGTTTAAACCGACGCCATCTTGGATTTTGTAAGATAAACTCCGATTTGGATAAAAATCGATATCTGACGATCCGGCGGGGTCCTTACCATGAATCCAGAATCAAAATCGTAAAATACTGTAAAAAGCGACGCCATCTTGGATTTTGTGCGATAAACTCCGATTTGGATAAAAATTGATATCTGAGGATCCAGTGGGGACCATGACATGAATCTAGGATCAATATTGTAAAATATTGTAAAAACCGACGCCATCTTGGATTTTGTAAAATCAACTCCGATTTGGATAAAAATCGATATCTGACTATCCGGCGGGGTCCTTAACATGAATCCAGAATCAAAATCGTCAAATATTGTAAAAAGCGACGCCATCTTGGATTTTGTGAGATTAGCTCCGATTTGGATAAAAATCGATATCTGAGGATCCAGCGGGGTGATTAACATGAATCTTGAGTCAAAATTGTAAAATATTGTTAAAACCGACGCCATCTTGGATTTTGTAAGATCAACTCCGATTTGGATAAAAATTGATATCTGACGATCCGGCGGGGTCCTTAACATGAATCCAGAATCAAAATCGTAAAATATTGTAAAAAGTGACGCCATCTTGGATTTTGTGAGCTTAACTCCGATTTGGATAAAAATCGATATCTAAGGATCCGAAGGAGTGATTAACATGAATCCAGAGTCAAAATTGTAAAATATTTTAAAAACCGACGCCATCTTGGATTTTGTAAAATCAACTCCGATTTGCATAAAAATCGATATCTGACTATCCGGCGGGGTCCTTAACATGAATCCAGAGTCAAAATTGTAAAATATTGTTAAAACGGACGCCATCTTGGATTTTGTAAGATCAACTCCGATTTGGATAAAAATCGATATCTGAGGATCCGGCGGGGTCCTTAACATGAATCCAGAATCAAAATCGTTAAATATTGTAAAAAGCGACGCCATCTTGGACTTTGTGAGATTAGCTCCGATTTGGATAAAAATCGATATCTGAGGATCCGGCGGGGTGATTAACATGAATCCAGAATCAAAATCGTAAAATATTGTAAAAAGCGACGCCATCTTGGATTTTGTGAGATCAACTCCGAGTTGGATAAAAATTGATATCTGACGATCCGGCGGGGTCCTTAACATGAATCCAGAATCAAAATCGTAAAATATTGTAAAAAGCGACGCCATCTTGGATTTTGTAAAATCAACTCCGATTTGGATAACAATCGATATCTGACTATCCGGCGGGGTCCTTAACATGAATCCAGAATCAAAATCGTAAAATATTGCAAAAAGCGACGCCATCTTGGATTTTGTGCGATAAACTCCGATTTGGATAAAAATCGATATTTGAGGATCCAGTGGGGACCATAATATGAATCTAGGATCAATATTGTAAAATATTGTAAAAAGCGACGCCATCTTGGATTTTGTAAAATCAACTCCGATTTGGATAAAAATCGATATCTGACTATCCGGCGGGGTCCTTAACATGAATCCAGAATCAAAATCGTCAAATATTGTAAAAAGCGACGCCATCTTGGATTTTGTGAGATTAGCTCCGATTTGGATAAAAATCGATATCTGAGGATCCGGCGGGGTGACTAACATGAATCTTGAGTCAAAATTGTAAAATATTGTTAAAACCGACGCCATCTTGGATTTTGTGAGATTAACTCCGATTTGGATAAAAATCGATATCTGACGATCCGGCGGGGTCCTTACCATGAATCCAGAATCACAATCGTAAAATATTGCAAAAAGCGACGCCATCTTGGATTTTGTAAAATTAACTCCGATTTGGATAACAATCGATATCTGACTATCCGGTGGGGTCCTTAACATGAATCCAGAATCAAAATCGTAAAATATTGCAAAAAGCGACGCCATCTTGGATTTAGTGCGATAAACTCCGATTTGGATAAAAATCGATATCTGACTATCCGGCGGGGTCCTTAACATGAATCCAGAATCAAAATCGTCAAATATTGTCAAAAGCGACGCCATCTTGGATTTTGTGAGATTAGCTCAGATTTGGATAAAAATCGATATCTGAGGATCCGGCGGGGTGATTGACATGAATCTTGAGTCAAAATTGTAAAATATTGTTAAAACCGACGCCATCTTGGATTTTGTAAGATCAACTCTGATTTGGATAAAAATCGATATATGACGATCCGGCGGGGTCCTTAACATGAATCCAGAATCAAAATCGTAAAATATTGTCAAAAGCGACGCCATCTTGGATTTATTGAGATTAACTGCGATTTGGATAAAAATCGATATCTGAGGAGCCGGCAGGGTGACTAACATGAATCTTAAGTCAAAATTGGAAAATATGGTAAGAATAGACGCCATATTGGATTTTGTAAAATTAACTCTGATTTGGATAAAAATCGATATCTGACGATCTGGCGGGGTCCATAACATGAATCCATGGTCAAAATTGTTAATTAACGTCAACACTGACGCCATATTGGATTTTGTAAGATGAACTCTGATTTGGATAAAAATCGATATCTCATGATCCGGCGGGGTCCTTAACATGAATCCAGAATCAAAACTGTATAATATTGTAATAAGTGACTCCATCTTTGATTTTGTGAGATTAACTCCGATTTGAATAAAAATCGATATCTGACGATTCAGCGGGGTCCATAACATGAATCCATAGTCAAAATTGTTAAATAATGTCAACACCGACGCCAAATTGGATTTTGGAAAATTATCTCTGATTTGGATAAAAATCGATATCTGACGATTTTTATCCAAATCGGAGTTGATATCACAAAATCCAAGATGGCGTCGATTCTTACCATATTTTCCAATTTTGATTCTAGATTCATGTTAAGGACCCCGCCGGATCGTCAGATATCAATTTTTATCCAAATCGGAGTTGATCTTACAAAATCCAAGATGGCGTCGGTTTTAACAATATTTTACAATTTTGACTCAAGATTCGTGTTAATCACCCCGCCGGATCCTCAGATATCGATTTTTATCCAAATCGCAGTTAATCTCACAAAATCCAAGATGGCGTCACTTTTTACAATATTTTACAATTTTGACTCAAGATTCATGTTAATCACCCCGCCGGATCCTCAGATATCGATTTTTATCCAAATCGGAGCTAATCTCACAAAGTCCAAGATGGCGTCGCTTTTTACAATATTTAACGATTTTGATTCTGGATTCATGTTAAGGACCCCGCCGGATCGTCAGATATCAATTTTTATCCAAATCGGAGTTGATCTTACAAAATCCAAGATGGCGTCGGTTTTAACAATATTTTACAATTTTGACTCAAGATTCATGTTAATCAACCCGCCGGATTCTCAGATATCGATTTTTATACAAATCGCAGTTAATCTCACAAAATCCAAGATGGCGTCGCTTTTTACAATATTTAACGATTTTGATTCTGGATTCATGTTAAGGACCCCGCCGGATCGTCAGATATCGATTTTTATCCAAATCGGAGTTAATCTCACAAAGTCCAAGATGGCGTCGCTTTTTACAATATTTAACGATTTTGATTCTGGATTCATGTTAAGGACCCCGCCGGATCGTCAGATATAATTTTTTATCCAAATCGGAGTTGATCTTACAAAATCCAAGATGGCGTCGGTTTTTACATTATTTTACAATTTTGACTCTGGATTCATGTTAATCACTCCGTCGGATCCTCGGATATCGATTTTTATCCAAATCGGAGTTAAGCTCACAAAATCCAAGATGGCGTCGCTTTTTACAATATTTTACGATTTTGATTCTAGATTGATGTTAAGGACCCCGCCGGATCGTCAGATATCAATTTTTATCCAAATCGGAGTTGATCTTACAAAATCCAAGATGGCGTCGGTTTTAACAATATTTTACAATTTTGACTCAAGATTCGTGTTAATCACCCCGCCGGATCCTCAGATATCGATTTTTATCCAAATCGCAGTTAATCTCACAAAATCCAAGATGGCGTCGCTTTTTACAATATTTAACGATTTTGATTCTGGATTCATGTTAAGGACCCCGCCGGATCGTCAGATATCGATTTTTATCCAAATCGGAGTTAATCTCACAAAGTCCAAGATGGCGTCGGTTTTTACATTATTTTACAATTTTGACTCTGGATTCATGTTAATCACTCCGTCGGATCCTCGGATATCGATTTTTATCCAAATCGGAGTTAATCTCACAAAGTCCAAGATGGCGTCGCTTTTTACAATATTTAACGATTTTGATTCTAGATTCATGTTAAGGACCCCGCCGGATCGTCAGATATCAATTTTTATCCAAATCGGAGTTGATCTTACAAAATCCAAGATGGCGTCGGTTTTTACAATATTTTACCATTTTGACTCTGGATTCATGTTAATCACTTCGTCGGATCCTCGGATATCGATTTTTATCCAAATCGGAGTCAACCTTACAAAATTTATAAATATTGATATTAATCAATATTATAAAGTGACGTTTTCTGGGTAAAGAAAGATACCACATTGTCGCTTATTGATAAGAATGATAAGGCGCTTCTGTCATAAAGAATCACTTGGAAAACCTTATCAACAGGCGACAATGTGGTACTTTTACCAAGAAAACGACACAATTTTTTAACGATTTCATAATATGTGACGTTTTGCGGTGAAAGGTACCTTATGGACGATCGGCGCTTACGCTGTTAACAAAGACGCTGATAATAATGCGCTGCAACGCGACGTAAGCGCCGACCGTCCATAAGGTACCTTTAGCCGTAAATAGCCACATATGAAATCATAAAAAATGTGCTTTTATTTAGAAAAAGGCACTTTGCCATTCTGCCGGTTGTCGATAAGGCGCGAATGTCATAAATATTAGTTTAGAAATGAACCTTATCAACAACCGACAGAATGGTACCTTTCTTTAGTACTAAATACAAACACAAATAATAAAATCATTTGGAAAAACCGAACAAATATTAGGTGAATTAATACAATATCTGTATCAAAGGATTATAAAAATTGAGGATTATAAAAATAAGATTTCTAAGTTATAACCTTTTAACGCCCGAATAATGACGCGCCGGTGTAGTAGTGTGCGTGCGCGCACGCACACAGATAGCGAGCAGTGCGGGGCCGCTAAATGCCTATTTCGTGTCCGCGGCAAACACTCTGCCCGCTCTTAAGCTTACCTAACTGCCGTGAAAAGGAAAATTAGTACCTCAAAAATTTACCCATACAAGTCGTACGTCCGCGGTTTTCCAACATCCTAATTAACATGTTTAATTGCTGCATAAAGCAAATTTGGTACCTCCCAAATTATACCATTTACGAATAGTTTGGCCTGCTGCCCATGTACAGTCAAGTGCAAAAATTTGGTTCGACGTAATCGACTCATAAATATGGTACTACGCTCTTATTACACCGGAATAAGGTGCTATGGGACATATTTTTGAGTAAGTCGTGCACCACCATATTTTTACACTTGACTGTACTACGAAGGTTGCAGGTACAAACCGCGTCCCGTACATATGAGCTTTTCGGAACTTATGTACGAATAATCATTTAATATTTAGGTTTTTGCTGAAGGAAAACATCGTGAGGAACATCGGGAGAAGAAAGAAGATTCGATAGCTTACCTGATCTATTTCATCTTTCACACCATTAACCTTCTCCTTAGGTTCCAACTTTAAACTCCCTTTCCTCTGTTCCATTCTCGCCTTCATTTTCGGCGATGACGTCGCACTTTTCGGCAGTTTCGGGGAACTCTTCAAATTATTACTAATAGTTTTCGGCTGCGTCAACTGCCTATGGGGTTTATCCTCGTGAATACTGTTAGATGGCTTATGGGGTTTATCTTCGTGTAAACTGCTGTTGCTAGAGGATGTGTTGGTGCTGTTAACGAGATGTGGTTTGGGTATGGTCCGCTGGATGTCGTAGATGGGGTCTTGATAGTCGGGGCTCATGAGGGATTCCGGGACGGGAACCATCTTTGAGGCGGCCTCGAGCGATTGGTTCACTGGTTTAGTGGGTAGTTCTGAAAAAAATTAGGATAAGTGGGTACGTGTAATGCGCCCATAATGTAGACATTTTCAAGCAACACAGGGATGGGAGTCGTTTCGTTTCCCTTCTGTCAAACTACAAGCCCAAATGGGCTTACGCGGGTCTGTAATGTGACCAGTATGTACACAAAAATAAATCGAAGTGTACAAGATTTGTTATTGTAGTTGTATCATTGTGTATTTAGTGTCGTCATTACAGATTGGTTTTTGTATGTAATGTCAATGTGTGATAAGTGCGTCTGTATGCACGTCTCCCCCCGCAAAAACTGACAGAATAACTTGTGCGGTAAGATGTCACTATGATGTCTCCCTCCCAAAGTGTTCGAAGTCCGTGTTGCTAATAGGTAGACACGGATTAAAATGCAAAGACACCATTTGCATGCTAATTCCAAAAACATTGAAGTTTATTCAAAGCTGGTTCAGAAATAAACTTAATTACAAGAGGACTTCCATAATTTCGCGGCACACGGCCAACAATATTTGCTAAAGTAGATATCAATATTTTTTATAGTGCATTCTTAACCTTTTGTGTGTACAGCATCAATAAATTGCTCTAAGTAATAATTCATAATTTGTTGAAGATTCGAAAGTGCTTGTTGCTAGGTCATTAATAGAATTTAATTTAATTTAAAATTGAACTGAACTGTATTTTTTCAAAATAATGTCCCGCCGAGTTTCTTGCCGGTCCAAAGTGTTAATCCTCTTGGGTCTGTGTTGTAGGGTTAGAGCCGGTGTAGCTTTATTTATTTTTCATTCGACATTCAAAAGTGCAATGTAACATGCTTGAAAAATAAATATTTTGATTTTGATTTTTTGGAAATGTCTACTTTTTTTGTTGCACTGTAACTGCCTATCTTATTGATCTACTTACGTTATTATCATGTTACCTTTCTCTTTCTTTTCCTCTTTAGTTTTCTCGTACAGACCCGGCGAGTCGAAGCTCTGGCTCATGGCGGCGGGTATCTCCGAGTACATGGACATGGCGGGGGAACTAGTTTTGGTCAACGCGGAGTGGTAGCTGGATGTGAGGCGGTCGGGTGACCGGCCCATGAGGCGGGGCGTCATGCGAGCTGTAGAAAGTTTCATTATTATGTATTTATTTATTAATAATTTACATTATCAAACGTAAATCTAAGCCACTTCCCCGCAAAAGTGTAGAAATTTGTCAGCAGGTATGAGTTTTTAAATAAAAACATATACTTTAGACAAACAAAAAAACTTTTCACTTTTCAAGACTAACTTCTAAGCTAAAACACTTATGCGCACACACTTAGGTAATACTCTTATGGGTTAATTAACTAATTATTGACCCTAGTTGCTATGGTTACGGTCGCCTAGCCTGGGTCACTTTTAAAATTGCTGTTTTATGGCATGACAATTCACAAAACCAATTTTAGATGTGACCTCCGATTGCGCATATTTACTAAGGGCATATAGGACTCACTTATACTGGACGGGTGGTAAGTGATAGGAATTAGAGCAAGGTTTTGCACGCTAGTTTTAAAGGACAAAACAGCGCTTTCCGAGCTAGTGAGGGGAAAAATAATAAGCACTACAACTTACATTGCATCCTTGGGGATTGTAACTTGGCTTTTATAGGGCTGTGGTTTTGATCCTTCAGCTGTTGCTGATGATGCTGAGCCTGAAAAATAAAAATATGTGGGTATTATTAAAATGCTGGGCTTAACAAACTCGCCACCATCAAGCTCGCCCCCAACAAGCTTAGAAAATATTTAATTATAAACAAGTTATTCGATCCGAAATGTTATATATTTTTAAGTTTTTTTGTGTATAAAATTATAATTAATTCGGAAATCAAATTTAAGGCAAGAACATTACGTTGCTTTTCCTTTGACCCTCCATTCTAACCCGTAAACTCGTAACACTCGGAAGTACATGCATTTATTTGTCATTTGCAATTCCACAGCCGGAGAGTCTGCGATAGGAAATTCCTCGGAAACATGAATGAGCTAGATGAGCGCCCTCTTGATGCCGAGCGGTGCGATGGTGAGTGGACGTTGGCATGTCAAAAAATTATTTAGAAGACAACCCATTCATACATTGTATACATGAGCGAAGTACCTTGCTCAATATAAGGCGCAGTTTCCTTTGATCCTCCGTGTCCAACGCGTCGGCTGTGAGGGGGCACGTGGAGGCCAGGTACTCGCACAGCTCCTGGTGCTGACCCGAGTGATAATGCCGACCTTTGCCTTGGCTGTAAAGCCACTCCGCTTTCAAACTGCAACAGTTACCAAGTCACCAAGTCTAATTAGATTCCTAGAAACACACAAAACTGATAAAATGCTGAACCAAAATATCATAAATAAAAGCCTTCCATTTCCCCATGGTCATCTCCTATTTGGGTAGATCAAAAACTTGATGCTTCAGGAGAGCAAAAAAGGCGAATAGTTATTGATTATCGCAAACTTAATGATAGAACAATTGGTCATGTCACGCTTATTGTGATAGAAATACGCGAGTGTTTAACCGTTTCCAATTTTAAAGTGTTTAATTGTTTGATAATTAGACAAACTAGTGGAAATCGAGTTGTATCGGCCAGCTACTGAAAGTTACAGGACATATTCAGAATTAGCAGTCAGAAATTGTACATAATTGTGTATACTTGGCAAAAATACCAGTTACTCCTATCATAAGTTAAATTATACGCCCCACAATCACATTTCAAATAATCTTACCTTTCAATTGCGCTAACGACGAATCCGTCAATGGACTTGACATTCAGAATCCAGTTTAGGACAAACGGACGGTAGTCAAATCCTCTGGGCAGTGAGTCAAGGATGTACTTCACACTGTTAAATTTACCCTTAATTTGGTAATGTATGTTGTATGACAGTTGGTATGACAGGTCATACAAACTCTTCGACCCTCTTTTCGTTTTTTTTTGGCGGTTTTGGCGATAAACATGGACTTAGACATCAAACTCGACGCGAGTGGCGTTTTAACTGCTTTGAATTTGGCACAGTTTTTCGCAGTTTTCAATAATTATTTTTACATTAATCTACTTGTATCGGGCATTACCCAGTACCCACGTCAATAAAGTCAGAAATAGCTCGAGATTTCGGAGCGGCCCGCGTCCCTTATTCAAGAGTGAGATGCGTTCGCGGCGATTTCTCTGCGCACATTGATTGCATGAGCAATCGTAGCGGTAACCCGATACAAGTAGACTAATATGTCCATTACAAGTAGACTAATATGTCCAAACTCACGGGAGTCTTCTATTTAAAATTATTTTCACGAGAAAAGTAATTACCATTAAGAAATGTTGACACAGATATAATGGTGATCTTAAATAAAAATATCACCTTTGTCTATTTCAAGTGTATATCAGGGATGTTGCGGATGCTGATTCTTTCACATCCGTTAATGTGGATGCGGATATTGAAAGGCTCTCATCCGCGGGTACGTATGCGGATGTAAGATTATTTAGGTACATAAAAAAATTCCCAAATATATAATCTGTATCCTTAATTTATTCGGAAAAAAGGAAACAAACACTACCTATTTATTTTCGCTATCCGTCAAGGACGTAAGAGCTTTATCGACGAATCCCGAGAACGTAACTAACAATATTACTACTGGGTAATGGTGAAATTACCTACTTTACCTAGCACATGCACCATCACCATTTTGAAAATGATGCGGAAGATTGGCGGTTGCGAATGCGGATGCGAATATCCGCAACATCCCAGGTGTATTCCTTATTGAATATAAAAAGGATACAGCTTATCCTTGCCCGCCATGGCCACACACGGGTTGCCCTGCACCGTGAAGCCGTCCAGCTTGGTGAGGTGCACCAGGTGGCACACCTCGTTGAGGTCCTGGATGTTGTTGTGCGCGAGCCCGAGGTGCTCCAGGCTGCCGGGGAGGTAGCGGTCGCATTGCCGCAGGTCCATTATGCGATTGCGTTCGAGGGCTAGGTACTGGAACGGTGAAAGTTTAGCGATAATTGTTCAGAGCAAATAAAATTTCAAATTAAATGGCAAACTCCTTGTATCGGGTTACTCACGTCAATCAAGTCAAAATAGCTCGACATGTTTCGCAATCGCCGCGAGCGCATCTAACTCATGATTAAGGGACACGCGGACTATTCCGAAACATGACGAACTATTTTTTACTTTATTGACGTGAGTAACCCGATAAAAGTAGATTAAAATGTAAAATTCTTGTATTTTATCAATAAATCTTATGGCCCAGCGTAAAGAGCGTGCGACTTTTAATCCGAAGGTTAAGTACAGTCAACCAATTGGAACCCTAGGCCACTGTGGGACTATGTCATAGTGACGCTATAAATCAGATTGTAAGAAATCTCTTACTGCTTGTCATTTTGTCATGGTTCTAGAGTGGCCTAGGGTTCCAATGGTTGACTGTACAATATCATCAGACACTTTTCAATCGCAATTCATTGTTAACTTAAACGGCCTCCTAGCCTAGGTCCTAGGTAGTGACCTGGCTAATATGAAGCAGGAGGGTTCGAATCCTGGTCAAGGCATTTATTTGTGTGTTTATCACGAATATTTGTTTCTGAGTTATGGATGTTTATTGTAAATACATAGAGTATTTAAGAATTTTTATGTATCTATCTATTATATATATCGTCGTCTAGTACCCACAACACAAGCCTTATTGAGCTTATCGTGGGACTAGATCGATTTGTGTAAGATTGTCCCACAATATTTATTATTTATTTATTTATTGTAAAACTGCCAGTATAATAGATAAGAGAGAGAGATGTCCAAGTAGATTGGGAGTACCCAATCTACTTGGACATGTGTTTGTTCGACGATAACTTGAGCATCGTTAATCGGATCATCGTGAAATTTGGTAGTAGGTTATATGAGATTAAAATGTAAACAAAAAACCACGTGATTCGGGTGTTGAGCCAATCACATAATTCGCATACGAAATTTTGTATTGTAACCTTATTGGCCAAATTACCAAGTCCCATGGTTTTTTTGTTTACTTTTTTTATACCTAAAAGTAGACTATAGTTAATTCATTATAGACTGGTGGTTCGCCCGAACGTGAATTCGCAATCATTCATACATACAAACATGCAACGGAGTGTTCAAGTAGATTGGCAGAATATTATATTGTCAATGACGTAAGCTCCGCGTGGGAGGAATCAGATCCAAACGACCTTAAGTATGGCCAATTGACAAAAAGTTGCTTGTCATGCAAATTATGAGAGTTTTGTTTAAGTAGCATTGAGAAGGATGGATATTTAGATACATAAGCGTGTAAGTAAGTAAGTAAACACTTTATTGCACAAAACAGGATATGCATTTACAAAATGGAATAAATAGAAAAGTACAAAGGATCTCTTCCAGTTAACCTAGGTACTATTGGATGAAAAATATGGCTGCTTACACAGGTCTTTTAAGCAGCCAATTTAAAATGCTAAGAATTTGTCAACATTAATGTGTATTTGTACCAAAAACACTTAACCGGCAGAGAAGTGACACAAAACAATAATTTAAAATTTATAATCAAATACAAATATTCACAGTTTATCTTATTCGTTAACAAAACAAAACAAAAAAATCTTTAACTGTTTTTTTTATGACAAGAGACAAAGCAAGCAAACTGATTGCCTGATGATAAGCAATATTCGTTGATCATAGACACTGGCAACACCTGGATGATTGCAAATGTATTTACAAAAAAAAACTAATACAATGTACAATACCTTTAAACTTTTCAAATAGCTGATGTCTGCTATGAAGGAAATCTGGTTATTGGATAGATCTAGATGTTCCAGGTGCATGTTGTGGTTGAGATGCTCTATTGATTTTATGTTGTTTCCTGTAATCAGATATAAAATATTGTAAGAAACCATTTTGAAAGCCAAACACAAGTTAATTTATCAAACTGTCAAAAATACAACTGGATTTTGATAGGGTTTGGATAAGGGACAAATGTCCCAAATTTTTAAAATTTAAATTTAAAAAAAAACTACAAACATGTAGTAGTTAATACTACAAAACTTTAAAAACTGTAATCCAGTATCCTGGCAAAATATTTACTGTGTTATAATAAGTTAAAAACAAATAATTTGGTGTTAAAAAATCTACTTTTGTATAATAGAAACCTGAAAGAATAATTAAAGTAAACAAAAAATTATAAGTAGTGTCCATTAACATTTGAAGTGTGAAGGACTTAGGTTGTGCTAAGGTATCTTACCAGCCAACTTGAGCACTTTGAGGTATATCAAATCCTTGAGCCCTTCAATCTGCAGAATGCCATTGTTGTTGAGTGCCAGAATGCGAATATTGGTGAGCCGCGACACGCTATGCATCCTCAACAGGAAGTTGTTGCATATTGACAACTAGAAATATTAAAAAAAAATGTTTTTCTTTATCCAGCAGCACTCATTCCAACTTGATATGACGATCACTGAATTTGTTACAGTTCTAGGTAAAATTAATAAGTCTTGATTCACTGACTTTTAATACATTTGATTAATTTTATTGCATATCATACTCATGTGTTATGACATTGCGGTCAGACTATACCAAAGGGGGGCCGATTTTGGGACTTAGTTTTTTTTTTTTGAAAAATGCAAAAAACATAGGGGTTACAAAAGACTTAGAATAATTTTCAAGATTTTGATGAAATAACCACTTTTTTCTTAATAAACTTTTCTCTGAAATCAAAAATGGCTGAGTTAGAGGCCTTCAAAGGTTGAAGTTTTTGAAGGGACTTGTAAAATTTTCATCGAGAGTGGTGTCATTATAACAGTATTTTTAAATGATTGTAATGTGTAGATGGCGTCAAAACAAGCATCTTTTATAGGAAAAACTTTTCTCTAAACTTAAAAATGGCCGAGTTAGAGTCCTTCAAAGGTTGATGTTTTAAAATGAGCTGGGAGTTTTTACTTGCTCGGCTCGCGCGCTGTAAGGTCGCAGTTCTACCTAACACTCCTCCTCGCTTCGCTCGTCGTCGTACCTACACCGACCTTCCTTAAGGTGCCATTCTGTAAAGCATTTTTTATTAAAAAAAAGTCGGTTTTGGCGCTTCGCCGGCCGCTGCCGCGGCACGCTCGCTTCGCTCGCTCGGCTCGCGCGCTGTAAGGTCGCAGTTCTACCTAACACTCCTCCTCGCTTCGCTCGTCGTCGTACCTACACCGACCTTCCTTAAGGTGCCATTCTGTAAAGCATTTTTTATTAAAAAAAAGTCGGTTTTGGCGCAATTTTACAAGTCCCTTCAAAAACTTCAACCTTTGAAGGACTCTAACTCAGCCATTTTTAAGTTTAGAGAAAAGTTTTTCCTATAAAAGATGCTTGTTTAGACGTCATCTATACATTACAATCATTTACAAATACTGTTATAATGACACCACTCTCGATGAAAATTTTACAAGTCCCTTCAAAAACTTCAACCTTTGAAGGCCTCTAACTCGGCCATTTTTAAGTTTAGAGAAAAGTTTTTCCAATAAAAGATGCTTGTTTTGACGCCATCTACACATTACAATCATTTAAAAATAGTGTTATAATGACACCACCTCGACCAAAAATATTCTAAGTCCCGGCCCCCCCTTTGCTACAGTCCAACCGACATTGCAGATTTTTTATATTACCCAGAAATATTCATGCAAGAATTAACCAGATTCCTAACTAGATAACTGAATAAATTAGTTATGATTAAAGCACTTCTGAGAATTAGCATGTGGAATGTGATGATCTTATAATCTATATTGTTTTCTCTGTGAGTATGTGGTGACTTACGTTTTCAACGCGGCTGTATGTGTCGAGGTTATCGAGCCGTTGCAGCTCGTTCTGATCCAAAATCAAATTTATTATTGTTTTTCCATCGTCGGCTGGCGCTTTCTCTATTTTCTTCAACCCACGCCTCGAAAGATCCAAAGTTTCGGTATTAGACTCTTCTGCAAACATTATAACGGTTACAAAACTAACCAAGCGAAACCATTTACGTTGTTCATAACAAACTTACCCATGGTGTTGTAGTTTATAGCATCTTTTATTTATTTAGAAATTTGATGCAGTTTTTCACAAAAATCAACATTCGTAAATTCACGTTCTGAATATTAATTATAATTATTGGTTAACTGTCAACGCCCAGATATACACAATAAATGAATTTTGGTAACAATCAATATATGTGCTTTAATAAAGTCACTGATATCTAAGAAATAGTTTAAATTTCAACGTTTATTTAATTTGTCGTGTTAATTTAAAAAAATCAATCACAATCACACAGCACTTCATTGTTGACAAAATTTTGGAGGATAGTTTCGGAACTCATTGATAATTTGACGTTCGCGTTGTGCATAAACCGTATCATTTTATCGGTTTTTTTTTAAACAAGCACTTCTTAATCTCATTAAAGGAAATCTTTTATTTTATTTCCTTTTTAACAACACAATGTGGTCCAATGGAAATCATAAAATCTTCACTTGTGTCTACTGTCTTCTTTGTCTACTTCAGTCTTAAAATGTTACGAAAGAACACCGTTTGTACTGTACTTGCTCGATAAACAGCGTACTCCCACCTTAAAGGCCGGCAACGCACTTGCGACACCTCTGGTGTTGCGGGTGTCCATGGATGACGTTAATCGCTTACCATCAGGCGATTCGTTTGCTCGTTTGCCCCCTATAGCATTAAAAAAAATATATATATATGGTAAGATGGTATTTAAACAATAAAATGAAAAACAAAAAACATTGAGCCCATACTATAATAGTCCTCCTAGACAGATTTCGGCCACGGCGATCTTTTCAACTCCTCAAATAAATCAAATAGAAACCGTACAGAATAAAAAACCGGTAGTTGTCGAAAAAACCGGTAAGCTTTATTCATACAGCACTACTACGCGGCGGCGGGCTTGTTATTGAGGTTAGTGAAATTTTTACGATATTTTGTTTTTCTATGGATATGTCATCAAATATTAAACGTTCTTTGGTCTCAATATAACTAATAAATGATATCCAACCATTAAACATCATGAAAATATCATCGTTCATTCATTTTCATCGATAATCCTAGGGACGCGTTAGTTGACACTTTTTTCTATAAAGTTTGTTTCGCTTGATAAACTCGACAACTTTAAGGTTTCCAATTAGATTGTAAGTCTATTATACCGTAATCTAATGCTATGTTATGTTACGTTGATATTATCTGGAATTATATTAAGAATCGAGCACATTATTGTGGTCTATTTATAGCATATCACATTTAACCTCTATCTTTTAGGCGGGAGAATGGCTCTGCCCTTCAGTGCCAAGGGTCTGAGGCCCTCGCAGGTGGTCTGCGCTATAGTTTTCGTGAGGATCTTGTCCGTGTTCCTGGTGCAGACGTGGTACGTGCCAGACGAGTACTGGCAGACGCTGGAGGTGGCCCACAAGCAAGCATTTGGGTATGGAGCCCTAACTTGGGAGTGGCAGAAGGGGATAAGGAGCTACTTGTATCCTAGTGTTGTGGCAGCATTGTATACTGTTCTGAAGTTTACTGCATTGGATTACCCGGAGGCTGTGGTAAGTGTTTGTTTGTTTCTGATAAGACTTGATTAGATTAGGAACTTAAAGAGTTGTGGTACTAGATGAAATGAAGAAACGGCACATTTACCTTATTACAATAAGTATTTAGTGACAAATACAGGAAATAATTGTCGAATAACATGGTAGTTGTCTCGTTTTGACGCTGGGCTCCTTGGAAACAAAATTATTTACCCAGTTGTTAAAATATCTTATTGTTGAAATCCTAAAGACTTGTAGTAAAGTCCCAGGAGTCTGCAGATCATAACTTATTACTATACATATTTCGAAATCCCATTTTAGTTGATAATTTGCAGGCTACTGAACTTAGCATACTACTGTTTTCAGGTTCTTCTACCCCGTATCCTCCAAGCTCTACTCAGCTCTGCAGCAGACTACAGCTTCTATAAATGGACGGGCGGCCGCAAATGGTCCCTATTCCTGATTTTGACATCCTGGTTCTGGTTCTACACATCTGGCCGCACCCTGCTGCAGACAGTAGAGACTGCACTAGTTGCTATAGCCTTGTCTAAGTTCCCATTCAAGGATGGGAGATTGGGATATTATGAAAAAGGTTGGTGAAATGGTATATTCTTTGTATCAATAGAACATCTTGCTTATCTCACGCATGATAAAATAACAACGCCTAGGAACCCTTGCCACAAACTGGGTTATTCACATCTAAATGAAGAAATTTATGACTCACACTTAAATGACTCAACAAGTAAGATGCATGACTTGCATGACAAGCGAGAAACAATTATGATTTATAAAAAAATATTTATCTTAAAATAAGACTACAATTTTGTATAGCAAATCTCACATTGTTCCTGCCTGTTGTATATAAATAAATGCTAGCCTGATTATAATTCAAATTCAAATCATTTATTTCGTACTTTCAGTCCATAGAGTTACAGGCTGGCCCTATGACTTCTTTTTAGGGTAAAAAAAAAGCCCTTATTTCCAAATTTCCCATTTTTTACATTCATATTGTTTATGTATTGGTTAGTAAGTTTATTAGTTATTGTTCAGTTTATGTATTTACCACCTTGTTCATTAAAACTTCAGAGATACATATCAGTTAAAATATGTTTTGTTCCTTTTTCACAAATGCATATGTGAAACTGACAGATAAGGATAAACGACAAATTAGTTAACGGAGGTTTGATGAGCGTTTATGAATAATGGCCTAAGTCTTTTAGGGCCAAGTTTTGTGTAAAACACTTTATCTTTCATCATAGTGTTGTTATTTTTAATTTCAATTAGTACTGTTACAAATCCAATGATATGAATTATTATTGTGATGTTAACAAATTAGTGGACAATTTTATTAAACAGAAAGTGCTAATTTGTCAGAGATTCTTACATTTGAAATGCTAATAAAGTTTTTTGCATGAGGCAAGGCAGGGTCAGGGACATGTTGGTAATGGTCTCAATGAATAGGTTTTTTCACCCTAGAGACATTATAAGATTTATTAGTAACATACACGGGTTCAAACCGCGGTTTTTATTTTACAAAACTTACATGTACAGATTGAAATGGAACACTTTAAAACGGATTCATCGCTCTTATGAACACCTTCACGTTTATTCGTTCTCATTATGTCATTATCGAAACCTGTGATAACAAGTGCTGTAAAGAGCTCGAAACTTAGGGTCATGGTGTTAAAAAAACGATTTATCCGTTTTAAAGTGTTTAATTTGAATAAATAACAATCGTGGTAACAGAAGACAATATTAAATAAGCTAAGTTGCCTTTAAACATTGGTAAGTCAACGTTGATATTTTTCAGAGAACAACGCATGGGTGTGGCTTGCTTGCGTCAGCGTGTTCCTGCGGCCGACGTCTGCGCCGCTGTGGGCCGTGCTCGTCGCTTACAATCTGTTCACGACCAACCAGGGCCGCCTGAGACTGCTCACTCGCACTTATGTACCTATTTGGTAAGAATAGGCTAGATGACGAAAAAAAACGAATTACTCCGTTTGTTAGATTATTAAAATATATTCGACACGTATTTTTTGTTTTGTTCGTCAAATGAAAAACGACGGAAATACAGCGCTTTAAAGTTTCGCGTGACGTCACAATCGAGCACGATTCTTACTCTAAGGTGACGTCACCAGCCCCCACCACGGAACTTTGACGCTCTTCATATTCGTCAATTTTAGTTATTTTGAAAAAGGAAAAACTACGTGTCTAATAATTTTTTATAATCTTTCTGATGGACTAATTAGAATAATAGTTTTTCAACCTAGTCATCATCCCTATTGCTATTCACCATTTGCAGTTTCAATTATAGAGCAGGAATCACAGACACAGGCTAAAAGTAACAGTTGTGACCAAAGATATCCCGAATTTATAAGAGTAAGTAATACTTTTTTTTTTCACTTTACCATACCTACCATTTATTGCAGCCTGGCCACCGCTGGTACCCTGGTCGCCCTGGACTCGTACTGTCACGGCAGCCTGGTCGTGACCCCCTGGGAGTTCTTCCGCTTCAACGTCCTGCATGACGTCGCTTCTTTCTACGGGCAGCACCCGTGGTAAGGTTTTTCAGTCTGGTTAATACACTACTGGTAACGCTGCTGGTTTTGTATTTAGTCAGTACTTACATACATTTAACTAGTGTTATCTAACTTTGTATAACTTAGTTGACATTTCTCGCTTGCATATGATGCATATGAATTTGAGTTTGGGTATTTGAAAGTACGGCACACGCATATTAAACATGAACGCCCCTCATTAATCCTGTTTAATGCGGATGTTTTGATTTAGGGGATGTAATATAGGTACATGTATGTATATGAAAATGTGTATTTGTTCATTTGCTGACCTAAGTATACAAATGTACATTGAACTCTGCACAACATTATGTAGTATACTCATATATTATGTAGATTAAAAGAACTGGATACCCATCAGCTGAAAAAAAATACGCCATAAAAGTGCTGCAGTTGCAGCACTTTTTAATATAGTCTTGTTTGGAACGTGAAGTTTCATTAAGTACCGCCACCCTATGAAGTTTTTACAGTGTTGGTAGTTCTGTGTATGAATTTGACACAATGACGTCAGTAAACTCTTTCTCGAGTTTCTCGTACGAAACATTTATCCTTTATTTCATTATCAATGCAAATTTGTTCGCTAATGTCATTCTGATATTGTTTTCTGTTACCGCGATTGTTGCTCATAAGTCACTGGTTGTGTCTATAATTTTTCCTTTATTTTAAAACTGTATTTTTCCAGGCACTGGTACCTCTCTCAAGGCCTACCTGCGGTCCTTGGCATCAACCTATTACCAGTCCTGTTGGCAGTATATTCCATCCTCCGCCGCCCCAAAGAAAATAGGACTGGCTTGCTACTCTTGACTGCGGTAGCTTTACACGTTGCATTGTACAGGTGAGAATGTGCTGTAATAGGCTAGATGGAAAAAAAATCTAATTAGTCCGTCTGTTAGATTATTAAAAAATATAAAATAGGTTTTTTCTTTTGTTCGTCAAATGAAGAATGACGAAAATACGTCGTCACACCTAGGTACAATTCTTACCTACAGGTGACGTCACCAGCCCCCACCACACCACGGAACTTTGACGCTCTTCATATTCGACTTTAGTTATCTTCAAAAAGGAAAAAATACGTGTTTAATATTAATAATTTTGGATTATTTTTCTGACGGACTAATTCGAATAATAGTTTTTCAACCTAGTCGTCATCCCTATTATAGATATAGTTATACATACAGTCATAAGTTACTTAGATAAGTATAACAGAAGAATGTCTACTACATTATTACGAAACAGTGAACTTGCTATTTCGTTTTTTTGGCTGACGGGATGTCATAACAATAAGAAATGTTTTATTCATTTATGACTTCTTGATATGAGCGTTTTCCGGGCTTATGTCACGGTCCACGGCGCCTAGGGTCCGCTTGGCAGCTAATCCCAAGATTTGGCGTAAGCGCAGTTTTGGGCATTTTCAAAAATAGGGCACCATTTTTTTTTTTAATATAGGAAGTTTTGGGTTTTTTATAACCAGAATCACGAACACTATTGATTTAAACAAAGAAAAAGAGTGTCCCGTTTTTTTTGGTCAGCTTTGTAACGCATTTTTTCATACATTTCGTATGGGCCGTTACAAAACTGACCATTTTTTTTTGTATGGAAAATCGAGGACCAATTTCGTTGAAAAAGGTGCACTTTTTTCTGAAAATGCCCTTTTACGAAAACGATTGCCATCTGACCATCTTAGAGTGTAAACTAGGTCTAATTGAGATTAGTCCTGTTTTATTACAATGCGTTCTTTCAACGAAAAGCGATTGGTTAACATAAAATTTTATTTCGTAAATAAGTTCCGAAAAACTCATTGTCTCAATGATTTAATAAGCTTTTGTATGATTATTTCAGTTTCATCGCCCACAAAGAGTTCAGATTCCTCCTGCCCCTACTGCCGATCCTGCTGTATTTGGCCCAAGACGTGATTGTGCCGTGGAGTAGGAAAGCGAAGAAGTAAGTTTATATTCATTGGGCGGGTCCACACAACGAGCCGCCTCGCGAGCAAATGAGAACTACCGCGAGTAGATTTTCCGCTAGGGGCGCTATCTAGTGGAACGTGGGTCCTGCAGGAACATTTCAAACGTCACTTTCAGTTCTCTCATACTGACACAGGACCCACGCATGAGTGGCGCCGTCTGGTGAGCGACAATACGGTAGGTACGGTAGGTCAATGGGTAGTACCCTATACATTTTGATTCTCATTGTAAATGTATGGGAAATACGATATAAATGGCCGTATTTTTTGATTGCGTTGACGTAGAGGTTTGGATTTTTCACAGCTTCAAGGGACCGCAGATCTGTGTCTCTTCTTTTTATCCTTTTACCCTCTGCCGCGGCGGTGGAAGAATTTAATTCGAGCCATCCAATGCACACATCTCTTGCTTAACGGAACGGCGCCAGGTAGATTTGGGGCGTCCCTGTTTCCGTTTGGCAGATCTGTGTATGTGGTATTAATTTCAACTTGCTACCTATACGCGAGATAATGGCTCTTGTCAGACAGACGGACGAACGGATGGACAACGAAAAGGGTTCCGGTATTCCTTTTGAGGTACGGAACCCTAAAAATCACAAAACAACTAACAAAAAGTTAAGTACAAAGGCGAACTCCCTGTAAGGGATCTCTTCCAGCTAATCTAAGCCAGCAAAGCTTTGCTTAACCTTTTAACCGCCATAGTCCGATATATAAGACAAACGTTTACAATACAAGCTCATTTCGCCGAAGTCTGATGAATAAGACAAATCTTCGTGTATTTTCGGGTACAAGCACGCTCAATGAAAAATTCTGTTGTTAAAAGTTTCAGTTGTTAAAAATAAAATTTGTATTTAAGTATATTTCTCTATGACCAGATGGCAACTATACCTGGTCGCCATCGCCATCCTGGTCGGCAACGCGGTGCCCGCGCTATACTTCGGCGTGGTGCACCAGAGCGGAACCCTGAAGGTGATGCCGCTTCTACGGGACGCGTTGCCTAGCAACAGGTCTTCAGTGTTGTTCATGATGCCTTGCCACTCCACGCCTCTGTACAGGTAAACAAGTTTATATAATTAAACCGATTACCGTCGGTTCATTACTTTTTCCACGCTGAATAAAGATATATCCCCTTCCGCGCCATAGGTCCAACCCCCAATACGGATTAATCCGTCACAGACTATAGAGTAAAATAGACCTTAAAGCTCATGCATATTACTAACACCTATGGACCTCTGCTTGTAATGAGTAATATGTTGTCTGAAATAAATAATTTTATTTATTTATTATTTATTTATAAAGTTCAACTTCAGTTATGACAATACGGTGACGCGGCTTCTTGTTGACAGGTATTTTGTTTGACACGGCGTCGAAAACTTCAAAACAAACTATTTTATTATTCAGTCTGTTAGCTACGGCTTACGCCCAATATATTTTTTGATCAGATGCAATTAGATTGGATAGTTGGATTCTTTTGAAATTCTGCGCTTAAAAAAATAACGTTTTCAAGTCTACCGTTGTTTCTAATATCAATATTAGCATGGCTCACTATTGTTTTAATTGTATACCTTTTAACATAAAGAAGAAAACTTACAATTACCATTTATTAAGTAAAGTAAATATTTATAATTGTAATTTACGACACGAATAATATATTTGTATGTGTCATGGTTGACTAACACATATTCAGTACATAATATCACTTTCATCAAAGCTAGCTAGGCTTTCATGCTAGGCAAATAACCCGTCCCGTGACATTCCCGGCGCAAAGGTACCGATAATGCTCGTGGCAATACCGCGCTGAATCGCGATCTTTATACCAGAAATGACCCAGAACATTTCAGCAAAACATTTGTGTCGTCGTGTTTTTCTACAAATCTGATGCGCTTTCCAAATCTGATATGTGCTCGATTTTTGACAACTGATAGGTAACCTAGTAATTTAACACATAAGGTTAATTTAATTCATTTAATTATAATCACACACATATCAGATTTGGTAAGCGCAACGACGACGTGTTTTATAACAAACTAAGTGCTATATAAAAACTAAACCTTTTTTTAAAAAACACCTAATACTTACTCTCCCTTCGATGTACATTCTGGAGTCATGTAAATTTGTTAGGAAATACACCGAGCTGTTTTCCCCATTGGCAGAAAAAAATTCAAGAAATAATAGAAATATACATAAACTTACCTTATTAGAAATATACAAGAATATACATAAAATTACCTCTAACAAAATTAAAAGTAGTCTCACCTAGCCCCCATTACATGTTAATTAAAATATACAATCATCTACCTAATCAGAATCACATAAAAGAAAAAGCAAAAATAAATGCATTTATCAAAAACCTCAAACAATTTTTAGCTCATAAATGTTTTTATAGTTTAGACGAATTTTTTGGCGAAAAATATGAATAAATTAATAATAATATTATAAATTTAAATAAATCCAAATTATATTATACATGAAATAGACTAATGTAAATAAATAATGCATGCTAGTTTTAAGTATATTGCTGTGCCCTTGCAGGGCGTCACATGTATACCTTTACCTAAGTTCCACCAAAACATTGTAATGTGATACGCAATAAACATCTTGAATCTTGAAATCATGTATTCCAGCCACCTCCACGTAAACATCACCACGCGCTACCTCAACTGCGACCCGCCCATCGGCAAGGCCGGCGACACGTTCGAGGCCGAGGCCTTCTTCCACAACCCCGCGGGCTGGTGGCGCCGCGAGCACACCGCCCGGCAGCCCCCCACCTTCGTCGTGCTCTTTGACGTGCTCAAGGGGAGGGTCGAGAGCTTGCTCGCCGGATATAGACAGATATACGAACTGCCCCATACACAGGTATGTCAATTTTAAACTTTTCTCCGTCATTATAGGAGACTTCTTTTAATACACTCATGTATGCTGGCGGCAAGCAACCCCGCACCTTTATCATGCTCTTAGCCGTGCTGAAGGGAAGAGTTGAGAGCTAGCTGGCTGGATATAGATAGATGTATTAAACTGTCCCATACACACATAGGTATGTTAAATGACATGATAAACTTATAGAATTCTCTTATCATCAACAATGGTGGATGGTGGCGTACAGAATACAACTGTAGACCACCGACTACGTTTACTGTGTTCTTAAACTTGCGTCAATCCTTTCAAAATCATAGTGTTGTTAACAGAAGTAAAAATAGGAAACGGTCAAATTTAAAAGCACGTACCTGGTCAGTCTGTATAATTACTTGTTAGAATCCCTCGTGGAGCAGGCCTGCTTTCTTCTAGGTTTTCCGGTGTTTCTTGTAATTACACTTGTATTGCGAATTAAGACGCGGGGCAACGTTGTATCGGCCATTACAGATTTTGCAAGAGTGAATGAAGTTTGAGTCGAAAGTGACCGTGTCGTGTCGAAGTCATGAGTGAATAAATATTTTAAATAAAGGATGTCCAGTAGATGAAAAACTGAAGATATGACCTTTAAGTGTAGCTATAAATGATGTATTTCATGTATTCCTAAACACATAGATAAATGCATTTATTACTTAATGGCAAAATTGGACAACTTAAAGTATCCAAATGAGGTTGGTATTATTGTTTTGAAAATTCATACTCGTCAGAAAGAATTTAGAAAGGTTATCACAAAAAAAGTTGCGTTCCCTTTATTTCAGTTCCCGGAAGGCGAGGTGAGCGCCAATGTGCTCGTCTACCAGAAGAACGACCGACCCAAGCCCGTCGACGACACCGTCTAACACCCGTTAGTACCTCCACCATCATATATTTACAATACCAGTCTGTGGAAACGGTGCCCTCTTGAGACTATCAGCGATAAATCTAAAGTAGAAAAAAAAAAGAATTGTAAATAAATCATAATATAAAAAAAGACAGGCCGAAATAGCTAAGGCTGGCTTGAAACTAGCATTTCTACTATTCGGTTGACGCAATAAACCCTTTAGTGTGTATTTCCCGATTATGGTATGTAAAACAATTGAAAAATAGATCCGCAGATGCAGGGTTATAAATGATTATATTCAAAAGTGACATGATGAATTGCATAATTTACAAGTGTATACATTTTATGTTTTAAATAAAATAATAGACCAATGAAACCTCAATAGTAATCATTTATAGACCTTATTGCAAATAAATAAGATCTATCTATGATCCCTAAAACACGTTGACATTCAAATATACAGCAACTTAGTTTAATACATGTAATTTTCATCAACAGCAAGAATTGACTGATTATTTCTTATCTCCTTACAATAGGATCAAAATTAGTTAAAATTGATGATACCATTCAAGGTCTTGAGAATTCATCGTTTCCGCAGGCAGTGCTTTAACTGGTTCTAATAAATATTGCATTTGAACTCGGTGCCCAGAGTGAGGTATAGATTAATTAATATTAAGTTGACTGTTTGGGAGTTTTGCCCCATACACTTTGCTTTAAACAAAAAATAGAATCAACGGGGACGTGTACTGGAGATGTGGGGATATTGCAAGACGAAGAACCTTAAAGAAACAAATATTAAAAGATTTATGAAATTCAATGAAAGTCGTATTTATAGGCTTAATTACCATCAACAACACAGTTATATTGTGTTTATGATGAAGTCGATTTTATATATTTGTTGTTAAATAAATATCTGTGTTCATGTGTGTATTACGAAGATGCAAACAGGCCAGTATCGAATGCCTAATGTGTTCTTAACTTAAGATTCAAATAGACTTCGAAGGTCTTATATATCCTACTCTCTTTACACACTGTTTTTGGTGTGCGTAAGAGACAGATCACGTATATATCGTGACGTACCATCGCCAACACTGACCAATTGCAATCTCTATTGCAATATCATACGATCTACCGATGGCCAGGAGCGTGTTGCTCTTTGGACAGACGCCATCAGTAATATCGGAGCGCCCAAAGTATTCAAAAATATCTGAACAAGCCTTAACAACAGAGTCGTGCTCATATGTTTATGAGCACCAGGGCTGTGCCGATATATCTGATGGCGACCGAACTCATTTTAGTTTCAGCAGCGTCAACACTTTGTACGATCCCCTATCGTCCCGAGAATTAACTACGTACGTAGTAAAATTAATGTATGTATCGTGTATGTGTTTGTTTAGTGTTTTCTTTCATATTCTGTACCCCATGACGAGAGAATTGCGAAACGCAAGTACAAATTATGTCTTAATTTACATATTTTACTCACTTGCCAAAGCTAGGAACGTTTTATATAACGACTAACATATCTTGTATAGTATATGCGGGAATTGCGTTTCGTTCTTCGGACGATCTGTTGTCTTGTACTGTTGAATGAGATAGCGTTATTCACGTGTATAGCGATGTCTTGCTCGCACTGCAGAAACTTATAGCTACATGCTAGAACGGACTTTCAGCTGGCAATATTAATATCTCGTTGTCCAAATAAAGTCCGTTTGATATAATATGTTATCGAATATACTTTGCCTAATATTCTGTGAGAACGAAACGCAGTAAAGACTCGACCACCGATTTAACAATTGATAAAAAAATGGACATTATTTTCATATTTAATATAAAATTTATTTGGACATGTGTAATTCGCTTAATATGTATGACTTATTTGCAATGGAATTTGGATTTTTTTTTCTTATTTAGATATAGATTTAACTATTTGCCTTGCTCAAATTATAAAGACAAATAAGTATTTTAAGATCTCTTTAATCTTGGACAAAAATGTTTATAGAATGGTTCTATTAAATAAATTGCTCTTACCATTTACAAAACTGCCATTTATCTAACTTGTGTTAAGTTAGATATCCTCCAGCTATTTTTAATTTGCATTTTTTTGTTACAAAATTTCTATTAACATTTCTGTCCATGTAATGTTGTCTTGTAATAGTAAGGTGCATACAAACTGAAGCATTGAATGTACATTTCAACCTTATTCTCAACTTCATTATTATTAAATAAAAAACTCCCGCGAGTATTATGCCCGCACTTCACTGCAAGTTTGGTATTCGCATTGCGTGTTCGCCAAATATTCGTATTGGTGTCCGAACACCACGAATACGACATCCAGTACGTATAACACGGCGCGAGCGATGTGTGGATGGGGCTTTTGCGGTAGTTTGCTTGTTCGCGTCCTTTGGTGACCGAATGTCGACAAGAGGACGGATCGGCGAGTTTGGCATTTCGGTGTTCGGGTTGTTATTAATAAGCCTTGGTATATTCGGCCAAATAAGGCAAATACGCGAACCCGCCACCCGCAGTGAAGCGCCACCTTTGGACATATTAAACCATTTATATAGCGTTACTCACGAAAGGTGAGTGCGCGAAGGACAACCGGCGCTATGGTATCTCATGAATAAGGGTCGCAAATTGATCCGAAACATGTTAATCTCATTATTATTATAAACTGCCTACGTAAATATTATTCAAAATCGAAAATGTCGTATTTTATTTTTGTATAATGTTTAAGAAAAAATATAAAAATATTGTCAGACGTAAATAATATAACATAACATTTTCCTCGAGTAATGTTAAATAAAAATGCTTCAATCTGTAGGCACCTTTAGAGTAATCAATATAAATAAATGCATTTGCCAACTGACATCTAATACTACATCTAATACTAGGTGCCAACGGCAATAGTATGTATTATTTATTAAGAACAATTTCGAGCAATATTTTTAGGTATTTAGTTTGTTATTTCCTAGTGTAAGTTAAAGCAATTGTCTTCTATAGAAATGTGAAGTGTGAATTTTTAAATAAAGATTTTATTTTTAATAAGTTCTATTGGGTTTCGTTTTATTCTTCTTCCAATCGTTTCCTGGCTTATGCCACGGCTCCCCTTTGGCAATAAACCTTTAACTACAAAACTTTGACCTTACGAAAATAAACCTTAATGTATAATAATAAATTACGGACAACACTCAAGTATTTTTAGTCACTTATTTAGAAATCATAGATTCCATTATCAAGCGTTGAGTACCGTGCGTTATACGCAGCGGGCGGACTGCGTTGCGTCTGGCCGCGCGCGTCGCCCTTGATAAACCGGTTGATAATGACGTGTAGTGACTTAAAATACGTAAGTGTTATCCGTAATTATCTAAAATAGATATCGGGGTCATATCATCTAAAATATATTATAAGAAGGCGTTTTTATGAACAAAAAGAAACACTATTATACTAATCAAAACAAACAATGAAGCAAAATACCCAAATGTAGAGATAATATCAAGTATCAAGCACAGTGATTTCGTTCAACCTAAATCGTTATCAGGTCAGGGAGCACAAAAGATAATTTATTCTTATACCAAATTAGGACAAGTTTCGCCAAATTATAGCTTATCTGTAGTTATAATAACGTGATCTGTGCGTAGTCTATAAAGATAAATCATTTAATTATACACACAAATACCTATGCGTAATTTATCGTTTGTCCTTATCTGTCAGTTTGACATTTGCATTTGATAAAAAAGGACAAAACATATTTTAACTAATATGGGTTTGTTAAGTTTTTATGAATAAGGCAGTTACGCTTTAAAGATGTAAGCTTTTACCCGCGGGTCAAGTTTTTTAGAAGCGTACAGCACAGACTCCATCTCTTTTCATACAGCCATATATTTGAATTAATTACTCCGTCAAAATAACGGTTAATAAAATCTTTCCAAACCAGGAATATAATCCTATCTAGAAAAGTCTAAAGAAGACTTGAGGGCTCCAAAAAATTACAATATTATTTTAGTAATACAGACTATCAATATTGACAGTCTCGTAGAATCTTCTACCAACGCTGAATCTAGCCTCTGGACTTACTTGGTTAAAGGAAACAAACCGTATAATATTGTTATCACCATCTAATTAATCGAATTCATTTAAATGTATGGCCACGCGTCAGAAACAAGATAATATCAGTCCACTACTAACCGAATGACCGTTACGTAGTGTTACATAATGTACAAATTAGTGCAAATTTCACTAGTTCTTAATATTGCACTATTTACACTAAGTCAAAATGTGGAAGATGAGAAAAGTAGTTTAGTGTTTGTGTTCGATACAACGGGTTCTATGTATAATGATTTGAAGCAGTTGAGAGAGGGTGCGGAAATGATTCTCAACACTGCTTTGGAAGAGAGTAATATTATTGCAGATTTTGTTTTTGTGCCTTTTCATGATCCTGGTAAGTTAGTTAGTTTTGCTAGGCTTTTTCCGCAACTATACACCAATTGTGCCTTTTTTGTGATAGCGAGGTAGCCCTACTCCTCCACGAACCTATCATCGTTTTAAGGTCGCAAATTGCCTCCTTTAGTGTGTTTTGGTCCCGAAATATTTACTTCTGAATAATTATACCTCGTAATTTTTTTTATCTTTGATTTTAATTAAATGAAATCTCCAAGCGCCTTTTAACTACTTTCATTCTCATATTAGCTCGATAAAAGCGTCATAAGAGACTCGGAGGGTGGGAGTAACGAAGGTATGGTTTGCAAGTGGTGTGTATGCAATAAATTACAGTTGGTCCCGATCCTCAGTCGTGAGGGAACCACAAAGTCCATTTCAGCAGGAAAAACCATTTATGCCACACCTGGATATAAAGTGCCTTTTACCGCACGCTACGCGTACGGAAAAAGCCGATTTCTGCCCAAGTGTAGGCATACAATGATGTACCTAACACGTGAGTTAGTAAATAAAGCCCTTGATCGCATATTTACGTCCCTCGCTTGAAGCTCGGGTCGCAAACATCTGCGATCTCGGCCTTTCTTTGTTTTACCGCACTAGTTAGGTAATGTTCTATTTCATGTTTGTTATTTAACTGTAATTTTTATTACAAACGTATATTATAGGCAAAGACAGGAATTCAGTAAAAATACAAATCGATACGAGTAATCAAATTATCTATAGCAGTTACGTTTTTGGCTGATTTGCCGTTTTTGAGGTTTACGGGATTTTTATAGGATTACCTAGCCTTTTTTCGGGACACTAGTTAAATTATTAAATTTCTTGTTTAATGAATAATCATGAGTGAGTAAATATACAATTGATATGTTTTGTTTGATTAATTCTTAATTAAACAGTACACAGTAAGTAGGTGGAGATTTTTATGTATGTATATGTATGAATACTTAGTTGTAATCACTGGGACCCTGGATGGGTCCGGAAACATTCAATTAATAACACACTCTGGCCGTGATCTGGTTTGGCCTCAATAAAGATAAGACCACGGAAACTATGTACTTTATGTCATGTTAACCGGGAAAGTCCCTGATTGTGTTGATTTTATGTACCGTAGGTACATTCTAATGCCTTGACGATAGAACAATATCACGATACGACCAAACAAGGGCCACCAAAATCGAATGATTGCGGATTTGTATGTGCATCTCTGTCACACTTGCATATTAGAGTGACAATAGTAGATTGTGTTACAAGAGATCAAAGGGCCTACGCTAACTGACGCGGGTGCACGGAGCGGGTGCACGCGGCGGGTGGATTTAGTATGGCGCACCCGCTCAGTGGGCCCGCTTCACTTAGCGCTGTTCATACAATATCTTATTAGAAGGGTGTCCGTTCTGGGTAATCCGCGTCAGCTAGCGTAGGCCCAAAATGATAAATTCTACAATCTAGGATTCTACAATCCTGAGCGTAATGAGGGATTCAAGCGTTAACACCCAAGACGAAAATAATTTAGACACCGTGTGACATACTGCTTTTCACACTAAGAGAAAACAAAACCGAAAACAGCATCATATCATACTAACACCACGATGCCACTAGTCAATGCCCGTAAACATAAATATGTATAGTCCATAGATATCATAAGGAATAGATATCGCACGGAGGCGTAGCGCGTGTCGCAGCGATAAGGCCAGTTGGCCATATTACTATTCAACTCGAGCCAGTTGCAACTTAGCCGCGACCGTAAAATGTGCTCCGATATTTTCGAGAAATGCCGAATTGCTGCGTTGTTACCTGCAAAAATAGAAGTGAAAACAAAAACTTCAAGGACTATAGAATCACCTACCATATATAAGTATTCATGTTATTAGTTATTAGTTGATAAAATCGTGCATTTTTACAAATATATTCAGTGCCGTATGAATTTTCTCTATCGGACTAATTGGTTGGACAAATTGTATATGCGTTTTACATTGCCGGTTTAGAATAGCAAACAAGTTGTGTCGCGTGGCGATTTGTTAAGCAACCGCGCAATGTATAGAATTGCTAGCGATCTTCACAATCGCATGATTATTACCTGGTACGGCCGCTTGTGCCTTGCCGGGAACTAGAGATGCACCCGTGCCACGTGCGTCGATAAATGTTTGGCTTGATTGTACTCATATAAGTAATAACATTTTCACATGTTTGGGTAATAAAGAAATTTATGTTGTACCAACCTATTTATTGTTGTATTGTTATCCATTCAAAAAATCAAGGGAGACATCCAGTATGTTAAAACCCAAACGTTTTTAAGTTTAATGTGTAAAATTTTTGTTAATGTCAATATTTGTTAATACGTCTTTATTTATGGTTTATCTTTAGATATTTTTATTTATCTAATCCTCGGCAATAATTCGAAAGTCATTATAAACAACTAAACCCCTATTGAAGATTGTGAATAAAACCTAAATTAATGCATTTTTATTTGTAAATATAACAATCATGCAAATTGGTCCGTAAATATACTGGTTGGAAAATTTTAATGGGCCCTGGAGGGAAAGTGCCTTTAACCTTAAGTCAGTTCATTTTACCTAAATAAGACATTCCTTTATTTCTGAAAAGAAAATGTTTCGCCTCACACCTGCTCATAACGGTTAACATTTGTATACCTCAGGAGTGCAAAGTAATTTGATGCAATCTTCAACTTATTTTTAACATTAGCTGGAGGATGGTTCATTATGCAATGATTCTGAATCATAAATACGAGTAGTTGATTGCATTCATTAAGATTAAGATTAGATCTATAAAGTATTAGGATCTGTCAGTGCCAAGTTTCATAGATTTTGATAGCACGGACTGTGAAAGTGAATAAACGTTATAATTTCATAAAACTTTGAGGGTTAAAATAAAACCTTTAAGTTTGACATTTCATTTACTTGGAAGATATGTCGTGGTAGAGAGCTAATAGATCACTCAAAGGGCGGTAAGACCAGTGAATATAATGGCCCATACTACAGTCGACGTTTGGTACCTGGAATACAATCTCATCTTGTGGTTACTTTATCGAAATGCCATGCACCCCTGCGAAACACGATGCGTATGCGTATACACACACACAGACTTAACTTCAAGACACTTAATCTATATTAAGTGTCTTGAAGTTAAAGACGACGACGACCTCAAAAACAACGTGTCAAAAATAATTATACTTAAACATGAATAGTATAATTATTTTTGACACATCGTCCACTGTAATATTTTTTTTAACCACGACCGTATCGGTTGTCCTAGTATTTTACTGTATTTTTTAATATTCAGAGCGTATGAAATATTGATGAATAACAGTTTATCGACTTACACTCCTCTCTAATGCCACATTACGTGATCGCTTACCGCGCGCAGAGACGCTCTGTGATTGGCTAAAGCGCGCGGCGCATGTGGTCAGAGGAGGGGGCCAGGGGGTGGCCCTGGAGACATTAGTACCCATTATAACTTAGCTTCGTTACAAATCTTGTTACTTTAAATTATCTATGGTATAGTCCTTTAACAGAAAAGTCCCACTTTGATCCCTCCCAGCTTGAACAGACAAAACGCTTTTATTAATAGATGGTGTAAAAAGAGATTTTACCGTCAATGACAATTTTCGATGTTCGTGTTAGGCGTGCTGGTATGACGGTCATTATGCCATCGGAGACACCACATTTTGGCATGTGCGAATGTGACAACTAGCTGTCCGTGATGTCGTCTGTAATGGGAGACACCACGGGACGGACTCACTTTGTTTTTTTTTTTTATATGAGCGTATTCCGATAATCTTGGGCTTAATGGTTGGTCCGACATATCTGATGGCTACCTAGGAGAGCGCTCATAAGCTTAAAAATGTATCCCAAAACCCTACAACAGCCGCGGGTCGGCCTTAGCCTGGTCAACTTATGGTCATGATAAAGGAACACCATAGGTATTTGTCAATTTAATCTCCCACTAAAATTATATAATTACCCAATAGGTGTCGGTCCTGCCACCGTAACCCACAACAAGACCATATTCCACAACGCTCTGAACATCGTCAAAGTCTACGGTGGGGGGGACTGTCCAGAGAAGAGTCTGACAGGGCTCCAACTAGCTTTGAACGTCAGTCGACCTCGCTCTTTCGTATATGTGTTCACGGATGCTACCGCTCATGATCACAGACTGGTCAGGAAAGTGCTTGACTTGGTTCAAAGGAAGCAAAGTCAGGTAAGAACAAAGTTGTTATATTATAGTCAAAATGCACGGTGGAGGGGACTGTCCAGAGAGGAGTAACAGGGCTCCAACTAGCTTTGAACGTCAGTCGGCCATGCTCTTTCGTATATGTGTTCACGGATGCTACAGCTCATGATCACACACTGGTCGGAAAAGTGCTTGAATTGGTTCAAAGGAAGCAAAGTCAGGTAAGAACTAAGCTGTTATATTAAATACAAAATGTTGATGTCTCGACGGGGTGAGACATCAAAATTTTGTATTTCCCTTGTAATATTTCAAATAATTGAGCTGAAGAAAAGCCATTCGGCAGGTCTAAGATGCCGAGGGGTATTGCGAGATACTTACGGTATTACACAACGGTTAATAGTCGGTATTTTCTGTCAATTTATGATAATTTTAAACAGTTAAGTATCCACATTTGACAGCAATCACCGTCGCCCTATCCGTGCAACTTTTCTGTTTATCAACTTATATCAGATGACATTCGTGGATAACCAACTTATAGTCCTGCTTTTGTGTTGTATTGCTGCGCGTGACTTGCAGCATTGATACACAAACCTTGTATACCCACATTTTCACATTTTTCTACCGAATATTGCAGGTAGTTTTTGTATTAACCGGCCACTGCAACGATCTGAAAAAGCCTTCCTACCTCGTGTACCCGCAAATCGCTGCCGCCAGCTCAGGACAAGTGTTTTATCTGAAGAAGACCAATGTTCATAAGGTAACCAGTAACCTCAATACTTTAAGTAATTGGTTTTTAATATAAGTAACTATATTTAGCGAATAGGCATGGAAAACAAAAAAAAATCGACTTAGTCGGATTTGAACCTATAGGTATACGCCCTTCCGGGAGACCAATTCTAAGGTTAAAATCTAAACAGGTTTTGTTATTGTTTTGGATCCTTGACACAAATCTTCTTGCATCTTGCGTAAGTTAGCATTTCGTTTAAATGACGACGCGCACCAGTGAAATGAAATGCACCATAACCAGAACAAGTAAATAAGTAAGTTAGTCTTGGATAAAATATTTCTAATTGCAGGTTTTAGATTTTGTAAGAAGTTCAATAAAAGCCAGATCTGTTAACTTGGGCACTGTGACAAACCCGGCTGGATACAACTACACACGAGAGGTGAGTTAAACATTAAAAAAAAATCATAGTAAAATACATTGGCCCGATGTTCCATATAAGGAACATTCGATCTCGGGCCATTCATGTTACGAATTTTAGTACTTTGGTATTAACACGTTCGACTCCGGCAGCGTTTCACTGAGCCCTTAAGCTATGCCGGGCGAAATTATCGTAGTCACGTATTTGTGTCACTGGCATAGTTCATAGGTTAATTAGAAAATGACACAGATTTGTGTCATCGGCACTGTATAAAGGTAACATTTAATAAATTTCAAAAACTCAGATTTTGGAACCAACGCATAATTCGATTTAATATTTGAATAACATAACTGTACATTCAATCTAAAAAAAAAGTAAATTCGTTGTGAGAAGGCGTAAAAAGAAATAGGTGTAATAATTTTTTGATCACAGACGCTGTGTCACCGGCGCCGAACGTGTTAATGTAGTTATAATTATTCGCAAATTTCCAGATTCCTGTAGACAGATCGCTCGATGAAGTCACAGTTTCGGTGTCGGGTTCCAAGCCTAAAATTCAAGTGTTCAGTCCAACTGGGGAACAGCTGACAGGCCCACCCAAGCTGGTCACCACATTAGACTTGGCGGAGATTATGGTGAGTTAAGAGTAATAGTATTTATTTAATGAATAGTATAATAATGCTTAATCCAAAAATATACTAAATCAGGCGTGAATAAATCCCTGATATTCTTAAATAATTATCCTACGACTTTATATAGTCTCCTGCGTTCATTGACAATGCGTTGATAAAAATAAATGCTACCTACTTTTTTTAATTTAAGAAACAAATTCCATTGGAACAGTGTACATCGTATTGCACATTGGGCGGCACGAGGCAAGCTGTCCTTTATGAAACATTTCTAACTAAAAATGGTGAACCATCCGCGGTTAATGTTAAAATTTCGACCTCTCATTGAAAGATGTTGTAAATTGTAAAGCCTTTATTTATAGGTGGTGAAAGTCCTACAGCCTGAGCCTGGCAATTGGTCCATAACCGTTGGCAGTGAAGCGGAGCACTCCGTCAAGGTGGTGGGGTTGTCTAATCTGACGTTCCACCACGGGTTCTCTGTGCAGCGGCCAGGTTCGCCCAAGGAAACCAGTTACAGGCCGCTACTAGGTCATTCCTCACTTACTTATGTTCCTTACAGTATATATAAATACATACCTTGTCTTTTGCACGAGAAGGATTGATTCTATAGTTCCCACCCTAGCCCTGGTTGGAGATTACAAGACATTAAGATCTGTTTGCAGATATGTGCAGGTTTTCTTCCAATGTTTTCCTTCACCAGACAACATATGTTCCGAAATTCCAAGACGCGACTCACTCTCGCGACATCGGGATCTGAAGTTGAAATTTTTTACGGCTACTTGTATCCTAGCGGTCAGACGTCCGAACATGGATTACTTGGTGATTAGGTATTAAAAAAACAGTAATAGCTTTATACGATTTTAAGCTAACATGGTCATTTGAACTAAATTCAGTTATAGGTATAATTGTCTTTGATTCCATGAAAAACTTAGGCACTTCATGACAGACTCCTCGTGGTCTTAACTAACCGTTCTTCTCCAGGTGCTTACAATTTCATGATGCTATCACTAACACAGACAGACAATTCGATCCGTGTGTCCCATGCGGAGATACTCGGCCTCGACGGAAAGACATTATTTGAGATACCCTTGAAGGAGGTGGATGCTGCCAACAAGAGATATTTGGCTGAGGCCTTCATTCCACCTGGTGATCTCTTTTATATTGCGGTAAGTCGCAACGCCTTAGGGTCTTGCTACTGATGAAATCGCTTATGTGATAAGGCTCTTAGAATCAGACTTTGTTTTTTTTTTTTAGTTTAAAAGTCGTGTAGGTATTAGTGTCGGTCTGAAAGATGATTGCCTCTTTAATTAGAAAACTATCTACATAGCTACAAATTTTCAGATTAATGGAATCGACGAATACGGACAAGAAATACGCAGAGTTGGCGCAACGGCTATTCAGGCCAACGCTCCAGGTTATTATATCATTTATGTTTTTTGCATTTTTAATCCTAAAAGAAAATCTTACAGATTCAGGTACTATGCTGGCATTATGTATGTCTGTGTCGTTTAATAATTTCTAAGGGTCTAGTTCAAACCAAAATGTGCAAAATATTATTAATTTTTGTTTTACTTACAGATGCTCCGTATTTAACCGCTCCTGAAAAGGTAATTTTCTCAGAAGTATTCATGATTATTTATATAATGAATTATGTATTTACGGTTTTATAAAGTTTTATTTATATTTTAGTTACGTGCATTACGACATGATACAGTAATTCTTCAGTGCGATGTAGAGAGTTTGGTACCTGTAAACGTTTTTTGGACGAAGGACGGCAGGAGAATACAACCGCAAATTTCTAGCTTGTAAGTTTTATCAACATAGGACGTAATATCTTAATAATACCTTTAAAATTACAAAGTGTATGTCTCTTTTGTTTCGCCTTTCGCCTCATGACATAACTGTGTGCATCTATTACAGACAAAGCACGTCAGTTCCGTACGTAATACGGAACATGACGGAAGAAAATGTGGGCACATACGGCTGCACTGCCAGGAACGTAGCGGGAGTCAGGCAAACTACCACTCAAGTCGAATTAATAGGTAGGCAACTGTTATTTTTTCCAAAGAGTCATCGTAGTGCCGGCATGTCAAATATACCCGTTGGGCATAGATAAGCCCTGAGTTAAACTTGCCTGCATTTTCTTTGAGAGGGTAAGGTGCTCATTTACCTTAAGTTTATGGGAGACGAGTTATTTGGAGCCATTGTGTCCTGTTGTTAGTTTGATCACTAGCTTTGGCTCAGGTACAGATAGTTTCAAAAAATATAGCGTACAGATGATTGTAGGAAGATCCACGTCATAAAAAAACAGTCTGCACACTGTTTCTTACTCCCCATAACTGTGCAAATACATACTAATATTTTTTTTAAAGCCATTTAAAAACAATATATTTTTAGTGGAACCACCAGAAGTAACAATGTCGGCTAGCAGCGAGACGTTGACGGCGGGAGAAGATCTGTCTATATACTGCTCTGTGGTATCCGATATTGCATTGTCTAGATATCAGCTCACATTCACCAGGGCTAACTCTCAAAACGGTAAGGAATTAGAATTTTCGTGAAACGCGGAGGTTTACCCTCTACAGTAGTAGAAGGTCTTGAAAAAAAGAGTGTACGATTGTTAAAGCTTTGGCAGCACTCATGTAACACTATTAAAGTTGCAGGCCACCATAGACTTTGGTGATAGCACTGTCGTAAAAACACATTTATTTATGCGGTGCATCATTCATCGGTGCGCATGAGACATGAAGCGCGTTTCGATATTTGGTATTTTGCGAAACCTTACGGGAAGTGCTGATGAATCGTGACAAGGTCATATCATATCCAGAGGAAACAAAACCGTTTAAATTTTAAACTTTGAATCATCAATACATTTTTTTTTGTTGATACAAATCAAATTGTTTAATTAAATATTTTGACTTGTAATTAAAGTAGTAGTACAACTATATATAAATTGAAAATAGATGTCTTATATATAAGCTTAGCCGCGTAAGCTGAAGACACGAGTTCGATCCTCGGATTGGCCTTCGTCGGTGTTGGTCTTTTTCTTTAGTATATGACATCTATTTAACCAATAAATCATTTCATTTTCATTTTTTTTTTCAATTTATCATCAATACATACATTGGGCGCAAATATAACCAACCTTAAGAACTCATATGCCCCAATGTACCATATGTGTCCCATTGGTAAAATGAAGTTTAAGGAGATTTTTTTGAGAAATTATTATAAAATAGGTTCCAATATATTAGTAATTAAAATAATTCTTCCGGTTATGGACTTACTAAACTGTATTTGGATATTTTCAGGATCGTACTTAGACGTGGAGGCGACTAACGAAGGAGTCTACCACTTTAATAAAGTAATTAAGAAAGTAACGGAAAAAGACAGCGGAGTTTATTCGTGTAAAGCTGCTCATGAAGGTAAAAACTACCTACTTTATTGTATTACCTGTTACTTTTATCTTAAAACTAATACACCACCTATAATAATACACCCTCCCTCCCAGGTCCACACCCTCTCAGGTCCACATACCTTACTTGACGATTTGTACTTGGTAGCTATAAATACAGCCAAGATTTCTATAAGTTGAAAAAAAATAAGGATGCTACTTTCTGACTGCTCGTAATTCAAAGTAATTTGAGTGAAAAGCTCATATTTTTACATTGTTGAAAACGGAATACCGTTTTTTCAGGTGGCCAGGCATCAAAATCTATCGCCATCACTGTCACAAGTCTGCCCACAGCACATATACTAGGGCCCCATACTTTACCTAGAATCCTGCACTCTTCCATACAACTATTATGTATAGTGGAGTATTGTAATGAAATCCATTGGCTATATAATAATGGTATAGTAGAGAGACGTGCGGTGAATGGTAGTGATAATGCCGTGCTGGAAAGAGAGGTCGATGGCGATGGTGTATGGACGTGTACTGCTGTGAAGGGAGATTATAAAGGTCAGTCTTCTTCTTTGTAGTGTTTTCCCGGCTTATTCCAGGGAGCCTGGGGTCCGCTGGCAACTAATCCCAAGATTTGACGTAGGTGCTAGTTTTACGAAACCGTCTGCCATCTGACCATACGCAGAGGGTAAACTAGATGTTTTCCTTTACCGAAAAGCGATTGGTAAATATTAAATGATATTTCGTACATAAGTTCCGAAAAACTCATTGGTACGAGCCGGCAGGATTTGAACCCGCTCACAGATTATTCACCTGAAATGCCCAGCGCCCCAAATATAAAACAAGCCACAAAGACCCGCTAGCAGTTGGTCCTTACATAGTTTAACAACAAATTAGAAAATACCCAGTGAGTTCCAAAAACAATTGCTTTGGTGTTGAATCTGGAACATTTTAGCATTCAATCAGGTTAAAACTATGTATATTTAATTTGTACAATATATTGTACATCCAGCCGGACGGGCTTAACTAAATCAAAATCATATGACATTGAGATCTAATGAAATATTTGGCCTTTTCAGTGTCAGATTCCGTTCAAATAATAGGTCTAATAAAACCGGAAGTGGAAATAGATGGCGATAAAAATATAACCTTACTCAATGGCACCGCATACAGCATCAGCTGCTTGGTGAAAGCCAAGCCGGAGCCGCGGATAATATGGCACAGGGAAACAGAGACATTTCTTAACAACACAGTAAGTATGTAATCTTGCTATTATTTATACAACATGTGGAAATTTTTACACTGGTTATACGGAAAGAGTTGAGAGTGCTTTAGAATAATATTGTTCTAAATCATTTTTGAAATGCCTTTGCGGGAAAAAAAAATTAAGGATCATGATAGCCTAAGCATATCTTGGATTTATAGTTATATTATAATATTTACTAATTCAGGTTTCAGTAATATCGCCCAACGTCTACAGAAGCGTCTTAGAAATCGATAGCAAGACGGTTAAGGTGGATGGAACTTACTTCTGCTTCGGAGAAAATGCGGCAGGCATTCATCAGGATTCCGTGACTGTCAACGTTAGGACATCTATGAAACTGGTGCAAGGATTTTCAGGTTGAAACTGACACAAGATTTATTCATTTCGTATCCATTTAAATATCCTTTAAAATTAGAAGAATGTAAGAATCTTACGCAGATTAAAAGCTTAAAAGATACGCAGATACCGAGTTGGTGCAATGTTTTTTTGAAGGGCAAACTTTATCATAAATTGCAATATAATGGTTTTAAATAGTTTTTATGTTGGATATGGAATTTATGATATTTTTTTATTTCAGATGTTTCAACGCAACTGTACTCCGACGTAACTTTACCATGCGAAATAGATTCATACCCTACCGCCCATATAGAATGGTACCACAACGCCACTGAAATAAATAGTAAACACAACATACGTAGTTCTAAAGATAACCCAGCCCTTGTTATTGAAAGAGTCGACTTTGAGGACCTGGGTCTTTACGTGTGTAGAGCTAGTAATGGGTATGAGGAACTAGTTGTAAATGGGACTTTAAGTGTTTATGGTCTGGGTACGTATTTTGATTTTTTAACGAGCTTTAGTAAGATTTACTAGCTTCTGCCAGCAACTTTTTTCCTCTAGACTTCGTTGAACCCTTTATTCCAAGTTGTAAACTATTTGTGGGTAAAATTTTATCCAAATCTGTATAAGTCAAAACATATACCAACAATATTAGTAATGTGTTCATTTTATTATTTCGGATTTTACATTACACTAAGACCGAATGTAACATATATGGAACATCTGGCCGAATTTTTTTAAATTATTTAACGGATTATTACTAAACATTTAACAGATTTTTAATTCATTAAAAAATCAAGCAATCAGTATAATTATAAAATATTCATAAAACTTTTTTTTTCAGAGACTCCTACGTTGTCTAAGGAACCAGTCACTAAGGTATCCATGAAAGGAAATTCTACAATTTTAACATGTAGGTGAGATTATGTATCGTGAAATATATAGAGCAAGCAAACTCATTCCCTATCTTTCCAAATACATATTTATTTTAATGACCATTTCTTATATTTACGTACCATCTTTCTATCACTGACCAAACTTCTCAGGAACTCAATTTTAGAAAGTCTATTAATCATCTCATCGTGTAAGCACTTCACCTTATTTATCTTACAAAATTTAAAGAGTCCGGACAGCTTCCCCGATAAATTCGATTAAGAAAATTAATAGATAATTACCTTTTTTTCAGCATTTTGAAAGGAAATCCCACGCCAACAATAACATGGCAATTCCTTCCCGATTCCTCAAATGAGTTTAGTTACCTATTAAGTAACATGATTACAAGTGAGGACCTGTCTAAAGTCACCATATCGAATGTTACTATGGAGCACGCTGGCTTGTATCGGTGCATTGCGGACAATGTCATGGGCAGAGATTATTATGATGTGACGTTAGTTGTTCAGTGTAAGTTTTATTTATTACACATAGAATTTCTAGTTTAAATCACATCGAACACGACTAATTCTCTGAAAGTATGACACTATTGCCGCCTATCCACAGCGATACGTTTGGTACCAATAAAACAAAACACAAACTTAATAAATAATAATAAATAATAAATAAATATTATGGGACAATCTTACACAAATCGACCTAGTCCCACGGTAAGCTCAATAAGGCTTGTGTTGTGGGTACTAGGCGACGATATATATAATAGATAGATACATATAAATACTTAAATACATAGAAAACATCCATAACTCAGGAACAAATATTCGTGATAAACACACAAATAAATGCTCTGACCAGGATTCCAACCCGGGACCTCCTGCTTCGTAGGCAGGGTCACTACCAACTAGGCTAACTAAGGCTAAACTTGCGTTATTGAAACTGCTTTATCCCGAAACTTATCTTTGAATTTCCACTAGATCCTCCAGAAATTAAACATAATGAGAAACAAGACAAACCCTTAGAAATCAAAGCTGGACAACCTTTGACACTATCATGCCAGGTAGGCGGCGTGCCCAAGCCATGGGTCACGTGGACCAAGGACCAAATGCCAATAGGATTTACCAAAAATATGTAAGTGATTCACTTATAGTTAATGTTTTGTTTGTACTATATGACACATATATCCCTAACCAGTTCATTGAAATCTTAACAAATCCTATAGGTACGCCCTATAGCTGTTCATCAGTACAGCCCTAACGTTTGGGGCGAAAGTAAAAAAACAAACTTTTTTATTTTTTTAGGTATTTAACCAAGGACAACGATTTGGTGGTAGAAAAAGTATCAGAATATGATTCGGGATTATTTACCTGCAATGCTACTAGCTTACTAGGATCTACACAGAAAAACTTCACAGTAGTTGTTTTCGGTAAATAAATAAGTTGCAGAATTTCGATTCATTTGATATAAAGTCTAAAATCTATTCTTTTTTGAAATATTAAATCTTGCTATATAAAGAAGCGATTTCAGTTCCTCCAAAAATAACTTCACCGGGAATCGAACCTGAACAACAATTTGTGGAAGGGCAGCTCGTTGAACTGCCGTGCCGAGCCGTTGGACACCCTAAACCGGAAGTCAGGTGGCTGCAGAACGGAAACGAAGTTAATGACGAACGGAAATATATTGATGAGTTTGGGATGAGGTATGTACAATCTGATAAGCTGTCAATGCACCGCCGAAACTACTGGACTAGAAAGTTAGAAACATGACATTTTCACCAAAGCTTTCTTCGATGAGGTACGCACGAGATACGAAGGAATTTTTGGAAACTCCACTCCTACATGGGTACAAAAAGGGTTGACATTTTGTATGAGAGAAAGGTTTTTAGAGATAGAGAGTTACAACTTTGTGATAAGATTCCTTATTAAAATACAAAAAAGCCGTTTTTAAGCGCATGGGTGAAATATGGCCGATTAGTGTCGTTAAATAATGTTAAATTTATATAGTAGTAGCCACTACTTACTACTTTTTCTAACGACACAAATCAGCCATATTTGGCAATTTATATAGTAGTAGCCACTACTTACTACTTTTTCTATAAATTTTGTATAAGTTTGCTATTTTTTCCCAGTGAACCTTGTTAATTGTTGTTTTGATTAAGTTATTCTTAGTTTTCATGTTTTAGATTTGTGGCGAATTTAACGGACTTTGGTGAATACAATTGTATTGTTAAAAACAAGCATGGTAATGCAAGTTTCAACTATAACGTTTATATTTGGGGTAAGTCAAATAATCCAATCGAAATGAAAATTCGAAATGCGGCGAAATGAAATTCTGCGATAAGTTGGTTGGGAAGTCATAAATAAAATCATTTATTTTCAAAATATATACAGTAAGTGTAACTTACCTAGCAACCCCTACCTAGCTTACCTAGCTTTTACCTTGGGAAGTGATTTTCGACAAAATTATTTCCGGCTATAATTTAGATAACCAATTAGTCCACTTTCATTTAAGACGTAAGTGCAATCCCTACTCGACAGTTTAAAAAAGTGTACAATAACAAATTGTTTTAGTTCCGCCTTCGATTGAACCTCCTCTGCAGATCGACACGGCAGCCCTCATAGGCTCTGATATAAGTCTCAACTGTGATGCTGTGGGCTTCCCATTGCCGGTAATATACTGGGAGTTCAACGGCACTGTTATAAGCAACAACAATACCATTATAAGGTAAGTTATTTAATTTAGTCTGCCCAACGATTTCAGGCGCAATAGAAAAGGTCGTTATTAAAAATTGGCCCGATTCATATTTTGAATTTCCTGCCTTTTTGGTGACAGAAATAGATGACCAGCGCGTCAGATACATCCTTCAGGCAAGCAGGAGGAAATAAGCCTATTTTCTTTATTTTTAATAACTTGAGGACAAAGAGCCCTTAGCAACATCTAACATAAGAAAGTACTTCTTAAGTGGAGTCTCAAGTTATATTGAGAATTTTGCATAGAAAACTCCCGTGAGTATTAGATATATTAATATACTTATATCGGGTTACTCACGTCTATGAAGTCGAAAATAGCTCGACATGTTTCGGAACGGTCCGTGTCCCATAATCATGAGTGAGAAGCGCTTGCGGCGATTGCTCTGCGCCCACTGCAATCGCCGCAAGCGCTTCTCACTCATGATTATGGGACGCGGACCGTTCCGAAATATGTCGAGCTATTTTCGACTTTATAGACGTGAGTAACCCGATATAAGTATATTTATATTGAGAATTCACCACTAACAATGTGCTACCCCATACTCAACCTATCATTTTTGAGCAGAAATGTCTGCGGACATTACCAAATTTCTCAGAAAAAAGGAAAGGAAGGACTCCACTTGCCGATTAAGAAGTACTTTCTTACGGTAGATGTAGGGATATGGCGGAGAATTTAGGGGCCACGGGTGTGGTCTCGATAGCTGAGTTAGAAGAGCGATGAGCTGGTATCTCAGAGTCGCGGGTTCGAGTCCCGCCCAAGGTCATGAACATTTCCATGTTTCCTTTCTTTTTGAGACAAAAGAGCTCATTTGTTCTAAATTAGGTCGGGATAATCGAATTCCATGGATCTGATGGGCAGTACTATTAATAAGTATCCTAATAGCATTATGCATATGAACAAAAAATATTTAAATTTGAAAACCTTTTCAGTTTCAATGATAACGGAAGAATAAATATCACAAGTTTGAGCGCAAAACAGGAAGGTGTATATGCTTGTCTGGCTGAAAACATCGCCGGTGTTGCAAGGAAGACTTTCAATTTACATGTCAACGGTAACTAGAGACTCGCCCATTTCTTTTGATACGGCCACTTACTTTCTTTTTTCTCTTCTTCTCTTCTCAGTCGTTTACTCTTGACAGAGTAGTCGTGGTCACACGTGTTTCCCTGCATCGTCTCACTACCGCTCTCCATCTGTCTCTGGTGGAAGCTTGCCTTGCGCACTCGTTGAGAGACTCTTGGGTTAGCGCCTTGATCTGGTCGGTCCAACGCAGAGGAGATCGCCCTCTGGATCTGCAGCCATCGACTCGGCCCTTCTTTTTTCTAAGCTTATTTAAATGTCCCACTGCTGGGAACCCTTTGATCTCTATCGCTCCCGATTTTGAGCTTCCCCTGGCCAGTGGTAACAAAAGGTGTCTAAGTCGCAAACCCAGATGGAGATGGCGGCATTCAATTTAATTATTCAAATAAATATGTAAGTTCGCTTTCTAAGTCTGAATGTTTAAAATAATCTAAATCCCGATCTTTGTCTAAAATGTATCAATTTAATTTAGAACCGCCCAGGATTTTAGAAGACAACTACACCGGTCCATACATAGCGACAGAAAAGGACCTACTGCTGAAGTTGACATGTAAAGCTGCCGGCAAACCTAGGCCATACATCTACTGGATGAAAGACAACGTGTATCTTGATAAAGGTAACTCGATCCTACCAACTGCGCCAAAATATTTACTGTGGAAACAGTCTTTTCTTGTATTCTTTTAAGGGTTGATTAAAAGGAAACAGCAGGCCTACCACGAACATCGAAAATTGGCATTGACGGAAAAACCTCTTTGTCACTGTAATATGCAAGTGTGACGGAGATGGACATATAAATTCACAATCGTTCGATTTTCGTGATACTAGCCCAGGTGTGCGTGGGTGTGGATATATTAAGGCGTTTGTGTAGGTATGACTGTTTTGTGTGTGTGTTGTAATAAGGACTGTTAATTCTAAGATCCCATTATTAATTTACTTATTTTAGGTATCGTAAAATGTGGTTAGGTCTAGATAACTATGTCCTGCTCACAAGCATTTAAAGTATACGTTTTAAATAATTGTGTATTAATAATGCGTAATGATAAGATAAGATAAGATAAGATTTATTTATAACATCGTTACAAGTCAGTTTGTTCATAGGTATTGTAAAAATAACGTCTATAAAATACATCAATATTAATTATTATTATGTACATACTTTGGTCATGTAGGTACTTATCACATTTAAGTATTTATTTTACACAAAACGGGTAGATAAACTACGCTGCATAAATATTGGTTTTAACATACTTCGTTAATGTCATAGAAACAAGACTGCAAAAGCCATTTTCTTAACCTATTTTTAAACATTTGTGAGGAAGGTGCATCTCTAATACTGTCCGGCAATTGGTTATATACCTGAGGGCCTAGAATGTAAACAGACCGTTTAGTTTTGGCGAGCTTGTGGCACACGGGGGCGAGCTGGCCCGCGTTCCTATTGCTACGCAGACAGTATTTGGTATTGATTTGTTCATTCGCGAACTTCTCTATATTTGTGTGTGTGAATGTTGCTACCTGTTGTATAAGTAAACATGGTAGTGTTAGGATATTATACTTAACAAAGTACTCGCGAGCAGAGACATCGTCAGGAACACCTGCTATTACTCTAACGGCTCGCTTTTGCAGCACGAACACCCGGTGCCAGTCAGCTGCCATGGCCCAGAGCTCAGTTCCATAAGAGATAAGCGAGTGCACTGTGGCAAAGTAACAGCTCCTGACGACGTCCACGGTCGCAGTGCTGGCGAGGCGCCTCAACGCGTAGTACGCGCTGCCCAGCCTTGCGCACAGCTGGTCAATGTGCGTGTCCCACCGTAGCCCACTATCTATAGTGAAGCCGAGGAGTTTTGTTTCCGTCACCTGCTGGACTGCATTATCACCCGCGCACACCGTCAACGACTGAGACACGTGACCATTAAGCCTGAACTTCATACAAAAAGTCTTACTTTTGTTCAGGGCTAACCCGTTGGAGTTAAACCATTGGCTCAGTTGGTGAAGGGTACTGTTGACGTTCGTTTCCAGCTGCTGATGGGATGCGCCGGTGACGACTGCCGTCACATCGTCAGCATACATATAGATTTTGGATCCTTTTATGACCTGTGGGAGGTCATTCAGGAGAATGCTGAAAAGGGTATTCGAAAGACACGAGCCTTGGGGTACTCCGAGAAGGCATTTCATCTCCTCGGACCTCACACGATCGCCATCACCTACAACCACTTGGCACCTGTTAGACATAAAAGACATCAGTAATGCCAGTGCTGGGCCACGGACACCATAGTGTCCGAGTTTGCGCGCGATGAGGCGGTGGTCGGCGGTATCAAAAGCGCGCGAGAGGTCGCAACACACCACGGCCACCTGCAGCGCGGACTCTCGCGCGCTCAGCACCTCCCATACTACTTCACGCACAAGGTCGGTTGTAGAACGCCCTTGCCGGTATGCGAATTGTTTCTCCGAAAGGGTAAATTGTGGGATCCAGAATGACAACAATTTACAACAAGACTACAAGTTAAGGCCGACTTCTAATATTTTACTTATGGCGGGTACCATAGATATAGGGCGATAGGAATTTAGGGCTGCTTTGGAACCTTTCCCTTTATACAACGGAGTGACTTTAACTTTTTTAAGACTTGCCGGGATTATGGAGTGACGTATGCAGGTATTATATAGCTCTGTAAGTACATAGGACAACGCTGGGCCTACGTACCGGAGGATGCTGGCAGATAGGTCATAGATGTCGGTGCTGTTTTTAGGAGCAATGTGTATGCGAAGTATGGATTCCACTTCGCTTGGCGAGAAAGGTTTCAATCTTAAGGAGCGGTCACACTCGGCAATATTGTTCGCTAACAACGAGCAGTCGGTGTCGGGAGCGGGTGCGCCGCATTTAATAGCAGCTGTTATAAATTCCGCATTTAGTGCGTCGACTGCTTGTTGCTTAGAGGCAAACTTCAGCCCGTGATCGTCCCTCACGACCTCCGTATAGTCCATACGCTCACGACTCTTACGACCTAACTCTCTGTTTATGACTTCCCACATACTTTTACACTTATTTGGGGCATTTTTGATGTGTTCACTGTAATAATCGGTCCGTTTACGTTTCAACATTAGGTTGTATTTGGTGGTTAAGTTATACGACCAATCGGCAATATTTGTGTCTAAGGGAAATTTCGCCTTAAGATCAGCTACGTCATGCATGAAGAATTTAAGATTCAATATTTCTATATCAATCCAAGGACATTTACTTACACCGTGTTTAGGCACCTTTTTAGGGAAACATATGTCAAGATGATAAGTAAGTAGGTTAATTAAAGAGGTTGATAATAATTGGCAGTCTCCGCAGCTATTTCTTACGACCTCCGGCCAATCAATTGATTCCAAGGCAGCAAAAAAACATATTTTGTTTAAACATAATAATTAAACGGGTCTAACGCGAATTAATTTGTTTACCTTATTTACCGACGTTTAAATATGTGTTTAAATCGCGAAAGTTTTAAATGTTACATATTTTGTTGTTGAAATTCATAATACGCCTAGGTATTGATGCGCATTGTGCAGGCGAGTTGTTTACGAGTGTTATTTTCTGCGCTGTATGGTCGCTCAGGTGGGTGGTTACGCAATCACTATACATACGGTCGGGACAAATATTTGAATAAACGTGGTCTAATAAAGTTGAACTGTCGTTCTGTGTTCGTGTCGGGAAGTCGATGTGTTGAGTAAAGTTCTGGCATGATAAAATGTCTAAAACCCGCTTTTTATTGGACGAATTTACTAGAAAATCTATATTTGTGTCACCCATTATAATTGCATTTAATCCCTCGGAATTTATTTTCGATAATAAATTGTCAAATAGATTAAAATATACAGAGTCATTCGTACAGTTAGAATGATATATTGCTACTATTAAAATATTATGACCGATTAGATGGGTTGCACATACATCAAAGACTTGTTGCACAGACATACTAGTTATATCCGGCCTGTTTACGGCTTTTAGCCCGGACCGTGATGACCTAATGACCTTCGTCCTAGTGTTTTCCCAGCCTGGGGTTCACTTTGGCATGTAATCCCAAAATTTGGCGTAGGCACTAGTTGTACGAAAGCGACTGCCATCTGACCTTCCAACCCAGAGGGTAAACTAGGCCTGATTGGGATTAGTCCGGTTTCCTTACGATGTTTTCCTTCACCGAAAAGCTGTATATTGGTAAACATCAAATGATATATCATTTTATTTTGTGTATTAATAATGATAACGCTCGGTGTACCCCTTACATTTATTAGCAAAATAATTAACACATTAAAAAAATTTAATAACACATAAACAAAACGTATTTATACATACTTAATGCCTATACCTATTTATATTTATCTACTTTGTATGAAAAAAAAAAAATTATATATTTAATATTAATTTTTTTTTAATATATATATTAGCATAGTAACAAATAAATATGGAAGTGTAATAATTAACAACGTGTTAAGAGTTTTAGGCCGCCCGTACTGGAAGCGAGGACCTATAACTTCAAATAATAGTAAAAAAAAAAAAAAAAAAATACCCCTTACATTTCATTAAATTGTCGAAAGGGCATTTGCGTGTTGGCTTCGGCTCTGCGTACGCCTCCCAAAGGTCCGGAACACCATTGTCCCGTGATGAGAAAACATAATATTATATCTTTAAATATTTTGATGTTGTGTAAATTGCATAGATTTATCTTATCTTATTTAAATGTGCAGTAAAATCTTACAGACAGCAGATACGACGTAGAGACCGACGGGACCCTGACAATTAAGTCACCATCTGAGGAATTGAGCGGGTTCTACACATGCTTAGCGAAAAACACTGTCGGAGTGGCTAATAAAACCGTGCCTGTTGAAATTTATTGTAAGTACTTATTACAGCAGGCCTCACCTCCTTAGTTCCCGTGTACAATTTTTTGTACACATCCTGCAATCTAATTTGTTTGAGTAACAAAGCGTTCCAATAAAAAAAATCAAATAGCTATTTAAAATATAACTAACAAATGGATAACTGATTTAAATTATCATAAAATGCTGACAAACTGTAGTCTTATCCAGTAAGTATCACGGTATCCGCTTGGCATCTTAGCCCTGTAAATCTACCTTCATTGGGTGACAATTGTCACATTTTTTTGGCTACTTTTGTTTTTTGCAGCTCTGCCTTCGAAACTTCAGGCTGATGAGACTCAATCCACTATCACATTTGTAGAAGGGACCAATGTATCTGTGGAGTGCCCAATAAAGACCTCGCGTAACAGCTCTGTCACATGGTATAAGGTTCGATTCCATTATAAGTAAGCATGTAAATAGTCTTCATGAAAACTGATTAAAATTAAATTATGTTTCGCCTCGTCGCGACAGAAATACCTGTCTCTTTCTATCAATCCGTAGTTATAATGTTGGCTAATGTTAAGTTATGTACAGTAAGTTGCAGAGGTAGTGGACCTTACAAACAAACATTCTTTGTTTGGTTCTTTATCTCTATAGTTGACTGTACACCATAGGCAATATATATCGATACATAAGTTTGAAGCGATAAGCAACTTGATAATAACGCATTATTTTCAGAACGCAAAAGTTATAACGCACGGCCTACTCTCCCTCCCCAACATATCTCGCCTCAACGAATCCACGTTTGCCTGCGTAGTAACTAACGCTGTAGGCTCAACGCACACTATAGTGACCATCGCCGTGGAGTGGCCTCCGAGGTTCATGGAGGGAGAGGCGGGGGGTGTGGCGGCGGTGCGGGGAGAGGACCGGTGGCTGGAGTGCGGGGTCGATGCTAGACCGAGCGCTACGGTAAGATAGACTAATAGTATATTACTGCAGAGGCCGTGAAGTAAGGGATTGCAGGACGAGTTTGTGGTAGACGGATTAAACAATTTTAATAATTCCTCACAATGTTTGAGAAAAGCACTATACAATCCTCGGCCGGAAGAGAGATTGCAGGACTTGTTTAATCCGCTACCACAAACTCGTCCTGCAATCCCTTACTTCACGGCCTCTGCAGTAATGTACTATTTATTATACAAGGGGGCAAAGTTGTACCCGAGCAAGCGAAAGATTCCAAAATTCAGCAAGCGAAAGGTTAAATAACTGGAATCTTGAACTTACGAGGGTCTCAATGCACGAGAGTAGAACAATCTTTGCCGCCGAGTGTAATACAACATTTTTCCCCTCACTATCGCGAGGAAAATAAAGACTACATACAATTACAAATCTTATGTAATTTATCTTGAAGAAACCATTCAAATTTCAATTTCATAATTTGTCATAGAGTACGCACCTGGCACTTTGATATTACCAACAGCTTACCAAGTACGGGATAAGACTTGACCAATTTAAGGTGTGAACTCCGATTGCGCATATTTACTATGGGCATATAGGACTCGCTTATACTGGACGCGTGGTAAGTGATAGGAACAGCAAGGTCAAATTACTGTCCCCACATGTGGATAAAATGCGTTTTTCCACGCTAGTTTTAAAGGACAAAACAGCACTTTCCGAGCTAGTGAGGGGAAAATATATAAAATAGATATAGCGGCAAATGTGCAGTGACCGCGAGTTGTCTTATATGCTCTCTCTAGTAGTTGGGGTGGTCTGTGGTTGGTCCTTATACTCCTTATCACACTCATTGCCTCTTTCCTCTGCAGATAAAGTGGCTGGCCAACTCTCGAGTAATTTTAGGCGAAGACAAATTTCGTCTGAAGCTGATGAATCTGCAACTACATCACACAGGAGTATACAAGTGCATAGCCACCAATAGGCATGGCACTGTGGTCAGACAGTTCAATTTAGATGTCCTAAGTAAGTGGTGCAAGTAACATCTCTTGAGAATATCATCTCGATAACTATTGTGACACTTTGTTCAGAGACTAGGAACAGAGGGACACTCTGTATATCTTGTACACACGCGTTCAAAATTGCATGGACAGTTTATGAATGAATTCATTCATAAATTGCCCATGCACTTTTGAACGCGTGTGTACTTACTCAATAACCACTAACCTGTAACTTACATCCTTGGTACGGGTTGTCCTCGAAATTCGTAATAGCGTTTTCCTAAAATTACTTGTCCCAGATCATAATCCCTAACGATCAATTTTCATAACGTATCTTTAATGATTGCCTAAAAACGACAAAACACAGAATCTGAATCGCTGTTAGAAAAGTCGGCTAGGTTAGAACTAGGGATGTCACGAATGTCAGTTCTATTACGTTCGCGAATGCGAATGCGAATATTTAGAATGCGAATGTGCGAATGCGAATGCGAATATTAAGGAATGACACTAAAAACTCAACGTACGTCATCACTTTTTAATCATTTTATTTAACAATCATGTAACATGAAGGTTCAGTATGGTTGTTTATTGTTGGAACATTATTAATAATCAAAATTTGCGCATGCGCGAGTCGGCGTCTCGGCGGCAGGCGGCCGGCGCGGGCGAAACTCGCCACGACTTGTACATATTCGCATTCGCAAAACATTCGCATCGTTTGATGCGAATGCGAATGTTGATACGAATATTTAAAATTATGCGAACCATTCGCATATGCGAATGCGAATGCAAATATTCGTAACATCCCTAGTTAGAACTGTGACCTCACACAGATAGAAATCGCTGCTAGAAAAGTAGTTTAAGGGCATTTTCAAAAATAGGGCACCATTTTAATTTTTTTTTTAATATAGGAAGTTTTGGGTTTTTTATAACCAGAATCACGAGCACTATTGATTTAAACAAAGAAAAAGAGTGTCCCGTTTTTTTTGGTCAGCTTTGTAACGCATTTTTTCATACATTTCGTATGGGCCGTTACAAAACTGACCATTTTTTTTTGTATGGAAAATCGAGGACCAACTTCGTTGAAAAAGGTGCACATTTTTCTGAAAATGCCCTTAAAACAATGTTGGGGAAAACAATATTAGGGCATATGACTTTAGGACAAATAATAAAAAATATGTTTTTTTTACGCATGGAGGACAATGAGCATTAAAATAATTCTATATTTTCCAGTACCGCCTTTCATATCGGAGTTCGATGTATTAGACGTCCAGCTAAAGGTAGGGATGAACGCTACCCTGGACTGCAACGCTAAGGGATCGCCTCAGCCCATCATTGAGTGGACATACAGGTATTATTAGTCATCTTGCCTTAGGTAACTCTAGTTACCAGCCATATCCACTATATCCTAGCTAGACAAAAGGGTTCACTAAAAAGTTAGTGAGCGTGAGCGGTTACTAGTTTTTTGCGATACAAATTGTATGGTTTTATAGCGTAATTTGACTTACTTACTGCTTGTTACGAATAGCTTATGTATCCATATGCGTACACTGAGAACGTAAGAACGTACCTGAATCCGTAAGTGGCACGCTGCGGACTGTGGCTCTGCTGTGCGCGTTGAAAAATCCATTGGGTTGGTTCAGAGGGTGATCTTTCGACATCGGTCTTAGCGCATGACTGTGTTTAAATTTATTTAGACGATAATAAAAAATACAATAAATAATATATCACTGAGAATCTAACTTTAGTTATTTTATTTTTAGCAACTCCAACTGGCAACTCGTCAACTCTTCACTGACTATTACCAATGTATCCAACACATCTGAAGGTCTGTTCCGTTGCTCTGCACGCAACTATGCTGGCGCGGCGCACATAGTGTACAATGTGGCTATTGCAGCTCCTGCAGTTATTGAGGAGATAGTACTGTATAAAGAAGAAGGGAGTACTGTGGGAGGACATGTGGAACTTGTGGTAAAGTGAATTGAACACTGATGTATTTTAGTCGCTACGCGCGACATGTTTCGGAGAGAGGATTCGGAGGCGTACTTTGAGGTTCGCCGCGCGCATCGCCCTCGATGACAAAACCTACTAAAAATACGCGAGTGTTAAACACAATTTATTACTATGAGTAGAAAAACTTATATACATTTATTCATTTATTTAAACTTTATTGCACAGTAAATAATGTACAAAAGGCGAACTTAATGCCAGAAGGCATTCTCTACCAGTCAACCTTTGGGCCAAACAGAGATCAAAATTTATAGGTGCGGGAAGTTATTATGAAACACCAGAAAACAAAAAACTTAAATAATGTAAGTAGCGTTGTTGTTAAACTGGATTTAAAAAACGCTTTCAATTCTTTGGAAAGGGACACCTTAAAATAAGTTAGTGATCACATCCCCACACTTTATCCGTTTCTTTATCAGGCATATCACAGACCTTCTAACCTCTTTTATGGATCTGACCTTATTCTTTCTCAAGTAGTTACTCAACAAAGCGATCCTCTAGGTCCCTTGATTTTTAGGGGCGACTTTAGTTTTTTAATTACTGTTTGTATAGCAAACAGTAATTAAAAAACTAAAGTCGCCCCTTAACATCTGGTATCTAGACGATGGTACCATTGGCGGTAGACCTGAGGAAGTCGAGCAAGACCTACTTTTCTTGCTGCCTCGCCTGAGAAAGTTAGGGCTGGAAGTAAACACATCTAAGTGTGAGTTTTTTCCATGTGGTGCTCAATCGTCTTACCATTTTTCATAACTTTACTCCCTGGACTTAGACAGCTTAACCCCAATTCTTTTCATCGGCGTACAAATAAAAACAGCAGTTAATAAAATTAAATTTATATAGATTGAGAATATTAAGGGAGAAAGAATACCTCGTAGAAATTGCATCGATTCGTGGCAGTTTACATACTTGTTATTTGTGTCAAAAATATCATAACATTGGCGAACCGAGTCTTTATATACAGAAAAAAATTGTCTCTGTGCATGACAATACCTGGAGTATTGTCACATATCTTATCTAGTCAACATTGTTAACAAGAAGTTTGAATCCGGTTCGAAGGACCAAAATAAAACTGTAATTTTCAGGTTGGCAGCACTGCCCGGTTATCTTGCAAAGCTTCCGGTCGACCTACCCCCAAAATACAATGGATTAGAAACGGCAAAACTATAAGCGAAAACCTCCCAGACATCAGCTATGCGGACTTGGTGTTCGATAATGTGAATATTAGTAGTTCTGGCATGTACGCTTGTGTCGCGAGCAATGAAGGGGGAATGGATGATTGGAGAATCAAGGTAGATGTGCTAGGTGTGTAAAATATAATTAAGGGCTTTAAAAACATTATTTACGGAAAAATCACCGCATTGCGATTCCAAACTGCCGCTCTGAGCCACGGACCCAGCGTTCCATCAACTGAACTAGCGATGGTAAAGAGATTAACAAATATTTCCAGTATATCGTTGACCGTAGGTCCAATCAGGGTAACGGACACGCATTTGCATATCCTTTACCCTAATTGAACCTACCAAAAGGAAAAAAACTGAATACTTATGGGATCACTTTACTGTCCGTCCGTCCGTCTCTCTGTCAAGATCCTTTATCTCAGGAACGCGTAGAGGTAACAAGTTGAAGTTAATACAACATACACAGGTCTGCGGTCCCTTGAAGCTGTGAAAAACCCAACCATCTACGTCAACGCAATCAAAAGATACGGCCGTTTATGTCGCATTTCCCATACATTTACAATGGGTATCAAAATGTATAGGGTACTTCCCTATACATGGGCCTATAGATGGGCATCTTTTGTGCGGAACCCTCGGTGGGCGAGTCCGACTCGCACTTGGCCGGTTTTTTCCTCTTTACCAACACGGTTTCCAAGATAAGACTTTTGATTAAATACAACCGCAGTAAAATAGTTCCATAAACTCGAATTAATCATTAGGAGCTATTAGATATGCCACAAAGGTTTCGTATCGAAGATTAAAAAGGCTTTGTCTTGACACATTACCTTGTTTTTCAGAACCACCTAAAATATTCAAAACCCTTTTCCGAAACTGGAACACTACGGAGACAGAGTCGAGACTGGAGGTGTTATCAGGACAAGCATTTAATCTTCACTGCCATCCGTACGGAAACCCCATGCCTGAAGTGTACTGGTTTAAAAATGGTATCCCTTTGAGGTAAATTGTACTTTTAATTTGTACTTTTAATTTGTCAATTACGACTATAACGTTACTTTACTATTCCACCACACGTGCTAGTCAATTAGTGCGAATCCGTTTTACTTACTCACGTTTTTGTATGCAACTAATTCTCCCAACTCTGCAAAGTCAGCAAATTGTCAATTACGACAATAACATTACTTTAGTATTCCACCAAACGTGCTAGTCAATTAGTGCCAAACCGTTTTAGGTACTTACTCGCGTATTTTTTGTTTCTCGCGTAATTCTCCCAACATCCCGCCTCTGCAAAGTCAGCAAATTTCTTATCTGGTCATCATCACATCTATCTAAGGGCCAGATGCCCCAGCCACAGGCGAGGAACTGATTAACGTTATTCTCCAGAAATTTTCATTTCCCTCATGCTCTTCTAGCGTCTTGTCTTAATTTTCACTACCCTGCACAAATTCCCATATGTTATCAACCATTCCAGATTGTTCGACGAAAGCATGGTATCCACGGACTTCGGCGAAGTGATCCAATCGCGCGAGGCTCGACACGATCAGAGTGGGAACTACTCGTGTATCGCCAGGAACAGTGTTGGGAACACCAGCATCGTGTACTTGGTTGACGTCTTGGGTATGTTATGTTATGGCGGGACACTCGGCCGAGCGGGCTGTCGAGTACCTAATACCCTATTTCCCAGTTGCTGGAGCTGCAGGTCATTGTCCCGGCGGCATTCCGTCCTTCTATATACCCTGTTCTCCTATAGTACTGTAGGACGTCTCTAAGAGCTTCTTTTCCTCCAGTGCATCCTTACCAAACACATATCGCAGTGCCGCATACATAATGCAGGACATGCTAGCTGGTTTCCTCGAGCCGACAGACGTCTTGGGTTAGGTTAAGTAAGTGAAGATTAGGTTGCCAACCCAGTCCTTGAGCCGTGACAGAAGCCGGAAAAACGCTAGGTATCTTGATCAATTATAATCCTCATCAGCCTATATTCTGTTGGGGCTGAATTCGGATCGAGGAAGTGATCCAATCGAAGCCCGACAGGAACAGAGTGGGAAATATACTTGGTGTTTAATGGATCCCACTTTTAGTGTAGCTGGAAAAATACAGGAGTTGGAGTTTTGAATCCACGACATCCATTAAAATAGCTTCATACTATTGATGCCTTGCTGCTTGGCTACCAGTTTCAGTGCACATATTGGCTGGCAAACTTTGTCAGGTAGCAGTAGAATGTAAATATATATGTATAAGTTCTCTTGGAGGCATACTAGTGTAAGCGAAATTTCTTGGGAGGATACTTGTGTACGGGAAATCTCTATGCCCTTCAGACAAACGGCCCCAGTCAATGCACTTACATAAGGAATTCTATGGTTTTCAGTGCCACCACCGCCTTCCAAAGACTCCCACGCCGCGGCCATCCGGGTTGGTAGGCCTCTGACACTGACCTGCCCTGTCGAAGGTAGTCCTGCCCCCTACGTGACTTGGCTTAAACAACCCTACACTGAGCTAGTCAACACGTCGACGTTGGCACTTTCTCAAGACAATGTCACTTTGGTAAGCAACACTTATTTCTTATAGATTAAAAAACTTAGAAATCAGTTATTGGTTTCGATAGATCTCTAATCCTTACGAAAGCAGGCCCGCTGCGATGTGATGTGCAATCAACCAATTGGAACCCTAGGTCGCTCTAGTATCATGTCAAAATGACAAACAGTAAGAGATTTCTTACAATCTGTATTATAGCGTCACATGACATAGTCCTACAGTGGTCAAGGGTTTCAATTGGTAATACCTACACGTCGAGCCTGTTACTTTTTCAAATTATTTAATGTACCTATATCTCATAGAGTACTTATTACTTATTGTTGTTTCTTGGGCTAATGATGTTGCCGCGTCGACCAGTTGTGATCTATTGTGGCAGCCCTTTATAAATCATTACTGATTCCCGTTGAGTCCAAAAAGTTCCAGATTCTTTGGGCTGTAATGTTGTGTATCTCATAAGGTTGCAGTTCCTGCCAAGGTGGATACTTCTTTTGTGCATTAGTGGTCCGCAGGAGCAGAGGATGTGCATCGCCTCATAGGGTAACAGTGGCCACTCGCATAAGCTCACCACCGAAGACGTACTCTTAAGAATCAAAACATAAAGGATTTCTGTGACACATCCAATCGTTTTATCTTAACGCAGTGGTTATAACTTCCTGATTCACAGACTATACCCAAAACCGAAACATCCGACTCCGGCCTCTACTCCTGCGTGATGACCAACAAGGTCGGCACCACCGAGGTCATGTTTGACGTGACCATCGAAAAGCAACCGTCCATCGCTGGCAACATCGGAGCCAATATCAGCGAAACGAGGGTTGTGCCGTTGAAGAGGAGTCTTGTATTGAAGTGCGAGGTCGATGGACACCCTATGCCGAAGATTTCTTGGTTGAAGGTACATATCTGTTTGGATCTTTAGATTTTGTTGACTTCCATAGCTGGTAAAGTTGGATCCAATATCAGAGTAACAAGGGTTGTGCCCTTGAAGAGGAGCGTCGTGTTGAAAAGCAAGGTCGATGAACCCTCTATACCGAGGATTTCTTTTTATTAACGGTTTAGATCTTAAGACTTCCATATCTGGTAATGTAGGCGCCAATATTAGCGCAAAAAGGGTTGTGGCTTTTAAGATGAGTCTTGCGTTGAAACGCGAGCTTCAACGCAAGACAAGAGATATTTGTTGATTTCCATAGCTGGCAATGTAGGATCCAATATCAGAGAAACGAGGGTTGTGCCGTTGAAGAGGAGTCCTATTTTGAAGTCCGAGGTCGATGGACACCCTATGCCGAAGATTAAAAGTAGGTAGGCAGGAGGTAAGGTAGGTTTGCTTCTAGGTACATATCTGTTTGGATGTTTTGATTTTGTTCACTTCTATAGCCGGTAATGTAGGATCTAATATTAGCGAAACGAGAGTTGAGGCGTTGAAGATAATTTTGCATTGAAATGCGAGTTCAACGGGCACCCCATGCCGATGGCTTTTTGATTGAAGGAACATACATGTCTGTTTAGATTTTGTTGACTTCCATAACTAGCAAGTAAATATCAGCAAAACGAGATGAGAAGCCTTGTGTTAAAGTATGATGTAGAAGGACACCAAGCCGAGAATAACTTGGTTGACGGCATCGTTTTGTAGCTTAAGAATGCATTTGTAAACTCCTAATTACTCCGGTTGTATGCACAGGTAAAAACGTTACGGTCGGCCTTTCCGGCAGACCATAACGTCTATGCCCTCCATAAAAGTGTAGCATGAAGTGAATAATCTTGTGTTTAAATTTTCAGGACACCTTGCAAGTTAGCGGTAGTTCGAGTAACATCCACCAAGTGCTGAGCAACAGTCTGCTGGTGGTGTGGAGTCTGAGCGCTCGCGACGCTGGCCAATATATCTGCGTCGCTGAAAACAGCGCTGGCTCCACGCACCGGCGCTACAACGTCATTGCACAAGGTACGAAAGCAACAAAGATTAAGTATATAATAGCTCTCGAGAACTGATATTTATCTCTCATATAAAAAGCAAATAAAAACCGTTTCTCTACTCCAGCACTTCTATCTGTCAATTAGATGACTGACAGCGATATTTAAAAAGTATACATTATAACGTTGTCTATGGTATTCCATAAGAACACTGCTCCTATGGATTTTCATACAATATATGAGCACTGTTGTTGTTTTTTTTTTAATTTCTATAGCTCTGCTTTTTACGTTATTTTAGCTGTCGTAGAAAAACTAGCGTATGCAACAGGTCATAATTGGTTCTTATTATATCACTGTTGCATAAACTACTATTTGAACACTACGCAAAAACAATTGACGCTCGCACTGTCCCCGCACAACGCTAGGGGTGCCTACGGTTTGAAATATTATATACATAGTACTGGCGGCGGCATTCCCACGCCCGGATGTGTGCCTGCGTGGGTAGCCCGTGTGTCGTTACCGACACAAGACAAACGACGATCGATTCGAGTTCGTGCGGAGTGGCAAACACCCTTGACTTGCCAACACTGGACCTTATGCCGTGGCAATAGGGATTACAAAGTGTCAGTTTTGACGATGGTACTTCTATTCTTTCCGATATTGAAAGAAGAATACCCACCCACCGTAGAGGACTTATCTGACCCTGACCAACTTTGCAATCTTTGAAAATGAACTCTTGTGTGTAGTTCCCGGGAAGTGGGGCGAGTGGTCGGCGTGGGGCTTCTGCAACGCGACCTGCGGGCTCGGGCGGCAGGCCAGGGCCCGGCTCTGCCAGTACACCGACGAATCAGTTACTTTTGGTAAGTTTTACCACTGTCATCATTTTAGCTCAACGAAATCAACAAAAAATTAAATTGAATGTACTGCTAATAGAGTGAAGGACACAGTTCACGAAAGAAATCATATCAAATGTTGTGTATATCGTGTAAAACCGTTTAATTTTGTTTTATTTTGTTCATTCTTTTTTTTGTTTTTCTGTTTCACTATTTTCTTTTGATATGGTTTCTTGTAGAACCACAGATTGTAAATATTTTTACTACTTTTGTAATTTCTTTTGAAAAAATAAGTCCCGCCGAGTTTCTTGCCGGTAATACCTAATCTTCTCGGGCTGTGGTGTAGGGATAGAACCGGTAGTAGTTTTTTTTTTGACGTCCATAAGTGCATTGTAATGTCTTAACTATAAAACTCTCGTGAGACTCGAACATATTAAATAATATTTAAAACGGGTCACTCACGTAATTTAGTCGATTTTCGCTCGACATGTTTCGTTCTTTACGAAGAACGTCATCAGGACCTCTGTCGCGGGTGGTCGCTCCTGATGACGTTCTTCGTAAAGAACGAAACATATCGAGCGAAAATCGACTAAATTACGTGAGTGACCCGTTTTAAATATTATTTAGCATTGTAATGTGCCTAAATTGAAAAATAAAGATATTTATCATTTAGCTGAGGATAGGCCTATTTTGTGTCCCACTGCTGGACAAAAGCCTCCCCTCTCTTCCGCCACTCGTCACGGCTATGTGCATGTTCCCGCTAGTACAAAAGGCATTCAGGTAGTCGCGCCCGACCAATCTCTCTTTTGGTCTGCCTCTAAGATCCAGTCTGTAGCTAATTTGGCTCATCGTTCCGGGTGCACTCGGCGGATGCGTTCAGCCCAATCCCATTTTAACTTAGCCGCCTTAACAGCCACATCTGTAATACCAGTTTTAGAGCGCAGCTCGGTATTCTTAACTCGGTCGAATCTTCGGATTCCCAGGATGCTGCGATCCATGACTCGCTGGCAAATCTTGAGTTACCGGCTTTCATCAGTGACCAAGTTTGGGCGCCGTAGGTTAAAATAGTCATCCTACACATGTCGACGAATTTGCCCTTTAATGCTAGTGGAAGGTTGCCCTTCATTAGCGCCTTCATGGACTAGAAGCTCTTCCAGGCTGACTGCAAAATATGCCAATAAATATTACAGGCGCACTTAAATATATATATAGGAGCGGTGGTGCTCAAAAATATCTAACAAGCAGTCTTAACGCCTTGTGACTCATGGCTTGACTTGCAATAGAGGCGTGCTCTGATATTGTTGTCTCGAAATCATGTCGCTTGATCGTATCATCAGCCTATCTTATGGGGCAACTATACCATTTTGTATACAACGAGGAAATGCCGCCAGCATCCTAGGTACAATGCCTCAAGGACCTATTTTAGATTTAAGGTAGGTAGAGGTAGGTAGCTAGGGAAGTTACACTTACTGTATATATTTTGAAAATAAAGGAACTTATTTTGTATAATTGCCGGTTCTTGGTAGAATGTTCTATATTTATTTGATTGCAGATGAGAACAGCAACTCAGACAAATTTCTTCTTGACCAGTCGATGTGCAGGGGGCCGAGATCAGAGCAGAGAAAGTGTCACATGCCACCGTGTGAGGTATTTAAACTTTATTCATATTACCCATGTACTTCCGCTAAAAAACGGGACAAATATGCGGCCTTGGGTACTACGTATTATTTTGTACCAATCGCGGTCGAGTCTTCTGAATGCTTGGGGTCTGAGGCGATTGCCTTTGTAAGGGAGGTGGGACGTCGGATTAGTCAGAGGACGGCTGACGCCCGCGCGGGTTCGTACCTGGTGCAAAGGTTGTCCGTCGCCATTCAGCGTGGTAACGCGGCTAGTGTGATGGGCACTTTTGCGCCAGGGACGACTCGCGGGGGACTTTTTGACTAGGCTTAAGCTTAGTCTTAAGTAATTTTTGTGTGTTTGTTTAGATGTTGGTCTTGTACGACTTGAAATGTATCTCCTCTTTATGATAATTTTTTTTTTTTTTTTGTACTTCATAAATATATAATCCCCCAATTCAATTTTGAACATTCTTCCCCAGTAATAAGTTCCGAAGTGTTAAAATATTTATAGACGTGACTGTACTAGGCTGTTAAAATCAGTACGTACATATAAAAGCTAGACTCAAGTTATAAAAATATAGTTTGTGATCTATTGAGTAAAAGGTACCGCTTTGTCACTAGCCGATAAGGCGCTAATGCCATACATATTTCGTTATAAATGAACCCTATCAACATGCGACAAATTGGTACCTTTTACTGAAAACGCGCACTTTTATTTTATAATTGGTCATTCTTGGAAAGTACTTAGACGCTTAAAGCATGGGACATAGTGTCAATTTCTATCGAAATCACGGGGATCACGTGTCGGTTTCGAAATAAATTAACACATACTCAGATTTGATATCTATAGTCTCGCATTCCAGTTGCACGCCACATCTACTGCGAGTTGAAAACTCCTGAAAAAAGGGGGTATTTTCTTATTATAATTTACCGGTTTTAAAATCGCCGTCTATCTAACTTGCAAATAATGTAAACAAACGGCCATATTGATCGTAATAACCTCACTTTTAAGCTTTTAATGTTTTCTTAATCTCCAAGATTAACTTATTTATCTTATCTTTTGCATGTTACGATAATACGGCCGTTTCAGTAAAGAATCGTTTCAGTGGTGTTTGATGAGAGAGTGTGAAAATACAAGGAGAAATAGTGACAAAACATGTGATACCTTTTATTTACATCGTTAGTACGTTCCATTGACGGCGATTTTAAGTTTCGGTAAAATCAGACATGTTAAAATACTTATATCGGGTTACTCACGTCAATAAAGTCGAAAATAGCTTGACATGTTTCGGAACAGTCCCTGTCCCTTATTCATGAGTCATGTGTCTGGCCGCGGCGGCTGCTCTACGCACACACTGTGTGTAACTAACTGTTCCGAAACATGTCGAGCTATTTTCGACTTTATTGACGTGAAGTAACACGATATAAATATTTGAATATATTTTAACGTTATTAAAAACTATTTATCTGCAGGAAGTGGAAGGGCAGTGGACCGGTTGGACGAAATGGTCCGTTTGCTCGTCTTCATGCGGTACAGGCACCCAGGCCAGGACAAGGCGCTGTAGGAAAGGAAGCTGCCAAGGCGACAATGTACAGGTAATTATGAACGCACCATAAATCCATAAAATATACAGCCGTGACCAGATAATTAAGGGCAAGATTTTTTCCCCATACACATGCCTACAAGTAGGAGCAAATTTTATGATAATTTAAAAACGAACTGACCAATTTTTTAAATACCAATACAATTTATCCATGCTTAAATAAGATATATTCTAATGTATTGCAAAGCTCCGTAATATACCTAATTAAAAAAAAAATTGATAGAATAAACACTCCAGCATAATTAGGATATGAATATGATCCTAAGTCCCAATTATCTGGCCATGACTGTACATATATCCTACTTTTACGTAGAGTAAACCCTCAGTCACTGGCCACTTACCAAGTCCTGGCCACCTTATATTAAAAATAAATTCTGTGTATCTATAAATAGAATTAATGTTATTATAAGATATCATATCACTTACTGGCAACCCTAATTGACCACATTATACTAAAATGAATTCTGTGCACCTATGAACAAAGTTCATTATCAGTTACTAGTTATTTAACCAACCATACTTCAAGGACATACCTTGTTTACGGTTGTTTAGGTTCTGTGTTAATTATCTGGCAGTACCTATAAGTGTTTACCTTTTGTATGGGTAGTAAGCACCAATTTACATGAGCAGATGACATAACCCCCTAAATCCCCTATTATCCCTAAATGGGATAAGTTCGCCTTTGTACAAATATTTGTGTTATTTATCTTGTTTTTTTTCCCCCTGTTTTTGTGCAATAAAGTGTTTTACTACTACTACTATAACCATAATATGTATTTTCTCAACAGATTAGAAAATGTCCAGATCTACCCAAGTGTGATTCGTCAGGAAACGACGTCCTGGACACGGTTGACGGCAAAATCGACAATGTAAGTAAATCCCGACTAAGCTAATTTTGTATATAATTTGATAGCAGAGACTGAAAGTGTTAAGTAAAAGAAACATAGATGTTTGACAGTTCATTTGCATGGAGATAACATGGTCTAATCCATGCTTTTTAACCCTTTTCCAGGCGTAGTACGTATATTCACCACATGCGAGGAAATATAAGTTGAACCTTAGAACCTTAGTTTAAGGTTTAAATTTAATCGCATTTTAGGGAAATTTTACCCTGCTTTAAAAGGATCGCCAAAACACAACAATTTGAAATATATTTGGTTTTCTGCGGAAAACTGCATAGTTCCTTGGGGCCTGGAAAAGGGTTAACACCGTGTCAAAGAAAAAAGCTGTCTTTCAAAAGAAAGGAAAAGTGGAAAAATATAACCTCGGGCGGGACTCGAACCCTAACCCTAAAAATAGTTCAGTACGGTGCACATTGTTAGTAGCGAATTCTCAATAGATCAGTTTTCGGCAATGGACGCTATAGACACCTATGGTACAGTCAACTATAAAGATATGTTCAGACAATAAAGTCCGGTAAGGAATAGTTAAAAAATATGTCATTCAGAGCCACTTCACGTGAAGTTGAATTTTATGCATACGCAATAGAGTTTTTTCTATAACTAAGTGTATATTTTTTTTACTAGAGTCCTTATACGCCGGAAGCTACCTTCGAGTTCCAGCCTGAAGTGGTAGAGACAGAGGAGTTCTATACTCCGGGTACGTTTTAACGACTTAATACTTAATAGGTATGTACAGTCAACCAATTAGAACCCTGTAGGACTATGTCATGTGACGCTATAATACAGATTGTAAGAAATCTCTTACTGCTTGTCATTTTGATATGATACTAGAGTGGCCTAAGGTTCCAATTGGTTGTTTGTACAGTATAGTATATTAGTATCATAAGCAATACCTGAAGCTCCAGAAACTGGGAAGTATGCCGAATGAACGTGATAAACGATTGACAGCCCGCCTGTTTCCGGTCGAAAATTCCTTCTGACCTTCATTATCAGCTAGCGTAAAAAATATGGACATTTCTATGTCTAATATGCAACATATCAAAATGGGTAAGTTAAGTATAGTCAAGTGTAAAAATATGGTGCATGGTGCCCTTCTTACTCAAAAATATGTCCCATAGCACCTTATGCCAGTGTAATAAGAGCGTAGTACCATATTTATGAGACGATTATGTCGAACCAAATTTTTGCACTTGACTGTACTTGGTGTAACGTGCAAGTGAGACATCTCCCTGAGAAAAATGAATATATTAAAAACATAACTCCCGTATCAGGCATATTAAACTACTTATATCGGGTTACTCACGTCGATAAAGTCGAAAATAGCTCAACATGTTTCGGAACAATTCGTGTCCCTTAGTCATGAGTTGTATATGCCGGCCGCGGCGGGTGCTCGGCGCAGCTAATTGTATAAGCTCCATTGAGCGCCTGGTGGTTCAGGGCAGAGTAGACGGGACCAGATCGCGCGGTAGATCTCCAATGAGGTGGACTAACCAAGTAACCAAATCAAATCGGCCACAAAGTATCCTCTGAACACCAGGCGCGCGGCGGTAAGAGGAATGGCGCCGGGTGGTTAAGCTAGCCACAGAAGACATGACAGCCGCGACCACTCTGCCAAGAGTGTAACGACGAAGTTTAAACTGATTCTCTACCAAATCGCCTTATTGTTTGTTTATTGTTAGCAAACCGCAAGTGCTACTGCCTTCATTAAAAAAAAAGTTCGGTCACGTTGCGTTTCTTGAATTACGACTCTATGGTTATGGCAATAAGATTCAAAATGAACTAATTGAGAGGACAACATATTTACCACGGTGGTCCCTAGAATTTACCTGAGATAAATATGGCACGTGCGTAAGAAAGAATGTATTTTTTATAAAAAGAATAAGAAATAGAGTTGATTATGGCAAAACAGTTAAGTGTAGTACTATTATTCTGCATATTCGGCGCCGGCGCCTCATAGACAGATAATGCCATTGTTGAATACAATTGCTTTGTTGTACGTTAATCCGTAAAGGCTCGGGTAAAAAGAGACTAACTTTACATGGTAAAGCATCCATTGAGCTCGATTAGGACGGGCTTCCTCTTCCTTCATTTTGCAGACAATTGAGCACTTTTCTTACAGCCCATAAAAAGAAATAGGGAGCCTATGAGCTTGATGGTGTCCGTAACTAATTTATTTGATTATTTGTTTACAGCTTCAGCTCAGTCGCCAATATACGAGGGCCGGGTAATACCGAACCCCGATCAGGGTCCGTGCGACCCGGGGTACGCGCACAACGACACCATACAGACATGTGACGGTACGAATTATTACGAAACACAGTTTTTTCTTTCAATTATACCTATACCTTTACCTATTAGTGGCGGAGCGTTAACAGAAGTCGATTTCTGCTGGCTTCCCTTGTGTGAACCAATCTAGCACATTTTTCTAAACGACTCAAAGAAAAAGCAAGCTAAATCAGCACCGCTTTACCCACCGAACTTTTTGACGCTCCGGCACTGAGTAAAAAAAAAAGTTTCTCGTTTTTCAACAGTTCATATACGTATTATAAATTGAAAATAGATGTCATATAGTAGTGTTACTACTTTAATAACAAGTCAAATTATTTAATTAAATAATTTGATTTGTTTCAACAAAATACATATTACTACGTATTGTTTGAGTAGCTCAAATGTGTGAAAAAATCGTTACCTAGAAAACTATCATAAAATTTTACTATAACTTGTGTTCATCGGTAATTAAGTATATTGGATAATATTGGTTTAAGCGGGCAAGGTGTTTAAAATTATCTAGGCACGACCTTATTGTTGACACAAAGTGTGTGTCGAGATCATTTTGAACACCCCACCCACTCAGACTAATACCCTGGAAATGGACAACTTCACAAGTTTAATTCTAAAAGCGGTTTCTAATTAGGGAGTGCAAACCGGTTTTTAATTGTATGAAAAAACCGGTTAGTAACCGAAATTTTATACAAAAAAAACCGGTTTGCACACCCTATTTCTAATGCAACATCTATCTGCAGACATCGATGAGTGTTCTATGGAAAGCAACCACTGCCACGTGACGCAAATGTGCGTCAACACGGTCGGCGGCTATCAGTGCGGCTGCCAACCGGGATACAGCTCCCTGGGCGCTGGACTACGGTGTATGGGTAAGTTCACACTGTGACTTTTGAGATCTAATACCAATTATATAATATATAAAAAAGTGTTTAAAACGGCTTGTATTCGACTTTTCCATGAGCGATAAAAATCTTTTTAGAACTATATAGTTCTAAAAAGATTTTTATCGCTCATGGAAAAGTCGAATACAAGCCGTTTTAAACACTTTTTTTATACCACGATAGTGGCTAACAAACATAAGCCCGCCTGATAGAAAGCGATCACCGTAGCCTATGGACGCCTGCAACTTCAGGGGAGTCACATGCGCGTTGCCGACCCATTAAAATCTTGTACACTCCTTTTCTGAAGAACCCTATACTGTAATTTCTCGGGAAAACCTCGGCAGGAAATTCCTCTAAAACCGCACAGTGCGCGACCATTTTGGTTGCAAGGTGCGTGGATGGCGAGCGGTGACATGGTGAAAAGTGGACGTTGGCATCATGTCAAATAATTCTTCAGAACACAACCCATTGTATAGGTGATATCGATATAATACACAAGGAGGCAAAGTCATTGACGAAACGCAACTGTCATTGTCACACTAATGAACAAGAGTGATAGAGAGAGGTAGCTAATAAACAAAGAGTGATAGAGAGAGGTAGCTACGATACGTTATTAAGCGTGAGCGATTGGCATCTTGGCTACGCACGCTGGTGGGTTAAAACCGTGGCGACAGAAATAGGTACATAGAATAGGTATCGACACGAGAGGTCAGGCGAATAATTGCACTCATCTAGGTATGTATATAAGTAGTGTGCTGCAAACAGGGTAGTAACTGAATACGAGTGAATGTTATTTTTGTGTACGATTTTTAACTAAAAACCTAGAGTTTTTTCTTTGTCCGGTCCTCCACTTTGTTCTTGAACTTGCTGTCGATTAAAAAAAAACATAAATATCAAAATGTTGGTGACTTGTAAGACAAGGTGCTGTGTGTGTGTATCAACTACCGATATTTTTGGCAATTTTCTCCCGATTGTAAACTCATATCTACCTAGACCTACTTCCTCATAATAATAAAAGATTTTGACGAATTGAGAACCTCCTCATTTTGTTTGAAGTCAGTTAAAAAAGGGAAATTAATTTCGGCTCGCTGTTTTTCTAACAAGTATTTAATTCCTGTCAGACATGAACGAGTGCGAGCTGGACACGGACGGGTGCGAGTACGCGTGCGTGAACGTGGCCGGCGGCTACGCGTGCGCCTGCCCGCGCCACCTGCGGCTGCACCCGGACAAACGACATTGCTATAAAGGTACCTCCACCAAATACGGTTGTAGCACGGATTATATAATAGTCCTTAAGAACAGATATTTCTCTCATAGAAAGAGCGAGTACAACCCGTTTTGAACACTACGCAAAAAACAATTGACGCTCGACCCCGCACAGCGCTAGGGTTGCATACGATTAGAAATATTATATAATACTGGCGGCGGCGTGGATGTTTGGGTAGCCACTGAGTCGGTACCGACACACGACAAAAGACGTTCGATTCGAGTTCCGCGGAGTCGGAGAATTTCATAAGCCTGGTTCTAGTGACGATCCTGCCTTTGCAGTTGCCCCTCAGTTATAAATAAGGCTAGGTGACAGGTTGCTCTTTTTTATACAATATATGAAAAGGTATCAACTGAATTTCGGAAATGGATTAAGCATCCTTGAGTTACATAAAAATCATACCAAACTAGCAAAACTTTCTCATAATTATGTGAGACTCCGTCTTGGGTCAAAATTGTGCATCCATGATTACTCCCCAGCTCCCCTTTTTAAATCAATTTAGTTTTAGAAATCAAATTTCATCACCATCATTTGCCGTAAATCGCATTTCGTGTTGTTATACAGACGCCTCTATAGTCTCATAATAGCTCAACAATACTTTGTGTTGTGGATACTGGAGGATGATACATACTCGTACACACAATATGCTTAAATACATAGGATACATACATAAGTTGATAAGTATTCCTACAAACTCACCTCTATTACCGGGATGCATAAGGATACCGACAAGCCTGGGAGGCCGTTACAAATATCTACGTGTAGACAATCAGTACTTCGACTTAGAGTGCCAGCACCAATTATGAACACTAAGCTGACAGGCACCAGGGATGGACACTTCATTCTTAATTCAAATATCATACGGTTGTCAATTAATTGACACAAAATAAATGCATCAACCTTGTTTCCTCACAATAAGAGTGAGTGTAATGTACATCACTGGCCCCTTGTCCCCTTGGTGCCATTACACATGGGTTTTTTTTTCTATTTATTAAGTAGCCTTGTTTTCAGCTTCTTCGCTTCAGAATCCATACGAGTATCCAGAAACCGAGTATCTGAGCGCACTTGTCGAGTCCCCAGCCAAATACAAGAACGCAAGGAATTGAAACTTCAACATGGTTTACTCGTAACACTTTTTTATTGATATAGGTACATAAACCATAATTAAATTAATTAATTAGTATGTAATGTAAGTAATACGGTAATTTGTATGGGTTATTAGCAGTGATCGTACATTTTGTAGCGAGTTTGGTGCAGCATAGTAGAAATAAAGGAATTTCTACAAAAACAAAAGTGTCTCGGGCCATGCTCAGTGTAGGGTTCCGTAGTTTACGGTCCGTCACAATAGGCGAACTTACAAAAGGATTTAATAGAAGCCATGCTCATAACAATAAATAAGGAGTATCTTAGCAGCTTTTACTGCTTAAACGCCCTTTTAACCAAGAAAATACGTTTTTTTGGAAAAAATGGGTAAACTGACCAACTTCAAAATATTTTTCCTTGAAAGTTTTCGTAAAGCTCTATTATAATTTTTTTGCGGTTCAAAAGTTGAGTGAGACACATTAATTTTAACTTCCGGAGCGATTATTTCCTAAGACATTCACTTTATCAAAAAATGTTTAAGCAAATTTATATTACTTTTCAAATACCTATCCAACGATACCTCGCACTTTAGGGTTGAAACAACAAAAAAAAACCCTAAAAATTAAAGTTTTTCGATTTTTCATTTTACCACTTTTTCGGCATGATTGATCTGTATAAGTATTAATACCAAATTACTGCTTTCTACTACTAACGGTTACTGCTAAGCCGCAAATGGACGGACGCACTGACAAACAGACATGGCGAAACTATAAGTTAAGTGTTCCTAGTTGTCTACGGAACTAAAATAAAAAAGTTTTTCAAATTAACATTCTCTAGTAAACCTTTATATTGATGTTTATCTTCATACTCCACACTTTAACAATGTAAAACTGTAAACTACCCACTGTTAATAAATAAAACTACCTTAAAAAATAATAAATACCACCTTCATTGTTATTGCTATCCCAGCAGAATAGGGCATAGGTACAGATGCTTTTAACGCAACAATGCTGCACCGAAATTGCTACAAAATTTACGTTCACTGGGTATTAGAGAATGTAAACAAACTAAACCACGTGACTTGGTTAATTGTCTAATTAAATATCACATTTGATATCTAGGAAATTATGACACTGGTAAGGGACCGAGTCATTTGGTATTTTGTTTACATATTTTTAATCCATACGTAATATACTAATAGTACCTACATCCAGCAGCAGAAGTAGGTACCAGGTACCAGCCCAGTCAAACAATATTTTAAACAAGTTACTCACATAATATATTAATCAGATGTCGATCGAAACGTGAGCGACCTGTGTTTACTTCTGTTGTGTTCGAGTCTTAAGTTTTATGGATAAGGCGTTGCATTCAGATAATTTGAATACCTGGCCTGCTTAGTCCTTCTGCTGCTGACTGTACTCGTAGATATGACAATAGGTTCTATCACATTCATGAATCTGCTTCCTAGTGTAGTAGGTACGTAAGGAACTAAAATATTTGTAAATAAATGTTTTATTTTATATATTATTCTATGTTTTGCTAGTTAAGTTATAAATATTTTCCTAGGTAGATTAGCTCTTAAATACATAAGTGACACAGATCATTATGGGTATTCATTTAAAAAATAACATGCCATTGTTAATTGTTCTTTGATCCGATTCATACCTACTTAGATATCATAAACAACAGATGGAAAATAATATCTTAATTGATAAGGTCAATGTGTGGCTGTTTCCATCGTAGGGCCAATTCCGTCTAAGCTCGTTAGTGTTATATATAAGCACAGTACGCAGCGCTGCACACTCAGTACATAAGAAGCAGGGTCTATACCACGAAAATCGAACTACTGCGAATTTGTATCTCCATCTCTGTTAAACTTGCTGATTGGAGTGACAAAGAGGTTTTCTCGTCAATGCCAATCTTCGATGTTTGTGGTAGGCGTGCAGGCTGTCCCGAGTTCATCGACTGAGCCAGTAGCTGCGTACTGTGTGCTTACCATGAGTTGCATTCAATGGGAGCTACCGTATTGTCGCTCACCAGGCGGCGCCACTCATGCGTGGGTCCTGTGTCAGTATGAGAGAATTGTCAAAGTGACGTTTGAAATGTTCCCGCAGGACCCACGTTCCACTAGCGCCCCTAGCGGAAAAACGACTCGCGGTAGTCCTCATTGCGACTGCGGCATTCGACAGTATGTCCGTCTCGCTCCTGCCAGAGTAATGGAAGGAGTGAGACGGATATTCTTTCGAATGCCGCATTCGCAATCGAATACAGTTGCGTGTAACTCATGGTAAGCACTCTGCTCTTATACTCAACGCAATGGAGCATTTGACGAAATAGGCCCTATGACGAAATTAGCCACATTCACCTCGTGTATTTTTTTAAATATTACTTCTATTAAACAGGTACGTCTAATAGTGCTGGCTTTGCCGTTTACCTACAAAGGCTACAAATCTATAATCTAAAGTGATTCTTTTTAAGTTCTTGAAACAATGGGAAACACTTCTGAACAAAAGAAACCAGAGAACTCGCATATACAATCGTGTTCCTTCAAATCACATACAACTCTTAAAATACAACTAAATTACAATGAAATAAACCTAAAAGTACATAAATTAACTACTCAAAAAGACTACCCCGCATCGTTCCCGGTGCAAAAGTGCCCATTAAAGTCGCAGCATTTCCGCGTTGAACTATGATGGACAGCCTCTGCGCCAGGAACGAACCGGAGCGGGGGTCATCCCTATAAGTTGCATTCATATAATAATGGCTAAAAACCGACCAAGAGCATGTCGGGCCATGCTCAGTGTAGGGTTCCTTAGTTTACCGTCCGTCACAATAGGCGAACTTAAAAAGGGTTTTAATTGCCATGCTTTTAAAATGGAGTATCTTCTTACGACTTATACGCCCTTTTAACCGAAAAGATTCGTTATTTTGCAAAATATAAAAAAAGGTTTAATTGACTAAGTTCAAAATATTTATTCTTGAAAGTCTTTAGTTTTATTTTCATGAATTTTTTCATATTTTTTGAATTTGCGGTTCAAAAGTCCGAAAATATTTACTTTATCAAAAAGTTTTAACATTTTAGTAAACCCCTATTCTTTTTCAAATTTCTACCCAACAAAATCACACACGGTTGAAACGGACGGACGGACAGACAGACATAACGAAACTATAAGGGGCATTAAGTTTAACTTTTGAAATAACAGTTGCTATCAATGAAACTGAAATTGAGTTATTTTGAAATTAATGGAACTGAGAGCGTTTTAGTGACGGCTCTTAGACGGCTCTTGTGTAAAAATAAAGTAATGCCAATATTACACGGCGCGATCAGTCGATGCCAATCATCGGAGGTGCCTTGCTCTTGCCTATAACCCTATCTCTCCCTCGGCTCCCTAAGTTCCCTATCGTCTATTACACGAGCCGATTGGACTGATTGGCCCCGACAGATCGCGCCTCTAAAATAAGGAGGTTTTGTATAAAAACTGCGAGTTCTTAAAAGATAATAAGATAAATAATTGAGTGAACGTGTGAGCAGTGGTGAAGCACATTAGGTGGCGATGGGGGTCAGCCGTTGCTGGCCTAGGACCTTCTTGATAGGTCCTCGCTTGGGGTCCAACACTCGCTCGTCGGCTCGTCGGGAGACGTGTCTAGAGGGTCATACCCACAGCGGCGGTCAATACATTTGCACTCAAGGTATAGGAATTATTATCATAGAAATATGTATGCACTTTCATTATAGCTACCAGTGGAGCAAGTGTTTGGGCAAGCCGAAGCTGATTTGGCCCAATTTTCTTTTAGTTGTTAAGGAAAAATGATAATAAAAGGAATCGAGTTCTATGAACACCCCGCCACTGATAGCCACTCTGGTTGTCAAGTCAAGGTCTAAAATATCGATGTAATTTTATCGATATTTAAGAACTTTGCTGTATAAGGCTCGAAACTAATTAAGTTAAAAATGTAGGTATCGGTAACTGATAATATTAATTCACTACAATTTTTAAAGTATGAATCAAAAACATGAATTGAAACATTATTATTATTTATAAATGTTTTTATTCATGTTTTAGGTAGTCACGCTACTATTTACTATTCAGCGTGCGTAGCCAAGATGCCAATCGCTCACGCTCAGTCGCTAACGAAACGCAACTGTCATTGTCACATTAATAAGGAAGAGTGATAGAGAGAGGTAGCTACGATACGTTGTTAAGCGTGAGCGATTGGCATCTTGGCTACGCACGCTGGATGTAACAAAAGTCCCGAACGATACTTCAACAGGAGATAAAGTCAAATCAAGTCAAATGATAAAAAGCTATTGTAGCTGAAGTGAGGGGTTAAAACAATAAGATACTTACTGCCAGTAGGAGCCGTTTCTCTGCAGACGCATGATGTTGTTCTGGCAGATCATCAGCTCGTTCTGGAGGTACGTCCGCTGGTCGTTCACGCGCACGAACAACTAAAAAACATTCACCGGAATATCAACAAAGTATTACATACAACTGCGACCCGCTCCAGCTTCGCACGGGTGCAATGTATTATACAGTCAAGTGTAAAAATATGGTGGTGCACATCTTACTCAAAATATGTCCCATGGCACCTTATGCCAGTGTAATAAGAGCGTAGTACCATATTTATGAATCGATTATATCGAACCATATTTTTGCACTTGACTGTACATATAAACCTTCCTCTTGAATTATTTTATCTATTGAAAAAACCGCATCAAAATCCGTTGCATAGTTTTAAAGATTTAAGCATAGGGCCATACAATACATGCATTTTAAATACTACATCATTGTCTGTATGTATGCCATACAAAAAAACAAAAAAAAAAGGGTAAAATAATCTCAGTATACAATGTAATTTTGAAAGAACAGAAAAAAAAATGATTGGTCCTCCGGACATCTTTGGTTTAACTACAACTCGCCGTCCGTTTCGTATGCATAACCTTATTGTTCATAAGTTCATATTGGCTTAACAATCAAATGTTTACAATTGTTGATTCTTCGAGAACATCTTTAGCCTAACAAAAACACCTTCAGCGCATATTTACGCTTGTTCGCTAATATTTTATAGTCAAGTAATTAAAATTGTTGGTCCTTCGATCCGGATCACACTTTTTAAATTCTACTTTATGTATCCACAATTTTAAGCGAGAATAACTCAACCATTTCATCCGTGCAGATAATAAGTAGTAAACATTTTATGTATCTATGTACGAAAGTGCCCTAATTCCTTCGTAATGCGATACAAGACTACTTTCCCAACCTTCGTGTTCGCGTGCAATAACAAATCCTAATAAAATTAATGTTTCTGGAATTCTTAAGGTCGGGTCATGACGGAATATACTTTGAAACTTATGTTTCCGGGATAAGGTTTATTTATTGTTTTATTTTTAAATAACCTGGACCAATGAGAGAGAAAAGTGTCGATCAATATTTTAGACATTTCTGGAACTTGTCTTTCATGTTGCCACCACACAAAGTATATGGAAAATGGTAATAAAATAAGAAAATACTTTTCGGTCGTTATTTTGATATCAAATCGAAAGAGTGATTTTGATTAACATAAAATATTATATTTTGGAATCTTTCCAATAAAAAATATACTTAAATAAATTTAAATACTTAATATATTTTAATAACCTACTCCTTTCTAAAAATGGTCTTACCTTGGACTCTGAATCCAAGCGCCACTCCTTGCTGCGAAGAGTGCTTATCAGGTCCGTCTTGATCCTCTCGAAACGCTTCACAGTACGAAGCAGCTCAGCCTGGAAAAACATCTGGTTAAGTATCGATTTATACTGCTAATTTAGCATCATAATTATATTATAAACGTAAAGATCGAAAGTAGGGTAGGGGAACCAATAAATGAACGATTAAGCGACTTACCTAATTTTGGTATTTTTTTTACGTAGTTTATAACCAATTTTCACTAAGATTTATTTTTTTATATTATACTACATATAGTCTAGTTTAGATTAAACTAAATATTCCAAACCCTCTTTAAACTACCCAATATTTTTATTAAAATGATTATGTTCCGAAATGGCCCAATTTCCCCAGAAAATGAACAAGGTGCATTAGGGTACTCCCTTTTGCATTTTTACTGGTTCATCTTTTGGGGTAGAGTTTGGGCACTTAACATACCTACGTAAAAAAAATACCAAAATTAGGTAAGTTGCTTAATCGTTCATTTATTGGTTCCCCTACCCTACATCAAGCGTGACTAGATGTATGGATTGGACACGCGCCTCTCGCGCTAGAGCGCCATCTATTGCGTTGAGTTTCAGTAATGAAACAGTTAAGTAACGTACATTATTTACTCCATGTTTGTCACTTCTATGGGAATGTTTTATTTATATTATACCATGAAACTTACCGGAGTAAGAATATCGAGGTTAATGTTCAGATCATCGTGCTTCAATTTGCAATCTGGAAAAACATTTAAAGCATAGAAAAAAGTTAAACATTCATAATATACGATAATAATAGAATGTATATATGTATACATACAGACAATCTTAAAGCTCCTGATTCAATTATCTTGGCAAAATTACATAGCCAATTGCTATTTAACGACAACATGCGCTACAGAACAAAAGTACTTGGGCTATTTTTTTATTATACCTGGTCCGCAAACTTTGGCGTTCTTCAACTTTTCTTTCCAAATAGGCAGCTCCGATTTCAACTGGTCAATTGCATCCAGCAAATGCTTGTGCCTTGAGCTTTCGCGTTCCAAGTCTTCATCGCTATCCCAAATGTAGTCGGTTCTACGGAGCTCGTCTTGAACCGATACAATCTGCTTTTCAAAATCACCGTTCTGCCAGGCGGCTGCCTCTCTGTTAACAAGTTAAGCAGTTTAGAATCAAACATATAAATATTTCGTCACATGATGTATTCACGGTAAAGGAAACAGAATACAAGAAAGTATGTGTAAATTTGACCTGCATGATTTTTCATGGTCTAACTCGGTCTTCAAGTTTTCGATCTCACTGTCGTTCATTTTATCGATGTACTGAACGGAAGTTATTAAAGCAAGATGTGGCCTGATACTATTGATCAAACATTCATTGGACAACGTGTTTCTGGGTTAAACACGGGTTAAGTTATGTACTTTATGGTTACACCTCGACAATATCTTAGTGTCGAGAAATTTTAACGGTGGTGACTAATAATCTGTTAATTTAAACAAAGAAAGTAAAGAACAGTTTTTTTTATTGATTTTACCTTTAATCGTAGCAGAATCTAAACGCAAATGCGGTGCATTCAGAATGTAGTCTATAAGTAAAATTAATAAAATTAAGTACAACATTAAATCTTCAAAAAGATAGTTATTGTGCCTAATAATACCGTAAGTTATTAAATTTTAAAGGAAGTAAATTATAAATTGTATTACTGTGTAATTGCTGTATGAGACAATAGAAACGTAGATTCATTTAATCAAATTTTGTTATTTTCTATATTGTATTCAGAACTTGTTACTTTTATGTCAAATGAGATTCGAATTTCAAAAATCAAAACACGGTTAACCGAATCGAAGTTATACAAAGAAACTACTGTACTGTGCATCAACATTTATTTAATTTTACAAACAAAATGAGTTTAGTAAGTGCTGTGCTACAAGAAGTTGATTCTACTAAATTGAAAGATTTTAAGAAATATAGCGACGAATTAACACCGAAGCTTATAGACCTTATCGAACGTGTTGAGATATTATCGTGGACATTACAGCAACATTTCATCGATTCTTACCTCAACTATACAACAACAAAAAGCTTAGAGCAGTTAAATTACAACAATAGAAAAGGAAACATCGTCAAAGACTACGCCATCATCACCGAAGACATAAAATCTTTGCGTGAAAAGTTCAACATTACTGATGAAGAATTTAATGAACGTTGTGAAAAATTAGAAAAGTCTATGGAAATTTTAAACGATTTTTCGGTAGCAGCTGAAAGTAAGCACATCCTGCACCAAGCAAACCATGAATTTAGGAGGCACAACTACTGTGAGGCTATGTTATCCATTAAAGATCTTCAAAATCAAATCCAGCTGTTAAATTTCAAAGGTGATGCGGCTAAAGCATTGTTGAACTTGATAGCACAAGCTGCGAATCAATTGTCTTTATATACTGCTCAATTGAGGATAGAATGGGAGGATCTCTTCTCATGGTCAGAAGTCCCTAGCCTCCATTTCCTCACATACTCACTGTCTGTGCAACAGAGTGATCCTGTTATGCTGCAAAAGGTTCTCAGGACCTTATATGTAACTAAAAGATTAAATGCAGAGTTAGGTCAGTTCTCAAATTTCTTTATAGATCAGCTATTACACAATGTCATAAGACATAACTGTGAGATATTTACGGAAGACCACATTGGAGCTGTTTTCTTTAATATAAAAATAACTCTGGCAAATAAAGATAAACCAAACTATCAGACGATTTTCAACAATCTAACAGCTATTTTTGAGTTCCTGCAGTCTACACTAGGCTCTCAGTTGGAAGGCGACCATAACTTAATTGAGATTTTTGCTAATTCAATTCGACAAAAGTTTTTCAATAAAATAATTGATGATTGCATCAGAAGCAACTTGCCCTCCTGTAACAGCACTTATGAGAACTACACCAACCTTGTAGTGGAATTAGATGCATTCAACAAATTCCTAATAGAGTCCAGGTTTGTTGAGGCCTCCAAATCCCCACTAAACAAATATATAGAGGACACAGAATGTGTGCTCTACAATAAGAAATGTGACAAACTGTTGTTTGATGTCCGTAGTTTGTTAAGCCAAAGCCTTTCATATGGCACAGAGGTGGTCGGAACAGAAATTGTAAATGAAAACGAGTCCATATTAGACGTCACAGAAAAAACTGACAAAGATACATGGGAGTTACATAAACCGGTGTTCTTACCCAAATGTGTGATCTCACAGAATGTGAAGAGGATATTGGGAATGGTTGTGGATCATCTGGGAGAAAGTATAAAATTGCCGGATAAATATAGCACTCAGTTGGTGTCTTACATAAGGGATATAACAGGGATGTACCAGAGTATAGTGCCCAAGAAGTTCAAGATTAATTTGGAGTGCTGCCCTCTGGATATAGGTAAGTTTCAGTATCTCTTTTAGTTTCATTTTTTTTCCTTATCAATCTTATCATACAAATTAATATCCTTAACAAAATTTCGTGTTATCTTCAGTTTTGGCTTGCCATTGTATTTAATACATTTGATTTTCTACCTCCTTATTATAATAATAAAGTCAAAATGACAAGCAATAGGCTAGACTACTAAAATAATCTATTTAGATTATTAATAGGTAGTCTGTTATATTATTAAAAATTTTTGTACTTGTATTTTTTATTTTGTTCGTCAAAAAACAATGACGAAGATACAGTGCATTCAAACTTTGCGCTATGTCACGATTAGGTACAATTCTTACCTAATAGTGATGCCACAGAACTTTGATGCTCTTTATCTTAATTTTAGACAACTTGAAAAGGAAAACATATGTATCTAATAATTTTGTATAATTAAACTGACAGACTGATGGATGAACTTGTACTAACAGCGGACCCTCGTTGGAGGAGAGTGGCCCAAGACAGACATTGGAAAGAGCTAGAGGAGGCATTTGCCAAGCGGCACACTGAAATTAGAGGCATACTCTAATTCCAGAATAAAGAGCTTAATAGATAGATAGATAGAACTGACAGACTAAATAGAATAATAGTTTTTCAACCTAGTTGGATTGTGAGTTGTTGATATTGAAATATTAAAAAATAAATTTAAAAAATACTTTGTTTGAAAAATGCTTGATTTGCTTGAAAGATGGTCTTAATGTATAAAATTTATAAGGTTTTAAATGTGTATATCAATATCAAACTTTGATTTGCTTCCAGCTCTATTCTTCAACAACTGCTTCTACCTGGCCCATGGACTCCTAGGCCCCCCATGGCGTACCAGCCTCCCTGGTCCGCTTGCCGACCACCTCACCACCACCATGCTGGTCTGCATCCAGGACCTGAGGGTACTCGGCATGGAAAAGATATCCCTGTATCTGCAGAAACAGAAAAACGTGATCACTCAGAGCATTGAACCTAATGGTACATTGATCATTTAAATATTTATTGCAACTCTTTCATCAAAATTGGAACCATTTTCAATTTTTCCAATTAATTATGGAGGTTGTTAGGGTTTCCCTAATAGAGAACAGCGAAATCAAATGAGCTGTAATTTACAACTTTATTTGAAGAATTTTTTCTAGTAGCTACTTATAAACAAGTTTTTATTTATTTAAACTTTATTACACAAGATAAAAAAAATACAAATGGCGAACTTAATGCCTAACGGCATTCTCTACCACTCAACAATAGGGCCAAACTACTAATTATTTAAGTACTTGATCATACTATACAGTGTGTAAATCTAATACGGGCGAACCTCTTAACGGTGGTTAGTATAGGACATAAGAAATGTAATTAGGTAACTTTTAAATGGAATTGCAATTAAAATTTTATCCATACAAAATAATTCGGCCCGCAATGTAATGCAAACACACTCGCCTTAAACATCCGTTGACAACTATCAGCGTCAAATAGTTTATACATACATTGCTGCTGAAAATTTTATAAAAAAATTAATTATGTGGTCATAATTAAGTGTAACTTAAAAATATGTTTTAATTATTGATAACAATAATGAATTCTATGTTTGGTTAAATTTATCGCCCGTATTAGACTTACACACTGTATTGTAACGATGCACATTAATTTGCACGAATATAAAAGGGTAATTATATTAGTTTAAGAAGTTGCGCTCTAAAAACGCACATGATATGTTGCGCGCGATTGTACTGGCGCGCCTAGCAACCGCGTCAGCAGTTTTGCGCACGGAATATTCCACACGGCGCTCTCGCGCATCGCCCCTCCATTCCCAGTCCCTGCGCGCTAGGCAGAGGACGTATGCAGCGTATGCAGGTCCTACCCGTGACGTCTGTCGCGCTGCATACTCATTTTTATTAAAAAAATTATTAGTTATTGTAAAAAATAATATAGTGAATTTAATGCTAATTACGAGGTTATTAGCGGCAATGGCGTTTTCTCCGTCTTAATCTACGCACGGTCTTGCACCCCGTAAGGGTAAGTGTTGAAACGTTACTTAGTTTTAAGAAGTGCTAGCTATCCTTGCTAATTCGCTTTCTAAAATAGTTTTGTGCTTTCCTACATGCTAAATTGTGTTCAGTTAACAGCGCGTAATTACCTAGTACACGTATGTTGTTTTTCTGTAACGGTAAAGTACCGTTACAAAATGGCGTCTCATACATTTGGCTCCAGTTAGGTATTTTACCTCTTATTGTAATTTCTACACTTCATAGCTAGTGAAATAATATTTAGTATTGCTATAGATCTATTAAATGTAATTATCAGTTTTTCCCAATAATTAGTAATTATGCTACAATGCTTACGCACCTACCTTGCCTTCATGTAACTCCGTTCTGAGTAAGGACACCCACCAGCTACTTACTGCTCCCTTGCTGCTAGCTTAGCGTCATCGTTGGGGTTCTTACCGAGCGGGCATTAAATTCCTGGTCCTAAACAAGGATACTGTGAAATTCCAGGGTGCAACTTTACGCCTACATCTACGTGCCTGCTGCTTTTCTTATCTCGGCCGGCCAGAGTACGCGCAGACACAGAGGCACCACACATACCCGCTGACCACGGCGCTCCCTAGAACGCTTCCGTCTCATCCCGGACTGCACTACCGCCTAGCAGACCACAGGGGAGTACCGCCCTACCGGCGGAAACCAGTCCAGGCAATATTTTTAACCGAACTACCACCGCGACCTTTTGCTCAATACCTAAACTTTAATTAATAAATTCTATTTTTTGAAAGCGCTTGGGTGTTTCTTTTGGCCACCCAACCTTAAACGCTTCAATATATACGACCTACCCTATATCCTCAACAGCCTGCCCTCTGACATCAGGCAGGAAAGAAATAAAGTTAAATTTGGAAAAAAGCTACGTAGTTACCTTATAAACTGCATAAAATAATTCTTAAGACATAATTAGATAATAATAAGTATATTACAATCATAGCTGGGCATTAACTCGTTAATCCGTTAATCGTTAATTAACGAAGTTAACATTTTCATTAACGGATTAACTTTTAAGTTAACTCTAGAATATGTTAACGGAATGATTAACTTCCGTTAAGTTTTCCTAAGTCCGTTAATCGTTAATCCAGTTCCAAAATACTTACCAAAAAGGTACCGCACATACCGCGCCACGCGGCAAAAAACCTGTTTCCACCCGACTACAAATTTTCAAAAAAGAAGAATTTCTCAATTCATGTGATTTTTTTATTATTATTCTTTATTTTAATTTTATTTTTATGTTTGTTACGTCAGAACTCCGTCAATACTGAACCGATTTTCAATTATCCATGGTGGTTGCAGATTGGTCCCATTTTTTTCAAAATTCATTTCTGATGATAGGATCCATCGCAAGGTGGACTAATGACCTGGTGAAGGTCGCAGGAGTCCGCTGGATGCGGGTGGCGCAGGACCGGTCATTGTGGAAATCTTTGGGGGAGGCCTATGTCCAGCAGTGGACGTCTTTCGGCTGAAATGACCGGATGCCATGATGATGATAGGATCCATGAGAAATTGAGGGAACTCTTCAAATTTAATAGGCTTATGCATGATAATTACGGTGTTTTCTTAAGAAACTCGAGAATTTTTCTTTACGAAATCCATCAATTTGGTGGAGTGGAGCTGATGATGGAGCCCAGGGATGGCAAAGTGGAACTGTCTGTTAATTCCCATCCTATTTGAGAAAATTATATTTCCAATTCATGGAATTCGTGAAGAAATTAAAGAACTCCTCAAATTTTGAACGGCACAGGCATTATGATTTGAGGGTTACCTTACCAACATTTTGGTGGAGTGTACCTGATGATGAAGAACAAGCATGGCAAAGTGGAATTGGTCGGTAAACATAGACATTTATCTTATTAATTTGATTTATATTCTGATGATAGAGTTCTGGAGAAATTCAGACAACCTTCAAATTTGAACGGCACGTCCAACTTGATTGGAGGGTTTTCATAATTAGTTGGGGTATTTTCTTAATCAAGCCATCAATTTGCTGCAGTGGACCTGATTTTGAATACCAGGGATGGCATATTGAAACTGCTCGATAATTTCTAGCTCTGTCCTCCAACTTGAGACATTGTTATTTTGTCTGTGACCTCGGAGGTCTACAAGATAGTTGCAATTGATTTTACTTCAGATCAAATGATGGAAGCTATGACACATTAAGAAAACTCCTGAATTTTCAAAGGTACTCGGATGGTAAATTGGATATTTTTGAAGGAAACTGATTAACTATAAGTTGTAGATCACTAACTCAAAGATGCCCTTTTTACCACGTGTTAACGGATTAACGATTAACATTAACTTCCGTTAAGTCTTGCGAAAAGTAGCGCTTTAACGATTAACGAAGTTAACTTTTTTTGTAACGGATTAGCGATTAACGAAGTTAACTATTTGATTAACGGTGCCCAGCTCTGATTACAATATAAATATAAGAGAGTAGAGACTGCACGATCCCACACTCAAACTGTGTAAACTGTTTTGTGGGACTCTGTATTTTATATAAACTGTATCTTTTTGTGTTAATAGTAAATAAAATAATAATAAAAAAAGAATCTTTATTCTCATAAGAATTATATAATATCTTTAATAACCTTTTTAACAAAGGATCATGTTGTTAGTACAAATCTTAAATACTAGCCTATTCTACATTATGTATGCTTATAACTAAGTAGGTAACTACATAATACATTATTATTTTTTATCTCGCGCGTGAATTATACAGCAGTTATTAAGATACAGAGAGTCCAGTCTGTCTGTCTGCATTCAGGATACTGGTGGAGTTTGCTTGCACTCTACGCACCAGTGGTGTAGAAGCAGTCTACCCGCGCCTCTGTACTTAACGCCTACTATACTTAACTAAACTAGTAAAAAATCTTAGTAGACTGCTTTAGACATGGCTTAGTTAAACTAGTTGAGTAAAAACCCTGTGCAGTGGCGGTTACCATGTATGTGTCAGTAATTAGCTATTAAGACCATCTACAGCTAAATATAACCATATGTAACTCAATCTTAAAATAATTTCATCATTCCAGACCCCTTACCCTGGTCGAAAACCAGCTACGAACAATTCGACACAGCCGTCAACAACGCCATAATCCTGATGAAGGACCTGAAATGTAGCTGGCACCATATCCTACCAACACGCATGTATGAGATGGCCATGTGCACGCTGGTGCAGGCGTTCTGCCAGTCCGTTCTGCAGAGGATCTTCGCTGACAGCAAACCTATTAAAGAAGATCTGGCTTATATGCTGGCGGTGAGACTTCAGGACTCTGTTGAAGATATCACCACTCTTTTTGAGGTAAGATTGTCAATTTGATAGTCATACTTATCCAAATAAGGCCTTAGAGATGGAGAAAAGCGTTACTAAAGTTACACTGAATTATCAACGTGATTTTGTTACTTGCATCACAGTATCACAGTAAGTGAGTACGTCGATCACTTCCGAAATCCACTGCCTTGAGCGAGACTTGAACTCGCGACTCCGGCATACCAGCTGCCGCTTTTGAACGGCTATCGGGAGTTCGAGTTTTGCCTGTGGCAGTAGTCCTTTACTTCTAAACATTGTGGTATCAGTACAGTCATCTCTGCCTTATACAGAATCTCTTTCCAGTAAAGGAGACCGGATTATACCTAATACCGACGGGGGGGGCTAGTTTTCCTCCCGAGGTGAAAAAAGCAGTGACTTAGGAACTGTTAGGATTAGGTCGCCAAGCTGAACCAAGGGCTCGCTAACAGGATAGATAGCAGCAAGCGGTGCCCGAGCTGATCTTAGGATTATATTGACAAGCGGAACCCAGAGCTCGCTAAGAGCATAGTTGGCAGCTTTTGTAAAAAGCTGTGCTTATGACAATTCTTAGGATTAGATTGCTAAGCAGACTCTAGGTACTCTAAGAGAGTAGTTGACCGAGTGAGCGAAGCGTCTCCGTTTCAGCTTGGACAAAAATGCTTTCGTGTGTCCGTCCATTTGTTCTCCTCAACAGGTCGCATTTATCAACCAATTCTTGTAAAATTATGTAAGCAAGTTCGTTAATTACATTTTTTTTCGTCGATTAAGTTTTCGGAAATTTTCAAAATGGCGGGGATTGGTGTAAGGGCCTAAGCGCTATAGACCCCCAAAGGCTCTTAGGATCTTAATGCCAATACCACGAGTGCCATTCTGATTGCTCTTGAGAGACACTAGTGATAAGAGCCCAGGACAACTTTACATCCTGATACGTTTTTATACTTTACCCATTCAGCGCTAATCACGGCGCATTGTCTTTAAGCCTCTACGCGCCATTTTCGCTACAAAGCGGGAAATGCATACCATTGGCTATGGCGTAGCGCTACGATATTCCTTAACCGTGAATGAGTTAATTGAACTGTTTTCTATTCTATTACAGGAACCAATCGAATTCGACAAGAAAATCAACGTGTGGACGAAGTTCACCAAAATGCCTCAGCTCCTCAAGGCTCAGCTTCTAGAAACTGTCGATGGATGGAAGACCAACTTGGAGCTGGCGCAGAGCTACTCCTGCGAGGAGGTGCGCCAGATCTTGAAGATGAGGTTCCCAGACAACAAGTATAGGCTCAACATGTTAAAGGAAATACAGTGATATACTTACCTAATATAATTACGGATTACACTCACGTATTTTTATTTACCACGCGCGTCATGGTTTTTTTTAATACCACGTCGGTGGGGAACAAGCATTCGGTCCGCCTGATGGAAAGCAGTCGCCGTAGCCTATGGACGTCTGCAACTAGTCTTCAGGGCTGTCACGTGCGCGTTGCCAACCCATTAATAAACTCCTTTTTTGAAGAACCCTATCCTGTAGTCCTTCAAAGCTTCGGCAGAAATTCCTCTGAAACCGCAAAGCACCTACTAAACTGATTTTGTTAAGTGACGTGTCAGTCGATTCGTTATTAAGGATGACTTACGCTAGACCGGACCGGGCCTTGACCGTGTCAATTTATATAGAAAACATCACGTGATCTTCGAGCTATCGCGTACTTTGTCTATAGCAATTGTCGTTATTGAGTCATCGTTTATCGTCATCAAGTACTTAGGTCTGGCCAGTTTTGGCACTCTATGCAGTAACGAAGTGTGGCAGCGCCAATTTATAATCATATCATAGTATTATTTTCATTCATATTTGACGTAGAAGGTGGCTGGCGGTTCATCAGTAACAAATAAAAGCTATTTGATGGATTATTTCCCACGTAGATTTGGTCCCATATCACAATTGTGGGTATATAGACACAAAGTAAAAGTTACGGTATAATGCCTTAGTCGGATAAATAATTAGAAATAAGTACTTAGAATAGATAGCGTTTTCTCACAACAACGTTCTAAAAATACAAACTCCCGATCATTTAATGAATGAAACTATGATAAAAATTGAATAGGGGATATCAATATTCAAAAGGTTAGGGAATTAAGTATGGATCATCATCATCATCATCATTTCAGCCGAAAGACATCCACTGCTGGACATAGGCCTCCCCCAAAGATTTCCACAATGACCGGTCCTGCGCCACCCGCATCCAGCGGACTCCTGCGACCTTCACAAGGTCATCAGTCCACCTTGTGGGGGTCCTACCCACGCTGCGCCTTCTGGTACGCGGTCGCCACTCGAGAACCTTTCCGCCCCAACGGTCATCGGTTCTACGTGCAATGTGCCCCGCCCACTGCCACTTAAGTATGGATAGGAGCAGACATTAGGTACCTTTTTAATTTTTAACGTCTAAATGATACAAAATACAACCAGTCACGGGTTGGTAGTTTTCCAAGTAACGAGAAACTTGAACTCCATATTGAAATGAAACACTTTAAAATGGTCCTTACACCTTACAGCACTCGCTGTCAAAGGGTAGAATGAATATTCAACGTCCGGATGTTGTTTTAATACAAGGGTAACGACATTTTTTTATGATTTCCCTGATCAAATCACGATACGTATCACCATACCTGTATGCCTACCACGAACATAGAAAATTGGCATTGACGGAAAAACCTCTTTGTCACTCTTATATGCAAGTGTGACAGAGATGGAGATACAAATCCGCTATCGTTCGATTTTCGTGGTACTAGCCCTGGAATAGGAATACGAAAGTGATGTAGCAAAATATTTTGTCGACAAAAAAATATATCGATGTTACTAAGCTGTCAACATTTAAAGTGTTTCATTTCAATTAGACAAATCGCGGTCACTGGGGTACTCAACTCTACAGTTACTACAATAGCCTTTTTTTTAAATAGCCTACTATGGTGTGTCCCACTGCTGGGCAAAGGCCTCCCCTCTGCTCCGCCACTCGTCACGGCTTAGTGCATGCTAACTCCAATCGCTATAAAATGAGTCCAGGTTATCTTGCCATCTCCTTTTTATCCTTGAAGAACATTATTTATTACAGAATTTATGAAGTATGTGCCACTTTCTGTAACCGCCGAGTAGCAGAATCAATCACCTGAATAAATGCGTGCGTGCGAAATTTACATGGTTGCGTAAGTGTAGGAAGAACGGAAATAGGAAAACGTGGAAAACTACGCCAATATTGAATGCACGTGGATTTAGACAGTTTATAAATCGCACAATAATTGAGCTACATAATATGCCAGACCTACTTTTTCTCTTTTATTACTAGTTTCAATTAACTTAAGTACGTGTGTATTTACTGGAAGAACACTTTGGCACATTACATTATTATTGGAAGCGTTGTTGGTACTTGGTGGCCTTAATCATTATTTAGAGGTATTTGATCAGCTTTTGTAAGATTTGACATGATGAAAACGAAACAAGATCCACCATCACATGCCTATAATTATCAGAAATAAAATTACAAAACATTTTGATGAAATAAATAATGTGTGACTCAGCGGACAAACCATAAATGCCATACAAAAGTCCACAGTAGGTACAGCTATGTCCGCTGGGACACTGCTCTTAAATTTAGTCTCATTACGTAGCGTTCTCATCCGCCTTTTTATATAAGTAGACATTTCATTAAAATATAGCTATAATATATAACCTTCCTATAACTCGGAAATAGTAAACTTTTACTTACGTCAAAACTACTACAGTTTAACAAAATTTTCAGCCAGTAGGGCTGAAAATATGTGCCGCGAATATCGAAATTTCTTCTCTGTGTCTCTTTTCTTCGAGGGTTGGAGAGGAAGATAAAAATGTTCTTGCCCCGAATTTAACAGGATCACTAGATGGCGCTGTTTGGCTCCACACATTGCCGTATGTGTGGCTGATCGTGTTGCCGGGGGTTAGCCACTCAATAGGCTAGACGACAAAAAAAAGACACGTATTTTTTCTTTTGTTTGTGAAATGAAAAATTACGGAAATACAGTGCATTAAAGTTTCGCTTGACGTCACAATTCGGTACAAATTCTTACCTAAATAACGTCACCAGTCCCCTCAACCTTGGCACTTTATTTTCGTCAATTTTAGTTATAAAAAAAAAGAAAAAATAATTATCTAATAATTTTGGATAATCTAACTGACAGATAAAATAAAATAATAGTTTTTTAACCTAGTCGTTATCTATATTGTACGGAGCACCGGCCAAGGCCGCGGTGCTGGTGGTTGGACCGTCGAGAGCTGTGTAGGTGAGCGTCTGAAAGGCACTTTATAAAAAACAAAAAGAAACCCCGCCATCTCTTGACGCTACGAAATTCGATGCTCGATTATTACTTAGACTTTGGAGCGATGGTGGCCCAGCGGTAAATTGCGACGTCAATCCGAAGGTCGCGGCTTAAAACTCCGGCTCGTACCAATGAGTTTTCAGAACGTATTTACGAAATATCATTTCATATAAGGCCTAGTTTATCCTCTGGGTTGGAAGATCGAATGGCAGTCGCTTACGCTAAATTCTTGGGATTACAGCCTGAGCCGTCGCAGAAGCCGGGAAAACAGAAAAGAAATTATTTCAGAGTTTATCGCTTTGCTTATTACGTGTAATTAAGAAGGACTTTAGATCCAATTGTACCTATCATGAATCTACTGTACCACCTTGGGGATAATTTACCCGTGTTCAGTTATTTATGTAAGGCTAGTGGTTCGCCCCAAATGTGAACTCGCGACGCGCGACCCCTATAATTATATCGGCAACCCTTATACCGATTTGGCTTATACTACTTATACGTATTCGAGCTTAAAAAATCTCTTCACCTCTTTAAACCATCTGGCAAGTTAACGATACGAAGATCCAATACCTACTCTTATTATCGTCCAACAAACATTCAAACACCGGTTTGTTCCAGTAGATTCGGAGAACTTTGCATGAACCATCTACGTATAGCATAGCAACATCAGCAACCTTAACCATAAACGTCTGAGGACACCTACCACAGTAATCGAAAACCGATAATTTGTTATGGGACACCAATTACCAAAATCCCATACATCATGGAACGGCCTCCTATTTAACCTACGAGTAGTTGGTGAGTAGTTGGTAGTGATTCTGCCTACGAAGCAAGAGGTTCCGGTTTCGAATCCTGGTCAGGGCATTTATTTGTGTGTTTATCACGAATATTTGTTCCCGGGTTATGGATGTTTTCTATGTATTTACTTAAAGTACCTTTTTGTACCATTCGGAGTCGAAACTCTTGATCCATGGGGTCCCAGCGCACAAAGTTTTTCGTAGAAATCGCGAAACGTCTGGTTGATGTTACTGGTGTTACTGGTGATCGAAGACCTGGTGGCTTCCTCGCACAACGTATCAGCATTGCGATACAACGAGGAAATGCTGCCAGCATCCTAGGTACAATGCCTCAAGGACCTATTTTAAATTTAAGGTAGGTAAGAGGTAGGTAGTTAGGTAAGTTACACTTACTGTATATATTTAGTATTTATTTATTTATTCCAGCATCCTTAGGTACAATGCCTCAAGGACTTTTTTCAGATTTAAGGTAGGTAGAGGTAGGTAGCTAGGTAAGTTACACTTACTGTATATATTTACTATTTTATATATCGTCGCCTATATAGTACCCACAACACAAGCCTTATTGAGCTTACCGTGGGACTAGGTCGATTTGTGTAAGATTATCCCACAATATTTATTATTTCTATTCTATCCCATCACGGAGCAATGGTGTTCCGGACCTTTGGGAGCTTTACGCGAAGCCGAAGCCAACACGCAGAGTCCCTTTCGACAATTTAATGAAATGAAAGGGGTACACTGAGCGGATTTTGCACCTGACCGAGTCATGGGACGCACGCAGACTCGCAGAGGCAGCACCCGCTAAGGTGTATGGACTATTGAGATTTATTGGAATCTAAAATATACTGGACTATTAGGGGAAAGTGGTGGTAAATACTGGGTTATAGCCTTACAAAATGGTAAGCAATTTTATTCGGCAGGCGGTGACGCGCCCACATAAGATGGCCCCCACAAAAAGCGACATCTAAGATGGCTCGAGGGCAACACCGGTATGAGGGCTGGGGGGGTGCCACTGGACTTGAAACATAAATAGCCGTATATATTATTATTATTTTAAAATTTGTTTATTTGATGAAAGAAAAGCAGATCCGGAATATTGATTTTTCGATGTTTACAGTTGGATAGAGTGGTGTGTAAGTATATGTCACCGTTACATTGTGAACTCCTGAAGGATTATAATTTGACCCTAATATATCCGTTTGTTTACAACCAGAGAACAACTTCTGTGCTACTGTTTCAGCTTCTATGTTTTTGAGACGATAAGCTTCTGGTAGTCTTCAGTTGTATCCAAAATCATTTATCACACCTCCTTCGCTTTATTTTTAACCTTTACATCTTGTGGATGTCATTTGGGCTACTCAGGTACTGGTTTCATTTGATTGGCCATCGCGATCCATTGCGTACCCGTAAAGCGTAAACATTTATAGTTATATATCTATGTAGGATTTTATTTTGTAATTATGAAATGAATCAATCCAGGGATGAAAATATCGTGGATAGCAGAGAAAGTTCACGTCCCGAAACTCAGCCACCCATCACCGACGCTATATAAGTGAGTGGCGCTTCCTCGCGCCCATCATTACGTATCGTGCTACACTGCGACCGGCCGCCGGTGCCGCACAATGCAACACTTATCGGTAGGTACATCACTACGGAAAAAAAGTTGAAAAAGGCGGGAAAGAAGTGAAGTGAAAGTGTGTGTGTTGTGAAGTTTTTAGGACGTGATTTAATTTTGGTTTGTGATTAATGCGTGTATGGTTAAAAACAAAGGACATTTTTTTGATAATGTGCGCTGGAGTGAATGGTGATACCTATGTGGAAATTCCGTAAACATCAGGGTCTAGCTTTAATGCTGGTTTATGACTTGAGCCACTGCAGGAATCCTCATCTTTAGAATCTTGTTATATTGTAGTAAACTTTTCATTGCTAGAATTTTGTTGTTGTGAGAACTGTTAGACTGGAGCCTTCTGTAGAAATTTGATCCTGGCTCAATATTTTTCAACAAAATTCAACACGCGTAGTCTTCTCATAGGGTTTATGTTTCCTCGTGGTTTATTTTAGTTACTTGAAATAAACAAAATATCTCAGCAAGGTAGGTATTTATTTTGATAGAAGCCACAAAATTGATTGTTCTAATTTTTTTATATATAAGTCACACTCTAAAATATTTAAAAACTGTAGATCTATATGTTTATAGGTGAAAAGCACTCACGTAAGCCTTTATCAAAAGCATCTAGAAACTAATTGGGTCAAACAAACGCAGAGAAACAAAAGTCCTCTTTTCTTTTTACGAAAGTCTGATCAGTGCCCCTAATACCTAATAACGTAGTTTAGCGTTTCAATTTCAAGGTCATCATTTGAACAAATAGGATTTGACAGAAACATTCCAATGGTTAAGGACACATTTTTGGCTGATGTTTAAACATAGGTTTTTAAAATAGCCTTTTAGAGTATCCCACTGCTGGACAAAGGCGGCCAAAACCAGTCTGGAGGTAATGGATGTTAGTTTTACGCTGTAGGTTGGTATATTTGAGATCAAAGTAAGAAAGAGCCTTAATTCTATCACCGAGACCTAGTACCCACTTGTTGACAAATTTAAAATTCGAACTCACGAAATGTGAGATTAATATAGACGACTTCCAATTTCACCGCGGGTGTAACGGGCTTTACGATCCATAACAATCTATGCGTGATCAGAAAGTATTCTTATACTAGTGGTAGGTGATGTCGATGTCTGCAATCCCTACGTGAACAAGCAGTCTGAATGTCCTACTGCCTCAACTCGTTTCCAGCGTTTATCCTGTAGGGGTCAGAGTGTAAGTTGATTTGTATCTTCGTACTTATTTATCCAAGATCTTTTTGGGTCGTTAGGCGTCAGATATGTTTCAGCATAACTAGATATATGATGGTTCTTCTATACTTTACGGATTGATTCTTCGATACGAATTTCCTGAAATTATTGATTCACACAAGAAGCGAACTTAACATAAGAAATTACCGCTAAGGAATGCAACGAAAAACGAAACGGAACGAAACGAAAATGCAACGAAAAAACGACGGTTTCAGTGAAAAACAGAGTTTTTCGGATACAAAAATAACCGATTGCATTCTCTAACTGCCGTTACAGTGACATCCAGTTTGAACTTGAAATTTATTACGGAACGCGAACGCATCGCAGAGCACGAAAGCGGTAAAAATACTTGTGATTGTTATGCGTATTAGTCTTATGGGGTTGGTCAGATTCTCTTCATACGCTATGTCTTAGGCGGACATAAACAAATCCAAATACAATAATAATAATGTCAAACAACAGATGAAAATAAAACGATGGTCCTTTAACAATATGTCCGTATGTTTTAGTGCAAACCACTGTCTAAATATCTGGATATCATCATTTCAGTTAATAAAGTCTGGTAGTTTGAGAAGTTACGAATTCTTAATTACGTCGCACGTCCAGAGGGGGCCCCTCCCACCCTACAAAGTGTGACATGCTGCGAAAAGGGGTAAGGAGGGGTCAAGATATAATTGAATTCGTGTGACGGAATTAATGGATGAGCCCTATAGACAAAACGATCTCGTATTATGATTTAATATGATAGGTATGTTGGTAACTTGATATTGGTTAGGGTGGTACCGTGGTGCTTATTTCTCGAATTTGGAAATTTGGGCGGAGCATCCCTTTTGGGAGCTACCGTATTGTCGTTCACCAGGCGGTGCCACTCATGCGTGGGTCCTGTACGTGTCAATATGAGAGAATTGTCAGTGCCGTTAGAAATGGAATGTTTGTTTGGTTCGGAAGATCAGCGCTGTAAGTCGCCAGCATTATGCTGAGATGAATCATTTCGTGGCACTTCTTTTATTAAGCTATTTTATTGTTTCTGTTAATTGTACTTACTGTATATTTTTTTAAATAGTCATGTGTTTTACATTAAAGATAAATAATATTAGGTATACCCTATTAGGATAATGTAAAAAATATATCATTCCCCCCTTATCTCCGAAGTTTGCGAAGGTAGGAATCTGACATTTTTACACAATGTTAACATTATCACAAAAAATATAAAAAGTTTTCTGAGCTAAATTTGAAATTTTACCGCCTTCGATGTTTTTTTTTTAATTTATATGATATCATGCTGTAAGTACCGTCTTTTAACTAAAGTAAAAAATCTGTTTACGTAATAAAATAATATCATGGAACAATGCATACTAACTCTATACCGTGCAAACGAGTTAAGTTTTTTTGTTTGGCAATCGATTTTACTATATTTGGATTAATTAAACATAAGCCTATCCTCCTCCTGTAAAGGCACAGCAAATAAATAAGACAATATACTGGTCAAAGGATTATGTTCGTATTTACGTTCGTTTGTTGGTGTTTATTATTTTTCCGTATTCCTATTACTATCAAAACCTAAATAGAAACCTAAGACTGGGAGTTTAATGTTTTCGCAGAACGAAAACAGCGTACTCAACACAATTAGCTAATTCTTTAACAATAGTTATTCAAGCCCGAGTTATACAATAAGTTTAATAATATAAACACTTTTGTTTACGCGTCGGTACGGTGATACATATAAAAACATGTGGACGATTCTTGCAAACCCTACTGCAGCGAAATAAGACTCATTGTCAGTATTGTCTGTTATGTCATGTGCCGTGTAGTACTATGAGGTAGCAATGAACGTTATTGTTTATTTCTTTCGGTAATCGTGGTCAGTTGTCAATCTATCTAGCCATGTGTAGTGGCGTGCCGTTTCATAATGTGAGTAAGCTGCGGTAAAATATATTTTTTTACATATAAAATATATTTAAACTAGAATTGAGGCCTCGAAATGGAGAACACTTGGCAATTTGTTACCGATTTTATGTTTCATGTGGGAGCTAAACTAAACTTTCTATAGGTTCCCTTTATTCCATAACGTGACAAACGTGAGCTGGCATTGCAATATATTATTAAATATCTAAGTTATTTAATAATATATTTTAATTGCTCTGCTACCTAATTACGTAATTACCCATTTGCATCACAATAACTTTTGAGTCTTTTGACGTGTCACAGTTTAATTTGAGCACCTGAAGTTTAATACAAGGTGTAACTAAAATACTGGTGATCTGTTTAAGATTATTAATATTATCATAGTCTGACTAGGAAAAAAACCCGGGCAAGTGCGAGTCGGACTCGCGCACCGAGGGTTCCGTACAAACTTTATGTTGCAACTACACCTAGAAGTAGAAATTTGACGTCAGTCGTTTGTACGGCTTGGCGTTAGTATGAGTTTGTTTTTCTTTGATATTTTTAAACCATTTTTTGTAACTTGGGTCATAAGGCATAATATCACAAATATTTAAAGAAAAAAAAAACAATTTAAGTTGGTTAAATTTAAACTTTTGTTACGAAAAGTTTTTTTTTATTTAAAAAAAGTTAGTGAAGTTACGGTCAATTTTATATTTTTCCTGTAATGTTTACGATAATATTAACGTTGTTTACAAAAAATCGAATTTTTTCCTTTCATAAACTTCGGAGATAAAGAGGGGGGATGGTATTTTTTTTACATTTTGGATTATAAATCAAAAAAATTTCATGGTAAAAGTAAATTCAAATATTGTTTTCGAATGTGCAAATCTAGCCCTTTCAAAAAATACCCTACTTACCCAGTAACTAAACTTTAAATTTTTGTCCCCTCTTTTATCGGGCATTTTTCATTAATAATATATTAAAATATATGATAAATATTCTCTCAATGTGTTTGCGTTAACTTTGTTTATAACTATTACAAATTTCAAATCGGTAGCTCAAGTTGTTCTCGGGATATTTAACGATGTGACAAACAGAGTTACAGAGTCGCACCATAAGGGTTCGTTTTTTACCATTTTGGTACGGAACCCTAAAAACAAGAAACATAATTGACGCGTAAATATTTTTTTTTCCATAGAAAATGGGGCTTGTTCCAAATGATCCGTTTTTTTTCGAGTAAAAAAATGTTTTTAAATTTTTTTCCTGATCAGAATACTTACGATATTGGTTTTTTCACGCCTTTAAACGAATCATCAGCATTTTTGTTAAATAATACGGGTATTTCAGTTGACGCACCCACACGGAAAATGCGTGCATTGTACACGCCGACACTGCGAGTATTAAACCCAGGCTAAAAACTAATACATGAAACATTCATAAGGCGTTATGTACACTCTTTCTAAGATTGATTGTGTGTAAACGCAATTAACGTGACAAGTAACAATTGAATCCAGGCTATGGAGTTATTCATTACTTTTTAAGCTATTAGCTCGCGGGATGCCGGTTCAATACGGAATCTGATGAAAAAGGCCTAAGTTAACTATTCTTAACAATTCAATTCGATCAATGAGGATAGAACTTTTTTTAGACAGAAGACAACAATAAAACTAATACTATATATGGTTTACACTTCACAGTCTTCACACACATTCCTGAACTATAACTAAAACGGTTTATGTTTTGTTTTCAGACGGCATTCCTGATCATTGCGTTAGTGATCGTCGTCTATCAAGGTGGCGCGACGGCACAAGATGACATCATTACGGCCGACCAGATCGCCGACGAGACCAAGAACCGAGCTGTTACCATAATCGACGGCCCCAAGTACGTAGAACCCCCAAAACCAACCAAACCGCCGGCAAACCAGACTCAGCCCGAGCAGCGGCCGCCCAGCAAGCCACCTCATCCCGCACCGGACAAAAAGCAACAAAACTTTTCCGAACTGCCGTTTCGACCCTACCATCCCGTCAGACATAATAATCCACCGCCTCGACAAGTTTACAAAAAACCGTTAAACCTCCGAAACTTTCCCAATTCCCTGTACAGAGTAATACCACTCTCCCCGCACCACAGAAAATACCGCTATGCCAAGCATACCACCCACCCACCGCTCGTCTTTGCAGCCTCCACCGGCAGACCCGTCCATGTATCGCTGAAACCTCCCAAGTTCAGTGTACCCATTGAAACCATAAACGGTATACGCACCGACGAAGTAAGACCACCGAAAGGCTACGAGCGAAACACCACGACAACCACCACCACAACCACAACGACAACGACCACCCAAAGACCTTTGAGGAACAAAAGAATCTGGCCTAAAAAGTTTGAGAAAAAGAACTACATATTCCATAACAAAACAGAAGGCAATTCGACCGAGCATTCAAACAGCACAAGCACTAATAGCACAGACACAGACCTAGAGATTGCTTCCGCGACTCACTACCGCTTTCGATACGTGGTCACAAACAGAACGGCACAAGCAACGACGACGTCCGCCCCGCTTACAATCACGCGCGGTTATCGCCGGATCACTAGAGTGCCTAACCACACCTCCACCACCGCTGCCTTCGACACTAATCACACTAGCATCAAGCTTAATGATTGGGTCCCCATAATACCCTCGCATTACCCTAACAACAAACCTCTATACATTAGCAATAAAAAGCGTCGGCCCAGTAGGCCATCGCCAATATCTAGGCGATCTGATACTGGGGATGTTGAATTTACAAGTCCAGAGGATACTCACACCGAAGAGACCAATAAGCGTACAGTATACCTTCAACCTTTCGGACTTGTCCCGGTACCGAGGCAGGGCCAGGCACTGGCCAATGGGAAGAAAAAGATGGTATTCTTCCGCAAGCGGAAGCGGCCACTGAACATGCATATCTTTCCTGGTTACAGCCCCAAGCCCGGCGTGCCCGCTCACGCCCCATACGCTCTGGGGGACCTAAACTCCGACGCCAGCCACCACCCGCACGTCATCACGAGGATCAAGCATCACCATCATCACCATCACCACAGATACATCAAAACCGTAGAAAAACCCATCAAGGTCCCGTATAAAGTCGAAGTGCCCAGACCTTACCCAGTCACAGTAGAGAAGAAAGTACCCGTAGCCGTAGAAAAGATCAAAATCGTGGAGAAGCCTGTGCCTTATCCGGTGGAAGTGGAGAAGAGAATCCCTTACCCGGTTCAAGTGCAAGTGCCTCATCCAGTTCCATACAAAGTAATCGAAAAGGAGTATATTCCGAAACCATATCCGGTATATCATCACGTGCCAGTGCTGAAGCACGTGGAAGTAAAGGTTCCGCAACCCGTGCCGTTCGAAGTAGAAAAGAGGGTACCCTACCCGGTAGAAGTACAGGTACCAGTGCCCGTGTATCATCCATACCCGGTGAACGTTACGGTCGAAAAGAAGGTGCCGTACCCCGTGCCGGTGAGAGTGCTCGTGCCTCAACCGTACCCAGTAGAAACCCGGGTACCTTACCCAGTACAAGTGAGAGTGAAGGAACCGGTTGAGGTAGTGAAGCACGTGCCGGTCAAAGTGCCGGTCTTGCAGCCGTACCCGGTGAGAGTGCCGACGCCGGTCGCCGTGCCGGTGGAGACGAAAGTTCCCTATCCCGTGGAAGTTGAGAAAAAGGTGCCGGTACCTTATAAAGTTATAGTGCCGCAAAGAGTCGAAGTGGAGAAAAAGGTACCGGTATACGTGCCGCAGCCTTACCCGGTGGAGAAGAAAGTACCAGTGCCTTATCGCGTCAACGTGCCGGTGTATAACCAGCCGTCGTACAACGACGATTCAAACCAATACAGCTACACCTCGTCGTCTTATACGTCGTACAACCCGGCATTGGCGGCCAACAACATCGTGACGAGCACGCCGCACCACACAGTGACGGTCCACGGGAACACCGGGTTCGCAGGATTCCAGTCGCGTTCAGACAAGACTGAAACGACGTCAGCAGAGAGTTCAGAGTCCACGGAGACCACCGGCGCCACAACCATGACGACGAAACAGGACGACGTGACAGTGACTAGTGTTACAAGTGTGACCCATGCCACGACGCAAGCTAGTTAGACAAATTTTAGTAACCTTTATTATTCAATGGACTTTAAAACTGATTATCAACTACAACGTTATAACTGTAAATGACACGCAATGTGATTAGTCCGATTTCAATAACTAAAGTAAAGTTCGAGTAGGTGGGTCATTATCAGGCGCTGTTGAAACTTCAATAAATAGTATTGTAACATTAAGATGTGTGCGTGGAGGTTAAAAGCATAATATGATTGGTGTGTCATTTGTACGTTTCATTGGCCTGACTCATTGCTGTGTTTCGTGTACTTTCTTAGGCCGCATACACACACACACAGGGAAGTCTCGCGTGACGTTGATTTAATATAATTACAGCCAGGTTCAAGCACAAGTGTGCGCATTTTCATATAACCATGATGGATCGCGAACCGTGTAGTGTATGTGTAATCGCGACCTAATTAAGCCAAATATAATCGGTTATATTTCAATCTACCGTTTGTATACATATATTAATTAAATTAGATATTATTCAAATACAACTGCAGACAATATTTACAAACGCAAGGTTGAAACGACCTTATAACTAACCAAATAATTAACCAAAAATAATTTTATAATTATTTATATCATTAAACTAGTCTAAGTAGAATTGCGAAGTCTGAGTGTAAATAGTAACCTGTTAATTCATAATAATATATGTGTAAAGATATTAAGGGATTAAGTAACCAAACCTCTTGCTCTAGACCTTATCGATAGCCGCCATCCCCTTTTGTCGAGTAAGACTGAAAAGGATGGATGTTTTTTTACATACTAGAGTATTAGGAGAACCTGTGTCATTTTTATTTCTCCGGAGATATAATTCAAAAATCGATTGAAATTCAATAATCTAAAAGTGGAAATGCGAATTGACACATTTTTTTTTAAATCGAAGGTTAATGAGCTGAAAATGTAAGCACTTTTGTCGTAGTCAAGTATGTGTATTGTGTGCAAACACCGCACCGCTACACTAGTGCGACACTTACGTGAAAATATACTTAAGTACTATTAATTAGATAAATCTGATTGAGGAAGGAGCTCAAAAAACTCAACATACACATAACTAATTGATGACTACTGTTCAGTAAAATCCAGGGAAAAGTAACCTTTTATTATACTTCTAGTGTTACTTTCTCTGACATTGAAAGTACTGAAATTCTCAGCTTTTAAGTTCGATAGTTCCTCTACAGGTCATGTTATTGTACTATCCTCCACTATAAAAAGTGACATGAAATAGGTTAATTCCAATAATAAAAAACGGCTAGCACTATTTAATCATTAGATATATGTTCAATTAAATAGAGCCCAAGAATGGCGCTCCCCGTACATTTTAACTGCCAACTACTAATAGGGTAGAAGTAACTCCGTATCATGTCACTTTTTATAGTACCACAGTTTAGTTTTTAGTAAGTTATTGTCGTGTGAATGCGTGGTGTGTGCATTTGAGTAAATGAGTGCTGTGATACATAGTAGTTTTATTCAGTTTTTACTTTTTACAGTTGATAAAAGACAAAAGACAGTTGGTTGGAGTGCCTTCATTTCGATGTACATTTTATCTAGTTACTAGAGATGGGCCGAATACGGACTTAGGCAAAAACTAAAATATATTCGGCCGAACATTCGGTTCAGCTCCAACCGAACGGTCTTTATTCGGTAAATATTCAGCAATGTAACCGAACTTTTCGGCCGAATACAAGCATTTAAAATTACTACTAATCCGATGCTACGCGACGTATGCTCCACCCATCTACAAGGTACTTTATCCGCGAAACGTCAAATATTACAAACATCTTACAAGTTTTGTAAATCTGAAATCTGAGTCATGGATGTTTTCTATGTATTTATGATGTATTTGTATATTATATATATCGTTGTCTGAGTGAAGTGAGTACCCGTAACACAAGCCTTCTTGAGCTTACTGCGGGACTTATTCAATTTGTGTAAGAAGTCCCATAATATTTATTTATTTATTTTATCTTACAAATCCTTTCCCGTTGTTATAATTCCTAATTCCGTTTCCCCGTTTACTCGTCTAGCTGAATGCGCCAGGAGCGCGATGCCATAAAACAAATATAAAGAAGCTATTGACGTTGAGACTAGGGTGTGCAAATCGGTTTTTAATTGTATTAAATTTCGGTTATTAACCGGTTTTCCTATGCAATTAAAACCCGGTTTCCACACCCTAGTTGAGACATAGCGTGACAGTTTGGTCCGGTGATAATAATTATGTCATTTTAACCACGTATATAGTTAAGCTAAATAAGTTACATAGTTTAGCGTACTTGCACACGTGTAATCTCTCTATAATAGGAGGTGCGCGAAGTGTGACGAGCCGTTCACCCGGCTAAGTGATAGCACTAATCATAGCGCTGTCGCTTTCAGCCAATTAGTACTCTCTATACGGGGCATTGTGGCCGGGCGAATATTACACCTCAAATTTGGTTGGTCTCGGTCCAACCGATCTCTCTGGAGCGCTAACTCATTAAGAGTATTCTAGAGTATTAAATATCGTGTGATGTTGCGGAAGGGTCCTGGATTTTCCCCAGGCTACCATCCGACTTCACAGTCCGCAGTGTCCGCACGCTCCAAAGCCCAGTGCAGGCCTTGCCAGGTTCATAAAAAAGGGCAAATATTTGTTCTAGGACCTAATTCGATGTATTAATTTGTCAGAAGACTCAGAAGTCGGATTCTAGTAGATGACACGATGTGGATGTGGATATCACATCGACTACTAGAATCCGACTAAATTAAGTTTGCATCGATTTTGATGCACAGACTGAAAGTTGAGTAATAGTAAGTAATCGTCGTCAAAGTATGACGTTTAAAATAACACTTACAGTCTCTAATATGTAAAAGTAGTTAGCAAAATCATTGCAAACTAATTTTGCATGCGGTTAGGGTCCGCTTTGATACCAAACACCAAGATTTGGCGTAGGGGCTGGGTCAAAAATCATGCGATCATATTTAGCCGATCCCGGTAGTACCTATTGCAGTAAGCAGACATTTATGCTTAAAATAAAAACCAATCTTCTGTCTAATCGTTTCCTCATATTCGCGGATTCTTAGAAAACAGCATTGAAATAAATATTCCGTAGGTAAGTTACGGAATATATCAGATATTGTATTTTTTCTCAATAACATTACGAATCAAACAAAAAAGATACGTTACTAGAAACACAAAGAAAATTCGTCCACTTTCGATAGAAAATAGCGTTAAGGTTACCCGCGGAAAGGGAAGCCATATGCGCACGCGACGACCGCTCAACATACACGATATCTACCGCAAACGTACAGAAAATCGGTTTATTGCGAAACTAGTATAGAGTTATGACGTTTTGCCAGAGCACAATGAGGACGATTAATAAAAAAAAGCGTTACGTATATATTTGTAACAATAGGTTTTTATGTGTTTACCAGCATTAAACAATGCTTTTTCATTTACGGGTGATAATCGTTTGAGATTATTACACAGGACACCAATGACCTTAACAGACAGTTTTTCGCTTCACGACATAATATATCAAGATATCGTTACTAAAGAATTTCACCAGTAAAATATTGCCTCAAAGTATACAATTTACAAACTTTTACATCCATTTTTTAAATCGTGAAATAGAAAAATTTACTAACTCGTATCATACAATTGCAGTTAGGATTCTGATAACCTTTTTAGGGATCCGTACCTCAAAAGGAAAAAATTGAACCCTTATAATATCATTTTGTTTTCCGTCCGTTCGTCCGTCCGTCTGTCTGTCAAGACCCTTTATCTCGGGAACGCGTAAAGGTATCAAGTTGAAATTAATAGCACATACACACGTCTGCAGTCCCTTGAAGGAGTGAAAAAATCAAACCTCTACGTGGTTCAATCAAAACATACGGCCGTTTATGTCGCATTTCCCATACATTTGCAATGGGAATCAAAATGTATAGGGTACTTCCCGTTGACGTAGAATCACGAAATTCGGCAAAAAGCAAGAAATTGTAGCACAAGTACAGGAAAAAATTCGAAAACCGTATAATAGTCGCACCGTGAGAGTTCCGTGCCACCAGTATTTTTTTAGTACCTACCAGTTATAAAGTACCAGATTATAAATGGGGAAGGGGGAGCACTCTTTGTGCAGAACCCTCAGTGGGCGAGTCCGACTCGCACTTTGCCGTTTTTTTTTATAACATCTTCCTTTCCTTATTTCCAGTAGGTAGATCGAGTCAGATGGATCAGACTGGTTCATATCTACCTGCTTAATCCCATATAACAATTGATACGAATTTGCAGACCATTGACCGAACTAAATAGCACGCAAGATATTGCCAGTTAAAAATCTTTAACAATTTTACACGTCAATCCGGTTCGAAGGACCAAAGTAAATTTCATGAAAAAACACGAGTCATTACCGCTATAAATAATATATTTGTTGTTTAGACAGTTGGAACGTAACTTAAATCATTAATCGTTACAACATCGCATCCAGGAAATATATATGTATATGAAAGAAATAGTTATAAACCACGCGCAAAAACTCTTTCTACCACCAACTATGTACAAGAAACCGATTCACCGTTACATCTATTGAAAAACATACACTACATGTTACATACAATAAATACTTTGAAACTTTTTAAAACCGACCAAGTGCAAGCATAAAAACGGCAAACAAAATCACGTTGTTGTATGGCGCCCTCTTTAAATATTTCTTTAAATTTAATTTAATGATTTAGTTTTAAAGTGAATAGACACGGTGCCCGTGAGCATTGCGAGAGATTTTAACAGCGTATTCCTGAGGCTAAAACAAAAAAAAATGCAATTATCTCAGAAACTAGCCCTAATAATGCAATGTTCTTAATATGACATTTTTTGTTTCTTTTAGCCTCAGGAATACGCTGTTAAAATCTCTCGCAATGCTCACGGGCACCGTGTATAACTAAATATCCTGAAAATATTTCAAGACTGCAAAAAAATCACGTTTGTTGTTTGTATATAGGAGCTCCTAATAGCCCTAATATTTATTTTATTCCGTTCTTTAGTATAAGTTGTTATAGCGGCCACAGAAACTATCTAACTAGCAAGGTTCATGAGATACAGCCTGGTGAAAGACGGACGGCCGGACAGAGGAGTCTATAGTAAACGGTCCCGTTTTACCCTGTAAGTACGGAACCCTAAAAGCATTAATCTTTAACTAAATTGCAACCGTGAAACTAGTAGTATTTCCTACTGGCATACATTCGCATTTCCCCTAAACATTTCCTCAATCGCATGAATGGAGATCAGTTTTCCGGACACGTAGCGTGCGTGATTTCGGAAGGAATCAGTAACGGAATAAGAAGGATCGGTCGAGTTAACAATGTAAACACGCTGTTTAGCATGCGATGTTGAGCGGTTGCTGTCGTGCTTTTGTTGTATTCCTATCGAATCTCACTTTTGCAATGTATGTAGTTAAACATTCATAGATTATATGTACGAGTATCCTTACTATCAGGAACCAGCTAGTCTAACAAAGGTACTTACTAGATATATACTTATACTATGCTTATTGTCGAATATTTGTTCCCGAGTTATGGATGTTTTATATGTAAGTATTTACATGTAGGTACCTGATGTACCTATCTATTCTACATATATGAATCATCTGCGAACAATATCAAATTTCTCAGAAAGAACAGGTGTTATTAGGTGTAAAGGCGCATACGAGGGATATCGGGGCCACGGGTGTAGTCTCGGTAGCTCAGTTGGAAGAGCGATGAGCTGGTATTTCAGACCACCCGAGGTCATGAATGTTTCCACGTTTTCTTTTTTTCTGAGAAATTTATATTTTGACAACCGGTTGGCGTAATTGGTAGTGACCAATTCGATTGGGAGTGAGTGGTAAGCGACACATATCGTTGTCAACTAACGACAAGTGACATCACAAGCCTTATTGAGCTTACTGTGGGAGTAGGACGATTTGTGTAAGACTGTCTAATAATATTTCTTTATTTTATTTTATACATATTTTTTAAACGAATGCCATTCAATCTGCGCATCACTTTTCGCATTGGACCTCATAAATTCATAAAGATAGGTCGATAGAGAATGAAATGAGAACATGTGGCTTTCTTTAAAAATATAATGTCATAGATAGGTATTTACTTAATATCAGTGTATACTAGTAGTTATCTATCATCAGTATCATAATATGATTTCATTTATGATTCATGTTATATTTTCACACCTGATTTTCCTTGTGTAGTCTTGTAAAAGTAGTAAAATATATAAACCATATGTTGTTTATTAAATAACATAAATTTATAGTTATTGTAAAATAGTGCTTACTAAATGAAAAGATAAAAAGAAATGCACTTATTTGACTTTGATGAACTGCCACTCCAGTTCATACACTCCGACTGATGTCTGGTTCTTCTCATCATATTCTACCCACTCCTTCTCTGTCAGATCCACATCTTCAAACTTTTTACCTAAAACAAAAAAGTTATAATATAGTGAATATAAAAGAAAGAGAGGGGAGGATTTTATAAAAACTGTCAATATTCATTTATGCCTTAGGAAACATGTAGAACACTTTGGTAGATTGATTTATTTCTTATTTTGATTTACTTCTAAACCATGGAGCTTTATTAGGGGGATTGTATTCAATAGTTGTGTGTTTATTGGGATTCCAGCCGGCTTAGGATGGTTATCCATCATTGACGTCTAATAATGCTCTAAGTTGATAAAAAGACAAGTTCCATGGATATTGGATAAGGCAATGTTTGCTGTCAAATGTAGATAACTGTTTAAAATTATCAGAACATGCAGATGTGCTACAAAGTTTTATGCAAGACTACATCAACAACAAAAAAATTAAAAAAGATGTGAAGGTTTAACCTTTTACATAGAAGAATATGAATCCATATGGATTTGATTTATTTATACATATTACAGTAACATTTTCTGAACTACCTTCTCTTCTTTGTCCGTTCCTCAGGGCTGAGGGTGACCATCAGGAGCCCAGTTTTTCACTACTGCTTTCCAAGCCCTCGGTCTTGGGCTAGCTGAATACCTCCCTGGATGTTGACGCCTGTGACGTCACCAACCATAACAAGCTTTTCAAAGCAACTAGCATCTTGACATGCCACATGACCAAAGAATGTCATAGTTCTCCAAAAGCATGTAGTTGAAAACCGGGTTTTGAACTATACCCAATGTAAAATTGTTTGTCATTTTAAAAACATAATCCTGCCACATTCAAAAAAGTCTACCTAGGTACAATTAAATCTGGCCCAATGACATCTAACTGTGAATAAGCTTTCTTGACTACTAAATGGGTCCAAAATTAATGTTATTTTCAAAATGATAGACATGTTTCTGAGTCTTTAAATTAATCAATGTACCATTTTCTTCAGCTTCAGCAATCCATCCAGATTTGGGTTCAAAGTCAACAGGCTCCACTCCTCTACAGTCAAATATTACTAATGTCTTGAATTTCCCCGCATCTTCGTTTGTAAATGAACCTGTTGACAATTAAATAATCTGATGATAATAAACATTTTCACAAATAATTAAATTATTAATGTACCCATTGAAAACCTTTAAATTCCTTAGAATGATGATCTCAACAGGTCAAATAGATTTAAAAAAAACGTCCCTTCTGTGTACAAAAAAAATTATTTTAACTTTTCGGGTACAACATTATCAGGATTTTCTCATATTAGCCCCAAACATAAAAAATGGGTGCCGCGTAAAAATGGGCACTTTATCTTCTTAACTGTTGTGAGGTTTACAGAAGAGATATAATGCGTTAACCATACAATAAAATCTGTAAGTGTGTCATATTGATGATTATCTGTGGTCACACGCCATATTGGTCAGACATGTACAAGAAGAATAAATAGTTTTTGTAAAATATTAAATATCTTTTATTATATAAAAGCCCTGAGCATTTGCATACCATCAGATATGCAACATGGTGTCAGGTGTTGAAAATATTTAGGAAGATTTGATTATAAACCTTTGTGGATACTGTAAAGACAAAATGCCGGACGAACCGGTAGGTATTAGTACAAATCTGGGACTGCAACCTCCTAAAGCAGGCAAGATTGAAGATGCAGAGGCTTGGAGGAAATATAAGCAGCTATTCAATTTTTATATAAAGGCCACGGACCTGGACAAAGAGTCAGATGAAAAAAAGATTGCCATATTTCTTACGTGCGCGGGAGAAGACATATTGGAAATTTACAATGGTATGAGCAGCAGTTCTACATTAAAATGGGAGGTACTGATTACTAAGTATGACGAACATTTTACTAACAAAACAAACACAGTGGTAAACAGTTACAAATTTTATAACCTAAGACAACATGAAGATGAACCAGTTGAAAGGTTTGTGTTAAGGTTAAAAAGTGCTGCCAAAATATGTAATTTTAAAGAAGAGGATAGAATGGTGAGGGATATGTTAGTAATAGGAGTACGAGAAAGCAGCATAAAAGAAAGATTGTTAAGGGAAAGAGACCTATGCTTAGATACAGCTGTGGAACTATGTAAGGCTGCCGAGTATAGCAAGAAGAATGTTAAAGAACTAGAAGATAAAGTTCAAGCGATGGATATGGTAAAAGAAAAATCACGCTTTAAGAAGGAAGTGAAAGAACACTATAGTTGCAGTAAGTGTGGAAAACGGCATGAACCCAGAAAATGCCCGGCATATGGAAGAAAGTGCACAGTCTGCAACATATATAATCATTATGCTGTAATGTGTAGGTACAGAAAAAAGGACGAGAAACAAAGGACACAGCAAAGATACACTAAAAAAGTAGACGGAGTCCAAGAAGTTACAAATGACTGTGACAGTAGTTCAGAAGAGTTTGTGGTGGATTCTGTAAGTAGTGATAATAGATTACAATGGTATGAAGTTATAAATGTTGAAGGGGTAGATATAAAATTCAAACTGGACTCTGGGGCTGAATGTAGTACTTTACCACTCAGGTTGTTTGAAAGCCTGAAGTTAGACAAAAGTATACTTAGTGAACCAACAGTGTTGGTTGTTTATAATGAAGAAGAGTTAAAAACTGTAGGAAGCGCTAATTTAAACTGTAATGTTAGAGGGCAAAAGGGAACTGCTAGATTTTGTGTAGTAGACAGGCCAGTTAAACCAGTGCTAGGCTTGCCAGACTGTGTTAAATTCAATTTAATTAAAAGAGTAGATGCTTTATTCGTAAAAGAAAAATGTAAATTTGTACAATTAAATCAAGAGGTGTTCACTGGACTAGGCAATATAGGTACATATGCGATAAAGTTAAAAGAAAACTCAGAGCCAGTAGTTAAGCCTATTAGAAGGGTACCACAGACTATTAAGGAAAAACTTAAAGAAACTTTGCATAGTTATGAAAGTAGAGGAATCATTGAAAAAGTGGAGGGTCCCACTGCTTGGTGTAATAATCTTGTTATTGTAGAGAAACCAGACAAATCACTAAGGTTATGCTTAGATCCTAAAGAATTAAATAAAGCCATCTTAAGAGAAAACTATCAAATTCCTTCTCCTGAAGAAATATATAATTCACTTGCAGGTAAACAGGTCTTTACTGTATTAGATCTGAAAGATGGGTTTTTTCAAGTAAGTTTGGAGGACAAAGAAAAGCTCTGCACCTTCGGGACCCCCTTCGGAAGGTATTTTTTCAAGCGCATGCCATTTGGTATTTCATCAGCTCCGGAAGTAATGCAAAAAATTAATACAAAAATATTCAGTGATATACAAGGGGTAAGTGTGTATTATGACGATATCATTATTGCAGGGGACAGTCTAGAAGACCATGACAAAATATTAACTGAAGTCATAGAAAGAGCTAAAAAGTGTAATGTTAAGTTTAATCCAAACAAGGTTCAGTATAGAAGTGATTTTGTTAAATATGTGGGACTGTTAGTGTCAAAATCAGGAATTAAACCTGATCCCGAACATGTTAAAGCCATTGTGGACTTGAAAGAACCTACAAATGTTAAAGAACTTCAAAAGTTCCTAGGTATGTGTAATTATTTAAGTAAGTTTATACCGCAATATTCCAAATGTACTGAAAAGTTGAGGGATTTGTTGAAAAAAGATGTGTTGTGGGACTGGGGTATAGCTCAAAAACAAGCGTTTGAGGAAATAAAAAGTAAAATTAGTAGAGCTCCAACTTTAGACATTTTAAAAAAAGATGGTTTAATAACATTACAAACTGACAGTTCCAAAAGTGGAATGGGAGCCTGTCTTTTACAAAATGGCAAACCAATATCATTTTACTCTAGATGTTACACAGATTGTCAACAAAGATGGGCGCCTATAGAAAAAGAACTCTTTGCAGTCTGTCTAGCTATGGAAAAGTATCATCAGTTTGTGTATGGACGCAAAATTGTAGTTGAAACAGACCACAAACCGTTAGTGGCGATAGTAAATAAAGATATAAACAAAATCTCAGCCAGACTGCAAAGAATGGTTCTTAAACTGTTAAAATATGAATTTGATATTAAGTACATACCAGGACCGCAAATGTATATTGCTGACTATCTGTCTAGGCATTATAATTCAACAAATGGGCAAGTTGAGCCTTCACTTAAAGAGTTAGTTCATAGTGTGGAAGTAGAAAAAGTATATGGGTTAGAAAAAGACTTACAAATATCAGATAGTAAATTAAAAGAACTGCAAAATGAGACTTGCAAAGATGGTAATTTGCAGCAGATAAAAATGTGGTATAACTCTGAATGGCCAAATAATGATAGAAACATATATGGTAAAGAATTAAAAAAGCTGTACAAGTTAAGAAATGAGTTACTGGTAACAGACAATATTGTTTACTTTGGAAATATGGTGCTTGTTCCCAAATCTTTAAGAAAAGAAATGCTAAATATAGTACACTCCGGGCATGCAGGAGTAGTAAAATGTAAAAAAAGAGCTAGGAAAGTTATGTATTGGCCAGGAATGTCAAGAGATATAGAGGAGCATGTATTAGCATGTAGAGTATGTGAGAAATATAGAATGTCCAACTGCAAACAGCCCATTATATCTCATGAGATTCCAGATCTTCCCTTTAGCAAAATCGGTATGGATGTAGGACATTATGCGGGTGAAGATTTTTTAGTTGTTGTAGATTACTTTTCAAAATGGATTGAGGTGGCAAAATTGAGTAACAAATCGGCTAGCAATATAATAGTTCAATTATTAAAAATTTTTAGTACACATGGAATTCCTAAACAAATAGTCAGTGACAATATGCCTTTTGGTAGTTATGAGTTCAAACAATTTGCAAAAGATCAGGGCATTGAGTTAATAACATCCAGTCCGCATTATGCACAATCAAATGGGTTGGCAGAGAAAGCTGTTGGTATTGTCAAAAACCTAATGAAAAAATGTAATGAAAGTGATGCTAATTTCGACTTGGCAATGTTGCACTATAGAACCACTCCAGTAGCTAGTTTAGACTATTGCCCTTCAGAGTTATTGATGAGTAGATTGTTAAAGACAAATTTGCCTTGTTCAAAAGAGGTTTTGAAACCTAAGTTATGTGAAAATGTTAAAGAGCAAATTTTAATTAATAATGAAAAGTCTAGGGCCAATTATAATAAAACTTCAAAATTTAAGAAATCCTTTAACAATGGGGAAGAGGTAATTGTTCAAGATGTAAATAAAAGTAAATGTTGGTATTCTGGTAAAATAGTGGAAAAAGCTAATGCACCTAGATCTTTCATTGTTAAAAATGAAAAAGGTAATTTAGTTAGGAGAAATGAAAAACATATAAGACCTAGTAAGAATAAGTTTATTGTTAAAAATGATTATTTGTTGGACTCATCAGATGTGGGCCAAGCGGTGCATGAGAGGGGTAGTCACAACAGTCAGGCTGCATCGGGGGCTACTTTCCTGGTAACTGCATCTCCACCACAGGAGCCACTGGTACAACCTGCTAGGCAGGAGCCATTAACAATAGATAGGCCAGTGGTTACAAGGACAGGTAGGTTGGTAAGAAAACCTGCCTATTTAAGAGATTTTGTATAAGGGGGGGATGTGTCATATTGATGATTATCTGTGGTCACACGCCATATTGGTCAGACATGTACAAGAAGAATAAATAGTTTTTGTAAAATATTAAATATCTTTTATTATATAAAAGCCCTGAGCATTTGCATACCATCAGATATGCAACAGTAAGATACCATACCATATTCTTTAACCTTTTGGCCGCCGGACCCTGTTCGCCAAGACGCTCACTCACACGCCAGAGCAAATTTTAAGTAAACAACTAATAAAAAGTTTAGGGATTGCAAATAGTGATATCGATATTCATAATTAAAGGTGGAATTCTTCTCAATTTGCCTTTTTTTATTTCCAAACTTAGATTTCTCTCAAAATTTCTAAACTAAACAGATTTACTATACAAGAAAATGTTGAAAATAAAGGACTTTATCATGAAAAACAACAACTAAACATTATCGAATCATGAAGTAATATCACCGCACTAGTCTGTACGAGTAGTCTTCTATACATGTCAACGGCGCGCAGGGCACGTCTTTAGTTCCGACTGACAAATACTGTTTACGCGCGAGTTAAGTAATAATAGCGTCTGAGTCAACGGCATAAGCGCTTGTCGGTACGTAAACTTTATAAACCATAAGATTAGGGACGCGCATCGTGTCTCGATAAATTTACATACTTACCGGAGGGTTTTCGGAGAAAACTAACAGGTGAATTTAATAATATATATATATATACAGTATGTATCAGAATGAAAGGCAAAACAAGAAACCCGTTAATGTTTAGATCATAAATATGAGCATGGTACTTACCTAATTCATCAAAAATACGACAGGTTTTACGTGAGGTATAAAAATATACATTTATTATTATTGTGTTGCACCTCCCCTGTATTATTTGTTTACAATCTTATAAATGACATTTCTTAAATTACCAACTGACAGACAGGCGTCAAACCTTGTTGAAGTTTGGATTTTTACCTAGTTACAAACAAATAGTTAACAAAGCGCTTGCGCGTTGCCTATGACTACAGCCATTATTAAAATAATTACCTAGGTTACTTATAAACAGAACTCAAAGCGCATGTGTATTGACATAACAACGTTAATGTTAATTAGTTGCCCCTAGCTACATATCAACAGTACGCAATACGCATGCACTGTCAAAAATCAAAAACGTAAACAAACCCTATAGGATGTTACAAAAACCATTAACCGACTGCAAAAATATGGTCTTCGAGTAATTCATTTAGTAATTTTATGCCATAAAACATGTATTTAGGCACGTGAAATGCACGTCATTACATTGTACTCGAGTTCCCCGTCAACCAGTTTTAAGGTTTGCTCTTCGTTGTGATACATACTGTATATATCGGTTATATATATATATATATATATATATCGAGTTAAAATGTAGACCTCCGCTGTCACTGCGGTCAATAATTTATTCGGCAAATAAACCGCAATGGACAATTTACTGAAGAAGCTGCCTAAACTTTATCCATTATTATGCCTTTTTTTTTCTACATATACCTACTTACTACGAGTAGTTACCAACAATGACAATAATTGGCAATTAAATGTTTGAACGCTTAAATAAAACCAGATTCGTGAAAACATATTCATTTTAAAAACTTGCACATCAATTGAACTTTCCCATCCCTAGCTGTCTTTTATACATGCCAACGGCGACAGTGACACGGAAAAATGTAGAAATTATAAGCATATTTTTTAAATCCTTTATTATGAAACAATGGATTCATATACCTGCTTAAAAAGTAAATGTATGAAAAAACAAAGGGTCAACAAGTTGACACGAGTACAAAATAATTTTTAAATTCTATTATTTTACCATTTAGTAAGCGGTTGAAACTTTGTCTTGTATACAAGACGACGGCGTTAGTGTATCGTACTATCGTTGTCTTGTATAGGTGACAACGGCGGTCAAAGGGTTAATTATTAAGTAGGAGTTTAGTAAGCATGTAAATGTATAATACCTTTTATATATAGAGTTAAAAATCAGAAAAGTAGCCCAAATTTAAACTCTAAAGTTGTACTTGTACCAACACTGGACAGGTAATATAAATTTGCAACAGAGCTTAATTTACAGTCAAACGCAAAAGTATTTTTAAAAATATTAACTAATAATTAAAAACGAGTATCCATAAAAAAGTTTCAAAAGTTGTTCCAAATTAACAACAGACAGGTTATGTTTACAATACAAAACTAGTCTCACCGTTGCTGCCTTCAATGACGTCCATGCTATTTTCCCTGGAGCACAGTTTACATTTTATTAAAAGGTTGGTTTCGGACCTGGGGGGCTACCATGAACGTCGAAAATTGGCATTGACGGTGCAACGGACGGGAAGATTTGACATATCCTAACCATGAAAACCATGCACTTTCGTATTTGCGTCCATATCCGCCCGAAAGTAAAATTTGTGTCCATGCGCCTACCACGAAAGACCACTTTCGGATATTTTGACAACGAAAGAATCGAAATCAACTGTCAAAAGCCACGTTACCTTTTGAGCTATCGTGATTCGATCGAAATGCAGAAAATTGCCAGGTACTGTGCTCTTCCGCTGTTTTCTACGTTTATTTGATTAAGAATCCGCGCTATTTTTTGGTGATTCGTTAAAAGTTTACGTTTTCAAAAAACTGCTCTTGGATAAATCCATCGTTAGATTTGGGGAATTCGTGGAAAATAGGTACTAACTTGAGAACGTGAGTCCCGTATTTTTATTTCTTCACCTGGCAACTCATAATCACCTGTCATTCATCGTTCGCGAGCACTTTATTGTTTAAATGAGAATAAGTGGTGGAATCGAGGTGGAATATCGTGGTGTTTATACGTTTAAGACGTACATTGTATAGCGTAAGTAAAGTATTCAATGTTATTATTGTTTTAGATTATACGTAGGCTATACCTTTAATATTCTTTTATGCGAGGCGTTGATATTTGTTCTAATAATTAGTTGGCATAATCGCATCTGTAACTATTAAAGAAACGAATATTTACTTAAATAATATATAAAATACTTTAAGAGACGTTACATTTCTATTAAATGAATGTCACGTAATATACTTTTAACGTATGTTTTACTATACCATGTAATTATTTGTTACTGGGTATAATTGATGGTATTGAATTTATTCCTCATTGAGTAATTTAATTGATTAGCCAAAGTAAGATGTCTTCGCGTGGTGTTTATCTTACCTTCGGCGTCACTTGGGAAAACTTCATACATTCATACATTTTAGGTTATATGCCATGATAATTTCAACAGTTTCGAGAAAGAAGAAACTCAAATTATATTTAAGACATGCCCTGGGATTTTGTCTGTTTCACAGTTAAATAATGTTTTACAATTTTCCACCTTCATAAGAATATGGTTCACATTGTAATTTAGATACAATGTGATCTAATGTACCTTGTAATAACACTGTTATTGTCATTCCCAATGAAATAACTGACACAAGTTTGCAAGAAGCTATATATTAAATATATATTATTATGTAATTTGTAAAGGTAGCGCGATAACGATATCAATTAAAAAAAATATTTTGTAATAAATTATAAACAAGGAGGGTATAAATATTAACTATTTATTTGTATATTTCAGATGGCAGACAATATTACCGTTCAGATGATTAGTTTGAATGAAACATGTCCAATGGGTGCCAACGTCACAGCAGGCTATCTCCAATATCTCAGTGACTGCAAGCTTATCCAATAAATATCATGTGGAGTTTTAAGTAAACACAGGCAGAATGGGCAGTCATTAAAACAAAGTAAGTATATGTACTTAGTTCTTTTTGAATTATTAGACGAAACTGTTGAACTTTGGACATAGTTTTACCTCAGACGGTTGGCAATAATTGCACATTGCCAATTTGCCACAGAGGGTAATTGAATCATTTTATTTATATTATTTGTACGGCTATTACTAATTTGCAAAATCAATTATCAAACCAACTGGAGGGCGAGCGTTACCAAGTAATGAATCTTAGAACAAAAAACTAAAATGTTTTGGGAAAAATAAAAGAGGACAACAGCGGACTATGTTTTTCTAAGATAATTTGTACTAGAAAAATAGAAAATTATTTATTTCATAATAAATATAAATTACTTAAAAATATATTTACATCTCGCTCCCCGCCGGAAAACCTTATAACTTGATTAAATATACTAAAATGATATATCATTTCATACATAAATACCTATTATTTCAATAATTACTATAAATAAAAAACAAAAATGATATGTCCAAGGAACATCAGGGGTAATGTTCCTTGGACATGCTTCTCCTTTTTTTCTGATGGTAGTAAGAGGAGTTATAACTTTAATATATCTATCTGTGTTAGCAGCTTTCAATCGTTTGTATATATCATATATATGTATGTATGTATGTTTTAAGCATGTTTATTCGACGATAACTCCAGTGTCGTTGATCAGATCGTCGTGATATTTGACAGGTTGTAAGATAAGATAAATATAATTTTTAATGTTAAATATGAGCTGACACAGTCAAGGGGTTGCCGAGATGTAGAGGTCACGAGTTCACATTCAAGGCGAACCACTGGTTGATAAAATTGCAGCACACAAACCAAATTATTTATTATTTTGTGATAAATATTTCGATTCACATATTTAATAAATTTGTAATTTTGTTGCTCAACTGTCTTACTAATTTCCTAGCATAATAGGAATACATTACATTAAATTTAATACAAAAAGGTTATCGAACGAGCAAGCGAAGCGAGTGAAGACTTCCTCTCTACTTGGACACTCCGTCGTTTGTATGTATGTAAGTTCGAAGATAGTTTGATTATCGTTGATCGGATCGTCTTTAAATTTGGCAGATCGATAAGATAAATAAAAAAATTAGTTCGAATATGAGCCAAATCTGTCTAGCTAGGGGTTGCCGAGATACCTGTAGAGGTCACGAGTTCACGTTCGGGGTGAACCACTCGTTATTCGTATGAAAACAGAAGAACCAATAAGGATATTTAACGCATATAAAATCAAAATTGATTAAAATAACAATTTGTGTTCGGTTTTCAGGTCGCGGGCATGTAGGTGATGTAGAACGGAACTACGCACGATGCCTTCATATGACGGGTGAAATGACTTTTTTTGTATAAAGGCATAACTTTCCCAGAAGAATACTTTCAGAATTAATAAAATTATTTGTTTTATACAAAGTGACTGTATGTTATCTATTACCTATATGCAATTAATTAATATTAATTTGAACATTAAGGTACAGAAACAATCAATGCCTATAAGATAAAACTAATATTTCTTTAAACTTTACTACACTATAAGTAAAAATATACCTAAAAATATATTTTAATCTGAGTTCATAAAGTACCTTTGTCAATTTTATTAAACACGTCGTGTAAATAGAAAACTATTATTTTAATTATTTCTGAAAGTATACTTTTTAGACAGTTGTGCCCTAATAAAAAAACATATATGAGCCGAATCGCGAGATATGCCCCTATATCTTGCGATGCGGCTCATATTCGGACTTTTAATCTCAATTAACGACCTAAATCGCTCTTTAGCGATAAGACCGCCTGTTGTTTGCCTCTTTTTCATGTGTAATCTATACCAGTTTGTGTTATTTTTGTTGTTTTGAGGTGCAATAAAGAGCTATTGTATTGTTGTATTGTATTGTAAATTTCGTGAGTATAAGTTCGGGGTGAACCACTATTAGTAATTGATTTAGTATAAAATTATTAAGCATGTGGGTACATATATCTACATATTTTATAATATTCATAACTGTGGAGGAAATGTCTAGAATCTTGACACAAATAAAGCGAGGTGAGCCCCCTCACGAGGAAAATGCGGCGTCATGCATACTGTGTATACGTGCCTCGCTAATATGCTCAGTGCGAGCGGCTGAAAGGCGATTTAGGGCTATACTCTGACCGAGCTGATAAGCGTGGTAATATCCCCGGGAGGCAGCTTGCGCTTTGAGTGGACTTGCCTATTATCATGTCACACAAGTGTAATGGCCACCTACATATTCTCTGCTTTGCCCAACTCCTTTTGTACAACCGTATGTTTCTTCTTGTGAAATAAATATTAAATAAAGAAATGGCTGGCGCGCAAGGGCAATTTTTGTTTCTGCAACTATTATGTCTAACCTATGTTGCTAGTGTGCGCTACCCCTAAAGTGCTTGTACGTAGCATGTGAATTTTTTCTGCATACAAATAGTTGTATGAGTTGTGTGAAGCACACCTAAATCCCACAAACGATCATGTATAAACGTCGTTATAAGAAACGAAACAGTCGAAACACCCATGTTTATGGTAAAAATGTTAGCATTTTGTCTTATGCATCTAGCCTCGCATCGGGTTCAGAACTATAGTATTGATGTTGAATACTCCATTATACCCAAACTACTTTAAAAATTGCCACAGCAGGATATTAACTCGGGCAGCTTTGTTTTACCCAATACCTTTAGCTGATGATAAATTTTACATTCCAGGTGCTGTGTCTCTCTTGCTGGCTTCAGACATGTTGTTCAGGATATTGTTAGAAGGAAAGGTCGAGGCGAGCCTGGAGGATCCGGTGCTGGAACACGCGCTTTTGTTACATTGTCCCGGGCAAGGTGTGTGTGAGTTCTTTATGGAATATTTTTTATGTCGCTATGCATATAACAATTAATCCTGATCTTGACTCTTGGGTACGACAATTTTCGAAACCGAGAGGGTTTTTGTAGTGTACTCTAAGAATTAGCGAGATACCAGTATAGCGAAAAGATCTTTTAGAAACAGCTTCATTAAAAAAAGGTTAAAAGTCGATTTGAATGATTTACTTTTTTTCAATTAATTTGTAATTGCCTTGCAACAATTAAATAATCTTCAAAAATAGTTTACTAAGGTTTCATCGCTTTCAATCTACTTGTACAACCCGTTGTTCGTATGGATGTATGTTTAAAGAAGAAGAAAATAGAATAATTTATTATTTATTAATTCAAGGTATTACAATACAGCGGTAGTTATAAAACATTTTCCTACAAAACTTAATAAAAAGTTTGACTTCAGGGGTCATATTACATTAGCTTATTATATTACATTAGACTATTAATTATAGGTAGATATATTATGTCAACACTTCGAGGTACATAAATGTCACGTTAGTGTTTCCAAAAAGTATTTTTAAAGCTGTTTTTTAAATTTTATTAGGCTCGTTTCTTATCTTCTGTATTCTGTTGAGGTAGTATGATAATTTTTTCTTAATGTTCTGTCTCCAAAGTAGTTATTCACTCTAGAAACTTCATACTTGCCAGCGGACACGGATTTCGTTTTGTTCGACGATAACTCGAGTATCGTTAAACGGATCGTAAACAAATTTGGCAGGTGGTTAGATGAAATTTAATTAATTTTTAATTTCGAATATGAGTCAAATCAGTTTAGGCGTTGCCGAGATATAGCGGTTGTGAGGTCACGTTCGCGAGAGAGCGATTATCCCAGTCTACTTGGTCACTCCGTCGTGTTTATGTATGTATTTTCGACGATAACTCAAGTATCGTTGATCGGATTATCAGATCGTCGTGAAATTTGGCATTTGGCATGGTCGCGAATTCAAGTTCGGGGCGAACCACTATGTATGTATGATTGTATGACAGTATGTGTGTATGATTGTCGAACCAGCGAGCGAAGCGAGTAAATTGTCCCAGTCTACTTGAACAATCCGCCGTTTGCATGTTTGTTGTACGATAACTCGAGTATTGTTGATCGGATCGTCGTTATATTTAGCAGAACTTTAGATGAGATACATATATTATTCAAGTTTGAGTTTGAGGCAAATCGGACCAGGGGGGTTATCAATATATGTTGGCCGCGAGTTCATGTTTAGGGCAAACCACTAGTATGTATGTTTGTCGAACCAGCGAGCGAAGCGAGTAAGTTCTCCCAGTCTACTTGTACAATCCGCTGTTGGCATGTATATAATATGTATGTTTGTTTGGTAATAACACAAGTATCGTTAGTCAGATTGTCGTGAAATTGGGCAGGTGGTTATATAGAATTATAGATAAGGTAAATATATTTTTTAAATTTGAGTATGGACTATGGACCAAATTGGCCACGGGGTTGCCGAGATACTGGGGTCGCGATTTCAAGTTAGAGGCGAACCCCTTGTGTAAAAAAAACTTGAAGCAATCCTCAATATAAGACCGCTAACTCCGTTGTCTCTGATTGTTCGTATCTCACTTTGTGGCAATTCTTGACCGTGACTAAGCTTACATTTGCTCTTTACAGCAACCCCTAGCTGATAATTGGCGAGATGAGCAACCGAACAACATCGCCCAAGTGGCAATATACCTATTATAAAAATTGTTCATCTCTAGGACAGACGCCATTATCTAAAGAGAAAAACTACACAGAGAATTCTGTATTTGGCACTCTGTCTACTCAATATAACTTATTAGCTTAAATTTATTTTAAGTTACTTTTTAAGATCCCAAATGTACCAATACATTCTTATACACCTGTAGGATGACGTTCAGAACCCTGTTAACATGCCCTCAATATCTGTCCGTCTCATCCGTCTCGTCTTCCGTCTGCGGAAACATCTCAGGATAAATATATACAAATACAAATAAAATATATTGTGGGACAATCTTACACAAGTCGACCTAGTTCTACGGTAAGCTCAATAAGGCTTGTGTTGTGGGTACTAGACGACGACATATATAGATATAATATAAACATTGAAATTAAACACTTTAGAACAGATTAATCGCGTTTATTAACACCATGATCCTACGTTTCGAGCCCTTTACAGCACTTGTTTTCACAGGGTTAAGATGATGACTGAGAGAATCCGTTCTAAAGTGTTTAATTTCAATGAATAACAATCACGGTAACAGAAGATAATATAATATAAACACTTAAATACATAGAAAACAGGAACAAATATTCGTGATGAACACACGAATAAATCTGACCAGGATTCGAACCCGGGACCTCCTACGTCGTCCTACTGACTAGGCTAGGACTTAGGAGGCCGTTGTTGGAGGATTTGACGAACGACAGCTGAAGAGGTCTCATACTGGTGCTAGAGTAACCAGAATCTGTCTATGCCGTATCCTTGATTTGATTCACACGCATTATTAACTGCTTAGCGGAACAAACAACAACAAAATTACAATTTGTGTTTAAAACAAAACACATATTTTTATTTTCTGTGACAATGTCTGGTATTAGAAGTTTAGTAACTACATCATATGGAGTATCATTTGAAACGGGCTTGATTGGCACGTTCCTAAACAATATGTATGTACAGTGATCGTCCATACATGGGGCAGACTTCAAATTTCTGTTTCGAAATGCAGTTGGACTCATCATGTTTAGAGATGAATGTGATAACTAAACGTTTCGTACGGAACCCTCGGTGCGCGTGTCCGAATCGCACTTGGCCGGTTTTATTTTTATAATAGCTGAACATCAAGTGTGTGTTCCTCTTAGGAAAAAATAAAAGAAAATAAAGATTTGTGTTAAGGTACGGTAATCATGCAGTGCAAATATGATACGACGTCGACTGACACTTGGACATTACGTATTATAAGGATAATAAGGGTGTAATTTAACAATATTTCATTATAATAAAAGTACCTATTATACAATTTTAGGTGACTCCGGGTATTCACTAAGCGCGTGCCTTACGACCCCTGTAGACGTCGTCGCAGAAAACTCCTGAACGGTGCAATGCTGTCTAAAAGAGGACGAGGAATTGATTCGTATTGGGTAGGTATTAAACAGAGTGTCCCCCGACTTTGCCACACGGTGCACGGAGGGGAAGTACCCTAAACTCCGCAGATAAGAAAGTTTACTGAAAGAAGACTTCTTTTTTAAAATAATGAAGAACCGAGTATCTAATTCGGTTTCTGGAGTATATTTGTAAGGAATATTATAGGTTTAACGATTGCAAGGTAAAACTTCATATTAATGCGATTATTAAATAAGAACCCATTGAGTAGATTCTAGTACCTCTTTTACGTAACACCTAACTGTGAAGTGGTCTCAAGTCGGTATATAAAAAACTTGATTGTCACTTAACATGATGACATTGTGACTATCATGCTTAACATAATGTCAGTTAAAATCACATACTACTATGATTGCCTTGCCTTGCATGTTTGGTGGAGATATTTTGAGCCAGCGTCGAGGATGTTGGGCCGGGCAAGTAGTGATGCCTATTACGTTTGCGTGCAGCGATGCTGATTGTTTTCAACACATGAGACCAGTTTCCCACTTCTTCCACACTTATATTCTGAGAATTTGAATTGATGCTTCTGGCATCGGTATGCTTTTAGTTTTACACATTTCATACGTATAACGCTATATAAATAAAACTAATAAACACTTTTTAAGGCCATTGGAGATGCACACCTGGGCTGGTTGATAAGAAGATCTTGTGCGGCGTGCAACGTGCAGCACAACATGTGAAGCCTTGCAATATGGACAGCCTAGCTAAGGGAACGAGCGAACAAGGGACCTGCTACCGAAGCCGCGCGCCGTGGGCATGAAACAATTGGGCGGGCCAGTTATTATTAAATTAAGCAAAAATATTTATAATAAGTGTCCAAGATATGTGCGGTAAAACTCGAGGCACAGTCAAGGAATTTGGTTTACGTAACTTGTCACTTGTTACAGTGACAATCAATATTATAGCCGCTGGGGATCTGCTGTTATTATCACCTTGACAAGGTATAAAATATAAATTGAAAGAGATGTCATATACTACAGAAAATGTGACCAAGGTCCCCAGTGAGCAGGGCTGGGATCAAACCAGTCACCTCCTGCTTTCGCGGCAGAAGGTCGCTGGTTCGATCTCAGCCCTGCTCACCGGGGATCTTGGTCACTTTTTCTGTAGTGTATGACATCTCTTTCAATTTATAATTTATATATAGTATGTGACTACTTACAAAAAACATGATTCATAACATTTATTACATTAAATAAATGATTTGATTCGTGCTAAACAATCGTAAGGTATAAATAATAATAATAATAATAAATTCTTTATTTGGCAGGCAAGAATCCCATAAAATTACAAATATTAAATTACAAATATATAAAATAGTTTATAAGTCAAATTTCTTTACTTGATGTTTGGACCCCGCTATCGAAGGTGCAAAATGGTAGCTGTTAAGTTCTCAGGGATAGGTAAAAATATTTATGCTGTCGATATCGATACTCTTACTTTGTTTGTTCAATTAGATTTATATGTTAGTACCTATAGTCCTATACCATGCTGGACAGTGCATGAACGCTCTCGAAATAAATCTTTTCAATAGAGGTAGGTATATATTGCTGGTGACAGTGGTCACTTTTTAGTAATAATGATAATACGTCCGATTTCATTCTCCATAACCCAGTATTTAGTCCACCACTTTCACCTTATAGTCCAGTATATTTTAGATTCCATTAAATCTCAATAGTCTATACACCCTCGTGGGTACTGCCTCTGCGTGCGTCCCATGACTCGGGCAGGTGCAACATCTGCTCGGTGTACCCCTTACATTTCATTAAATTGTCGAAAGGGCGTCTGCGTGTTGGCTTCGGCTCGGCGTACGGCTCCCAAAGGTCCGGAACACCATTGCTTCGTGATGGGAAAGACATACAAAATTATTTACGATAATAGATATTCATTGTCATCTTCAACTATTTATCTGGGTTAAAGGGCACATTTTATTTGTATAAAATATATTCGACTCCATGTGCTTATCGACATAAAGCTATAATCATCGAAATATTTCAAAATAATTATACCTATCCCTAAGAACTTGACAGCTACCATTTTGCATGGACAATATTCGATGAGCGTCGCGAGAAAAACAACCACATTAGGCCCGATTGTTGCAAACAAATAGTCAAATAATCACAGTCTGACAGATGATTTCATTTAAATTAACTTTTTTCACTCCAAAAGAAAGTGAGGCATGTGAATTAAAAAAAAAGTACTGTCAGATTTAGTGTTACACTATAGCTGCTGTGCGCTTAGCCACACCACTCTTACATTGGTGATGACTAAATATTGCAGATATTTTTCATATTTTTTGGACTTGCGGTTTAAGTGTTAGAAGGGAGAGGGGCACATTTTTTTACTATAGGAGCGATAATTGGCTTTAAATACCTATCCAACGATACCTCACAGGCTAACACATTAGGGTCGAACCGAAAAAATAACACCTCTTAGGTGTATGGAGGTACCAAATAAATAAATACTTTTCCATTTTTTTATATTGCCACTTCGCCGGCGTGGTTGATATATATAACCGTACCAAGTTACAGCTTTTTAGTACAAACGCTCTCTGACGAACGAAAATGGCGAAAGTATAAAGGTTTTTAGTTGAGTATGGCACCTTTACGGTTTTTTTTACCTTTCAATATCATTGAAATTAAACACTTCAGCACTTGTGCGCTGAAGTAAGACCTATTCAAAGATATATGTAATATAAATAGTGTTATATAAATAAACTGAAACGTTTTCTCATTTCTAAAGCGTTCTATTCGGTAAACGAATTTTTAGAGGTGTAATATTTGTATGGTGGATTGTATAATTGTTCTAACTTAAAGTGAACGATATTTTGCTAATAAATAAATACAAATATAATTCGTATTCATTTGTTACCGAGATATTCCCATATATATTAATGTATGTACTTACCTGTCCTGTTTTATAATTTTGTTTTGAGGGTTCAATGTAGGTAAGTACCTAATATGTTGTCTTAAATTGATTCGTGCTTAAAAAATATATTGCAAGTAGCACAAACGTATGTCGCATTTGTGGCAATCGATTTATTAAAACAAAATAGAAGATTTAAATAATCGCACTTTACGTGACTGATTATTATAAAGTCACAAGTATTTTTTCACATTGAATACTATAAAGGGTGAAAATGAGCATAGGTCAAAAATAATTTATAGGCAGTATTTAATAGCTAGCTTTAATAACAAAAAAAATAAAATTTATTTTTACTTTGCTTCATACAACTTCCAGCTGCTCGGAGAAGTTATTTTGTGCCATTTATGTCCGACGTCGTAATCTTCATCTTATAATGCCTAAAAAGAAAATTCACATAAATGAAATGATTAACAGATTCAAACTAAGCAGCTAGTTGAAGTGTTTGGATCGTTACACAATTCATCATCATCATTTTTGGCCTATAACGTCTATGGCTGACGATTGCAATGTCTGTAGGCGATCTTCACATCCATAACTCAGGAACAAATATTTGTGATAGACATACAAATAATTGCCCTGGCCGGGATTCGAACCCGGGAGCTCCTGCTTCGTAAGCAAAGTCACTACCAACTAGGCTAGGAGGACGTTGTTATAAAATTAACTATTACGTTCTCATTAACAGGAATATGATGCAGTTGAAATATAGGGTTTCATCACTCATTATAATCACAATAGCTTTATTTTATTTACACATTCTTGTTTATTAAAATATTTTTGTCCTAAAGTCGAATATGACGACATAACCCTTTAACTAGCTAGCTAGCCACATAGGAATAAATAAACTGATAACACCGAGTCTTTTATTGAAATGTGTGTTTCACATTTTACTCCCTTACAACACTAATTTCTTTTGGTTAAGTAAGTCAAATAAGCACAGAAGTAAAGTGCCTCTCGTTTATTATCGTATGGTTTACTAAAGTATACTACTTTAAACCATAGTAAAAAAGGACAGTTAACTTGTTTTAAGTGGTTAAAATCTGTGCCGTAATTTTTTGAGTACTCATTTTGTTTGAGCGTCAATTAGGTGCATTTCTATACTTATCACTTTCACAAGATGTCACATACGCATCTTATATACATCTATGAATCGCCTAAGATATAATATGTAAAAATATACAAATATGTACATTTATTAATATGTATTTAAATCTTAGCTTATACATAGCTTACTACTTTGTGTGGTTACAGGAGTTTAATTGTATTCAAAGAAATTTATATTTCACTTATAAAGAGAAAATTACTTAAAGTATAAGTAAAATAAGAGTGAGCATGCAAGCATTTAACAATTTATCATATCATAAGAAAAACACACACATAGGAATTATGATCAAATTTAGCATTGAATTTAAATAACTTGATGAAAGGAATATTGCTCCCGGAGTAATAATTTTATTTTGCATTTTAAATTAAAATTAAATTAAATTAAATATTCATTTATTTCAGATTAAAAATCCATATAATTTGTTAGTTTGCCTTAACTACTTATTAATTAATATTAGTAACTTAACTAGGTACTATCTAATCTAACCTTAAAATCTAAAAATCTAAAAAAACCTTAAAATCTATTTTAATCTGTGACAAAGAGTTATTGAGTTAGGCAATAATGAAAGCGCGGCATTAACTTTTAACATAGTTTATCATTTTAAACCATATTTATAAGGGGTAAAAAACCCAGCAATTGCAAGCGAGACATGGTAAGGATTTCATCAAAAAAGTTTGAGTAACGAAAATAGATAGAGTATATTTTAATAAATTAGTTTTAAATGTTTAGATACGGCTTAAGCTAAGCTAAAGTTAAATTATTTAATAAAATTAGAACAAAAATGGTTAGAATAAGACTTTTCATTTCTGGGTCTCCGGCTTATCAGCTTCTAATATGGTTTTAAAACACAAGGACCTTTCAAGCTTTGTATTTGTTATATTTCAATATAAATGAATAAATAATCACCATTCTTAAGCAGAAGCAGCAGGACATTAGGTTTAGGTAGGACTTGTATGTATATGCCTCAATCTCTCACTATGCTTCTAACAAAAAAGTATGAGACTATAATGTCACATCTATGTTGCAATTTTAGACACTCTCCTTTTTTATTTGTAAGCACCTGCAGCGCTGCCTGAGTTAGTCAAGAACAATGTGGTAGTCCCATTGTATCATTTCCTGCACAGCCACTTTTATTTATGTATGTATTGTGTTTCTTGTCATCCCTCCTGCACTTGTTTGAAAACACAAGGTTCATCACATTTATGTGGTTTACTTGACCCTTATGCAAACACTATAATACTATATTTTACCTTTTACTGTTGGGTCGAAGATATAATGGCTCTCCCAAGTATAACAAAACTGCCAGGTAGTTCTTGCTGCCACTACTCTCAATGTAAGGTGGTTCTTATTTGAAGCCCATGAAAATGTAGGACTACAATTATTTGCTCCTTTGGTGGCACCAACGACGTCATTCTGAAAATGTAGTGTAATAAATGAAATGAGTACTTTAAAAAATCTTTGATAAAATGTTCACCAACAATAATATTAACGCAGATTCGATCACTTGTGCAATTAAGGCAATGGTCACTTTTTTGTCAATGTATATCTATTTCGATTGAGAATTATTTGTTAATTTTGTATAAGAGCGAAATCATAACGAAATTTGATTTTTTGAAGATTTTGTTTCACGGAAGCATTTTAATGAAGAAAACATAGTAACTGTTAGTATACATTATAAAATACAACCCTTAAAATTAAAGTAAAACTTAAATAAAGTAATACCTTTAAAAGCAAGACGATATTTACAAACTTATTAAGTAAAGTTAATAGTGAATTCTTCACCTCTTCTTTCTATGACATTGACAGTGACACTGACACTGACATTTAGTTTCATTATTCACAATTATTAACAAAAAATTAGCAAAATACATCAAATTAGCATTAAAACGCCCCCTAAATGGATATGTTGATTAGCTGCACTTCATCACTACATTAAATTAATTATTTTTGTTTATTTAAGCCCACTTTTGAGTCAAACATGTATTTACCGGTTTTCTATCGCAACTAATAATAAAGTGTGTGAGGCATACTTTACGTTTGGTTCGTTCCTTCCATTCCCGTCGTTCATTTTTATGGATCCGTACGAAAGTGGTCAAATCGAAAGTGCTTCAAAGTAAGGATTACCAGTCACTAGCGGACGGAAAGACGGGCGGATTGGGAACACACGTTCGATTTTCGTAGTAACAGCCCAGTTGTGCTTCTGAGGCACCTTATCTGCCTCCGTGAGATCATGGAACTTCTCGGACACTTCGCCGCAGCTACTACACTTCAGTTTTAGGAACCATTGGTAGTGTGGGTGGTTGGTATAAAGCTTCTCGACACATTCTAAGTTGGCTCTGATTTGGAGAGCTATTTTAACCATTTTAAAGGTTTTTTAAACGAAATAAACACTAACACCGACCAATTCCAATATTGAGACGAATCAGAGGAACGTCACAGAAATGTCAACAACTGGTATGGTGCTTTTACATGCTCGGGCTCTCGGCCGAATGATTCGGCCCACCCTAGTACACGCTCATTCGAGACAGACTATATAGATTAAGTTTAAGCCAGACCATAGCCTTTAAAAGGTCTGTCCGTGCTCTTATTGCTAGCAGATTGAAAGTTTAGAGTTTATTTTCGATGAATCTCGTATTTATCTATATGTATGTATGTATGTATTTAAGTATCTATATATACCTAAATGTATTTATGTTTATATAATGTATTTACTTTATATGTAATTAATATTTATAGATTGACTTGTTCTTACTATTTCGGTTTTGACTACTAGTAGCACCGCCCACAAATTTTCTGTTTTGCCTTAAGGTTGACTGGTAGAGAATGCCTTCTGGCATTAAGTCCGCCTTTTGTACGTTAAGGTTTCTTTTGTGCAATAAAGGTTAAATAAATAAATAAAAATAGACAATTTAAGCTTTTTCAGGTAGTTTCAGTGAGTTAAACACTTTTTAAATAGCTTCACCCGAAGTGAAATTATTTAAGACACCTTTTAACTCAACCAAACTACCTGAAAAAGTACTTAAATTGTCTCTGGTCTGGCTTAAGTTTTCTCTATATAGTCTGTCTCGAATCATCGTGTACTAACATGGCCGAAACATTCGGCCGAGAGCCCGAGCATGTAAAGGCATGGGTAGATTAAACTCACTCAACTCAATTAAATGTCAAATCCAAGAATCTGGGCTGTTACTACGAAAATCGAACGTGTGTTCCCAATCCGCCCGTCTTTCCGTCCGCTAGTGACTGGTAATCCTTACTTTGAAGCACTTTCGATTTGACCACTTTCGTACGGATCCATAAAAATGAACGACGAGAATGGAAGGAACGAACCAAACGTAAAGTATGCCTCACACACTTTATTATTAGTTGCGATAGAAAACCGGTAAATACATGTTTGACTCAAAAGTGGGCTTAAATAAACAAAAATAATTAATTTAATGTAGTGATGAAGTGCAGCAAATCAACATATCCATTTAGGGGGCGTTTTAATGCTAATTTGATGTATTTTGCTAATTTTTTGTTAATAATTGTGAATAATGAAACTAAATGTCAGTGTCAGTGTCACTGTCAATGTCATAGAAAGAAGAGGTGAAGAATTCACTATTAACTTTACTTAATAAGTTAGTAAATATCGTCTTGCTTTTAAAGGTATTACTTTATTTTAGGTTTACTTTAATTTTAAGGGTTGTATTTTATAATGTACACTAACAGTTACTATGTTTTCTTCATTAAAATGCTTCCGTTCCGTGAAACAAAATCTTCAAAAAATCAAATTTCGTTATGATTTCGCTCTTATACAAAATTAACAAATAATTCTCAATCGAAATAGATATACATTGACAAAAAAGTGACCATTGCCTTAATTGCACAAGTGATCGAATCTGCGTTAATATTATTGTTGGTGAACATTTTATCAAAGATTTTTTAAAGTACTCATTTCATTTATTACACTACTTTTTCAGAATGACGCCGTTGGTGCCACCAAAGGATCTTATCCGGATTGAGCAATGCGACTACAAAAGTGTGTCTACATGAGATATAGTCTGACAAGCCAAGGCTGCAGTGGATTTTTTTATTTATTATGTGCGTTCTTTTTTGCGGTATGAAAAAACTAGGGAGGCATATAAATAAAGAGTTAATAATATAACAAACGATAATAAAACCTTATTTGGATATAGTACTAAAATAAAATAAGAAGATATTATTGTTTAGTAGTACACTTTATAACATTGGCAACATGTGCGAGTGAGACAAAGCTCCAGAAGGAAGTGGTCTCATGTGGACCGTTTTCTCTCGTTCATTTAGTTTTAGTATAGCAAAAGACGAGAAAGTACAATCCCCTTTAAAGATTCCTGGTCAAATCATCAACAGAAGCTATTCACGTTATGGTGCTTTTACATGCTCGGGCTCTCGGCCGAATGATTCGGCCCACCCTAGTACACGCTCATTCGAGACAGACTATATAGATTAAGTTTAAGCCAGACCATAGACAATTTAAGCTTTTTCAGGTAGTTTCGGTGAGTTAAACGGTGTTTTAAATAGCTTTGGTTATTGAAACTATTTAAGACACTTTTTAAATAGCTTTACCCGAAGTGAAATTATTTAAGACACCTTTTAACTCAACCAAACTACCTGAAAAAGTACTTAAATTGTCTCTGGTCTGGCTTAAGTTTTCTCTATATAGTCTGTCTCGAACAGGAACTTCCACATAGGGGACGGTCCTATCTCGCTTTTCGCCATACTAAATGAACGAGAGAAAACGGTCCACATGAGACACTTCCAAGTGGTGCTTTGTCCCACTCGCACATGTTGCCAATTTTCATAAGATACTATTTTGGGAGTGTTTATAACAGTTTACTACTAAAAATAAATATCTTCTTATTTTATTTTAGTACTATATACAAATAAGGATTTTGTTATCTTTTTAGTACATTGTAAACAATTGTGATTTTCATATTAATAACCCTTTAAATCAAAGATGTGAATAACAAAAAAAAACATTTCAATAAATATGGTAGACATTAGTAACTTTTTGAATATTAACTGGTATCCCCAACTTTGACTTTTTAAACTTTCTAAATACCAACATAAATGGCGCCGTTTATTATTTATACAAATTATTTTGAAAATCAGCTAAAATGGTCAAAACGTGTTGCATAAAGGATTGTCGGAGTGAAAGCTATCTTGGTTGTGGAATATCGTTTCACAGGTAAGCCAAAATTATACAATTTTATGTACATTTTCCGATAAAATTACAAAACAAGCTCGGTAGGGTGACTATGATGTCGGCACGTTGTGAGTCGATTTTACAGGATTCTTATTAGTTAGGGAAAGTAAGAGTAAAATATTCTGAATATTTTTATTGGCATGTTTATTGTTTCACTTACTTGTATGACGTAGGAAGATGCTTGCTGAAATATATTTCGATAGGTACATTACAGACACATATTTAAACATAGTACTGTATACCTAGGTTGTTCCCAATATATAAAGTGGCACGATTATTTTCGAGATTATTCGCAGGTAAGTATTTGTATTACGACTCTTCGTATTCCACAAGACCGTATAATTTATATTTATATTTGGGAAATAATTTATAATAGCCGGTTTTTTTAACGTATCGGATATATCGAAAATCTAGTATTGTGTTGGCAACAAAATATCGTTACATGCTAATCGTCACAAATATGTAGGTACAGTACACACATGTTAAGTACAAACGTTTTTCTTGTAAGGTTTTTATGGTTTTATGTTTTTTTAGTCGTTTAAAATAGGTCAAGACCAGTTTATACCTATTACAATTTGTTTCTAACGAAATAAAATGACACATTTATCATCCTTACAATTCGTAGACTTAACGGTTTTACGTGAATAAGTTTTCTTCGGTTTCCCTTTTAACAGATAGAAGACAAGTAACCGTAAATTTAAAAAATCGAGTGAGTTTAGTTTTTTTACTTTTTACCTACTTCCGGAAGAAAAGTTTGTAGGACTTTGCATATATTATCTATAAATATTGAGAAAATCAGGCTATTATAATTTAATGTCTGTCGAATCGAAACCGTATTCTTCCTTCCTTAAGTGTATGAATAATTCTGGCTACGAGATTATGTCTGTGCTAGTACTCACCGTTAGCAAGATGAGAACAATCTGAAAAAAAATACCTGAGCGACTCTCCAAGACAGCGGCATGTTCAACAAATGTCGATTGTACCGTCCTAATAGGCTGGACGACAAAAAATCTAATTTGTCCGTCTGTTACATTATTGAAAAGTACGATACGTATTTTTTCTTTTGTTAATCAAATGAAAAATGACGGAAATACAGGGCTTTGAAGTTTCGCGTGACGTCACACTCTAAGGTGACGTCACCAGCCCCCACCACGGAACTTTGACGCTCTTCATAGTCTTCATATTCGTCAATTTTAGTTATCTTGAAAAAGGAAAAAATACGTGTCTAATAATGTTTGATAATCTTTCTGACGGACTAATTAGAATAATAGTTTTTCAACCTAGTCATCATCCCTATTAATTACTGTTTGTAAATACTGTCACCCTACCCAAGCTATTTAAGACATTTTAAGAGACCTTTTTACTCACCCAAACTACATGATAAAGCTCAAATAGCCTCTCGTTCGAGCTTCTCGCCCGAGGCTCTCGGACGAGCGTGTAGTAGGTTGCATTCGCCCGCGTTCGAAACATTCGGCCGAGAGCCCGAGCATGGGGAGGCACCATCCCGAACATACAAGAGCGGTAGAGAGAAGAAGTGGTTCATGGTATCCCTCCAGGTTAAATGGGTATTACACGTGGCAATAATTGTGTCCCGATTTTCAGTCTCGCACCGTGTAATAGACAAAAGAGAAATTAGCGCATCGAGAGAAGGTAGGAGGGGCAACCTACCGTCGATAATAGGGAACCGATGATTGCCCCATGTGATACCCGTTTTAGACGGACGATAATTAGGTAAAAATCCATGACGATGAGGGGCCCGTCCAGGTGGAACCATAGAGTACGGGGGAAATTGGCCAATAATGGTCTTGGATTTTTACATATTATCGTCCGCCTAACCACTCCCAATATGATGCTCTCTAACGATCTGGAAATACGATAAACACGACGATACTAGATCGTGATGAATATGATGACTTAAAAAAATATCTTTATCGTTAAGTATATATCGTCGATCCAGATCGTTCGCGTAACCGCTCCCAACCTAATATCCCACGTACTTATGAGTTATAGTCACCCTAATTAGAAAGAGATGCAACGGTACCGTAGTACTATCTCATGTGGACACACTTTTGCAGTCGCATTGCTCCATCCAGATATGTTCAAGTCCGTGGTCTCGAATCATCGTGTACTAACATGGCCGAAACATTCGGCCGAGAGCCCGAGCATGTAAACGCACGGTTACAAAATGCGTGGACTAAAAAGGGTGCCACTAATCCGCATCCCGCGAAAAGGCAGCCTAATAATCGGCGACCCAATAATTGGCGACCACGATGTACATGGATTATTGGGTCGCCGATTATTGGGTTGCCTTTTCTTGGGTCGAGCAATCTCGAAGCGGGCCAATAATCGGCAGCCCAATAATCCATGTACATCGTGGTCGCCAATTATTGGGTCGCCGATTATTGGGCTGCCTTTTATCGGGTCGGACAAGCTCGGTAGCGGGCCAATAATCCGAAGCCACAGTTTTTGCAGTACAATAATCAGCAACCCAATAATTCGCAACCAAAAAATTGACACGAGTTATTGGGCTGCCGATTATTTGTCTGCCTTTTATACAGACTCCTTAGATCAAATGTTAAGGCAGGTCGGTTTAGGTACGACGACGAGCGAAGCGTAGGAGGAGTGTTAGGTAGAACTGCGACCTAACAGCGCGCGAGCCGAGCGAGCGAAGCGAGCGTGCCTCGGTAGCGGCCGGCGAAGCGCCAGAAACGACTTTTTTCGCATCCCGCGAGAAGGCAGCCCAATAATCGGCGCCCCAATAATTGGCGACCACGATGTACATGGATTATTGGGTCGCTGATTATTGGGTTGCCTTTGCTCGGGTCGAGCAATCTCGAAGCGGGCCAATAATCGGCAGCCCATTAATCCATGTACATCGTAAAGTACATCAGAGAAATTTTATATGCCATAATGTTATGAAGAATCATAAAAAGGTACATACAACACCAAATTCACAAAGGCTTTTCACACTAACTTGGACATTGAGAAACATAAAAGTTTGCAGACTATTTTTTTTAAGCACCTTGGGTTTTACTAATGCTCAAACTGTTGTGACTGTGCTCAAAGCTAATGATAAAAAAAACATGAGCAAACACACTCAGACAAAAGAGTCTCAGCAACAGGAAGAAACTAGAAAATCTTGGGATAACATTCAAGAGGATTACAGAGATGGATTGGTAGAGTTTATTGATGTTTCTAAATGTAGTAATTCAACAAATCCTATAGATTGCCATGAAATCCCAATTATTGCAAAGAAAACAAAGAAGGCTAAACTCAGTAAACCCCAAAGAAAGAAAAGGGAAAGGGATCCCGCTAAGGTCTTACAAATTGAGAAAGAAAAATATGTCTTAAAACCACCATGTACAGAAAACTGTCGATTGAGGTGCACCCGAAAATTCACAGAAGAAGAAAGGCATCAAATTTGGTCAACTTTCAGGGACCTCAGTAAACAAAATCAGAGAAATTTTATAAGTCGCAATGTTATGAAAAACCCCAAAAGAATACATACAACACCAAATTCACATAGGCTTTATACTTTGACTTGGACATTACGAAGCATAAAAGTGTGCAAACAATTTTTTTTAAACACATTAGGATTCAAGAATGATCAAACGGTTGTGACTGTGCTTAGAGCAAATTACAAAAACAACATCACAGACATACACACCCAAGATGCGGCACCTGAACAACGTGGTAAATCAAAACCCTGGAACAGCTTTCCAGAGGAGTACAGAGAAGCAGTGAAATTATTTATTGAACAAGAAAAAGCATCAGTGTCCCAATATAATTTGAAAAATGCTTCTAATGAATTTGGAGACTTATGTAATATAAGTTTCAAAGAGCTTCATAAAATCTATCTTATTCATTGTGAAGATCAAGGAATTCGCCGATGTGGTTGGACCTACTTTCATTCAGTTTTAAAGGAAATGAATTTATCAACAGACTTTTCAGCACAAGACTAACCTTGTATAATATGTCGACAAAAGAACTAATCCTGTTTACTAGGTGCTGAGAGAGCCAGTCCAACTCAGATTACTCGTAGAGAAATTAAAAAACTTATTTACATTATGTATTTATTTTGTATTTAAATATTTGTCATGTAGCATAAATACAGTTTACATATTCTGTTGCTAACACATTGAGCACATCCATTTGAGAATCAGAAGAACAATTAGGGTGCTCATTCACATCACTTGCTAAGTGGAAGCGAGAGGTCAGATGGCGCCATTTCACTCTGACGCATGTCACTCGCCGCTGCGCTCACATAAGCAGAGCCGTCACCCGCAATCACTTAGGAATTTGTTCTTCTGACCTATTCAATAACCTTTCCATTTAAAATAATTGAATAGAAGCCATTTTCAGGGAAATATTGCCAATATCACACTTTGCGGCCTGAACTATTTTAAGGCCTAAGCCATCCAGTGGCTCATTTAGACAATTGCCGCCCGTAGACTGCACACTTGCCGTTTGCTGTCTCAATTTACCGCCCCTCTAAAATTGTGCCTCGATAGGCTGAAGCCTACTCAACCTATTGGTAAATCACACTAGCGATTTACCATCGAGAAAGCAAAGGCGCAGCGAACTCGTGGCCGAAGTCCGAACTCACTTCGTACTCGCGCTGAACTCGGCGCGTATTTGCGCCGACCTTATGTTGATGAAATAAAGTATACACCGTGTTTTTTTTATTTCCGTTAAATAAGACACGTTGCTTCGTACATTAAAAAAATACAATTGTTGTCTTTTATCCATAATAATATTATAAATGGGAAAGTGTGTGTGTGTCTGTTTGTTTGTCCGTCTTTCACGTCAAAACGGAGCGACGAATTGACGTGATTTTTTAAGTGGAGATAGTTGAAGTGATGGAGAGTGACATAGGCTACCTTTGTCTCTTTCTAACGCGAGCGAAGCCGCGGGCAAAAACTAGTACAAAATAAATGAATATGACATTGTAAAAGGTCCAGAGTATTATGAAAGTAAAAAGTAAAGTAAGTGTCAAGTATGACAAAGCTGAAACGTTAGACATGACAGCACATGCCAATACACAGCTTAGTAGTAGATGGATTAGTAACCTTTTACACTGGTTCAGCTAACAAATTTATTTCTTGATTATCTCAAAAAGTATAATGGTTACTCGTAAGACACTAGTTTCTTAGAGAAACTCGAGTTAACCTGAAGAATCTCCCCTTAAAGTTAACGGAAATCAATAAAAACAGGGTGTATAATAGGGCTGTTTATTAACCTTTTCGACGCCATGTTAAATAAACCCGCTTTCACTCTGACGCCACGTCACCGAAGTGTTAAAACTGAAGTCTAACTTTATGTGTGTTCATTAAGGTCCATGTTGGTCTGTGGCCTATGACCGATTAAATCGGTTTTTGGCGTTGAACCTGCGGTGCCAATATATTCGTCTTTGGCGTGGAAAAGGTTTACTGTGTCATAACAGCATAGTCCAATTTAAATATCGTAAGGGCGAAATCGACGTACAGTCAAGGACTTTAATCTGTGACCCACTCTGTGACTCCTGTTAAATTGTATTGAAATATTGAGGAAAAGTTTGCGAAATGGCTTACATATTAAAGACCTCAACCGTACATAGTGCTCTTTGAATCTAAGATCCTCGCCGGTTTCAGGCTTTCGGCTCCGCAGATATTTCTTGGCCACCCTGTATATTTATCTGGGGTAGGGTGCCAGTTTGATGGTGTTCCCCTGCCCGTCTGTGTTGAGCGTCAGTCCCATGTCCTTCAGGATTTCGTTGTCCACTGGACCTTGAAGAGTCATCTTGGCTATAACTTCCTGTAAAGATATTTCGAAGTTATTGGCAATATCTATGTACCAGGAGCGTACTCTATGACACTTTATGACCTTGAGTTTTGAATGGTTTCTTCAAGATAACTTATATATGGATAAGATTTGTAATTGTATTTAGTCTTTATTTTCCTCGCGATAGTGAGGGGAAAAATGTTGTATTCCACTCGGCGGCAAAGTTTGTTCAACTCTCGTACCTTGAGACCCACGTAAAGCTCATGATTCCAGTTTTTGGAATCTTTCGCTCGCTCGGGACTCAATATAAGCCCGATAGTTAACCTTTTGGCCGCCGGACCCTGTCCGCCAAGACGCTCACTCACACGCCAGAGCAAATTTTAAGTAAACAACTAATAAAAAGTTTAGGGATTGCAAATAGTGATATCGATATTCATAATTAAAGGTGGAATTCTTCTCAACTTGTCTTTTTTTATTTCCAAACTTAGATTTCTCTCAAAATTTCTAAACTAAACAGATTTACTATACAAGAAAATGTTGAAAATAAAGGACTTTATCATAAAAAACAACAACTAAACATTATCGAATCATGAAGTAATATCACCGCACTAGTCTGTACGAGTAGTCTTCTATACATGTCAACGGCGCGCATGGCTCGTCTTTAGTTCCGACTGACAAATACTGTTTACGTGCGAGTTAAGTAATAATAGCGTCTGAGTCAACGGCATAAGCGCTTGTCGGTACGTAAACTTTATAAACCATAAGATTAGGGACGCGCATCGTGTTTCGATAAATTTACATACTTACTTACCGGAGGGTTTTCGGAGAAAACTAACAGGTGGATTTAATAATATATATATACAGTATGTATCAGAACGAAAGGCAAAAAAGAAACCCGTTAATGTTTAGATCATAAATATGAGCATGGTACTTACCTAATCAAAAATACGACAGGTTTTACGTGAGGTATAAAAATATACATTTATTATTATTGTTTTGCACCTCCCCTGTATTATTTGTTTACAATCTTATAAATGATATTTCTTAAATTACCAACTGACAGACAGGCGTCAAACCTTGTTGAAGTTTGGATTTTTACCTAGTTACAAACAAATAGTTAACAAAGCGCTTGCGCGTTGCCTATGACTACATGTTGGAAGTATAACGCTGGCCATCTATTCAGTTTGAATTTGAATTTGTCAAGGCCCGTATTCTTTCTGTTGTCACTCTATGATTTTCCTTTTGTAAACATGTATGTCACATTGTACAATTTATTATAATATACTAAATATTTACATAATAATATCTCACTGTGTTATCACTCTACTCTGCCTACATTATAATAGGTTATGTGCTACATGTGATGTGTAAATATTTTGTGAAAATATTATAATTTTACTCGAAACATGGATGAGTATACCAACTCGAAAGTTACTATGGAAAAGCTTAAAGGTACCATTAATTATAGAGATTGGGCATTTCAAATGCAAAATATACTTGTGTTCGAGGATTTGTGGCAGTGTATTACTGGAAAAACAGAAACCGCAGGTGAGAACGCTGACAAATTAGCTCGTAAAGAGGAGAAGGCTCGTGCGAGACTATGTTTGAGTGTAGACAAATCGTGCTATCCCCACATTGTGCAGGCGAAGACTGCGAAGGATGTTTGGGATGCCTTGAGGAAGGCGTACGATGACACCGGGTTGCATAGAAGATTGTCGTGTCTGCGAACTTTATGCTCGATTAAACTAGAACAGTTCGATAGTATGGAGATTTATGTCAACGAGATCTTGTCACTTGCTGAACAATTGAGTAGCATGAAGAAACCTCTTGACGATGAATTTCTGGCAGCTATTATGCTTCAAGGGTTGCCTCAAGAATATGAGCCCATGATAATGGCTTTGGAGCACTCAAGCATGGACATAACGACAGATATGGTAAAAACTAAGCTTCTTCAAGATAAGCGATGGAAAAGGAGCGCTGGTAGCAGCGATGACTGCTTGTTTACACGGAATCGTGGCAATGACAAGACCAGTTTCCGAGGCGAGAAGAATGCCTCAAGTACATCAAAACACGCTAGTACCTCATCGAATGCGAACAAATTGTGGTGTTGGAAGTGTCATTCAAAAGGCCATGTCAAGAAAGATTGTCCTCAGTTGAAGCGCAATGGAGCGACGTCGACTTCAATGGTCTTATCTGCACTTAACATTGACAGTTCCTGGATAATCGATTCTGGTGCGACGGACAATATGTCAGGATGTCAAGAGTGGTTCGAATCTCTTGATGGATCGTCTACAAGAGAGGTGTGTGTTGCCAACGGCAAGAAGTTACCAGTCAGTGGTAAAGGTGATGTACATTTTATAGTTAACTCTCGTGGAAATACGATAGATACAACTTTAAAAGATGTAATGCTTGTACCTGATCTTACTGTAAATTTGATATCTGTATCAACTTTAGCTGAAAAGGGATTTAAGTTTATTTTTGATAATACTGGATGTGACATAATAAAAGCTGGAAAAGTAGTTTTACGTGCTAGGAAAGTCGGGAGAGTTTACAGGCTTGATTCTGTCGGTCGAGTAAATCTGTCAACGTCATCAACGTCTAAGGACATGATGTTATGGCATCAAAGGTTAGGTCATATTAATTTTGATAGCTTGGCATCACTTAGGAAGGTTGCTAATGACATTGATTTTCAGGTTACGACTCAGAAGAAAGTTTGTGATGTATGTCTTAAGGGTAAGCAATCCCGCGCTCCCTTTGAGACTAATCATAATAAACAGGTGGCCAACGCGCGGCTGGCGCTCATTCATAGTGACGTCATGGGCCCGATGCCGACCACTTCTCTCGGAGGCAAGCGCTACGTCCTCACGTTCCTAGATGACTACTCCAGGAAGGTGTTCGTCTATCCCATAGCAAAGAAGAGTGATGTGTGTAAGTACACTACTGATTTTATTAGATTAGTAGAGAATCAGTGTAATGCTAAAGTCAAGGTACTGAGAACAGATAACGGTTCTGAGTACGTTAATGCTGAGTTGACGAACTTTCTTAGGAAGAAAGGGATTGTTCACCAGCTAACGGTTCCGTACAGCCCGCAGCAGAACGGGTCCGCGGAGAGATTGAACCGGTCTCTACTTGACAAGGTCAGATGTCTACTGTATAACGCAAATCTCGATGACAAGATGTGGGCAGAAGCTGTAAACACAGCGGCATTTCTTATCAACAGGTCACCTAGCTCGAGAATTTCTGGTCGATTACCAGAAGAGGTATGGAGTGGTAAAAAAGTGAGCCTTAAGAATCTGCGTATCTTTGGTTGCGAGGCATTTGCACATGTAGATGAAAAGTTAGACCCCAAAAGTAAGAGATTGATCTTTTTAGGATACTGTGATAACGTAAAGGGATATCGTTTGTTCAACCCTGATGACAACAAGATCGTTATATCACGTGATGTGGTGTTCAACGAATCTGTGTTTCCAGGGAGACATTCTAAAATAGGGCAAAAACCAGTGTTTGAACCTATTTATCTTACAGGAGGTGATGTTGAGGAGGAGACGTCGGAGACTACGCCGGTTGAGGCGGAGCCAGAGCACAATTTGGCTGAGTCTTCAGATTACCCCCTTGAGGCGGAGCCAGAAACAGTTCCAAATGCACCAAATGATCCTGTCGAGTTGGAGTGTGAACGCGAGCCAAGTGAAGATTCGGTAGTATTGCCTGAATTGGCACCAGAGTCTACTGGTCACCGATATAACCTACGTCCACGTATGCCTGATACAACTTGTACTATTACTAACGTTTGTAATGTGACAGAACCCATTGAGCCACGTACTGTCAAAGAAGCTTTGAGTTGTGAAGATAAAGAGCTATGGCAGAAGGCCACGAAGGAAGAAATTGATTCTTTTATCTTACACGGTGCTTGGGAGCTTACTGAAAAACCAGTTGACAAGAACGTCGTTAAAAACAAGTGGATTTTTACCCTTAAACGAGACTCGGACGGGAATATTACACGTTATAAGGCAAGGTTGGTAGCGAAAGGCTTTACCCAAAGATATGGAGAAGATTTCCATGAAACTTTTTCGCCGGTGGTTCGTCACTGTTCTATCAGATTGTTGCTATCTCTGGCTGTGGAAATGAACCTTAAGATTGATCATTTAGACGTGCAGACAGCGTTCCTAAATGGAGATTTGCAGGAGGAGATCTTTATGCAACAACCGGAGGGTTTCATATGTCCTGGGAGTGAGAACAAAGTCTATAGATTGCGAAAAGCCGTTTATGGGTTGAAGCAAGCTTCGCGATCTTGGTACCAAAAGGTAAAAGAAGTATTATTTTCTTTGGGATACCGACAGTGTAAACAAGAGGACTGCATCTTCATTAAGAGGTCAGGTGAGTCGATTGTTTTTATCGCTCTGTATGTTGACGATTTTTTCGTTTTCTATAATGATAAATGTCTGGCTGAGACGTTAAAAAGTTCTTTGTTAAAGGTTTTTAAACTCAAAGACTTAGGCCCGGTACGAAACATGTTAGGGATAAAAGTAGATCGTGATGCAACTTCCATTAAACTTAGTCAGGAAAAGCGGATTGACAATTTGTTAGATCGTTTCGGCATGACAGACTGTAAGCCTGTAAAGTCTCCCATGATAACTAACATTAGTTCTGTCAGTGAGAGTTATAATAATGCTACGAATAATATTGTACCGAAGTTTCCGTACCAAGAGTTGATTGGTTGTCTTATGTATTTATGTGTTACTACGCGACCTGATATTTCGTTTGCCGTGTCATATCTTAGCAAATTTAACAGTTGTTATACGGAATTCCACTGGAATCAAGCTAAGCATATACTGCGATATCTTAAAGGTACTAAGAAAAATGCTTTAGTATTTAAGAAGTCAAATGTAAAACCTTTTCTTGAGGGTTACTCAGATGCGGATTGGGCGGCGGACCCTGATCGAAAGTCGTACACAGGGTATGTATTTAAATACGGCGGTAATGCGATATCTTGGGGTAGCTATAAACAGTCTTGCATATCGCTTTCGTCGACCGAGGCGGAGTATTGCAGCTTGAGCGAAGCTAGCAGAGAAGCGGTCTTCCTGCAAGCTTTAATTAGGGAATTGTTAATGAAGACTAGTTGTAAAATAGTGATGTATTGTGACAATCAATCTGCTATTCAGCTTGCTACCAATCATACTCTTCACAGACGGAGCAAGCACATAGAAATAAGATTTCATTACGTTAGAGATATGTTTGATAGATTTAATGTAGAAATTGTATACATCCCAACGGATGCTATGATAGCAGATGTGTTTACTAAGCCCCTGGGCTGTGTCAAGCACGAGGCGTTCACTCGGCAGCTAGGCGTGGCATGAAGCCATGATGATGCCCACGTTATGGGGGGGTGTTGGAAGTATAACGCTGGCCATCTATTCAGTTTGAATTTGAATTTGTCAAGGCCCGTATTCTTTCTGTTGTCACTCTATGATTTTCCTTTTGTAAACATGTATGTCACATTGTACAATTTATTATAATATACTAAATATTTACATAATAATATCTCACTGTGTTATCACTCTACTCTGCCTACATTATAATACTACAGCCATTATTAAAATAATTACCTAGGTTACTTATAAACAGAACTCAAAGCGCATGTGCATTGACATAACAACGTTAATGTTGATTAGTTGCCCCTAGCTACATATCAACAGTACGCAATACGCATGCACTGTCAAAAATCAAAAACGTAAACAAACCCTATAGGATGTTACAAAAACCATTAACTGACTGCAAAAATATGGTCTTCGAGTAATTCATTTAGTAATTTTACGCCATAAAACATGTATTTAGGCACGTGAAATGCACGTCATTACATTGTACTCGAGTTCCCCGTCAACCAGTTTTAAGGTTTGCTCTTCGTTGTGATACATACTGTAGGTATATATCGGTTATATATATATAAGGTGCTACTTTATTAGTTGCAGATATTTGAACACGTGATACTCTACTTTAAAACAATTAACTTTAAATAGAAATTATGAAATCTTTTCATATGATTTTTTTGTTTTCATTTACCGAACAAAAAAAATAATTATATTTTCGTCTAAAAAGAATCATCATGTGCATTTCACTGACAAGACGTTTAACACTATCCGTCATATCACTCATGTCAACAATAGTTAGTCTGAAATGTCATTATGGTCGAGATTTATCGACGTGAAGTGGCCAGTTACAGGTAACTGGTAGGTAAAAGAGGTACTAGAATCTGCTCAATGAGTTCTCATTTACTGATACTGATCACATTAACAGGGTGTTTTTACATAGCAAATTTGTTTTAACGTTTTCTCCAAAGAAACATCGTTAAAGGTATAATGTTTAATACTTAAATTTACTCCAGGAACCGAGTACTATCAGCTGCAAAAAATTCTGCAACTAATAAAGTAGCACCTTATATATACACGTATATCGAGTTAAATTGTAGACCTCTGCTGTCACTGCGGTCAATAATTTATTCGGAAAATAAACCGCAATGGTCAATTTACTGAAGAAGCTGCCTAAACTTTATCCATTATTATGCCTTTTTTTTTCGACATATACCTACTTACTACGAGTAGTTACCAACAATGACAATAATTGGCAATTAAATGCTTGAACGCTTAAATAAAACCAGATTCGTGAAAACATATTCATTTTAAAAACTTGCACATCGATTGAACTTTCCCATCCCTAGCTGTCTTTTATACATGCCTACGGCGACAGTGACACGGAAAAATGTAGAAATTATAAGCATATTTTTTAAATCCTTTATTATGAAACAATGGATTCATATACCTGCTTAAAAAGTAAATGTATGAAAAAACAAAGGGTCAACAAGTTGACACGAGTACAAAATAATTTTTAAATTCTATTATTTTACCATTTAGTAAGCGGTTGAAACTTTGTCTTGTATACAAGACGACGGCGTTAGTGTATCGTACTATCGTTGTCTAGTATAGGTGACAACGGCGGTCAAAGGGTTAAACAACAACTTTGCCCCCTTGTATAATAAATAACTGTGGTGGCTCTAAAAGTGATTGTATTGAGTAAAAGGTGCAACTTTGTCGATTGCCGATAAGGCTCTAATCACATAACGAATCGTTTGAAAATGAACCTTATCAACAAGCAACAAGGTACTTTTTACTAAAAATATGCACATAAGGTACAGCGTCTCCCGGCGACCTTCATATTTTTGCTATGTCTAAACTAAATCATAACATAAGTATAATCCCACACCATAATGTAAGTATTATGATTTATATCATACCTGATTTTCCGGACAGTTTTCACAAAGATTCCGTACGGCAAAGATCACCCATTGCATAATGTCTGTAGTAAAAGCTAAGGATTTTTATAAAAAAACATATAGCCTAATCCATGAAGGCGTAATAACTATTTATGCAACAAGCGCAGAAATAATCTTCACGCTAGTGTTTCATACAATGTTTTACGATGCATTGTGCGAGTAAATAAAAAAGTCACGACAAAAAACTTTCATTTACACAATGCATGCGCTCGAAAAGTGCATTTTCTATGGAGTCAAATCGTGTGGAAAAGTGTAGTTATTCGTACTAGTGATTTGTAGTTTGCAGTTTGTATACCGCTGAAAAGTAAAAACTGTAAAAAGCACTACATTGGAGTACCACTTTAGCGCTGAATGGTTTAAGGCCGTCCCCTATCCCAATGACCTCGGCGATTTGAGCTTTCTTCCCCTCCCGCTTCCTTTCCTTACCGGTTATACAATACGTCAATAAGCATAAGTCGTCACCTAGGAAGAGCTGCTTGTACTAGGACGCAACCCTATAAACTACTAGTGCCATCTTACACGACTGGCCCCCGTCGCCCGCGCAGGCATCTCGAGCCGGCGTTTTCGGAAAAATGCGTGTAATAGCTTTTTCTCGAAAAGTGCAAAACCTATCCAAAAATCAGTAGATGCGTTTAAAGTAAAGATAAATATATACTGCTTGTTTTAGTTTCTTGTACTTACGACGCATAATAAGGGAGTAGATACAGATTTAAGGTAGAAAAAAGGGTTTACGGTAATTTTTTTTTCTCTTGATGTATTATGTTTTTCGACAATTTAGTAGAACCAAATGTAGACCAAATACCTACATTACAAATACCTACATTATATATTTTTTTCAAGCGTTGTGCTTGGAGCTGAACAAAGCCTATTCACTTTAAAAACAGTGAAATATGCCGGGTAGCCCCTTAACTGACCGATGGTCAGTAAAGGTAGGCCTTTCATACTATGACATGATCTGGCAACACCACCACGAGTGTCAAGTTTACTATGATACGAAAATAAAACCTAGTTTGCTTTTAGCCACTCTGCTCTCTACTATAAAGGTTATATAGTGCATTTTTAAAATATTTGACTTTATGAAATTGTGCGGTAGAATTAGTAAAGGATACATGGATTCCGAGAGTCGATGTTGCAGCAATCCAGCAGTACTGGGATGACCTCCAATTCCCGCATCTGAAACAAGCACATTATAGTAAATGTATGACACAACCCGCTATATCTGAGGGAACTGGTTCAAGTCGCTTGGAGAAGAGATTTCCAATGATTCTGTTTCACTCTCGCACAATAACAGTAGGCCTATGGAAATCTCTCTCTCGCCTTTTGTCTCCGAAGAAATTGAACAGCTCTAGTTTTATATAATATTTCAAATCATAGGCAACCATAGCGTTTGTGCGTGGGAGAGGGTGCCGAGCTTCAATTGCTTTTTGAGTAGTGTTCAAAACAGTTTGTTTGTATTTTCTATGAGATAAATATCCCGTAAGTGATGCCCGAGCCGCGAAGGTGACAACACCACTCTGTCTGAAGATGACTGCCCGATACAGTCGAAACATGTCACGCTTATTGTGATAAAAATACGTGAGTTTTCACCGTTGCAATTTAATGTCACCGTGGCCTATGGACGGCTACAACTCCAGGGGTGACACATGCGCGTTGCCGACCCTTAAAAAAAAGGAGGATTTGCTGTGTTGACAGCTAAAGGGGCAAGCTTTGCTCCATGGGTCCCCAGCTGTCAACACAGTGAATCCTCTTGGAGCTCTGGCGAGCTTACTCACCAACAGAAACACAACACTATTAGTAGTGTTATTAAACTGCGGTTTTCTGTAAAGTGGAGGTGCTTCCCCAGATGGGCTCTGCTCCAGATTTGAGCGAGACGACATTCGTCAGTAATATCAGTGTCTCACGACAGTTTAAACTATGAGATAGATATCTGTTCATAATAACTATTATATATCTATGGTAACAGCAAAAAGTACCTGTCTCTTGTTAGCCTGGTTCTTCCAGCACAGGTTGGCGAGCGTGCGGACCAGCGCGGCTTTGAAACCGAAAGCGACGTGTCGCTCCACCGTCTCTACGCTCGTGTACAGGGTCTTGCTGCTCGTCATGTCTACTGCTCCCAGCCTACAAAATGAATATAGATAGACCACCTTAGGAATATGCCGTAGCGAAATTGAACTTTATGGAGACCCCGTGTAAGTCTCTATTGCATTATCGAAGCTGCCATTGGCAACCTTGAGACTATAGCCGCGCGACTTTATGATCGCTACGGCTATTTTATGTGCCACGCCATTGTAAACCTTATTGGAAACCATGAAGGTTCAATGTAATCTGAAACTTTTGTATAGCTGACCGTAGCCGTCAAAGAGGTTAAATATATGTCGATTTTGTAAAAGCCAATGCCTTAGTTTTTTTTTGCATCAGGTTGAAGAAAGCTATCCTCAAGCTCATTTGGATTGAAACTGCAAAAGCGCAAAGATAAATAGAGAAATTAAAAAAAAAATCATATTGCGTACCTGGTTTTTTGACTTTCAGGAGAATCAATCTTCACCGACGGCACTTTATTGACCACAACATTATCATCCGATATCTTCACTTCTTTCACCGGCTCCTTTTTCTCAGCATTAGGATCCACTCGCTTCTCTGAGATACCCAAAATCTTCTGCAATTGCTCGCTGAGATCAAAATCTGTTGACAGATTCTGACTTTTCTTGACTTCTTTTGGTGTGTCTGGGGATTGTTTCTGTGATTCTGTCTCTTGAGGGTTATCAGCTAAAGGGGGGGAGATTTCGCTTGGGGATGCTTTGACTTCACACTTCAGTTCCTCTTTAGGCAAGTGTATTTCTGTAGGTGGATCGTTTGGAGAGCTATCCTGGGACTCTGTCCTGCTTGTTGGTTGCAATTCTAACCGGGGATGTAAAGCCGCTGGTATGACTTCAGCAATAGTATTCATATTACCATTTGGTGACAATGCATCTATGATAAGAGGAGGTTCGGTGTCATCTCCAATGTCTATTTTGTGTTCTAGACTTATCCTTCTCATTGGGAGTACTGTGATTCTGTCGTCGGCTTTTGGTACTGAACTGCTCCGTTTATACGCTACTTTGGTTAGATCGCTATCGATTTTGACATTGGCGTTTCCGTTTTTGGCATCCGGGTTATCTGTAAAAAAATATAAAAGACTTAAAACAACTAAAACATTAATTTTCTATTAAGAGCCCGGTATATATTCAAATACGCGCGAGATACGACTCTTACACAATAACGCGCGAAAATATAGCATTGACACTTTATCCTAATAAATAGGCATACCCAAGTATCCCAACTATACAAGGAGCTACTCAGCCACCCAATATCTCGATATCCACTACTTACAAGTTCCTCAATACTCTCTGTCTCATTGCCGTTAAAAAAAGGAGAACCGCCCATTTACCAATTGCTTGTGGTTCTGCGGGCTCGAAGCGGTTGGTAGGTATCTCGTTGCACCAAAGAACTGCTCGCTGCTCTCGGACTGGTGCACTCTGACGTCCTCTCGTTGTAAAACAACATTTTTTCCGAGTGCTTTGTGAGGCAGTTTCTCTATACTAGCGCCCACTTAAAGCGCATAGGAGGGATATGGTGGAGAAATTCGTGGTCACCGGGTGTGTTTAGGTAACTCAATTGGCAGAACGATGCGAGTGTATCCCGCGATTTCGCGTCTCGCTCGAAGCCAGCAGTTTTTCCACTTTTCCTCTCTTTCTAAGGTATAGGTTCTCTACAGTTTATGATATTTACCATTTCGGTGGTTCTCCGGGGTCGAAGCGTTCGCATCATACTGAAAGAATATACTCTATGCGATCTCGTTACAGGAAAAAATGCTGTCGTCTGTTCTCAGGGTGTGATGACCTCGCGCTTGGTAACAGCCAGTGATATTTACCAATTTTGGACGGTTCTGTGGGCTCGAAGCGATCAAATGTGGGTATCTCGTTGCACTCGAAGAACTGCTCGCTGCTTTCGGACTCAGTGCATTCTGACGTCGTCTCGTTGCAGGACAGCATGTTGTCGGCCGAATCGTTTTTGGTTAGCGGAACTGGAACGACGAAAAATAATATTACATATGAAATGCTAACTGATTTATCGCGTTTATTAACACGATAACCCTACGTTTTGAGCCCTTTACAGCACTCGTTAACACAAGTAGATTATTTGATTGACAAGGAGAATTCTCATTCTCTCAGTGATCATTTAACCCTGTGATAATCAGTCCTGTGAAAGATCGGTCCTTAGCGATAAAACCGCCTGTTGTTACCTTTTACTGTTCTGTATTGTTATTTTCTCTTGTACATAACTGTATTTGTGAGGTGTGCAAGTATTTTATTGTACTGTAAATGGCTCAAAACGTAGGGTCATGGTGTTAATAAACGCGATAAATGTTACATTCAATGGATAATACTCGCGGTAACAGAAGACAATATTAACAATACAATAACAGTATTCACTGTTATTACGATATACGCGATACGTACGTATATACGAGAAAAAAGAAGCAACCCCCAGTTCAGCCGTAGACTATGGTTTCAGGATTAGAGCGAGATCGGCAATCGGCGCCAATACATTTTTTGACCGTTACGGTCGGCTGACTGTCATCGTAAAGTCTTGCTAAGGACGCCGAAGACGGCTGCAGTCGACAGCTTCGCCAACGCAATACGGAATTACACGAGACTCCGTAAAATTCAATTTCGCTTTTTCGACCGCTCAACTCTGCGAGCGAGGATGCGTTGCGCTGCGATACGTGTTTTTAACAACCAAGAGCTCACAATATAAAAAATTACTATTTTAAATTCAAATCAATCGTGTAGAGAATAAAGTTGAGTTTCTATTGTTTAAAATAAAATAAAATAAAATAAATGCAATAAGGGTTATATTCTTTTCCCGGAAGTTATATCGGTTCAGCATTGTATCTCTATCGATATTTCTTAATTTTACTTCTTCAGTAAAAATATTTATTGAAAAGTGCAAAAAAATTGTGTTAAATTCAAAACGCTTAGGTAATGTCATTGATCGAGAATCCGAGAACGCGAATGAACAAGGAGCTCTATACACTCGCGTCTCGGCTTCTCAAATGTTTGTGTGTATAGCCGGCCGGAGACTATGACATCACGGCCAAGCTAGCCAGAATGTCGGGCGTTTTAAACGCCCAAATCTGTTTGAAGTTTTTCAAAGAAGATTTATATAAATACTTACTTGTATTATAATGATAATAGCTATCATCCAACAGTATAAAAACAAGGAGTGAACATTGCCTATTGAAAACATTTTTGTACTAGTTAGTTCTATGGGTTGGGTCACTAGAGTTCCTTCAGAGAATAGGATCTGTTAGTTGCATTAAGCATTATTGGTTTCATGGAAAAGGTTAATCTACTGTCTTGGTTTTTTAGAGTATAACTCACTTTCTGGTGGAGTATTGTAAACATTCTCGTCGTTGATCAGCTGCCGACCGGTGGCCTCATACAACTTGTTGATGGAGCTGAAGAAGTTGCTGCTCTCCTTGCCCAGCTTGTGGATAGCACGCAGAAGGACTGGAATGGGAAGACACGGGAATTTATGCTTTATTGGGGTAGTAATAAGGTTTAAAAATAAAAAAGTTGGTTTGAAATTAATATGTACAGTTAGTCACTGGGAACCCTAGGCCACTGTAGACTATGTGATAGTGACGCTATAAATCAGATTGTAAGAAATCTCTTAAAGCTTGTCTGTTCTTGTTGTTTTGACATGGTTCTAGAGTGGCCTAGGGTTCCAATTGGTTGAGTGTATGTACACAAAATTCGCAAATTGGTCACTTTTGTGAGTGTCTTCAGTTTATGCTGAGTTTATGCTCTTATAATCTTATAGAACAACAGAAACTAATATACAATTTCAATAAATATAGCAATATAAATATTTGTTATGACAAACCTTTTATTAGGTACATTGACGCAAAAGATAATGAGACACCTTCGCATATTGGCTTTGTAAGCTTAATTATTTGAGAAATATAAAAAAAGGTGTACACAGAAACTGCAACAGTAGACAACTAGTTAACTTTGTAAGTGATTACGGAAAAGACCATAATAAAATTAGTAAACTATCAATCTGCCTTTTATATACTACACCACACCTACTTGTAGAAATATTTCATAAAAAGTTGAAGTGTTGAATAAAAAACTTACATGCACAATTAATAAACAGGGATGTATCACTCTGCAAACAGTCCATGTACGCATCCATACTTGAAGCCGTTGCTATAATCTCAAGCAGGAACACTACTTCCTGAGGCTCTATAGTTGTCACATACTTGTCCACAGTCTTCAAAATACAATCCGATTTAGTCTTAAACTCATGTGCCATAAACTTCACAAAATTTACTGAAACATTTATATCCTGGGATTCCGTAGACATCAAAATGTTGTATGCTAGATTTAAAACTAGCATTCTGCATTCTGGATCCAATTTTGAATATAACTTCTCAATATAGGTATTTTCTACACCTATTAAGTATTCTATAATTAAATGTGGATATTCAGTGTTGCCATTGCTGTACATGTAGGCTAAAGAATTTAGAAGCATTACATCATCTGGAAGCACATTGGGTTGCCCTAAAAGTATGTTATAAACTATCATAGCAGCAGCAGATGTTATTTTGTCATTTGGACTGACTAGGGAATTTAAAATTATTGTGTCAAATTTATTCCAAATTATAATTTGGTTGAATGGATTGTTCACAACTAGGTTTCCGAGTGTTTGGATTAATACTGTCATACAAGATTCATATTTCTTTTGCAATTCTTCATTGAGAAAATCAACACTTGGATGTTGATATTCAGTGGCTAAAATCAGCATAGAGTCTAAAATGGAGAGTTCTTTCGAAATGTATGTCTGGACTTTGGTTCCAGCGGCACCACAGGAGCGGACCAGACGTAAGCATTGCTCGGCTACAGCCAGGGTGCTGCGGTTGTAAGATGCCTGCTCCACGTCCAACCGCATGATATGGAGAACTTCTGCTATGAGTCGGAGTGTATACTCGGATGCTTTTTTACTGAAATAATAAATAAAAAAATATTTTGATACTAATATTTGATAGTTTACAAGTCTAATCACCATAAACTCTTTCCTATCTTAGAAATTAGAAAGGGAGGTTCGGCAACAGGCTGGGAAATTTTACTATAATGTTATTAAAAACATGATTAAATCTATTTTTCCACGTATCACCGTGGCATGTTCAATGAAAACGATTCTCCGAAGTTAAGTAATATAAATGGTAAAAATGTATTAGAAAATAAGTTATTAAACAATTGAAGAGTGCATAAGTAATGGTAATAGGTGTATAAAACGCAATATCCTGAATGCTTACGGCCGCAGTCGTCCGGTCTCCGCGTCCCGCGAGAGCTGCGCCTCGGCACGCAACATTTCCTCCACAGCGTCCCACTCGCCCGTCTCCAGTTGAAAGTTAATAAGTTTAGCATCTAGGAGGATCTCTTCTGCGAACCAAACACTTTTATCTCGCGACATGTTGAAGCATTAGAATTTTGTGCAAAAAAACGCTGAACAGTGAACTGAGCGGACTGCTGGATTTTTGTCTGACATTGACAGTCCAATGCGTGCGTAAATGTGACAGAACTGACAGATCTTACAGATGTTAAAATGACGTTTCGTTTTTATTAATGGCAATAGTAAGTTAAACGGCGGTCTAACCAAGCCTCCCGTCAAAACTGAAAACATCAAAGTCATAAACTCGTCCTTCACTTCCTTACCAAGTAAAGGAAGTGACAAAAAGAGATGTATATATGTTTGTTATTTCTCCGATTCCGTAGGTTGAAAACAGTTTTGCTGATCTCTTTTGATGCAATTGGTCCAAGCAGCCAAATTAAACACATCGTTGTAATTTGGTAGTCGGTATCAATGCATTACAACTTAACTTGGTCGCATATTTTGATAGTGGATTTTACAAATGTCGTAAGAGGCACGTGATTAAGTTAGACTTACGACATTTGAGAAATCCACTGCCAAAATATAGATCGCTTCAAACTGTTCTCATTTGACAGTTATCGTACTACTTCCACGCTAGTTATTCTTCCGTGGGTCTAACGGTGTCGATATAAAATCGTCTCATCAAAAAATATACATAATTTATCATAAGAAATTGAACATCTTCTTTTTGCATAGGAGAAAAGAAAAAGCATCACGCATCTTTTTATATGTTTTAAGTTTTACTCTTCCATAAAAAATAAAGTAAATGTTGCCATAACATACAGGTTTTTTTTCATTTCCTTTCATTCCATCCATGGTTTCAGCGCGTACTTTCAACTATTTGCACCGGATTTTCATGTCATATATATTACAAATTTATTTTTAATTCGTTACAGCCGTAATATATTTCTATCAGTATTTAACTTTATTCAATATTTTTTTCATCGGTAAATACTGGAAAGGCTGTGCTCCCGAAACGTGATATTCGCTTGCTCCCGCCTGCCCCCGCTTCGCCGCCTCGCTCGGTCGAACGAAAGGAACGAACGAGTAGCGACAGGCGGCTAGAATGGCATTTGTGCGTTAAATTGTTAGTTTTTTTGTGTGAACAAGTGCATATTTCTCACAGTAACGTCTTTACGCTATGACCTTTCTTGTAATTATGCGATTATCGGTTACATAGTGCTACGTTATGTGTCGTTTAAAAACGTTTGTGTATCGTGAAAAGTAAAGTGACTGGATCCGGGGTGGCGATGTCCCGTGGATTTTGTATAGTTGTATGCTGTAATAATGGACCGAATTCCCGCTAACGTTGTTGGAATTTAAATAATTCGGTGAGTCATCGTCATTTTGAGTCCTAACGTCTAAGAACACGAATCAAAACATGCGCTAGATATATGGACAAAGCTAAAAATATCGAATAAAGTTTTGGTATCACGATCACGTTTTAAGTGGTATCACGTTGTCGCTCTATTTATACTAAATTAATTGTCCCCTCTGCTGATCGTCTTCCGTGCCTTAAATAACCAGGAATGTAAACAAGTAGCTATGTTAAGTGAAGCTTTTGTGTTCCTCACATCACAAACTTTAGAAGAACACATTTAGTAATTTGTTTTCCTGGCCGATTTATTTGCCTATTTTCATGTCTAATATAATAGATATCAGAAACAACATATTTTTAAAGAAGACACATTTCCAATAACATTATAATTTATACAAATTATAACACATTGCAGCATCATTCTAAAGGTTTACTTTCATGATCACAACAGTTTATTGCATTATTTGCTTGCTTATCATTTAATAGATAACATGATAAGTTGCACTGAAATTTCTTCTTTATCATATAAAATTATGTTTCCAAAACACTTATCACCTAATCTTTCTTAGGCCATGTTTTTTTTTATTATTAATTTATTGTGTTTTTTATGAAAGTATATTGTGTAGTTAATTTTCGTAATTTATATTAGGTAGTTATAACACTATGATGTAAAATTTAAGTGTTCACTGAAATTAAATTCTTATATGTCTATGACCGTAGGGTCATGATATGATATGGCTTCAACTCCTTAGAAGTCAGACGCAACTCTAGCTTGCTCGTTTTTGCATGTCGAGTTTTGCGAGGGGAGTCGGATTGCCCAGAACTGGTGGAAAGGCTTGTGAGGCTGTTTGTGCCCGATATTAAAAATATAACCCTTAGGCCACGTGTGCGGCTCCTGTTAGCGGTGCCGGCAGCGCGGACGGTGGCGCATAGAAACTCGCCGATCCTAAGAGCCCTGACTCTGCTGAATGCGCTCCTGGTATCAGTACCTGAATGTGACCTGCTTGCATGGCGATGGACGGCTGTGTATCAGGAATGTCTCAGATTTTGCGAGGTGATGGATAAAAGGCAATCCAGTGTATTATGTTAACATTAGTTTCATCTGTAATTTCACAGTGTATTAGTTGTAACTGTAATGCTGTGTAAATATATTAGTAATAAACAATGATGATTTCTGTAAATGTAAAGGGCCCTGTACAGCAATCATATTCACAGGGTTAAGATCATGACACCATCTTAACCATGGTGTCATCATCTTAACCCTGTGAAAACTACTGTTGTTTAATTGACGATGACAATCTTTGTGTTGTCAAAATAGCACTAAAAGTTACTGGTTACATTTTTTTCACCTTTAAAAAATGACCTATTTTAGATTTAAGGTAAGTAGAGGTAAGTAGCTAGGTAAGTTACACTGACTGTATATATTTAGGAAATTGATCCTTTAAAATGATAATTGAGATGATGGACTTTTTCTTTAGAATAAATAAAACACTGCCCAAAGTTTTTGTAACAATAGGTCAAAGCTTTAATTCACAGAAATATGTGATATGGGACAAAAACTTCATTAAAACATGGCCTATTATTATTATTTTTATGGAAAACTTACAACTTTTAGTTGTTTATCAATAGTGAGCTTATAGGCTAATTATTACCTACTTGGTGAGAAGGACAATGGACATGGAGATGGACAAGATAGGTTACTGAAAGATAGGCTAAAAGGCCTGCATGGAGACCATCAGCAAGATAATCCTATACACAGATGTAGGTGGATATGGCCTGGATAGATAGATAAAATAGGTCACTTACATTGGCATACTTTATATTTATTACTTAACTTTCATATTATATACAGGTAGAGTAGATGCCAAAAATAAGTATTCAATAATGAATCTGGTGATGATAGTGATAACAATCTGTGATGTTTTTGGGCTAAAGTTACCACTTTGTTGTTAATGATAAGGTTTTTAGAAATAAACCTTATCAGTAAACTCAAGCACATAATTATGATTGCTAATAACGACTTCAGATATCTACCCTTAGATTCCTTATTTACAAGTTGATGTTTTGAACAAAACTTTCTCAAGAAATTGTCATTCTAGTGTGTGAAGGTTGTAGATTGAAGTGTTTATTTTGCTTCAAGCAAATATTTTCTTTCTCATGAATTGTTTTTATCTTTAGTTTACAATGTCTGACAATAAAAGAAGTAAGCAACAAAACTAATTTTCAAATGCTTTGTGAATCTCAGTAGGAACGGATGTTGTGTTTTTTTGCTCGGAAAATGCAGTACAGAAGTAATTACCGATTCTATTACCAGTTTCATACAAGGAGAATCTCATACAGATATGTATGTATAATTTGATTACATATTAATCTAGTGGCAGTATAAAGAAGTAATAAAAAACCGGCCAAGTGCGAGTCAATTACGGGGGTGACATTGTCTTTGTGTGACAAAACCCCTTTGTAATTATATTTAATAAAGATTTTTAAAAAAACGAGTCGGACTCGCTCACGAAGGGATCCATATCATATATAAAATAAAAATAATAAAAAGGCAAACAAATCATGTATGTTGTATGGAATCCCCCTTAAATATTTTGTGTTGTTTTTTATTTTATTTGTTATAGCGGTAACAGAAATACAACATCTATGAAAATTTAAAATGTCTAACTTTAACAGGTTATGAGATACAGCCTGGTGACAGACAGACAGACGGATGGACAGCGGAGTTTTAGTAATACGGTCCCGTTTTATCGAACCCTAAAAAAACTGCAATTTTCGCTCAGTTAGTATTAATATATAATTTGTCAAAAATTACATTTTTTATAAAAGTATTTGTAACTGACTGACTGTACTTTTTATTCCATGGTCAACTTATACTCACGGAGACGATTCTAAGAAACCCAAATATGTATAAGTATTGGAGTTATGTTATTTCCTCACAGAGTTCCCAAAGCCACCTTCTGTGTCCATCATCAGATCAGCTGATGGTGTAAATACATTGTGTTGTCCTGTCGCCCAACTTATATTAGCATGTACCTACTTATTTTTGATAAAAGTACCAGCTTTGTTGCTTGTTGACAAGTTTCATATCTAAATGAATATTTTTGGCATTAGCACTCTATCTGCAACCGACAATTTTATATAAAGTTTTAGTTTTATTTTTAATACTTAGCTATATTTTGTGGTATGAAAACAACAAGGATAACAAAAAGTAGTTATTAAAATATGGTCACCACACTTATTTCTTTGTTTCTGACCCCTTACAGTGTTTGTTTTTTCTGTGATTTAACCTTTTCCACGCTAACGACGTATATTATTGGCACCGTCAATATGGCAATATGGGTCCCACAGCATTTTATTCCAGTGTAATAAGCCATAAGAGCATAGTACCATATTTATCAGAAGATTTTGTCAATAAGATCGCTGTCAATGGAACTTCCTAACAATGTTGACGTCCGGTTGGCGTAGTTGGTAGTGACCCTGCCTGCTAAGCCGATGGTCCTGGGTTCGAATCCCGGTAAGGGCATTAATTTGTGTGATGAACACAGATATTTGTTGCTGAGTCATGGATATTTTCTATGTATTTATGTATTTGTATATTATATATATCGTTGTCTGAGTACCCGTAACACAAGCCGTATTGAGCTTACTGCGGGATTTAGTCAATTTGTGTAAGAATGTCCTGTAATATTTATTTATTTATTTATTTAATGTAAACAAACCGCCATATTGATCGTAATAATAATAACCTAACTTTTAAGTTTTTAATGAAATCTCCAAGATAAACTTATTTATCTTATGTTTTGTATGTTAAGATATGTGTTAGATAGTTAATACACAAGTGTTAATTAATTCAATTCTTAAATTATTTATTGTAATTTCATAAACCAAATGCTAATTAAATTAACTAATCTTAGTAAAGATTTTGTTTATACTGTAATCTGGAAGAGCGAGGACTCCTGACACAGGTACTGTATACCTAATAGGAGGACTCGACCACTGCTGTATTTACCAACTAAGGTTTAAATGAAATAAATCATTAAATCATAAATCAGTTTAAAACATAATACGACCGTTTCAGTAGTGAATGGTTTCAGTAGTGTTTGGTGTGGTAGTGTGAAAAATTGAAAATACAAGGAGAAACAGTGACAAAACATGTGACGCCTTTTGTTTACATTGTTAGGAAGTTCCATTGACGGCGATCTTTACATATTTTCCACTTGACTATACCTAATCTCAACAGATAAGTCATTTGTTTACACACACTTGAATTGGTTTATCTGTTTGGGAGTTATGAACTTATGATGCCACAAACAAACTTACACAGTATTTCAGGAATTAAAAGAAAAAGAGTAAGTACTTAAGGTAGAGTCAACTAGGATTTCCGATTACACGGGTACACGCCGACACTCGGACACGTGTACTTATCAATCACCGGCGGTACTAAGGTCACAATGTACCCTAACCACTACGATCCGTTGCCAGGTCGACGCTCGGAAACGGATGTGCACTCGGAGACGGGGCTGCGATCGGATACGTGTTCGCGTATCTCGGCACGGCAACGACGAGCCGGAGCTCCCGACCGAGCTAGTTTAAGTTAAATTAACCACTTACGATGCATTTTCGTAGTTCTTAAATATCGGCACTAACCCGCGTGTAATTAGGGTCCGTGGACCTTTATTCCCGGGTTAATCACACGTGTAATTAGGATTACACGTTCCAAACGGGCCAGAAAACGGTGTCGTGTAACACGAGAACGGGTACCAGGCAACGGATCCTCGACCCGGACACGCGATAGAGCCTTAGTCTCAAATGACATTATTTCTTTATCCTCCAGTGAGTGTGCAAAAATGCAATAGAATATACACAGCTTTTAAGCATAAAGCTTTGTGCACTTTATTGCTCATCCTGGTTGGCTCCCCGCCAACACTACAGACCTGTTAACCCTCCTAATGGGCTTGTCGGCTGCTTTGTGTTTCTAAATACTTGAGAATACAGGATGTAATCTTAGTAACCTGCAATATTTAAGGAGGTGATTATGTAGGTCATCCTTAAGATCTTTTACCGTGGGACCAACTCTAAAACCGCGAAATTGTTTTGGCTGTTTCATATATTTCAGCAAATCAAATGTTGAAAATGAATGTTGATGTTGAATGGGACAGGCATTTTTTTTTTCAAATTTTGGGGTTGTTCCCATGGTAAAAGTTGTTAAGGATGACCTACATAATCATTTTCTTAAATGTATGCTCCTTAAAAAATAGCCTGTAGTTGGTAACGAGTAGTGTAGGGTAGTGGGAAACGTTGTTACAATTATATCGTTATAATGCCTTCATAGGCATGTTTTACAAACAACTAAATGCTTATCCGAGTGTTATGTCATGAATCATCGTACAGACGATGACACAGTGGTGGAATAAGACATTTTGATGCCCTGATTCCTCAGGGCCCTGATTTACATGACATGACTTCGGACAAATGAAATGAAAACGTTTAATTCAGACAAATTCTCCGTAAGTGGTTAGTACAGTCGACGTCAAAGATATGTTTACACTTTGACACCTTAACCCATTGTAATAAGGTGGAAAACTGTAAACATATCTTTGACGTCGACTGTACCTACACAAAATAATAAACAAAAACAAAACAGAAGCACATTAGTATTTATAAAAAAATGTTTATTAAGCCTTAAACAAAAAGTAAATTTTAAAAAGAATTTTAAATTAAATTTTACAGTCATGTATCTAACGATGCCGGAACGGTCAACCTAGCCTGCTGGCCAACTCACGTAGGAAGGACGTAGGAAGGCTTTTGGAGCTGGCGCACACTTGTCGCATGAGGGTTGCTTTGCTGCACGTTAGCGCAAAATGTCTCCGTGAACAATGTGAACATACCTGATGCTCTGAAGTAGCGCGGCAGCTCCAGCAGCATTCTGAATGCGTTGCTGTGTTGTACCCTCAACGTATCGAGGGTATCTACGGTATCCCACCCACAGAGTCCACATGTAAAGGCAGTCACCCATTCTTCTCCACTCTTTCTTATTGTGTACTAATCTGGTCCATGTTTTAGTCTTTCCAGCCATATCTTCGATTTCATCAGCCCACCTTTTGAATTGCCTACCCTTGTTTCTTTCATAGCTTCTGGGTTCTTTCTAACACTGGTTGATAAGATTTTGCTTAATTCATTTCCATCTCCTCCTCTATCAGTATGCCCAGCTCACTTCTATTTTAGTTGTTTTGTATGCAATAGATAGATGAAATATCTACACAGAAAGCATCCATAACGGCCTCCTAGCCTAGTTGGTACTGACCCTGCCTACGAAGCAGGAGGTCCCGGGTTCGAGTCCTGGTCAGGGCATTTATTTGTGTGTTTATCACGAATATTTGTTCCTGAGTTATGGATGTTTTCTATGTATTTAAGTATTTATATGTATCTGTCTATTATATATATCGTCGCCTAGTACCTACAACACAAGCCTTAATGAGCTTACCGTGGGACTAGGTAGATTTGTGTAAGATTGTCCCATAATATTTATTTATTTATTTATTTATAACCATAACTGAAGAATAAATAAAAAATATAATAAACACAAACGATTTGAAACCAGGAGCTCCAGCTTAAACTTCTGAGGCTAGAATAGAAGTCCATGAAATGTCCAGATTTTAAGCGCGATTTTTCCATATGGCAACCCTAGGTGCAGATCGTAGTTGGTAGAAAGCCTTGTAGAAATATTGAGTTCCTTCAAGATAGACTCGTTTGTGCGACATTTGGTCCAAGATAGGCAAGATATCCGTAGCATTCTATGCCAGCACCACACCTCGAACGCGTCTATATTTTTAAGTACCTTTAAAAGGATATAGATTTTACCATAATAAAAAATCTAAGGCAATTCAAAGAATACATTCAGTCTTGCATTGAAACTTTGTTATGTAAACACGCGCACTGCACTTTCTATTGAAACAACCATCTTAATGAGTGGAACTCAACAATGTGTATGTAAATGTTCTTTGTATTGCAAAGTCAATTTGCAATGTATCTTTTGTGTTACATAGAAAACTGCAATGTGGTCTTTGGAAAACGCAGGTTTGTTTTAAACAATTTTTTGGTGAAGTGTGTAGTTTAATATTTTAATAGCTTATACCATTTCAACATTCAAAATTAGTGCAAAGAGAGAGTAAGAAAACATTACCTTGGGTAGTTACCGTGCTGCACTTGCAGATGCGAAGATTCTTAAAAATACTCAACTGTACACACACATACACAATTATACACAAAGATTAATTGGAACAATTAAAATCTCCCTTGGACTGCCAGCTGAATAGCTCCGTGACAAATTGCTGATGTCTTGGTGTCTAATATTAGCTCTGAGGTCATATTTAGCGAGCCAAATTAATATCTCGGGCTCAATTGGCAAAGTATCCTTTTCTCTGACACTCACCAACATTGGCAACACCATTGGCATTAGTAAATTATATGACAAGGAAGCAAAATGATACATTTAACGGTGGGAGCATTCAAGCCTGAACGAAACGAAAAATAGGATCCTGATCGTGGTTCGAAATTCAAGTATAATAACCACTTACCTACGAGTAGTTCCCTTCTAGCAAGGAAGAATAGCCCTTACCTCACCCTATTTGAAAGAGGACTTACCTACTGAGATTTTATTCCTTGCTAGGAAGGAAATGAAAGAAATGTTCATCTTTGATTTTGAAGTAATTTACTTGCGTCTTGTCTTGGCTTATCCGAAACTTAAAATTTCGGCTTTCACAGAAACCTCACTAACTTCAGCATCGTTCACATAGGTACAGTCAGCAGCAGTGTACGAAATGATCTTGACACACTCTTATTGTCACAACAATAAGGTCGTGGCGAGATCATTTTACCGACCTTGCCAGCTTAGTTACATATGTTGCTAACTGTACTATGAAATAGTACGACTTAATTACTTTGATGTAGAAATTTCTTATATCGACTCAATAATTAACTTCTTTGTTTGAGCGATCAGCAGAGTCACGCTTGTTTGTATTAAGGGCGGCTAATTTTAACTTCCCTTGCCCTTTTTACTTAAAACTTCACTGTCAACTGACACTTTAAGTTAATACAATACGGTTTATTATCGCTTGGCTTACGTTACACTTAAAAGAGACTGATTTCAAAATTTGTAGGCATTTTCAACCGACTTCAATATTTCTAAAGGAGGAGGTTCTCAATTCGTCTGAATTTTTTTTTTTTTTTTTTTTTTTAATGTATGTTACCTCAGAACTCCGTCATCACTGAACCGATTGAAAAATTTTTTTTGTTTTCTGAAAGTAGATGGTTCCAGATTGGTCCCGTTTTTTTCAAAATCGATTTCTGATGATGGGATCCATGAGGAACTGAGGGAACTCCTCAAATTTGAAAGGCACATGCATGCTGATTTGGGTGATTTCTTAAGAAACTCGATCATTTCTTTACGAAAATCATCAATTTGGTGGAGTGGATCTGATAATGGAGACCAGGGATGGCAAAGTGGAACTGCTTGGTAATTCCCAGGACTATCATCCGATTTAAAAAAATATTTTTTTGTCTGAAAATAGATGGTTCCAGGTTTATCCCGTTTTTTTCAAAATCAATTTCTGATGATGGGATCCATGAGGAACTGAGGGAACTCCTCAAATTTGAAAGGCACATGCATGATGATTTGGGTAGTTTCTTAAGACACTCGAGCATTTCTTTACGAACATCATCAATTTGGTGGAGTGGACCTGATGATGAAGACCAGGGCTGACAAAGTGGAACTGCTTGGTAATTTCCAGCTCTATCATCCGATTTGAGAAATTCATCTTTTCTTTGTAAAGAAATACCTTCAAGATAGTCCTATTTGATTATAGTTCTATTTTGATGATGGAATTCATGAGGGATTGAGAGAACTCCTCAAATTTTAACGGCACATGCATTCAGATTTGAGGGTTTCCTTAAGTAACTAAAACATTGTTTTGGGGGAGCCAACATTTTGATGAAGTGGACCTGATGATGAAGACCAGGGATGGCAAAGTGGAACTGGTCGATAAACCTAGCTCTACTTGTTATCCTAGTTGTGTCATTCATCTTTTTGATTTGATTTCTATTCTGATGATGGAGTTCTTGAAGAATTCAGAGAACTCCTCAAATTTGAACGGCACGTTCATTGTGATTAGAGGGTGTTCATAATTAGCTTAGGCATTTTCTTACTGTGGCCATCATTTTGCTGGAGTGGACCTGATGTTGATAATCAGGGATGGCATATTGAAACTGCTCGATAATTTACAGTCTGTCATCCAATTTAACACATTGTTATTTTGTTTGTTTTATTATACAAGGGAGTTCCGTTTGATTATACTTCACATGTAATGATGGAAGCCCTGGGACATTAAGAAAGCTCCTCAATTTGCAATCGTACACGTGCGGTGTATTGGATATTTGTGAAGTAAACTGGCTAACTCAAACAAATTCAAAATTTCACTTTTACCGGGAACCAAATGAAGTCGGTTTTTTTTTCTTAAAAATTATTGTTTTGTGTATACAATTTGTTTTAAGTCAGCTGTGATTTTTTATGTAACAGATGATTAATATGCATATTGTGATGTTGCCAAGTGTCCATAGATAAATGTTAGACGAGGGTTTATCTAGAGTATATCGTCTGATAAGATAAACAAGAATAATTCTTCATCGGGTTTTTACATCACATGACAAATTTGATAACTATTTTTTGAGCAGAAACGTCTGCAAAAGATACCTTTCTTAGAAAAAAGGAAAATTGCGTGTGGCCAGGTCATGCATTTTCCACCTTTACTTCTGAGAAATATGATTAATTTCCTCTAGGAAAGGAAGTATAATAATTTAATAATATTAAGGGCGGAAAGGAAACACACCAGATGCATAAGCGGTTTGCGGCACAGCTCCGCTAATGCAAATCCCGTTTTAAATAGAAATTATAAAATATGTAGGTAGGTACCTATATTATTCTTCTACAGTAATGTTGACTTCTCCTTTCTTTCCATGAAGTGGTAACATTGCGTAATTTATAATTTGAACGTGTTTCCTAGCGTTATACAATTATTCCAGGTTTTTCAATAGGAATAATGACTACAAAGTACAAACGAACGTAGGTATTTACATTTCATGAAGTTCAATCTAAGAGCAGTCAGCTTACTGGCATAAACCATATTTATGCCGGTGGGCAGTGAGCTGGGGTGTGACAGTGTGAGTGAGACAACGCTAAGCGTATTTATAGTGCTACCCCTCTTGCACACACCGCGGCGAGCGGCGCAATCGCATCCAGTGTGACATCCGCCTAAGAGTGCGTAGTAACTTGTATCCCTTTGTCATATCACTTTTAACCTACGCAATGTGTTGACTTTACACTTCTTTCCCAGGTTACGACCGGCATGGATGAGGGTCTGCTGAACGACCTTCTCGAGTGCTCCGTCTGCCTGGAGCGGCTCGACACATCCTCGAGGGTGCTGCCGTGCCAGCACACGTTTTGTCTGAAATGTCTCAAGGTCAGTCCTTATTTTGAACACCAAGAACCACATGCAAGGGTGAAGGTTACACGATAGATTCATGAACAGTGCCGCTTTCAGTACAGTCGCCGTCAGATACACAAATACCTGAACACGATTTTATTGTTAAGGTGTTAGTGAGCTTGTTCAGGTATTTTTCAACACCTCAGGCACCCTAACCAGAGCCGTATAACTACTAAGCGGCAATTATGTAGTTGAGAGGCTCATAATGTTTAGCTTCTATTCTTAATGATGATGAAGCTTAGGCCCAGTTGCATCACCAAGGGTTCGCCGTTAACCCGGAGATAAGCTGTCAAATTCCATATAAAAAAAGATTTAACTACGGGTTATGTGGCTAACCCCGGGTGGTGCAACCCCTTACGGGGCTTAGAATTATAGAGATAAATAGACGCATTGAAAGTGATCGGATGGTTATCATTATCATTGGTAAAATAATACTAAAACAGACAAAGGAACACTATGAGTATGACGCAAATACGCTGAATGGCGCATGAAATAGTGCTGGATATTGAAGTTTAAAAGCCTTAAATAGATTATTACGCCTATACCTATTTATCAAGTTATCATTGATAAATAGGTATGTACTTACTACAAATGAAAGAGATGTCATTACTCAGAAAAAGTGACCAGGGCCCCCGGTGAGCAGGGCTGGATATATAGTAGTGTAACTACTTAAAAACATGAATCAAAACATTTATTATAAAATAATAAATGATTTCATTCATGATTAAAAATTGTAGGTACTTACTATTAATACTTTCGAATCATGTTTGCTAGTGGAAGATAAAAAAGTTTAAAATATGCATAGTAGCGACAAGTAAACCACAACAGCGTCATTTTAGGAAATGGTCTAGCTAGTCAAAGTTAGTTACAGATCTATTCACGAAAGCTGGTGCGGAATGTCTATAAAATTAATGTCAGTTTCACACATTTTCAGCGCCAGCTTTCGTGAATCAATCTTTACTAAAACCATAATTGTGGTAATCATATCGTTGAGGTAAAGTACCTAGATTTAAGTTAGGTTACCATCAAAATTTGAAAGTATTTATACACACCGCATAATTTAGAGAAATATTATTCATAAAATCTTATCGTGATATACATATGAAATGTTATATTGCGAACAAGGTTATTCATCTAAATGTAATTAAATTATTGGGTATGTCTAGACACTCCCATTTTATATCGATACGTTTATTCAAAGTCCGCATAGAAGTCATTAAAATGTGAACCCTTAGGAGATGAATTTCAAAAGTTAGTAGGTTCACGAGTTCAGGACATTTGAAGAAACTGTCCAAAGGTTCTACGTTTTGTTAAGGATTTAGACTGACCGTTGTATGTCAGGCTATTTTACACAGGGTGACCTCAGCCATTGGACAAACCCTGAATTCCCAGTCCCACATAGGGCTACATCTTAGAAATGGCAATTATCATTGGCAGTATTTAGTAGTAGCATATTAGTAATGTCAATTTTCTTCATTTGTTAACAATCGAAGTGTTAGTGAAATAAATAAAAACGATGATCAAAAAGACGGAGAAGGTTCCATACTATCTGAAGATTTATTACTTCATATAAGTTTTAGTTGTATACAGGTTGCTCCAAAGGAACAAATAGTAATTTGTTAATTTCTTCGTAACCGATTGTTATGATACTTTGTGTACTGGTTCTAATCTAAACACCGTAACGCATATGCACGTTTAGGCTTTGTCCAATGGAAACTTTTTACATTATCCCGGAAAAAAACCTTACCCCATCGCATAATACCTACGTATATACATATAGTATATACATATCAATTTATCATAATTCATTAAATGCTAAGTCCAAATTTAAATCGGGTAGTCTACTTTGTTTAGATTTTGTAATACAATACTAGAGCAGTCCTCATGATAAACTACAACCCAACTCTTGTGTAAAGATTTGGAACAAAATACAGATTTAACGTACAAATGTCTAAATAATGTTCAAACGTTATGAGTCTTCCTCCACCACAGTAAGATTCAAAATCGTTTAAGCATTTTAAAATCGTACACATTTGGAAATTGGGGCGCTCGCACGCTCGGACGGAACAGAAAGGGCGAAGTCTCCACTAGTTTTATGTCCTCCTGGTACATTTTTCTTTTAAAACTGGGTAATGTAACGTAAACATGCCGCTGTGGGTAGTAAAAGTGTTTTAGTGCGAACGGTAATGGAGATTTGCAACTTCCTCTGAGTATATCTGGTTGCGACGGGTACTTTCTATTAGGTCAATAGGGCTTAGGTCAGCCGTGGCGAACCTTTATATATGTATGTATACCTCCTTATTGTTCAATATAAACATTAATTAAACGCTGCTTTATAAATACGTAAGAACAAAGGACAATAGGTATATCCTCGTGTTAAGAGACCGCGAAGGTACCACTTTTTCGCTAGCCGATAGTATCTTTAACATTTAATCTGAAGAATATTTTTCACAAAACCCCAAGTAGTAACGGCCCTTCACATCGTAAACACATTCGTTTATTATGGCTAATCTAAAGGAGTGTGCCACGCCAGTTGGAGCGGACCTCTATTCAACGACCGCTCTGCGTTTCAAAGAAAATCAACATCCTTCGCGTTCTGAATTTGAATAACCAGGACCTGAACATTCTCGGTTCCTGCACAAAAATAATGCTTTAATTTGTAGAATATTTCTCACAGAATAGGCTAGACGACTAAAGCTGTATTTGACCAAACTTTTTAACCAAGAGTAACGCTTACTCTTGGATACTAATGTCAAAATCCCATAGTAATTTGACGTTACTATCTGAGAGTAGGCGTTATTCTCGGAATAAAAATTTGGTAAAACGCAGCCTAAAAATCTATTTAGTACGTCTTTTAGATTATTAAAAAATATTGTAGGTACTTACACGTATTTTTTCTTTTGTTCGTCAAATCACGAATGACGAAAATACAGTGCGATCAAGTTTCGCGTAACGTCACTATTAGGTACAATTCTTACCTAGTAGTGACGTCACAAGCCCCAACCCTGGAAGATGCTCTATATCTTCGTCAATTTAAGACCTCGGCGATTTGAGTTTTCTTCCCCTCCCGCTTCCTTTCCTCACCGGTTATACAATACGTCAATAAGCATAAGTCGTCACCTAGGAAGAGCTGCTTGTACTAGGACGCAACCCTATAAACTACTAGTGCCATCTTACACGACTGGCCCCCGTCGCCCGCGCAGGCATCTCGAGCCGGTGTTTTCGGAAAAATGCGTGTAATAGCTTTTTCTCGAAAAGTACAAAACCTATCAAAAAATCAGTAGATGCGTTTAAAGTAAACATACATATATACTGCTTGTCTTAGTTTCTTGTACTTACGACGCATAATAAGGGAGTAGATACAGATTTAAGGTAGAAAGAAGGGTTTACGGATATTTTTTTTCTCTTGATGTATTATGTTTTTCGACAATTTAGTAGAACCAAATATAGACCAAATACCTAGCTACATTTTTTTTTCAAGCGTTGTGCTTGGAGCTGAACAAAGCCTATTCACTTTAAAAACAGTGAAATATGCCGGGTAGCCCCTTAAGTTAAATTATAAAAGGAAAAAATGCGTGTCTAATCATTTTAGACAATCTAACTGAATGAGACAATCTAACTGAATGAGACAATCTGACTTAGAATGATAGTTTTTCAACCTAGTCGTCATCCCTATTTCCCTTCACAACTATGAGGTCTGCCGATAAATGTATGAGAAATTTATCTGTAGGATACTCACTATGGAGGTCTGATAGATTGCCCGAACGTATATGGCCATTATTAAGTAGCAACTCTTAATTCCAGAATCTAAATAATGTTTCTCACAGAACGTTACACGCATCCTGTATTGCGGCCCCTCGCATTAGAATTACACATCGTTCAATTACAGCTAATTTAAAAGACTGGGTATATGCCAATATCAAGGGACCCCTTCATAACGATCGGGTCTGCGTGTTTAGGTAGTAAAGGCCAATATCCCGGCAGGTGTAATCGCTCAACGTACATCAGTTTTGTCTCTCACTAACGTACGATGTTGGCAAGAGACAGACATTTAACTCCGATTTATCGAGTATACCTTATACAAGCATGGATAACTTGTATTCTTATTTACAAAAATGGTCAATTACTTTTTAAATTATCATCAGCTAAGTTCTATTTGCATTTGTATAGAAAAAAAATATTGTCCCGAAGTATCTGGTCACGACTGTATATACGCCGGATGGAGGACTAATGAAATGATTCTATTGGTTCTCAACAAACACATCCCTCTTAACGCATCTGACATATCTGGTGGAAACCTTATCTCCCATCGCCAACTCTGGGCCTATAACATGAAAATCGAACTATTGCGGATATGTATCTCCGTCTCTGTCACACTTGCATATTGGAGTAACAAAGAGGTTTTCTCGTCAATGCCAATTTTCGATTTCGATTGCTGTTAATTGACCAATTTTATTCCCTAATACAAAAGCGTAAGGTCCACCGACGGTTAGTTAAGGCTGTTGCTGTTCGTACGGTCGCCATCAGATATATCGGACCTGCCGAGGTGCTCACAAATATCTGAACATGTACTCTAACGCTTTGACACTATAGGCATGTTCAGATATTTACCTCGGCAGTTCGGATATACTCGTATCTGATGGCGACTGTACAAACGAGGGTCAACTGACTTTGGTCGTTACATTCTGACTCACTCCCGTCCCGATTGACTCATCCAGATTAAATCAGTTATAGGACGTGCTCAAGATTATTGTTACTGTATTTATATTGATACGATTTAAGTATCTTGACCCAATGACCGAGAAGAACCCACGTCAATAAGACCAAAGTAATAGTTCGATAATAAAGAAGAGAACTCCAAGGGAAATTCGGTAATAGGTTCCTAAGTGTTACAAACCTGATGAAAGCCTAAAAAAACTTGGACTTTGTGAAAGGATATGAGAAAGAAGTGAGCGCTTTGTTGACGAGAGATACATATGAGAGAATGGCAGAGGAAATCGCACGACTGCGTAGTACATTTATATCAAATGCTGACATTTTACATTCTATACCTACTACAATAGTACATTACGATTTACGATACCAGGGCAAAATAGAGGAAATTCGCAACGAGTGACGATAAATAAAAACACGACCGTAGGGAGTATTTAAATCGACACGAGTTGCGAATTACCTTTTCGCACGTGTAATTCGCAACTCGTGTGGATGGCGTCGTACGACGTTTTACGAATACATGGCCCTTTGAATATTCGACCAAAGCACGTAAAGTGCTCATTATCGCCCTAGGCCGGTAAAGTAGTACCATGTGTACTGTAAAACTTAATAGGTAGGACCGTATAGCGCCATCTGCTCAAGTTGCCAAACTACGGACAGAAATATTTAAGAAAGCAAATTTCGTTTACTCTATTTCTTTTATCTCCACTCGCTTCCCAGTGTTTACAAATTAAATTCAGAGATGGTAATGTAAGACCGTTTCAGTTGCTCGATTTAACGCAAATTGTCGTTTTCTTCAATAGAAACATCTGGAAAAATGAGATGTCATGAATTTTATTTGGCGTCGCAATTTGAACTGTGTCTTAAAGAAGTTACGGTCCATTTTTGATTGTGTTGAATAAGTTTTGGTGTGTAGGCGCTATTCAATTGAAGGAAGGACGTTTGAGTTAATCCTGACTGCAATGGGCATGGGCACTGTACGAATGGATACTTTTAGGAAGTTATAAGACTGGCGTCGTCACTGGGTTGCACCAGAGTAACCTTAGTACAGCCAGCGACACAGCTAGGAATACAGCCTATGGGCCAAAAATATGTCCAGACTATATTGCCTGACCATTAAGGTCGTGTATACATATTTTTGACACGTTGGCTATAATATTGTCTTCTGTTACCGCGATTGTTATTCATTGAGTTAAACACTTAATTTATTAACACCATGACCCTACGTTTCGAGCCCTTTACAGCACTCGTTTTCACAGGGTTAGGATGATGACTGAGGGAATGCGAATTCTCCCCCCGTCCGTCAATCAACAAAGTTACTTGTGCAAACTACCTAGGTACATTCTTATGGAATTCCTACCATAGACAACTTTATCATATTTTTTTAATATCGCTGCCCAGTCATCTAATTGACAGATAGAAGTGCGTAGAAAAAAATATATAATGACGACATGGCGGGCTGGTGACTCACATCAAAAAGTACCTTACCCAGACAATAATATTTGTTGGTATGGTATTTTCGAAGACTCCAGAACTTCATCCACACAGTCACCATCATTTCGAAAGACGATCTCTGCTGGACAAAGGTCTCTACACCAAGAGTGTCCATCATTTTCGATCCCGCTACCCACATCTAAGATCGCAAGGTGGGTGGCGCGCGATCGAATATATGATGTGGAAATCCTCGGAGGAGACCTTCCCTGCAGAAGTCTTCATTCGTTTGAAATGATGACAATGACGCTAACACAATCCTGTCAGAGATCATTGCAGATGACTGGACATTGCACAGCCATTGGCATTACAAATAAGATCTTGATCGCTCCAATTCCACCTACGCAATGTACCCGGTCCTTATAGGACTCTCGCGCAAACGTTGTTCGGCGACCGTTGCATTTATGTGTGCATCTTATTGTCACGTCGAACAAAACTAATTTCGCAATTATATAGTTGAAAGACAAATGGAAAAATTCGTCGAGCGGGATTCGAACCCACGACCTCTCTGAACACCGGTCAGATCGTTTTGCCAATCTAGCTATCGACGCCCGATCGACCCCGGCGAATGTTTCCACTATTTCTTTCATTTGGTTATATTATACGCCTTAGGGAGACGCTTAGCGTTTAACACTTTTACGGCATCGATGTTCTAAGACATTTTAGAAACCATCGATAACAACGTGGTCTCCCATACTAAACTTATTTTGTATAAAGCAGAGATGTCTGCGAACGATATTTACAATTTTATAAATGATTTTTTTTTCAAATATAAAATTGTAAGTAAATTTTGTTCACAATATACTTCGCCGAAATATTAACTGGTACCTAAATATCGAATAATTCATTCATTCACAATATACTTCGCCGAAATATTAACTGGTACCTAAATATCGAAGAACTCTTACATAAGTTTTCAAAAACCCATCGGTACGAGCTGGAATTTGAAGATGCAACCTGTGCCGTTCGCTATGTGTTCGCTATAACCAGTGCTATCAATAGACTTATTGAGAAATTTCCTTCTATCAGATATTTAGTTGCTATCTATCTAATGGTTGCGACGTATAGCTAGTTATACGCATAGAATAGAATAAAGTGTACTCAGGAGATTGCCACTATTGCCAGCCAATAGCTAAAGGTTAATGGTGTTAAGTGGAGATCCCTTCGAGGTACGTGTTCGTCTATATTTATACTTCCCCTATCAATCTTTGGAGAAGCGTGACGTAGTAAAAATTGGGTAAACGCATCAATTTCCGTAAGTTATTGTTACAGCTTCAGCTATTGAGAGTCAAGGTGAGGCATTGGCAGTCAGCCTGGATATAGCGAAGGCGTTCGATCGGGTTTGGCATGGGGGACTTCTATCGAAGTTACCATCTTACGGACTGCCCGGGGGATTATGCGAATGGATTGCCAGCTTTTTGTCCGGCAGATGCATACGAGCCGTTGTCGACGGAAGTTGCTCCGATAGCATGGACATAAATGCTGGTGTCCCACAAGGCTCTGTGCTATCCCCAACGCTGTTTTTGCTGCATATCAATGACATGTTGTCCATTGGCGATATTCATTGTTATGCAGACGACAGTACTGGGGATGCCTATTACACAGGCCGTGCTAACATCCCTCGTCCCGTTGTGTTAGAGAGTCGTGAAAAGCTTGTGTCAGACATCGAGAGTGCTCTCTCTGATATCTCACTGTGGGCCAGGAAAATCTTGTCCGATTTAACCCCACTAAGACACAAGTTTGCGCGTTCACCGCTAAAAAAACCCCATTTACTGTGGTCCCACAATTCCAAGACACAGTCCTTACCATGTCAGAGAGTATTGGGATCCTGGGTGTTGACATTTCCAGTGACGTCCAATTCCGTAGCTACCTGGAAGGGAAGGCCAAGCTGGCATCCAAAAAGCTCGGTGTGCTCAATAGAGCTAAGCAATACTTCTCTCCGGGGCAAAGACTGTTATTATACAAGTCTCAAGTCAGGCCCCATATGGAGTATTGCTGCCATCTTTGGGCGGGAGCACCTGGATACCAGCTGGGCCCCTTTGACTCGATCCAAAGACGTGCCGTCCGAATTGTCAACGATCCCAAACTCACGAGCGATATCGAACCCTTAAGTCTAAGGAGAGACTTCGCCTCCTTATGTGTATTCTATCGCTTGTACAATGGATTGTGCTCTGAGGAATTGTTTGATATGATGCCAACGGCTGCATTCTACCACCGCACCGCTCGCCGTCGGCAGGGTGTTCACCCGCATACCCTGGAGCCTAAATGGTCTCGTACCGTGCGGTTTATGAGGAACTTCCTCCCGCGGACGCTCCGGCTGTGGAATGAGCTCCCTGCCACTGTTTTCCCAAAGGACTACAATATGGGGTTCTTCAAAAAAGGAGTGTTAAAGTTTTTAAAGGGTCGGCAACGCGCATGTAACACCCCTGGAGTTGCAGGCGTCCATAGGCTACGGTGACCGCTTACCATCAAGCGGGCCGTATGCTTGTTTGTCACCGTCGTAGTATAAAAAAAAAAAAAGTGTTTTCAAATGTGTGTTATGTGTGTAAAAAAAAGGGCTAAGTGCGAATCGGACTCGCCCAGCGAGGGTTCCGCGCAGAGGATGCTCCCCATACTGGCACGGAACTTTCAGTGCGCGGTAATTACACGATTTTCGGTTTTTTTCCTGAACTTGTAATACAAGCTCTTGGTTTTAAGTCTGTCAATTTTGTGATTCTAGGTAAACGGGAAGTACCTTATACATGTTGATTGCCTTTGCAATTGGTATTGCGATATCAACGGACGTATCTTTTGATTGCGTTGACGTAGAGGATTGGATCACAGCTCCAAGGGACCGCAGACCTGCGTATGTGTATGTGGTATTAGTTTAACTTGCTAAATCTGCGCTTTCCCGAGATAAAGGGTCTTCACAGACATACGAACGGACAACAAATTAATCCAACAATATATAAGTATAAGGTTTCCGTATTTTTTCTTTTTGAGATACGAAACCCTAAAAAATTTGGATATTTTTTTAAGTGCACTTGTATAATTTGTTGTTGATTCAAATGATTTCAATTCAATTTCAACCATATCCCGGTGTCTGATTTGATTAATTAAGGTGAGATTTGGCAGACATCCGTAATCTATAAGGCAATGTAATAAAATGCTATCACGAAGTTGATATATTGCCTAAGGAATTCCCCGAAAACGAGACCGCAAGGAAATCGATTTAGGGCTCATTAAAGACCTAGGGGAGTATTTGTTAGACTTGGAGAAAAAGGAGGCACATTCTGCAATAAATGTGTACCACCAAAAAATTGCAGATACTTGTTTTTAACAAATTATTACAAGTTACATTACATGTTAGAGACATAATGCTATAACATACTTTTAGGTGCAAAATAAGTGGCGATTTCCCCAATGGTGTCAGAATGACGACTTTACAACAACAACAACAACCTCGGCTTAATGATAACTTAGGGAAGCCCTGACTCATTCCATTGACGGCATTAAATGTAAATTACTTGCATCTAATACAAAACTCAGCTTAATAATTGTCTTATATCGGAATACTAACAAACAAAGACTTACAACCGAATCCTGAAACAATTTACCATTGGTCGATACCAGATCGCGGTGCCTGGCACAGTTTCGGTAGGTACTGTTGAAATTAAATGAAGAGGAACTGAATAGTAGGTAAGTACCTACATTGTGTATTAAGGGCGGTAAACGAGAAATTACGAGCGAGTGTCAATTTCTAAATTTTGACTTAGTTTCGGTCAATGTAGAAAAATACACGTGATTTTTCGTACTATTATTTTTTGTGGGACTGTATTCTATGTTATCGTTTCCCCACGATTCGATCTAAAGGATTCGCCCAATATACTCGTATATCCTAGGATAATAAATCTTAGCGTAATATGGGTGTGAAACCAAACAAACGTTCCCAAGTAGTTGCTAAGATCCCGAATCCTGTTACAAATATACCATTCGTATCGATTTGCCCCACTTTCCGCAGAAATTAAATTAAGAGGTAAAATATTTTATACTGAACTTAAGAGCGTTGGTAGCCCAGCGGTATGACGTGAGACTTTCAATCCGAAACAGTTCAAATCCTGTAGGCTCGTACCAATGAATTTTTCGGAACTTATGTACTTATTTTATCTATCTATCTATCTATCCATGTACGAAATATCATTTGATATTTACCAATCGCATTTCGGTGAAGGAAAACATCGTGAGGAAATCGGACTAATCCCGATAAGGCCTAGTTTACCCTCTGGGTTGGAAGGTCAGATGGCAGTCGCTTTCATAAAACTAGCTCCTACGCCAAATCTTGGGATTAGTTGCCAAAAGCGGACCCCCAGGGTGTCCTGAGCCGAGCTGAAAAAAGAAGAAATCATTTTATACTTGGCAACATCAAATTTATTTCAAATATATGTTAGAACAAATATACATTATTACATGGTGGAAACTGGAAACAAATACAGAACGGATAACATGGTTGTCATTTTGTCCTTTATTACGTTATACGTCACTGTCGCACTGAATACTTGTCAGAATGTGACAGCCACGCTGATTGAGAATAAAAATTCAACTATTATTACAGTAACGGAACTTACAGGATGCACTTGATAAATGTGAGATCAAGTACTCTAGCATCACCTCACGCAGAAGGCGTTAGGCGAATCCAATCAAGCGCCATTTGATGTAAGTATGTACCTATCATACTTACATCAAATCGCGCTTGACACGTCATTCCACATATTAGAGTCAAACCACGTTATCTGTTCCAAGCAAATGAACTGTCAAACTTGAAAGTGTTATTTCAAGAGATTATGACGTTTATTTAACACTTTTACAGTCTATGAAACTCATGGGGTCAAGTCATGTAAATAGCACTTAGAACCCCCGCAAATCTACCAAGTAATGAATTTCTCTGACATGTGCCCGAATCCTGAAACAAATGTACCATTGGTATCGATTTGCCCCACTTTACGTACCACTGTGGTATAAATAGACGGGGTTGGAGAGACATTTGCGGTTGAATCTAGGGTTACTACGTAAACATAAAAGAAAACCGGAAAATGAAAAAGTCGTGGCAAATTTTCGTAAACGATCCTTCTCGGTGGTGCATATTATCTACATTAGTATATTGTGTATTAGGGGCAGTTAAAAAATAAATTACATACGCGTGTAAATTTAAGCCCGAGTCGAAAACGAGGGCTTAATTTTACGAGTTCGTAATTCTTGTACCGCCCGTGATACATACAATGTTTTTCATCACATTTGCGAGGAAATAAATAAACTTACTAGGCAGATAAATAAACAATAATTATCAGCGGTAGTGTAGTAGCACAGTCCAGTACTCCGGGGTGAGCGGCGGCTACGTGCGGCATCCGCGTGGGGCGCGGGTCCTTAAGGGGGCCTGGGTGGGCGCTAAAGTACCTAGTATTGGAATCCATTACTTGCATATATATAACGTAACCATTTACGAGCAAGTATGGATGAAAACATACATAAACTCATGTCTCTTAACTTACTTACCCCGCTTACGCCTCGCGCCAGTCTGACGAAGCCTTTAGAGAACGGCCACAGGCGTCTTGCTTGTTACAAAGATTGCTTATACTCGAGAAATTCGTCAACGTTTATTGAGACCGAGTGGCCTAGTAGCCGCGTAAGTTGAAGATCCGGGATCGATCCCCGGCTTGGCCTCCGATGACTTGGTATTTTTCGTTAGGATATGACATCTATTTTCAATTTATATAATAGTAGTGTTACTACTTTAATAACAAATCAAATGTTACAACAAAAATGTTGAAAAGAGATTGTGATTTGATAAACAGTTGTTTATAATATAACTTAGGTACCGACTTAATGCTGCTGTTAACAACATATTGAAATAACATAGTCACATACACTGCATTTAATAATATCTTGCACAGCACACCGAAGTGCACAAAAATACGCGCTATTAGGTATAACTCTACAAATAAGATAATGGTGTGTGTAAACATTACCGCGCCATCATGATATCATCATCATCATCATCATATCAGCCGTAATACGCCCACTGTTGGACATAGGCCTCCCTCATAGATCTCCACGTGTTACGGTTCGAAGCAACCTGCATCCACCGTGACCCCACGGCTTTAATCAGATCATCGGTCCACTTCGTCGGTGGACGTGCTACGCTGCGTTTTCCGGCCCGCGGTCTCCACTCGAGAACTTTCCGACCCCAACGGCCATGTGTTCTCCGTGCTATGTGACCTGCCCATTGCTACTTTAGCGAGCTAATCCGTTTGGCTATGTCGGTGACCCTCGTTCTTCTACGTATCTCCTCATTTCTGATTCGATCCCACCCCCCATCATGATAACTAATTAAAAATCCTGACATTTTAGAATAATCCTAATCGTGCAGTAACCCTAGCTTGGACTGTCCGGTTTTAGACTCAAGCTTTTCCTATCTTTAGTCCAGAATATCGAACTGGATTTGGAGCGGTCGGGGGTAATTAACTTTGCCTGGCCCGAGTCTATTTTTGTAGCTGACATAAATTTCACTCTCATCTCAAGTTTTATACAATGGAACATGTCAATCTTTAACATTATTAGTTCTATTTATGGGTATACATTTGATATATCCTGTGGTTTATGTAATTCGTAAAAACATGTATGGAATAAAATAAAGGTTTGTAGTTTATTTTACCTCTGGTATAAAAGTGTTCGATTCTATATTTGAATTTGAACCCACTTTACACCATTGAAAATAATTGGGACCACGGTTTTGGTAATCATTTTCTTACTTATCAATCTTATCATCGTTTACAAAATGTTAGTATTGGTAGGTAGTCTACTCTCTAAAATTTGAGTAAGTATGTAGTATTGAAGAAAGCCTACTATTGAACCTACACTTAATTTTGAGACTTATTGTACGATTAATAGTCGTGAGGCGTGAGGGTTCATCAGCCCTGATATTAGAGAAACATTGACATGATATAATAAGTTTGTACCTTTGTAAACTAGCTCGCTATTTCCAAGCTACGTTGCCATGGCGATATTATGGCTTCGTTTCTATTATTTACCGCGTCTGCACGGCTAGCACATGCACGGCTAGCACATGATGCGCGCGGGACGACAAAAGCCGCGACATAGAGCTTTCTCGATCTTTCCCGCGAATCCGTAGCATAAGATGCGCGCGGGACACCGGTGACGCGCGAGCATATGTCAAAGCGACACAAGTTTCTCGACTGACAGTTCCACGCGGGATACTTCCTCAAGTCGTAGCACAAGTGCACTTTAAGAGACAAAATACCTCGCGATTGAACGTCAGAATGCGAGAAATTGTCTTCGAGCCGGGTGGGTGGCGACAAGCATATTTCTTAGATGTTTTGTCTAATTTACTCCAATTTAACGTTCATCAAGACTATTCCAACAAGTTCAAACTAAATGATAATAAGGCTGGGCTTTTATTACACAGTTTTTTTAGGTCTTCATTATAAGACAAGCTAAATGTATCTGCCTACGAATTTGGGAATTTAGGTAATTTAAAAGTGTTATAATATTGATTGTTTCAGAATGACTTTTTTCCCTATGTCTATTATTACACGATCACAATAACCCAAACAAAGGCAGCTCATGGCATCCACGTTGACACCCCCCCGGTACCTGTGAATTTTAGCAATTGTTAACCGAGGCATAAACGCACGCATACCTAATGAAATACTTATTTGAATAAGGTCCTAGGGTACTTATATGTAAATATACGTTGATCACTACCTAGTTAATCGATAATATGTAGGTACCAATTCAGGCGTTTTAATACCTACACGTAAGTAACGAGAAACTACCATTCAATTTCATATTTAATTTCCAGGCTCCCGATCCGATAGAAAAGCGCGTATCTTTGTAGAAGCTGAACCAAATAGTTGTTTCATACAGCTAACCCAAGGCAAGAGGAAGATGAGCTCGATGAGCTCCATAAACGCAACCAATATTTTTTATTTATACTACTAGCATGCACGCATATTTGCATATTTTACCGAACGCCATGACTATAATATAATAAAACAATGCATTACGTAAAAAAAATTCTTTATTTTTGCCTATTATTGTACATTTACAAAACTTGAAACAATATTTTCCACAAAACTCGTTCAAACTCCATTATACACTGTGAAATTTTGAGACTGCAGAAATAGTGTAGGTGGGCTTGGGGCTTACAAGATATAAGGTAGGTACCTATATGCTGGCGTGGTCAGCTTGCCATGCCCTACGTCTCCACTTTACCCATAACGTCGTTCTATCTTGTTTTGGGTTTACCTCTGCTTCTTTTACCAGAGATGGAAAGTTGTAGTAGGCACTTTTCCAGTGTAGTTAGGTCTCCTTCATACGAGGCAATACTATCGTAGAGCCTCCTCTCCTGCGTTTTGTCGGCCATGTCCCGCACGTCCAGACTGCCGCGCCGCACATGAAGCTCATCCCATGTTCATTTCGGCAAATTTATATCGGCCTTAGAATACTTTTATATACTTATTATCTCAGACCTTTTAGTTTGCCCGGCATTCTTTAGTGTAGGCGGAACAATATTTTGAATAATCTGTTAAAGTATAGATACACGTATACTTTTATTTTCTTTCCGAGTTTTGCTTCGTCGTCCATGTAGACCATGTATGTACGTAGCCATTGACAGATGAAAGTTTCTATTATTTATAGGTAAATCCTTTGCAAGATAATCTCAATTATTTCCACAAATCGTGGAACATCAGTAAGACGATGTATTTTCTTCGGACAAAGAAATAAATTAATAACAACTACATATTTTGTAGATCAATAAAATAAACAAAGCGACTTCAGATTTTGACTTTTGACACATTGGCATTTCGGATTTCAAAAGTCATATTTGCTATCTCTTTAATCATTGTACTGCGAGAACGAGACAAAGTTATCGTGGTTAGTGATGTTCCATTTTTAAGGCTTACCATTCACTCATCATTGGATTTTTTAATACCGATTCAGTGTTGCCACATAATTAAAGTTTGTTCCATTTATATATAGCAACACAAGCTAAGTCGCGCGCGGGATGGCTCTCCCGCATGGAACTGCTTTCTCGCACTTGCAACTCGTGCTACCGAAATCGAGAAAATGACAGCTAAAGAGAGAAGTTTGAAAGGCGCGACTGCCTTTTGTCGCGGAGCGAGCTATCCCGCGCGTAATCATGTGCTAGCCGTGATGATTACGCGCGGGATAGCTCGCTCCGCGACAAAAGGCAGTCGCGCCTTTCAAATTACTCTCTTTAGCTGTCATTTTCTCGATTTCGGTAGCACGAGTTGCAAGTGCGAGAAAGCAGTTCCATGCGGGAGAGCCATCCCGCGCGCGACTTAGCTTGTGTTGCTATATATAAATGGAACAAACTTTAATTTTGTGGCAACACTGAATCGGTATTAAAAAATCCAATGATGAGTGAATGGTAAGCCTTAAAAATGGAACATCACTAACCACGATAACTTTGTCTCGTTCTCGCAGTACAATGATTAAAGAGATAGCAAATATGACTTTTGAAGTCCGAAATGCCAATGTGTCAAAAGTCAAAATCTGAAGTCGCTTTGTTTATTTTATTGATCTACAAAATATGTAGTTGTTATTAATTTATTTCTTTGTCCGAAGAAAATACATCGTCTTACTGATGTTCCACGATTTGTGGAAATAATTGAGATTATCTTGCAAAGGATTTACCTATAAATAATAGAAACTTTCATCTGTCAATGGCTACGTACATACATGGTCTACATGGACGACGAAGCAAAACTCGGAAAGAAAATAAAAGTATACGTGTATCTATACTTTAACAGATTATTCAAAATATTGTTCCGCCTACACTAAAGAATGCCGGGCAAACTAAAAGGTCTGAGATAATAAGTATATAAAAGTATTCTAAGGCCGATATAAATTTGCCGAAATGAACATGGGATGAGCTTCATGTGCGGCGCGGCAGTCTGGACGTGCGGGACATGGCCGACAAAACGCAGGAGAGGAGGCTCTACGATAGTATTGCCTCGTATGAAGGAGACCTAACTACACTGGAAAAGTGCCTACTACAACTTTCCATCTCTGGTAAAAGAAGCAGAGGTAAACCCAAAACAAGATAGAACGACGTTATGGGTAAAGTGGAGACGTAGGGCATGGCAAGCTGACCACGCCAGCATATAGGTACCTACCTTATATCTTGTAAGCCCCAAGCCCACCTACACTATTTCTGCAGTCTCAAAATTTCACAGTGTATAATGGAGTTTGAACGAGTTTTGTGGAAAATATTGTTTCAAGTTTTGTAAATGTACAATAATAGGCAAAAATAAAGAATTTTTTTTACGTAATGCATTGTTTTATTATATTATAGTCATGGCGTTCGGTAAAATATGCAAATATGCGTGCATGCTAGTAGTATAAATAAAAAATATTGGTTGCGTTTATGGAGCTCATCGAGCTCATCTTCCTCTTGCCTTGGGTTAGCTGTATGAAACAACTATTTGGTTCAGCTTCTACAAAGATACGCGCTTTTCTATCGGATCGGGAGCCTGGAAATTAAATATGAAATTGAATGAAAGTTTCTCGTTACTTACATGTAGGTATTAAAACGCCTGAATTGGTACCTACATATTATCGATTAACTAGGTAGTGAAAGTGATCAACGTATATTTACATATAAGTACCCTAGGACCTTATTCAAATAAGTATTTCGTTAGTATGCGTGCGTTCATGCCTTGGTTAACAATTGCTAAAATTCATAGGTACCGGGGGGTGTCAACGTGGATGCCATGAGCTGCCTTTGTTTGGGTTATTGTGATCGTGTAATAATAGACATAGGGAAAAAAGTTATTCTGAAACAATCAATATTATAACACTTTTAAATTACCTAAATTCCCAAATTCGTAGGCATACATTTAGCTTGTCTTATAATGAAGACCTAAAAAAACTGTGTAATAAAAGCCCAGCCTTATTATCATTTAGTTTGAACTTGTTGGAATAGTCTTGATGAACGTTAAATTGGAGTAAATTAGACAAAACATCTAAGAAATATGCTTGTCGCCACCCACCCGGCTCGAAGACAATTTCTCGCATTCTGACGTTCAAGCGCGAGGTATTTTGTCTCTTAAACTGCACTTGTGCTACGACTTGAGCAAGTATCCCGCGTGGAACTGTCAGTCGAGAAACTTGTGTCGCTTTGACATATGCTCGCGCGTCACCGGTGTCCCGCGCGCATCTTATGCTACGGATTCGCGGGAAAGATCGAGAAAGCTCTATGTCGCGGCTTTTGTCGTCCCGCGCGCATCATGTGCTAGCCGTGCTAGTCTACGTGTGCGACGTAAGCGTGACGTGACGTGCTGCAGGCGTGTTATGGGTTACCGCATGACATGATATTGCACTCTTTTACTGTATTTTTCGGTATCAAAAACCAAATCCATCTGACACTTTGAAATTTGTATTTGGTCGGACAGAGTAACCATTGAATTCTCGTCTTTCAACTCGGAAGCAGCTAGCGCATAGGACGCTTATTAGCGGAGTGATCGGAGCCAAAATAATTTACATAATATTTAAATAGATTCGTCAATCTATTGAGATATTATACGTTACATAACAAGAATATTCGTGATACATCGTAATATTCGTATCTAAAATTTACAAAGAAAAACACATCTATGTGACAATCAAAGTGTCGTAACTGTATATACAACGCTATGACAAAAAAATGCTGTTTTCTGCAGTGTCGACTAGAGTAACTCGTAATGTTAATTTTAAATGTTGTATAAATTAAAATTAATCGCCAAGTGTATTCAAGTACTAAAGAATTCGGTAAAATTCACCGAAAATGCGAAAGCGAGTGTTTTTAATGAGATACCTAACCGTGCTGTTGCATTCATTGCTCGATTGCGTCTGTCTGTTAAATTGTGCTTACACGGAGTTTTAGCACAATTTAGTCGGAACGTTTTCAGCTCGTGTTACATTTATCTAGATAAATCCAATATCATTGAGACTATGCTACAACGGCCGGACGATATATTTCGTTCACTATCGCCATGACAATGCTCTTTGACCTATACGGCAAATTGGATTGCAATGGAGGAGGGGAATCGCAGACCACTTAAGAAATTTCGCCTTGCTCTATTTGTTGCCGGGCAGACGGCAATAAGCCGTAATACGTGCCCGTTTAGATGTCATGATGATTATATGTGAAGGCATACATAATTCACGTACACTACGTACAGTCACCTCCAATAGTATATTCGGCTATGAACGCCGCAAAAATATGTGACATTCTTATGATTGTACTGTACAATCGACTGTACAAATAAGACTGTTTGTTCTGTTGTGTAAACAAAGGAAAGTGTCCCTTTTCTGTTTAGTTTCGTAACGCAATTTTTCATACATTTTGTATGGGCCGTTACGTAACTGACAATTTTTTTTGTATGGGAAATCGAGGAGCCATTTTCTTTAAAATGGTGCACGTATTTCTGAAAATGCCCGTCAGGCTTACGAGTATGACACAGATGTTATAAAAGCAAATCATTTGACACCTGGCTCACCAAAATCACGATATTGTTGGCAATTCAAGTAAAAAGGCCTAATTGAAGGCTTTCTGCACATGAATAATTAGGAAGTGGGTAATCAGACGGACTCGCCTTGACTCACAAAATTTATCGGTGCGCGATAACTGATAAGATTAAAAGTACTTCAAGTGTAAAGATTTGACGCCAGCCTTTGCGTATCATTGATTCCGAGATACGTGTATTTACAAATAAATCGATACCTTTGCACTTAGATGATGGCGGCGTTTTGACTCAAAGCGCGTAAAAGCTATCATATAAATAACATTCCGATTACGCCCGATTCCAAAGGAGGTGTCGATTTAAGCAATTTTTATAGGTTATCTGAAGATACTGCAGGGAGATCGCTCATTTGCTATAAGATTGAAGAACATTGTATGTATCACGGGCGGTACAAGAACTACGAACTCGTGTTAAAATTAATTACGTAATTTAATTCACACGTTCGTGATTTATTGTTTACCCCCCTTAAGACATGTAATATGTATTTCGAATAGGCGGTGTGTAAATATAATAAGATTGGCCCTTCAAAAACAATCAAAGAGCGAGCGAAGTAGCGGGAAACATTATTGAGTATTACTTTCACTGTAAAAACACTCGCAAATATGGTTTCCATCAAATTTCCTTTATGAAAATCTACGAAACCGATTAAAGTGCAAAGCACAATAACAATGCACAATATCCGAGAAAGTCTTTAGGTGTTATAAAGGCGTTAATCACCGCTTTATTACGACTCTTAAAGCCATTACCGACATGATAGGTCCGGTTAATGGGTATGCAGATTCTGAGTACCACCATCGCGATTAATGACTGGTAATTTATAACCCTTATTTCAACCGCATAGGGTCTATCGATAGTCAGTAAAGAGCTGCTGTTTGTACAGTTGCCATCATATACATCGGAGCTGCCGAGGTGGCCACAAATATCAGAACACGCCTCTATTGCTAAAGCGTTAGAGTGCATGTTCAGATATTTGCGAGCACCTCGGTAGTTCCGATATATCTGATGGCGATTGTACTAGATAGGTAACTGACCACCCGTGGGTCTTATGTGCTTGCAATAAAGTTTGAGAATTATCAGGACGGTTGGTTCCCGGAGTCATTATGCTTGATATTACAATCTTTATTGTGTAGAGTAAATAATATAATTAAAATTAATGGACACTGGTTATTATAAGGGTGATACTAGCGTACGATATACTGCAGTATAATATGATGATAAAACTGGAAATCTGTGACTAAAATTTGTACATATTTTAGTACTAAATCAAAACAGGGTCCACACGTCTGTTTCACAACGGTTTCACACGTTGTAAGTTGAAACGTCACGTTTAGTTGCCAAACGACGAAAATAGGTATTTATAATAAGGCCTAAAAGCCAAAGCACACATAAACTTCTAGGCTTGTCTGGGGAAACGAATATCGCTTCAGGCACGACCTTGACATTATTTTCTGTTTACGAATCGTTTATATTTATGAGTGGCAGCGGCAACATAAGTACTTTTACACTTTTTTACGGTTCCGTAGACCTCTTAGATAATGGTTTCGCCAAGTCTGTCAGTGGCTTAAATGAGACTGTGCTAAAAAGTAGTACTAATTGTAGATGAACACTGAGATATGCTTTGTAATTTGGCATAACGGGTTGGCTTGAAGTGTTATGGTGGAGGGTAGGATAAGTTACCAGACAACAAACTAATATGCATTTTAGCAAATAAGTGACAGTTATTTTGGAGAATATAAAATAAAAAGTAGATCTATGAATGTTCCTAATTAAGTTGAAGTGTTTATTTGATCATCCAAATTTGTTTAAATTAGGTATTTTATAAAACTTTGCAATACATTAGAATGTATTGCAAAGTATACCTTATTTAAGCATGGATAAATTGTATTGTTATTGAAAAAATTAGTCGATTAATTTTTAAATTATCATCAAATTAGCTTAGTCCAATTTGTAGGCATTTGTACGGGGGAAAAATACTTTCCCTATTTATCTGGCCACGACTGTATGTGGTGTCTCTGATATATGAATTAACGTACTCCGTCTTCGTTACAGGTTATAGTAGAATCCCACAAGGAGCTGCGATGCCCAGAATGCCGCATCTTGGTAGAGACGAAGGTCGAGGAGCTGCCGCCCAACGTGCTCCTCATGAGGATCCTGGAGGGCATGCGGAACAACGTGCCGCGCAAGCTCCCGTCGCAACGGACTAATAGACATGTACAGGTAAAGGCTTTTGACAAGGAATGCACAGTAACTGTTGTAGTTTACAGGTGGGGTCCCACAAGGCTCCATCTTGGGTACCGTCACCAACACTGTTAACTGACCATTTGTGATCCCTAGTGACTACCGACGGTCACTTAAGTACGAGTACGGGTACGAGTAGATGCTGTTTGTACTACACTTTACATAAATATTGTAGGGCCTGACGGCTACCGATAATATATGCAAATACTCAACAGATCTAAGATATGCTGCAGTATATTGCCACTGCACAATCGCCACAATGGATCAATTGCTAACATTTGTTGAATACAAATGACATCATGTCATTAGTATCAAAGGCAAAAAGTGTAAACGGACAATGTCAATTTTATTGTCAATCATAATCAGCATTTTCATCATCACAGAGACAGAGTCGTCCGAGAAAAAAGTGACTGTAATTAGGTTTATAATTATATCGGGTTGTACAGTCAGAAGCAGAAATAGTTAAGCGGGCAAGGCGTTCAAAATTATCTTGGCACGACATGGTCAACTAATCAATGACCTTACAAAGGTGAAGATGATAGGTGAAAACAATCACAAACAAATCTACTGAATTCAGATCATGAATTAATTTTATTTGTGAAAGGCATCTTTTGGCGAAAAAACTTACAACCAATTTCGTTCATTGGAAGTGTATGTGTTACCGTATAATTGTGATTACCGTTAGAATATAAACTAACGCATGAACTTGTAAACAAACAGATTGGTTAGGTTAGTTTAGTTTATAATATCCCTAGTTAAATTATAATATTTATAATCTGTCGGGAGTTCACTATTTAATAATGACATATATACTAAAATAATCGTTGAAACTTCGTGCCACATACATACTACCAAATTTAAACCTTTGGTATACAACCGTAAGTCGATTTTGCAACGAATTATTTATCGGAGTTTGCGTAAATTATCTGTTTAACATTGGGTGGGCTTCCCCTATCAGAATCGATCAGAAGTTTCTAGAAACAATCTGTTTTTGTTTACATCTTTCAAATCAACAATAAATTACTCTTTATGCAATTGTACACGTAGACGACCTTGTTGTAACGGCTTAAGGTTTACATTCCTTTGACAGCCGCGACCGGACGGTGACTCATTAGAGTGGTTAGCATGAATGGGGCATAGCTCATTGACATAAGTAGGTATACAGTAGACGTGTCTCGTATGAGGATTAGCTAGGTCTTGACCGTATCCTGTCGGTATACTACAACGCCTTTTAGCTGGATTGTAGACTTTATTTTCTCGCAATAGGGCTTAAGAACAATTAATTATGTCGAAGTACTGTTACTGGGGCAGAGAACTCATGATTGTCTCGCTCTTTAATGTGTCCTAGACCTGATTGCTCATATCGCATCTTGACATGGTTGCCTGAATTATTTAAAACTGGAGTAAATTGATTTTTGCTAGACCGTTTGCGAAGTGGACTTAAAATCAATATAGGCAAAATATTGTCTTATAATATAGATTTTGTCTTTGTTTCAGGGGCTAGCCCAGCAGAGCGGCCAGAGCAGAGAAAAACAACTGCCGCCGCACGGCCGCGCGCTCTACGATTTCATCTCGAAGGAACCAGGGTAATTATTGTTACTAAAAACATTTTGCTTCTTTAGGATTAGTAAAAGCCATTGTTTTAAATACTAGCTCTATTTGTCAAGAAAAAACTAGCAACCCAAACCGCCATGAATTTTAATGCGATAAAACCGTGCAGGGGACTGTATCCATAACAATTAGTTACAAGAAATAGTTGATTAATCCCACGATCAAAACTTTTATTTTTGTATGATTTTTAATAATTTTGTTTCTATGAGATTATTTATTACAAATCACGAAATCATCGCAACCAGTAAATAAGTAGCAAATGAGTTTTTTTTAATACTACGACGGTGACAAACAAGCATATGGCCCGTCTGATGGTAAGCGGTCACCGTAGCCTATGGACGCCTGCAACTCCAGGGATGTTACATGCACGTTGCCGACCCTTTAAAAAAAAGGAGGAAACGCAAGGGGCAAGTTTTGCTCCGTGGGTCCCCAGCTGTCAACACAGTGAATCCTCTTGGAGCTCTGGCAACCTTACTCACCACAGAGACTACCACTTTATAATGAAACAGGCAGCCTTGGGGAGAAGGTTTAAAAAAAAGTTTAAATTTGACCACCCTACCCCGCATGTTTAAGCAGTATAAGTATCTACACCGACATCTATAGATCTAGTCAGACCAAGCTACAAGTTTGCATGGATACCTATTGATAATAAAGACTTCGTAAGTGTCAAGCTTCTATGAAATTATGAGGTTTACTTAACATTTTCATAGTCTGTACTATCAAATTCGATGCAAACTTGGCTTAGTCGGACTCAATAATCTATTATATGCGAGAGAGACTCCAACGAGAGTATTTGGCATATTTAATCTTATCCCGCATTTGCATTACCATTTGCAACAATAAATGATAATAATGTGTAATTGATTAAACGGTAGTAAAGTTTAAGCCAAGCGTCTCCAATTCTTCCTCTGTCCTGTTGTCCGGCCGTTTCTTTAGGTTCATACTTCTCTACCAATTTTAGAGAAATTGTCTGACCAGTTTCGATAGTTATATATAACTTTTGGTCTATTCAACTTTTGGATTTCTTTCAAAATGGAGGTTCTATGGAGCATGGGACGATATCTACAACACGGAGCCACTAGTTAATACTGTTCCTTCTGTTACAGCGACCTGTCCTTCAAGAAAGGCGAAACGATCCTCCTGCAGAAGAAACTAGACGCCTTCTGGTACCAAGGCGAGACCTCCGGCCGGACCGGGGTCTTCCCCATCACTTATCTGCAGGTACCGTATCTTATTTTTATTATGATTTTCACACACCCGAACCACACTTGGCCTTGATAATGAAGTTGTCAATCAAGAGCTAAGTTCAGAAAATCCATGCATCTAGATGATGCTGATTTTAATATTGGCCGATCTTTCTCCGGGACCACAAAGGCAATAAGGAAGGTATTATCGATTGCTAACTATCGTGAAACATATTTATATTATAATAACATAATAAGTTACGAGGCGGGCGTACTGTAAGCCCGGGTCGCCCGGTACTCAAAGCTTGATAATGGAATTCTAAGATACCCGTAACCCGAGTGTTACCGGTAATTCCTTATAAGGGAGGTATTTTTTACGTGGTCATAGTAATACAATCGGGACAGCAAATCTTCACGAGTAAGTGTCGTTCGGAAAGCCTTTAGAACTCAGCGTGTAAAGCTGCATTTTATCTGTCGTCATGTTATAATGTGATTAATCTGTATTTCCAGGTGATAGTCCCGCTACCAGTCCCGACGGCGTTATGCAAAGCGCTGTACGACTTCCGAATGTCCGCGCCCGATGAAGAAGGATGCCTGGCGTTCGATAAAGGTACTCATGGAATTAAAATTAGAATCGTTTACTACGAACCATGGTACATGTCCCACCGCTCCCTTGGATCTCCATAAATTAAACTTAATAGTACATTACATACCAAGGCCGTTTAAATGGGAAATGCCTCGGATTCCATGTAATTGTCGGCCGAGGCGAAGCCGAGGTCGACTAACATGTGATCCGAGGCTTTCCCATTTACCGGCCGAGGTTTGTATACTATTTTTCTGTCCGACGGAGCCGGCAGGCGGCAATTTAGTTTTGCGTAAAGTGGCGCTTACCGGCCGGAGGACTGAAAAATATCTTTATTTCGAAGCATAGCTCCATAGTTGTTAGGAACAAGACAAAACTTAAACTAAAATTATAATTAAGTTAGTAAATATACATTATACATATAAGACCTAAGTACCTAATAGCGGCACTTTTTTGCCACTCCCTTGATTAGCCCTATCCAAAGCACGAGAATAGGGCTATCATACCAAGCCGCAAACACTTAGTATGCTGTTAGGGCTCCCTCTAGCACGGCTTAATAGGGAAGCAATTTTTTTTTCCGCATGATTGAGTGGAAACCGTCCACCCTTGCATCGCAAAACATGCCATAACTCCCTCTGTTTTGTGTGATCGGGCCAGTTAGTAAGGAAGACGTTTAACTCAACTAGCCATCTCCGCTTTGCCGGTTTTTTATTGATGGTATAATTGTGTTGCAGGGGCAATAATAACAGTGCACCGGAGGGTGGATGAGAACTGGGCGGAAGGTCGGCTGGAGCAGCGAGTGGGCATCTTCCCTATCGCCTTTGTGGAGCTCAACCAGCCCGCCAGGCATCTCATTAACAGGTAAATAGAAATAGAAATAGAAATTATTTATTTGATTCACAGAAAATAACTTTATCTATCTTTAACTTTATCAGGTATTAGTATTATGCTTTTTTTTAATGCTGCCATTGGGAAACTCTTGGGCAGATTTTCATATAAAGAATCATGGGCACTGTTTAAGCACATAATTCATGGAAAAGTTGTTTTAAAAACCGAAAAATGTTAAGTGTTACCGTTTCATTGCACGCGAGTGTAGTACCCACCACACAAGCCTTATTGAGCTTACTGTGGACTAGGTCGATTTGTATAAGATTGTCCCGTAATATTTATATATTATTTTATTTATTAAATAAGCTGGATTTTGTTTATTTTTAACCTTCTACAAAATTGAGGTTTTCAATGGGAGCTACCGTATTGTCGCTCACCAGGCGGCGCCACTCATGTGTGGGTCCTCTGTCTATATGGAAGAATTGTCAACGTGACGTTTGAAATGTTCCCGCAGGACCCACGTTCCACTAGCGCCCCTAGCGGAAAATCGACTAGCGGTAGTCCTCATTGGATATACCTACCGCGAGTTAGGCTAGCTCCCGTTTCTGGTTTTCCACGAAAAGGGAACATGAATTTTCCACACAAAGTCGGATGCTTATGCCCTCACTTGCGGCGCTGTTTGTATCATGCGGTCACTTTTCATACCGGTTTTTATCAAATGGGTTTGTTTTTCGACAATTTTACAGTTGTACGGTAAAGTAAGTCAAAGCTAATGATTATTTTTTGAGCAAGAATATGGTAGCACTGTCATATCATCATCTAAAATGGCTGGCTCACAATGAATTAAAATTAACGTGGATTGAAGTCAAATTAAGACTTATTGAGAGGAAACAGTTAAAACAGATGAAGTGTTTCAATGGGCACTTATTCCGATCCCTACAATGAATATATTTCGTTTTTTGTTGCAGCACCCCCTTGAATCGGGCCGTGCCACCGCTACCCGAGCACGCGAGACCAGGACATTCTGAACACAGACACCATGCACAGGTATGGATATAATATAACATTCATATTCAGCCAATAAACACGCGGAATGCTTATGTAGTGAAAAGTGCCTATGAACAGAGAACCCGATATCGGGTCGTTACAACTGAATGTGTTAAAGAAATTGCCACTTTTATACAGAATGTTACAAAAGTCCTGAACGATACTTTAACAAATGATAAGGTCAATGACCGTGAGTGCGATGCCAAAAAAAACTGTATGGAACAGCTGATCGAAAATGGAATGATCTCCATACAACAATAACAAGTGAAATTGTTTTTTTTTTTAATTTTTGTTAAAATTTTCCACTTGGATCGCACTCAGGGTCATTGACCTTATCATTTGTTCAAGTATCGTTCGGGACTTTTTTGACACCTTGTAAAATGCGATGATCCGTGAATTGTATGCTATTGGTACTCAAATACAAGCATTTAACAATGTCTCAAAGCTTTTTCCTATTGTGTTACCATTATGCATATACTTTGTATGGAGGTAACATTTAAATAAAGTCTAAACATTTATAGAAACATTGGGACATTCTCCTATTGGGTCAAAGGAGCATGTGATTCTGAGTGTAAAAAAACATTAAAGTTTTATAAGAAACTGACATATTAATCATGTGCCATTTAAAGCAACACTCAATTAATTAATAAAAAAAAATGATGTACCTAACACGTGAGGTAATAAATAAAGCCCTTGATCGCATATTTACGTCCCTCGCTTGCAGCTCGGGTCGCAAACATCTGCGATCTCGGCCTTTCTTTGTTTTACCGCACTGTACATGTACTATTTTTAATTATTTCCAGCACTCCCACCGCTACCAGCCAATGTCGATGTCGACCCCGACGCCGGGCGGCAACTACCAGAACATGCCCGCCATGACACACTCACACCCCAACTACCACGCGACCCGCCCCCTCCTCCCTCAGCAGCTCCTCTCGCACCCCCTCCTCACCCCCTCCAGGAACATCCTGGAACCCGCTCAAACTAAACACTCCCTAGACCTAATCCACTTCACTAACATGCACAACAAATCCCACGGTCAGGCCACCATGATGCAGAGCGTCTCGAGAATAGGCGAGAACTACGACCGGCTTAGAACGGTCAAATACGACACATACAACACCACCCCTGTACACAAACCCGACACCACATATCAGAATGTTAGAACGCACGAACACTTCCCGGTGTCTGTTGCTAACTTCAACGCGAACGTCAGCTCGGATTCAAGCTCCAGTGTGAACACGGCCTCAGTCGTCAGTACCACCACGACACCTAACACTAGCTCCAATACTAGTACTTGCGAATCAGCCGAACCCAGTTTACCGAGCTCCCCGGATAACAATACGGAGCGAAACGCGACCGTAGTAGCTTCTCAACCGGCGGAAGAAGAAAACGAAAATCCTGATTCGTCGCTAAACGCGTCTATGGGAGTTCTAAGTTTGAACGAAAGCTCAACGGCGACGAATACGTCTTTGAACGTATCGCTACCGCCCGCTGAGAGTCCGAAACTGAATACAACCGCCAACAGTAACTCTACGACAAATCATAATGACAGCCAAGAGGGGCCGAGCAATAGTGAGCCTTCTAGACTCGACGCCCCGTCATCTTCGAAGATTTTAAACAGGCCGAGTGGCCCGGATTCGCTGTTGAACTTCGGGATAGGACTGCAGGCGGCGCTGTCGCCATCCCACGGGAAGGACGGGAACTACATGGCGACGAGGAACCATAGAGACCACCATCATAGAGAGAAGAGGCACAGTTTAACGCCGTCGTCGCATCTGCAGGCTAATCATTCAACGCAAAACAGGTGAGTAACAGGATTTGACTTTTTAATTAAGTTTTTTTAGGTATCCGATACGTAAGGTGGCAATATCATAAAAATGCGTATAATAATGAACCTTATCAACAAGTCGAGCCATGACTACGATATCGTCGGCAAAGCGAAGGATGGTGATGTATTCGCCGTTGACATTGATGCCAAGTCCGTCGTAGTCCAGCAGCTTGAAAGCATCTTCCAAAGCAGCAGTGAACAATTTGGGGGATATGACGTCCCCTTGCCTCACTCCTCGCCGCAATTGGATAGGCTTCAAGTCCCGATCCTGAAGACTAACTATGTGGCGTTCTCATACAAACCCTGCAACACCTCAACATATCGGTAGTCTATTTGGTACCGCTGAAGAGACTGCAGCGCGGCCCAAGTCTCGATCCAATCGAAAGCCTTCTCACAAAAGACTCAGGCGTATAACCAGCCACTATGCTTAGCGTTTGTGAATTAAACGCAAAGCATAGAGGCTGGTACGCCTCAGTCTTTAGTATAACTTGCCTCAGCACATGGATGTGGTCTATAGTGCTGAAGGCTTTCCGGAAACCGGCTTGTTCGTCAAACCTTCCAGCGGGATGGTTCGTAATAACTCTCGAGAGCAACTTATAGACATGACTCAGAAACAAAATGCGTGTATGATTCTATAAAGAGTCGTCCTTCTTGAAAACATAGTATCACCACGCTTCTATGCCAGGCCTGTGGCGTTTTCCCCTCGAGGATGACGGAGCTGATCAGCTTCTGAAGAGCCTTCATGACCGTTTTACCACCAGCTTATAGAAGGTCTGACGTAACTCCATCGTCATCCGCGGCCTTCTGATTTTTAAGCTGTTTGAAAGCCATACTAATCTTGTAGAGGCTGACATCCGGGATATCTTCAGGGTAGTGTCGGGACACTTTGGCTCTTGGATCTTTGGCCAATTTAAATACAGGTGTCTGCATCCTTGTGTACAACTGTCCGTAGAACGTGTCGAATTCTAGATCCCACCCAGAAGCTCAGACCCAGACGAAACTATTCCACCGTCTCCCATCTTCAGCTGTGTGAGCTGTCTCTGTCTTCCAGATAAATTTGGTGTGAATTTGGTTAGAGCTCTATTTGTGCGTACACACGTATGACGTTTTCCACCCAGTACTGTAAAGGTCAGGATCGTATGTAGGACTTTTAACGCACAACATCGTATACAATGCGGCTAGCTTAATAATACTACAACACCTTCCAGACACTCGGCGGAGATCCTCGCGACGAGCCTGCTGGACGCGGAGCCCGAGCCGCGGCGCCGGCGCCGCAGCCGCAGCGGCGAGCGCGCCCTGCCCGCCGCCTACGTGGCGCTCTACCCCTACAAGCCGCAGAAACCTGACGAGCTGGAGCTGAGGAAGGGAGGTCAGTGCCATCATCGTCATCATCAGCCGCAGCGGCGAGCGCGCCCTGCCCGCCGCCTACGTGGCGCTCTACCCCTACAAGCCGCAGAAACCTGACGAGCTGGAGCTGAGGAAGGGAGGTCAGTGCCATCATCGTCATCATCAGCCGCAGCGGCGAGCGCGCCCTGCCCGCCGCCTACGTGGCGCTCTACCCCTACAAGCCGCAGAAACCTGACGAGCTGGAGCTGAGGAAGGGAGGTCAGTGCCATCATCGTCATCATCAGCCGCAGCGGCGAGCGCGCCCTGCCCGCCGCCTACGTGGCGCTCTACCCCTACAAGCCGCAGAAACCTGACGAGCTGGAGCTGAGGAAGGGAGGTCAGTGCCATCATCGTCATCATCAGCCGCAGCGGCGAGCGCGCCCTGCCCGCCGCCTACGTGGCGCTCTACCCCTACAAGCCGCAGAAACCTGACGAGCTGGAGCTGAGGAAGGGAGGTCAGTGCCATCATCGTCATCATCAGCCGCAGCGGCGAGCGCGCCCTGCCCGCCGCCTACGTGGCGCTCTACCCCTACAAGCCGCAGAAACCTGACGAGCTGGAGCTGAGGAAGGGAGGTCAGTGCCATCATCGTCATCATCAGCCGCAGCGGCGAGCGCGCCCTGCCCGCCGCCTACGTGGCGCTCTACCCCTACAAGCCGCAGAAACCTGACGAGCTGGAGCTGAGGAAGGGAGGTCAGTGCCATCATCGTCATCATCAGCCGCAGCGGCGAGCGCGCCCTGCCCGCCGCCTACGTGGCGCTCTACCCCTACAAGCCGCAGAAACCTGACGAGCTGGAGCTGAGGAAGGGAGGTCAGTGCCATCATCGTCATCATCAGCCGCAGCGGCGAGCGCGCCCTGCCCGCCGCCTACGTGGCGCTCTACCCCTACAAGCCGCAGAAACCTGACGAGCTGGAGCTGAGGAAGGGAGGTCAGTGCCATCATCGTCATCATCAGCCGCAGCGGCGAGCGCGCCCTGCCCGCCGCCTACGTGGCGCTCTACCCCTACAAGCCGCAGAAACCTGACGAGCTGGAGCTGAGGAAGGGAGGTCAGTGCCATCATCGTCATCATCAGCCGCAGCGGCGAGCGCGCCCTGCCCGCCGCCTACGTGGCGCTCTACCCCTACAAGCCGCAGAAACCTGACGAGCTGGAGCTGAGGAAGGGAGGTCAGTGCCATCATCGTCATCATCAGCCGCAGCGGCGAGCGCGCCCTGCCCGCCGCCTACGTGGCGCTCTACCCCTACAAGCCGCAGAAACCTGACGAGCTGGAGCTGAGGAAGGGAGGTCAGTGCCATCATCGTCATCATCAGCCGCAGCGGCGAGCGCGCCCTGCCCGCCGCCTACGTGGCGCTCTACCCCTACAAGCCGCAGAAACCTGACGAGCTGGAGCTGAGGAAGGGAGGTCAGTGCCATCATCGTCATCATCAGCCGCAGCGGCGAGCGCGCCCTGCCCGCCGCCTACGTGGCGCTCTACCCCTACAAGCCGCAGAAACCTGACGAGCTGGAGCTGAGGAAGGGAGGTCAGTGCCATCATCGTCATCATCAGCCGCAGCGGCGAGCGCGCCCTGCCCGCCGCCTACGTGGCGCTCTACCCCTACAAGCCGCAGAAACCTGACGAGCTGGAGCTGAGGAAGGGAGGTCAGTGCCATCATCGTCATCATCAGCCGCAGCGGCGAGCGCGCCCTGCCCGCCGCCTACGTGGCGCTCTACCCCTACAAGCCGCAGAAACCTGACGAGCTGGAGCTGAGGAAGGGAGGTCAGTGCCATCATCGTCATCATCAGCCGCAGCGGCGAGCGCGCCCTGCCCGCCGCCTACGTGGCGCTCTACCCCTACAAGCCGCAGAAACCTGACGAGCTGGAGCTGAGGAAGGGAGGTCAGTGCCATCATCGTCATCATCAGCCGCAGCGGCGAGCGCGCCCTGCCCGCCGCCTACGTGGCGCTCTACCCCTACAAGCCGCAGAAACCTGACGAGCTGGAGCTGAGGAAGGGAGGTCAGTGCCATCATCGTCATCATCAGCCGCAGCGGCGAGCGCGCCCTGCCCGCCGCCTACGTGGCGCTCTACCCCTACAAGCCGCAGAAACCTGACGAGCTGGAGCTGAGGAAGGGAGGTCAGTGCCATCATCGTCATCATCAGCCGCAGCGGCGAGCGCGCCCTGCCCGCCGCCTACGTGGCGCTCTACCCCTACAAGCCGCAGAAACCTGACGAGCTGGAGCTGAGGAAGGGAGGTCAGTGCCATCATCGTCATCATCAGCCGCAGCGGCGAGCGCGCCCTGCCCGCCGCCTACGTGGCGCTCTACCCCTACAAGCCGCAGAAACCTGACGAGCTGGAGCTGAGGAAGGGAGGTCAGTGCCATCATCGTCATCATCAGCCGCAGCGGCGAGCGCGCCCTGCCCGCCGCCTACGTGGCGCTCTACCCCTACAAGCCGCAGAAACCTGACGAGCTGGAGCTGAGGAAGGGAGGTCAGTGCCATCATCGTCATCATCAGCCGCAGCGGCGAGCGCGCCCTGCCCGCCGCCTACGTGGCGCTCTACCCCTACAAGCCGCAGAAACCTGACGAGCTGGAGCTGAGGAAGGGAGGTCAGTGCCATCATCGTCATCATCAGCCGCAGCGGCGAGCGCGCCCTGCCCGCCGCCTACGTGGCGCTCTACCCCTACAAGCCGCAGAAACCTGACGAGCTGGAGCTGAGGAAGGGAGGTCAGTGCCATCATCGTCATCTCGGAGTCGGCTTTGTTTGTTTACATTTTTTTGTTATTTGTACAAATAAGTAGGTGTAGTAATGCAAGCTGTGTGACTAATATTGTCCATAACTCTTTGTTATTAGCGTGTATATAAAACAATATGCGACCGTTTCCAGGTGTGTACATAGTGACGGAGCGGTGCCGCGACGGCTGGTACAAGGGCCGCTCCGAGCGCTCGCAGCGCGCCGGCGTCTTCCCCGGGAACTACGTGGCCAGGTCCAAGCACGACAAGACACAGGTAGAGTCAAACCACGTTATCTTTTCTCAGTGAATGAGCTGTCAGACGTGAAAGTGTTATTTTAGACGTCAAACTTCGATGAAATTATGAGGTTTCTTAACACTTTCACAGTATGTGCTGTCGAAATCTAGGAAACTTAGCATAGATGGACTCTATTCGATCAGGCACAGCACATACAGTATCATAACGAAGAGCAAACCTTAAAACTGGTTGACGGGGAACTCGCGTACAATGTAATGACCAGCATTTCACGTGCCTAAGTATATGTTTTATGGCATAAAATTTGTAAGTGAATTACTCGAGGGCCTTCTTTTTGCAGTCGGTTAATAGTTTTTGTAACATCCTGTGAGGTTTGTTTACGTTTTTGATTATTGACAGTGCACGCGTATTGCGTACTGTTGATACGTAGCTAGGGACAACTAATAAACATTGACGTCGTCATGTCAACGCACATGCGCCTTTCGTTCTGACACATACTGTATAACGGTGAACACAAAACAGAGAGACTAGTAGAAGCGTAACGTAGGCCGGGAGCGTGTGGCAATTGTACGCAGAGCTCCGCACACTCGCACCACAGATAGTAGCCAGTTAGTCACGAGCGCCCAAGTATGATCGTGGTTTGGACAATAGTGAAAATAAAATGCAAAGATGCCTTATTGTGCGGTTTTAGAGTGTAAAAACAACAGCCGCAAGCAAAATATTGCCGACGGAGGTGTTTCACACCACCGGTACATCTTATATTGTGCATACTTTAATATTTTGTCAAATAATGTCGTCTTCCGCGAAAAAAAATTTCGGCTCAAAATAAAAACTACTTTATGTATGAATCATAAGGTCGTTTTTTACTAAGCATATAACTAGAGAACTTTCTAGAATATCGCAACGATAGCGGGCTACCACACGCTACTCCATTAACCAAAACGTGTAATAATATGCCTGTCTCTGTCACTCCCGGTAAAACTATGTACGTGGAAGGGAGAACGAGGATGCGCCATCTGTTGGGGTGTTGCTGAACTATACTGTGCTAAAATAGTTCAGCTACTCGATGCCAGGTGACACCTCTTCCTTTGCAAGTTAAGTGTAGATTTCGAAACGTCGTAAGTGATAAAATGAGTTGTATAATTTCAACGTTGTTACATTAAACATTAAGCTTATTTTTGAATAAGATTTTGGGGCCAATCATTTTTTAGATACTTTTGTGTGCGTGTTTGAGGCTGTGTGAGTGTGGCGACATGCGTAATCCAGTAATCCGGTCGCAAGTCACTTCTACTAGTCTCTCTGTTTTGTGACGGTGAATCAACTATTTCTTGTTGTTATTCCGTCCCGTCAGCTAGTTTGTTGGAAGAACCATTGTAATTTTTAGTATGTTCCACTGACATGCTTGGTAGATAGCTCATGGGCCATCAACAGAATATAACCACCAAAAAAAAATCATGTACAGTAGAATCCGGTTATAACGACGTCGAAGGGACCGACGATATCACGTCGTACTAACCGGAAGTCTAGTACTAAACAAACAGTCAATTTTAAAGATGTTTATCGATTAAAATAGTCACACATTGCATTATAATTCATTATGGTTCAATGAAACTCACTGAATAATTGAAATTAAGAATATTTAGCGAAAGAAATTGTTGAATCATAGACCTATTTACTCGTACTTCCCGACTACATTGCAAATTAAGCCATTGTAAATTACGGAGGATTTTTTTATACGAGATGAAACACTTACGCGCGTAAGTTTTAGAATATTCGCCTCGAACAAAGGCTATATCTTGTATGTATTGTTTGGTTACAATGCACCGTAATCGTTGTAACCATATGTCACCATCAGTAACACTCATTTATAGATAAATTATCACTTGAATTTGCATCATGAATGGGAACTTGCAATAAAATGGTGACTCACGTTATTGACCCTGAAATAAATAAACAAATAATTTTTATTTTATTTTATTTATTCATATTAATTAGCACAGCATTGTTACAGCTTGCAACAGTTACAGCACCGTGAAATTACAGAAAGCTGGACAATCTAGTATCACAAAATATTACACTAAACACTGAATAACAATAGGATGAATAATAATAAATGAAATGGTGTGTTTGTTTGTGTTGCAGGCCGTGGCGCCGGCCGTGGTGAAGCCGGCGCCGGCGCCGCCGCCCGCCGTGCTGGCGCCGCCGGACGCGCCGCCGCGTGCACATAGCCCGCTCGCCGCAGGTAAACCCACAGCTTCTCCATACCGTCCTGATGACGTGATGTAATCTCCAATTTACGTTGTATGGGCATTTTCAGAAAAAAGTACACCATTCTAATGAAAATGGGTCCTCGATTTTCCATACAAAAAAAAATTTACAGTTTTGTAACGGCCCATAGAAAATGTATGAAAAAATGCGTTACGAAACTGACCAAAGAAAAAGGGACACTCTTTTTCTTTTTTTAAATCAATAGTACCCGTGGTTCTGGTTATAAAACACCCGAAACTTCCTTTATTAACCAATATAGGTAGTTTAGTTTAGTTTAGTTTAGTTTATTTATCACATTAAACAAATCTCATACAGTTAAATATACATTTTCGCTTATACTACTGTTTGTCTAATGAATGTAGTTTTATTTTTGAAAATGCCCGTATACAAATGTGTTCTCATTCGTTGAAACTGAACGAAGCGTACAGTCTGCTTCATAAATATATATACACCTGTATTCAATTTTGAACCTTCTTCCTCCGTAATAAGTTCCGAAGTATATACATATTTATAGACGTGACTGTATAGCGTCACTTTTAGTGGCAGAAATTAAAATAAGTATTCATATACATGGTGTAACAAAAAACACCAACGATACTTCAACAGCTGATAAAGTCAATAACCCTGAGTGCCATGCAAGTGAAAATTTTCTAAATTAGAATACGAAATTATTTACTGTGTATAGAAATAGGTGCATTTTATATCAGCTGTAAACAAAATGAAAAAAATACGAATTTAAAGGTCATTGGGCATTTTGTTCGGGCATTTGACCCACGGCGTACACAGACGAAATAGAGCTAGATGTGTAGATAAATGTATCTGCAACTCAGTGGTATAGGTCGCATTCCTGCAGGACATGGGAGAATTGAGGAATATGGGTTTGTTTTAGTTAATTAATTGCGATTAGCGTTAATTAACTACGCTTTGATTTTTCTACTTGGCTCTAGATGGAGCCATGGTAGCAAAATGAGCATTTTATTTTATACAATAGACAATTGAAAGATAATTTATTTATAAGGTTTAATCATAGATTTTATTTATTATATAACACTGGAGGCCGAATGTGTGCAGAAATATTTTTATTTTGCATTTTGATGTCACGCCACAACAGCGACATCTTGTATTTAGTAGATGAACCGAGTTACCGGCGAGTAGGTGAAGTAAATGCTGGCTCCATATAGGTGCTTTTAAACACTCAAAAATACTTTTGAAATGTAAGGATTGTAAACATAGTTAATTTCTGAACGTTGACTATCAAACAAAATGTTCTGTCTAAGAAGTTTTGTCTATTTCTAGGGCGCTGATGGAAATTAACTCAAGCGAATATAATTATTTGTTCGAATCAACTCTGTGCAATTACTGGCCTTAATAGTTACATAGAAATGTGAATCACGTTTTTATGAAATACAGTTAGGTAAAATCGAATTACATGATTAGTTGCTGAACTCGATATCCTTCTTTCTTGCCCAATGTCTCTCTCAAAAAACCGAAAATACCTCACTGTCTCTCGATTTCACTAAGGAAAAAACAATACTGAATGAATATTTTCCACCAATTATATCAAACTATGCAAACTGGTTTGGGGCCACTAAATAAAATGTACCTGGAGTATCTACCTAAAATACTTTTAGGTATGGTAGTTATATTTAATTTTAATAATATAATCAATATTTATTTACTACTAACAGAATTATTGTTTAATAAAAGATTTTGAATACTTTTTAAAAACTTTATTTCAATGCACAAGCGCAAGCACAATAAATATCAATATAAGGGGGCGCCGACCGTCCAGTGGCGCCCTTATTGGGGGATAGCTTTTTCTTTCACCTAAACGGAAAATAGGTAGTGGCCACTTTTCGCCGTTTAGGGGATAAAGCAATAAATAAGTAAAATAAACCTTAGTAGAGCTTAGCCAGCGTGCTAAATGAGTGACGTTGTTGTTGTTGTATATAGTTCCTAGGACACCCCGAAGGTGCATAGGGTATCCGCAAGATCCTCTCACGCCATTATATTTTGAGAAAACTTCTTGCCTTCGGTCCAGCTCAGTCCTACGGCTCGCAACTCGCTCTACAGGCTCCGCTGTCACGCGTGTACAGGGCGTCTACGAGCACGCTTTCCGCCTTGAGGCTTCCACTCTAATGCGAGACTGGCACTGGCATGCGGAGATGAATCGATGATGTATGCCCAAAGCATCTCCAATTTGGCAGCGCTACCCCTTGGGCGATTGGAGACTGACTGCATTATACTCCATAAATCCTAGTTCCCGTTTTCGGCCAGAAGATGCGGAGGATCGACCGTAGCGACTTATTGACAAACGTTTGTAGTTTGTGTCAGCCCTTTTGTTACTGTCCACTTTTCGCAGCCGAATAGCAAATAGCAGCATGGACTTGACAATGGCTTCGAAGAACGAGATTCTTTTGAGCCTACAGTCGAGCTGTCAAAAAATAGATAATATGATGCTTTTATACTATGCTGTGTATTTCCACAACACGACACGATGTTACCGGAACAATTTATAGGGGAAAAAATATATAGTGTGATACGTAAAGATGTTTATACTAGTCGTGGTCGTATTGGGTAATTAGTGCACTACTGGTAATTTTCCCTGATTCGCCATTTTCGTTAATTCGTCAAAGCCATCAAAATCTTATACCTATACCTTGTTAATGTAATAGTCTTTATACTCCTTACATTACGATTTCCCACAGTATTATAACGTGGCGATAAATTCATGTCGCGTCGTGGAAACCCCTGATATTCGTATACTACAAAAGCGGTCAGAAAAGATCTCCATCGCAATGAAACAAATAAACATAGGTAAACTCAAGCTACATAGCATGCTTTGTGCTTATTAGCTTGCTTATTAGCAAGAGGGGATGGGAGCGGGGCCCGTCCCACTTCCCCGCTTGCTAATAAGCATGCTATTAATGAGCATGTGTATCAGTACCTTCATACTCATCATATCAAGTATGAGTTAGATTGTTGTCTGTGTTTATTTGTTGGTTGTCGATGGTGGCACTTTACTTTATTCACCGTATGCTAGTACTACACGACACGATTTTTAGGGTCCAATTACCGGCTTCGTTCCGCTTGTAGGGAACTTCGTGAGACGTTAGGGGACAGGGCCTATATCACGAAAATCGAACGTTTTGTGAACGATTTGTGTGTCCATCTGTGTCACACTTGCATATTGGAGTGACAAAGAGGTATTCCTGTCAATGCCAGTGTACGATGTTCGTGGTAGGTATGCAGGGACGGATAAGTATTACCCTTTTCCACGCCAAAGGCGTATATATTGGCACCGCAGGTTCAACGCCAATGACCGATATATCGGTCACAAACCACTGAGTATAATAAACCTACACTGGTAAATCATAAAGTTCAACTTCAGTTTTGACATTTCGATGACGTGGCGTGCGAGTGAAAGCTTGTGCGTTGGACATGGCGTCGAAAAGGATAATATAAAGTATCCTAGCTATTCAATGGCCCATATTACACTATCATATATCTATGATCATAGATTAATATGATTCTATTTTTATTTATGCAGGTTTACTTCAGAAAAAGTTAGGCATATAGATTTATGATCACTGATAAGAGATATGATCATAGATATAACTTTTGACAGAATGATGAGTTGACCTTATTGAGCCGTATCAAACATCAAGTCACCGCGAATTATCAAACTGAAATTCAACTATATGCTTGTGCATACATGTAGGTTTATGTTGCCGTGGTATCTGACGGATAAATCCGGCGTTGTTGGACGTTCGGACCTTTGCTGTGGATATATCCGTCATTGGCGTCGAAAAGGTTAAATAAACCTAAGCCTTACAGTTAGTATTACTTTATTAAACCTTTTTCACGCCAACGAAGGATATATCTGCGGCGTAGGTACAATGCCAGGGATAGATATATCTATCACAGACTACAGAGAAACAATCCTACATGTACATGCGAACGCATTTACTAGTTATCCTACTGACTGCGTGAGTGCAAGACCTAAGTACAGTCAACCAATTGGAACCCTTGGCCACTGTATGGTCACCTTGACGCTATAAATCAGATAGTAAGAAATATCTTAATGCTTGCCATTTTGACATAGTTCAAGAGTGGCCAAGGGTTCCAATTGGTAAACTGTACCTACGCTTGCTCCATGCAACCGCGCCAGTATGCGGAGGCCCTCGAGCGGGTCGTACAGCGAGGCGGACAGCGTGACGTTAACATTTTGGCTGTTCTCCATATCAACGAAAGTGCATTTTATGTAAAGCATGGACGTCAGATGTATATATACCAACACATACTTGCCATAAGTCCCAATAGTGAATTACATACCTATAATGGACGGACAGTCAAAGTGTTAATGTTAATCACAAGTAAATGTACAGAGCACTCGTACATATATGAGCATCCTGAGTTTTGATTTTGACTACACAAAACACATCTTAGACACTGCACGCCACGCTATGACAAATAATTACGCAAAAAAAATTAACGTGCATTGGAATACAGAACACACTTACTATATTGGAAGTAATGAAATAGAAAATATTAATGAAATGAAATGCAAACCACGCAAAAAATATATATATACCCACCATTATCAAATATTCCCACCATTTGTTCTGTATTCTTAAGCACGTTAGCATTTATTTTTTACAATTCAAAAAATACAATTCTTATATATTGTATAAAAAATCCTTTGCAGCTTCTTATTGCTTTGATATCGACCCTTTGTCTGATGTTTCGTCTTTCGAATTAGATACTGAAGTCGGACTTGGACTTTCTGGAAGTATAAATAACAATATTAAAAATTGAAAGAGATGTCATGTACGACAGAAAAAGTGACCAAGGCCACCAATGCCCATAAAGTTGTAACATCTTGAAAATATTTATTAACTCAACTTGCAATTTTAAATCTTATTAACCAATATGGAATCATTATTATTATATTATACCTTTCCATACGTATTAACAACAGAGATACTCCCTAATAATAAAAAACGAGTGTTCTCGGTTCTCGAGTGGCGACCGCGTACCGGAAGGCGCAGCGTGGGTAGGCCCCCCGCAAGGTGGACTGATGACCTGGTGAAGGTCGCAGGAGTCCGCTGGATGCGGGTGGCGCAGGACCGGGCATTGTGGAAATCTTTGGGGGAGGCCTGTGTCCAGCAGTGGACGTCTTTCGGCTGAAATGATGATGATGATGATGAATAAAAAACGGCCAAGTTCGAGTAGAACTCGCACACGAAGGGTTCCGAACCATTATCTATGAAAACGGCAAAAAATCACAATTGCCGTATAGAAGTCCCCTAAAATGTTTATTTTATTCTGTTTTTAGTGTTTGATGGTATAGCGCCAACAGAAATATATCATGTGTGAAAATATTAATTGTCTAACTATAGCGGTTCATGAAATATAGCCTGATGACAGACAGACAGGCAACAGACAGACAGACAGACAGACACGGGCAGTGGTGTCTTAGTAATAGGGTCCCGTTTTACGCTTTGGGTATGGAATGGAACCCTAAAAACCTAAGTATAACTTTCAAACCACTATTAAATGAAATATCATTTAATAGTGTGTCTCATACAATAGTATGAGACATATCGATTGATGGAAGAGTCGTCAATGACGGTCCATGCGTTTGGCTTATAGTATGTCCTGAAGGTAGCGGTAAGTTCGTCTGATATCTTTTGTTCTAAAGTTAGAGACACTTTTTCAGACTTTGAGAGTGATAATTTCTGAAAATATACTTTTAATCAAATGTGCACCTATTTAAAGCAACCTTAAAGTAAGTTATTTCTAAAGACCTATCAGGTGACGTGCCACAAACACATGGTTGCTAAAAATGGTTTTTTTTTTGACATTTAGTTCCATAATGTATTGGTTGGGGGGGCGCCTCCCTTAAACATTTTTTTTTTTCACAATTAATACGCAAAACTTAATAGCGGCACACAAAATACACTGTGACATGCGGACGGACAGACAGAGAGACAGGCAGACGGATAGACAGGCGGACCGAGCGAAACTATAAGGTTACCGTTTTTTGCCATTCTGGGTACGGAACCTTAAAAATCTGCAAAGAGCGTGTTGAGCCACGCTCAGTGTAGGATTCCGTAGGTATACCGTCTTGAAAGTCTATATAAAGCTCTACTTTAATTACCAGGTGACGACACAGCTCCCTGAGAAAGCTTTTACCCTCTGCAAACCTGCAACCTGAAGTCTACTTATGATTTTTTTAATATAGTTTGGACTTGCGGTTCAAAAGTTGGAGGAAAGGGAGACATTTTTTTTACTTATTCTTTTTAAATACCTGTCCAACGGCACCTCGTACTTTAGCGTTGAAAATATATAAACAAGGAACTAGAAACAGTTTACATTACTCCTTAGAAATAAAACGAATAGTGGAACAAGTCTCGGGCGAGATTCGAACTCGCGATTTTGGTATACACGCCCATGGCTCTAGCGGTACGTAGCTTGTCCCGAATAAGTACGTAATGTTTGCCGATGGTACCTGTATTATAGTTTAACTCATCGGTGTACATAGCCGAAAACGCAAGTTATGTCAGGCAGTTGAAAACATCTTATCGTGGTTTAACACTAATGGGTTGATCCTAAATATCGAAAATATTAATCTGATCCACTTTCAGCTGCGTGCTTAACACAAATATCGACATATTCAACATGATTTCGAATAATGAAGCTATATTCCATGTGGACTAGGTAACATATCTCAGATTCATAATAAACGCAAATCTCATGTGGTCCTATGGCCCTTTCGTAATACTAAAGTTTATTTCTACAGTTTAACCAATAAATAAAAAATAAAATGCATTTATTTCAGACTAATTGCTGTCCATATCCTGTTAGTAAAAAATAACTTAAAACTAAACTTATAACTATGGTTAACTTATATAACTATCTTAGGTGCTAAACTTAAATGCATCCATGTCCCATCTGTCGGCCACTATGGCCAGGAGGCTGTGGCAGCTGTCCCGCACTCTGCGGAGCGTCGCGACGCAGCGCTTGCGCAGTGTAGCGTGGAAACCGTCCACGTGCGCGTCCGCGAATAAATGTCTTGAATAGTGAGTGTATACTTAACTTGAAATAACGTAACGTCTTGCGCGTGCAACTCACTTTGCCTTTCGATGCCAGGAGGATTTCGGCGCATGAAAAAGAGATAAAAAATATTGTGAATTATTAATAATATAAATTATTTTACAATATAACTTTAGCAAAAAGGTTTAATGGCAGAATTGTATCCACTCCGATACCAAAGTGGGGTTTTGATGTTGAGCTTAAGCTTGTCAGTGTGTTGTGTGGTTTTGTCAGAACAAAACGCAGGTTTTTTTTGGTTTCTGATCTAGGAAGAAGAAGATGGCAATCACTAACATTATAATCGAATAAGTAGTAGGATTCGACCCTACGCGAAATCTAAGTTAGGATTTCCTTCAATCCTGTCACAAAAAAATTGAAGAGTTCCCTCATTTTTCATGGAATCCATCATCAGATCAGAATGAAATCTTTGCTATGTGCTATACATATTTACATATACCTTTAAAAAAGACGGAATTCGTTCTTGAATTGAAGTTTGATAAAAAATCGTGACCTTCACAAAGGGTAGGCAGAGAACATTATACTGCTCCGTTTCAGTGCCAACATAGCAATTGAGGGTTTTATAGATAATGAATTCGTGATATTGCAGTGGTAGTTTAGTTATTGCTACCTAAAATACTAAAATCACCATAAATGGGCAGTCGTGCATTTGAGAAGTTCCATCTAATTCTTATGGATCTCATCATCAGATAATCCCTCATACTTACCTCATAAATACCTGGGCGACCTAGTGAAGATCCAAAAGCTCCTAAAGGCTCAAATGTCTGTATTTTCTCAAAGATAGAACCAAGTTAGTATATTTTCTCTTCGTATATATATCATACATGAGATTTCATTAACGTTGATGGCTGCAAACGCCAATGGAACGGAAGCTGCTACAAATCGAAACCTGTGCCTACACACCGCGCGCATAACACTGATTGTGAAAACAGCAGGAATGGAGGGACTGGTACGGGAGGACCTTTTTTTCATGAGATGTTTTCTTATTTGTGTTCATGATGCTAAGTGAAATAAATCCCATGTTTATACATTGTTTATTACGAACACCTTACCTTTATGTGACCATTAATAATCATGTTCTTCTTGTGAAAGTGCATAAGGTGATAATCTTTAGATCTTCAAAATGTGCAATATGTTAAGAGCGATTCAGCTTAAATTAGTATTTGATGGGTCTTTTTTTGACACGGACGACCACTAGCCTGAAACTAAAAAAAGGACAAAGTAAATGGCAATGCAGTTATCAAAGCCCCAGAGTTATAGCTAAGGTGAATTTTGGAAAACGTACTTACATCGCTGCAACAACGCTTAGGCACCTATTCAGGCGCCTTGGTGGGAAAGCTACACTCCGAAAACTTCTATTCAACCCAGAGCGGCATGTACCAATATTTTCGTACATATTTACCAATATTTTATGAAAAACAGATAGAAATATATTTTATTATCCGCCTTACAATTTATAAAACTATTTATTGTTTTGAAGAATGACAACTGTCAATTATTTTTTTTCAGTATTTCATAGACTATTGTTTGTCATGTGCAAGTAAATACGTTTTTATGACGGAGCTAGACCGATGTGACGAAACGCGCTAATATTAATGTTTGTCACTCCATCTAGCGACAAGTAGCAATTTGAAAGCTTAATTAATAACTACAATTAGTTAATTGTTAACTAAAAAAGTGGCTTTATGTTGGCTCCTGCAGGTGTTGAAGCACCGATATATGTCACGAAAAATAAGCAATAAGAATATCTGTATCATGTTATATACGAGTTGTGTGTACAATGTAGTTTCGCTAAAATATTAATAATATTCATTGCAAAAATATTTTGTAATTACTAATTCTAGCACTCTGCGTACTTTCGAAATGAAGTTGATACATTGACATGAATATTTCCTCATTTTCTTTTAAATAATGTATATAAATACTGTTTCCGTAACGCGAATTTTGAAAAATTATAGGTAAATTCTCAGTCTATTTTTTTGAATAACTTTTTTCCCCCGGCCGATAAATTGAAAATTTTAATATAATTTGAGAAGCGGGACTAAGCTCTTTAATTTAAAATTGGTTTGGTCTCTGTACGCGAACTTTCATAAAGCGGGTCAAAAACGCCCAATGACCTTTTTACTTGCATCACAGTCAAGGTCATTGCCTTATCAGCTGTTATGTTATTTAAGTATCTTTCGGTTGTTTTATTACACCCTGTATACTGCGACTGAATTTGCAATGTTAATACTGGAATATGACTAGGAATTGGACGTGATTTATAAATAAAAATTTACGTCTTAAAATTCAATTTTACTTATTTTGTTCGAAAAGCTAAAACGATATTTTTTCAGGTCAACCATTGTCTTACCCTTGGAGTTCTGGTGTTCAAAATCAATCGCAGCAGAGCACACCCAAATCGGACAAGGTACTTTCAGCCCAAAATAATAAACAATACAGTTTTCTAATAATTAATACATCAAACTGCTAGTTGACATTTTATTAAAGCACTAATAAAATTATTTATAGTAAATGTGGTCGCGAAAGCAGGAGGTCGCTGGTTCGTTTCCAGCCTTGGGCACTGGGAGCCTTGGTCAATTTTTCTGTAGTAATATGATATCATTTTCAATGTATAATGCTACATGACACTTAACTAATTAATTTAGCAACTTAGATTTTGAAGCAACTAGACCTATTCGCAAAATCTTTTATTTCTATTTAAAAAATATATGCTCAATAGAGGTCATGGGACAATAAAAAACCAGGGGAAATCTTAATTTAGATTACTTATAGGCAAACGATTTGGATATTTTTTCCGAAAGCTACATTTGTCGAAGTCGATCACCTCACCACAAAATGACGGAATACATTATTTTTATAATATTGACAAAACTTTAATTAAATTATAATTTTGAACCTACAGAGCAAAGACAAAAAGGGCGAAAAGTCGATATCGACCGGCGTAAGTCTGATGAAGCGACTCGCCGCCATGAAGAAGTGCAAGTCGCCCCCACCAGTCGGCTATAGCATGGACAACCCCGTGTTTGAGGATTCTGCGTCCTGCTCGCTCACTACTAGGCTACAACCGCAGCATGTCAGGTGAGACTCTCTCTTTCTCTCTCTAGGAATCGTACCTGAAAGGCTCACTTCGTGAAAAGTGTTCGCACTAGCGTCTTTGCATAAACTTTATTGCACATTAAAAAAAGTACAAAAGGGCGGCCTTAAAGCATTCTGTACCAGTCGACCATAGGGCCGAACGGAGATTTTCAAAAGTGGATGCAGTTAGAAATTAAGATACAGAGAGAGCAGAGCTAGTAAATTACCTTATTTACAACACATACATATGGCCAAATACCGTTGTCAAAAAAAAGAAAATTCATTTTCTTTTTTAAATAGAACGCAAGGTTTCATACTGCATTCATACGTAAAAAAAGACAATCCTTAACTTTTCCCTGAATTCAATTTAATAATTTATTGATTGAAAACTTGAACATTTATGAAACGCTGTAAAGTATTCAAATTGTATATATTTTAAGTTGGTATTTAAACGTGCACTGAATTTGCACCAATGATAACGGGTTCTACATATAACTACGAGTTATTATTTATAATAAAATGACACAGTATAGAACCATATCCAATAACAGTCATGAAAACTGGGTATATTCTGCACAGAGATGACGTAAAATATCCCCAGTTTCATTCGTATGGTACAACAATAGTCCCCATTCATTCCACTAGAGGGCTTGTCATCGTCCCAAGCATTTTGTGCATTATGTTGGTGGCATGTGTTTGTGCTAAACTGTATGTTGTGCAACTCGATTGTTATGAAGATTACACCTATACGTCTCTTAAAATCCAAATTAACTGGGAGCGTACAATTCATGTCGGTTTCGTCATAATTACGTGTATAAACACAGAGGTTTTTAAATCCGTAATGAGTTAATGATAGATAAAGTCTATCAACGTTCGATTGTAACGTCGAACTTAACAGTTTTGATATTGTCTTCTGTTACCGCGATTGTTATTCATTGAAATTAAACACTTTAGAACGGATTAATCGCGTTTATTAACACCATGATCCTACGTTTCGAGCCCTTTACAGCACTCGTTTTCACAGGGTTAAGATGATGACTGAGAGAATGCGAATTCTCCCCGTCAATCAAAAAAGTTACTTGTGCAAACTACCTACATACAAAAATATAAAAAAATATAATAATATAATTAAAAATAAAAATATAATTCGCATTCTCTCAGTCATCATCTTAACCCTGTGAAAACAAATGCTGTAAAGGGCTCGAAACGTAGGATCCTGGTGTTAATAAACGCGATTAATCCGTTCTAAAGTGTTTAATTTCAATTAACAGTATAGACACTATTCAATGACAGCACTATTCATTCAAACGTAAAACCTGAAACATGCTCTAAGAAACATGACGTCATTGGTCTGTGATCGGCATCAAATGTACGCTCCCTGTAAATTAATAGATAATAGAATACTAAGGCATTGGTTTGGAAGGCCGCGGAAAGCGGGTGGGCGAGCGATTTCCATATTTTCTCGATCAGAGATAGATCGATATTTTGATCAAACATCGGTCGAGTGATCTCGCTTGTGCTCTCTAACTCACTTGTACAGATGTAATGCATAATTGTATGCCCACGGAAACGACCGAACGTGTCATGCTATTTCAGTCAGTGTCAGTGCTAAAAGTACCGAGCGAAATTGAAGTAGCATGACAAATACTCGCGCCCGCTGACTTCTAAGCTGTTTACGCGTCTTAGGCCCACTTGCACCGCGCAGAGTTAGCCGCTAATTCGGAATTGAGCTGTCAAATTCTTAACAAAAAATCGCTTAACTCCGGGTTATGTGGCTAACCTCGGGAGGTGCAAGTGGCCCTTAGGGTGGATTTGATCAAACTTTTTAACCAAGAGTAACGCTTACTCTTGGATACTAATGTCAAAATCCCATAGTAATTTGACGTTACTATCTGAGAGTAAGCGTTATTCTTGGAATAAAAATTTGGTAAAACGCAACCTTAGTACTCATTTGTGAAATGACAAAAAATATTGATTACTTTTATTTGTTCTAACAATCGAGTTTGCACAGTTTTAATGTGACAGGTAAATACACCCATACGGGAAGCTTGTGAACTAAACACAGACCAGGAAAGATAACGCAAATGTATTGTCGAGTTTACGTTATATTGTCGTTATATTAGTCTTATGTAAGAGTATACAGTTTTGTACACAATTTGCGGTCTCTATCTTGATCTATTTGTCTGTGGAACTAACATAGCACTGTCACTTTTGTTTTGTTTTCACTTGTATGTAACCACAAGCCGAGGATACAGCGAGTTTTAGATAAACACAATTAAAAGAATCGTCAACTACGTTATGGAAGTTGAATTATTATAAGAATAATAAAATTGCAATAAAACTTGGAAAATCGCAGCCGGGTTTTTAATATTTTTAAATCGACTTGCAATTGCAACCATTGATGTGACCATAACAAATAAGTTAAAATTACTTGCAAGATTTGATTACGTAATTAATTGGGATTGCCAATTTATATTCAATTACAAGGGGGTCCCAATGGGGTCTATCGCATTCTCGCTCACGTAGCGATAAATTCTCTCTTAGTTCCAATTATAGTCTGGCCTTCCAACGGACGCAGTAGAACAAAAAAATATCCATCTTCTTTTTAGGGGTAAGAAAAAGACAGTATGATTATCTCTAACTATGCAGGAATGAGAAAAAATACTGGGTAAAGTGTAGACTTGGCCTCATCCTCGGCTTGCACTAACGATCCTAGGTCCGGCTCGTGCCCCTCGCAGCTGCTGCGCGCGCTGCCGGCCGGTGCCGGCGCCGGCGCCGGGGCAGCGCCCGGCGAGCGCCGGCACAAGGACCGCGTCCTGCACGACCATCGTATCAGGTATTAATTGGAAGACTTGAGAAAACGTAACGTCGGGCGACAACCAAAACTCACTAACTACCGCAAGTTCAGAGCCATAGTGAACCATGGTTAGTGATAAATTGAAAGTGATGTCATATACTTGCCACTGGGCTACTCGATCACGGCGGCCAGAGTCCGAAATTTCCTAAGTATATGCAAGCCTTTCTTATTTTTAAACGTTTAAGGTACGTTCCGCCAATCCTACAGCTTAGACTTACGTCTAGTGCTGCCTTCTACATAATCTTTACAGATTATTTTCAACTAGAAGGGAGGATGAATGACGTCACCATTGTATACAATTGTAAAGCACGAATCAAATCATTTATTAAATGTAATAAATGTTCTGATTCATGTGTTCATGGTTAGTGAGTTTTGCTTGTCACCTGACGATTAGGTCTCGCTTTGATAGCTCTGTAGTTCGGTTATTCCCTTCATTTTCAAAGCTCATTGGACCCGAATTCGCGCGACGAGGTGTGTGAGGGTGCGCTTGTGCAACTCGCGTGAATTCTTATATTTTTTATATGTTACTTTTATATGATGCCACTTTGACAGTCAGACAATATAATATGCCTTCATTTCATGAACAGGTAAAATAAACATAAATTAGACAGATGCCTGGTAAGAATGTACAATTAACTTTGACTCTTTACTACATTGATTATGTATTGTACTTGATTTCGAGTAAAAACCGAACTATGGAGACTTTCATTTAGTCTTATTCTACTATTTAATTTGGCATTTTATTGACTACAGTTTTATAGAAAATTTTAAGTAACTATATCAAAACAGACCATGTTTGTCATAGTTATTTAAAATGCTATTATGTGATATTTTATACGCTTGTGTTTTGTGTTGCAATCACCCCCATTTGCACTTGTCACTGGAATCACCATCACGCATAGCTCCTCATCATACAAATCTAAAATGGTTCGGCTTAGTTATACTATCTAAATTACGTTGCATTTGTTCATGAACAATGAAATCTATAGGACATTCATATAAAGTCGCGTTTCCAGGGAATTGACCGCATGCTCAGCTTTGCCCTCCATAGGTGCTGCGTAAATGTAGAAGGAAATAGCCTGACAAGCGGTCGATTTCGTGGGATGCGATTTTGTATGGTTATTGTCGATCCTTTGGATTTTTTGTTCGTGGTTTAATATACTTACCGTTCTATACGAAAACGGGAGTTTTAACTATTTTACTATTAGTATTCTAGGTATGATTGCTATATTAATATAATCTTTTGCATAAATGAGACGTTTTCAGACTATAGAGGTAAACGTACAGTCAGCCACACAGCTATAAATACAGCCAAAGTGCCAAACATATGTAGGTATACACGACCATAATATACATATTTTTGCTGTGTGGCTGCCTGTACTACAATGTCGGTTGTTTATATGGTTCATTCCCAAATGGTTATATATGGCAGTGGCGCCTTATCAACAACTTACGAATGTGGTGCCACTGGTACCTTTAACCTGAAAACATCAGGTTAACAACGAAAATAATATTACTTTGCTAGTCCGCCAAACGTGCTAGTCAATTAGTGCCAACCCGTTATACCTACTTGCGTATTTTTTGCATGCAATTAATGTTCCCATGTTATATGTATTTGCGTATTATTATTTTTTTGCGGCGGGAGGGTGGGAACATTAATTGCATGCAAAAAATACGCAAGTAGGTGGAACGGGTTGGCACTAATTGACTAGCACGTTTGGCGGAATAGCAAAGTAACATTATTTTCGTTGTTAATATGGAATTCCGCAAAGTAAAAATGAAATGAAATGAAATGAAATGATATGAAATGAAATGAAATGAAATAAATTTATTGCATAAACATGGTATACAAAAGAACGCCTGATTCAATAAATTACTTGAAAACATCAGGTTATTACGTATTCTACACATATTATTTTTATGCTACGGGCTCAGGCCTCCTCTCATGGTACAAGAGGGTTTGGATATTCTGTAGTCCTCACGACCTATAATGTGGCTTAGGGACTGCCACACACCTTAGAAATTTTCGCTAATTTTATACTGTTATACTTCAGCTACTAGTGAACAAATGAATATATTAAATAGTATTTAAAACGGGTCACTCACGTAATTTAGTCGATTTTCGCTCGAAATCGCTAAATTACGTGAGTGACCCGTTTAAAATATTATTTAATATGTTCGAGTCTCACGAGAGTTTTATAGTTAAAACAAATGAATATATTAAATAATACGAAGTTAAACACTTTAGAACGGATTAATCGCGTTTATTAACACCATGATCCTACGTTTCGAGCCCTTTACAGCACTCGTTTTCACAGGGTTAAGATGATGACATCATCATCATCTTTAATCCGTTCTAAAGTGTTTAATTTCAATGAATAACAATCGCGGTAACAGAAGACAATAATAATACGAAGTTTATATTGTTGATAATATTGACAGTAGAGTGAACAACGAGGGTCCGTGGCAGTCGCAGCACCGCAAGTCGCAGTCGCTCGACGTGACGGCCACCAGGCGGGACAGGCATCACTCGCAGCCCGTCAAAGAGAGGTACTTCATATAATTCAAACGGCCTCCTAGCCTATTTGGTAGTGACCCTGCCTACGAAGCAGGAGGTCCCGGGTTCGAATCCTGGTCAGGGCAATTATTTGTGTGTTTATCACGAATATTTATTCCTGTTATGGATGTTTTCTATGTATTTAAGTATTTATATGTATCTGTCTATTATATACATCGTCGCCTAGTACCCACAACACAAGCCTTATTGAGCTTACCGTGAGACTAGGTCGATTTGTGTAAGATTGTCCCATAATATTTATTTATATAATATAACATGAAAACTGTTGTAATCCCCATCTTCCTTGTGTTTCTCAGCTTTTTACCTGCTGGCATGTAGAAAGCTGGCAATCTAATGCCAGAATATTTCGCAGACGATAGTTCTTTCGAAAGCGACAATAACTTCCAGGGGTTCTGTCTGATTCTCTCCAAATCGTTAACTATTTTTCCTACTCCAGCACTTCTATTTGTCAATTAGATGACTGACGGTGATATTAAAAAAGTATGCATTATAAGGTTGTCTATGGTATGCCATAAGAACACTGCTCCTATGGATTTTCATACAATATTATGAACACTGTTGTTTTTTTTTCTTGAGTGGGCATACGACATCTTCCACATTCTGCCACCTTTCTAGATTTTGCTTTTTTCGCTATTTTAGCTGTCGTAAAAAAACTATCGTATGCAACAGTTCATAATTGGTTCTTAAAACTCTCGGGTCTATATTATGTATCACTGTTGCATAAAGTACTATCTGAGGCTGTCTTTGTTTTTGTTGACAATTTTAAAACTGACGACGTTTTCAATGCGTGTTGTCTGGTTTTGCTCGCCAAAGTATTTCTTTATTCTGGATTTTAATACATACTACATCTACTTTGGATCTTTCTCATGTTGACTGTATTTGCCTCTTATTGTATGGAATCTAGAAAAGCGCCTCTTATGAGCTTTCATCGGTCTTGTCTTTAATCTATTAGTAGTTTATGCAACAGTGATATAATAAGGGTTCTTAAAACTTGAGGGTCGCCGTTACAAAACGAGGCGAAGTCAAGAGTTTTAAGAACCAATTATGAACTGTTGCATACGTTAGTTTTTCTATGACAGGTAAAATAGCGAAACAAGCAAAATCTCGAAAGGTGGAAGAATGCTGAAGAGGTAGTATGCCATCTATGGAAAATAAAAAAAAACAGTGTTAATATGCTGTATGAACATCCATAGGAACATCGCTTTGTGTTATGGGATACCACAGATAACGTTTAATTTTTTCCTTTTTTATAATAGCTGTCAGTCATCTAATTGACAGATAGAAGTGTCGAAGTAAAAAAAATATTAAAATATCCGCTCATACGGGCATTTTCAAAAAATTTCTTCTTTTTTTAATATAGGATGTTTTGAGTTTTTTATAACCAGAATCATGAGTACTATTGATTTGAAAAAAGAAAAAGAGTGTCCTGTTTTTTTGGTCAGCTTTGTAACGTATATTTTCATACATTTCGTATGGGCCGTTACAAAACTGACAAAAAAATTTTGTATGGAAAATTGGGGACCCAATGTAACAAAACATTTCCCAACTTCCAGATTCCGCTGCATAGTCCCCTACCCGCCGAACTCGGAATACGAACTGGAGCTGAAAGTGGACGACATCGTTCTCGTGTCGAAGAAGCGCGGCGACGGCTGGTACAAGGGCACGCTGCAGCGCACCGGCCGCACCGGCCTCTTCCCCGCCTCCTTCGTGCAGCCCTCTCCCTCCGTCGCACCCTCCGTCGCACCCGCACCCGCGCAGGACTGACGCAGGACCACGCCCAGTAGGTTCGGGACGCTGTATTAGCACAGATCATATAATACTCCTTAACAACAGATATTACAAAAAGCGAATACAAACCGTTTTGAACACTTTTAATTAGAAAACTCCCGTGAGTATCAGACATATTAAAATTCTCATAGCGGGTTACTCACGTCAATAAAGGCGCGCTGGGGCTCGCAGTGTGCGTAGAGCAGTCGCCGCGGCTACACGCATGACTCATGAATAAGGGACACGGACTGTTCCGAAACATGTCGAGCTATTTTCGACTTTATTGACGTGAATAACCCGCTATGAGAATTTTAATACGTTTTGAACACTACGTAAAAAACAATTGTCGCCCTCGCACGACACTAGGGTTGCCTACGGTTAGAATTGCGAGCAGCGCCGGGCGCTAGATGTGATGGGCAGGCCGCGAGTCCGTACCGACCCAAGACAAAAGACGATCGATTCGCGCGGACAGTTCCATAAGTCTGGTGTTAGTAAGAGCCCTGTCACATCTAGCGTTTCCCGAGCGTCTTACTTTGCAAGTGGAGACGCTAGTGTGATAGTACTGTGTACATGTAATGGAATATCGTTTTGCTGGCTGTGTGCAAAGTAGGTGAAGTTACGCTAGTGTGCGGTTTGAAATAACATGACTACATTTTCATACAAACACCTTCACTGACGTTGAGGCCGAAAATACCTGATGCAAATAAGGTTAACTGCAAGTTACACTTATTGCCGCAATGAAGATGTAAATCACTTTCAAATAACTGATGTGCTTTGCCGCTAGTATGACGCCATCGCCACATTTACAAAGCGAACAATTTGTAACATGTGTATAGGGATGACGAGAATACTATTCTATTTAGTCCATCACTTAGATTATCCAACATTATTAGACACGTATGTTTTCCTTTTTCGAAATAACTAACGTTGACGTAGATGAAGAGCATGGAAAGTTCCGGGGTGGGGGCGGGTGGCGTCCCTATTAAGAATTGTACGCAAAACTTTAATGCACTGTATTTCAGTCATTTTTCATTTGACGAACAAAAGAAAAAATACGTGTCGATTTTTTTAAATCTAACAGACGGACTAATTAAATGAACCTGGATGTGTTACGTCATGGATGTGTTACGTTAAGATGCGTTTTACTGAGCCAACGTCTAATTAAATTTCATACCCGTTTTATGTCATCATACCGAAATGTAAATTGTTCTGAGATGACATACTCCATTTTACAGCAATACAATTTTGTTAAAAACATGATAGTTTACAATTTTTGAAGTCAAAAGGGTAAAGTTGCGTTCATAACTTATACTTGTACTTTTGGCTAATGAAAAGAGTGTAAATAATCAAAAACACGTGAACATTATAAAACCAAAACGACATTATCAAGTGTCGAGTACCGTGCGTGACCCGCAATTTATTATAGCATTTTTGAACCTTAACTTAACATATTAAGGTGCGGTTTAGTCAAAAATGCGTGGATTCACAATTAATATGAGATCTTTGAAACATAGTTATTACAAATGATATGCTCTATCAATGTAAAATGTGTTACGTACTTCAACTATTGAAAGTAAGATCGTCATTGGGTGCTGATGTGGCTTCAGTAAGAACGACACTGACATTATGTAAATGAAGTAAGCACTCAAACTTGTCGAACCATCTCATGCTGGATAACTGACTGACTGCATACTTCATTTATATATATAGTATTTACATTCATGCATCACAAATTAATAAAATACTTGTATGTATGAATCGAGATGATAAACTTTTGTAAGGTATCCCTGTAGTCCGATTGTAGCATGTAAGGCAAAGGTAATAAAGCTCATTTTTGTATGGACAAAGCAGGGAGATAAGCTGTTAAGAATGTGTCTCTACAAGCTAAGATTTGAATGTGATTGAGTATGATCTGATTTTGTAAATTGGACTTTATATAAATGGTGTAAGATTCAAATTTGAAAGTTAGAGATTCGGGTTCTTGATATTAGATGTTTATAGGACTTGCATTTCGAACTAGTCTTCTCAGAAACATCGAAATTTTGTAACTTTTAGTACATTAAACTGCAATAATTAGAAGTCTACTTAATGGTCACACATTTTTATATCCAGTATTTTTCTTAAAATTTACAGTATTTTGTTGAAACCTGTTGTGTTGACTGATATCTACTGCCGTCTTTTGTATTATATTTCCGGATCGTAATTCATTATAAATTATTTTTTTATAAATTTCCGTAATAGGGCAACAGCCATCCAAATACGACGTGGGCCAATAACGAGTCCAGAGTAATGTATTTTTATAAAAAAAATATCAAAATGGAAGTCACTTTGATGCACTGAAGTTGTAAAAAGCCTATGTAGCGTCACACCTGGAGACATGGAGATTTTCGGCAACGGACATACATAGACATATGTTGAGATATAAAATCTTATGTCATTCATTCCTTTAGATTTAGTATAATGCCAAACAAAAATAACAATACAAAATCAATGTTATTAATTTTTGAACGCCAATTATTAAATTGAACTTCACGGCGTCCCGCCTATGTCCGTGTAGTCGGCTGTGACCGTCGTTTGGCGTCCTTGGCAAGACTTTCCGATGAGTTTAACTAATCTCTGTTAGCTACAGTGGCAGTGTAGCGTAGGTTGGTGCGGATACTAAATGGATAGACATTTATATTAAAGATGCTTGTATGTGTCCTTTGCCGAAAACACAAAAAGTACATAGTTTTAATATTTCATAGGTATATTTTTCAATATTCTACCTATATTCTTATAATCTAGGGTAGGCATTACGTTTTATTTTACATTTAACCCTTTTATCGCTCTCGGTTGAATTTATTTAATGATTAGGTTGGATACGCTTATTATTTTACAACGTTATATATATATTAAGTGCCACTGCCATATTATAATTTCGTTGCAAAGTTATGTTTTTGCATTTCGGTTGTTCAACGTATTCTAAGGCATTATCCCGATAGTATGTAACGATAACTCTAGACTAATATCTAGCTATACTATTGTTTTTGTGAACAATAATTTATATATACACGATTTTTTTAACGTTTCACTATTCGATAACTAAATTTTAATGGTATTGAGACTGTATGATAAAATCTTGTTTTTTAAGATTTATTTAAATAGTTAAATTTAAATAAGTATATAATTTTTTAGCGAATGTAATGTTTTTTTGAGGTAATGTAGGTAGTGTTAAGGTTTTTGAGTGATATGTCATTGTTGATAGGCCCCTAGAGTTTCCAATCATGACATTGGGAATTCCAAATTGAATGTTGACATTTTGTAGTATTTTACACTCGTGCCGTTTCTATTAAAACATAATTTATCAGCGCGACTCCATTTTATCTTGGTACTGTGTACAGTCGGCCTCGGTTATATTACCATTCAAATATTTCCTTTACAATAATAGAGAAAAATATTTAGATGTGTATGGTGGGGAATTAAAATCAATAACTGCGCACGTCGTGGTCAAAATGTCATTCATGGGACAAAGTTTTCTTACTATATTACTATCGCCAAGTATATAATATGACCTATAGCCGCCAGGTGGCGCCACGGTGACATGAAACTGATCTCAACTCGACTGTAAAAGCTCTATAAAAGTGACATAAACGTATTAAACCCCCGCATGATCACACGAGGCTGCCTGCACTACTTCAAATTGTTAATTACTTAGTTAAATTCCTTATAATCAATGTTCATTGGAAATTCAATGTCTTCTATGAATATTTTAGGATGTTAAGTCAAATTTTCATAGACAATTTTTAACGATATTTCATATGTGGGGACTTGCTCTATTAATGTTTTAAAAGTGATCTTTTTTTAGAATTTTATTTTGTGAATTTATTCCTTCCAATATCTATTTAGTGTGTTTTTAATTATATCAATGTTTCTTCATTTTAGTTTTAATTTTAGCGACTCCCTCCGCATTTGAAATACCTATTAAGGCGACAAACTCCCGTGCATATGATAAAATGTAATTTAGACAATTATCGTATCGTGTATGGTCGCCTTTTACTTAGTCGTGTCACAAAAAAGAACTGATTTGTTTTAAAGCATATTTATTTTGTGGTTCTCTGTTTGTATATTTTTGTGTAACTTATATATAATCACAACGAAACCGGTACTTTTAATAGCATATGTACATTAGCTATTGTTTTAAATGTCAACATGGGTATACATAGATGAAATATGGTTTCCAAAAATGGTACTATTGTGTTAGACATTTATGTAAAAACAGATCCCATTTTTCATGTTAGTACAGAATATGTTACATAACAGTAGGTATTGCAATTAGTTTTCAAAATTAGTGTATATCCATCAACTTATATGTATACAAACTAGCTGACCCGGTGAACTTCGTTCAAACCTTCCCTCCAGGGGATTTTGTTTATTTTGGTATTGAATAAATTATCGAAATAAGCTAAATCGGTTCAGTCTAACGGAAGCTATGCGATCACATACATTTTGGTGATCCATTTTTATTTATATAAATCTAGACACGCGGCAGCGTGTCCAGCCAAGCTCAGGCGATGCAGCTTCATTGTTTATATTTACACGAACCATCGGAAGGCACTTTTGACCCCTTTGTTACTCAAAATCTATAATTGTTACAATACTATTTTAGACCAACTTTTCTAGTGCTATTATAAATTGCAGTCTATCAAGAAAATAATTAAAAACTAACCTTATTAACTACATGTTTACGGGTTGTTTTTGCTCAGCTCGCGTAACATATTCTGTGCTTTCAAATGTCTGATTAATTTACAATTCTAGCATATTCTAATGCAGGTTTGCGTTCCCGTATCATTCGCTTCTAGTTTATTAAGAAAACCATATCGAAGAGTTGATTAGGTAATCTTGAAATGAAATAAAGATTTCTTCTTAAATTGTGTTTTATTTGGCTTTTATCTTCTAAAACAAACGAGATTGTAAAGTTCATAAATGTGTTGCTATTGCGCAACTTTTGTTTAATTGCGCCACCGACTCCATTATACCATAATAACTCGGTACAGAGAATACAGCAAACAGAATATGATATAGTGCGTATGTTTGAATGACGGTAATTTTAATTGTTAGGTTACCTATTAATTAACAAAAATCCAGTACAAATCAGTTTTGGAAAGCGCAACGACGATAAAATATAAAAGAAAAAAAGCAAAAATAATCTCTCCGGCGGGGAATCGAACCCCGGTCTCCCGCGTGACAGGCGGGGATACTTACCACTATACTACCGAAGACTTGTAAGTTTGGGCGAAAATAAGCTATAAAAAATATATATTAATGAAATACAAGAGGTAGTGGAGTGATTTAATTTTGTTTAGATTTGAATTTGGCCATATCAGGAAATTAAGTTTTTGTTAGCTGTAGTTGAGCATAGCAGATTTTTTGGCTTTGATAATGCAACACTGACTGTAATTTTTTACGAATACTAGTAGGTACTTAAGGGAGGGAGATCCCTTTAGTGCCTAGGTACTCTCGGGGACAATTGGACGATTTCTGTCTGGCTATCGTATAAGTTAAGTAGTGCTCATATCAAACAAGTTATGTATGGCCAATTATCAAAACCTCAGGACCTATTTTAGATTTACAGGTAGGCAGGTAGGTAGGTAAGTTACGCATACTGAATATATTTTAAAAATAAATTTTGAATTGACAAGTCATTACGTTACGGCAAAAAAATCCAAGCAATTCAAAGTAATGCCCTAGAGGTAAGTATTCAAAATAAAATCAACACTAAGGTAGAGGTAGAGTAGCTAAGGCACATTACTTTCATTATCGTAACTTCATATTTCAATGGGTAACTATCATCTCAAATAAATTATTGAAATATTTCTCATATACGCACACTTTCACTTAGAGGTGAAAGTTTTGCGGTTAAGACTAGACTTAGGTATTACCAGAGATCCGTTAATGACAATGATTGGTGATCTCAAATAGCGGTCCTCATGATGTTTTAACGTAAAGCCTCAGACTTACCTAAGTGGCGCCATCTACAATCAGATACACGCAACGCATGGTAACCATACGCCGTTGGACGTATGGTTACCGATGCCTCGTGTCGGGCGTGTCCTAATTGGACGTTCAACTTGTAGGGAGAATGTTGCCGGACAATTGTGATATAACATGTTCTGCCAATGGAACGTCTGACAAAAATCCGGATCCGACATCCGACAAGTGCGAGCCGGCTCTAAGTTGAACAAGAACCTACTTCAAAACAGTTGCTCTTCTCACAAATCTCACAATCGTGACTTTGTATTTGTAAGGATGCTGTCTTTATTACTTACGTGTCTCTTATAATAAGTTAAGTGCTTATTGCCAATTGTTAAATTGAATACCCCATTTTCAATTTATAACTTTCTCGGGAAGTAAGCTAAGCGGATTTTAATGCAGGTAAAGTAAAAATTATATAAGTAAGTGCTTACCTATATTTTGAAGACTAAAGGATGACATACTAGGACGGGGAGGGACGGGACGATCTGTCTTATTTGTATAAACAAATAAACAATTTCTATAGAAAGAATCACGTGATAGTTCGAAGGTTCGGACGGACGGAACCCTCTGATGTCACGTGACGTTTTCTATAGAAACTGACAGATCGTCTCGTCCCGTCCCGTCCCATCCCATCCCGCCCCATCCATTAAATATTGTACAAACAAAGACCCTAATAGGGCGTAGCAACAATTTAGCATAAGTAGGCACTTAATGCTAACCTATCGTAAGCATACAATCACAAATACCTACACAATATAGGAATGTAACATTACAGTATGTAGCTACAGACATATATAACAATTGAAATTTAGTTAATCGTCCATGAACTCTTGTAGAGTGTATGGGCGTTTAGTAAATAGAAAGCTTTTGAGTTTAGGTATTTACGAAATTAGGATACTCGGATTCTTTTTTTTTTTGTTCTCGGATTTATAATTTTTTACAGTACACATGGTGTTACTTTACCGCCCTAAGGCAATAATGAGCACTTTACGTGCCTACTGCCTGAGTCGAATATTCAAAGTGCCATATGTACTGTAAAACGTCGTACGATACACGTGCGTGTCGGTCGTGTTTTAATGTATCGCGATTACTCGTTGCGATTTTTTTTCTTTTTCGCCATTGTATCGTAATGTACTATTATTGAATGCATCTACATAAGTAGTTAATTGCACATACTCGCAGGTGTGCGGAGACCGTTACGGTTGCCACGACTATTTATAGACCTCACTTATAAAATGCTTGACCTGGCAACATCGAAGTCCGTTAATACACATTAAATTGCAAATTGTTATAAAGGTCAGTCCAGTACATAACGGGCAGTACCGAAAGGGCGAGAAGGAAGCATATTCATAATTCATTTTGTTACCGCCTTTGTACTCCTAGTACTTTTAGCATTAAAAAGCTCGTTGTTCTGAATAGGAAAAACATAAAATTGACTTACCTATACAATTGTTGTGTTTAGGGCGTCTGCCGCGAAAGCAGGAAGTCGCTGGTTCGATCCCAGCCCTGCTCACCGGGGACCTTGGTCACTTTTTCTGTAGTATATGACATCTCTTTCAATCTACAATTTGACTTACCTATTTTAGAAAAAACTTGTTTACACGGTTTTCGTTTCGCGAGAATGTCCTAGCTGACCGCAATTCTAAGATACACAAACTGAGTCTGATATACACTCTAAGAACTGAGTTTCCGTTGGCTGCCGATTCTTACACTATAGGTAATACAGGTATGCTTCGTACCGTATCTATGCGCCTTTTAGAAAGATTACACAGTGGTGATATACATGACTATGACGGTGACTGGACGGGACGGGGCGGCACGAGACGACGATTTGTCAATTTCTATAGAAGGAATTACGTGACAGCTCGGAGCACTCGGATTATGTCACGTGACGTTTTCTATAGAAACTGAGAGATCGTTCGGTCCCATCCCGTCCCGTCTCGTATCACTCTAGGATTCATCCATAAGTCTATGGAATCTCTTTTCTTAAATGTTTTTTTTTATCATAGAAGACCAACAAGGCGCGTTCGACTAAGATCGGACAATGGATAAGATCGTATGATTCGATTTCAGGCCCATTGCGGAGATTTTTTTGAATGATGAGTTGATGACAAGCTGACGCCATGCGCCATTTGAGGCTGCTCCCACCTTCAGTCTGCTCTTGTTGCTCCGATATTTTTTTGCTGTATCCGGAATTATCCTTCGCCTGTTTTTTGGATATAACTGACAAATCTATATAATTTTTTATCTTTTTACAGACTGCATATTATTTTTAATTAATTCGTGACAAATCTGAGGATAGGACACCTGTAAAGGAAGATCCGGTCTTACCCAAAGTGGTTTTTAAGATCGGGCGCTAATCGTCCGATCTTAAATCCTCAGGAATATTCAAACTTTTCGCGAGTCACAAACGTATAAGTATAGTGTGTTACCGACATGCGTGCGCTTATGAAAACGGCTAATCACATATAATATAATAAAAAACAAAGACGGATTTTAAAAGCGTGTGTCTATTTTGTATACTCTTTTTAGACCACTTTACCACAAATTTTTCATTGACACTACTAAAAAGATTGAGAACCGCAATTTCTTCGATTTTGTATATATGGTATAAGATCGGGCAGAAACAGTGTAAAAAAAAATCGTGTCGTAAATGAAACTCCTGTGTACTGATTGGCCAATCCTGATATATTTAAGTCAATGGGCAAGAACGGATACATTCCAATAGTACTTACTAAACTCTTTGCTACTGGCAATAAATAGGAACTAACTTATAGGCTGCTCTTAGACCATGAGGTAAAAAAATGTTGACAATTTTTTTTAGTTTCCTAAATTTAAACAACGTACCTGAAGGTCTACAAACATAACAAATTTTAGTGTCATAGAATATTCCATCATGATCATTCCCTTATTTTAATCATGTCCGTATCTTACACACAAGCTGAGAAAAAAAAATACAACGCTATCTCAACCCACACAAAATCGTCCGAAACGCACCTTACCTGTTCGTAAATTCAACATATTTACTTGATCAAAACATTGTTTTGACCTCAGGTCCCTTACCTTTGTGGCAACGTTGACACTTGGCATGCCACTGAACCCGAAACGAAATTACGGACAACAACAAGAAAGACTAGAAATAATAAAGACTGTTATTATTATTGCTGTTTCCCGGGCTAATAAAATTTCCGCATCGACCAGTTGTGATCTATTGTGGCAGCCCTTTATAAATCATTACTGATTCCCGTTGAGTCCAGAAAGTTCCAGATTCTTTGGGCTGTAATGTTGTGTATCTCATAAGGTTGCAGTTCGTGCCTACCTAAGTGGATACTTTTTTTGTGCATTAGTGGTCCGCAGGAGCAGAGAATGTGCATTGCAGTTTCCTCTGTTTCCTGGCAGAACCTGCATGCTGCATCTTGTTTCTTACCCACTAGAAACATGTGCTTGTTGAACTTGCAGTACCCAGTCAGAATTCTGGCCACCTCCAGGGACTCTAGTGCTAGCAGAGCAGCTTTTCTGTCCGTGTTAATGTAGATGTGTTGGTTGCTTAGGCTTCTGTCCAGATTGATTTCCGCGCATATGATAATGGCAAGGACTTCTGCCTGGAAGATTGAGGCCAGTTTGCCCATACTAACGCTAGCTCTGTGCTTAGGCTTCTCACCATAGATACCACATCCTACTTTTGCATCTATCTTAGAACCATCCGTGTAGCTAATGTGGCTTCCCTTTTTGACAAACATTTGGTCGTTGGTCCATTTGTGTCTTTGAGGTATTTCCCGTGGAAATATTCCACATTGTACAGTCTGGTGAAATGACATTCGGTATGCATGCCATCTGAAGGCATGCTGAGGGTTTTGTTCTCGAAAACCCAGGCCGTGAGTTTGGTTCGCGCTTGAGAGCGCCATTTAGGCCTGTGTTTATTGCTTTGTGCGTGCTTAATCTGTAGACGCACTGCTTGGCCTCCTTTTGCACTTGCAGGTGGCGTAGTGTTATGTTGAGCAGTGCGTCTAGGGCGCCCCCGGAGTTGTTTTCTTAAACACAACGACAATATCTTTGGCTAACGAAAGGTATTGTGGAATTGAATTTGGGGGAGGCCTTTGTCAATCTGTGGACATATAGGTAGTGGGTTTATAGTGGGTCTATGGGCATTGGGCATAAACTTGAAACATTAGGTACTTATTTATATTGACCTCAGCCCTCAAGGCACCAACCTTTGCACCTTTACACGACACTCGTCAAGCGAAAACGCAATTAAGGTCGTAAACAAACAACGTAAACACGTGAGCCGCAGAATTGGAACGTGATTACGAGTCCCAAGTAAACATAAACAAGGGATGGCCTATTGATTTGGAAAATTTACACAAATTACGCATTAGACAATTGGCAACCGCTAGTCGATGTTTACCGGGGGTAACTTCCTAAATTATTTTGCTTGAGTAAGTAGTAAGAATCAGCCGTTTCATAGATTTAGTCAAACCATACGTCGATGTTTTAATCAACGCTACCAGCAGCGTTTATGGTTATATGTTTATGTGAACTTTAGTTTTAGATATGATTAAGTATTTGTTTATGCTAAATAAATTATTTGTAATAAAAATACGCATAATAAATATTACCTACAATAACTAGCAACAAAAGTTTGCAGGGAATTTTATCTGTTTTAAACAAGCATTGCAGGAATATTACAAGATTACTCGAAGTGGGCGTAGCGGGATATTAATTAATTAAATAAAAAATAAAATGCCGGGAGTATAGAAAATAAAATGCACACTGTTTAATAAAATATAGACCTTACTCTTTATAAATTACGGTTACTTTTTCAAGATGCAACATTTTTAATGAAGCAGTGCCTTGCGCAGTGAAGTACCTAAGTATATAAGTAGATACCTAGTTGCTGTAAAAGTTGGGAAGTAAGTAGGTACTTACGCCATAAAGTTGTCCGTGCGTAGGATGCTCTTACAGTTTTAATTGGATTGCAGTGCAGCCAAGAAAGGTTTTTAAATACTTAATGCAGAATCTCTAGACAGTGCCATATATACATAACGACCCGCCCCGGCTTCGCACGGGTATCTTCAGTGTTTCACTGCTATATTATCCATGTATTTTACATATAAACCTTCCTCTTGAATCATTCTATCTATTTAAAACCGCATCAAAATCCGTTGCGTGTTTCAAATATGTGAGCAGACATACAGACAGCGGGAAGCGACTTCATTTTATATACTATGTATAGTATGAGATTCCACACCCACAGACAAAAAAAGTATGTTTCGAACTGGGGAGCGATTCGAAGGCTCGAATACAAAAGGTATACCCTCGTTTTGTCGAACAACTTTTTGCCTAATTTCAGTTCGCCTAAAAACGTTTAGTATAATCAACGGTTTGTCTAAAGTCATTTTACATAAACTCGTTTCACACAAAAATCATTACATCGAATGTCGTTTTGCCTAATGGTCATTATGTATAATTATTGTTTCGTCGAATATTATTTTGCCTAATTATCGTTTCGTCGATTGCCATTTTGACTAATTATCGATTTGCCGAAAAAAGATATACCAAACATAGGGGAACCAATAACCAATAGATGATACTAATAAAAAAATTAGATACCACCGCTTGAAAAAAAAAACATTTAAGCAAGGTTAGGTTATAAGAAATAAACCTTTTTTTTTACCCGACCCGGTTAGCTCGCGCTCGTTAGTTTTCTAGGCTAGGGCAGAGTAAAGAGCGAGATAAAATACTTACTTTTAATTAGTTGTTAGCTTACGATCACCTTCACGAAGTCAGTCAGACGACGAGCGAAGCGAGGAGGAGTGTTAGGTTGAACTGCGACCTCACAGCGCGCGAGCCGAGCGAGCGAAGCGAGCGTGCCGCGGCAGCGGCCGGCGAAGCGCCAGAACCGAATTTTTCGCGGCCCCCCTATGCAACCAGAGTCACCGTTAGGTACGACGACGAGCGAAGCGAGGAGGAGTGTTAGGTTGAACTGCGACCTCACAGCGCGCGAGCCGAGTGAGCGAAGCGAGCGTGCCGCGGCAGCGGCCGGCGAAGCGCCAGAACCGAATCTTTCGCGGCCTCCCTTTGCAACCAGAGTCACCGTTAGGTACGACGACGAGCAAAGCGAGGAGGAGTGTTAGGTTGAACTGCGACCTCACAGCGTGCGAGCCGAGCGAGCGAAGCGAGCGTGCCGCGGCAGCGGCCGATGAAGCGCCAGAACCGAATCTTTCGCGGCCTCCCTTTGCAACCAGAGTCACCGTTAGGTACGACGACGAGCGAAGCGAGGAGGAGTGTTAGGTTGAATTGTGACCAACAATACGCGAGCGAAGCGAGCGTGCCTCCACATCAGAAAGTATGTTCCCAGACACGACCTATTGGGTCGCCAATTATTAGGGGTGGCAGAAAAAAAAATACATTAGACCAAAAAAAAAAAAACCAATTGAATATTAGACAAAACAATATTAGGTAAACTGAAATTAGGTATAATGATAGTTAGACGAAACGGGCGTTCGACATAATGATTTTAGGCAAAATGAAATTCGATGTAATGAAAATTCGACGAAACGAATAAGTATACCAAGTGATATTAGGCAAACTGAAATTAGGCGAACTGAAATTAGGCAAATAGTTCGTCGACAAAACGAAGGTAAACCAATACAAAAACAAGTGATCGAAAATAATCGCACGTAAAAATTTGTCACGATTATATTTGCATGATACCATAGTTCGTATTTTTGAAAATCACTGGAATTATCACTCGAAAGGCTAGTGGAGTTTCTTTCTACTTCGTTTTTATTCACATTCGAATGAAATATTCGAGCGTTCGAAACATAAAAAATCGGCCCCCTGTTCACGATGGATCATGCTAGACCGGGCTGGATGGAAAACGGGACGGGATGTGTCAATTTTTATAGGAGTTGTGATAGCTCGGACACTTTGTATAGAAATTGCCACATCGCCCCGGCCGCCGGGTCTACCGTGAGTCATCCTTTATTTTTGTTTTGTTTTGTTTTGTTTTATTTTGTTGGTAAAAAATATATTTACAAGTCATAAAACATCCTAAATTCAATTACATATCTATCAAAAATTAAATAGATTCTTACATTATTTATTAATTACATTATTCAATATAAATTTAATTTAAAATTATTACATTATTTTTAATTAATACACAATATTAATAACATACAATTTCATTTAAAATCATTACATTATTTTCAAATTCATTCATTAATACACAATATTACTAATCAAGATGTCAAACACATAAGCAATAACATTTAGATGTCAGTTTATTAATTTATTTCATAAAATCATCTACTGAATAACAGACACGGTCAACTAATATGGCTTTTAATTTTTTTGTGAATATTATGTCAGTTACAGCTGATTTTATGTCATTGGGAATTTTATTATATAGTTTGGGCCCAATGACACTGAGCGACTTTCGGACCTTTGCAAGTCGCTTTGCAGGAGCATTATAAGTGCTTAAAAATCGGACGCAGACGTAGTTGGTAGGTACTCTTCTGCTTCCTAACGTTTTCTCGGCTTATCTCACGGTGCAGCGAGCCCGGGCTCAGCTTTTACGAAAGCAACTGCTACCTGACCCAATCCAGAAGGTAAACTAGGCCTTATAGGGCTTAGACCGATTCCTCACGATGTTTTCCTTCACCGAAAAGCGAGTAAATACCAAATGATGTTTCGTACATATAAGCCATTGGTACGTGCCGGGGTTTGAACCCGCGGTCTTCGGATTGAAAGTCGCACGCTCTTGCCGCTGATGGACCACCAAAGCTGACGATGAGGTTGTTAATAGGTACCTACGGGTTGTGTAACCTGTGTAACTCTGTAGAGGTGTGTGGTTGTTTAGAACGTGCGCAGCGTCCGCAGCAGCCGAGCATGGCACGTGGTTATGACGTCAAGGGACTCGTGCCCGCTTCAGGGCGTTTATAACAACACAATACAAATCTATTGTGATGCGTTCAAAGATAGGACGCATCACAATAGACTTGTATTGTACTATTATTTAATAATAGTTCAAGTACAGAAGAGCCGCCTTTTTACGTGCCTATTAATTATTATTAGCACGGACCGCACGCGAGCCGCGCCGTCATTGAGTTCTATTGCCCGGCGCGAAGGTCGATATTACTCCGCACCTTGCCGAAGATAGGGTTGTCATTTTTTAAACGACGTCGGTGGCAAACAAGCGTACGGTCCGCCTGATTGTAAGCGGATACGGTAGCTTTGCACTATTATCTATTCTGTGGCGCAAGCATCGACTATGTCAGAATCAGAATAAGGTCTAGCAGCACAACTATGCTTATTGCTTGGCAACTCTCGTTGCAGGACATACTCGTAACGACAGTCACGACACCCGTCACTTTTTCACAGTAGTGCACAAAAAGAGATAGGTACCTAATATACATACCTAATTTCTCGCTCGAGAAAGAGCCACGTGTTACATTTGGTTTGAACGGCTGATAAGCGTTTTATAGTCTAGGAGCTAGCAACCAAATTCATTTAAAAAAAAACAATATATTTACTGATTATTTTTTATTGGTTTACGTAAACAAATACTACAGGTAACGCGGACGTTTCCTGTAGTATTTATTGCTTACTTAACTACAAATGCCTTACTTTTATATACTTTTTTATTTGTTTTGTACCATGTTTAAATTGCCGGTTGTTAAATTTAATTGTTGCATATATGCGAAACCTACAAAACAATTTTAACAAATATTCCACTGGGAAACATGCACATGGTAATTGTGGAGGTATATTTCTAAAAAGTTCTATAAGTTTGCTGCCTGGATTACTTTGAACACTATTTTCAAAATTTTCTATGAAAGTGGTTTCTAAATTTTGTACATACTCTATAAACTCTTTTGGTGGCATTTTTAAGCTGCCATAAAAACTAGATTGGTTGTTGAATGCTTTGTATCTAGTAAATAGATTAGTCTCGTCTAAGCCTGCAACTGACCTTGAAATTTCATCTATTGCAGGACAATTGTGCTTGCTACAACATTTGTAAAAAAGATACCCAGATACGTAGGTTAACGTGTTTTCGTCTGGCAAATCTATACGATGATCTGTTTCCCCTCTCAAACACAAAGCCGATGTTTGTGGTGGTAAATCGTCACCTGTAAATTTCATATTCATCATATCTTCGGCCTTGTATTTGGTGCGTTTTTAATCAATTTAATTTTTAATCATATTACACACACAAATAACTTCGAGAAAGCTCGTCGAAATTGGACTGGTGTTGGTTCTGTGCAGAATCCGCCCTGTTGGCGAATAGAACCAAAAAAGTTTTCTAGACTATCTTGATTTAATCTTCCAGTCAGTAAATATTTAAACCCATCTTCTAGTAGATCTTTATACAACATTGTAATCGATTGTATGGATAGCTGAAAATTTACAAAAGTTTTAGTATGTCCTGTATTATTTATCCCGGAATTCTTGTTTATGGCCTTAATAGCAGCGAACATTTCCTTAGCAGTCTTTAGTGTTGTATCTTGATCTTTACTAAGCCTGAAAGCTGTCTGGAACTTGTTATTCGATTTTATTTTACTCGAATTGAGGACGTCAAATAAATTGTTAATTGACTCTATAAACTCCGCAGTTGGCCTGGCTGCCTCAGACATTTTTCCCAAATCAATATAAGTATGCAGTGCCGCTGAGACAGTACGGCTCAATACTTGTACAGCTAATTTCACTCTAATTTTTTGGAAATTGTTGGGATGAATATGAGCATCAGTGATTTTCGGTATGAGCCGTAAATTTCTGTCTTTTTGATCTTTATACAGTTCTTCGATATATTTCCATGAAATTGTTTTCCCATTAAGAATAAAATCGCTTGTTAGTAGGTTGTTCCGGATACATTTTACTAAGTGGGGGATATCAAACACGTAGTATATTTTGGTATTATCAGAGCCGAAATATGGTTTTTCGATCGATACCTTCTTTATTTCTTTCGCATATTTATCGAAATTAGATTCTTGGTCAGAAATTATCGCTTTTACCTTAATCCCTATTGCAGAAAGTTTTGAAATAGCTTCATTCAACCATATGTCGATTTCATCATAATGCTTCGCAGTTGCCAGCAATGCAAATGCGATTGGTTGTTTCCAATTGAAGTATATACCTTGAAGCATAATGACGAATGCATTGCTGGCAAATTCGGGTGTTATTCTACCATTAACATTATGAAACCCAATAACTTCGTCTAATTTTATATTGTAGTATAAGTTACGTTTCAGAGTCATCTCATCGACACAAATCGTGCAGTATTTTGCTGCATCCGAAAGGGATTTAATTTTCAATGCCAGGGTATCTAGAGCCCTGTTATCTAATTTTGGGGGGAGATCAATTTTGAATCTATTCAACGTGCTTTTAGAGGGCAATTTTAGTACAGTTTGTAAGCACCTGTAAGCATGTGGACTCGAATAGTGCAAACTCAGTGAAAATAATTTGTACTCTGCGTCGTATCGATTTCCTTTGTATTTATTTTTTATTTTATTCTGCCAATCTATCAATTTTTGAAATCTTCTTTTGATTTCGTCATCAGGGTCGTTACACGTAATAGGTCTGTTCTTTCTCTCCAATTCTTGCTTAATTTTTATAATTTCTTGACTTAACCTTCTTTGTTTGAGTTTACAGCCCTTTAATTCATCTAAAAGTTTACGTTTTCTAGGTGTTCCTTCTGTGAGTAATTTTGATGTCTGTGTTTGTTGTTCGGATGAATCTTCTGCATTTGTTTGAGTCAGAGTATTTTTCTTTACTTTTTTATTCTTAGTTACGATCATTTCATTATAATTTTTGATTTCTACTGAATTGGAAGGCAATGCTGAACATGACGGGTTTCCTTCGATACTTTTAGACAATAAAATCTGAGTATCTTTAAATTGTGCCAATATTGGCTGTACTTCTGAACATGATGGTCCTTCCTGTGGTTGATTGGTTAAAAGTAGTGCTGGGACAGCACTTTCATAGAGTTGTTTCGTCATTTTTATTGAAGACGGGTCAAAATGTGCACAACAAACGCAATATGAGCATTTCATCACATCCTTTTGCAAAAGGTCTTCTCTGCCAAGTAATGTCAACCATTTCCGGCGCCTGGAATAAGCGAAAAACGAATGTGGTTTTCAAATTGAAAATCATTCATAATCGGTGTTTTTTTTAATATTCGCCATATAGTACAAGTACAACCATTAATTATCTGAAGTATTGTAGACTGAGGTTAATTTATATATTCAAATAGGGTTTTGAGGCGAGATCTAAGAAAAACAACATCTTTTAATATAAAAAACAGTACTGTAAGTATATAACGTCAGGTATGGTAAATTTTATTAAACCACGGGGAAATTAAAATAACTTGTTCGCATCTTCTCTTATCTTGAATTTTTTTTAAGTGGGTAAATTTTACTTTTCACATGAATGTACAAAAAGCAATTAAACGAACATTAACACAACAAATAGTAATTATGAATAACTTAACCGAAAGAGCTGACGGCAGCGGAGAAGCATTAAATTTGTAGCATGGCTCTTGGACTAACTTAGCGGCTTGTTTGAACTTGACACCGCCGCGGCGTCGGCGCGCGGCGGTGTCAAGTAGCGCGCCTCGACGACAATAAGATATTTTTTAAATGTACCACCTACGCATCTTGTACCTACCCGTGATCCAATAATATACACACACAGAATACGCGAATTATAAATATTAGATAGCACGCGTGGTATATCTACATGCATAAATTATTACACTTCTAAACATAACAGGCGTGTGACCGCGAACCGTAACAAAGATAAGTAAAGTACGTAAAGTCTATCCCCGTCTGTCACACTTACTATTCGAGTGACCGAGGCGAAGATAGACTTTACGATCTTCGTTACGGTTCGCGGTCGCACGCCAGGTGTAAATGAGTCCAATAAGTACCGATTTAATCCCGATCTCGGGATTTTCGTTTGATGTATACATGCCGTTGTGTAGATATGCCGTTGACAGATACCTATTTAATTCAAGTATAACACTGTGCTGTCTTTGAGTAATCATTTTAATAGAGTAGGCGCCTTAACTTGATTTTTTGTACACCCTGTTAGAGGCAATTGCCGCACTCACGCTCAGTCTGTGCCAAACGGTTGCGGTAGCTCGACGCATTGGCTTTAGAAATATTACGTAAAATATGCCGTCATGTGTAGTGAGAAACTGCAAAAACTATACCAAAACAGCAAACAAAAGTCAAGGAGTGACTTTTCACGCGTAAGTTTACTTGCATTTTCATCTAATCACGCTAATTTAATAATTTTTGTATCAATATCGGTGCGCCATGAGCTGGCAGCCATGTTTCGTTAGCGTCAAAGAGTAAAAAAAAGGTCTACATAGACGTAACAATATCGAGGTGCTAACGTTAATACAGATATTACAGATAATGTAATTATACATTGAAATATATGTCATATACTAAAGAAAAAGACCAACACTGACGAAGGCCGATCCGAGGATCGAACTCAAGTCTTCAGCTTACGCGGTGGAAAAGGTCTTGCTTCCAAATATGACTAAAGTTATATAACAGTAAACACCCTTAAGAACTTCATCGACAAAGAAGTATTTGTATGTTTAATTCAACATTCACTTAATCAGCCATCAACTTTTAACCACAGAATCCATTTAATTCGTGCTATTATAAATCAGTACGCAAAAGTTAGATTGCATCACGAAGCAAAAACTGATCAAAGTTTAGATTACTTTACTAAACGGCAGAAACTGACAAAACTGATACTGTTTGAAAGAAATTAAAATAAATATTGTGTTGCAGTTTACGTTGTTTTATTTTGTTATGGACTATTCGGAAACACAAGAACAAATTCATGTCCAATTACCATGTATTTCTAGTACTTAAAGTCATTTTCCAGTTTGTACCAATGCAACATAGTGCTACATTAATTTGTCCGTACAGTCCGTATAATATAGGCAATACCAATGCCGTTTCTTTTTTTCTACGTCTTCCTGACTAATCTATGCCGGGATCAACATCGCGACTAAACGTCGTAAGCGCCGCGCAAATCACGGCGCTTACGACAATGCAGAAGTGGAACATTGCATCTCGTGACCTAAACGTGTAAGCGCCGTGAAAATGGCGGCGTTTACGACGTTTTGGTCGCGTGGTTGACGCCCCTACTTAGTTTGCGGGTTGTGACACGTTTCTTGTTTGCCTATGGCTCCTCTATACGAAGTAGTATAACTCAATGTGTGCTGTTGGGGTATTTACTTGATTCTTGTGTTCGATTTACTATGAAAGTATAAATAAGCATTTAGTGCTTGCTACCTCACCTTTCGGTATCCTTTTCACGCGTCGGAACATAGAAAAACGAGCAATCCGAATTTTGGTTATTGTTTCTGCAACCCGCAGCAACGCAATATTTCGTTGCCTTTATTTTATTCATCGTACTTATACAATACAATACGCGCTTGCGACGTTGCTATGCGGGAGACGCGCGCGAGTGTCGCGGGCCACGGCGAGCGAGGCCACCACTGAATAAGCACCCTCGAGGGTCCCGCCAGCATGTACTTATAATTTCATGCAGATCGGCGGAGTGAACCCCCCCTGGCATAATATATAATATTGTTATCGTTAAATATTACTAACCTTTATAAATTTCTGTAATAGATAACTTTGATTTAATTTGAAACTTTTACGCAGCACAAGATAACAACTTAGCGGCTATTAATATCTCAACAATCATCTTTTGCTTATTAACAGTTTTCGATCCAAATCGTGAGTGTCTGACATCATCAGAATAAGTAACTATTATATTATTTATTAGTAAATTAATTCAAACCTACGTGATTATGCAGAGTTGCGTACTTTCCTGAGATAAGCTATTACAGTAAATAGACCTATTACTTACCGTTGACATTGTTTGATTTGTTTTCCTTTTACGTTTAGAGCTCAATACATTTTGCTGCTTATTGTGTAGCTGGATTATTTGAGAAGTAAGGCTTATCTTAATGTCCTGTAATATTTATTTATTTATTTATCTCCTCTGAGCGTGGACAAATTATTAGTACATGCATGTTACGGTAATTGCCGTACTGGTCTAATAAATTAAGTACATCCTAAAATATGATTAATATCTAAAATTAATATTTTAAACGCAATTCAACTGTAGGCACCACCGAGGTGTCACCTTTCCTAGCAGCATCTAAGAAGAGGCAGTGGGCACCGGCTACGTTCCAGTGCGGATCTCTCTCTGTCAATTCCACCTCATGCGCATCGGTCTTATGACAAATCTTTTACAGTTTATTCGGTTAAACTCTGGAATTCTTTACCGCCTTCTGTCCGTCAGTGTCAGTCGGTCGCATCGCTGAAGGCGAATTTAAAGAAGTTGTGGCTTTCGGACGAAACGTAAGATATATGCGGTTTTATATACTTGTATATGTATGTATGTATTTATTATTGATGTATGTAGTTTATGTATTCTTTTTCATAAATTATAGTATGTAATTTATATTTAATAGTTTTTGGGCTACCTATATAGTATAGAGTATAGTAGGAACTAACTGGGTTTCTTCTTTTTTTTTAAATGTAATTTATACAATACACATACACATGTCTACCATCTCCAGTTCTCCTTTAATTGCTCAAAGGTTAACTGGAAGAGATCCCTAAATGGGATAAGTTCGCCTTTGTACAAATATTTGTGTTATTTATCTTGTTTTTTTTTCCCCTGTTTTTGTGCAATAAAGTGTTTTACTACTACTACTACTACTACTACTACTAAGAGAAGAGGCATGTACATGATGACGGGTTACTACTTTGACACTTCAATTAATTACGTTTTGTGATAATAATATATTGTTATTCAATTTGTATTGTTAAAAGCTCACCAATTCTTAGTTCGTTAAAGAAGTTTATGGGCAATTCATTGTGGTTTAAGTGTGAAACTACATTGGTGACCTACACAACATTTTCTTCCTTTTTCTGGCTTAACCAGAACGATCACGGGTCAGGGAGCTTGGGGTCCGCTTGGCAACTTATAATTATAATGATAATAAAGTGCAAAATGAGTTAACTATTTATTATAACATAGGAGTCAAATGAGAAGACGAATCGCCAGATGGTAAGCGATTGCCATCGTCCATGGACACTCGCACCACCATAGCGGCTGCAAGTGCAAATTCGTTGCTGGCATTTAAGATAAGATAAAATTTAAGATTGGAGTAAGTTTAAGATAGGAGTAAGTTTAAGATAGGAGTAAGTTTAAGATAGGAGTAAAATATGGAATATTTTACAATTTAAACTTTCGTGTGTCATACTGACATTAATATTGAAAAACTGTTAAAATCCCATACCTATATTGATCACACGATTGCGCCGGACAGTCAATGTGAGGCAGAGTCATGTTGTCAACTCCGCGGCTCAGACAGCTTTCAAAACTTTCAATATTTAGGCACCTATAATGGAATGTTTTACTAAATCCCTTCAGTTTATAGTTTTGCCAACTGACGTAGAATTTAAGAACGATAAATATATATTTATTTTGGGCACGTGATTAGTGTGTTAGTGATAGTAGGCGGTTCAGTAATCACCAGTAATCAAACCAGCGTGCGTAGCCAAGATGCCAATCGCTCACGCTTAATAACGTATCGCAGCTACCTCTCTCTATCACTCTTCCTTATTAGTGTGACAATGACAGTTGCCTTTCGTTAGCGACGAAGCGTGAGCGATTGGTATCTTGGCTACGCACCAACATGATTATCGATAGGTAATAGAATGTCCGTCGGACTCACGATTGGCTATTAGTGAAAGTTATAAGTACTGTTTTGGGTTTTGCAATAGACTTTCATATTTTTTGCAAGCTATGATTGTAATCTACATGTTAGTGACGGGATTGTGTATAATACCTAGTTGTAACAGAAATAACCCATATTTAACCTTGTTGTTTTGTTACAATCCGTCCTTATTTGCTTGTTAAACGGTTTTATTTTATTACAAGCTTTTATTTATGTTTGTGTGTTGGTTAGAGTCAAATCTTGCAAGCTGAACTTGACTATTAAGTTCACGTTATTCGAATAAGCTGAAACTATGTTGGTTGGGTGTTAAATGTCAATACAATGTTATGGTCCCGAGCTGATCGGATGATGGAGACTGTGGTGTATGCCAATAGATTAAACACATGTAATCTATTCGTATTTTATTAATATAAATACGTCCATCCGTATACAGACCGAAGATGGCCATAGGATTAGGAACTCTGTGATGAACCAAACATACCCCATTGTGTTTAGATTTCTAAGAATCGTCTCGATGAGTTGACCGTGGAAATGAAAGTACAGTCAGCGATTAAAATTTCTGTCAAAAATTTAATTTTTGATGCAAAATTTAAATTTTTGACAGAACTTGCTATCAGTAGGTACTTATCCACTTTGTATATTATTTATAAGGTTAATTTCTAAATACATTTAATTAATCATTGTGGTGTTAGCGCCTTATTGGCAACCGACAAAGTATCTTTTCCTAAAAACAATCTCGTTTGTTGGGTCATTTCCGGCGGCCTTAGTCTCGGAAATTAAGAGATTTTAATGGCCATAACATCCTAAAATTAGAGTAATCGGTCCGATGTAATTACTTAATGCTTAGTACATCTACATAATTTAAATATTTAGATGCAAATTATTAATGGTGTTGTACCAAGTGTGCCAACTTCCGAGAAATTACAGCTGCGAAGCACACAGAATACCTAACATTTTATCTTATAGTTACCTACTAAGAGTAATTTTTGAAGTCAGATTTCTCAATGAAAAATCACAAAATGCATATATACATACTTAAATTGTAACAAAAAGCCCTGTATAGGATAGTCAAAAGGAGGGAAATATTTACTATTTACGTCAAATCACACCGAAAAATTACTAAATTCATGAGCGTATTTAAACAAATGAGGGCTCTTAAGTTCGTGGTCCATCCCTACTGCCCTTGCCTCCGACTCCGACATTCACCTTGCGCATCGATCGGTGCAGCTGGGACGGCGCCCCGCCTCGAGGGCTCAAGGGCGCGACGCGAACACTCCCCCGACTCCAAGAAGGCTACGTTACAAGGACACTCACCTGCGGGCTAGCCTTGATAACAATCGTGCAAACGGCGTAAAATGTAAATTAGGTACCTATACCGCGTGGCGTTGGCCCCATAACAGGAGCAAAAAATTTAATCGTAGGTTGTTGTCTTCAGACCTAACAACTTTAGTTCAACGATTTTAAAAAATTATGTACCCTGTAGGTGTTCACTTTTTCATACAAACTAAATATTATTTTCAATGTTCGTTAACATCAGCATAATTGAATTCTATGGTCATAGGTAGTAAAATATGGGTATCGCCATACAAAAATACAAGAAGTAAAAAAAAAAACTGTAAGCATTTTTCGCAATTTTAGAGAGTAACTAGGGGCACATCAGCAGAGTAAGGTGAATAGATGTATATTACGTTTTTAGGGTTCCGTAGTAAACTAGGAACCCTTATAGTTTCGCCATGTCTGTCTGTCCGTCCGTGTGAGGCTTAGCTTAGTGACCGTTAGTAATAGAAGGCTGTAATTTGGTAAGAATATACATATCAATTATACCGACAAAGTGGTAAAATAAAAAGTTGGAAAACTTTTATTTTTAGGCTACACATAAAGTAGGGGGTGTTTTTTTCGTTTCAATCCAAAAGTGTGAGGTATCGCTACATAGGTATTTGAAAAAGAATAGGGGCTTGCTAAAAACATTTTTTGATAAAGTGAATATTTTACACATAAAGTAGGGGGTGTTTTTTTCGTTTCAATCCAAAAGTGTGAGGTATCGCTACATAGGTATTTGAAAAAGAATAGGGGCTTGCTAAAAACATTTTTTGATAAAGTAAATATTTTCGGAAATAATCGCACCGGTACTTAATTATTGAATTTTTGCAAAAAAAACGTATGTTCTCTGTTAAAAGGTCGTATAAGTCGTAATAGCTGCGAAAATACTCCTTTTTATTGTTATGGTACCTATCTATTAAAACCCTTTTTAAGTTCGCCTATTGTGACGGATAGTAAACTACGGAACTCTACGGAGAATGGCTCGCATGCTCTTGGCTGGTATTTTTAAACAGGGTATTGGGTACAAAAATACGCCCTTATGCTGGTAGCATTACGTATGTACGTCTTTTTACAGTAGGTACCCCGTAAAATATTACGTTTTCATGTAAGGGTGGAAAATATGTCATTATCGTAAAATGAGGTGAGTACGGATTGCAACTTGCGAGGGTAGTTGGGTCTAGGGCATGCAGAACCGGTCCCGGTTCCCGATTTTTGATACCCGGTTCTGGGATGCATAAAGAACCGGGGGAACCGGTTCCACCGGTTCTGGGTGATTAATTTGGATAAATTTTTTTTTAGAGTAATAAAATAAGTAAGTAACTTAATTATAGAGTATTTAACAGGTTGAAGCACTATTGTGAGAAAAATGAAATGAAAAAGTTTATAAATTATATAATCAACATTTATTTCTTTTTAAAGAAATATGAATAAGTAACAAAGAACACAACGAATCAGTTTTATCATCGTAATCGTAATATCACAAAAGAACACAACAAATCAGATTTATCATCGTAATATCACAAACGAACACAACAAATCAGTTCTATCATCATAGGTAATAATAATAAATATCACAAAAGAACACAACAAATCAGTCTTAATGAACGATATTAACTTATGTGCTTATCTTTTTTTATTTATTTGTTAAATATTTGTAGTTATTCAAAAACAAACCCAAGCAGTCTTCAACTCTTCAATCAAATTTAAAACTCAAAACAAAAACGTTAATAAAATCTAAAAAAAAAAAAAAACTTCTATGTGAATAAAATAAGTAAATAACCTGCTTAATATAATCTAAATAAAATAATCAGCTTTTCTTCTTCCATGGCCCTTATCCCTTAAACAGTTTTTTTAGTCTTCTTCAAAAGATTTTTTTCTTGATAATACGACCTTAAATAAATAATAACATCTAGACTGTGACATCACTTAATGAGCTGCGTAGGTGATTGCATATGTATCCAGCTGAGGAGAATATACGTTCAGGCTCCACGCTTGTCGGTGGTATTGCTTTCAAGTAATCGTACGCCAGGGAAAGATTGCTACCACGACTACCACCGTTTTCGAATAGTGTCATTTCTATTTTCACTGTTGTGAAAAAATCTTCGTCATCTTGCTGCCTATTTTTGCACTGTGCGGTTGTGGCTTTAAGGATTTCGAGATCTAATTCTTCTTTTTTTGTCAATAGCGGGGCTGGGGCTAGGTCGAGAACGACTTCGTCTTCTCCTTGTTGCGGAATTTCCTCGTTTATATGCCATGCCGCCGCACGCCATCGCAAGTTCGCAAGAATGTAATATTATTACTAATACATTCTATGACGGTTTTAGTAAAAGAAATTCTGGGAAATTAAACCACTTTAACTTATTTTTGAAAACCGGGGGAACCGGGTTTATTGCTTTTGGAACCGGTTCTACGCATACGTTTAAAGAACCGGGTATACCCGGGTATTTCAGAACCGGGTAGAACCGGGTGCATGCCCTAGTTGGGTCTTGATTGTCTTGAATGGGGAGAAGAGGGGAGACTTGGTATTTTTAGACCAGAGTTGTCATATAATTGCCCATCTCACTTAGTTCCTATCCCTCCTAACCTCAACTATGGGGTGAGCTGGGATTTCGTATTATTTTATGTTTATCGTAAAATCAAAGAAATTATATAATATAATAGATTATTCCCCGCGTCGAGCGGGATTCGAACCCACGACCTCTCTGAACACCGGTCAGATCGCTCTGCCAATTGAGCTATCGACGCCCGATCGACCCCGGCGAATGTTTCCACTATTTATTTCATTTGATTATACGCCTTAGGTTATTTATAAGTAGTTATGTAAATTAACGTGCCACTTAAACTTGAACTTTTTTTATCGAGGATTGAACTTCGAATCCATCCCAACGTACTACAGTACAAACGGGACTTAATCGCGTATACGTAGACGTGTCAAGGGCGACATTGCCCCAGTGGTCCCGGTGAAAGACTTTCTCTGGGACCACGGGGGCGCGGTTTTACAAGATTAAGTCCCGTTGTAGTAAATTTAAAAAAGTGTGAGAATTGCGAAAATTTTAATAAGTGTCATCCCATCTACTCCCATTTTACGGTACTCCCGACTTCCTGAGTCCTGGGACATCATGTCACGAGCCGCAGGAGAGCGGTGAGACTTATCCCCGCTCATGATTTGCTTTTAAACTTAGACAAAGATCCAGTGGTCGATCACCTGTACAGGGAAATGAACTGACAAGGTGGCAAGGCCGCGGTTTTATTTTTAAACAGTCGTTCGCGGAAGCTAAACTCGAACTAACATTTTATTGTTCAGCCACTATTTGATGTGTGTTTAATTTTTTAATTTTTATGTTTTTTTTTTATATAGGTACCCTAATTAATTTATATTATTTATCTTCACAATGTTCGTTATTTCCAATTTTAATCAAATTTTACATAATTTTATATCTTAGCAAATTTATCATTTTAAAATTTACATTGACATTGTACCTAATATATAAATTTAATGTTTAGGTGTTCAATGTTCTCATCCGGTAAGGTCTATCTGGGGTGCTTGTTATTAAATAGCTGTTTGTCATGTACCTACTGTGTAAGTTAATAACAATAGTTTTTTAAGTTATAATATTTGTTTAAAGTTAAGTATTCCTAATAATTGTATGGGCTTTGCCTGAAATAAATGTTTTCATTCATTCATTCATTCATTTCGGTCTAGCACTAGCAACTTGGTTATATAATTGCTAATTATCATATAAATAAAAAGTTATATAAGGTCAACAAAATTAAATTGCTGTTACATATTGTATATTCTAATTATATGTAAAAAGCATGCATTCTACTGAAACTGAACAGCCGTCGCATAACATAGCCTAGAAAATGAAAGCATATTCTTCAAAATGTCGTTAACCTGCTCCCAGAAAGGACTGTTTGTAATTCAACCCCTAGAAAAAAGGTGGAAAATTTACTTCTACACGGGGAGGGCTAGTTTATCTACTTATTTGTCTTAATTTTAAAAATATTTTTCGCTTTCATTTGGCATGAATTTTAAAAGAGACTAGCTAGACTATTTTACTTAACAAAGTATTGAATGACCAATGACTATCTAAAACGGCCCTCTGCTTTGCCTTTCATTTCAATTTGCTTACTAGTGTTCGCCTCGAACGTAAACTCTCGACCCCTACTTATATCTCGGCTGGTGACAGATTTGGCTCAAATTCCAAATTGACTATTCAATTCAATCGCGGAAACATAAGGCCATATTCTATTCTATTTATCTCGTATCTCACGAACGATACTCGATTATCGTCAACGAACATACATATATACAAACAACGCATTTGTCCAAGTAGATTGGGAGAGTGACAAGTTTTAAGATAGAGACGATACTCAACTCACGACTCACGAGATACATTCTTAGACCGGCTCCAATGGGATGTTCGTTCGCAAAAATAGCGGACCACGAAATGTTTTGTGATTCGTCTACCTAATACCCTCGAAATTTTAATAAGCCATGTTGCCGCGCGCGCCCACGGTCCTGTCATTCGCATTAGTAGAAGTACATATGTAATGTAGTTGCAAAAACAATATTTTTTGACATTTAGTTATGTAACTAACATTTAGTTATACAGGCTGTCATGGAACGGGAGTGAACAGGGTACCGGGGAGGGTCACACTGAGCAACTTTCACTATGGCAAACACGAAACCATGAAAAAAATATCCTAATTATGGGTTAATTGATAGTTATGTATCAACTAACTCATACTTAGGAGCAATTAAATGTCAATTAACTCTTAATTACGAGATTTTTTTTGGGATTTTGTGGCTGTCCCCATAGTGAAACTTACTCAGCGTGACCCTCCCCAATACCGTGTTCACTCCTGCTCCATGACCCCATAAACAACCTGTATGTAGCAAACAAAACTAAGTAGCAGCATAGAAAATACATCTCTGGTTATTATATCATCTTCGTAGCTTATTAATTATATTTTTTTGGGAGGGGGGTGGGAGGGGGTCCACAAAACTGGTTGGCAACATCTGTTAATTGGATGTCTGGGATCTATACAATATATATGTACATAGGTATTAGAAGTTAGAATGGGGTGAGCTATTTTTGCAAACGACCATCCCATTAGAGCCCGCTCTATCTCACACATATCAAATGACGTCGCACTCCAGCGGGCAGTTTGGGGGCATGTCAGAATGGTTAGAATGATAAGGTTCACAAATCAATCAATTCATTTTCGAGTAGTTTCTATTAATTAGACAGCACTGCAACAACAAATATAAGTATGAAGCATAGAGTAACTTATATATAGTGAGATAGAGTATTCACTCGCCAGATGCGCTTTTACCGCCCTCTGACGGTAAGTGCCTAACACTACAGCACAGGGGAAATTAATAGCCAAAAAATATTATTAAGGCTATCCATATCAAAAGGTACCTCAATAGGTACCTTTTGATATGGATAGCCTTAATAATATTTTTAATAGAAAGCGTTATATTTATTTGGACGACAGTAAAACTATATACTTACGGGAAAGAAAACAAATTGATTAAAGTTAAATGACTTGTTTATTCAGTAAAGTTCGCAAGTGTGATTGACAAAAACAATTAACAAAACATTTATAATAATTTAAAAGTAATATTCGCAGAAATCGGGTATGATATTTTGAAGTTAATGTATTAACATTACAAAAGGGTCTGTGACACAAGAAAAAAAAATTCTGGACGATCTCACACAGATCAACCTAGCCCCAAACTAAGCAAAGCTTGTATATAAGTGCTAGGCGACGTTATACATACTTATATTGATAAGAAACGTCCATAAATAAGGAAGAAATATTCGCGATAAACACACAAATAAATGCCCTTACCAGGATTAGAACCCGGGATCTCCAGCTTCGTAGGCAGGGTCACTACCAACTAAGCTAGGGAGGCCGTTAACATCTCGGAAAAGCTTACAATACATTACAAGTTCGTTGTTATTCCTTACAACTTGTGTAAAATTACAAGTTTTCATTCACAATAGCATATGTAGGTATACGTTACAACAATTCATAACCATAATCATTAAGTATGGTAGGTAATAAAAAAGTTCAAATTGAATAGATATAGTCATGAAACTCATAGATACAAGCGGGGCGTAGAAATACAATTGTTTGAGCCTACGTTAGGTATTCAATTCGAAAGAGAAATATAAATAAAATATTTAAATAATATTAAATAAATATTATGGGACAATCTTACACATATCGACCTAGGTCCACGGTAAATAAAGCTTGTTTTGTGGGCACTACGCTACATATAACAGACAGATACATACAATGACTTAAATACGTAGAAAACATACATAACTCAAGAACATATATTGGTGACAAATACACAAATAAATGCCCTGACCAGGATTCGAACCCGGGACCTTTTGCTTTGTAGGCACGGCTACTAACGACTAGGCCAAGTAATACCTATTTGTTTCACTTTTTGAAATCAATGATAAAGTAAAAGCACTTGTACACGGTCGGCAACAAGCTTAGTCATTTAACCAACCGGATCGGCAATTGACAGGTATTCCCCTCTGCCGAAAGCATATGTGACCAATGATCATAATCATTGTATGGATTGACGTTTATGACCCACCCATATTACATTATCAATCTTTGATCATAGATCTATATGCCTCCCTTTTTCTCCAACGTGAAGAAAAAGGACTGCATGTAATCTATGATCAGAGATATTATTATATTATACGGTATAGTGTAATATGACATAGCTATTTGAACGTTTCGTACGAATAGCCATATATTTGAGGTCCCCCCTCGGCAGATTTTTTTGTACCTATAAAAAGTGACAGATAATACCAATCTGTTTGGTTGAATGGTTTAAGGCAACAAGGCTCCTGGCCAAGGCAAACTTGCTGGTTTCTGACCGTGTAGCAGGCGGTTGGTCACCAAATTTTATGGACCACCGGCAAAGATGACGGTGGTCAAAGACCGTGTAGGAGCGGTTTTTCTAGTGCGGTCATGAGACAACTCCGATTACAAAGTTTAAGTAGATTTTTTTCAATAGGTACTTAGTCGCATTTACAACGAAAATCACATGCGATTGTTGGCCAGATTTGTAGACATCTATATAGTGAGTACCTGGTACACCTGCTGAGCCAAAGTAATCAAACCAAAGGACGTAGCTATTTGTTAAAGCGAGCAAGAGATATTGCCATCTCATCCTGCCATATCGCTACAGCGGTGGCTCGTACATTACGTTGGCCCAATGTGTGAATAGGTTAATGGTACCTACAATTGACAAACAGTTAGAAGTTATATCTTAGTCTAAAAAAATATAGCTGTAACAGTTTAAAAGGCACGAAATGTACAATTTGAATAGGTAGGTTAATGGTACAGTTGAAAAACTGTTAGAAGTTATATCTTAGTCTAAAAGAATATAGCTGTAACAGTTTAAATGCACGAAATGTACAATTTCTATGGAAGATAGTTGCTTCGCACCTGCACTTGGACTAAATACCTGTTGGTAAAATTATTGATGCAAATCGTAAAGTACACAAACCAGAACATTACTGTCAACTCTTCAGCGTATCTGTAAATTTGGAACTTCCGTAACTTGTAGTTACTTAAACTTTTGAATATAACGGAACCCCACTAGGTAGTTTCTTATATCATCCTATTAAATCCGATTGACTGGTAGCTTTCATCGGTGCAGGCAAGGTTAGTGAACGGCTACCAAAGTTATCGCCTGCAGCTCTTATGAAATCGAGACAAGTGTCTCAATTTTAGAAGATTTGCAAGCTAAACTAAAGAACACCAAAATTAAAAGTGTAACCTATAACTTATCATTAGAATAAGAATATTGTGGAAACTAAAATCACCGGTCATAAATCCGTGTTTCATTAGATATCACCTGGCACTACTGTTTCCCAATAAAAGCGTCTAGCAGTTTGATATTAAAATCAAATAAGAAACACAAACTCAGAGCTCTAAAACTTTCACTCTTCAAGTGGTTTGCAACATTTATCCTGTACTGTATGAATAACTACCAGACATTCGGTTCCACTAATATGGATCGCATAGCAACATAACAACAAGCGGAGTTTAGTCACCCTCAAAATGATACCGGTATTTAACTTTTTTTGTTATTAGCGACTTGTTTGTCTATGATTTTAAATTCTAATTACATAGTACGAACATACGTATCTGTCGGCTGTTAAGTTTCAGTAAGTAGACAAGCATAAAGAGCATATAAAGTATGCACCTAGAATGTAAAATGATATACTAAGTTACAAAATCATCAGTCACTAGAACTGAGTAACACTATATGAATATAAAGTTCAATACAATGGAGGCGTCTTCGTACTATTTACCCTCTGCCAAAAGAATATGCATGAAAATTTTATTTTTGTATGGGTGTATTTTTACGTAACCGTACGAAAAAACCTCTACCCAAAAAAAATGGTGCTCTGGTGGTGCCAAACTGATTTTAAACAAGAAAAGGGTATTTTCTATTCTGATTGTCCATTTCGCATTCCAACATTTACCAAATTATTATTTGCCAATTTCCATTTGCTAACTAGGTCGGGTTAGGTTGAATTATGATAATATGTGAAAGATACGGTACAGTTGGCAAATTGTCTTTCGGCGAAATTAAATTTTGCGGGAGAACCTATGAAAACACGTAAACTTTTCTTATGTTACTACAGTCTTACGTAATATACCGACTTTAGTATGGTCTAAATAACTGAAGTGTGAATATTTAAATCATTGTCAGGTTAATTAGACATAAATTAGTATAAAGCATTTAAATTTTCCGCTATTATCAATGTGTAATTTTATGACTTGAACACACACACTTGTTTTTAACGTACAATTCGATTTTTGATTAAAAGCTCTCAGTAAGCTTACAAATTACCTATGTTAGAGTAAAAAAAAAACAATCGACAAGATGATTAAAAGGCTTCCTGGAAAAAGGATAAGTTTGAGGTAGGATTAAAAAAGCGTTAAAACTATCCGAGAACGAAATTTCGATGAGATGTTCATCAGTTCACACTTTGACTATAATTTAAGGAGACTTAATTTCTGGATTTGTAGACAATGGGAAAGAAACAATAAAATAAATTTGCAATCACTCGCTGGATTTTATGATAAGAGGCATAATCAAACCAACCTCCAAACAGCCAGTGGCGTAAGTACACATTTTGTTACCGAAGTACCACAAACACGCAATTATCAATAATGATCAAGGAAATAAGACTAAAACTTCACCAAGTCTCTAATCTAATGTAAGCACTATCAATCACGCGGTTTACCCATCAAAGAAAATCGTGGTCAATCATGATGAGATATCTATCAGTTTTTGCACTTGATGTACAGGAGATGATCCTACCCCCTATTCGACCTACCTGATCCCTTAAAAAAAGGATTTAGATAACAGCGAAATCAAGATAGCTAAGTGGCAACTTATTGCATTTTACGCGCTGTCGAAAAACCAACCTATGAGGTTTATAACTAAGTCAAAATCAAGATGCTATTTACACGCTGATATCAAAAAATCTATGAGGATAACAGACAGAAGCTCTTAGTAACATGTTTTGCTGGAAATAACTGTAAAACCGTTTTTACTTGTGTCCCGAATTGCATTTGCCCTTATATGATAAAAAAACTTTTATAATTACTATGTAAGTGCCGAAAATGAATGCATGATTTATTTTCACCTCACTAGCTCGGTACATCTTATCCATTTTATATTTTTATATTTTATCAACTAGTGGGGAAAGTAATTATTCAGACCTTGTGTTTTGAATATTTTTTTCATGTTGACAGTTTTGAGTAATACATATCGGATAAGCCTAAATTTAGATGAGATTTGTAATCCTATGTAGTTTTTATTTACCTCACGACAGTAAGGTTAAAAAACGGTGTGTTACTCGACGGCAAAGTTTGTTCGACTCTCGTGCCAGTTCCAGGTTTTGAACCACTCGCTACGGTCGGGGCATAATTTTGAAATCTTTCGCTTGCTCAGGTCTCAATATAAGTACGAGAGTTAAATAAGAACTTTGCCCATTTATAATAATTAACAATAATAGTATGTACATTACCTAACTAGTGCGGTAAAACAAAGAAAGGCCGAGATCGCAGATGTTTGCGACCCGCGCTGCAAGTGAGGGACGTAAATATGCGATCAAGGGCTTTATTTATTACCTCACGTGTTAGGTACATCATTTTATGCCTACACTTGGGCAGAAATCGGCTTTTTCCGTACGCGTACCGTGCGGAAAAAGGCACTTTATGGCCAGGTGTGGCATAAAATATTTATTATACTCCCTGCCTGCATTCTCTATCACCCCGATCGCATTGTTTAAACTCATTGTAGCATACATTAGATAATCGGCGCTATATATCTTATGGAGACTACAAGTGTTTCGTATTTTTATTGTGCTTTCTTTTTATGAAATAATCGTTAGCCATTACTTTCACTTGGTCATCGCGGTCGTAATCCTGAAGTTTAGCACGGCCTCTTAATATTTTATTTACATCCTTGCACCAGTTGAAGATAAAAAATCTGCACGACAGTTCAGTAACATAATCAACTATACCTGATTTATGGTCTTCACATGTAATGAAGTCAAAGTTGATATCTAAGCTCGTCATAGTCTTAATGTACAGTTTAATGTTCGGCATCATCGGGGATGTTTTTAAAACATACGTTACTAAATCTTGAAGTTTAGAAAACGTCTCTACCAGAGTATCGGCCGGATATGTTAAATACATTTTGCCTTTTATAAATTCTCTTAGTTTTAAAAATCCGCTTAAACTATTTTCATCATATAAGCATGCCTTGCAAACGGGACAACTTTTAAAAATATTTCGTCTTGTTTTTTTTAATATGTATCCAGTCACATATTGCAACTGAGCGAGTACTTTAGGATTACTCCTTTTCGCTTCAAATGCCTCGTAGACATTATCAATGTCCAATTGCAATAGATCAGTCGGTGGAGAGGCACTTTGGTATTCAAATAGCTTCCCCATCGATTTAAATACCAGCTGGCATGTGTCATCTTCGCAATTTGACCCTATCGAGTGTTGGCCACTTAAATTTGTAATTAACAACGAGGCGAAGGACGACTCAAAACCAGCTGGGGTTGGATTAGTGTTACGACAACCATGGCTTCGAATTGATCCAAAAAAATTTTCGAGAGGATCTTGATTAAAGTGCCTCATCCACACAGATTTCAAGTTATATTCATTAAATAGGACCTTTATCAAATATTCTGCATTCTTAATTGTCCGTAACCAATTGGTAATAGATGTAAGAGTTACTTCAGCATTATGTTGAGTTATAAACCTCATAGAATCTAAAATTGGTTTAGCATTACACCACACAGCTTTATGACTAGACATTGGTGTTACAGCTCGTAGTAATGCCTTGCCGCTTTTCTTTCTTGAGTTTTCATAACTTCCGTTCATTGAATCAAACAATTCATCGAAAAACAAAAAAACGTCTGCAGTTTGAGTACACTCCTGGGGCATAATTCCGTGTTCTGAAAAAGAATAAACATAATATATGTCACTGGTGTTTAGAAATAAGTTGATAATTTACGTCAGAGTTCTATTCGCGCAACGGTTAAATATACAAAGCTTGCAAGCTTGAAGTGAAATGTGCTATTAAGCTATTGAAATCATTCTTTGCGTAAAACCATCAGCCGCCGATATTTAAATTGACTAAACACTTTACGAGCATTTTACAGCTAAATATATGAAAGTATAATATCCTATTCCCCGTCACGAGTTACTAAATAAACACATGTATTGTTTTGATTGATTGTTAACAACGCGAAGAAAGGCCCCCATTTCAGTCGAGGTAATTTGGCACTCGAACGTAGTGAGAGGCTGAGAGCGCCGATAGTCCGAGACTGAAATGTGCCTTTCATCCGAGTTAAACACGATAGTTTTCATATCGAATACAAGAAAGGAATGGAAATGAAATGCATTTTATAAAATGTAGCTAAACATCTTTCACAAATCGACGTGTAACGACCCTGTTTGAAAGAGACCGTCGTCTGGCCCTCCAACATGGACGCGAAAATAGGCCCTTTCACGACTGTCAACAATGAGGAACGTGACGCGCGGAGGAGTAGGTACAGTCGACGTCAAAGATATGTTTACACTTTTGCACCTTATTACAATGGGTTAAGGTGTCAAAGTGTAAACATATCTTTGACGTCGACTGTACCTAAGTAACGAAACCCTCGTAGGATCATGTCGGGACTTGAGTAGCATTTGGACTGAAAGTGGGCCTACCAAGAGGACGACAGTGATCAATTGCCGGCCATATACGTTCGGGCAATCCGTCGGATCTCCATAGCGGTATGTCAGACGGACATCCACCAGACAAATTTCCTATATATCCTTAGCATGTCCTTAGCATGAAGTATGGCACCAAGTGGCAGCAAGCATGAAACTTGCTATGCATATTATAACTTACACGAAAACGGGGCTTAGGTAATTGTGTAAAACTTTAAAAACTAACCTCCAACTTTTCAAGGGCGACATTATTGTGCACACGATTATTGTGTGAAAATCGTGAAAGTTTAAAGAAATAAACAAACTATTTAATTATTGTAGAACTTTGAGTGTATATATGATAAAGTAAAACTATCTTGCACCACCCAGGGTTAGCCACATAACCCGGAGTTAAGCGTTTGTTGTATGGATTTTGACACCTCAACTCCGGTTTAGCGGCTAACCCTGGGTGAAGCAAGTGGGGCTAAACAAACTTACCAGCTAAATATCCCATGGTGCTTGCCACTTTTTGGCTAATCACTTGTGTGGCTAGTTTAACTTTCATCTTTTGAAAAATGTCGGGTTTAACGTGTTGCTCCGTTAGCTTTTTTACAAGACGTATGCCTTTGTACCCTGCATCTTCTTGGAGTAACATTTCCACATGTTGCCACTTAGCTATCTTAATGTCGCCGTCAATTATACACTTAAGATTTCTTTGGAGTAGGTGGTTTCTAATTCGTTTTAATAAATGAGGAGGGTCGTATAGGGGTATCACCTCGTGTCCATCAATTGCAAATGTTTCCTCTCGGGCTTCCATATTCTTCCGTAATAATTGAGCTTTTTTTTCATTAACTAGATTATTGATAGTGCTTACATTAGATGCCCCTTGGTCACAAACTGTGGCCAACACACGTAGCCCCACTTGGTGAAGTTTTAGTATTATTTCCTTGATCATTATGGATAATTGCGTGTTATTGGTACTTCCGGAACAAAATGTGTACGCCACTGGCTGTTTGTAGTTTTTCATTATGCCTCTTATCATAAAAACCAGCACGTGATTGCAAATTTCTTTAATTGTTTCTTTCCCATTGTCAACAAAACCAGAAATTGAGTCTTTCCTTAAATTATAGTCAAAGTGTGGACTAATGGACATCTCATCGAATAGCAAAACGCATAGTTTGTCATCTGCCTTCATCTGCATGACCTTCTTCTCTAATTGGTTAAACAGATTCTCATTTATTCCCGTTTTTAAATTGGTTTTTGTTATAAGCCGGTTTAATGTTAATGGTGAAGGGAGTACAAATATATTTTTCAGCCATCTGTATGCCCTTGGGCTTCTCTTATATAAACTCAGGGCCATGATTTTTTCTGGTTGCGTGAACCTGCGTCCGAACTTATTTTTTCTAACTTCGCGGAACTGCATGCAAGTGAATAATGCTGCCAACGTTGTGAACTTACTGAGAGCGTTTTTAAAAGTTTTGTTTTCGGATAGTTTCAAAGCTTTCTTTAGTCTGAGCTGAAACTTATCCTTTTTTGCAGTTAGTATTTTTACAGTCTTCTCTAATGCTTTTTTTTCGTCTAAAAAAGGTAATTTCCTCGACTTTGCTCTTATTTCTTGAGGTGGTGGTTGAGGATGATTGCTTTGGGGTGCGTCAGAGGTCTCACCTGTAATAGTAAAGTTCATTTTTATTGCTAAAATAATACAGGTGAATTATCTATAAACTGAAATGGATGTAAATTCCATCATAACCATTAGGACAGTGACTGATAAAATTTGTAATGAAACTGATAATATAAAAGTAAGTATACAAAACAAATCTCAGATTCGTTACATAACCAAAAGCAGGGGGTTGTCACTCCGCGTTCTACGTGTTGTAGAGTCCGTCTATGCTAAGTTTTATAGATTTAGATAGCACAGACTGTGAAAGTGTTATTATTTCCTAAAATATTCACTTTATAAAAAAATGTTTACAGCAAACCCTTATTATTTTTTTAATACCTATCCAACGATACCTCACACTTTAGGGTTGAAACAAAAAAATCACCCCATTTTACGTGTTTGGTACTTTAAAAATAAAAGTATTCCGACTTTTGATTTTACTACTTTGCAGGCATGATTAATATGTAGGTATATTCATACCAAATTACAGCTTTCTATTATTAACGGTCACTGAGCTAAGCCGCAGACGGACGGACAGACAGAGGGTTTTTTAAGATGACACAAAATACACGTGGTTCTTTGAAAACTTTACCTATTTTAAAATAGGTAGGTATATATTTCTAGAATGCCCTTACTTAGTCACGAAATTAAACCTTCTAATTTTATTTTAATACATGGAAAACCAACAGCGCTACATAGGGCTCGTGCACAAATCACGCGAGGTTCGAATGGGGGGGGTCCCGAAAAAATCACGACAGATCACGTTGGGGGTGGGGGGGTACATGGAGACCTCACGTGTATTTTTTATAATGAACGAAACCTTTCAACTTTTCAGAGATAGTAGTAAACCCGGCCAAGAGCATGTCGGGCCATGCTCAGTGTAGGGTTCCGTAGTTTACCGTCCGTCACAACAGGCAACCTTAAAAAGTGTTTAATATATACCATGCTCAATTCAATATGCTTATGATAATTAACAATTCGACGGTACTTTCGATCACCGGGAAAATCTTAACAGCGCGAAATAAACCACGGTACAGCGCCATCTCTCGGGGAATTGGGTTACTAATTTATACATACTAGACGGGTTCAGTATGTTGGGTTTTCGAAGGTAACTTTTAATCGCGTGAATCGATTTGAATTATTCTTTTTTTAGTAGAAGGAAGATACGTGCGGGATGATAAATTAAGTATTCAAGATAAAAAGAGATGTTTGCATATACGGTTAAATTACAAACTTTATTCAGTAATTATTTTGTAAAATTTTTCAAAAACCGTTCAACCAATCAAGTTCAAAATAATTTTCCAATAAAGTTCTTATTAAGTTCTACTTTCGTAATTTTGTTCAAATTTTTTGAACTCATAGTTCAAAAGTTAGATGGGGGGGGGACATTTTTTTAAACATCTGGAGCGATTATTTCCGAAAATATTAACTTTATTAAAAACTGTTTCTAAAAAACCCTTATTATTTTTCAAATACCTATCCAATAATAGGTCACACTCTAGGGTTGAAACGAAAAAAAAAAATCACCCCCCCACATTACATGAACAGGAGGTACCCTAAAAAAATTTATACTAACTACTTTTTATTTTATCACTTTGTTGGCATGACCGATCATATTCGTACAAAATTACAGCTTTCTAGTACTTACAGTCACTGAGATTATCCGCGGACGGACGGACAGACGGACAGACAGACAGACTTGGCGAAACTATAAGAGTTCCTAGTTGACTACGGAACCTTAAAAATTACACAAATACATTTGTGCATCAACGGGTACTAAATATATGGCAAATATAACATCACATTAATTGCGAAAATAGAAAAATAAACAAGATTTTCGAATACCACTATTTAATTTCAAAATTAGCTCGAGTAAAAAAAAAATTCAATAAATATACGTGAGGTTAGGTGGGGGAGGGGGGGGGGGGTAGCTTAGAACCTCACCAAAGATCACCAGGGGGAGGGGGGGGGTCAAAAAGTAGCCAAAAAAACCTCGCGTGATTTGTGCACAAGCCCATATGTATATATAGTATAGAATTACAAAGCCAATTATAGGTTCTCACTTATAGAGATATTAACCTATTAAGCTGCTGTAATGTGATGCTTCCCTGATACTATACAAAACATAGGTACCTATCGTCTCTTCTTCCTAGCGTTTTCCCGGCCTTTGTCATGGCTCAGGTAGCCTGGGGTCCGCTTTGGCAAACTAAACTAAAGATTTAGCGTAGGTACTTTTTTTTTAAAAACGACTGCTATTAGAATTTCTAGCCCAGAAGAAAGAAGGATTAGTTCGATATCGGTAAGTTTTTTATCGTAAACGTCAAATATTATTTGAACCATCATGTTATGAGCCGGGGTTTGAACCCGTGCCCTTCGGTTTGAAGGGTGCACGCCTTACCACAATATGACAGTACCTTCATTGCTCGTATCGTAGGTAGCTACCTACATACTAACAAGTGTGAAATACAATTAAAAAGTTACTTTTTTAAATTACCTTACGTGATTTTTAAAAAAGATATGCAAAAGAAGACAGTAATTTTCTTCATAAATATATGAGTAGCAATTATTTCAGTAATTTCTGATCACACAGTGAAGTAAAAATATCTCAACGCACAAATCGTCACAGGTATCTAAGCAAGAGAAATTGTCACAAATATCTGTACATTGCAGGAAAATATACCTTATGCCGTTGACGTAAGTTTCAAATTTAATGTCATTAATTATAGTCATTTGCATATGAAAGATTATATTTGTCACATTATTTTCGTTTCCATTCATAAAACGTTTTGAATACTATGCGCCAGGGTCAGTATAAAATGACCCCCATGCCTAAGAACTCTCCATGAAGCTGATTTTCTAGCATTCTGGTTGGCATGTAATACTACTACCTACCTTCCACATGATCCCCAATCATCATTTGTCGCAGGAATGTTGTTTCAACATTGTTTAGAAAGAGAATTACCTACCTAACTGTAATCCGTATGAAATTGTTTACTATACCTATTAAAGTAACTTTTAATTGTAAATTATGTGTATATTACATATTTACGTGTAATTATTTATTAAGCACAGAAATAATTTTCAACAAAACAAATATTTAACTTTTCATTTAATCCCCGGTCATCAATTCGATTTGATTATATTCGGAAAAAAAATTTCACATGGTATCCCTCGGCTGCACGCACACATATAAATCGGCCGCCATTGCGGGTCACAACACGATGTATCCGAGTGTTCACTCTTGATACTCTATGATCCCAACATTAAATCATATTAAAAGCCGTATACGAGTTAATTACAGCTCCATGTCGCTAAACCGTATTTTCAAGGTACCGGTGCCTTCGACTGTCTCAGTATTCGCTCAGCGTCTCCCTAATTTCCTGCATCCTTTTGTTTATAATAAAGTTAATTCAAAAATTCTCATAAAATCGCTAACTGTTAGAGAAGCCCAGAAAAAAACATCAGCCTGGCTGACCTCCCTTTCATATGGGGATATAGAGGATCTTCTGAGAGTACTCAAGTAAACATTCCTACTCATAAACTCACCCACACACATACACACACACACACAAACACACATACACACTTACAGACTCACTCACACAGCAACATCAAAAATTGGACGCATCACTTGTTACCACCTCTAGACTAAGTTTTATCTTTTTCTTTTAGTTTATAGTTTTAAGTCTTACCTTTTCCTGTCTTTACTTATTTGACTAATTGTTTCATTAATACTTATCGTGTCTTATTGGCTTTCGCAAAAATCATGTCATCGAGAATTCATGTCTGAAACGGTTACCTACGAGACAGGCTACGCCTAGTGTAGGAGCCAGTGAAACCTGCTGATAATCCTTAAATGTACTCTACTGCTTCTTTGTTTTAACACTGGATAATTTTAAATTTCCGTGTAATTTATCTTGTGTACAATATATAATTTTTACTTTACTTTACTTTTTTTTTTTACTTTACTTAACATTTTCACCATTAACTACATATTAAGATTAATATAATTAATTGTGCTTTCCTTTACATCTAGTTTTATGTATCGAGAATAAAAAACCAATGTGATGCGCCCCTAAGGCCACATTCGCGCAGACAGGAACCTATATAGCTTAGTGCCTAGAGCCCTAAGGTTATCACCTAGCAAGTCACCATGCGAAAACGAACGTTCGAAAAAGATCTGAACCGGCCGCACTGCGTGCTTGGCGGACTTGAAAGTCGCTTAGTGTACCTAGCTTAGCTAGGTGACAATCTAAGCGTTAATCACTAACCGAGTCTCGTGTCAGTGCGGAGGCGACCAAAAAAGCTAGTGTGAAAACAATAGTACTTACCTACCTATTAGTAATTTAACAAGTCAATTATAAAGTTTAAAAAACCCGACTGTGGTTTTTTCGGTGTCAGCCACTCCGACAAACCACAAATGAGACGAATCATAATCCGTCCGTGTGGGCTGAAATAGAATTACATATAAATGCGTGCATTGACGTATCTACGTACGCTCGAATAACACAACTATCCTTGGCAGTAGGGCAGAATAGAAAATGCTAAAACATTTGGGGAAGTATAGTTTCTTCTGTGACGAGTTCTAGTTTGAGCTAAATATCTTGGAGATTACTTCTGAAATGTCCATCAAACATACGAGAAATGATGTGTCGACCAACATGCCAATACCCACATGCCATGCCATGCCATGTGGCTTTCAAAAAAAACACACACACTAAAATCAATTCGGGAGCTACGATGTCTCAGGCAGACACACACACATAGACACTCGTATATAAATACGTGAAACTTGTAACAGTCCCATTTTGTGTCACTTCGTAGAAAGCTGTAATTTGGTCTTCTTCCTAGCGATTTTCCGGCTTATGTCACGGCTCATGTAGGGGCTCTCACTCTACATGAGCCATGAGCTTTAGCAACTAATCCCAAGTTTTATAAAATAAATATTTTCGGAAAGAATCCCTCCGTTGTGTTTGTTAAACGGCAGTTCACAAAACAATCAGCATTTATGTACAATAAAATAAATGAGAAAACAAATATTTACCCGCCACTATGTTTCGAGAGTAAAAAGGCCGTAACTATTTAATTGGATACAGAGTTTTTTAATTACGCGAGGAAACTGAAAAATCCTATACCGAACCACATAAAAATGTCTAGTTCTATACATACACACAGTCACACACAATTAACGTAGAAGTGGCCCTAAGTGTAACTTACCTAGCTATTGAGGCATTGTACCTAGGATGCTGGCGGCAGTGGCCAGTCACATCATCCAGACGTTTCGCGATTTCTAAAAAAAAATTGCATGCGCTGGGTGAGACCCCACGGACCCAGAGTTTAGACCCCAAATGGTACAAAATAGTAAGTATTAGTAACCTCTGCCCAGGTTCTTACGTTTATTGCCTGATTTTTTGTTCATTTTACTTTAATATAACAAAATTGACTGTTTCCTATAGAGGAGCGAGACTTCCTGAAACAGGTATACTTACTTAAAAGGAGGTCTCAACCTGTCTGTCAATGCGTTGAAAACTTTTAAAGAAATAAAATATTTTCGTTTTCATTTATCATTTTCATTAAGTACCTATAAAAAACGGCAAAAAACATATTTGTTGTATGGGAGCCCCTTTGATATTTATTTTATTCTGTTTTTACTATTTGTTGTTATAGTGGCAACAGAAATACATCTCCTGTGGAAATTTGAACTGTCTAACTATCACGGTTTATGAGATACATCCTGATGACAGACGGATGGACGGACGGACGGACGGACAGCAGTGGAATCTTAGTAATAGGGTCCCGTTTTACGCTTGGAGTGCATAACCCTACAAGAAATAAAATATTTTCATTTATCATTTTCATTACCTATAAAAAACGGCAAAAAAACATGTTTGTTGTATGGGAGTCCCTTTTATATTTATTTTATTCTGTTTTTACTACTTATTTGTTGTTATAGTGGCAAGAGAAATACATCTCTTGTGGAAATTTGAATTGTCTAACTATCACGGTTCATGAGATACACCCTGATGACAGACGGATTGACGGACGGACGGACAGCAGCGGAATCTTAGTAATAGGGTCCCGTTTTATGCTTGGAGTGCATAACCCTACAAGAAATAAAATATTTACGTTTTCATTTATCATTTTCATTACCTATAAAACCGGCCAAGAGCATGTCGGGCCATGTTCAGTGTAGGGTTCCGCAGTTTACTGTGCGTCACAATAGGCAACCTTAAAAAGTGTTTTAATAGATGCCATGCTCAATATGCTTATTGATGATCCTTTCGATCACACCCGTCCCGACCCCATCAACTCCGGAAACACAGTGCCATCTCTCGGGCAATTGGGTTACTAATTTACACAAACTAGACGGGTTATGTATGGCTTCCTCGGGTTTTTGGGACGTAACTTTAGATCACGTGAATCGATTTGAATCATTTTTTTCTTTTTAAAAGGAAGATACGTGCGGGATGATAAATTAAGTACTCAAGATAAAAGAAGTGTTTGCATATACAGTTAAATTAAAAACTTAACTAATTCCAAAATTATTTTGTACAATTTTTCAAAAACTTTTCAATTAATCAAGTTCAAAATAATTTTCCAAAATAGGTCTTATGAAGTTCTACTTTTGTAATTTTTTTCATATTTTTTTAACTTATAGTTCAAAAGTTAGAGGGGGAGGACACATTTTTTTAAACTTCTAGAGCGATTATTTCCGAAAATATTGACTTTATCAAAAACTGGTCTTACTAAACCCTCATTATTTTACAAATACCTATCCAATGATATGCCACACTCTAGGAGGTACTCTAAAAAAGAAATTATAACCACTTTTTATTTTACCACTTTGTTGGCGTGACCAATATACATATTCGTACAAAATTACAGCTTTCTAGTACTTACAGTCACTGAGATTATCCGCGGACGGACGGACGGACGGACGGACAGACAGACAGACAGAGCGAAACTATAACGGTTCCTAGTTGACTACAGAACCCTAAAAAAACCGCAAAAAAAACATGTTTGTTGCATGGGAGCCCCTTTTATATTTATTTTATTCTGTTTTTACCATTTGTTGTTATAGCGGCAACATAAATATATCTCCTGTGGAAATTTGAACTGTCTAACTATCACGGTTCATGAGATACACCCTGATGACAGACGGATGGACGGACGGACGGACAGCAGCGGAATCTTAGTAATAGGGTTCCGTTTTACGCTTGGAGTGCATAACCCTAAAAAGGACAGTAGGGGGTTTAGGGGTCCGTAAAAAAATGAAAAAGTAGAGCTTTATAAAAACTATCATCGTCAGTTCTCCTTGTGCTATTCTTCCGTTTTATCTAAATTGCCTTCAATACGTCACATTGTAGTTATTCCTAATGAGTTTTATCTAAGTGTGCGTTCTAACAGCTAGTAAATACTATATTAACACAAAAAATACTATAAATATGCCTATAAATATTCGAATGTTGACCTGATGACAATCGCCGAATAATCAATTAGCGAACATATATAATAAAGTAAAATTATACTCCACGAACTCTTCTTGAAGTTTATAAAAAATTTAATCTCAATTTGATGATGATCAGGCATTACGTAACTTGTCTGTATCAAAGTGAAAGATCAGTTTTAAGTATCATTTTAGGCATAGCTGGGCATTAACTCGTTAATCCGTTAATCGTTAATTAACGAAGTTAACATTTTCATTAACGGATTAACTTTTAAGTTAACTTTAGAATATGTTAACGGAATCATTAACTTCCGTTAAGTATTCCCAAGTCCGTTAATCGTTAATCCAGTTCAAAATACTTACCAAAAAGATACCGCACATACCGCGCCACGCGGCAAAAAACCTATTTCCACCCGACTTTCCGAGAGACTCGAGCATTTTTCTTTACGAAAACCATCAATTTGGTGGAGTGGAGCTGATGATGGAGCCCAGGGATGACAAAGTGGAACTGTCTGTTAATTCCCATCCTATTTGAGACATTCATATTTTGAATTCATGGAATTCATGAAGTAATTAAAGAACTCCTCAAATTTTAACGGCACATGCATTATGATTTGAGGGTTTCCTTATGAACTGGAAAAATCTTTTGGGGGTCACCAACATTTTGGTGGAGTGTACCTGATGATGAAGACCAGGGATGGCAAAGTGGAATTGGTCGGTAAACACACACATTCATCTTTTTGATTTGATTTATATTCTGAGTAGCTTTCCGCCCGCGACTTCGTCCGCGTATAATAGGGTTCTTCCTACAGATTTTCATACCTTGTTTTATCTTTTTAAAATGTGACTTGATATAACCTACACATATATAATACAAATATGTATTTTCTATTGCGTTTACGTTTAAGTTTTTATTAGGTAGATGTTGGCAACAGGCGGTATTATCGCTAAAAGGCAACATTTGTCTCTTACAGACAACCATCCGGTTAAATAGCATAAATGATTACCTACATACTTGAATAACAAAATTGAGTTGAAGTCTATGGATACAAAAGAAAACTTTCCGCCATTGAAACTTTCAACACTCTTTTCACCTCTTTATGGGTGGAATTTCCAAAAAAACCATGAAACCAGTTTTCTTTTATTTTAATAAGGAATCGATGCATAAAGTTTCAAATCTCTAGCTCAAAAAAATCTTTATTTCCCCGCTTCATCAATTTTCAACCCCGTTTTACCCCCTTAGGAGTACAATTTTCCAAAACTATGAAAACCCTTTTCTTTTGTTCTAATAAAGAGTTTCACAAAGTTTCAAGCCTCTAGCTCAAAAAGAATCTCCTTTTCCATACAAACGTTTAACCCCTTAGCAAACAACTTTTTTATATTTTAATAATGAACAGTCTTTGCACAAAGTTTCAAGTCTCTAGCTCAAAAAAAAATACCATTTTCAAACAAACTTTCAACCCCCTTCCTAACCCTTTAGAAGTTGAATTTTCCAAAACTATGAAAACACTTTTCTTTAAATTGCAACGGTTAACACTCACGTATTTTTATCATAATAGGCGTCAGGACGTAAGGCATTCGGCAGTAGCGGAACATACTTGCGGTACGGACGCGACGCATTTCATTCGGTTCGATAAAGTGAAGTTGTTGGCACGGGAAAAATGTTATGTGCCACGCAAGATCCGTGAGGCCATTGAAATCGGACGTCGCCCTAATTTCAACCGCGACGGAGGTTGGGCTCTGCCACCAGCTTGGAAACCAGTGCTTCCTAGCGGGAACGTGAATTTGTGTGGTGACGATTTGGTGGACACGGTTAGTTCGGTGTGCTTGTCGTTGATCCCGTCAGACGATCCGACAATTCAGACTCCCGCAACGACGGCGCCGGATTGCGCGAATCACCCCGCTTCCGCTTCCTCCCGCGCGAACCGTTACCTACGCCGGGCTTGGGCAGCGAAGGTGATAACAACACTCTGTCTGTCCGACGATGTCTGCCCGACGCAGACGAATCATGTCACGCCTATTGTGATAAAAATACGTGAGTGTTAGCCGTTGCAATTTAATATCAATATGACTCACGAAAGTTTAAATTATACACTTTTCTTTGATTTAAATAAAAAGTTTTTACAAAAACATTCAAGCTCAAAAATAATCTCCATTTTTATACAAAGGTTTTACCCCCTTTTCACCCCCTTAATTTCCAAAACCCATGAAAACACGTTTCTTAAATTGTAATAAAGAGTCTTTACACAAAGTTTCAAGACTTTAGCTAAAAAAAACCATTCTCAAACAAACTTTCAACCCCCTTTTTAGTTTTTACCCCTTTAGGAGTAGAATTTCCAAAAACCATTAAATCATTTTTCTTTAATTGTAATAAAGAGTCTTTACACAAAGTTTCAAGTCTCTAGCTCAAAATAAATTCCATTGTCATAAAAACTTTCTACCCCTTTTTTACCCCCATAGGGGTTGAATTTTCCAAAACTATGAAAAGACTTTTCTTTAATTCTAATAAGGAGTCTTTACACAAAGTTTCAAGTATCTAGCTCAAAACAAAATTCTATTCCTATACAAACTTTCAACCCCCTTTGTACTCCTTTAGAGGTAGAATTTCCAAAAACCATGAAAATGATTTTCTTCATTTGTAATTAAAAGTCTTAACACAAAGTTTCAAGTCTCTAGCTCAAAACAAAATTCCATTCCTATAAAAACTTTCAACCCCTTTTTTACCCCTTTATAGGTAAAATTTAAAAAAACCATGAAAACACTTTTCTTCAATTGTAATACAGAGTTTTAAAACAAAGTTTTAAGTCTCTAGCTCAAAACAAAATTATATTCCTATACAAACTTTCAACCCCCTTTTTACCTCTTTAGAGGTGGAATTTCCAAAAACCATGAAAACAGTTTTCTTAAATTGTAATTAAAAGTCTTTACACAAAGTTTCAAGTCTCTAGCTCAAAAATAAATCCCATTCTCATACAAACTTTCTACCCCTTTTTTACCCCCATTGGGGTTGAATTTCCAAAAACCATGAAAACACTTTTCTTTAATTATAATAAGGAGTCTTAACACAAAGTTTCAAGTCTGTAGCTCAAAACAAAATTACATTCCTATAAAAACTTTCAACCCCCTTTTTACCCCTTTATAGGTGGAATTTTCAAAAACCATGAAAACACTTTTCTTCAATTGTAATACAGAGCTTTAAAACAAAGTTTCAAGTCTCTAGCTCAAAACAAAATTCTATTCCAATACAAACTTTCAACCCCCTTTTTACCTCTTTAGAGGTGGAATTTCCAAAAACCATGAAAACAATTTTCCTAAATTGTAATTAAAAGTCTTTACACAAAGTTTCAAGTTTCTAGCTCAAAATTAAATCCCATTCTCATACAAACTTTCTACCCCTTTTTTACCCCCATTGGGGTTGAATTTCCAAAAACCATGAAAACACTTTTCTTTAATTATAATAAGGAGTCTTAACACAAAGTTTCAAGTCTCTATCTCAAAACAAAATTACATTCCTATAAAAACTTTCAACCCCCTTTTTACCCCTTTATAGGTGGAATTTCCAAAAACCATGAAAATACTTTTCTTCAATTGTAATAGAGAGTTTAAAAACAAAGTTTCAAGTCTGTAGCTTAAAACAACAATCTATTCCTTTACAAACTTTCAACCCCCTTTTTACCCCTTTAGAGGTAGAATTTCTAAAAACCATGAAAACAGTTTTCTTCAATTGTAATTAAAAGTCTTTACACAAAGTTTCAAGTTTCTAGCTCAAAAATAAATTCCATTCTTATACAATCTTTCTACCCCTTTTTTAACCCCCATAGGCGTTGAATTTTTCAAAACTATGAAAACACTTTTCTTTAATTATAATAAGGATTCTTAATACTAAGTTTCAAGTAGCTCAAAACAAAATTCTATTCCTATACAAACTTTCAACCCCCTTTTTACCCCTTTAGAGGTGGAATTTCCAAAAACCTTGAAAACATTTTTCTTCAATTGTAATACAGAGTTTTAAAACAAAGTTTCAAGTCTCTAGCTCAAAACAAAATTCTATTCCTATACAAACTTTCAACCCCCTTTTTACCCCTTTAGAGGTGGAATTTCCAAAAACCACGAAAACAGTTTTCTTCAATTGTAATTAAAAGTCTTTACACAAAGTTTCAAGTCTCTAGCTCAAAAAAAAATTCCATTTCTATACAAACTTTCAACTCCCTTTTCATCCCCTTAGGGGTAGAATTTCCAAAAATCCGTCCTTATCTCTCGCCTACGTACTAAAAGGAAGCTTTGGTAAAAATTTCAAGTTTCTAGTCCTAGCCGTTTCGGCTGTGCGTTGATCGTAGATGAGGACAACCTCTTTTATATATATAGATGATGGAGTTCTCGAGAAATTCAGACAACCTTCAAATTTGAACGGCACGTCCAACGTGATTGGAGAGTTTTCATAATTAGTTGGGGTATTTTCTTAATCAAGCCATCAATTTGCTGCAGTGGACCTGATTTTGATCACCAGGGATGGCATATTGAAACTGCTCGATAATTTCTAGCTCTGTCCTCCAACTTGTGACATTGTTATTTTGTCTGTGACCTCGGAGGTCTACAAGATAGTTGCATTTGATGTTACTTCAGATCAAATGATGGAAGCCATGAGACATTAAGAAAACTGAATTTTCAAAGGTACTCGGATGGTAAATTGGATATTTTTGAAGGAAACTGATTAACTATAAGTTGTAGGTCACTAACTCAAAGATGCCCTTTTTACCACGTTTTAACGGATTAACGATTAACGTTAACTTCCGTTAAGTCTTCCGAAAAGTAGCGCTTTAACGATTAACGAAGTTAACTTTTTTTGTAACGGATTAGCGGTTAACGAAGTTAACTATTTGATTAACGGTGCCCAGCTCTGATTTTAGGTACCATACAATACACCGTAAGTAAATATATTTTCCCCTCACTAGCTCGGAAAACGCTGTTTTGTCCTTTAAAACTAGCGTGGAAAAACGCATTTTATCCACATGTGGGGAAAGTAATTTGACCTTGCTCTAATTCTTATCACTTACCACCTGTCCAGTATAAGTGAGTCCTATATGGCCATAGTAATTATGCTCAAATATGGTCACGCATTGAATTGGTCAAGTATTATCCCGCACTTGGTAAGCTGTTGGCAATATCTAAGTAAGTACCAAGAGCGTACTCTATAACAAATTTTGAAATTGAATTTTGAATGGTTTCTTAAAGATAACTTACATGTGGATAAGATTTGTAATCCTATGTAGCCTTTATTTTCCTCGCGATAGTGAGGGAAAAAATATTGTATTACACTCGGAGGCAAACTTTGTTCAACTCTCGTGCCTTGAGACCCCCGTAAAGCTCAAGATTCCAGTTATTAAGCCACTCGCTACGCTCGTGGCTCAATTATGGAATCTTTCGCTTCCTCGGGTCTCAATATAAGCCTGAGAGTTAAACAACAACTTTGCCCCCTTGTATAATAAATAACTATTGTTTCCAAATTAATTTAAGGCAGGCATTGCATTCCTATACGCTTCTATAATACTCGTACGTATGGAATAATCCTTATTACTATTATTTAACCAGAATTTAAACCACAGTAGTTTCACCTGTCCCGCGTTGTCTGTCTGTAATATAAGCAATTCTCGCAAGTTAAATTTGACCCGCTTCCCGCTTTCTATTTGGATTGGAGGCAGGCATATAAAATATATATTCCTCGTTATTCATATATAGGTATAGTATGAAAGCTTTTTTAACAATGATAAACTTAAACCGTTTACAAATTTTGCAAACAATAAAAACTCGTTTGTACTATCAGGTTCAAAAGTGCATACACAAATTATGAATGACTTCATTCATAAATTACCCCTGCACTTTTAAACGTGACTTATAAGTACCTTAAATAACTTAAATATATAGATTTTTTGTACCTGGGGGCCTAGAGTTATTTTCATATTCAGCTCTTCTCGGTGTATAATCTGTAACAATAGGATAAGTTTTAGACATTTTGGTTCACATAGGTACTTAAGAGTAAATAATGAAAACATTTATACTTACCAGGTAAAAGGAGCGTCGGCACGGCACCTGGGCTCAGCCGCCGAGTCCACGTCTGATATTTCAGTTCGAAATGAGCGTGGCACACTCGGCGGCGTTTATAGACGTAGTGGTGTTCCAGCTGGGCCACATTAGGTCCTATTGCTAGGACCCAATTGAGGAATCGCTCTTTTTCTTTTTCCGGGTTCGGAAAGGAGTGCAACGTTAAGTCGTCATAGCCTGAAAACCATGATTATGATAGAACATTTGAGTCTTATTAAGTATGTTTTTACAATACATATATAACTGGATGAACACGATTAATCCGTTTTAAAGTGTTTAATTTCTTTGGACTTAGGTTGTACCGTGGGCCTTAAGAAGATATACAGGTTGCTCTGTTAGATGGAAATATACATGAATATTCGAATATTAAATAATTTGAGGCGCACATCACGTCGCGCGCGCGACGAATTAGCCGCGCACAACTCCTACTTCACGTTGCTGAGGTGCTACTGATAGGTACAGGTACATGCCTTATAGTAACTATGTATCCTGACCCAAAGGTACGAGCATTATTTACCTAATGCTTAATACAAAATATGTGTTCAAAAGTGTAGACAATACTAAAGACAAAATACTTACGAGATTTACCACACCCCGGAACACAGCAAGCCTTTTCCGAGGTGGCCATTTTTAATTCAATTTCTTGAAATAGTTTTCCAACACGCAGCAAAATAAATCGTGAGGCAAAACACAATGACAAATGATGACAATCATGACATTTGTCACGATTTCTTTTATTATATGGCGAATCGGCGTTTCTAAGAATAAGGTCGGAATACTAAAATAAAAAAGCGAAAAATTAATTTGTTTTATTTAAGTAAATAGTCAGAAAACTCTAGAAAAATAAAAACAGTGAGTTTTATCACAGTAACTTTAATAACTATAAGGTTTCATAATAATCCAAGGGGAAAATTGAGATGAAACCTTCAGCGTCCAACGCCCTCCCCGCTCTCCTATCTTAGATGGCAGACTTGGTAGTGATTCTGCCTGCGAAGTGGAGGTCCCGGGTTCGAATCCTGCTGACGGCAATCATTTTTGTATTTTTTTCACGAATATTTGTTACAGACTTATGGATGTTTTCAAAGTATATAAGCATGTCTTCAACTATTAACATATATATATCGCCACCTCGGACTCATAGTACAAGCTTTGCTTAGTTTGTGCCTAGGTTGATGATGGTGGTGTGTAAGATTGTCCAAAAACATATTTTTATTTTTTATTCGTGTTTTTCTAGACGGAAGCTTTATTTTAAAATAGAAAACATATATGCTAAACAAACAATTACTGAAAATTCTTCCCAGATCGGTACTCTTAGCGACATCTGACGGTGAGTGCATTTATTAGTGCTCCCATACTTCATGGCCATTGCTTTAAGTGAAAGACCCCTGGTATGAAGAGTATGAACGACAGTCATACGTCATGATGCATGTCAGCTATTTTTTTGTTTTTTAAGTGGCAACTTAAATCGGCTATCAGTTATCAGTACAGAGTATAGATACCTACTCTTTAAATACTTATAAAAGTAATAAATGATAACGGGTAGGTAACTAATTAACTGTTACAAATACTAAGTAAGTACATTACTCGTAAGTTGATATTTTTTTTGTAAATCTTACCTTGCCCCTAAAGTCTTAACTGCCCGCTGGAGTGCTACGTTAATAACCATGCAAATGCAAATGATAATGAAAGACGATTTGCAAACGAAAACAAACGAAAAGTTACACGAATCGGCGAAAGATATTGTATTATGTGTCTCCGGTTATTATTTCAGTAAACTTATCGGATACCTGTAGACATTTTCGAACACAAACTCGAAACCTTAACCGTGCCTGCGCATATCTACATTACAAATCCTGTACATATGAACTTAGTCATTTTAGCAAAAATAAGTTTACGATAAAGTAAGAGGGGGCATACTGTCTTTTTCATATGCTCGTATTGCTACTCGGAAAAGAAGGGAGGCGTAACCAGAGCGGAGCGGGGGATCAGGCCCCTATTCTTGCAGGCGGCAACCTAGCTCCCTGAGAAAGCTTTTACCCTCTGCGCACCAGCAATCTGGGGCCTTAACTATATGATGTCTTAACGCGATTCAGTTTAGGTTCAGCTTAGGCTCAGTTGTATGGGAGCGACTCAGTTTAGGTCGTCAACTGAATCGTGTTAAGACGTCGTTGTAATGCCCCTGAAGTCTCAACAAGGGGATAAATAAGTAGCCGGAAAGCGCTTTGTATTTCTCTCTTTTTGAAGACGCGGCATGCTCAGCAGCCGCTCCTGCCGGTCGCATTGTGCGGTTATATAAGGTGCGAGGGGCAAAAGTTCTGAAGCATGTGGCGTCCCAAAGCAAATGGGTAATTGCAAACTTATTAGCTACAAATCGCTCACTTAATACATTCTCATATTGTACAACTAAATGGAGAGATAAAATATTTGTAATCTGTTATTCGATACCTAAGTAGGAAGTCTAAAAACTACCTAACTGAAGTAGGTCGATTTCATAAAGAAAAAGGGACGAAGGCCTTAAACATGTATAGAATTATTTTAATAAATAATTTAGATAGTTTTATTAAAACTTTCAGTTAAGCCATATTCGGCCTAAGAAGGGATGAATAGGACCAAGACACAATGCGTTGATTCTTGACGTCTTTTGTTATTTATCAAGCTTGCTCCAGATTTAGGGTAACAACTCGTACAAAAAATATACAGCTGTAAACTTGCAAACCTTGTTTTGAAAATGTCGTATGTACACGTTTATCACTGCTAACTTAAGACATTTTGTAAAAAAATATCATAATTGCGACTCAGATGCGTTTGTGAGACCTTGGTCGTAACAATTGTTTTCTTTTGTATTTGTGAATGGCAGGATATTCTTTAAAGGGAACTATGGTCGTTATAAGATCGTGAATCGATTACTCATGGACCGTTTTCGACAAAGCTAGTTTGCGTATTTTCTAAAAAGTGCGAGAATTTATTTTATTTATTACAGTAGGTATGAACTTAAGATAAGCACGAGCTCCCTTTTAGTGAGTTAGACTCCCTCCCTCCCTCATCATTCATTCTCTTTAGGATTATGTCTGATTTGACTAATTAATTTTTGTTCATTAGTAATACAGCGTTACTTGTACTAGTACTTACCAACTAAACATAGAAAAATATAAACTTATTAACAAAAAATAAAACCGACCTCAAATTTTTTAAAATAAATGAATTTTTTTAGTGCTCTAGGTTCGGAAAGGATCAGTAATTAAAAAAAAATAGGTGACACCACATAGCGCTACCAACTGGTATGATCCAATTAATTGACTGTCTGTACCTATAGCTGAAAGACACTACGAATTTACCCTGATAAACTGAGGCCTTCACATTTCTAAGAAGAAGTTTACTTTGTAAGTTAGTAAGTCAAAAGCATGCTTGTACGTGCTTTGATAAGATCACTAAATTAGGTACCTACAAGTTTAGTTTCTTCACTCTAGTTACGGTCAGCTGCAGAGATAACGAACCCATACCTACGACCTACGAGTAGAATGTTTGTACCTATGAATATTTAATACCAACCAGAACTTAGGTTCTAATGTCATGACCTTTCAGATTCAGGATTGTATATTTTACAAAAGGTTATGTTCATACTTTTAGAAAATATAATAAAGCCAACTTATCACATTTCCCAAGCAGGTTTAACCGTCGCGCCCTGTGAGGGAATGGGGGTAAAGGTCTCCCTTATTAATTTTAATGAAGCAAGTAGGTTAAGCGCTCGTTGGCATTATCAAGAGCTTCAGCATTTAAGCTAAATTGCGTACCTAAGGTTTAACATTCTGCTTTATAAATTATAAAGGTTCGATTTTAACAAGCAAATTGTAGTGCTGTTTATGTGGTAAAGTAGGTGATGAGAATAGATAGATATATCCTCTGTTTTGTACAATAGCGTTTTATTATTATTATGTATTTTCTTTAAGTTAAATTATCTCTCCCTCCAGTCGGCGGAAATTTTATTTAGAGCAAGAATTCGCGTATAGAATTCTGCAAGTGTTAGTCCTAAGAATAACTAGATACAAAATGTGATGCCTCATGAGTCAAATTACTAATGAGGAGAAATATGTGACCAATCAGACATACCTACTTGACGTACACATACATATCTTACATCTGCAAATTTTGTGCATTGGTTTAGAAGTCCTAACAGATTATCATACATGCAATATGAATAATCGGTATTATACCTACATAGATGCATGGACCAGAAACTCCTTCTATTGAAGTCAGTTAATAGAATTTCTCAATCTTTATCGAAAGGGCACGTGGAGTTCTCAATTGTGTCGGACGTATTGTGATGGCATTGTCGGCCGCTGCAGCTTGGGTCAGTTATGGGAACAAACCGTGACTGCTCCGATATTTATGGGAATCAATGTGAGACGATTGTTACAGTACGTAACAATAACAAAGATTATGAGTGCTTGCTTGCTTCAGCCTAAATAAATATCGCAGCTGGGTTCAGTGACGTCTATAAATATCTATACACTTCGGATTTCGGACTTACTACCGGGGAAGAAGGTTCAAAATTAAATACAGGTGTATATAATATTTATGAAGCAGACCGTGCAGGTTGTCTCATGCACGAGAGGTATTTGGACTATATTAGGTACAATGGCGTTCCGTAGGTGTCCATGCACTTTTGTACGCGATAGTACGTTGTTGTTGCGTTAGCAACTCAAAGCAACTGCTGACAACTTCAAAAGAACCTTTGAATTTCTTCAAGGATATGCAGATATTCTCACGATGTTTTATAATACCTACCCACTTCGGCCTCTCATAGGAAGTTAGTTGTATAATCAAATGACAATGCCTGCGATGAGTTGCCTTGTACTTCACACTTGTAAACTGGGTAATTTTTGCTATGTTCGTCTGTCCCAAATACGATACCTCTATTATGGAAATATAATGCTAGTAAGTGTAGGTAGGTATTGGTGCTATCTATTGTAAATTATTGTTGCAGCAACAAACAATCTGTTCGTAACTATCGGAACATCGGGGTAATTGAAGTACCTACTTAATATTAGGGGTAGTTCCTTTTAAGCTAATAGGGGTCCCAGCGCACGCAAGTTTTTCGTAGAAATCGCGAAACGTCTGGTTGATGTTACTGGTGACCGAGCTGGCTTCCTCGCACAACGTATCAGCATTGCGATACAACGAGGAAATGCCGCCAGCATCTAGCTGGGCATTAACTCGTTAATCCGTTAATCGTTAATTAACGAAGTTAACATTTTCATTAACGGATTAACTTTTAAGTTAACTTTAGAATTCGTTAACGGAATCATTAACTTCCGTTAAGTTTTCCCAAGTCCGTTAATCGTTAATCCAGTTCCAAAATACTTACCAAGAAGATACCGCACATACCGCGCCACGCGGCAAAAAACCTGTTTCCACCCGACTACAGATTTACAAAACAGATGAATTTCTCAATTCATGTGAATTTTTTATTATTATTATTTTTTATTTTCATGTTTCATACGTCAGAACTCCGTCAATACTGAACCGATTTTAAATTATCCATGGTGGGTGCAGATTGGTCACATTTTTTCAGATTTCATTACTGATGATCGGATCCATGAGAGATTGAGGGAACTCTTCAAATTTAATAGGCTTATGCATGATGATTTGAGTATTTTCTTAAGAAACCCGAGCATTTTTTTACGAAAACCATCAATTTGGTGGAGTCGAGCTGATGATGGAGCCCAGGGATGCCAAAGTGGAACTGTCTGTTAATTCCCATGCTATTTGAGACATTCATATTTTGAATTCAGGGAATTCAAGAACTCAAATTTTAACGGCACATACATTATGATGTGTCCTTATAAACTTGAAAATTTTTTTGGGAGTTACCAACATTTTGGTGGAGTGTACCTGATGATGAAGACCAGGGATGGCAAAGTGGAATTGGTCGGTAAACTCAGGCATTCATCTTTTCGATTTGATTTATATTTTGATGATGGAGTTCTTGAGAAATTCAGACAACCTTCAAATTTGAACGGCCAACGTGATTGGAGGGTTTTCATATCATTGTCATTTTAGTTGGGGTATTTTCTTAATCAAGCCATCAATTTGCTGCAGTGGACCTGATTTTGAACACCAGGGATGGCATATTGAAACTGCTCGATAATTTCTAGCTCTGTCCTCCAACTTGAGACATTGACATTACTCGGATTGTAAATTAGATATTTTTGAAGGAAACTGATTAACTATAAGTTGTAGATCACTAACTTAAAGAGGCCCTTTTTACCACGTGTTAACGGATTAACGATTAACGTTAACTTCCGTTAAGTCTTCCAAAATGTAGCGCTTTAACGATTAACGAAGTTAACTTTTTTTGTAACGGATTAGCGATTAACGAAGTTAACTATTTGATTAACGGTGCCCAGCTCTGATCCTAGGTACAAATGCCTCAAGGACCTATTTTAGATTCAAGGTAGGTAGAGGTAGGTAGTTAGGTAAGTTACACTTACTGTAGGTATATATTTTGAAAATATTTTTTATTATGATTAGGTACTTATAGAGATAATATCTGTAATTGGTAAAGCTAGTTTAATATAATAAAGTTATTAAATAACTGATGAATAAAGTTAGTCTTTAATAGTTATATAGTACTTATAATAGAGACACGATTAGTTTCTGCATTAACTAATAACACTAATTTGCCAATGTCCCGATAGAATATTTCTACTGTAATCTTTTCTTGACGTTTCGAACGTTCCGTGGAGTCATTTTGCTACCAAAAATGTCCAGCTTCCTTAATATAATGTGCAAAAATAGAGCGAGCTTGAATCAATATTCAGTGTGTCTGCCAAATCGTTTTCTGCTCGGAAAATGCGCCGCAACTAGGTCTGTTTGTCTGGCTGAAAGTTACAGTTGCAAGATCAGGTCTGACCCCATCAACACAGCCGGCGAGCCTCCGAGACTTGAGTGAATGCAAAATAACGATCTCCGGCGAGAACCTCCGAGCACGCCGCGAGGTTATAAATATGGGCCCGTCGGGACACCACCTCTCAGTCCGTACGAACCCGCCCGTCGAGCGCACGCCCCGCGGCTCTCGCTACCGGTAACGTCAACATCCAAGGCAAACAACCTTTGTTATGTGAACTTGTGTCTCGTCCAACTCAAAACAGTGATATGCCGACCGATATAATGTCAGTCTCGTGTCGCGCCGAGCGCTTCGGCCAAAGTTACGCCAAGAAATCCTGCGACGCGGAGGTCAAGTCCGGCTTCGTGGTCCTCTCTGGGCTCGGGAGGATACGACAGGACGTCAGAGTGGTGGTGTACAGAACATCTTTAGAGCACTTCGCCGTGATTTACCCTAGGAAGCGTCTATCGAAGCCCATAAGTGTCGTCAACCTGAGGAACACGTCTGTCGAACGCGCGGACTCAGAAATGGGTCTAGTCGTCCGGCAAAAAGGTTACGATAATGCGATTTCGGCGAAGTTTTTGTGTGCAGAACGAGACGTGGACTCCTGGATAACGGCGCTGAGTGTGCGAGTGTCGCCGTGCCAGCAGCAGTCGAGCCTGCCGGTGCTCATCGAGGAGGAAGCCTTCGACAATTGAATATAAGACTAAACCTTGTTGTTGGTAATTTCATACCGCTGCGGCGGCGGACCGAATCGCGCTGGTTGCATCACGACATCGATTATCCGGATATTTCGGTCTGACGGATAATGTTTAGCACTAGGCGAGAAACGAGGTTATGTTTGTTTTGCAAGATCGAAAGTGAAAGCTCGTTTTTTGCGGGCGCAATGAAAGTGTTCTTAATCATTGCGTACACGCGTGTCGCATGACTCACGGGTCGCATTGTGTCGAACAATCTCCGACGTTGGGAAACATTTTTAATGTGAGAATCCTCACTCCCTGAGAATATTACTGCCTACAAGTGAGTCACGGCCAAAATACAATGAATTCCTTAAAGTTGTTGTTAATAACTAAAAAACAGGTGTTGCAACCTACTTCTAATGTCCTTAAAAATTTGTAAGTAGTATTTTTATGGGTAAACGAACTTAATGTATATGTAAGTAGGATTTAAAAAAAACTATCTGCTTAGGTACTTATTTGTCACGGAGCTTAAATACTTAATAGGATAATAAGTACCTACCTAATTAAGTTGAACCGATGTTGAATTAAACAACGTTCTGTCGGCTTTCATTTTCTAATAACTATGGGTAGTTTTAGTTATAATGAATTGCCAAAGCTTGTAAAGTGTAGTCATTATCATTATCATATTTTAAAATCAAGAAGATTAAACCAATTCCATTGTTTAAGTACATCACACACATCACATTAACTCATTTTTTTTCTTTTTTGTTTATCTGTTCTAATTTAATTGCATGATCCACATTTTAAACGGACTGCAACTCAAGTTTTGAATTTTTTACAGAATGTCATTTAAAACATTGTACCTATTCATTGCACAGGGGTACATAAAAGTTACCAGGGCCTATACCATCAAAGCTGCATATTTATCAGCTACACCGACAAAAGTTTACTCTTAAATGTATGAATGAAGTGTACCAATAGGCAACAAAGCTGTGGTCTGACATGCCAGCGAGCGCAGTAACAGTAGGACAAAAAAAACTATATCCATCCCTTTTTTCGGGGTGGTAATACTAGCGTAAGAAAAAGACAGCGTGATGCTCTCTATCCTACTTGTTATTGCGCTCGCTGGCTTGGCTATATCTGCACGATCCTGACTTATAAGTTTCGTTTACGGCATTTACGCGGTTAGCACACCCATGTGGATCCTTAAACCACGACTAGAGAATGAGAGACTCGTACAGCCTCATAATGATGATGATGACATTCAGTCTTAGAATCGCAACTCAATCTTAGAATACAACACATACCTGCATTGTGCAAATATGAGAAGCCTTTCAGAAGGCCTAGTATAAAAATTGTACGACATTAACTCCTCGACCGCGTTAGCGTATCGGGAGTTCAAATTATGTTTGCCATTTATTTAAATCATCCGGCAACTTTCATATTTTGACCCCTCGATACGCTAACGCGGTCGAGGAGTTAATGCCGTACAACTTTTATACTAGACCTTCAGGTCTCAAGTACAAATTGGCTTCCAACTTCCAGTCGTAGTAAGACAAGTAAGTATTCCCATGAGATGTTGATATAACATCAGTTTTCGATTGTAATATTTACAACAAGAGATTAACCCTAAAATGAATTTGCCTTTAAATGGTATTGAACGCACAGCCTTGGAAATAGCTTCTCTCGCCGGTTACTTACCTGATTGAAACTACAAAAAATGTGCAACAAAACGTCTAATTGTGTTGAAAAAAGGTGCGTTTATCTTGCATTATACTTGTTAAATAGGTGTGGAAAGATAAAACATAATCCCGACTTGTAATTGTAAGGGCCAGGGTTAGCCACATCAGCGTTTTTTGTATGGAATTGGACAGCTTGACTCCGGGTTAGCGGCTAACCTTCGGTGTTGCAAGTGGATCTAAAAGAACTTATAGATTTGAAGATTATATCCTACAGATTAATCTCTTAGCTACTTGCGTCATCGAGGGCTAGCCACATAACCCGGAGATAAGCATATTTTTGGATGGAATTTTGCCTACCACGAACATCGAAAATTAGCATTGAAGAAAAACCTCTTTAACACTCCAATATGTAAGTGTGACAGAGATGGAGATACAAATCCACCATTGTTCGAGTTTCGTGGTATAGGTCCTGGATGGTGCAAGTGGGCCTTAGAGCTACTCGCGTCGTCGCAAGCGGATTTGACCAACTACCCGGTGTTAACCGGTAAATTCCGTACTTTTAAATGCCCGGATGCTGCATGTGGACCTAAGGGGTTTATGAAAATGATTACTTATTGACAAAGTCAACTTAAGTTTGAATTGACATCTGAGAAGATAAGATAAGTATGTTACGTTTTTTGCACTCGTATTTGAAACAATATGGACCCTGTAAGGGCACAGCGAACAATTACAAACAAGTCTTACTATCTACTTGTAACTTATAGTAAAGTACCTATACATTCAACTAATATTATTTTTGGCAATACACTAATTATGCGCAGTAATAAAAATAAGTAGATACTTTTTTAACTGAAAAAACCCTTGGTTAGCAACTCTATAAACTATAAACATTTGTTTATCCCATAATTTAATCATTTGTTTATTCCTTAAAATCAACATTTACAGTCTAGCTACCCGTGTTAACTATACAGGACAGAGTAAAAGTATATATACGAGTATATTATTATATATGTTACGTATTAATATGATGACTAACATAGTAATTCTTGAAGTCGAATTTAAATGTCTACCGTAACCGTAAGGATTTTAAACTTAGTAGATATGTGTTCCTGTAGCAACTGTCAATTCCTAAGACTAAAACGGGTCACATACAGGGTGACTTCGGGGTCGTGTAGCATGAGAACGAGGTATTACAAAATTAAAAGAAGAATCTGATGATCTTGTCCATTAACTTTTTAATGCCAATATTCAGAGGATCATCTCGTATAATTTGGTTACCCTACTCGATATGACGATCTGTTTTGGGTCTCACATTCCCTGTATGTCATGAGTCATAGAGTGACGATGGTTCTCTAAGTTTAAGATAATTTTACGTGAAAACTAAGAAAAATAAAAAAAGGTCTGTTTTGATTAAATACAGGTAGTATTTAATCAAAAAATATGATTGATAACTGTTGATTAGTTACAGCGTCAAGATAAGTGGTTCTGGATCACGATCCACAAGTCACCCTGTATATCTATTTCTCGTGTAACGATGTTATGTAAGTAGTTAAATATTGTCATTTGTTTTTCTATTTTGTAAATAGAGAACGTTAATGTGATACAGAAATGTGTGATTATTTTATACGTATAGTATACATCATTGTAGTATTTTAATAAATATATAAAGTTATAGAAGTGTTCGATTTATTAAAACTACCTAAGTACCTACTAACCTTCACCTGCGAGTGTTAAATTGCATAAATATAAAAATCATTACTACAAGCCCACAAGCTGTTAAGAACTATTGCTCATAGGAGATAAATATTAGGCGTTTGGCTGAACTGTAGAGTTTTATTCCCTGTGGACGATAGTAAACATCTTGTGGGTATGTAGTAATGATTTTTACAGTACATATGGTGCTATATTACCGCATTAGTGCGATAATGAGCACTTTATGTTTATGTGCCTATGTCAAAATTCAAAGGGGCCATATGTACTGTAAAATGTTGTACGGTACACGTGCTAATAGGTAATTCGCAACACGTGTCGATTTGAAACACTCCCTTCGGTCGTGTTTTAATTTATCACCACTGATTGCAAATTTCCTACTTTTCGCACTTGTGTCGTAATGTACTATTATCATATAGGTTAATAGAAAAGTCCATTTCATGTCGATAAATAAGGTACCATCCGTTAAAAATTGCATGGGCAGTTTATGAATCAATTCATTCATAAATTACACAGGCACTTTGGAACGCATGTGTACGTGAATAGGTGAGGGGTAAAGTAAGGTAGGCAAGGGGTAAGCAAATCAATCTTTACAGCCCTTAATATGCGTGACGTCAAAAAATATGCTTCCAATGACAAAAGTATAGGTAATTTTAACCAACTGTTGATTATATATGATATAAAGTTTTGATAAAATTTATTTTCAAAATATATTCAGTACGTGTAACTTACCTAACTACCTACCTTAAATCTAAAACAGGTCCTAGGATGCTGGCGGCATCTCCTCGTTGTATCGCATGCTAATACGTTGTGCGAGGAAGCCACGTTACCAGCTCTTCGGTCACCAGTAACATCAACCAGACGTTTCGCGATTTCTACGAAAAACTTGCGTGCGCCCCCATGGACCAAGAGTTTCGACCCCGAATGGTACAAAAAGGTACTCTCTGCCCACGCTCTTAAAAAAATTATATATGATATAAAGTATCTTAATTTTAGGTAGTCATAAGAGTAGTATTATTCCGTGTAATTATTTTTAGGTGAAAAAATCGTTTTTATTTTAAAATTCGGTAAATTTCGAGTGATTTTTGAAGTAATATTTCTCACTGTTAGCCCACAATAGCGCGGTTTAAGATAGTAAAGGAAGAAAATTTTACGATTTACTTTTAATCACACCGGAAAAGTACTAAATTCATGAGCGTTTCTAAAGGAATAAGGACTCTGGCGGCACGAAACAAGGAAATAAACGACACAGGTTTGCATGCAACTGTATTCGATAGCGAATGCGACGCTCGAAAATATGTCCGTCTCGTTCCTACCATTACTCTGGCAGGAGCGAGACGGACATACCCCCGAACGCCGCAGTCGCCATCGAATACAGTTGCATGCAAACTTATGGAAAGCACACAGGTCAACCATAATTTTACAAATGAAAAGCTCTTGTGATTGTGGTGTTTTTAGGGTTCCGTACATCAAAAGGAAAAACCGAACTCTTATAGGATCACTTCAGTCCGTCTGTCTGTCAAGACCCTTGATCTCAGGAACTCGTAGAGGTAGCAAGTTGAAAGCAATCAAAAGATACGGCCGTTAATGGCGTTAATATTATAATCATAATCATTTATTTGCAGCCATGGTATTACATAAGTTCTTAAAATAAAATAAGTACAGTCATGGACCCTACTAGGGCGTAGCAACTTACCGATGTAGGTAAATAATATATACGTTTTTCACTAAAATAGGTACATTATTCATATCTGTAATATATAGCTTACTCATACAATAACACTTTTCATATAAATCACCAGTTTGTTTTTTGTGGTGGTGTGGTGGGGGTGGCACTTAAGTATATTTAATTGTCCATAAATTCCAGTAGAGTGTAGGGGCATTCAGCTAGAAGGTACGTTTTAAGTTTATTTACAATGGACATCGCATTTCCCATACATTTTCAATAGGAATCAAAATTCAAAATGTACAGGGTACTTCCCTTTGACCTAGAATCACGTAATTTGGCAAAAAGCAAGAGCTCGTAGCACAAGTACAAGAAAAAATTCTGAAAACCGTATAATTGCCGCACACTGAGAGTTCCGTACCACCAGCGTTTTTAAGTACCTAGGGTTATTAGTGGGGGGGGGGGGGGGGGGATGATTGTAGTCGGAAAAGAGAAATCTTTTAAAATCAAAAATCAATCAATCAATTTTTAGTGATTTTTCGACGAATTTGTGACTTCAAAAGGAGTATAAGAAAGCTCGATTAGAACCATAAAACTGGCCAATTGCGAAAAGTAGTTAAGAAATTGTGTGCCTGCGGAAATATTTGTGCCAGAAGACCTATTAATCTCATCGTTATCGTTATCGTTATCGTTAACTGACGCCACCAGCCAGCCGTTCAGCTGCAAGGACGCGGAGGCGCTGGTCACACCAAGGAGGAAGGGACGGAGAGCCTAGTCGAGATTGCTCGAATGTACGTACCAGTACGGTCCGGGTCGGTCGGTCAGAGGCGTATAATTTGGCGGTTTAACAACCTCCGTCCGGACTTAACCGTCCGAGATGGGACGGGTATCCGGGCCTTCTTGCATATTCTCTCCATCGTCTGCCGCCTTGGCCTGCCCAACTGGCCCTCCTGCCCGAGACACCAGTGGGCCAAAAATACAGGTTGGGAGTGTAGGGCTTGTGCAGTTAAGGAGGGGAGTTGACGGGAGTGAGAACCAGACCGAATACTTGCATCGTGCCCAGTAATAGGGAAAGATAGATATATACATGTGTTGATATATACAAGAGGGATAGTGACTGCGGTTTAGTCGATTGACTTGATTTCAATCTTTGATGCATAGTTAGTTGGGTGCTTCATTCATTTTGCCCTGCCTGTGGTTGATTGGTCTCGTCTGGCTCAGACTCGGTGTCAGTCTCCGGTTGTTTGTAGATAGTTTCCACTTTCTTCTTGAATTTTTCTGTCCTGCGCTATATGTTTCCAGTATGTTTGGCTTTTTTTTTGTGTAGCGGGTATCATGGTCCAACGAGTCGAGCCATGTGAAAATTGGCCTGCCCACTTTTCTTTTGCTTTCCCTGTGTTCCAAGGCTGCGTGAAGGAGGTGTGGTTTAGGCCGTCGGAATATGTGGCTGTAGTAGAATAGCCTACGTACTTTAATAGTTTTCGTAATTGATTTTCCTTCTATGTGTTGTATTTTTCGTTTTGGCGGGCATTTGGAAACACCAAGCATCTCTTTCAAAATATACCATTCATACTTTCTAAGCCGTGACCTATTGCTCTTTGTGATTGTGAGGGCCATACATAAGCTTGACACCGTAGGTCATAGACGGTGCAATGACCATTTTGTATAATAACCTCGCTATTTTCCAGTCTATGTTGTATTTTTGTATAAACTTAGATAGTATTTTGGCATTCCGGATAGCCTTGTCGCATCTGGTTTTAATTGCGGTTCGTCTGTCATGACCGGCTGTTATGTAAGTGCCCAGGTACCTGATTGTCTCAATGGGCTTTATTGGTACTCTACCCAGGCTCCTTTGTTGTTGTTCCGCTACCGGAGGGCCAAATGGGTCCCTAATAATGAGTTTTGTTTTTGTTTCGTTAATGACGAGGCCTACTGTTTGTAAAAGGGTTTTTAGTTTACTTATTAGCCGGTCGAGTGTTTCTATGCAGTCACCTATCATAATGAGGTCGTCTGCGAACGATAAAATTAAAGGAAGGGTGATTTCATTGTCCTGGTTGAGCGTGAGAGCCTCGTCTTCCTCTTCCAGTGTCTTAAGGACGTCATCAATTAAAATCGTAAATAGCCTTGGTGATAACGGGCATCCTTGCTTAAATCCTTTACCTTTGTTTATGATCTCTGTGGTTTGCCCGAACCATGAAATGAACGTCCGTTCCTTCATGTAGGCCGCAATAATTCGGTTGGTAAGGGGAGTGCTAACTTGGCTAAGCAGGATGTCCCTTAAAGCGGTAAGGTCTACGTTGTCAAATGCTTTCTCGATGTCTAATGCTACTACAAAGATCCTTTTACCTTGCCTCTAGTTGAAGTCCAATACCCGACGGAGGGTAAACAAATGATCATCCGTGGACCTATTGTTTAGAAAGGCGACTTGGTAATTACCTAGAGCTTTCATTTCTTTGCCCAGTTTTTCTAGTAAAAAGTTGGCGTATATACGATATCCGACGTTACAGATGGATATTCTTCAGTAATCATTCACGTTTTTGGGCGAAGTCGTCTTTGGTATCGGTACCTGCTTAGATATTAGCCATTCCTCCGGAACTTTGTTTTTCATCCATGCCTCTTGCATTACGTTTGACATTTCAGCTATGAATTCTAGCGGCGCCGCCTTGTACAGCTCTGGTGCGATCTGGTCGGTACCGGGACTGTGCCGTTTTTCATTTTTTTAATAAATTTAGAGACGGTTTTCATGTCGGCTCCCTCTCCTGGTGGTGGTTGGTCGAGATCGCATGCGATTATATCTACTAGGTCACCTTCACTTTTTTTAATTCAGTCACTCAATTAGCCATTGGGATAAAGCGGTTAGGGGTGGTACGTTTTACGTGTACGTTATAGTCGGATGTCGCTGTCGTCTTTCTCGACGTACAGATGATTAGCAAGTGTCTGTCGAAGTTCGAAATGATCGATATTCTTATCTAGTACTGCATTTAGTTGGTCTGCTATGGCTCTGTATAGACAGTTGCCGTCTTTAAGTATCGGGTAGATCTCCATTGTGACTTGACTGTTTCTTAAATCCGATTTGGTTTATTAAAGAAAAGCTCGGGCGTGTTGCTTTCTTTGTATTTGAATAAAATATTGGATGTGATCTTTTGATGCGCGTTTGAACTTTGTTTAAAACATAATGTAAACTAAAGACATGCAATGATCTAGGGTTGTTGTCAAGCAAAACAATGTAAAAAGCAATGGTTATCTTAACTCGGCGACTCTGACACGCGACTGTGGTGAAACAATGGGCATAGAGACAGGAACTATTGCTACAAAAGGGTCTAGTTTCAAGTTATTGGTAGTTGCCACATGTGATTGCACTTGGTCTGTTTTGAGAGTTCGGAGTAAGGGGCTTCGAATTTTTTTTGGTGCAATATTTATGGCAGTTTTTGTTTTGCAGAATTGGTACTATCCTTTTATTTATTTTTAATTTTGTTTAGTTTCTATTATTTATTTTCGCTGTCTTAAGCTGACTCTTGCGTTTAAAGGGTATTTGATTTCGGGTTCCGGGAAAGCCCGCACAACTTTAATTTTTTTTGTTGGCTTCAGAACGCGATTTATGTGTTTTGGGACGTAGGTTTCCTTTTCTGGTCCTTTAACTTTCCGTAGGATTCAGGCAAAACCTTATGTCAATAAGTTGCCATTCAATTATTTGCTTAATTTCGCACGATAAGCTACAATATGGTTGGGGAGTGACGGATTCTTAATTGGTGTTTTATCTTCAGCGCCGCTCTGTGTTTCCAAATATGAGCTAGTTAATGTGGGTACCCGGACCCAGCCTGTGATATTTCAGGTTATTAGTCAGTTGCAAAATGTTATTAACGGGTACTGTTCGAGAGATGTAAAGGCCGCGGTAGGGATAAATCTTGTAGGTAAGTATCCGTTACCAGGGAAGCCACCCGTTTCCATGTTATCACACCGCGAGTGTCAAGTCAGGCCCCCGAAATGTAGTCTTGCAGCATAGGCATGAACCTATGCATGCGATATTTCCTGGTTGTTTCTGGTGTGTAAGACTGGTAGCTAGGCTAACTTACTGACTCTAGGCCACGTACACGCGAATATGTCGGTATTAACAGGTGGAACAGGGACCTAGGTCTAGTTGAGGATGATGCAGCGCCTCGTAACGATTACTGTAGCTGGCCAAAGTCCTAGGTGGCACGGCTAATGCGCGCGATATCTAGATTGGGAGCGCTAAAGCCTATGAGAGATAAGAACAAAGGAACGTCCTCACCAGATTTGTCAGTGGAGTAGGTGCAGACAGCCATGCACACGTCTTTGAAGTTGGTCTGCGCCTGCTCTCTGTCACCGCGGTAGGAGTAGACGCGGACTGCAGACTATTTTATAGCACTCACTGCAGCACTAGTATAGGTACACTTGTTAATTAAACCCATTGACACCCCTCGTGTGGCTCTGCAAGGAGCCGAGAACACACCGCGCGGGAATGTCGCATCGCACGCGCACTTGAGGCACTTTCGTCGGCGCCATTGCAGAAACATCTGGTGACGGTCGCCTATTGCTTCGAGGACACCGGGAACACCGGGATGCGTCCGCTCCGCTTGGCGTCCGAAACCGAACTCCCAGAAGACCTATTAATCTCATATGTGAATATAGAGCAGATTATCCTAGAGATTGTATCGCCAGGCATTAATATTATTTTTCATCTCCAACTTGGCAGTGAGGAAGCGTTAATGTCCTGGAGTTGGTCCAACAGGACCCGGGTAAGTCCTAAAACTACGACCAAGACCACGAAGACCGACCAAGGAGTGGTTTAAAAGTGATTCAAGAGTAGGTATTACTAGAGTATTATTCCTGCCCACTTCTTCGTTAGTTCACTGCCTAAGCTATCAATAGGTACACATCAATCAAAACACTATTCTGGCAGATATCATCTCCTTGATCTTGAGCGTCAACCGGAAATCCAGCTGGTTAAATAAAAATATAACTATTGCAATACTTCCTGTTATAGGACTTATATGTTGTGCAACGAGTATCTCGGCAAGAGTGGCGATTTGCGCATCTCGCAACTCCCAAAAACTCTGCATTGCACTCTTCAGCGCGCCAAGATAAGTACCTAAGTCTTTGCGCGACCTGTACCTGTAACCTTACTTAATCCACTTGAGAGTGTATAAATACTCTTTGTCATTCACTTATTATTGATATAATTTTTCTAATAGATTTGACATTAGTCGGTCACTGTTAATTCAATTGTCCTGTCGTTGTAATTAGACCTGATTAAATAATGTTATCAGCAAACATGGAAACAAATACTGAAAATTCAAATAGGTACTTGAAAAAAAACTTTTCACTTTTCTTGCTTGAAGAGTTCGAATTTAAGTCGTGACGTGATTTAAGGCGGCATAAAATCTGTTTTCAGATTTTATGCCGCCTAGTCACTCTATTAGGGCATAAAGTAACGACTTTGAGATTGCGGCCGTAAATGCTCTTAGAGCTATATACCCATCCGCAGTAACTGGGTGCTATTTTCACTAAAACCAGACAATGTACAATTACGCTGATGGATTGAACCTGACAGAAATCCGCAGAGGATGTTATTATTTAATGTGCAGCGCTCCCACATTTGCCAGCTAACAAAATACACGAAGGGTGGCTCGCTGTATCAAATGAGGCTTACTAATATTTGTAAGAGGGAGATGTAGACACTTTCAGACACGTATCAATAAAAAGGGTTCGTCGGTTTGGATTATGTCGGCTCCTCAAAATCGTGCAAAGCTACGGTTGGTTTTGGATGAAAAAAAAAAGAAAAATTATCCGCGAAATGGTGCACTGTTGTGTACCCGATTTTCAAAGCATAGATGTTGAGAAAAAAAAAATAACCTAAAGAAAAATGTGACCACGAACTATCGGCCCATTCTTCTTCTGTACACAGAAGAGATGCAAACGTAAATGACGCCAGAATATGCGGACACATTGCCAACTTTCTGTTTAAAGGAAGATGCCTTATATGGAGCACACCACGCCATGATGGCTAAGGGGAGTCCAGCTTTGAAACATGCAGCGACGTTAAAATACCTGAAAATTAGGAACAAGATTTTCTTTGCGTACAAACCAACAATATTCTGATGTTTGCAACTCCACAGTGCAGAGACTGGATTAAAAATGATAAAACTTATTTTGTAGACGGAACCTTTATACTCGTAAACCTATAAACATTTCTATTATTATTTTTTTCACCTTTAAAATGGTTCCCGAGCCGTATGCCATACGGTATACACGGCGATATTAATTCTAATGACTCTTTTACCAAAGTCGTTCCGATTATTTACGAGTTGTTGCCAAATAAAACCCAGGCGACTTGTGAAGAAATGTTTAAAGCGATTAACGAAAACATTCCCAATTTTCGCCCAGACTATTTTAAAAGCGACTTTGAGATTGCGGCAATAAATGCTCTTAGAGCTATATACCCATCCGCAGTAACTGGCTGCTATTTTCACTATAACCAGACAATGTACAATTACGCTGATGGATTGAACCTGACAGAAAACAGAAACCCGCATAGGATGTTATTACTTATCAAAATGTGCAGCGCTCCCACATTTGCCAGCTAACAAAATACACGGAGGGTGGCTCGCTGTATCAAATGAGGCTCCCAACCAACCGAAAATCACTAAAAAGATGTACATGGTATTTTATGATATTCCAGAATGGTGGTGTATTTGCTAGCTTTTATTAGGTAGCTTTATTTATTCATAAGAAACTTATAAGTAGAGGCTCGCACCAATAAGTATTTCGGAACATACATACGCACAAAATATAATTTGATATCTACCTGTTGTTGCTCTTCGGTGAAGGAAAACATCGTGAGGTAACCTACATACGAAGGCGCGGAAGGTGCGGTATGTGAAGTCTCCAAGCCGCTTTGGGCCAGCGTGGGAACTTCGCCCAGTGCCTCTCGCGCTTAAGTCGGCTTGTACTCAGCAGAGACACATGTATAGGCATCACGGAACTATGGTGTTCCGGACCTTTGAGAGGCGTACGTGGAGCCGAAGCTAACACGCAGAGCCCCTTTTGACAATTTAATGAAATGTAAGCGGTACACCGAGCAGCACTTGCCCGAGTCATGGGACGCACGCAGAGGCAGCACCCGCCAGGGTGTATCCGGGCTATTGAGAGTTAATGGAATTTAAAATACTGGACTATTAGGTGAAAGTGGTGGACTAAATACTGGGTTATGGAGAAAAAACCGGACGCCTGCCTAATAAAATGGTAAGCAATTTAATTTCCGGTAGACGGTGACTCGCCCACATAAGATGGGCCTCCACAAAAAGCGACATCTAAGATGGCTCAAAGGCAACATCGGTATCAGGGCTGGGGCAGCGAGGTGTCACTGGACTTTAAACATATAGTCAACACACCACTTAGGTTTCCACAGCTACCCTCGAAAACACAGCTCTCGCGACCTCACCCTGGACGGCCGCCTAAAAGGCAATGATTATTATTATTATTTGTATGTTCCTTTATTATACATTTGTAAACCACTCTGCATGCAAATTTTTGAATTTTTAATTTTAACCGCACATTTATCGACATCAAACTTCATTTTGATGGCACTACTGAAGACTTCAGTGGTTTTCAGTAGCTCCAACAAATCTCGGTCGTTTGATGCTAATAATTTGAGTTTGTCCATGTACAGAAGAAGGTAAGAAATAACTTCACCCTCTCTCCGAAGCGCTGGGTGGATTCAAACCTAGGCCGAACCACAAACCTCCTGACATCAACACCGGAGTGCGACTTGTTTGCGTGGCGATGGGCGGCAGTGTGTAGTGAATGTCTGAGATTCTGTGAGGCGATGGATGTAAGGTGCTCTACTGTTCCTATATAATTTGTTTGTTTGTTATTGAGTTACTTAATGTACATAATTATATTTATATTTTGTTAGTCTAAGTTTCGTGACGCATTGGTAATTACTGTTATGTCATGTAAACATTTCTACAATAAAAATAAAAATAAAAATAAATAAAATAAAGGACTCAGACTGTCATTCTGAAATATTCCGCGCTCGATCCTTATAAAGTCTTGCGGGCCAGGGGGGTCATCTCCACCTCCTGGTTGACGAAGGACTGTGATCCATTGCCTCATAGATGCGCTCAGAAAGGATCTTAAATTTGCATCAACGTTATACAACTCTAGCTGACAAACTCTTCTGTTAAGAAAAAAATATTTGCCAGGTGAAGTCTATTGCGCAATGTAGTTTCTTATAATGATTATGGAAATCGATTTAAAAAGATTAAAACACCCAACTGTGGTGTTTTTAAAACGTTACAGTTCCTAAATAGACATTTAAAAAACCCTATCGGTGGTTTTTCTGTGTAATTATAATTATTGACTGTTAACAATTGAGTGAGCGGTTAATTTTGTGTTCATTCATCTTAGGTAAATACTGAATCACGCGCGGTTCTTCTCACAAAATAATAATATCGGTTCTGCGGGCCCTGACCCCTGACGCATTTTACTGAGGTCCCCTGATAGATAGATAGATAGATAATTACTTTATTCATTCCCACAACATACATGGCATCAACAGAAAACAAAACTAGAAGAACTTTACAAAAAGCATATAACTTAAAAACTAAAAACCATTACAACAATTTGCACATTTATATTTAAGCCATGTGTCGTGGCAGAGAAAAGGTGCCGGCTCAGCATGGTGATGCGTCAAGCCACATCGCTGATATTCTGCCAGTACCTTATGATTACGTAACGAGTTAGTGTCATATTCTTATCGCTCCGTGCTCTTTAAGTTGTATGTATCTTATGTTTACGTGTATGTGTATATAAATGTAAATAAAAAATGTAAATTAAATGTGCATTGAGTGTGCATGTATTTTATAACATATAATAATATGTGGACGACAAAGGGGAAACTCAGTTTAAATCAGATATGTCACTATTGGCAAAGACCCTAGGCGAGGGAGTACCACAAATCAATGTTTAAAACTAAATAAAAAAACAAAAAAACTAAAAATCAGGTTTGTTGTTTTTGTAGGTTATTAAGATGAAGTCGATACTTTTGTTTGAAACATGCTCTGCTATTTAATTGACGTATAGGTGGCGGTATGTTGTTCCAACATTTCGTCGCTCGGTAACGAAAACTCCCCTTGAAAGCGGCAGACCGGTGGTGGGGGACCTGCAACACTATCGCTCGTAAAGCTCTCATTTTGTGGTGACTGCTGCTTTTCGTAAACCATATAAGTTTCTTATACAAGTACGATGGCTGCTTTGTTTGGATAGTATCAAAGAGCAGACAAGCGAACATGAGCTCATGACGAGCAGCCATTTTTAACAAACCCGCATTATTTAAGAATGGTGTGACGTGGGTGCGGGGAGGGATTTTGAAACAATATCTGGCACAAGCATTTTGTACTCTTTGAATAAGACGCCACGATCGTTTAAGAAGGCAGGGACCATAAGCCGCGAGACAGTAATTAAGTTTAGACAAAACAAGGGCTTCACAGAGTTTCACCCGCAGAGTAACAGTAAGAAAATTTTGGATGTTATATAGGACTTTTAACCGGTAAAAACAATTCCGCGCAATATCGATCACATGGTTCTCAAAACGCAAATTTGTATCCAGTTTTAACCCAAGATTTCTGGCCTCATCCACACGATCCACTTTCACATCATCAATTCGAATGTTTTGATTTTTTGCAATAATTGCATTATTTTGTTTTAAAGATCCAAGAACCATGTATTCTTATCCATGTAGTCTTAATAGGATTAAGCACCAGACAATTTGCAGAGGACCACTCAGAGAGTCGTTTCAGGTCCTCATTTAACTTTATGATCGCGGTGCCAAAGTCACAAGGATGAAACGAAAGAAAGACCTGTAAATCATCAGCATAAAGGTGGTATTTACAGAATTTGATGCAGTTGATTATATCGCTGCTGTACAGAATGAATAAGAGAGGCCCCAGTATAGATCCTTGTGGCACTCCTCTTTGTACCAGGATTGGATCCGACATTGAGCAAGAACCATCCATATTTACCAATTTGACGATTTGCTTACGCTCGTTAAAATAACTGTGGAACCATCGTATGGCTTTTTCGTCAAAACCATAATACCGCAATTTAGAAAGCAAAAGCTGGACATTTATACAATCTAATGCCCTCGAGAAATCCAGCAAAACCATTACTGTGCCGTGCCCATTGTCCTGCGCAGCAAGGACCTCATCGATAACATCGATAAGAGCTGTAGTGGTACCTCGTTTTTTTCTAAAGCCTGACTGCATTTCGAGTAGTATGTTGTTGGACTCCAGATATTTCGAGACCTGATGGTGAATTACTTTTTCCAGTATCTTAGATAAATATGGTAGGATACTGATTGGACGTATGTCTTTTAGATCCTTCGGGTCGTTGATCTTCGGGATCGGCCGAACGATAGCAGTTTTCCATATATATATGGATAATAATCCAAAACACCGGTATAATAGTGTCCCCTTTACTTACCTACATTTATTTTAATTTAAAGTACCTACCTACATTTTCTCGCAATTGCATGAATAAACATGGTATTGAAATTGTTTTGAAATTTAAGTCAACTGACTCTTGTTTACAGTTTTGGCTACATTGCACAATCAAAAAACATGTTTTGCAATGATGGAATTCCCAGACTGCGAGCATGTTTCCGAGAATGAATAACTGTTGTTATGTTATCAAATGCAATATTTTTATGAAATATAAAAATAAAAATACTTTTTATTTCACACCTCACACAAATGAAAATACAGTTACACAGTGCAGAACAGTAAGAGGTAACAAGAGATTTATGACAATCGGACCATTTTCTATACAACGTTCCATGCCTATAGGGTCCTTATAGGAGGTATTGAGTTAAGCATAGATCCTAAATCTATGTTAAATAAGCTATTTAATACAAAAACAATTATAAGTACCTACTAAGTCCCATACTTACTCAAAAAAAAATCAATAAACCTACACATGTTAATTTTTACACTTTTGACAAATCATTGAATGAAGTTTGAAACTAATTTTAGGTATTTTCCCATTGGAAGTGACACAGATGATGATTGATTATGTATCTCAAGGTGCTTTTCTTTGAAACTCACTTATGGATTTTTTGATGTGACTTCCAGATCGTGAAAAATTGGCATTTGATTAGAGCAAGTCGCTTATATAATGAATGAAATTAATACAAATTCAATTTTGGAACTGAATCGTTAATATGTTCTAATCTGAACCATAGTATATACTCGTAGTTGCAGATGTTTGAATTTACATTTAAGGATAGAAATAAAATCACATAGTTAACGGAATATATATATATTAATTAAAATGTCATAGTTAATTATATTTTTTGTTTAACTTTTCTTATAAAATTTATAATTTTCGGTTAGTGACTCATAAATTATATTTAATCAGTCTACACAAGTATTATTACTCTTTTATAAGTCTTATTTTATGATTTATAAACGATTTGACATACATAAAAATAAAAACTTGACTCCCATATCCCATACATATGGGAAAAGGGGCCTTCTGCCCAATCACAGGCAAAAATTACTGATGATAATTACAGTATAAACATTATTTATTTAGTAATCTTGTATGAAAACAAAACCTTGAAGGAAAACTGTTATTAGAAGTTAACTTAAAATATTGATTAATAAAGAGTTATTCTCAAAAAACATTTAAGTAATGTCGAATAATTCACGTAGCACGTAGTTTATCCCGAAAGAAAACACACATCTGTATATTCAACGAAATACAATATGTACCAATCTTTCTAACAATTTTTGTGTGGGTAATCAGTGCAAATGATATTATGTCTACCTTATCACCTACCTGTCTGTCACCACCGTTTATGAATTACATAAGAATAATTTCGGAGAATTGTGATTTTTGAACTCCCACGTTACCCTACTTAATTAGCATCGTAAGATTGCTCAAATATCTTTTTTATAATTCTAATAAGAAGTAGGATTGTGACAACAGGAATATGAAAAAAAAAAACATAGGGGCATGGCCGTAGTACATGAAGATTTTACAGGAAAAATGGCTCTAATAGTATTATACTTGATAATCCCGCTTCTACTATTTCGCTTTTTTATTAAATTATTATATTATTCATTCACTTCTTTAAGTAAATATAATTTCTCTCTAAATAAAATTATTAAACCTTTTTGTAAGTGTAAGGCTCTGCCATAAGGACCCTTTTCTACTAAATTTTGAACCCATTTTTAATATAGAAATACTAAAGGTACACTAGTGAAAGCAAGCTACAAATACACGTCTATCCGTATATTTTACTATTTAGCATAAAACAAAAAAAACAAGAATTTTACAAAACCGTCAATATTTCCGTTACTAGAAACTGCCATAAGAACCCTGTTCTCATGGAACACCACAAACATATGGCGCAATGTTTTGCAATCCAACCTAAAACTCAAAGTTTTGTTTCCGAATTTATACCATTCTTTAAATTAATTTTGAATATATGTCATAAATACTCAAAATTTTGAACGGCGCACAAGATTTGCAAAGCGGGTCCTTTGGGACATAAATGCACGTTATTGCATAATATTATAAAATCCTGGACGCCTATAAAAGTAAGCTGATTCAGTGATACATTTCAGTCTGGCGTCGACCACCGTTACGATTGGTCGATACGTCAACCTGATACATTCATAACATAACGATACCAAAGTACAGGACTTTCGCGTACTATATTTGTTTATATTTGTGTAACACGGAAAAAAAGTGTCGCTTGCAATTGTGAGGAGACTCATCGGATGTTCATTTCCTGGAAACGAATACGAGTAATAGTGGTCTCTGATAAGAGACTAAACTGGTTTCACCAACATTTTAATTAGGACGCGTAAGTTCATTTTAAATGATTTTACTTTGAGTAATATACTAAATTTCCGCATGTTCGAATTAAATATTTATTAATTTTTACACAAAAGAAAATACAAACGTACAAAAGGCGGACTTAATGCTATAAGGCATTCTTTACCAGTCAACCTTCGGACAAAGCAGATAATTACAATAAATATATATATTTTTTCAATTTAAATTAAATAATAACAAATTAAAATATACCTTAAAATAAAACTTACCTAAAAAAAATCAAAACTAAACTTAAAAATAAACTACCTATAAATAAAAAAAAATGCCTCAAGCCCAAATCGGCTGCCTAGTGGAAGCGTGCCCAGAAGGCTGGCAGCAAATTGTTTTACTATTATAAAGATTATGTAAACAATAATTAGGTAGTACCTAAAACAATTTTGGCAAAGCATTGAAGCGTCTCTGCATGTGGTAACTAAAATGCTATAAAGTGTAGACATTGTTATCAATATGACGTAACTTTATTTTTGTCGCGTCTGGGTTTACCCAAGGTTAATTACCGTTGGCCGTGAATCATTTAAAAAAATAAACAGTTCATTAGTCGTCTTCATTATTTGAAAGGCAAATTCTCTCAAGAAATATAAGAAGTAAGCATTATTAGATAAACAAAACAAATATGTATGTAAAATCGCGTTCCTCCGAATTGACAACGTTTCTCAAGCTGTCACCAGATGACGTTACTCACCTACACTACAGGTCTCAGTTGCATCTGTTTTGCTTAAACCTTTTGTCAAATAACTCAACGCTAGTTTTATAGATGGCTCTGTAAACACGTGTTAACTACGTGTGCTAGGGCAACTTGTACCATCCAGGGTTAGCCAGCTAAACCGAAGTTCTCCGGGTTAAAAAAGCGGTAACCGCTTGGAGGCAAGTGTCGCTTAGTGATTACTGCAAGCTCATACATTTGCTACTTGCGTTAAATAATAATACTGCAGGAAAAATAGGATATTTTGTAGACAAAATTTGTACAGCTTTGAAACTTTGTTTTACCTATAACTATATCTTGGCCCTGCTAGGATAAATATTTTCCGAGATATGAAAGGTTTTTGTTGAACAAAATTGAAAATACGCCTAGGCAAGGAAAAAATTCGTGTAACATGTGAAATATTTTAGTAGCGCTATTATTTTGATGTCGAATTTTCAATAAGTAGATAATATTTATCCTGAGCTTATCACATTACAGTTAAAAAACAATTAGTCAATGACCTGGTTTTTGAGAAAAAGTATAAACAAGGCATATGAGGTATCATTTTCTATGTAATTCCGTGCGCCAAATCGAATAAAATAATATTCATTTCATATTTATAACATCAATATTTTGCGAGATATCAAGGTTTATAAAGAGGGTAAAAACTACCTCTACTTTATCCTGTTTTTATTTTTTATGCTTTTTTACAAATAAGTATTTTACCACTACAAAGTATTGATTTTATAAGTATGAGTATGGCCTCATTCAATTCAGCGCACAAAATTTCATCGAAAATGATACCTCACTTACCTAGTTTGTAAAATGTGCATTTATAAAAAGCTAATACTCCCTGTACTCGAGCCCCTGGGAGGGATTGGACGCCTAAATTTTCCTAGGACTCGGTAGATCCTTATTTCTAGTGTCAAGATACAGTTGTAAACAAAATTTCAAAGCTGTACAAATATTTCCGCCAAAATGCCATATTTTATATAAATATATTAACACGCACCGTCGCACCAATCACTAACATAAACTAGTACCTACGGAGGTACAATATAGTGCCCATTCCTTATATCGGTCCTACGTTATTTAAATAATTAGTTGTATGGGATGGAGAAGAATAGCAAATAATATGATTTAATGAGTTTTAAGCTGGTTTAAAATGTAACACTTAATATTATTTAAACTTTAGTAACAATAAGTTTTAACAAACGTCGGTTGGGGCAAGCGGCTCTAAGTTTCCGAAACTCACAATTCTAACATAATGTTCTCTATTCTTCCAGGAATTCCCTAGCTGCGATTACTACAACGTCCCTTCGTGGCTCAAGGATCTCCACAACGACCGGTCGCGCTTTGCACTCATCCTGTAACGGCTCGGTCAAGTTGTAGGAGGTCCCGACGCAGGGTTTTTGGCACTCAAGAACCTAAGCTGAATTGCCGCAAAATGGTTAATTATTTCATTTACGCTAAAGATTTTTCGGGGTCAACTCATGGACAACGCTACTATCATGAAAATGGTATGAAAACTTTTAATGAATTTAAAAGTGACGTAGAAAAAATAGAAAAACAAATACTGATAGCCGAGGAATCTCCGGCGGATTCTAAAATCATTTATCTACATTGGGGAGATGAATGCTACGAGGTTGATGAAGATACAACTGTGGTAGCATACAATCAACTGGAAAGTGGAAATATGGGCACAGCACCAGGCACCATTATTGAATGGCTAAAACTTAACCATGATATATGTAGTGACAATAATAAAATTAAGCTACTGTATATTGTAACTGATGGTTTAATTGATGAAAGAGATGCCGTGAGATGTTTTGAATTGAATGAAAATATGCATTACGAAACTGTCGTTTTCCATGCGTTTAATCAATGTTTAGATAGTATTGACCTTTCAGTAGCTGCCTCATTTTTAAAGTGCCGTTGCAAAGTTTACCGTAATTACGAGATCTTTGATAATGTCAATATATCTGAGGAATTCGACTACGACAAAACCAACCTTGATAACTTTTCCGCTGAAAAAGAAAATATAAAGTCTTATATAAAATTAAAGTATATTAATAAATTTAAACACAATGCGCACGCTTTACAAGAAATAGAAAAATTGAAGAAGTTACGCGATCGGTTGTTTGCAGAGTTGACAACAAAATCACAAAAGAATGACTCGAACCTTAATATAAAAGACAAAACAGTATTTTTACACGATTTCGTTAATACAGATTGGTACAAAAATCTCAATTCTCCGGCTCAAGATTTTAAGGTAGAAATTGAGAAAGCCATTTCAACCTTGATCAATTATATTGTCAGCGATACAAAATCTTTTTCGTTCGACGCGTTGAAATTCGAGAAGAAATTTGATAACCCAATTGAAGAAGAACCGATCGTTGACGTTAATTTTGCCCCCGAACAAGAAATAGAATTCCCTGATATTATTTTTGACGACGACAAAGGAGTACCTGTTATTTTATTAACAGAATTCAACTTGCTGGACAAACTTATTTTTCATAAAACGAATGAGCCCACTGAAGTATCACCTGCTAGTTTTAACAAATTTAATTCAGCGATGGAATGCCCGTTATTTTTGCAGAACGATTCAGATATCAGTGAGTCGATTGGTTACTTTTATACTTTGACTGTTTACAAAGAATTATTGACAAAGACCAATAAGACCGAGCCGCGTACTCGAAGACCGTATCATGGCGGCCTCGTGGTGATAGACACCGACGAATTTGATAAATACAACGATTACATTTTGGCGGCGACGTATTTTAATTTTAAAAAGGTAAAATACAACATTGGTTTGTTCTATTACATTTTATGGAAAAATTGCGAAAATAAAGAATGGATGGATAAAAATGTGGTTAAACAATTTAAGAAATACGTAATGCGTCGGATAAATGGAACAAAGTGTAAAATTGGTTTGTCCGGGTTGCCACTAGATCCTCCACACATCGTAACCTTGCCAACAGCTTTGTGGTACTGCGTTGAGTTATCGTCATGCATATTCAAGGACGACCCTCTTAATTTCATGCAGGAACGTTTAAGACTGTTTTACGGCGTAGCGCATTGTATGATCGAAATATTGAAATATCTCAATTATGATTTGGATTTAGAATCGATTGGAAAACGTAGAGATTTAATTAGGCATGTCAATATTTTGAAAAAAATCCCGACGCATGAAGACAAAGTTTATTACTTGCTAGAAAAAATATTCAAAAATATAAACGGTTTTCTTGTCAGTGAAATCGAGAAGCCCTACAATTTAAACAAACTGAACTACCTAAGGCTAAACCACAAAGACATGTTGCAAGACGATGCAGTGAAAGAAAAAGTTCACCTAAATGACTATGTACACTTAATGCATTGTATAGATGATACAAACAAATCTAAAGATGGTAAAGGCATGTTTGAAATATATGAAAAGACATTCCGTCCTTTCTTTACTTTTGCCAATAACCGATCATTTTACACAGAATTGTTTGAGGTTTCTAAAAAAGCAGTTATCAATAACGACGACGATCAAGATAAAATAAAAATAACTTTCGAACCCATTGATTCGCTTGAGTTCGACAAAACTATATCAGTATACAATCTCTATATTAACTGCGTTAAAGATTCCGAGAAGTACCCCACCTTAGATGAATATATCGAGTACATTTTAAAGAAAAAGAAATATCACGGCGATTTGGTAACAATTTTCCCGTCCAATATAGTGTATATGGCTAAAGAAGTTTATTCAAGGTATCAGGATATAGTGACAAAGGTCGAAGTCAACCAATTTATAGAGGTCTGTAAAACTTATGTAGGTCGAACTGAGCGTATTAAAGCGGAAGGAATATTAAAATTTAATAATGATAAGGAAATTATCGATTTTCTCTTAAGTGAGGAACGTAAAGTTAATTTTAAAAAATCCTGTCCAGCGCGTGTTGCTCCAAAGAAAGTTGAGAGTTCCGTACCTCCACCGATCGTGAAACAACAGCAAAGAAAACGACCGTACAGGCGACAGGGTTTCCCTTCTCGCCCCTTTAGAGGGCGAAGGCGTCCTAACACGTACAGACGTTATCCGCCGAAAATTTAAAAATTACTAACTGATCGTATTCAAAATATTGATAGCACAGACTGAAGTGCTAAGTAAACGTTAGAATTTCATACAAATTTGACGTTTAAAATAACACTTACGCGGACTCTTATATCAAAAATTTTGTCCGTCTTTTAGATTATTAAAAAATATTCTACACGTAATTTTTCTTTAGTTCGTCAAATAAAAAATGACGAAAATACAATGCATTCAAGTTTCGCGGGACGTCATAATTAGGTACAATTCTTACCTAATAGTGATGTCACAAGCCCCCATCCCGGAACTTTGATGCTCTTTATCTTCGTCAATTTTAGTCTTGAACAAAAGGAAAAATTTTGGATAATCTAACTGACGGACTAAATAACATTATAGTTTTTAACCTAGTCTTGGTCTGACTCTATGTATAGCGAGGAATATCGAAAGTTGTCGCTTTGAAAAAAGAAAACTCATGAGTCTCATGACTATCTAGGGATAAGTTCGCCTTTGTACAAACTTTGTATTTCTTTTTTATCCAGTTTTTGTTAATCTTGCATTTGTACAATAAAGTGTTCTACTACTACTACTACTATCTAATGTAAGTTGAAAATAGTTCTAAGTTAATATTATTTGTTGTCGTTTTAGTCAGCTGTAATAGCTAAGATGTAAAGTCTGAAATATATACTTTTTACATATATACCTATATAAATAGGTATTTTTATTGTATAGTTTATGCATTTGTCGTTTTATGACTCTAGTCTAGTCTTATTTAAGATAAGAACATTTGAATATGTTGCTGTATATTATAACGTAATTAATAAAAAAATTGACATTATTGTTTGTATTCATTGCTGCCTAAACCCAATGAATGCAGTCTAATTAAGCTAAGGGTCCAAACCTCGCTAACGGTTTTGAAATTTGGTTTGTATGTTAATTAGAAGTCCTGTTTTCATGTCCACACCGTTTGACATTTGGGGACCTCGAAGAACCGCTGCCATCTTGGAAAATGTGTAAAAGTATCGTCAATACCTTTCCAAGGGATATTATCTGGATACGAAACTTGCCTCGCATTTTTATAGAATGCGTAAATATGTAGCAAAACGAGAATATCTACAAAAGATACACATTTTCCAAGATGGCGGCGGTTCCTTGAGGTCCCCAAACATCAAATGTTGTGGACAAGAAAACAGGACCTCTAATTAACATAGGTACCAAATTTTAAAACTGTTGGAGAGATTTCGACCCTCGGCTGAATTAGACTGTATTCCTCTCCTATTCCTATCTCGACACCTAGTCCTATCTCTGCAAATTATGACATTACCATCGCAATACTCGTACATTTTGAATATAGTAAAATTGGTCAGAAACAATTTCTGACTCTTTCCTTCCCGTATACACCGGGTAACCTCAGAAATCTAAATAAGGGACAGAAACAGAAGGAATACTCGAGTTATCCAGATGCAGGCTAAGCTAATCTGCCAAAATGGTCTACATCATAGGTCTTAAAAAATAGTATACAATGCCATCCCTGATAGTATTATTAATGAAACGCATAATGACATATTATATAACAAATTTAAAAAATGGCTACCGTAAAACCACCCAACTATGGTCCAAAACCTCCCAGTTATGGTCCTAAAATCACTCTAGTATCTATGTTTTGATGTGACTATTATTTGAAAGATTCAAATCTATGGCAAAACAATAGTAAATTGTAAAATAAGCTCACTCAAAAAATAAAATAACTTATTGGTATTGATGTTTAATTACGTTGGACTATAGTTGTAGTACTGGACTAGGCTAGGTTGTTTTACGGTAGTTAAAAATGCTTTTTTTCTACTCGCCTACTTTAATCAGTCAATTACGAGTACAGTCGGTGCCCTCACATAAGTATCCACCCCACGTATGCAAGCGCGTAGCGCGGGTGGATACTTATGTGAGGGCACCGACTGTACATAGACAAAACTATAAGCTCATACTTTTCGATATTAGACAGTCCAACTCAACTATAATATTAATTTCGATACGCTGTAGGCAACTATAATAATAACTTCATACAAATTAGTTTAGTTTAGTTTATTTATTTATCTCACAATATACAAAGTCACTTAAAACTACACATGGTACATTCTCAGGATTTTATATTGTGATTGTCAGTTACTTTAATTAAGATTGCAATACATTCAAAATGTCAAATTCATTAAACTTGTATTAAAATAATAAGTTATATAATCAAATGAAACAAGAAAATAAAAATATTATCAAAAAATAGAATACTTATATCACCATAAAAGGTTCCGTAAACTCTAATTCTATACTTATTTGCGATGCCGCCTGCGCCTTTGCCGACCGCGCCCCCCGCGCCTGCGCCGACCGCGCCCCACGCGCCGGTCTGCCGGCGTGCGCAATTACATCTTTTTGTTACATCCGTGTTAAGTCAATGAAATTGAATGATGAAATTGTTCCTCCATAGATGATGATGATGATGACTCGTAGTACAATCGTAACATAATTGAGTTTTTCAATCTCGTAAACACGGTACTCGACTGAAAAACTCTTCATTATATCACGATTGTATAAAATACTATTTTTCTACTCCAGCACTTCTCTCTGTCAATTAGATAAATGACAGCGATATTTAAAAAGTATATATTATAACGCCGTCTATGGTATTCCATAATAACACTGCTCCTATGGATTTTCATGCAATATATGAGCACTGTTGTTGTTTTTTTTTTAATTTCTATAGTGGGCACAACATCTTCCCTATTCTGCCACGTTTCTAGATTTTGCTTTTTACGCTATTTTAGCTGTCGTAGAAAACTAGCGTATGCTCATAATTGGTTCTTAAAACTGTCGGGTCTATTATTACCTAAGGACCCTTATTATATCACTGTTGCATAAACTACTATTATAATATTGATGAAATTTTTCACTTAAAAAATTGAGTTAAGTATTTAATTTTTCTTTTATTACTATTATACTATTATTTAGTTTAGTGATTTTATTTATATATTGAAATTGTATGTATTTTAATAAAATTGAAACATCTTAGTATAAATTCTATAATTCGAATTTCTATTTCTAATTTCCTGTATCGCAATGCTATGCCTCGTATCAGCATTGCGATACGAGGAAATGCCGCCAGCATCCTAGGTACAATGCCTCAAGGACCTACTTTAGATTTAAGGTAGGTAGAGGTAGCTAGTTAGGTAAGTTACACTTACTGTATATATTTCGAGAATAAATGTTTTCATATTTTATAAATATGGTTAAGTTTTTGTTATTACTTAGTTATAAGAATATAATTTCTATTTTTTTTTATTATCTGTATTTTAATTTAATACTGTATTTATTTAATCTCATGGTATTAAGTCCTAATAATAAGTTCTGCCGGCTCCGCCGCCGCACCAGCCTTTTGTGTAGTAACGTGGTGGGACGGTGCGATAGTGTCTACGCAGGCAGCATCCCAGACAAGCAATTAAATTTTGAATTTTTTTTTTTATGTAAATCGATTCCATACATATCCATATCCATACAAAAAAGCAACAAAATGCAAAAAAAGTGGCGAAAGTTTTACACGGTTAAGTCCCGTTTTAGTAAATTTTATAATTTTCAATTTATTTATGCATTACTCTTGCCCTCTTCGAAGTTCAGACCTTACTTAATCACTAGTTATCTCTCAGTAATTGATTGGAGCCAAAACCTACGATCCATGTGTGCTGTATATCGGGTGTAGTTGGCATCTATAGGGTCTTCAGGAGTAGTTGGTATGTCCAGGACAGATCAGGTGTTTCTTGTAGTTTAATTGTATCACAATGGGCGAGACATGTTTCGACTGCATCAGACAGTCACCGTCGCAGAGAGTGCTGTCTCAATCTGAGCTATTCTGGATAAGTGAGTTTGAACAGCTTTTTTCAATATTAATGTCAGTATGCCCCACATTAGCCCTGGTGAAATTACCCCTACCTCTACAATTATAATTAAACTTGAGGCATAAAGCAAGATTGAGTAAAAGCACATAGAAAAAAAAAGGAATTAACTGGTAGGCACGATAAAAATAAACAATGTTTAGTAAAACTTTTATTTCATAACATGGCTTAATTAATAGGTACATTCTTAAACTATTTAACATTATTCATGTTTCAGGTACATCATTTAGACTAGAACGTTACTTAAAAGTCTTATAACAAATATTATGTACATTTTTCTATTATATTTCTACAATAGTCATTAAAGACGCCAAATTCAAAAGATATTGGCGCGGAAAGTGGACCCCACGGGCATTTTTTTAATTTCTCTTCTTTTTTTTGTGGCACCAATGGTAGGCCAGACTACTTGTATTAGGGCGAGCTTCTCCTTTTTCTTTAAATTAACTTTTTGTTCCTCATTCGAAATAAATTGCTTGATTTCGCTGTCGTTATTAAAATTTACAATTTCTTCCACCCTTACACGTTTTAATCGATTAACATAACTCTTACTTAGATAAATAAACTTTTTGACATCGACTTTTAACATTATATCCTGATAAAGGGAATAAACTTCTGTAGCCATATAAAATACATTAGATGGGAAAATGGTTACTAAATCACCATCATATCTCTTTTTCTTTGTAATGTATTTGGCATATTCCGTTAAAGTTGGGTATGTCCTGGTGTCTATAACACAATTAATAAATAGATTGAATAAAGACAACGTTTTATTAAAGTCGAGCGATGCTATAGAATCGTAAGTTATGTTTATTTTATCTTTGTCATCGTCATTATTAATAGTTATTTTTTTAGAAAGGTTTAATAATTCACTGTAAAATGATTTGTTATTGTCAACGGTAAAAAAAGGTCTTAGTGTTTTTTCACATATTTTAAAAATACACTTTCCGTCTTTAGATCTGTTTGGGTCATTTATAAAATGCATTAGATGCACGTAGTCATTTAGGTGAACCATTTCTTTAAGTACATCCCCACGCAACATGTCTTTATGATTCATTTTTAGATAGTTAAGTTTACCTAAATTATATGGCTTTTCAATTTCACTGACGAGAAAACCGTTTATGTTTTTGAATATGTTTCTTAACAAATAATAGACCTTTTCTCTGTGCGTTGGGATTTTTTTCAAGGCATTAACATATCTAATTATTTCAATACGTTCCTCAATCAAGTCTAGATCTAAATTACAATTAAAATACTTTAATATTTCGACCATATAATGCGCTACGTCGTAATACATCCTTAACCGTTCGTGCATAAAATGAAGAGGGTCATCTTTGAATATACTCGACGATAATTCAACGCAGTACCATAAGGCCGTTGGTAACCATGTAATGTGTGGAGGGTCTAGTGGCAACCCCGACAACCCAATTTTACACAAAGTCGTACTAATACGACGCATAGCATATTTCTTAAACTTTTGAACCACATTTATATCCATCCATTCCTTATTTTCACAATTTTTCCATATAACATAATAAAACAAACCAACGTTGTAATGTATTTTTCTGGAATTGAAATACGCCGCCGCCAAAATATAATCGTTGTATTTATCAAATTCATCGGTGTCTATCAGCACGATGCCGCCATGAAACGGTCTTCGCGTTCGCGGCTCGGTCTTGTTAGTATTTGTTAATAATTGTTTGTAAACATTCAAAGTATAAAAGTAGCCGATTGACTCACTAATGTCAGAATCGTTTATCAAAAATAACGGACACTCCATCGCGGATTTGAATTTATTAAAACTGGCAGGTGATACTGCAGTCGATTCTTTTTTACTACCAAAAATAAGTTTATTTAGCAGATTACATCGTGTTAATAATATAACAGGTATTCCTTTGTCTTCATCCAAAATAATATCAGGGAATGGTATTTCTTCTTCGTCTGCAAATATATCAACGATCGGCTCTTCTTCTATGGTTTCACAATATTTAATTTCATACTTTATTGCGTCAAATGCGTAAGATTTCTTGTCGTTTACAATGTAATTTATCAACGTTGAAATTAATTTATCAATTTTCACCTTCAAACCATGAGATCGCGACATGAGATTTTTAAACCAATCCGTATTAATAAATTCGCACAAAAATACATTTTTGTCCCTTGTATCGAGTTTACTTTCAGTTTGTTTTGATTTTGATGACAATTCTACAAAGAGTCGATTGCGCAATTTGGTTAATTTATTTATTTCTTGTAATGCGACTAAATCATGTTCGGATTTATTTATATACTTTAACTTGATGTAAGACTTTAAATTATTTTCTTCGGTTGTAAAATTTTCAAGAGCTATTTTATCGTAGTCAAATTCTTCAGAAATGTTGACGTTATCAATGAGTACGTAATTGCGATAAACCCTACATCGGCACTTTAAAAAAGAAGCAGCTATTGAAAGGTCGATATACTCTAAACATTCGTTAAATCCATGGAAAACAACTATTTCATAAAACATATTTTGATTTAACTTGAAACACTTTACTGCATCGCCACGTTCAATCATACCATCAGTTACAATATACAGTAGTTTGATTTTATGATTTTCACCGCTAATACTGCAATTGCTTCTAATCCATTTAATAATAGTTATGGGTTCTGTACCCATTTGCCCACTTTCCAGTTCCTTATACGATTGTTCAGTTACCTCTTCATCGACTTCGTAGCACTTGTCTCCCCAATGCAAGTAAATTATTTTTGTTTCAGTCGATGGCTCTCCACTGGCTATCATTTCTTTTTTTACCATTTCCACGTCATTTTTGAACTGCTGAAGGGATTTCATTCCATTTTCATGAAAATACCTGCTGCCTTCAGTTGAGCCCGAAAAATCTTTGGCGTAAACAAAGTAAGATACCATTTTTCCGGTTAGTATTATAGATGGGGATCCAAGGCAGCGCTTGCATAAGGCAGCACTCTCCGACTTGACGTTACTGATAACTATTGTCGGTAACCTTGGTTACTAGCTACGCAGACTGTATAAACAGTTTTCGGCGTAGCGCGATAATTCCTGGAACAAGATAAAAAATATGTTAAAACTATATTTCGCGATTACACGTAACATTTACAAATTTCTGGCTTTGGGTACAGATTTGAATTGAATGTCATATAAAATGTGTTCTAGTTGCCAAATTGTAGTTACTTACAGTCTGACAAGCCAAGGCTGCAGTAGATTTTTAATCTATTTATGTGCGTCCCTTTTTTGGCATGAAAAAAATAGAGGCATATTAATTAATTTACTTTATTTAAAATGTATTTTTGTTGACACTTTGGAATTATTAGTTACATTTTGATTAATTATTAAGTATTTTTTTAGTGACAAAACTCTTTAATTTTTGTATTATTATTATTTATTTCAGGATATCCAACAACTACATAGTTAAACAACAGTAGAACTTAAATAGAGACAGTGCCAATTACAGGAACTCATAAATATATATTTTATACTAAAATAAAAAAACTTTTTTGTTTAATTTGATGACACGATGACATAACTTACTATTTTCATGTGTCTTTAATAAATTTTGACATTTGGAAAGTATTGCAATCATAATTAAGGTAACTGACAATCACAAAATAAAATCCTGAGAATGTGTACCATGTCTAGTTTTAAGTGACTTTGTATATTGTGAGATAAATAAAGTAAACTAAACTATAAATGAAAAAAATATATACTGCAGCCTTGGCTTGGCAGACTATAGGTAAATATACAAATAAACATTATTTCTTAATTTATATTATCCGGCATTGTGTTGCGAAGACTTGTTTTGTTAGAAATAATCAATAAAACATGTGTTTCTAATCAAGAAAACTTTCCCGCTCGCTGTTTCCGACTGCTCATTGAAACCGTTTTTTTAGAACAGTAGCAGTACCATGAGTTGCCAACAAGGCGTTAGTCGCTAGAGACTAACGCTTTCTAAAGTATTTGCAACTCGCTCGCACCAATGAGAAAGAGCAGGATGCAAAATACTCTGGATTCTAAACCAGCTATAGAAACGTCACTGTCAAATGAGCACTTAATTTGGTACCATAGGTTTTTATTAGCGCTGGCGAAGGCGTGAGAAGCTCTGGCTACGCGATCGCGCCTAGGGTTGCCATATGGACAAATTGAATTTCCCGACAAAAATTCCCTACAATCTTCACAGAATGTCGGTAATGACAATTTTTCATGTGGTGTTTTTGGTCAATTTTGAAATAACAAGGTAGAGAGCCCAGTAAAGTGATGTGCAAAATTTGTAGCAGTTACTTTAGCATAAAATATAAAGGTGCAACAGACATTCAGAACCATATTTAGACTGGCAAGCATCAGAACAGAACATCAAAACAGTGATTAAAAAATACAAAACTCGACGCATTTATTAAACCCCAAAAATCAGAGAGCTCTTCTGGAGCTACGCAAGCCGCCTATGCTACTTCCACAGTCCACACTATAAAACACCATCAATAATTTAATTCCATGAATTGCACATCGTATTTGATGCCAACAAATGCTGCGAAATATCCTATTTCAAATTGCTACGAAAGGAATATTATTGTTTTGTTGATTACTGTTTGCTTATATTTGTCATTTAATTCATAATACTGTAAAGATTTGTGTAAGATCCAAGAAGATTATCCAAGATGGTGGACTAGTTATTTTTTCTGCACTACCACAATATGAATATCAAATGAAAGGTGTTGCCGAGGAGAACACTAAAATATGCCCAATAATAACTAAAAAAATAAAGTGACTGTAAAAAAAACTTTTTAAAACGAGCTTTTTTGAAGTGGTCCAAAAAAGATGAAAATAAACTTTTAGTTAAATCAAAGTAACAAATTTAGTTTTAAAAGTTTTTTTATAGGTAATTTGTTCTTGGCTTGTACAAAATCGCATGATTATAATATAATTTTCCCAGCAGAGAGGGGACCGATTTTTGAGATTCGATCGTTCGAATACAAAAATGAGTGATCGAAAATAATCGCACGTGAAAATTTGTCACGATTATTTTCGTATGATACCAATAATGGGCGCTTTTATTTTTTGTTGTAGAAAAATATTTTTTAACGTCTCAATTGTGGCCAGATGCTCCGCATTCCGCATTTTCGTCTATAGATCCGCAATCCGCTCTATGGTGAAACGGATCCGCATTTTTAAATCATGCAATTTTCATAGTGGGAAATTACATAAAATCATAAAAATCCCGAGCTCTGATTTAGGGCCATATTTCACTATACCCGTATACGGTTACTACCCGAAAGTAAACGAGACGACGACGTAGAAGATGTTTTTTCTTTTCATTTAAGTAAAAAACAGTTTAAAATTATATTCCGCTTTTTTATTTATAAATACGCATTTTTGAAGCTTCTTGTTTTTGCATTTCAGTATCTGGCAACACTGTGTCTCATTGACTTTTGACGGGTGCCACTAATCCGCATCCCGCGAAAAGGCAGCCCAATAATCGGCGACCCAATAATTGGCGACCACGATGTACATGGATTATTGGGTCGCCGATTATTGGGCTGCCTTTTCTTGGGTCGAGCAATCTCGAAGCGGGCCAATAATCGGCAGCCCAATAATCCATGTACATCGCGGTCGCCAATTATTGGGTCGCCGATTATTGGGCTGCCTTTTATCGGGTCGGACAAGCTCGGTAGCGGGCCAATAATCCGAAGCCACAGTTTTTGCAGTACAATAATCCGCAACCAAAAAAATGGACACGAACAATGGGGCTGCCGATTATTTGGCTGCCTTTTATGCGGACTACCTTTTTTTGACTTGAGTTTATCTGTGGAATGTGTTTTGAAGTTTTGATATTATCAAATTGATAATCAGTTTTCTTTTACGTATCCCTGTGATTTCTAATAACCTGTGACTACCATGGCGTCTCCGAAGCCCTATGCTTCTGAATCCGAAGAGTCGAGTGCTACGGCCTCCTTCCTCTTCTGGTGTTGTGTCGCCTTCTAGTGCGTCAGTGTTGGACTCTTTAGAGCCGCCTACGCATGCAAAACGTGCGCTGTGGGCTAACAACCTCAAGATACCTCGTGTCAAGCAGCCCCCTCGTGTGAAGACACCGACAGTTGAGCGTAGGCCTGCTGTTTTGCCTTTTGTCAGAGGAGTTACGGACAGGATCAGCCACATCTTGAGGCGTGCTTCAATCAAGACCTATTTCAAGCTGTTGAAGAAGATATCACAATTCCTAAGGCCTGTAAAGTCTAACTTGCCTCTACAAGATGCTGGGGTCTACAGGCTTGACTGAGAAGCGATACATTCCCAGGTTGCTGCGCGAGGCTATTGAAATCAAGAAGGTTCCTAATTTCAATAGAGGGGATGGCTTTTCAGTACCACCAGTTTGGGATCCTGTATTACATCTCATTAAGGATCAAGCACGACACAGCGCTGGAAGACCTTAGTGTGGACTTTGTTTTGAAAAGATTGAAAAGGGAAAAATAGGCAAAATAGGGTAGTTTTCTTGTCGCTACTTTCTGTCCTATAAGCCAGTTAGGGGAAGCGTTCGTAAGTTGTATGTATGTTAAGTTGTAATCCTCACAGGGTTTTAATAATTTTTAATTTTAATTATAGAATGCCCTTCAGGCAATGTATGTATACTAGTCTAGCTTTATAAGCCCCTCTGGGCATTGTAGACCAACCTTTGTTTTTGTATTTAATTATTTCTATATTTTTGTATATAGGTAGTTTGCACAAGATAACTTTGTTGATTGACGGGGAGAATTCTCATTCTCTCAGTCATCATCTTAACCCTGTGAAAACTAGTGCTGTAAAGGGCTCGAAACTTTGGGTCATGGTGTTAATAAATGCAATTAATCCGTTCTAAAGTGTCTATAAACTTTAACCATGAATATCTCCATAACCATGGGGTTACACAGGGTGCGGGTGGTATTGGGGGTAGCCCTCCTCCCATAATTCATATTTTAGTTTATATAGATATCAGATATATGTGCACTAGAAAAGAAAAAAAAACAAGTCAAGTGATATTATGAAAATTTTATAGAAATGTTAAGTAGAAATATGGAATAAATCACTGACTGTATTGTTGTTATTTTAGATTTAAAATTGTTTTGTCTATATAAGACAACATATCTTCTATTAGCATATCATTATTATCATTATTAATGAATTTATAGAAAAGTTTTAGTTAAGTGTACAATTTTATCAAAGTAATAATTTATTATACTATGTTATTCTATACTGTAAAAATGGGAGTAGGATCTTGTTAGCTCTTTTAAAGTTGTTAGTTAAGTTTGATCACTGTGTACAGTCAAGTGCAAAAATATGGTTCGACATAATCGACTCATAAATATAGTACTACGCTCTTATTACACCGGCATAAGGTGCTATGGGACATATTTTTGAATAAGATGTGCACCACCATATTTTTACACTTGACTGTACCCATGAACATTGTTGATTTTTATATCTGTCACATAAGAACTGAGTGCAATGATTGTTCATTATGATGATAAAAATAAAACTAAAAATCAAATATCATGTTGAATTTTATTTCTCTGTCTGTCCTTACACACAGACTGACTGACTGTTTCGAGTTTTCCTCGTGGTCGGAGTGGAGAAGGTAACACTAGAGCTGTCACCCAAGGGAAAATTCATAAGAGTACTGTAATAACAAAGTACACTGAATTTTTTGGACTGAGTTGAAAAAAGTGGACTCCACATTTCAGAACAGTCACCATTACTGGCAGCATTACCAGATAGTCTCCTAGGTCACTAGGAGACTATCTGGTAGACACTGTCATTGAAGTGAAATGCCCTTACGCTGCCAGGTACATGCCTGTTACTGCTGTGACAGTTCCATACCTTGAACCATACAATTTGAAATATACATTTATTTTGCCTTAATTTCATCATGGTCAAAAAGAACTGATCTTCCGTACCTAACAGAATAACAACTAGAATAATACTGTATTTTATCTGCCATAGGACTTAAAGTTGAGTATACAAAAAATAACTTCTTGTAACACTAAAAAAATTAACTGTTTATTTCAAAATATAAATTATCTTCTTACATGGTAGAGCTCAGTTACAATCTCGAAGTTTGGAGATTCTATTAACTGAGTTCAGCCTAAAATGATTGTATGTAGTTAGTGCTCATGTATTGATTTAACGTTAGTTCTTATTAAGCTCAACCAGCGCTTTCTTAAATGTATTCTTTACTTTATCAGGGTAATTATCTAAAGTTTCTATTACTTATTTGGGTAAGCTGTTCAGGGTGCGAGGTAGGTATGAGAACCAGCGCCGTCTACCTTTGTCATTGTTACTCTTAGGTATCTTAAAGTGTGGTTCATTGGTTAATATCCCGCAGGTGGGATGGCCTATTGTACCTGTCGAGCAGACCCATCAAGTGTTCATGTTCTAACACAACAGCTAGTTTTACTTTATCATATACACTAAAAGTTCTACAATAATTAAATCGTTTGTGATAGTTATTTTTATACTGAAGTTTTATTTTCAAGGGAACTATGGTTTTTAATAATCTTATTTGGATAATAAATTTTTTTTGTAGATATGTATTATATGTTCGCCCATAGCTTATTACAGAGTCAGCCAACGCCAGGTATAACATACAAAGTATAGTACCTGAATGGCATTTTGTTTTAATATACTACAGTTGCTTAGGATTGTCCTAAGTTTTTGGCACACATGGTCAACATGTGCCCCCAGTTAAATTTGGTATCTATTGTGAGGTCTAAATAGGTATATTGATCAACAATTTCTAGGTTTTCACAGTTGCAGCTTGTTGACCATGTGTGCATGCATACATGCTCGTGAGCTACAACGCTAGGTATGTTATGTAGTTTAAACTATAATACATTATTGCTATGCCGATGGTCCTGGGTTCGAATCCCGGTAAGGGCATTTATTTGTGTGATGAACACAGATATTTGTTCCTGAGTCATGGATGTTTTCTATGTATTTGTATATTATATATATTGTTGCCTGAGTACCCGTAACACAAGCCTTATTGAGCTTACTGCGGGACTTAGTCAATTTGTGTAAGAATGTCCTGTAATATTTATTATTATTATTTTAGTTTTTTTATAGTTTCAGGATAATCCTGCGTCATGCACCCATTTACATAAGATATCAAATTCACTTTGCATCTGACTCTCCGTTGTCCTGACATCTTTGTTGGCTGTTATTCAGCTTGTGTCATCACTTCATCAGCAAATTGGTACACAGGGGCGGTCTTGAATAAGTTACACATATCATTGGCATAAATTAAGTACTTTGTCGGGCCGTGCCATAATTAGATTTTCTTAGATCACTCTCCGGCAATACTGACTGCATTGTATCTATTGTGATGGTAATCTTTGAACCAGTTTAATGTTGGCCCCTGTATACCATTTTGCTGAAGTTCAAAGAATCAGATGCTTTACTGAAACCAATCATAATGACTATTACATGTTTTCTATTAGTGAAATGACCATTAACTTCTGTCTGTAAATTATTGAGCTAGTAGCTGTGAGGTATTTTTTCCTTTTTGAATATGAAACTGTCTCAGGGATAAAATGTCACTCAAAGTCTGTATAAAATTGAATAGCTTTGTCATCATTTTTAAATCGATGACTTGTCCCAAACACATGTTCCATATCAATTTGCATTCCTTTTGATGAGAATTCTTGATTATCTACAACAGGCACTGTACAGTCTTTTATTTTAGCACTGGCAGCAATTTCTATTTCACTGTCCACTTCCATGTCTACTTCCATGGCATTTGGAGGTATTTCCTCTTCATGCTTGCTGTTGCAGTTATATTATCTTCAAATTGTAATTTTCTCTGAGACGTCGTCTCAAGTCGCTGCTGGCGGGCGATTGCACTTGGTGGTACTTACACCAAGGGCAAGGGTGGGCCACCAACCTATAAAATGTTGAATGAGAATATAGATGGTACAGCAGTTTTTCTCAGGAATCTTGCTTTCGGTGCGTAATCTGAAAGAGAGCCACGATTGTTTAAAAGCTTTAAGAGATGCTTAAATGCAGGATAAGTAAAAATAATAAGAGAAACTTACTTGTGTATATACTTTGACCGTAATAGTCTGATGTAAAATGCATCGAACATAAACGGGATGAATGTTTTGTTTTGAAGTTTATGATACGTAACGAACGGTCCCAAGCCTTTCGACGCTTGTGGTCTTTTAGAAATGCGTGAATGCCTTGATTTTTGCAGTTTAGAGCACTACAGTGAGTCATTTTGTAGTGGAAATATCTTAATTATTGCGAATGCGCAATGTTATTTACATATGTTTATGTAATTTTATTGTATTGTATGGTATTTGACAGATGACAAGTAGACATTAAGGAACGTCGATTTTGCTGACACGTGGCGGGATAAAAGGCAGCTTTTCTCCTCATTTGTGTAGTTTTTATAATTTATAATACAGGCGGCTAAGGTTCGATTGCGATGTACAATCCATAATGTTGGTTCCCGTTGCTACAAATACTATTTACAATTTTACACAGCCAACCGTCGTTCGTTCTAAAAAATAGTTTAGGTATCATTTCCGAACGCACCCGTCACCACCACCCACTGTTAACCAATAAATGAACACTTTAAAATGCAAAATACACGATAATCCGAAATTTGCCAATATATGTTGTCGACTCAAAACTCTTATTTTTTTACGTTCTTTCATTTGAGTATAGTTTCATTCAGTTCCGTGTAATTTTGTAACTGACAGTAGGTTTAGAATTAGAATGTACTGACGCCATTATGCGTTTGTCACGCACGACTTTGGCGGTGAGAGTCGTAGCTACAGAAGCTAACGCCTTTTTCTAAACCGATTGTCAAACTTGAAACTCATGGTACCGCAATTAACAAAATTGTATGGGTTTGACAGTTGAGCGTTAGACGCTCACGCACATTTTCTACAGACGCTTTCGATATCTACACCAGCTCACGCCTCGTTAACTATGTAACTCATGGTAAGGGTACAGGACACGATAGCATTTACAGATCCGTTATCTTTTACGACGGTAAAAACCCAAAGCAACACAACTAATTTTACTATTTAGCTGTTTGTATGATTTTGTATTTCTTCCGCTTGCGTCACGTATAAGCCAGTGCAAGCCAGCTAACATGGAGTTAGCTGCTAAATTTCAAACTTTATACTCGGCTAACCCTGGGGGTTAGCCGTTATCACACATGTGACACCCATTTCACAAGTGGCGTTGAGATGGCCGAGGCCATATCACGGGTAAACATTGTATATATGTAGGGTCATTGAACTTACTTGTCCAAGTCAAAATATGCACACTGAACGCTTGGTGGGGTCACATCAGTCCACTTCGAATCTCCGTCACAACGAGCACTGAATCCAACACGTCCAGGTTAAATATTTAATAAGTGTCTAGTGTGTGCAACTATGCCCTGCCTTACAATAAAGCGGGACACGCACAACCACCTGCACAGACGGTCGAGTACTGTCGAGTCGAGACAGCCAACCGGTATATTTATACAGCTAAGATTCGCAATGTTATGAAATACATATACATTGGTGAATCATCCTCAAAAAGGAATTTCCGCAGGATGTTTGTGAGGTTATTTTGTTTTTGGGTTTTTAGAGTAGGTACCTACTTAATGGGTAAAAACGGGGCCATATTATTAAGACTCTGATGTCCATCTGTCTGTCCGTTCGTCTTCGTGTCTTTTACCAGGCTGTATCTCTTGAACCGTGATAGGCGCATATGTTATCATATATTTGACCATATATTACATGCCGTCCTTTTTCTTCACATTGTAGAAAATGGGAGGCATATAAATCTATGAGCAAAGATAATTGATAATGTAGGTAATATGGCACTTAGACAGTTGAGTGTTCACATATGATGTATTTACCTATTTTGCCGCTATTACAACAAATACTAATAAACATAATTAAATAAATATTTCGGGGGTCTCCCATACAGAAATAGTCCATTGCGATACAAGGCCGAAAAAGAGGAAATTTGCAACGACTGGTGATAAGTTGTGAATTACCTTTGCGCACGTGTATCGTACGACGTTATACAGTGCATATGGCACTTTGAATATTCGACTCAGGTACGTAAAGTGCTCATTATTGCCCTAGTACAAAATAAAGGCACAATAGATGTCGAGTTGCGGAAAACGCCCAGCATAACTAACTAACTATTGCCCTAGGACTAGTAGTAGTGGTAGTAAAGTAACACCATGTGTAATGTAAACGTCATTTTTGTGCTCGTTTTTGCTCGATATTAATAACGGCTACAGGTAGACGCTTGAAATATTTACAGAATATTTAGTAATATATTCAATATAAATAAATAATTAAATTAAAATAATCCAATATTTAAGGGTAAATATTTACCTAAATTGAAATCCAACTTATTTGCCGTTTTTGAATAAACTAATCATAATGGTTACTGCGACGCGACGCCGATTGGGCGAGTTCAGCTGATGATAGACGGTCTTGCACCGGTTACACTTTTTTGTTTCAGGGAGGAGCGATTAGCTGGTGTTCCAAGCGGCAACCGACCGTGGCTCTTTCGACGACCGAGAGCGAGTACATGTCATTGTCGGCATGTGTACAGGAAGCTTTGTGGCTGAAGCAGTTCCACGAGGGTTTATGGCCGCAAAAGAAAAAAGAAGCCCTGATAATCTACAGCGATAATCAGAGCAGTATCAAACTTTCTGGTACTGATGGTTATCATCCGAGAACCAAACACATAGATGTGCGGCATCATTTTGTGCGCGACAAAGTGCATGAAGGTGCCATCAACGTCCGCTACATTCAGACAGATTTGATGGTGGCAGACGCCCTTACCAAGGCTACGGCACTCCCGAAGCTGGCATTTTGCTCCAAGATGATAGGATTATGTTTAAGGGAGGATGTTGAAAGGGTTTAAACATACTCCTTGATATATACCTGGCCGGCTGAAGTGACTTAAATGTCATGCGTCATTATCTTTGCCATCTGTCTTTCCCCTTACGGCTTTTACTAATGTATTGTGTGTTTTATATTTGCTTAATATAATTCTATTCTATATATGCGCGTATTATTCTCTATAGGTTCCCGTAGCCAGAATGGCAAAAACGTAACCCTTATAGTTTCGTCCAGTTCGTCTGTCTGTCTGTCTGTTTGTCAGTCTATCTGTCTGTCTTGTCTGTCTGTCTGTCCGTAGTGTCCGTCCGTATGTCACAGCGGTTTTACTTAGTATCGAAGAAGCATATGGTAACGATATTATAACGAGAGGTTTATTTTGTATGCCGCTACTTAGTTTTGGATATTAATTGCGTTAAAAAAATTTTTGGCGGGCACTCCATACATGTAACTATATATACCTACTTGTATTTTTTTTTGCAAATATATACTTGTGGCACATCATCTGATAGGTCCTTAAAAATAAATGTGTTGGTTTTTTAACAAAATTTGATTAATTGAGAAATAATCGCTCTGAAGGTCTCAAAAAGTGTGTAACTTTTACACGTGAGGTCCGAAAAATGTGGAAAAAATCAGGAAGATGGATTATGAGACGAACTTACAGCGAAAATTTATTTGAACATATTATGTCAAGCCGTTTTTGAGTTTTTGACCAAAAACTATTTATTACAAAAGGGCGTAAGTGTCTTAATGTAATGAAGGCAGTTACGTCTCTTTGCTTGGAAGCCGGTTTTATATAGATAATAGTACGGAACCCGTCGTGCCTGAGTCCGACTCGCACTTGGCCGGTTTTTATATAATTACGTCTGGGAGTTCTGGGTTATTCCGGTAGTCAATGCATTCATTGCAGTGTAGCATGGCAACAAACTCCATACCTACCATAACAAAAAGTATAATGTATGCGTATGTGATAAGTGTAAAAATATGTGTGTGTATTTAAAAATATTACGCCGCCATAAGTGCTATGGGATATATTTTTGAGTACTTTTGAAGCGCGTAACCATATTTGTGCTTTATTTTTAGTAAAGGGTACCACTTGGTCGGTTTTGGAAAAGGTTAATTTCTAAATGAATTTATACAGGGCGTCCCAAAACTATGGGACATGAAGGGAAAGTACCTTAAATATCGCAGATCGGATATTTTGCTGAAAGAAGAATTTATGTTATTTATAAAGTTAGTAATTCTGCATTCAAAGATTTTCTAAAAATTACTTGCTTTGTCAGGGAATCGAACCGACTGGACGAAGCAAGTAATTTAAAAAAGATTTTTTTTTAATTACTTGCTTCGTCTCGAACCGACCTAAATGTGGAAAAAAAGGACACCCTACTTTTATGATGCCAATCGAAAGAATAGCTAACTAATATAATATAATGATTAATGGCACTCGCTGGCGGACTTGGGTTTCAAAATTAAAACTTTTCGAGTCTTCTGGAATGTGTTTATTATTTTCACCAAACTCTCGCTTCCTTTTCATCTTTTTTACAAAGTTTCCCCTCACCGCCACCCGCGGCGCTGCTAGTCGTTATATACGCATCCGATCGAGCAGCTATTTAAAAGTGTAATGTTACATTTAAATTCTTTGTTTAGACAAACAAATCAAGTTTTAAACACTATTTCAATTAACTGAGCTATTTAACTAAACATTTGGATACTTCCCATTTAGAATGAACTTTAAAAGTGTGTTAACACGAGAACTGACCATCCAAACGAAATAAGAATGTATTTGTATGTACACAAAGTTCAAATTATTATAAATGTTTGTCCAAGTATTCGCGGAGTCGGGAGTACGAGGTACGAGTGTTCGTAAAATAATTGTTAAACCAAAACAACAACTTCTAACTGGTGTCGGTACGAAATAAGTAAGTTATACAAAGAAGAACCATGAAAACTAAATTTAAAATTAATAACTGGGGTTTTGCTGCGCCTGGCGTTGTAATACTACGAGTATGTAAATATGAGTATCACTCACGAATTTAATTGATATGATAGCTAGGTAAGTTACATTTACTGAAAATATTTTGAAAATAAATGTTATTAGACATATTATATTTTGAATAAAAATTAATTCAAAACATGAGCCTGATGGCCAGTCCCAACAAATTTTACGAGGACTAGAAGAAGCACTCAGGGTTTAGGGTAATAAATAATACAAAAATATTGTGTAAAAATGTTTTATTAACATATAATACTAGAGCAACTTATTAAAATAAGCGTAACTGTGTAATGTAAGACTTAAGTTAATTTAAGTAGCTTTATAGTAAAATTTTAAGTTAAATGCAAAATGTATACAGTCAAATTTCTCTTACCTACACTAGATGTGATAAATAACAATAAAAATCAAGTATTATTAAGAGGCTATTCGTTTTTTCAAATGAACCTTCTGCTCCTCGTTAATAATAAACTCGTTAATTTCCTTATCACTATTGAACTTCATAATCTCTTCTGCTTTGACACGTTCAGTTCGTCTTAAGTATTGTTTACACACGTATATAAAATTATTGAGTTCAACTCTCGCTACTATATCTTGATACCGCGAATACACTTCTTCAGCCATATAAATTACATTAGAAGGGAAGATTGTTACTTTACTACCACAATATTTCTTTTTCTTCAATATATATTCCATGTATTCAGCAAAGGTAGGGTATTTTTCTGTATCTTTTACGCAATTAATAAATAGATTGTATACAGACAAAGTCCTGTCAAACTCGAGCGAATTCATTTCCTGGAAAGTGATTTGTATTTTATCTTTATCGTCGTCATTGTTGATAACTACTTTTTTCGATACCTCGCACAATGCTGTATAAAATGATTTATTATTGTTAATAGTAAAAAAAGGACGGTATGTTTTTTCACATATATCAAACATGCCTTTACCGTCTTTCGATTTTTTCCTATCATTTATAAAATTCATTAAGTGCACGTAGTCATTCAGATGAACCTCTTCTTCATCTATATCGTCGCGCAATATTTCCTTGTGATTCAACCGTAGGTAATTAAGTTTGTTTAAATTATACGGCTTTTCAATTTCACTGACAAGAAAGCCATTTATATTTTTGAATATTTTTTCTAGCAGATAGTAAAGTCTATCTCCGCGTGCCGGGATTTTTTTCAAAATCATAACGTACCTTATTAAATCGCTGCGTTTTCCAATTAACTCTAAATCTAAATCGTAATTAAGGTACTTTAATATTTCAATCATACAATGCGCTACGCCATAAAACATCCTTAAACGTTCATGCATGAAATGAAGAGGGTCATTTTTGAATATACACGAGGATAATTCAACGCAGTACCACAAGGCAGTTGGCAACGATGTAGTGTGTGGAGGATCTAGTGGCAACCCTGAGAGCCCAATTTTACACACGGTCGCACTAACTCGCCGCATTACATAATTCCTAAACTGTTTTACTACATTTTTGTCCATCCATTCTTTATTTTCACAATTCTTCCACAAAATGTAATAAAACAAACCAATATTGTATTTTACGTTTTTGAAGTCGAAATATGTCGCCGCCAAAATGTAATCGTTGTATTTATCAAATTCATCCGTATCTATCAGCACGAGGCCGCCATGAAACGGTCTTCGTGTCCGCGGCTCGGTCTTATTGGTATTTGTCATTAATCGTTTATAGACCGTCAAAGTATAAAAGTAACCGATTGACTCACTAATATCGGAATCGTCTAGCAAAAATAATGGACAGTCCATCGCTGATTTGAATTTGTTAAAACTAGCAGGTGATACTTCAGTGGATTTATTAGTTTTATGAAAAATAAGTTTGTCCAGCAAGTTTAATTCTGTTAATAATATAACGGGTACTCCTCTCTCGTCGTCCAAAATAATATCAGGGAATTCTATTTCTTGTTCGGGTGCAAAATTAACATCTACGATGGGTTCTTCGTCAACGGGATTATCGAATTTCCTCTCGAATGTCAACGCGTCGAATGAGTAAGATTTTGTATCGCTGACAATGTAGTTAATCATGGTAGAAATGGCTTTCTCAATGTCCACCTTCATATCGTGGGATGGAGTATTGAGGTATTTATACCAATCCGTATTAAAAAATTCGCGCAAGAATTCATTTTTGTCCTTTGTATTCAAATTAATTTCTCTCTTTAGATTCGGTTTTGATGACAACTCGCGGAACAGTCGATCTCGTAACTTCTTCAATTTGTTTATTCCTTGTAAAGCAAGATCATCGTGTTTGAATTTATTGATATACTTTATTTTGATATAAGACTTTAAGTTCTCCTTTTCTTCTGCAAAGTTTTCAAGGTTGATTTTATCGAAATCAAACTCCTTGGATATATTGACGTCATCAAACAGTTCGTTATTACGGTAAATCATGCAATGGCTTTTAAAAAAAGACGCAGCTACTGAAAGATCAATACGTCCCAAACTTTCATGAATTGCATGGAAAACAACCGTTTCGTAATGCACATTTTCATTTAATTCAAAACATGTTTTTGCACTCCCGCGAGGTATCATACCATCAGTTACTATGTACAGCAGCTTAATTTTATCGTTTTTACCACATATATGAGCATCGTTTCGAATCCATTTAATGATCGTTTCTGGTTCTGTCCCCATGTTGCCACACTGTAGTTCGGTGTATGATAATGTAGTTATATCTTCATCCACTTTGTAACACTTGTCTCCCCAATGCAAATAGATGATCCTCGGTTCTGTCGGGGGCTCTCCAGCAATCTTGAGTTCTTTCTCCATCCTTTCTACATCAGCTTTGAACTTTTGGAGTGTATCCAGTCCATTTTTGTGGTAATGCCTGTTTCCACCCGTCGATCCCGAAAAATCTTTTGCATAAATATAATAATTCACCATTTTGCAATCTTTATTTTTTTAACTACTACGATTTAGTTGACTATTAAATTGTTAACGTCGTAATGAGGATCGTGGTGCTCCGAAGTCCTGTACTAGGCCTCTCGATTCTTAAGTATGCTTCCCACGTGAATCAACGATTTTGTGAAATCCACAAGTCACTATAAGAGTTGGCAGCGCCCGATTAATAACACACCCTTTGTTGAAATAGGGAGCAGTTTTTCTTACAGAAAGGTCGTAAACAGAAGCACCGTTCCCGATGTGTCGGATCGTCTTCTCTATTTGCTTTACAAATAAGATAATTTGCCGTGATGACCAGAGCTTCAGAGCAGAATGAGAATTCCTGAAACAAGCAAGAAAATTTTTTAGATTCTTAAATCAGTCTGATAGGAAGAGTGCCTTGATATCTTGAATCTGTTCCATTGGGGATTTTACAGTGAAAGAGTAGATTACGGTGATTAGCAATTGTTTTCTTATCACCATTAGACCATTACCATTACCATATGATACATCCTAAAAGATAATGCGTGTTTATAAAAGAATATAGTAGGTTCTAAAACCCCTACATATTGATTGCCGTAATTTTTATTTAACGTTGTAGGGCACATCAAAGGTTAGCTGGAAGAGATCCCTTATAGGGATGAACTCGCCTTTGTACCTTTGTTCTTATCAAAATGTTTATTCTTACTATATTTGTGTACAATAAAGTGCTTACAAACAAACAAACATCTAGGGCCACTTGCACTATCGTTGTGGGTTAGCCAACTAACCCGGAGTTAGCCGGTAAAACTCATAGGTATGCAAGATTTTAGTGATAGATTTTATTAGCCAGTAATGCTTTTGATATCACCATCAGTATAGACTAGTCCAGAACTGCAAAAATAATCTAAACGCCCTGGCTAACACCAACAAAGTTACACTTAGATGGGTACCAGGACACTCCAACATTGCTGGAAACGAAGCAGCGGACGAACTTGCCAGAAAGGGCGCGGACACGCCCCTCGTTGGCCCGGAACCGTTTTGCGGAGTTACAAAACGAGAGGCATACTCTCTGCTAAACAATCTTGAAAAGATGAGGGCAATCGCAGAGTGGAAATCCGTAAAAGGAAACACACACTCGAAAGCTCTAATATTAGGGTTCAACAACAAAAACACTAAAGAGCTCTTAGGGCTCAAGAGGTACAAAGCCTGTGCGGTGGTCAGAATTCTGACTGGGCACTGCAAGTTGAACAAGCACATGTTTCTAATGGGTAAGAAACAAGACGCAGCATGCAGGTTCTGCCAGGAAACAGAGGAAACTGCAATGCACATCCTCTGCTCCTGCGGACCACTAATGCACAAAAGAAGTATCCACCTCGGTAGGCACGAACTGCAACCCTGTGAGATACACAACATTACAGCCCAAAGAATTTGGAACTTTCTGGACTCAACGGGAATCAGTAATGAATTATAAAGGGCTGCCACAATAGATCACAACTGGTCGATGCGGCATCTTCACTAGCCCAAAACAACAATAATAATAATAGTAACTTACTTTTATTCAGTAAGTAGGTAGGTACTAAAAAGGGCACTCAATAAATAGTCCACGTATTCCATAGAATTAATCAATTTGTTCTTGTATACACGGTGCTCGTGAGCACTGCGAGAAATTTTAACAGCGTATTCCTGAGGCTAAAAGAAACAAAAAATGTCATATGATTTTTGGTCATTTCGACCAAAAAAAAACAATCCTTTTTTCTTCTTTTTTTATATGTTTTGATACATGGGTAGTAAATGGATCAATTTCAACAGGTCTAAAATTTACCTAATTTTGGTGGGATTTTTTATTTTTATTGTTTGTCTAAATTATGTGTCGATAATACATAAATTACGTAACTAGTCACAATAAATATTGTGTAACAATGGCCTTTCATTATATATAGTAGTTTTAGAGATATTATGATTTTTGTCATTTTGTTGCCACCGAAATTGCTTGGACACACCAAAATTAGATTTACTGGCCACCAAAATTGCACAAACACACCAAAATTTGATATTTCTGATAAGTTTAACGTACATTTACCTAGTTATGCGCTGAAAGTGAACTGAATGCAAATGCTTTGTGATTCGTTTAAAAGTACAATTTTTCCTCAGGCAACAAAAAAAAAGTTATGTTATCATACAGAACTATATTATCAATCAATATTTGAAATCGTTGACTTTTCAAATACAATTAGTATGAAAATTAGTCTACAACGCCAAAAGATCGCCCAAGTCGCTTCCTGCGGTATTATGGGCAAATTGGGCACCTGCTCATAATATTTCCTCGCTACATTTTCCAGCTAGATGGCAACGCCTGACCTATGGCAGAGAAATAAACCAGCTCTACGGTCACCCGTGGTTTCAAAGAGTCTTTCATGGAGTTTCAGTTCCCTAAACAGCTTGAGACCTTCAGGACCCCACGTACTCCAGGGTCTGGAGAAACTGAGAAAGCCGTAAAGTCGTGAATGTTGGAAAGGCCAGCATATTTTTAGTCATTTAAAGGACTCCGGAGACAAACTTACCCTCCCTTCTCTCCCCATGGACGAATTTGTGGCGGAAACGAATGCGATTGTGCTAGGTACCCAAGCACGTAGCATCCCAAATAACCGGCCAATGGCCATTTGCCACGGAATAAGCGTCATTCCATCGTGTCTTTTGCCATCGAGTCTTTGGCTCATGGCCAAGCCAGTTGGTTACAAGGCCACTGGCACGCCTACGCTGGCAGAAACTAGACGGATTACGTTATGTAGGTTGGCGTGCCAGCGCTTCCCCGACAGGAGAGCCCGTGACCACTCCATAGTCTACCTCACTACCGTATGGGCAACGATGGGGGACAACCACCCCCAAGCGATGCCCGACAGCCAACCTTAGCAAATTATTATCCAACATCATAGCACAGTTCTGAGAAGGGTAATCATGCAGGCAATAATCAGATTTCCTCTACGACACTGTCCGCAAACGGGATTTTTTGGCTGTGGAGGGGCCGACCTGTGCCTTACGACAGAAGCTCACCCTCCGCCCTCTGAACGTCCCGCTTTAACGGGAATTCCTCGACCGGACAAGTCCAAAGAGTGAAACAAGAGTTACAGGAGTAAGTGCTTGAAGAAGCATCTACTGCCTCCGGCAAGTAAACCTTCCGAGAGAAAGTGCACTGTACGGACGACAGAAAAGCAGAAAGAGCGACACTTGAATTGAAACCCGCCGCAAACCCATGTCACCAAATCAGATCGTAAGTGTAGCGGGGACAATCTGTTTCTTATCGAGTTCGACGTTCATAATTTTCTGGATACTAATGTAAATGAAATTTTAAGTATAAAACTCTCGTGAGACTCGAACATACTAAATAATATTTAAAACCAGCCAGGTAGTTTCAAGGTATATTTTTAGTTTGTAACATTATTTCAATTTTGTACATTTTTTTTTTTTTTTTTTTGGTGTTGAATAAAACTTTTCTATGTCTATGTCTATGTCTATGTTCTAAAACCTGTCACTCACGTGGTCACATGTGTTTAGTCGATTATGGTCGACATGTTTCGATCTTTACGAAGATTGTCATCAGGAGCGGTCACCCATTAAATTATCCTTTCTTTCACACAAATGAGGAAACTTCCAAAAGGGCATCGTATTGCTAAAGGCAACATTGGTACAAAAAGACAAAACTGAAAAATAAAAGAAGCCATGTGCGTGCAGACTTTAAGTAGGTAGTCCGAATGGTGGGAGAAATGCTGAATTAGGCTGTCAATAAATTTACCCATATTCAGCTCTAGACCTATTTCTCTATACTTAGAAGTTAAGGAGATCAGATTGTTCAGAACCGGGCTCACCTCACCCTAAAGGCTGCCATCCTCCAGCCCAGGTCTCATACGTTACATTTGCTGCTAAGTATCGAGATAATAGTCAGCAGTCACTTGGCCTTAGATTGCAAGACCAAAAATGATGGGCCCTGTTGACAACTTATTCGTCCTGCACACAACATGTGTTTGCGTTTATCTTAAGAATGCATCGCGACTGATAGAGGCTTTTTAATATCGACCTTAACTAGCATCAACTCATACAGACAGACAATATTAGTATATTGTACGAGTAAACTAAGGAAAACGTGCAGGGTAGTACCTACCCTGAATGTTTTCCCAAGTCTACTCGTTGTATGAAAGTAAACATTTTGGATTTTTGCACAAAACTGAAAAAATGCTGAATATCCGACTTGTCAGAAAACTAAAAGGTGAAAGTTTCATAATAACAGAGAATCCTAAATCTTAGAGCAAGTACAACTCAGATTTTACTCCCTTTTTGGAAGCCTGTTTATTTATTTATTTAAACTTTATTGCACAATTAGATTAAAGTACAAATGGCGAACTTAACGCCTTTAGGCATTCTCTACCAGTCAACCATCTTCATGATTCGGAGGTGGCGATTTTCTGTAAGTTTACAAGTATTGCATACATTGTTATTTAAATTTGAAATTAAACTATAATAAACGTTAAACAGTATTAAATATGCTTTCATGTGGTATTTATATTTTTTTATCAATAGGTATGATTTATAATGTTATCGGGTAAAACACCTTGTGGTAAAACTTATTAGCTAACTGAGTTTATATGAAATTTTCAATTTTGGTGACATTAAGCAATTTTGGTGGTCTTCAAATTGCCACCAAAACAACCAAAATTGATTCACCAAAATTAGGACCATGGCATAAAAATATATTTAAAAGTTAACCGTAGCATTCACTTCAGTTTTAAATTTATATTTTAAAAAAGAAACTTTAAACAAGTTTTAAATACAGTTCACACAAAAACAATAACTTAACGGTCATTAGTTAGACACACCACCAAAGTTGCATTAATAAGTATTAGTATACACCAAAATTAGATACTTCCACGATTTATTGACAGATCTAGCCAGGAACGACAATTGTGACATCGCTCAGTGCAGGAGGGGAACTGAATTAACAGGTTACACTACGTTTGTAAGACTTGTTGATTTTTGTTCGATCACAAAATAATAATCCTTACTTATTTTTCTTATAATATACACATACTAATAATGAGTAAAAAAAAGTAAGGTTTTAGTTAAAGCAATGGATGTTACGGTCCTGGCAAAGAAAAAATTAAAGGAAAACGGATTCGGGACACTACACCAGAATTAATATTTCGATAAAAAAATTTTTTTAATAAGTATCTATAGGTAACTTAAATAACATTTTGCGATTTGGCTTAAGATAATAACTTGTGTAAGGTTTTCAGAAAAAAAAAATATGAATCTGAAATGATTAGTCCACAGTGTCATTATCAGCTCCGCCGCATAAAAGTGCGCTGAGATAATCACCCAAATTTCATTTAGAAAAAGCCCATTTAAAATAAAAAAAATGTTGTTTTTGGTAGAGCCGAGTTTTGCAAAGACATCACAGTGTCACTTTGAAGTCTGTCAAAAATCATGTCTAGACTAGACCACATAGTAGCATTATCACATTCCAAAACGCGTTATTTACCGAGTGGAGGTAAAATTATACAGTGTGTAAGTCTAATACGGGCGATAAATTTAACCAAACATAGAATTCATTAGTGTTATCAATAATTAAAACATATTTTTAAGTTATACTTAATTATGACCCCATAATTAATTTTTTTATAATATTTTCAGCAGCAATGTACTGTAAAATATTTGACACTGACAGTTGTCAACGAATGTTTAACGCGAGTGTGTTTGCATTACATTGCGGGCCGAATTATTTTCTATGGATAAAATTTTAATTGCAATTCCATTTAAAAGTTACCTAATTACATTTCTTATGTCCTATACTCACCACCGTTAAGAGGTTCGCCCGTATTAGATTTACACACTGTATTTAAATAATAATTGCAATTATCTCAGAAGCTAGCCCTAATCCAATGCACTTAATATGACATTTTTGTTTCCTTTGGCCTCAGGAATATGCTATTAAAATCTCTCGCAATGCTCACGAGCACCGTGTACTTATACGCAAAGAAAATTGGATAAATAACAAGAGTTTCCAGGAATGCATCGCCAGTAAGCTGGATCTCGTTTTAATACCTTCATTAGACCCTAAAAACATGTCAGCCGAGTTTGCACAAATTCAGGAGTTGAGCTTGACTTTTGAGAGTCACTGTCAATTTACGGTCATTTTTCAGGTTTTTGCGTCTATAGTCTGTACTTTTAGGTATTTAAAAAATTGTAAATAAACAAAACCACGTGACTCGGGTGTTGGGCCAATGACATAATTCCATATGATGACATTGAGATGACGGATACCAAATGTGATAACCTCAGTGGCCAAATTGTCAAGTCACGTGGCTTCGTTTGTTTACATTTTTTAAATACCTAAAAGTACAAACTATAGCTTGGAAATGGTACGTCAGACGGAAAAAGCCGATTTCTGCCCAAGTGTAGGCATACAATGATGTACCTAACACGTGAGGTAATAAATAAAGCCCTTGATCGCATATTTACGTCCCTCGCTTGCAGCTCGGGTCGCAAACATCTGCGGTCTCGGCCTTTTTTTGTTTTATCGCACTAGTTAGGTAATGTACTATTATGCCACACCTGGCCATAAAGTGCCTTTTTCCGCACGCTACGCGTACGGAAAAAGCCGATATCTGACCAAGTGTAGGCATAAAATGATGTACCTAACACGTAAGGTAATAAATAAAGCCCTTGATCGCATATTTACGTCCCTCGCTTGCAGCTCGGGTCGCAAACATCTACGATCTCGGCCTTTCTTTGTTTTACCGTACTAGGTAGGTAATGCCGTGCTAGGTAATGTACTATTATTTTTATATAGCCAAATCGGTAAAAGGTTTGCAGATATACATGGTGATTCATAAGACTTGAGCAGGATTAACCTTACGGTTTCACTGAATGATTAGCTATTATTTCATACTAGACTTAATTAAATTAACGTTAAATTTAATTAATTATATCTCCTAACTATGAGGTCATTCATAGTTAATTATCAATGAACTCATAATTAGGAGATTCATTAAAATTAAATTTAACGTTGATTTCGTTAAGTCTAGTATGAATTATGAAATAATAGCTTATCATTAACTGAAACCGTACGGTTAATTCTGTTCGCGACTTATGAATCATCCTGTACAGGGGTCGCGAGTTCAAGTTCGAGGCAAACCACTAGGTATGATCGAAACGAAAATTAAGAAACTAACCTCTCCGTACCAAAATATCCTGTAGAAATTTCAGCCGCCCGGCATGTCCAGAGGCACGCCTTTCGGCTGACAATTCCGCTTTCTTACGTCACTTGTCTCTGTGTAATATGATTGTCAAATAACCGAGCAAAAAGGGAGACACCCGTATTGCCTCGTGGTTGGTCCAAGACTGAATGAAAACAAGTTTATCCGCCGGCATTTATAGGTCATTCCCATATGGCAATATAACGCAATAATTTCGTAAGGTATACAATATACTCCGCTCGGTATTTCCATATGTTTCATCATACTAGGGTTTTGCCGGTTTTTATCACGGCTCAGGGAGTCTGGAGTCTGCTTGGCAACCTGATCTGTGTTCCTACTTGTTCGCCACCATTTCGATCATTTAAATAATATCGTAATGTCTCGTCAATAAATAGATCATATTTTGGTGAAGACTTTATGACAATAGTCACGAGAAATAATAGTGTTTTAAACAATTTTCGGTAGTTTTTGACATGAACACGAGACTCTTCCTGTGTCGTAATTTCGTGACATATGTTGTGTTTCTTGTGCAAATGTGTACAAATGCAGTAGTTTTTAGTGGTAAAATTACTGACTTTATTTATAAATGACATATTGGTGGCAAACGAGCATACAGCCCGCATAAGCGGCGCCCGTAGCCCATAGACGCCAGCAATACCACAACGATGCTAACATTGTCACCGTGGTGAAATAGGGGCTTGACCTCTGAACACTGGGGAAAAACGAGACCTTATAGGGTCTCATTCTTCACAGTTTTCCTTATAGAAAAACGATTGGATTCGACGATTGACGAAATGTTTGCACGTACTTTTAGTTTAGGTTAGCAGAAGTGTTTTGGCAGACTCGGCAGAGGGGTACCTCTTCAAGTAGATAAATCTTCAATCAACGCAGGGAGGGGAGTCGGGATAAGTACCGTTTCCGCTCTACCGAAGTACAGTCAACAACACAGCTGTGAATACAGCCAAAAATATGTATACACGACCTTAATTCTCTGGCAATAAAGTTCTGTCTACATATTTTTGGCACTTTGGCTGTATTCACAGCTGTGTTGTTAACTGTACAAGCCGAATGGGCATAACGGGTGTGTTGTGACTAGTCCGTACAAAAAAAATTTAGATCGATGGGTTCAATAGTTGTTGGTGTAGTTGTATAATTTTCTAAATATTGTTTTTAGTATGCAATGTGTGAGAACTGTTTCCCCCGCAAAAGTGTCGGAATTAACGTCTCCCCTCCAACGTGTTGGGAGCCTGTGTTGGTCGAAGATTGAAAGCCGTCTCCAGTTGTCTATGGTTTGAACCACCGAATTAGAGAATATTTCATTTTATTTACGAATGAATCCCGACAGATTATTACGAATAAAACGAAACTGAATTCCCTGTGGTAATGATGCAATTTGCAACATATTTACATATTGCGAAATAATGTGGCATATACCTAGGTATAACTACAGAATTAGGGACAAGGCCCCAGAGGAATATTATGTTAGGTATGAATAAGAAAGTATTCATAATCATACCTAACATGAGTATATAGCGCGACTATCCGTACCATTCGAATTGAAATATATAATGAATTACCTATACCGTACTTACTTATTTAATACCAAACATAATACATATTCCTCTATGCCTTGTCCCTAATTCTGTAGCCACACAGTTCTATATGCCACAATATTTCGCAATATGTAAAATATGTTGGGAATTGCATCATTACCACAGGAATTTAGTTTCAGGAAACGTTCTGAAGATGTCGCTTTCGATGTAAGCCACTTTCTGACGACTTCACTTTGTGACTAAAATCAATAAATATTTATTGAGTAAAAAAAAGGGCACATACCTTAAACAATCCACAACGCAGGTTTCGTCAAACCTGCGTTGTGGATCTTTGTGACTAGTGTGACTACGCCACTTTCGGTGATTATCGCTTTCTTTCACAGTACCTTTACCTAGACGAAAATAGGATACAAGCAACCCAAATGGCTAGGTCAGTATGTTCGGTGTTATGCCCAACAATTAATTAAATTTTTAATGGTATCTTAAGTTATAATTTTTTTGTTTCTATCAGGTATGGGACACTCCTGCCAAACGTTATTTTCAGCATTAAAAGTAATATATTATAAAATAAATGAGTAAAAATGTAGTTAATAAAAAATGTTTTATAGTGATCTAGACCGTCATGAAGGTAATCACGCAAAGGCGTAGCGAGGGGCTGTTAGGGGGTGTTTTAATCATTTTTGCATAAAAATGGCTGTCTTGAGAAATACCCAGACACACTACAGCTCTCAGATCCTCTCCAGGTTCGGATGAGGCACTAAACTAAAGGTCTTATAACAGTTATAACCAACTGAATGGTGATACTACACACAACACAAATAAATGCCCTGTAAGGATTCGATCCCGGGACTGCCTGCTTCGTAGGCAGGGTCATTGACCACTGGGCTAGAAGGCCGTTAAGTTACCTAAATGTAAACTCCGCACCACTATTGTAAAATAAATAAATAAAAACCGCCCAAGTAAGTGTTGGACTTGGACCACGCATAATGAGGGTTCCTTGCCGTCATAATATAAAAAAAATACCTTTTGTAAAAAATATTTTTGCCAAAAAATTAAAAAGAGCTACACGGTCATTGGGCGTATTTGACCCGCTTTATAAAAGTTCGCGTACAGATACCGAACCAGTTTTAAATTAAAGAGCTTAGTCCCGCTTCTCAAATTATATTAAAATTTTCAATTTATCGACCGGAGGAAAAAAGTTATTCAAAAAATAGACTGAGCATTTTACTTATAATTTTTCAAAATTCGCGTTACGGAAACAGTATTTATATACATTATTTAAAAGAAAATGAGAAAATATTCATGTCGATGTATCAACTTCATTCCGAAAGTACGCAGAGTGCTAGAATTAGTAGTTATAAAGTATTTTTCGATGAATATTATTAATATTTTAGCGAAACTACATTGTACACACAACTCGTATATAACATGATGCAGATATTCTTATTGCTGTTTTTTCGTAACATATATCGGTGCTTCAACACCTGCAGGAGCCAACATAAAGCCACTTTTTTAGCTAACAATTAACTAATTGTAGTTAATTTAGCTTTCAGCTCGGTTCATCTACTAAATACAAGATGTCGCTGTTGTGGCGTGACATCAAAATGTAAAATAAAAATATTTCTGCACACGTTCGGCCTCCAGTGTTATATAATAAATAAAATCTATGATTAATACCTTATAAATAAATTATGTTTTAATTGTCTTTGTCTACTATATAAAATAAAATGCTAATTTTGCTCCATGGCTCCATCCAGAGACAAGTAGAAACATCAAAGCGTAGTTAATTAACGCTAATCGCAATTAATTAACTAAAACAAACCCATATTCCTCAATTCTCCCATACCCTGCAAGAATGCGACCTATACCACTGAGTTGCAGATATTCGTACATTTATCTGCACACTCTATATCGTCTGTGTACGCCGTGGGTCAAATGCCCGAACAAAATGCTCAATGACCGTTCAAAATCATTTTAGTGGTAAGTTCGTCTTATATCCTATTTTCCAGATTTTTTTCACATTTTTTGGACCTCCCGTTCAAAAGTTAGAGGGAGGGGGGACATACTTTTTCAGACTTAGAGAGCGATTATTTCTGAAAATATTCCATTAATAAAATTTTTGCTCATAAAACATTAATTTTATTTCAAAAAACCTATCAGATGATGTGCCACAAGCAAATATTTAGCAAAATCATTATTTTTCACATATACATGTACCTCTACATACACATGTACATGTAGGTATGCCTGTATCCAATTGCTCTGCTCTTAAGTGTTTCTTGTCGATAATTGTCGAGTCGGTTTTTGTTTTTGGTTTACATTCAGTGCTGAGACCACTTCCTCGGGTTGATTCCATGCCTTGACTACTCTATTGCTGAGGAAGTGCTTGTGAGGGTTATTGTGTGACGGGCCAGCAAGTAGTTTTAGTTGATGACCTCTCGATGATCTTGCGCTTCAATATTAGGTGGAAATCTTCTCCATTCTCCACTCCGTCAAAAAAAAAAAGGTGGAAATCTTCGAGATCATAGTGTCCGTTTACTATCTCGGAGGTTGCAATGAGTTCGCCACGCTCCCTGCGTTCTTTCAACGTTGACAGTTACATCACTTGAAGTCTCTCTTCGTAAGTTTTATTTTTGAGCTGCCTAGTTATTTTGGTGACATTGCGCTGTACCTTTTCAAGCGGCTGTATATCCTTGGGAAAGCAAGGACTCCGGACTGTAAATACATGCTCCAAAATAGGTCGTAGGTATATAAGACATATATATTTAACATCATTTCCACAGTACCTAAGTAATTTGAATGCTTCTCTAATCAGGTAAATTAAACTCCTTACTTTTTTGCAATTGTTGAATTTGTAGATCTCAAATGGGTGGACCTTTTGAGATCTTGTACAAATTTGACACCCATATCAGATTGTACTTTTACTGGTTTAAGTGTGACACCGTCCTAGTTGTAAGTGCGCCTATCAATATTGGTTGCGATTACCAATATGTAGCACTATAAACTTAAAAGCCTTTAGATTAATTAGCCACTCATTTGACTTAATTAATAAAATACTGTTTTAACAAGGTTTAAAGGATATTGGTTTCATCAATCATCGCGTTAAGAACCCTGCGTTCAATATCGCTATCAGAACTAAATCTTTATGGCCCACTTCTTGTTCCTAAGAACTAGTGCAACTATGTGTAACCCGCTCACGGGCACACGTCAGCGAATCTCGTGCCGCTAACGACCAATTAACCGACTAAAACACAATAAAAATACACACAATGAACAAAAGCATGAAGCGAAGCAGAGCGAAACGACCGAACTCGACCCGCGACACGAAAATGCTCAAAACTTTCACGAGTTTCGTCACAATCATATTTTTGTCAATAGGATTCGTTCTGTCCTTTCAGCCGATGACTAAAGAGGAGCATATAGATCAGTTCAACAAGATGGACGCGGAAGTGGAACCGTTTCGGAAGAACTTAACAGAATGCGCGAGGCAAGTTAAGGCGTCAATGACAGACGTGGAAACATTTCTTAAAAGGGTACCGCAGTCGACGCTTCAGGGTAAATGCTTCGTCGCCTGCATTTTAAAACGTAATTCTATAATCGTGAAGAATAAAATAGTCCCAAGGAACCTTCTGGACGCGAATAAAGCTGTGTACGGGGACGACAGTGAAGTATTAGCGCGGTTAAGATCGGCCATCAAGGAATGCTTGAAAGCTGTGGAAGGCATTTTCGAGATATGCGAGTACGCGTCGGTTTTCAATGACTGCATGCACATGAAGATGGAGCATATCCTGGACAGAGTGACGATGGAGAGACGGATGGAGGCCCTGGGGCAGATGACGGCAAACCCGGACGTATGGACCGACGAGGATGATGAGTTGTTGAAGCTGGTTAAAGACGAGCTTTAGTTAGTTAAAATTAAAACGCCTGTGTGAAACTAATAGCATTAAAGTGTATTGTGTACAGTGAGTTTTAATTAAATCGCAAGAATGCTCAATCGAGGGTCACTATCAGTTTTAAGAGGCAACGGGAGGTAAATGTACCTACTCGACTGTTTCCGCCTAGGCTTTTGAAGCTAGAGCAATGATTTTTCCCAAACAGAATTGTATTCATATCGATTACCCGTATCAATCAGATTGATTTGCTTTCTTCGATATTTTTGTTTTTTAAAGTGATATTTTTTTAGAAAAACAACTATCAAAACGGTCCAATACAGATATTGATACCTAATACAGTTGGGCCAAAAATCTTGAAAATTTGAAACTTGAATTAAATTAAAAACAATGGATGATTTGTTGCATTTTTGCTGTTTTTGCTAAACATTACTGTCTAATAATGTCAAACCACGTTATCTCTTCCAAGCAAATGAACTGTCAAACTTAAAAGTGTTATTTTAAAATAAATAAAAATAGAAGTTTCTATTAAATTATGCCGTCACTTCAGTCTGTGTTATCAAAATCTAGGAAACGAAGCATATAGTCGGACCCTGTCTGGATTTTTTACGCTTGTATTGCCGAAAAAAGGGTGGCTTAGGGCCACTTGCACTTGGAGTTACGCGTTTTTTCTATGGAATTTGACAGCTTAAGTCCTGGTTGACGGCTAACCCTGGGTGGTTCAAGTGGGCCTTAAAGATTAAAATAAATATATTTGACGAATTGGTTAACCAAACTATGCTATACTGTACCTGGTTCTAAATAAATATACCTACTTAATTCTCTTTTGTAAAAATAAATACTCTAGCTTCTAAATCCAAGGAGGAAAAAGTCGAGTACGTTTCCTTCTTCTTTCTAGCATTTTCCGGGCTTATGCAACGGCTCAGGGCGCCTAAGGTCCGCTTTGACAACTAATCCCAAGAATTAACCTTTTCGACGCCATGGCAAACGCAGAAGCTACCACTCAGACGCCACGTCATCGAAATGTCAAAACTGAAGTTGAACTTTAAGCTTTACCAGTGTAGGTTTATTTTACTCTGTGGTCTATGACCGATATATCGGTTATTGGCGTTGAACCCGCGGTGCCAATATATACGCCTTTGGCGTGGAAAAGGTTAAAGTATTACGAAAGCGACTGCCATCTGACCTTTCAACCCAGAGGGTAAACTAGGCCTTATTGGGATTTCCTTCACTGAAAAGCGATTGGTTAACATCAATTGATATTTCGTACATAAGCTCCGCAAAACTCATTGGCATGATTTGAACGCGAGACCTTCGGTTTGAAAGTCTCGCGTCGCGTCATACCGCTGGGTCAGCAACGCTCTTCGAGTCGAGTACGTTTGTATTGAGAAATTACCTGTCCCGTTACCTCGTTAAGTTTCTTTAATTTAAAATAATATGGCCTTTAATAGAATAAAGTATCTGTAAATTCTTTTATGAAACAGACATTGTTACGCCATCTGTAGTCACCTGATAAAACAGCCAAGACATAATGTGGCGCTTACTGTGTTAGGTCTCAACACGCCTAGTCCGGGCGGTTGTTCATAGATGGGGCTGGCAAACGGGGGATGTATTGTACTCCAAAAACGCTCATCTATAGGTACCAATTTTCATCAATCATAAAGATCATAAATCATAACGAATCGTTTTCGATAGAAACAAAAGAAAGTAAAGAAATTTAATTATATACAGTAGATTTAATTATGTACTTTATTTAGTTACACATAAGTTAACAGTTTTATAGCAAATCACTTATGTGGTAAATTGCACATAAAAAACCACTATTCTATCTAACTATTACAGTATGTACTTATATCTATATTTCGATTAATATCTTATAATATTTTTCCTATAGAATGCACCTATTTCGTCCAAATCTACTAAGATGCTGTCCAGTAAAGCTAGAGTCAAACCACGTTACGAATATCTTTGCCGAGCAACGGGCAAATGAACTGTCTGTATCATAATTCAAATTCTGGGAAATGCAACGCAACGCTCCCAACGCAATAGACGGATTGTAGAGCTAGAAGGCCTAGTATAAAAGTTGTTACGACACTTACTTCTCGATCGCGTTAGCGTATCGAGAGTTCAAATTATGTTTGCCGTTTATTTACTTCATCCGGCACCTTTCATATTTTGACCCCAGATGTAATGTCTCTCAGCTTGTACACTCCCCTCTCTCCCCTATACTTGCTATTCTATCGGTATATATAATTGTTTTACGTGACAGAAGAGGAAAACCCTTATTGAGTGGAGGCGCGAGATCTGGATTAAATGTGCTGATCACTCAATACCAAAGAGTAAAGTAAGTATAATAGGTATCAATACGCACAGACGTGCTGATATGAGTGTCTGCCTATCGCACGGGATGCAACTGCAGATAGCGTGTCGAAATAAAATACTTGAAAACTCGAGGTTTTACTAGAGAAGACACATTAAAAATTCATTCATAGAAAGCATTGTTATGATGATCATTATAACTATTATATTTATTTATTTATTTATAACTAAGTAGACTTTCATGAGGCTTTTATTGCCGAGATTGCAGTGTGACAAGAGACCTAATTTTTTTCGATGTTCCGTTTATGGCTAAAATCGTTATTTACTTTTATCCGGGTTTTATAACAAATTTAAATAACGTGAAAGTTATATGTTACTAATTAATATTTTAAAATTACTCGATACAGCATTTAAAAACAGTAATTGAAACGCGCGATAGGTGAATAATTTCTAAAATATTAATACTTTTTAAAAATACAATTCAATTTTTTTATGTCCGAAATGACTCAATATTATATTTTTTTTACAAAACACAATAATTACATCATATTTCTTCTACAAGCTGTAAAAATATGGCAAATTTTACAATTTTGACTCTAGATTCATGCTATGGACTCCATCGGATCGTCAGATAACAATTTAAAATCCATAATATTGTCTTCTGTTACCGCGATTGTTATTCATTGAAATTAATCACTTTCCCATCATCATCTTAACCCTGTGAAAACGAGTGCTGTAAAGGGCTCGAAACGTAGGATCATGGTGTTAATAAACGCGATTAATCCGTTCTAAAGTGTTTAATTTCAATGAATTTAAAATCCTTTCTCCTTTAACTTCTTGAAGAAAATCTTGAAGGAAGCATAATGATATGGGCCTTACACCATATAGGATTATATCTCTGATATAAGATTATATGATCCTTTCTCTTCACGTTGTAGAAAAAGGTAGGCAAATAGATATATGACAAAGATATTTGTTAATGTAGTATAGGCTCTACAAAAGTGTAGGATATTTAACACATTAAAATATTAGTAGAGTTTCGACACTGGTAGATTACTAACTCTACAACGGAATGTGTTTACATTGCAAATGCCGAGTTCGGATTTCGCGTCCCAGCCAGCGCCGGCCTCGTTCATTTGCCCCTTACACTCGACCGGTGCAGTCCACTCCTGTGTTAGTGCATTCGTTGTACCTAGGCCGCCATCTTGACTTCAAACTTTTCCATATCTTTTTAATTACTCTTCTGAGAATTATTAATTGGGAAATAATTCACTTATAGGTTGTGGTTAATAACAAATTGGCCGTAACAATAAAAGTTGGTTTTCTCATGGTGTATTGCGTCACCCTTTTTGTGCCACAAGGCCGTGGCTTATTTTGCTTCTGATTTATTATTACTTTTTCCTTATATAATCATGTGTTCGTTAGCAATTTATCCTTTGAGTTGTGTGTGTCGCTGTAGGAACACATTTAATTATGTTATAAAGTGAATTATAATTTTTTGAAGTTATGTATATGGTTTTGAGTAAAGTTTTCGTAAGGCCAAGAGGGGGCAGAAATGAAAATTTTCGGGTTGGAATTTTGTTGTTTGTGTGTGTTCTGCGTCTTTTATGAAATTAGGTGTTTGTTGATCTTTTTTTAAATAATAATCTGTATTTTCTTTCTAAATATTCGAGTTTTAAACGTGTTTATTACTTACCTAATATATTTCAATAAAAAATAGTTTTTAGGCAAATGTATTACCTACTCGGGGCGTGGTCGGTAAAAAATATGATACAATACTTTGTCTTAACAAAATATTTTTACAGCTAATAGTAATTCGTCCAATTTTGTTGAAATTCGCATTTGTTTATTTGCATTGTTTTTTATTTGTCTCGTATTTTGCAATGTATTATAATATAATAATTAAAAACGCATTGCTTGCATCATGCATTGTTTGTAGTAATTATTGGGCGGTTGTTAACTAACCGAAATGTTGTTCTATTGTTAATTTTATGCGCAGGAGTTAATTTTCTGATAGTTTTAATGTAGCTACCGAGCATGTGGCTTTATCTCATAACCTTGGTTTCTTAAAGTCGATGGATATAGTTGAATTTAAAAAACTTTAGGCTGAGTTCTAATCGGAAGAGGCAAATTACAAGAATATAGAATGTAGGAAAAGAGGTCACAATTAAAATTTTCCTCAAAGTAAACTACCTATTTCACCATACGTGGCCGTAGCTGATTCAACGCCTTAGCTACTCAGTACTTGGAAGGTAATATAATAATTCCCTCGAACCTGCTACTATAGAGGTACATATATACTATAATACGTCGTGCCAGCTAATTATTGGAAGTAGGTAGCAACTTTTATGGTTTTGTTGGTCGAGGCAGATAAGACCGCCGGGGTATTGTTCATGTAAATATGAATTTACTTTTGGATATAAATTCAGGTGTTCTGCGTCTTTTAGAATATGGGTGCTGTGTTGTTGGTCTTACTTATATCTCTAAACGTGAATGCGTTAATTTATTATGTTAATTAGGAAAAACATAAAATATTGAAATTTATGAATAATAATAATTTTGTTCGATTTGATTACAAATTATTTTTTAATTATTTTAAGTACTAAATACACAGACTATCATTTTTACACGACTTTTTTTGACTGAGGCTGTTGGTAGAGTCAACATTTTCTTGCTGTTTAAATTAGTATTAGTACTATGCGGAGTCCACCTTTCGTCTCGTCCACGGGGGCAGGCTACTTACCCTTTGTTGGAGTAATGTCGGGTCGAATTGTGTCGTGTTGTGGAAACGATTACGTGTCTGATGCTCGGCTCCATTGACTCGGGATCGCCACCAAACGCCTGTGGGATCGAGATAGAATATTCATTGAATGTGATTTAAAAAAAAACAGTCTAGGTACTTCAAAAAACTAAGACTTTTAAGTTTTTTTCGTTCAGACGCATAGTGCCAGAAACGCAAATTACCTTATTCGCGGATGACCAGATGTGCATTTCGTAAATTACCAGATACTCTGATGACCAGATACGCATATGACCAGATTCTGTTCCGCAAATTGCCAGATACGCATTATGACCAGACCAGTCACGTGAGTGACCGGGAATCACGTGAGTGACGGTGTCGGTAGAATTGAGATCGATGTTTATCGTATATAACTGTGCAAAAGGGGATGGAGCACTTTTGAAAGTACCGTCGCCAAAATACATGTCATGTCATCACCGAGAGCTTCCAATTTTTTCTCTAGGATTTTCGACGCAGAACCCAGATCGTCACACACTTCCTGTTTGCATTGATTCATTGCAATAATTACTTTGCATTTATCAAAGTTTTTTTGACAAAAATGTTGACTACATCGTAGGATAATTTTATTTGTCAAATCTAGTGTAATGGATGCATTACAATTCTCGGACCTTGATTTACGCATCGCCAATTATTCGAATTCTTATTTGCCACATTAAAATTGTAACGAAAACCATTGTGCATTGATAAAGGATTACCGAATTGGTTTTTAGTAAATATGAATGCCTCCCACATATTTACGTGTGTCAATAATGAGAATGCGTCTGAGCGTGTATGATAGCGTCACGTTATTCGTTTGAGTGGCCAGGAACGTAACAAAGAGTTTTTCATCACACTTGCTCGGTAATAGTGTTATAACGCGCAGGTGTATAGAGTGTTAGAGCCGATTTAGTCCCCAGGGAGTTATGGATTTTAGTACAATATAACTCCCGAGGGAGTTATGAGTTTAGTTTTAAAATATCGTACGTCATTTCACATCAAATTACAAATTTAAATATCTAAAATACTGGTTAAAACTGCAAATAAACAACATATGTACTTATTTCTTTTGCAATTCGTTTCAAAGCAAAACGCTATACCTAGGTATATTGTTACATCAACTGTGTTAAAAATTACTTAATTGCTTTTTCGCAATAACGTATAATCATCAAAAAGATTACTAAAAACAATATCAAACATAAGTAAAACGAATAATTAGTTCAACCTCATACAATAACATGTGTTATAATTATTAAAATGCAAATCCAATTACTCACAACTTGGCTGGTTGTAGTTGCACAACCAGTATAACCTGACCTACTGATATTCCAAATCAAAACGAATAGGTCTGCGGACATGTCTTTAAATCTGGATGTACAAAGAAGGATTTATTATTACTGTGAAACTTTAAAGCAGGTTTTAACTTACGTATAGCTTGACGAACTCGCTCGGCGAGACTATCGTCGTCACCCGTCTCTGGCTCCTTAGAATCGTAAAAATCTCCTGGTAAACGTAGATTCTTTCCAAATGTCATCTCGGCAGCACTGACGCCATCGTCGCTTCTCAGCGCTGCACGGAGACTTAACAAAACAGATGATAGCTGATCGATCCACGAATTACCTTCTAAACTAGCCTTTAACGAGGCTTTCAACGATTTGTTAAACTTTTCCACCATGCCATGACCTTGACTTCTGAACTCCTAAGATCTTTAGCAAATTACCAAACAGACTGCTCTCGAACTGTCTGCCTTGTTCGCTGGTCAACTTCACTGGGCAACCGTACCTGCTTATCCACCCGTCGTAGATGACTTTGGCCACGCTCTCTGCGGTTATCTCTCTGACCGGAAAAGCCTCTGGCCAGCGTGTTCTACTATCTACGACTGTAACACAGTACCTGTATCCTTCCACCGTGGTTGGTAAAGGTCTTATTATATCCACGTTGACATGCTCGAATTAAACTTCGGATACTCATTGAACTCTGCCATAGTGTGTCTAGTCACCTTTGCTCGTTGACATTGTAGGCAGCATTTCGCCCATAATCCTGCATGTCGATTCATCCCTGGCCAAAAAAAATTGTTATCCAGCATTTTTGTGGTAGTTCGAATACCTGGATGACTTAAACCATGCACGGAGTCAAAAGCTATTTTCCTAAAAGCACTGGGCAAATAAGGTCTAATATTGCTATTTGTTATTTCACAATAGATTGCTTTATCGCTCATGGGTAAGTGTACTTTGTGAAACGCGATCCGTTGTTTGTGCTCGCTAGTTCGCTGGAAACATACTCGTCACGTTCCTGCGCGTCAGCAACTGCATCGTAATTTAGAAGTGTGGGACAGGAAACCGTTTCTAACCGAGATAAACAATCTGCCGGGATATAATCCTTACCTGCCACATAACGAATATCCGTTGTAAATTCACTTATAAATAACAACTGCCTTGTCCTGCGAGGCGTTTCTTTGTTGTTATCTCCGTTTTTGAACGCATAAATGAGAGGTTTGTGATTTGTGAAAATGATTGTCGTTGTCGTTGCCTTAAAGCATGTAGAGCTTCAGTGGGTGAGAGTAGGTGGATGGTAGTAATAGGCGGCGAGTTTAGGTATATAAATGAATACTTTATTATGTGATACCTATCCTTTTATACATATGTCGGCCGTGATTAGACAAGCGAAATGCATTATGTCGCTGTTAGGGTCCTACTGGGACGTAGAAATTAAAGAGGACTGTATCAAAAATAGGTTGGTTTATTCCGCCTTAATTACAGATGCGAACCCGGCCAAACAGAGTATAAAATTAAATCGGTAACGTCCGTTGACGGTGGAATCGGAGAAGCCGAGTGTCGTTCGCGGGTCGCCCGCGCTCCACCGCGCCGCGCTCCGCCGCGGTGACGTCGTGCCGCTCGTCGCCCGCGCGTCTCCTCCCGTGCGTAAGCGTCCAGTTCTTAACATGCTGCCCGGGTTGAAGTATGAGGAATGAAGAAGACTTCAAAAATCTGGAAGGGGACAAATATTATTGAAGGCCCTTCGTATTGTTCCTCTCTTCGTCCTTATTTCCGCAACCCTACTGCCGCCATCGTTGCCCTGGTACAAGCTGGACTACGCGCCCTAGGGACCATAATAAGGGTGGAAGAACTCGATCCTTTATGAGTACCAGCGATCCGAGTTTCAACTTCTTGCTCGAGGATTGCCACTTTACTTTCTGCTGAAGCACACCAACGTACTCTACGGAGAATCGGTTCCAAAAGTGCTGCCGTTTATGCTGGATTCGCTTGAATCTTTCAAGCCGGGTGATGTTCACATCAGGCACCTGTGGCTGAGGTATAGACATGAGTGAACGTCCAATCAGAAAGTGAGAAGGAGTGAGAGCCGAGAAATCGGACGGATCAGTGGAAAATGGGGTAAGGGGGCGAGAGTTTAAAACTGCCTCTATTTCAGTGAGGCAAGTCACCATTTCTTCGTAAGTGAAGTGGGTAGTCTGAAGCAGTCGCTTGAGATGGTGTTTGGTTGAACGAACGGCAGCTTCTGCCAAGCCGTTGAAGTGAGGGGTGTAAGCTGGTATGAATTTAAATTCGATCCCTTCCTGCGCTACATGGCCTTCAAGATCTGACTCCACTAGGAATTGTGCCAATTCGTTACAAGCGCCAACGAAATTAGTCCCGTTGTCGCTTGTAACGCTCAATGGTTGGCCACGAAGAGACACGATGTACACTTCACTAGAGAGAGCCGTGACGAGCTCGATGTGGCAGGCTTTGGTCGAATTACATATAAAAATTGACCCCTTAGGACTTGTTAATCCTTGCATTGTTGAGGCAAAGATTGTAATGCAGAAGTTATGGATCGAGAAATGCTCGTGGGATCAAGAGGTTTCACAGGAAATTAAGCAGATGTCCTTCGAACCGGATCACAATGTTAGGGTCCTACTGGGACATAGAAATTAAAGAGGACTGTATCAAAATAGGCTGGTTTATTCCGCCTTAATAACAGCTTCGAACTCGGCTTCACCTATTCCACCGTCAACGGACGTTACCGATTTAATTTTATAATCTGTTTGGCCGGGTACGCCAGTATAAAATCATCATTTTTTTGACTGACATGCCTATTTTATACCTATATTATTATGGGCTATCGCTGATACAATCAATGTGCGTTTATGTCGCAGTGAACCAAAGTGTTACTGCTAAACACTAAAAGTGGCTAATCGCGATATTACAGTTGTCCTTATTAACCGAGTTATTTATTTGTTGTTGTTCAATACGTTCTCGTTGCGCTCGAGTGATTACGGATGAAAAATACATTTAAAAATGGTAAAGAAACAGTGATAATGATTCTACACATATTAAAATATTACATCTTTTAATTGTTGGTAGTTTCTAAACAATCAAAATAACATTGACATTGACCTTAACGTAGCTGCTCGATTTTTTTTGCTTAGTCGGAAAATACTTCCGACCGCCACCTTGTTGAGTCAGCGGTTTAAATATGTTGCTTACTTTAACATAATTAAATTAATTTCAAATAAACTCGCTACCGAGTGAACATTGTTCGCCAATTTCGGCACTACTTTTACAAAAAAAAACATAAATTCCCATAACCTCTAAAAACCACAATTGCAACTTCTCTTTTTTTTACTAATTTCAATTAGGTTTTCGACCATACCATAAATCTAACCTTACGAAGAAAAATCAAATATTGATTATTATTGTAGCGCATACCATTAAAAAATACCTTAGTACAACAACCACATAATAACGCGAAATTCGACGCTCCGCTCGACGCGACGCTCCTAATCCGGAACATCTTAACGCTAGCATGCCCCGTTCCGCCGTGCCGCTCGTCGCTCCCAGCCGCTGTACAGGTGTCCCTTCACTCGTTCGTAGACCCGAGACAAAGCGTAGATTGACAAGTATCCCACGACAACGACCTCAGTCAACTCCAAACCCGCTGAAACCAGTGGCGCAATGTTGTTATTGGGCGCGGTCCGATTACGTTATCTTTACTCTGCTGTCCGCCCATTGCCAATCAACAGGTTAAATACTCCACTATTTGAACCGTAATGTAAGTTAGGTAATGAGTCAAACTTTACCCTGTTTGTAATAGGCGGAACCCTGGGTAGGGGTTCCATGTAATATGCGGAGCCCGGGGTAGGGGTTTAAGCACCAAAACACACAGAACAGCGTTACATCTTGTATTGTCCGTCCCGTACACTCAACTCCCACTGCTTATATTATTAACCTTATATATAACTATCCTACGTGTCCAAAGAGGCAATCCCTTATCATGTGGAGAGGTGCTTAATCTATACTTAATCTCTACTACATTATCTACGTGATCAACGCGTAGGAATGCAACGTGCTTGCCTATCACATGTTGATGGACTTGCTATGGATGATGTTCTCATGCCGCCTTCCTGTTTTCTTCTCAGCAACGATGTAATGAAGTAGAACCTCACGCAGAATTCATGTCCACGGTCGCCATGTAATAGGCGGAGGGCCGAGTTGAATGACCAAACACAGTATGTAGGTTAACAGATCTAATGTCTTCCAGCGTGTACACTTCAATCTCTCAAATACTTACTATTCCATCATTATTATATAATTATCATTATTATATTAGAAATCCCTTATCGATCGGAGGCGCAAGATCTATATTAAATGTGCACTGACGTGCCAATATGAGTGTCTGCCTATCGCAGTAGTATCAAATTTAATTCACCGGTAATGATAATAATGTAAGATTGCGGCGAAGGCTCGTGACCTCGATAACTTTAAGCTGACGCGCCCGGAAAGTGGCGCGGACGGCTGAAATCGCAACATCGTTAAATGAGGACACTAATCGACACTAAGATTTTATTACAATTATTTCTCCATTATGGACTTTTAATTATTTCTCTATAACGGACTTTTAGTTAAAATTTATGGAGTTTATTGTCTCAGCGATAACTTTTTTTTAAAATAAAAATAAAATAAGTTTTGTACCCTACGGTTACGTGCCGGTCTCTGGTGCTGGGTCGCGGACGTCGGGTCGTCCTCGTCCTATGTTGACGGCTGGCTGGCGGAACGGTGGCGTCGGTGGCTTGTTTTGTCTTTCCTCTCCTTGTCCTACGCTCTGATGCGGCTTGTCGATGCTTAGGATGTGGCGTCTCTGTTCTTGTAGAGGTCCTATGGTCCACGGGTGCGGTATCTTTGGCAGCGGGGTACGGGGCTCGCTTGTTGACGGCGGTGGCGTCTTTACGCGGAGCTGCGCTGTGGCTATCGGCCAGGGAATATTCTCATCATTGGGAATGGTCTCATCTGCTGTACGGCCGACTGGATGGTCTTGTATTTGGACCGTTCGCGGGTCCCAGTCGATACTTATAGCGAGGTTTTTGGTCAGCCATATGTACTTCGACCCCGTTGACGTTGATCGTAAGTGCGTCCATGGTGTATAAGTCGTAATGTTCCGATTTGTGTTGGTGATGTGCTTGGTTCATTTTTGTTCACTGTTCAGAAAAATCTGAATTTCTCTTTTTGTCTCGAAGATTCTCTTGCTCTTAAGGCAGTAGTATAATAAAAGGCCGGTTGATAGGTTAAGAGTGAACATACTTATTATGTGCATACCTATGTTATACACATAGAGTTATCGCCGTTACAAGCAACATGCATTATGTCGCAGTAAACCAGAGTGTTACTGCTAAACACTGAAGGTGGCTAATTGCCATATTACAGAAGCTAGCATGCCCCGTTCCGTCGTGGTCCATCTTATGCTGCAGAGGCATCTAATGGTTTATAATGGCACGCGGTCACGTCGATCCGCAACCTCACCGTCCGTCGGCCATGTGCTAGGCAGAGGTGTGTGGGTGCGGGTTCGCGATGAATGTTAGAAGTCGAAAGGAAAGTAGAGAAAATGTTTATTGTTCTTAAAATGACAGATGAATGTTTAAAGTTATATGAATGTTAAAAATATGTTTGAAATGTTAATATTTAGTCTAATGCACCCAGCCTGTTCGGTTCCGAAAAGTACACTGAATTTGGGTTTTTGCGAATTGTTGGTTAACGCGGCTTCTGCTGGCACGGCGCACGCGCCGCACGCGGCATAAAATATGTTGAAGGTGCATTGCACCGAACAGTGGAGTCCACAATACATTATCCATTTGTAAGGTCCATCTGCATCGAATCCTTGACGTCATGTTTCTCCACTTTAGGTACTGGTAACTTAATAGACTTCTACACACCACGGTCTCCATGTTATAGGCAGACCGCTGTCCAAAACAACTAAACACCTGTCTCGGTCGCCATGTAATAGGCAGAGCGCCGGGCAGGGGAATAATTAAAACTCAGTATAAATGCTGCATGGCTTGTATTACACACGTACAATGGCCACACTCTACCCCCAACAGTTCCAATACTTAACATGATATATTCTTGATCTGCGTGCTGGGAGAGGGAATTTCTTATCGAGTTGAGGCGCGCTACGTGTCTCTAATTGCTGATCACTCAATAAATATCCACATACGTGAGATATTGTCGGCCTATCACACGGTTCTTCGCATCGCTACGCCGACTGCCTGGCTCTCGATTTTCTTCGTGAGGCACCGGTGCACCATCTTCCAGACGAAATACACAAAAGTAATGGCCACCAATACTATTACCGCCGTGGTTATGTAAAAAACCGTGTAGTTTTCAGACTGCGACGACTGAAGGCTGTTTCCCGCACCGTTCTGAGCGATGATGATTTCCTCTTGCTTTACCGGCAGGCCGGTTGTCCATGGCCTGGCGTGGTCAGGGCGCGGTGCGGCGCACGGTACAGTTCTTCAGAAGTGGAAAACTAAGGCTTATGGCTGTAAAATAATGAATTATTTATTGGATCGAACCAAGACTTTTATACTAATGTGATGACGAGGTGAGCAACTTATCCTCTAATTAGGTCGTAACCTTTACATATACATATATACAAATACAAATAATTTATTCAAAAAAGTATAAATACAGAGGTTACTCTTACAGGCTAAGATTTTTTAGACGACAAAGTGGTTTACAAATGCCTGAACTAGGATTCACTGTGTTTCATATCCTGTGTTGTTGTATCAACATATATACGTCTACGTCATCATGCCTATGCCTACACTACAGCGGGATCGGCGGCGGTGGTCCTGTCGGCCATCAGGGCTCGTACGGCGGTCCTGGCGTTGGCATCTGCTGCACCCTCGGCATTGGCCCGGCTTGGATTACCATTGTGCGGACTCGTGCGCTGGATTCGTGACCGTCGCTGGGTGTGCGTGGCATCCTGACCGTTCTTCTAATTTTTTTCAAGGCTGGTTAGAGGTCGTCTGAATAATCGGCCTGGTTAGTCTTGGCGGGGTTTGGTTCTTCTGGCATATGGCTTGTGAGAGATCGCAGGGGCTCTCTCTTTCTTTTGTTTGTTAACCCTACTATTTACACAAGTACAAATTATATTACAATGGACACTAATAACTAGATTATGAGATAATTAACACTAGAGATACACAAGTCAGTATAATAAAATGGCACAAATATCACAGACGGGTTGCTTGTGCAATGGCGTCATCAGTCTTAGCTTAATGCTTACAATAGCAAGCTAAACAGAATAATATAAGTACCACGATCACCAAAAAGATTAAGCTGGGTGACCAATTCTTCAACTGATCCAGGAGAGAGGGGTCACCACGATTGGAGACATCAGAGTCAGAGAAGTGGTCGCTCTGCTGTTCATCTATTCTTTCCATCGGCATAGTTTCATGTGAATAGTCTAATCCAGTTGAGTTCAATGATTTCAAATCATATAATTCTGTGAAGTGAGGCTTTCCATCACAGGGGAAAGTATGAGTCTTGCAGTGCACTATGTTAGGTAGAGTGTAAGAGGCTCCTTTACTACTAGCTGTGGCTATTATCGACAATAATAGAGATGAATCAAGATGAGCCACTTCCCAAACATGCATGGATCTTAAAGTGCAACCCATGTCAGAAGAAGGGAAACTCAGAGGCCTGTCACACTTCAGAGTTACATCCGCCTCACCTGACATCCTCCAGGAAATCATGTTAGATTTGATGTCTACTTCCACACCTATCTGTTCTATATCAGTTCTATGACATAGTTTATCAATTTGAGACACAAATCCTCTTGAACTCCTGCAATACACCTTATCCATGAGATTAGATTCACACTTCACTCCAGAGTGATCGAAGACTGAAGACCCATCACTGTACTCTCTTATGTCACCCAGCAGACCAATTTCAGTTTTTATAGAATACAGAGAGCTATGGCAAAGATATTGGAGGCCAGACTGTCCAATCAGAAGAAAGTAGTTGTCTAGGACTCCTGATGACCTGTCAATGATGTTATCAACTAAACAGCCTGGAGGGCTAGTGATATCTCCTCCATGAGCACCACCAGATCCAATAGTATACACGGTATATCGTGAGTTCCTCACTTCATTGACAGTGAATCCGAAGATAGAGCACCCAGATCCAAACACACAGGCGCCAACGTATCTCACACAGGAATGGTAAGAATTTGCCTTCGTTGTCAATCCATAAAGCTTCATCACATTTTCTGACACTTCAACAAAGGGAAGCGGAGAGACGGTGCACTTGGTGATCGCATCACATGAGCTCCACTGACAATAAGATTGTTCATGATGAGCAATGTCCCATTCATAGGTGTCGAAAACCTTGGACAATTGTGCTGTATGGATAACCGTGGATCTAGCTAGATTGACAGGTCCTAGATTGATGACTTCACTGTCTCCCATTCTGATCTTGTAGACATACTTTAGTAGAGTAGCATCGTAGGTGTCAACAACTTTAAAACTGGAAGCCTTAGGAGTCATGCACAAAATTGTGATTAGAAAGAAGCGAAAGAAATTGATCTTGTAAGTGCTCCTCTTTCCATTCACAAATGATCCAGCCTCTGGAGTTACGAATATAGTCTTACCCTTTTCATCTGTGTATTCCACCAATTCAGCAGTATAATTACATCCAGATCTAGTTAGGGGGGTGAATCCATCTGTTATCTGTAGTCCTCTGTTCTTATTATTTATCCACAAGACAATCAGAATTGAGCTGATCACTAATAGACTGATGATGACTGATTGGACAATAATTAGGACATAGCTCTTATTGTCACTACATCTAGTGGATCTGAATCCGAATGACTGCAGGTCTTCACACTTCCTTTCAAATATCAGACCTTGCTGGCATTTTGAATTCTTTAGCACGACTGGACCATAAAATGAGCGTCTTTCAATCTCACCACAAGTCATCTTCATTGTTCCTGCTATCGTGACCACAACCAAAGCACCAGGACAGTGAGTGAAACTTATTTTTGAATCCATTTGGATGGCACCACAGTTACTGAATTCATCCTTAGCGTAAGCACTTGCATCAGATAGCACGGACATATCAGATATGCTGTCCTTAATGGTGCTTTTGTCTCTTGGCATAGTTCTGACTGCGTTGATTCTTCGTTGGTCCGTTATATGGTAGGGTTGCCATGTAATAATAATGTTAGTATAGGAACGATGAATTTAAAGGCCAAGTGTTAGGTATGGAATTCATCTTTATTTATAATTATGTAGGTTTTTATACATATTCCGGTTGTCGCGGGCTTAGGAACGCCATATAATATATTGAAATGTTGTATGGGGAGAGATAATAAACGTCCAGTGTCCACACGAACCTTTTATAGTCTATAGCACTAAAATAAATAGCACTCACCAAAACAGATGCCGCACGCCTGTTCGAATCTGGTAAAACACTCACGTGAGATCCAGTATCGATAAGAAAGTTTAATCTGCTATTTAAGTCTGTAACGCATAGGCGATTGTTTGTGATATCGATACACATCTCCGCCTCAGATTGTATCGAATCTAGTTTTCCTTTACCGCCTGGCCCTCCCAGTAGCATGGCTTCACACATTTTGCGGCTTTCGTTCCATAGCAAAAGTGGTAGAAGCATAACCAACCAGGCTTACGTCCACTTCCGCTGGCGTTCCGCTCTCGCGAACTTGAAGGCTGCCTCCTCGGTGTGGCGCTTCTCTGTGGACGTCTGGATCTCCGTAATTCCGCCACCTTCACTGAGAGCCTATTCAACTTCGCCGTTAAGTCGTCATCCTTTGGCCGCTGTTTACTGGTAGCTATCTCCGTGACCTCCAACGGACGTGTCGCTTCCATTGCCTTGTCGGCGATGCACGCAAATTTTTCCATGTCTGTGACCTCGGACGCGGCCAACACTGCTTGCACCGCCGGTGGTAGATGGCTGTTCCACATGATGATAAGTGTTTGGTCTAAAACTTTCCCTCGTGTTTCGTGCGTGACCTGGTATGCATGTTGCGGAGGAGTTGGGACGGCTTTTGTGTGTCTAACTCCATCTCCCCAAGTAATTTCTGCGTTCGTCTGCGTTTGCGGGTGTCTAATTCTTCATAGATCTTAAGAAGCATATGCGACGATGTAGAAGCATATGATTCCTGTAGAACGGACCTGTCATCGTATTCAGTATTCAAACCTTCATTAGTCGCGTCGTCGCGGCAGGCACTTCGGACGGCTGCATGGCTGGCTCTTCGGGCGGCTGCATGGCTGGCTCTTCGGGCGGCTGCATGGCTGGCTCTTCGGGCGACTGCATGGCTGGCTCTTCGGGCGTCTGCATGGCTTCCTAGCTGGCTGGCGCTGGGGCAACAGTTACGGTTACCGTATGTTGTGCCGTTCGTTCGCTTTCCGTAACGGTCACTGTCAGGCTGGTGGATGTTGCTAGTGGAGAGTCCTCTCCCAAAATACCATCACTTGCACACTTAAGGCCTATAAAAACATGAAACCTATGACAGAACTTATAACCTTCTAACCCTATCTCCAACTGTACGTGATTCCTCGCCCCATACGACAATATTTCTACGCTCTCCTCGTTAGTCACGAAAAAACTCTGACTCACTTCTGGCTATCCGAGACTGATACGTCAGCCGACGTCTCAATAACATTGACATCAAGTACGTTTGGCCTAGAAAAATTGCCTGATCCCCGCTGAGCCGGGAAATTTATACGTCCTCGACCTTTCTGAGTCGCATTACGATTATAGCTGAGGTGTGAAGAATTATATTTATTGTTGCTAATGTCTGCATGAAACGGCCGTTGTCGGTATCGCTGTCTGATATTATTACCAAAATAACCCCTACCGTGAGAAAATCCCCGCTTTGAAAAATAGAAACAACTTGCCGCCGGTTTCTGAACCACCTCCGATTCATCTACCGCAACCGTTATTGCTTCTCTAATCGACTTAACAGCCCGCGAAGCTATAATGGTGCTTATCCTGTCACTATTTAAACCTTTCGCAAATCGCCTAATCGCCGTTAGTAGTATAGTATTGGGAAGTTTAAACCAGCTCACTTCGCTCTCGCTTCGCTTCTTTCGCTCACTGGTTTAAACTTTCCCAATCGGGTTTGCTGGACCATCGAACGGGCCGATGCCACTCGCTCACTTACTGGTTTAAACTTCCTAATAGGGTTTGTGCATCGAACGGGACGCGTTTTATTACTTAATTTTCGAACGAGACTGCCGTTCCGTTCCCAATCGCGTTTATAGAATGCTAGATTGTATCCGCGTTTCTTAGGCTGTTCAAGTCTTCCATTTGGTATATTATTGTAGTTCAAAACGTAATACCTTATTATGAAAAAACATTCATGAACAAAGGACGCGTTTGTAATTAATTAAAATATGAAATTCGTTAAGCAACCCCAAACCTAGCTTCGAACAGTCAGAAACAAAATTCCTATGATGGAAAACTTTTACCAAACACAATCATAGCCATAATTTGTGGACCTTCTAATTGTGATAAAACAAATTTAATAATTGGTCTTCTTTTACATGAAGAAGGGTTGCGTTTTCAAAATGTTTATGTATATTCGAAAACTCTATTTCAACCCATGTACATTTATTTAGACCACGTGTTGTCACTAGTTCCTGACGTCAACTATTTCAAGTTTCGTGAAAATGACGAAGTGCTTTTACCCTCAGGACGCTGCTAATAACTCTATTATCATATTTGACGATGTTGCTTGTGAAAAACAAAACAATATAAGAGATTACTTTTCAATGGGCCGGCACAAAAATATTAATAGTTTTTATCTGAATCAAACTTATAGCAAAATACCTAAGCAATTAATAAGAGATAATGCAAATCTTATTATTTTGTTTAAACAAGAGGAAATTATTTTAAAACATGTTTATGACGAACATGTTGGAACCGATATGCAATGGAGTCAGTTTCGTGAGATGTGCGCTATTGTATGGGACAAACCGTACTTGGTAATAAATAAGGATTGTACGAAAGATTCAGGATGTTATAGGATGGGATTTGATACGTTTATTACTCTAGATCTCTGGGATCTCTATGAGTACCCGCTACTACACAAAACTTCCAAACATTCTTGGGCTATCAAAACCTCCTCTCAAATCGAAAAACCGCGCTACGTTATTGTCGGTTTGAAAACTAATAGAAAAAATGCTTCAGACAAAGATATATCATGTTACGATCATTGTAACTTGTGAGAGGTTAAAGTTTTCTTTAACTCTACATACTTTCCTTATGAAAATTTAAATGTTAGTTTTTCTGATGAGAAGTATGCTATATTATACGAACAATATTCTAAATTCCAACAGTCATATTATAACCGTAGTCAAGCGCCATTGTTAAGTCCGCAGGATTTTAAAGACATAGCCCCATTGTTTTTCGTGGATTGTTCGAGGCAAAGTGACACTTTAAAATCAGGTGTTGTTGACGTCAGAATTGAATTAGAGTGTAGTCAGGATATACCTGATCTCACATCTGCATATTACCTTATTTTGAATGATTCGCTCATAGAGCACTCAGTAGTATAACGAAAAAAATATCAAGAGCTACGAATGTCTTATCGTAGATATACAAGGTTTCAAAACCTTAAATAATGAATTTATAATTAAAGAATTTGCTGTCAGCACAAATGATTATACACAGGTATTTTTAATAAAACCTCCTTATTCATTTTCTTACTTAACAAGTAGCAAAAAAAGAGAAGTAATTTGGATAGAGAAGAACTATTGTATTTTATGGAGCCAGGGATATGTCGACTACAGAGAGTTCCGAAGAATTATTGTAAATTACCTAAATAGCAAAAAAAATTCGTTAAAGGCTTAGAAAAAAATAAGTGGATAAATGAGTTGTATTCCAATTGTATGGTTGTTGATCTAAGCGAGCAAGGATGTCCAAATTTAAATGTTTTATCGTCAAAATATTGTAATGATAATCAATCTTATAATTGTTTTTACCATAAAAAGATTTAAAAAAGTTTTGTATAGAAAATGATATATTAAAATGTTAACTACGTATGTTGTTAATAACTCAAATAAATGTATTAATAATGAAACAGGCCTTTTTTTATCAATAAACCTTTATTTATAAATCGCTAGTATAAAATACAATAAAAAATTATGCTTTAATAGTGACTTTGATATTTGATTTATTACACTTAACGCAGAATCCATAATGGGATCCACCTGGTCCCGAACTATGTACTGGGCGCTATATATCATATTCTGATCTTCTTCATCGCTGTCGGGTGGAATTCCATATTCGTTGTTTAGATCCACAACTCTAATTTGAATTAGACGATTACTATTTGAAATAGATGGTCTGCTCTTAACAAACGAAGACGTAGGTTTTAATTTTCGTTTAAGTATTATACGCTGTTTCCGTTTGATTTTCTTTTTTGGAGCAGCAGATGATGTTGTTGCCAATGGAGGACTATGCTGAGGTTTGTTAACCAATTCAGGATACGCTTGCTCAAACGTTTGGGTTGTCTCCCAGGGGTTCTGAGCATGGTCGAATGGGTCCTCGGGATCGCAATGCTCGCACATGATGTTACCTAATTTTAGTACAAAACATATCAATTAGAAATAATGTCATTTTCAAAACCAAAAAATAAAATATTTACTTAAATATTGTAGCAGAACTTACCAGTAAATAGGTGTTTTAGGTCGTCTTAAAAAAATTGAATGAATAAAGGTAAAGCAAACTACAGTAACATTTTGTCAGCTTAGCATTTTGTAATTACGTTTACGCTGCACACGTTTTATTAAACATGACTAGGTTGATTACCTACATCAGACTATTGCGGAATAAATTGCACTTAGAGCGTTTACCTATTTGTGCTAGGTACTGATCGCATGAATGTAAAATCAATCTTAACATACTTACTTAAAAGCTATATCAAGTAAATTGATTACTTGGTGTATAGCTGTGGATGATATGATTGATATGCAACCAATGTCTAAGTATTTTCAATATTATTAATGTCCAGAGAAGAAAATGTTGACTGCGTTTGTATAAAAGGGTGATTTCACTCGGGCCTACAACTTTCGTCTTAGAACCACTTGCAACACCCAGGTTAGCCGCGAACTCAGCGTTAAGCTCTCAAATTCCATACAAAAACGCTTAACTCCGGTTTATGTGGCTAACCTCGAGTGGTGGAAGTGGCCCTTAGTAAAATAAAATAAGAGGGTTAGTCGTACTATGAAGGTAAAGGAAGAAAAAATCACATTTTTTTTTAATTTTATTGGATTAAACACACAATTTGTCGCGAATAGCTTTAGGTTAAGTTTGTAAATATAATTAAGTCGATCGTTTTAGATAAATATGTTGTTTTTATTTATCATATTTTACAAATCCCATAAGAGAGGTTGGTACATACATATTATAATTGATGTTCTTATTATTAACCATCCCAAAAGAGAGATGGGCCTATATATAATGTACTCACCGATCCCATAAGAGAGATCGTATTATTGGGTCAATCAAAGATTGACAAAGTGTATTATCACTAAAATGTAACACTAGTACTTACATTACCTACTAATGTACCTAAATAAATAACAAACCTTATTCCTACCGAAACAATATGTAATAATCGTAAGCTTATTGTTGGAATAAACATGCGCCACCTAGTATCGTCCACCCACCTATATGGTAGACGCGGGGAGCGTATAAATAAGGGCCCCCTTTGCTCTTAAAATCAGTTATATACAAAGTCTTCTACAACTCCCACGCCTCTCTTCATTAGGCGTACAAGCGCACTAGCGCGCTTATAAAACTTATCATGAGTTTTATTTCATCCAACCTGGTATCCTGGTAACAAGGCGGTAACAAGAGGCAACGGGCAGCTGAGCATCGGCCAGAGCAACGGGTTTTCTATCTGCATAATTTTATGGAGATTAAAGTCTGCACTCCACACAATTAATATTTCATATTTCGAAACTCCTTAACTAAAATATACAAAGTCACCATACTCGTAACATTACAATAGATATGTACTATCGGCCCAATTAAGTCCTGACCCACCATGGAACTGTGTCATATTGACATCTAAAGTCAAATGCTAAGTAAAATCATACATGACGTTACTGTGATACAGTTCTATGGTGGGTGAGGATTCAATTGGGCCGATAGTATATAAAGTTCAAATAAGATAATGATCCCATTAGCTCTAAATAAATCTTGTTACGTAATACTCATCACAAAAAACAACTGTTTCCCCAAGCCATGGTTGAAACTTTGTCTGGTAATATAATCCTTTTGTCGTCTGCATTGGATACCGCAACTTTGTTTACCACCTGAGTAAAAACCTCGTGTTTAATAGACTTAAATAGGACATTTTTTTTCCTAATTATTTTATCCTGTGAGAGCAGTACATTTTGATAGTCGTCAAAGGTCAACTCTTTAATAGCAGCCGTTTTGGTACCTTTTGCCTTTTTAATGAAATATTTTTTTTCGTGTGTACAGCTTAGAACGCAATGGACTAAAATTACTGGTGTCAAAAAAATCTAAGAAATTCTTTATTAGATCTCGGTAAAAGTCTTTAACTTTAATTTCATCAAGAAAACTGTCAGTGTCTGTGTAGCAAAGACGTATACGTTCGCCATAGTGGGGTTTTATTACAGAGTAGTGGAAATCGTACATATGTTTTTTGGAAAGTTCTAATACTGTAAATCCTACATAAATCGGTTTATCTACAACGACTATTTCTGGTTTCATTTGCACGGCAACTAAGTTCTCGTCAAACACTGTGGCACTGTGAAAATTCGGTCTAGCTATCAATTTATCTGCGGTAACAAACTTTTTTGTGGTGTTTCGCTCACCGCACCACTGATTTACTAACTTAACGTCTACCCGTCGTTCACTATCCTCGAGAGTTTTCCCGAACACCGAGTTGTTCATTAATTTAAAGAGGTCCTGTTGAAATTTCGTATGTGCATTTTTTCTTAAATCGGTATTTAAGTCGATATATTCTTTTAAAAAGGGGTTTCGTCTGAACGTGAGCACACGATGTATTTTTGAAATAACTAAACCATTCTGCTCACACGTTTTTAAATGTACGTAATGAATAACGTACTCATATTTATCATACAAATTAGGAATTAATTTACTAGTTTTTCCCCCTGGAGGAACAAACTTTTCTGCGCAAAAAGGGTAATCGTTGTGTGCATGATGTAAATATTGGGGATATATTAAATTGACCTCGAGTATATAACCGAATTCCGCATTGTCTGAAACTGACATAATATCTAATCGCGAAATTTCAGAGTTATCTAGAAACCGAAAATTTTACACGGGCAGTGGTTGAGACATTGCATACAAATTATTACAATCAGTATTTGGATCATAATTTTTTAGGTACCTATTGTTTTCAACTGCATGCCTATGTGAGCACATACAAATTCTATTCCTCCTCGAATGCCTTTTTGAATGAAACGAATAATTTCTACTTCTGATATTAACTCCAATTTTATACCTGTCTTTAATAGCATTGCGTCAAACGAAAGACTGGGAGAGGTAGAATGCACGATCTAAGCGATAGTTAACCTTGCATGTTTTTCGAAAATTTTCAAAGATGTCTGATAGGAGCAATACATCCGTTTTAAGATAGAGGTCAGTGTATTCACCAAGATTTTGGATATCAAATGTATTCCACACTGTTTGAGCATGATTATAATCTACATCGCTAATTTTTTTTGCAGTCACTGAGTTAAAAAATAAATCTTGCGAAGGTAGCTCAGTCTCCGTAAACGTCTCCCAGCATGTTATATAATCATAGGGGTAGACCCCTTTCCGTGTTAATAAGTTAAATTTGATTATATCATCAGGAAAAAAGTGTGTAAGTGGAGGAAGTCTGGTTTAGTTAGTCCCTCGGCTAATTTTTTTAACCCAGTATCCAGAAATTTAAATGAATCTACAAAACGTATTCGCACATACTGATCATAAGACATCATTAAAAACTTAGTAAAGGATATGTAGTTTTCCTTATTTTTTGGTATTAGTTTCACGGGACCTGAACATTTGCCTAACTCTTTTATAAATAAATGCGAATCATAACCTGATAAGTTATGAAAAAAATCGGTTGTCTGTAAAGTTGGTTTACTGACGATAGTTGAACGTGACAACGTCATAAGAAAATAATAATGAAATGGTTTCATTTTTGAAAAGAAAATTTTAATTTTATTTGTTTGATAGATATTTTGTATGGATATAGAGAAGGAGGTAAATGGAAATCACAATTGAATTAATCAAGTAACATTTACACACGGTTTCCTGATTAGAACCTACCTATTCGGAATTTTCGATTCGGACCATTCGGACGCCCGAATGCGCATCTTTAATAGAAAATGTTTGACAAGGCGCACACATTCTTAAATTCCGAATTCGGAAACCTCCTCCTCCTCCTCTGTGTACTATGCTCCATTACAAAATTCAACACCGCGCGGCGCAGTGAGGCGTAACCGCCATCGACGATAAGGTCCCTTTTACCAGATAATGACACGTATATAGATTGGGTATATATGTTGCAAATAATACATATGTCTGCAATAAAATTCAATTTGATACAATTCTAATATTTTTTATTAAAAATACATTAATCACACTTTACGAACCATATTTTCGAAAATTTTCACGAGTGACACTTCCCTGTGTCAATTGGCAACATATCAATTAATCTAAGAACAAAGGTGAACCCGACTTGCTGATGATGTCTCCAATTGGCTCACCAGGACTTAACGGCGTGGTGGGAGTCCTTGGCGACTGTGGCAAGTCTGGTTGAACCAGAATATTGCTGATGTTGAGCTGCTGACTTTCTTCAATTTCATCCAAATCCTTTAGATCTTCGACAGTTAAATTAAGTTCATAAAATATTCCCTCAGATGATGACTCAGATAGTGATGATGGCATTGTTGAGACGAACTTCGGTTTTAATAACAGTTGTTGTTTGTTCCTTAGCCCTATTAATTCGTATTATTCGGCTCAAATTGTGACCGCACTTGATACAAAACTTGAAGGTATCAGCAGTTATTGTGAAACATTCGTCGCATCTTAACAATTTATTTGTGCAACTAGGACAGGTACACCTTTTGTTCTGCCGTTCCATCCACTTGTTACAAAAGGGACAATGCATTGTTAAATTTAATTATAAATTCTGAAAAATAGTTTTCAAATTTGAACAATATTTACTTCCTTTCAATATTTTCTGCCACATTCTATTCATAAGTCAGGACAGAGATGTCATTTTGGCAGGTGATCCATATTACTGTTTTAGATTGCTAAATGCACTCGAGGCTATTAGAACAAGCAGCAATGAATGTCGTGTCATTTGAACTTCCGATCTTGCACGATGAATGTCGAATATTGCCGAGATGGAACGCCGCAAAGCGAGGTAACGACGCATACGTCATGTTTTTTCGTGCGTGCAGCCGGCTCATCGAATTATAAGACGTTGTCACGTCAAAAATACAGGAATAAATTTTGGAACGCTGTAACGTAAGTTACAATATTGATGAGCGCCCCCTCGATATAAACCCGTCAAATGACAGTGATCTCTTACTTTGTCGGCAAATAAAAGTTTGTGACGAATGTGACAAATCTTAGCGTTCCTGTGCGCCAACGCATTGGCTTCGCTAAAAATCATGGGTATTTCATTATTTAAGATTCCATATATTTCCTCAACATGTCTGAACAAATACTTTAAGAATTTAGAAGTATAGTCAGGTCCTCGATACTGAACAAACTGGTTTAGACTGTTGTCGTAAGAACAAACTATATGATAGGCAAATGCTGCTGGTGTATGCTTCTGATTATTTAAGGTAAAACTATCCTCTGATTTCTGATGTGAAGGCTTTAGAATTGATTCAAAATCGCTATGAATTACGAAAGGCACATTTTGATGACGTTCAAAATTTTTAAATTGAAGATATGTACCCTTATCTGGTAACACCGTTGCAACTCCACTACATGTATGACTCTCAACCGTGCCTTTAGATGGAAAAAATAGGAGACATTCTTCACAAAAATAACACATGACACACCATGATGCTTTGTTATTTGCGAACGAACAAGTCGCGACAAATTGCTTATTAAAACGTAATGTGATTTATCACCCACCATCACAACTTCCTCTTTATTGTCTTTGATTAATCCTGGATATCTCCAACCGCATGAATGCAATGCATTTTAAAATATTACATCTTGAAAGGCCGGAAATATTAAGATTTTTTTCTTGTCACAATGCGTGTCTTTCAGACAGTGTGTTAGTGATTGCATATCTTTTTCCTTTGTTGACAGTGTTCACACGCTAAAGAACAATATATTTTACGATCGATATGAAAATTAAGCATGTGTTATTTAAATAGAATTTAGATGTTAGCGACAACTTTAAATTATGGAATAGTGATTTTGGAAAATTGATACAACACAAGTATTTTACCCTGCTTCAATCCCTACTGGTCGATCCTCGCGGTCGTTTGGTTCGCTGGTCGCGTTTTGCATACTGGTTGATTTGAGATTTACTTATATACTTTTAAGGTGATGAAATTTACGAAGTGCTTTATTTTATGCATTTTACGTGTGACACTAGAATTGCGCGTCTTATCTGTATTTAGTCAGCGATAACTTTTTTTTAAAATAATGGGATTTGCTTTGATAATAGTACACTGTGGATCTAGGGCGGTTAAAAGGGCATTACTTACAAGGGACCATTATTATTTAAATGACCCGAGTTACTAATTCCGACTGCCCGTGGTACACACAATGTATTTCATCACATTTGCGAGGAAATAAATAAACTCTCTATACAGGTAAAGAAACAATAATGATTAGCGGTAGTGTAGTTGCACAGTCCACAGTACTCCGGAGTGACTACGTGCTGCGAGCGCGTGGGGGGCAGGTGCTCCGGGAGCTCCGGGCGGGCGGTAAAGTAGTATGAGAATCCTTTAAAACCATGGGAATAATACAGCTCTTTAAGTGTAAGTATGCTTGCTTGCATATAATATCACCATTTACGAGCAGGTGTGATGAAAAAAAATAACGATCAACCGTTACAGCTGCGTTACCGTTCGTCGCCATCCTCTTCCTCGTCCTGGTGGTGGGCCCCTCACGCGCCGTTGCGGGATGTAGTGGGGCCGGAGTGGCTCGTACGTTGGTGGCAGCGGTGCCACGACTGCTACTGGTCTTGCGGTGGTCCCTGGTGGTTGCGACGGGCACTGTGGCTGCGATCCTGGCTGCGATGGGCAATTGGGCAATGGGCATTGCGGCTGCGATTTTGGTTGCGATGGGCATTGCGGCTGCGATTGTGGTTGCGATGGGCATTGCGGGGCATCGGGCGGCGTCGTCGCGCTTGGTGTTCGCGGTGGTGTCGGCGACGTTGCAATGTTAGTTGCCTCCGTTACTGTGCATGGCCTGTCTGAGGCCATGGGAATGTCCACAGTGAAGGTGGCATTTAATGTCACCTCCACTTTTCTGCTTCCGTCTCTATTGTAATAGGCAGAGCGCCACGGTGTGGGAAGAGGGGATTTCAACTCCAAACACAGGGACAGAGGTTACTAGTATAATCTCCCGTCTTACAATAACCCCCTTAATTGTAATCTTAACATTATATACACTACTTGTACGTGTCAGTCGAGGGAAACTCTTATCTGATGGAAGCGCACAATCTACATCTAACACGCTGATCACTCAATATCTACAGACGTGTAGATTTGGGTGTTTGCCTGTCACACTATCCACAGTCACCCTTATTGACTGCTGATACTTTACGGGGCAGGTCATTGTGATGTTGTCCCCTTCGATTGGGACGGTTATGTGCTTCATGGCTCCGTGCTGTTCTGTTCTGGCTGGTTGTTTCTTGGTTCTTCTTGGGTTGTTTCTTGATTGTTTGTTTCTGACTGCGTAGATTGGTAGAAGATTCTTCACTGGTTCAGTGTGGCAAGGGTCGCCATATAATATTATAAAGAAACTTGATTGTTACGGGTGACTGGAGAGGAGCAGATTGAAAGGCAGAGACCTCCGTAGTAATAATTGCGTTTATTTGATTCATTTATGCATATATATATACATGTATGTTATCGCTGACACACGCAATATGCATTTATGCTGCAGTAAACTATAGTGTTACCGTTAATTACTTAAATTGGCCAATATGCCATTACAGTTGGCGGCTGTTCTATTCGTTGGTCGCATTTACTTGGAGCGCTGTTGTCTGGTCTCCGTTGATGGTTATGGTGAGGTTTCGTATGGTGTCGACGGGACCCTCAAGTGTGATGTTGACGCCGTTGATTTTTAGAGTAATCGTTGCCATTTTCTTCTGTAGTAGTCTGAGTGGATCACTGGTTCTTCTTCGAAGTCTTCTCGGTTTCTACTGGTGCTGGGCTTTTTTCTTGAAGGGTTTCTTGATTGTTAGAATATTCTTTATCGGTTCAGTTGGTAGTTTAGAAATAGTATTTCAATATTTAAATGAATGTTTCGGGTAAAGGTAGGCGGAGCAGGGTGACGGCGTGGTATAGTAAAAGGCCGGTTGTTAGGTTAAGAGTGAACCCGTTTATTTCCATGCACACCTATTTTATACAAGTGGAGATATTGCAGTGAACCAGAGTGTTGCTGCTAGTCACTGGAGGTGGCTAATTGCCATATTACAGTTGCTACTACTCCCAGGGTTTACGGTTTGCTGATGGATTGGTGGGAAGGGCTGCCTCGGATGAGGCAGCATCGCGTACCACGGTGGTGAGCCTGGCGGTGACCTCGGCTCGTACAGTGGGATCAGCCGCGATGTTCGTGTCGGTGACCTCGGCTCGCACAGCGGGATCGGCGGCGGTGGTCCTGTCGGCGATCTGGGCTCGGGCGGCGGTCCTGGCGTTGGCATTTGCGGCGCCCTCGGCGCTGGTCCGGCTTGGATTACCATTGTGCGGACTCGAGGCGCCACGCGCGCTGGATTCGTGGCCGTCGCTGGTGTAATATGCGGAGCCCGGGGTAGGGGTTTGAGCACCAAAACACACAGGACAGCGTTACATTCTTGTATTGTCTCCACACTCAACCTCTCCTCTCTCTGCTTATATTACTAACCTTACCTATATATAACAATCGTACGTGGCCTAAGAGGCAATCCCTTATCATGTGGAGAGGAGCTTAATCTATACTTAATCTCTACTACGTTGTATTGAAGAGTCAGACGTTGACTAGAGGTTGAGCAGCAGGGGACGGGTGTGAAAGGTATAAATGATAGGCCGAGTGTAGGCTAAAGAGTGAACACATTTATTACATGCATACCTATTTTATACAAGTGGAGTTAACGCTGATACAATCAATATGCATTATGTTGCAGTTAACCATGAAGTTACTGTTAAACACTGAAAGAGGCTAATTGCTATATAACAGTATACGTGATCAACGTGTAGGAGTGAAATGTGCTTGCCTATCAGACCTCCCCTGACAGGTAAGGGGTCGTCCCCTGAAAAGAACATTCCGGGTGAACAACTTAATTCTAATAACCTATTATTACTTATTATAAAAAATCGATACATAAGTTAAGTAAAAAAGTTATCACAAAAACAGACTATTAATAAATAACGTCAATCACATCGTAACTTATTTCTAAAGTTAAAACATCCTATGACATTACAAAGATAACATGTTTTTCTCAGTAGGTATAACCCGCTCTACATCCAGTTCTACTACCTACTTATATCTAAGGTTACACTTTCAAAAAGTAGTTCTACATAGCCAACCATCCTTGTACCAGCGGTGCGACCACTAGTGGGTAATAAAATCGTTGACTAATAGTCATTTCGTATAACCCGAATCATTCCCGATCGGTCGCATGCAAAATATTTTGTTTACAGCATCATAATATATATATTTTCACCCTCTACTATACCTTATAACCAATTTCGTAACGATACGTCTAAAGCGTGCCTTCGTTTATGGAGAATGTTTGGTGTATGCACTTTGCAGGGTCTCCCGAAATACGACGGTCCTTTCTGCACTATAACATCTCCCCAACTTCTTTTTTATGCTCGAGCAATTTTTTTTGTAACTTCCTCCGACTTTTATTATATCTACTTCTGTAGGCTGGCCAGGCTTCAAAGAAGTAGTACCTGAGTCCCGTGACTCGTCCGATACGTTCAATAAGCGAGTCATTGAACGAGTAACTAACTAACTACCCAACGATATAATCGATAAGGCATCTGCCTTGACATTTTCTGCTACAAAATCCTATTTAACCCTTTCACTTCACCTAATATCGCGCTCACAGCTCATAGGCTGAATTCGCATAAAACTGTAGAGACCTCTAACATATGCTGCTAACATAAAACTTGGTCCTTGTAATTGATACCACATCTAATTTCCCAAAAAAAAACCTCTCTTAAAATACCATCAATCACTCTCCATGAACCTCATAAGAAATCTAACCCCTCTACTATCTACAAATAACTCTCTCTCCACATATCCAATTATTTTTTCAATTTGAATAATTTACCACTACGTGATTATTATCATCATAAGTCATTAATCATTATTTTTACAATTCGTCCTTTAGTCACGAAAAACTCCCGACTTGCTTTACTATCTGAATCGCGTACTAACTCCACGACATTGGCATTACAAATGTTTGACTTAGCAAAATTCCGTCGCGTCCCCGATCTTGCTGACCCAAAATGTAATTTTAAGCCAAGGTGTGCGGAAATATAATTATTCAATACTGCTATCATCATCATGAAACGCGGTCACTGACCGTAACACTGTTTGGTATTTAAAAAAAAACTCCTATTTTGCCTTGCGAAAAGTATGTCGCCTATTAAATCCGCTACGTACGCGTACTTATATTTAATTTTGAATTTTCCCTAACACGTTAACTACATCACAACACCGAAATTTTCAAAACGGCCAAACCTTTTTGTAACTTTAAAGTACTACTCCTACAAAACTATCCAATTCTCCTCTCACAAACAATATCGAAAGAGTTCTAATATCGAGTCGAGTGTGGTGGACGGGTTCTGACTCCAAATAAAACAACCGGATCACTTTCACAGCTGTATTGAGGCAAAGCGTACAACAGTCTCAAGCGTAAGTAGCAGAAATGTAAACAAATCGTAAGCGGTAAGCGGGGTACACGCGCAGCGCAGTGAGGCATGCATTCGCCGTCAAGTTGGGTGCCTGACTGGCGGGGCAGCGAGCGGGCGGCGCGAGCGCGTCCGCGCCGCGATACTCGCCTGACCGGTTTTGCTTCCGAGACGTCACGAGCGCCCGTCCACAGCGCCCGACGGCGCGGCGGTTGACACAGCGGCTAGCTAAAGATTTGTTTTGTGTCCGTGTATATTTTACTATGTTTATTTATGTATATAGTATGTGTTGTGAAAGTGAATGTTTTTATATATTTATTTATGTATTTATATTTCCATTATTTTATATATGCATGCTTATTATTTATATATATTGTTATAAATAATTTGTAATATAATTTATGTTTATGTATATAAGTAAATAATATGATATTACTTATTATTATATACATGTACTTATTATAGATATAGTGGTTACACCACATCACTCCCTCCCAGAGACCGTCTTACGGGCGATAATAATCAGGAAACCTCACTCGCCGGCCAGATCTGGTTTGCATTACTGGCTTATTATCCCTTTCTGTTTCCTTGGTCTTCTGGGGGTGTGTACTCGTTTTCTCTTTCTTTTCAGGTTCAGTACGGTTGCTGGTGTCTTCGAGCGTATAAGCTGGCTTCAGTCTGTCAATGGATACAGTGTTTTCTTTCCCATTTACTCTTAGCTTCCAGACCTTGTCTCCTCGTTCAATTACTGCGTGTGGCCCAGTGTAGGCTGGCGTTAACGCGCCACGTACAGCGTCTTCTCTTACGAAGACGTGAGTGGCTGACTTCAGGTCTTTAAAAACGAAAGTTCTCTTATTACCATGCCTTGAAGTTGGCACAGGGTGCAGCTGCTGGGTAATATTTCGTAGACGCGCAGTAAAATCAGTGACATCCGTGGTCGTTGCTTCGCTGGGTTGAAAAAACTCCCCGGGCAGCCTTAGCGTTTCTCCGTACACTAGCTCCGCGGGTGATGTCTGCAGGTCTTCCTTGAACGCGCTTCTTATTCCTAGTAAGACTAGTGGCAAAGATTCCGTCCAGTTTTCCTGCGCGTGACAGACTATGGCCGCTTTTAATTGCCTGTGAAATATTTCGATCAGGCCGTTACAGGCAGGGTGATACGCTGTAGTACGTCTGTGTTTGAATCCAGCTATTTTCGACAAGTACGAGAAAAGCGCCGATTCAAATTGTCTTCCACGGTCTGTGACGATGTCAACAGGGCAGCCAAATCTGGATATCCAAACGGATAGAAGAGCTTTGGCGACTGTCTCGGCTGTAATATCCATCATCGGAATAGCTTCTGGCCAGCGTGTAAACCGATCAATTGCAGTGAGGCAGTAGCGGTATCCTTGAGATGGCGGCAGAGGTCCCACGATGTCAATGTGCACATGTGAGAATCTGGCTTTAGGTAGCTGGTATGTTCCCAACGGTGCTTGGACGTGCCTTGTTATCTTCGAACGCTGACAGGCTGTGCACGCTCGAGTCCAGTTATGACAGTCTTTGTTCATGCTCGGCCAGATAAATCGTTCTGCTACGAGTCTCGCTGATGCCCTGATCCCAGGGTGGCTCAACGAGTGTAAACTGTTGAAGACTTGCTGGCGAAATTCCGGTGGCACGTAAGGCCTCAGGGTTGAGGTGCTACTGTCGCAGTATAGCTCGGTGAGGGAACCGGGTATCATCATCTTCTTTAGCTTGATGGTATGGGTTGTAACACCGTCTTTTGCTTTAGCTCCTGATCCTGGCGTTGCGCTTCCGCAAGTCGTACAAGGTCAACTGGCTTCTCCAGCTCTTCAATCCTTGACAGTGTATCCGCGACAACGTTATCCTTTCCTGAAATGTGTTGTATGTCCGTGGTAAACTGGGATATCAAGTCAAGGTGACGGAATTGCCTCGGTGTACAGTTTGACTTATGTGACGCAAAGGCAAAGCACAAGGGTTTGTGATCGGTGAACACTGTAAAGACTCGTGCTTCCAGCATGTGCCTGAAATATTTGATTGCGTTGTATATTGCAAGCAGCTCCCGATCATATGGTGAGTATTTTTGCTGGGCGGGGCTCAGCTTTTTTGAATAAAACGCAATCGGCTGCCAGTCGTCTCCTTTTCTTTGCTGCAGAACCGCGCCAACTGACGTGTCAGAGGCATCTGTAACCAGTGCAAGAGCCGCCTTACCATCTGGGTGTGCTAACAAAGCTGCATTGCAAAGACTTCTCTTACAGTCGTCGAAAGCCTTCAGAGCGTCGTCCTCGAGTACAACCGGCTGTGATCCTTTGACAGATCCAACCAGCAAGTTGTGAAGTGGGGCTTGCAATTGCGCTGCTTGAGGGATAAATTGGCGATAAAAATTGATCATTCCCAAGAACCTTCTTAACTCCTTAACGGTCTTTGGCGCTGGAAATGACTCGATGGCTTCTACCTTCGTCTCTAGAGGCTTTGTTCCTTCCGCTGAGATGTGGTATCCAAGGAATTTCACTTCTGGTACTGCAAAGACGCATTTAGAAGGATTTATGACGATCCCGTAGTCTCGTAACTTGCTGAAAAGCTGTCTTAGGTGTTCTGTGTGAGCCTCTTCATTCTCGGAGAATATGAGAAAGTCGTCCAAGTAGGCAAATACGAAGTCCATCTCCCTGGTGACTTCATCCACGAACCTTTGGAATGTCTGTCCGGCATTTCGAAGACCGAACGTCATAAAAGGAAATTCATACAATCCAAAAGGAGTCGCTATAGCGGTCTTCGCTATGTCATCTTCGTTGACCGGTATTTGGTTGTACGCTTTTACCAAGTCTATAGTGGAGAAAACCGTACAACCGGATAGTTGGTGGGCGAAATCATGAATGTGGCGGAGAGGGTACCGATCTGGAATAGTACGCGCGTTTAACTGGCGATAATCGCCGCAAGGTCTCCAGCCGTTATCCTTTTTTGGTGCAAGATGTAGCGGTGAAGACCATGGGCTTGACGATGGCCGTGCTGTCCCATTCTTGAGCATTGCCTCGAACTCCCCATTGCAAGAAACTCCAGACTCATAACAGGTCGTACAATCAGTGCTGGGTCCACACTTGAAGGCATCCTTAATGACTCTACTAACATGAGTTCGTATATCAAAGTTATCAGGAGTCCCAATAATTTGGGAGCCATTAGCCAGACGGTAGTAGTTAAGAGAGGTGAAGATTCTTTCTTTCTTTCTCCCTTCACAATAAACAGAATTTTCCATCATCTCGATCCCAGTAATTGAACAGATAACCCTCTTCTCTACTCTAGGCTGACCAACTATGGATATAGCATTCATCCAAGTGGAAGAGTCCTTATGAGTGGATGTGGAGTAGGAATCAGAATTGGTGGCTATTATGAATCTTGAGCAAGTATCTGGCACGCATGTCAGATCTTTTGTCAGTTTAAGTCCTGATCCGCAATGATTTATGTTGCAACAGACTGAGTAGCCTACTGCCTCACAAGCAATAATAATTTTTGTGCATTCTGTCACCATTTCTTTCATATAATAAGGGGTCATACTGCATGCTGGGAATTTCCTAGACTTCTTTAGAAACATTCTCATTCGTGGTCCAATAAGTGAATGTTTGGGTGCATCTAATGAGATCGCCTTGAATAAAGTGGCTGTCTTGGAAGTCACAAAGATCTTTAAAATGAAATTGTTTGAGTCTAGCTGATCTATAAATTCTGTTTCATTAAAGAGTGAAGATGATTCATTCTTGAGACTCACCCTCTTTAGGACTATCCCGGCTCCTCCAACTGCAGTCTCAAGAGGTGATTTCTTAGATGCCAACCTTTTCCTTCCTTCTCTGGCCTTTCCAAATGATGACTTCACATCCTTAGCATCAAATTTAGTGTCTTCATCATAGTAATCTTCTTCTGGCTCAGCTTCAGCTTTGACTTCCCTTTTTATTCTCGCTTCCTCTGGATTCCCAATCTCAATGGAACCGCGTGTTACACTTCTACTAATAATATTTCAATATTTAAATGAATGTTTCGGGTAAAGGTAGGCGGAGCAGGGTGACGGCGTGGTATAGTAAAGGGCCGGTTGTTATGTAATATGTCGTTCTGTGGCGTTGTCCTTATGCGGACCTGCGGGGCTAAGATGGTCGACGTGACAAATGACAAAAATGACAGTTTAACACAATTTATCATCGTTTATCAGCGTTTATCGCAATTTATCTCCATTTGTAATCAAATTCATTAATTTGACAGCGGTAAGTGGTAAACGACAACTGTTTAAAGTTTAGCATGACGTTTTTTGGGTAAATGACGGCTGCGGTTGGGTCACTGATGGCTTTTTATGCTCACCCGCGCTCTTATCTGAAACGCTGTTTCTAACATGGTTACTGGAATTGTTATCATCGAATTGATCATCTAATAAAAATGCTGGTTTTAGCCTGTCAATAGACATTTCTACTTGCCGATTAGGGAACTGAAACGTTTTAGGATGTCTACGCAACATTAGATATGGTCCATCATAGTTAGGCGTAAGTGGCTTTTTGACCATGTCATTTCTGACAAAAACATGCGAACTTAACTCTAACTCTTTATGGACGAAAATTTTCCTTGACCCGCTATCCGCCCGTGACTTGGGTCTGAGATTATCTACTACTTCTCTCAGATTTTCTACATATGAAAATGATGGTCACCTAGGCTCCTGGCTTGGTTTGGTGGTTGTCTCCTTGGCTGCCACAGCTTCGACTCGACGCATTCTTTACAGTCCGACATCAACGGTCGCCATGTAATAGGCTGGCCGCGACGAGGGGGTTACATTTTTCAGTTTACTCCACTGTTTAATCTTAGAGCTCCGTATACAATCTCTCTTAATACTATTTAGTTTAGATATATATATATGAATCACCTACGGGCTATGGGAGGAAATCCCTTATCGATTGGAGGTATGTTTTTATATAATAATTCGCACTAACCTTGTCATATCTACACACGTGTAGATATACGCGTTTGCCTATCACAGTGAAACTAGTAGTAGGTAATGACCGGAATGGAATCTGTTTATTGAATATCTCGATACCTTTTTATACATGTTAGGTTGTCGCTGACACAAGTAATATGCGTTATGTTGCAGGAAACAAGTGTTACTGCTAGACACTGAAAGTGGCTAGTTGCAATTTATTATAACATTCATTCTTAATTAATACTAAATCCTATACCTTAAAATTACCAAAGTTAACCTTACAACCGTATTTTAATTGTCTTTGAGTTTTCCTCGGGATAAGATTGTTCCTAGCGTCAGAATGTGCTTTCTGTAATCTTAATTTTAATTCTAATGGATAGTGATCGTAAACATATAGTGGTTTTACTATATTTACAAGATTTCTCGGCACATTACAAGCTTTTCCAAACACTAACTCGTAAGGTGAATATTTTATACTTGTATTTACTGAAGTGTTGTACGCAAAGCACCAGTACTGTTTTTAGTTTGTATCCTCAGATAACTGCCAAGATGTTAATGCCAATTCTCTAATGAACTTATACTTTAACCTATACCAAAGGATATACCGGCAATTGCTCTGCGGAAATATTTAAAATTGCCAAAGTGAAAATTACCCACCCCGTCACTTATTTATTGCAAGATGAAAAAAATTAACCTATAGCGGGCTGCTGTGATGTGGGACGTTAAAGAAAACAACTTGGTTCGAGTATAGACGTATAATGTAATAAGATACCTAACCTACAGCTTATACCTTATTATATATGTCCGGTATGGGAGAGTGTGAGTGTGGCGTATGTAGCACACAGTACATGCTTTTACGAACAAAAGCTACAAATGGTTAAAAACCCAGACATTTACCTTGTTGAAAAAGTTTTAAAAACGAAGGGTAACAAAGTCTACGTCAAATGCTGGGCTTGGATGAAAAATCAGGGATCGACAAGAGGAAGTTTCTCAAATAATTTTACAAATAAATACTTTCAGATGAAAAAATTACTCTTGTTTCTTTTTTTTTAATAAAAAAAGACATACACACACATAATTTATTTATCGTTCGCCATTCTATATAATATTCGTTTGACAAATCATCTTCAATATATAATATGGTCAGATATAATAGATCTTGGTTATCAATGAAGTAAAAGGCACCTTAAGCGTCCCAATCCTCCTCGGGCTCTGGGGTTTTCACCCTTGATGGAGCACGCTGGGGCTCCGAGATTACCGTAGGTGTGGGGATAATTCCCCGTCGTTGGTAGCGCCGCAACAGGTCCCCTGGCTGGTAGCGGGGCTCCGGGGGTCCTTGGTGGGTTGGAGCACGCTGCGGGTAGCGGCGCTCCGGGGTCCTCGGTGGGGTTGGAAGCAACTCATAATTGTTATGGCGACGTATGTGACATGCACAATTACAGCATTGCGCGCAGCACACAGAGTAGTCTTCCATTGTTTTACAACGTTTTAAAATATAACTGGGCTGAGGCTACTTATATTTCCAACGTTACAGGAAGTACAACGGGATAAATATCGATAAAACTAATTTTAATAATGTAGTCCCATCCCGCTCGGGATCGAACAAAACGTATAACGAAACCTGAGGCAAGGTTTCACATAAAGAAATCTGACCATTGTTCAGCTTATTCATCTCACTTGTGGCCCATGTCAACACTTTTCCCACCGTTTGATAATCGATAATTTACCATCATTTTTTCCCCCCACCGCTAGAAACAATTTTCTTTTCAACGTCCACCGCACCCGATGATGATGATGATGACAATGATGGACTCGCAGCATCGTCTGATTTTTTGTTTTTAGTCACCCCAACGGAAAATTCCACACCCACGTCATCCCTCACTATTTGGGTGTAACTATCCTACGACCAAGTCTGTTTTAACGTCAGCTCACGTTTTCCACGCTCACAAACATCCCTGGATATCTCCAACCGTAACACATTGATATCTTCATCACTCGAACACATCGGAACACCCAAACACTCCTATCCGGCTCCACAGCGACCCTCGGAGCCATTTGGAGTTTATAAAACTCCAAATGGCTCCACCAATCATCACCCATCTCACCGTTTACATTGTTTTTCTGCCCTCCGACCGGCAAACGCCACTTTACGCAAAACTAAATTGCCGCCTGCCGGTTCAGTCGAGCTGAAAAATAATATACAAACCTCGGCCGGTAAATGGGAAAGCCTCGGATAACATGTTAGTCGACCTCGGCTTCGCCTCGGCCGCCAATTACATGTCATCCGAGACATTTCCCACTTTAACGGCCTAGGTATGTAATCTACTATTTTTAAGATTTTCGTCTTGGACAAGAACCACTCATCCGCTTTCTCACATGAAGGTAAATAGTAATCTCGCATCGAGGGAAGCAAAGTCACGTTTTTTATTTCACCCGTGAACGGAGACTCAATAGTCTAGAACACAGACAACTGCAGTAAATTTGTAATAAACATTGCTAGTTTGTTCGATCGCATGGTAATCATATAACTACTCCACCACTATATCACCTCACGCTTTTATCCAAATATAATTGGCAGCGAGTTGCTAATTAATCACATGTTAATGTTCGCATTGACATTCGTTTGTTACATTGTATATTCACCCTGAACCAAATATATACACTTGACAAACCTGTTTTTTTCCTTGTGTGCGGTCACACAACAGGCAATACTAAAACACTTTACATACCTAGAATCCAACATGCGCTACTGAAACACACTCATTGTTCCTCATAGTGTTTTAGAAGTGACTATTATATGCTACTACTTTAGTTTTTTTATTCACTACATCACATCTACTTTTGTTGTTTTTTTATTCCCTACATCTACATTAGTGGTTGTTTTATTTTCTACTGATGGCTTTGTCTTCTTCAAATTATCATTAGTCTTAACTACGCTTCCTAACTTAGTTCCCCGTTTGGTTGGTTTACTAGCTCTAGTTTATATTTCTAACTTATTTGACTGTGATTCACCTCTAGTAAATCTGTTAAATAAACCTCTGGTAAATCTTGTTCATCGGCCTCTGGTGTCTGAGCCTCCGCTACCTTTGGTGTCGCCTCTGCCTGTTTAATGTCCGGTTACATCCAATTTTGTTGATTATATGGTGCCATAATAGATTTGACAGCCATAGTCAGCTGCTGTTCTGGAATAGACTTGAATGCTAGATCCACTTCTTTTTCATGTGAATATGATTCAAAATATTCCTTATTTTTTATTATTGAGAGCATTCCATGTCTCAAATGCTACATTATTGTTTCTATCTTCTATGACTGATAATGGCGTCGGTCTGTACTTATTTTCACTTGCTCCCTTTGCTAGTGTCGGCACATATGGCTCTGCCTGTGGTAATTCTAGTTCTATGTGCAAATCCAATAAGTGCGTGGTCATACGTGACTTCTGTTTCATTGTCTTTCCACACACTTTGCAGGCATTTTGTTTCTTCGACTTGCCAGTTTTATCTGCATACGTAGTGACTTTGATGTTTTTTTTTCAAATTCAATTTCCGATGGCTGGTAGGCTAGACGTTTCGCTCCAATTGGCTTCATGCTCTTGACCGAGTAAGCACTTATAGTGGATGGAATGGATGGGCTATTAAAGTGGCTGATTACTGATGCCATTGCTAGCTAGTACGATTGTTTAGGGTTCACGACTGTCTAGGACGAATGGTCTAGGCAAAATGATTATACGGTATGTGGATTACGTCTTTAAATACTAATTATTATCCATTTGTCTAGGAGTGGGGAGAAAACGGAGGAATTAAAATGCCTATTATATTGCATCTAACTTCCTATTAAATACGCAACCCCATGGGGAGCCTTTTAAGCATATACTGTTTATTTGCAGTAAAAGCCGTGAACTTTCTACAAGCTTAAATCTACATGTGAAAAATACACACAACCCGACAATGAGTCCACCTACCATCCAAATGAAAAGAAAAAAAATGTTTACAGATTTTTTCTTAGATATAAATGATTACATTAGCACTTTCAATACAATTGTGCGCTTTTATTATATCTTTTATGCTACACATTAGGATAATAAATTTTAGTCCTATTTTTATGTATGATTTCAGACTTGCCGTCCTTTATTATCTCTACATTCGGGGTTACATCTCGAACGACCTTATAAGGGCCTAAGTATACAGGTTTAAACTTATTACCTACTTCACGTAACGTACTAAAATTAAATCGTTTGGCTGATACATTACAGCCTTTACATTAGCATCATATTTTTGTTTTCGTTGCATTTTACTGTTAAGTAAATTGTCTCTAGCCTCTTTTTGCGCTAAGTGTAACCGAAACTTCAATTCTGTTGGGTAATCGTCGTAATTGTAAATTGGTTATATGTTGTTACTTAAAAAATTACTTGGAAGACTACATTTTTTTCCAAATACGAGTTCATAAGGTGTATAATTTGTTTCTCTATGAACTGACGTATTATATGAGAAACACCAATAGGGAATCCATTCACTCCAAAACTCTGGATGATTATCGGTTTGAATACGTAAATATGAACCGAGATGTTTATGAGAATTTTCTAAAGCGCCAATACTCTGATGGTGGTAAGCTGTGGAATGTGGAATTAAGTTTTGATATATGTAATAAACGACATACCTGGGTCATTGTTGATGACATGAACTCCGTACCTCTATCGGTTGCTATTTCTTTCGGTATCCCATAGCGTATTATAAAGTTATCTACAAATGTTCTTGCTACTTAAGTTGCACTTTTGGAAACAAGTGGGTACGCTTCAACATACTTTGTTAGTTCGCATTGTAGTGTCAATCAATATATAGTTAAAATTATTATTATCACTCTCTAATGGACCTACAATATCTAAGTATAGTTTCTCGAACGCCGTATTCGCGGTAGATGTAATTACCATTGGTTCTTTCGTATTTAGTGAATGCTTTTGTTTTTGGTATTTATCACACCGCTTGGCATAATTTATTGTCTTTTTCAAGGCCTGGCCAGAAATAATATTTTTTGATGTTATTTATCATCCTTCTCATACCCGCGTGGCCACTTGTAGCTAGGAGATGGAAATCGTTTAATATTACTTTCTGGTCATCCTTTATTAAGCGTTGACTTTAATTTTGAATATTCCACCCACAGTGAAGACGGGTTGAATTTTTCGCCGAGGCTTTTAAAGTAAGCCAGTAGCACATTCTCTGAGAATGACGTAGTCTGGTGTTCTAGTCTCCACGCCATGAACTTCTTATACGATTTATCGTACTGACGCCGCGATTTTGCAGGCAATAAGCTCTCAGTAATTGATTGTGCCGCCGCCGATATTTATTCTGGTGTCGAAAGAAAGTGGTCGTCGTCACCCATTATTATACTCCAAACTCTAAAGAATGCTAAATATGCCACAACTATTCCAAGAATCCTAAACAAGCAGCAATACAGCATAAGAAAGAGCGGGAAATGCGATTGGATAGGGACAAATGACAGTCGACAAAACGTAATCATAGACACGGTAATGTTTTTTTTCAACTGTCATTTACTTGCGTTTTTCCTGATGTTGGCAGCAATTATTTTAGTTTTGTTATTGTTTCAAACCATATGAATTCAGTTATTTGTTAAGTTGGTAGTTTTGATTTTCGTTGTAAATTTAGTGTTGTTTTTTTTTATTTGTTGGGTTCACCTCTGCGGCGCTACCACCAGGTCGAACTTCGGATAGTGCCGTCTTCTTTGCTCTCAGTTTATTCTACATATCCGCGAAAGGGATGGCATTATCCGAAGTGCGACTTTCGGACTTCGTGGTAGCGCTCCTGTTAGCAGTTGCATTATATAACATAATAACCCTAGGGTCTTTATAAAGAATAGACTACATAGATTTTTTTGAAATTGCGTAAGACATGCTTTTATATTTGTTTGCTGGACCATATAATTGACAGATAAAAGTACCGGAGTAGAAAAACATGTTTATAATACAGATTTATTAACAGATACAGGTTACATCATAATAACGCGAAACCCAGTCGATTAATCTCACAAGACAGTATCATTCACGATGTTTAAAAAAAACGAAGTATGACCCCAAGAAAGGGTGTGAATATTGTTCTTTAATATAATCCGTTTGTCATCATTCGAAGATAAGGCTAACTTACTAAGAGTTTGTGTAAAAATGTCATGCTTTATAGACTTAAATACCGTGTTCTTTTTGCGTACCAATTCTTTATTGAAGAGAACATTTTTATAATCACGAAATCGGAGATCCCTAACCGCATGTGTCTTCGTACCTTTAGCTTTCTTTAACTGTTTTTCGTCCGTTTGAATGCAGTAAAGCTTAGATCTAAGACCCACATATTCAACGATTAATTGCCCTCCAAGCTCATCTTTAAATAAACCTGGATCTTTTTTATTTTTCTGGTGTATACCATATATATTGTTTTCAGCGTAATTACTAGTATCAAAGTGATGTTGAAAATTAAATTTTAAATCTGTATAGATATCATGCGTTTTAATAAAATACAAAAAGGACTCTGTATCAGTCAGTATAGCACATACTAACATTTTCTCCGTAAAACGGTTTTATATGAGTATAGTGAAAGTTGTACATGTGAGACTTAGATATTTCCAAAACAGTAAATCCTATATAAATCGGTTTATCAAGAGTAATAATTTCAGGATTCATTTGAATGGCAACTAGATTTTCAGTAAAGACACTGGCACTGTGAAAATTTGGCCGCGCTACTAACATTTCTGCACTAGTTTTTTTCATTGTTTTATTCGTAGTATCGTTCTATTGATTAACTAACATCACATTCGTCCTATTTTCTGTAGCTTCTAAGGTTTTCCCGAATAAGCTGTTATTGAGAAGTTTATAAAAGTTCATTTGAAATTCAGATTTTGCATTTTTTCTCAGCTGTGTGTTTTACTCGATATACTGCTGTATAAATCGACTTTGTTTAAATTGTATAGCTCTATGGATTTATTAAAGTTTTAATCCGTGTTTTATGCACGTTTTTAAATAAACGGAATGAATTACATATTCATATTTGTCGTATAGATTCGGGATAAGTTTAGAACTCTTTGATCCGGGAGGTATGAACTTTTGTGGACAAAATGGGAAGTCATTATGTAAATCATGCAAATATTCAGGATATTCTAAGTCTACTTCTAATATATAACCATGGATACTATCATCTGGAACTTCTAGAAAATTAATATTTGCTATTTCATCTTTGCTTACTAATTTGAAATCTGCATAAGGCAAATAACTGCTCATTGCATAACCGTAAAGATTATTACAATCTATGTAAAATAAAATAGAATCTGAAGCACTCGCGTCGTAAAACGGTAAGTATTTATTATTAGCACGTGCGTATCTAGTAGAACAAAGGCAAATACCTCCGCGAATACCTTTTTGAATCATTCTTATTATTTATAGGTCACTTATGAGTTCTAATTCTACATCAGTAATTCGTAACATAGCGTCAAAGCTTAGACTTGGAGCTGTCAAATAAAAAGCAGGATCCAATTTACAGTTTGACAAAGAGGTTGTAACCTTACGGTTTTCTACGTACGTTGAGTAAACAATTTTATTCCTAAAAGGTCTTGTTTTACTTACAATCAGGAAAACTACCTAAATAATAAATATGCATAAATATCTTCAATCTACGTTTTATTTATTTAACTTATCTTCTGCGGACAAAGCCAATCGCGTGAAGTTACTTTTACTATTATGATTTATCCAGGCGTTTTGTTCGTTGGTGGATCGAATGTTCGAGTCATGCAAGGTCACAGCAGGTACCTATCCGCGGTCCGCGGGGTGAGGTTTTTGCTCGTTCATTTGCCCGGCAGCGACCACTCGATTCGGGTCGTTATAAAGTACCTACTAATTATGGGTCATTATTAATTTTATACTTTTAATATTTTAATTTATTTCAATTCTCTGCCACTATGCCTAATCTTAGTGTGTAACGTAGAATTTTTATATTTAATTACGTGCGTGAGTGCTTCCCATTTTTGGTGAGTGTTGTACATTTTATTCTTGTAACTGATGTACTAATGTGAATCAGTGGTTATTTTTACGTGCCTAATCTTAATGATAACGCTTATAATGTAGCTAGTTTTATATCATTAGTCTTAAGCTGCTATTCTTGTAATATGCAAAGCCGTTGCTATTCCTTTGTTCGAAAGTGAAGTTATACCTACCCGCTAGTCAAAAAATGTTAACGCTAAATCATTGTATACTGTAATGTATCATATTTTATTTGCAAATTGTAATTCCCAGCTGCCAAATAGTTATTTTAAACATTTCGCCTTACTGTGCTATTTTCTTTACTTGCTAAAATGTTTCACTTTCACTTTAACTTTTGTAATGCAAGATTAAACTGGTTTTCCCTTACTGCCACAGCATCATGATCACTATTTAGCGCTTTTGGTAGCCTTCCGCTTCATGGTGTTTCAAACTTCGAAAAACAACTGAATGTTGTAGGCAGTAACGTGAAATCGGACTTTTCGAAAAGTGTCCAATAACACATTTGGATAATTCCAGTGGCTCCAACCGAGATCCGATGAAGGAGCTGATGGCCCGCTACACCCTGCACCACTAATTCAGCCACCACCGGTCTGCCCCGTGACGTCACCGGCTGCGCGCACCTCCAACTGCCGCCCTCCAGGGAAGTGGTTGCCAATTGACTAGTGGAAGTGAACACGGTTTTTCCCCTATAGTTCAGTGATCTAGGATTCACCCCTGTAGATCTCAAATAACGGCTACCTACATTTTGAAAAATTGTTAGTTTTAATAAATCTTTTTGTATTTTTTTATCTAATGGTTTAAATTCTACCCCTACAAAAACCCAGTCGTTACAAGGTATGTCTAAAGTTTTCAAATATATCGGTTAACAACAGTACATCAGACTTAAGGTAGAGGTCTGTGTACTCTCCCAAGGTTTTTATATTAAATACGTTCCATACACGCTTAGCATGGTCATAGGCAGAGTTTGTAATTTTACTTTTGGTTAATGAGTTGTCAAAACGATGCTGCGGTGGTAATTTTTTATCTTCATAAGCTTCCCAACAAGTAATATAATCATATGGATATATGTGCACCTTTAGCTCTAAGGAGCATAAAATGGTCACGAATGGGGAAAAAACCACTTAAGTGTACAAAGTCTCCATCATATAAATCAGCTGCTGATTTTTCTAAACTACTTCCTAAAAACTTAAAAGAATCAACGAAACGAACGGGCAAAAACTCGTTTTCACCTATTTGCAAAAATTTTGTGAATGATATGTAACTTTCCTTATTTTTTGCTATAACTTTTAACCCACCTTTCATTTCACCTAGTTGACGAATAAACAAAAGACAATCGTAGCCAGATAAGTTATGAAACTTAGGTAAACGGAATTGCATATTACAAAACGAATGAGCAGCTCCTCTGAAACGACCCGTTAAATGACAATGATCCCTTACGGCGTCGTCTAGTAACAATTTATTACAGAGTTTTAATGGTACGAGTACTGGGCTCTTATAAATTTCACTAATCCTAGCTATATCCTTTTTTAGATAGTCTAGAAATTTTTCAACACAATCTTGCCCTCGATAACTTACATATTTGTTAAGAGAACTGTCATATGAACACACAATATAATAGGCAAACGCAGCTGGAATATGTTTCCGTAATGTATTAGTACATTTTGAATCAAATTTGTCTTTCGAGTTCGCTTGTAATATACATTCGAAATCAGCAATGAGCTTTTTCCAAAACAAAACCCAAAAACCTGATTCTTCCAGATCTGGACTTGCTTGGGCTTATTCGAATCAGTATGAGGAGCTGATTCGATCCTGATGATAAAAAAAAATTGTCCCAGTATTTCCATATAAAATTAAAGTTTCCATTACGCCACGCTCATAGTAAGTTCATACTGAAACGTGACGTAATGGAAGGGATTTTTTTGGGACAATTTTTTTTATTATCACGGAAACGTCATGTTTTTTGTGTTTAGATGCTTTTCAAAATATGGATATGAGGTTATTCGCTCCTAATTATTTTTAACGGGAAACAAGGCTGCAATTATACACCATAAAAAACAGTTATTGTCAGTATTTTTAATATTAACGCAAGCCCTTCTGAGTTTAAGGTTCTAGGCAACTATAAATCTGGACGCTCTTATAAAGGTTTCGTAGAAAACTCCAACCGCTGTCCCTTTCTTGAAATTCGTCAATTTTGTTACACAAAGCATCTAATACCATTGAAAATATTTCTTTGAATTCTAAAATTTGATGTATAATTATATTTTTTGTAGCGAATGACTTGATTTCATTTGTATCATTTTTTTGGCAAACAAAATTCAGCAAATAACTCAAAGTTTACCTTAATAGATCCGAATGATGCTCTTCTAGCTTCAAGAATGTTACGAACAAGCGCACGAATAGCCTTCAAAAACCTAGCCGGTGTTTCATGGAGTGAACTTTTCGGACCACGTACTCTGTATGATGCAATTCAACTACGGAAAGCACTACTAATTTTTTCGATATCAGGGGTCAATTGAATAGAATTGTTATTTTTATGTAAGAGAGAACGTAGGTGGGCTGAAAAGGCTCTACTTGGAATACTTATGTCACACACGGTACAAAATATCGAACTATGACGCATTTTACTATTTGAAATATCGCAAGAGTTAATAAAAACTGGGTTGGGCTAGTTAGGAAATAGCCTTGATATGATTAATTATTTTTTTTTTTATCAGGGAAGAAGGTTCCTTCGTCTGTAAAGTCTTCGTTACAAAACTTAAGCAATTTATTTACACCATCAACGAGAGGCGAATTGGAATCAACTCTATATTTTAAATTAATCAAGGCTTTCTCCCAACGGTCTTGTGGCGAAACGTTTTGAATATCGGCTACGTTATACAATTGAAGTTCGACATAAAGATCACCCGTTAAAGAAGCTGATCGACGCACGTTGCCACCGGGAACGCGGCGCGACAGCACCGACGTCAGAGTCCCAGCACGTCGTTGAGCTTCAACAGCGTCTTCGTCCCCCCAGTTTGTAAACCAGCCAGGTTCGGAATGGGGCGTCACTGGTGCAGCACTCGGTTTCTTTGCTGCGGCGTTCGGCTTAATCTTTTTACTGAAACAGTAGACATATCTTTTAGTTAAAAAAAAAAGTATTCTAGGTTTGTAAGAGTAGGTACGTCCATAAAGCAGAGCCAGTCTCGGCTCTGACGACTTCTCGCTGACGTCGGAGCAATCCACGAAATTCGGTGGATGACCTTGGCTTAGACTGCGTTAACTGCCTGCTCGGGACAGTACCCTTCTCTAGCCTTTCAAGCCTATCTTGGCTATCTCCGCCAACAGCTTGTCTTCTGTGCCTGCTTGGGTGCTCGACGAAACTTCCGCCAGCCCAGCACTAGCACGAGTAGCCTCAATTACCTTATCGGCAAGCGCAGCCAACTTCTTTAAATCGGTGATCTCGCTGCCCGCCAACACCGCCTTAACCGCTTGGGGCATAAGTCCTACCCAAAGCATTCTAAGTGTATCTTCCGGAAACTTCCCACCAGCTAAATCCAGCATGCGGCACATGAGCTGAGAGGGCATTTGATCGCCCAGTTCCAGTTCTCGGAGCAATCTTCGCTGGCGCAACTCCTCGCTTTCTTCAAAGACCGCGAGTAAACGCTCCTTAAGGGCGTCATATCTCCCGGTCGCTGGGGGAGACAGTAGTATGTCGCTGACTGATTGGATGGTAGACTTCCCTAGCTTTGTCACCACTATATTAAATTTTTGCAAATCCCCCAAGCGCTGCGGCTCAAGGATTGCATCCAGCTGCGCATACCATAACCTGGGCTGGTCAGTCCAGAACTCTGGGATCCTGGTTGGAAGCGAAACTGATGCTAACTCGTTCACTTCACTTCCCGATGGTTGCCCCTACATGCCAGCAGGCCCTGGTTTAGGCGTGCCTTCAGATGCAGCCGGCGGGACCGTTGGCTGCTGAGCTGGCGGAAACACTGGATGCTGACCCTGTGGCTGCCCGCCAGGTAAAGGTTGACCGAACATTGCTATCCGAAAATACTCGATAAGTCAATGATTTCACTCGAGGTCACGTTCTGCGCGAGTTCCGCGCAATGAGTATACCTTGCCGCTTTCGGAATTTTTTTATAAATTGTTCACCCCCAAAAGTTCACCACTACAAAAATAACAAGAAAATCAGAGTCACCTATGTTCGGACTAGGGTCACCAGTGTGGGAGACCTTGGGTATGACGAAATAATAACACGTAATTAATGAATGTTCTACGTATATTACGGACTTGTACACTTGTCTACGTGGGCAAGGCAATACTGACTTAGGTAACCAACCATTGTGTACACTACACCTCTATTACGGTCGTGGAACGTGCTCGCTGCTTGTTATTTGATGCAAATATGGAGAAAAGGTGTTGGGCAGAGGCCACTAGCACTGCGGCTTATCTCAAAAACAGATCAATAGCATCAGGATCGAATAACAAAACACCGTTTGAGCTGTGGACGGGTAATAAGCCAGATTTAAGCCATGTCACGATTTTTGGTAGCCAGGTTATGGTTCATGTTCCCAAGGAGAGGCGACTTAAGTGGGATACCAAGTCGAAGAAAAATATCCTAGTTGGTTTCCCAGAAAATGTCAAGGGGTACAGGGTTTATGATCCGGTTAAGAAATGTATAAGCACAAGCAGGGATGTGATTATATACGAAAAGGAATGTTCAGATGATAGAGTATCAGTTTCAGTTGGGGATACTGGACATGGAGAAGAAACTGTCTGCGAGGACACAGTCATTTATTATTTATTATTTATTTATTTATTTATTCAATAAGTTAACACGACATTACAGCATACGCCAATGCGTCATGAAACTAAGACAAATACAAACATAAAAACAAATGTAAACATCGTCATGAAAAACAAATTTTAAAACATAATTAACTAACTAATATTTAGGCGACGTAACAGCGTGGCTCCGTTGCGTCGTCTGAACCGGCGTAGGATTCGGCAGGTTTCCCCGGAACCGCCGAAACACGACGCCCTTGGGCCAGAAGTCCGCACTCGCGATGGTGTCCTGCAGCGGCCGCGGCACGCGCACCACAAACGAGCTGAAGTGCACGTAGTGACTCGACCGCAGCTGTTGAACCTTCAGCGAGTAGGCAGTCTTCCGGCGGACGTAATCCACCACCTCGTCGGCTGTGGCGGAGTAATGAAGGCGCGACACGTAGAGCGCCTTACTCGGTGTAGCGACACGTAGGCCTGAATTCACCGGCTCGGCTGTACCACACTGAGTTTTACGAGGCGCCCTGTGCGCCTTCCTCTTCCTCTCCACTAGCGTGAATCCCTCCTCATCCTCCTTGGTGCGGGAGATCTTCACCTTGTGGGGAACCTTTACTTCACCGGCCTTCGAGGATGAGTTGACCCGGTTAGCTGCGACAGGCTTTCCGGCGACGTCAGCGTAAGCACGCTGACATAACTTCGAGGAGGCAGGTAGCGGGCGCTCGCGCGGGGGCTGCGCGGGCGGCGGGGCGGCACGTGCGGCGCGTTTTACAGCGTCAGCAGGCAAACGGACCGACTCAGGGCTAGCGCCGGGTCGGACTTCGCTCTTGAAATTTGACACCGCAGACCGAGTTAGATTACTATTACGCAAACTGGTGACTTCATTGCGTAACTCGGCAATAGTAATTTGGGCAGCATCAAACTTCAAGATAACTTCGGCAAGACTTGTCTTTAGGGCCACGATTTCCTTCAACAAGCTGCGAACGTCCACGTCATCCGGAGGATCAGACGGCAGGCTAGCTTCCGTCACCACGAACTCTGGAAGGCGGCCTTCGTACTCTTTGAGGATTTTTACAACATCCCCAAAGGTTTTCTCTCCTCTTTCGTCCCCTCTTCGGTGGGGAATATACGAACCAGAAGTCATGACCAGAAGTGAACCTGATCACTCTAATCTGAATATTGTAGAGTCTGTAGAATCTGAAGAATCTGACTATGATAATGCGATATCTGATTTGGATAAAACATTACAGCATTTACAGCAGGAGGTAATAGAAGAGGAGCCTGCACCAGTGGAGGTTGCTAAGCGCATACGGAAGCAACCAGAGCGCTATGGATTGACCAACATGTGTGTGTCATCAAGCCCAGAATGCATCAGTGATCCTGTGAGTGTTCAGGAAGCCTTGAACAGACCAGATAAGGACAAATGGATTGAGGCTCTGTTGGATGAGTTGCAAGCATTTTAGTCATGTTTTGTTTCTGTCAGTGTTAGAATATTTGCATTTTGTTATTCTTTTTAGTGAATATTTACAACGAAGTCAAATATTTACAACTGCGTAACTGCTACACTGCGTTACTAGAAAAAAGTAAAGCAGTTATTGTAAAGGTAACACAGTTGCGTTTTTTATTACTTTTAATGTTAGAAATATGTTAAGACCGAAATGCAACAAATACTCTTTCTTTATTCACAGAAAGAAGCTTCTGCACTAAATGGCTTTAATGAACGCAGAAAAGCATCGTCGTTATAGGCTTAAATTTAAGTTGGACCCAATAAAAAATGCTGAAGCCAAAAAAAAAACATCTTGAAAGGTACTACGCAAATAAAAAACTTGTAAAAGATATGACAGCGTGAACACAGAAATATCAAACGTAAATGGAAGACTGCGAACAAGAAACGACGAGAACGTCAAAAGTGTGCTGAACAAATTATGAACATTACACCATACGAAGAACAGTCTCTGCAGTTTACAGAAGAACTCGAAAAGATGAAACGGCTGTGCGATAAATACAAAAAGAGATACCAACGAGCTAAAACCACAATCAAAGACATGAAAAAAGTTAATAAGCTTAACCAAAACAAGTAATCAACGTTATCTAATTTAATCAAAGACCATAACAAAAGTTTGAAGTCAGTGAGAGAGAAGAAAGCCTTAAAACGAGTTTTGCAAGAAGAAGGCATAGCCAAGTCTAAAATGAAGATTAGTGTTATAGGCGAGACTTTGGGCATCGATCAGATATTGTTAAAACGACGACGACGAAACGACAGAATAACCCTTTAGGGAAAAAGCTTCTGGTTGATAATATTAAAAGCTTTTTTGACGTACACGGGAAACTGTCACCTTTAAAAAAATAAAAATGCAGAAGCGCCAGTTACTGGACACGATGAAATGCCTATTTCGTTCATTCAAAACAGAAAACCCAGAACTGAGATGTTCTTATTCAAATTTCATAAAAAATAGGCCTTTTTACGTAAAACGGCTTTCAGTTGCTGGAAGAGAGACTTGCCTATGCAAGACACATACAAATGCGCAGTATATTATACGAGTAGATGCTCTTCACAAAACAATATTGTAAGACAAAATAAATACTTTTTAGGGAAACAACAGGTAATCTCGGATTAGTGAAATGGGCTCATTGGATAAGGAAATCGGAAATGATTGAAAAATTCCGGGCAGGATGTGCCTTGAATCCTGCTAGCTCCGCCCACCGCTTGCAGTCCGCCGCGCTGGGCTGTCAATGTTGCTGCCGGAGTCGCAGACAGTTGACAGTTCGTAGTGTATAATATATTTTTTTCATTGAGCTTGCTAACTGCCATTTTGTTTGTTGTGGTTGTGTCAACAATGGACGGCACGGGCTTAGCAGATTTTATTGAAACGTACAAAGAAACCCGTTGCTTATGGGATGTTAAATCACCCAATTACAGCAACAGACAATTAAGGAATGCGGCAATGAATTAACTATTACTCATATTTAAGAAATATGATGCCGAAGCTAACCTTTTGACAGTGAATGAAACGGCGAAGATTTTTGACATTCGAGCAGAGATGTCCGCTACAACGCAGCACTGCGCATTTTTCATCGCATAACTGCGAATTGGACTGCCAGGCTGGGCCACTTACACACCGTGTGTGCGCTACATCCAGCCATGCCGGAGTGCCGGCGGACTGCCGTAAATGAGGGGCTTTAGGTGAACTGTATCAACACATGAGATATCTCAAACTCAACAATCAAAATGTGTTTGAAGAGGACACTGAATCATCATCATGTATCATTGAATTTAGTAAGTGATCAACCTGCGACATCAGTAGCAACTCGTGAATCTCATGATCTAGTTGCGATTGAAAATATCCTAGTGAATACTGAGAGAGCGCGAGGAAACATAAGACTCAACAAATCATTTGATGCACGTTTATACGATATAGTGGCGATTCCAAGATTACAATTGACCGAAAATATAATTTCCTTTTGGAACAACGAATCGGTAATTACATCGGAAATATCACAAGTAGCTAATATTGTGTTGGCTGCATCTGCAACACAAGTGTCTGTTGAAAGTTTATTCTTCTCTTAAAAATTTATATTACACCCACTGAGGGGTAATATAAGTAAATATTTTTTTAAAGATTTGATGCTAATCCGATGTAACAAAGACTTAATAATTATAAAGCATGAATTAAATCATTTATTAAACATAATAAATGTTTTGATTCATGTTTTTAAGTAGTCACACTACTATATATAAATTATAAATTGAAAGAGATGTCATATACTACAGAAAAAGTGACCAAGGTCCCCGGTGAGCAGGGCTGGGATCGAACCAGCGACCTCCTGCTTTCGCGGCAGACGCCCCAACCACTGGGCCACCCGATCACGGCAACCAGAGTCCGAAATTTCCTAAGTATATGCAATCCTTTCTTGTTTTTAAAACGCTCAAGGTGCGCTCACGCCATCTTACGGCTTAGACTTACGTCTAGTGCTGTCCTTCTAGATAATCTTTACAGATTATTTTCAACTAGAAGCGAGAGATGGCGCCACCATACTGTACAATTATAAAGCATGAATTAAATCATTTATTAAACATAATAAATGTTTTGATTCATGTTTTTAAGTAGTCACACATGTCATATACTACAGAAAAAGTGACCAAGGTCCCCGGTGAGCAGGGCTGGGATCGAACCCGCGACCGGCGCTGTATATGACATCTCTTTCAATTTATTAAGACTTAATAAATTAAATAAATACACCAGTTCAAACCCGTTTGATTAATTTTGTTATCAATGGTTCTGATTAATTTGACTATTCTAAACAGTTCAAGAATTAGTTACCTGAGACCCTTTTACCAAAAATGTACAAAAAGGAATATGAAAAAGCTCAAGAAAAATTCAAGCAGCCCCGGCAATTTGTCTAACAACAGACGGCTGGACATCCTCATACAACAATGAGAGTTTTATCGCAGTGACGGCTCATTACATACTAAAAGACGATACTACAACGAAATTGGATTCGACCATGTTGGGCTGTGTTGAATACACCGAGCGCTACACTGCGGCGAATCTGTGCGAAGAAGAAGATTGGGGAATGATTAAAGCAGAGCTGCCTATTTTAAAAATCTTTTATGACGTGATAATGAAATTAGTTTTTTGGAACCCAGATTCAAAGACAGAGCATTCCGTGACAAGTCTTTGACCGACAAAGCTTCAGGGACTTTAAAAATGAAAGTCGGCCAAAGCTTGTTAGCCCGCCCACAGTCACACCCAGCAACGTCAGCACCAGCAGCCGAACCAGTACAGTCAATGCAGCCAAGTTCATCTTCCGTGTGGGACGACTTCGTTAACGAGATTGCCAGGCAAACGCCCGCTAACCCAACAGCAGCCGGCATTGTTGAGATGGAAAAATACTGTCAGGAGCCGATGATCCCAAGGTCATCTGATCCCTTGATGTGGTGGCATGAACGGAGGAATATCTACCCGTTGCTGTATGATTATGCCCAGAGGCGCCTGAACATAGTCGCGACGTCAGCTCCCTGTGAACGAATTTTTTCGAAAGCGGGGAACATTCTGACAGCAAGGAGGACAAGACTTGCGTCTAAAAAATAGCAGGAATTACTTTTTATTAACTGCAATGCGCAATAATAAAAAGCAACAAAGCTACTGCAAATTGAATTGTAAATAATGTAAATATTGTATTATTTGAATTATTGTACATATCACAGATAAAGTAAATTTTATTTTTAAATACATTAGATGAAACTTTATTTTTGAATGATCTAGATTGACAGTCCTAAGCCTGTAAAAGTATGAAGGAAAATCTGTTTTATAATGTGGTAAATTTAATGTCTTATCGTTTATTACCTATGTCCTGTTAACTGTAACGAGTAAATGTAATAGATTTCATAATATATTTTATTACCAAAGTGAACAAGGTAACAAACTCCTAGTCTACGTTATGCTCTCTCTCAAACCGTTAAGAATAAATGCACCAAATGATTTAATAAACAAATCTAGTGAGCGAAATGTGCGAAATAAGTGATAAATATCTTCACGAGCGAAGGATATGAATGAACAATTTCATATCAGTGAGCGATTTTGCGGATGTCTATTTTGTATCACACGTCACCCGAATGCTCAATTCGGACCGAGCGAACGACTGTTTGTTTGGGCGCGCATTGCATTGGCTAGTTTATTGATATTTTCTTTTCACGTGTAAATTTGTTAAAAGTAATTCGCTCTGATTTTGGATAATTTGGCTTGGAGTTTTTATACCGCTGTGGAATTAAATAGTGATATTCAATTGACGCCTCCGAAAATTCGCAACGAGACGCAAATTGTAAGGTTAGTTTACATAAAAGCTGATTGAAATAACAATATTGCAATTTCCGCTGAGAGTAAATTTGAATCTTATAAAGTAGGATGTAGAAGTCAAACAAATTTAAATAATAAAATAGACTGAAGAAAAACTGTCAAGTGTCGAGTCAAATTTTATTCTAATCTAATTTTGTAAACAACGTTTATTATTCCATTTTACACTTTAAATTTTTCTTGTATAATGTCTAATTTAACTGTGAAGTGCAACTATTCTGATAGAACTTAACTCACGAACGCGGCAACAACATAGACTCTCAATGTGACCTTCCTCCCGACGATTGTCTGTGCAATGCTCCCATTGACCTCGAAAATTTAAGAAAAATGGAATACAACGGCACATCCGATGTGCCCACTGCGACCATCCACCCCCATCACCATCAGCAACAGTCCAGGCCGAACAAAAATCGATACTAGAAGAAGCATTCGGAGCTCCTTACCTAAACGGAGAAGGATTAATCACAGACATATGGCACAAACGCTGGAACAAAGAAAATTCCTGAAACCCTCAACTGGCAACTGGCAAGGATAATAATAAAATTCTCAAACAGCATCATTGACATCAACGGATTTAAACCCCATTTCCAAGAAATATCTGCTCATGAGTATATTTTTAACAGTGGAAGTGTGGATCTAGTTCCCTAAAAATATTATCCGAAACAAGAAAGGTTTTGAACTCCGTCTTAAAAAAACGTTTGATTTGAATACTTCTCCAAAAAATTTGAACAAAAATGCAGTGTTTGCAGCGATAGCGACTGAATGCGGTGATGCAGAATTTAACCAATTTATAGCTGCGATGAATATGCCCAATATGTCGGACGAAATATATATACACACGTACCATCGACTACAGGATGAAGTGAGAAATAACAGGTTGGGAAGAAATTACAAAAGCAGGTCGAGAAGAGAAAAAGAAGCAGCTACACTAGTGACAAAACCGCTATTCCGCTTATTGACGTAATTTTGGACATCCGTGCAAAGATTCAAGCTGCCCAAAGATACAAGCTGCTCAAAAAGCTGAAGCTGATCTAAGACATCTTACAGAACTAATTACTCAGCATCCTCCAGAGCTGCCACGATCATCGGAAGTCTTTGGAAATGTGTTATTCATGAGCGTCAAAAATAAATATTGTTGCATATGTGCTCGTACAGAGAAACACAAAGAAACTGTGAAACACCATTCCTGCTATAAATATTATTATCCCCTCCGCTCTTTTTGTTCCTTTTTATTACTACTTCCCTTGCCGTAATTATTACATGCTAGTACATATCGATCATGCTACTAGGTATGTAATGGCGAAACCCACAAGCTCGTTGTCAGCAGGTGATGTTATTGACACTATAGAGTGGGATATTATAAATGATCAAACGAACTTACCTTAAGTGATGTTCGATCATTATTATATGAAGTGCTTCGTTCTCGATATATATCTCACCATGTAGTATCTTTATGTTACTAGGCAACGAAACGCATTTTTAGAGCTACATTTAAAAGCTGAAACAAAATAAAAAAACACACTCCTTGTCTATGCCTTTTCTAGCTCCATAGACTATCCAACTTTTATGTCATTCTTTACGTATGCGCGGCAACGGACGCCTCCCGGTAACGAAAATACTAGCGAAAAGTAAAGAAAACCCAAAAATTAAGATGCCGAAGCGGATAAAAGAAGATGATAACGTCAAAATAGATAAATACTTAAAAAAGATTAGACGAATAAAAGAAAGACAACACCGGGACCGGGAGCATAACAACTCAAGATCGCCATCTTCTTTTGTGTGTTCACCATATTCGGAATATCCGGAATATCATACAGGTACGCTTTTATTTATCAAGTTTTTTTTTATCGAAATGAATAATCAAGTAGTGGGGAGTGTGTAAATTGTGAAAACAATACTTAACCTCAAAAAATCTGTTATCAAACAGAGGTTGTTTACACGGGTGATGCGCGAGACGTATCGACGTGTTACTTAATACCAATACGGGTGGTGTACGAGATGCACTGACGTATTATAACTTCATCTTGGGGCGTATACGAGATATACGCGCAAGATTGTGTACAACATAATGTCATAAGTGTCATAACGAGGTGCCGCAATGTCTTTCAGATGCGGATATAACTCAGCCGGGGTCAGAAGTAGGACCAGATGAAAATGAACAAATTCATCAAGAAGAGGGCTCAGAAGCAGTTCACCCTACAGAGGCTGCAAAAGGCACAGAGGTCGATCTGTCAGAGGTCGCCTTAGACAATGAAACATTACAAGCACTGGGGAAACCGGTCAAAGAAAAACAGGTTTATGGCCCTAATATAAATGGGACCCTAGCAAAGCTTCAAACTTCAAAGAAAGACAACAAATACTAGAAAAATACCTAGTGCCCAGTAACTGCCAACTTTTGCAAGCTCCAAAACTTAACCCTGAAATAATGGCCACAGTAACAGACACGATAAAAAATAGGGACAAGAAAATAGAGGCTGAACAACAACAATTAGGACACGGCCTTACAGCACTAAACAGAGCCTTGACTCTTTTGGCCACCAACATGGGGGATAGAAACACTATTATTAATACTCTAAGTGAGTCATCCCAAATCTTGAGTGACCTTCATTTTACACAAACCCAGGCAAGACGACGCCTTATAACTCCAATTCTGGATAAAAAATTCGTAGATCTGGTAAAAGACACTGAGAGGGATACCTTCTTATACGGCAGTGATTTGTCAGAGCAAATTAAGGCAATGAAATACGCTCATAAGAGCTCACACTCCATTAAGAAAACAGCAGATTATAAACATTACCAGTGCGCTCCGCAACCGCGCGGTGGGTGGTTATGTCAGCACTGTTGCGCGTCTCACGGAGCCAGCGAAAAAATAACGTGAGTTCATTCTTTGATCTAATTTTTCAATATTTTGCGTGGCCTGTTTGTTAGATATCTGTGTGATCATTTAAATAGAATTCGCGCTTTGACTTGCTCAAACGCTTGAAAGTTATGTGTGGATAATAAAAATAACGGTTTAAGACTTCAAGATTACTTTGTTACCATCACGACATTGGGGCATTATGGGCGGGATAAAATGGGCATGCTGCCCATACTATCCCGCTCAAATCCCTACAAGCCCATTTTGTCCGCGCTGTTCTTTTTTTTGCAGAGTAAGTATGGTTCGGAATTATAAAAGCAAGACCGATCGCGGAAAATGGGACATTAAAAAAATGGATCTATCTGTCAAAGAAGTGTCGAGTGGCCAGCGTGCGTAGCCAAGATGCCAATCGCTCACGCTTAATAACGTATCGTAGTTACCTCTCTCTATCACTCTTCATGATTAGTGTGACAATGACAGTTGCGTTTCGTTAGCGACTGAGCGTGAGCGATTGGCATCTTGGCTACGCCCCCAGGTTAGCTGCAAACGCGCATCTCAAACGTATGATCGTTCGACCATGCAAGGAAAAGTGGAAGAGTATAAGAAAAATCAAACCTTTGAGATGAAGGGTTTGGGTTCTTTTAAATGAGTTTTAATCGAGAAGCAGTACGGACATTCTTTAAGCTACTGGCTGAGACTATCGAAAAAACAATTTCAAAACCTAAAAATGCTAATAAAGTTGTGAAGAAAAAGAAAACAGGGAAGAACAGTAAAGAAAATTGCGTCGATGATGAAGATGTGGAGTGCCTCTATTGCGGAGAGTGGTACTCACAGTCCAAAGAGGGCTGGATTTCTTGCCGAGCATGTAAAAGATGGGCTCACTGCTCATGCGCAGGCGAAGATGATAATGACTACGAATCGTTGCATATTTGTTCCTTTTGTGCTAGATTTTAGATTAACTTTTTTTTTGTTATGCTCGTATTGTCCCAGCCCATAATGTCCCAGGTATGGTCAACGTGCCCCGGGCACGGGGCACGGTACAAAGAAATGAGAGACTGAGCTCATTATTTGCTGTTAAAATGAAAGACTGATGATTACTGTAATAAATGATTATTTAAGCAATGTCGTAGTTTACTCCAATCTCTTATAATAACAATATTCTTAAGGGGCCTGTCGCGAATAGGTTTAGGTTAAGTTTGTAAATATAGTTACAATACCTTGTCCCAAAGCCTGATTCCAAAAATGTGTCAGAAGCAGTCCGATAAAGTGCGGCAAAAAATTGACCAGGCGCAGGCAGTCTGCCTCACTACAGATGGCTGGACGTCCGATAATAATGACAGCTATTTAGCTGTCACAGCGCATTATTTGCTGACGACATCGGGGGAAACCAAGTTGCACTCCAATTTACTTGGTTGTTCCGAATTTAACCATAGACACATAAGCGAAAACTTGACAGAGTTTTTGAGAAGTGTTACCCGGGACTGGGGTATAAGCGATAAAGTTACCGCAGTCGCTAGCGACAATGCAGCAAACATAACTGCAGGCATAAGAGACGGCGGTTGGCGCCAAATTCCGTGTTTTGCCCACACGTTGAACTTGTGTGTGCAGCCAGCGTTGCCCTGAAAACAACTGGATCGAGGTTTGTTCAGCCGCCCAATCTCAGCTCCGTCGCAATTTATCCGGTCGACAAGTTGAAATCTAGCGAGGAAACAAAATCCCTCGTGCAGAAGATTATCCGTCCTGATGAAATGAAACTGCACGTCAGAGGGTTGCGCAAGACCAGAAACGGTGGCGTAGTGATAAGCACGGACTCGAAAGAAGACGTCTTAAAACTAAAACAATCAGCGCAGCTTACGACTTCCGGACTTACTGTTGATGAGCCTCCAAAACGCAAGCCCAGAATTGTAATCATCGGGGTCCCCGCGGCTATGCAAGACACTGAGGTCCTAAAGTGCGTATACCATCAAAATCTAGCCGACAAACTGGTCAACTGGTCGCTCGAAAAATTTATGTCCTCGGTTAAGTTGAGTCACAAATCCGAGAAAAAAGACGCAGAGACCTGTAATTTCATAATTGAGGTAACTGGAGCCATATGCAAGGCGTTAATTATAAAAGACAGAGTTTTTGTAAACTGTTCTTCTTGCCCGGTACGGGATTTCACCTTGGTCACACGGTGTTTCAAGTGCCAACAATACGGCCATGCATCCAAGACTTGCAAAATGGAGACAAACATTTGCGGACATTGCGGCGAATCAGGTCACACTTTCAAAGAATGCACGAAGAAAGCTGAACCACCTAAGTGCGCAACATGCTCGCACTATAAAAAACCATGCGACCACGAAACCGGTGATGCCGAATGCCCAGCAAGGAAAATGGCCGAAAAGAGGTATATTAACTCCATTGATTATGAAGGCGCCTAAGAGCGCTAACCCACTTACAACTTTACACAGCAGTTTTTGTTTTTAATTATTTTAATTATGATTAATGATATTTTCTCTGACCTAGATAGTTTCTCTGTATTAGAGTCTAGAGTGTGCGATGTCGAAACCTGCAAACAACATATTCGTCCGTGCCAACAACCACTGACAATTTTAACACAAAACATTCGCAGTATTTTCAAAAACTTTGATAATTTTGATGTATTTCTACAAAGACTTGATATTCATTGTGACGTGTTTGTCCTGACAGAATGCTGGTTTGGTTTCCATACCAATCTACCAAACATGCCAGGTTACACATCTTACAGCAGCAAGAGCAATTACAATCAAAATGACGGGGTAGTAGTCTACGAGTATGTTAAAAATAATTTAAATATCACTGTCGAGGAGCCTCAGGTTTTAGATTGCAATCGACTGTTAATTAAAATCGGATCCGATATTGCAATTCTAGCCGTGTATAGACCCCCTTCCTTTAGAACTATCAGTAATTTTATTGAATCTCTAGATGAAAATTTGGGTAAACTAACAGCTTTTAAAAATGTGATATTGATAGGAGACATTAACATAAATATTATTTCTGATAGTAGCGAATCGACGACCCAACGCTACCTTAACTTATGTTCCTTCCATGGCTTGCTTCCTGCACACATGCTTCCGACGCACCAAAGCGGGTCCTGTTTAGATCATATTATGGTGAAATCAATTTTTCCATCATTAACACTTGTTACTAACTCCACAGTGACCGACCACAGAGCTGCTCTACTAACCTTATACCAAAAATCACGTAATACATACACCAACACGCAATTTGTCACGAAATTAAATGTAAACAAACTTGGAGAGGATTTATGCGATATTGACTTTGGCCCCGTTTATAATTCTGCTGATGCAGAAAATAGTATGACGTATTTCATTAAAAATGTCCAACAAGCAATATTACTTAACACCTATAAAACACGTCTTAAAAGTAATCAAATCAATATAAAACCATGGATTACCCCGGGACTTCTTCGATCTATGAGGCACCGGGATAAACTTCATTTAAAGGCTAAAGCAAAACCTGACAACCAAATACTACAACTGTCTTATAAAAGATATCGCAATTTTTGTAATAACCTGTTAAAAACTGTAAAAACAAACTACGATAAAAAACAGTTGGAAAAGGCTGGATCTAACAGTAAATTACTTTGGAAACATGTTAGAAATATTACGTACACAACAAAACAACGAGAATCATCTGCAAGTTTGTTAAAGGTGGGCCCGTCCGAAGTGCAGGCTGCAAATTCCACAAATGAGTTTTTCGTCAATATGGGAAAAACGCTAGCAGAAAAATTCCAAGGCAACTCGCCTTCAGGCTCTGCGAGCATGCACTCCGGTACAAGTACACCGTCTAATTCATTCGTGCTTTTAAATACAGAGGAGTCGGAGGTGGAAAGGATTATCATGAGCCTTAAAGACGATTCGGCGAATGGGTGGGATGGGATATCGAATAAAACACTAAAGACTTTCAGACATATCCTGGTTCCTCCACTGACATATATTTTTCAAAGGTGCATTTCTGAAGGAATTTTCCCAAATTGCCTAAGAAAATCAGTTGTTATCCCTGTCTATAAATCCGGTAGCAAAGCTCTAGTAACTAATTATAGACCAATTTCTCGTCTACCAATTTCCCTCGCATGACGTTGCGCGGGCGACTGCCGGCTTCGGGTTTGTGCGCAGAGGCACCGGGAATCAGACGCGACACCCCCCAACCTCATTCCTCGTGAGTTGTATCCTTTTCACCTAATATTCATTCTTGTCATAGGATATAAGTCGGCTTGTACTAATAATGTTGTCGTGATAAAAGACATAAGTCAATTTATTCCTGGACACCATTAAACATTGTTGGTGTAAAAGAATATAAGTGTACATGTATCTATGAGCACTGATAAAAATCGTGGGATATAAATAAAGTTATAACATTTTAAACAAAAATTGTCGGTGTAAAAAGGTATAAGTGCACATATATCTAAAAGCACCTATGCTAGTCCAGCGATACAAATAAAGCTATACCGTTTTACACAAAAAAATAATTTGAAGTTCAAAACACATATTAAGTAACATAGTTTTTCACGAAAGTTTTGAGCAATATATTTTTTTTATACGGATACAACTCAACATGTATCCATGTAATATAATCATTTTGGTCAGATATATCACTAAGCACATTTTTAACTTCGTCATTTAAAGGAATATCCAGAAGCCGTTTAAACCAAAAGACACAGTTTTTTTTTTATTAATATTGGCATTTATAACTAATTTTGGGCAAAATTCGAGTTATACCCTTTTTCACTAGAGCCACAGAATTATAGACCAATTTCTCTTCTACCAGCCACTTCTAAAATTCTTCAAAAAATTATTAACAATAGACTTGTTCAATTTTTAGAAAAGCATTCCTTACTAGCAAATACGCAGTATGGTTTTAGGCCCAAGTTATCGACCGCTGATGCTGTACACGTTCTAACCGACTACTTAGTTCAGGAACTAGACAAGGGTAACAAGACAATTGGAATATTCCTGGACCTCGCAAAAGCTTTTGACACGGTTTCCATTCCCATTTTACTGCATAAGCTTGAATCATTAGGTATTAGAGGCACCCAGCACAAATTAATCGCAAACTACCTTGAAGGACGTAGGGTAGGGGAACCAATAAATGAACGATTAAGCGACTTACCTCACTTTGGTATTTTTTTTACGTATGTTATAACCAATTTTCACTAAGATTTATTTTTTTATGCTATACTACATATAGTCTAGTTTAGATTAAACTATTCCAAACCCTCTTTAAACTATCCAATACTTTTATAAAAATGATTCTGTTCCAAAATGGCCCATTTTCCCCAGAACATGAACAAAGTGCCCTAACTCTGAACATTTTTACCCCGAAAGATGAACCAGTAGAAATGCAAAAGGGAGTACCCTAATTATGAACAGCTGGGCACCAATAGATGAACAGTAGTATAGAAAGACGAATAAATTTAGTTCGTTCAAGTTTTGGGCACGATGTTGATGATATGAACTAAGAAAAGTAACACAATCGTTCATGTATTGGAATGCAGCCCAATAGATGAACTAGTAAATTCTCTTAGTTCATGTTTTAGGTATAGTTTAATCCAGTGAACAGTCCCGTTTCCATACTAAAATATGCCCCGTAATAATTGAGTTACACAAGGAAAGTTCCGTTCATCTTTTAGTCAAAAAATCAAGGAACAGCAAACTAGAAATTTAAGATATAAATGGAGTGTCTACCGTTACCGTTAGAGTTACTGCACGAGTACGATACGAGTACTAATATTATAAATGGACGTATGCATTCTCAAAAAATTTTCAAGTAAATAAATTAGTTTTGGCATTGAGTTAAAGTTTTATTGATAAAGATTCTTGTGGATTGGATCCTCAAATGCGAACGTAATTAGTAATTATTTCTGTGTGTTATCTCTTCACGCTTAAACGACTGGCGATTTTGTTGAAATTTGGAAGTTGCGGGCAGAAGCCAATAGTAAAATATAGAGAAATAAGAAGCTTTTAAGTCCTCATTCAATACATTAATAGGTTTTTTTTAACAAGTAATGCTAGTAATGTATATTAATATTTCTTATTAAATATCATTAAAATGATCATTTTTTATAGATTCAACTGAAATTGAAGAAAAATTAGCAGTCTTAAAAAACACACTGGAACCTTGGAATCTTATTGAAGATTATTGGATTGCTACTGCTAGTTACAGACTGAAAAAAAGCTTCAGAGTCAGGAGGAACTCTTTAAGATATTTTTAATGATTATCCTGCACTAAAGCTACCTGCGGGATATAATTTGTTTTTAAAAGATTTTGAAATTTTGTACAAGGACAAGATAGATTCCTTGTTACCGCCTCTCTTCCCGCGACTTTGGAGCCGTCAAGCCTCTCCGCAGCTGACGGCAAGAGACCTGACGGCTGCACTCTTGTGCCATGGAGCCTCGGTCGCCCCCTAGTGTGGGATGAATGGGATGCCACCTGCGTCGATACACTGGCCCCATCCCATGTTGAAGGGTCGGCTCGAAAGCTTGGGACAGCCGCGGACCAGGCTCAGACTCTCAAGCGCCGCAAGTATGCGTTTTTAACGAACGAATACGAATTTGCGGCCCTTGCTGTAGAAACTCTGGGTCCTTGGTCGTCCGATACTAAAAAGTTTGTTAAAGAAGTGTCGGTCCGGCTAGTAGGTGTCTCGGGCGATCCTAGAGCGGGTTCGTTTTTTGCGCAGAGGCTGGGTTTGGCGCTGCAGAGGGGGAATGTCGCCAGTATTTTGGGGAGCTTTCCGGAGGCGGGGGATTTCGGGGAGGTATTTTATATGTAATTAATTTTTTTTTTAATTATTTCTTTTTTATTTATTATTTTTCTTTTAGAAGATTCTTTAGGGTTAAGTTAGTCGTAGTTAGTTTTAATATGTATTTTTTTTTTGTATTTAAATGAGTTTTATGTGTAAATGTTATATGTTTTTGTGAATAAATGAGATGATGTATTTATTCAAAACAATGATTACACCTTATGCATCACAGACAGGGAAGGCTTAGGGAAGGCTAGAAAGAAAAGAAGCATTGAAATATTAAACCCTCTTGCCGTTATCAATATGTGAGGGGAGACATATTTTCATAGATGTTGGATTTTCTCTCGGACCCGTAATTTCCAAGGAATGAAGACTGTTTACCGGTGGCACGGTAACGTACCTTAGGGTACCCAAACAGTTAAATCTTGGGAATGACACATATACGTTATCAGGCGTCGTCGCATACTGCTTTAGCGTACGTGTATGGCGGAAGTACAGGGTGTCTGGCGGCAAATTTATGTTTTTTAATTCGATTATTTTTTAAAAGTAAAAAACAGTGCGAAATATCAGTCACGTCATTCGAACCACCGATTGTGCGGATTTGTTAACCACAATGCCTCAGTGGTCAGGAGTGCATCGTGCATTCCTTATCGAGTCGTTCTTTAAAGGCGGTGAATCTTACGTTATCGCTCGTCGACGGTTTTGTGCACACTTCAATATTCGACGATTGAGTGATGGACCAAGCGTGAATTTAATTTGTTCTTGGGTGGATAAGTTCTGTGCTGCTTCTGCTATGAAGAGACCACGCCCAGGGCCTATCCGGACTTCATGGACCCCCGCAAACATTGACCTCGTTAAAAGAAGTTTACGTGAAAATCCCCGACTTTCGATACGCAAAAGGGCAGCCTCATTGGGACTTGTTAGAGTAGCTGTCCATGAAATTTTGAAAAAAGATTTAAAGTTCCATGCGTTTAAAATCCAAATCGTCCAAGAATTGAAGGAAAATGACTTTGTGTTACGCAAAAAGTTTAGTGAAATAATGTTGCAAAGGATTCGCACCGTGAATTCGATTTTTTGCAGTGACGAGGCTCATTTTCACTTAAACGGCCATGTTAATAAACAAAACTGTCGTTACTAGTCTGCAAAAACACAGAATCCACGAATCAAACACCAGAAACCGCTGCATTGCCCCAGAGTAACTGTGTTGTGTGCTTTGTCAACGAATGGGATTATCGGACCTTTTTTCTTCGAAAATGCCCGGGGACAAGCGACGAATGTCAACAGCGAAAATTATGCAAGAATGATTACGGATTTCTTCTTACCGAATTTGCGAGCTCATCTATCGTTCTCGTCGCACACGTGGTTCCAACAGGATGGGGCGACCCCACATACGGCTAGAATTTCAATGAATTTGCTGCGACAAGCTTTCCCTGGAAAACTGATCAGTCGGTTTGGGGACATCCTATGGCCACCGAGGTCGCCTGATTTGACCCCAATGGATTTTTTCTTATGGGGCTATCTCAAAGAGAGAGTTTACAATAACAATCCGCGTACTGTCTTGGCCCTTAAAGAAAACATCCGTCATGAAATCCGCAGCATTCAACCGAATTTCCTTCAAAGTGTGGCGAGAAACACGAGGCTTCACTTCGACCAATGTCGGCAACTCGATGAAAGACATTTGGATAACATTATTTAAAAAAAATGAAATCCGCATCATTTCTTTAACTGTGGATATAATTAATAAAGATATATACTGAATAATACGTTTTTTATTCAATATTGAAATTATAAATCTGCCGCCAGACACCCTGTACCATTGGTATTATCCACAAAACAGAGAGACTAAAAGAAGCGTAACGTAAGCGCGGCGCGTGTGGCAATAGTGCGCGGATAGCCGCACGTTCGCACCACAGATACGAGTAGTACTCAGTTAGTCACGAGCGCCCAAGTGAGATCGCGGTTTATACAAAAGTAAAAATAAAATGCAAAGATGCCTTATTGTGCGGTTTTACAGTGTGGAAACGACAGTCGCAAGCAAAATATCTCCCATAGAGGTTGCGATGTGGGAAGTAATTGAAACGACTTGTTACCTTTAAGACGTTTAATACAGTCCTATATATGGGCCAATAGATGTCTTATATACTAGCATCATAGAGTAGTGACACATAGAGAGTACACAAAGATTATTATATGCAGACATGCAAATAGGTATATTACTTATAACACTACACCTCCACTATATGAGAAAAAAAAATGCATGTAGGTAAGTAGGAAAATTCATGCATTTTTTAAGCTATTGCATAGCTTCTATCGCGGGCCTTGAGCGCGGGGACCGAATTCAGAAATTCCGTAACGAAAAAAAACCTGACGCTCCCCACTCCGACGGACCGAAACCGACTTTATTCACTTTGTTACAAAGTTCTTTATCGGGGAAAGGATATATCTCCATACGAATGTCGCTAAGTGTCATATTCTATACAAAATATTGAGGACAGTAGCCCTTATTACCAGAGATACGGCGATGTCAAACGTCAAAATAAACACTATTATTTTTTCCCGCCAGAATCAAATATGTTAAATCGATTTTGTAATCGATGCATAATATACTGGCTGGATCGAATTAAAGGCAAAAGGCGCCTAATTTTTTATTTAGACTGCGAATCGTTTTGTTTTTTTAATCGATACCTTAGTGCAAATGCAAAGTCGTACTAAGTACCATTTTAAATTTGTGAATTTAGCACGTTAGTGCACAACGGAATAAAGTGGAAATTTCATTGGCATAAGAAATATTAGTACCTACAAAGAAGTAGCGTATCGAAATATGCCTTTGTCTTGTTTATCAAATATTTTCTATTGGTATATTAGATTTGTTCCTTATTGTGATAATCACAAAGGTGATATTGCTGCGTGCTGTAAATATTTTGTTTGTGGTGTTCGAAGACGATGAATACCGTATGTTTTTCGCCTATAAAAAAGCTCTCTTTCACTGCAGACGAAAATGTACCCAAATTTATTTTAAGTTTTTTTTGTTCAGTAGTGTCATAAACAAACAGAAATTAAACTTAAGTAGGTACATATTTGTCACTACTGACGAAAGTGCACAAAAAATACAAAACTGTGTTTTTAGGAAATGAGTTCAAAAGTGACCAATGTGCCGGGATCCATTAAATCTATGTAAATATGATATGTTTAATGCTGTGATAAATTTGATAATAAATAAAATCACTAATAATGGTAACTTTGTAGCAGCCCGCTGTCTCCACAACCAAAGGCATGAACATGTATTGTATCCATGTCCTATAGACCTAAGTTGATTATCTACGAATGTCATCTGATAATGATAATGCTATAAGTTCATGAAAAGACAAGTTGCATGGATAGTGCGACGGTGATTGCTGTCAAATGTGAGTAACTGTATAGAATTATCAGAAATTGTCATACAAAGGTGACAAACTGTTGTCTTATTACGTTACGCTATCCGTTTGGGATCTTATCCCAGAAGGGAGCGCACACTTTTGCCGCTTCGCCACCGCTAGTTTCGGCAGAGGGCTCCTGCTACGTGGGAAGTGCGAGTAATATGGGTGGTCGAAATTGTGCTAACGCATGTAACATCCCACACTGAACACCGCCCCGTTTTCCACAGCACCAGGGTCACTCCATCTTGCTATCAGTGCGGCTAAACCCAGTGGCTCCAGAACGGAATGAACACCCGCTGACTGAAGAGACCTCAGGACAATATCATTGAGGTCTTAGTGACGCGGAATCCAACCACTACAAATACGGCAACTCAATGTATATATTGCTGTCAACACCCACCATGCATTGTACAAGCGGATGACATACATACCTCATAGCGGGCCCAGGGGAGTACAATGGCCAAACGCAACGATTTTGCCTTTGCGCAAAGAACAATGTCACAAAGCCAGTACGGTTTTTATATTAAATATTGGACAAGGATAGTTTATAAATAAACTCAGATTTTTTTGTACGATTACTTTTCTAAAACGGCTTATTACTGAATATGCACAACTTGATGGATTAGGATGGCACTTATTACAGTTCTATCTATATGGCACTAATGGAACTAGGTATCGCCTATATCCCCGTTAAATTGATTTGATTAAAATTATTTTAACTTTGCGCAAAAACATTCTTAGATCATGGCATGCCATTAGTCTCATTAGATAAATTTTACTTAATAATGGCATCTATTTTATTTTTGTTGTCTAGCAAACTGATCTTGCGTAGCGATGTTGTCACAAAACCAGCACGGTTTCTTCAATTACATTTTGGACAAATTTCCATGCGATGCTAATATTGTAAATTTGATGAACTATTATCTGTTACCAATTCACACTAAATTAAAAACGCTGAACGGATTAAGGTGAAATTTGGCATGGGGATGTTTTGACTCCTAGGAAAGGACAGAATAGTTTTTGTTATGAAAATCATCCTATATAGAGGTGCAAAGGGGAAGGAAGCAAGTGAAATAGTCAAATCTATAATTGCATGGGCAGTTTATGAATGAATTCATTCATAAATTGCCCATGCACTTTTGAACGCCTGTGTAAATGCGAATAAAGGCCTCTGCCGATCCTATCATAAGATCGTCCTTGGTTGAGATGAGACATAATATATACTTACCTACCTAATGAAAGTTTATAATTATTATATGCGTGACGTAATTATTTTGGTATCCTCGCAATGTTTTTCTTCACTGGGAAGTTAGTTGTAATCAGGTACCGACTGACATTCTGTGGGTTAAATTCAGTGAGCTTAAGGCAGTGTTGTAAACCGTGATCAAAAACACTCGGCCTTGATTACTTATTTCATTGAAAGATAATTTATGTCAACTTGGACGTACTTTTTAGCATATCTACAGCGTATCCAGCCACTGAAAGATTATGTGGTCAAAGATACATACAGCTGTCACAAAAATGCTGGTGATTCGATTAAATGTGTAATCACTAATCAGTATCGAATTGTGGTTAGGAGAATAAATAAACAAAAAATGTTTGACAAAAAAAACATTTAGTCCTATTTTTTCCAAATCAGATTACAATATTGATCACCAGATGTTCACGTGCGTTGAACATGTGACTACATCAGCAGCAGAGCAATCTGGGACAACAAACCTGCCGACTAAGGAAATGCACACTAAAGTAAACTGAATCACTCATCTGCAGAATCTGTGTATAAAAAGAATAGTTTTTGTAAATAAACTCTCTTTTCTCATTTGGACACCGTGTTTACTTCATCAACCAAGTTACTCCGTCACTGTGGCATAAGACACCTTCACGCCTCAATTAGTTGCATGAGTCTGTGTAACTAGCAGTGACTATCCATCCCATTTTACCCATATCCTTCCAACCTTCCGTCTGTACCCGTAGGTCGCAGAGGTGCAGACATCCCTGTTTATTATATTTATTTATATGTAAACTGAATCTATGGTAGGGCTAGGGAATTAGGGTTGTTTAGGGTTGACTAGGGCAGTAGGTATTAGGCGTAATAGGTTTAAAGCTCTCCCATAGATAAGTTAGTTGAATCCCTTCTGGATTTAACATTTGGTCCTTCGAACAATTTTGAATCAGTTTAAAGTAGGTAAGTTCGCGGTCCTCTTGTCCCTGACATAACTTTGACTGACTGACACTTTGGAGGGCTGCATGCTGGTGTACTCAGACAAGCATCAGTATTGTGGTAATTCAAAGTACTTAGTAGGTATTGCTTTCTGAGAAGGTACCCGTACAGTAGTCGATCGGTTGCTGGCCTCCCACGAGCGGGTTCAACCAGTTAATTGAGAAGCTGCGATACTGTATGCGAGGGCGCTGAGAGCAATACTTGCTGACGTCGTAGGGTGATAGGAGTAGGTTAGGGAAAGTAGGGCATCAAGAAAGAAGAAAGAAGACTGAAGACACAATGGACGTGTTGCAGATCAACGAAGTCATCAGAAGCCAAGAAAGAGACTATGTGGATATCGAGAGGATATGGGATAACATCAAAAAAGATTCAAAAACACGTAAGACCCAGAAATACATCGACGAGAGAAGAGCATTACTGGACAGCATTTACGAACGCGCATTACAAAACCACAAGTTATTAGAAGATCAAGAACTCATGTCGACTCACAAATACATAACTTGCCGTTACTTTGACTCAAACATACAAAAGTCATATGACGCGGCCAAGGAACACTTGGCAGCACACGAAAAATATTTAAGAACACAAATTGACATTAAGTTGCCTCAAGCAAGTGGACAAGACTACGAAACAAAAGACAAGACAACGACGGAAGATTTCGGGACGACGCCAAAGTTATTTATACAAAAATATCGACTTAACCAGCTCAAGAAAAAGTTATCAACTGCACAGGCTGCTATTATCGAGGAAAAACCGGCATGGTACTTGCAAGGAATAGTAAAAAGTCTAGAAAAACAATTTCAAGAAATAGACGACAACCATATGTACTTACTCATGGAGCAAGGTACGAGTACACTCAACGACGAATATTTTACAGACAATTTGTTTGAAATCGCGCAAGGGGAATACGACTCAATAATGGACATTTTACAAGAAAAAATAAACGACAATTCGACTCAAAGTATGAAGACTACATCGACGAAATTACCTCGAATTACCATACCATATTTCACGGGAGGCTATGAATCATGGAATTCGTTTTATGATTTATTCAAGAAAATTATTGACAACGACTGTACCATTTCGGTAACAGAAAAAATGCAATACCTAAAGACGCATGTTCGAGGCGAGGCAGAAAAGATTATCAAGCATTTGACAGTGAACGAGATTAACTATAAGGCAGCACTTACACTACTAGAGAGGCGATATAAGGACGAGCGACTTATTTCGCAGACATTCATAGACAAGTTACTAGACCTACCAAAAATTCAAGTTGCGAATACAAAAATGTTACGCAATATGCACGACTGTATCAACGAGAGTTTGGAGGCATTAAAAAATCAAGGTATTGACATTTCTACGTGGGACCCAATACTATCTCGCACTGTAAGCCGAAAATGGGATTCAGACACTAATATGAGGTATGAGGACCAATTAGAAGATCCATCGAAAGTACAAAATTTTGAAAAAATGATGAAGTTTTTGGAAAAGCGTTTTAAAAGTTTAGAGTCGAGCAAACCACCTCAATATAGTTCAACGGGATCATCGTTACCACGGACTCAAGAAAAACCGTCATCATGGGGTGAGAAGAAAGGCTTATGTTGGTATTGCAAAGGCGAGCATAACATTCATCAGTGTACATCATTTAAATCGCTAAACGTCAGTGACCGCATAAAAAATGTGCATGAAAAACAAATGTGTTATACTTGCCTAATGCACGACAACAAAAAACAGTGCGTCAGCCAAAAGTACAAAAAGTGTGACACATGCGATAAGGCTCATGCTACACTGTTACACAGAAACTTTAATGATTATTTATCAATGAAAAATCAGTCACGTAGCTACGGTAATGACAATAATACAAATGGAACAAGACCAGGATCATCTAAGTCGACATTTAGACCACCACCGAAGCAGCCTCAACCGGAAAAAATTAATACAAATACATCGACTCACCAGACCGACAACAATAAAAAAACCGTGCTTCTAGCCACAGCCTTAGTACGGACGACAGCGTTAGACGGGTCACCACAGTTATTGCGGGTGTTATGTGACCAAGGATCTGAAGTTTCCTTATGCACTGAAGAATCGGCACAGCTATTAGGGTTCCCAAAGCAAAAAATAAAAGCAGAAATTAAAGGAATAGCCGATGAGAGGCCGAAGACCTCGAACTACAAGATTGACGCCACGTTACGACCAAGATTTTCAAGCGAGTACGCATTACAAACGTCACTGATCATACTACCGAAACTTACTGGGTCATTACCTAATCAAGATATTAAACCACTAAAGAATGAAATGATTGAAAATAAAATACTTGCCGACCCTACGTATTACAAACGAGGTCCGATTGACATCATTCTAGGAGCAGAAGACTACAGCAAATTACTGTTACCTGGATTCGACAAGCTACAAAACGGCGTCATCGCTCAAAATACAGAACTAGGGTGGATATTGAGCGGTCTAGGATTCACCGAAAGTTCAAAGGGACTAAAATTGACAAGTTTAGTCACGCGCTACGACGACACAGACTTTTCAAAATTTTGGGAGCTAGAAGAGGTCACAGAGGGCTGTGGTGTATGCATCAAATGAATAACCTTGACTACCAATGTGAACAATTATATAACGACACAAGACGACGAAACTCAGATGGGACCTATACAGTCAGACTTTTATTTAAGGACCCAGACCAGGACTACGGGGATACTAGACAAAAAGCGGTTGCCAGACTAATACAGCTTGAGAAAAGGCTAGGAAAAAATTCGAAATTACACAAGGAATATCACGACTTCATGAAAGAATACTACGATATGGGTCACATGACAAAAATAAACAAAGCAGACTACTACAATGGCAAGTTTTACATTCCACATCAGCCGGTAATTCGAGAAGAGGCATTGACATCAAAACTCCGTTGTGTATTCGACGCGAGTAGTAAATCAAACAAGAATATAAGCCTTAATGACAACTTGCATAAAGGCCCTCGACTACAGCAAGAGTTAGCCACGATATTGTTAACAGGTTACTGTAGTTGCAAGTTAGTTGTTTGTTTTATACGGCCCCGGAATTTAATTAGCAATTTACAGTTCAAGTCAATTGGGTATTTAATACTTATGGTAATAAAAATACACTACCAAACATTATAATACTGCGCAGACGAAGTCGCGCTAGTAATTGCATAAGTTGATACAAAATGATATGCAATAGCTTTACCGCGGCAGTCCCCGAGTGCCACACGTATTTTTTTTTTTACTTCTATCGATTACATCTTAATCTAACATTAGGTTTTAAACAATTTCGTTCTGTTTTTATGTATGACATCATCTTTATTATTGATTTTAATTTTAACATTAACACCTAAATCTTGTATGACCTTAAACGGTCCTAAATATGGACTCTGTAGTTTATCAGTGGATGGATTTCTAATTAAAACTAAATCATTTTTCTTATAACACACAGGCTTAATACATTTATCATAATTACATTTTCTTATTAGTTTACTTTTTAAAAGATTATCCTTGGCGTCCTTTAGACTAATTTGCAGACGGTATTTTAGCTCTAACGGATAACTATCGTAATTATAGAGCGGTTCAATAGTGCCATGTAGATTTGTTGGAATATTACATATTTTGCCAAATACTAGTTCATGGGGCGTGTACCTAGTCTCTGTGTGTACTGTATTATTGTAAGAAAAGCACCAATACGGTAACCAACTGCTCCATGAACTAGTATAATTTTCGGAATTTATTCTAAGATACGCACCCATAGCTTTATGCGAGTTTTCCAGTGCTCCAATGCTTTCATGATGATATGCCGTTGAGGTGATGTGTTTTATTTTTAATAACTTACATACTTGCGACATGGTGTTTGCAATAAACTCGGTGCCCCGGTCCGTCGCGATTTCGTTAGGAATACCGTACCTTAATATAAACTGCTCTACGAATGCCCTTGCAACAGTGGCTGCGTCCTTGGAGCGCAGCGGGTAGGCCTCTACAAATTTTGTCAGTTCGCATTGAAGTGTAAGTATGTAACTGTAATCGTCATGGTCTTTATTTATTGGACCTACAATGTCTAAGAATACTTTCTCAAACGCTGAATTGGCTGTAGTTGTTATAACCATTGGCTGCTTTGTGTGTACGGAATATTTTTCAGTTTGACACTTTTTGCATTTCGTAACGAATTCTTTTATGTCTTTTTCCATTGAAGGCCAATAATAATATTTCTTAATATTATTGGACATCCGCCTAATACCCACGTGGCCACTAGTGGGTAAAAGGTGAAAGTCGTTGAGAATTACTCTAATGTCATCTGAGTTTTCAATTTTTCTCACTCCTTTAATTATGCATAAACGAGGAATTTCCGGTCCGGACCGTTCATTACTTATTTCTTTTATGCCTCTAGTTAACTCTTTTATTAATTCATTATTCTCTTTATTTTGTGTAATTCTTGGGCTAGGTAATTTTATATGATTATAAAAGTAAAATACAAAAACACATACAAAAACAATACAAAATACATATAAACATATTATAAAAAACCTAACCTAGAGTGCCGCCAGCAACGGAGCAGGGCCCAGGCTGCCGGTGGTTAGGGCCGCAGAGAAAGGAACCGCCGGACTATACGCGCCGTATCCAGGATTACCGCCTTCTGCATCTGACCCTTGATCCATCCACCTAGCGAGAGTCTCTCAAGATGTTGGTCGAGACTCTTCGCTATGAGACCGTTCGCTGAAACGACTATCGGGACAATGATCGTCGAGTCAACATCCCACATGGCGCTTATTTCGTGAGCCAAGTCAAGGTACTTACTGGACTTGTCCTTCTCGGCCTTCACGAGATTCTCGTCATGGGGAATGGTGACGTCGACGAGCACGGCCCGGCGCTGCGATCGATCAACCAGCACGATGTCAGGCTTATTGGCTACAATAGTCCTGTCCGTGATGATAGATCGATCCCAATAGAGCGTGGCACGACCATTTTCGAGAACTGGCGTAGGTGCGTACTTGTAGTACGGCACTTCGTGGACCACAAGATCGTATTTAAGAGCAAGTTGCTGGTGAATAATCCTGGCTACGAGATTATGTCTGTGCAAGTACTCGCCGTTAGCAAGATGAGAACAACCGGAAATAATATGCCTGAGTGACTCTCCGGGACGGCGGCATGCCCGACAAATGTCGACCGTACCGTCCTTCAGGATATATTTCCGGTAGTTATTCGTCATTACTATAATTATTATCAATCACACGTGCAGTTGAGGAACACTACACAGCAATGGACGGAAAGTGAAAAAAAATAATGTTGCTTGTCTTTGTATTACAAGTCCCCAGCAGCATATAATTACATGAGTAAGCAAGGCATTTTTCTAGCTGCTTCCAGCACCATACAGAACTGGCTACAAGCAAGCAGTTGCATGCCAGGATTCAATGAAGATGTGTTTCAAAATATTGAGATAAAATTTGCTGATCAACCAATAAATTAAATGAGCATGAAGGTTGATTTTGATTATACGAATAAATTTGTTTTAATTGAGGGATTTGAAGATTTTGGTGAAGGTTACCGTTCCCCCAATGCAGTCCAAGATGCACTTGTGTTTGTTGCTAGAGGGCTTTATTCACAGTAGGAAATCCCTCCAGCATACTACAAAAGGACGTAAGTGCCTTGACATATAATGAGTATACTCAACACATGTAATGAGCCATTGCTTGATGAAAATACCTAAAAACACCCCTCATACAACATTAAAACTTAATAAAATGAATGAAACTTCTATGTCAAAAATAATAAAATGAAAACAAAAGTGCTGAATATGACAAGCTTAGTGCCATCATAGACATAAAATTTATATCCCAGAAAATAACCCCGATGTCACTCATTTAACAAATCAATGTATAGCCTAATCTACATACCCTGAGGCCTGACAAATAAAAAGTAGTAGTAGTACACTGATACTAATAACTACCGGCCAATAAAAATTCTTTCATTTGTTGACAAATTATAGAAATATATATGAAGAGCCTAACTTATATTGTGGATGTGAAAGTCACGCAAGAAGGTTCTATAGGGACATCATTTTGGTGTTCCTGATCAGGTGGATGCGGAAAATTCAACTGAGATACCTACTCCATCGACGACAACCTTCGTCACTATTGTTATCAAATTACTTGAAACTTATGGACAGAAAACTGTGTGTTACGCCTTTAAATATATTATCTTCAAATATTCTATGGCTTTTTTTTCGTACCGAAAAAAGGGACGCCATAAATTAAAAAAAAAATTGTTCTGCGGGTTTGTTTTGTCATACCAGACAGATATATCTACTTGTTAGTAGCAGTAGTAGTAGTAGTTGGTATCGCCACCTAAACAGAAATAAACCGCTACCATTTCCTTTTAGTTGATCACGCAAAATAAGACTATGTGACTAACACAGACTAACAAAGTTGGGGAATCAGCAAGACTTAAGTTGAAAGTAGAACATTGAGAGATTAAACAAAAATCTTCTTCCACAAATTACCAGTGTCCGCATTCCTACTTGCTCTCCTCCACTTTGCACAATGCTGGTATATATGGAACAAAAATGGAGAGTTTATTAGAAAATATAAATCCCTTAATAAGGGCGCTACTATAGAGATTAATATTGATGATTGAATAAACCAAATCAAACATTTATGTATGTAGGTACTTGGTATCGACTAACAGGCTCCTTATGTTCAGATCAAATTAGATGCTTAATAGATGGTCAGTAGTCGATAAGGGAGGATAGTGGTGCAGGGCATAAGGCGTTTCTGATCCACACTAGCTAGTGCTAATTACCACGCTGTCCTCCTTGACGAATTTTTCAGATGGGTTCTTCCTACTTATGCCGTACCTACAATATAACAATAAATCTAGGGAGCGGACTGCCCATAGGGATAGTTACGAACATGATATTTATATCATGGTAGCGTTAACTATATCGAACCCTACAATTATTCCATACTCGTACACGTTAAGTGTTAGTTACCCACATAAATAATCGTGCGGCGAACAAATCAACAGAACAATAAAATTAATAGTGATTTTCTACTTTAAATTTTATTTAAACTTATCACAAGAAAAATATTGCATGTAAAACGGCATGGAGAGGCCCAGATAGCAAACGTCGTGTAGGAAAGCCATTAACACGCTGGGACGATGACATCAGGAAAGTGGCTAGTCCAAATTGGCAAAAAACTGCTCAGGATCGGGACAAATGGCAGTCTTTGGAAGAGGCCTTCACCTTAGGGGTTCCTGTCAAATAAATTATTGAAGGGCATATATATGCTTTAATGTATGAAAGATACCTACAAGAAATAAAAAGCTTTTTTTTATTAGTACTCGTGATTCTGGTTATAAAAAACCCAAAACTTCCTATATTAAAAAAAAACGAAAATGGTACCCTATTTTTGAAAATGCCCGGATACCCACTTAAGTGTAGATTGTGAGGAGGATCTCGCTCGAACACATAATTCCAGTCCTCAATTGTAATTGAATGGTCTTGAAAATAATATATCGTTTGGCAGGTATAACTTCTTAGTCTAGTATTTATTAGTACCTAATGATAATGTTTTGATAAGAAAACATATTATTATGTATTATAGATATTAACAACATATTACATTATATTTTTATGCTCGTAAGATAATTCCTGAAGTACACTTACAAATAAAGAAACTAAAAAATGATAAAAGCCCAGGACCTGATGGGCTAACAAATGATTGCCTAAAATCGGGAGCTCCGGTACTGCTCAAGCATTTAACACTACAATTCAACATGGTACTAGAGACTGAAAAAGTACCAATACTATGGTGTTCATCAGACATAATATTGATATACAAAAAAGAAAACCCCCTGGAAATTGGAAATTACAGGCCTATCAGCCTACTGGCAAGTATATACAAGCTCTTTACATCCATCATACTGAACAGAATCACTGGAAAGATTGACTCCGCACAGCACAGCCAATAGAGCAGGCTGGCTTCCGCTCAGGCTTTAGCACAACTGATCATATACAAGCAGCAGAGCAAGTTATAGAAAAATACAATGAATTCAACAAATCACTATACATCGCTTTCATTGACTACAGCAAACCGTTTGACAGCATCAGCCATGACTCAATCTGGAACGCTCTAAAGGCATCAAAGGTGGAGGATAAATACATAAATGTCATAAAGCACATATACTCAAATAGCACTAGCAGGGTTAAACTTGAAAGAGGAAGTCAGATCAAGATCGAAAGAGGAGTTAGGCAAGCTGACCCCTTATCGCCCAAGCTGTTTATTGCAGTCCAAGAAAGTATTTTTATAAACCTACAATGGGCAAAATATGGGATCAACATTGGCGGACGTCGCTTAACACATCTCAGGTTTGCAGACGACATAATCTTATTCACTGAAAGAGCTGATCAACTGCAAGATATGATATACACACTTGACATAGAAAGCGGAAAAGTAGGCCTGCATATGAATAGAAGCAATACTAAGATAATGACTAACAGCCTTAGAATACCCATCGTCATCAAGGAAAACACTATTGATTATGTTGACAATTACATCTACCTAGAGTACCTAGGCAAGCAAATATCATTTGGGAGAACTAACAATGAGGAAGAGATAGAAAGAAGGAAAAATATCACCTGGAAAAAGTTTTGGTCATTAAAAGAAATCCTTAAAGGAAATTATAGCATGATGATAAAGAAAGAGAACAATAATGGACACCTGTCTTCTACCTTGCTTATGCCAAACATGGACTTTCACAAGCAATATCAAACAAAAAATAAACATAACAAAAAGGGCTATGGAGAGGAGCATCCTAAAAATAAATATAAGGCAAAAAATTAAAACCGACGTAATACGGCAGAAAACGAAAGTCACAGATGCATTAACATTAGCCATGAAGCTGAAGTGGCAATGGGCAGGACACGTCGCAAGGTATAGTGATAACAGATGGACCATTCTAACAACAAGATGGAAAGGACCACCAGGAAAAAGAAAAGTTGGTAAACCTTTTAAACGGTGGGCTGACAACATAATTGAATTTGGGGGAAGAGACACAGAGGTCAAAACAGGAAAATATGGAAAAAATGGGAGGAGGCCTTTACCCAACTGGGATCAATATCTCAAATACCAGTGGAGAATAATATATTAAATTACTTTCTAAAATGTAAACAATTTTGATATGTGGAAATAAAGAAGGCTTTTATTATTATTATTTATTATAAGATAATTCCTATAAGTTCCTAAAAATTATTATGCAAAATTAATCATTTATTTGTTATTTATTTTATCATAAGAAAAAGGAGGAGATATTCGACAAGAAATACAGAATACACAGGAGAAAGAGCGAACTGGAAAGTACAAGTCGTACACCCAACGACAATCTGCTTTACGGATGGCTCAAGAATGAGTACGACACAACTGGCGGGAGCCGGAATAGTGATACCGAAGATGGGAGAAAAGGTGTCAATACCACTGGGCAGATATGGGTCAATCAACTTTTCGACCCACACTTTTGAGAGGTCTTCAGTTTTTTTTTTATTGTTTTTTACTTTAAGAAATTAGATAACGAAGTATATATTCAAATAGCTTCAACACTCCACCATTACATATGTAAAAGGGCACGACATTTATTGCATAGCTTTCTCTTTATTCTTAAAAAACTTAAACCACCCCCATAAAAGTGTCTATCGCGTTACCTGAGAGGAGTATCTTAGTTAAACAGAGTAAAACACAGTTTTGAATAACTTTTATATATTCTTTACTTTCGCATGCATAATCAAACAGTTTGGTATATTCAGTCTTAATTTAAGTTGCATACATGAGGACATAATCTCAATAATATGTATTTAGCGTTACCATAGAGATCAAATATAAGCATTTTTTTTATCATAATTCTGTATCGACAACAGCAGACACTTCAAAAATCTTTGTAAATAATAATTAACTTCGAACGCACCTTAAACTGTTAAATAACAAGTAATACAACTATAAGAGATCGTGAAATAACAGTAATAATCAATTTAAAAAAGAGGACATAAAAGTAACACCAGAGACAATTTGGTAACACTTAAGACACATGTTCCTCTAAACAAAGTAACACCGGAGACATTTTAGTAACACGTAAGACACACATCTCAGAAATCGAATCAAGAATCCTAAGAAATGCTTAGAATGGAACTACTTACAAATTTTAAACGATGCAATTATAAAAATACACTAAAATAACCAAAAACTTTAACATTCTTGTCATAAACACATTAATAAAAAGCAACAATAGTTCTGATAACAAGTATTATAAACCTCAGCAAGTAATTAACAGTCTTGTGAAAGTTGTAACTATCATATAACTACCTAAAAATCAACAGTCATTTTTCAAAAACATTGATAGGATCATCAAACTTGTTATAAACCCGAAGTCCCTTTTTCACGATTTCAGGCATTGGCAGAATTTTAATAATATCATCATAATCTACATAGTTGACATCGTGTTCATCCATTCTGAATAGCTTCGCATCTTTTTTACCAATTACACGCAAAAACATAACCTTTACCTCCCCGTCTTCTTTGATAGTGGTCAAAGCTTTGCAAACGTAGGAATATTTTTTCTTTTTCAAGTTATCACTACAAACAACGACATGTAAAAAGTCACCAATTGAAACCTGCATTGAACTAGAGCCTTTATAATTACTGGTTGACGGCTGTTGTTCATCCGGTCGGTCGACACGGACCTTTGATGTGTTATAGTTTTCTTTATCATCAGATGGTACTTGCATTTCATCGTCACCCGTATCAGGAGAACTGTTATAAATTGTTCGGTAAATACTGGTGCGGTCGCTGGGCAATGTATTGTGAATATCCTTCAATAAATTAAGTGAACTAAGAGGCACATCATCATCTGATGATAAATCACGAGACGCAGGTTCGATGTTATCTTCTACCAGTGATTCTTGTGTAGTCTGTTCGATGGCATTTATGTAATATATCTGAGGGTCGTAGCAGTCACAAAAACCTCTCTTGGGAGATCCGCAAAAACAGGTCAGTGGTCGATATTTTAGGTAATATCTGCTGTCTGTGAATATGTGGTGCACTTTCATAGTCCCAACCAGTCGTGGTATAGATTTAGGTAATTTGTCTTGTATATCTTTAATAGCAACTTCTTCAATTAAAAATAGTTTTATTTTGCTAGCATTCTCTAAGTGTTCCATGAGATGTCATCTCGAAGAAAAAACCTACGAATTTTCTTTTTTAGCAATATGGCGTTGTTGTTAATTGACACCTTGGTTGTATATTGCCGGTTTATGCCAAATACTTCACTTAGCAATTCTTTCTACATTTTTCTATTTGATCACCCTTTAGTATGCTCTGTAAGAGTAGTTTCTGTTTCATATTTTTAGTTCTATGATATTTGTCTTTAATAGAACTTGTCAGGAGTCTATATTTTTCCTTTACTTGTTGATTGTCGTCTTTACTCTCTGACACATTTTTTTTACTGCGAGAGATTCGTTTCCGAAATTTATCACATTTCTTCTTTAATAACTGTATTTTCTTTTCCATTCTTCTATTTTCTCGATATAATCTACTTCTGTTGCTTTTGAGCTTACGACGGCCGCGTTCAAGTGCTAAATTTGGAGATGATGATCTATCAGGTATAGGGTTTACTAGACCTCGAATGTTCTGCACGTCGGAGAATTTGGTGGTGTTTCAGCTATAACTGCTTGTAGATTCTTCCTTCTTTGCCGATATTCTCTCTGCCTCAGCTTCCAGATGGTATTTGCATTTCTTTTTTCTTTAGGCGTCAAATCTTTAGCAAGCCGTTTTGTTTGGTGATAGTGCTGACGGTGTTTTCTTTTAGCCTCTTCATATTTTTCCTTATTTTGTTTCAACCGTTCTCTGTATCTCTTTTGTTTTTCTGCTGGCGTTAACGCCATTTTAAAATGATGTAGCAATCTGAAAAAAAAGTATACAATAAATGATAATCTGAACCTAAACATTTATACTAGTGGCTCTGTGAGCTGTAGACCTCGCTTTGTTTCGAAATATGGCGGAAATTTGATTTTATGGGAGTTCACGATACAGTGGACCTTACGTAAAATTGTACCAACCAGTCAACACTGACGTCTAAATAACGGGAATTTGTCATTTTTTACGTTTTGAACCCCCATATCTCTGGCATTTTTTTAATTTCGAAAAAGTCGCTCGACAAAAAAATCTATATACTTACCAAACACACTTACAAAATTTCATGAGAATCGGTTGAGAAATGCAAGGTCTAGGCGAGAACAGTCAAACATCTGGAAAAACGATTTTTCGTCCAAGCTGAACCATAGACGCTTCGCTCGCTCGGTCGAATAATGAGTACAACGCTTCTCGGATAAGGTGACGTGACTCTAATTCAATTTACCTGTACTTAAAAATGACACCAGAGTTACTTGTATTCAATTCAATGAAATTGTCTTTGGAGTTACCGGTGGTGTCTTTGGAGTTACCACAAAAGTAACTCAGTACACAAGTAACTCAGGTGACATTCGTCAGTATTTTTCAAATAAAATAAATGCTACTCAGTATTACTTATACTCGTATATACCAACCAAAACTTTTATTCTATGTCCTTTAAATTAAATATGATTTAAGAAATAAATATCAGGACTTACCGATAAAATCGCGGTAACTCAGCCGACAGCGATTAAACACACGCACCACCTTTGAGAGCTCGTCGCTGACTGGCGGCCTGTCGGCATCGTCAAAGGACTTCACCGCCGCGCCGACAGAGAGGCCACCAATATTTTTAGTAGTAGTGACCGAATTATGTCTGTGTAGGTTTTTACGTCTTCAAGTTTTAAAGGTAACTCAGTATACCAATATTAAGAAAAAAATATTTGGACACAAATTCTTGATTTTTTTACAGAAATGTATATCAACTGGTCTCATTTATTAATTCGAAATACTAAAGTATGTATTATATTTTATAGAATATAAAAAAAATAGACACAGTTTTCAAAGAAAACATGTGATTTAGCGGTGTAGTGTATTGACATGAAGCGTTTTGGACAGCAATAATTTGTATGGAAGAAGAAATTGTCAATGGAGCCACAAAAATTATTTTAATTTGAGGATATTTTTGAATAAAAACGTATAAGTCAGAATGATTTACAGTCTAATAATACAAGAGTATCTCAAATGATGTTAATTTCAATAAATTTATGGAGTTTTGTTAAAAAACTGCCGAGGACAGCAAAGTGTGGGTCGAAAAGTTGATTGACCCATATGCTAGTGTGTTTCAGGCAGAAGTAAGTGCGGTAATGAGATGCGCTCAAATCATCAGAGAAAACGGGCAACAGGCCGAATCGATAGTAATCTATACGGATAGCCAGGCAACGTTAAAAGCACTTAACAAGACATCAGTTACCTCCTCCTTAGTGAAAGAATGCAAAGAGGAACTGAACAAAATAGGAACAGACAGAAAGGTGACGGTGGCCTGGGTACCGGGTCATCAAGGAGTCACGGGAAATGAGAAGGCGGATGAGCTGGCAAGGGGAGGAGCGGGGATGGAACACACAGGTCCGGAACCAGTCCTACCAATATCGGCGGAAGTAACAAAGGGAGTAATAAACAGACTATTGGAAAGAGAAGCGGTCCAGAGATGGAAAGAAGAACCAGGCTGCAGGCAATCCAAGATGATGATCGTAGGTATAAGTCAAAGGAGAGCCAGGTATCTTCTGAAGAAAAATCTAAGAATGTTGACTGGAATTATTACCGGTCACAACACATTGAATAGACATCTTATGATTTTAGGTGTAAGTAGGGACCCATCCTGTCCGCACTGCGGTATGGAGGAAACCAGTAAGCATGTGCTGGCTGAATGTGCTATGTACGCGGCAGCACGATATAGCATATTCGGCAAAGATACCCTATTAGAAACCAAACTAAAGGATGTCGAACTTAAAGATGTCCTTCTGTTCTGCAGGAAAACGAGAAGATTTGAAGAAGATTGTATAATGGGAAGGCAGCCGGGACAGTAACCTGCAGCTTAAACTCCAGGGAAATGGGCTGAATGAACGCGCGAAGTGCTCGACAGCCCGCCTGTATCCGGCCGGGCGTCCCTACTATACATCTACATCTACATCATAAGAATACTTAGGCGACTCCAAACATTTAGTGTGAAATTTGCCACCAGTACTCTGCCCTCTAGTAATTAGTCATCAACCAAAATATTTTTAAAGTTATCACAATTTCCTGATGTTTTATGCAATCAACTTAAGAGTCTCGAAGAAATACAGAATCCCTAAACTCAAATAATATTATTAAGCAAGCGACTACATGCTTGCTGAGCGGGTAGGAATAAAAGAATCTGAATTTCCAATCCCTGATCATGAAGCCCTGAGCTTGAAAATGATCCCTTTACAAAATTGACAACTAAAAACCTATATTAATAGCACTAGCCCAATTGCTGATAAATTATTTTGATATTATTTTGTTAATATTTCCTTAACCCTGCATATGAACTAAATGGCTTGCAATTCCAATGCAAGATGCAGTTTATTTGCTGCCCTAGCATTCTTAACCTTTATATAAAGTATTAAAAAATAGAAACGCTAAAATAATACGAAAAGTAAATAGATCAAAAGACATTAACACCACAAACTACAAGAAATTGTCTGTCAAGAAATGTGATTATATTTTGGTTCTCACATAATACTTTTTCCAGTTTTGCACCACTTACTGTATGTATACTTTTCTTAGTGTAGTGTCTCCTCTACCCAAAGGTTGTCTGGAAGAGATCGCTCTTTAGCGATAAGACCGCCTGTTGTTTGCCTCTTTTTCATGTGTAATCTATACCAGTTTGTGTTATTTTTGTTGTTTTGAGGTGCAATAAAGAGTTATTGTATTGTATTGTATTGTGATTAGACGACAGTAGATTTCTACGAAATTTACACTGAAAACACATTTTCATATAGCGAGTCGTACATTTTCATAAAATGCAATATATATGGATAATAGATAAACATAAGATATGTTAAAAAACAAAAACGAACGATAGCGCAAACATATGATAACCTTTCGCAGCGCTCTAATTATGAGAGTGACGACCGGTACGGTACAACCCAAAGTGATTTCTGATCAAATTTAACAACAACCGCGACCCATCAACTTTATCTACAACAATACAATTCGTTTTTAGTTTAATTGGATCACGTTGGCCCAAACCAAACCAAACGAGCGAAAATCAACATGACAAAAACAAATTGACAGTTGATTCATTTTCTTTTTTTTTTCGTCCTTTTGGACAGGCTAAAGCTCTAAGCCATACCGCCTTGTCATCAGTAAGTATTTCTCATAATAAGTCAAATCCAATATACATTTCTTCAGTTATTTATCTTTATATTCATCAGTTGATAGTAGTGACGTAGATAACGGCATCCCGCGAAAAGGCAGCACAATGATCGGCGCCCCAATAATTGGCGACCACGATGTACACACGCGTTCAGAATTGCACGCATTCTGTACATGGATTATTGGGTCACTGATTATTGGGTTGCCTTTTCTCGGGTCGAGCAATCTCGAAGCGAGCCAATAATCGGCAGCCCAATAATCCATGTACATCGTGGTCGCCGATTATTTGGCTACCCGTTTAAGCCCCTCATTCACGGCAGTCCGCCGGCACCTCCGGCACGTAATGGTGCCTCTACATGCTCGGGCTCTCGGCCGAATGATTCGGCCGCGGGCGAATGCACTCTAAAGCCCCTCATTCACGGCAGTCCGCCGGCACTCCGCCGGCACTCCGGCATGGCTGGATGTAGCGGACACACGGTGTGCAAGTGGCCCAGCCTGGCAGTCCAATTCGCACTTATTCGTTGAAAGATGCGCAGCGCTGCGTTGTAGTGCTTACATTGTACTCGAATTTTAAAAATCGCCGCCATCTCGTATCGTATGTCATTTTTAGTAATGAATAATTAATGTTTTATACATTGCCGCAATTCTCAATTGTTTGTTACTGCAATTTGGTGCAATTCGGACTGCAAGGGGGTGGGCGGAGCTAGCAGGATGTTGCCGTACGGCACGCATCCGGCAACGACATTCACGGTACTTAATTACGTGCCGGAGGTGCCGGCGGACTGCCGTGAATGAGGGGCTTAATACACGCTCATTCGAGACAGACCATATAGATAAAATTTAAGCCAGACCATAGACAATTTAAGTACTTTTTCAGGTAGTTTGGTTGAGTTAAAAGGTGTCTTAAATAATTTCACTTCGGGTGAAGCTATTTAAAAAGTGTCTTAAGTAGTTTCAATAACCAAAGCTATTTAAAACACCGTTTAACTCACCGAAACTACCTGAAAAAGCTTAAATTGTCTATGGTCTGGCTTAAATTTTATCTATATAGTCTGTCTCGAATGAGCGTGTACTAGGGTGGGCCAGGGGTGCCAACTTAGGGGTTTTCCCCCTAGATTTAGGGGTTAAACAAGACGCGTGAGGTTTTTTTAGGGGTGAAATATTTCTAGGGGTAAATAGTAAATTTAGGGATATTTGATTTTCCCATTCCATGTATGTGTGACAGCGAAAAATGTGTTGAGAAGCGAAATTATTACTGAAAATGAAATGATACTGCAGTCCATTCCACTCTCAGTTGCTCGAACTCACAAGTGTGCGATTGAGAAAGAAATATACGACCGGAACTCAAACGCTCCGATTTTCGCTACAGTGATGTGTAAGAGAAGAGGCATCCTAACGGGGACGAAATTTTCTCCCAATCTATCAAATTGCATTTTATGCATTTAGTAGTCCCGTCTGGACAGGCCATCATTCAACCTTTCTGACCAAAAATACTAAATCTGTGGCGTAAACGGTCGTGCGTAAATGACTTTATGTTAGAGATACTGAATAATGTCGATAATTAATTTTGAATTAAGAATAAATTTAATATTCATAATTTTTTTTAGGGGGTTTTCCGAAAACGGTTTTAGGGGGTTTCAATTTGTGCTGTAGTGGTAAATAAAAATTTGAGTTGGCAACCCTGGGGTGGGCCGAATCATTCGGCCGAGAGCCCGAGCATGTAGAAGCACCATCACATGCTCGGGCTCTCGGCCTAATGTTTCGGCCATGTTAGTACACGATGATTCGAGACAGACTATATAGAGAAAACTCAAGCCAGACCAGAGACAATTTAAGTACTTTTTCAGGTAGTTTGGTTGAGTTAAAAGGTGTCTTAAATAGTTTCACTTCGGGTAAAGCTATTTAAAAAGTATCTTAAATAGTTTCAATAACCTAAGCTATTTAAAACACCGTTTAACTCACCGAAACTACCTGAAAAAGCTTAAATTGTCTATGGTCTGGCTTAAATTTTATCTATATAGTCTGTCTCGAATGAGCGTGTACTAGGGTGGGCCGAATCATTCGGCCGAGAGCCCGAGCATGTAAAAGCACCATAAACGCACGGTAACATTCGGCCGAGAGCCCGAGAGTGTAGATGCACCATTAAGCTACTGATACACATGCTCATTAATAGCATGCTTATTAGCAAGCGGGGAAGTGGGAGGGGCCCCGCTCCCAACCCCTCTTGCTATTAAGCATGCTTATTAGCATGCTAATAAGCACAAAGCATGCTAGTAATGAGCATGTGTAACAGTACCTTGAGTTGTGACCCCACTACCCAAACTTGCATTTGCATACTATTTTGAAGAGGTGCGCGTAACGAAACGTACATTACCCATCGGCAACACATCAATCAATTCAATCAATAATATAATCACGGAAGAATAACTAGCGTGGAAATAGTACGATAACTGTCAAATGAGAACAGTTTGGAGCGATCTATATTTTGGCAGTGGATTTCTCAAATGTCGTAAGTCTAACTTAATTACGTGCCTCTTACGACATTTGTAAAATCCACTATCAAAATATGCGACCAAGTTAAGTTGTAATGCATTGATACCGACTACCAAATTACAACGATGTGTTTAATTTGGCTGCTTGGACCAATTGCATCAAAAGAGATCAGCAAAACTGTTTTAAACCTACGGAATCGGAGAAATAACAAACATATATACATCTCTTTTTGTCACTTCCTTTACTTGGTAAGGAAGTGAAGGACGAGTTTATGACTTTGATGTTTTCAGTTTTGACGGGAGGCTTGAATATAATCATCAATTCATCATGGCCGCCTATTAACCTATTTTTGGCAGTTGGCTTGGCAGAGTGATCAATTTACATTAAATTAATATACAAAAAACGAAAAAGTATTTGCATTTCTCTGGTCGTCGCTAGCTGCCAGTGCTGCCATTTTATTTATTAACAATCATACTTTATAGTTATTAGTTGTAGCTTGCAGTATTTGTAACGAGAGACAAGTGTTTCGGAACAATGGCTCTAAATATCTTTTTACGAAAATCAATGTCCTTCAAAGCTGTTTTAACTCATATTCCACATTATTGTCGGCGCTTTGAATGTAAGTATAAACACAATACAATAATTTGTATCGTTCAGTCGTATAAAATTGCTTATTTAAAACTGACGTTATCGCCATAGAGTATGTTGTGCAATTATAGGTTTGTCCTATTTGACTCTTATGATTGCAATATTGTCTTCTGTTACCGCAGTTGTTAATCATTGAAATTAAACACTTAAGAACAGACCATGGATGCCCATTTTTGCACAAGCGACTCTCAGTCATCATCTTAATATAATTAACCCTGTGTAAAATAGTGCTGGAAATGTAGGGTCATGGTGTTAATAAACGCTTTTAATCTACTAGTGTTATAAGTGTAGTATCTGCAAAAACATTTACTATACTTGGACCACACTAAGTCTTCCTACATTTTTATACAAACAATGGCACTGTCAAGTCTGCCAAATCAGTGCAAAGTTAGTGTAGTCACAGTATTGAGAAAATATCCACTTTATAACAGCTCACTAATGCTAATGAATTTCTGCTTAGATACTTGAAGATTTGTGCAAGGCAATGATGAGAAACAACACAAAGATGAAAACAGCATTCAACTTCTGATGAATCGTCACATCATGTGGTGTGATTTTTATTGACAAGACTGCATTGTGGAGGTTAGTAAGTGTGAATTTCAATATAACTTAACTCTATCTAAAGGAAATAAAGAATTTGCTATACTATTTTGGCTGACTATGTAGTAGTTGTAAACCTCTTTGTAAGAGAATATAGGTATGCATGAAGTCTGAATGAGCTAGTGGAAGTGAAAGTGAATTACTTATTGAATTGAGTATATAACTATATCATGGAATTTATTTAATATCTATTAACAAGATGGAAATTGTCTAAAACCACTGAAAATAAGTTTTTTCAGTGTATAGGCATTATTGTGCCGTTCTCAGTTCCATTTTGTATGATTCTAAATAAGAAACATCTTGAAATCTAATCTATTTGTTGAATAATATCAATAATATCTATAGAACTGAGGCCACTTGTTGGTGGCGATGCCACCTGCATTGCAATGCAATGCTGTGACATTATTGAATGTAAATATTAGCATTATGATAGGTAAAGGTACATAATAACAAATATTCTACAGTAGTACAAGTATTGTTACTTGTTCTAGATTCCGGGTGCCAGAAATACACAACACCAATTGCTGCAGATCTGAAAAAATAGCAAGTCAAGGGGATTAAAACATATTTGAGAATGTATAATTCCATGGAAGCAAAGGAAGCAATAAAGATTGTTAAAAAAAGAAAAAAAGGCAATATTCAAAATAACATTCAGTGCAACTCCATTCCCATGCCCTTTGTCGAGGAACAAGAAGACGAACTTGTGGACAAACATCATTAATTGACTTCAGAAGAAAATAATGCATTTAATTTTGGATGAAGCATGAAGATAACTCTGGGTTCTTTTGGCTGATCCTCTTTGATTCCACATGGCTTGCGGGGACAAACAATCAGACGTGGGGGTCCATCTTTATTCACTTCCATGGCTTTGGCTCTGTTGTATATGTCTTTGGGTTGGACTCTGGAGGGGTATTGGCAACAGTATCGTTAAATTTGTTGCCCAACCAAAATATTCTGAGTAATACTCCTCTGGTTCTTCAATTCTGATTTTCTCGATCACAACAATTCGTCATACCAGACACATTTTTTTCATCTGGTTCATCAACATCAAACATCTGATTTCACCAGAAAATGAATCCTAAGAATTCTGCTTGTGTCAACTTCTGGTACTGTTGGCATCTTGTACCTATTGGTAGAATCCTGTGTGAGTCATTGTTGAATTCCAGCAAAACAAAAGTTCTACAGCAATATAATAATGAAATTTAATGGTCCAAAAAACTGTCATCATAATTATAATGGGTTCATTGTTGTAATTGTTAAATGAAAGCTTGTCTGTCAGTTAACAAAAGTTTTCTTTTGATGTTTATCTACAACTTAAATGTCTAGTGTGTTATCAGTGTTAACACAAAAGCAAAATGAGTTCTGTTTTTTTGAAGAGCTGTTCTGTCAGCCTATAACTATAATGTCACCAAATATTTTATTTTCATCACTGTAATTTTATGATGAAAGATTGTTCTGTCAGTGTCTAGACATATTTTTAATTTATGTATGTACCTACAAATGTATGTACTACACACCTACAAATAAATAAAATTGAATTGAATAGTCCAAACTACTGGGGTATTATGCTGTAGAAAATGTTGTACAGTCATTGTTGAAATCAAAAGAGTGGAAGCTGTTCTGTCAGCAGTAATATTTTCGAATGTAATAAGTTAACGTCAAATCAGAGGAACTACAAAATTACTGGGGCAATATCACAAAAACGGTAGGCAATGGGATTTGTATTGTCATTGTTGAAATCATACTTTCAAGAAAAAACGGTTCTGTCTGTTGACTCCATTTTAATATTGATTTGTACTTACTACAAAATTACTGAGGCAATATCACAAAAACGGTAGGCAATGGGATTTGTTTTGTGATTGTTGATATCATACTTTCAAGAAAAAACGGTTCTGTCTGTTGACTCCATTTTAATATTGATTTGTACTTACTACAAAATTACTGAGGCAATATCACAAAAACGGTAAGGCAATGGGATTTGTTTTGTCATTGTTGAAATCATACTTAAAAAAAAAACGGTTGTGTCTGTTGACTCAATTTTAATATTGATTTGTACTTACTATAACATTACTGAGGCAATATCATAAAAACGCTAGGCAATGGGATTTGTTTTGTCATTGTTGAAATCATACTTTCAAGAAAAACGGTTCTGTCTGTTGACTCAATTTTAATATTGATTTGTACTTACTACAAAATTACTGGGGCAATATCATAAAAACGGCAGGCAATGGGATTTGTTTTGTCATTGTTGAAATCATACTTTCAAGAAAAAACAGTTCTGTCTGTTGACTCAATTTTTATATTGATTTGTATTTACTACAAAATTACTGGCGCAATATCATAAAAACGGTAGGTAATGGGATTTGTTTTGTCATTGTTGAAATCATACTTTCAAGAAAAAACGGTTCTGTTGACTCAATTTTAATATTGATTTGTACTTACTACAAAATTACTGGGGCAATATCATAAAAACGGTAGGTAATGGGATTTGTTTTGTCATTGTTGAAATCATACTTTCATGAAAAAACAGTTCTGTCTGTTTACACAAGTTTAATATTGCTTTGTACTGACTACAAAGTTTCTGGTGCAATATCACATAAACTGTAACGATACTTGTTTTGTAATTGATAAAATCATACCTTCCCACAGCAACTTTATTTTTCCAATGGTCGGGGGCCTATGGAAAAATTAGTTGTTGCGTTTTCCAGGCCATATTACGAACGCCTATCTATATCATTCATTTGTAAAATTGTGATTAAGATTTCCTTAATCGCCAAATGTGTACATTTGCGTTACCACTATCAGAGTCATTTTTCAATTGCTAACGTTTAGTGCGTTCCATGAGCTTCTTTAATGTTTCCTGAAAATTAGGTACCAAATACTAGACTAAGAAGTATTATTTTCAAGACCATTCAATTACAATTGAGGACTGGAATTATGTGTTCGAGGTCCTCCTCACAATCTACACTTAAGTGCGTATCCATGTTATAAAATGACTGGACTATGGCCACATGTTCCTTGTTTTTCGGAGTGAATCGGTTTCTTAATTTATTGAAGATCCATTTATGAGTGGAAAACGATCGCTCTACATCTACCAATGTCATGGTTGCATGTTTAAGGACTTGTTTATAATTTTCCATTGTAATCATGTTCCTTAATTCGTCAGCATCTGGGTTTCTATCTAGAACCAATTCGAGTTTATTTCGTACGGGTTCACTTCCTTGGAGGCTTAAAATACTCCTAACTATATCTATTACCAGAAAACTTTCTTCTATCGGAATTTTAGTACATTCTAATTTTTCTATCGATTCAGGTATAATTTCGTAACAATTTTTTATACAGCTTAACTCGTTTTTTAAATTTTCATTTTCAAACAACTTCTGGGCTTTTCTAATGGCAATAGCTTATTTACTGTTCAATTGCATCACAACATTTTTAATCACGTCCAAATGTCTATCGTAGTAAAAACTTGCATTTAACCAGGTGCCCCGACGAGTGATAATGGGTTCCGGCGGTAAAGGCACATTCTGCGCATGGTCCCTGAAAAATCGGCACCGGTGTGGTGATTTTAAAAAAATCTTCTTGACATTAGATATTAAAGAATTGACCAATTTATACTTATTTAAACTTTCACGATTTTCACACATTATGTATTTACTAACTAAAACGGGGCTTAATCGTGTAAGGTACCTGCGCCATTTAAGGCCCATTTTTTGCATAAATTCGATAAATAAAAAATAAAACATAAATTCTGAAATCAAACTTAATTAAGGCATTCCTTATTTATTTGTGAACAGGGTCAACATATAATTCAGTACGAAAATACAGATTTCTTAAGGAAAACGATCATTTTTAATAACCTTGAAAGTGGGCCTCTTTAGGAATATATGCGCTTATCATGGCCCTATTTTTAACTCTAAAATTATAAGAGGTATCGAAACAAAAGTATGTTTAATTATAAACCTTAACCTATTATATTAGTTTCTGAGGTAAGCAGTCTCTTGCAGTAAATATTTTGGTCATAATTAAACCGTGGGCCATCTTAGGCTTAACAAAACTTAATCTACTAATAAACCATAAAAACTCTTCATAAAATACTAAAACAACACTTTTCTTCTGCTTATTCTAACATCAGTTGAAACTTAAACATGGGATATTTTTTCTAAAATATAAACAATTTTTTTAAATATTTTTTATGGGCCTTATTAGGAGTATCAAAAATAGTTCCGTAAATTATTAAGTACTTAGGTACAAAAATACAGTCTTAGCTGCAATCGGGGCACTGGAATTCATCCACGTAGTTTTTAGTGAGGCCCACTCATTCCTCGCGGTCACACTATCGCACTGTCTCATATCTGCTACTCATTCAAGTTTACACCCGGTTCAAGTTCACCGGGCCCTCTTGGGAAGAACGTCAGGTGGACCTTAATAGGTGTTTTTCTCAGCAGCGAGCATTCTTTCTATAAAATGAAAATGAACAAAAAATACAAACAACACTTACCTTTATGGGGTCGCCCTTGAACCACAAACAAACTTATTGTTTAAAAGAAACAATAAATCTCTTTGATTTTCTAAAGAAATACTATAACTTAAGTGACTGATAGGTTATAACACGCGAGCCTGTTGCAACTTGGCTGACAAAGTGAAGACTCCAGTAAAAATGGTCGGGACTACAGTTTGATATGAACTAGAACTTATGTCTATGGTACTAATCGAACATTGGCGTGCAAATTCAGGTTCACTCGAACGCTCTAAGTATGAAATTTTGAAAGTGGGCCATGTTAAGGAATGGGCCATCTATGGTGCAAGTACCTTATAGATTTTGAAAACAAACCTCCGACGTTTCAAGGGCGACGTTGCCCCCGTGGTCCCGGAGAAAGACTGGCTGAGGTTGACATCAACATCTTCTAGCTGCGCGGGTTTTACGAACTACCCGCACTTGGTCTTGATTATAAACTTGAACATTTTGCGCACTAGGGATGTGACTCTGTCGACACACTACACTCACGATGTCCGATTTTTGAGCCGGTGATATTCGATTACGCTTAGGTTTGTTTTCAAAATCTATACACGATTAAGCCCCGTTTTAGTTAGTAAATACATAATGACCAATTTATGTTCATATCTTATCTGCTCCGCGAGTCTGTGTAGTCCATGAGCGAAACAAGTTACGTGTCGTACTTTAGTGTACTTTTTCTTCAAAATCTTGCCGGCAGCAAGCTTGTATGTTGCGCTATCCGAACAGAATATAATTTTTTTTTTCATATTATCTGTAAAATTATCTGGGTTATATTATTTGGGTTAAAACATTTACGACATAACATTTAGGTGTTCCTGAAATCGATTTATGAAAATAAATGTTAAGTACATACTTCCAATTTACGAGTAGGTACCATAATAAGTACATTAGGTAAATGAATAATTTTATTATTCAAGCCTAAAATAAATTATAAAAACGACTCCATACCTTTTGTGCGAAATTTGCCACCGGTACTCCGCCCTCTAGTTATTATAATAATATACTCAAATTCAAAACTTGTAAAAAAAACATGATGAAGATTACAAATCAAAATATCTAATATCCCAAGCATAAAATAATCATCTTTATACATTAAGAAATAGTATGAGTCATTTTCAATTATGTAAAGACGTATTAATTTAAAACTAATTTAAAGCCTTTCACTGTCACCTATACGGTCGACTATGATCAAGGACATAACTGGGGTTACGCTCATGAGCGTACCCTACAACTTCTAAACTTTAGGGCATGGACACCCTCTTTTAACAAAAACCTCTACTTATAACATGGGCATGGTCACCCAAAACATAATGGCATATCAGGCCTCACTCTCGATCGCTTGTACTTAGAGACACAAATACACATAATTGTCTCCTACTACTTTCACGGAGGATATGGTAGGTCACACCATGATTAAGTGAAGGACTAGTGCTCTAACTTGTGAGGTCACACTTACGAATGTGCCTAACACCCTATCTTCCATCGGTACCACAATAACTAACTGGACTAAAGTCACTATTTGCCTAGTAACAGAAAAAAAACGTTAAAAAGTAATCACTTCTACATTCACTACAAATCAGGTGTCAAAAAGGTGTCAATCAATCCGAAACGTAGCTAAAGTATCAACATAGAAATTACTATAATATATTACTACATATAAAATGCTTATTTATCATCATAAGGAATGCCTTTTTCCTGTAGCCATTTTTACATTATCGGTTTATTCGTGTTTGCAGTTTGTGGTAAGATGCGTTATCAACAACCACAACTAAATTTGGAGGCAGGGTTGGAAGACTATGCAACCATTTCTCATAGTTTACGTAATTCATGTTGTCGTGGTAGTCTCCACTTTTCGTGCCGGCCTTAAACAAAAGAAGAGCATTAGGGACGAATCCCGCCTGATCCAGCGTGAACGATCACCACACGCTGTCCCTTTAAAATAGGTTTCTTCAAGCCCTCCATCTGACCATGATTTGCCACTCGCATTAGATGAATCGACATAGGACTCATCCGTGTAGACGATCGGTCGTCCTTCTTGATGGTATTTTAATATTTCCTCCAAGTATCCTATACGCAATGACCTAATATCCTATACGCAATGACCTAATATCCTATACGCAATGACCTATTGCTTTTCTCTATAAACAATCGTCTGTTGTTTTCAGTTCTTTTCCACCTGAACCCCAAGTCTTTAATAATCCTGCATAATTCTGGTCGAAATTATCGATTCCGGTCACTTTCTTCTGTCCTGTTTTTTTTTGCCAGTCGTTCGAAAAATGGTGAGTAAATCGGAACCTTGGGCTTTTTTTAACAATTTGCTTCACAGAGCTTACAGATTTCTTTGTAGCTACGGCGGTATTTTTAAATGTTTCAAAATCGGTCTTTCCATGACTTTTCATAAAACAATACACATCGTACACCATTTTTCTAGCTTGTCTCTTTAGCACAGTATTGCTTCGCTTCGGCATGGTTCGACTTTTATATTGTATTTATGAATTACTCAAAAACAATAAAATATAACATAAAAACTATAGCATAATTATAACAAAAAACGTCATCAAAGATGTCAACAATATTTCGTAATTATTAACGGGAGTAGTAGGTAGTGGAATTGGTACATCAATGTTTTTGATAGGTCTAAAATACAGAATCCTAGAAAGATTGGTTTATAATACACTTGTTCTGTTCGTTTCAATTGAACGGCTGCTAAATTCTCAGAAAATACTGATAAACTGTGAAATTCAGGTTTAGATATTAAAGATCTAACTCCTAGTTTTTGATTATTTCTTCCATAATTTTCCCAATGAGTTGATAATTTTACATCTACACGTTTTGCCACATTTTCCGTTGTTTTTCCGAAAACAGAATTATTCAAAAGTTTAAAAAAATCTTTTTCGAAGTCAGAAGATGCCAAAGAACGCATGTGGGTATTTAAGTCAATATAACTTTTTAACCAAGATGATTGTTTAAACTTCAAAACTCGATGAACTTTTGTTAAACGTAACCATGTTTTAAACATTTAAGTTTCTATAATGCATTACGTATTTACATTTATTATTTAAATTGGGGATCAATTTATTTCATTTGTGTCTCCTAAACACACGTTTTCGGGAAAGAACGGTAAATCTGAATGGAAATCATGTAGTTCCGTAGGGTACTCTAGGTCAACTTCTAAAATAAACCCGAATTCAAAATCGTCTGGGACATTAAAATCAGTTTCTACATTCACCCATTCAAAACTACCGGTGGGAAGACATTGTGACATAGCCCACCCATATAGATTATTTGCGTCTAAATACATAAGATAAGAAGACGAAAGAGTAGGATCATAGTCATCCGTGAATTTATTATTTGCTTTTGCATGTCTATTGCTACATTGTGAAATACCACCACAAACGTTTTTCGCTACAAAAGCCATTTTATCAATATCTGTCAAAAGTTCTAAATTTATTTTGGTAGTCCTTAACATAGCGTCCCACGATAACCCAAGGGCAGTATAATAATGTGCAGGATCTAAACCATATGTTTTAAGATAAACATTTCTAAAATTTTCAAAAACGTCAGCCAATAGCATCTGTTTTAAGATAGAGATTGGAATAGTCCCCCATATTTTAGCATTGAAAATGATTCCATATGTCTTGAGCATGTAGAAAATCATTATCTGAAATGTGACTGTCAGTAAGCGAGCTATAAAATTGTCCCTGAGTAGGTAGAGAAGTTAATTTTAAGGAATCATATGACGTCATGTGTTCATAAAGGTATACTCCTTTTCGTAATAACCGTTTTAAGTCTTCTTCATTCGAAAAATTTAATTTAATTTCATGAAACTGGTCTTTTGTTAAGTTTTAGCTAATTTGTCAAGACTACTTGGCATACATTTTAAAGAATCATCGAATCTCAGGTCTACATTCCTATTATTTACAGTAAAAAGTTATTTACAGTTAATTGTTTGGTAAACGAGATGTACTTTTCTTTACTTTGTGGTATCACTTTTATTTCACTATCGTCTACATTAAGACCATGCACTATGAAATGACTGTCGTAGTTACTTTAATTATGAAAGAACACGGGTATAAACTTAGGTGGCTCGAATTTAACAAAGCAAATAAGCTTATGTACCACTCCTTCATAAACACCAGTATGGTGATTATAGGAAATAATGGTTTCCCCGTTTAGGTCCCTTTCGCATATATAACAAGTGCTAGCTTGTGCAATGTCTTCACAGTTTTCCGGTGACAGTGGCAAAGGAGTTTTCACTAAAGTGTTGTTTCGACTAATATTTTCTAAATCTTTTTCTATCGAAGTCATAAATGTTTCTGCACATTTTTCTCCTGTGTATGTTCTATAAACGGATCGTGTGTCGTCATACGAACATTTGACATAGTAACCAAAACTATAAACTTCATATTTTTGCACGTTAGTTGTTGATGAAATATTGGGATTATTTTAACAGGACTGAATTGGTGTTAAAAATGCTTCAAAATCTGCGTAAATTACAAAAGGGATACGTAGTTTTCGTTCAAAATGATCGCATGTTAGTTGGTTACAAGGTATTTTTTCTTTAAAACAATTTTCCTTTTTATCATGTTTAGAAGGTAGTTTTGTGCAAACGTGGAAACAGTCATGTTGTTGATGATTACTTAAATTTTCTTGTGATGTAAAGTAGGATAGACAACCATCACATATGTAACGAGTATTGCGAGTGTTTGACAGTTGTTTTGACACTAATCGAGATAAATTTTTGATGAAACAATAATGTCCTTGATTACCATACCATACCCCGGCCGGCGAGAGCAAAAATGCGTTGACAGCTTAATAGTGCGAGGACACATACTTTGGTCGATGTCGATAAAAAGTTTTTATCGACATAACGGTGGTCCAGTACATCGTGTTGTTTTTATTAAAAACAACACCATGTACTGGACCACCGTTATGATATGCAGAAGTAAATTATTGTTGTAAACAAAATTAAAACCAAGTGTTTGTATTTATTCAGTATTTTATGTAATTTTCGTAATATACAATTAGCATTTTTTCTAAATTTTCTGATTTTAAACTCCTTCGCCTTGCCGATAAAATCCATTTCATCCAACTAAAGGACCGTTCTAAATCTACTGTAGTAATCGGAGCAAAACGAAATAATTCATAGTGATTATGAATTTGTTCTGTATTAGGTAGTTCCACTTCTCTGCCAGATATCAATTTATTTTAATTGTTTAAAGTTAAAATGCCAACGTTTCTTCTTCAACACATTCTGATACTTATTGTGAATAACTTGTGCACTTTCAACTTGTGAACTATATTTAAACTGGCTTCCAGACTTAAATTTTGATTTTGTAATTGTTTTATTGTATTAGGTATTATTGAAATATAATTATTTATCCATTTAAGGTCATTCAAAATATTGAAATCGTTCATTGCACGTTTGACTTTCAAAATATACATTGAATCCCTATTAGGGAATGTCTGTATGACTCGCTTGATTTCAGGCAAATATTTATGATAGTAGCAGGCCGCGTTAATCCATGTGCCCCATCTTATTATAGTTGGCTGCGGTGGTAAGGGAACAGTTGGTAACATCTGACGAAACGTTCTTATTCTTTTAGGCGATTTTCGGAACACCTTTTTTGTGTATGCGATTAAATAATTTACAGCGGGAAAAAGTAATCGAACTTGTTCAGCCACCCTATTTACGCCATGAGCTAGACATGTAACATGAACTAAATTAGGAAAAAGAGTCATTCCCCCATAGTTTCTCCGAGGCAATTTTAATAAGTGTTGATATAGTAACGTTATTAACTTCGTCTAACCAAAAACTCGATATGATGTGTGGGGTACTTATCTTTTCTTTTAATAAAGCTCCAACCAATACATTACCGATTTTTGCATCTGAGGATTCGTCTACGCTTACGTAAATTCTAGTATTTGCAAGTTCAGTCCTGATTTGGTGCATTTTCTCTTTATATGCAATGTCCAAAGTAGTTCTTCTCAGAAAAGATTAATCGGGAATACAAACTTTACAAAATTTTCCGGATATGCAATTTTCAATGAAATTATTGAAAATAATTTGGAAGAAATTTAATTTTAATTTAATTTGGAAATTCTTAATTTGGGTCCAGGGGATGTTGCAAGCCAAAATAAACTTTAACAGTTCCAGATTGAATAAATTTTGTGTTTTTGTTGAAACGCCGCAGTGCCTTTTGCTTCTGATGTGCCTTTGTAAGGAAGATTTGGAATTTAACATTGTGATTTCACATTTTTTTCAAAATAAATGTTCACCTCGATCTTCTATATATTCCGCGTAATCGGCTATCCAAGTACACTGTTTCTTCTTGCGTGGCATGGCGGGTCGATAATATAAATTAATTAAATGATGGTAAATTAATTTGTCTCAATGTAATTTATACGATTGACACCGATTGATTTGAGTCAATGTCAAATAGTAGTTGTTTATAATCGCGAAATACACATATGATATGAAAGAGGTCTATTAGTTACGAGTATGTGAAAAGTATCTATTTACAACTGTCACTCACTCTTATCTATTACGGACATTCCCGTGAGTATGATAAATTGATTATAATTGTAATCAGTTGATTGAAATAGTATATAAGCTTAAAAATAATAATGTGAAATGTGTGTGTGTAAATAATAATTTTATGTTATGTTTTATGTTTGAAAATTGTTTTAGGTTATTCTTAGAAACGCGTGGAGGTATCAAGTTGAAATAAATAATAAATACTAATGGCTCAGTTTAAAAATAATAATAATAATTGTGCTTAATTAAAAGTCGACTATTCTATCGACATCCATATGTCGATAGAATAGTCGATATTTAATTAATTAAGCACTAGGAGCAGACGCATTTTTGCTCTCGCCGGCCGGGGTATGTTGATTACCATTTGCTACAAATAACAAATTTAAATGGGTTTGTTTTCTGTTTTTTGTTGAGTGTAATGGACCTACCACATCATGCTTTTTGATTTGAGAATCATATAGACCATAAACATTTACACTTATATCATTCATGTTTTCAAATTTTTGGACATCACTTAATTTGAAAGGTAAAGATAAATTTCCGAAATTTAATGCTTCTTTGTGTTGCACGTACCTACGAACTAACACGGTTAGAATGTGTTATTGTAGGATAAAGTCCTGATAAGATTGCCCAACGAAAACATTCGTGGTCATTATTATTGACGTTTATTATGGCTTTTTTATTTTTTATATCATTAGGTAGATCAATATAAGAAGATCCACGAAGTAGGTTGAATTTGTTTATGTTAACATCTAGATAATTTAATTTGATTATACTCCAACCACTGTCTTTTTTCTCAAAGTTCGATAATTTAGTCACTAATTCTTCAACCAAAACAGTGAAAACATCATCCTTATCGCTACTGACACACACAACATGATTACTTAATTGGAAATCAAATGTATTATTTATTTGTTTAGTTTGTTGGGTAAGCTCTGCATTCAAAATAAAATTAACCTTTAAAGCGCGGTGATTTTTGAACGAACGATCTGTTAAAGTGAATATCTTATTTTTGTTATTTTGTAATATTGCTTCGGGGATAAGTTGCTTGTTATCGTTTTCATTAAAAAGTATTCTATAGGTTGCAACCTTATTCCTAAATGCAGTTTCAATAAGTTGCACATTAATAAATTCGCTATCAGGTTTAGTAACATTGTTTTTATGGATTTTACTTTTCAAGTGACTAGCGAGGAATCTTTTTGATATAATCACATCACAATCAGAACATTTAATTTCATTATTGTGTTGTGTCATTCTAAACTTAAAGATATAGATTTTCCGTCAGAATTTCAACACTGTTGCCAGTACTTCGTAATAATTTTGATCACAAAAAGATAATCAGTAAATTGTATGATAGTATTGTACAAGCATTAAGCCAAGCGGCTAGTGAAACACGTCATAGTAGGGCAAACCACAAGCCTCGTTGCATCGTCGGGTGGAACAAACATGTTTCTGCGGCTCATAAAAAAGCAAAGCTCTGGTTTGAGGTGTGGAATAAAGAGGGTTTAATGTATGAAAGTATGACTAGAAGTAAAATGGTTTTTAAAAGCCGACTTAAGTTGTGTCAAGATCACTAAGATCAGCTTAAAATGGATATTCTTGCCACAAAGCATGCGCTGAAGATGATTTTAAAAGTTTTTGGAAGCAGACAAACAAGTTAAATGCCAAGCCAAGTGTGCCAGTGAGCGTGGATGGTATACCGGAGCCAAAACTTGTGGCAGAGTTGTTTGCGGGGCATTTTAAAGTGCAGTCCCCTTTGGGTCAGTCGTCCTGCGAGGTTAAGCCACATCATGTTCAGGAATTTACGCCGTAAATTCCTGCAATCCTTGTTGCGAGCTTCTTGAGTTGACTTGCATGCCAGTAAGAGCAGAAACCTTTTTCTCTGGTGTCGGTTTCACGGTCTCAACAAAATGTTGCCGCCAACGTACCAAAAAAACTTTGTTGATATAACCACTATCTGGATTAAACGCGAATATGGGGGCGCTCCATCCCTCAACTCATCCTTTGCTCTCTTGCGCTTAAAAATTATAAGTGGTGGCTCAAAGAAGCCAGCAGCATTAGCACAGCACACGGCTGTGGTTGTGGTACCAAGCTCTCCACTGGTAATAACTGCACCGACTTGTCGTTTGCCTTTTTGAGCTAGAACTTTTCTCGGTTTTCTCTGTACCATTGACAAACCCGTCTCGTCCATATTGAATATTCGCCGAGCATCGTGTATATCATGCTTGCCCACGACTTCCTCCAATTTGTCACAAAATCTTTTACTACAGGTTCATTAAAACCGGTAGCCCTGCTCATGGAGGTAGCTCTTGGCTGTCTCAAACTCAACTGAGGATAACGTTTCATAAACGAGTAATACCACTTTTTCCTTGCCATTATTTTCTCTTTATTAAATCTATTTTTGTTAACTTGTTCACTGTATTTTCGTAGTACTTCATGACTGAATTAATACTCAATAAAAGCTGCTCTCGTTTTGGCAATACGAATCCAGTTTTTATACCAAAGTAAATAAGAAATGACTGACGAAATTATACTAACCTGATTGATTGTAGGTACCTCTAACAAAACGTTAATTATCTTTAATAACCTTCTCACACCGTGAGTGGGCCAATGTCCTCGTGGCTAAGTTGTGGAAGATCATAAGTTACCGTGCCCCTATACCATAATCCGAGGGCAGATAGCTTCAAGTGAAGGAACGGAATAGGAGATGCAAAACCTTGGTTCATTACATTGGACCACAGAGTGAATTCCCTGGTCACCTATACGATCTTGTCGCCACGTCTGGCGAATGATATGGGTTAGGTCGGCCTTCTAGATAGCCTTGTATAATGAAAGTAATGCTTTCTCGTATCGTTCCTATCCAGTTGTCCAAGGCAGACCCTCCTTCCGTATCATTCTCCAGATCAAGCAGTTCGAGCCCGTCATTGGCGTTTTCTTTTGTGGGGAGGATAGCATCATCACCGCTGTCTGTCAAAAAGCTTCCTAGGAATGTTAAATAGCCTTCCATAAGAAGGGGCTGATAGTCGTCCTTTTCACAAGCCGTCAACGCCGTCACCAGAACGGCTTTAAATATGTTGGTGAATTCCTCGAAGTTGGCAGTATTCACCATTAAACCTAGGCACCTTAAGTAAAAATTGTTCGTTCTATGAACTGCTTTATCCATCATATAGATTGTTCATTGACCCCCTAGATTGATGAAATGCGCGACATCTAGACGGATAAAGCAGCAAGGTAATGGACTTCCAGGTATGGTCACAATGTCAAAGCAAATATTTTTATAAGTGTTCAGATCTACTTTTGCGAACACTTTGCACACTGCACTTTTTAACGCCGGCGATCCGTCAACTACCACTTCATGGGGCAGCGATGCCCCGGCTCACGTCCACTCATTCGACCAATATACAATTGAGTTTGTGTCATGTTTTTCTAACAACATTTGTCAGGCTGGTACGTTTATAGATTTTTTTTTGTCGTAAACAGTTGTTGAAACACCCTCACGTAGAAATATATGTCCCGATTTTTGGTTGTTGGGCTTGCGATTGCTTTTACTACCCCGCCAGTCGCATCTATGCTGAGCTTCGTGTAGTATTTGGCGCAATATTATATATATACAATTCGCCGCTATAAATAATAGGCAAAAAAATTGTCCATTTCGATATCGTGGATGGCCCAGCGTAAGTTGCACGCTTCATTGCTGATAAGTTAATTACAGGGTACGTTGCGATTTTAATGCCCAGTACCTCTGTCCTAACCTCCTGTTTGGCCTTGCGCAACACCTCGTTTGACCACAAGGTGGGAGGCTTAACGTCTCCCTGATCCATAATGGATTGCGCCATTTCCGTTCTATAATTGGACGCATAGTTTCTTTGTAGTTTTAATAATAAAAATAAAATAAATAAAATTCATTTATTTCAGATAATGCACAAAATCTTTTACTACAGGTTCATTAAAACCGGTAGCCCTGCTCATGGAGGTAGCTCTTGGCTGTCTCAAACTCAACTGAGGATAACGTTTCATAAACGAGTAATACCACTTTTTCCTTGCCATTATTTTCTCTTTATTAAATCTGTTTTTGTTGACGTGTTCACTGTATTTTCGTACTACTTCATGACTGAATTAATACTCAATAAAAGCTGCTCTCGTTTTGGCAATACGAATCCAGTTTTTATACCAAAGTAAATAAGAAATGACTGACGAAATTATACTAACCTGATTGATTGTAGGTACCTCTAACAAAACGTTAATAATCTTAAATAACCTTCTCACACCGTGAGTGGGCTAATGTCCTCGTGGCTAAGTTGTGGACGATCATAAGTTGCCGTGCCCCTATACCATGACCCGAGGCCAGATAGCTTCAAGTGAAGGAACGGAATAGGAGATGCAAAACCTTGGTTCATTACATTGGACCACAGAGTGAATTCCCTGGTCACCTATACGATCTTGTCGCCACGTCTGGCGAATGATATGGGTTAGGTCGGCCTTCTAGATAGCCTTGTATAATGGAAGTAATGCTTTCTCGTGTCGCTCCTTCCGTATCATTCTCCAGATCAAGCAGTTCGAGCCCGTCATTGGCGTTTTCTTTTGTGGGGAGGATAGCATCATCACCGCTGTCTGTCAAAAAGCTTCCTAGGAATGTTAAATAGCCTTCCATAAGAAGAGGCTGATAGTCGTCCTTTTCACAAGCTGTCAACGCCATCACCAGAACGGCTTTAATCATGTTGGTGAATTCCTCGAAGTTGGCAGTATTCACCATTAAACCTAGGCACCTTAAGTAAAAATTGTTCGTTCTATGAACTGCTTTATCAATCATATAGATTGTTTATTGACCCCCTAGATTGATGAAATGCGCGACATCTAGACGGAAAAAGCAGCAAGGTAATGTGCTTCCAGGTATGGTCACAATGTCAAAGCAAATATTTTTATAAGTGTTCAGATCTACTTTTGCGAACACTTTGCACACTGCACTTTTTAACGCCGGCGATCCGTCAACTACCACTTCATGGGGCAGCGGTGCCCCGGCTCACGTCCACTCATTCGACCAATACAATTGAGTTTGTGTCATGTTTTTCTAACAACATTTGACAGGCCGGTACGTTTATAGTTTTTTTTGTCGTAAACAGTTGTTGAAACACCCTCACGTAGAAATATATGTCCCGATTTTTGGTTGTTGGGCCTGCGATTGCTTTTACTACCCCGCCAGTCGCATCTATGCTGAGCTTCGTGTAGTATTTAACGCAATATTATATATATACAATTCGCCGCTATAAATAATAGGCAAAAAATTTGTCCATTTCGATATCGTGGATGGCCCAGCGTAAGTTGCACGCTTCATTGCTGATAAGTTAATTACAGGGTACGTTGCGATTTTAATGCCCAGTACGTCTGTCCTAACCTCCTGTTTGTCCTTGCGCAACACCTCGTTTGACCACAAGGTGGGATGCTTAACGTCTCCCTGATCCATAATGGATTGCGCCATTTCCGTTCTATAATTGGACGCATAGTTTCTTTGTAGTTTTAATAATAAAAATAAAATAAATAAAATTCATTTATTTCAGATAATGCACAAAATCTTTTACTACAGGTTCATTAAAACCGGTAGCCCTGCTCATGGAGGTAGCTCTTGGCTGTCTCAAACTCAACTGAGGATAACGTTTCATAAACGAGTAATACCACTTTTTCCTTGCCATTATTTTCTCTTTATTAAATCTGTTTTTGTTGACGTGTTCACTGTATTTTCGTACTACTTCATGACTGAATTAATACTCAATAAAAGCTGCTCTCGTTTTGGCAATACGAATCCAGTTTTTATACCAAAGTAAATAAGAAATGACTGACGAAATTATACTAACCTGATTGATTGTAGGTACCTCTAATAAAACGTTAATAATCTTAAATAACCTTCTCACACCGTGAGTGGGCTAATGTCCTCGTGGCTAAGTTGTGGACGATCATAAGTTGCCGTGCCCCTATACCATGACCCGAGGCCAGATAGCTTCAAGTGAAGGAACGGAATAGGAGATGCAAAACCTTGGTTCATTACATTGGACCACAGAGTGAATTCCCTGGTCACCTATACGATCTTGTCGCCACGTCTGGCGAATGATATGGGTTAGGTCGGCCTTCTAGATAGCCTTGTATAATGGAAGTAATGCTTTCTCGTGTCGCTCCTTCCGTATCATTCTCCAGATCAAGCAGTTCGAGCCCGTCATTGGCGTTTTCTTTTGTGGGGAGGATAGCATCATCACCGCTGTCTGTCAAAAAGCTTCCTAGGAATGTTAAATAGCCTTCCATAAGAAGAGGCTGATAGTCGTCCTTTTCACAAGCTGTCAACGCCATCACCAGTGTGGCTTTAATCATGTTGGTGAATTCCTCGAAGTTGGCAGTATTCACCATTAAACCTAGGCACCTTAAGTAAAAATTGTTCGTTCTATGAACTGCTTTATCAATCATATAGATTGTTTATTGACCCCCTAGATTGATGAAATGCGCGACATCTAGACGGAAAAAGCAGCAAGGTAATGTGCTTCCAGGTATGGTCACAATGTCAAAGCAAATATTTTTATAAGTGTTCAGATCTACTTTTGCGAACACTTTGCACACTGCACTTTTTAACGCCGGCGATCCGTCAACTACCACTTCATGGGGCAGCGGTGCCCCGGCTCACGTCCACTCATTCGACCAATACAATTGAGTTTGTGTCATGTTTTTCTAACAACATTTGACAGGCCGGTACGTTTATAGTTTTTTTTGTCGTAAACAGTTGTTGAAACACCCTCACGTAGAAATATATGTCCCGATTTTTGGTTGTTGGGCCTGCGATTGCTTTTACTACCCCGCCAGTCGCATCTATGCTGAGCTTCGTGTAGTATTTAACGCAATATTATATATATACAATTCGCCGCTATAAATAATAGGCAAAAAATATGTCCATTTCGATATCGTGGATGGCCCAGCGTAAGTTGCACGCTTCATTGCTGATAAGTTAATTACAGGGTACGTTGCGATTTTAATGCCCAGTACCTCTGTCCTAACCTCCTGTTTGTCCTTGCGCAACACCTCGTTTGACCACAAGGTGGGAGGCTTAACGTCTCCCTGATCCATAATGGATTGCGCCATTTCCGTTCTATAATTGGACGCATAGTTTCTTTGTAGTTTTAATAATAAAAATAAAATAAATAAAATTCATTTATTTCAGATAATGCACAAAATCTTTTACTACAGGTTCATTAAAACCGGTAGCCCTGCTCATGGAGGTAGCTCTTGGCTGTCTCAAACTCAACTGAGGATAACGTTTCATAAACGAGTAATACCACTTTTTCCTTGCCATTATTTTCTCTTTATTAAATCTATTTTTGTTGACGTGTTCACTGTATTTTCGTACTACTTCATGACTGAATTAATACTCAATAAAAGCTGCTCTCGTTTTGGCAATACGAATCCAGTTTTTATACCAAAGTAAATAAGAAATGACTGACGAAATTATACTAACCTGATTGATTGTAGGTACCTCAAACAAAACGTTAATAATCTTAAATAACCTTCTCACACCGTGAGTGGGCTAATGTCCTCGTGGCTAAGTTGTGGACGATCATAAGTTGCCGTGCCCCTATACCATGACCCGAGGCCAGATAGCTTCAAGTGAAGGAACGGAATAGGAGATGCAAAACCTTGGTTCATTACATTGGACCACAGAGTGAATTCCCTGGTCACCTATTGAGTAAATTATTGAGTAAATTAAAGTTGTAACGTTGCTTACATTTTGTTAATGTGGCTACTTAGGTATACGTAATGATTACATTTTTGAGTTAATAATGTGTAAGTATAACTTACCTACACACAATAGGAAAAACACCAACCGACGCTCGTGGACCCTATGTACATGATATAAGGTCCACGAGTTACGGCTGGTTCTGTTGTCATCGTAATGTAGATACTTATTCTATTAAATTAAATTAAAATTAAATTAGCGTGCGTGAGTAAGCGATTTCTGCTCCCCGTACTAGTATAAAACTGTATCACGGTGGAAACAGGTTTCACCATCCTCCTATTTTATATTTATTTACTAATCCACACAATCAGATTACAATACGTAACGATACAGTTCAAATTGTTAATATGTATACAGTTGCTTACTTATTGATAAGGAACAAGGTACAAATTCGTATAGATATTTACGATAATTGGTTGAAAGTTAATATACAAATGTCACCGATCGTGTGGGTAGGCTGAGAAAAAAGTGCATTCCTTTGTTACTATTCCAGTTAAAGTGTAAACATGTAGTATGTGCAAAGTAAACAGATGAATCTTTAGTTAAGTAAGCTAATGGTTTGTTTTTATTTCTTTCAGTACGTAATGTCCTATGTATGTAATATTAACAAGTTTAGTTATAAGATTAACCCTATATCTAATTAATTTTAATTTATAACTAAGTTTAATCTTTACTTTAAAATCTTAAGGATTTTTGTATGATTGCTTAATTAATTCTTATTGTCTAATAGAACTGTACCCTCGATGCTACTCGCCGTGGCCGCGGTTCTGTTTAAACTAATTTGTTTAACGTGGTGCGATTATGAGTCGCCGCACGATGGCATTCGTCCTGTTGAGTTGTGAATCAGACAAAGCGGTAAACCGCTTAATCGTCATACCCTCAGGGAGTACTCGCCTAGCGTTCCTGTTTGCTATCCACTCTTGCGGTAGCGTCCAGGTTCCAGAGGTGTCTTTGTCAACACAACACCAATTTGTGTGTGTGTTGGCGATTCCTTCTTTCATCAGAGCGTACCCTGTGAAGTAGGTTGCACCTATGGTTGAAACCGAGTTTGCGTTTGCTGAGTATGGCTTAATGATTAAAGGGTCCGCGAGACGATCAAGTGCACTTGACAAGTCTACGTGCTTGACGATTTCACTTGACGAGGGACTTGACGCGATTTGAAGGTGCCGTCAAGTCCACATACCGCAGTCGTTCACCGCCCTGTGCTCAGGAAAGTGGTCGTCGCAAAAATTAATAATGGTTTCCAACGCAGACAAGGCATTCCTTGCTATAACTCTAGCGGTATCTATCACAGAAAAAGAGAAAAGAAAGAGGCGATGGTGTAAGGAATGGTATAAAATGAGATATCGATTCACGCATGAACATTTGCAAAGAACTCTTCAAGCAACTGAGCCCGACGATTATAAAAATTTTCTACGAATGGACAACGATTCTTTTGAAACATTGTTGGAGTTGATTCGACCCAATATTGAAAAGCAAGATACCAATATGCGACAAGCTATTCCTGCCAGCCAAAGGCTCTCTATAACTCTAAGGTACTTGGTCACTGGTATGGACTTGGAAGATTTAAAGTTTATGTGTGCTGTCGCTCCTCGTACTTTGGATTTAATAATACAGGAGACGTGTGAGGCTATAATTGAAAAGTTAAAAGAAAATATTCGGGTATGTATGATTTTCATTTATTTTCATTTATCTTAACCAAAATAATCATAACAAAAATTAAATACTTAATGTGATGGTGAAATATGAGACAGACAAAACAGAAAACTTTTTATTGGTTTCTTTTATTTTATCTTGTATGGCTCGGTTGTGCAACCGATTCATACCCAAAAAGTTCTGTTTGGTCTATAGAAGTTACTAAAAAGAATAGAAGTTTTGTAAGAACTTAGCCGCAGTCTGTGATTCTTCTTCTTCAGTAGTTGGTTCTGGTATATGAATTACGGGCTGTTCATGAGATAGACTTGGCGCCTGCATAGGTTGAGATGGCACAATTATGAGTGATTTGGCAGTACCATGCACCGGTGTCTTGCCTATGACTTGTGAGTGTGACTGATGTGGTGCGGGTGATTGGTATGTCAAAGTTGAGTGGTGCCCACTTGGTGATGGTGACTGATATGGTGCAAGTGACTGGTATGTCGTAGTTGAGTGGAGTGCATTTGGTGATGGCACAGGTGAGGGTGACTGATATGGTGCGGGTGACTGGTATGTCGTAGTTGAGTGGAGTGCATTTGGTGATGGCACAGGTGAGGGTGACTGATATGGTGCGGGTGACTGGTATGTCGTAGTTGAGTGGAGTGCATTTGGTGATGGCACAGGTGAGGGTGACTGATGTGATGCGGGTGACTGGTATGAGTATGTGTATGTGGGTGAGCTAGCAGGCAAGATCTGAACTCCGTTTCTTGACAGTGATCCCATTTCGGCTTCGAATAAAATGTCATTTATTATTTTCTCCGCATAGCGTCTTTGATCTGGTGATAAACGTTTGAGTTTAAGAGCCCAGCCCTTCGCAATGATATCCGATTCAGAGTCATCAGGTTTTTTGAAATAATGCGATGCTATATCTATCAGTTCCTGCTGTGATGTGTTTTTGCTTTTCTTTGGTTGTGGCATTTCTTTTTGATAATTGGATGACCCGGAAGCCTGTAAAAAAATTTACCAATGTTTGTACTATTCACAGGTACCGAGAACGACCGAGGACTGGAAAAAAGTAGCCAAAGAGTTCGAGAGACGATGGAACTTTCCCAACTGTATAGGTACTGCTGATGGCAAGCACATCGAAATAGAAAAACCTTCAAATTCTGGATCTTACTATTTTAACTATAAAAAGACATTTAGTATTGTTCTTATGGCTATTGTAAACGCCAATTATCAATTTATGATGGTTGATGTTGGTGCAAATGGGCGGACGTCAGATGGTGGAACTTTGAAAAATACAAAGTTTTGGCAATTGTTTTCTGAAAGTGAAAACAAACTTAATATTCCGGAGCCATGTGAGTTACTAGAAAGCGATAAAAAGTTTCCGTTTGTACTGGTAGGTGACGAAGCTTTCCAACTGACTCCAAACTTCATGAAGCCATACAACAAAGCCGTCTTGACAGACGAAAGACGGATTTTCAACTATAGATTGTCAAGGGCCAGGAGGGTGGTTGAAAATGCTTTTGGCATCCTGTCTTGGCGATTCAAAATATTTAAAAAAGACATTGGACTGCATCCCGATAAAACGCGAAAAGTTGTTTTGGCTGCCTGTCACTTACACAACTATTTGTGTGAAAAAAATAAAAAGAAATATATTCAACCAGGAGATATTGACATAGAAGAACCAAATACCACAGTCACAAGAGGTGCGTGGAGACAAGGACGCCAATTGTTAAATATAGAGCGAGTACGAGGAAACTCGGCAAATGAGGCAAAAAGAGTGAGAGATGACTTTTGCGAGTACTTTAATGGTAACGGTTCAGTCCCTTGGCAAAATAATTGCCTAATTTAGTTATTTAAAAACATACTTAAAAGTAAAATGTATCTTTGAATTGTAAATAAAAAATGATTTACCTCACTGCTTAAACTGCTTTCAGTATCACTTATACACATTTGGTCTGACAGAAATAACAGTTCATTGTAATAGTAGAGTGACGGTTTTGGTACATCATCGGGAGACGCGCCAGACCGTTGTGTTTGTTCAATCTTTTTTCTTTCTTTGTTGAAGTTGGTTCTTAAAGCATTAATTTTTTTCTTCAATAAATCTTCGGTGTAGGCAGGTTTATATACTCGAAGTGCTTTGACTATGCTTGATAAAGCAAGCGACCTTTTGTTTTTATCCGCATACTCCTTACTTTTAATTTTCCACAATGCAGGATAATCTCTGTAGAGAGATATTAATAATAACACAAAATCACGCTCGGTAATTAGGTCGGCGCTTGCCGCCAAAACCACGTCTCGGTCCGGTTCGTCGTCCGCCATCTTCGATGTTCCGGCCGCAAATGAATAAAACTTGTCAAGTCGTGTCAAGTCGCATCAAGCGCAAGGTGGTTCAAGTGCCGTCAATCAAAATTTTTGTCAAGTATGGTCCAGCCCGTAGATACTTGACGGGACTTGTCAAGTCAACGCTGTAAACGATCAATATTCACGTCAAGCACGTAGACTTGTCAAGTGCACTTGATCGTCTCGCGGACCCTTAAGTCAGTCCAGCGCGCGCTCGGATCTGTGTTCTCGTTGGTAGGGATGGTTCTGACGAGCTGTGAAGCGTCACCATCTGCTGTTAGTGCGTCAATCTTGACCTTTTCGTTTCTGAACGTTTTCGAACTCACGAAATAGTCAGACACACGTTGTACCAACTGTAGATTTAACCTGGTTTTGGGGATGACTTCTTTGAAGGCGTTGTGGTGAATGCCTACACTTTCCAGTGTTATGACAATCTCCTCTTTCGCTTTCGGAACCCTTCCTTGGTAACCGACCAGGTTTTGTGTTGCTTTTGCATTCGCAGGCAACACGCCAAAGTTTGGAACATTCTCTTGTCCCGCTTCGGCCATGAGGATGTCTCCGATAACTCCGAGACATGGCACTTCCTCAAAGAGGTTGTGACTCTCCTCATTAATTATTTTTGAGTGGTAACCTCCTTTACCACCAACTACTTCAACTGGCAAGCTATGGTCACTGAGGTAAACGGTTTTACCCGATGCCTCTTTAACGTGACCTATGCCCTTCAGCAATAGGTAGATTGGTTGTGGGAGATTAACCTCCTGCTGCGTCATGCTTCGCAGGAAACTCTTCTCCTCCTCCGTCAGTTCTGTTTGACCTCGTTTTTGCTTGATGCTTGACCTATACGATCTTGTCGCCACGTCTGGCGGTTAGGTCGGCCTTCTAGATAGCCTTGTATAATGGAAGTAATGCTTTCTCGTATCGTTCCTATCCAGTTGTCCAAGGCAGACCCTCCTTCCGTATCATTCTCCAGATCAAGCAGTTCGAGCCCGTCATTGGCGTTTTCTTTTGTGGGGAGGATAGCATCATCACCGCTGTCTGTCAAAAAGCTTCCTAGGAATGTTAAATAGCCTTCCATAAGAAGAGGCTGATAGTCGTCCTTTTCACAAGCTGTCAACGCCATCACCAGAACGGCTTTAATCATGTTGGTGAATTCCTCGAAGTTGGCAGTATTCACCATTAAACCTAGGCACCTTAAGTAAAAATTGTTCGTTCTATGAACTGCTTTATCAATCATATAGATTGTTTATTGACCCCCTAGATTGATGAAATGCGCGACATCTAGACGGAAAAAGCAGCAAGGTAATGGGCTTCCAGGTATGGTCACAATGTCAAAGCAAATATTTTTATAAGTGTTCAGATCTACTTTTGCGAACACTTTGCACACTGCACTTTTTAACGCCGGCGATCCGTCAACTACCACTTCATGGGGCAGCGATGCCCCGGCTCACGTCCACTCATTCGACCAATATACATACAATTGAGTTTGTGTCATGTTTTTCTAACAACATTTGACAGGCCGGTACGTTTATAGTTTTTTTTGTCGTAAACAGTTGTTGAAACACCCTCACGTAGAAATATATGTCCCGATTTTTGGTTGTTGGGCCTGCGATTGCTTTTACTACCCCGCCAGTCGCATCTATGCTGAGCTTCGTGTAGTATTTAACGCAATATTATATATATACAATTCGCCGCTATAAATAATAGGCAAAAAATTTGTCCATTTCGATATCGTGGATGGCCCAGCGTAAGTTGCACGCTTCATTGCTGATAAGTTAATTACAGGGTACGTTGCGATTTTAATGCCCAGTACCTCTGTCCTAACCTCCTGTTTGTCCTTGCGCAACACCTCGTTTGACCACAAGGTGGGATGCTTAACGTCTCCCTGATCCATAATGGATTGCGCCATTTCCGTTCTATAATTGGACGCATAGTTTCTTTGTAGTTTTAATAATATAAATAAAATTCATTTATTTCAGATAATGCAATCCAGAGTTGTTAGTAACTTACGAACTAATTAATTTAATACTACTGTTACTTAAATAACTATATTAGTACCTAAACTAAGATGTTGTGAGGTCCAGTACCTAACTAGGGCACTGTCCCATCTCCAGGAGACTGTGGCGGGTGTCGCGCAGCCTGCGGAAGAAGCCAGCAGCATTAGCACAGCATACGGCTGTGGTTGTGGTACCAAGCTCTCCACTGGTAATAACTGCACCGACTTGTCGTTTGCCTTTTTGAGCTAGACATTTCTCGGTTTTCTCTGTACCATTGACAAACCCGTCTCAATCCATCAATCATTTTTTATCATCAATCATTTAAGAGTTTCAAAACTCACAGCCATTGATAATTGATGGTTGTGAAGAATGTGTATTGTCACTTCCGGAACAGCAGCAATTATTCTTGACAAGGTTATGGCATTATGATTGCCAGCAACACTGTCTTTAATACCTAAGGCAGTCTTAGCTGAAGACAATCTTGCCTTGGCATCTGCACCCCTCATTGTTGTTAAAATTCTAGTCACATTGTTTCCTCTAACTAAGTCAATGGCAATGCATATGTAAATCATGATATCCCTAGGGTCTACTGACCTGTCATGGCTACTTTCAACACTAGAATAATTCTTTTCGTATTCAGTGGCATATTACATTGGCCACTGTAATATGGTGCGGTGAAGAAGGTTGGGAACAAAAGAAACTTGAGGTAGGACACCGATTTAGGTCCGCCTGCCCAACAACTACTCCAAGTTTGGGTCAGAACGCCCAATTCACCCCTACTATTTGTCAGATTGACAAACTCAAATTTCGAATGACTATCGGTTCTAAAATATCTTCACCCACTTTATTAAAAGGTAATTAGTAACTGTTTCACGTAATTGACTCGGCTAGAGACTACAAAAAAAAAATTAAAGGGTCGTGGAGAACGGCCAACTTTGGAGAGAGAGATGGGAGCAGTATTTATATTTAGTTAAATAATTATATTGAAAACAATCGAGCGCCCTACTCCCACTTCCCTACAAACGAATGCGGCACAGTTGAATAAAAAAACTAAGAGAGATAACACTAGGTTTATTAGCAGTCTAACATGGTTATATGCAAAAAAAATATCTGGAGGGTTACCAATTTAATTGGCCCCGGGAGTTCTTAGTATACTTAAACTATCTTAAGTTTAGTCTTTAAGTTTTAACAATTAATCTTATTCGTCCCAATAAAATATAACACCCAAACAGGGATCTACAATAATCCAGTGATGATCACCGGTGGTGGGGATCACTTATTTGGTTATCAGAACCGACAGGGTCATAATATTAAGTTCCCAAATACCTAATAAAATAATTCACATACCGGTCGGTCCTTGACACAATGATGCGGAATATTAGGCCGGAGTTTTCTAAAGATTTGGCTCTTCATGACGTGAAGTCAATTAAGCAATTGAAGGATTTGTGTAGACGTATTGAGCTGGCTCAAGTCAAAGCCGAGCAGTTTCGTGAACCCGTTTTGCCGAAACAACCTGGTACCTCTTCTCAGGGTCACAGTGAATTTCGGAATAGGCCTAGCTTTTCTCGACCTCTAAACTCAGCTACCGAAGGTTTTTGTTAATTAAAAATTTAAAACACGTTAGATCTTGAAGAGTAATATAAATAAGTAACTCATTTTTTATCAGTGACAAGTTGGCCCTGTTTCTCTCTTGCCGCCACTTCAATTTCATTATAGAAAAAAAAAAACCGTAAATGCTGAAGTGGCTGGAACAGAGAGCAGGAACCCCATTATTTTTTTACAGTTTTGTAAATGTTCACTTCATTTTAGAATTTTTACACATTCTTGGTCCGCGGTTAAATTTAAAAAATTGAGGTTGCTGCTACCCCCCCAATACCACCCCCACCTTGCGGAACCCCATAGTTATGGAGATATTCATGGTTAAAGTTTATAGGTTAAAATAGCGCTGTTTTGCTAATAGCGTTATAAGAAATGATTCCTATGTATTTGTTCGTTTTCCCAATATTAATTTACCATGGAATTTTTTTTTTTTTTTTTTTTTTTTTTTTTTTTTTTCCTAACCATGTACTTAAAGTAGCCATGGAATTACCATGAAATCCCCGTAACACCAGAATCCTTAGTAAAATCCAAAAAGGGGCGGGGCGTATCCGAGGGGGCGTGTCTTATCAGAGTGGGCGTGTCTAACGAAGTGCGGGGAAGTGGGGTGAGGGGACGTAGTGCGGGTTTGGGGGGGTCCCCGAGCCGCGCCGAGCCCGAAGGCTTGCTTCGTCGGCCTGAGGTCGCTCGCTCGAGACAAACCTTCGACCTCAGCGGTGAAGCTGTTGGCCTTCCGTGACTACGGCGCTGCGGGAAGAACAGCCCTTCCGTGCCGAAGCACGGTCACTACGCTCGGCCGCTCGCCTCGCTCTCCGTCCGCGCCTCCGGCTCTATAAAAACACTCTAGGGCGCGCTGTGTCGGCACGCGTCCTAACCAGCGAGAGCCCTAAATTCGGACTTTCGCAGGCTAATCTATCGTATACATAATATTCTATACGATGGATAAGTGTACAGCCGCCATTAGATATATCGGAGCGTCCGAGGCGTGCAAAATATCTGAACAAGCACTCTAACGCCTTGACAATAGAAGCGTGTTCAGATATTTGTGAACACCTCGGACGCTCCGATATATCTGATGACGACTGTACTATTTGATAGAATTTTGTATTAGAGCTAATTTAACCTTTCCTATGCCTCAGTCCAAAATGATCTTTAAATTGTAAATTAAAGTTGCAACAGTTTGGAACAGACACAAACACTGCATACGAAAGATTAAATTAGTAGCATAGTGAACCCATTCAATATAAGGTATTATTAATATACTGCTCTGTAGAGCAAAACATAAGTATCTCAAAAACACAAGTTTGAAAGTCTAATTATCACCTATAAAATGAAAATTAAATGTTGCCATTCAATTTTATTTTGAGATACCAATCTTTTACTTAGCAAGACAATAAGTACTCGTAAGTTAGCATTGAAAATGAAACACAAAGTATGTCAAAATAATATAATTTATTTCATTATTAACAGATCCATCTTAAATTTAAACTGACTCTAATTAAAACTAAATTTGTCCTAAAAAAAACTAAAATAAAACTACTCATTAATGTTGTAAACGAACTTAATTGCTAATAACAGCTTCTCGAATGGGTCTAAATGTTTAACATATATCCTTCGCCTCCACACCGATTCCACCATCCACTCTTCAAAGTTATTTTTATTTTGCTTACATCTAAATAATTTCTTTAAATTTCGCCATTGGCATTCTATTCTCTGAGTGTGTGTCCCATCAGGTGCCACAAATTTATTAGTAGGGTCACTGTGATTGACCCTTCTGTGTATACCCATGTTCAGGAAGGCAGTTATACGCCCTCCTATAACATGCTTTTGAATTAGTGCCACCAATACTTCCCCAGACCTTTCATTGTCGGGACACACCTCCAGCCTCAAGTCAACGCTCCCATCCTCTATCATCCCGGTGACACAATGTCCTTCTATTTGGCGGCCCCAATTATATTTTCGCTTTCCAAACTTGGACTCATCAATTTGCACCACTTTGTTAGGGCCGCCAATCTTCCCTTCGCCTCTCTGGTGGGCCAACTCATAGACCGTGATAGCCTCCCGACAGTAATTAAACCAGTCAGTTATGGTACTGTCGGAGAGGACTGTCTCACGGTCTTCAGACGACAGCTCGTTCTTAGTTTGGTAGTATGTAAAATTTTGGGGAAACGTGTACATTATTTTGAAGATGAAAACTAATCACAGGCGGGCATTTTCAAACCAAGTCCCCTTGGCCCGAGACACTGGTTTGGTTCGGCAACCCACCGTCCGGCACCGAATTCTCCCCAGCTGACCAGCCTCGAAAGAAATGCTCATGGGCTTCTTGTGGTAGCTACACATTTTGCGCGTAGCCACCAACCCTCTCTCCTCAGCAACAAGTATGTCAATAATTTCAATTTTAAAGGCCAACTACTACACAATACTCAAATTTTAAGAAATTTACATAATGATCCATATAAAAATTAAACAAACTACCTATATCCTGATTTTAAATCCACTTGATCCAATACAAAAATCACCACATGTAAAATTACTATGACCATAAAATGTAACAAAAAATCTCTTTTTACCTGTGTCTAATTTGACCATATTCAGTCACAATTACATAAATAATTTAAATTATAAAGGCCCCTACTACACAAAACTGCTCAAATTTTAATAAATTTACATAACTAACTACCTATAAAACTGATTTGAAATCAACTACTTGATAATTTTTTTCTACATCTAACCAGAATCCAACAGAAAAATCACCACATGTAAAATGTACTAATGACAAAAAACACCATGCAAGGAACAAAATGTCCACAAAATGCATTAAGAATCTAATTTGGATGTAAATGTATTAATAATGACCATAACATGTAACGAAAAACACCACGCACGAAACAAAATGACTACAAAATGTAATAAGAATCGGATATTTACAATCTTCAAACAAAATGAAGGGAATTATGAATACAAATAAAGGATAAACTTACCTAAACTCCTCCGCGTAATAATGAACTCTCCTGCCCGATGACCCAGATGGTCCGGGATCCGGACCGGGCACGTTAGCAGGAACCTCATCATCATCTTCGTCCGAACTTCTGCTGCCTGCTACGATCCTAGGGTTAGGTATCCCGCGAGGGAAAACCACCCCACTAGGCCCAGCAACCGGCTCGTCCACGAAGGAAGACAAACGTAGGCGTAAGCGGCTCTAAAGAGTCCTACACTCGCGCACTACCAGGCGACACAACACCAAAAGAGGAGGCCGAAGCACTCGACTCTTCGGATTCGGAAGCATAGGGCTTCGGAGACGCCATGGTAGTCACAGGTTATCACAAATCACAGGAGTACGTAAAACGATCTCGACTGCAAGAGCACCTAACATTTAACAATGACTGAAGCGGACGCGGAGCGACAATAGACACAAAATGGCCTCACTTTGCGTTTCGTTTCAACAATGTAAAAATAAATGTCATTAAATGAAAGTACAAAAATACCATAGTATTAATCGAATGCTCTCCTTTGCGGTCAACATACATATACTCATGCTGATGTGGTGAATCAATGGGTATTAAAGATCCTTCAATGACTCCACCAATTCTTGGAATATTTGCAATTTCTTTAAATAAATGCGGGATAGCGTTGGAATTCTCCGGCCAGTGTACTTGTCTCCCAAACATTTCATTGACAATTGCAACCGTAACTTTTTTTATACAACGATAAATCCACCTTTGATACTCCATGATACCCCATCCAATGCAGTGTATTTTATAAATGTTCTACACAAATTTTACTAACACAAAACATTTCCTGAAATAAATAATCCGTGAGAATAGAAAAATAGATTTTTCCTTTAAATCTTCTTCTATATGCGAAATCATCAAGATCACTGTTCCTATCACTAGCGTCACTACTACTCTCATGGAGAGCCATTTTGAACTACGCGTATGTCAACCACTACATACTACAATTGTCACGTAACTCGAGACAGCTTCAACCACATGTCAAGATTCACCGATAATCTATTACAGACAGACAATCGGACTCTGATAACGTACATTCGGAAAGAAGGAGGGACTATCAAAGTACCAGGAGGGTACTTAGATATTGCCAACAGCTTACCAAGTGCCGGATAATACTTGACCAATTTAAGTAGTGACCTCCGATAGCGCGTATTTACTATGGCGATATAGGACTCAATTATACTGGACGGATGGTAAGTTATAGGAATTAGAGCAAGGTCAAATTACTTTCCCCACGTTTTTCCACGCTAGTTTCAAAGGACAAAACAGTACTTTCCGAGCTAGTGAGGGTTAAATGATATTGAAATATTTAAATGTTTCCTATAGGTTGTAACGTATAAAACGGGGAGGTTGTTGTGTTTGATGTATTATCGCATATAATGAGTACGAGTTTAAATTACCAGAGAATAAAGCGAAAAGTTACAACGAGTAGATAAGTGGCGATCTAGAAAATAAGGGGTGCCGGAATAGGCTCTCAGCAAAACACCAAACCTTTGAAGTAAAAGGTCCTCTTGTTGGATGCCTGGCTCTGTGAACCGGGAGGGTATATAATGACTAAGAAGGCCGAGTATCAGTTCATGCAATTTATTGCTTCCTACGTAAAATATCGATGGTACATGGGCACATGGCCTGTGAGCAGTATGGGTGGTCCACTGAGAAGTGGGCCGTGCCTAACCCGCTTATATATACGCGCGTCGTCAAACGGATCGCGACGACCTTGGCCAAAGTAACGTAAATTGGAGTACACTCACAACCGTCCGCAGCGAAGCTTCTTCCCCTGGATGGCGGCTGGCTGTGGTGGGACCACGTTAGAAGACCTCGGGATGGTCGGCGGACGCGACGGCGCCGGTCGACTCGCAGCGCGTGGTCCGTCACTGCATCCTACGGCAAATGTGGCTACTTCCTCAGCCTGCCATCGACGATCTCATGGCCCCGCGTTAAACACCTCGAGATCACGGCCCACGGGTCCGGCAGCCGCGCTCTACGGCGAGTACGGTGAAGTATGGACGCGTCACTCACACTGGATGCGGTTTCACTACCATGCCGGCGTGGGAATCGGCTGTTTAATTAGCCGGCTAGAAGTTTTAATAAAACGTTATAGCGGAGTAACCTTGCCGCGTGCCCCTACGTTGGTCTCTCTCCAGTCATCTGTCAAAGTTTTTAAAATACCTATCTAGAAACGACGTTTAAAATACCGATCTAGAAACGATCATCTTTTGTTGATTACAGGTAGGAAGTCAAATATCTGTCAAAGTCGATTTGTTAAAATACCGATCCAGAAACGACGTTTAAAATACCGATCTAGAAACGATCATCTTTTGTTGACTACAGGTAGGAAGTTCAGATCTAGAAACGATCCGAAGGATTGAGAAACGATCTGTTTAAATCTAAATTAACTAAAATACAATACAGTATTTAAAAGAATAAAGAGAAGTAACATATGTGACTAAAGCGGGTGATAGACGTACGAGCAAGTACGCGTACTTATGGCTCGACGAGCCACAAGCAAGATTTCAAACCGGTTGGATCGTAGACGACTTTGCGACGCGGTTTTAAAGTACGCGTAGGTACTTAAGGGGGTGATAGACGTACGAACTTAAAGTCTGCGGTTTTTAAGATCGCGAACTTACGTGGCTCGACGTCGGCGATACACGCGCCAACTTACTCATACTGTATCGCGATGTCGTCCACTGAAGAAGCTTTGTGTTATTTAGGAATTATATCGTATTACATTTCAAAAACTAAAAACAATAGACGAAGGCGAAAAATGTGGGTTAAGAACTGGCTTACAAAAAGAGAGCGTTTATCACATGTGAATTTAGTAAGAGAGTTACGTGAAGAGAAGGAAGATTTCCAGAATTATTTCAGAATGCCTGAGCCTGTGTATGAAGAACTTTTGTGTTTAGTCACACCAATTATAGCTAAACAGGATACTTGCATGAGAGAAGCTATTTCACCGCATGAACGTTTAAGTGCAACATTACGATTTTTGATAACTGGTGGAACATATACAGATGTAATGTATTCGTCAGCGATATCAAGACAGTCATTGGGGTACATAATTCCTGAGACATGTGACGCAATCTACTCTGCACTGAAAACATATTTGAAGGTTTGTATCATTTATTACATACTTTATAAATAAAATAACTCAGTACAAATAATCAGACTTTATTTTGCAATGGCACATTAACATTAATGCTTAACAAATAAATTTACTCTTTAACATATACAAATGTAACGTACTATTTTATTTATTTTTAGTTATTATTATTAAAGTTTAAATATTCAACCAGGGTGTCCGGGATACTAATAGTTTGCGAGTCTTGTGTCAAGTTAAATGCTTGTGTTTCTTGCAGCTGGACTGGAACAGCTGGCATGTGTATCAATGGTCTTTGGGGTACCTGGACTGGAACTGGATTATGTATACTTGTAGTGAATGTTAATTTTTCAAACCGTCCCAAAAAAATAACTTCATTGATGAGCTTTTCAGCTATGCCTTGTTGAATAGCAGTCATGTTGCGGAGTTTAACTGCGACATTTTTTCCTATAGCATCATATTCATCATCTGGGTTTTGTAATCTTTTACCTATTAACGATATTGTGTCTTCAATGGCGGCATTGCCGTGTCGCTTACGACGTGCAGATGAAGCAGCAGATGTTCCAGGTGTCGCAGGTGATGACACGTTGCAAATGGTACTCTGTAAATAAAAATGATATCATTTATACTGAATTATGGGTTTTTTTGTTACAGTTCCCGAGTTCAGAAGAAGAATGGCTAGCAATTGCTGAAGAGTTTGAGCGTACATGGCAATTTCCAAATTGTTTAGGAGCCGCCGATGGGAAACATGTAGCTATAGTCCCTCCTGCCGGAGCCGGCTCACTTTATTTTAATTATAAAGGGTATCACAGTATTGTACTTATGGGAATTGCAAATGCAAATTATGAATTTATTTATGTAGATATTGGAACAAATGGACGTATTTCTGATGGAGGTGTATTACAAAAAACTACATTCTTTCAAAGATTGAATTCCAAGCGCTTAAATCTTCCTAGCCCCAGAAAACCAAGCGGACATTCAGAAGAATTGCCTTATGTATTTATTGGCGACGAGGCTTTTGCTTTGAGGACAGATTTTATGAAACCGTACCCACAAAGGCAATCACAGGCTAGCTCAAGTAAGAGGATATACAATTATAGAGTATGCAGGGCTAGAAGAATTATAGAAAATGTTTTTGGAATTCTGGCGGCAAGATTCCACATTTTTCGATCGCCTATAAATACCAGTGTGCACAATATTAACAAAATAGTTTTGGCATGTTGTGTATTGCACAATTTTTTAAGGAAAAAATTAAGACAAGTTTACAGTCCACATCAGCACTTTGATAGTGAAAATCACGAAAATGGAACTATTGAGTTGGGGCTGAGACCACAAAATGGAGCATTACAGTCACTACAACAAACACATCGTCGTAACCCCACTCAAAATGCAAAAATTATCAGAGAAAAGTATGAAACCTACTTTAATACTAGTGGTGCAGTGTCATGGCAACAAAGAATGATATAATAATAGTATTTTTACCCGGGTATCATTTTCACTATGTTCAGCATCAAATGTATTTTCATTATCATTAGCTGTCTCCTGTTCGCTGCTGTCTATATTGTCAGTTGATTGTTCACCTGTAATTAAATAAAAACCCTCTAAATTTACTTTTGGTTTTAATGTTCAACATCACAATGTCATTATTGTAATTAAACAAAGTGCTATAAAAGGTACTCTATTTTAGGTACCTACCTAATTTAGGCACAGGCATAACAAAGAATACGCACGTATAATATAATAGTGTATAGAGAAATTCTTTAATAAATAATTAAACTTACCTTGGCCTTGATCTTTGAGAAATTCAAGCTGACTGTAATACCATAATTTTGGCACGTATACCTGGTCAGTTCCTGAACCTGTCTTCTTGCTATCTTGCACTTTTTTATGTTCTTTTCGGAACCCAGCCCTTAATGAATTAATTTTTTTCTTGACGTTCTCAATCGTAGCATCTCTTTCTACCTTCCGTATAATTTCTAATAAATTATTGTATGCTTGAAGCTTCAAATTTTTGTCTTTGTAGTCGTTGCTTCTAATTTTCCAAAGACAAGGGTTATTTCGGAAAGCTTCTATAAATTCGGTTAGCAGTTCATGCGAATAAGTTCGAAAATCACACATTTTGAGAAATTTCTGAATCAAAATTAACAAAAATTGCAATTTAAACAAGCGTGCGCGTCCACGGACTGGCGAAACAAAATGGCGGCTCGCGGCTCGCAGTGCTGCCACACGTACGAGCCAAGACGAGCTACGAGTAAGATTTCAAACCGGTTGGATCGCCGACGAACTTACTCGGCGGTTTTAAAGTACGCGTACTTACGGTGACACACGAGCGAAAAAGGTCGTCGAGCCATAAGTACGCGTACTTGCTCGCCCGTCTATCACCCACTTTACGGTGACACACAATCGAAAAGGTCGTCGAGCCATAAGTACGCCTACCTACTTGTTCGTACGTCTATGACCCGTTTTAAGAATGTCGCACTCCAAAATCAGTCACAAAAATGTTTTATTTTTTTAAGTACACATACCTTAGTCATCTTCACTGACATGGAATATGCAATGGCTCTATGTGATGGCCCCCAGTATCCCTGCAGCTCCGCGCGCGCTTAAACACATGCCGCCCAACTTTTTCAAGCATGTGTCGGTCCCCCTTTATTTCATCGAATGCCGCCCTTATGCGTGCTTCCAGCTCCTGCACGTTTTGAATTCTGGCTTCACCTGCATACACCCGCCTTTTTACGTCGCCCCACAAGTAAAAGTCCATGGGTGTGAAATCGGGAGACCTCGGCGGCCAAGAGACGAGTGTACTGCCCCGGCCTATCGAATTGTTCGCCCCAAATCTCTTGTTTATGTAGTCCCGAACCGCCCGTGTGTAGTGTGCAGGTTCCCCATCATGCATGGAAGTTATGCCTTCAGCCCCATTTTCAGTCAGCGCTAGCTGGGCCTCTAATTCGCCTCTTAGAACTTCTAAATAGCCTAGAATGCCTGCCCACACATTCCGTCTAAATCGGTGTTGGAAGTGCCTTTTCCTTCGCGCGTGTGGATTTTCCCTCGCATATACGTGTTCATTGCGACTATTTAGCATTCCGCCGCGTTGAAAAGTCGCTTCGTCAGTCCACAAGATGCGCCGCTCTCTATTTTCGAGCAGCCAGTTACAAAACGCCACCCTTGGCTGGTAATCTGCTTCAAGCAAGTCCTGTACCTTCGTGTATTTGTAGGAGTGAAAGCTACGTTGCCGTAATACATATCTAATCGTGCTCAGCGAAATGCCACCGGCATATTTACGTTGGCTGTCCGATGGGTTTTCCTGGAAATGCTCCACAACTTGCTGAGCAACCTCGATGTCTGCAGGACGGCCACGATCTGCGTTCCCGCCGGGATACGCTCCTTGCCGTCGATTCCATTCCCATTGTATTGCCCTAGCGAATAATTGCCCATAATTTCTCTCATAAATACGGCGGGCTTCCGGCTCCAGACCCAAATATTCCGAGGCAAAATCTCCTGGGAAATAAATTTCCTACTTACCGAAAAATTAACGTTAGGAAGGTATGAGTCACCGTTAATGGCCAATATTGCAGTTGCATCTACGCACTTTGCTTTTCAGCAATGAACACAGATTTTGCATATGGCTTGGGCGTTTGCTGTTCAAGCAGACAGCTTTTCCTAGATTTCTATTGTCGTGCGTGACGTAATTCCTACTGCGTCTTTGGTTATGGCGAGTTCCGTCCAAGTCGGTGTTGGAAGTGCCTTGTCCTTCGCGCGTGTGGATTTTCCCTCGCATATACGTGTTCATTGCGACTATTTAGCATTCCGCCGCGTTGAAAAGTCGCTTCGTCAGTCCACGAGATGCGCCGCTCTCTATTTTCGAGCAGCCAGTTACAAAACGCCACCCTTGGCTGGTAATCTGCTTCAAGCAAGTCCTGTACCTTCGTGTATTTGTAGGGGTGAAAGCTACGTTGCCGTAATACATATTTAATCGTGCTCAGCGAAATGCCACCGGCATATTTACGTTGGCTGTCCGATGGGTTTTCCTGGAAATGCTCCACAATTTGCTGAGCAACCTCGATGTCTGCAGGATGGCCACGATCTGCGTTCCCGCCGGGGTACGCTCCTTGCCGTCGATTCCATTCCCATTGTATTGCCCGCGACAAAGCCCTAAAGGCAGAGTGTGACATTAATGTCACACTCTGCCTTTTAGGGGCACTGGAGAATGTAATAAAAACAACCAGAAAAGTTAACAAATTATGACAAAACTAAATGTTGAGGGTAGAATTAGATTTTAGCTAAATAGACCTCAAGGGTGGGAACTAGATTTAATTTAGTGACTTTGAGCCGAAATTCACTTGCACTGGTATAAAAGAGTGCCACTTCCCTGCGCGGCGCTGAGGTGAGGTGCGCGTGGATCTTAATGTGACGTCACGGGCGTTGCAGGACGTCCAGCATTAGCAGGTTGATGGTTGGACTCCGGAGCCAATAGTGGTGATGGGTAAGGTAGGTCCCCTGCTCGGGGAAAACACTCACACACTCAATTTATTTGCTTAAATATAATCCATGTTAAATGGTTATGCTAGATTGTAATTTAAATTTACATTTCAAAATGCAATGCACGAAGCTTCTAGAATCCCGCGCGCGAACAGTTAGTGTCGCGGCGTCAGGGCAAATGAAAATGAGACAAAGGCTAAGAGCGCTCCTCGCGTCCCCCGCGCCCCTGCATGACGACATCACTCCCGCGCTCGGTAATAGTGCCTGCGCCAAGAGGGCAGCAATAATTTACCTGTGTGAACTTATTACTATTCTGTAAGGATCTGTGGTATTTTAGTACAACCTAGTACAGAATTGCTTACTCCAGGAGCGTTTTAACGCTAGCGTTACACGAATAATTGCCCATAATTTCTCTCATAAATACGGCGGGCTTCCGGCTCCAGACCCAAATATTCCGAGGCAAAATCTCCTGGGAAATAAATTTCCTACTTACCGAAACATTCACGTTAGGAAGGTATGAGTCACCGTTAATGGCCAATATTGCAGTTGCATCTACGCACTTTGCTTTTCATCAATGAACACAGATTTTGCATATGGCTTGGGCGTTTGCTGTTCAAGTTGACAGCTTTTCCTAGATTTCTATTGTCGTGCGTGACGTAATTCCTACTGCGTCTTTGGTTATGGCGAGTTTCGTCTAAATCGGTGTTGGAAGTGCCTTGTCCTTCGCGCGTGTGGATTTTCCCTCGCATATACGTATATGCGAGGGAGAATCCATGAACACGTGTTCATTGCGACTATTTAGCATTCCGCCGCGTTGAAAAGTCGCTTCGTCAGTCCACGAGATGCACCGCTCTCTATTTTCGAGCAGCCAGTTACAAAACGCCACCCTTGGCTGGTAATCTGCTTCAAGCAAGTCCTTGTAGTGTGTGAACTATACGTTACCCACACTTATGCTTAGCATGTTAGTATATAAGGCGCTGTACGCATTATTTATCATTCATTATATTGGACTTCAAGCTAACAGTTGTTTCCTTTACGCCCAACATCACATCCTGTACCTTCGTGTATTTGTAGGGGTAAAAGCTACGTTGCCGTAATACATATTTAATCGTGCTCAGCGAAATGCAACCGGCATATTTACGTTGGCTGTCCGATGGGTTTTCCTGGAAATGCTACACAATTTGCTGAGCAACCTCGATGTCTGCAGGACGGCCAAGATCTGCGTTCCCGCCGGGGTACGCTCCTTGCCGTCGATTCCATTCCCATTGTTTTGCCCAGCGAATAATTGTCTATAATTTCTCTCATAAATACGGCGGGCTTCCGGCTCCAGACCAAAATATTCCGAGGCAAAATCTCCTGGGAAATAAATTTCCTACTTACCGAAACATTCACGTTAGGAAGGTATGAGTCACCGTTAATGGCCAATATTGCAGTTGCATCTACGCACTTTGCTTTTCATCAATGAACACAGATTTTGCATATGGCTTGGGCGTTTGCTGTTCAAGCAGACAGCTTTTCCTAGATTTCTATTGTCGTGCGTGACGTAATTCCTACTGCGTCTTTGGTTATGGCGAGCGTGGCAGCAACGGCGAGCTATTTTAATCCTAGATTAACTATAGATCTTATAGTATTCTTTCGTGGATGTGGTATTTTATATATAACTCTTTAAATAATATTATAAATCTTAAAGAGATATAAGTAGCAAATAAGAGCTATGTAGGTAGGAATATATTATAATAGGCATGAGACACCAGAGGTAGTAAGGTGATGGAGCTAGTTGGGGTATATCGTCTATGATTATAAAGGTAAGGTGGGATAAGCCTGGCCCGCCAAACACGCCACATCACGACTCGGTCCCTTCCCGCTTGATTTTTCGTACGATCAGGGACTCGTTGGATTTGTCACAGCAAGACAAACTTACAAATTGAAATGTCCCACCAATAGGTGGCGAGTAGTTTTTTTGGCATAAATTGCCAAAGTTTGTGTGCTCCTTGAGCGTAAATGAGTCAAAATTGTTGTTTTTGTTTTTGTATAAGGAACAAATTGGTAATAGTGTTTGAGGTTTTTTTTTAAATTTTTACTCGCCCATAATCGCGTTCGCCCAATTCGTTCGTCGATGCACTTTCAAATGTATATATTCACCGTATATCGTGACTCGTGTTACTCGTACGAGTAAGAAGAAAAAAACAACAACCTCACTGAGATTTTTTTTTTAAATTTAAATTTATTCTCAAAAAAAAAGTTTTGTACAATTACATTCTAATCTTAAATTCGCCAAACATTAAGTTTAACGGCGACTGCACACTCACTTTTTGTATTTGTACATATTAGTTAGGTACATATTTTTATTTAAAGTTGTTAGGTCGAAATGACGCGAAAACACGCTGTGCAGACGGCAGCCTCGTCTCTTCAATTTCTGCAACAATAGAATTCGATATTCATGATCGAACACAGACTTGATGGAATTTCAATGTCTTGGCTGGGAATATAATTTAAAGGCGGATTCACTTACCTGATCTATCGCATCTGTTCCGCATCATTCAATTCATTGACGTGCCTCAGCTCTCCTTTTACAGCACGCAATCTCATCTGGCAATAGAAGCAAATACTGCCATTTTCTCCTCGCGTACATTGAATCACTTCGACTTCAACTTGCTTCACCCGAATCTCCAACTGATTCTTTCGGGCAATAAGTTCGTCCAAATCTCTCTCCATGGTACTCGTCAACTCGGCTGACCGTGTAAGATTGAAAGTTTGCATGAGTAATCCCATATTTCAATGAATGCAGCGTAAGGGTCGGTATAAAGAGCACTACGTCTACTAACCTGGGAGAAGTTTTCCCTTCTTAAGTTTGGTGAAACTTGAGGCTGTGGGAACTGTCTCCATTCAAACTTAAATTTCTCTGGATAAGGAGGTGGACAATCTGCGGGCACTATAATTATCGCACGTAAAATTTCCTTCGAAATTTCCATTTTCACAACTGACTTGTAACTTTGAATCGACGCTATTCTAAAACGGTTCGCCCGATCTCGAGTCATTCTTTTGTTTTCGAATTCTAAATTAAAGTTAGGTCGAAATGACGCGAAAACACGCTGTGCAGACTGCAGCCTTGTCTCTTTGATTTCTGCAACAGTAGAATTCGATATTCATTATCGAACAAAGACTTGATGGAATTTCAATGTCGTGGCTGGGAATATAATTTAAAGGCGGATTCACTTACCTGATCTATCGCATCAGTTCCGCGTCATTCAATTCATTGACGTGCCTCAGCTCTCCTTTTACAGCACGCAATCTCATCTGGCAATAGAGGCAAATACTGCCATTTTCTCCTCGCGTACATTGAATCACTTCGACTTCAACTTGCTCCACCCGAATCTCCAACTGATTCTTTCGGGCAATAAGTTCGTCCAAATCTCTCTCCATGGTAATCGTCAACTCGGCTGACCGTGTAAGATTGAAAGTTCGCATGAGTAATCCTTTCCGTGCGCCTCTGATATGCTCTGCACTGGACGCAACCTCGTCTCTTGTATCGGTTTACGCGTTTGCCCTATCCGTGCGGGCCTCTTCTTCATGCGCAGGGAATACCAGTCGTGGCCTAAATTGGCAGCAGGTCTAATCACCTGCACATACAGACTTTCCAATGATAGATTGTATCTGAATTGCCTGTGATTTAGCCTTCTTTGTGGTCCGTCATGTCATTTTAATATAATATAGCTGTCTCGAATGCTACAGTTGATCAGACGCCTAAAAACTTCAATGTACCACTTAAGTCCCCTCTTGCGTTCCAATAAATACATGGAGGCTTCTGATCTTTCAGATCTACGCCCCCATGAATCAAAGGAAAGTGTTATAAGTGGAAAATCCCTGGTTTTCTTTTCATCACAACACATGCAAGCATATACTTGCACATATAAAAATGTATAAAAAAATAAAATGTTATGTCTTCCTCGATGACTTTTCTTATTGACAAAATTCTGTGTTTAGTCACGTATTTGCTGAATTTAAGGATATATTTTGTGTCTTTCGATAGACCTGCAAATTTGTTGCACATATTGCGCAGTAAATGATTGCGGTATTCCACTTTCTCTACTTCGTAGATTTTGTAAGGCCTTGCAAGTAAAATTTTGGAATAGGTATTTTAATCCCCATCTGAAATTAGCCTTCCATATATAAGGTTGTGCATATGAATGCTGCTTTTGAAGCCTTCTACTAAAATCTCCGACTTAATTCCCGTAGAAGGCCCTAAAAGTAACGCAAACAATACCAATATCAGGTTACAGTCGTTATATTATTATGTAAGTACTTACTTAAATTTAGGAGGGATAAAATGACTGTAATATTTACCCGAGTAATTTTTGAAACAAGTATTTTCATTTGCACCCAGTTTTTTTTCTCTGTGCTACTGAGCTAATAGAGCAATACTTGTTTTTGATGGCTAGATACAAAATTTTATCTGTTCGCTTGCCTATTATAGCAGCTGCGCCAGATAATGCTGAATATTTTTTTCTGCACGGTCTTTTGAGTAGCATCCATCGGCTATCACATATATGATATCAATACTATCCGAATTTACTCTGCCCTCTTTTATGGCTAGACTTGGCTCCTCTTCAGCTGCCTCGCTAAAGGCTACCATACATGGAAAGGCCGTTCGGATCAGGCAAAACTGATTCAGTTTGGCCTAACCGGATCGAGCGGCCATACATGGCGAAATCCACTCAGTTCTGCTGTAACGTTTGAACTGTTAGGACGTGTGTGGCGAGTGCGGCAGCGGACGTGTTTAGCTATGGATGAAGCAGAATTATTGTGTTACGCTGCCATAGCGTTACTAGCTATAAAAAAAAGAAAAAAGAGGTCAATGTGGAGTAAAGAATGGCTTCAAAAAAGAAACCAATATTCCCATACGAACCTTTTAGAGGAACTGAGATTGTGTCCGAGGGATTGGTTTAACTACCTACGTATGACCGAAGTTGTGTATTTAAATTTATTGAAGTTAGTAACACCTATGATAGAAAAGAGAAGCACAAACATACACTAAGATTTTTGGCTACTGGGAGGACTACGAAGACCTAAAATATTCTACGCTCATATCACCCCAAGCACTGGGCAGAATAATTCCAGAGACTTGCGCTGCAATATTGGATGCACTAAAGGATAAGGTAAGAAGTAAAAACAATTGTATAATTTTTTATATTTATTAATACAAAAATTAAGAAATTAGACAGTATTTACGTCGGACACCTCCTCGGAAAACTAGAAATTTTGTGTCTGCTCCGGTTGTACACTAAAAATAAGTTGATTTGCGGTACCACTAACCACATTTTGAGCTCTATTGGCTAGTGTCCTGTGAACAGACGTCACAGGCGTACTTAAGTTTTGCTGTTGGAAGTATGAATTAGTTGGTGAATATTCGATTCGATAAATGGCTGGCCTTGGCTAATATTTTGATTTTGCGGAGTGCTGTAAATCTAGATCCAATCTACAAAACTTCGTAAGGTTGTTTCAAAGTTGGGCTTCGAACAACGTATCCGAAATTATTTTTTCTGCAAATATTTTTTGTTGTGTTTCGAAAGTACGCAGTTTTGCCGCAAACACTTTCCCAATCGCATCATATTCATCTTGTCGAATACTTGACAACCTATTTTCAATTACATGAAGTAATCCATCCGTAGAGTTGCTAGACTGTTTCCTTTTAAAACTTTTACTCGTGGAACTAGTAGCAGTAGTAGCAGTGGACATTGGTGTTCCTGGAGAATAGTCTGGAATTTCGTCTGTAGAAGTAGTATCCTAAAACAATAGAAATAAGTAAATAAATTTCAACGTATTAGTTATTTTTTTCAGTTTCCACAAGACGAACAAGACTGGCTGAATATAGCAAGAGGTTTCGAGCAGAGATGGAACTTTCCTCACTGTTTGGGGGCAACAGACAGAAAACATGTGGCTATCAAACCTCCCCCTGGCGCTGGCTCTTATTTTCGCAACTACAAGGGGTTTGACAGTCAAGTTTTGCTAGGAATTGCTAACTCCAACTACGAATTTATTTATTTTTCTTATGGAATCAATGGCCGCGTATCAGATGGGGGAGTATTTCAGTACAGTGACATCTATAGAAAATTGCATGAGAAGACTAAAACTGCCGAACCCATCTGAAGTAAATGGATGCGTATTGCCTTACGTTTTTATTGGAGATGAAGCTTTTTCTTTGACTCCAGAATTTATGAAGCCATTCAGACAGAACTTACTGAATGTGGAAAGACGTATTTATAATTACAGACTTTCACGTGCCAGGCGCATAATTGAAAATGTATTCGGGATATTGGTAAACAGATTCAAAGTGCTGGAAAGTAAAATTATAGTTGATATTGAAAACAATAAACCAATTAATATTAAATTGCAACGGTTAACACTCACGTATTTTTATCACAATAGGCGTGACATGTTTCGTCTGCGTCGGGCAGACCTCGTCGGACAGATAGAGTGGTGTTATCACCTTCGCGGCTAGGACATCACTGCCCCAGTCCGCCGTAGGTACCGGCTCGGGCGCGACGAAGCGGGAGCGGGGTGATCCGCGCAATCCGGCGCCGTTGTTGCGGGAGTCTGAATTGTCGGATCGTCTGACGGGATCAACGACAAGCACACCGAACTAACCGTGTCCACTAAATCGTCACCAAACACATTCACGTTCCCTCTAGGAAGCACTGGTTTCCAAGCCGGTGGCAGAGTCCAACCTCCATCGCGGTTGAAATTAGGGCGACGTCCGATTTCAATGGCCTCACGGATCTTGCGTGGCACATAACATTTTTCCCGTGCCAACACCTTCACTTTATCGAACCGAATGAAATGCGTCGCGTCCGTACCGCAAGTATGTTCCGCCACCGCCGAATTCCTTACGTCCTGATTTTTCACGCTACGAATATGCTCTGATAATCTCGTAGACACGTTCCGTCCCGTTTCCCCCACATACGACCTACCGCAGTCGCAAGGGATTTCATACACCCCCGGGTTGCCAAGAGGGTCCTGGTCCTTAGGAGAACGCAGCAGCTTCCTCACTTTGATATGTGGACGAAAAATAGACCTAATGCTGTACCTACGGCGTAATAGGCGACCAATTTTGTCCGTCACTCCCTTGATAAAAGGCAGGTATGCAGGCGCTCTCTCTATAGTATGCGACCGCTGTATACTGCTGGTACTCGCCGCGCGCTGACTCCGTCTCCAACCATACCCATTCCTTTCCAACACCTGTCTCACGTGACGTAACTCGTCCTGTATGTACTGCGGGTCGCACAGCCGCAGCGCCCGGTTGATAAGTGCACGCGGCACAGAAGACAGATGCGCAGGGTGATGGTGTGAGTCAGCTTGTAGATAACGGTCTGTGTGTGTGGCCTTCCGATACACTCTATGAGTCACACGTCCTCCCTGGACCCGCTGCACTAAGACATCTAGGAACGGGAGAGCTCCGTTACACTCTTTCTCAATGGTAAATTGTATTTTGGCGTGCACCCCGTTGAGATAATTTAGAAGCGGTTCCACGTCCTTTTCTGACACCACAGCAAACACATCATCCACATACCGCCACCAGCGTTTCGGTTTATAAGGACAAGCCTCCAGTGCTTTCTGTTCAAAATCCTCAATGAAAATATTGGCCACCACCGGCGCTATAGGAGAACCCATTGCCACACCCTCTATCTGAAGATAGTAATCTCCACGCCACACGAAATAGCCACTGGTCAAGCAGAACTCGATTAGGCCCATGTACTGGTCAGGTAAGTCACTATTAACCACGATCCGTCTGATTATTTCAATGGTTTCACCCACCGGTACATTAGTAAAAAGTGAGGCCACATCAAAACTCACCATTAATTCGTCGTCGCGCAAAACTACATCTTCCAGCAGCTGGACAAAGTGTATAGAGTCCCTTACGTAACTAGACGTATTTCCGGTGAAAGGTTGCAAGGAATCCGCCATCAGACGAGAAGCCTTATACGTCGGGGAATCTATTTGGCTCACAATGGGTCTCAGGGGCCAGTCCTTCTTGTGGACTTTAGGCAACCCGTAGATCTTTGGCGTAGTGGGATTTAACTGACGCAACTTGTTAGTCTGGGTTACGACTGGTAGCCCACCGACAATTTTATTAAGCCTAGTAGTCACACGAGCGGTAGGATTATACGGTACTTTCCTATACGTCCCTGGATCACTAACCAGCTGTGTAACCTTGTGTTCGTAGGCATCCCTGTCCACAACTACCGTCGCATTGCCCTTATCCGCTGGTAACACTAGAATGTCAGGGTTTCTGCGTAGCGCCGAGAGCGCCAATCTCTCATGCTTACTAATATTGGGCTTAGGAAGTTTGCTTCTCCGTAACAACGACGAGACATCCTGCCTAAGGCATTCAGCTTCTGTGTGTGGCACCCTATTGCGCACAATCGCATCCTCTATACTAGTGACAATCGATTCCACGGGGAGAGAAGACGGGGTCACAGCATAATTCAAACCTTTAAAATAAACCAATTGTTTAAACATAATTATTAAACGGGTCTAACGCGAATTAACTTGTTTACCTTATTTACCGACGTTTCGACACAGGTTTCACTGGTCATGGTCGCGGCTGACTGATAATTCAATTATGTTATGTTGTTATTATAATTTAATTATGTTTAAATATGTGTTCAAATCGCGAAAGTTTTAAATGTTATATAATAAACCAATTGTGTTAGCTTGCTGTGCCTTACACAATTATCTGCGACGCTTAACTCCTAGCACTTATTCTCCTCCTGAAAGTTACGATGCACAGTGGATCGAAATGATAAAAAAATGGACATTCGCATTTTTTTCCAAAAATCCTATTTTAAAAAATGCTCTTCGGTTGAAAATGATATGAGAAATAAAAAATGTTATATAAAATTTTTCAAAATGAGGCAGAAAAATATAAAATGTGTTTTTTTTTTGTATGAAACTGAAAAATAGGTATCTTATTGTAAGAAAACCGTAACCGATCCCGCTTTTAAACCTTTAGGATGTCATTGTCCTACTTTAGAACAGTAGAAAATAGTAAAAACCTTATAGATAAATACAAGTTTTTACAAGGAAATGGTTAAAAATTACATTGAAATCGAAACATTTATTGCGATGTTTTTAGTAACTATGATAGATAGTAACAAAAAGTTAAAATGTACCACCACCTCCTTCTACACTTTCAAACATTTCTATATTTTCAGCGTCATCAGTGCTTATGTTTTCTATTATTAATAATTCCAAAGCTTTAGAAGAGAGGGTCTTTTTAGTCGCTTTACTTAGCGGTGGCCTCAAAAAAGACAATCTTGGATCAGATGACACCAAAAAATTGTGCAATAAGTCTTCGTTTGTTTTTGTTCGGCTACATTTTCTAGAATGATGCTCCCTCACATTGCGAAAATCTTTATTTCGTGCTTCTGATGCTTCTTCTGACATCTTTCCGATGGGCAGCATACCAAAATGTTCAATTATGTCAGCCCCGTGAATTAATAGCTTGTGGACACTGGGTGGCATATAATACAGGGTGTCTAGCGGCAGATTTATAATTTCAATATTGAATAAAAAACGTATTATTCAGTATATATCTTTATTAATCCACAGTTAAAGAAATGATGCGGATTTCATTTTTTTTAATAATGTTATCCAAATGTCTTCCATCGAGTTGCCGACATTGGTCGAAGCGAAGCCTCGTGTTTCTCGCCATGACGGATGTTTTCTTTTAGGGCCACGACAGTACGCGGATTGTTATTGTAAACTCTCTCTTTGAGATAGCCCCATAAGAAAAAATCCATTGGGGTCAAATCAGGCGACCTCGGTGGCCATAGGATGTCTCCCAACCGACTGATCAGTTTTCCAGGGAAAGCTTGTCGCAGCAAATTCATTGAAATTCTAGCCGTATGTGGGGTCGCCCCATCCTGTTGGAACCACGTGTGCGACGAGAACGATGGATGAGCTCGCAAATTCGGTATGAAGAACTCCGTAATCATTCTTGCATAATTGTCGCTGTTGACATTCGTCGCTTGTCCCCGAGCATTTTCGAAAAAAAAGGTCCGATAATCCCATTCGTTGACAAAGCACACCACACAGTTACTCTGGGGCAATGCAGCGGTTTCTGATGTTTGATTCGTGGATTCTGTGTTTTTGGAGACCAGTAACGACAGTTTTGTTTATTAACATGGCCGTTTAAGTGGAAATGAGCCTCGTCACTCCAAAAAATCGAATTCACGGTGCGAAACCTTTGCAACATTATTTCACTAAACTGTTTGCGTAACACAAAGTCATTTTCCTTCAATTCTTGGACGATTTGGATTTTAAACGCATGGAACTTTAAATCTTTTTTCAAAATTTCATGGACAGCTGCTCTAACAAGTCCCAATGAGGCTGCCCTTTTGCGTATCGAAAGTCGGGGATTTTCACGTAAACTTCTTTTAACGAGGTCAATGTTTGCGGGGGTCCTTGAAGTCCGGATAGGCCCTGGGCGTGGTCTGTTCATAGCAGAAGCAGTTGCACGGAACTTATCCACCCAAGAACGAATTAAATTCACGCTTGGTCCATCACTCAATCGTCGAATATTGAAGTGTGCACAAAACCGTCGACGAGCGATAACTTAAGATTCACCGCCTTTAAAGAACGACTCGATAAGGAACGCACGATGCACTTCTGACCACTGAGGCATTGTGGTTAACAAATCCGCACAATCGGTGGTTCGAATGACGTGACTGACATTTCGCACTGTTTTTTACTTTTTAAAATAATCGAATTAAAAAACATAAATTTGCGGCCAGACACCCTGTACCACTCGTATAATTCCTTACTCGTACACAAGGTTGCGGTTTCATGACAATATTCGCAAAATTTGTTGATGTTTACACGTTGTCCAGACGCAATCACTTGCAAAATTGTGTGAAAACATTATATTGACATCAACTTTCGTAATTCGTGCTGTTATTGTAGAGTTGGCGAAGAATTTTCTTGCAGTGTTGCCGTCATTCGTTGTTCCAGCTCCTTGCTTGACGATGTCGATTAATAATCCTAGTTCTGATTTAAATTCGTCTTGAATTCGTTTTTAGCTTGTTCTTTTAAAATCTTGTTTTCCTTGGTAGCAGTCCGTTTCTTAAACTCCAATCTGTAAGCTAAAAAATAATAAATTAGTATAAAACAAAATAAATAAAAAAACAATTAAATATTGTGACAAAAACATAAATAAATTACCTATATGAAGTATATATTCCATGCATCTTATCCAAGCATGTAGTGATGACAATCCATATTGGTACACTTCCTCGTGAATAACTTTGCTACTTAGTTTTTCGAGTTTATTTACTTCAGTTGGCTTAGCATGGCAAATATCGCAGGAGGCTGTTGAAGTTCCCGATAAATATGAGGATATTTTACCATCTATCATCGTCATATGAAGTTCGTGTTCTACTTTTGTGTTAAATTCGACGATTTCTGTGCAATTGAGGGCATTAATCTCAGCTTTTATTTCAGATTCCTGATTTTTTACTGTAACTTGTGTTTCTTTCACAAACTGGAACAAAATCGGGCGACATAAATGAGTTGAGGAGGGTTTGTCATTATCCCATATGGTTTCGCCGTCACAAGTCAGTTTCAATGGTACCAGGCTAGCCATAAAAATGCTCGATTCATCGAATACGTTTTCTGATGTCATTTTATAGTTACTCTGTCCAGAAGCTCCATCAAAGCCCCATTTGCTTTGTAGCTTTAATGTTTGGCCTTCAAATTCACCTCCAATCGCCTTTAAAAGTCTTTTTGCTGTCAAATCTAATAAGGCCTGTAGTTTTATTCTAGCACCATTTTCAGTAAAGTAAAGTAAAGTAAAAGTTGTTTACCAGTTATTACCATATTCTCTTTTGAAGGATAGCACTCCTCTTTTGCTTGCTGGATAGCGTAATATGAAGGATATAAATTAACTCCTTGGTCACTTGCTGTATCGCGTAAAGTAATATACTGCAACTTTGAAAGTTTTAGAGAAGTCATAAGGGCTAGAGCCTTTGATGGAGACATTAACTTGTCTATTTTATTATTTTGTATGCAACGGTTTACTTTATCTATATCTTCCGGATGATTCAGTAAATGATCAATAATTTTGCTTATGTCTACATTTCCACTGTGCTTTAATCCACGAGAAGTAGCTGCACTCAATTCCTCGGGTGATAAGGATTTGTTTATCCGCTCTAATCGTCTTTTTTTTTTGTCTCGAAGAAAGGTCTTCAAAGGGTTTGCGAGAACTTGAGGGTGTCGAATATTGAAATGTAAGTTCTTTGGTGGTTTCTGCTGGTTCAATATTTACAGTATTCGTTTCATGCTCTTGAAAATCGAATCCTTGAGCCAAACTTTCGTTTGGCCACACTATGGCTATGTTAAGCCAGTTACTGTGAGTCTTCAAAAAATTATCAAGTGTTCGATTAGAATCTTTCCATTTTTTATGTACCTTCGAGCAAAACCTTTGGCAAAACTTCGAAAAGTTGGATGTATCTTCTTCTCGAAAATTTATATTTTGTTTTAAATATTCACGTAACTTTGCACTATCACTTAGAGATCCTAAATTTTTTAATGCTTTAGAGATTTACGATAGTTCTAGGGCGGGGTAGCGAGGTTAAATGAGAACACTGAATTTCTTGACTTGATTATATTAAATATTAAAGTTGTCACATGAATGGTGGTTAGAGAGAGACTGACTTACATCGGGGGCCCGCACCGTACCAGCGGGCGTTGCCTAGTCAGCTAATATCACGGTGCACGCGCACTTGGATATGAGCTGACTTGGCTAAATGTCCCTATATTACCTCCCCCCTTGTAGGGAAACAAAAAAAATAAGAATATCATAAAATTATAATGGTCTCTCTTGTGGGACCCGTCCTTACTCTGCTCGTGTGACTCTAGCCTTACATTGTTATGGCTAATCAGGGTATGTTATCAAATGTCGCGGTAGACGCGAGTTTCGCTGACATAGCGCGACGCGCGTCCACCGACCTTCACACGATAAACACAATACAGTTATATGATGCTAACATAATGATTGAATGAGATTAAATTTAGTTATGTATAAAATATATAATATGTTCTTATATTATTTTAGTAGCCGGCAAACAACTTGACCCAGAGTCGGCATGGTGGGGGAAAGTTTGCGCATCGTACAATTACGTGCAAAAAAATGGTTAACTTTATATTTATTGCAAATTATATAATTTACACAAATTTTCTCTGTTATCTTGTTTGACATACCCGGGTCAATATGGTAGGTATGGTAGGAATAGGTCGACAATATAACTCAGTCTTCACCTTAGGGATACAGGGGCGGTGACTAAGGAACGTAGCGCGAGGCATATATCGTCATTGCCCTGCCGCCCCCATACACGTAAGGCGAGGACTGACTTATCTTGTCTTATTTACAGTACAGTGGACGCAGTGCAGTGACGAAATGGGACTGTGGATGGCGTAATCCTAATTATAATATGCATTATGTATGTTAAATAAAACAGAAATAAATGAAAAAACGTACTTTTAAGTTTCTTGGCAAAAAAGTACATAGCTTTTACCTATGTACAACACAAAAAGGTACAAATTAAGGTAAAAATGATATTCCTTCCATTAGCCCAGAGCTGGTACTAGGTCCTGGCATCGAAGGATCGGTCCTGTTCATTGCTTCATCATCATCATCATCACTGTCGTCTTTGTCTTCATCATCGTCACTGTCATCATCTGAGTCACTGTCATCATCGGCATATATGACAAACTGGTCAGTGACTGCATCTATCACATGGTCATTTTTCATATACTCCTTTTCAAGCTCTTTGACCTTTTGGCATAATTTTTGCCACTCGCTTTCACCCATTAACCCAACTTTCTCCTTCACAAGCTCCATGACTTTGTTTATATTCCAGCTTACGTTTTTACTGCTAACATACCCTTTAATGGCTGCCCAAGCCATCTCAATAGGGTTGAGGTCGGGGTGGTAAGGAGGTAGGCGAAGGACTGTATGGTTATATTCTGCCAATACTTTATCGATGCTATACTTCTTGTTTGCTTCTTTATGGGCTTTTATTAAATCATACAGTCGGGGTTTCAGCATTTTATCATCATAAGGAATGCCTTTTTCCTGGAGCCATTTTTGCATTATAGGTTTGTTCGTGTTTGTAGTTGGGGCAGGATCACATTGCTTATTGTGGTAAGATGCGTTATCAACTACCACAACTGAATTTGGAGGTAGGTTTGGGATTAGTTGACTACGCATCCATTTCTCGTAGTTAACGTAATTCATGTTGTCGTGGTAGTCTCCACTTTTCGTTCCAGCCTTAAACAAAAAAAGAGCATTCGGAACGAATCCTGCCTCTGATCCAGCGTGAACGATCACCACACGTTGTCCCTTTGAAATGGGTTTCTTCAAGCCCTGAGTCGATCCATCTGACCATGATTTGCCACTCGCATGAGATGAATCGACATAGGACTCATCCGTGTAGACGATCGGTCGTCCTTCTCGATGGTATTTAATTATTTGCTCCAAATATCCTATACGCAATGACCTAATATTACTTTTCTCAATAAGCAATCGTCTGTTGTTTTCGGTTCTTTTCCACCTGAACCCCAAGTCTTTAATAATCCTGCGTAAACTCCGTTCAGAGCCATTAAAACCTATGTCATCTGATAGTTTCTTACGGAGTTTTTCCGCGGTAGGGAATTCTTCATTTGTCCGATGATAATTATGGATGCATCTTCTTATTACATTCTGGTCGAAATTATCGATTCCGGTCACTTTCTTCTGTCCTGTTCTTTTTTTGCCAGGCGTTCGAAACACGGTGAGTAAATCGGAACCTTGGGCTTTTTTAACAATTCGCTTCACAGTGCTTACAGATGTCTTTGTAGCTTCGGCGGTATTTTTAAATGTTTCCAAATCGGTCTTTTCATGACTTTTCATAAAACAATACACATCGTACACCATTTTTCTAGCTTGTCTCTTTAACACAGTATTGCTTCGCTTCGGCATGGTTCGACTTTTATATTGTATTACGAATTACTTAACAACAATAAAATATAACATAAAAACGATAACAAATTATAACAAAAAAATTAACGAGTCACTTTTTAATGCACACAAGTGTATTCTGGAGACAGCGGGGCGTGAAAGCGGCGCGGGGCACAAACTTCAACTGACTGACCAATTGCGTGAGCGCCGCGGTCGCCCCTCCGTCGCGCCCCGCCCCGCACCACCAAATGCCCCTAAAATTCGGTTCTGCGCATGCAAGGTCATTGGTTCAAGTTGATTGCCGGCTACTGTACCGAAATAAGATCTAGATGCATCCTTTTTGTCGGCCAAGTTCTCCAAAATTATTGTCAACACCTCTTCTGAAATCCCTGCAGTGCTACCTTTTGCCTGAGATGCGGGTACAACTTCCTCTAATAAATACCTTTGAACTGCATATTACCATCTTCATCCATATAAATACTACTCAAATCAGCTGTCATTGAAATCCAAACCTGTCTCTTGTCATGCCTCTGGCTGTCTTCATAATCGCCTCGTGCAATCTCACCGGTTGGAGCTTCTCCGGAATCAAAAATGTATGATCGTCGGTAGTTGTAATTGAGGTTATGCAACAAACATTTGTCTTTGGATCTTCTGACTGTTTTACAGCAAATTCGAACTTCAATTTCTGCATAATTCTTTATTAGCTGTAGTAATGTTGTTTTATAATATGTTCTTGTATTATTTTACCGAAATAAAAACCCAATTGTGTTGCTCTGAAAAGAGTACATTTTTATTATAACTTTTATACCTAAACAATGTACGATGCATTTTGTATTTAACACTAAACTTAATTAAAACTCTTACCTGAAAAGAGAAACAACATTTAAAGCTAATATTCCACTCTTTTGTATATTTCTATGCTTTATGTATTTATTGGTTATAACTTCAATATCGCTCGTCATCAGCCTTTGACATTTGGTACCTCTACCAATCTGTCAGTTCAAACTCACGTCGCACAGATAATAAAATGAATAGAGGTGAATGTGAACTGAATGAAGGGATATGCTTCATTTACAAATATATTATGACGATTTTGCGAAATGCAATAAAAACATAATTAAAAATATAAGACAATGTTGTTTCGCTAAGTACCTATACCTTTGTACACTTCACTCCATTAATAAATTACTGGTTGTTGCTGCCTCGGTTGTGGTTGTTCCTTGTGTACAACCACGGCTGTTGGCTGCACCCGGGCCACGGCCTTTTGCAACCACGTTCGTGCACACTGTCTGCACTTTGCTTGCACGAAGTATGCGAGAAATAGCGTTAGAATTACTGTAATGATTATGAGCGCTAGTCCGAAATAATTCAGCTTGGCGTCCACCTGCCCGGTGACGCTATGGACCTCCGCGATTGCTATGTTGTTGTGTGCTAGCTCGTCTTTACTTTGTGCGTAGCCCATCTTTAAAATAAAATATTACGGCTTGTTACACTGATATAAAAATTATAGTCGTGTTGCGTACGAGCGAGTACAATAGATACAAGAAATTACAATAACCTATTCTTAACTTATAACAAAAATGGTGATACATCACTGTGTAAAATTTCATATCAGCATTAAGACAAATCAAAGTCCAAAGCATAACATCTGCTCTCAGCAATTCTTATTGCTATTTACAAGTAAGTATTTCAACATAATAACGTGCCAGATGCCAGTCAACCAGTACCGTGCGTTTATCGATATGCGATAATATCTTTTAAATGCAAAGTAAATTGGACTACAAATTAGGAAAGTATGTGTTTGTATATAAGCGAACGGGTAAAAAAAATTGTATATGTATATGTAAACCTATGTATAATCATCAATAAACCTGACTGGAGTCTTAACCACTCTGCCCCTTTTGGTGATGCGTGGTGGTTTAGTGCTCGCTTCGCTTTTGCCTCGCGCTGCAGTGGAGTCGCTTACCTTAGTACTGTCGTTACTACCGCTAACTATGTCGTCATTCCATATGTAAGCTGGTTCCAATCGGTCAATCGAGATACGAGCTTGCCTATTTGGAAATTGTATTAAAAATACTTTTCCGTCTCTACTTACCACTGTGAAAGGTCCCATATAGGGGGTGGTTGTAATGACTTTCTTACAGTGTCATCCCTGACGAAAACGTATTGACATGATGCTAATTCCTTATGAACGAATAAAATGCGGTTGTTACGTGGTCCTGTAGATACCGGTTTATACTGGGATATCGTTTCTCGAATTTTAACTACCAAATAAAATAAATAATAAAATAAATATAATAAATAAATATTACAGGACATTCTTACACAAATTGACTAAGTCCCGCAGTAAGCTCAATAAGGCTTGTGTTACGGGTACTCAGGCAACGATATATATAATATACAAATACATAGAAAACATCCATGACTCAGGAACAAATATCTGTGTTCATCACACAAATAAATGCCCTTACCGGGATTCGAACCCAGGACCATCGGCATAGCAGGCAGGGTCACTACCAACTAAGCCGGTCGTCTTAAATTACGTTAAATTACCTGGATCACTGGGTTCTGCAGGGCGCGTATCAAAGAAATCCCCAGGTAAACGTAGCGTACGCCCGAACAACATTTCCGCAGCACTTACGTCATTGTCGCTTCGTCCCGCTGCGCGCAGGCCCAGCATGACGGTTGGCAGTTCGTCCTCCCACGAGGTGTTGTTCATCCTGGCCATTAGTGCTGCCTTCAAACTCCTGTGCAATCGTTCGACCTTGGAATTGCTTTGCGGATGAAAAGGTGTGGTTCAAATTGACGCCCTTGATCTGTCGTGAGCTGCACTGGGCAACCGTAGCGCGCGATCCACCCGCTAAACACCGTCTTAGCCACCACCTCGGCCGTCATCTCTGCTATTGGGAAAGCTTCCGGCCAGTTAGTACGCCTATCTCATCATCATCATCGTTTTCAAAGGTACCTAACTCAGAGACAGTGTGTCGGGTGACTTTCGCCTTTTGGCAAGGTATGCATGCTCTGGCCCAGCGGCTTATATCTTTGTTCATGCTAGGCCAAAAGAACTTTCGACATACCATCTTCCGAGTAGTGCGTACTCCCGGATGACTGAGAACATGGACGTCGGGATCACGTCGGGGAAAACAGATCAATATTATTCACAAACTTTTCCATGACAGTATATTAGGAATATTATCAATGCTTTGTTTTCTAGTAACTAATTATTTGTTAAGTAAATCTTCATTTTATAGCTTATTGAATCCCCACTTAAACACTTACTCTGGGATTAACCCTTTATGGTAGATAAGTAACTAACGATAATGAATAATTAGTATAAATGCTTAACTTGCATTATAGCGAGGTTGCTAATGTACCCATTACTTAATTACATATTATTGTAAATGTTAGAATATCTAAGTTATAAATTAGTGAAACAATTTGAACGTTGATATTTTAACGACACATCATTATTTATGACTTATAAGCATATTGTGAATGTGCTTACTAATCTCCATGTTTTGAAGTACAGAAGAAGGTGGTGAATAATAAAGATTTTTAAAATGCATTTTTTTATTTAACGATATAATTAAATAAAAAAATGCATTTTAAAAATCTTAACAAATCTAAAACCTAATAAATCTAATCTAATCTGAACGAATGGCTAAAATATACTTGAAATTAACAATAACGATATAATTATTGTTGATTTCAAGTATATTTTAGCCATTTGTTCACTATCAATTAAAACACCGCAAGAAATGTTTCTATTTCAATGCAATTTTCTTGTAAAAACTTGTATTTATCTGTATCAAAATGTCATATATATCTTATTTTTATACTAAATTGTCATGAATATACCGTTTTTTTAATGAAAATAAAAAATAAAGCACTAAGAAAAATTTTGTATTTACTGACTTTTGATTGGACTACAAAAAAAAAACGGGCACCTACTCAGATAAGGTTTTTACTATTTTCTACTGTTCTAAAGTAGGACAATGACATCCTAAAGGTTTAAAAGCGGGATCGGTTACGGTTTTCTTACAATAAGATACCTATTTTTCAGTTTAATACAAAAAAAACACATTTTATTTTTTTCTGCTTAAAATAAGCCTCATTTTGAAAAATTTTATATAACATTTTTTATTTCTCATATCATTTTCAACCGAAGAACATTTTTTAAAATAGGATTTTTGGAAAAAAATGCGAATGTCCATTTTTTTTATTATTTTAATAATGCTGGCCAAGTGCCGTGGCAAGAAAGATTTATATAAAATAAATGAAACTATAATAATATAAGTTATGTAAATCATTTATTAAATTTAAAAAAATGTGTTGTACTTACTGTCATATCTCATTTATTTTATATAAATGCTCGAGGTCGAGTCAAGTGCTTCCTCTTGGTCCCTTAAAAATAGTAATTCTTCATAGTACCATAGTTTAGGTTTATAAATTTGATCCGCGGCTGCTCCTGATACTTTACTCGCCGTTACTTTATAATATTCCTTTCGAAACGAACTTCTCAAATTGTTTGTTGTTTTTGTAATCGTATCACGACTTGCATTCGGATCAATGCTTTTTAATTTTTCCAACAACAAGTCATAACATTGGTTTCGTTTTTGTTTGTTGTAATAATCTTTCGATTTTATGAACCATAGTGGTTCCTGTTCTTTAAAAAGTTCTATAAACTCTAAAAGAAACTCTTTCGACCACGAAACCATTCTCTTTATCGTTAAAATTAATTAATTGACTCAAAAATACACGATCGACGCGTGCGCTCAACGTGGCGTTCGAGCGTTGACTGAAGCGATCGACCGGATTGCGCCTACACACGGTCCGATCAGTCCATCCGGTCAGGCAAATCTTTTGAAATTCGTTCAGTCGTTTCGGCGGCCTGATGCGAGTATACCTTAAGGCCGAATGCACATACACGGTGCGGATTTGTATCCGGTCAGTTAGAACTGAAGGCAAAACTGGTCATGTATGGTAGCCTTAATAGATTTGTACAATTTTTCTTCCCACTTTTTGTGTTCTATGGCTCTTTTTGAGGAAAATGTGTTTTTTGACATGGAAGGTATGCCAACAGCAGCTGATAAATCATTTAAATCAATGAGCTGAGTGTAGCCACATCCAATAGCTACTGTACGTGCCGCTGCACTAAGGTTGAGATCCAATGAGTTTTCAGAATCATCATTTTGAATATCAAACTGCATATTGCATATTTTGCACTCCAAGCTATACAGTGAGATAAGGCCAGTTCGTTTCTCTGATACGAGTATAATCTCAACTGATTTTAATCCACAATTTGGAGGGCCATGAGACGATATATCTTGCAGCTTGGCATAAAACTGATGCATATTTATTATTCTTCTGTCATATTTTGAGGCATTGTTCTTTTTTACATGTTCCTGTTCCTATCTAGTCAAATTATGTCGGATTGTGGCTTTGCGTAAATATGGTGTGAGATGATTCCGAATGGTTCCCTAGTAAACCTATAGATTAAGATGAATTAAGTTTTCCTTTTCTACTGGTTTAGTGATGTCTTTTAGCCATATAAATCTAGTTACATCTCTATCTTTCTCGTGCAGTCCCAATTGTAAAAATGCCTTTTCTACATCTGCCATCAAGGCTATTTTGTGGCATCTTCATCAAGAGACCAGTGAGGTCTTCCAATATACAGAAAGCGCTCATTCAGACTTTTATTGATCTTGATCTTCGCAGAAGCGTCATAAACCACTCTAAGAGCCCTCCCACTTGATGAAATTTGGTGATGTGGCAAAAAATGAATGTGATGATCCACTCCACCTTCATCTTTAACGACCTCTATTATTCCTTTGTTCAGTTGATCCTCAAGGGTATGTTCAACTTGATTGTCCAGGGCGATTTCAATGGGAATATAATATCTCCATTTATTTCAGACCAATTCAGTTAGTTGAAAGATGTTATCGATATATTATTTAGGGAAAGATACAAACCAATGTCTGGAATCTGGATCGGGGTTCACGCAATTTTCATAGTCGGTCGGTTCATCGAGGTATCTTCAGTGGGTTGCACAACCTCTACTTCCTTACACTGCTACTTTCATTGGAAAAAAATTGGTAAGTATTAATGTTTCTTGTTTATAATAAACATCAAATAAAACAAAAATAAATAAATAAGAAACACTACAATTTTAATTATATAAGTATTAAATGTAAACTTATAAATAATATAGCAAATAACAGTGGAGCATCACGCAAAATAGGCACAATGGATGTCGATTTGCGGAAAAAGCCCAGGAAGACTAACTAACTAACAGTGGAGCAGAAAATTCAGTGGCAAGTACATTAAATCCTGGCTCGTCTATAGCCTCTATTATCTATTTTACCAATACAGCCCATTTTTCGGACGGTATTGTACCTTTTACAAAGTAAAATGCCAGAGGTTGTTTAAATTTTCGGCGTATGCGTTACCAACGGACAGACCGCTCCGTTCACCGTGACCCAAGTCTGTGAACCCGTCTACGTTATCATTTCTTATATTGTAAACTAGACGTGGTTTTATAGCTATTTCATCAAATAGCAATATGCAGTATTTATCCTGTACAGACTTGGTGTCTTGAGTAATAAATAAAAATCAGAAATTCTTCAAATAACTTCTAATCAGAGTTCCACAATGGTACTTAAGCTTAACTTTAAATGTATGCAGTAAAACAAGTGCGTAGACGCGCGAGTGAGCGCGTATCTCAGAGCCAAGTGGCTAGGTAGGCGGCTAGAGGAAGCGGGGCAGCGGTGGAGGCACCAAACTGGTTTAATGGCGTACGGACCCCGCTTCACCTCCGGTGGTAGCAGCCGTAACAATCCTTATTGAAGGATACCGCAGTTTTCTGCAAATACTCCAAAACTTGCTTACTGATGCCAGGTTCCATTGGGACTTTTTGTAGAATGTTCTGTAGCGTTTTAGCGCTGGGTACTGTGTTACCTGGGTACTCGAGGGTCCCGGAACGGATTATGGGAATGAATAAAAAACAATGAAATTTAGTTACACTATGTTTTTAATTATTTAAAATTAAAAAGAAGGCTTTTACAGTCTACAACAATAGGAAGAGGTTAAGAGCTAGTGTACAATTTGGTAATTTACTTTAGTTAAGGCTACCGGCTAGCGAGGATCGAGAGAGAGTAGTGGGTTAGCGAAATTGCTACAGGTTTTGGATCACTTGCACGTTTAATGTTGATTAATGGGCGCCATCCTGGAATACGTCCAGGAAATAAAGAAAAGGGGTAGATCTGACCTTCTAGGAAGGGGAGGGGGCCCGTGGAACAGCTGCCTGCGGCTGCACTCACGGCGGCCTCGGACGCTCCACGCCGGCTGGGACGCAATTCCCCGTTGTCCGGGCAATTGACGACGCCTCACGGTCGCAGCTTCAGCGAGTTAATCGGTGACCCTGGAATTGATGGCAAGATAGCATCAACACTGGTACGAATGGGGCAGCCTTCGGCTGCGTTCTGGGGCTAGAGACGCAACCCGGACGCTACCAGAAATAGGGACTCCTTGTAACTGAACGCCGGGACGGCGTGGGAATAACGGGACAATACATACCCAATTGTAGATAAGTGGCCTGCGTCCCCCTCGCTTTTGACACATGTCCATACAATGTGGGGTCACCGCGCCAGCACCTCGCGTTCACTTCGTCTCCTCTACGCCACGTTGGGTGACGTCGTCCACGTCGTCCCGTGGGTTAAAAATCCCGGGACTGAAAAAAATAAACGCACTTATAACGAGTTTCAACGATTCGTCACTTGATTATCGGACACTGGCACCAAAACACTCACTCGAAAGGGCGCTGGAGACCGATTTCGGTTGGGATGGGAAACAACGCTCCCGGCGGAACAAGAAAATCGTCTGTGACCTCCATGTTGCGTAAAGAGATCAACCAATGTCAACGCTGGGTTGCCAGTAAGGAAGAAAAATCTCCCCAACCGCACAGTGTTGCCGCTCCATAGTAGGTAAGGGACATATTTATTTTTAAGGGTTTTTGTTGACCTATTATGTTTATATGGTACAGAATGAAGGATTATAGATAAAAAAAACAAATTAGTATATATTTGACACTATATTTTGCAAATTTTAAGAAAAAATAATATGATAATGGAAAATAATCATTAATCAGACTCTTCGCAGCTGGGTAGGCTCACATCATCCAAATCGTCTTGCTTACGTACTCTTCTGATGAGATTAATTATATTTACAAAAGTCCTCGATCGTTTCTCTGGTGCAACACGTTCCATTTCGAAAGCAATAAGTCTTGCAAATTCTTTGATTCGGGGATCTGTGGGTTCCACTTGGTCAAAGGTTACCTCAGGTATTCCAGACGTATTAATATTCAATAAATCTTTATCCCATTTACTTCGGCTGTAAATCATAGCATCAACAATTTGATCAGAGGTTACCTGAGTTCCCTTGTCTGCATATGTTTTAATAGGAATTTTATCTTCTTCATTTGATTTTTTTTTTTTTTGCACGAGGAGGTAAACAACTTAGTATACTTGGCGACTCTTGAATTATCACTTTGGCTGGACATGTTGAAATAAATTTTATTTCTACAAATTAACAATAACAGATTATCAAAATATAGACAGAAGCGTTATTACAATATAAATATGCACCTACCCACTTTTATAAATATTACATGACCATAGATATTATAGATATTAAAAAAAAATACATTTTTTTTTACTCAAAATTTGCCAGAAAAAAAAGAAAAATAGTCGTGAAATATTAATCGGTCAGATCACTTTCATTGCTGTCTGAATCAATAGCAGTAGAAGTTGCTTTTTGATAATTATAAGGTTTAAGCATTTTAGTAACTTCGATGGGTAGATTTAGTTTGTTTAACAGGAAGTTTTCGGCAGCTTGAAATATATAGATCTGAAGTCACAAGTAGTCTATTAAAAACATCTCTTATCGTTGACTCTCGGGAACACTTTCTGGAATGAAACTCACGATAACTTTTAAGATCCTTGTTTCGAGCTTCCTGTGCTTCTTCTGATAGGAGGCCAATTGGTAACAAAGCATGTGAAATCACAGTTGCAGAATGCATTAATATTTTGTGTACGGTTGTAGGCATGTAGTACCAAGGGTACAATTTTATAAACAATACAGCTGTTTTTAAACAGTATATATTGAATTTCGTGGTGTCAATGTCAAGACCGCTTGAAAGTGTTATTAAAATTATGTGAAAGCGGTAAATTAAAGATTTATTAATGCCTGTAATAGTAGATGATATATCAATATTTTCAAAAAACCGCCTAGCTGTATTTCCATCGTTGGAACTTCCGTAGCCGGGTATTGGACGATCTACAATTAAACCCAACTGTTCTTTAAATCCTTGTTGAATATTTTTCTTTGTTTCTTCAACCTTAGCTTTATCATCGGCTTTTGTGACACGCCACTTAGCGACCTTTAATTTGTAGCCAATATGCAATAAACATTCGAACATCCTCAACCATGCATGAAGTATAGATATGCCAAAACGAAGGCTTTCAACATCAACTGAAGCCTGGCGAGCAGCTGCAATGGAATTAAACTTCGTTGATGTGAGTTTGCAAATATAGCATCTTTGAGCGGAGGATGTATTAGTTACGGCATTGCACACTTTGCCATCTGTCATAGTGAAATACAAAGCATGAGAAACGGGATAATTTATATTTCCACATTCAATAATAGTAGGCCTTAAGTTACTTATTTCCAGTTCTACACGCGACATCTCTTGTCTTGTTAAATCTGCTGTTTCGTGCTCATATTGAAGATGTAACGGTCGACAAAATCGCGTAGAAGAAGGCCGACTATTTTGCCACAGCACTACACCTTTTTCTTTTTCTGTATCACCAACCAATCTTAAAGGAACCATACAAGTAACAATCATGCTTCCGTCTTTGGATGAAGTATTCTGAAATTTTTGTTTGTACTCTGTAAAACCAGATGTACCATCTATACCCCATTTAATATGTAACTTTAAATTAGTTACATTATTAATAGACATCAACACTTCAGAAATCGATTGAGCAAGTCTTATGCAAGTGTGATCAAGAATATCCTGTAAAGCGATGCAGACATGCTTATCCGAAGCAGAAATGGCATTTTCATTGGGATAGCAAAGCTTTTTGGCCGCTAAAACCTTCTTATACGATGGGAATCTACTTTTATCTGCGTCTCTGATGACATTATATTGGTGTACCGATAATTGTGCATCTTATAAAACACACAAAGCTTGATCAGCCGTTAAGATACCATTATCAGAATCAAATGAAGATAAACATGATTTTAGTTCAACAGATGAAGCAGCTGATACTTTGCTGATAACCTTTGCTTTATCATTCTGTCCCTCTTTGCGATAGCTCATGGAAGCTGCAAATGACAATTCATTTCCAGTGGCATTTTGTACCAAATGTTCCACTTTTCGGCGTTTCGACCTTGGACCCACGTCGTCGAAAGACGAAGATGGGCCTGCAACAGGCTTATGAGATGGGAAAGTCTCTTTTCCTCCAATCCAATCTGCATGATTTTTGTAAAATAAATCTTTTCTTCGATGAACCGCAAAGTATTTTGTTTTAAATTTACTAAAAAAAGTCGAAACCTTTTCTCTTACTTTGTTTTGGTATTCTGGCGGGTAATTTAGCTTCTGCTTTACAAATTCTAATAAATTTGTACATTTACTGTCCAAACTTTTCGATGGGTCTCGAAATATAGCGGCTACAAGCTCATTACGGCTTACTTCCACAATATGCCCTGCGGTAAAAAAATATTATTACAGTTAAAGTTAGCAAAAAGTAGCAACTTTGCGTTTTATATTCCAGTAATAGAAGGTCAATACTTCACTGTCATTAACATTTTATCGCGGCACGAAGTGGCATATTATACTTAAAAGTCGATAGAAGACAAATTTCCACCTGCATTTAAGCAGTGCATTTAAATATTCTGTATTTTATAAAATTTTAGTAATATTTCAATTAAATAATACGTTTTTACAAGACAATACCTTGGTCTACAGAATCCATATTACAAATTTGATAACAAGTATAGTTTGTATCAGAAAATCATAATTTGAAACTCCCAACTCGAAATCACTTGAACGTCTTATAAATAAACTGTAAAACTTAGACAAGTGTCTTAGTAATGTTTCTGTGAGAATGTACCCTCGTTTTGGCATGATATGACACATTATTAAAACAATGTCAATAAATAATGTTTGTATTTGATCTACCTACATTTTTTGTTTTTCGTTTTTATCCTACCGTGGCAACACTGTGAACCGGGACGACAACAATAAAACAAAGTTCATTTCGCCAACGATCCCAATTTGTAACTAGAAAGATAAAAATGCAATAGGCCCAGGTTAAATGTCTAAACTTGAACATAAAAGGCTAAGGAATTTTAATTACAAGATGAGGGAAAAAAAAACTTTAAGGTATTCCAACTGGCAACACACACCTCACGCCCTCCCTCTATCGGCAGGGAGCGGCGTTATCAACTATCTAGGATAACATCGCGCTCGTAGGGTTGCTCGTCTGGAACGATAGCTATCGCAGCAGTCTTCATAGATGGCGCTGTGGGTCTCTTCTCGTCAATGGACATTGTTGAATGCAACCTAGGCTCCCATCATGGGCCCTCAAAATGTTGACCGCAACAAGTCGAGTTACCGTGATGGATCCTCAGAGTGGTGACTCCACCCCGGTGCATCCAACGTGGGTTGAGTTGACGTCGCTCGAGTTCCTCGAACCCAGCAAACGTTATTGGGCCTCGCTGCAGGCCCCGCTGTGTTATGTCCCTACGCGCTTCGCGTTGATCCGGGAGATGATTGAGTTGGAGTGAAATAATAATACAGTTCTATGACGACACTGTATAATCAACTCACTCGTTTTACATATATGACTTAACTGCTAAGATGCACTTGATTTATAAAGCCAACGCGACGTAGGCTGACAACATGGCCACCCGTGGTGGCAGTGAACAATGAAAGTGACTGATTGATAATCGACCGCCCGCGGCGGCGTCTTAGAGACAACTGAACTGACAGCTAATAGCCCATCGATCCCGCGAACGAATCGTTCGTTCGCGAGTGACACTTGACAAGTGTATTTTTCTCTGAATCGGAATGAGGTGTGTTTTTGCACGGAACATCTCTGACCACATGGAACAAATGGCTCAACACATCTAAACAGAACTACTACTCAGAAATGAATGACGCTCGAACTAAACTAACCACTGCACTTAGCCAAAAAGACGAGCTGTTGCGCGACTTGAGCAGAAAGCTAGACCACGCTAAACGTGAACTGGAAAAGAAATATGAAAATGTTGCAAGCGCGCAAATGGATATGATAAAGTGTATCCTCGAATGCAATAATCGGCTAACGGAAATGGAGAATGCTAATAATTCTAAACTAGATTTAGCCTTGAAAGAGTGTACGGCTGCTATCGAGTCTTTGAAGAAAGCCCTCCAGAACCAGCAGGAACAGTTCACTCAGTCGTTTTGTGATCAGAATAATAAGCTGCAAGAGGAAATTTCAAAGCTAGAGGAAAGAGAAAACGATCTTTGCAAACAAATATCCATAACTTTGGAGACGCGCAAGGAAAAGAATTGTTTAAAAAACAATTTTAAAAACATGCTAGCCATTGTTGAGAAAGAATTGACCGGGTGCTCTGCCTCAATGCCGTTGCGCCAAGCCGCTGAATTAGAAGATATTCCCACGGAACCAACATCAAGTAATAAGAGAGAACACAACCGCAAGAAAGTTGTCATTCCTCCACCAAGAAAAATCCGAAAGACATCCGAGTCCAAAGAACAAACCAAGGAGCTAGACAGCTTACTAATTAACTTGTTGAGCGACAGTGACAGTGACATGGAATATGAGCTAATGCTTGACCCAGTGCAAGTAAATCGTCATTTTTATGCAATGAAACGTGGTGAGCCAGTCTCACCTTTAAGATTTAAGCGATGTAATAAAGGTCCCTGGAGTCCCTGGTGCTCTTGGTCTCTGGAGGTGGAGTTAAACTTATCACATTCTTCCCAGGGGCAGCCGGGGGTTGACCGAAGACTTGAGGCTATCAACTGTAAGTCCTACTTACAATGATTAACAGTGACACATGACCAGCAAATGGCTGGGAATGAAAACTTAACTAGCTACAGTCATTTGTTAAACTAAACATAACAAGGTGGACCTGCTGACTATACAGGTAAATGATGACAAATGACCAATGAATTACACATTTTGATAACATGAATGAAACTTGCCTGAACTAGCTTATAGTTAACATCAATTACACTCTACCGGTAATTTACATAATTTGACAACGGGTCGGATCAATTCTCCGCCCTGAACCTTTAATTTTACAGATCTGACAACATTATCTGCTCCTGGGAACAGTTGAATTACACGGCCTCTACGCCAGTGCATAGGAGGTGACAGCTCATCCTTGATGAGGACCAAATCATTGAGATTGATATTAGGAACATGTTTATACCATTTATTCCTGGCTTGCAAATTATTTAAATATGTTAATTGCCATTTTGACCAAAACCTTTGTGAAATTTGTTGAATCAGTTGGAAACGAGATAATTGATAACTGTTAGTATCCTCCCACGGATACTCTGGCAGCGCTACTAACGCTTGTAACATAAATAATAATAAATAATAATAAATATTATAGGACAATGTTACACAAATCGACCTAGTCCCACGGTAAGCTCAATAAGGCTTGTGTTGTGGGTACTAGACGACGATATATATAATAGATAGATACATATAAATACTTAAATACATAGAAAACATCCATAACTCAGGAACAAATATTTGTGATAAACACACAAATAAATGCCCTGACCAGGATTCGAACCCGGGACCTCCTGCTTCGTAGGCAGCAACATATATTCTGCAAGTCTTTTTTAAGATATTCCATAAATATTTTCCCACAATTTTCACCTTTATAAGTACGATATAATGATAGTTTATCGTCATACGAACATTTTATATAGTACCCAAAACTGTATACTTCATGTTTTTGAACATTGCTTGTTGAGGAAGTCAGAGGATTGTTAGAACACGAATGGATTGGCTTTAAAAAAGCTTCAAAGTCGGCATAAACGACGAAAGGATGCCGTAATTTGCGGTCATAATTATCGAAATAAAGTTTATTTCCGGCAGTTATATTACCAAACCAATCCCTTTTTGCACCTTGTTCGGAAGGCAAATTAGTACATACGTGAAAACAATCATTTTTTTGATGATTTGTCAGATTTTCACTTGGTGTTTTATTGTAAAAATAAAACAAACAACCATCACATATATGTACACTTTGTACTTGGTTTGACAACTGGGCAGACACTAATCGGGATAAGTTATTAATAAGACAATAATGACTCTTGCTGCCTTCTGTCAAATACAATAAGTTTAAATGGTTTGCCTTTTTACATTTAGTTAAATGTAATGGCCCCACGACGGTATGATTATTACTGTTTGCATCGTACTCCAAACCAAAGACGTTAATACTTATATCGTTTAATTTTTCAAATCTGTTTATGTCAATCAGTTTCATCGGAAAAGGAATATTTTCAAATTTTAATTTGTTTATATGTTGTTTATATACCCTAACAGTATGCGCACGTTTATTGGTACTCGGGGGATATAAACCTGACAGTACAGCCCAGCGAAAGCATTCAAAATCATTATTTTGGACATTTATAACTGCTTTTTTTAGATGTATAGAGCGTGGTAACTTAATGTATGAAGATCCACGCATTGGATTTAATTTATTTATGTTGATATCTAACTCATTTATTTCTGATAGTGACCACCCACTATCTTTTCTCTCAAAGTTTGATAATCTAGTTGAAATTTCATTTAAAACCGATGTAAATATTTCATTTTTATCACTACTAAAGTTAACTATATTGTTCGGTAGCTGAAAATCAAATTTGTTAGTTATATCTTTTGTTTGTTGGTTAAAAGTTGCATAAAGGATGAAGTTAACTTTTAAAGAGGTATGATTTGCCAGAGAGCGATCTAATAACGTAAAAATTGCGTTTTTGTGTTTCTCTAAAAATGCATCAATTGATAACAGAAAGTCCTGGTCATTTTCATTTGATATCCGGTAAGTAGCGACTCTGTTTTTAAACGTGGTGTCAATTAGTTGAACGTTAACTAATTCGCTATCGGAACTAAGGACCCTGTTTTTGTGCGTATTACTATTAAGATGGTTGGATAAATATCTCTTCGATATAAATACATCGCACACAGAACATTTAATTTTAACATTATTTTCTGTACTTACATAATTGTTCGATGTAGAATTTGAGTTTTCTTGATTATGTAAAAAGGTATTTTTCACTAACTTCAATATTTTTTGCAGTGAATACAATAAGCCTGCATTGGTAATACACCATCAATCACATCGACATCAGGTATTGATAACGCTATTTGTTTTTTTTTTATTTATATGACCATTACACGGTGTAAAGTATGGAATAATATCCTTATCATTCATAAGGTTATCAGGTAACACTCCATCCATGTACCACAATCGAATGTACTTGTGTAACTTTTCCAAGATAAACGATTTGCTTAAGCTAGCTATTTCGTTACTAGCAAGTCTCTCTCCTAAGTAAAACGTGGAAGCCATTATTTAAATATGATAACAACAGCCTTGTAAACACAACACACTACACCCTTGTAAACACAAAACACTGCAAGTGAGTATAAATGATGTCACCACGGTATTCTTATATAACAAAGCTATCCCCACTTTGGCTAACGAATAAACTGGTGTATACAAGTTATAAACGAACACGTTTCAACAAGACTAAAAATGATGATGTAATATAACATTAAAAGTACTTACTGTTCACGAAGTTGCTGGCATCTTCACACAAACTGACAAGTTGAGTGTTAAAGCTTTCGCTGTTCAAGTTATCCATGGTGTGGTTTTTAAGATAATAATTTGTTTACAGTGGCCCTATCCGTTTTAAACCCAATGATACGGTACACTCCCTTTCCAGTTTCGTTCGTTTCCTATACAATATACAGTATAATGAACGTTTTAAACTACCTTGTAAAGCTTGTAATTCTTTCCATCCTTTACTTAACATTTATGATGTGGAATTATTGTGAAACCATTTGTTTTGGAAAGAATAAAGCTGCTAAGAAAACAATAGTGACAAAATTTAAGAACTGTTGTTAAAAAGAAAGTAAAATACCAGCTATCCAACACAGGTAGACGTCATTTCAACAAAGAAAGTTTTACAGTTTTATGCCCCTATCTATGATAATAAAATAATACTAATATAAATTACATGCTCTTGACAACACTAAAAGGAAATTAAAAACAACTTAATTAAGACCTTATAAACAACTTAAGGCTATTACTGTTTCTTATCACTATCTAAAAAATATTTCACGCATTTGTCTTTTGATGCGAGCTGTTTCGTAATCTCATAAACAACATCACGGGCACTTTTTTCTAACGGATCGTCTTCACCCACAGTGTAATATTTCACTCGTCGATCACAATGTTTCCAGTACTCTAAAGGAGATATGTTTTTTATCTTTTGCATGTCAAACACCTCAATTTTAATTAGGTAATTTGCATACGCCCCCATCCTCTTGTCCTGAAGAAATGTATGTAACACCATCGGATCTTGTTTGTGACACCGTAGATGATTTTTTGTAGACCTTTGGTTTTTTCTTAGGTATTTCGAAGAAGGCATTAATATTGTTCGATGGTCTTTTTTTGGCAATGGCCTGCTTGATCTTCAACCCTAATGTTCCTTCTTCGTCACTGGAGCCATCTTCGTTTTCTGGGTAATAGAAGGATTTAAAAGTATTTTCACAGGGCTGTAACAACAAAAATGAATTATTATTACAATTGCCTGTAAGTTGATATTCACAAATCGTTTATCGATAAAGAGAAACATCGCAAGGAAATCAGTATGTGTACATTAACAAAACAAATTCAACTCTCTCACCTTAAGAATGGGGTATTTACTATTTTTAGAACAGTTTATAATTAACAAACAATAACACACATTGTATGTAACACATCTTTATAAACATGATTATGTAAAATAAATATTTAAATTACTTACATCCATTTTTCTGCTCACAAGTGATAACAAAACGACACTGGTTATAAAACTTTAACTGAACTTCACTATAACAGCTTCCAAGTGATGCCGAGGGACTAAATAAACTAAACAACCCACACGCCACTTTTATATGAGTACCAATGATATAAAAAATACCCAGGTAATGCAGACTTGTAGATACAAGTTTCGACACGACACACCACATGTTCACAATTTCGAAAGATATAACAATGCCATCATTGTTACATTCATGATTACTTAGAAAAATGCATTGCCGCAACTAAACCATACATCAATATGTCTATTAAATAGGTTTATACTCGAACAATGCAATCTTTTGAATAGGTAGAAACTTTTTATGCACACGTTCTGAGTGATTAATCGCTTTTGAAGGTAAAATAACATAATTGTTATAAACGTACATAACGCAGGTATGGCAAGGAGTCATTTACCGCCTCTGGGACCAATTGCAATCGTTCTAAATGGGGGTCTATTAACCGAAAAAAAGTCCAAACTTTTTTTTTTTGCTGTCGAATTTTACATAATGTGACTATGAACAGTATGAACAGGGTCATCCAAGATGGTTGACCATAATGGCCGACGACCTGGGGGCGGTACCTGGGTCGGGGGAGGGAGAGGTAGGGGCGGGGCGGTGGCAGAACCTGTGAATACTATCTACTGTCGCACAACAGTGAATTGTGCACTGAGGACTGGCATGATGCACACCAATTACGGTGCGTGCATTCCCGCGCATAGTGTTGACGCAGGCACCGGAAGCAAGCGCCGGCTTTCCTCGCCCAGGTCTTCCGCTCCGAAATTGCCAGGCTAAGGAAGGCGGGGCATTTGTATAATGAATGCTCTGAACTGGAGCAATATGAACAACGTAATTGAAACGGGTTCACCTGTTCACCTGTTGGTGCGTCTCCTCGGAGCAGGTGCCGCCCCTCCTGGTCAGCCTCGAGCAGGAGGCGGGCCACGCTGCGTGGTCCTCGGCTCCACTGCCGTGGGCAGCACTGCTCGTCAAGCAACTCCAGCAGTTGCTGGACCGTGGGCAGCTGCTCCGGGTTCCCACCATGCCGCTCCTCGAACAGCGTTCGTATACGAACTGGTAACCTCTGTAACACCAAATACACCAATAAGTATGACCAGGTACTAACAGGCTGCTTCAGCTTTTCTAGTGCCTGCAGAGCCTCCCGCAGAGGGTCATAAAACTTATACCTCATGTCTGCGCCCCAGTGCGTCACTGAGGGCAGGTTGATGATCTGCGCTATGTAGGTATCTATCAAATGCCTACTATTGTGGTACCTGGACTGCAGCAGTCCCAGGGCCACTGTGTAGTTATCGCCATCCATTGGCAGGTGCTGTATGACAGACAGCGCCTCTCCTTGAAGGGACGCGCACAGGTAATAGTGTTTTTCCGCGTCGGAAATATTACGAGCGTCCACTAATAATTTTACCTTACCTGGCTCCAGCTTCGGTTGTCTCGCCGTATCCCCTTCCTCCTCGGACGCTTCGTCCAACTAGATGAGGATTTTATTCACTTCACTGAAGTGTTCCGCAAACTGAAGGCGCTCCGCCTCCGTGAGTTCGGATTCGTGAGATAGTAACGTTTCGTACGTACTTACAAAAGCCTGGTACACCGCATTGACATGACGCAGGGCGACAGGAGCTGCGACGGTCCCTCGCCGCTCAATGACCGTGGCGGCGTAATCCGTCAACATGGTGTACTTTGCACGAAACTGCACCTTAGCTGCTTTGAAAGCCATATTGAATTAATAAAATGATCTTGATTTGACTGAATAACTCGAAATAACTATTTACGATTCCAACCAATTCTGATTATTTGATAATTGTGAACACTGTTTGACGTTGAATGACGTATGACACTTGAGATTGACTGATTGAATGAATGAACGTATGACAGATTGATTACAGATACGCTAAACTTATTGTCCATAGATATTGATCGTCGAACTGGATCGAGTGAATGAACGATTAGTGATGACCGAGTGAATGGACCACTCACTCAAATGCAAATGGCGATGACGAATGCGATAAAATTGATGAATTGACACTTATGAATTTTAGTTTTTACACTTCACTGTAAAACTACGAGTAATTGCCCATTCGCGCACTGAATTTATATTTTAGCAATCACAGTCGCGGATGGCTCGTTGAGTGCTCGGCGTGACGATGTCGCTGCGATATCGTTCCGACCGGCGTGACGAGTAGACAATGAATTATGATGACGACGACGCGCTACGCGTTGATCTTATCTTCTGAATATTCCTTATCGTGCTGTGGCTCGCTAAGGCGTCAAGTCCCTGACAATGACGCTCTTTCCCCTCTCGTGGGCCACCAAAAATGTTGAATGCAACCTAGGCTCCCATCATGGGCCCTCGAAATGTTGACCGCAACAAGTCGAGTTACCGTGATGGACCCTCAGAGTGGTGACTCCACCCCGGTGCATCCAACGTGGGTTGAGTTGACGTCGCTCGAGCTCCTCGAACCCAGCAAACGTTCTTGGGCCTCGCTGCAGGCCCCGCTGTGTTATGTCCCTACGCGCTTCGCGTTGATCCGGGAGATGATTGAGTTGGAGTGAAATAATAATACGGTTCTATGACGACACTGTATAATCAACTCACTCGTTTTACATATATGACTTAACTGCTAGGATGCACTTGATTTATAAAGCCAACGCGACGTAGGCTGACAACATGGCCACCCGTGGTGGCAGTGAACAATGAAAGTGACTGATTGATAATCGACCGCCCGCGCCGGCGTCTGAGAGACAACTGAACTGACAGCTAATAGCCCATCGATCCCGCGAACGAATCGTTCGTTCGCGAGTGACACTTGACAAGTGTATTTTTCTCTGAATCGGAATGAGGTGTGTTTTTGCACGGAACAGACATAGAATACTAAAACTTATATACCTTTAAAATTTATATGTTACAACTGGCACTAAATGTTGGAGATACTTATAGATAAGCCTTTCGAGACCTTTTAAATATAGCCAAACAGAAAATTTTATATTTCGTTGTCCATCTGCGACCTGGAGGTTTACGTTTTTGGTTTTTGAGTGCCAAACTGACAATTTCTTTAAGGAATGGCGACTCTAACTTTTTCTATTAACTTGGCGTTTTAATTCAGTGACCTGATGCTGGATTTTACATTCTTTAGGAGAGAGAATTTCTTGGCCGTGTCGCAATCTTTAACCAAAATTAAATAGATTAAAAAAACAACTCCTTCAACTTTCCAATCTGGCAATCCGACTATAAGGATTTTGACCGTGGAGATGCAACCACTGGGCAGACGATCTGGAACGACGACACAAGCCCTTCTCCACGGTCGACAATAGGAGCCTTCGTCAGAGGTTCATATATTCGAACTTTTATCGTCTTCTAATAATTCGGCTTCTATCGTCGTTCCATATAGTGTGTCTAACCGGTTCCATATTGATTTTATAAAATTAAAATCATCATCATCAATCAGCCTATTGCAGTCCACTGCTGGACGTAGGCCTCCCCAAGGGTGCGCCACAAAGTACGGTCATTCGTGACCCTCATCCAACCACTACCAGCTACCTTTCTCAAGTCATCGGTCCACCTGGCAGGAGGGCGTCCCACACTACGTTTGCCGAGGTGTGCCCATTCGAGAACCCTTTTGCTCCAACGCTCATCGGTTCTGCGACAGACCCAGATAACTCAGTTAAATTGACGGACAACTAGCAGTCATTCTTACTATTATTCAAATATATTCAATTCAATAATGGCAATTTATGAATGAATTCTTTCATACTGGCTGTATAGAATCCTCATTTTAAAACTTCCGGTTCAATGAAACATTTAATAAAATAATGTGAGTAATGTCTCTTCTTCCTAGCGGTTTCCCGGCTACAGGCTCAGGCTCAGGGAGCCTAGGCTCCGCTTTGGCAACTAATTCCAAGATTTGGCGTAGGCGCTAGTTTTACGAAAGTGATTACCATCTGATCTTCCAACCGAGAGGGTAAACTAGGCTATCTGGATGTGATTTTTAAAACAGAGAATTTCATCAATTATGACTCCCAAATACTTATAAATCATAATTAAATATGACAGCACTAAAAAGATAAAGTATACAAAATAAATAGGCCGCGCAGTATTTACATTTATTTTGAGCTTTCTAATCAAATCGTTGGTAATAATATAGACCTTCCATTGTCACAAAAGCGAAATCTCGTCGACATGTGTATTCTGCCTGAAGCTAACTTTTCGTTTGTTACTGAACCCATTATAACCGTGAAAGGAAAAAAAAAATACAAAGCAACAGAACAGGGAATTCGACAGACGATATATGTCGTCCATATTTATAATATTACGATAGATTAACTTTTTTATCGGAAAATGAAGACTGCACGAACCGGCATCGACACCTCGTCTGCACCAGCGCCCCTGATTGAAGTGCAAAATTAACCCTTTTTTTTTATGGCAACGGTATGTAGTTAAAAGAGAGTCCCGCCTTTTTTTGAGCTCAGACGGGGAAGCTGATTTGTGCACTGATGCGCTCCCAAGCATCGTGAACACATTGCTTGAGACAAATGAATAATATTTATCCCTATGAATTTTTGCGATTTTTTGATGTTTATATTTCAATAACCAATTAAGCTAAAAATAGTTTTGAAATTTGGTGATCTTGTTAGTCTCGGGAGTCTAAATAGATGGCTGAGTAACAAACGGGTCAAAAGTGTCTTCTGTGTAAATATACCTCTCCACATTGAAGCTGCGTCGCGTGAATTTGGCTCAGATACAAGCAACTAACAAGAGCGTAATTACGTTTACGTAGCAATGTGCCTGGTTACGTACACGAACAGCGAGCCGCGCTCTGTTGTCAATACTTAATCTGTGCGAGCGGAATAAGATCGAAACAGTTTATAACTGTAATGTAATGAGTATATATAGTCGCTTAACATCAAACTCGGGTAAATCCATCTGTCCAAAGGTAATAAGGTAGATATTTGCTGAGAGGGTCGAATGGATTTACAGGAGTTTGAAGTTAAGTGACAATGTATATGAGTATGATGTATAATTGTGAGTGAGGTTAGTAAAACGTCCCAAATTGTTGATTCAACTTACGGAGTTACGGGCAGTTCAGTGAAATATGGCAAAACCTACCGAAAATCGACTGTCAGTGATCTGTAATGAACCTATGATTTTTAATGTTGACGCATAAATGTCCAATTTAAGCACCTTTTTAAGGCCTCAAAGTTTAGTGCCCCCCAGTGGCGTCCCACTTTGTCGAATACCTAAAATTGGCGATATTGTATTTGTGCCTGTCTTAGGGAAAAATGTTTATTTTGTAGATATGGCGTTATAATAATCTTGCTGTGAAAAAGATTATTATTATTATGCTATAGTTTTTTTTAATTCTTCACTTCCATTTGCAAAAGTGAAAAAGCGACAATTGAGAAAACGCTGGTTAAAGTTTGGGACCGCAAAAAAAAGCGGGATGTGGATATAAAATATATGACACCAAGGAAATGTAGTGAAAATTGAAGAATGTGGGCTCCAAATCGTCAACTTGTTTTGTGGTGCCTCGCCTGATGGTTTAGCAAACGATTTAATTGTAGAAGTGAAATATCCAAGTTCTGCAAAAACGACCAAAAACTACATGAATAATAACAAAATACATGAAAAGTTTTTGTCTCAGTGCCAACTACAAATGCTCGGTTATAAAAAATGTGCACGTTGCATTGCCGGTCCAGATTTTGAAAAAGTTCGAGGCGGCATTTGCTAATAATGTATTGAATAAAGAAGAGGAATTTTGGAGATTTTGGGGTCTCTTGCCTTTCCGCAAGATGAGTCTCAACACCCTTAAAACCACGATCGGACCACATCCCCCGGACCTGGAGAAGAATATCGACAAGCAAGAACTACTATATTCTGTTATGGCTTTGTCGGAAATCCTTCCTCCAGTACCCTTTGATATGAAACATACAAACCCATTCGGCCAACATGTGATCAGATACTTCAAAGTATTGCCTGATTTATACTGAGACCATGATCCCGATTGCTTCACAGGGTCTGAAGCTTTTTCAATCTGTATCTCGAAACAATCCATTATATATTGGACACTTGCATACCTCACCTTGAAAACAGGAGGTAATGTTCTTTTTATGGCAAGAGGTTCTGTCAAGTACATAATACATATGCATTTGTAGAAAAGTTGCCAGGCTAGGTAAGCTAATTTTTAGTACCTCTTGTAACGTCAAAGGTACGAACGGTTATTGGCTCGGTTCCTTCCTTGGCTAAGCGTGGCTTAGCCTAATAGTATTGTACAGAAGTAGGAGATGGTTCATTAGCTTTAAGCATGAACCAATATAATACCACCAGTGTGTGTTTACATCCTCCTTAAAATAAGAAAAAACATAGTATTTAGGTATAAGCAACACTGAAATTTCGAATCAAGAGTGGTTTCAGCGTGGAATAGACAAGTTGTTTGCACAACCTAAACTCAGTTAGCTAGCTGAGTACTACTTATTATATTAAAGGTATATATAGTGCAGATACTATACTATGGGATCATAACAAAAGATATCATGATCAAGGTCATGTTAACAACTTGCCATGTAGTAAGGGGGAGGTTTTAATATACCTAAATGACCTTTATGTTACTAACAGAAAATTCTAAATAAAGCCTTATGATTAAATAAAACTTTCTTGAATATCTGAAATATATAGTAGAACCAAATGTAGATTATATTTTTTAACAGTTATTATATTTAAATAAGATAAAGTGTGTCCAGAGAAAGTAGAACTAGCAAAAACGCGGCAATTAAAAATTTTTTAAGCAGGCAACTTTTTGATTACAAGGATTGAATAAACTTGATACTTTTTTGTGATTTCTAGTACTTAATACTTTTTATGGACTTAAATATATAATGATAAAGCTATGTTTTAGACTGACAGAAGAATATCGCTTTCTCATTCTATTAAATAGCTTTGTCCTAGTTTATGCAAGCAAAACTTACAGCTGTAACTCCGGCCATACCGCAGTTCTAAAATATAGTTTTCATCTTAATCTTGTTAAACCAGATAGCTAAAAAGAAATGTTGGGTAGACCAGTTAGAAAGTAAGAACTCAAAGAGTCAAGGAAATACTGTCTTTTATTGGGAAAAACGTTTGGCTTATGTACTACAGTTACATCCTTGGTCAAGGCTTAAGTTAAATGTGTGGAATTTAAGGTCATGGGCTGTTGACAACATTGTATACAGAATTATATATCATATCATTTATTCAGTAATAATCATACATTGTCAGGGTTATACAATTCACTTAAATATGCAATATTAAATTAAATTAAATAGTAGTTACAATATAAAAATAAAAAATATTTTCTATAGTTACATAATGTCAAGAAGATTCATCAATAAATTCATTTACAGAATATTAGGCCTTCTGAATCAAAAAATATTTTAAACGCGACGAAAAACCAGAGATGGTATTCATATTTTTTATGTCAGGCGGAATTTTATTATAAATTTTAGATCCAACTATATGTATACAATTGCCAGTTTTACTAAGGCGATGTGTAGGCTGTTCCAAGTCATGTAGACGGATGTCCGGGAATCTTTTGCTGGTCCACTGTTTTTTAGGGAATGAAGACAAGTTCGCTCGGACATACTTTGCCACCTGGAGTATAAACATGGATGGTAGCTTAAAGATGTGGAAATTTATGAAAAGTTGGCGAGCGGGTGCGTCCGGAGGAACTTTCGCCATTGTCCTAATTATCTTTTTTTGAATTATAAATGGCCGATCCCTGTCTGCGGCCAGGCCCCACAGATCCAATCCGTAAGACAGAACTGAATGGACGTACGCGTAGTAGGCCTTGATGATGTTTGAGCAGGACAGGTTTGGCACAAGTCGAGAAATGATAAAATGTGCAGAACTTAATTTGGCACATACCCTATTTATCTGATTCTGCCATTGCAGGCCACGATCAAAGGTAAAACCCACACAACATACATTATCAGTTGTGGGCAGGTACACGTTTTCCACTCTTATCAGCATAGGTTGTATGCCCGCCTTAGCAGTAGTAGTAGTAGTAGCTACAGGCTGTTTTAGATTAAACTCTAACAGGTGTTATCGAGATTCAGAATCATCCCGTTTGCCCGAAACCAGTTATAAAGCCTACAAGTGACAGTTTGGACGTTTTCACTCAGTTCCTGCCTATTTTGCGCGTTCACCACTGCACAAATGTCGTCGGCATACATGACGAAGTCAACCATGGGTGAGTCATAGGGGAGATCGTTCATAAGTAACACAAATAGGTTGTTTCCTACATTAGACCCTTGGGGAACGGACCGGTCACTTATTGGTCTAGCCTCCGACCGTTCACTGTTTACCTCCGTAGCCTGATTACTGAAATGTCAAGGTTGATGGCATAATTAAATTATTGTTAGTAGTAAATGACAGATTACAATAGTATTTTTTCCAAATTTACATACATTTATGTGCCTATCAGTTGTGTGTATCATACTAAAATAACATCTCAAAACGAAGTTTATGTGGATGGTTATATGTTGATTTTTCAACACACTACAACTAAAAATTACTCCAAATAATCAAAATCTGTTTCCAAATATTCTGTGCCTGACACGACACGTAAGGATTCATCTGAACTAGATGAATCACCATCACGCACATTAATAATAAAACCTTCCATTTGATCAGTGATTCCATCCTTTTCTTTATATTTGTTTTCCACATTAATAGAGACTAATTAATCTTGACCAAAATCTCATTATAAACTCTTAAAATTTAATATACATTTGACATTGATGATGTAGGATAATGGTGTTAATAAACGCGATTAATCCGTTCTAAAGTGTTTAATTTCAATGAAATAAGAATGTCAAATAAATCATATAAATTACAATTAAAGATTTAAATAACACATTATATAAAATTAAAATTTAAGTTAGGCATAAATATTAGGATTTGCATTCAATTTAATTAAACCAATAAAACAGTTTACAACATAAAAACCACATTTGACATTAAATATCTAACGTTCTCATCTTATTTAGTTTTCCATTTTATTTTGATTTTGTTTATATTAGCCAAGTATGTCAATAAATTTACCAATAATTTTAATGTAAACAAATCTGTATATATTATTTTAACTGTATATTTGCATGTATATTTGTATACTTATGGCAAATAAATGATAAAAAAAAAATAAAAAAAAATAACATGTTCTGTCATTGTCTTTCATTCAGCAGGAATGATGCTTTCACTGGATTCCTTTATAAGTTGCTCCAATTCAGTTGGTGATTTTCCTATGTTTTTGCTACCCACTTTTCGTTTTACGGTACTCCAAATGAGCTCAATAGGATTCAGGTCACAGTGGTAAGGCGGAATGTTTCAACCTTTTTGCCCTATGACTTTGCTTTGGTGAGAAGTTTCTGGCTAATAATCTAATCAATACTTGTTTTCTAGGATCAACCACTTGCATTTTATTTCCTGTGACCTTCTGATTTGATGCTAACTTTTTTATACCCCTTGACAGATTTGCGTTAAGCTGTTGAGTACGCAGCCATTTGGTTTGATAAATCTAAAGCCCCTTTGGCTTTGTTATAGTCACAAATAATCTTTGGCTTCAAGACTACTGTGCCGTTTTTCTTTGTCACCCTCTCAAAGCGGTCGGTGTGTTTTGTGGATAGAACAAAGACATCCCTTTCGTCTTTCCACTTTAAGACGGTAATACCATTGCCAGTTTCTCTGGCAATATATTAGCCACGTTTCAACTTAGCGTTGACAACATCCTTAGAGGGTCCTTTTCGATTTTTCCGAATGGTGCCAACAAAATGAGTTTCATCCTTCAAGAGGTCTCTTGCCAAATCAACGCTGGTATACCAGTTGTCGGTATAAAGAGTATACCCTTTTATAAATTGAAAGATATGTCATATACTACAGAAAAAGTGACCAAGGTCCCCAGTGAGCAGGGCTGGGAACGAACCAGCGACCTCCTGCTTTCACCGGGGACCTTGGTCACTTTTTCTGTAGTATATGACATCTCTTTCAATTTATATATAGTAGTGTGACTACTTAAAAAACAAAAAACATGAATCAAAACAAGTAGGTATTTATTGGGCACGCTGCTCCACCAAGGCTTCACTCGCACAGCTCGCGCTGCTCGCTTCGCTCGCTCACGCCTTGGTGTTGCGAGTGCCCAATAAATAAGAATGAGTGCTGCTGTTTATCATAAGAATCATTATAAAGTACTTAAAAGACAAAAAGATTTTCGTAAAGGGAGCAGAAAAAGTTCAATGGGTTAAGCAATTGTCCCCCGGATGTACTGTGTTAGATTTAGGTGAAAAAGAACAATGTACTTTTAAACATTCGTATGAAAAATATTGTATTGAGAGTTGTGCATATAATTGTGTACACCACAAACAAATATGTGCTTTAAAAAATGCAATATGTATAAAAAAAATGGTATTTAGACAATTTCATGTGATGAAATGTAAAATTTAAGTTTTGAAATGAATGGAATTGTATTACGCTTAGTTTTAGATTTTAATTTAAAGGTTAATTTTAATTATTCTTGAATTTAGGTTTTAATTGTATTTTAATCAAATATAGAAATGGTATTACTCAAACAGTTGTTGTATTTTATCAACCAGCCTGTGATGTCCCCCTGTAGCACCATCAACGAAAGCACACACCACCATAGCGCCACCATAGCGGTAATATCTATCATTTGGTAGTATGACCTTCGTTATTGAGTGTGCGTTGCCGTGCATGACACTGTCTGTAAACTATTAATGAAACAACAAAATATTTATACAAATTTATTCACATCGAAAAAACAATAAAATTATTAGTAACCAACGCTATATCCATCCACACAGTTTTTTTGATATTTTATTTATTACGCTATCGATAATTTCGTCAAAACCATCGTCTGCTACGTATTGAGCGCTTAACATTACATCTTCGTTCTCTGTCTCTTCTTTGTATTCATTTTGCAAGTTAATGATTTGGATTTTAATTAACCTGCCACCCTTTCCCGGCTTTTTGTTAATCACAAATGATGAACGCTGCCCTGGAACACTGGGTTTTTGCACCTTGTTTTGAATTTTGTGTTGACGTTTTTTAGGTTTTGCTTTCATTAACTTGTTTACTAGATCGTCATTAACATCATCATCATATGGGTTCTGACCAAACACCTGGGACAAAAATAGAATGGAAACCACAGGAATGAGTTTGAGCGAGAATCGCTCGAACGATATGGTTGTGGTTTAGTCTTCCCAAATATATAGTACTAAGGAGCTTAGGAAATTAAAATTAAGTACATCAGTGAATACATCGTCATAAGTTTTAAACATTACCTAATGTCAATTTATTAAATAAAGTGTTACAAATCTAACCTGTCTATCTTTTTTAATAACCTGCCTCTCGAGCTGAAACGAGGCTCCTCCTTTTGTACATTTGTTCCCGACATGCAAGGTAAGACATAATTATCTACATTACGAGTATCATTACTATTATTTACATTTTCACTTAGTACTGACCGACCCAAAGATTCACCCTCCATGCTAGAAATAGGACCAGATTATTCAAACGACTGCGACTTATTAAGTTTTAATGTTTCAATACTATCTTCGCTACAGTTCAGCTCTGCGCTGACATCTAAATTAACATTTGAACTTGACTGACCTGTTGATTGATATAACTGAAATAAATACTCTGGAATGTAGGAATAATCATCCCCCCTTTCCTTCTCTTTTTGACACAGGCTTGACTGCATATTATACTGACTGGATTCACAATCATGAAACCTTGACTGACAGTTGCTGTTTGTGAATACTTGACCAGACCGACTAGGATGACTTTGACTATCTGACTGACCGACTTTGTTAAAACAAAAATTTGCAAAATGGTTCGGCTTCTTGCAGATGGCACATCTCTTGCACTCTGTGTTGTCTCTTGTTTACTTGCTGCGCTCTCTTCCTGTATGGCTGTATTTTGATCTTGAATGTGTTCTTGACAACAATGACTCCTGGTTTCTATGCTTCTTGTACTTCTTGCGGGGTTGTCTCTTGTAGTAATTTTGACCGCTTGATAGTTCGATGGTTTTCGCAACTTGGACCGCCTCACCGATATCTTTGATTATTGCATTTTGAAGCAGTTTCTCTTTGATATTTGTGTTTTTTAACCCAATGATGAACATATCTTTTACTAGAGAATTTTTCAAGGCTTCGAATTTGCACGTGGCAGCTAAGTTGTTTAAACACGTAACATATTCATCTAGAGTTTCCTCTTTTTGATATCTAGTGAAACATTTGTATCGTTCTACAGTAGTGTTTTTGAGATCGTTTAATTTATAGTCAAATTTCTTGAAAATTGTTTCAAGCTTCTCCTCTGCTCTATTGAGGTTAAAATGTTCAAATATTTCTAGACCATCGTCCCCTATGGTGTTAAGTTATTTGCTTCCATAAAAATTTCAAATTGCTGCTGGAATTTCTTCCACCTTTCGCCGTTGGAGGTTTCAGAGAAGTCGCCATCTTTGGACGCTAATTGAATTGGCTTGATATTTGAAGTAATGATGAGTTTTTCTGACATTGTCCTTCTTTCTTCACTGTTTCTTTACTTCTGACACCATGTACTCTCTTTTGATATGCAGGAAACAGGGATTGGGATAGCCTAGTTATTTTATTAATTCGGGAGAGGCTAGAGCGCTGCCATTGATACAAACGAGTTCAGACCAAAGGCAGTTAAATTTTTTGCTCCATCTCACATTCCGTATCCTACCATCGACAACAAAGTGTATACATTTCTAAGTGGTAGATAGTCCTGTGTACGTAGTTCTATGTGTGACATAGAACATTTTGTACCTTTTAAAACATACAAACAAAAAAATGTCAAGAAAATGGAGATAAATATGACATACCTCCATTTATTGTGGCCGGTTTATTTATCTCTATTCGGTGCAATCTGGACCTGATCGTTTTGCCCCTAATTTTAACGATTCCAATCATCTCGCACGTTTCTCTGTCATTGCGCTCTGTGCGCACGAGTAAGTGAGATGGCAAACATCACGTAAAGCTCAATGTGGCGCTTAGAATGGTCTTCGTGTTAGGCCTACTGTCCACGAGGCGTAGCTGCAAAGACCCTACACGGCGATGCGTGCAGCGTCTATGCAGCCTGGCGTACTGACGTTGTCCACGAAGCGTAGCGAAAGCGTATCGTAGCCTGCATTTTCATTCATTCGTGATTATGTCGTCCAGTGATGAAGACGTTATTTTGGCCTATTCTTATCTTCGAAGTCGGCGACGACGCCGTTTATATTGGTTACATCCATATATAGAAATAAACATACACTGTAAACTGTTCGTAGCTGGTTATACTTATGAAACATCTAACTTGGGCGTATGTTGTTCTCAGAGAAATATTCAATCAAAGTTTGGCCTTTCATACTTGGTTTTTTTCTTATGTAAAATCTATGTAGTATCACTACAGCCTTCATAATCAATGGAGTTAATGTACCTCTTTTCGGCCATTTTCCTTGCTGGGCATTCGGCATCACTGGTTTCGTGGTCGCATGGTTTTTATAGTGTGAGCATGTTGCGCATTTAGGTGCTTCTCCTTTCTTCGTGAATTCCTTGAAAGTGTGACCCGATTCGCCGCAATGTCCGCAGATGTTTATCTCCATTTTGTAAGTCTTGGATGCATAGCCGTATTGTTGGCATTTGGAATACAGTGTGACCAAGGTGAAATCCCGTACCGGGCAAGAAGACCAGTTTACAAAAACTCTGTCTTTTATAATTAACGCCTTGCGTATGGCTCCAAGTACCTCAATAATGTAATTACATGTCTCTGCGTCTTTTATCCCGGATTTGTGCCTCAACTTAGTCGAGGACATACATTTTTCGAGCGACCAGTCTTTTAGTTTGTCGGCTAGATTTTGTTGGTATACGCACTTTAGGACTTCAGTGTCTTGCATGGCCGCGGGGATCCCGATGACTACAATTCTGGGCTTGCGTTTTGGAGGCTCATCAACAGTAAGTCCGGAAGTCGTAAGCTGCGCTGATTGTTTTAGTTTTAAGACATCTTCTTTCGAGTCCGTGCTTATCACTACGCCACCGTTTTTGGTCTTGCGTCTTGCTAGAGGGTTGCTCTGACGTGGAGTTTCATTTCATCGGGTCGGATAATCTTCTGGACGAGGGATTTTGTTTCCTCGCTAGATTTCAACTTGTCGACCGGATAAATTGCGACGGAGCTGAGATTGGGCGGCTGAATAAACCTCGATCCATTTGTTTTCAGGGCATCACCGAAAAAAAAACGGGTCCCGAAAGTGGTCGGCAAGTGGTTTATCAACACCATGACCCTACGTTTCGAGCCCTTTACAGTACTCGTTTTCACAGGGTTAAAATGATGACCTGTGGAAACGAGCTATTAGCTAAATTGGATATTTTTTATGAAAGTTAAATACATAGTGCGTTCCTATGTTTGCGATTTTTTTCTATCGAACGAAAGTTTGTAATTCATGTTTGAGTCGCCTTAACTGTCCTCAAAATTACAATCTATATGTTTTGGAATCCACATTATTATTGATATACGCGCTACGAATGTATAAAAACTATGTTCGCTGAACATACTACACCTTAAACAAGGCGTGAAAATGGCATATTAGTAGCTTAGTAAAATGCCTCTTTGGCGTGCAAGACAGGAATGTGCACTTCTCCTCTGTCTATCCGAGTCCGAGTACGATTACGCCGTTCTTGACTAGTTTTACTGCCACCTTGTGTAATGACGACTTCTGAGGTAGACCCCGCGCAGTTTCCAGTTGTTTAATCTCTTTTGCGTAGTACTCGTGTTGAAAGTCGAAAGAGTAATATTTTTGCCACACGCTGTTCGCCCGCGTCGGCGATCTGAGAGGGGTTTTTCTCAATGGACCTGTGCTGGGATGCCGTTTAAATTCTGGACCTACGAACCACCGGTGGTTCGCACCGAAACGCGCGGGTACGCCATTTGTGGCGCCGACAGCAACATTTAACGCGCTCGGCACCCAGCGCCAGTCGGCGGGGTTGGTCGAGTTTTCGATGTCAGCTACTTTTTTTTTCTTGTCGCTCCAAAAATATTTATTTTCTATTTCGTACTCGGATTATTTTATTACAGTGTCGGCTAGCCGCGGGGCTAGTACGCAACTTTGCAGTTCGAGCCTAGGTACCTATGCTAACTATTTTTAGCGGCAACACTCGGGCCTTAGCGGTCGTATTTTCTCGCTATCTTCACAAAATACGTGAATCTCCGCTTTCCTATTTGATGCGATCACATGACACGTTATTTCTAATTCCCTAAGTTGTTACACGTTTTCTACGAATTATCGCCAGACGGGCGCGAGCGAGACGGGGGTAGTCGCATCCTATAAGATGCCGCTACGCTAGACCTCCTGCATCAATCAATGCCTCCCCTTGGAGTTCGGGCTCACGTATCCTATGGGATCGAATATCGACATTGCGTTATCGACATTGCCTCTTAGTGGGCAGCTTAGTACCTTCGAGTACGAGTACATCCGCGGGCGTGTTTTGAATGTTCATGTTGAAGCCTCCGCGGCTATAGGAAACTCACTCGCGTTTCCCTGGCGTTTCGATTTTTGACGTATAACGTTGTCGTCGGCGAAGCGGCGTACCTAAATATTAACCTTTTCACTGGGCGCGTATTCGCTGAGCGAGCCGCCTCGGGCGTTTACCGCGCAAAGTTTGCCGCGCGAGGCCGCCTCGACAAAATGGATCATTTAAATTACTCTGTGACTGGACGTAAAAATCACCTGGCAATCTTAAAACATGACCGTATAACATTTCAGCTGTACTTACTTGGTTGTCTGTCCGACTCGCTGATCGTAGTCCTAGGAGAACTGTCGAAATCTCGATGCGTTGTCTGCTAAATAAACGGGCTTTTAGAGCATTTTTAATTACTTTATGAATTCTTTCTATGCAGCCGTTGACCTGAGCGTGGTAGGGGTGGTGCGTATCCTGTGCACCCCTAAAAATTTCAAGTCCTAAACAAATCGCTCTCAAACTGCCTACTTTGATCCGTTGTTATAATGCTCGGACAACCGAATCTACATACCCAATTTTCATATATAACTTTAGCTACCTACGTTCTGTGCTGTGATGTCTTCAACTGGTAGTGCCTCTGGCCATCTAGTATGTCTGTCTATCATCGTAACTAAATACCTAAAACCTTGAGACGACGTGGGCAAAGGTCCCACGATGCCTTCATGGTTGGACGTGTTTAAATTTTCGGCATCCTGAAATCACCCTAATTCCGAATGTGTATGTCTATTTATTTTGGCTTTTTGACACTGTGTGTTTTTTAGCCCATAGCCCATCTTTGTTCATTTTTGGCCAGAAATATCTTTGTGCTACCATCCTACGGGAAGTTCTGATACCCGGATGACTAATAGAGTGGACAACATCGAAGGCGATTTTCCTAAACTTTTCCGGTAATAAGGTCGAATATTATCATTTGAAATTTCGCAATATATTTTCCCTCGTGAACCCGGTATACCTAGCAATTAAATTTTTGCTTCGCTCGCTTTAAGTAAACATGCTAACTGCGCGTATGTTTCCTGCGCTTGCGCACCTTCTTCGAAGTTGATGGCCGTTGGACATTTATTTAAGTATTTATTATGAATTGTTCGATTTTTAACAAACCACTTTGTTTTGCTGCCACCTTAGTCCACCAATAAAAAGCTTTTATTTCACGTCACTTAGTCCTTACATTTTTAATAAAGACTTTTAATAAGCACTCGCGGACACGAGTCTGCCTTAAAAGGCAGGATCGCCATGTACGGACAACGTAAGAGAAACAACAGCTTCGATGAATATATGATTTATTCTGAGCATTAGGCAATGTACTACACGATTATATAGGCAGCGCTTACGTACGTGTACTACTTACATACTACACCACAGGACTGTACCTACTCAATGAATTCAATAATGGCGGCGCCAGATTTTTCGCTAGGTAACCCGGAGAAAAAAAAACTACCTATGTACCAAAATGTACGTAAGGTACTTTTCTTTCACAACCACTTCGCAAATTTTATATTATTCGCCAACAGACTGTTTACATTTTGGCGGTAACATATGTAGGTAATTTTGATTTACTAGGATTTATTTTATGACTTTGAACGTGTATTTGTGCCGGATTGGTCAAATTATTTATGTCAGCCCTTTGTATTCCAAAAACAAAACAACTAATTACACCTACCGGTCGATCAGTCAACTAATATATTTATTGTGTCGTATAATCCACTGTGAAAGTATTTGATGAGTTCACCTTGAAATGCGGACCTATAAATTTCTTATTCCTAACTATTCAAAACCTTGAGGACTCATATAATAATTAATCCACGAAGCATCAATCAAAATGAACAAACGGCAGCAATTAGTAAGTAGAAACATTAAAAATGCTAGCTAACCTCCAAATATTTACGCCTACGAGCAGTAAAACACAACATTAATAACACTTATATATTTATTGGCAACATAAAATACCTCCAACAAAATAAACAAATTAAAAATAACTTAAATAAAATAACTAAGAAGAAAATTAAACTAAAAAACTAATAGCCCCGGCCCCTGGGGCATGGTCCTGTGCGACTTATGTACTTAGTGCGCACACTCAAGGTCTAGAATAGTGGTGACCCAATGAAAATCAATTGATTATTAATATTCTTTACTGCGTGTACATGAAGTCACGGTTGGTACGTAAGTGTCGTACATTGGCGGGGCCTGTGAGAACGTAAGTGGATGCTAACCCCCCGCGCGTCCCGCGCGCCGATCCGAATCTGCAACGTAGTGGGATTAACAATCCACGTGTGTTCCCACAGTAATCCCCCCCTTTTTGAAAAATAAAAAGGTATAGAAAAATTACACTGGTAAAAAAAATACATAACAAACACTTAGACTTAACTATCATTAAACATAAGTACACAGTTCACACACTTCAAATTAATAAACAACTGGCTCTGGTATCACGTTCCCGGCTCGAGTTGCCTGAGAAAAGAAAACGACACCGAGTCGACGTCTTTGAGCAACCAATTTCCGACGTGGTGTTTACATTAAGCGCGTAGCGCGTACAATAACATGATAAATAGGACCATGCCAACTGCGATGAGCCCTATGCCGACGTAATTCTGTTTAATTTCGACTTGCCCGGAGATCGATTGAAATTGGTAACGTTTCGTCGAAATCGTTTCTTAAATATTACAAAAAACTTACACACAACTTATTTACTAGAATTTCTACTTCAAAACATTACTTAACTAGGTTGCAACCTAAGATATAACGCTATAAGTAAATACATAACTATCATATAATTAAGTGATTCATTTTCAGTACAGCTGACCTCATAAACATTACTGACGTTACATCTCGGTTGGCCAAACCGTACGATGTTACAACAGCAATGCAACTTAGTGGCGTATTTATAAATTCGTACCTATAATTTAACACAACATTAAGTAAAACATACACACTATAAAATAATTCTTAATTTACGTTACTGCTACGGATCGATCCTTACATCTAATGTGCACGTACGTTGACAGCGATTTAATCGTCAATTAAAAATCGGACCGGCCTGTTAACGGTCCTCCCGCTACGCGTTGTCCGAGTCACCGGTTCAGGTATGGGCGATGGTACCACCGAAGGCGATTCCCGATCCCCCATAGCCTGGGACGTCCGCTTACTTTGAGAGCTACCTTGATTATCTAAACCGTGTTGATCGGTATCTAAATTAAGTATAAATGCGGGTTTTAACCTATCAATCGAAACACGAGCTTGTCTACTGGGAAGTTGAATTAAAAATACTTTTTCACCCCTTTCGATGACCTTGTAAGGTCCATCGTAAGGCGGTTTTAATGGCTTGCGCACCGTGTCGTCTCTAAGGAAAACATGCGTGCACGTGCGCAAGTCATGATGCACAAAAATAGTCCTATCTCGTCTATCACGCTTCAAAGCTGGTTTGAGACTAGAAATGTGATCCCTAATTTTCTCTACCTCGCTATAAGGGTCGACAGGGTCTCTATCTGGCGTTGTTTCATAAAACGCTCCTGGCAGGCGAAGCGTGCGACCGAATGTCATTTCCGCTGCGCTTATGCCACTGTCGGATCTACCTGCGGTGCGTAACCCGAGCATTACACTGGGAAGGAGATCTACCCAAGAGCTTCCCTCTGCGAGTTTTGCCATGAGTGCAGCCTTTAGAGACCTGTGAAATCGCTCAATACGTCCATTCGATTCTGCGTGATAAGGGGTGGTCCTTATCTTATCAACCCCTAACAACTTCATTAGCTCTGAAAATAACCTGCTTTCAAATTGGCGGCCTTGGTCGCTAGTTAGCCTTAGCGGACAACCGTAGCGAACAATCCAGCCTTCGTAAATGGTTTTGGCTACTACCTCCGCGGTTATTTCGGTTATAGGGAATGCCTCGGGCCAACGCGTAAACCTATCTATGATGGTTAAGAGATACCTATACCCATTTGAAGTTGTGGGTAATGCTCCGACAATATCTACGTGTATATGTTCAAAAGCGGCTGAATCGGGGAACGTACCTAGTTCTGACATCGTATGCCGGCTGACTTTCGCCCTTTGACATTGGATACACGACCGAGCCCAATTTCCTACGTCCTTATTTAAATCTGGCCAAAAGTAGTGTTTACTAACCATTTTTCTACTAGTGCGGATACCAGGATGACTTAATGCATGTAAACTGTCAAATACTTTCCGACGAAACTCTAAAGGTAAATAAGGTCGAGCTTGGCGTGTAGATGTTTCGCAAAGTATCGGTTTATCGCAAGTCGGCAATGTTATTAGTTTGAGCTGTACTTTGCTTGCGTCATTAGGATTCGATTGCGACATGCGTAAAACATAATCATCTGTAACTTGTGCGTTTGCTAACTCTGAGAAGTCTAATACAGACGGAATGTTAATTGTTTCGACTCTAGACAGCGTGTCTGCGACCACATTGTCCTTGCCACTTATGTGACGTATGTCTGTAGTAAACTCGCTTATAAAAACAAGTTGCCTCGCGCGCCTGGGACTTTCCTTGCTATCGTCACTTACCTTCTTGAACACTGAACATAAGGGCTTATGGTCGGTATACAAGGTCAATTGGCGACCTTCAAACGACTTTCGGAAATGTCTAATTGATAGGTAAAGAGCAAGGAGTTCGCGATCGTATGTACTGTACTTAGCTTGAGCCGAGGACAACTTTTTTGAGAAAAATCCCAACGGTTCCCATGAGTTATTTACCCTTTGTTGAAGGACACTGCCCACGGCAATATCTGAAGCGTCACACATCAGGGCTAATACGGCATCAGGCTTCGGGTGCGCGAGTGTAGCTGCCTGTTGAAGACTTGCTTTACACTGCGCAAATGCCTCTTCTGCCTTCGTTGTCCACAATATCTTGGTCTTATCCTTCTTTTTAGTATTAACTAGATACTTATCTAGCTCGGCTTGCTTGACGGCTGCGTCTCGTATGTGACCTCTGTAGAAATTGAGCATACCGAGGAATCTTCGCAGGCCTTCCACGGTTTCTGGCTTCGGAAAATCAACTATGGCACTTACCTTATTCTCGAGCGGCTTGATACCTGCCGTCGAGACATGATGCCCCAAAAACTCAACCGAAGAGCGTCCAAAACAGCATTTGTCAAGGTTGATCGTTATCCCGTACTTTGTGAACCTCTCGAACACTAGAGCTAGATGTCGTTCATGCTGCTCACTATTATCGCTAGCTATGATGACATCATCGAGATAGTTAAAAAGAAAATCCAAACCTTGAAGTACGGAGTTATTCATAAAGCGTTGGAATGTCTGAGCTGCATTCCGAAGCCCAAAACTCATTCTCGGGAACTCGAATAACCCAAAAGGTGTGATTATGCTAGTTTTTTCTATGTCCTCTGGCGCAACGCTAATACAGTGGTACGCGCGGTTAATATCCAATTTGGTAAATATCTGCTTCCCCGCCAGAATGAAAGTAAAATCATGCAGTCTCGGAATGGGATACCTATCGGGCTTAGTTATAGCGTTAAGCATCCGGTAGTCTCCACAAGGTCGAATATCGCCATTCTTTTTCGCTACGACGTGTAGCGGACTGGCCCAAGCACTTTTCGAAGGACGACAAATACCTAACTCCTGCATTAATTCAAATTCCTTTTTAACTTTCTTGTACCTATCTGGGGGAAGGGGCCTTGCACGCGCGAAAACGGGTGGCCCTGTAGTCTCAATATAATGTAGCACGTTATGTGGTGCCGTCTCTTTAAAAGAAGCTGGTTTGGTAATTTCCGGGTACTCGGACAACAGATTACGGAAGGGATGCTCCTCACTATATGCAAAAATAGAGGGCTGAGTGGTACTTACGATTGTCGCCGTAACCTTGAGGAACGTCGTCAAATCTATCAGCCTACGTGCACTTAAGTCAACAAGTAGCTTATGATGGGCTAAAAAATCAGCTCCTAAAATAGGTTGCTTAACATCGGCAACAACGAATTCCCAACGGTACGGCCTACGTAAATTAAGGTCCAACACCAACGTTTTGGTTCCAAACGTCTTTATTTCCGTACCGTTCGCGGCGTATAGTTTATATCTCGAGCACTCGCCACTAAAAAACCGGTGTCTTGGCGGTAAAATCGAAACATCGGCGCCTGTGTCTACTAAAAATTTAAGTCCACTTTCCCTATCCGTAACACATAATCGACGGCTTACCGATGTAGTGCAGACTTCCGTCGACGACTGCACCATCGCTTTTAGTTTTCCGAATGCGTCGATTTCCACGCACACGGCTGGAAGCAATGCTGGGCCTTCTCGCCGAACTTGAAATGGTATCGGCAAAGCCATTCCGGGTTGTCCTTGGCGCGTCGTGGCTGTCTATGTGAAGAGCTCCTAGCGCGCGACGTTGACCTTCCATAGCTGCGTCCTCGTTGCCTCTGGCTTCGCTGCTTCGACCTTGACCGCTCCAAATTCGACATCTGAGCGGTAAGCTTGGCGATCTGTTTTGTCAGAAACGCGATTTCTGACTGCGAAGAGGTTGACGCGTTGTTGTCACACAGCGGCTTACTATATGACGATGGCGATGGTTGCTTGACCTCAGACACGTAGCTATGTCGTGTGGCTTCGGTGACATTATCCGCAATAATAGCCAATTTGTCGAGGTCACTTGTTTCCGCCACAGCTAGGACGCCTCGCACGTTGATAGGTAGGCGGCCTTGCCACAGAATCCGCAGGGTTTCATCGGGAAAGTTTTCACGTGCCAAGTCCCTCATTCTATTCAGTAGTTGGCTTGGTTTCGAGTCGCCGAGCTCTAATTCGCCAATCAATTTCTCAATCTGGCGGATCCTTGTGTCCTCGAACATGGACAATAGTTTGGCCTTTAACGCGGCGAACTTGTTAACGGTCGGCGGGCGAGACAGGAAATCTGTAAGCTGCACAATTACCTCCTTAGGCAGCTTCGCGACCACGAGATCGAATCTTGCATCGTCCCCTAGCCTCTGCGGGGCAAGGATGGCCTCGACGCGTATGAACCACACGCGCGGCTGATCGGTCCAAAATTCTGGGAGGCGGGACGACAGTGAGATTGCCATAATGTCTGGCTTGATGTCTTGTGGATTTGCGGCGGCAGCCCCGGCGGCGGTGTCTCCGGCGGCAGCAGCTCCGGCGGCGGCAGCTCCGGCCGGCTGTCCCGCGGGTCCCCTCTGAATATCTTGCGGGTCCGGCATCGCTGACCTTGAGTCTTAATCTTATTAATGATGTTTTAAATCACTCACAAAGTCACTCACAAAATCACGTCGGGGTCACCACTGTGCGACTTATGTACTTAGTGCGCACACTCAAGGTCTAGAATAGTGGTGACCCAATGAAAATCAATTGATTATTAATATTCTTTACTGCGTGTACATGAAGTCACGGTTGGTACGTAAGTGTCGTACATTGGCGGGGCCTGTGAGAACGTAAGTGGATGCTAACCCCCCGCGCGTCCCGCGCGCCGATCCGAATCTGCAACGTAGTGGGATTAACAATCCACGTGTGTTCCCACAGTCCCAAGAATGCTGGCAGCGTTCCCTCGCTGTATCGCAATACTTATGCGTTGGGCGAGGTACTCGTAGCTGCCATTACACTTATTCACATGTAAGACTAAAATTCACTTTAAAAAGTTTTTCACTTTACTTTAAATTACATTTATGCAAAAAACTAAGTAAATCCACTCAAAAAGTTCACCAAAACAAAGTTTCGTAAAGCGAGCAGAGAGTGTAATGTTTGTGTTGCTATAATATTATTATTTTTACCCATAGAATCGAAAACCAAAGTACTTTCTTTTCATAATCCTTAATAACTAAACTAGTAAACTTAAAACTGCAGGAGATTCTAGTATTTTGTAATAAACTGTATACCAATTTTAATGGTTTTTATTAAATTTGATAATAATAACTCCGGAATTTTCGACAATAATTTGCACATTCATCTTGTAGTTTTTGGTATGGCAATTTTCATTTAGTTCGCGCGCCGCTGGTCGGAATTTAAAGGTGCAATGCACCACTAACCTTATCTGCCTATCATGAAGGTTCTAATTCAAATGTCGTAATCCTCGAATAACTGGAGGACTTGTAGCCTTACTAGCGGCCATTTTGTCCTGGTTCTGTCTATAGAAGGCTTTGTGAATGTGTGCTTAAATTTCGTTGGTTGCGTCACGCAACTTGCGTGTATGTAATTTTATGAATGAATAGGGAAGCTATTTTACGTCGGGTTTACCTCGCGCGTGCGATATGTGAGAGGTTGAAATATATTGAAAAGTTATTGTAATCATATTATCAAATCCAAAGTACTACGACTCCGTGTTACAGTAATGAATATTTTGTAATTTTAATGATGGCTGATTGGTTTAGTATATGGCCTAGAAATTTTAGGGAAGCCGGTGGGAATCGAGTTATATGGACGCGCCGCCACTGGTACCTAAGAAATTCGATTCTTTTTGATGACTCTTTAAGTGTTTTTTGAATAAATTAAATAGTGAAAATTTCCTATTATTATTACACCCTTCTTCTAGACAAATGAAATTATTTAAAGGTAAACCCCGTTTCTGGTGAAATAATGTTATGTGAGAACACAATTTTTTGAAAGTTGGTAAATCTACGGAACTATAACAAGATAAAAAAAAAGTATTTGTTTAACTTATTAAACATCAATGTCCAGATCAGTTATAAATGCATTAACAGTGCTATAGTTTTTGTCCCACTTTGTTTTTAAATGGTATAGTCCAAGCTGTATGAAGTTCCACACGCATATACTCTCTGTGGGTATTGAACTATTGACAATGCCGAGCAAAGTAAATTTGAAAACAAGTATCTACTGTTTTTAAAATCGAACTAATCTCGAAAAATATATCGTTAACATTGACAAAGTATTTTTGTATGTCCGTATAAGAAGAGCCGACAATCACAATGACCGGTTGGAGTATCAGTTTGTACTTCAGATATTTCTCTCGCCGGTTAGCTATTGCCACCTGCACATCCATTGGCCTCAGCCCGTGTGTAATGATGCCATCCTTCACTTCAGCTTTGGATGGCCGCCATACTTGTTTTTTGGTCTTGTGCGTTGGGTTTCCCAGAAGCAGTGGTAAAAGCATGAATGCTACACGTAATATTGATTCAATTTCCTCATAATTTTCATTGTCTAAAAACAAAACAATAAGTTAAATATAAAAAAAACGGGCCTGATTGATGTAAATGGGTACTACCCTCACTACAACACATATTTTTTCTAGTTTGTTTACACTCGACTTGATAATCACACTACATTCTTTTCATTATTCTGTTGAAAAGCGTGTTCTAGGCTTATGCCACGGCTCAGGGAGCTTGGGTTCCGGTATGGTAACTAATCCCAAGATTGCGCGGTGCCGCCGCGGCGCCGCTCGTTCCAGTTCCTGGCGTTCTCCGCCGCCAAGTTGTTGATCAGATGTAAGCGTTGCGCCTGGACAACAGATTATACTAAAAAATATTTTAATGTTTTTTTTCCAAAAATTAAATCTATAAATGATACCCAATGCCTGGACAAAAATTGACATATCAAATATTATAAACACCAATCCTGAGTTGTGACTGCTTTCCATTAGGCGGGCCGTATGCTTGTTTGCCACCGACGTTGTATAAAAAAAGTTTATTTTACTGGTTGCTTTATTTTGTCCCTTTTTAATTGCATTGGAGCAGATGTCATTTTTTTACCATACCTATTTATAACAATATCAATTACCTATTTCGTAAGTTAAAAAATTAAAAAAAATGTAACCGCAAGGAATTCTCCACTTTTCGACTTTGTTCTAACAAGTTTAGGTAAATATACTCTAACTATTCCGATTATAGGAATACTATCTGGGAGTTGTAAATGATAATACGGAATACTAAATTAGCATGTGTATTGTTATTGTTAAGTACACGGCCGGGGGAAAACTAAGGAGCAAGCCGCGCAGTGGATATTCCATATAGCGCGGGGAATGCTGACCACGTAATCTGTCCCTATAGTCGTCCCTCCCCAACTTAATACTAAACAAATTACATAATATTGTTATGTTTCAGTAAGAACCATTTGTAATTACTCATTAAACGGATTTACACATTTTGTATTTTATTGTGTCTGTAACCTCTATTTAAATCAAATAAACTTTAAATCAAATGTGCTATGAAAACAATATCGCGCCGTTACTAGGTACTTGAAATCAGAGCGATAACAGGACACAATGTAACTTGAGTACAATTCTGAATTTAAGGTTGAAATTATGAATGCACAATAGGTAGTCATTTAATACATAAACACGTCATGATGTCTAAATATAGATCTTATCCGACTTACAATAAAAATGAATATTTTTAACACGTTAAAATTACATACCTATTTATAAAACACAACCAAGGTAGTGATAAAAACACAACCAATACTGGTCTTCCGGGGTCCTTGAAGAGCGGCTGTTGTTGCGTGAGCGACTACGTGTACGCCCTCGAGTCCTACCTCGTCCTTGCATATTGGCAAGTTGGTCTATGCGATTGTTAATCTTCGCCAATTTTGCCGTTATAAAATCTGTCGGTGAACTCTGGCGTGATTGACGTGAGGTACTCTGTATAGCAGCAACTTCATTTGGTTTGAAGGTCGTCATGACTTTATCAGCTATGCTTGCCAGACTCAATATTTTTCGAATCCGCGGACGTTACAACGGCCCTCACCGACGGTGGTAGATGACCTTGCCAAAAATACGTTAAGGTGTCTTCAGGGATCTTATCTCTTGCGAGGTCCTTCATCTTCCTCATAAGCTGTGATGGGCGCTGGTCACCAAGCTCCATGTCTGACGTCAATTGCTGTAATTAATAAGTCTAGCCGGCAGGGGGGGCACTCTCGGCCCAGCGGGTCCTGCTAAGAAATCAAGAACCCGGTTCATGGTTACATACGGACTGATGTAACATTCATAAGCGTTATGGGATGCAGCATCAACAACGCCAAACGTCCCTGAAGGGATATCCTGGTCAATATCATGTTCAGATGGGACACATGCTTCGGGATAGTTGAATTTCACTTCTTCACCACCTGTTGTAGTTGTGTTGCCTATGTTGGTCAGATAGTGATACAGGTTCTCCGGAAATAAATTTAAATAAATATTTTTTTCGTAGAAATCGCGAAACGTCTGGTTGATGTTACTGGTGACCGGAAGAGCTGGTGGCTTCCTCGCACAACGTATCAGCATTGCGATACAACGAAGAAATGCCGCCAGCATCCTAGGTACTATGCCTCAAGGACCTACTTTAGATTTAAGGTAGGTAGAGGTAGATAGTTAGGTAAGTTACACTTACTGTATATATTTCGAGAATAAATGTGTTTAAATAATTGCTGCCTCGTAAACACTAAGCAATCTGGCCTTGAGAGTATCAAACTTGTTCTCACTCGGCGGCTTTCCCAGGATGTCCGCGACTTGCTGTATTGCTTGCTTCCCTAACTTCGCGATGACCATATTGTAATCTGATTGACTGCCCGCTTTTTGTCGAGCCAAACAAAATAGCCTCTAATTGCAAAAACCATAATCGCGGCTGGTCCTGCCAAAAATCCGGTATTTTTGCAGTTAAGGCTATGGCGGACAACTCAATAGTTGTCGATCCCGTCGTTATTTGCGGAGTTGGTGGTGGTGTCGGAGTCATTCTGCAACACCTTTTAAATTTGCTTACGTTCACCTAGCGCGGGGAGTTGTCCGGACCACAATACCACGCATACCTAAATAATATTACGAAATAACTCAACCAGATTTTCCTTTAAAAGTCGTTTAAACAATTCACCAACACTAATTGTCACTGTTAATAGTTCAAGGTTCACTAAATGTTCAAATGTCGGGGGTCACTAGTTATAGGAATACTATCTGGGAGTTGTAAATGATAATACGGAATACTAAATTAGAAAATGAATTGTTAAGTACACGGCTGGGGGACAACTAAGGAGCAAGCCGCGCAGTGGGCATTCCGTATAGCGCGGGGAATGCTGACCACGTAATCTATCCCTATACCGATCACTGCTAATAAGTACTAAAAGGCCTATGACATGAACATGCATTCTCTGTCGACTACTTTCTTTTACTTCTGCTATTAAATAATGTGTCGGTAATATAACGAGAAATTTTCACGAATTGTTATGCAAGGAGTAAGGTGTCCCTGATTTCCAGTAGAAATGACATTAATAAATGAATAAATATTGAATTAAATTATATTGTATTGTAAATTTTCTATTTAATTTAAATTATTTTGTTTTTTTAATTATTTATAAGTTTTTAGTTTTAATGTTAGTTTTAATTTTTAACTATAATTTAAATGTAAAGGATGGGTCAATACCTAAATAAAGAACGATTTTACTTATTTATTTATTTAATACCCTTTTTTAGTGGAAGGCACGAGCTTTTGTCTCTTCTACCACGTCTTCACTGTCTTCAGAGATTAGATCGTTTTCATCTTCCTCTATCACTTGAGAAACAGTCTCCAAAGAGCTTAAAAACGTTCGTTAATTTTCTGCCTCTTTCTCCAATTCAGGCAAACGATACCTGACTGTTCTTACTATTTTCTTGCATTTCGCCACAAGACTTAAAACTTCGGGTGTTTTCTTTATTCCATCAACCGTAACTAAGTTATGGAGACCGTGCCCTAAGCAAAGATGGTTGTCAATATCTGCCAGCTCCGTTGCCCGCTTCACATTAGCTCCTGCGTCAGTTACACTATGGAGTTTCTTGTCATGAATTCCATATTCATTTTTGGTGTTAATTATTTCTTCTTTTGTTTTCATTCCTGTTTTTTCCCTTCCATGTCCTCGGTTTTTATTGTCTTTAACTCGAAATCTAAAATATTAAAACGTCTTTAGAATCTTTACTATTATAACATGTCATATTGTACAGCATGGAATTTAAATTAGACACTTTACTATTCTGATCATATGATAAGGACTTTGAATAAGGAAAAGCACACAAAATTATTTTATAAATTCCACACTGCTCAATATTCGATAGAGTTAGCATAAGGGCCCGTAGCTGGGATTTGCTTATGCCGACACTATTCCCTAAATGCACAATTAAAGTGGTGCCCCTATAAAATTTTGCCTTTGCCAAATGCTCTGTGAAACATTCATTGGAGGCACCACGCATACAAACATTTGTCACGTTCTGCCGGAGACATTCACTCAATAATGATCCGAGCCCCAGTCCGATACCATCAGAGTATATAGCCGTTGACCGAAGAAGAGGCTCCTGAATGCGACGATCGGGACACGCAGGCTCGGCTCGGACACGGGGGCGCGGAGTGGGCGACAAGCTCAAACCAGGCAAGGTAGGGTCAGGTTGTGCAGGCCCCGATGCAGGCCCTGGCGCAGGCTCCAGTGTAGGCCCTTGTACAGGCCCCGGTGCAGGCTCCTGTGCATGCCCTGGTACAGGTTCTGGTGTAGGCTCGGATGCGGGCGAGACTAGCGTGGATGGCAGTAAGGGTGCGGCGCTCGATGTGCTCGATGAGCTTCCCGGTTTCAGACACATTGACTCCGGGAGCGGTTCACAAAAGCACTTCATGCACATATGATTGTTTATTAGGTCATGATATCTTTCCTCATTTTCATGACACAGATCTACCAGGTCCGAAGCAGTGTTAACATGCTGCCTATTCTCTTGTAAAATGCACTCATAGTTTTCACTTCAATTCTGGAGTTCACCCTTTAACCTGTATATTTCTAATTGCAGCTTTAATGTTTCAGTGTCATATAAATTAATACTGTCCTGTAGTTTCTCATGACACTGGTCCAGTTTGTCCATCAATGCAATGCGCTCTCCTTAAGTAGTTTCACATTATGTTGCACACTGTTGTTTGATTTTATAAGTTTCTGAGTGCGCCATTATTTAACTTAATATATTTCCATAGTTTTCTGGTACTTGCAAAACAGTATGAATTGCAAGAATCTCCCTTTGTTATATTTGCTGTCATCAAGGTGCTGCCGGTTTTTTTTTTTGGTTTTTTAGTTTCTGAGCCGGGTGTCAATGCGCCCTTTTGCTCAACAGTCAAAGGCCTGGGCGATCTGTGCACCGAGCGTTAGCGAGGTGCACAGTGCCGAGTCTTAAAACTAAACTTAACTAACTTAACAAATAACTATATATATGTTTTTTTTTATTTATTACATCTAACTTAATTCAATTAAATGTAACTTAGTGTCCCGTCTTGAGCGTTCTACCCTCTTATAATGTCCCACTAAGTACAGGAAGGTAAAAAATGAAGAGGCAGAAAAAACGGTCAAATATTTATTTTTACCTCAGCTCAGTTGGTAAGATATAGGTATATACGTGGGTACGAGCTAAATACGTGGATGATCGGATTCCGCTATTCATGAGTAGCCGAAGTACTCCCCTGAAGATGTCGAGTTCGCAGGCGCGGCGTTTCTCATCGACGCTGAGTTCAGCGCTGCTCGGTTACTGCGTGGCGCTGAGTCATAAATGGCCAGAAGCGAAGCGCAGGCAGGCGGCAAGCAGGAAAGTACAAGGTGGGTCACTCTGGACCTTGGACCCTGGAACGCGCCATCAAACAAGGCGTTAGAAATGGTCCATAAGCCTTTATGAACGCCAACGGCAAACGGGTAAGCACTTTTATTACGTAGTTGTATTGCCGTGGATGTTCATAATTCAGATACGGAGATTACATTAAGGCGAAGCTAAATAGTAAGTAAATTAAAGAGATTAAAATGAAATAACTTTAATAAAATAAAATGGAGGGTGGCTTTATAAACGGACATGATGATTAGCCAATTTGAAATTACTTATCATGAACAGCACTATTATAAATGTATTTCTTTATCTTATTTAAATAGCCGTTAATATCAAATAAGTAGGTATATGTTAAAACGGCTAACTAAAATGACTAAGCTATGAATCAGCGCTAAACAACTAGCAAATAAATGTATCCACTTACCCGATTCGGGGTACACTAATAAGCATATTTAATTATATTTATTTCTAAACTGGAACTAAGATCATTTTCTCCAAGGCTTGTTCCGCTCTTTCTGCAGCTCTTCTTACAAACCTAATTACCACTGGGGCTAGAGTGATTAGGGTTAGGATTCCTGTAAGTATGGAAATCCCGGTGTGCACCCCGAGTGTTGCCCACCAACTGCTTGTGGGTTTGAGCTCATCTTGAGTGGGTACATGAGAAGACATGTAGTAGAGCCTCTCTTGTGAACTGAGGGCTAACTCAGAGGAGGAATATAATGATTGCAAACCAGCTGCGGTGAGTTTCTTTTCTAGATTTAAAAAGCGATACTTCGCACCCGAATACGAAGTTCCTAAACCCGCACCGCAAACTAACAAAATAAAAACATTTTGTGCTCAAGTTTCAGTTCCTCAATCGCAAAGTGTTAATAAGTTTGAAAAACCTATTAATAATACGCAAACTCGGTCATGTAAAGTGTGTAACGCTCAACACGCTCATCCGCTATTTAAATGCGAATATTTTCTCAACCAAAATATTCAGAAGCGCAATGATATCGTTAGACAGCATGCATTCTGCATAAACTGTTTAGGTTTCCACCATATTAGGGCTTGCGAATATTTAAATATCCATAGGTCACTGGTTCAAATCCGGTTCGAAGGACCAAATTACTGGATGGGCAGAAGGACATACCTCATGGCACGGCGACCTCTTCAGTTTGAGTTCATATTCTTCCAGTTTCCTTTAAAACGAATCACAACACGACACTTTGAATGTCCAGAAGGCCTAGTACAAAAGTTGTACGACATTAACTCCTCGACCGCGTTAGCGTATCGAGGGGTCAAAATATGAAAGTTGCCGGATGATTTAAATAAACGGCAAACATAATTTGAACTCCCGATACGCTAACGCGGTCGAGGAGTTAATGTCGTACAATTTTTATACTAGGCCTTCGGGATTGTTTTCACACTGTTCGAGATCCGCGGAGTACTCCGAATTAGCGATTTTATTCCAATTAACTTGTAGCAAGAAACTTTGCGATGCGCGCCATTTCACTTTTTTCGTGCACTGACACTTTGAGGTGGGGTGCGGAAGGCCTAGTATAAAAGTTGTACGACATTAACTCCTCGACCGCGTTAGCGTATCGAGGGGTCAAAATATGAAAGTTGCCGGATGATTTAAATAAACGGCAACCATAATTTGAACTCCCGATACGCTAACGCGGTCGAGGAGTTAATGTCGTAAAATTTTTATACTAGGCCTTCGGGACGGAGGGGTGAGGAACAGGATGTTGCCATGGATGAAATATACATAATAAAAAGAAATGTGTGTTTAAGGAGTGCATCCTATGTTAAAAAATAAGAACATTGGCGCTGCCAAATTCGGGGCGCCTAGAGGTTTCCTCTACATTGCGATTAACTTAAATGATAGGTATACTAAACTAGATTTAAACTTACTATCTTGAAACTAAATTTTTACATTGAGGGATTTATTATTGCGTAGGTAACGGGCAGAGCCGAGTTACAGGACGTGTATAGGTTCCCGAAGATGTGGTTACCTTTACGACGAAACAACAGCGAGAGGCCAAAACGTAGGATGTGAGTTATCGTCTTTGATAACAACAACTGTCCCCACACTAATAGGTTTTGATGGCGAATTCCATTTTTCGCGTTGTTGAAGGGAAGTGAGATACTCCATACTATAACGCTTCCAATAACTTTGAACTATCTTATTCAATAGTTAATAACGAGTTAATCTATATTCGGATAAATTTGATTCAATGATCTCTGCTGGGAGGAATTTAAGTGGTGTGATGTTTAAAAAATGACTTGGCGTTAACGCGGTTGGATCAGAAGGATCCGAAGATAGAACGCAAATCGGACGACTGTTTAACAATCCTTCTATTTGAACTAGAACTGTATTAAATTCTTCGTAAGTAATAATTTGACTTCCGATAACTTTATATAAATGAATTTTGACCGATTTGACGTTAGTCTCACACAGGCCATTAAAATTAGGGCCGTACGGTGGGCTGTTTCGAAATTTAATTTTATGCTGGGTGAGATAATTACTTAGGTAATTATTATAATCAGTGGACTGTATAAGCGGGTAAATTTCGTTTAGTTTACGTTTCGCACCAATAAAATTAGTACCTCCATCACTATATAAAATTGAGACTGGACCTCTGCGTGAGATGAAACGCTTAAAAGCGTCCAGAAATAGATCCGTACTTAGGTCAGACACCAACTCTAAGTGGATCGCTTTGGTTGTCAAACAAACGAACAAGCAAATATATGCCTTATGGCTCTTAATTCCTCGACGACGAATATTAGTGATGTAAAACGGTCCACCATAATCGACAGCCGTGTGTACAAACGCCTTTACTTGAGATACTCTTATATATGGAAGCAGTACCGGCGTTAGGGTAGGGCGCGGTTGGGCGACCGCCCAGGGGCGCCGGACTTTGAGGGGCGCCGTTAAGCGGCGCCCCTTTATATTCCCATCTCTGTAAGCGAAAAAAAAAAAACGATGTGTTGGCAACACTAGAATGGAACGCAGTGCTCAATCCGTTCGGTCGTAGCACTACATACATACAGTTTATTTTACTGGGAATCCCCGACCACAGAGAAACACATTATCTATCTCTTTTTAACATTTTAGTTCAAAAGAGAATGTTAAAAAGAGATGGCGTTATTTTTGATGGAGCGGAACACAGCTCATTCTTTATTCATTCAATCGGTGCACGCACTTAAAAACAGTTATCGCAATTACATATTTTAAAACAAACAGACGCAGTAATCTGGCGGTCCACGCTAAGTTACGAAGTGCATGTTTTTTTCTTTTTGTCGCCGACTACAGAGTGACATAGGTTTTATCCAAAAAGTTGAAATACAAATAGTGTTTAAGTAGGTATTTGCTTTATGACGGATTATTTTACTAATTAGGTAAGTACAATTTTATTTTAACTATCTTATTATACTAAAGAGGTAACATTTGTTTGTTTGTTTATGTTATGTTTGGAGTGGGGTAATCTATTTAAAGTAAATTATATATTATAAAATATCTCTGGAACTGACTATATAATGTTGATGAAATTTTAACACGGAGATAATAAATGAATGTCGAGGAGGTACGGTCAAGTGTAAAAGTGGATGAACACTGTTCATTCGTAAGCCTTTGTGTTAAAGGTGAAAAGTGTCCACCGACTTTTGCATCTGACTGTACATAGAAGTCATTTTTTCGGGAACGAGTGGATGATCGTGATTTTTTTCATACAAATCTAAGCACTATCACGTAACACAAGCTTTTAAATATAACATTTCACAATTATTCCGCTGCCATGACAATATTACCTTACCTAGATTTTTCGATCGTAGTTCACGTGTATGCTAACGCTTTCCTGAATATAAAGCGTTTTTGGTCGTCCTCACTCAATAGCGTTATATTTAATTAATTTATAGAAATGATCGGACTTACGCAGATTTAAGATTTTAAGCTAACATGGTCATTTACACTATAATTACTATTTAAAACGAGATATTTACCATGTACATTTGTTTTAATGAGCTCCCGATATTTCGGCACTGTTACAAGTGCCATGTTCACGGTGTGAGTTACACCGTGAACATGGCACTTGTAACAGTGCCGAAATATCGGGAGCTCATTAAAACAAATGTACATGGTAAATATCTCGTTTTAAATAGTAATTATAGTGTTACGCAGATTTAATTTGTTGCAGATTTGATTAGTACAAAATGTCTGAACACGTTGATCCTTTCAAAAGCAAACCATCTGGGTCACAATATAGAAAACGAAAAGCAGAAAAAGAAAAGGAATTTGAAAAAACAAAAAAGTTTATGAATATAGGCAAATATATTATCACAACAAAAAATCAAGACCTTAATGTGGCATCTACATCTGAAATACAAGCGAATGCATCGGTAGTGGAGTCTCTGTCTGACAAGTCAGATCAGTTAGCTGTTGAAGAGATTGTGGACGAAGTTTCCCGAAGTGAGGAGACAAGTTGTGTTACAATTACAGATGCTGCTCAGGATGACACTATTGGTGATGTACAACAAATACAAATTCTAGATGACGTTAGTTCTCTTGTTCCAAATATATCGGATCCAGCCACTTGGCCACTCACTCGAAATAGCAAAATTATTGATCATATAATAACTAATGGCCCAGTGCAAACTCACATTGATAATTATCCAAAGAATGATACAGGGCGACATTTCTCAAATTCTCATTTTACCAAAAAACTTGCAAACAATGAAATAATTCAGCGTCGTTGGTTAATATACTCAGTTTCTAAAAATCGAGTTTACTGTTTTTGTTGCCGGCTATTTGATAGCAGCTCAACGTCGAATTTAGTATCTGAAGGATATAACGACTGGAAACACTTATCAGAAATGTTAAAAGTTCATGAAAGTAGCACTTTTCATAAGAAGTTTTACCTCTCATGGATTGAGGCTGAACTAAGATTAAAAACGGGAAAAACAATAGATTGTCAAGAGCAACATTTGATTAGAAAGGAAACTACAAGGTGGAATAATATTTTGTCTAGATTAATGCATATTACACTGTATTTAGCTGAAAACAATATGGCGTTTAGAGGTACTTCCGACAAACTATATACGCCAAATAATGGAAAGTTCTTGGGTTTGGTACAACTACTAGCCAAATTTGATCCAGTTATGGAGGAGCACTTGCGATTAGCTGTAAAGGGTGATGTTTCTGACCACTACTGCGGAAAAGACATTCAAAATGAATTAATAGAGCTGATGGGTGAAAAAGTGAAGTCAGAAATCATATCACGTGCAAAGAAATCGAAATATTATTCTATTATAGCTGACTGTACTCCGGAAATTAGTCATATAGAACAGCTTTCACTGACAATACGATTTGTTGATTTATCATCAGATGTCGATAAAATATCAGTAAAAGAGCATTTCATAGAATTTATACCTGTTAATGAGTCGACTGGTGAAAGGCTGACTGAAGTTATTATTGATATTTTAAATAAATATGGACTGGAATTGAACGGTTGTAGAGGTCAGGGCTATGACAACGGAGCAAATATGAAAGGAAAAAATATTGGAGTTCAAAGGAGAATTCTGGACATAAATCCTTTAGCTGTATATGTACCGTGTGGCTGTCATAGCTACAATCTCGTACTATGCGATGCCGCTAAGTCATCTGTAAAATCTGTCACTTTGTTTGGAGTACTTCAGAGGTTGTTTACGTTGTTTTCAGCTTCTGTTCATCGATGGAAAATTCTGACCGATCACTTGGGATTGTACACTATAAAAAAACTCAGTGACACGCGTTGGGAAGCAAGAATTGGCAGTGTTAAAGCAGTCCGTTATCAAATTAGCGCCGTCCATGACGCTTTAATCACTTTGGCTATTGAAACTCAGAAAACTGATGTTCAAGTCTCTCATGAGGCTACTACTCTAGCCGAACAGCTAAAAGATTTCGGCTTCATAGTTTCATTGGTTGTCTGGTATGACATACTTTTTCAAATTAATGTCGTTAGTAAATCTCTACAATCAACAGACATGGATCTCGGTAAATGCACAGACATGTTGAAAAAATGCTGCAATTTCTTGGAAGAATATAGAAATACAGGCTTTAAAAGCGCCATTTCAACTGCGAAGGAATTGGCTGAAGAGTTAGAAATAGAACCTGTGTTTAGAGCGACAACAAGAATTCGACGTGTTAAGCGCCAAGCTGGTGAAACTGCCCAAGATGAGCCTATAACTTCTCCAGAAAAAAAATTTGAGGTTGAATTTTTCAACTGTCTTTTGGACACGACGTTAACTTCACTCAACGAAAGATTTGAACAGTTATGTGAGTACTCGGAATCTTGGTCTTTTTTGTACAATTTAAAACAGATTCCAGAAAAACACGACCTTATCAAACTCTGTAGTGATCTTCAATTGAAATTAAATGTAAATTCCAAATCAGATATAGATGGATGTATGTTGTGCGATGAACTCGTAAGTCTGAAATCGTTTTTGCCTGATCAGAAAGTGGTTACTCCTGTTTTTGTTTTAAATTTTATCAAAGACCGCAACTTACAAGAACTATATCCAAATGTTTGGATAGCATTACGAATATTATTAACTATTCCCGTAACGGTTGCTAGTGGAGAGAGGAGTTTTTCTAAGCTCAAGCTGATAAAAACCTATCTGCGATCGACAATATCTCAATCTAGATTGACAAACTTGGCAACTTTGTCAATCGAAAATGAAATTGCTGAAAACATCGACTTTGATAACTTAATAAAAGAGTTCGCCGATAGAAAGGCTAGAAAAGTAAAATTTTATTAGTTTTTTTAATAAATGTTTATTTCTTTTCATAAATGGTTATTTCATTATTATCCTTCGCCTTTTTTCGTATGGGTTTGAATTGCAGTTAGGGGGCGCCGTAGAAATCTCGCCCAGGGCGCTGGTAGTACTAAAACCGGCACTGTATGGAAGGTCACCCATTGGTGGTTGAGTAGACAATGGTTTTTGTTTAAAACACGAGTTACATTTGTGAATTATTTGACGAATTAAATTGCGAGCAGATATAATCCAATATTTTTGTCTCAGTAACGCTAATACTAAATCGGGACCAGTGTGTAGATTCGACGCATGATAGTGTTCCACTAGAAGCGATACTATTCTACTATGCATTCGTTCATGTACTCGCGAATGCCCCAGATAACAACGTTCGGACGAGTGAATGTTATCATTGCGCGCGATATATTCGAACTAGTCAGCGTGTTTATGTTTTATAATCCTATATGCCTACATTTAGGACAATATTATTGTAACTTTTAGTGTTTATTATTATTAAAGTTGATATTTTTATTTTTAATGTAGTAATTAGATAGATTTAAGGTTTATTTATATGAAATATGTACGTATAACGTTACAATCTAACTTAAATAAATAAGGTCCATATGTATGTTTGTTCCCCGAGCCTTAAGGACTCAGGGAGAAGAACTCAAATGGGTCTTTATCCCTTTCGGGGGATACTTCCCGCACCGTGGGTCATAATTATTGGCACTGCAGGGGCAGGCTGCGTGCTGGTCTTTTTAACATTAGAGTTTATGTTTTTAACATATTTACACATCAAGCGGGAGGCGCCACAATGACTTTTAATGGATGAACATGTAGTGTGGTTGGATTTTCCCTTTGGCTTTATCGTAAGCTTCGGGAAACACCGTGCGTTGCCATGTGTAGATTGAGAGGAGGAGGAGTTGGGGGAGGGATAATGGAGAGGGGAGCTGAGGTTGTTGCTGGAATAGGTGAAGATGTTGGGGGAATGGGGATTGGCGGAGGATTAGGCGGCTGTAATCCATAACGAATTCTGAGGAGTTCACCTTCGATTCTGATCTCCTCCTCGTTGGCCAAGGTGAACTCATCATCACTCGCTATTAACGCGTGCCTAGGCCTTCGATTTAAGGTGGGTACGTCAGGGACTGGGGTATAATTAACTGAATCTTTAACATATGGGTTTTTGCTGTCGGAAGCTCTTTCGTGATATTTTTTAGATAATATTTTTATGAATTGCCTCACCGAGGGGAGTTTGAGGTCTCGGTGTAGGTCTATATTTCGGATATAAAAGGGGCAGCCGGTGATATTGTGTAGAAATTTGTTTTGAATAATTTGCAGGGATTTTAATCGATTTTTTGGGACATGGGCAAAAGCAGATACGGAGTATGTGAAAATAGACCTGACACATGATTTGTAACTTCTACTGAGAAGTTTGTTTTTAGGCTAAGCTTGCTCTTACTGTTAGTCATGCAGTGAAGTCTGCTTAGGATGAAAACTGATTCTGTTCCTGACCGTGTTGATATGTTTGAAGAAATTAAGACGGCGATCCAAGTGAACACCGAGGTACTTGGCAGAGTTTACCCATGGCTAATGTTTTTGTGCCGAGAAAGAAGTTCGGAGTAGAGTCTACTCCTGGAGAAAATTAAGGCCTGCGTTTTAGCCGGGTTGACCTCGATTCTCCAGCGACGAAACCAGTCCCCTAGGGAATCGATTGCTCTCTGGAGAAGCTTGGTCAACTTAGCAGGGTGCAGTGACGTTGCGAACCTTTTCATTCGGAATTGACCTTGACTTGTTGAAAATGAAGTGATATTTCTACTATCCTCATCCAAGGCTGTTTGGTAGTAAGACTGCTGTAAATCGAGATGACTAAAATATATTGCGCCTGATAAGGAATCTAAAATATCTACAATATTGGGGAGGGGAAATTTATCGTCTTGAGAAATGAGTGGGACTACAACCACTACACTATGTTGTAATAATAATTATATTGGAGTATACAAAAGTATATTGGTTTATTTGAAAATACAATCCCCCTAATGAGAACGTTACTGGACAGCTGGCGCCCACTTAACCCGGTCTGCTGGATGTAAATACAATATCATCCTAATATTTAGAATAGCCTCCGTCGTTATCAATAACTGCTTGTAAACGGGAAGGCATTGGTGACACAAGATTATTACATAAATCTTTACCGCGGTAATAATCCCATATCTTCAAGCAATGTGCTTCCATATCTTCCGGGGTCCTTTCATTTTGATTGTCCCACTTGAGAATAATACGACCCCATACATTTTCAATCGGGTTTAAATCCGGTGACCTGGCCGGCCAGGGAATGACCTTGACATCACTATGTTTGGCGAACCACTCTTTCACACTACACTTACGGTGTATTGGGCAATTATCTTGCACAAACTATACCACCGGCAATTCAGTCTATGGATACATGTTTCGAACTGTGGGCAACATTGTTTCCTCCAACAGTTCCACGTAGTCGGCCCTATTCGCGCGGCTCGGTATTCTTCGGCAAGTTTTCGCAAGTTTTCCTTGGACGGGTGGCATTATTTTAATAGATCCGGAGTACTTCGATAGTTCTTCTATAAATAGATGACTCATACCCAGCCAAATTATGTAAGACAACTGGTACAAATTAACAAATTCTATATTTCAAATTGCATAGTGAATGAGCCGCACCTCTGTATTCTGATGTGATGTGATCGTGATTACGGACTTTGTCTCCAAATAAAAACTTTACAAATATGACAGTGTGTAGCATTCTCATAACTACATTGTTCTTTATGGATTAATGGATTCATAGGATTATTTTTAATCAATATATTGTTAATTATAAATTGAAAGAGATGTCATATACTAAAGAAAAAGTGACCAAGGTCCCCGGTGAGCAGGGCTGGGATCGAACCAGCGACCTCCTGCTTTCGCGGCAGACGCCCTAACCACTGGGCTACCCGATCACGGCGGCGGCGATAAAAATTGAATATATTGTTAATTTCATGAATATATTTTATTAACCATTCAACAAAAACTTTTACACAATCTTCACCTCTATAAGAAACGTATTTATTCAAGCTGGCATCGTGCGAGCAGCATATGTAATAATCAAAACATGCTGGAACATTGTTTTTCAAGTTTTATTCATTCTTAAGCAATTCAATTTTCAGTTCTGGATGACGGGAGGTTACGTGTTCCCACTGTAAACAAAATTACGCACTTTATATATACCATTTTATTTAAATTAATATAAAAATACATGGATTAGTAGTTAAAAATGTTTTATAAAACTTATACTTTTAAACATAGATAATGGTACTTTAAAATTAATAAATAATAGATGTGAACAAAAACATGAGAAATTGAGAACCCACATCTGCGGTATATCTTTTGCGTTGTGTTATAAAATTAAACTAAATGTCTCCACGCTTCACTATTAGGATGTTTTTTGTACGTAGTTGAATCTAAGCAATTTGTCTAACATTTTACAAAAATAAATACTACTATGCACGAAAAATAAAAATCAAATCACTCTAATACTACAGCGTTCGTCTGAACGCTGTAGTATTAGAGTAAAGCTAAATGATGTAAATGTATACATACAAAGCAAAAGGAATACTACCAATATTAGGCCGGTATTTATTTGTCATTTATGTATTTATAATCCATGTATTTTATAACAGATGTAGATTATTTATTTATTATTACATATTAAAAATTATACATACGACTTAACACGTTCACTGCGGCAACCCAAAACCCGAACCTGGATTGTAGTGCGTTACGGGGTATATCCGCCCCGTAGTGGTTTACTCAGTGGTGCGTTACGGGTACAAAATGCCCCGTAAATCTACGTCTGTTTAAACTGCTATAACATCCTGAAATTATGAATTTTTCAACTTTTTTTTTACTAAGTTAAAGAGTACGAAATTTCTTATGTCATATTCACTCCGCACGTAGATACGACGAAACTGTGTAAAATTATAAGGAAAAGAAAGTACGGGGTTTTTGTGTCCCCGTATCGCACTAAAATAGAGAAACTACGGGGCTTAGCAAGCCCCGTAACGCACACAACTTATTTATGTCGATAAATTGATAGTGATGGGAAATAAAACACACGATATTCAGAAGTATTTTATTATTTAAAAAAAGTAGAATTTTAAAGGGACAAATTAGTACACGCACGCCATCGCCAAAAAACTAAAGCTCCAAATTATAGCAGTTTAAGCACAATGTTTTTTTGCATTTTCTACACATTGTTTTACTTTTTTTACTTTATTATCAGCTTCGCGGCTGCTTCTTCCTTGTCTTTAGAATAAGACAATTCTAACATACGTCGGGAGCGCTTCATTTTCAATTTACCGATAACTAGACTGGTAATGGAGACTGCACTAGTGATACTAATCACTTAACCCCGTACGGGCCTGCTAAAACCTATACGGGGTTCTATGAACCCCGTATCGCACTAGAAGGTAATTTGCAATGCTGTGGTCGGTACGGGGCATATGGGACCCCGTATATTTTAGTTATATCAATGATTAAGCGAAAAACGAGAAATTCAAAGGTATATTTGTCTCCATATCAAACATAAAAATACCAAAGATACAGCTTCCGCACCAGCGAGTAACACACGATTTATATGCGCCGCACTGAACTTCGGCACCGTACGGGGTTCAAAAGCCCCCGTAACGCTGTGAATGTGTTAACATATAGGTGTCGTGAAACCCTGTCGGGTTTATATCGAACACCTGATTCACGTACAATTAAATTATTTTTTGTGTTACGAGTACATTACATTAATACCAAGTTTACAAGACTACATTATTTATAAAACAAACAAATATAAAGGTAGTTAAAACTAAATAAATTAATGAATTAATACTAAAACTACATAAATTAATTAATAAAATAAATGATACTACGAGATATATACGATACTATATTGATCAATAATAGTTGCTAACAAATGACGGCACACACATTCGGTATTCCTTTCGCGTTGCGTGAATAAATCTGGTCAAGTGCCTCCAAGCTTCAGTATTATCATCGGTTCGGTTTTTGATATTTACTACAGCATGACGCCATCCGTTTTCTGGCGTCACCTTTTCAATATCATCACATTTGTACACTTTGACTTCGACAAAGTGTGTGCCCTTTTTGTCAGGATTTGCCTAACCGGCGAAACCATTCGCGAGTCTTCGAGAAATGTAGGATAATCATTTACCCTCGCCTGCAGGTTGGTTCGCCTCCAACCCCTCGTCCCCGCTGTTAGCGCCCAATAGCTCCGCAGCAGTGGTGTGCCGCGGCTTCACTGGAGCTATTCTGACCCTTTTGCTCGAGCTCGCCGATGTCGCTGGCCTGGATTTTTTCTTTTCGGTCACGTGCGCCTTCGGTGGTGGCGGCGGTGGTGCCGGTGAAGCCGGTGAATCTTCCTCCGAGGAGGATGAGAGAAACAAATCTTCGGCATTAGACGAGCGTTTCGACCTGCAAATAATATAAATAAGTTACTATTAAAATAGATATCATATACCATTTGAGTTAAAATAAAACGCAGAGGCTTTATTTACGGATTTTGTGTATAAACAACTATCTAATATTTATAAATGAATTATTAGAAATAATTACGAAGACTATATGTATAAATTCACTGATCTTGACGACACATAATACATACCTTGTTAAAAATATAATTAACAAAATAATGTCTATGGATGACTAGTAGCGCCACCTAGCTACACACACCATGTAACGTGTTTTTTAAATAAACCTGTCAGTCTGTTGAAAACCAACTTGAAGTTTTATTAGGTTATGGCCCAGCTCTCGTAATTAATTAGTTTTTCGGAGTTTTTCGGTTGTTTTTAATAGTGCACAGTAATTAAAATGTCAGCAAACTATGCAGTGACTGTTCCTAAGTTGAAGGGGAGAGAGAACTATGATGACTGGGCGTTTGCTGTGGAGAATTTCCTCATCCTGGAGGGCGTCGACTTATCTAGTGAGGTTAAGCTAGATGAAGCAAGCGACAGGAAAGCCAGGGCAAAGATGATATTGACCGTCGAGCCATCCCTTTATGTGCATATAAAAGGCGAAACTTCAGTGCTGAGTGTTTGGAATAAGTTGAAATCTTTGTTCGATGACTCCGGTTACACGCGTAAGATCAGCTTATTGCGGAATTTAATTTCTATACGTCTAGAAACGAGTGAATCTATGACGGATTACGTGACACAGTTAGTGGAAACGGCACAGAAGTTAAAAGGTACTGGTTTTGAGATAAACGATCAGTGGATTGGTTCTTTACTACTGGCGGGTCTTCCAGAGAAGTTTAGCCCGATGATCATGGCTATTGAGCATTCAGGAATGAGTTTAAGTGCAGATGCTATTAAAAGTAAACTGTTGGATATGGGTGCAGATTTTGAGGTTAAATCGGAAACAGCTTTCATTGCTAAAAATTCGAGCCAACGAATTGGAGGTAGCAATAGAAATTTTCAAAAGAACCGTTACGGCAGTATGAGTAACGAAACGCAACCATCGACGTCTGTCAAAGGAAACGTCAAATCATCAAAAACATCAATTCGTTGCTATGTGTGTCGACAATACGGGCATTATAAAAATCAGTGTCCAGAAAAGACGAAAAAGAAAATGAACGCGTTTAGTGCAGTATTTTCAACTGGAAACTTTAATAAAAATGATTTTTACGTAGACTCAGGAGCGAGTGACCATTTTGTGGCGAATAAAGACATCCTATCCAATGTTTGTAACAAACCGAAAAAGAGTGAAATAATTGTTGCGAATAAACAGAGCGTTCCAGTAGTGTGTTCAGGAGATACACAGATTACTACAGTGGTGGACAATACAGAATACGATATCCCTGTTTTAGAAGTGTTTTACGTTCCTGACCTAACTACCAATTTGTTGTCAGTTAGACGGTTGGTCGCGAACGGTAACACAGTTTGCTTCGAGGAAAGAGGCTGTTATATTCTTAACTCTCAGAAGGAGGTTATAGGAAAGGCGGATTTAGTTAACGGAGTGTACAAGCTAAACATTAAACAGACGAGTTTGCTAGCAGCTGCAGCGATTTCAAGTACGAGTACAGATGTAACTTGGCACAGACGTCTGGGTCACATTAATCAAAATGACCTTCGAAAAATGAATAATGGAGTTGTTGATGGAGTGTCATTTAAAGAAAATGGGGGCAGGTTGGACAAGTCTGGCTGTGTGATATGCTGTGAGGGAAAGCAAGCGAGGCTGCCATTTCCTCAGAGTGCAAACAAAAGTAAGGAGGTGCTGGAGTTAATCCATACTGATTTATGTGGCCCAATGGAAAATAAGTCACTTGGAGGTGCGAGATATTACCTTATTTTTGTGGATGACTATACTCGAATGTGTTTTGTATATTTTCTTCAATCAAAACATCAAACATTCAAATATTTCAAGGATTTCCAGAAATTAGTTGAGAACCAGCAGTCCAAGAAAATTAAAGTCCTACGAAGTGATGGCGGAGGTGAGTTCTGTTCAACTGAGATGGAGAATTACTTGAAGCAGTGTGGTATAGTGCATCAGAAGACAACAGCATACACACCAGAATCTAACGGTTTATCTGAGAGATCCCACAGGTCTTTCTGTGAGAAAGCACGGTGTCTTCTTTTTGATGCTCAGTTTGAAAAGAAGTTTTGGGCAGAGGCAATAAACACAGCGGTATATATAAAGAATAGGTCACCGGCGTCAGCTTTAGATCAAGATACAACACCGTATGAGAGGTGGACCGGCAAGAAGCCAAACTTAAGTCATATGCGGATCTTCGGTAGTCCAGTGATGGTGCATGTCCCTAAGCAAAAGCGCAGAAAATGGGACAAGAAAGCAACCAAGATGTTCCTTGTTGGTTATTCAGAAACCACCAAAGGTTATCGCTTGTATGATCCAAATTCCCAAGATATAGTTATAGCTAGAGATGTGATAATTATGGAAGATGCAGATGAAGCGGAAGAAAAATGTTTGGTGGAGGATAAACAAAACAAAGAAAATGAGTGTGTGACTATAGAAGCACAGTGTAGCCAGTCTGGCAGTACATCACAGAGTACAAGTGATGACAGTGTGCATGAGGACAAGAATGATGTGACATATGTACCCAGCGAGGATGACAGCTTAAATGAGCTAGAACCAGATATGACACAGGAGACAGTGCAAGAACAGCAGGAAGTACAGGACTTGCCAGAGATGTACAAGCGTGTTCGGCGTCAACCAGATTACTATGGAGGTTTTGCAAATATGTGTGTTGACGAGGTTCCAGGTGAGCATATCTCACTCACTGAGGCTGTATCTGGCCCAGAAAAAGTGCAGTGGCAAAGTGCAATGGAAGAAGAAATAAAATCTTTCAGTGACAATAACACTTGGGAGTTAGTTGATAGGCCGAAGGATGGTACAGTGGTGAAAAATAAGTGGGTATTCAAAAAGAAATTTAACAGTGAGGGTGAAGTGCGTTACAGAGCAAGACTAGTTGCAAAAGGTTTCACACAAAAGAAGGGTATAGACTTTACAGAAACCTTCTCACCAGTGTTAAGATACTCTACTCTAAGACTCTTGTTTGCCCTGAGTGTTCAACTAGATTTAAGTATAAATCACCTAGATGTACCTACAGCTTTTTTGAACGGTTTCATAAAAGAAAATGTTTATATGGAAATACCAGAATATGCAAATTTTGTTGATTGTGAAAATAAGGTACTAAAATTAAAAAGGGCAATTTATGGCCTTAAGCAGTCTGCCAGGGCCTGGTATACTAGAGTGGAAGAATGTTTGTTACAGTTGGGTTATCAGAAATCTAAGTATGAGCCTTGTTTGTTCATAAGATGTGAAAATAATGTCAAAGTGTACATTGCATTATTTGTCGATGATTTTTTTGTATTTTATAATTGCAAAACTTCATATGGACAGTTAAAGACTGAACTTGTAAACAAATTTAAAATTAAAGATCTAGGTCAGATCAAACAGTGCCTAGGAATGAGGGTAAATGTAAAGAAAGGCTGTATTACTGTTGACCAGGAACAGTTTGTAAACAATATTTTAATTAAATTTAATATGTTTGATTGTCATGGGTCAAGTACTCCTATGGAGGTAAACTTAAAATTGGAAAAAGATGTAAATAATTGTGATAAGAGTTATCCTTACCAACAATTAATAGGCAGTCTTATGTACCTATCTGTTCTAACGAGACCTGATATTGCCTACAGTGTCAGTTACCTTAGTCAGTATAACAACTGTTATAATGAAACTCATTGGAAGCATTTAAAAAGATTGTTAAGATACTTAAAGAAAACAAAGAACTATGGATTAGTTTATAGGAAGGATAGTACTCTTTTGCATGGTTTTGTTGATGCTGATTGGGCATCATGTACTTTGGATAGAAGATCTTATACAGGGTATTGTTTCATTATGTCGGGATGTGTAATATCTTATGAGTCAAGAAAGCAAAGAACCATAGCTTTATCAAGCTGTGAATCGGAGTACATGGGATTAAGTGAAGCTTGTAAAGAGGCAATTTATTTGCAGAACTTATTTAGTGATATAATAAAGTCCAATAATAGTACACCAATGTGCTTATACAGTGATAGTCAAAGTTCACTAAAATTAGCCGCAAATCCGTTGTTCCACAAGAGAACAAAGCATATTGATGTACGACACCATTTTGCTAGAGAGTGTGTATTAAATAACCGGGTTAAACTGGAATATGTATCAACTTCTAACATGCCAGCTGATTTGTTAACCAAAAGTCTCAGTGTAGATAAGCACTTCAAATTCTTAAAATCAATGGGCATATCTGAAGTATAGATATATACTATCTGTTTTTATGTTGTTGTTAAAATGCAGAGATATAATTTTTTTTTAGATTATTTTGTTAGGAGAGGATGTTAAAAATATAATTAACAAAATAATGTCTATGGATGACTAGTAGCGCCACCTAGCTACACACACCATGTAACGTGTTTTTTAAATAAACCTGTCAGTCTGTTGAAAACCAACTTGAAGTTTTATTATACCTAAGCGGAATAGTTTAAAAAAGTTAAGTTAACAATACGAGTAGCTGATTACTCGTTTCGTTTTCTATATTATTTTCCATTACTCAAACATTGTCTTACTTTGAATAATGGTTAATTCTTTTTACGAGTTTTTGTTCTTATTACGACTATTCGAATACTAGTAAAATAACAATATACATTGACTCACACTTACATTGTATGATGATGATGATGTGCTTGTAGCTTCAGTAGGGAAGAGTAGAGCGGCTTATCCTTGCTTCCTGTTTAGCGGAATGAAACAATAGGCTCGATCTGCGGGGTTAAATAGTGAATATTCACGTGGAGCTCTTCCATATATGAAATTTGTCAACGTGATCGAAAAACGCACATCTGCACTTATCCTCATCTAGCTCTAAGCATAGTTCACATACCTTCATACTGTGGGTTTACTTTCCTATATATATTTTTATTAACATTTCATAGATAGATCTATTACATTCGCAAATGCGAATATTTAGAATGCGAAAGTGCGAATGCGAATATTAAGGAATGACACTAAAAACTCAACGTACGTTATCACTTTTTAATCATTTTATTTAACAATCATGTAACATGAAGGTTCAGATGGTTGTTTATTGTTGGAACATTATAAATAATCAAAATTTAACAAAGGAATATTTTACTTCAAAAAAGGTAATCTCGCCGCCTTGTAGCCCCCCATAAGGCGATTTCGAAGAGGCTGGTATATAAGCCCGGCCGCACTGAACAATTGCTCACTCGGAACGAGCTCTTAATTACCAGCTGGCCATATTTTTATTCCATCATGAGACCTTGGACATCACCTACGCTACGGCCCAAGTGCTCACCAAAACAAACCTAACGAGCCCAAACACGGGGGTATTACATCAACTACTTCCTGAGTTCCGGTGGCCATATTTCTACTCCATCATCAGACCTTGGACACCACTCACGGTCCAAATGATCGACAAAACAAATTTAACGAGTCCAAACACGATAGTTTTACATCAACTTATTCTTCTCTTCCGGTGGTCACCTTTCTGCTCCATCATCAGACCTTGGACACCACCGAAGGTTCAAGTGCTCGCGACATTCAAACTAAAGAGCCCAAACACGGGGGTATTACGTCAACTAACCTTTCTGCTCCATCATCAGATCTTCGATAACACCTGCACCCTAGTTTTCTGAAAAAAATGAATCTAAAAAATCCAAAACGCACATGTACATTTTTTACTATACCAACTTCTTTAGAATATCATTTAGTTTAATAAAACCGTACAAAAACTCAACTGAATATTAGATGAATTTATTCCTCGTTGGCATCGCAGGACTACAAAAATGTCGAATTTTAAGTTACCGACTTTTGCCATAACAGCGATGACGGGCCGACGGCGTAGTAGTGTGCGCGCGCACGCACACAGATAGCGAGCCACGCTCGGCGCGCTAAATGCCGTCCGCGGAAAAAGGTCGGTGCGGTCTTAAAAGCCATGAGTCAATGGCGGCGTTGTTGAAAACTTTGAAAGGGCTATATATGCCAACATCTAACGGTTGTAGTTTTCCGGAAGTATGGGGATGTCAAGGATGTGAACTCCAGAATTCTTCGCAAGGTCCAATGACTCGATACACAAGTGAGACTCGTGGTTATCCATGATGAGGATGGATGGATTTTCTTTAGAGGAATTGGTGATCTTGATGAAATGTTTCATTACTTCCGGGAATATTGTAGAATTAATCCATCCAGTGGCTGCTGCCAAACCGAGTGTGCCTGGAGGTGTATTATTTTAAATGTATAATGCAATTATTTAGGCTAATTATTTATAAGTAGAGTAAGAGCATTTGCATGCTGCATTGTCGCAGAATATGCACTCATGTGTTTGCTATATTCCACTGACATGACAATTTACTGTATCTGTGTGTATTCTTGCAAATTAAATAAATTATCAAATTATTACACTATTGGTTGTTAATTTATTTGGCAAACCAACGTAATTTTAAATAGAAAACTCCCGTGAGTATTAGACATATTAATATACTTAGACATGTCGAGCTATTTTCGACTTTATAGACGTGAGTAACCCGGTCTAAGTATATTAAACCAACGTAAATTACGACTACTGCATCATCTCTTCTATCACTTTGTTTAAACTTAAACAAAATGATACAATATTGAGAATATATCATCACTTTCAATTAAGCAAACTGACAGTGCAAGAGGCGCAAAAAAATTGTATAAGTACCTAAGTTGGCAACTAACTTGCAAATGTCTGTATACTTGCCAGAACCCCTTATAATAAAAAAAAACATTGCCTCCTGTATTTAAAGTGAGATATGCTAATGTGCAATGCATATTGGATGGTTTCGAAATTCAAATAGGAAAAGCTTCCAACACAATTAACCAGTTAAATAAGCTGGTCACAGTATAAGTCGTGCAATACTTTAAAATATTTAATTGCACGTTGCCCAAATGGGTTAATATGCTTCCTTTCGAAGGGTTTTGGAGCAAGGATTTTCGACAAAGCTATCACGGAATGTAGTGGCTTTGTGGATATTCTTCCTCCAGGGGCTGCGGTTTTGGCCGACCGAGGCTACAAAGGCATAGAAACAATAAAATGTGACAGTAATAATGTAAAATATGCAAGAGTATATAAGCACAACGTATCAGCATTGCGATACAACGGGGAAACGCCGCCAGAATCCTAGGTAAAGTACAATGCCTCAAAGGCCTACTTTAGATCAAAAGTTGGTAGCTTGTAGCTCAGTGTATATAATTTGTTAGTTATATCCGTCTAAAATAGTTATTGCAATAAATTAAGTTTATATTTATTATAATACCTAAATATAAAATATAAATTGTTAATTTCTAGAGTTTGCTTCTTGTCATGCCACATCCTTATATTTTAATCGCAAATAAGATTATTTCAGAAAAATAACTTAGGTACTCGTAAATAACAAATCATTAAAATTAGGAATCCTAAATCAATAAAAATGCGGTGGTAATGGCACTCTTTCGTTAAATATCATAGAATATCATAAAACAGAACAGAAGTAATACCATTATTAACGGTGCTTAGTATTATTTTTAGCGTGTTGGTGTTTAAAGTTCTGTATGGCCGCATTTTTTACGGAAATGCTAAATAGCGCCAAGGAAAATATATGATCATAATCACACCAATAAAAAATATGTATTTTTATTGGTGTGATTATGATCATATATTAATTATCATCCTTCATTATTAGGTCAGCCTAAGTTTAAGCAAGCTTAATTTACATTCTCAAGAAAATCTGTAGATCAAAGACTGATTGTTACTGAAGTTGTGCTTCAAGAAGTCCAAAGAGCATAGGCTCAATGGCACTCTTTCCATACAAAAAAGTGCATTACGAGCTATTATAGTCCCCTGTTTCCGCCTCCAAAAACGAACCTAATTTTTATTTTTTACAAACAGGATAATGGAGAGTATTACTCTCTCTATTTTTTTATATTTTGCGCTATAGACGTCTGCAGGCGGTAGTGAAGTTTGTCATTTTACCACCAACTAATATTATCAAGAAAAGGAGATACCTACATAGTACCGTCAAGTTCATTCATATGTGATGATGGGATGAATGTGATGGAATGTACACAAATAAATGAACTCGACGGTACTATTTTCCTAGCGGTATTTTTATAGCGGTAGCTATAAGCTATATTTATATAGGTTTAATTTTTGAAGAGGGGAATAGGGGACTACTAATCCTCAACATGCAACTTATAATTTAGACATGTCACACTTTTTTTACCTTTTTTTGGTACGGATCCGTGTTATCCGAACTATCCGGATCCCTTGAGTTTGAATTCCGAAAAATCGACGGATATTGCAAATCCTAATTACATCTCAAAACTTTTTTGCAGCGTAAAAACTGCGGAGCGAGACTTGTGTCTTTTTACATTGAATATTTATGATGGAATATAATAACTATTATAAGGATAATTAAGCCGTTCCAAACATTAATTTTGAGAGGTATAGGTAGGTATTTCCCACCGGTTAGGAAACCGGTGACTGAATCAGGACAAAATTAAACAAAAACCTGGTACATATAGCGATTGCAAATCCGTGAACATTTTTCAAATCCGGATTTTCGGATTTTGGTTTAACCGAAATCCGAAGTTCAGATTTAATCCAGATTTTAAGAAAGGAATATATGGCATAAATGCAAAGTGAAACAAACAATGAAATTAAGTTGTTTTTATTAAAAATAAAAAAACAGAATGCGTACACTGCTACGCCAATAAAAAAAATCTTTAAAAAAGAATAAACACAAAATACATACGTACACTGCTACGCCAATAAAAAAATCTGTAAAAAATAATAAAAACAAAATACGTACACTGCTACGGTAAGTACGCTATTTAATAACAAAATCATCTATTGGTTGGTAAACATGGTCGCAAAATACAAATTTTATATTTTGTTTCCACGTTTTGATAAAAAAATGAAAACGAAGAAACATCATCGCATCAAGAGATTCGTCACTTAACCTCGTCCTCATACGGTTACAGAAAACCCCAGCTGCCGAAAATGCCCTTTCTGACTCCACACTTGTTGGTGGTATTCATTACAGCTGGTTGTATACGGAGGATAAAATTCGTTGACCACGAAGTCGTTCTTTGATTTTTGGAAAAGTAAAGAAATCATTAGGGCTTAAGTCTGGACTGTAAGGCGGGTGTTCCAGATTTTTGACGCTTTTCTCTTTTAAAAACGCAACTGTCTGCTGGGCGGTGTGCGAGCTCGCATTATATAAAACTATCAGTTCTCTAACTATCAGCTCAGTTTTAGCTGAAACGCTTCGGAATGGAAGGGATTCAAAAATAATCATTTTTTTTTCAGGCTGCTCCTTACACTAAGGCGGCGTATTTTATCTAATTGGTCCTTGTTTTTCTTTTTCAAGAAGGCGACTTGTTTTTTCAAGCGTTTCACCTGAGGATGATCTTCGTTGTCTGCTTCAGTAAACAATCTACGGCGTTTCAGCTCTCCACTGGTGAGTATGGGAGCATCTAACATAGAAGATGTCGATGGTGACGGGGATCTTCGCATTGGCAAGTCTATGCGCCTTCTTTTATACATCTTTTGTGGTGTTTTTACTTTCAAATATTCTGGAGACTTTGTTTGTTTACCTGGAAATACATAAAAGTATTAAAATGAAAATCATCTAAGTACGAGTCGAACTCCGCAGTGAATGAACTTGGCTAAAACGAATTCTCATATCATCGCATGCCTGCTACATCTATTTTTTTATTATTATTTCAGATTTGTATTTGGAATCGTTCAATTTACGACGCTATTCCGAGAGCCATGGCAAACACTGTCCTTAAGAGCCTTGTTTTTACCAGTGGCCGTATTGCTCTAACCATAAATTGTCAGTCGACTCCGTGCAAGACAGCTACTTGTCAGTCAGCCACTTGCGTCCGCGGCATTTCGGATAAGCGGCTGTATAAGCATACTCAAGTTTTTGAGTTGCGTCCTAAAATAATTAAGTTTTTGGATTGTGATTATATGAAATTCCTTTAAATTTAAGCGAAATAAACGAAAATGATTGTGCCACAGTAGGATTTACACCTATTATCAGTGTTCGTAAATTTTGAAGCAATTTTGGTGCAGCATCATAGTAGAAATAAAAGAAATTCTCTATATGTAAGAAATCATATTACTGATATTACTCTAATAAGCTATCCCAGCTAGAATAGAGCATTAAGGGGATACAGATGTTTAATACTAGCCCGCGTATCGTATCACAATGCTACACCGAAATTGCTACAAAATTTACGATCACCGCTTAGTATTATAAAATAGTCAACCCACTACCGAACAAATTGCAGCATTAAACATTAAATAAAATTAAATAAAATTGCCCAGCAACGTCCGGTTTTTGCTGCTGTATATGATAGGTATTGTGCTGTAGTAGGTATATATAACATCTCTTTCTATTTATAATTTATATATAGTAATGTGCCTACTTAAGAGGGGGCAGAGTGTTTGCCGCGGACACGAAATAGGCATTTAGCGGCCCCGCACTGCTCGCTATCTGTGTGCGTGCGCGCACGCACACTACTACACCGGCGCGTCATCATTCGGGCGTTAAAAGGTTATAACTTAGAAATCTTAGAATTCCTCATTTTTATAATCCTTTGATACTGATATTGTATTAATTCACCTAATATTTGTTCGGTTTTTCCAAATGATTTTATTATTTGTGTTTGTATTTAGTACTAAAGAAAGGTACCATTCTGTCGGTTGTTGATAAGGTTCATTTCTAAACTAATATTTATGACATTCGCGCCTTATCGACAACCGGCAGAATGGCAAAGTGCCTTTTTCTAAATAAAAGCACATTTTTTATGATTTCATATGTGGCTATTTACGGCTAAAGGTACCTTATGGACGGTCGGCGCTTACGTCGCGTTGCAGCGCATTATTATCAGCGTCTTTGTTAATAGCGTAAGCGCCGATCGTCCATAAGGTACCTTTCACCGCAAAACGTCACATATTATGAAATTTTTAAAAAATTGTGTCGTTTTCTTGGTAAAAGTACCACATTGTCGCCTGTTGATAAGGTTTTCCAAGTGATTCTTTATGACAGAAGCGCCTTATCATTCTTATCAATAAGCGACAATGTGGTATCTTTCTTTACCCAGAAAACGTCACTTTTATAATATTGATTATATCAATATTTATAAATTTTGTAAGGTTGACTCCGATTTGGATAAAAATCGATATCCGAGGATCCGAATCCGACGGAGTGATTAACATGAATCCAGAGTCAAAATTGTAAAATAATGTAAAAACCGGCGCCATCTTGGATTTTGTAAAATCAACTCCGATTTGGATAAAAATCGATATCTGACTAGTCGGCGGGATCCTTAACATGAATTCAGAATCAAAATCGTAAAATATTGTAAAAAGCGACGCCATCTTTGTTCAGGCTTTAAAGCCTATCCAGATATTGAGACAGTGCAGTGTTAATAAACTTTTGCTAAGACGCTCTTTGCAGGCGCTTAACTTGTATAGTTATTTAAAATGAATGTCATCTTCACTTGCCAAACGATCTTTGTACTGAGAACATCCTTTTTTCTATTAAATTATTTGCATGTCAATTTGGGCATTTGATTTACACCAGTATATCCGCTAAAGATATAACATGGTGACCAACGAGGGGAATAATTAAGAATCCGCAAATAATCAAGAAAATGTACAATAATTAAATACGACACCGGCGACGCAACGAGTAACGGATCTTCTACATCGCAATCAAGAGTGAAGTTGATGCTGTGGATTTCGGAAGCTGCCAAGGGATGTCTAAAGTCACCGGGCTTCAAGAATTGAAGATCTCCAGACCAGGGTTCGACCAGTGAAACCGCTAAAGTTCACATCGAGCAGTTACGTTCGTGCGCCATCGCCAAAGTTAAGTGTCCTTCCTACATCTAAATTCCAATAATCCTTTTACCAGGCTATATAACTATTCAAAATATATCTCTGTTTGTGTAAATCAAGTGTTTTTTAAGCAAATAATTAAGTCTATAAACTTAAAATTAGTGCAAAAGTGCATTGCATCAGATTATAAAACTACCCTAAACAGAAAAAAGTGAACAAAGGAATTTGCAATTTTACATTTATTTCGCTTAAATTCTATTTAAAAGTCTTTCAATATCAAGATTTGGATATTAAAAATTCACAATTAGTTTAATTGTTACAATTTTTTGCCATTTAAAGTGGTAATTCTTAAAATTAAAGTGAAAATATTTTACGTGTACAGTTAGGTACCTACTTAAATTCAACTTAGGCCCCGTTTTCCTTATCTGCTTTTTATACGATATTTAGCGTGATTTGCCGACTATTCCAGGGAATTAACTAACATCGCCGTGCGCCGTTCGCACCGTAAGCAAATAAGCCTGACTCCGCGGCACGGCATCGGCCGGGAGGAGTCCGCTGAGCGTGCGCAGCCGGCTTCCCTGTCGGCGGGCAAGTACCACCAGAGAGAGGAACGTGAGCCATTTCCATTTTATTTAAATTGCAGTGCTATTTAAATATCTAAACATATACGTTTAGGATTCAAAATGTCGACCGAAATTGAAAAAACTAAATTAATGTTAACACAATTATATAGAAAAAGAGCGTCCGCCAAGGGACAGGTAACGAAATTCGGCAATTATTTAGAAAGCATTGCATCAAAAACAGAGCTAGATAATGTTCAATTAACTGAGTTAACTTTAAAACTCGTAAAGTTTGAAGCTTTGTCCGTTAAGGTTGATGAATTGCAAAGTGAAATAGAGGTTTTGGATTTTGAAAATATTTCGACAGAAATTGAAGAGCGTGACATCATGGAGCACGAAATTATAGTTAATATTGCCACGGCAAAAAACCTGATCGAAAGATTTTCAAAGAAATTTGATTGCGATAAAAGGCGCAGTTCTGCGCACAATGCGTCGTGTTGTATGGATGATAGCCATCCGCACGAAATAGGTTTAAAGTTACCTCAAATACAGATTGCTAAATTTGACGGCGCATATTTTCGTTGGTTAGAGTTCCGCGATACATTTGAAAATTTGATACACAAAAATGAGCGCATTTCAGATATTCACAAGTTCCATTATCTAGTGTCTTATCTACAAGGTGACGCCGCTAGAATCATTTCAAATTTAGAAGTGTCAACCAATAACTATGCTGAGGCGTGGAAAATGATATGCAATCGTTATGATAATAAAAGAATATTAATAAATCATCATTTAAATTCGTTATTCAATATTAAGCAACTTCCACGTGAATCAGAGCGATCTTTGCGATTTTTGGTTGATCATGTGACCAAGAATTTGCGCGCCTTGACCAGCCTAGGTCAGCCCACTGACAAATGGGACGTATTGATAATTTTCATGTTATCTTCCAAGTTAGACAGTAATACATTGCTAAAATGGGAAGAATATCGCAATACCTTGGGAGGTGATGTACCCACTCTAGAACAATTTTATAAATTTATGATTGATCGTGCTGACGTACTCGAATCATTAAATCGTAACAATAAATCAGAGGTTGCTGCGTCGTCAAAGCCGGCTAGGGCTTGCATCCCGGAATTCCGGAATCTCGAAATCCCGGAATCTCGGACTATTTTTCCGAGATTACAGTTCCGGGATTGACACCCTCAATCTCGAAAATTCCGGAATTGAAAATAACCCTACTATTTGACGGAAACGTGTAATATTGACATGGTTATAAATGTTATAATATTGTCTGCTGTTACTGCGATGGTTATTCGTTGAAATTAAACACTTTAGAACGGATTAATCGCGTTTAATTTAATAATAAATAAAAAACCCTGTAAAACATACGTACAATTTACGAACGCTTCCCTAACTGGCTTATGGGGCAGAAAGAAGCGGCAAGAAAACTGTAAAGGGCTCGAAACGTCGGGTCATGGTGTTAATAAACTAATTAACCCGTTCTAGTGTTTAATTTCAATTGGCATAGTTATTTCGCAAAACTGCCACTAAATGTATTAGATTGATGAATTATATATATTCCGTGTGCAGATAAATGTTCCTTACTTTTGGACTCCCAAGGGTTAGGTACCACAAGCATCAATACTTTGAATCTGCACATCTTTCGCCCAAAGAAGCAAGTGCTTTAGAGCAGGATAAATACATTTTCGATTGTTCTCTGTTAACGGTAGTAGACGAAAAGGTTTAAGCGAAAAATATCTTACCTTTATCTTTTCAGTTGTTGCTTTTCGGTATTTAAATAATGAGTTCTTATTGCAATACTGTTAAAAAATTGTTGTGAGGGTTGTGAGTTTTTAGCCTTAAATTCAGTGTTTTGCGCGCAAAATCTATGTAAATTAAAGATTTGTATTCAAAAACTTTGCCGCTGTCGCCATACCATAACATGACTACCAGCCTAATATTAATTTGTAATCGTAACTAAGTTTTATTTGTATTCGACAATACATAATAGAAAATTTTGGCCTCTAATCTAACATATTTTTTTTTTAATGTTTTTCTTTGTGTGTTCGACAGAAGTTCCAAAAAAATGGAGCGATGATTGCCTTACATTGTTTTTTTAGCCTTAGCTTGGCGTCAAATTTTATTTTGATTACCTTACTTGTTTGGCTACGCAAAAATAAGTGTTAAAAATATATTTTTTTAGCACTTTTGGGTATTAATCTGACACAAAAGAAAGAAGAACGAAGGCTGACGTTTTCCGGCAAAAAGTACCACTTAGTTAATCGATAAGGTACAAATGCCTAAATTATTGATTCGAAAACTAACCTTATTAACAACCGAGAAATTTATCAATTAAGCATAAAGTTTTCTAAAGTAGGTGATTCCTGCTGCTACACCACTTTAAACTATAACCAAACTCTTCGAAATAGACAATCTTAGCTTTGTTTGTGAGATCCTTTATTGATTATTAAAAAAAATATATAACAACTCTGTTAAACCCTTGCTTTTGTTTCTTTAAAGTAGCGTAAGATTACACGTTTTTATTGATTAATAAATATAAATCTAACAATGTTATGTACTAATCGTAAAAACCCGGTATTTAAAAGAAATTGCCATAAAATCATACTTTTTCAAATCCCGGAACCAGTTCCGGAATTCCGGAATTGAAGGCCAATCTCGAAATGAATTCCGGAATTGGAAATCAGGTCCGATACTGCAAGCCCTAGCCGGCTAGCAGTCCATCTCGTTTTACATCGAATAATAGTTACAATCAAAAACCAAATCAGAGCAATGTTGTTAAATCATTTGCAAGTACAAATAATAGCTATAATAATAAGAAACAAAATGTATTCAATTGTATAATTTGCAATGAACTTCATAGGATCTATGATTGTCCTACGTTTAAGGCAAAAGGGATTTACGAGCGAATGATGGATGTGGAGAAATTTAAACTATGTGTAAACTGCCTAAGGCAAGGTCACGTTGAAAGTGAGTGCCGCATGGGTCCATGCCGCAAGCACGGCTGCACCGAGCGTCACAATAGTCTTCTCCATCGTCCACTTCCGTCCTCAAGACACGCCAATCAAGTAGTCGAAGAAGAAGAAGAGATATATGCCAACTATTGTAATCAAGCTATAGGTCAAGGCAAACGTGGGTTGCTAACCACGGCCATTATTGAAGTACTAAATCCAGTTGACAATCAAAAGGTCAAAGTTCGCGCGTTTTTGGACAATGGCAGCGAATCATCGTTTATCTCTGAGGCTCTTAGAACCAGATTGTCATTGAAAGCCCGCTCACTTGACGCTCTAAAGGTCATAGGCATGGGCAACACTCCTTCTAAACATATCATAAAAGGGAGTTGTGATGTTCAATTGTTTTCAACAAAAAATCAGTTCAGTGCAATGTTACCATGTTACGTCATGGACGAACTTACCGGTCTCTTACCTAAAGCGCCCGTCGATATTACAAAACTAAAATTACCTCAAAATATTGAGTTGGCTGATCCCATGTTTCATCAGCCTGCCCCTATAGATGTGGTTATAGGTGGTGATTTATTCTGGGATATCTTAGGGACTGACATGATTTCCCTAGGGTCAAACAATCTTCATTTAAGAAGTTCAATGCTAGGTTGGTTAGTATGTGGACGTCTAAATTCAGCTGTGTCTAGCAAAAGGATACAGTGCAATCACGCTGTAGTATCAGCAGCAACGCAAAGTGAAAATATAGAAAGCTTAGTAACAAATTTCTGGGACTTGGAAGAAGTACCCAAAAAACAAATCTTAAACAAACAAGAAAGTGATTGTGAAAAACACTTCCTCACTCATACTATAAGGGCTGAGGAAGGACGATTTTGTATTAAACAGCCGTTACAAGAATCGGTTGATTGTTTAGGTAATAGCTATAATTCTGCCAAAAGGCGATTTGTTAATTTAGAAAAACGGTTCAAAACGGAATCCAACACTTAAATATGAATATACAAAATTCATTAATGAAAATTAGGATCATTCATCAAACAAAACCAGGAACCTCTGTTTGATTTTGCAAGTCAAAATCTTATAATTTTAGGTTCATTCCGGCTTACTCTCCTCATTTTGGTGGACTATGGGAAGCTGGCGTTAAGTCGGCTAAACATCATATAAAACGCGTTGTAGGTAATAGCCATCTCACATTTGAAGAGATTTCCACTTTGTTTACACAAGCGAAGGCTATTTTGAACAGTCGGCCTTTATGCCCGCTATCATCTTGTCCCAATGACCTTCTTTCCCTTTCTCCTGGACACTTTCTAATAGGAAGGCCACTAACTGCTCCACCAGCGCAATACCTCGGCAACGTCAAAGAAACCCATCTTCAACGCTATGAACGCGTCGAAAAATTGCAGCAGCATTTCTGGCAGCGATGGCAGCGCGACTACGTATCAGAGATGCAGCAAAGAACGAAGTGGAAGAGCAGTTCTACTAAACTGAGCGTCGGTGATATGGTGCTCCTGTCAGAGGACAACACTCCACCTTTATCCTGGAGACTCGGCCGAGTACTACGCCTCATCACAGGATCCGATGGCCTAGCTAGAGTAGCAGATGTTATCACGACCAAGGGCGTTGTTCGCCGATCCCTCGTGAGATTGTGCAAGCTTCCGACAGCCGAAGAACTTCAAGGTTGAAAGGCGAGCTTTCAACGGCCGGGAGTATGTTCAGGCTTTAAAGCCTATCCAGATATTGAGACAGTGCAGTGTTAATAAACTTTTGCTAAGACGCTCTTTGCAGGCGCTTAACTTGTATAGTTATTTAAAATGAATGTCATCTTCACTTGCCAAACGATCTTTGTACTGAGAACATCCTTTTTTCTATTAAATTATTTGCATGTCAATTTGGGCATTTGATTTACACCAGTATATCCGCTAAAGATATAACAATCTTGGATTTTGTGAGATTAACTCCGATTTGGATAAAAATCGATATCTGACGATCCGGCGGGGTCCTTAACATGAATCCAGAATCAAAATCGTTAAATATTGTAAAAAGCGACGCCATCTTGGATTTTGTGAGATTAACTGCGATTAGGATAAAAATCGATATCGACAAATTTCATTTCAAAATTTAATTTCATTTCATTTCATAACAATATTTTACAATTTTGACTCAAGATTTATGTTAATCACCCCGCCGGATCCTCAGATATCGATTTTTATCCAAATCGGAGTTAATCTCACAAAATCCAAGATGGCGTCGCTTTTTACAATATTTAACGATTTTGATTCTGGATTCATGTTAAGGACCCCGCCGGATCGTCAGATATCAATTTTTATCCAAATCGGAGTTGATCTTACAAAATCCAAGATGGCGTCGCTTTTTACAATATTTTACGATTTTGATTCTGAATTCATGTTAAGGATCCCGCCGACTAGTCAGATATCGATTTTTATCCAAATCGGAGTTAATCTCACAAAATCCAAGATGGCGTCGCTTTTTACAATATTTTACGATTTTGATTCTGAATTCATGTTAAGGATCCCGCCGACTAGTCAGATATCGATTTTTATCCAAATCGGAGTTGATTTTACAAAATCCAAGATGGCGCCGGTTTTTACATTATTTTACAATTTTGACTCTGGATTCATGTTAATCACTCCGTCGGATCCTCAGATATCGATTTTTATCCAAATCGGAGCTAATCTCACAAAATCCAAGATGGCGTCGCTTTTTACAATATTTGACGATTTTGATTCTGGATTCATGTTAAGGTCCCCGCCGGATAGTCAGATATCGATTTTTATCCAAATCGGAGTCAACCTTACAAAATTTATAAATATTAATGTAATAAATATAATTTATAATTATTTAATATATATTTATAAATATCTGCTCCATCATCAGACCTTGGAAACCATGCATGGCCCAAGTGCTCGTCGAATCAAAACTAACGAGTCTAAACACGAAGGTATTCTATCAACTGGTTCCTGAGTACCAGTTGACACTTTACTGCTCCACCATCAGACCTTGGACACCATGTATAGCCCAAGTGCTCGTCAAAACAAAATCTACGAGTCTGAACACGAAGGTATTCCACCCACTGGTTCCTGAGTACCGGTTGACACCTTTCTGCTCCATCATCAGACCTTGGACACCACTCACGATCCAAGTGCTCGTCAAAACAATACAAATGACTCCAAACACGGGGGTATTACATCAACTACTGCCTGAGTTTCGGTGGCCACCTTTCTGCTCCATCATCAGACCTTGGACACCACCTACGGCCCAAGTGCTCGCCTAACCAAACCTAACGAGCCCAAACACAGGGGTATTACATCAACTACTTCCTGAGTTCCGGTCATCTTTTTGCTCCATCATCAGACCTTGGACACCAGTCACGGTCCAAGTGCCCGCCAAAACAATACAAATGAGTCCAAACACGGGGGTATTACATCAACTACTTCCTGAGTTCCGGTGGTCATATTTCTGCTCCATCATCAGACCTTGGACACCACTCACGGTCCAAGTGCTCACCAGAACAAACCTAACGAGCCCAAACACGGGGGTATTATATCAACTACTTTCTGAGTTCCGGTGGTCATCTTTCTGCTCCATCATCAGACCTTGGACACCACTCACGGTCCAAGTGCTCACCATAACAAACCTAACGAGCCCAAACACGGGGGTATTACATCAACTACTTCCTGAGTTCCGGTGGTCATCTTTCTGCTCCATCATCTGACCTTGGACACCAGTCACGGTCCAAGTGCCCGCCAAAACAATACAAATGAGTCCAAACACGGGGGTATTACATCAACTACTTCCTGAGTTCCGGTGGCCACCTTTCTACTCCGTCATCAGACCTTGGACATCTTCTACGGTCCAAGTGACACTATATACAATGAGGTATAAAAGAAACTAACTCTGTATGTCATTCATTTTGAACTGGTTGCTATTGCCTATTTCCTTTGGAAACACAAAAAATGGTAAAAAAATTCTTATACCGTTTTGCTACCTATAACGCAGTATACGTACACAATGAACATCGATTTATTTCAAGATGTAGACGCTCCGCAGAGAGATGTGGTGTCGCTTCGAACATTCGGGGCCGACTGACTATTTCGGGTGTTGTTGCTCACTTGTTATATTTCAACGATCAGATTCCATAGTAATTTTGTATGGCGGATTTTTAGGACGTTTTCAAAAAATCATAATTAATTAATGAATCAGTATTATGTAATAAGACTATACGAATTCTGTAGCTTGTATATTTGAGATTGGATAGAGTTAGTTTTTAAAAATAAAGCAAATGATTTTTCATTCACTTTGGCATAAACACTGACACGCGTTTTTCTCAATTTTGCTGCGTCTTTGCGTAGACATATTTACTAAACTGTACATTATTGTAGATTATAAATATACGAATATGGTAGACACACTCTTTGAGATAATAATTACATGCATCTTGTATGTCTTTGCAAAGAATTGAGGACGCCACAGTCTTAACCGTAACTGTCGTTTACGTTGAAAAAACTCTATGCCCTCTTAAAAACATGCTTATGCTTGCATTCATGCTTTACAATTGTAAAATAATGTTACTTTGCTATTCCGCCAAACAAACAAGTTTGGCGGAATGACGACCCTGCCTGCTATGCCGATGGTCCTGGGTTCGAATCCCGGTAAGGGCATTTATTTGTGTGACGAACACAGATATTTGTTTCTGAGTCATGGATGTTTTCTATGTATTATGTATTTGTATATTAAATATATCGTTGCCTGAGTACCCGTAACACAAGCCTTCTTGAGCTTGCTTGAGCTTACTACTGCGGGACTTAGTCAATTTGTGTAAAAATGACCTGTAATATTTCTTTATTTATAGCAAAGTAACATATTTTAGTTGTTAATATGGAATTAACCGCAAAGTAACACCTGATTCAATACATTATTTGTTTTTGTAACGGTAACAGAAATACATTATCTGTGAAAATTTCAAAATAACACGGTTCTTGGGATAAAGTCTAGCGGCAGACCCACGGTGGGACAAACAACAAGTCTCAGTAATAGGGTTACGTTTTTACCCTTCTTTGCCCTTCGGGTACGGAACCCTGCAAACAACAAAATGGTTACCTAAAAGAGAAAATCTTTAATTGTCCAGACAATCAATTATGTTAAGGTTAACTGGAAGAGATCCCTCATAGGGATAAGTTCGCCTTTGTTGTATCAAATTGTCTATGTTACTGTGTTTCTTGTATTTCTTGTGTTATTGTACAATAAAGCTTATACATACATACATACATACATATGTGCATCAATTTCTGTAGACTATTTATTTATGTTTAGGTACTTACATTGTATAGTAACGGGTGTATACATCAGAGGTACTGCTTTGTGTACAAGTCTAGATCGTTTTTCATGTTTGAAGATATCTTCAGCTTGAAAATGGTCTTCACATATAAAATGGTGCTTCAATTCACTGGGTGTCAAGAATGCAAGATTTGTATTACCTGAAAGATTATTAAAAAGTTAAATATTTAATCTTATTTAAGTACATTTTATATATAAACAAATACAAAGCTATAACTTCATCTTTGTATCAAGCTTTTATAGTCAACTGTACTTTTCTTTACACATCCATCAACTGCTCACTGAGACGATTCTAAAGCACCCAAACAAGAGGATTGCATTTTCTATTACAAAGATACTATGACTTGGAACTTCCGGCTCCATCATCAAACCAGAACTATGGTACCATACTCATGATATCAGTTTTACAGTGTTTCATTTGCATGATTTTATTACAAATAAGCAAACAAAAGGACAAGTGAAACTAAATAACAGCTTGTAATATAAGTTTATGGTCTGAGATAAAGCGCATGTGTCTTATGGATGTTAATTATATTATAGAATTTTGCGTTCATAAAAATATTATTGTGTTATCTGAATATTTGGATTTTATAAAGATATAAAAATTAACAGATATTGCATGAGCATAGGTGAAGGAATGTAAACCAGTTATATGTACACTAAATAATATACATACCGGAATGTTTGATCCACAAGTTTAAGCGCAGTTTATCATTAATAGGAAAGGTGAACATGGACTTTTTGTCATTTGTATTACTACAATCATGGTAACTGCATTTCACAGGAGTCATATTATACTGGAACAAAATACAAAGGAAATTAATTTGAATGGCAAAAACAAAAGTTATGTTTTCTCAGCATTTAGTGGAATATTATATAATATTACAAGCATTTTATAGAATGAACTTCAGACATATAATTCTTCTTATATTAATTGATGATATAAAACCGAATGTAAAATGCAAATTTTATACTTTAAGATTTTGTCTATTCAAAGTTATTGGCAAAATCAAACTTTCAAACAAGGAAAGGTAGGTATTAGGCTTGAGTCACTTTTTAGTACTTTGGAGGACGATTTCTCCAAATAGGATGAGCTTGTGCAGCTAAAAAGAATGTGTGTCCATCATGTTTGACGACTCTAACATATTTTCACAATCTTGAGAAAAACTTGTATCTCAGTTTTGCTCAACGAAACTTAAGTATCTTTATATTATGCTCATACGCACTTACTACCTTTTCATGATGGTTTCAGATACCAGCTTTTTCAAATTAAATATCAAATTAAATCAAATACTATCAAGGTCTGTTGTTCTATTTTAATTGGTATTTGAGAACTGAACAACTTCAAGTGTGAATGGTTTAGTAACTAGCTACGTTATATATTATATTATTGTTGTACTTACCGCTGTCACAGTTCTAAAACACAGCAAAATAAGTGTGCATAGAAGTAGTGAACTACGCAGACGCACATCCATCACAAGGTGTTGTAAACCGTAAGTCATCGGTTAGGCAATCTTCAAAAATCCAAGGGCGATCAGTAGTCAGGTTAGCAAAATATCGGAGTGGGCTCGTGCACAAATCACGCGAGGTTCGAATGGGGGGGGGGGGTCCCGAAAAAATCACGACAGATCACGTTGGGGGTGGGGGGGTACATGGAGACCTCACGTGTATTTTTTATAATGAACGAAACCTTTCAACTTTTCAGAGATAGTAGTAAACCCGGCCAAGAGCATGTCGGGCCATGCTCAGTGTAGGGTTCCGTAGTTTACCGTCCGTCACAACAGGCAACCTTAAAAAGTGTTTAATACATACCATGCTCAATATGCTTATGATAATTAACAATTCGACGGTATTTTCGATCACCGGGAAAATCTTAACAGCGCGAAATAAACCAAGGTACAGCGCCATCTCTCGGGGAATTGGGTTACTAATTTATACAAACTAGACGGGTTCAGTATGTTGGGTTTTCGAAGGTAACTTTTGATCGCGTGAATCGATTTGAATTATTCTTTTTTTTGTAGAAGGAAGATACGTGCGGGATGATAAATTAAGTACTCAAGATAAAAAGAGATGTTTGCATATACGGTTAAATTACAAACTTTATTCAGTAATTATTTTGTAAAAAATTTCAAAAACCGTTCAACCAATCAAGTTCAAAATAATTTTCCAATAAAGTTCTAATTAAGTTCTGCTTTCGTAATTTTTTTCATATTTTTTGAACTCATAGTTCAAAAGTTAGATGGCGGGGGGGGGGGGGCACATTTTTTTAAACATCTGGAGCTATTGTTTCCAAAAATATTAACTTTACCTACCTATCCAAAGATACGTCACACTCTGGGGTAAAACGAAAAAAAAAACACCCCCCTACATTACATGTACGGGAGGTACCCTAAAAAAATTATACTAACTACTTTTTATTTTATCACTTTGTTGGCATGACCGATATACATATTCGTACAAAATTACAGCTTTCTAGTTCTTACAGTCACTGAGATTATCCGCGGACGGACGGACGGACGGACAGACAGACAGACTTGGCGAAACTATAAGGGTTCCTAGTTGACTACGGAACCTTAAAAATTACACAAATACATTTGTGCATCAACCGGTACTAAATATATGGCAAATATAACATCACATTAATTGCGAAAATAGAAAAATAAACAAGATTTTCGAATACCACTATTTAATTTCAAAATTAGGTCGAGTAAAAAAAAATTCAATAAATATACGTGAGGTTAGGTGGGGGAGGGGGGGGTAGCTTAGAACCTCACCAAAGATCACCAGGGGGGAGGGGGGGGTCAAAAAGTAGCCAAAAAAACCTCGCGTGATTTGTGCACAAGCCCAGTCCAGTAGTCAAAGCACAGTCAGTTAAAATTGAAATAAAATCACGAAACGAAATAATAATGAAACCCAACGGAATACTTGTGTTGACAAGCAACTTTACCACAGGCTAGGCTAAGTAAAGATCATTTTACAGCTGTCAACACTTTAAATTATTTTTTTATTTCTTGTTATCAAACATCAGAGAAATATATACGGAATTTTAAATCATAAGTAAATATAATTGATGCGTATATGCATAATTCACAGACAGTTTTTTATAGTCTGGTAATTTTGCGTAGTGTGAGTAAACGTTGTGCGCCATCTACTGGAATTCGCTATCAACAGCATGCTCCTTAATTATCAAATTATGGTGAATGAGAACGAGCTCATTAAAGTTGGGAATAGTGAAAAATATAAAATTCGAATTGATTAAATTTCAGTGTTATATTAAATAATCCTGTACAATAACACTAAAAATAAATATACATATAAGTAAAGTAATAATGTATAAGTCAAATGGCAACAGTAAAATGCCATATTTAGTTATTTATGGGTATTTTTAGGATTTTATTGTTTCGAACGAGCCTTGTAACGCCATCTTGCAACATTTTGTCAATACTTAGAGATAACACAAGGAGAGAACTATCTATTAAGTTTTTTTTTTAATCTATGCCGCGAGTATTCGAGGACATTCTCGACTCTTGCCGTCTCTTTCTATACTTCTCTTTCACACCCTTCTCGAATGTTCCGTATATCTCTTTCTAAGAGTGGTCTCTTTCACACAGTTCTCGAATGTTCTGTATAGCTATCTCTTTCTAAGAGTGCTGTCTCTTTCACTCCTTCGAGAAATTTCGCCATATACTGATTTGTACTTCAGGGGCCCATAAGGGGTCCTGAAAACGCCTGAAAACGGGTTTTCAGGTTATTGTGCCATCTGGTAGAGGGTGGCCTGAAACGAACTGAAAACAGGTTTCAGGCGCCTGAAAACAACGGCAACTGGGGTAAATTTTCAATCTTCTAGTATATGAAAGAGGCACCTCTAAAACGACCTGAAATCACTTTTCAGCCTGCTGAAAACGCTTCTAAGGCATGAAAAATTACATTTAAAGTTTTTGTTCACATGACCGGCGTAACACTACCCCCTCCTAAGACATGCTCGTCCCGAGCATCATCATTATTGCCGTGGTATCTCGCCAGCCGATCAACGTGAACAATCTTACATGGCCTTCGTGAATTTCGCTGTATCCGATACGTGACGTCGTTGATTTTTGTGACCACTTTATAAGGCTCTTCCCAATTCGGAGACAGTTTCGGAGACTTCCCATACCTTCGCATCGGTTTATGTAGCCACACCAACGAACCTTCCTCGTACCCCATTTGGTTAGACTTCCTGTCATATCGAGTCTTCATTTTTGTGCTCGATTGAAGCCCCTGTTCACGTCACGAACTAGACTGTGAACCTCATAAATCCGATCCCTTAACTTGCACGCATATCGAGTATCTGTGGGTCGCCTAGTTGGGACGTCAGCAGGTAAACGAATCTCTCTTCCGCCGTTTCCGCTGCTCTTCTTTGGGCAACTAGACTGTATGTGACCACGTTCTCCACACCGGTAACACCGCGGCCTAAACTCACGACGGGTATCAATCGGCGCTCTAGTTGACACTTCATGCATACTGTAAAAGCCTTGATGGTTCCTGGCGCGCAGCTTCCACTTCCAAAGCGTGGGCTATAGCATCCTTTAGCCTTTCGTGGTGCCCTAATCGAACTGCCGCCCGTACTTCTAAATCTCGTATTCCATCAACAAATGCCTGTACAAGCATGGTGTCCACGAAAGATCCCGATGTACGTTGGTACGCCTTTCTAACCAACTTCTCAATTTCCAAGGCCCACTGTTGCAAGGTCTCATTACGTTCCTGTGTCCTATTCTTTAACTGAGCTCGGTAAACGTGCTCCAAGTGGCTGTCACCATAACGGGCTTCCAGCGCTTCTAGAAGTCGTTCATAAGATTTGTCTTCTCCTAAGGCTTCTAGTATTGCAAGGGCGTCGCCTCGGAGCGCTAAGATTAGAGCTGTCCTAGCTTGCTCCTTACTCCAGCCGTTCGCCTCGGACACGGACTCGAGCTGTAGCTTATACGCTGCCCAAGAAGATTTACCATCAAATGGAGGTACCTTAAATCTTCTACTTTCCAGTACGGATGCATCAGATACGCAGGTAATCGTACCACTGGCCACTTTTTCTTCCAACTTCTGGAGGCGGTTCTCATAGTTTTCAACTTTCTTCTTGAAGTCATCAACCGTGTCCTTGACGTCGTGCAGTTGAGTTTCTTGCTGAGAAACTTTCATTTCCAAGTCCGCTAGTCTTCTCCGGACTTCAAACATCTCTCGCTTCCATTCTGTCATGGTCTCATGTACCTCCCGAAGCATACTCGCCTGTTCTTCTTGTTTCGCGAGTTGACCACGTAGCTCCTCCTTCAGCTTGTTGTGATGAAAAGAAAGTCGGGAATCCACTTAAACTTCTTTTACTTTAATTTAAACTTATGGGAGCAAATTACAGTTCATGTTCACATGACGCCATCTTGGATAGGAGAGAGATTGCCACAGGTTGAATATATTAACCTCTCAGATTAAACTAGTGAAGTGACATAAGTACCAACCTAACATCCCTTTCCTTAAGCTAGTATTTCATACAATAACAAAATTAATTACCAGTCTTTCAAGTTAAGGTAAATTACAAATTTAAGTTTATCAGTCTATTCCTTTAACTAGTCTTTGTTCTAAATATAATCTACAATTATTATTTTTAGTCTTTAGCAAGTAGTGATCTATAAATTTAAGCAGTATGTGACTTATGTGAAAATCTCAAGTTTAACAATTATAACTGTTACATGCAGCTTATATTAAATTTTAACTCTACGTTTTACATTTGCATATTTGTTGATGCCAACACTTAACTATAATTTCAACATTCTGTAATATAACGTTTGGTAGGTTTTACAACTCGTCCTGATCTGGTTACCGTTCTGTCAGTCATAACTGGTGCTGGAGTACCTGTCTCCTGGCCTGCCTCTGCCACCTCCATACCTATCTCTTCCCTTCGTGGTGAGCAAGATCGCATAGGAGGCACTCGAGTCAAGTCAAGTCACTATTTAAAATACTATAGTTATGAATGAGATGAACTCTATTTCTTACATAAGTTGCACCATTATTATTTTTTACTACATAGGATGCCTTCGGGGGCAACTCGGCCCACACACGACTCAGCCCGCGGGCTCAGTTGACACCTTTTATTTTGTCGGGGGATACTCGGTCATTTCATCTGCCAAGGGGTCTACTCAGCCCAGTCGACCCCAGTTTATCTCTATATGGTCTACTCAGCCCACGGGCTTAGTCGACCCCAGTTTATTGCTATATGGTCTACTCAGCCCACGGGCTTAGTCGACCCCAGTTTATTGCTATATGGTCTACTCAGCCCATGGGCTTAGTCGACCCCAGTTTACCGCTATATGGCCTACTCAGCCTGATTTTGTAACACTTAATTCTAGAGGATATTTTTGACCTCGACTGTACAAGAAGGTAGTGAGAATAGGCTTGCAATTTATTACTTCATGAAACGAAAATCACAATAAATGTAGTATCTTGTGAGAGTTAGGATAGCGATATGTATGGACTTATTTTGTACCAATTACTACAAAAAAATGTACCGATCTGTAAAAAAATACAAAACTAAGATACACCTGCCCTTCTAACTGTCCGACTGTGCTACATGTCCTTGCTTTCACAAAGCACCTACCATATACCACAAACATACCGCTTAAGAAAAACACATTTAAATACTTATAATATCTTTAATTTTCAAAACTGACAAACATAACCATCTTAATTAAAAGAGAAAATAACAGCTTTTTTTTCGTAAGTTCGTGAATTAATCAATGACAAGACTTTATCCCTGCATATGAATCTACCTCTAGAATCTTAATTGTTCAATACATAACGGTAAACTTTTTTTATCATTTTCTAAATCCATGACTATCTCATGAATCCTGTCAGTGACATCAATCATTTCATTTTTTCTTTTACTGAATTTTTTGTCTTTTAATCTGTTCACATCGGTTCTTATTAGGCGTTGTATAATTACAAGAACTTTCAATATATCAGGTTTGGGTTTCAAGAGTTTGTTAACTTTAGCATGCCATCCTTCGATTGCATTGTTTGTCCGATTGAATTGTTTATAACATGTCCAACGGCCAAAGTACATTGATTTAGGATCCATCCAATTGTCAAAAAAGTATGAATTAAAATCATTTGCAATTGCCGTTTTAGGACTTTCATCTAACGCATACAGCCAAGTGTCTAATAAGTGCTCAAATGGAAGGTGTGCCAAGGCTGACAATCGCCTTATATGAACTTTACCTATTTTTGTTTTTCTTAGAACCTTTGAATTGGTCCGCAGGCATTTAGTATAATGGTAAAAACATCCTTGAATTTCCACACCCGGGCAAGTATTTATTAAAGCCGATAATAAAGCCTTTTCATAATCCACTTTAATGCTTCTTGGATTCCATTTTGGAACTTCGCTTTTTATTAATTTAAATAAGACCTCGTAAGTCCTTTTACACTTATCTGGCAATAAGGCGTACAACACTGGCACAACTTTGATATTTTCTCGATCACTTCCAAGATCTGCGTGCAATGTAACCATTTGATAAAAGTTTCTTTGGCATGACTTAAATGTGCCATCGATATAAAAATGTCTGCGTTCCTTTAATAACTTCCGAAGTTCATTACATGAGAATATCAGTATTCTCTTGCCGTTGTACGTGTAATCAGCGAACAATAGATAAGAAAATTTTGGTGGTATGACTACGTCAACTGCGTTTTTAAAAGTGCACTTTTTTATCCCTAAAGATTTGTAACGTTTTCGATATAATTTTTTTTTTATATTTTCAAAACTAGAAATTTTCTTTACTTTGTCCAAGCCCGAGTCTTTAATTTTATTATTAACATTGTCGTAAATGTGTGAAATGGGTGTAGTTATGTCTTCGACGACTTGTTTGTCCAGGCTGTCCATATATTTTTTGATCTCATTATCGGTAAAATCAGGATCGTGGTTGTGTACTGTCTCGTTCACAATGACGCAGCTATCTCCGATAGTTTTTATGACGGCATAACACTTGCATTTTACGCATCTCCATAAAGTTGATCCATCAGTTTTATTTTTCCTCTTGACGCGGTATCGATGACCCGACTTCAACATTATACGCCCTCCACGTTGCGACGTCACGAACTCTACGGCATCGGAACTGGAAGACGCGGATGCACTGGGATTATACGGATACGGCCGATACGGGTACATTTTCGGTGTACAAGATCTATTTAAATGTATAAAGAGGAACAAGAATTCAATGTCATTTGAATGACAGTGTCAATGAATAACTCTTACAAGTTATGAAGAAAGTGTAAACCGGCCAGCAATTACGAATGTTATGCAATCTTTTTCCAGATAGTACGTAGTATGATGATTATAATATATAAATTATACAGGGTGAAATCGGGGTCTTGTAGCAATAATGTAATTATGTAAACAAAATCGGCTGTTCTATTGTTAATATCACATATGGTATGGGAAAATGTATGAAATTGTATTTTTTTTTACGTTATCATTATTATGGTCGGCCCGATAGTAAAAGTTGTTCACAATGAGATACATAGTGAAACTCTGCATTATTGCTACATGACATCGAATTCACCTAGTATACAGGGTCTAATCGAGGTGGCAAAAGCGTACGAAAGTTTTATGCTGTTTTATGCTATTTTCAGTTGAACTAATTTATTTTTATGTTAGTGTTATGATGTTTTTATTTACCTATGCACCTCTATATTTTTACCATTTATTTACTACACAGACTACAATATCTTTGTATTATATTATAGATAGTGGTTAACGGAGCCCACGGGATGTGTCGACCCTATAAAGGTAGATAGTGGTTAATTGAGCCCACGGGATGTGTCGACCCTATAAAGGTAGATAGTGGTTAATTGAGCCCACGGGATGTGTCGACCCTATAAAGGTAGATAGTGGTTAATTGAGCCCACGGGTTGAGTTGACCCTACAAAGGTAGATAGTGGTTAATTGAGCCCACGGGTTGAGTTGACCCTACAAAGGTAGATAGTGGTTGATTGAGCCCGCGGGCTGAGTTGACCGAGTGGACTGACTCGCCCTTAACATAAAAAGTAGTGGTCAACTGAGCCCGCGGGCTGAGTAGTATGTGGGCTGAGTTGCCCATAGAGACCATAGGATCTATTATCATCTAACCGTTTTACAATTACAGCCTTTTCCCAAGTACTGTGAGGATTTTTCTTATAATATACCTGATCTCCTGCATACAATAAAGATAGTGGTTTAGCATTCCTATTATAATATCTTGACATTTCTTCATTGTTTTTAACAGCTGATTGTTTGTACTCCTGAAATGTTACAGCTTTAGGTCTGAGCTTATTACAATTTACTGGTATTTTAGTTCTTAATTTTCTGGACATCAATAATTCAGCTGGTGACAACATGTGATTTTTAGGTGTATTTCTAAATTGTAACAAAGCTAAGTAAGGATCAGATCCATCTTCTCTACACTTTTTTAGTATAGTTTTCAAAATTTTCACAGATGATTCTGCTTGACCATTAGACTGTGATCGATAGGGAGCCGTGACTACATGTTCTATGTCCCATTCTTGTAAAAATGATTTGAATTCCGATGACTGAAATGGTGGTCTGACACTAGTGTCATGGGTATACCATGTCTGGCAAATATTGATTTTAAATTTATTATGACATTTTTAGCTGTACTATTATTCTTTAACATGGCTGTCTCTATGTACTTTGAGTAATAATCAGTTACTACAATATAGGTTGAGTTGTCAAAATGCATTAGATCAATGCCCACTCGTTGCCAAGGATATGTACTTATTTCATGGTTTTTTAATGGTTCTTTTTGGTTGCAAGGCTTGAACTTGGCACAAACATCACATTGATCCACTACATTTTTTATATCAGCTGACATGTTAGACCAATACAATGAATCTCTAGCCAATCTGAGACATTTATTTATCCCTTGGTGACCTTCATGCAATTTATTTAATATTTCTTTTTGCATGGACTTTGGAATTATCAATTTTGACCCTTTGAACAACAAATCTCCTACGACATGAATTTCAGCCTGCATGTTCCAATATGGTTTTGCTAGTACACTGATTCTATCTTTACTATTGGGCCACCCTTCAAAATAATATTTTTTTAATGTTTGGAGAGTTTCATCATCAATGGTTGCTTGTTTTAAATTACTTCTATAATCTTGACTGATTGCTAAATTTGACTCAAGTAAGTTTACATGGTAAGACATCTCAGATTCATTGTCAGGGATAAAATTATCTTTTAAGGCTGCTCTAGACAAAGTGTCCGATATGAACATCTCTTTGCCTGGTACATGTATAACTTCTAGATCATACTTTTGTAAAGTAAGCATCATGCGCTGTAATCTTGCCGGAACCTCATGCAATGGCTTTTTGAAAAGGTAGACCAACGGCTTGTGATCTGTGTGCACTGTGACTTTACGACCATAAATGTACTGATTAAATTTAGTGCAACCAAATTGGATAGCAAATAGCTCTTTCTCAATTTGTGCAAAATTCTCTTGTGACCTTGTTAAAGTTTTACTACTAAATGCAATTGGTCTATTATTTTGCATGATTACTGCACCCAGCGCTGACTTGGATGAGTCTACCGACAAGACTAGAGGCAAATTGACATCATAGTGTGCTAACACAGGAGTGTTGCATATTATTTCTTTTAATTGACAATATTCTTTTTCATAGTTACTGTCCCACTGCCAGGGTACATCCTTTTTTAACAAAGTTCTCATGAGTGTGGTTTTTTCTGACAAATTATCAATGAAACACCCTACAAAATTGACCATACCAAGAAATCTCTGCAAATCTTTAACATTACTTGGACTTGGCATTTCTTTGATCGCTTGGACCCTTTCTGAACTGACTTTAACACCATCTCGGTTAAACATGTATCCTAAAAATTCTACTTCAGGGACTGCAAATTTGCACTTTGACTTATTTACTTTAGATTGACCTGTCTGGCTCTATCTAATACCTTTTTCAGTCTCTCATTATGAATCTCTGGTGTCTCCCCATAGACTAGGAAGTCATCTACAAAAATAAGAACACCCTCAATGTCACCAAACAGTTCACAAATGACTCTATAGAAAATTTCTGTTGATGCATTGATGCCAAATGGTAGCCTAAGGTATTTAAACCTGCCAAAAGGAGTCTGAAACGTACAGAGTTCAGAGCTCTCATCATCAAGTTTCAAAGACCAAAAACCTGAGAACGCATCTAGGTGTGAGAAACAAGTTGCACCCTTCAATTGTGACCTAATTTCATCAATATTTTTTAATGGATAATGTTCTCTCATGATACTCTTATTTAAATTTTTAGGATCTAAACATACTCTAAGCTGACCTGGTGACTTGACTGTGACTACTACGGAGTTGACCCACGCTGTTGGTTTTGTGACTTTTTCAATGACTTTCATGTTCTCCATGCGACCCAGCTCATCCCGAAGGTCCTGCAGCAGCGCAAATGGCACCTTCCTTGGGGGATCGATGCATGGTACTGCATCCGGCTTCAGTTTCAGATGGCAGACAGGAGGCAGACACCCCAGACCCTGAAATACATCATTATATTGCTTAAGCATTGGACAGTTCTCGGCCTGCTCCAGCCAATAGACACGTTTGACTATGCCTAAGTCTGAGCAAGTGTCAAGACCTAAAATGGTTTTACCATCGACAGTTGTGACAAGAAATATGATATTTTCTACTCTGTTATTAAAATGACATTCCAGTTGACACTGTCCAATTATAGGTAGATTCTCTTTATATGTAGTTACACCTGTACTAGTTTTTTCTATGTTGTTGAGTCCTAGGGTTTTATATGTCCCTAATGATATTAAATTAATTTCTGCCCCTGTGTCTAAAAGGCAATTTAGATCTCTATTATTGACTTTGACTTTTAAGTACCAAGATTTTTTCTCTCTATTTGAGCCTTCCCCTAACTGTGATATCTCCCGTAACTGCCCCACAAAGAACCTCTCAGAGCAGTTAGCATTTTCATCATCGAGGCTATCTAATTCCAAATATCTTAGCTCTTTATTTTTTAAACAAAATTTAGCATAGTGACCAAAAGAATTACATGATCTGCATTGAACGTTGACTGCTGGACATTTGTAGCGATGCACCTGCCCACAGCGAACACATGTGGACTGCCGACCTCCCTGCGATGATCCCGATGAAGCTTGACTGTGATGTGACTGACCCGATGACTGGTACCCACTGGTTGATTGCCCTCTTGGATTATATTGGTTTCTTGCCGCTGACTGATTTCTTGACATTGACTGATTTCTTGACGCTGACTGATCTCTTGACGTTGACTGACTTCTTGAGTATCTTGATTGACTATTTGACCTCTGATGACTATGAGCACGACTATGACTTCTGCCCCTTAAGTACAACACATCTTTAATTTTTGTTCCAGTGCTTTCTGACACTATCCTGTCAGAATCCTGTTGAGCCGCAATGACAGCTTTTGCCAGCTCACGCATCCTTTAGCACCCATGGAGTGTAACATTATTGCGATTTTTCTCTTGTCATCCGCCTTGTCGAGTCCCGATGCCAGTAAATATATGTCGAAACGTTGCCACCACCTCTTCCATTCTTCAGCATTATTGTTGGTGGTGTCCGATGAGACTAATAGCTTTGGCAAATACGTGCCCAGCCCATGTGGTTTCAATTCCGCTTCTTCTGTACTGGCCGCCATCGCCACTACACTTTTCGACTTGCCAGGTGCACTTTTTTCTTTGTCTTGAGTCTTCTCTTCCTTGTCACCCATTCTTCACTTCTGACACCATGTTGTGATGAAAAGAAAGTCGGGAATCCACTTAAACTTCTTTTATTTTAATTTAAACTTATGGGAGCAAATTACAGTTCATGTTCACATGACGCCATCTTGGATAGGAGAGAGATTGCCACAGGTTGAATATATTAACCTCTCAGATTAAACTAGTGAAGTGACATAAGTACCAACCTAACACAGCTCTCTCCGGAGAATTTCAGATTGTTCATCCTGCTTCCTCGCTCGTTCACGTTGTTCTCTCGCTTGTTGCTCTTGTCTTATCGCTTGTTGCTTCAAGAGCAGAAATATCGCGTTGATGTCTATGTCTTGCTTGGCGGGAGCGGTTGAGTCCGATGAACCGGCTTCTGGTGCAGGATTCTGACTTGCTGCGGCTTGGCTCCGGTCTGAACTCCCATCAGCACGTCCCCACTCGCTGCATCATGACTCCGGGGCTTGTCTACCGTAGGCGCGTCCTCACGTGGCGTAAATGGCATTTTCTATCCCACTTCTGACACCAAATGTTACGTTTGAGGGGTGGGTACTTTAAAAAAATGCACTAATTAACCACTAATTAAAACTGAGGCTTTATTGCTACTACAAGACACTAAACACAGTACTTAAACACAATTAACACACTTTTAACTATAAAACTCTCGTGAGACTCGAACATATTAAATAATATTTAAAACGGAGTTTAAACGGGTTTTATTTCTGTCGCGAGTGGGCGCTCCTGATGACGTTCTTCGTAAAGAACGAAACATGTCGAGCGAAAATCGACTAAATTACGTGAGTGACCCGTTTTAAATATTATTTAATACAATTAACACACACTAATTTATCGCACTCGTCACTTTTACTTCACTCCGATTCGCTCTTGATTCGCACTGTATCGCATTCAGAATTGAACTACTCTGTGGCTGCAGGCTGCCGCTATATATACCCGTCGGCGGTACTCCTGATGGTTCCAGAATGTTCCAGCCAAATCTCGCCTCGACAGGTCGGCTTCGATTCTAGTAAGTTCGCGAGTAGGTACCTAAGTACTTCTCGCGATGCTTCTAGACGCGGCTGGGTACTAGGCAGGTGTGTCCGCGAGTATTCGAGAACATTCTCGACTCTTGCCGTCTCTTTCTATACTTCTCTTTCACACCCTTCTCGAATGTTCCGTATATCTCTTTCTAAGAGTGGTCTCTTTCACACAGTTCTCGAATGTTCTGTATAGCTATCTCTTTCTAAGAGTGCTGTCTCTTTCACTCCTTCGAGAAATTTCGCCATATACTGATATGTACTTCAGGGGCCCATAAGGGGTCCTGAAAACGCCTGAAAACGGGTTTTCAGGTTATTGTGCCATCTGGTAGAGGGTGGCCTGAAACGAACTGAAAACAGGTTTCAGGCGCCTGAAAACAACGGCAACTGGGGTAAATTTTCAATCTTCTAGTATATGAAAGAGGCACCTCTAAAACGACCTGAAATCACTTTTCAGCCTGCTGAAAACGCTTCTAAGGCATGAAAAATTACATTTAAAGCTTTTGTTCACATGACCGGCGTAACAGTATTCTTTGTTTGCTTTCATAAAAAATAGATCACAACAGTACCTTACCTAAGAAGATAACATCATGTTTTGTATCATTTCAGTTGGAGGAGAACTTGGAAAATTATATCTGTTGGAAGACTATGAAAGAGACAACAAAGGTACCTAAATGCAAGACTCAAGACCTATCTTCCAATGTTTATAACACCATTATGTGCAACATCAAATTCAAATATAAACCAACAGCAATTTGATACTTTTAATGAAGCAAAAACTGACCTACATGGTTATCAATGTGTGCAGTGCTCTCCTGAAGGGCACACCACAAGACTCAAATTAATGTAAAAATGTCACATCATACAACCCAGTGTTCTCTGTTAAAACCAAAAAAGTTAGTACTTCAGAATACTGTACTAAAAAGTCCATCATCAGGCACCATTCCTTCACACCTTGGAAGTACTTAAGAAGTCACAGAGTTCGATTCAACATCTGAAACATCTGCACCTGTCTTGGAAAATAAAGGATTAGTCGGCAGAGATTTTATGATGTCAATTATAAAGAAAATGCCAATGACTTATTTGGAACTCCCATGTAAATATTATTGGATTATTGCCTTTCTATCAAATAATGCAGTCATTGAATTAAACATCATAACAGTTTATAAAATAAGAAACAATGATACATTCACTAAAATGGCTGACTTATTTCAAACCCTCAGAGTCCATATTGAATGTGTTATCAGGAGAGTCAAGATTTACAAATTTCTGAAAACACATTCAACAGAGAACAAGTTTGTCAATACTTTAGGTGATGCTGTACTTGTGGCCTGCGGATTGATAAATATACAATCTCCTATAATAAAAAATATGTAATATTTCTGTGTTTTTTTTCTCATTACATTATAGTAATGTTAGGTATACTATGGTTTTAGACATTTACTATGTAAGTATTTTTTTTACTTTAGTAGCCTGTAGGAACCTTCTACATTTGAGATTCTTATTTTCTGTGAAAATGTGAAAAGGGAAAAGAACTGCTGTATGCTATCAAAGAAAGTCATTGTGACGTAATATCAACAGGGAAGCCTACCTACTGGCCTACCGATGTCAACAAAGTCCCAGACTTAATAGATTTCTTTATACTTAAAAATATCTCAAACAAATACATTGATATTGAGGAAGGGTATGATATGAGCTCGGATCATTCTCCTATCATATTAACTTTAAGTGAGCAGATAATTCTAAAAGACAATATTCTACGCTTAGTAAACAGAAAAACAGACTGGGAAAGCTTCAACGTGGACCTAGAAAACACTCTTGACCTGAAAGTTCCCCTGAAAACCACCGAGCAGCTAGACTTTGAAGTTAACAAATTCATAGTAGACATTCAACGATGTGCTTGGAACAATACACCTAACATCAAAAAACGGGTATTTGGCAACTTTTATCCTCAAGAAATAAGAAACTTAATCGCTGAAAAACGAAGACAAAGAAAAAAATGGCAGCATACAAGATCTCCGCAGGACAAAACATTATTAAACAACCTTTCAAAGCAGTTAAATAGAAAAATTAAAACTTTCGACGATGAGTCAATGACTACTCAGCTAAGTGGACTGACTAATGACCGCTCCACAGACTATTCTCTATGGAAAATCACAAAAAACTTAAAAACACCCGTTACTCAAGTCCCTCCAATTAAATTGGCAAATGGACACTGGGCCGTAAGCGACTTTCAGAAAGCAGCACGATTTGCTGAACATCTGGAACTAATTTTTCAACCAAATGAAAACAACGACAGCGCTGGCAGCTCTGGTCTAAATGCTAATGTATCACAAGACGAGCTAGAAATAAAACCTGTGACACCTAGAGAAGTTACTTGTGAAATAAAACGCCTGGGACAAAAGAAAGCACCAGGCTATGACCTTATCACTGGTGAAGTTCTTCGCAACTTGCCACGTAAAGCAGTAGTAAAACTCACGACTCTTATAAACGCTACATTCAGATTAAAATATATCCCAGGAGTGTGGAAATTTGCGGAAGTAATTATGATCCCCAAACCAGGAAAGCCAGCACACGAGGTGACTTCATATAGACCAATATCACTGCTACCTATTATGGCCAAATTACATGAAAAACTTTTGTTAAAACGATTAAGACCCATTATAGAGGACAAAAACTTAATCCCTGATTACCAATTTGGCTTCAGACAAAAACACTCCACTATTGATCAAGTCCACAGAATAACCAATATAATTGAAAAATCACTAGAAGATAAAAAAGTATGTTCCACAGTATTTCTTGACGTTGCACAAGCATTCGACAGAGTGTGGCATGACGGATTGATGTATAAGTTAAAACTTATGTTACCAAAACAATTCACAGATATCCTTCAATCATACCTCTCAGACAGAATGTTTCGAATAAAACAAGAAAATGCTTACTCAGGATGTAAGCCAATTCAAGCTGGAGTACCGCAAGGAAGTGTTCTAGGACCGATCCTGTACCTACTATACATAAGTGATATTCCAGTTCTAGAAAATAGTACCATTGCTACCTTTGCGGATGACACCGCTATTATGGCTGTGGGGGCAAATCACCAAGAAGCAGTGGAAAAAGTACAATCTTCCATTAACGTTGTATATGATTGGACCACAAAATGGCGAATAAAACTCAACGAGTCCAAGTCCGTACACATTGACTTTACGAACAAGAAGCCATCATACCACCCTATATACATAAATAAAACCGTGATACCGTACGAAAATTCAGCCAAATACTTGGGCATGACACTTGACACTAAGCTTCGCTGGAAAGCTCATGTTAAAAAGAAACGTAAAGAATTAGACCTTCGCTACAGAAAGATGTACTGGCTGCTTGGAAGGCACTCTGCGCTGTCAGTGCACAACAAATTATTGTTGTACAAACAAGTTCTAATGCCAATATGGACTTACGGTATACAGCTGTGGGGCTGTACCAAACATAGCAATGTACAGATAATTCAAAGATTCCAGAACAAAGTACTAAGAGCCGTAGTAAACGCCCCCTGGTACATACGAAATGATGACCTCCACCGGGATCTAGGAGTGGAATCTGTTAGTGATATTATTAAAAAATACGCCAAAGCCCACGATCAAAGGCTTCATCATCACGTTAACGTCGAGGCCATCCAGCTCCTCGACATCACGAATTTAAAAAGAAGACTGAAAAGAATAAAACCTTTTGAGTTGATTTAATACTTTTAGTGTAGTGAATAGTGAATTTAGTGCAGTGAGTACTACATATAAAGATCACATGAACGAAGTGTCTTCGCCTTAATAGAGACAATAAGAAAAGTGTTAATGGACACATTCTTAGTTTATTCTGTATTCGTAGTTTAGGTTAAAATCAAAATACTTATTAGCCTAAAAAGGCTAGATTGTATTGCCATGTTATACCACATGTGGAATATCATCTATTAAACTTCAACGCTAATTAGAAGCCTATAATTATATTTGAGAGTGGCAACTCTGATTGCAGATGACGTAGCGGTTCATAATTGGTTGACACCCAACAACAAATCCCCTCCTCCACTTTTCGTTTCCAGTTTTATCCCCACCAGGTCGTAGCCGTGGCGATGGCGCGGCTGGTACCTCATTGGCGTTCTGTTTGTCGGAACGTAAGGTTCAGTACGAAAAGTTCTAGCCTAGTCTAGGATTTTTCGTAAGTTTTAATTAACGGTTTTACCGTTCGATTGCTATTATAATTTTAATTTACAGAAAGGTTGACACCCGATCGATTCACGCAGCGCAGCAACCGTAAGTAAAAATGTTGTAATGTGTTTAAAATTGCTTTCAGTGAATCGGTTCGTCCTAAGACGGAACCAGGCCAGTAAAAAAGGTGATATCAAACTTTTACGTTCCTCCAAACAAGGAGGTATAAAGAATACGTCCAATAATTATAAAATTTCCGAAAATAGTATACGCTGGAATACGCAGATCTTTATAAAGGCGCTCACAGTACGACGCCGCTGCTACCTAGCAAAATAATTTGTTATAGTTACTATAATCGGACGTTACATATAGTGGGTTTAAATTACCTGGCCTGGTAATTTTCCGTATATTTTTGTACAAATAACTGTAAACAAGTGATTATTTTATTTGTACCTAGTGCATACCTACCCTCAACATTTTCATTTCTACGTTGAGATCAAATGTAACGTAAAATTGGTTACAGAATGGGCAATTGCCCACCTTAGAGATCAAGGCTTGCTATTTTCCCTTCGCTGCATTCCTATCTGTAATTTAGCAAAAAGATTGTAAGAAATTAGCATTTTATGCGTAATATGTAATATATCGTATTGTTCTTATGTTACGATTTATTTGAAATCGTAGTTGTTTTTAAACCTAACCTTGTACAGGCAAAGCCTCCTTGGTCTGGTTGCTTACAGCAGCATCTCTTGTCTTCTGGTTTTTAAGGACCTAATATGATAATATGATAAAAATATTTTGGGAGTCCTAGCCTATAAGCTGCTGCGCAAGCTCAGCCACATCAGCAAGCTCAGGCCATGCCTAGTTATGCTAATATATACGTAATGAAACCGCTTGTATCTGATTAAATATGATGGCACTAGCATAACTAGCAAGCGCCAAACAAATAAAATTAACCCACTTCATATGCCAAAATTATCCTTACCTCCACCTGCGCAAGGTGTATGAGATGAATTATTCTCTGCTGCGCAAGCAGTCAAAGAGTTACTTACCTACATTAAGGTAAAATTATTGCTATCAGGCAAGCATGTAGGTATATATATTTTATTTTGTGCATAATATCTAACATAGTTTAAAATTTATTTATTTATTTATTATTATTAAATATATCTCCTGCCTGCGCAAGGCATACGAGATAAAATGTTGTTCATGTGTAAAATACAACTCAGAGATCGGAAACGGTATATAAGTAACTACAACTATTGATTATTGTTTCTATGTCTACATATTTCGATTCGAACTTAATTGTATGCTGAAATACCAGTATCCGACCTCTGTGTGTGTAGGTACTACACAAATAACATTTCAATCTACATTTGGTGCATGAAAGCACTCAGTTTCGGAAAGCGGCTGATGTCAACACTTGTAGTTCGAGTGACAAATTATTGTATAATATACTCGAAATAAAAACAGTATTCACTGCTGCGCAAGCAGATTTTAGTTGAACGAATGTTTTTATATAAGTTGTATAACTTAAACTATGCTGCAATTACTAAGCCTATATTTCTTATCGTCTGCGCAAGACGGGTAGCTCTATCCAGAAATATGTTATGCACAGCTTGCAGTTGTTACAAGGATTCCTATTCTTTTTGACGCTGTTAGTGTTAGTTTTCTGGATTTTTGTCTTGCGAACACACGCTTTATCCTGTTACACAACTAGGGTTTGCAATTCGAATATTTGAATTATTCGCCATAAATATTATTCGAATTCGACCACACTCATTATTCAAATAAAACGAATATTTCGAATAGTGCAGATTCTATTCAGAAATTATTATTTTTTACGAATATTTAAGAATTAAACTACTTGAAATCATTATTTTGAGTTATTTTTCCAAATTATTCGTTTTATTCGAAAAATTCGAATATTCGAATATTGCAAATCGAAGTATTCGTATTATTCGAATACTAAAATTGGACGAATAATGCAAACCCTTATACACAACTGGATTAATTTGGTTCTAAAATGCCAAAAATTACGGGATTCTAAATTCTAATAGTAAAGATTGGCAGACCCGTTATATATCTAGAAATAATGTTTCGGTACAAATACCTAACTATACTAAGGCCCTTAGCCAAAGCGTAAAAATGTAAAATCCTGCTAGCAAGTAGATTAAGGTCACACTAAGTTTTGCTGGTGATGCCTACGCAAGGCATATACGCTATTTAAGTGTTTATAGCTACGCTTATGCTGCAAATGGTATTTCCTGGAAAATGGGAAGTATCAGTGCATTGTTTTGACCAAATTATTATTACTTTTTTCGTTTTAATGGAAAAGTGTTATTTAATATATAAAAGAATTAAATTAAATGTAATTAAAAAATATTACAAATTACCTACCAATTTCGGCCCCTACAGAACCATCTCCAAGGATGGGTATATCTATACGAGGCACGGGGAACTCCATATTGAGCCATATAGGTACACAATATACAACACTTTGATAACTCATCAGAATTCTTTATAATACCCTCAGGGGTGGATTTTAAAAAGGTGATCTTTTATACGCCTACTATTCTTATCACCAATTCCTCGTAGGAGGGCCTATTCTCATGAGCTTGGACTCGTAACGTGCAGCTCCGAAACTATATATCATTGTGACTCAGCTTGAAGCTACCACTAAGGAAAGCCAGTCTAGGTCTACGTAGTTATAAATAAAATACTTAAGCATTGATTGGATTCCTCACTCTAATCCAAAAAGACTGTCCAGGAATGGCGTTAGATGCCCTTACTATTACCTTGGACTGGGTAATAGATGATTGCCTTAATTAATAGCTAAGCTCTGGCGATAGTAACCGAGAATTTCATATATGTAGTTATGATATCTAACCTATTAACCATCTCGCCCAGCGAAGTCTTACATAAATCAACACAGTAAAAATCGTGTCCAAGCAGTAGGACAATTTAGAGGTAAATTTGTGCTTGAAATGAGGCCTGAAATGTAATGCAATGCGCGTATATAATTTAATGGCAAAAGTCTGCGTTAGCGCATTATAACATTGATATATAATATGAGCTCAAAGTGATCAGAGGTACCAACGTGTACAGAAAGGAGGGAGACAAAGCGCTTTGCCGGTCGCTGGCGCGGTTCAACTGTTGTTAGGTCGCAGTTCAACCTAACACTCCTCCTCGCTTCGCTCGTCGTCGTACCTAACGGTGGCTCTGGTAACATGGTTTAAATTATTCGAATATTTAATTTAATAGTTGTCATTTTGATACATAACCCATTGAAATTTTTCCTGGTCCTGCTCTGGAATTTCCCCTACTCTTGGGGTCAAATATCTCGACCATATTTTATTTAAGAGAAAAGCTTTTCCTACAAAACAAATGACACATTACATTCTCGTGTTGAATGATAAACGAAGGAGAACTAATGCCCAGGTTATGAACCTGGGCATTAGTTCTCCGTTGTGGGTTATAAATTGTATCCAAGATATTTAGAACCCCTTTTAACTTACCCAAACTACATGAAAAAGGCGTTAAGCCTTTTACCTTTTAGCTCGCCCATGGCTCTTGAATGAAACTGAAAAAGGTTGCACGAACCCAAGATGCACCTACGTACCAAGAGGATCCTCTATTATAATTACTATTAAAAACTAGATATTTACCATGTATATATGTTGTTGTGAGCTCGATATTTTGGCACTCTCCCGAATTTGGCTACAAGCGCCATGTTCACAGTGTAACTGATTTACTTGAGGATCGTATATCGCTCAAGCTTTTTAGTCCCAGTAATCCAAGTAAAGTGGGATACGATATCCTTGTAAAAGAGCCTACAACTCACAAGTAACCTGGCTCCATACTAATTTCTTTACGAATCCTAGTTTATGTGAATATCTTGGTGACTAGCCAGAATGACTTTATATATAGGTACATAAGCCTTAAGAGCAGCGTTCCTGCAACGTAGGAGGCTGTCACTCACAGCGTTGTTTACATATGAAAATCTAAAATTTTCAAAAACTATGTTGACCATGTTAAACGCGATATAGACTTGATACAAGTAAAATAAAATAAGTGTGTAAGAGTGCTACAAAGAATTCCATAACACTGTCATGGCTGCATCCCTAAAAAAGGGTTTTTGAGTTACTTACCAAATTTGATATTGGTAAATGATGTCATTAAAACATCTCGTGTAAGGCTTATGCACATTAATTAGCAATGTCTTATTTTATGTCATACATAGATTTTACGGAGTACAGAGCTTATCTGTATCGTGACTAATAAAGAATTTGTACTTGTTTTCCATATTTTACTAACAGGTAATTAATCTCAAGTCAAGCATCGTTAATATGATATCATAAATAGCTGCGCATTTTTGTACATAATATTATAATTTTATTATTTTACTTGTATTATTGTCTCGTTATATTCTAACGACTTTATTTTTTCCAAAGACTGAGGCAGTAGAAACAGGTTGGTGACAACCCTATCATGGTTAATTGATAACTGTGTTTGTTTTATGAATACTTTACTTGCGTACTATATGTAGGTATTATGTATTTACTCGTATATAATGTTGTGCACATTACTAGCAAATATAGGAAAAATATTTTGCTAAAGTGTACCTACCTAAAGTGAGAAGAATTTGAGAAAATCTTATGTTTGAAAACGATGATTACCTACTGATGGGTAATAAAATATTCTTATCTTAAATATTTTTAACTTGTTTTATCATCTCTAAGTTCAAAGCAGCAATGAAAATTGATCTTCAATGATTGTGTATGGTTTTGAATTGCCTGACTATTTCAATCCATGGATTGGCGGAATCACTTATGTTTTGGGCTTATCTAAATAAATAAAACATAATTGTTATTAAAAATATTTTAATAAACACCTTGTATTCATGAAGACATTGTGTTATATTTAACAATCAGCCTTCCTCTCCTTATCAATATGGATAGAAAAATAACTTTGTCACTGCACGGAAAAGGTCAATGGTCACATCCATCCACTATGTTCCACATTCATCCATGTATGGACATTGGTTTGTTGCACTTGTTCGCGAATTGTTCACACCAATTTCACTTAACACTCAATGAGCACTGAACAACTTTATCACATTGGCGTTTCTACCCACCAGGTGGACACAGACACGTCTCAAATATAATTATAGGCTTCTAATTAGCGTTGAAGTTTAATAGCAGCGTTTTACCTTACAATAAAACGCATATTAAACGTAATACCTAATTAGAAGCCTATAGTTTTTAATATAAGATTTTAAGCTAACATGGTCATTTACACTATAATTACTATTTAAAACGAGATATTTACCATGTGCATTTGTTTTAATGAGCTCCCGATATTTCGGCACTGTTACAAGTGCCATGTTCACGGTGTAACTGATTTGCTGCGAGTTTTTATTTTATTTGTGGTCTACCCACACCCCGTAGCGATCTACCCGCTTACGGGTTCGTTTAATTTGCGCGGTGTCACTACCGCTACTAGCGTCTACTTTCTCACTTAGAACTCGATCACGTTCACGACACACGACACTTACAGTATCGACTGGTGCATTTCTTACCGAACCAATAACTTTTGGATTTTTGAATTTCCGAATCACTGGATGCCAGACCCTCGACAGTTGAAACCCGTCCTCTCGGTTGAAATTTTTGTATTTTAGGATTTCTATAGCTTCTTTAACCATCCTAGGTATGTAATGCTTTTCTGTCGTGATGTGACACATAGGTTATATGCGCGGTCGGTAAGTGACGTCACTACAGAGTGCAGTTGACGGGGGTGATGATGTGAGTTAGCATGCAGGTAACGAGGAACATTTAAATGAGGAGCTTATACACTTAAGAGACGTTTTGCAGAGAAACGGTTATATTGGGCGGACCATGCCACATAGACGCACTGATACGACGAAGCGCCTGGACTACAGCGTGGAACGACAACCGGCTTTTTTACCATATGTAAAGGGAGTGACAGATAAGGTTGCTAACATTTTAAAGAAGTTCTCGGTAAAAACTATCTTCACCCCTTACAAAAAACTGTCACAACATTTACGGACGCCGAAGGACAGTTTTCCACTTGAACATCCAGGCGTTTACAAGATTGACTGTAGCTGTGGTAGCTCCTACATAGGACAAACTAAGCGTACAATCGCGTGCCGTATAAAGGAGCACATACGAGCGGTTAAAAACAACGAACCTAGAAAATCGGCAGTCGCTGAACATCTTTTGGAGGCAGGAACAAATCACTGGATTGAGTTGCATAACCCTCAGATACTCTCGACAGAAAAGCATTACATACCTAGGATGGTTAAAGAAGCTATAGAAATCCTAAAATACAAAAATTTCAACCGAGAGGACGGGTTTCAACTGTCGAGGGTCTGGCATCCAGTGATTCGGAAATTCAAAAATCCAAAAGTTATTGGTTCGGTAAGAAATGCACCAGTCGATACTGTAAGTGTCGTGTGTCGTGAACGTGATCGAGTTCTAAGTGAGAAAGTAGACGCTAGTAGCAGTAGTGACACCGCGCAAATTAAACGAACCCGTAAGCGGGTAGATCGCTACGGGGTGTGGGTAGACCACAAATAAAATAAAAACTCGCAGCAAATCAGTTACACCGTGAACATGGCACTTGTAACAGTGCCGAAATATCGAGAGCTCATTAAAACAAATGTACATGGTAAATATCTCGTTTTAAATAGTAATTATACTATAGTTTTTAAACCCACCTGTGGTTTACTCAGTTGCAATATGACCTACATACTTTTTCTGAGGGTATTTTTGACTTACTATTTTTGTTCGCCACCTTGTGAACGATGATAAAGAACTTACACATACTGTTGGTTTCTAATTTATTTTGCTTTGTCAAAATTTCTGTTTGGTAAGTGGTATATTGCAACTTCGTATTAATAAATTAATAATTAGTGATTAAACGAACTTACCTGGAAAAAGAAAGCCAGGACTGGCAACCCCTTTTTTTTTTATAACTGCCCCACCAGAGTCTACCCAGGTCAGGCTCAGGCTCTTCATTTAGTTTAGAGCTTTGATTATGATATTTCCTGGGGTCTGGGCGGGTGGGAATGCATTACTAATATCTTCGGACGAAACCCTTCGTATAATTATGATAGAACTTCACTTACAGGTAAGTTCGTTTAATCACTAATTATACTCGTGTTTCGTCCTCGATATTAGTAATTTAGAATTATTGAACATATGTAGATGTTGAGAGCATAAAAGGAAATATCAGAATTGATAAATCTTATTTTTATTCATCGATAATAATGATGTACTTAAATAACATTGTTATTTGTTAATGAGTGTTACCTACACTCTATAGTCTTAATTAGACAATCTAAGAATCGAAATTGATATGTATTTCAATATTGATTTGATTATGTTAAACATATTGATCTAGCAAGTGCCGTATTTTCACTATTTAAATCGACAATCGTTCTGTTATAGAATCTGGCAAAAGTAGTGGAATTGCCACTCCATCCTGCAGCTTTTCTAATAACGTCCAGGCTCACGCCGGATTTGTAAGCTAAAGATGTAAAAGCATGTCTAGTGCTATGTGAAGAAAAAGATGGAAATATCAATTTCACTACTCTTCAAGGTTGCCTTAATCCAACGACTAATTGTTGGAGACTTAACGGAAGCATGAGGCTTTTTAAGTCCTATAAAAAGCAAGTCAGATTTACGTAAGTCTTTAGTTCTATCTATATAAGCAATCAACGTTCGAGCAGGACAAATTGGGGGGCGTTCCCTAAAATATGGTAAGTAAAGAGTTGGCTGACTGATGCCTACTCTAGATGTTTTTATAATCTCAGATATTTTAATAATTATTTGATCCGGGAGATGAATTATGTTATTGATACAAATCTTCGACAGTGTCTGTACTCTGTGTGCTGTTACCAGAGCAAGTAAAGTTACACACTTCATAGAAAGTTGATTGAAAGTTAAGGAGTCATTTGGATATAGCGTTTCCAAATAATTAAGAACCTTAGCCGCGTCCCATGTAACATTATAACGTGGCATGGGCGGTCTAAGCCTATAAACACCTTTAACAAATCGTTTAATAGGATCATCATCCGATATTTGTCCTAATATAAGTGAAAGAGCAGATCTATGGCTGTTAATTGTGCCGTATTTACCACCTGAATTAAATATTTCTGTGAAAAATTCTATAATCATTGGCACTGATGGGCAGTATAAATCAATTTTATTTTTACGACAATAATCAAACCAACGCTTAAAACAGACGTCGTACTGCTTCATTGAGCTGTCCGATAATGACGCAAGAAGGATATTCACAGCGGATGGTGGGACGCACCGCTGCAGTATTTATTTATTTATTTATTTCATAACATTTATACCTTACAGCTAGGCCAAAACGGTACAAACTTATAAATATATATTAATCCAATCTAAAGTCTTAAACTATAGTACTCGCAGGCATCTCACACTCTGCTACCTTCCTGCACTCTATCATCAGTCGCCCCGTAGAACTCGCAAACAGATCACACTGCGGGTGCGCTTCGTGCACGGAGTTGAGGAACGCTAGCGCGCGTGTGATTGGATTGTGCGCGTGAGCCTGTGTGCGCGATCCCGGCACCGCAAACAAGGGGTGCTTTCGCGCGCGGATGTACCAGCTAGGGACACAAAGACGCACGAATGCTTCGACGAGATCTACACAATCGATCTTTCCTCTCACGACATCTATACTAAATTTGGCTAGAGCAATTAATCTACGCAATTGCAAGGAGTCATAGCCTAACTGACCTTGCAAGAATAGGGTAGGGTACATATATGGGTAATAGAAGTGTATCCTCTTGTATAGCGCCCTTAAATACATTTTCTGAACCTGTTCCAACATAAGAGTATATTTGCTCTCATGTGGACTCCAAACCACTGCATTCGTCTCCAGCACGCTGCGGACGAGCGCCGCATACAACACGCGAGTAGCGTGGACGGTCAACGGTGCAGAATTGCGCAAGACGAATCCTAGCCTCCCCGATGCGGATTTGGTGACAGCTTGAATGTGATCGCGGAACGTGAGCCCCGGATCAAAAATGACACCTAAATCGCGAACCCTTTCCACACGAGCTATTGGGACGCCACCAATATTGTATTGATAATCGTTGGCAGTATTCGACCGTGTAAATGTTAACATTTCGCATTTTTCCGCGTTGAAATAAAGCTTATTACGGAGACTCCATCGGTACACTACATCAATGTCCATTTGTAAATCCACGCAGTCGCTCTGGCTTTGAATCACCTTAACCAGCTTCACATCATCAGCGAACAGCAACACCATGGAGCCGCGCACCTCGTCGAGTAGGTCGTTTATGAGCAACACGAAAAGCAGTGGTCCTAGGTTAGATCCTTGGCTAACACCGGAGCGCGTGAGATAACACTCGGATACGTAAGGGCCATACTTTATAAAAAAAGTATTTGGCATCTAAAGTGATCTTTAGCGAAAATCTTTAAGGCAAAAAAGGCAGCTAGCAGCTCTAGCTGGTTGATATGCAAGGAACTTTCCTCTTGGGACCACTGGCCGCAAGCCGTCTGACCACCACAAGCCGCGCCCCATCCCGTGGTGGAAGCGTCAGAAAATATCTCAATAGAATAATGGTCATCTCGAATGCGATGATTAGAATCGCAAAGAGCATTAATCCACCAGTCGAAATCGGAACTGAGATAATCGGGAATAGACATAAATCTGTCAAAATCATCATGACCCTTTAAATTTAAATATTTTACACGTTCCATTTGCTTCGTGTACAGCCAGCCGTATTCCACGGCTGGACAAGCAGCTACTAATAAACCTATTAATTGAGCAAATTTCCTGATTTTGCAATGTTTTGATAATTTAAACGATTCGATTTCGTGTCTTAATCGATTTCTTTTCTCGGCTGGCAATCTTACTTGCCATTTTTGAGAATCTATTATATAACCGAGGTATTTACAGGAAGTAGTTGGAACGCGACTACTTTTTTGTTCATTTATAATGAAACCAAGTGATTTTTGTAGCGATTCTGTGGTTTGTAAGTTTTGTATACATTCCTGATACGATTCACCGATCAGTAAAAGATCGTCCAGATAAATTGATGATAAACAACCGCAAGAACGTAACAATTTTGTCACGGGTTTCATTAGTTTTGTGAATATATACGGTGCTGTACATAGCCCGAAACAAAGGACGTTAAACTGGTACAATTTTGAGTCCAAAATGAACCTTAAATACTTTCTAGAATCAGGATGAATTTTCATCATAAAATACGCATCTTTCAAGTCTAACGTAGCCATGAAACAGCCTTTTGAAACCAGTTTCAAAGCGGTACGTAAATCTTCAAGTTTGAAATGAATAGTTGGAATGAATTTATTTAATTCTTTTAGATTGAGAATGAATCTCATGCTCCCGTTGGGTTTAGGGACCAAGAACACTCTCGAAACAAATTGGCCTGGCATTGGCTCACATTCTGAGATAGCTCCTATGGATAAAAGGTTTTTAAATTCAATCAAATTTACACCTTTCAGAATGTGAGCCGCTTGATACAGCGGGACAGCTGGACTGATAGACCGGGTTACTGAATTTCAATTTGTAACCGTTAATCCAAGACAATACAGCTTGGTCACTTGTGATTAGTGACCACACTGATCGTAAAAATCCGCGAGTCTGCCAGCATAACGTACCGGGTCTAGCGGCGGTGAGTGTGCTTGGCTCGATGCGATGACCTATGCGACGAGTTCCTGTGGCCGTAGCGCCGACTGCTCGATGCTGCAGACTGATTCTTCTGTGTCGGACCCTTCGTCTGATTGCGTGCGGAGGGCCCCGTCTTCCAGTTTAAATTTCTTGTAAATTTTGATGGAGTTTGCTTTAATTTCTGTTGATCCATTTTTATATCCATGCTTGATTTAGATACAGCTTTGGCTGTCTTCAAGGTCTCGGATAGATCTTCACCAAAAAGATATGTATCTATCTTTGTATTTGCCAATTGATCTCTAAAATCCTTCTTTAGAGAGTATAATGTGAAGTTTCTGCGAGTTGATGATTCGCAGTGTTGTATGTCACATAACAATCGTCCAACATCCATAAGTTGTTTTAAAATTGTGTTGTCTTTATCTTTGGCCTTTAGTTGTGACGTAAGTATGCGTCCAACGCCTGTAATAGCTGCAGCAACCTGCTTTTGTCTAAGCTCAATAGCTTTGTCTCGTTTAACGACTGCTTCAGTCGAAGCGGATTTTATCTCAGCGTTTAGTTTCGGAGCGTCAATCTTCATGCAATTCGAAGGCACCAAGAATTTGTCAAGAAGCTCTTGCCTTGCTTGCTTGTCTAAGCCCGACGAGGCTATGCCTTCAAACCTGCTAGCCACATCTTTGTTGATTTCTTCATCCAGCTTTTGGATTTGTGACGGATCAGCTCCTAATATATCCATTATAACAGCCTGACAGATGTTGTCGTCATCCTCAATTTCAATCGTTGGCAGATTGGCACATAATGGCATCGCATGTGATGCACCAGCGACCGGCATAAATTCATGTGACGGCCCAGCAACGGGCTCGAGTTGATGTGATGGACCCGCGACTGGCTCGGGTCGATGTGATGGACCCGCGACTGGCTCGGGTCGGTGTGACGGGCCTGCGACTGGCTCGAGTCGGTGTGACGGCCCCGCGACTGGCTCGACTCGGTGTGACGAGCCCGCGACTGGCTCGACAGTCTCGACACCGTGCCCAGCTTCGTTGGGACGGCCGGCGACCTGTGTAGGTGGCGGCGGCGGTGCGTCGTCGCAAGCTTGCGCGGGCTGCGCGGTTGCATCACGGTCTGAAAGCACGATAGCCGGTCGTGACTAATCAAGCATGTGGCGAAACAGTCCTATAGACTGTTCTGAATACATGTTTTATCAGCATCAAAATAGCGGGAACCCTGCGACGAAACAGTCCCACAGACTGATCTGAGTGCAAGGGTTTTTTATTTTTATGCAACGGTATAGTCCTATAGACTACCCTGACTGCAAACAAAACCATGCGAAAAAAAATCGCTTACGCATGTCATTTCATAATAATGCCACGAATAGCCCTATAGACTATTCTGAATGCATTTATGTCCGAAACATTTCCACCATGTTTTTTAACAAAAAAAATTGTGGGTAGTTTTTTACTTACCATTTGGGTATTCCGGTGCAGGCGACGATGATCTTGACGACGAGCACGTGGAACACGTAGAAGCCGAGGATGAAGAGCAAGAACGTTTTTTACGACGTGCGTTTTTAACGTCTTTTTTGAGTTGTTTAAGACGTCTCGCAAGCAACTCGATTTCTTCCTCGTTCCTACGCTTCGGCATATTGAAAGTCGAAATCACGAACTTGTAGTCAACTAAAGTAAGTAACTGTGACACAAGTGGAGTGGTTGAGCACTAAAATGCGAATGAAGAGCCTGAGCCTGACCTGGGTAGACTCTGGTGGGGCAGTTATAAAAAAAAAAAAGGGGTTGCCAGTCCTGGCTTTCTTTTTCCCTAAACAAGTGATGAGTGGTTACACTTTCGCGTAACTACATATGTTCAATAATTCTGAATTACTAATATCGAGGACGAAACACGAGTATAATTTGAGATCCAATGAGGTACCAGCCGCGCCATCGCCACGGCTACGACCTGGTGGGGATAAAACTGGAAACGAAAAGTGGAGGAGGGGATTTGTTGTTGGGTGTCAACCAATTATGAACCGCTACGTCATCTGCAATCAGAGTTGCCACTCTCAAATATAATTATAGGCTTCTAATTAGGTATTACGTTTAATATGCGTTTTATTGTAAGGTAAAACGCTGCTAATAAAATAAAAAAAATATTAACATCCAAAAAAATTTACTAAATCAAAACTTAGAAACAGTACTTATTGTATGTATTAACTTAATACATACAATAAGTACAGTTCCTAAGTTTTAATATAGGGCACCCGAGGACAGAGGGGATGTTATAAGAATATTAATATCAATGAAATAAAAACAGTATGGTTGTTACATGAGTAAAAGCAATAATTTATTCAATACATTTTAGATTATCATTTCAATTACTTACTAGTAAGTAATTAACACTTTGTTGCACAAAAAGGATATGAGTTTACAAAAAGGTACCTATTTATAAATAGAAAAATAAAAAGGCGAACTTATCCCTACAAGGGATCCCTTCCAGTTAAGCTAAGTAACGAATAACCTAGTTGCTATTAATATTTACTTTACGCTATCTAGTAGTTTTGGAAAAACATTTGTAACCCAAAAACTTTCAGCAGCTGTAATGATGTGTTCAATATAGGTTTTCTCAATTGGAACCCAGTAGACATTAACCTCTTTATTTTCCTCGAATTTGGGGCTTGCAACACAAAATAACCCATTCTGTTTGTTTGTTTCATGCATTTGCAGGTTTATTTGGGCTTTAAATTTGTCACATACCTGCCCATCTTCAGTGACAGTTTTTGACAGCCTTTTCTTTTGAAGGGCATATGACCTTGATGACATACTCGTCAAAAATACCATCAGGTGATGCTTCCATTATAGGGGAGATAATGTAAAACTCAAATTTATTGGCGATACTTTTCATATTGAGTCAATTCCAAGTTATATGTCTTCAGTTAATTGTCTTCATATTAGTCTTATTCCAAGTTTCATGTCTTCAGTTTCAGTTCAAATATTATGTCTCATGTCCAGTGTTATAATGTCTTATCCATTTAACAGATCATAATCCTTTATATATATAATAATATAGGAAAATCCTGTACTTAATTAACTTGTCACAATATTAACATTCAGTTTGTACAATTTATACAGTGTGCTTTAAATTGAAAAGGAATATTATGCACATATTTACAACATATTTACAGTACTAATTACAAATTTATACAAAGACAAGACATATAAGTTTTCACATTCTTCAGAAAATCTGGAGCTGAAGACGGGATAAAATTACACGCCCCATAAATGTCAAGCAGCTCATCCATCAGCAATAGGCGCTGTATGCCAAAGGATGGGCAATCAAAAATAATGTGATCCAAAGACTGTAGTTCTTGCATTGGGCAACGATCACAATAAGGAGAAGAAATTATATTTTTACGATGAAGATGAAAATTTAAACAATAATGACCAATTCTCATTCGAGTAATAGTAGTGTAGAACTTTCTATGCACAAAATGTTTGAACTTATAAAACCAAGGTATGCTATTAATCGGAATATCTAACAAAGAATATGTATGGGCTTTATTTTTAACTTCCGTACAATTGTACCAATGTTTTCCCCATTGAGTAATAATCATACGCTGTGTTAGATTAGACATTAAATCAGAGTATGGTAAAGCAACATTCAAATCCTTATTAGTCGAATACAGAAAAGAATCAGACATATTGACAATAGTTCTCGCAAGAAAATTGCATTCTCATTACCTAAGACTCCTATATGAGACGGAACCCAAACGAAATCTACTTTAACACCAGTCAGAGATAATTCCCACCATAGTTCTTTAATATCAAAAATGAGGTAGTTAGTGTTAGCATTAAGTTTATTACTTGACAAATTTTTAAGGACACTCATACTATCACTAACTATAACCCAATTTTTGTTTAATAGATTTTGTTCCTTAATATGTTTCAAAGCAAAAAGGATGGCTGTTGCTTCAGCAGTGTAAATACTAGCAAATTTATTTATTTTAAAACCTATACCCTTATTAATTTCAGTTTGATAAATAGCAAAAGAAACTGAATCATTATTTTTGGAACCATCAGTGTAAATAAAATTACAATTAGGCCATTCAGACAATAATAAATAAACCTGCTCCTTAGAACTCAAACTCGGATCAATCACAATATTTATTGCAGAATATTTACTCTGAAATGTGCCAGCATAAAAAGGAAGAACAATATTGTTCTGAAATATATTTAACTCTTGAAGAGGTTGATAAAATCAAGAAAACTCCTGTAGGATAAACATATGCTTCTGAAAAGAGGCTGATTGAAATGTAATTAAATTATTAAGAAGCCCATTCCTCGACAAACTGTGAAGCTTTAAAATGAATCTTTCTTTCAGATAACTGAATCTAATCCTAATAGGGTGAAGTTTTGTTTCGATTTGCATAGCAGCGATTGGACTGGTGTTAAAAGTACCCAATATTGTGCGCATACATTTGTTTTGTATTTTATCAAGCTTATTTACCAATTTGCTATCTGAAGCATAACATAGAAAACCGGTTTCAAAATGCGAAAGAACTAGCGATTTGTACAAACTCAACAATATTTTAGGATCTGCTCCCCATGTTGTCCCACATAGAGATTTAAGAACATTATACGCTTTATTAGCTTTAATTGTAATACTATTAACATATTTTGTCCAGGAAAGTTTTGGAGTAAAAATCACACCCAAAAATTTTACATCGGAGGATATAGGCAGTGGATTATCATTGTACAGAATTCTAGGTGGAGCGCTACGCTTACGACTAAAAATTAAAACTTTAGATTTACTTGAGTTAACCAGCAGCACGCAAACGTTTTCCTCCCGAGCGTTTCCCCATCTTGGGGAAAAGCACTTATATTTACAAGACTATAACTATGGCTGTATATATACTATTTTACATAAGGAATATACAAAGAAATGTTCAAATATACAATTTTAAACTAATTTACAAAATATTAATTTAATTCAACTACTTTTTTCAACGTTCCCGCCAAAAAAACCTGACATGATAAACGTCAAACTTTTTAATATATCACTCTCTATCACCAGACTAAGGACTTTCTCGATTATGCTATAAAAGTGACGTCATCACCCGGTTTACACTAATTCACGATTTTCTTCAAAATTAACTAACAAAAAAATCCAAAAATATTTTTTTCGAGTTCTTCATACATGTTTACCGAAATGGTTTTTGAATTGGCATCATTTAAAAATATGAAATGTTGTCAATTTAGCAGTTGATTAACATGCCTCTTCCATTTATCCCTCCCCCCACGTGTATAATGTACGTGGGACCAGGAATTGATTCCTTTACTACAAAACCCTGTATCCAAGGTTGTTTATTTTTCCTGTTATCTCTAGCCATACCTTTTCTCCTACCATAAACTTTATTTTTCTACTCCTCGATGCTAGTTCACTCTGCTTCTTTAACATTTGTTCTGTCCTTTCTGTAACCGGCGGCGGTCTAAGCAGAGCAAACCGGGACCGAAGTTCTCTGAGCGCAGCTCTAGCCATTACCTTTTCTCCTACCATAAACTTAATTTGTCTACTCCTGATGCTAGTTCCTTCTGCTTCTTTAACATTTGTTCTGTCCTTTCTGTAACCGGCGGCGGTCTAAGCAGAGCAAACTGGGACCAAAGTTCTCTGAGCGCAGCTGAACTCACGCCTGTTGTACGGGTCTCTCGATAATCAAAAAGGAATAAATTAATTGCTGATTGAAGAGCTCGGCTTTCTTTAATCTTTAAGACGTGATTTTGAAGTTCACAAACATTATGAACGCTGCATAATGTAGTTACTTAATACACACTGTGCTTAAAAAAAAGAAAAAGAATACTCAATCCAATCCGTTAAAAATAAACAAGAAATAAAATAAAATAAAATTCTTTTAATTCAGACAAACTGTCCATAGCATTACATTTTAACTATTAAGCAAACCAAAAAGATAAAAACTATATTAAATTAAAAATACAAATTAAATTACAAAAAAAAGATACAAATAAAAATTTAATTACAAATAACAATTAAATTACTAATAAAAATTGAATTACAAATAAAAATTAAATTATAAATTAAAAAGTCAATTTAAATACGTTGAAAATTAAATTAAATTAAGCTATAAACTATAAAAAATGTCAACGAAATTATCTATGTCACTTACATAAGATCATAAACGATGCCTCTAGAACACATATGCAAATCATTGCAGTGTTTCCACAGAGCACAGGCAGGATACTCCCAGATGAGACGCAGCAAGCTGTTGGAACTGTCACGAACCCGGCGCATGAGTGACGCGGTGCGATTACGAAGTATCGCTTGAAAACCGTCTATCCGGGCACCCACAAACATGCCCGACGCGCTACAGTACCGTGGCAGTCCCATCAACATGCGGAAGCCGTTGTTATACTGGACGCGCAGTGCATTGAAGGTTTTTTTAGTGTAGTTCGTCCGCAGGCTGCACGAGTCAAAAGATTGGCAAAAAGCCCTAAACAGGGTCTTTTTGACATCCCCGTCACAACGCGCGAACCTGCGTGACACCATGTTTCATCTCACCGACAACACCCTGCGCTCCCGTTCCATATCAACGTCATCCTGGAGATCCTCGGTGACCCAATGCCCAAGATACTTAAACCGAGACACTCTGTTGAGAGGAACTCCGCACAGACACACGGGAGGCACTGACGCGTACTCTCTTTTGTCTGCCTTGAAGATCATCAGTTCGCTCTTCTTTGTATTGTATCTTAGGCCATGTGTCACCGCGTACTCCTCACAAATCCGTATCAGCTTGACCAGAGCGCTGATCGCGGGGCACAGCAGCACCATATCATCCTCATAGCTAATATTGTTAAGGCGAGGTTCTTGAAGCGTGCCACGTTAATTTACGCCCCGCACCCCGCCCGCGTAAAAATTACGATCGCCGCGCGCGCCGTGAACTCTGCGACGGAGGTCACGCGTGCCAGCCACAGTGTAATATAATTTACAGTAGTGTAAGTTGCGACTGAGACCAAGATCACGCGCTGTAATTGGAATGTTTAGGTGTAATTACTTAGATTACTTTTGTGTTATAAATGTAAAATATGAAATGTTTTCGAAGTGGATACTTCTTTGTCCGCAGCTTGTACAGTTCCAGAATTTCAGTTAGATACAATACAAAACTTAACTATATTGGCGCTGAAATATAAATGACGGTAGGCATCGGTGATTATTCACGGATCAAGTGGTCAAAAATATGTATACACTCGCAGGAGCCTCGTAAGTCGTACCATACTTCTCTCGCTCCAACACACTACAACAATGGCTAAAAGTAGCACTGTGTCGGTAGTCAGCGGTCTAAGTCAATATTGTAAAAACCGAATCGAGATTTGTCGTTTGAAGTGGTCGCCAGTTAAAAAGTAAATTCTGACGTCTGTCATTTCCATTTTGGTTATATCCTAAAAGTCACTGAGATTATAAACTCTAGGAAAATGATAGGTGTCAGGATGATGATTCATTCATCCATACGAGAAAATGCATATTTTGACACATATGCATAATAATAATATAAATAAGGCGTAGGGATGTGACGACCCCATCGCCCACTGGTTTCGACCGGTGCAATCAGTCAACGCAGGGCAGCTTGTGGCGAGTTGTTGGGGAGTAGCGATCCCACGTACCTGAGCGCTCCTGGGGGACTCCGTCGTCCGACCAAGTCCTCCGCCTCTGGCTTGCCTTAACCGGCCGTCCAGAGTGGGGTCGCGAGAGCTGTGTTCTCGAGGGTAGATGTGGAAACCTAAGTGGCGAGTTGGCTATATGTTTAAAGTCCAGTGACACCTCTCTACCCCCAGCCCTCATACCGGTGTTGCCCTCGAGCCATCCTAGATGTCGCTTTTTGTGGGGGCCCATCTTATGTGGGCAAGTCACCGTCTGCCGGAAATGAAATTGATTACCATTTTATTAGGCAGACGTCCGATTTTCTTCTTATCTCCATAACCCAGTATTTAGTCCACCACTTTCACCTAATAGTCCAGTATATTTTAGATTCCATTAAATCTCAATAGTCTATACACCCTGGCGGGTGCTGCCTCTGCGTGCGTCCCATGACTCGGGCAGGTGCAACATCCGCTCGGTGTACCCCTTACATTTCATTAAATTGTCGAAAGGGCCTCTGCGTGTTGGCTTCGGCCCCGCGTACGCCTCCCAAAGGTCCGAAACACCATTGTTCCGTGATGGGAAAGACATACAAATATAAATAAAATATTTTTATTTTATTTATCTAAACTTTATTGCTAGAGACAATATGTTTTGGAAAACATATATGGAGCAAAAGCTCGTAGATTTTTATTTGAAATGTCTATTGCCTGAAATAGTGGATCCGCGACAAATTCGAGGCATGCCTATAAATAAATAAATAAATAAATAAATTGCACATAGTTGTTGTTATGTGTTGTCGAGTAAAGCTTGGGGCTCTGTAATAAAAATATGTACATATAAAAAATAATTGAATGATTTACCATCTTTTACTTAAATATTTTACATTTCCTAATATAAATATTGATTGTCTGTCCTGACGTTGTCAGCAAGGATTGATTCTTCCCACTACACCAATTTCATGCATCTAATAAATAAAGTACAGGCTGATTTTGTCCTGACCATATTCCAAGTATGCACTTACTTCTTCCGGTAACGTGAAGCTGTCCTTGTATATGATAGTACCAATTAGATTGTTTGTTGACCTCTATTGTATCGTTTTTTTTATCGTATTTATATATTTTCGCCTAGTTTTTCCATATGCCTATAAAAAATAAAACGATATTTTTTATTTTATTTTTTTCATTTGAGAAACGAATAAAAAGATTAGGTAATAGGCCAATTCATACTGTTTTGGTTAGATTTTCTGTTGAGCCAACTATGTAATCGTGTCACCGTCCGTCAAATAGTTGTCCCAGTTGAAGATTCAAATTAGCAAAACTACTAAATGGTTACATTACATAAATATCGCTCTATATTAAATCCAAAAATATCACCAATCGGCCTGGGTTACCTCGATTTAGCATGATCACATTTTTAATCAATTATGCAATTGACAAGCGCTTGCAAAGACTAATACTACGGAGATATACAGATAGATAAACAACAGTAGCGTGGCATCCATACAACCCGATTCCCATCGGATTGTCCTCCTCAGGACGGTTGAACATTATTCTCTATTACTACCGAACAAATAGTAACCCAAATATGCACCGGATTGCCTAGATGGGTGAATATCCCAAGCACTAAAATTTGATGGCAAGACTGAAAACGCTGGTGCAGAAAGTCAAAATAGTCATATACTATTTTTTTTTTTTAAATCTATTAGCTATCGACCTCGGGCAATAACTAATATTAAAATATTAAATAATTTAATAATTGAAAAATAATAATAAAGGCCCATTTTTTCATTCAGGTGGGTTGTCCGGGACCCAGTTATTCTTGTTTAATGCCGCATAACTCGAAAACTATACAAGATATCAAATTAGTTTTTAGTTCATTATAATACCATATCAATAAAGAACCCTTTAAAATATTACTTCCTTACTAACTCTTTAATAAACCCCCTTATTATGCGTAAAGAAATTTGTCCGGCAAAATAATCCTTATTACCGCGGACAAATTTCATCGACGTTTATTGGCTAAGTTTGACTTCGTACACCCCCCGTCTCCTGAGCACTTTGAGGAGTCAGTTGTGCAGTGGCTCTCACCGCAAGAAGATGTCGACGTGATGCTGAATAGATCCGCTACACACGCGAGTCATGTCATTTCGATTAACGGGGACAAAAAAAATATCATTCCGGAGTTTGCTATATGTTTTTTGTTTCATATTTGTTATTTTTGAAATATTTACAGATCGTGTATTTTGTACTTGTGAGTTTAAATGTCGCGATAGTTAAAGAATGTGGTATTTAGTTATTTTTTTATAATTTTATTTCACCTCGGTTTATCATTCCACCAATTTCATTCCGGTGATTTCGGTGTAGTAAAATGGCTTTAATACCCACCAGAATGAAAATAACACCGGAATGATATCAAAAGTAGCTTCACTTTTGTGTTTAGTTTTATTTGGGGGCACTGCCATGCCCCCGCCAAGTCCGACAAAATAAGATTCCGGCTGTATCATTTTTTTCTACAAGCCATTAAACCTCATGTCGTTTTATGATGGGTAAAGCTAGACCCCTGAATTTGTGGTTAAAAAATAGGCATTGACATCCATTGGGTGTTTCTCGGTAAACTGGTAAACACCTGTATTTGGCAAATTTTGACAAAATTACTCCAAGTAGGTAATTATTAATCAAAACTATTTTTCGAAAAACACTTCAGTGATGTTTATAGTACCATTATTTTTTTTTTCAAATGTTTTTATATTTTTGTTTTTGCATTTATTTGTGTGTTTATCACGAATATTTGTTTCTGAGTTATGGATGTTTTCTATGTATTTAAGTATTTATATGTATCTATCTATTATATATATCGTCGTCTAGTACCCATAACACAAGCCTTATTGAGCTTACCGTGGGACTAGGTCGATTTGTGTAAGATTGTCCCACAAATATTTATTTATTTATTTATTTATTTATTTATATGAGCCTAGAGTGTCCCACTGCTGGGCAAAGGCCTCCCTCCTCTCCTTCCACGTATTTCTGTCTTGCCCCATCTCCCACCAGTTCCTACTAAAAGCATCCAGGTCGTCTCCGCATCGCCGCTGAGGTTTGCCGCAGTCCCGTGTTCTATTATGTGGTACCCACTTGGTTACTGTTTTAGCCCACAACTCATCGGGCATACGGCAAATATGTCCAGCCCAGTCCCATTTCAGTTTGGCGGCTGTTTCTGCTGCGTCGGCTATTCGGGTCTTGGAGCGTAGTACCGTACATCTGATGCGATCAGTTAGCTTCACGCCAAGAATACTTCGCTCCATGGCTCGCTGGCAAACCTTGAGGGTGGATTTCTTAACTTTTGTCAAAGACCAAGTCTGTGCTCCGTAGGTCATGATGAGAAGAATGCATATGTCCAAGAGTTTCTTTTTTAAAGATATGGGAAGGTCACCCTTCATCTGATCATTCATAGACCAATAGCTCCTCCAGGCATTTTCCCAGGCCCAGGTATATATACTCATCGACACATAACATTGCTTCACCATCTACTACCACTCTGTTGTTTTCGAGGAGTTAGTCATGACTTCATGAGCTTGGTCTTTGACATGTTCATCATTAATCCTACCTCAAGGATTGCCCTGCTCAGGTCTTCTAGCATGATGCCGAGCTCCGCAGGTGAGGACGAGAAGAAGACTATGTCGTCGGTGAAACGGAGATTTGTTAATCGCCTTCCACCAACGTCAATACCCTTGCTCCCCCAGCCTTCAAATGTTACTTCATTTAAACATGGTAAATAAGTGATAACTAGTAGTAGGTACTAGTTAGTAGTTTTTTGATATATTTTTTATTTGTACGCGTTATTGATTTTGTTGTTAACTGTTCTTAAATTGGGTAAATATTATAAAAATAATAAGTGACTGTTGAGTTATATTTTTTATAAGTTAAAAATATTTTTATTTGTACGCGTTGTTGATTTTGTTGTTACGGACATACAATGCTGTTCTTAAATTGGTAAATTTCCTTTTTTTATCTCAACTCGCTTTTGTCACGGCTCTATGGGCTCTCTCTCTCATATTTAGCGTTTTTCGAGATCGATCGTCGACGTCTTTTCGGGGTCTTCAACTTACTTTAAAAAGTGTTGTGTCGCTATTGCGTCGACGTTGCATCGTGCATCGTACAGAAGACATCGACTTTTTTTTAAAACGCTTAATGAGAAGAAGCCCTATTTGATTGTTTTGCCTCTTAATGTTCTTATTAACGAAGCTTATTCCTGCCCTTTTTTCCTTTCATTCTGTTCCGATTCTTTTATTACAAATACATGCTTAGAGGGTGTGGAGGTGACACTTCCTGATGACGTGTAGGTGGTCAACGGGTTAGTGATTTAAAGAGTTACCCTTAAATACCAAGCTAGACTACCAACTCAAGCTTAGTATTTAAGGGTAACTCTTTAAATTACTAGCGTCCGTCAGGCTCGACGGTTAAGCTTTGATGGTAGCTCAGGCACAGCTTGTATTAATATTCTTAATAAAATTTCATTTTTATGAAATATACATTTTGGGTACATCATTTTTATGTTATGTATTTCAAATCTTTTTTTAATTTCCAACAAAAATGTCCTTAGTTCTTTTCTACTGTATTGCTTATTTCTATAGGCTTTGTATTGCGGTAACTCAAATGGAAATTCTAAAATTTTAGCTATTAAATTTGTGGGACAATTTTTTCGTTTTTAAATTGAAAGAGCTTGTTATCTTGAGTAGAAGTACCATAAATTGTCCTTATAATTTAGTAAAAGTGGCACTTTTGAAAGAAATATTCGATATGCTAGATTGAACATGGCCATTCGAAATAAATTTTCGGTTAATTATTGAACTTGGCTGATTTTTTGGCACTTCTTAGCATTTTTCTCATTTTAGTGTATAGATATCATTCCTGTGTTTATTTTTTTCATTCCGTTGGGAAAAATGTCATTCAGGTGGAGTGTTATATCATTCCTGTGTATACTTATCATTCACGTGCGAGTCAATTTTTTTAATCTCCGATAATTCTCAAAAGGCTTAAGATATCAAGTGCTCTGTAAGAGGCTTATCAAAGAACAGTCTGAGGTGTCGATTGACATTAAAAGAAACATCGAAGAAACGTAAATAAAGAATTACACCGGAATGACACAAAAAACTAGTACTGTTGAAATTGACCCAGATATTTGTTTGACGCCACGCCTCTGATAAACAGTACAGTGCGTCTATGGTACCAAAACGCTAAGTTACCTACCACTATACGTATACCTATGCTATATAATTTATATATTGTTAGATAGCTTACTCGTTTTCGGAATCATTCAAAACCGGAACCGACAAAGCAGCCATCTTTATCACCTTCATGCTGAAATAATAAGAATTATCATTTCGGCGATTGCAGCAGTAACATTGGTAAATTTTATACTGTGGCAATATTGTCAATAATTGCGAATTTAAATTACAGGTACATGTAAAAAATTTGATAGACCCGTCCTGTTTTTCTTTGTACACTGTGTACTGTGTATATAATTGCGTGGTGTTTCTTTTTGTGTGTGGCGGTGTTACTACTACCCACATCAAGGATATTTAGCAATACCCAAGTCAAGGACATTTAACCTCCGGAGTGCCAGTAACGATAACTTCTTTTTATGTCGTTTATTTCCCATTTTCAGTCAATCCTCAATCGTAATATGGAGCGCTTCAAAAATTGGCAAGCGTCCGACCTCTAACGCGTTCCGCTCGGGACTGAGCGGCGGGCTGGTAGCGGGGCGCGAGTAAATCGTGCCGTGATAACTTCGTTAATATTGTGTTAAAAATGATATGTTTTACGAAATTAACAATATTAAACCCGACGGACATTACATCATTACAGACGTTTATTTTGATGTGATTTTCAATGCATTAAGTAGTATAATATTGAAATGAAATGAGTTTTAAGGTACAAAATAAGGGTATGTTTGGATTTTTTTTCTATCGAGCAAAGTTTGTCCAATTATGTAACGAGTGCCCGACGTACTTACAGAAAGGTCTCAAAAGTAACATATATTTTTTTCAAGTGTTTAATAATTACCGTTTCTAAATAAAATGCCAATAAAAAATACGTTTCCAAGAGGTTACCTCGCCTTAATTGTAGTGCCACCAATCGAGCATCCGATACCCGTGCTGCTGAGCCTAGCGAATTAGCGATCAAATCATCCATGTACAGGTTAAACAGCCTCGGTGAGCTGAACCCCCCCTGTCTCACACCGCACGTAAGCCTGTACACGTCTGAAAGCGCTCCAGCCCACCTCACCTGATTCGTCTGGTTGCCGTACCAATAGCGGAACAGATTAACCACTCCCCTCGGAGTACTAGTGCCATCCTCCAGCTTATCCCACAATATGCTGTACGAAACCATGTCAAATGCCTTTGACAGGTCCAGAAAACAGGCAAAAACAGGTGTTCTACCTTGCTTATTGTACTGGACGGTCTGCTTGAAACACAGTATCGCACTCTCAGTTGAACCTAATGAGGTTTAAAACCAAACTGTGCATCTGTGTTAAGTCAATTAAAATAAAATTAAATATTTAGTAAACTATCTTACATAGACATTAGTTAAGTTAACCTCAGCACACATAGACAACGCAGAACAGGTTAACCTATATTAAGGATAATGCAAACAGGACATTATATTGTCATGAGTTTAAGTAACAATAAAAATGAGTGAATATGTGAAGTGAGTGAAGGTGGTCTCTAATAGTGATTTGTCATCACCAGAAACCACCTATTCATTGTTGCTTCTTCTCTCACAATCTTTACAGCATTTCAAAAGCAATTGCCGCAGCTCGTCGACAGTCTGTTGTATTTTATCGAATGTGATGCCTATCTGGTCCAAATGCGCTTTTTTTATTCGTCTTTAGATAGTTTATAGATCCATCCTGTTCTTTCCACATTAATTACTACACTTTTGTCACGTCTGTCCGTAGAATGACTGTTTGTGTGACTTGTCATTTAAATCCAATATCGATTTCGTTGTCAGTATTTCTAAGCGGCCGCCATTAAGCATCACCAACACATTTAAACTTTTTTATTAATAAAAAACTGATATTGTTTGGTTCATCCTCGTCGCCACTTTGTCATATCTTGAAAAATACGCAATTATATTAATGCACTATTATTTATTATGAACGCCATCGTTGTCCGGGGAGAGGAGCCACAGATAATGGTCTTAGAATTAACTGTGACAAAAGTTTCTACATAATATTTCGACGTAGCCACAAAAGTGCGGACGTCGATTGTGATTTGCCACTACAAAAGTCTGAATATATCAAATTCTTAGGTGTAGACCTCGACATGTATCTGAGGTGGAATTATCAAGTAGACTCTGTGTGTAAAAGACTGGCTAACGCATGCTACTGCTTAAAAGCTTTATCGAAAGTTTCAGATGTCAATATACTTAAAACGGTGTACTTCTCTTACTTTGAAAGTATAGTCAGATATTGTATCGAAGTATGGGGCAACGGCTCGAGCATAAACTCTGTACTACTGCTACAAAAAAAGGCATTACGAATAATCAATGGATGCAAATATATACCAGACACCCATCGGGATATGTTTATAGACCACAAAATTATGACAGTTACCTCACTGTATCTGTACCGAATCTGTGTTTATGTTTATGAAAATAAGTGTCACTATAGAACAGTTGAGGATACTCATAGCTTCAATCTTGGTAACAAAGATAAAATAGTTCAGAATAAATCAAATTTTGTCCACTTCAATAATAGCTTTAATAACATTGCCATTAAAAATTTTAACAAATTAAATACATTAAACAATATAATGATATTAAAAGCTTTGACAAAAACGTTATTGAGTACTTCATAAATAGACCGTTCTACACAATAAATGAATTCTTTGTCAATGCGCTTGACCTATAGTATATTATTATATATCCTAAAGGATTGACATCTTCTATAAGTATTTAATTTTAATAATGATCCTTGACATAATGTATCAACTAGCTACTTCTTTTGACAAAACTAAATATCTAATGTGAAAATGTAATCAAAGCTTCTTAATTATTATTATTATTACCTATGAATGTTATCTGACTTTAATATTATGTTATGACAGATAAACAATTGTAAATATTGTAAATGCTTTGTATACTTGTATTTGCATGTATAATATATACCTAATTAACGCAAATAAATGATCTGAATCTGAATCTGAATAACACACGTAAATATAGTAAGCCATAACGGATGGCATAGTCTTTAGTGTCTTTATATACAGGGTGGAAAGACACGACGATCCTTCTCGCAAAGGGGGGTTAGTTTAAGTGAAGGAGAATCGATTAGTAATGTTTATATTTTTGTTACGAACAATCAGTAAAAATATTAAAATTAATTAATGTTCTTCTTAGTGACAACCCTGCTATTACTATGTACTATACCTACATGTAACTGTAATGTGACACTTTATGTTTACAAAAATTTGCTCGACATACCGCAGCACTCGCTCTTCAAACCTTGGTGCAATGTGAACTACACCTCCTCCCCGTTGGTCGTTTTGGCCCGTTTGTGGTACTATGGGCTGATTATTTGCCACGCGATCAAAGGCCCGTAAAATTGACATACGGCTAGTTGGGTGTGGTGGAGGATATCTTTGTCGATAGCGTCGTAACGTCTCGGCGGCATTATAATTACACTCCCCGTATAACATAAGCAAATTTAGGTAATCGCGGGCTCCCAAGGGCATTTTGAAAATAGGTTTTATCACGTCATTTGCAATTTATTTGCGTCACTGTTTTATCACGGGTAAGACTGAGTAAAAATTAATATTTTTCCCAAACAAAATAATACAATTGTGCAAACTACCCACTTACAAAAATCTAACTTAACCATAGAGAAATTGAGACTAAGGGCAGTTACAATAAATAGGTTCATAAAGCCCATAATACACCGCCAGAAGAGCATACTAGGCGGGGTGCGTGGAAGCTAGAAAATGCTGTTGGTTAACCGATTTGTATGGAAATAAATGCAAAAGTAACATGTTTATTTGAATTATAAAAATAAAGGCTTCAGAAGATATTATTTTCAATTCTACGATTCTGCATGTATAACTGCCCTTAGTCTTAAGGGAGCGTTCAAGTATTACGTAACGCAATTTTTGGACATTTTTGACCCCCCCTCCCCCCCATGTAACGCGCCGTAACGTTTTTCTGTACCCCCCCTCCCCCTAGTAAAACGTTACGTAACCACCAAGTGACCATTTTTTACCTAAAGGCCACAATTATGTGGCGTAAAGTACCGGAAAGTCGCTAAAATACCTTTAGTTATTGTTTTAATTGGGTTAATATTATTCATAACATTTGAAATGTCTTGTCTTTAAAAGCATGAGATTTCTAATGTTTTTTTTTTTCTTTTTTTATAGAAATAGAAATTATTTATTTGATTCACAGAAAAAAAAACTTAGAACCAAAATGGATGCCACTCAGCATATGCCGATAGCTAGGATACGAGATACATAGCCATGGTGCTGGTTTTCAGGACACCCATGGAAAAAAAAGGAAAACAGACAGATAGATATATCACATAAACTTAAAGTTCACAAGTTTTTGTTCTATAAAGTTTTACTACTAATCATTCATTTAATTACGTCGTTTTCCTGACTTGGCCCTGTCCTTGCACAGATTTTTGATTTATCCGCCATTGTTCTTCTCATGCATTCTCCTATTTTAGCGTTTTACTAAAATAGAATACAAATTTAATTTTTATTACTTTATTTTTACCTTTAGCAATGCAATTACAAACATAAACCTAACTGAAATAGAATATATTTGTCAAAATATAACCGTATTAAAGAATCGAATGAAAACGAGAACATTTAAAATAAAATCAGCCATAAGCAAAAAAATCGTAAGGCATCTGCTTAAACCCTTCTAGAGGAGGCGACAGATCAACAGACAACCTCACAAGAAGTGGCGAAAACTTGCATGATCCTTTGTCTATCAGACTAGGTATCACGAGCTTGTTTGCGGTTTGAAGGATAGGGCAGGGTTGCGGCAGGAAACTTTTTGGAAAGACAGATTTTAATGCACTCCTCAAGCGGGAACCGCAGGATTCATCCGCGCATTTCATAACTTGCAAGCATAATTTTTATTTCTATACGTACTATTCAATCGGGAATCTCCCGTAAAAAATAAACGAAAAGGGTTGCCAACTTGGGAGATTTTAATTCCCTAGTTTTTTAATTAACCCTTCAGACCAATCGTTTTTCGTACCATAATCATTACTGTTGTGATGAGAGTAAATCTCACAAATAGAAAACATAACACGATGCAACAGTGTATTTTGAATATAAAAATAAATAAAAAAATATTAGGGGACAATCTTTACACAAATCAAACTAGCCCCACAGTGAGCCTAATAAAGGCTTGTGTTATGGTATGGGTACTAGACGACGATATATGTAATAGTTATAAATACTTAAATACATAGAAAACATCCATACCTCAGGAACAAATATTCGTGCTCATCACACAAATAAATGCCCTTACCAGGATTCGAACCCGGGACATCTAGCTTCGTAGGCTGGGTCGCTACCCACTATGCTATAGGCCCGGTAAAATATCAATATATAATTTCTAATATGGCGATTGGAGTCTACGGAGACAGCAAAAGTATAACGAGGCCATCCGAATTGCGGTATTTTTTGTTACTTACTCGTACTTTACTGGAGTGATGAGAAAATCTATCACAGCTGTTGATAAATAGTTTAAAAAAAATTCAATAAAGTAAAGCAAGCAATTTTGTGAAGGTAAAACAATGTCATGTGGTCATTCCATCTGAAAAAAAAAAACGTTTTAAAAATGCGTGAGAGAATCTCTCTACGCGAACGTTCTGAAGGGTTAGAAAACAATGTTACGTAACGCGTAGTTCAGACCCCCCTCCCGCCCCTGTAACGCATCGTAACGTTTTAGTAGACCCCCCCCTCCCCCCAAATTCGTTACGTAATACTTGAACGCTCCCTAATTTATCTATGGTTAGTTAGATTATTGTAAGTGGGTAGTTCACACAATTGTAATATTGACTGGGAAATATTATGGGGTAGAAATGTTGTTTTGGTAAATGTCACTGACCTTTGTGTTATTGTTAAATGTTATTGAACCTAATGAGGGTTGTCACTTGCAGTATTTTGCATCAAAAGTTAACTGCCTATAACTTAAAAACGCTTACGAATATGAGCCTAGTTTCTTTAGAGGAAATACAGTACTAAATCTAAACAATCCCCCTTTTGCGGAAAGGATCGTCGAGCCGTTCCACCCGGTATATATACATATAAATATAAATATAAATGGGGGTAACCCCCCTAAAGATAAAAAAATAATTATTAAAGATATTTTAATTATATTGTTTATATTGATGATAAATAATTGATTAATAAAATAAACATTAAATAAAAAAATATAAAACATAATATTCTATTTAAAAAAACTATAAAAACAAAAATAAAATAGTCATAAATTTTCTCTAATTATAATTGAGGATAGCATTCACCCTAAGTTATTAATTGATGAAAAAGCTATTAATTTACGTAACGAGGTTTGATTTAATCCACCAATAGCTCTGACGATAACATTTAGAATTAAAATAATAATTAAAAATTTACTATGAAAATAATATGATAATAAAATTATAAAACATATAAATATATATATATATATATATATATATATAAACTGAAAGCCGCGGAAACCAGTGAAACCAGCATAGATAATAACTTAAGAATAATAAGTACTAAGAACGACACGTAGCTGACTTAGCCTGCAGGCTGAAATGGCGCTGGGCGGGTCACGTGGCACGCGCGTGTGACGGACGTTGGAGCGAACGCGTGCTACACTGGTGGTTCGTCGTCCATGAGCAGTGCTGCAAACTCTCCTGATTTATCAGGAGTTTACATGATTTTGAAGGTTGTCTCCTGATCTACTAATTTCTTTTCTATATTGTCCAAAATCTCCTGTTTTTTGGAGCAGACGACTGTGCATACTATTTTTTATTTATTTAATAACGATTGTTTTTTACTCCTGTGTCAATTTGATTCATCAGTGAGCTGTGTAACAAATAATAAGTGGAACGGAACGTTTTTCTATTTAAATATGTCAACTTGTGACAGTTGTTGTGTGATGTGACGTAACTGACAAGTGACAGTTAAGTATTGACCGCACTATTGGAAATTAGTGAATGGATCGAAACGTTTTTTTTCGATTGTCATCTCGTTGATTTTATCGATTTTGTTTTCTACGGTACGGGCGGGCTCCCACTTTTTTCCGGTTCCGGTTCAGCTCAGCGGCGTCTTTCTTTGGCGAGAATGGCGAGTCGCGAGGTGTAGCGAATAGTGTACGTAGTGTGTCAACTGTTTGTAAATCATAAAATTAATTCCAATTCAAGAAAGGTGCGATATCTCTACGATTTTGTTGGCTGTTTGGTGAACTATGCGATAGTGAGCGTGTTTATGTTTGGTTTTCGTGTTCTATGTTAGTTTTCCTGCAACTGCATGATTTTGATTGGGTTTGGTGTTTGGTATTTGGTGAGGCTTTTTAAAAACAAAATGGCCTCTATTGAGAAAAAGAAAAAATATATGCAAAAATTCAATCATGAATGGATGCAAATGGAAGATTTTAAAGGGTGGCTAGCACCTAGCACTCAAGGAATATATTATGGGTACTGCAAGTGGTGCAAGAGCCATATTTCGGTTGCAAATTCAGGCAAGCCTGAGCTAGATCGCCATCGAGGTACTAAAAAACACAAAGACAATTCTAGTACTTTTACAAGTCAAAGAACGTTGCAAGAATCGTTTGCGGGGACATCAAAGACGGCTTGTTTAGATAAACAAGTCAAAGAGGCAGAAATTCGATTAGTTTCTTATATAATCGAACATAATTTACCATTTGCTGCTATTGAGCATCTGCCCAAACTTTTAACAACTATATGTGCGGATTCAGAAGTAGCGAAAAAGATATCCTTAAGCCGCACTAAAGCAACCTATATAGCCAAAAATGTGTTGGGAAAATATAGTCAAGAAAGTCTGATTGATATTATGAAAAATGAAAAATTTTCCATTATGATCGACGAGTCTACGGATAAAGGGGACACAAAACATTTATGCATTGTGGTTAGAATTTTGGTTGAAAATGAAGTCTGTGATTATTTTTATAATTTAATACCAATTCAAGGGGCATCAGCCAATGACTTGTTCGCACATATTACAAATTCTTTTGAAAAAGATGCCATCCCGTGGAGGAATAATTTAGTAGGATTCGGATCGGATGGAGCTAATAATTTAATGGGAATAAATCACTCAGTAAGCACACTCATGAAAGACAAAATACCTAACATTTTTATCATGAAGTGTGTTTGTCACTCTTTCGCATTGTGTGCATCATATGCATGTCAAAAACTTCCTCAAATGGTTGAAGATCTTGTTAAAGATGTATACAATTACATTAACTCAAGTCCTAAGAGGGCAGGAGAACTGAAACATTTTCAAATCTTATTGAATATCAAGCCAAACAAACTCCTTCATCCTAGCCAAACGAGATGGCTTTCACTTCATGCTGCAGTTTCAAGAATTATACAGCAATATGATGCCTTAACATTATATTTCAATGATATAGTTGCCAAGGAACCATCTGGAAATGCCAAACAAATTCTCCCCCATCCCCCATTCCATCCCATCCCATCCCATTTCATCTCCAAGTTGTCTGAAATGGCAATGCCTGAAATTCAATTTGATGGTACACACATTCCTTTTTCAGTTACTGTCAGGAATCTAGGCATTGTCATGGATCAGACACTCTCTTGGGCTCCTCATGTGAGCGAGACTAGCAGGAGATTGTTTGCTTCGTTGCACTCGCTTCGGCGTCTTCAAAGTTATCTCCCCATTCACACCAAAATTATGCTTGCTAGTTCTCTTCTGATTCCTATCCTTGATTATGCGGATATTGCTATGACGGATCTCACCGAGGAACTGCTTGACAAGCTGGAGCGTTTGCAAAATGTGTGCATAAGATACATTTTTGGCCTCCGCAAGTTTGACCATATTTCGTCTTTCCGCGCCAAACTTAAGTGGCTGCCTATAAGGCGTCGTAGAGACACCCATGTACTCTCTCTTCTTTTTAGTGTCCTTTTTTATCCTTCTCCCTCCTATCTATCGGAGAGGTTCAACTTTTTAGCAGACGGCAGTGGGCACCGGCTACGTTCCAGTGCGGATCTCTCTCTGTCAATTCCACCTCATGCGCATCGGTCTTATGACAAATCTTTTACAGTTTATTCGGTTAAACTCTGGAATTCTTTACCGCCTTCTCTCCGTCAGTGTCAGTCGGTCGCATCGCTGAAGGCGAATTTAAAGAAGTTGTGGCTTTCGGACGAAACGTAAGATATATGCGGTTTTATATACTTTTATATACTTGTATATGTATGTATGTATGTATTTATTATTGATGTATGTAGTTTATGTATTCTTTTACATAAATTATAGTATGTAATTTATATTTAATAGTTTTTGGGCTACCTATATAGTATAGTAGGAACTAACTGGGTTTCTTCTTTTTTTTTTTAAATGTAATTTATACAATACACATACACATGTCTACCATCTCCAGTTCTCCTTTAATTGCTCAAAGGTTAACTGGAAGAGATCCCTAAATGGGATAAGTTCGCCTTTGTACAAATATTTGTGTTATTTATCTTATTTTTTTTCCCCCTGTTTTTGTGCAATAAAGTGTTTTACTACTACTACTACTACTACTAAATTCTCAACCATCTGAACAATCCATACATAAAACTGTACCTATTGTTTTTGGATTTCATTCTGCCATACTTTAATAACTTAAACAAACTTATGCAGTCAGAAAGCTTACAAGTCCATCAATTAAGACAAAATGTTGTGACATTAGTAAGAACTATTCTAGGGTTTTATATGAAGGGATCTTATTTGACTAACATGGATATAGAAGTTGTTAACTATAAAAATCCCCATAACTTTGTGGACTTGAAGGATTTGTACATGGGAGTAAAAGTTATGTCTCTTATACCTAGGGTTGCCAACCGTAGTGTACAATTTTGCGGTACATTCGGGATCAACATGCGGGATTTGGCTATAAAATGCGGGACGCTGTTAACCGGCCCAAATATGTAAGGTGTATCGACTGAAGCGTTGAAAATTTTTTTTTCATTATTTAATGAAACTTACGTTTATTTCCGAAATTTTCGTGTTTTTTAAGAAATATAAAATGTCACTCTTTTCGTCTGTTTTTATTGTTTCTTTCTCAATGTCATCGATGTGGCCCTTTTGTAGGTGTAAATTAGACCCAATATACGTTGATTTAGAGTTGAAGATTAGTGCGAAATTTATCATTAATTTTTTCCGAAAGAATCTGAAAAAAACGAGGCGGATGGGGAAAAAAACGTATTTTTTCAGACTTTTTCAACGCTAATCGACTGTCAACCTATTGAAAGGCCTACAAAATTACCAGGTTAACTTTCTTAAAAAGAAGAAACTTCTGCTATATAAATTCAGCCGATTTAGCTCAAGTTTTCTACATGAGTTTTTGCATTTACGTACAACAAGATTTTAAATAGTTTAATTAAAAAAAAGATCATTTTAATTTGAATGAAATACTCTGTTCATTATATTGTTTAATTTGTTTTATGTAGGTAGATTTCTTAGCATAACCCCCCGCTTTCCCCACCCCGCCCGCGCAGCCCTCTTGTTAATTATGACACCTATGACAGACAATAAAAGACATGCACCTAGCCGCGCGTGCTGTGTCGCCGCGACCCATGTGAATTCGGGATACGTACCTATACCTATAGAAGAAAGTGCCCTACGTTTTGTGTGGACTCCTGCCTCAGGAGAAAGTGAAAGGTATGTGCTGTCTTGACCATTGACTATTTCACCCCTGTAATCTGTGTGCCCACCTCGATCTTGAACAATTTTTGGTAGCAGAGCGTGGTTACATCCCCTCTCTAATTGAATATCTCATCCCCTTTAAAAAACTACATCGAGTTCCCCCTTTAAACCTTTTTTTCCAAATTTGTTAGATATTTAATTGTAAAATTGCATTCTGGAATACATTTCATAACCTCAAAATAACTGCATCTTGCAATTGTCGCGTCTTTGCATTCCGCTGGCAATAGGTACGGTAATTAGCGCCTTATCTCAAAGATTGACGGTCCTATTTTGCTTGTACGTCCTAGGTAGGTACGCCATAGCTAACATGTGGTTTTAAAATGAACTTAGATTAATTGTTAAAAACCTTTTCCTAATAAGTGATCTGATTAGTTTGCATTCCATAATCCTAGTAGGATTCGATATTATCTTAGTTTGAAATAAAGTTGAACTGTTAACGTAAATAAATACATTTTACTAAGAAACCGCTATTACCCATTTAGACCCGTGTGTGCAAGGTAACAAGATTCAAATTAGAGTGAGTTACGATATAGGTATTATTTGTTTTCCTGTTGTTAGGTGCTCCTTATCTCTTACGTTAAAATGGGCGAGGACAATGAAACAATTAGATCGACGTTGTTTACGGAAACTCCGGATTACAGAAAGTCTATCGGGAGTTTAAGATTAACTAGTGAGTGGATTTCGAATGCGCATTCACAACTTAATACAGCGGACCGCGCCCGCCTTATGGTTTATTTAAATGACTTGGACGAACAGTACAAGGAGTTCCGGGAGGCTAGTGCCCAGCTCCTTGGTGGTTTGGATCAGGCCATGGACGTCGAGGAATATACCTATGTCCAAGGCCTCATCAACACAGTGCGCGAGCAAGTTGTAGACATTAAGGTTAAACGTAACGAAATAGTCGCCCCTCTCGCCGCGAGTACCCCAATGCGTTCGGCGTCTGATCGCCCTACTATTATCGCCTCTGATTTAGACCGCCCGCGGCCCCAGAAATTACCCGATCTACCCATCCCGCGATTTAACGGGAGATCCGACGCTTGGATTAGTTTCATTGACCAATTTGACAGTGTCGTTGACACTCGAATTGACTTGTTACCCACCCAAAAAATGCATTACTTAATGAGTGCCTTATCTGAGGAACCAAAACGTTTAGTGCAACATTTGAAAGTTGAAGCCGGTAATTATTGCGTAGCCCGTGACCTTCTTAGACGAAGATACCATAATACGCGAGTCCTCGCTGATGCCTACATCGCCCAAATAATATCTTTGTCCGAAATAAGTTCTCGGTTGACTGGTCTAAGAGCCACATTCCTTAACCCTTTGCTTACGGCCTATCGCTGTTTAGAGCGACTCGAATTACCAGTAAAACATTGGTCATATATCCTTGTTCATATTTGTTTCGTGAAACTCCCAGCGGACTTAAAGTCGCGTTTTGAGCGCCGCCTTGGGGATGGTCAAAAGGAACTGCCTACCTTTGACAAGCTAATAGATTTCTTAGAAGATGAATGCCGGCATCACGATAACGTTGGAAATACCTCTCTAGTTGACGCAGCGCCCTCCTATTCTAAAACGGTTCAAGCACCGCGAGCCCCACGTCATGCCTTCGTCGTCGAATCCGACTCGCACGCGTCTAAGTGCCCCATGTGCTTGAGCCAATCCCATTATTTAAGAGAATGTCGAGACTTCCTAGATATGAGTCCCCGTGACCGGTCGAATTTCGTCAAAACAAATGGTCTGTGTTATAGATGTTTGGACAAACACTCTATTGCATCGTGTACACGTGACTACCGTTGTAGTACTTGTCGTCGCCCGACGCATCACACGCTCCTGTGTTTTAATGACCCACGAAACCCAGTTTATCCTCGTGAAAACCCGCAGAATCGGTCGGTTGCGTTTCGCCGCTCTCCGGAACCAGTTAGACCGAGCTCCCCCCACTCTCGCACGGGCGGGGGTGCTCGCTATTACAACATGAACCGTTATCCACCCCGCCCCACTTCACCGAAGTCACCTCGAGGTTCGCCCCCTCCATCTCCTTCACGTACATGGCACCGTGACCTGACACACTCACCGACGCGATACGCTTCCCCACCCCCGCGTCGTGATGTGCGTTCCCCTATACTCACCTCGAGTAGAGATAGGCGTGTAACGCCACCACACTCTCCCCGGCCTGATACTTATCATGGCTCTCGCCATGAGAGTCAACGTTAACTAAACTGCCCCTCCCCCCTGCTCCCTACCCGTGCTTCAATCATTATTAATCCTGATTTGGTCATACTTGCCACTGCTATTATTCATGTTAAAACTTCTAACAATTATTTCGTTGAAGCACGGGCTTTATTAGATAATGGTGCTCAGGGTTGTATGATTACTTGCAACCTAGCGGTAACCCGACTCAACTTACATTTACAACCCCCTACCTCCCCTCCAATGGTACTTTATGGCATTGGAAATATACCGGCACTGAGAGTGCGTAGTTGTGTCCCTCTGAATTTCAAACCCGTGAACTCCCCTTACCCAGTTACTACGGTCACCACATCTATGGTTGTAGATACCATTGCCGGCACTCACCCCGATATAGAATTGCCACGTTCAACCCGATCTGCAGCGCGATCGCTGCATCTCGCCGACCATCTGTTTTATAAACCTGACCAAATAGATGTACTACTAGGAGCTGATGTTTTCGGCTCCCTCTTGCTTTCAGACGTTATCCATCTACAGCCATGTGGCTTGACAGCTATATCCACCATTTTCGGTTACATCTTATCTGGACCAGTAACAAACCTCCCTAGCCCAAGACCCCTTATGAGTGCCCTTTCGCTAACTCAAGTAGTTGAGCAGTTCTGGAAAATAGAGGAAGCCCCTGAGTCACCCCAACCAAACCCCCTAGATGTTGAATGTGAAATGTTGTTTAAAACCACAACAACTCGAAACCCTGATGGTACTTTCGTTACGAGATTACCCCTTTTGAGTGACCTTCCCTCTCTCGGTGAGAGTTTTGGTATAGCAGAAAAAAGATTCCTTAATTTAGAAAGGCGGCTACAAACCGATCCTTGCCTAAAGTCCAAATATATAGAGGCGCGGATAATCATCTCCGTGAAGTCCATAGTTTTCTAAATGCAAACAAATATACTATAGGTTCCGAGATGGCAAAACGAAATGTTACCTGGATATTCGATCCCCCGACCACTCCTCACTGGGGCGGTCTATTTGAAGCAGCTGTAAAATCAGCTAAAGCCCATTTGAAACGTGTTATTGGAGATACCCCCCTAACATATGAACAACTAACGACCGTGTTCACAAAAATCGAAGCGGTTTTAAATTCCAGGCCGCTGTGTCCCCTTTCACCTGACCCTAACGACCTTCAGGTTCTGACACCAGGACACCTGATTATAGGAGAACCTCTGACTGCCATTCCCGAATATCCGCTTCAGAATGTCAAAACGAATAAACTCACTCGCTTTCAACTAGTTCAACAGATGCTGCAGAATTTCTGGGCACGTTGGCAGACTCAATATTTATGTACCTTGCAAACAAGGCCTAAATGGGCATCCCATACTGAGCCCCCGGCCGTGGGCGAATTGGTTCTCCTCAGAGAAGACAACGTCCCTCCTTTAGAGTGGAGACGTGGCCGTATCATATCAATAAACCCAGGAAAAGACGGCGTCGTGCGTGTAGTACATGTCCGGACGGCTACCGGCGTACTAACCAGACCTACTAACCGGATTATTCGTTTACCCGTTGATAAACTTTAAATTAACCTTATTCCAGAATGCAAGCATATTCATATTACATACTTAGTATTAAATTATTCTTTCGTAAACATGGTTATGTTTAGGGCGGGGGTAAAACATTTATTTTTCTTGTTAAGTAAGTATATGTGGTATTCTACTGAATAAATGGAACACTTTTAAACATTTTCATACAAAATTATTAAGTTAAAGAAATCTTAAGTTTGGTACATTTTGGTAGAAATACACGAACATTAGCCAAGTTTTCTGGCTAAACATTTACTTTTTCAGATAAATGAATAGACATATGAAAGTTGAGCTTAAACTCTATACAAAATCGGTAAATTGGGTACTTATACCTATCTTAAATTATTATTTTTTGAAACAACACTTTAATTCCCACTAAATTTCGCAATAAAATAAGCGGCGCGAACTCGGCGTCGCTAGTAGGTACGCATCCCCTTGACGTGCCAGTGAAGGTTGCATCCAAATCCATTCAGCCGTTTCTACGTGCTTGTATAAATAAACAGTCCGACAGACAAATACACTAAGAATTCTAAATATCATTCAAATAAATGATGTACAGATTTTTAACCCTACTCTGCTTTATTATATGTATAGATGGAAAGATATCGAGATATTGGGTGACTGAATAGCTCTTTGTAGGTATAGTTGCGATACTTGTGATCCCTTGGTATGCCTTTTTATTAAAATAGCGTTTGGTTACTGTATCAATGTATTTCAATCATCACCGGACTTTTAAAATTTACTGCATATTGCATAATGCTACGAGTAATATGCAATTTTGTTTTTGTTTAAAACTGAACAAAACATTAGAAAAGTATTTTTTAATGTGAACGGTTGCATTTACGAATATGCACCCATGTAGCAAAAGAAATAGGTTATTTTTTCTTAATAAAAAGCATTACGAGTAAGAGTTATAAGTAGTGAGCTAAATTACGTCTTCTTAGATTAAATAATCTAGAATATAATAAAAAACAGATTCACAGGCAAGCACTGACTCTGAGTCACGTTAATAAAACGTTCCTTTTTGTGCTTATTATCCAGTCTAGTCTGAAAACGGGACAATCGGCGTCCCGCGCGGCCCCTTTGCGGGACGAGTCGTCAGGACCCCAGAAACGGGACGTCCCGCGTATAGCGGGACGGTTGGCAACCCTACTTATACCCCAATATCCAGCAGAAGACATGAAAGCATTTAAGCTTAAAGTAATGGACTTCTACATTGAAGGTATTAGTCAAATCTACAAAAGGTTCTCTTTTGCAAATCCCATCCTGAAAAATATTGAAATAATAGACCCAAAAATTGTCGCAGCAAAGAAATATAATTCATTGGCTTCAATTTTAACACACTTGCCCAATGTAATTCAGGAGGAAGAGTGGCAAAAAGCAGACAATGAGTGGAGATTACTTCAAAATGCTCCACTGGACTTTACACAAGAAATAACCAAGTTTTGGACATCAGTGAGCCAGGAAAAGATAGGAAATGAGTTAGCTTTTCCTACTGTAACAAAACTGATAAATACTCTCCTAGTATTTCCACATTCGAGTGCGGCGGTGGAGAGGGTGTTTTCAACGATAAACATGAATAAAACTAAACAGAGGAACAGCCTAAGTACCCCAACACTTTGTGGCATTTTACACAGCAAAAGGCTGTATGACAAATGTGCATGCTATTCCCACATAATCAACAAAGAAATGTTGGATAAATTTAACAAAAACATGTATGAAGATGATGATGATAACAACCTATAATAAGTGATGTGTGCAATAAACTCTACTACTACTAACTACTAACAATTATGTACATAAGATAGGTACTTGTTTTAACAGCCTGTGTGATACATTTTAAATGCAAGTGCATGTATATTGGTTGGTGGGAAACTGTGCCTTTTTATTTATAACACGCTAATTTTTCAACAACACATTAACCATGGTAATTAACCTTTTTTCAATTCTCCTGCTTTTTTTTACTGTTTCCTGATTTTTATAACCAAAGTCTCCTTATTTGTTGTAGGTGGGAGTTTGCAGCACTGTCCATGAGTCGCGCCGCAGAGCCCGCAGGGGCCACCCGTGCCGGCGGTGGCGAGACGACATCGAACAGGTCGTCAGCGGCACTTGGACTAGACTCGCGCAGGATAGACAAAAGTGGAAATGCATGGAGGAGGCCTTTACCCAGGATTGGGTCCCCAAAAACTAACATCAATAATATTAGAGTTATGAAATGAATTAACATAATTTACAAATTTTTAACAATTTTAAATCGCACTGACAATTTTTTTTTTTTTTTTAATATTACCTCAATCTAATCAGAATCTATAGTTATTATTATATTGTGACTGAATAATTTGATAATTTTTTAAATAGTTACAGTTTTAAATAGCTACTTAATATAATAAATAAAACAAAAAAATAATAATAATTTTGTGACTGATATGAAATGAAATTTATGATAAGTTATGATTTTAAATAGTTTTACTTAATTTTATATTAAATTTAAAAAAAATGTCCCTAATTGAATATGCATGCTCTTAATTTGTAAATTGTAAACATGAATTTGTAATTTTAATACATAATAATTTTGTGACTGATAGAAATGAAATTTATGATATGTTATAATTTTAAATAGTTTTACTTAATTTTATATTAAATTAAAACTAATGTATTTAATTGAATATGCATGCTCATAATTTTGTAAATTGTAAACATGAATTTGTATACTTTATGTTTTTGTGGGAATAAACGGCTATATTATTATTATTATTTAAGAAAGCGACAAATAATAATCCTTGACATTATTTTTGAAGCATGCAAGCGATTTAGCACGTCTTATTTCGACAGGTAGCGAGTTCCACAGACGAACTGCGCGGGAAGTAAACGAGCTATTAAAAGTGGGATGAGGAACTAGGGAAAGAAAGAAGAAAATTATTTGAGGACCTATTAGAAATTAGATAGCTAAAACGCTCTTTGAGATAGCGGGGAGTCGCAGAAATATAAAAGTACACTATATAGAAGACTGAAAATGTGAAGGTTGTGACGATATCGGATAGGAAGCCATTTTTGTTGCATGCGGAAAGTAGACACATGATCATATTTTCGCAAGCCAAATATGAATTTTAACCATTTTAACGTTTAATTCTGTACTAATAGGGAAATCATAACAATTACTTTCGCTAATATACCTTTTGGTATGCAACAATCCAATTATAGACTCTGTGCACAACCTGTTTCTTAGAGACGTTTTCATTAAGTTAATACTTGAGAATACTCTTTCTACATTGGCGGACGAGTGTGGCAAAGCTAAAACGTTAAAAACAAATAAAAACAATCTTGGAAACATTGGCGAATTATCGCCACATATTTTTTTAGCTACATTCGTCCAGAATTCTTCAATGTTGTCAGAAAACTTATTAATTTCTTTTGTATTACGTATTTGTCTAAAGCATACCAACACTTATTGTCCATAAAGCCCACTAGTGTAGAAGCGGAACGAGCATTTTCCACTGCAGGATATTTCTGCAGCAAACTACGGTCGAGACTCAGTGACACTACATTAGATGCGTTAATGTTTTTGAGGTCATACATAATGTCACAATTAGAAATGGGTTCAGTTGGTGGCGATTAATTGTATTATTGTGTTTCGCAGTAGTTTAAGATTAAGAAATACCAACCTAACAAATTGCAAATGATTAGTCCTTAGATAAGTGATTGATTTCTAAAATAAGTTATAATTAATAGGTATTTATGATTTGTTTAAATGTTATTTTGTGTTATTCAATTTAAGATTAAGAATTTAAGACTGATTTATGTTTTTTTTAACCACTCTACATTTATAATATTTAATTGTTGAACTGTAAATTATTTTTAAAAGATCGTTAATACTGCCATTATGTCATTACTGCCATTTGAATTGGCGTATAAGATTACAAGATTTAAAATGGTCATTATTTATGTCGTTTTCAAGCAAAAGGTACCATTTTTGTCGCTAACCATATAATTGCGAAACTCGCGAATACCATTAAGATAATTAACTAGACATGCATGCACCTTATTTACAATCGATAAAACTGTATTATTTCTTGAAAACGTCACAGTAGTTGATTTAATGATTAAGTGTTCGTAAATATAAGTCCAAACTCCAATGTATACTCTTGTTGACTTAACCCTTTGTTGGTTATTAAACAGTAGGTAGTTAGTAGTATAGTAAACTAATTAATATAGCAAGTTAAGATTTTTTAAAGAGTACTGACTATTAAGTGAAGGATTTTCGTGATTTGGTTTGGCAAAGAAAACCGTAATTTCACTGGAAATATTGGTTTTATTATAAAGGATATCGTCTAACGGTTACCATTCACAGCGTTGACAGATGACACCGATGAAAAGTAAAAAGGCGGCAGCCTAGACATATTTAAAAAAACCATTTGTGTTGCGTCCTAAAACATCTTAACACCCACCCCTAGAACGCAAGGCTATTTTTGTAATACAATACAAAATCTCATTGGCGGTTACGCCCTTTGTTAAAATGTCGGCTAACATTTCATTACCCTTGCAAAAACAAAATTTAATTTTTAGATTACAGACATGTCCTTTAAGAAAATGATAACGAATATCAATGTGTCTTGATCTAGGTAAAAAAAATCATTCAAAGAAAGTTTTATGGCACTTTGGTTGTCACTGAAAATGGTGAGGGGCTTGTTCAAATGTTGGCCAAGCTCTGCGCTGAGTTGTCTTAACCACAACGCCTCCTGTGTGGCTGAAGACATGGCCACTCTTTTCCAGCCTTGCACTCTGACATTCCAAATCTAACACCTCATTGATGTACTTTTGCTGATCCAACATATCTATAATCATCTTCTTTTCTTGATATGCTGAACCCTAGGCATTGGCTGGCTTTTCCTAGATCTTTCATTTCAAAATGTTGCATCAACTTTCTCATCAACATGTTCTTGACATCTTGTTTACATGTGAAAATAAGTAGGTCATCAACCCACACTGCACTGAAAGTATTTCTCTTTTCATTCAAATATACACATGAAATACACACAGGAGATCTTTTTTCATGTGTATACTTATAAGTATTTAATGTAATCATTTCTAGAGCCGAGTCAGTGAATATATCCTTAAAATAATATTTTGGAATACTTCTATTATTGTACACCTTGTTTACCTTTTGTTGGAGATTTATCAGTTTTTATAAAAAAAAAGCCTTTATTCATTCTCTACGAAGGTACAGTGAAGTTGCATAGAATAAAAATAAAAACATGTAAATTAAATCGTAGGGACCCCTCGTCGGGTGAAGGCCTCCTCCAGTTCTAGCCAGTTTTTCCTGTCCTGTGTGTACGCCCCTGCAGTGTTTGTACTGTCAATATGTACGCGCCTGCAGGGTTGTACTGTCAAGATTGCATGTCAAATATGATTAAAACCACGTGCGATGTCAAGGATGGTCTTTAATGCACTGAATTGTAATAAAAATAAATCATCTAATCTAGGTTATTATTTATTTATTTATTTAACAAGAACGGTCAATACCAATTACACTTGTTATTTTATATATATATATATCTAAGTACTAGATAGTAAGTATTACATACATTATATAATTTCTAAAATTACAGTACCTAATAATAATCAGGCTTCTCTCTCAGAGTAGTTGAGGCACTTGGACGTTAGCCTAGGCCAGGAATCAGTGAATATGTCCACTTGTGGATCAGTGCGCAGGAGTCCATTGAGTGAGTTGAGCATGTCGCACAACGGTGAATGGCGACGCGCTGCAGTCGCGCGAGGAGCTGTGCCGTCCCATAGCTGCAGATATGCTCGTCGTCGAGACTTGTTAGCGGGCACAACTAGGCAGTTGATAATGTTGTGTAGTTCCGTGCTGTTGATTTGGTTACGAAGCACCTTACACGCAGTAACCACCCGCTCGCATCTTCTACGTACCTCCAGGGAGTTAAAACCTAGGACGCCAAGTAGAAACTTAGTTGGGTACAGGAACGGATAGTATCCGTATATCTTCTTGTAGAGGAAGCGAAGGAATGCTTTTTGCACCTTCTCCAACATAAGCTTGTACTTGGCTTCACTAGGACTCCAGACGCATGCGCCAGACTCCAGTTTGCACCGGACTAGAGCCGTAAAGAGGAGTTTGATGACGCCGGGATTGTGAAAGTCCCTAACGTTTCTCGTTACGAAACCTAACCTTCTATACGACTCTTTTGCGAGGCCACTGATATGTTCATGGAATGTGAGTTCACGATCAAACTTCACTCCAAGGTCTTGTATAAAGGTTATGTATAAATATGTAAGTTAGCAACTGCACCTAAAGGTGCAGCTATACGTAAAGCTATGCGATTAATGCGATGTACAATAGCTACTCGTAGATTGTACATACTGCCACTTATAAAGCAAAAACACAAGGAAGCGGGTAAACTAGGCATAAAGTCACAAAGTTATATAAAAACTAATAGGAGTCATACTATTTAAATGTAAACTAACATTAATACTGTGTAAACAATGTAAAAGCCTATTTTTCTACGGTTACATCCTTAAAGCTAACTTCTCTTCGTGACGGAGATGTCATCGGGGTATCTGAACAGGATGTAGTCCGTTGCTGTAGCGGTGGGTCAGGCTTCTCGGAGATGGTGGCGGAGTTCGCCGTTCTTGCTGCTTGCAGTGTGGTGTCAGGGTTAGTAGAGTAAGTCTTGCGCTTCAACTTACAGATAACGAGTACTATAAGTGTTACTATAGTAAGACCCAATATTGTATAAATTATGGCGTAATAGGTATTGTCGTTTCTAATGAAGTCTTGAAGCTTTACTTCCTTCATGGCCTTAATTTTCTGGCTAATGTCAAGAAAATCAGCGCTATGATCTTCGGTCCGTATGGTGATGTCTTCCGAAAATGATGTTTTGATAACGTCGTTGATTGGTAATATTTTCGGTATTTCCACGTACGAGTCTTGAAGTGACATTTTACTCGTGTAGTCATGTTGCGAGTGTATAACGAAGGACTTCCCTCGTTTCGCACATCCGGAAGGTATTGTGACTAGACCTGTGTCAATCAGTCTGGGCATATGACGCGTATCGGGTGAGCGTCACAGTAGGTATACAGCCAGGTGTCTCGTGAATGTAATTTGATCCACCTGTCGGCGCACGCTTTTGCAGTAGCTTGGCAATAAAAGTGATTATTATTGTTTATCATTAATTGCATGTCACAAATAGATTCACCGACTTTCATTGTGTATACAGGGTGATTTAATGGGCAGAACAATTTGTCATTTTTATGAAAGATGCAGGACAGTAAGTCAGGTTCCGTCATTGGGATAACGGTATCTTTCTTTACATTGATTGCTATACATGTATTTAGTTGCCGTTGATATGTAAGTGGTGTGGTTCCCACCATGTCTTCGGGGAATGTCAATAATCGTATCTAACTCGAACTGATCCCAGTTTAATAATGGTAGGCGTATTTCCATTATTAGCAACTTTGGTGTTACTTTTGCTTGAATATGTAGTAACCCATATAAGTCTGCACTATTGTCAGTTGGGATAGTGAGATCACCTGTAGGTGGCCTGATATCAATTCTAATTGCTGTTGTATTTGTTCTGGGGGTAACAAATGCACGTTAAGCCTCCCATGGTAAATGTCAGTAACGGTGTCCACGAGTGTATCTTGTATTCTCCTCAGATTTGAAATGATGACCTCTGCCGCCATCATGGATGAGAGTAGCGAGAATGATGTCAAGACGCGTAAACTCGATGCCTCGATGCCTGCGCTTGATTAACATCTTCAGTTAAGTTGTGGACTATCTTTGCAATGGATTCAAACTGGTCTTTCATGATAACTTCGTTGCGCTTAAGAATGTTGTTGTGTGCTTCTAGTACAGACGTTTGGTTCTTGTACAAACTGAATATGTGGTCTTCCCGTTCGGCAATTGTGTCAATATCCTTTTCGTATTTCTCTGCAAATCGGTCATCCAACACGCCGAATAAAGTGTTGGCTAAGTTGCCAACTCCGTTAATAAGGCCTCGGCGTTGTCGGTAAGTGTTACGATGGCTCGTCAGTTCAATTGTTCAAGAGCTTTTTCGTAGTTTTTTTCACATGGTGGGAAGCTTCACCAAGGCAGGAGCGTTCGACTCCTCCTTCAGGCTTAACTTAACTATGTATCAATGTACAGAATTAGCCAGGATAACTTGGAATTATTTTTTGGGTTAATAAGAAAACATGGTGGTTATAATAACAATCCCAATATCCTGCAATTCAGAGCAGCGTACAAAAGCGAAGCGAAGAACAGCGTAAAAAAAACCTTAAATCACCTCGAACTTCGGTCATCCTTTCCCGGCAACTGCATCCCACTAGATAATTTTACAATCTTGAATTCCACATCTGAAAATAATGTAGCATTACCTTATGTTTCTTGTAAGCTTCGGATTCATTTAGCGTCTTTCTAGCTCTATTCCTTGCACTTATCTTTCAGTTCATGGTATGTGTATGCTATTTTATAGTTGATTAAGCAGCATTTTGTAGATCTGAAAGAATCCCGTTATTAACTTCAATACGTCAAACCTTTCACATAATGGTTTGACCTAAAATCTCCTAGCGGCTTACCGGCTTACCGGCTTATATGTATAACGTTCCTCTTGTTCAAGGATAACAGCTTATTTTTATTTATTTTTGACCTACAAGCTTTTTCTAAATGTCCCATTTTACCACACGATGTGCACTTCACGTTATCTTGAATAGTGCAACTGATTCTTATATGCCCAGTTTCACCGCACCGGTAACAAATAATACCGCTTGTTGTATTTTTGTTTCTACTGGGTTTAGAAGTCTCAGTTGAAGTACTGGGTACTTTGTTATCTGTAACCGTTTGGTTTGAGACCGTATTAGTCGGTCGAAAAGGATGTTTAGATGCCGTACTACTTTTATTTATCACGTGTTTCTCGGGTTCCGTGTAAATTTTACCGTGCAGAAGAAGCAAGCTCATCGCAATATTTAAAACTACCCGCTTCCGCAGCGCTTGTTTACGTCGCCAATCGAGCCAACAATTATTGAGATTAGATTACGTCACGTTCTCGAAAACCTAAATGTAACCTATCTATTTTTGCTTTTTGTTGAAAGTAAAACTCATACAATGACTGCTTAGGCAACGATTTCGATTCTATCAACTCTTTAAGAAGCACATACGTATTACGTTTAACTTGAAACGTATCTGATAACATATCACTCCACTGTTTCCACGTCCAATTTGTCCATCTATGCTCATTCTTTTGAAAAGAATCTAACCACATTTTACCGGTATTTTTCAATTTTTGCAGTGCTTGATATGTTATCATACTATTTGACCAACCAAATGTACGCGCATTCGCCTCAACTACGTCTAACCAACTATCGATGTCATCAATTAACGGGTCGAAATCGGGAATCACTGACGATAAAACAATGTTTTGACTCACGGTTGACAATGCTTCTCGACTTCGTTTGCGCTTCTGCCGTCTTCGCCGCTTCCTTGCGCGGCTGTCGTTGCTGCTTGGTGGGTTGCTTGAACTGTTGTTGCTTGTAGACGAAGATTCAGAGGTTGTAGACCGTCGGCGGGGCCTTTTTTTACCCGCCTTCCTCTTCCGCGCACCACAGTGTGATGTCTAGAACAAGCTAGGTGGACAAAATTATTTGTCTATGTTTTTGGGTTGTCTTAAGCCTTTTATTAATTAATTTAAAATTTAAAGATGTAAACTTTCCATTATTAGGAAAACGGGGGGCTAATTTAATGAAAAAAACAATTTTGACATAAAAATTGTATATTTGTAAAATTACATATAATACCAAAATCACACAGAGAAAAAAATAAGTTAATCTTAATAATAATTTACTTAATATATAAAAAAAAATTATATATATAGCATATTTTACACACAAATTAAACCCAAAATAGTAGGTACATACAATGCAAGTTAACTACGAAATATGTTTAAAATTATTTCCAAAAAATAAGAAATAAAGGCAAAAATAAATTAATGCAGTAATGGAAAGGAGACTACTATTTTTTAATCGTCATCAGACTCATGTGGTCTTCTTCACTTTCAGAAAGTACCACAGTATGCCTAGGTTCTTCTGTAGTAGGGGCTACTAAAAGTTTTAATACCTCTGACGGTAACTTATCTACATTTTTTTTGGGAATTTCCCGAAGGCTATTGATCAAAGGATCAGATGTGATAAGCAACATAGATATTAAGTCTCTATTCGTGGCAATACGCGAGCATTTCCTGGTATTGTGCTCGCGGAAGAGGCCCAAGAGGCTAGGAACAAAGATTGTCGTAGATTTGTCAATCTTTGTTCCTAGCCTCTTGGGCCTCTTCCGATAGCTGTCCAATTGGAAGAAGAGCAGTTTTAATTACCGCTCTGCTATGGACTAATATTTTATGCACCGTGGCAGGCATGTAATACCACGAATAGAGACTGAGATAAAGCTGTCTAGTGTCATGACAAAGTTTGTCAAATTCTACTAAATTTATCTCATAACCTGATGACAATGTTCTGAGTAAAACGTCAAATTGCTTGATCAATGTAACATCTAATCCTGTGATTTGGGCACTCAATTCAGGATTCCCAAAAAAACGGCGAGCAGTGTTACCGTCATTACTTGAACCAAATCCTGGCTTTGGTTTATCCACAATTAAACCCATTTCTTGTTTGAACTTTAATCGAATGACTTCCGAACGCTGTTTTACACTAGTTTTTTCATCATTACTTCTAGCCTGCCATTTCTTAATATCTAGTTTATAACTAATGTGTAAAAAGCATTCAAAGCAACGTATCCATGCATGAAGTGTGGACAAACCAAAGCCAAAGTTATCTTCGTTGGCATCAAAGTCAGCTGCTTCCTCGTTCATCATTTTAGGAGTGGCACCACAAATGAAGCATTTCTGTGCTGAGCGAGTGTCAGTCAAAGCGTTACACACTTTTCCGTCTGTCATGGTCAATAGAAGTTCATGCTTGACAGAAATTTGAGAATCACCGAGGCTACAAATTGATGGCAATAAGTTACTAATTTCTTCTAAAACTTTATTAGTCTCCACTGTCGTAAGTTCAGTGGTTTCTTTTGCAAAAATGAATTTAATAGGACGACAATACATTGTCGATGATGGTCGAGGATTTTGCCAAATAATATTATTACCATCATCGAGTAATCTAAGCGGCACAAATGAAAACACGAAAAGAAACCGGTTACGGTTTCCGTAGGGGTCGTTCGGCTGGTGATCTTTTAGTTTACCTGACACATTGCTGGGCACAGGCGATAGAGAGTAAAGGTGAGGCACTGGCAGTTAGTTTGGATGTAGCGAAGGCCTTCGATCGCGTTTGGCACAAAGCACTTCTTTCGAAACTTCCATGCTATGGGCTCCCCGAGAAATTATGCGAATGGGTCAGCAGTTTTCTAGCAGACAGAAGCATTAAGGTCCTAGTTGACGGTGAATGCTCAGACTCAATGTCTGTGAATGCTGGTGTCCCTCAAGGCTGTGTGCTATCACCCACGCTATTCCTCCTGCATATCAATGACATGTTGCAAACTAGCGGCATTCATTGTTATGCTGATGATAGTACGGGTGATGCCTCCTACACCGGCCGCGCCAATATTTCCCGGGAAAACGTCATTGAGAGCCGGAACAAACTTGTGTCCGAAATTGAGACCTCCCTAAAAGAAGTCTCAGATTGGGGTCGACTTAATTTGGTCCATTTTAACCCTACAAAGACACAGGTTTGCGCGTTCACCGCAAAAAAACTTCCGTTCGTCGCGTCACCTCGTTTTGAGAGCACTCCCCTATCTGCCACAGCCAGTATTGGAATCCTTGGCGTTGACATCTCGAGTGAAGTCCAGTTCCGCGGCCACCTAGAGGGTAAGGCCAAATTGGCCTCGAAGAAGCTCGGTGTGCTCAATAGATCGAGGCAGTATTTCACGCCGGCCCATCGCCTACAGCTTTATAAGGCGCAGGTTCGCCCGCATATGGAATACTGCTCTCATCTTTGGGCAGGGGCACCTAAGTACCAGCTTCTTCCTCTAGACCGCATCCAACGGAGAGCAGCTCGAATTGTCAACTGCCAACGTATTTCTGATCGGCTTGATCCCTTGGCGCTGCGTAGAAATGTGGCCTCACTCTGTATTTTCTATCGCATGTATTATGGGGAGTGTTCCGAGGAATTGTTCGGATTAATCCCTGCCGCTTCTTTCCGCCATCGCCCTACGCGACAATATTTCCACTCTCACCATTTAGATGGTTGGCAGTCCTCAACTGTGCGCTTTTCCCGAAACTTCCTGCCTCGCACAGCTAAACTGTGGAACGAACTGTCGCCAGCGGTGTTTCCGGACCGATACGACCTTCAAACCTTCAAGAAAAGAGCGTACTCCCACCTTAAAGGCCGGCAACGCACTTGCGACACCTCTGGTGTTGCGGGTGTTGCGGGGACGACGTTAATCGCTTACCATCAGGTGATTCGTTTGCTCGTTTGCCCCCTATAGCATAAAAAAAAAAAAAAAAAAAAGAAACTCGTCAGTATTCTCGCTATTCTCAAATTTCTGTTTGTAACCACTGTGTCCAGAACTTCCGTCACAACCCCATTTACTTATTAGCCTTAATGATGAAGCATGAGGTAAACTGTTAATCACTTCTTGCTGTGCTTGTATTAATCTCTCGACAGTTTTATCTAATAACGCCTGTAAATGTATTTCAACCCTACTTTCGGTTACATGAATGTGCTCCTCTGGAGGATAACACGCAAGTTTTGACTTACGTAAACAGTGATACGATAGATTTTCATGATGACCAGCCTTCGCAGACCACTTCCTAGTCTGATTGTAGGTGTGCGTTGTTGATTTTGAGTCAATATAATAGGCTAATGCCTCATCACCACTTAATTGCCTGGGATGTAGAACAGAACGATTATCGGAACCAGAGGATATATTCGATCTTTGTGGACTTTCACTAATGTCTCTGATAGATTTTGCAGTGTTTCTTTGTCCTGCCGAACGCGAAGCAACTTCGGCAGCAGTTAAAAGTTCACAAACACTACGCGATTGAACGAGATCTTCAATTCGACGTTTCTTCGTTTTGAAAGAGGAATCCTCAAAGTCTTTTCTTGGTCTTCCGGCAGGTTTAATGTTTTCAGAAGATGTCGATGGCTGCGTTTGGATTTTACATGCTCGAAATATTAAATCTTCGCCATCCAGCCAGGTTTTAAACTTGGTTAAAAATACATCTTTCGATTTTCCCGAAGAAATCCACTTATTAGCAACTTTTGTAGAAAAAGCGGCTAAGTGATTTTTAATTCTCGACTCAGTGTCCTTTGTAATGTCATACAGTTCACATTTTTCTGATAAGTAGCTATAAAGATGGTTATTTCTTTCATTTTTTCCCAATTTCAACCATTCTTCAAAGAGCTCCCTCCTTGATACGTAATGCACGCATTCTAAAAAAAAATTAAAAAAAAAATGTTCTACTAATTTCTGCTAAATAAAAAGTACAGAAAAGTAAATTAGAGAAATGAAATCACATAATATACAAAATCCAGGGTGGTGTGAAGTGGTGGAACATATTTCCCACTCCGTCAAAGTTAAAAAACTTACAATAAAGTGTACGCATTTCGACATGTTTTCAAAACCACCTTTTACATAATTTAAATGGTTAGTATATACTTGTTTAAATGAAAAACGTATAAGACTTACCTTCATTTATAAGATCCATCACTAACACTTTTTATAAAATTGAGTATTATCAACAATTATTAGAGATTACTACAAATGCTGCAGCCAAATTGGAAGAATCTGAAATACACATAGCAGACCTTTCTTACCTTCAGATTAAGTTGAAACATGCTATTGAAGCATATGAAAAGGAGACATATAAATACATAGAATGCTCTAGAAGTGTTGGTCCCTTACCACCAGAGGGCATGGAAGAACAAATCAAAGCAGAGGATGTCTTGTCACGCATTGCCTGTTGTATGGAAATGAATTATTAGCACACAGGGTGCTTCAGAGGTTCCCGTGATCAGTTACCACTCTTCTAGTCGCAGGGGTACAGGAAGGCAGCGGACCAAAAAGAAAACTCCGTCCTCCAGTATATGACGTTTTATATTCCACATATACAACGTACAAATACAATTATTTAATGTTGACGATTACGTTGATAAAACTAGCTTAATTTACTAAACGTACATTGTATGGATTGAATATTGAGGACGGCACAAAATTAGTGTGGATGTCAATGAGATCGGATGAGAGAATGACAGAGAGTATGCAAATCACAGTTTGACAGCTCATGTCATAGATTAGCAGAATTAAGTGTTAAGCGGTGTACACATGATAAGACTGTTAAGGCAGGTTCACATTTCTAATACTTCCCCTTGACTTAATAAGACTTGCATAGTGTAACACAGCTCTAGATTATATACTCTTTAATACATTATACAGCTCTACATATTCAAAACAGACTTACTTTATTATCACAACATTAACATTTCACAACATGCTATGCATATAAATATCACAGTTAGTATCCAAGATGCACGAGATGCACTAGCAACCCAATAATCTAACAAGGCCTGACACATAAATCATGCCTAAATCTACAATGCTGTTTTGAATTCAAACACTTAGTTAAAACATCTGCAATCATGTTTTCAGTACACAGGTATTTGACAGTCATGAAACCTTTAAGAACTAGATCCTTAATGAGATGATAGCGAACATCAATGTGTTTTGTTCTTTTGTGACTAATATCTTTACTTTCAATAATTTTATGAGCACTTTGATTGTCATTATACACAATGATATTCACTTTTACATCAGGTAACAATTCAGCCAAAAATTGCTTTACAAAACAAAGATCTTTTGATACATCAGCTATTGACATATATTCACTTTCAGTTGTACTAAGTGACACTGACTGTTGCTTTCTAGATTCCCAGTTAATAACATTTGATCCTAATTTAATTACAAACCCTGTATAAGATTTCCTATCATAACAGTCATTGGCCCAATCAGCGTCGGTATATGCATTTAAAACCAATTCCTTACTTTTTACATAATGTAAACCGTAATTAATCGTACCTGCCAGATACCTAAGCAAACGTTTAGCAGCTAACCAATGTGTTTTTCCAAAGCAGTTATTAAACTGACTTAATTGGCTACAGGCAAAAGCAATATCGGGACGAGTACAAACTGATAAGTACATTAAACTACCTATTAATTCTCTATACTTATATTGCTCGTCCTCCAAAGTTGCATTTTCTTTCAATAATTTATTATTGGGAACCATTGGAGTCGAAACAGGTTTACAATCCTGCATATTAAATCTCTTCAAAACATTTTTAATGTAAACTGACTGATCCAATATCAAAGTTCTATTTTTCCTGTCTCTAGTAACACGGATGCCAAGATAGCTTTGTATAGGACCTAGATTTTTTATGTCAAATTCTGACTCAAGTATTTTCAATAATTTATTTTTGTACTTGCTATCCTTGCGGTAAAATAAATAACAGTCATCAACATAGAGAGCAACTATTACAAAATCATCATGAGACTTAAAAGTATATACACAAGGTTCATTTTTACTTTGTTTTAGGCCATTTTCACTTAAGACCTTGTGTATACGTGCATTCCAGACATAGCCTCCTTATAAGAATTAGGCTCTGAACTGCTAGTGGTCATTAGTGACATATTCATATCACAATACCTTGAAGGAAGTACAGACCGAGTACTGCGCACAGGACGTCCCACCGACGTCAACGGCGTAGCTAGCTCCTGCATCACACCTTCCCCTGGAGTAGAGTCCGCACCCGGTGACCGGTCCGCTTCATCAGCAGAACCAACAGCAAGGGAGTCATCCTCGCTCACCGTGCAGTAGTCCTCGTCTCCCGATCCTGGAAATGTCAAGGAATAATTATGTTCATTTCGAATATAGCTAAAATCGTTACTATCGTTCACGCTTTTACTATCACTCGAACTCTCATTCCCTGCTTCCACTATTTTATTATTATTAAATTCAGTGTTATTAAAATCAAGCTCAGTACTATCGTTCCTGTCTTCTAACACATTTACAGTACTATCGTTCCTATCTTTTAACACATTTACAGTACTATCATTCCTGTCATCAAACACTTTTACATTACTATCGTTCATGCATTCATCAACATCAGTAAAATTAAATAATATTTAAAACGGGTCACTCACGTAATTTAGTCGATTTTCGCTCGACATGTTTCGTTCTTTACGAAGAACGTCATCAGGAGCGCCCACTCGCTCGTGAGTGACCCGTTTTAAATATTATTTAATATGTTCGAGTCTCACGAGAGTTTTATAGTTAAAATCAGTAAAATTGTAAACATCTAAGAACTCTAGATTAAAATTTACATTGTTATTAGTTTGTCGAAAATTATAAAACTTTCTCTCAAGGAATTCAACATCTCTGGATATAACAACCTTTCTAGGGTCATCACAGTCAGCCAATCTGTAACCCTTAGAAGTCTCAGAATATCCCACAAACACATTAGGCTTACACTTTGCATCCAGCTTCCTTCGCTTTACATCCTGTACCTTAGCATATGCCATGCATCCAAAAACTCGAAGGTGACCGAGGTCTAGCCACCTCCCCCCACCTACCCTCCCTACCCTTCCTACTCCTCGACCTAGTCCACACCTCCTCCGGAATCCGGCCATCTAATGCCGATGTAGGGGTATGGGATGGGGGGGTATTGTAGGGGGGTTAAGGTATATAGCAGTCGTCACCGCTTCTCCCCAGAAAGCCGGTCCAGACCTGAATGCTGCAGCATGCATCTCACTTTATTCATGAGCGTCCTATTTAAACGCTCAGCAATAGAATTTTGGGTTGGACAATATGGTACAGTAGTTTGATGCAAAATCCCCTTTGTTTTAAAAAACATTGAAAGTTGTTTGTTAACGAATTCCTTCCCATTATCAGACCTCAGATTTTCGTTTTAGTAGGTACCCAAACGACTTCCTCGAGTAGTGGTCCGTTATAGTGAGCAAGTATTTCGCGCCACCCAAACTGACAGGTAGTGGGCCGCAGACATCAGTGTGTATCAGGGCCAGAGGCTGGTCGATGGCAGTGCTGGAGGCCTTTGGGAAAGGTTTGGATGGCAGCTTGCCCTCCAAACACGGCACACACTTGTCCGCCAGGTCCTGGAACTTAAAAACGTTAGGCAACCTATCCCTGATACGAGTACTACATAAATCCCTATTATTTAAGTGTCCTAGTCTACAGTGCCACAGCTCCTGATCAGCTTCCACGGAGCTCAAAGCTTCTTGCCTATGCAAGGATTTTGAACTCTCCGATTTGCGCGAAGACTCACTATTACCTTTTTCTAACCAATAGGTCCCATTTACTAGAGAGGCATCTGCTAAACATTTACCTTGTAATTTAATTTTACATCCATTTACGAGTACACTAAAAGTTACTGCATAACCGCTTTTAATTAATTTACTCACAGATATTAAACTGTTTAAGCAATCAGGTACATATTTGACATTGTAAAGTTTTAACTTCCCATTAATGAGGACATCTCCTACACCATAACTTTTAAGAACATGTTTACTAGCTACAATTATTTCACTTAAGCAGGGCTTAAAATTCAGGAAATAGTCCTTATTATTAAAAATATGCACGGAAGCACCCGAGTCCACACACATTACATCGCTGGGGATGGCAGCCATCGCAGTTGCAGAGAGTGCCTGTCCAACACCTTGTCTTCGTTCCCGCTTCCATTTGAAGCAGTTCTTCTTAAGGTGTCCAGACTTCTGACAAAAATGACATGTTACTTGCTTGTGTTTCCTCGTTGTCCTCGTTGTCTTACCAATGTCAGCTAATTGCTGTACTAGCATGATCGTGGCCTCGATGTAGTCTGACATTGATGCGAAGCTGTTGTAGTCCACGCGATGTAGCTGCCGCAGTAAGAGAACACGTCGAACAAGGCCAGAATCCTCGTACACGTCAGCAAGACTTTTCCACGCTTCTTTGGCCGAGCTGGCGGTTCTTACATACTGATACATTGAAGGCTTCAGCGATAGGCATATCCGGGATAGCGCACGCTGGTCACGAACGTCGCTTGCCGAGTCGCCCGCGGTGGGTCCCTTTTCTACCAACTCCCACAGGCCATCGTGAATGAGCGCCATGCGGACGGCGAATTTCCATGTGTAGTAGTTGCGAGCGCCATCCAGGCGTTCAATCTGTGCCCCTAAAGCAGACGACGAAGGAGTCGCGGGACACGTGCTCTCCGGCATGATGAACTGATTTTTAGGTTATGTGCTGTAACTTACTTGTCAAGTTTCTTCTTCCGCTATTCTCGTCTTCCTCTGGGCTTCCTATAACCTATTAGCACACAGGGTGCTTCAGAGGTTCCCGTGATCAGTTACCACTCTTCTAGTCGCAGGGGTACAGGAAGGCAGCGGACCAAAAAGAAAACTCCGTCCTCCAGTATATGACGTTTTATATTCCACATAATACAATTATTTAATGTTGACGATTACGTTGATAAAACTAGCTTAATTTACTAAACGTACATTGTATGGATTGAATATTGAGGACGGCACAAAATTAGTGTGGATGTCAATGAGATCGGATGAGAGAATGACAGAGAGTATGCAAATCACAGTTTGACAGCTCATGTCATAGATTAGCAGAATTAAGTGTTAAGCGGTGTACACATGATAAGACTGTTAAGGCAGGTTCACATTTCTAATATGAATAAACAAACAACCAAGGACATGCAAGTGGCAAGGTTACCTAAGTTAGATTTGCAAAAATATAATGGCGACGCCCTGAAGTACCCGGAATTCCGAGACAATTTCAATGCGAATGTAGATTCTAGGGAGCTACAGGATGTTGACAAACTTTCTTATTTACTGAACACCCTTCAAGGTGCCGCCTTAGAGACAATACAAGGGCTCCCCGTTACCAATGAAAATTATAAAGTGGCAAGAAACTTACTTGAAGAGCGGTTTGGGGCAAAGGAAAAGATTGTTGATGCTCATTACAAGGCCTTAATGGACATAAAAAAAAGTAATCCGGATGCGGCAAGTTGCAGAAATACCATAAATGCTATTGAGAGACACTTGCGTGTTCTGCAAAACTTGGGAGAAAACACTAATAGTAATCATCTGCGTGTTATACTCAATGAGAAATTTCCAGAAAACATCATGTACCAAGTCCACCTGCTTTCTCCCACAGATCAAGAAATCGACCAACTCAGGAACAGGTGATCATAGCTATGGAGAGATCAGGGCAACAAAGCCAGACATGCACACAACAGAACCCAATTCCATCAAGCTCAACAGCTTCTCTGGTGGGAGTAGCTAAGCTAGGATTAAAAAGAAAGCCTAAATTTATCATCAGCCATTCAAAAAGGTCAGAAAAACAAACTTTGAAACAAAGTCATCCAAATAAACCAGGACCATCAAACTTGCAAAACAAAGATAACCTACCACATGAAGAACTACGTACGAAGCAACTCTGAATCCCCTACTTTTACATTATTTGATTTACAGCCTTCACAACCTACAGGATCTCAGAACAAAGAAGAACCACTGAAAAATCAAACACAAATTGCAGACATTAATCTATCTCATAAAACTGTAATTCTTCATTTAAATAATTGCAATAACTGTACTTTTCACTTTTAATGTTAACATTGTGTAACATGAAAATAAAATATGAAGTAGTTACTTTTTCTGTAGTATTATGACGTTATATATTACAGAAAAAGTAACCACTATTTGATAGCTGCTTGTGTACGTATGTTTTGGTACTGATGTAAAAAATACGATAAAACGTTTGACATTGTTTTTTTGCACCTTATTCTTTTCGCCATTGATTGAAAATGAAATAAATTGTAAATAGAAATAGTAGTAAAGTGAGAAAGTAACCAAGGCCCTCAGTGCCCAGGGCTGGGATAAAACCATCATCAGCACGTCTAGCATAACTTACATCCGCGAGTTTACCCGCGAGTAGACAAATCCTTCCCGCGTCTGTCAAAACTCTCGCGTTTCGCAGCACAACTTACACCGGCGACAGCAATTGACAGGAGGAAGACTCAAAGTCGCGGCGCGACTCGTCAGTGTTACCCGATGAAACCAAGGTGTTGAAAAAAATATATTTACATGTGACAACACTGAATCGGTAACAGGGTTGCTCTGTTCCATTCGTTCTTTGATGCCAAAAAATCAAATGATTGTCTATGGTTTAGCTTTTCCTGTTAAAGTCACAGAACTTTCAAATATTGTCACAACAAGAAAATATGTAAGTAAGTATTATTTTGCTTTAAGTATTCGTGTCCGTAACCGTTAAATCATAAGAAATTAATTATTTTACGTCTTCTATCAATACATTTTTAAGGAACTTGCTTTTATTGTACTTACATATTGACTAAAAAGCTCCCGGCATTGTTGTTGTTGGTTGTCATATGATTATTGAAAATGTGTTTCAGAATTATTCCCGCCTTACCATCACCTCATTTATTATATCGCAGTATATAATTAAAAATCAGGAAAAGGAGTTTACTAATGGGACCCCAAGTGGACCGAAAGATTTTTTTTTAGTATGTATCTAATGGATTATCCTCGTGTTACACACGATTACAGTAAAACCTGTGAAATCGGCATCATTGTTTTTTAAGTAATTAGTTAATTGAGTCTTTCCCGCTACCACTGCCATCACTGCAGCCTGTGTTGAGTATACCTACGTCCTGCTACCGGGCACAACCCAAGAGGTTTAAGAATAAGAGGGATAAGAATTCACGAGAGGGATTAGTAGTCTGTAATCTCGACTTCACATACACCAAGCGTATTTCTTTTACATTTTTAACAAAAAATATTTATTTTCAGGGCTTTGGTTTATTCTACGAGAACACTTTTAATACCTACCTACTACTGTAACTAGAAAAAGGAAATGTAATATTATTTATATTAAATAAAGTTTTTAATCAATATTATATTACTAAGTAGCTAGGGTAACATGTTTTTACTGTTATATTGTAAAATAATTAAATATTTTAAAATAGAAAAAATACTTTTATTTCATGAATGCTTCTGTATGCTTTACTTGAAATTAGGAGTAGATAAAAAAAATAGGTACCTAATTGTGTAAGCCGCGATTAGTCGCTTTTGTGTGTACTCTAGACGATATCGTCACGTTTTACCGTAAGCAACACGCACACAATCCCATACACTAGGGGCTCCATGTTCATCAATACACTGGCAGTTTTGTTATAGATAATAAAGATTTCAGACTAAGGTAAGAAAGCCAATATACCTAATTGCTGAAACACACTATACTGGCGATTTGCAGGCGAGTCAAAACGACTAACAGCCGAATGTACAGTATGAATTCGTTCGTTCGTCTTACTTCTGCGGCATTCAACTCACCTGCAAATCGCCAGTGCGATAAGGCTCTTAAGCTTTCAAGGTGACTGATTATTTAAGAATAAACTATTAAGCTTTGTTAAATATAAGCTACAAAATATGTTTTTAAATAGAAAACTCCCGTGAGTATTAGACATATTAATATACATATATGTGCGCAGAGCAATTGCCGCAAGCGCTTCTCACTCATGATTATGGGACGCGGACCGTTCTGAAACATGGTGCGCTATTTTCAACTTTATAGACGTGAGTAACCCGATATAAGTATATTAATACAAAATATGTCCCCTCAACCTCGTAAAATTTACACAAAATCTATATAAAAACGACCCGCGAGAGCGAGTCGCGTCTTGAAGTCGCGTAGATTCGGAGTCGCGGCTTAACGTGAAGACGCGGGAACATTTTGTTTCAAAACAGGCAGTCGTGCTACCGATTTTGATTCAAAGTCGCGAATCACTGTCATTTTTGGCAGTGACGTTTGACCGCGAGTCTGTCGCGTGTAAGTTGTACTGCAAACTCGCGACAAGGCCTGAAGTCGCGCCAATCTGTCAGTTCTCGCGCCGCGACGACTGGACAGTTGTGCTAGACGTGCTGTAGTATACTACTATATATGACATCTCTTTCAATTTAGTGTGAATAGGTAATAAATGATTTGTTTCATGCTTTGCAATAGAAAATGTGTAATATAACTAATATATTATATTATAATGTGCCATTTTTCAGGTAAAGGTACTATTTTGTTGGTTGTTAATAAGGGCGTAAATGCCTACACCAGCGTGACCAGCACACTGAAAAACACCTTAAAACTGAGTTAGATAACTTAACTATTAAAAATGGGGAAAAAATTAATGAATTTTGCGTATGCCATTATTTAATTGGTTCAAGTTTTTTCAAAGGGATAAAAATCGTCAGCGTCAATTAAAGATGACAAAAGTTCATCATTATTCTTACATTTTCTTATTTTCTCGTGACCTAGCACGGTATTAATCCTAAGAGAAAAAGGGGGGTCGTATTACATTCTCGCCAATTGTCGCGGCATACACTACTCATAATTTATATTATTCCTATGATAGTCGTATTGCATTCTCGTGGATTGTCGCGGCATACACTACTAGTACATATTTAATTTTTCAATGATAGTTGTATTGCATTCTCGCGGATTGTTGCAGCATACACTATAATCAATTGAGAGCATTACTCTAGACATCTTAGTGTCAAAATATGAAAACGGGGCCCTAGTTATAGAAAAAGGGTATGACACACCCTAGTCATAGAAAAAGGGTATGACACACTAGTTATAGAGAAAGAGTAAGAAACTCTTAATAATGAATTCCTTTCATAATAATAATAATAATGGCGTAGGGATGTGACGACCCCATCGCCCTTTGGTTTCGAACAGTGCAATCAGTCAACGCAGGGCAGCTTGTGGCGAGTTGTTGGGGAGTAGCGACCCCACGTATCTGAGCGCTCCTGGAGAACTCCGTCGTCCGACCATGTCCTCCGCCTCTGGCTTGCCTTAACCGGCCGTCCAGAGTGGGGTCGCGAGAGCTGTGTTCTCGAGGGGAGATGTGGAAACCTAAGTGGCGAGTTGGCTACGAGTATATGTTTAAAGTCCAGTGACACCTCTCTACCCCCAGCCCTCATACCGGTGTTGCCCTCCAGCCATCTTAGATGTCGCTTTTTGTGGGGGCCCATCTTATGTGGGCGAGTCACCATTTGCCGAAAATGAAATTGATTACCATTTTGTTAGGCAGACGTCCGATTTTATTCTCTATAACCCAGTATTTAGTCCACCACCTTCACCTAATAGTCCAGTATATTTTAGATTCCATTAAATCGCAATAGTCTATACACCCTGGCGGGTGCTGCCTCTGCGTGCAACCCATGACTCGGGAAGGTGCAACACCCGCTCGGTGTACCCCTTACATTTCATTAAATTGTCGAAAGGGCCTCTGCGTGTTGGCTTCGGCTCCGCGTACGCCTCCCAAAGGTCCGGAACACCATTGTTCCGTGATGGAAAAGACATACAATAATAATAAAATTAAAATAAAGTATAACCTAATTATATTCTTTTAAATTCTAATTACATAATTAAATCGTAATAAATCAATTTAATGATTAATACATTTACAATTTTCGACAATAATTGTCATATTTTCAAGTATTCAACTTTCGAATGTACCAAGTGACATTTTTAATTTCTATAATAGTAATTAACATGTCAGTAGGGGTTTATTGAGAGGTCTGGACCAATTTTTTTTACGGTTGGTTTTATTGTTTATGGTTATCGAATGTATGGAGTAGAATGTTTGATAAAGGTTTACCAACTGCAAACGTCTAATAGTAGATTGTACATCAAGGGCATAAAGCGACCCATTTTAGACGAGGCCATTTATTGGTCCGAGTGTAACGAGGACCAATATAGTAGTCGAGGATAAAATGGGTACGTATGCCCGAGGTATACACTCTGCTTTTCACTTCGATTGTAAGGAAAATATTAGGTTTTATATCACTTTAAATCGTTGAAAATGTAACATCCATACTCGCGCGCTTGGGTTCTCTTGGGTCCGGGCGCGCGGGGGCGAGGCCGCGGCGAGCGCGCTCCACCTGCGATGTTACTTTATGCCCTAGTGCATGAAAAGCGATTTTGTGTCGCCTAGCCACGACACAAAGGTGAACTTTTCGAGCAAGAGAAGTGAAAATAGAATTTTTCAACGCGTTTGGCCGGACAGGAAGTGATAAGACTGGACCACTGGTTTTGCGGCTGTTTTTATCGTTTGAGAGTAGCAAATGTATGGGTAGTATGTTTTACCAACTGCAAAAGGGTAATTAAACTTTGTTTTCGATTTTGTACTGGGTTGAATAACAAATAATTATGTTCACAACTTTATTTACTAACGCAGAGTGCAGACGTTTAATTATGGATCATGCAATCAATTTATGCGTTCTCCTTTGGTTTAATAACGAAGGGATAACCTTCAACTACAAACAGGGTGGCGATAATTCTGAAGAAAACTACGTGTTCATCTCAAGCGTGGAGGCGCTTGCTCCAGATCTTGATATACAAAAGTGGGAAGCGGCGCGAAAAGACCTCAAAAAGGTGATAACGGAGCTGTTGGTGGAAAATTCAGTAGCAGCTCTACACTCCCAGTACCACGCGGAGGGGTTGCTGCGGGAGATCCTCATCAAACACAATATTAGAACGTTTCTGTCCGTGCCATGTAAGCAGCAGACGCTAATTTGCCAAGAAGGGCCTATATACTACTAATACTCTATGGATGCATATGTTTGTCCGAAATAAAGAATTTTCATTTCATTTCATATGGTATAAAGAAAATATTGTCTTCTGTTACCGCGATTGTTATTCATTGAAATTAAACACTTTAGAACGGATTAATCGCGCTTACTAACACTATGATCCTACGTTTCGAGCCCTTTACAGCACTCGTTTTCACAGGGTTAAGATGATGACAGAGAGAATGCGAATTCTCTGTCATCATCTTAACCCTACATTCGATAACCACAAACAATAAAACCAACCGCAAATAAATTGGTCCAGACCTCTCAATAAACCCCTACTAATGTGTGACTCTACCAGCGTACAAAAATGTACTTAATTATAATGTATAAACTTACTTTAAGAAATCTTTCCTTCCTTTCCTTTTCCATTTCCCGATGAGTGAAAAGATGAAATTAGACAAAACGAAGAAAAGTAACAAATCTATGAGTACTGAGTAACCAGTGGCCTATACAGACGCATCCTGATACTGTCTGGCACTCGTTACCAGGTGATTACAGATTCATCTTACATATACCTTGAAGAAAATTACAACCTAAATAAGACAAATGGATTACGACATTTAGTGGTTCCTCCTCATAAGTAATGTTGCTGATCACATCATTATGTAAGGGATTGACTACAGACTGTTGGTCCTACATCTTCAACTTCGGCAACGTAAGTGATAATAAAAAGTAAAAGTGAAAATATGGTGAAAGTGATAAAAGCCGGTAAAACACACAAAACAAAAATAAAACATAGAATGTAAGCAACCATTGTATAATCATGTAAATTGTGTATTAACTTATATATTATTTCATAAAAAAGAATTTTTTATACTTACTAAGGGAGGAGTTAAGGAGTATCCACTTTCACTGTAACGAACCCTAAGTCGATGTAACATTGTAGTTTATCTCTGCTTATTCAAATATATGAATTGGTTAATCCGCATATTTCACCTCAATTCAATTCTTTGAAATAAATCGCTTCTGTCCAACCAATAGGACAATTTCGCCAGTGTCAAAGTTTGGCTTAACAGGTGTACGGTTATATAGATAAATAAATAAATTCGCTCTTTGGGCGAGACTTTGTACGGTGAGGAGCCTTGCTATTTAAAATGGTAGCTGATTTCAAATAGCACGTGGCGCGGACAACCGGGTGATGATCCCAAGAGTGGTAAGACCGGTGTCAGAACTATTTCTTCATCATCTGCATGCTTGTTTGTTAGTTCACTGTATAATAAGCCACCAATATTACGCACTAAACAACTTTTAACAAACAAAAAACAAAGAACTACTCCCGACGCGTCCTCGCCATCTTGGACATCAACGGGAAGTCTCTATTCACACAGTCACGTACTTGCCATAAATATGACATTTTACGATGACAAGCCGTGACGCAAAGCGAATCCGGGTGTGTGTGTTACACGTGAGCATAGAATTCTTCTAACGCATTATTGTCTAGAAACATAAAAGGAGGACTGCGTCCCCGCGCTAATCATTCTGGATTTGACAACCCCAAAGGTTATGTTTTTGTATGAAAACTACGAATATTAATAGTAAATTCGTTGTATAATTTTATTTTTGCCTCACACAACTGTTTTTTTAATTTTAATTTATGCCTCTTTAAACTTTTAATGTTCACTTTCTTTTTAACAGGTTTTCCTTGTTGAGGATGCAGTGACGAACTCTCTTCATCTGAAACAAAAAAAATATATTTATGTCTTGGTCAGACTTCAGAGAGGCTTGAATATGGTACTCATAGATGGTTCCGCATGAGCTCGAGGCACTGGGCCTAACATCTGTACTGCTTTGATTGCACAAAGAAACTGCAGCATCCTATTTTGACCAGTGTGGAGATAAACCAATCTCATTCATGTATCACTCACACAGTGCCACAAAAATATTTTTTTGTTAATTACTAACTTGATTTTGCCTTCAAAAGGCAAGATGGAATAAGTTTTCTGTAAATAGTATCACTATTGATACAAGCTTTTATATCACTAAGTGTACTTTGGTACCATACCTACTATTATATTGTCATCCATCCTCCATAAGCATGTGATGTATCCGCTTAACCATTGCTATACACACGTCAGTTGAAAACTGAAACACTTAGTTACCAAGCCCTGTGATTCTTAGGCTCTAATGTAGGGAGGGTGAGGGAAGTAGGTACTTATTGTGTACATGATAGCCCGGTAATTTGCGGGCGTTGTAGACGAAGAATTTATTGAATAACAGTTACTTCATCTGTCTCTGCCTCTCTCGCTTCGATAACGGTTTCCTCTACAGTATTCATGAAGTCAGTGTCAACTAAAAAAATTATGATAACATAAAAATAACAATAATTTCCCACTCCTTCATAAAATTAATGAACATAGTGTAAGTCTGTATTGTGATTTCTTGTAGCAGAACTATACACTAAGTTTTATTTATAATTATGATTACCCCATAAATAACTAAAATTTACTCACAATCAAAAACTGCCTCGGACTCCAAAGACTCTTCGTGGCCGAATATAGACCGCGGATTTAGTAATGCGGCGATATTGGTTTTCACTTCGTCGAGGGATTAAATTGGTCGACCTTCATCGGTTTGGGTCAGGCTTTTACTTCATGCCCCTATTTTGTGTTTGACAAGAGATCTTGCCATGACTGGAAAACAAACCAGTACTTATTTTTAGGTATTTAAATATAAAATAAATAAATAAATATTATGGGACAATCTTACACAAATCGACCTAGTCCCACGGTAAGCTCAAGGCTTGTGTTGTGGGTACTAGGCGACGGTATATATAATAGATAGATACATATAAATACTTAAATACATAGAAAACATCCATAACTCAGGAACAAATATTCGTGATCAACACACAAATAAATGCCCTGACCAGGATTCGAACCCGGGACCTCCTTCTTCGTAGGCAGGGTCACTACCAACTAGGCTAGGAGGCCGTTATTATTTATTTATTAACAAGAAAGCTTTGTATTGATTATAATTGTGGCGCTATCTAATCAACATAATTATAAATTTTATAATTACCTTTCTCCATGATTGCCAAGACTTTTGAGCTCCTGACAAATCATTCAGAATCTCCTCCCACTTCCGCTGGGTTTTCTTTTTTTGTAAAAGTTGCTGAGAACTTGCCTGTCCGCAGCTCAGTTTTAACTCCCATAATATCTGCAAGTCTTCATTTTTTGTGTTATGGAATTGAGGTGTTTCCTATTTTCTGCCATTTTGGTAAACAATTAGACATCAAATGTTTTAATTGACAAACAAGTTGAGTATTCGAGGCCGCCATTGACGACATGACCATAGAATTTTTTTAACGTTTCATTCACTTGCGGTAGATATTTTGTTTAGCTATCGAGCGTTAATTACCCTGTTAATGTGTAATATGTTGTAATTTACTATTATTATTTTCTCAAATATTAATTCCAATTGTAATTTTACTTCATACGTACTTTAAAAATAACCGGTAAATATAGACATTTTGCGTACAAAGAAACGCAAAAATATAGATAGTCGATCACTTGCTTTTCGATTGTGACTTTCAAAAATACGTATTGGTATCATGCGAAAATAATCGTGACAAATCACAATTCCAGGCGAACACTAGCGGATTTGAGAGTGTATATGGCCGGTTTCTACCAGGCGCCCGTTTTCGTGAAAAACAGAAGGTTCGATTTTAGGATGAATGTGAGCCTTGAGGTAGATGATATGGGATACGAGGATGATTTCCAAGGTTTGACACAGAACCTTTGAGGCAGGACGCTCGGCACGGTGATAACAAAAAGCTCTTAGAAGAAAAAGGGAAAGATAAAGTCCGAAAAAGTTTTTGGCTCAATGTCAACTACAAATGTTGGCAACTGGATGTGAAAAATGTGCGTTTTGCATTGCTGAAAAATCCCAATAATTTGTGTTAAGTATAATGCGACCTACGCAAACAACTTATATCATCAAAAACAGAACATTTTTGGAAATACACTATCTATCCAAAAATATTGCAAAATGAGCTATCTCTTAAAATGTACTATCGCGTTCGAAATAAGTTTATTTCTGTGTATGTTCATTTTGTCCTGGCATTAAAATGCTTTTTATGTTGTTAACTAAAGACCTTTTATTATTGAAATGATCGCAATCACATTCAGGCAATTTTTAACTTAGAGCAATTGACAAAAGAATCAGCCAGGTCATTAAGAAATCTTATTGACACAGTTAATAAAAATTTAAGAGCACTCAAAACACTGGATCTTCCCACTGAGCACTGGGACGTTCTCTTAATTCAAATAATTTCAAGCAAATTAGATACAACTACTCATCACAAATGGGAATCCTATAGAAGTAAATTAAAGGAGCTCCCCACATTTAAAATGTTTAACGATTTCCTTAGGGATCGTGCGGACTTACTCGAATCAACTGAAATATCAAATAAAAAACGTAAGTCTAGTGACACTACATATAATCGCCAGAAGGCATTTACAGCATCCACACATTCCCCCAACAACTCACGCAGGCAATCATATGCCTGCCCGCTTTGTAAAAGTGATCATGCATTGTATCTTTGTCAAAAATTTAAATCATTAACCTTACAAAATCGCGTTGTCAAAGCTAAAACTCTCAAAGTTTGCTTAAATTGTTTGCGCGTGGGTCGCGATAAAAAGTCATGTAGACTGAACCCATGTCGCGCGTGTGGATTGCAGCTTAACAGTTTATTGCATGAGCATACTGCTCCTGCGCCTTCGTCTGGTGATGTCGCGCTGCATTCCCTGCCGCAGCCTGACGATGAGGGAGAAATTGAAGCTCCTCCAAATCAATCTCAAGAAACATCTATGTCAGCCATACATGACAATCGCTTGTTATTGTCAACGGCTTTAATTGATGTCACTGATCACAGTGGCAATAAACACACGGTACGCGCTTTGCTTGATAATGGTGCATCAACAAGTTACCTTACTGAAAGTCTATGTGCTAAGCTCAGCTTACCTACTTATTCGGCTTCGACGATGGTCAGCGGCTTAGGTTATCAATCAACGCGTGTCTCTAAAGGTTGCGACGTGCAGATATCATCATTAATTAATAATTATAGTGAGAAAGTCACTTGTTTAATAGTATCGCGTATAACTCAGCCGTTGCCAATGACTCGCATTGACCGTAAAAAACTAAATATACCGACACATATTAAATTGGCAGATCCCACATTCGATGTGCCAGCTCCAGTGGAAATTCTCCTTGGAGCTGATATATTCTGGACGGTACTTGGTACAAAAATGATCCCCTTAGGTAAAAATAAACCTGTTTTGCGGGATACTAAGCTAGGTTATCTAGTTACAATTCCGTCTCAAAATCAACACTCATCTAAATCTAATACAGTCTATTGCAATCATGTTATTAATTTACATTTACAACATTATGATAACCAATTAAATTATCAAATATCAAAATTCTTTGAATTAGAATCTGCTGCAACGCGTAAACCAATTTCCAAGGTAGAGCAAGAATGTGAACAGAGTTTCATAGATAATACCACTCGGCTTCCAGATGGTCGCTTTGAAGTGACGATTCCGTTAAAAGCGTCACCCGAAACGCTTGGTGACTCTTATGAACAAGCTCTGTCCAGATTCTTCTCCCTAGAGCTTAGATTCAAACGTGAATCACACTTTAAAGAACAATATTGTAATTTCATTAAAGAGTATATTGCTTTAAATCACACGTCTCTAAATGAAAGTCCCGAAAATGACGCTTATCCCTTTTTCCTTGCGCATCATGGAATCTTGCGCGAGTCCACTTTATTGACACCTCTTACTATGAGGAATTTATAAAACGTTTTTCGAACTTTAGTAAACTACAGCGCATATTTGCCTACGTTCATAGGTTTATTTATAACTGTCGTAACTCACTAAACAAATATACTGGGTTTCTCAAATTTCACGAATTAAATTTGTCCTTGATCTCATTGTGCAGGCTAGTTCAACTAAAATGCTTTAAGTCTGAATATGACTTAGGTACTAAAAACCAATAAACCCTTTTTAGGAAAAAGCATTCAACCTATAATGGGCAATCTGCCTTCAAAACGGCTTCGCACTGATTACGTATTCGCTAACACCGCCTGCGATTACGCTGGACCGGTCATGATCCTGAACCGCAGAGGCAGAAGATTGATAAAATCATACCTTTGCATATTTGTTTGTCTAGCCGTAAAAGCAGTTCACATAGAACTTGTCACCGACTTGAGTAGCAACACGTTTCTTGCTGCATTAGATAGGTTCATTGCCCGCAGAGGAAAGCCTCAAAACATATTTTCAGATAACGGCACTTGCTTTACAGGCGCATGCAATGAATTGCTTAGATTCTTAAAACTAAATCATAATTACATCAGCGCAAAAGCATCCGACTTGCTCATAAACTTTAAATTTTCACCGGCATACAGCCCACATTTTAATGGATTAGCAGAGGGTTCCGTAAAATCTGTAAAATACCATTTAAAAAGAGTCTTATGCTTAGCTAATTTAACGTATGAAGAGCTATACACAGCCCTTACTCAGATCGAAGCGATTATGGGGTTCTTATCTGTATGCGGTATGAATGAAACGCGAACTCCACATATAAGTATTCTAATCTTAATTCTACAAAGCGCAAATAATAAAATAGCAGTAAGCGAGCGAACAAAAGGTTGCGTTAGCGTAAGCGCGGGCTGCGAGGCGAGTGGCACAGGTGCGGCGTCTAAGGCGATCGGATGCGCTCTGTCGCTCCGTGCGGCGGTCTGGCGCCCGGTCCGCGGCGGTCCTCCCCGCGCGCGTTCCTCAGCCCGCTGACGCCTGGACGGGTTTCCGAAATAGGGATGTGCGCATGCAGTGCCAGTGATGCGCCACACGATACTGAACTCTCGACCTCTCACTCCAATATCATCGGATCCTTCAGACCTTACCGCACTTACCCCCTCTCACTTCTTAATTGGACGAACGCTAACGGTTTTGCCTTCTCCTCAGGACTCAGACCCTGCAGCGATACCCACTCTCCCACGATATATGAAAATTCAGCAACTAAAAGCCCATTTCTGGTCCAGATATTATATCGAATACATTACAGAGCTTCAGAAACGACAGAAATGGCGCAAGCAAGGTGAGCAACTCCAGCTAGGGGAGATGGTGCTGGTGAAAGATGACCCGCGTAGCCGACGTGCCCACCACCTCGGGGACTCTTCGCCGAGCCTTCAACAGACTGTGCCCACTACCCATCATGGACACGACCTCCACTCCTGGGCCCGCAACATGTTAACGCCCAGCATGTGTTTGCGCACCTCGACGCAACACTCACACACGCTCACGGCTAAGGAAATCTGCTTCACCGACGCGGACCACCCTGCTTTACTCACCGCGCCGCGAGCGCCACTCGTCCTCCAGCCGCCAACCAAGGCGTGCTATTGTAACCCTACTTTTTTTACACTTTTTATCTTTACTGGTTATTAAACCACATTTTTATTTAAATCATTAGTACGCTCATTTCAACTCCCGTCAATCCACCTCTCATAGTGAAGTACCGGCGTTAACATTTGCTTTCTCTTGATTAAAAATTACCTATCTACTACTCTGCCTAAGTACCTAAACCTTAAGTAGTTGCCTGTATGTTTCAGTGTGATGAATTTGTTTTTTTACAGCACATTATGCATGTCTTAAATGCATGTTGGACATGATTTCCCAAAGTTAGATTATGTTTTTTATATCTAACTAAGATGGATAAATTTTTAATAAAGGGCAACAAAAAATCCAAACCTACTAACCCGTCTACCACTACATCAGTTACTAGTACAACAACCTCTTTGACCACCACTACCGCATGTTCTGCTGTTCCTACAACAACAACCTTTGCAACCAAGGTTACGGCATCTGCAAATAATAACCCTGTAGCTTCTACTTCTAAAACCGTCCACGATGTTTCTGAACATGAAAATATATCTGTTCCGTCTACGTCAGGTGTTACCGCTCCATCAGATGACGACGATGATGAACCACCTTTTTAAAAACAGAAACGAAACGACTCCAGCTTTAATGACAAGTGGCTCACTAACGATAGATATCGTAAATGGCTTCTAAAAAAATCCTTAAGGTGCAGTTGGTTTTAGCGAACACAGTTTTTAAACATTCGTAGCGCGTATAGAAATAATTATGTGGTTTCCAAACCATATAAATTGTAATTTTGAGGACTTGGTTAAGGGAGTAACGCGACTCAAAACATGAATTACTAACTTTCGCTCGATAGAAAATCATCGCAAACATAGGTCTAAAACCCACTAAAAAATATCCGATTTAACTACCAACAGGGGATTTATATCTAATTTAGCGTATTTTTATTTTTGAAGGAACTCAGCGATCACTTTTTGAAAATAAAAATATATAAGAAAAATACTTTCTTTTAAACCGATACTGAATATCCCGGTCGCACTCGACCGGCCGCTCAGTGCTCGTTGAGCTGCGTTTGAGGCCGGACCTGTGTCGCTGCCGCTCTGCGCTGCCAAGTGCAACTTTTGTGTATTTTAAAGTTGGAAACCGTGGCAAACAAGAATAATAAGAGAAGACAGAAGAGACTAATTCATTTGATCACAGGGCCAATGCAAGACTGACTAATGCCAAACGTGACTTTTAGAGAAACGGAACGTGACTTGTGGCACGAGAGCCCCGGCAAAACTGACCGTTATACTTCTTAGTTTATGTATGTAACCTTTTACTTACCATGAAAGTGGTATTTATTTATGTAGCAGTCGTCAAATGTAAGAATACCATTCGTCCCTACTGATGTGTAAATTGCGAAAACTTTCCAAAATGCTTAAAGAAAGGTCTTTTAACCAGGTAAGCTAGTTAAGGAACCCACCACATTGATACCGAACCCTAACAAACTTAGTTGCAACATTGTATTAAATACTTACGCTTTCGTTCCAGTTAATTTGCCTAATCCGTAGTTCAGGTCAAAAGGCACACACCAAGGTAATAAACATATGTTTTACGATCGAAACGTGCGATTTCACAGTTTTGCATATCAACCTGGTGACGTTCCTACCACTCCATTGTGCATCCGAATAATATATAGGGTAAATGTGGGATAGATGCCAAAGGGGGATACATGCCTCACTTTACATGTAGGAACCTGTGCGAACGATAGGTCCGCGATTTTTAGTTCAAAAGCAAGCGTACCCCCTCTCTCCCGCCAGTCAGTGCCGCGCGCTCCAAGCGGGTGGACGTATTGCGTGCTATGAGGCGGGAAACATATTTGACGACGAAAATCTCGTGGATTTGCATCACGTTAAATATTTGCGCGCTCGCAACTTTTGATGTTAGACGGTAAGTACTTATATTTTTGTTATTTTGATCTGTAAATGTCTTGAATATTCATTTTCCAATCTCGATTAAGTACTTTTTAATACGATTTATTTATTTAAGTATGGGGCGTCTATCCCATCGTCAAAGGATTCTTGCCCTAGTTTTTGTGAGTATAGATGCCCTTAAGGGCATCTATCCCACCCTTAAGGAATCTATCCCTCATTGTATTGTAATGAAAAATGTTTTGATTTTTTTTTAAAGATGCCATGAAAGTACGTGCGAAAAGCCGGGGCACGTCCCCGCGGAACGTGGACAGAAGAAGCTCTTCAAGCTGCCTTTCAAGACCTTAAAGACAACATATGTCCCATAAACGACTGAACCTTCTTTAATTTAAAAAATATAAGTATAAGAAGGTGTGATTATTATTACAAGAAGTTGAGTTTATTGATTGTGCCATTCAGCTAGCCTTAAATAAAGTATTAAAAAATCAACATTTTCTTTCATTTATTTCTAAGGGCAACTACCCCCCGGGTCAAATTATGTCAGGGGCATCTAACCCATACAGTAGGCATGTATCCTCACACGTAGGGTTTTTTTATAAAATTCATAATTTAACAACGAACATCCACAGAATAAAATTATCTCAATAGGTTTCTGCGTAGACAAATACTTATAATAAAAAAATAAATTAGTCTATTTAAAGCATAATCTTCTGCATTATAATTAGGCATTTCAAAAAGTGGGGCAACTATCCCACTTTTACCCTAAAGCAGACCACGTCCCGATGTGAATCATTCCGGGTCTGCTCCTTCCTCTGTGCAGTTGTCTAAATTAAGTTTTAATAATTCAATTATAGACTTATAACTAAACTCTGTTGGTTTTAATATCAAATCAATCCCATCACAACGGCAGTTCAGCGTGTCATCTTGGCTCCTCGTGACATCAACCCGTCGCGACGACATTTGTGGCGCAGTCGGCTGAGGATTTTCCGAAGAACTCCAGGTGACGTGAAGCAATGAAGTAAGTGGCCAGCCTTTATTGTTTTCATCCCTGCGAGCTCTCTTCTTTTAAGAACTTATCGGAAATAGATCCTAACAATTGAGATTCTACGCGCTGCTGCTAAAATTTTGATCAATTGAACCTAAAAATTGCCAAAAGGAAAGAACATAAAAACTCCGGAATCGGGAGGATCCAAAAGGTGGAGTACAAAAAAGTCGCACTCGCACACCGTTCCTTCCTTGCCAAACCCTTAATGTTGTAATTGTTAATTTTAATTAATAATTTGTAATTTTTTGATTGTATTTTATATATTGTGCATTGCAAATTTTATTCGCTCTGCTGTATATCGTGTGTGTAATAATTGTAATTTTATGGTTAAAATTTTATGTCAAAGGGGACTGTTACGTTTTTAAATAATAGGGAGTGTACTACAATTTTAATTAAAGTAGTACACGATTTAAGAACTCGTCCTTGCACATTAGCGAAACTAGATAATAGTAATCTTGCATATTCTTTATATCTTATTAAAATAATCTTTATATCATCCTTAGGACAATTTGCAATTAAAATAGAGCAAATAGATTTCTAAACTTTTAAACTCTTATTCTATAACCTAATCAGGTTAATTATATGGATTCATTAGCAGAAGCCGCTGAATACGAAGCGATGACCCAGGCACAGACCCAAGCTCAGGCTCAAGCCCAAGCTCAGGCTCAAGCCCAGGTTAGGACGGAAGAACTGACTAATCAAATGCAGGCTAATTTAAATCTAGGGAGCGAGCGGTATGAAGAAGGTTCAGATGAGGCGGGGCCATACTCCCCTTATCAACCTGAAGTGCCAGTATATGCTCATATAGTATATCAAATCCCTCCTAGGGTGCCTCCACCAACAATTCAAAATTCTAATAATAATGCCACTAGCCCAAACCCTCACATGCCTACGTTAGGAGAAATTATGAAAATCATTCCTACCTATAACGGTGACCCGCGCCAACTGAGCAGCTTCTTACGTAAGTGTGATTTTGTGCTACAGCGTTATTTATAGAAACGGAACGGAGGACCGATATTCCTATATCCTAGAAGTAATAACTTCTAGACTAGTTGAAAAAGCTGCCGATTTAGTCAGTGAAAACGATTATCTAGCCTAGCGCAAAATTGGACTCTCTTAAAACAGCTTCCGATTCAACATTATGGTGACCAAAGAACGGAAAAACACCTAAAAACTGAATTAGAAAATTTAACAAGCTAGGATGCAATCCGTCAAAAATCCTATTCTCCAAAATAACCGAGCGTCATGACGAATCCGCCATGCAAACAAAAATGACAATTCATAACCACGCAGCTTTAGATGTCTTTTTATATAACATTCCAGAGAGAATATTAAGGGCGATCCAAATTAAGGAGCCTAAAACTATGGAGGAAGCTCTAAAGTATGCCTTAGAACAAGCTCACTTTGACGAGCACTATTATAAAAATAGAAAAATCAATTCCCAATACAAAAAGCCAGTAAACAATAACGGCTCACCCAATAAGGACTTGAAGAAAAATTCTAACCCAAGTACGTCCTCAGGACAAAGTAGTAGTGGCACAATAATACTTTTACCCCAAGACGGAATTTTCAAAGTTTTAATAGATCGTACCACGGGTATTCGAACAATTACGGCAACCGGCCCTTTCAAGCGCAAAAAGGTAGCACGCAGGAATCCCAAAATACCGTTACCAATTCTAATAAACCTGCATTTACCGCGCGACCTACTAAACCACCAACACCAAAACCAGGTACAAGCAAGCCTAACAATACTATAAACCATCATTACGTATTACCAGAGAATTTCGATAATGCAGAGGAATATACTACCTCAGTTATGAATTCTCCTCTTCCTGAAGTGTATGAACCCACTACTATAGATCCAAACCATCCCCATTATCGTAAATGGAAGGTACCAAATTATAATGGTTTACCGGGAGTACATTTCAACTCATGGGAAAAAGATCGGCACCCAAATTTTCAGATGAAAGCCTCCAAAAGAAACCGAAAACCTTAAAAAAGCTGCCTGAGTTTCTAGAACAAGTCTACCGAAGAGATGGAAAGCGGTTTTCTCAATGCTGCATCGAAGAACGTGTTGCCTATGGTGGGGGATCGATAATGGTCTGGGCTGGCATTTCTCTGGAAGCGAAGACGGACATCGTTTTCAACACAGGGCCCGGTACCAGGCGTAATGCGGGTGGTCTAACTGCTCGCCGGTACATCGAAGAGATCCTGGCTAATCATGTGGTCCCATTCGCGGAGAATATCGGCGATAACTTCATCCTGATGCAAGTCAACGCTCGGCCACATACAGCCCGGATCACTAAGGAGTACCTAGAGGAAGCTGGCATCGACGTTATGGATTGGCCAGCACGAAGTCTGGACTTAATTGAACACCTTTGGGACCAGCTGAAAAAAGCAATTCGTGCCAGAGATCCCGCCCCTGAAACATTACAGCAGCTGCGTTGGGCGATCGAAGAAGAATGGGCGGGCATCCCTCAAGACGACGTTAAAAAATTGATAAGATCAATGAAAAACCGCATGACTGCTTGTCGTAGGGCTAGGGGGGCAATACACGGTATTGAAATGCTGAAAATTGTTTTAATTTTCTTTGAATTTCCTTGCTACCACACTTTTCCCGTTAGACGTAAGTTTTACTCCAGTACGCATTTTTAGGGCGGTGGCGTTTAAAACCCTGAAAATGTGAAAGTTTATGTTGCACACATCTGAAAAGGACATGAATTTGTAAAGGAAAGTCTTAGCTTTCATATGGTATATAATACGCCACGATCACACTTACAGTTTTATCAGAAAATATAAAAAATGCTGGGGTGGTCCGATTTTATTCCACCCGAGTGTAGTCCTCAATCCCTCCGTGGAGTGCACCTGTTCATATCATACCAAAAAAATGGATGCGTCTAATGAACAAAAATATCGAATGGTAATCGATTACAGAAAGTTAAACGATATAACCATTGACTATAACATTCTGCTCGGTCGCTTAGATGTTATTAGGTACTTTAGATACAATAAAAGTTTCAACAATAGAATGTTAACCTTCTAACCCTTTAAGATAAAAAATCGATAAAAATATAGTATCCATTACCGAACATAGACGATATCTTTGACAAACTAGGCAATAGTTCTTATTTTTCTACTTTAGATCTGGCTTCTGGGTATCATCAAATAGAAGTTAACCCAGAGGACCAACCTAAAATAGCTTATAGCACGGTTAACGGGCACTTTGAGTTCAAAAGAATGCCATTCGGGTTGAAAACAGCTCCAGCTACATTTCAGAGAGCAATGGACAACATTCTTAAAGGAATACAGGGAACCCATTGTCTTATATATCTAGATGACATCATCATATTTTCCTCAACGTTTCCAGAACACATTTCACGATTAAAGAAAGTGTTTGAGACACTCAGAAAAGCGAATTTAAAAGTACAATTAGACAAATCTGAATTTCTCAGAAAAGAAGTCTTATACCTAGGTCACAAAATTACAAAAGATGGTCTTAAACCAAATAAAGACAAAATTAGTGCAGTGTTAAAGTATCCTCTTCGGTACGGTAGTAGTACCGTGAAACAAATTAAAAGTTTCCTAGGATTAGTTGGATATTACCGAAAGTTTATACCTGACTTTGCTAAGATTGCGAAGCCCATGACTCAAATGTTAAAAAAGAATCAAAAAGTGGAAGCCACTGATGAATTCATAAATGCATTTGAGACATGCAAGACACTTAACAAATGGACCAATTTTGCAGTATCCAGATTTCACAAAGCCATTTATTCTAACAACCGATGCTTCTAATTCAGCCTTAGGCGCAGTATTATTACAGGGAACTATTGGTAGTGATAAGCCTATTGCTTATGCTAGTCGAACTTTGAACTCTACCGAACAAAGGTATAGTACAAAAGAAAAAGAGTTGTTAGCAGTTTTATGGGGTGTTAGACACTTTAGACCATATCTCTATGGTAGAAAATTCCAAATTTTTACTGATCATAGACCGCTAGCCTGGTTATATTCTTTAAAAGAACCAAACAGTAAATTAACTCGATGGAGACTGCGTTTACAGGAGTACGACTTCGAGATCATTTATAAACAGGGCAAACAGAACACAAATGCGGACGCCTTATCCAGAATAGAGTTAAACATTTTAAATGTTCAGAATAGTGATAGCACAGATCCTATTTCTACTCTTAACCCCAGTTCAACTAGTAACATTACCAATATCCCTGATAACAGTGATAATATCTCTGAAACCACTCTGAGTGCTTCAGAAAACGAAGATGAAGATGAGTTTGTAATAATCTCTGATTCTGATGATTCAATAATTCCAAAATTACATGAAGCTGTAGACCTAAAACCAAATCAAATTTCATTAACACAATGGTATCAAAATGATACAAAAGTAATTAATAAAGGAAAAGTATTAGAAGTTTTCCTACCCTCAGACTAAAAAAATATTGAAAACTTTATTAAAAAAGATTTAAATCCAAGTAAAAAGTATTTCATTTATTTTAACTCACCACAGTTAAAGGATGATTTCTATAAAACAACCGCTAAATTATTCGATAAAAAGGTCTGTACCATTTGTTGAGTGCACTAAACGTGTTACAATATTAACAGATGAAATAGAGCAAAAAGATATCATAAGAAAATACCATGATGGAAAAACCTGTCATAGGGGGGTCAATGATACTTACAGTAAATTAAAAAGACAATAATACTTTCCAAAAATGAAAGAAATAGTTACGGCAGTCATTAACAGTTGTGAATTATGCAAACAAATGAAATATGATCGAAGACCTCTCAATCCTTTGATAGAACTGACTGTTTGAGTCAAGCGAAACCGTTTGAAGAATTATTTACAGATTTATTTAAAATTGATACGAAATTATATTTAACGGTAGTTGATGCATTCAGTAAATTAGGACAATCAATCCTAATACTGAATAGATCCACTCCAAAGGTAGTTAAAGCTTTAATCAAATATTTTTCACTATACGGATTGCCACATAAAATAAGTTGTGATCCTGGATCGGAATTTAATAATAATTTAATGATAGAACTTCTCAGTCTTTATAAAATAAATTTACATATTGGAACTCCCAATAACCCTCAATCTATGGGTATTGTAGAGAGATTCCATAGTACAATCATTGAAACTTATAGATTAGCTAAATATACATAAAGGAAAAGTATTAGAAGTTTTCCTACCCTCAGACTCAAAAAATATTGAAAACTTTATTAAAAAAGATTTCAATCCAAGTAAAAAGTATTCCATTTATTTTAACTCACCACAGTTAAAGGATGTTTTCTATAAAACAACCGCTAAATTATTCGATAAAACGTCTGTACCATTTGTAGAGTGCACTAAACGTGTTACAATATTAACAGATGAAATAGAGCAAAAAGATATCATAAGAAAATACCATGATGGAAAAACCTGTCATAGGGGGATCAATGAGACTTACAGTAAATTAAAAAGACAATACTACTTTCCAAAAATGAAAAAAATAGTTACGGCAGTCATTAACAGTTGTGAATTATGCAAACAAATGAAATATGATCGAAGACCTCTCAATCCTTTGAAAGAACTGACTCAAACACCAGCGAAACCGTTTGAAGAATTATTTAAAATTGATACGAAATTATATGAATAAATTAATAAATTATTATTTAACGGTAGTTGATGCATTCAGTAAATTAGGACAATCAATCCTAATACTGAATAGATCCACTCCAAAGGTAGTTAAAGCTTTAATCAAATATTTTTCACTATACGGATTGCCACATAAAATAAGTTGTGATCCTGGATCGGAATTTAATAATAATTTAATGAAAGAACTTCTCAGTCTTTATAAAATAGATTTACATATTGGAACCCCCAATAACCCTCAATCTATGTGTATTGTAGAGAGATTCCATAGTACAATCATTGAAACTTATAGATTAGCTAAATATACATATAAAAATACTGATGCAGCTGATATAATGGCTTACGCAATTACTTCGTATAATAACAGTATCCATACTATGACTGGTTTTACACCATTTGAAGTTGTATTTGGTCACACCGAATCTAGAAGTATTTTTGATATCAAATTTAATGAAACTTACATGCAACAGTTAATTAATGATCATTATAAAAGAACGAAATTCTTGGACAAAATGATTTCACAAAAAATGTTACTAAAGAAAGAAGCGACTAGGAAAAGACTAGAACCAACCACATCTATGAGTCACAATTTCCATAAAGGAGATGAAGTGTTTACAAAAATGGTGAACAAGCGTTTACCTAAAGATAAAGCCAAATTTGAAAAGGCTATAATTATAGATGAACCACAACGAAATGTGGCGCCTATAACAATTAGAGGACGGGAAACAACCGTTCCAATTAGGAATATTAAACGTCCTAATAAATAATAAATTTTTAAATGAAATATGCAAGACAAGCAAGACGATGAATCTTAAATCACTAATTCCTAAATTAGTTCCCTTATCCTCTTTGAAATAAACTAAATATAAACTGTGTGTAAAACAGTATGATGATATATAAATCTTGTATTATTCGAATAAATGTATTTAAGTTGCGCAACGACAAAAAAAAGAATTGAAATAATTCTGTTTATACAAGTACGAAGTACAAGTACACTACTAATTTAATATTTTTCCATGGCAAAGCGAATGGCACTCTTATATTTTAAACTTCCATGGCAAAGCGAATGGCATTTATATTTTAATATAAGGTGCTACTTTATTAGTTGCCGATTTTTTAGGACTGATAGTACTCGGTTCCTGGAGTATATTTAAGTATTAAACATATTAAGCGATGTTTGTTATGTTTTTTTGGAGAAAACGTTAAAGCAAATTTGTTACGTAAAAACACCCTGTTAACCCTTAATTTGGCACAGTCCAAAATACTGTACACTATTTTTGAAAAAATGTAGGTACATATTCTTATAGTAAACTTGACTTATTTTCAATTTTATGTTATTGTTTCCATAATTACAAATTAGGAAAAAAATATTTACTGCACTGGCAACACTGACAGCCGTCAGTTGTGAACCAAAATGGCGAGCAAGAGGTCGACGCTGCGTTGTGTCCAGGTATTTATTGTGTTTATTCATATTTTAACGCGAAAATTAATAAGATTATGCATTATTTTAACTTGTGATAACCTAAGTAACATGATAAAGTGATTAACTATTCGGCAAGTCATATATTCTTAGCGTAATAAGTACGTAAACACACGTGTACAGTATTTTGGACAAAACGTTATGTATGGCACGTTGGTGTTCGAAGAACTACTACAGTATTTTGGACAAAAGTTTAGGTGGTATTTGTCAATATTTTCACAGATTATTGACATCTGTGTCAACAATGCATGGTTGATGTATAGAAGAGACAGTAGCAGGAAAGGGATAAAGAAGTACTTAGGTTTGAAGCAATTCCGGCTGCAGATATACCAAGGATTACTCAAAGCAGATAAGCGAGCATCAGATTCAGTACCAAAAGTAACGGACGTAATTCGAAAACCCAACCGCGTCCTTCCTGTGGATGATGTGAAATATGATGGCTTAGACCATTTGCCGAACTTTATGGACACCTACGGCCGGTGTTCTTACTGCAAAAACGGTAGAACTGATGTACATTGCATTAAATGCAACGTACGGTTGTCTTTAGTACGAAAGCGTAACTGTTTTTATACTTTTCATAAAAACTGAACAGTTTTGATAAGTTATTTTAATTTGTAAACGTTTTACATGATTGCCTTTCTCATCATGTCGTGTTATTTTGATTAAATATGTAAAAATATACATGTTTGTTTTATTTAATGTTTTGTCTTACTATGCAACTTGTTAAGTATAATTGACACTTTTATTTGATGTTAGTTATGAGAGCATTGGTTTTTGTCAATTATACTGTACATACGATTTCCATGCAGGGACCGGAACCGGTTACCATAACCCGGGTTTTTCATAAGGTTATTTTAAAGGTTGTTTTCAAAACACCTCCAATTCGGTTAACTCATGATACGGAAACCTTAATCATTCGGAAACCTTATCGGTCCAGTTAACCCCAATTAACCTCTAACCAGTAACTAACCCCAATGAATTCTGTTAGTGTTTTATTCTGTTTTGAACAGTTCAAACGAAAGTAATCTTTATACGCCCAGGAATTAGACTTAATATTGAATGACCATGGCTAGGAGTTAGGACGTTGTCGCTGTGGAACCAGGTTTGTTTTGCTCTTAGTGTGGCATCGTTTCTTTATTTCCTTACTATAACCTAACATTTTAGGCCTAACATTTTTATTATCATACATAGAAATGAAAGCGGCGTGAGCGTTTGTTTCTACTATGCTCAAGTTTATTTATTTTTCTTGTAGTTAATCAGTCAAATATAGGTAGAGTCATAAATAATCATCATACATGGGTAACTTAGCGCAATTATTCTGATATTATTTAAAAACAAAACATAACTATTAGTCTCAGATTACGAAGCGATAAAATTCAGCAAATAGTGCTATTTTGTGAGTACATCTTGTGACGGCTGTCGGTAAAGTTAAAACTTTTTAAAATCTCGACATTGTTATCCTTTGTAAAACCAACAGCTAATTACCTGCACGAAATAGTACCATAAAGAACAAGAGATATTTTATTAATAACAACAGTATTCCTTTGGCAATAAAGTTCAAATTGTTATAGCATGCACTCAACGTATAACCTTTTGAAATTAAGAACCGAGGCGTGGTCAACCAGGTGTCTGTTTATTTTTCATAATTAAAAGTTGATTTGATTATTGTAGCTTGTGTTAAATTTTGCAACTTACGTAGGTAGATATTAAAAAAAGTGGGAACAGATTTCTTATCGATTTGAGGATATTGTGCAAGCTTCAGTCGCTACGCTACCAAGTACCGGCAACGTTAGCTACACTGTATTCTATTCCCGATATTTCTTACAATCGACAACTGGCCTACTTTTTGGATTTTTAATGCATTTGGATTCTTGAATTTTTAATCCATGCTTAGTTCATACACTACTCAACTACAGCAAAAATAATATAATAAATACCACCCTCTAACTAAGACTTGCAAAACACGCTACCGGAGGCCTATTGCATAATCAGTTGTAGCTTGTAATATTAGCGGAAGTCTCTTTTCAATCCCTTTTATTAGAAAGAGAGTTCCGCTAATATTTTAAGTTACAAAATAAATTATACAATTGTCCCCAGGTGGTCAGATCATATTTCATTTCTAAAAGGTTTTATGTGAAATGCGTCCTATTCCAATTTGACCCTTATTCTTAAGACAATAAATTTGTAATTTATATTACAGGTTTTTGTATTACTGCATTTCATTTTCTGCAGGTAATTAGCGATTGGGTTTAACAAAAGACACTACAATGCTATTCATAGCAGATAAGTTTCAAGTGGAAATCGTGATTTCAAACTGTTTACATTATAAAACGGTGAATAGTTTTTGTCTTTCCTTAATTTCTCATATATGCGTCAAGAGTGATAATGCGACAATAAAAGTCTTGTTTATTACCAATCTTAATACGATTTTGCCGGCAATTACTTTCTTTTATTACCTGGGTGCGTAGCCAAGATGCCAACCGCTCACGCTCACTCGCTAATGAAATGCAACTGTCATTGTCACGCTAATAAGAAAGAGAGATAGAGAGAGGTAGCTACGATACATTATTAAGCGTGAGCGATTGGCATCTTGGCTACGCACGCTGACGTCTGACGTGTTTTCACTTGAGACCGCTATTTGCTACCATTGGCAAAACAAAAGTATGTATTTGAGTTAATTGTAAGCAAGTGCAGCAAGCGGTGCTCCAAATGATTATGACATACTTTGATATTGGATACTTATTATTATATTATTTTTTCGTATCTCGTATTATCGTAGTAATGAGCAAAATTTGTATAATCGTACGAGTTTGAGATTAGGGCTCCCGATTACAAGAGTACACGCTGACACGTGGCTCCGTGTACACGAGTCGTGTCTTAATTACACGTGGCCTAATGGCATGTTCCAAACAGAGCAGAAAACCGGTATCGTGTGTGGCAAGACGCTTCTGTAATGTGTTTAAATTAATTTGAAAATGTACCGACAATAAATGAGTAATTAAACATCTATAATTTATTTTATTACATTACAATATCGCATCTCGAGATACTCTGGGTATAACTTTTTTAAGTAGGTATATTCACGGAAATACTACTAAAATTACAGTCTTTCTCCGGGACCACGGGGGCAATGTCGCCCTTGAAACGTCGGAGGTTTGTTTTCAAAGTTTATACACGATTAAGCCCCGTTTTCGTAAATTTATAATACTAAAATTATAATAACAATATCTAATTATATACAAAATCTAACAATGAAAAAGAGTTTTCTACTGATTTTATTTCCTTTAAGAACTCTCATATGTAACAGGAAGAATAATTATAATATAATTTGATGGCCATAGAGTTAGAATTTTTTTTAAGCTATTGCATAGCTTCTATCGCGGGCCTTGAGCGCGGGGACTGAATCCAGAAATTCCGTAACGAAAAAAAACCTGACGCTCCCCACTCCGACCTCCGACGGACCGAAACCGACTTTATTCACTTTGTTACAAAGTTCTTTATCGGGGAAAGGATATATCTCCAAACGAATGTCGCTAAGTGTCATATTCTATACAAAATATTGAGGACAGTAGCTTTTATTACCAGATATACGGCGATGTCAAACGTCAAAATAAACACTATTATTTTAGTCCCGCCAAAATCAAATATGTTAGTCGCAAACTTATGTTTCTTATTTCAGTTATCATAAACCTATAGTTTCAATGATAAATATTCCTGAATAACCAACAGCTACTGTAAGATAATAAAACCCACATGTATTGTAAAATAATGTTGACAACTTTTCTATCAAAAACATTGAATTTGAAAATGAATAATGATCCACAAGAGTCTACAACAAAATATGGGACCACCATTGACGCGGTATTTTCTAGGTATTTAGAGGATATTAAGTCGCAAACTTATGTTTCTTATTTCAGTTATCATAAACCTATAGTTTTAATGATAAATATTCCTGAATAACCAACAGCTACTGTAAGATAATAAAACCCACATGTATTGTAAAATAATAAAAACATTTTAAACAATATTAACTTTTTATTTATTAAATAATAGAAAAATTTGTTTTCTTATCGGTCACCACGCTCAAAAAGTGTAACTTGAATTAATATCAAAGAAAAAGAAATACTGCATGAATAAAATAAATAAATAATTATAATTGCATAAGTTGATACAAAATGATATGCAATAGCTTTACCGCGGCAGTCCCCGAGTGCCACACGTATTTTTTGAAATAGTTTTAATGTCTGATGTGTCGGTATTTAGATCGTATTTATATCGTTTTTCCCTTCCTTTCATTTTAAACAATTCTATATTATGTTTTACGAATATACACATAACAAATACATATAAGGATGGCAAGGGTAGTATACTTTTTTAAATAATGGCTTGCAACTATCTAGGTAATATGCTCCACACAAAGATCTTACTCGTAAACACTTTCTTTGGGCTAAGAAAACCTTATCAGCATCTGATGAGTTGCCCCATATTATTATTCCGTAACAGATTTGCGACGATACATAACCGTTATAGGCTGCCGTTGCTGCCGCCTCAGAGACGGTTGCTCGCAGACGATACAAAATATAATTAAATCGATGTAGCTTATTACAAAGGGTATTAATATGGGCTTTCCAATTACAAAACTTATCATTCTTAATTCCTAGAAAAACTGCACTTTCCGTTTCATTAAGTTGTACTTACGCCATTAAAATCGGCAGATAATCTAATTGGTTTTGCTATTATAAGTTTGAAATTAAACCAGTTGTGTTTTGGTTAAGTTAACTTTGAGATTATTATTTTCTAACCAATTTGTTACATTTGTTAATGTAGGTACATGTAATAATATTTCTTAGAGAACCATCTGTATTTTCTTTAATTACTATGGTTGTGTCATCTGCAAATAGTATAGTGTCATTTTGTGTGGCGCCAGGTAAATCGGTGATGTAAAGTAAAAACAAATACGGCCCTAGTATACTACCCGATGGCACGCCGCATGTGTTAATGATGAACGGCGAATTATACGTTTTGTTAAGGTTTTTAACTATTTTTGTAACTTCTACACATTGTCGCTGCCCATTGAGATAGCTTTTTAGCCAACAGTACGCTTGCCCTCTTATACTGTATTTAACTATTTATATTACTTTAATAGCAATGTTTCATGGCACCCTAGATCCATAAAGCCATCCAGGATCTAGATTTCTGCTCATTCTATGCATTCGTGTACATACACACAGAAAACATAGAAAAGCGGAAGTGTTTACCGTGACACCAATTAGTAGGTATAGGTATCGGGATACAAAGTATCAACTCAAAATATGTGTAATAATAATTTGACTGGATTACGTAAATTGTAAGAATATTAATGTAAAATACCAGACCAAGATAATATAACGCATCGCGGCTTAGACATTGCCGAGATTCATTGTTTATGTGGAACCGATAAGGGCAATAACAATAAGCCTGCACTCGGTCGGTATTCATCTTTGTGCACTTAAATGTCATTGTCTCATGAGAGTAATTAGTAAAAACAATGCAAGTAAAGTTTTTGAAGCAGGAATTTCTAGAGCTGCTTTCAATATTATCATTTTAAATTGCCATAATTTTTATAACGATACCCTTACCAACAACTCATACCTATCCGTAGTCTGCACGTGCAAGGCCATTTTTTTGTTTTATAAACGAGCCTTTGTTAATATGAGCACGTCGGCTCCAAAAGCTAATCCTAATAATTACCTACCTACTAGATGTGGAAACTAGGGCTCCTGATATCCGTGATGTACGCCGATCCGTAGCTACGTGTTCTTAAGCCCGGCGGTACTAAGATCACGAATTTCACGAACACGCCAAGGTACGTACCTCGTACCTGCGTTCGCGTACGGATTCACGTGACACGCCGTGACACGCCATGATACGTAGCCCGTACCTGCGTTCGTGCGCAGAGCTTCGGGCTCGGTTCCATTGGGAACTTACTTATCGCACGTCTCGTAGTTTCGACACGCCCGGGAGAAATATAAATAAGGACTAAGGTATTATTGAATTGAGTTACCACGTAGTATATTGAATACGGGACGAACGGACAAACATTTACTTGTGAATTAAACTTAGATTTTATTTTTTGCATGAATATAATAGTTATATCTAAGTAATTTATGGGGATATTCTGTTTTATGTATAACCAGCTATTGATTTTCGTCAAAACTAGCGACCTGCCCGTTGAATTGCACTTATATAAATATAAGGTGTAAAACTCCCTAGTACGTATCATTATAATTATGAACTTAAGCAACACTGTGCTACTGGTTGTTATTATTAAATCAAGAGACTTTTTTTCTGTTAAGTATTAATGTAATGAATGAAACGTACTAGTAAAACCTTTGTACTATCAAATAATATAACGAAGCCTAAATATAAAGAAGGCAACCCTAATCCTAAGAAACAAAAGGGTAAAATTCTGCAAATCATCGGTAGGTATGATAAAGGTAATACAGGTAAACAAATTCAACAAAAACATGTACACATGTTTTCCACAGAAAAAAAAGTACACAGCTGCAGTTCTTATCAGTTTCGGACTTTTAGTCACAGCGATAACTTTTCAAGTTTTTAAGAATATTCATGTTGCTTATTTAACATATAGTTTCTAAACCATTTCTCAGTCCTAATAACAATAATTTGTGTCATGTTAGGTATTTAGTGGTAATTTAGGTATTCTTTTTAACTCGAATAATCTTTTCAACACACTTGCTCGTAACGAGGTTCTTATCGTACCACTTTTAGGCTCATAATCCAAGATATTAAACACGCGTACTTTCTCATTATAATTATTGAACTAGTGTGGTAATGAGATAAACCCATCAAATTCAGTTTGTACCCTACAAGACTAAGTTACGTACGCAAACAATACATTCAAATTATGTCGGATTAAAAAGGTTTTTTTTCAAACAAGTACTTACACTATTTTTAGTCGCATAATAGCTTATGCGCTAAAAAGCAATATCTCCGTATTTAGTTGAATACATGGATTAAAACTTTCAGAATTATTTGATATATGTACAATTTTATTAAATTATTCATTATTTACAATAATTAGTGCTTTAAACATAAATTACAACATTTTTTATTTTGGCTGTTTGGCGGGCCTTTCCTTCAAATATGCGCGCGTAACGCGATTCGAAAAAAATGCGCTCCAATGGCGCGCCGCGGTAAATTGTTTACATAAAACATTTGTGACCGTCTTCTCGCTTAATTATTATGATAAAATGCAACAAAAAGAGAATTAGAAGTAAAACTATAACAATATGTGGATGAAATCTCTGGAACCGCAAAACGCGAGTGTTACCATGAAAATCTAGTTGATGTAGTGATAAATATACCTACTTATTTGCGATGTTTGGGCCTTAAGTGGATCTATTGGTTGAAAATATAAAGTATTGTCATCAACCGACGTCGAAAAGGCATCGCAAGAAGCTTCATGTAGTCTATAAAGGTCAGTCAAACTCATATGCCATTTATAATTCTGACGTAATTCTGACAATTAAGTTAACGTATTTAACAAAAGTTAATAAACACGAATAAAATTTTGATTTTTACTTACAAGTGTGTTGAAAAATGTCGTATGAAACGTGTGTGCATGGTGTACACATCGGCTTCCTTATTGCGCACTCGCTTTTAGCTCGCGCGCACAATATCGACTCGTGTATAATGACCATCATAGCACACGTGTATCACAATGTACTATTTGAGTGATTTGGAATACTATGACATTGCATAGGATTACAGAGGACGGAAGTGACACAAACAACGTTTCCACACCAAAAATACTATTCTAAATACAACACAGTTATGCGTTTAGTCTCGAATATTCTTTTCTTCAAAACAATCCAAAATGAAAATATTTACCACAAATTATCTAATTACTCAAAAAGCAAATTATATCTGTGACACAAAACAAAATGTCAGATTTACATGTTAACCAAGTATTCATAGGCGAAAAAGAATTAACATGAATATTCGTTAAGCTTAGGGCTCCTATAGCCAGGGCTCATATAGCCAGCGCTGCAGAAGGCCTAGTATAAAAGTTGTACGACACTTACTTCTCGATCGCGTTAGCGTATCGAGAGTTCAAATTATGTTTGTCGTTTATTTAAATCATCCGGCAACTTTCATATTTTGACCCCTCGATACGCTAACGCGGTCGAGGAGTTAATGTCGTACAACTTTTATACTAGGCCTTCTGGACTATTTCGGAACATTAAAGAGTACTATTTATTTCTAGATTGAAGGTAATAATGGCATAGGTACTATTATTAGAGTGTTTTATTGTATGACTAACAAGCTAATCCAACCTACCGGGGTTTTTTTGTAGATAAAAAGTGCAGTTGCACGTGCAGACAAAGATAATAAGATTTGCAAGCGACTTATTACAATGAAACAAACAATATGCATAAGTAGCTTTGGGCTTTACCCTTTGTTCGTGAAGTTGAAAGAAGTGACCGCGATGTTTTGTTTCACAAATTCGTGGTATTTTTTTATTTAATCTGGAGTTTAGAATTTTGCTTTCGCATTCATTGTCATTAGTTACTCCTGACATCACAAATCTTCAATTTATAATTCAGCTGTGAATTTAAAGTTATTTTTGTTGATGTTTCGTTATTTTTTGTTTGTTATTGTTAATGTATGATTAGTGTTACTATTTAACAATGAAGAGAAGTTGGGTTATTTTAGCAACCCGTTTATTAAAGTAGCTATTCAATGTATTTATTATTTGGTTCTTTTCATTTATTACTTACTTAATATTTAAAAGGCCTTACTATTAGAAATAAATTTTAATTCAAAAGTAATGAAACGGAATTAGAGCTATGAATAAAAAACACACGATACATTTTTATTCGTAGCTCTTAGAGACCGCATCGTATCTTCACTCAAGGTCGCGGGCGGACCGAACGGGCGTGTTCTTAAAGAACGTGAAGCCGTGATCACGCCTACACGCATCTACACGGATTCACGTACCCTAATTTCACGTAGCCGAACGTCACGTGCGGAACGGACCAGAAAACCGTAGCAGTGAATCACGAACACGGGCGTACGGCTACGGGTTCACGAATCACGGACACGACCGCGAGCCCTAGTGGAAACTTAAGTGGCGAGTTGGCTATATGTTCAAAGTTTAGTGACACCTCTCTACCCCCAGCCCTCATACTGGTGTTGCTCTCGAGCTCTCTTAGATGTCGCTTTTTGTGGGGGCCCATCTTATGTGGGCGAGTCACCGTTTGCCGTAAATTAAATTTATTACCATTTTGTTAGGCAGACGTCTGATTTTATTCTCTATAATACAGTATTTAGTCAACCACCTTCACCTAATAGACCAGTATATTTTAGTTTCCATTAAATCTCAATAGTCTATACACCCTGGCGGTGCTGCCTCTGCATCCCATAACTCGGGCAGGTGCATCATTCGCTCGGTGTACCCCTTACATTTCATTAAATTGTCGAAAGGGCTCAGCGTGTTGGCTTCGGCTCCGCGTACGCCTCCCAAAGGTCCGGAACACAATTGTTCCGTGATGGGAAGACCTACCTATTATGAAGATTTAAGACAAAAGTGTGATATTATTTTTTACTATCGTTGTAGAATTGTTTTTGCTGAATATTTTGTATTTTGATTGTTGTTCACATTGATCATAATATGTACTACGAGTATGTCTAATTTTTTGTTTGTATCCCTACTTTTTATTTTAATTATCATGCACTGTTACTTTACACGCCAAGGGGCCTTACCATGACGTCTTAACGTGATTCAGTTTAGGGCCTAAACTGAGTCGCTGCCATACAACTCAATACAGGTTCCTTACCTGAACCTGAACCTTAACTGAATTGCGTTAAAGGGCATTTTCAGAAAAAAGTGCATCCTTTTAATGAAAATGGGTCCTCAATTATCCATAAAAAAAATTTTTTGTCAGGTTTGTAACGGCCGATACGAAATGTATGAAAAAAATGCGTTACAAAGCTGACAAAAAAAACGGGACACTATTTTTCTTGTTTCCAATAGTACTCGTGATTCTGGTTACAAAAAACCCAAAACTTCCTATATTCAAAAAGAAATGAAAATGGTACCCTATTTTTGAAAATGCCCTAAAACGTTATGGTAACGGATAAGGATGGGTTAGGTCCGCGTGTATTTAAGATCTGTTTCTACGAGTACCACGGATACTCGGATCTAAATTACACGCGAGCCCGACTTGTAAACTTGGCTACCTAAGTTGTTTAATTATCATTGCACGTGCGGTATTAGACGATTTATTCCTATTCGTTCCTACTACAATGGTTTTGAATGTTTTGATTAAATAACTTAACAAAATATCACCTACCGACGTTAGTCGTAAGACTCGTAAGAGATATTCACTAAATTCGTTGAACAAGTTAAATCCGTCAAAATAAACACTACGAATAACTTTAAATCACAACATGCAAGCAAACGTAATGATGTTGCAGTTTCATTAATTGCAATTTTGTTTAGTACTACACTTTTAATTTTCGAAAGCTTAAGAAATTCACGTAATTAATAGAAGTATTTTTATTTATTATAACGTGAATTGAAGTTGTAAGGTATGATGACATTTTATTTGATGAAATAAGCTAGTTCAATCTAACGGGTTGTTGTGTATTTGAAGAAAAATAAGAAATTATTAACACGTGCCGTCGCGTTGCCGTCTTCGCTTTAATTTGAAAATGTAAGACGTAGAAACCGCTTGTTATTATTAATACAACTCTAGTGTAACGGCTTATAGTTCAAAATTGATTGAAGTGACAACTATGAAACAAACCTGGGTTATTCTACCTGTTGGACCCAAAAAACAGTGCAAGATACAAATGTCCTAAGTACGAGGTTTTTATATGTCCTTTACGACATTTCTATCGTTCACTGTTGACACGGAATTGTCTTTGCCGATGCCAGCCTCTACTGTTATTAGATATTGAATCTAATTTACTTACACGTAAAGAGTATACTCGTTTGTTATAATAAGGTTAACAGTAACCTAAAGAAAACCCCAAACAAAAACCCTATCGGGATTGGGTTTTGCAGTTAACCGGGTTATGGTTACTGTTACAGCAACATTTCGCTTACCTTTTGTATTCGGTTACTGAATGTTGCTGTTACAGTATCATTGGGTAACAGATATGATTAGGTAACCAACTCGATAGGCTTAAGCCTAAAGAGGGGTTTTCCGGTCCCTGTTTCCATGAAAGCCTTCAGTTGATATTTTTTAAATTTTTTTTTTAGTCATTTTTATGGCTTAAATAACAAATAAAAATCAGCAGAAAAAGTAAACACGAATAAAAAGTAAAGTAAAGTTATCACGAATATTTGTTCCTGAGTTATGGATGTTTTCTATGTATTTAAGTATTTATATGTATCTATCTATTATATATATCGTCGCCTAGTACCCACAACACAAGCTTAGACCTTACCGTGGGACTAGGTCGATTTGTGTAAGATTCTCCCATAATATTTATTTATTTATTTATTTATTTAAATTTAACTTTTTTTTTTTCTTGCCAAATTAAGGGTTAATGAGAACTCATTGAACAGATTCTAGTACCTCTTTTACCTACCAGTTAACTGTAACTGGCCACTTCACGTCGATAAATCAAATAAATGTCATGTTATTTTCTGTCTGATTATTTCGTCTGCAAAATAAATTTTATTTTGAAATGCCTTACCGCTACACAGAAGATGATTATTTGAACATGGTAACATGTTATCATGATGCAAATTACAATGCGGCGGGAGTTGCAGGGCTTTATCTACAAAGATACAACGTGAATGTGGATCCTCGAACTATTTATGGAGCACTGCGAAGATTGCGTGGTGAAGGAGAATTTATGCCAAGAGGTGACGCTGGTAGGCCTAGGAACCCACCCGGTCTCGAAGTTCGAATTTTGGATTTTTTTGATCGGCATCCCATGTGCAGTACAAGAGACGCAGCAAATGTGTTTGGTGTCAGTGCAATTTACGTGTGGAGATTATTAAGTCGTGAGGGAATGCACCCGTATCATTTCACACGTGTACAAGAACTGCACCCTCAGGATTATGAACCTCGTGTATTGTTTTGCCAGTGGCTTAGGAGAAACGTCAGACGGAACATTCTATGGACCGACGAATGTACATTTACAAGGGTGGGATTGTTTAACCTGCACAATTCACACTTTTGGTCGGAAGTGAATCCCCACTTAACTCGCCCTGATCACTTCCAAACTCGCTTCAGCGTCAATGTGTGGGCAGGGTTACTTGGAGACTGTTTGTTGGGTCCAGTGTTTCTGAATCGCCTAAATGGAAGGACGTACCTACAATTTTTACAAGAAGAGGAAGTACCAGTCGGTCTTCGTATGAGAATGTACTTTCAACACGACGGTGCCCCCGCCCATTATGATCGTAACGTACGAAGGCACTTAACGCAACAATTCCAAGTGCGATGGATAGGCCGCGGTGGGGCTCAAGCAGGTGCAGTGAACTGGCCAGCCCGCTCACCAGATTTGACACCGCTCCATTTCCATATTTGGGGACGAGCCAAAGATTTGGTGTATGGAGATGACGGTCATACGATAAGAACATCAGAAGAATTACGGGCTCGCATTACCAATGCTTTTGAAATCATGAAAAGGGAAAGAGATATCTTGTTGCGTGTGAATAGAAACATCCGAAAGCGAGCATTATTGTGTACTGAAAACCAAGGTCGCCATTTTCAACAATTTTTGTAAAATTTTATTTTAATAAACGTTTTTTTTTGTTCATATTTGCTTTTAAAATTACTTTAACTCAGTTATTAAATACAAGTACCTACTTATTCCTTAATCTGTCAAATGGGTGGATTTTTATTTTCTTGTCGATTTTACCCCGATACGTACTCGTAGCTCACTCGATAAAAATTTTTGGTATGTACTTGTAATATATAAAAAAGGACATGTCCACCTTGTAAAAGAGTCGTATAGCATTCTCGTGCTGTACACGGCATACGTCACTCTTAAATTATGACAAAATTGTCAAGAGCATGTGCTCAAGTTATAAAAATAGGGCCCTAGAATATAAAACTGGATAATTGTATTACTCCCTAGAATATAAAAAAAAGAATAGGGATGCTATTCCCTAGAAGATAAAGAAAGGGATAATTGTAGTACTCCCTAGAATAATAAAAAGGAATATTATTCTTTGCTATAGATAATGGTTATACGGGTATTCATATTATTAATCCATAGTATAAATAGTATAAAAATTAATAACCAAGTCTACCTCATGTATTACTAATCAAATACAGTAATTTAGATGTAATTATACTAATCTGAAACTTCATTGTATAAACTTAACATAAGAAAAATAATGTTATCCTATCCTTTCCCCTTTCCCTAAATGAGTGAAAAGACGAAGAAAAGCGAGCATAAAACACGAAGAAAAGTAATATTGGATCATTTACTGAGTCACTAGTACGCAAACAGCGAACATAGTAACCTGTCTGCAACTTGTAACTAAGTGTAACTATCTGATATAAAACATGAATGAAGCTAAGAAGATGTCTATAAAAGGATATCACAACGCTTGGTAACTGAGAGCATATGGCTAATACCTCACGGATAAAATCATTGGAATGTACTTCAGTTGCTTCGTGTAAGGTCCCATGACTACGAGTTTCACCGATTCAAATAGTGCAGTGAAAGTGTTAAAAAGGACTCAGTAACAAGTGAAAGTGTTTCGTAATGCTCATTATAGAGCCGGGATAGGGCAATAAAAGACAATTAAGGATAATATTAATTTTAATTAATTTTATATAAAAATAATTTTTGTTAAAAATGTATTTTTATACTTACATCTCACATAAGTTAAGGAGGAGTTAAGGAACCCACCACGTTGATACCGAACCCTAACAAAGTTAGTTGCAACATTGTATTAAATACTTACGCTTTCGTTCCAGTTAATTTGCCTAATCCGTTGTTAAGGTCAAAAGGCACACACCAAGGTAATAAACATATGTTTTACGATCGAAACGTGCGATTTCACAGTTTTGCATATCAACCTGGTGACTTTCCTACCACTCCATTGTGCATCCGAATAATATATAAAGCAGACCACGTCCCGATGTGAATCATTCCGGGTCTGCTCTTTCCTCTGTGCAGTTGTCTAAATTAAGTTTTAATAATTCAATTATAGAGTTATAACTAAACTCTGTTGGTTTTAATATCAAATCAATCCCATCACAACGGCAGTTCAGCGTGTCATCTTGGCTCCTCGTGACATCAACCCGTCGCGACGACATTTGTAGCTACTACTATACTTAAGACCTTTTATAAACATTTTGTGAAGTTGCACATCAGTATTCGTCCCTGTATGTAATCGGAGAAAATGCATTATCCGTAATTTGTTATAATATTGTTTATTATTTTTAGTATATTATTATTATTTTGTTTCAGATGTGGTGTTTTGGTCACAATTTAATTTTGTAAGTTGTCACGTTTTTTTTTCGAGGTCTGCGCGGGATTCGTATGGGGACAGTGCTGTTGGATGTATAGAAATAAATAGAACTGGAACTAAATGTACTATGCGTTCTAAAGTGGTACCAGAACACAGATTATCCAATAAATATTATGTTGTGACAGTGAACATAGATAAAGCCCAAGAAACTATCGCAGACACATCATGTGGCTGCACAGCTGGAGATGATAAGTTTTTTTTAAATCTCAGTAGGTACATAAACGCACTGGTGGCTGAACGGTAAGATACTTTGCGGACTTTCAATCGGAAGGTCTCGGGTTCAAATCATACCGACTCGTACAGTCGGTGCCCTCACATAAGTATCCACGCGCGCTACGGAGTTGCATATGTGAGGTGGATACTTATGTGAGGGCACCGATTGTACAGTCACCACTAATAGTATCTGTCACTATGAAAGCCGCAAAAATTTGTGAAAATATCATTTGATATTTACCTTTTGCTTTTCGGAGAAGGAAAACATCACAAGGAAATAGTGCATACATTCGCAAAAAAAAACTAAGCTAATCTGAAAAAATACATATGAACAGTCTCTTACCCGTGTTGGGCCAGTGTGGGGACGTGCTTTAGAGGAGGCCTGTGCCCAGCAGTTGGACGTGCATTGGCATTGCACGCCGCATTGGCGATGGGCATTTTCAAAATTAGGGCACCATTTCCTTTTTTTTTTAATATATGAAGAGAAAATAAAAAAGATCAAATTAATTGAGTAACTTAGAGCCACGTTAACTCCAAACTTTGGCATTGCAAATTGCTCAACAAATATTAGGTGAACAAAAAGTTCATGAAATTAAAGCCATGAAGAAAGGGATTTTTTTTTTAAAAGTGTCCTAAACAAGCTCCAAAAGGATTGACGGAAGGAAATGATAGAATCTGGATTTATCCTTATAAACGGGATTTTTGGAGCTTTTCCCGATGGCATTGGGGATGACTTTGTGATCGAAATAAAAATGTCCAATCTCGGCAAAAATTAAGGAAGTTATGCAAAGAATGGAGTGATTTGCAGTAAATAGGTATATGGGTCAAGTCCAGTTGGAGATGCTAGCAGCTACCAAAAAAAAGTGTGTATTTTGTATTGCAGATCCTAAATTTGAAAGCAATGGCAACTTGAAAAGTATATTATAGACTGTGATGAGGATTATATTGAAAATTTGATGATTGCGGCCGAACGAATCCACCGGCCAACCAACCAACCGGCCTTCTGCGCGGTGCACCGTGGACAAGGGCTCTGCGTACGCTCAATCAAGTCGCTACCCGGATTGAAGTATTCCATTGTTCTGAGAATGAGTTTACTAAGATTACGTTGTTCGTGTTGTGTTATTGTGCGTCTTACATTTAGAAAGTGTCTACTTATATAATTTTATAAGACTTTTACTACACTATCGCATTGGGCAACTGTTATGATAGCTGTATTGTAGTTAAAAAGTATTCCGTTTACGTTGCGACCTACTTTATGCTACCTTTAAACACATTATTCATAAAACTGTATATACCTAACTAGCATACGAGACGCATCAATTGAAGGAATAGTCAACCAACTTACTAACTTGTAACCATTATATATGCCTTAATAAACCAGTATAACTTAAACTCAGTGTCTGCAATCATCTCAGCATAATCAACCTTAACAAGCAGGTGTATAGGCTAACTGGCCCATACATTTTATGGTCTTTCGAACCTCTCCTGGTCCTGCGGCATCAAAAACAGGTATTTAGTGTTTTTTGGCTCTATTTCGATAGTGAATCGGTTCGCTGGGTTCCCACAAGCGGGTTCCACCAGTGAATTGAGAAGGCACATAGATCGAAAATAGGGGTCGGAAGCGCTAGTACTTGTAGACAAGGCATTCGGAGGGAACCTACAGAACTACCTATCGTCGGATAACTACTGAGAAGACTTCCAGCGTTGCCCTCGGTAATTAACTTCAACTTCAACTCGTGTCATCCTAAACTTGAACTTGAACTAAACACACACACATTGTCGGGCTAATCTTAACAGATTTATTCCAACTTTGATCAACCAGTATCGATACTGGGTGCTATGTTGAAATTATCACAAGGGTCTCACAATCTCAGATCAATCATGTCGTGGGTCTTGCAGGATGTTGTCAATTATTATCGGTCTGACAACACCATTTCAGACGCTCTTGCACCAAGAGATTTCAAGAGTCTGTTCAATCCAGAAGCAGATTTCTTGAATCTGTTGGTGACTGCTTTCCAATATCGGGGGATTTGATCCCAAAATAGTGATGAAGCAGATGGTTGTCAACAGAACTGCTTACTTGAACAACAACACAGAAGAGCTCAAGTGGGATCTGAGCAATGTTGCTAAAGATTTTGAGTGGGACCCCAACTCAAGAGCAGAGAATCTCTTCTCCTCTCATGGTCCTATGGTCAAAGATCTAGAGTTTTTGATTATGATATTTCTGATGAGGAATAACCATTTTGATAAAATCAATTTAAAGTCCATCAGTGGGCTAAATGCCATCTTGGCTATGCTCAAAGTGAAGTATGACATTGATGACTCAGTGAGGGATTCCAAGACATCAATTGGTGCCAAAGTGATCACTCTCCCAAGAATTGCAGCACTTCTTCCTGCAGTTGCTGCTAAATTGTTCCACCTGAAGGTGGCCAAAGAGACAGTGCCTTATCTAAGTATACCTGGAGTCATGACATTCTTGAATAGTACTGACGGACAGGTGCCTTTCACTGATGAGACTAGGAAGGAGAATGAGGGGGCTTTATCACATGCAATTTGCTGCTCTCTTCTCCCATCTCTGTTGCTGACCCCTACTGCCAAAGAAAACAATATACATGCGTTGTGCCTTTATGTTGCAGTCAGACTAGATGACATACTTCACAAGAAGAAGTCTGATTTCACAACCTTGGACTCCATCCTGACTTACTACAGAGTTGCTTATGAGTCAGTAGCTACTCCAGGTGCTAGCAGAATAACAGCTTTGAGATACATGGGGCTGGTTGCAAACTCCTCAAAGAATTACACTCCTGGGGTCATGTCTGTCAATGCAGCTTGCCTCAATGAGCTGAGCAACATGAGAACAGATGATCCCCACCATGCCACCATGATGGTGTGGGCAACCAGTGGGCCTGCTGGAGGCCTCTAGATGTAATGCTTTATTTTTTTAAAAGTTGGGTTGACTTTTAGAAATTAACAAAACCAATAAACACAACCCATAACAAAACCCTAACCAACAGACCAACTAACTTTAACTCAACTCATAACAAAACCCTAACCAACAGACCAACTAACTTTAACTCAACTCAAGCTAACTTCAACTACAACTTAACTTCGTCTCGAACTCAACTCAAGCTAACTTCAACTACCTACAACTTAACTTAGTGTCAAACAAAACTCAAGCTAATCTCAACTATCACTCAATAAATGGCATTTTAACATACGACGTATGGAAACAAAATGGTCTTGCCGGAAGAACAGCGTTGACTTTTGGGTCGACATTATGCTGAGGCGAGACCATTTCGTGGTAATTTTTTGTATATTTGTCTCTCTTATCTGTAATTGTATTTTAAATTTGCCACGAATACATGATTTGTATATAAAAGGGCAATAAAGTGTTAAAGTGACATCAAAGTGCGCGAAGTAAGGAAAAAACATTGAAAGTGCTACAATAATAGTTTTAACTTTTATTCACCTGTATTAGTGTAACGTACTAACACGTGTAACAGTTTAATGTATGTTAGTTATAAAAATTAACTTTTGTAATCCGCACCCTACAAGTAAAATTATCTTTCAATATCATGACAAAAATACTGGCGAAATCTCAAACGTCCAATCAAACACCCTTATAAACAACTGTTCAATGCTCCAGGGGTCAGTTTTGGGGTGTATCCTGTTTTTGGTATACATAAACGATTTGCCCAAAATTACAAAACACACTTGCATTTTATTTGCAGACGACGTGTCTCTCTTGTTCAGGTGTCCAAAAAACCATAATTTTGACAGTGATATTAAGGAAACATTGTCCGATATTACGAATTGGTTAAATGAGCATAATCTTGAACTTAATATGAGCAAAACTAAATTGATACAATTTCACCCGTACCAAAAGGAACACTTAGATTTATCGGCAACGTCAGGAGAACTTGGAATCGAAGAGGTTAACACGTTTAAATTATTAGGAATTAACATAGACACTAACTTAAATTGGAAAAAACATATCGAAGAGGTAAATAATAAACTTTCACGATTTTTATTTGCGTTAGGTGTGTTGAAAAGAAACACAAACATTGAATGTGCACTTTCGGCATATTACGCATATGCATATGCATGGTTGCGGTACGGAATAATCTTGTGGGGAAACAGCACAGATGCCGAAGATTTATTTATAGCTCAAAAAAAATGTGTACGCGTACTTTTACAGATTTAAAACTACTTACCTTGCCGTGTATCTACATACTTGAGGCTGGATTATTTGTAAGGAAACACATATCTGGTTGTAACACTTTATAGTATCCAATTAAGTTTATGGAGTTAGTTTTGTAACCTCAAATCGACAAGTATAACACTAACTTTGGATGTTTAGTAAAACACTGAATTCAAGTATTTCATACGGCAATCTGAAGTAAAACAATAAAATATAAACCTAAGATAATATCTAATTGCTAAGACCATGTCCTAACTTAAAATTTTGAATAGAAATTAATGTTTTAACTCACTGTTATAAGGAAGAATCCGACATTGTTTTGTAGCTACAATATTATTTATTTATTTATTATTATTATTTATTTATTACACATATATTTACACAGCATTACAGTCTTATAAACTAATACACTGTGAAAGTACTTATTGTACAAAAAAGAAAGAAAAAACAAAACAAAAAAATAAAAAAGAAAAGACTTAGGTCTAACATGAATAAACACTGGACTGCCTTGCATCCATCGCCTCGCAAAAACTCAAGCATTCCCGACACACAGCCGCCCATCGCCAATATGCCTCTTCAGGGCCAAATCTCACTCATTTAATAATAAATTTACATCCCTGACGTTTATACTTATGTTCTGGCACTAGTGATAAATGCATACATCCATAATTAAACTAAGAATAAACTTTTCAATCTCACAATAATCAAGCATTCAACTTGTTGACAAAAGAACTGTCAGTTTGCCGGAGTCTTGCCATAGATAAGGTAGACACCTAATAGTGACACGGAGAAAAAGGTCGTTCACACTTACTTCGTTTCAGGTCTAAGATGGATGGTGATTATTGTTATGTCTTCAAACCTTCAAATGGTCATTCATTATTAAAATACTAGATTTAAAAAGAAATAGTTTTATTTGGAAAAGTAAATTCTACATTACTACAATTTGAGATATAGATTTGGTTGATTGTAAAGGTTTGAGTGTGTGAGGTCTTTTATGGCGCGTTGTCTTTATGGAAGGCGATTTCGTCGATTCATTCATTCGTGTTCCGGTACCGCTGTCACACAGACGTTGGATAGGGGAATTTAGATACAAAATGGTAGGCCTCATGGCACGTGGCATTTTATTCGTGGTGGATCTCAAAGACTGGTTAATATTAGAGTTTGTGTCTTTTCAGCGTCAACAAGGACGTCCAGGTGATTGAGATGAAAATGAAACTTTAAAGGGGATAAAACCCCAATCCTTTTATACAGTTTATATGGTAAGTTGTCGTGGACGCCATTATGAGGCGACTGCAAGTTCAAAACGTGGTTTGGTTCTTTGCAATGGCTGTTACTGGGTGTTTGTATTTTCAGGTCCACAAAGAGTATCCCAGTCACCCGGACAAGAGCTAGTAAGAGGATAGGAATGTCCCGGGTGATATTTGAACTACTAACCCCAGACTAAACCCTGGTAAGTTACTTGTTTAATATGTTGATGATAAAGACTGTGATGATGAAAGGTCCTAGATAATTATGAAAACGAATAAGATACTAATTAGGATATTCTCTTTGTCCACAGAGGTTTTTAGTTTTTATTTTTTATAATGAGGTTTTAGTTGAGGTATGAGTCTCTAAGCGGCCTACTCGTCGGGTGACTTCTCGTTCCTAGTTGGCATCTGCCCTAGAAGAATATTTGAGTATCCCCGCTGGTGAAATTCTGGTGATGTACACTTTCCATATTTCTAGTGCCCACTAAAACTTATACCTAAAGTGGTTGATCGAGTGATATAAACTTGCTTAATGATACAGTGAACCATATTAGTAGACTTTCTGGTTATTCTTTGTGAACTAAATAAATTGTTTGTAAGGCCGAGTGCCATCATTTCCATGTAAGCTACCAGCTACATGAGGAGACCGTGGGCGTGTGGTACCTAGAACTTAAGTGACTATTATTACAAACCAACTCAACTTGAACTGGTTCCGATAAAACTGAGGAACATATTTTGTAACCTAACCAGTTAACCCTAGGGAGGGATTATAAAATAATAATTATATGACTGAAACTTGAATCTGTTGTTTTGTTTGAACATGTCCATATCGGATTTAGCAGTGAGGCGTCCTTAATTTAAATGTCGCTGCTAGATTACACATACCTTGCATAGTGGCCTGATTCCCATTTGACCCTGAGGTAATTTATTTTATTTTATTTATGCTCTCAACATTTAGTTAGAACTTTGTCACTTTAAAAATTAATAGGATATTTTTGGGCATTCTGCACCTCTTCCAGGTAACTTCATTTTCTAAATTTATTTTCTCTTTTTCTCTTAATAGCCCAAGTTGAGGTTGTTACATGGTTTTCACTATGTTAAAAGCGCGCGTCGAAATAACCAATTAGCTCTTCCAGAACCTACATTAAATTTATATAAAAACGGACCCTATTATCAATCCATAACAATATATAATAAAATCCCTGATTCAATAAAAAAAGCTGAAACCTTCAATATTTTTCGCAACAAATTAAAGTCTTGGCTACTTAATAAATCATTTTACTCTTTTCAAGAATTTATGGCACATGATGTGAGATAATCATAATTCATAAATTTCTAATTTATTAAAATAAAATAAATTTTACTGACATTATTATTAATTCTCATTATATTTTTGACATACAATGTACCTACCTATATTTTATATATTTTGTCTAAAATCATTAATTTAATCAATATTGTAAAATGGATTATCTTAAAATTGGTTTAACCTAGACATTAAGCGAATTAGTACTAACATTAAGATATTTCTAGGTGTATTTATATATATGACAAAGATGTAAACAGACTTGCTCCGGCTTGATGGCAGCACGGGGCTAACGGCACGGTCTTTTTCCGAAGGTATGTTCACATCGAGGTTCATTTGGATGAAATTCGCACGGGGCGATTAAATGACAACGCGTCGTAACAGCTGATAATCGGTTTTAATTAGTTACAATGATTTAACTTCAAAATAACACGTGATCGCTCTGATTTAAACGGATACAAAGAAATAACAAGGAAACGTGGTGATCCCAGAGATGACGTCACGCACACAACGGCTCTGCTCAACCGTCTCAACCGTAATGGCCGCTCGTCCGACCTACTCCCGCCCTTCCTAACCAGTAGCTGTCAAGTTGGAAGGCCCGTAACGCCATCTCTGATTTCACCAAGGTATTACCTGACGTTTCTTTACTCGCAATCGAAACTAATCAATTACTCAACGTAATAGTGTGCTAGCACGCCTCTAGGTGGTGCCACTAGTTATACCATGCCCTCCGATAGATGGCATCTCTCCGACATATATATAAGTAGATATTAAGAAAATTGCTATACCCTACACAGGGTCCATGTGGTTCCAATATATTGTTAACAGCTGTTGTACCATGGATTGCAATAAATAAATGAAATGAAAAAATTATCTTTCAGTTTAACATCGGATAATTTCACTCTAACGAGGGAGGAGTTAAGTATTCAGATTTCAAAGGATATATATCATATTTTTATTACATTGTCCAGACAGATTGAGTAACTTTCGATTTCTTAAGCATAACTAATTAGGCGAGAAGCCAAGTACGTGATTCTTACAATGTTGCAGCTCTATTTTACGACCGACCCTTATCTAGTTTTGTCACACATCATTTCACTTTTTAGATAATCCTACTCTTCAGAGCTGATAGGAAAATCGTATATAAACCCATGAGCATCCTCAGGAACTCATTCTGTCCTCTGACTCTGAATGCGGTAAATAAGCTTTAACTGTAAACTGTTAAAATTAAAATAAAGTAATATAATCGAAGTGAGCATTTCTTATTGAAGACTCCAAGCTACGAATAATTCGCGACACCGAAGAAGTAGACCTCCCCCTCGGTCGAATCCATCACTAGGTATTGTAATGTCATACTGACGGCATTAGAAACAATCAATAATATAATAAATGACAACTATTATTAACCTATTTTCATTATCTCCAGAGGCCGAAATGGAATGGAGCACGTGGGCTATATTTCGAAACGTAGAGATAAAAGTCTTAAATATATTCAGTGCTCAAAGGTTATCTGAAAGAGATCACTTTTCAGTATAGAACCGCCTATAATGCATCGATATATGTGAATACTTAAGTCAATAAATGAGAAGTCCCTATGACAGCTCATAGTGTTACCAAAATTCCATGATTTATTATCGCTCTGTATCATATTAAATTCATGTTGGCTTTGGAACGCATCCCGGGTCACGTGACTGACGCTTCCAACTTCGAGATTCGTAACGAACTTGTAAGAAAAGTGAATAGACATGTTTCTCAAATAAGTGTTTTATTAATTGTTACCAACACGATACATGGCGCAGCCAAGTGCAACAGTGATGTCTATGTTCAACCTACCTGAGAAATTAAATGTGGCAGGAAATCTCTCTGGGAATTGTAAGTCATTTGAGAAAACCTCAAAAATATACCTAGTGGCGTCAGGCTTGGAAAAGAGTTAAGGTCCGAGACAGGTGGCAATATTGCTCAATGTAATCGGTGAAGATGGGATGAAAATATTCAACAATTTTTCGTTGTCAGAAGACGACAAAGGCAAGATTGAAAATGTCCTCGACAAATTTAGAGAATATTGTGAGCCAAAGCAGAATGTTTTACACTCAAGCTTTGTCTTCTATAATAGGAAACAGGAAGAAGGCGAACAGTCTGATAATTTTTCAACAGATGTGAAGAGGTTAGTGAAAAGCTGCCAATTTCAAGCGGAAGATGAGGCCGTCCGTGATAGATTGGTGTTAGGTACAAATGATTTGCACACCCAAAAGAAGATCGTCATAGAAGGCGATGCAGATTTGGATGCCGTCGGCAAGTTCTAAGTGAACAAGCGGCTGACGGCCCACAACCGTCGTCTCCTGTACAAGGCTCGGGAGCTTAAGGAGCAGTACTCTTGGCGGTATGTCTGGACGAGGGACGGCAAAATCTTTGCACGACAGTGGGCGGGCACGGATTCACCACGACACCGTTTACGCACTGAACTAGATTTAAATCGTGCTTTTGGCTGACTATAGATTTGTTCACAAAGTTATGGTAACGTCAATTGCCCTATGTTTTTCACTGGCACTGTTGTCGCTGTTCATTTTATGCACGCATCATTACATTACACAATCATTAAACATAACGCTACACTCAAACGATTCACACACTCCTTACGCTCTCTATGTTAATCTTAACACAAACTTTATAATTTACATATTTACGCAGTCTTACTTATTTTATACAATGTCACGCCGTACTAAATAACCTCAATCTCGCATCGCTAATGTCTAGTTCGCTTGGGTTTTTTTACATAAAGCCGGTGTTTCCTGGCTACCCGCTTATCGTTGCTTGCAATAATAGTGAATCGTAATCAACTAAGAATCGGTTTGTTCAATGCGGGCTCACTGGGCACTAACCATGACAATTTCATAGCTACCTGCACTCGACTAGATATGGATGTGTTGTGTATTAACGAAACTTGGCTACGCGGTCAGGGCGATGAGGGTCGGGCCCCTGTACTGCCGGGGTGCAGGCTTCGTCACACCCCGCGCCCCCCGGGCTCTCGTAAACGAGGATGTACTGCACGTAACTAGCCCCACCCCGTTGATCCCAAACATAGGGCGGTAAAACAAATGTGGACACAGCTGACAGCTCAAGGGAAAAAAATAGTAGTCGGTAAAGCGTATCGCCCACCTTGGCAGAACGTTGATACATTTTTTGACGCATTATCAGAAACAATTAGCTCAATCCCTAGTTATATCATTTAATACTGCTGGGTGATTTTAATATTAATTTATTTTCGGTCAATGACAACAAAACAACAAAGTTTAATAATTTTATAAATTGTTTTAATTTAGCACAAATTGTTAAAAATTCATACTGAGCATGTTGGGACACTTTTTGGGTACTGTATTGTAATGTGCGAATTCACTATAAAGCGTGACAAAATTAAGCCCTACACTATCTTGCACAGACCAATTGGCAGCGTTAATATTTCACTATTTGACATTGATATGCGCAGTGTGAGGGGGGATCTGATGTCTGCGTTACCTAACGTTAATGATATGGTGGAAGCGCTGAGCCGCCACATAGTCTTCGTATTTAACTTGCATGCACCCATGAGAACGTCTATAGTAAGAGGCCCTTCATATCCTTGGATCACTGACACAGTGAAACTTATGATGCGTATGCGCGATCAGGCTGCCGCCGAGTATCATAAAACGGGTTCTGAGAGTAAAAGGCTTTATTATAAGCACCTATAAACATATACAGGTATTTAAAATAAAGGTATAAAGGTATTTACAACGAAAAATCGGCTTACTTTAAACATAACATAAATAATAAATTAACGGAACCTAAAGCTCTTTGGAAAAAATTTTAATCTAATATTCTGCCTTATAAAAATACACAACTGGCTTCCACTTTCAACGAACCCGACATCATAAATAGCCACTTTTTGGGTTTGCCTACTGCAACACAAGTATCCATTTCACAGTTAACCTACTTTGAGTTCCACAGGTACAATGAATCTGTGTTTCATATAGAACCAGTTAGTCCCCAAAATCTTCTAAAAATAGTCTCAAAATTAAAATCAAATGCAGAAGGACATGACCTAATTAATTTAAAAATGCTACTCATGACATTCCCATATACTTTGGATTTACTAACAAATGTGATAAACACTTCTATTTTGACCTCCACTTTTCCAGACGCCTGTAAAGTGGCCATAGTGCGCCCACTACCTAAGATATCTAACCCATCGGAATTGAAGGATCTGCGGCCTATCAGTATTTTGCCATGTACATATGTCCAAGATTTTAGAGAAAATTGTATGCATACGACTAAATAACTACATTGAAAGCAATGACATCTTGCCAGATCTACAATCAGGTTTTAGGAAGGGCCGCAGTACGGTGAATGCCCTGCTTTATGTTACGGATAATATACTTTACTCCCAAGATAGAGGCATGTGTTCCTTCCACACACATTGTCGGGCTAATCTTAACAGATTCTATCCTACATTAATCAATCAGTGACAACACTGGGTGCTAAATTGAAAAGTGTTATAGCTATAAGTATGTACGCATAGACTAAGTACCTAGCACCGCTGGCTGTGACCAGCGGCCAACCGGTTAGTCGAATACAGGACGTTAGTAAGCGAGCACGTTTGTTTGTCTTCCCGCTCCCCTAACCTCCAAACGAACACTGGCGACGACTAGGCGCTCACCGCGTGTGCAAAAATGTTAGAGATGGCTCAACTATCCATCGGGTCCCTTACCTCGTTCAACCATGAAGTACAAGAGTGGGCGACATACAAAGATCGACTCGAGCAGTGGTTTTTAGCTAATAGTTTGGACGAAACGGTAGATAAATCGAAAGTTAAGCGTCGCGCGGTTTTATTAAGTAGTCTATGTGAAAACACTTACAAGTTGGTGCGTGATTTAGCCCTTCCTAGTGATGTTACAACTCTAAACTACGATGCCGTTGTAAAACTCCTGAACGACCATCTAGAAACGGTTAAGTGCGGCTTTGCAGAGAGGTTTAAATTTCATTCCGCGACTCAACAGGCCAACGAAAGTCTACCCGAGTGGGCGGCTCGAGTCCGGCGGCTCGCCGCACACTGTGACTTTTCTACAACCGTCTTGAACGAAACTCTTCGTGATCGTTTTGTTCTGGGTATGCAGCAAGGCCCAGAGCGGGACAAACTGTTCACTAAGTCATTGAAGGATCTTTCGCTCAACAAAGCCTTGGAGCTGGCAGAAGCTATACGGTGTGCTCGGCAGGGTGCATCCCAAGCAGTAGCGGGCGAAGGGGTGAATACTACTCTGCAGGGGCAGACCGTGCTGCCGGTACTTAAACTACAAGCGTCATCGTCAGGGCGCGCGCCGGGGCCAGCTCAGCGCGATAACGTGTGCCCGGCATGCGGGTACAAAGGTCACGGTGCGAGTACTTGTAAATTCACGAAATACAGGTGCAAAACGTGCGGTCAGCGTGGACATTTGCGTAGAATGTGTCAAAAAAGTGGTTCGAAACTCAACTTTGTCGAGTGTTGCGAAGATGACGAGGAGGTAGGTGATGACGGTAAGCGAATTTTATCTAATATCAGATCCCTACAAGGTGAGCCTATGTATGAAACGGTGCTTGTGAATGGAGTCAAATTACGATTTGAAATGGATACTGGCGCGGCAGTTACTGTTTTGTCGGAACACACTTACAAAAAGTACTTCAGTGATGTACCGCTTCAATCGGGTAACTCCAATTTAACCGCTTATAACGGAAGTCCTATCGAGACTGTGGGCACGGTGCCCTTACCCTTTACTTATAACGATAGAACAGCCAATATTAAAGTACACGTCGTATGTGACCGTGGAGCACCCCTTCTAGGTCGTGATTTTTTTTCGCGATTCGGACTCCGCATATCGTCTGTTAACTCTCACAACTCCTCAAGCACACACTCGGTCTTAGATGAATTAACCGCGAAATACCCTAATCTTTTTTCTGAAGAGTTAGGTTGTTGTAAAGGCGTGACTGTCCCTCTTAACCTAAAACCGGACTCGAAACCGATATTTTGTAAAGCCCGACCGTTACCTTTTGCTCTCCGTGACATGGTAGAAAGCGAAATAGACCGACTAGTTAGCCTTGGCATATTGGTACCAGTAAACTACTCTGAATACGCGAGCCCCATAGTACCTGTACTTAAGCGGGATGGCAAAATAAGGATCTGTGCAGATTACTCGGTTTCTCTTAATAAACAGCTAGAAGTTGAAAAATACCCCTTGCCTCGGATTGAAGAACTGTTTGCAAAACTGCACGGCGGTCAACAGTTTTCGAAGCTGGATTTATCCCGCGCCTATAATCAGTTAGTGCTTAGCGATGAGTCACAGATTCTAACATGCATAAACACGCATAAAGGTTTGTATAAGTACACACGCCTTGTTTTCGGTTTGTCTAGTTCAGCCGCCATTTTTCAACGCACAATCGAAAGTCTGTTGTCAGGAATACCGGGGGTCCTGTTATTCCAGGATGACATTCTAGTCACGGGAATAAACCGTGACCAGCATTTACACAGGCTACAAGAGGTCTGTAAACGCTTGCAGGACGCGGGCCTAGTGCTTCAGACAGGTAAATGTTCCCTATTTCAAGACTCCGTTACCTATTTAGGATTTATTATCGATCGTAACGGACTCCATAAATCGCCAGACAAAATATGTTCTATTCTAGACGCTAAAACTCCTTCTAACGTAACAGAACTTAAGTCCTTTCTTGGCCTAGTAAATTATTATAGGTCATTTGTCAAAAATGCCGCTTCCATTTTGCAACCATTACATACCTTGTTACAAAAAAACACTCCTTGGTCATGGGAGGCAAAACACGAGTCGGCTGTAGTTAATATTAAAAATGTATTGGCATCCGATGAAGTTTTAGCACACTTCAACCCAGATGCAGATTTATACCTAACTGTCGATGCGTCACCTACTGGATTGGGAGCGATATTATCTCAAAAAGTAAACGGTTCGCCTGAAAGACCGATATCGTACGCGTCTCGTTCCCTCACCTCAGCGGAGAAATCGTACAGTCAAATACAGAAGGAAGCCACGGCAATTATTTACGGTGTTCGCAAGTACCATCAGTACTTGTATGGTCGTTCTACGCCTTTTGTATTGAGAACTGATCACAAGCCCCTTCTATCAATATTTAATCCGAATAAAGGTATACCGGAAGTCACGGCTAATAGACTACAACGCTATGCTATATTCCTAGCATCGTATAACTTTAAAATAGAATACGTAAGCAGTGCTCACAATACGGCTGACTTTTTGAGTCGTGCCACAGCCAGTGCCACCAAACTACCCACTAATTACGATGACGAATTATTGGACAAAGCTACGTATATTAACTTCGTATACGACGGTACTCGGTTCTTAAGCCTAAATGATATTAAAGACTGCACTAAATCCGACCCGCTATTATCAGCCGTAATGAACAATGTCTTAAAAGGATGGCCACAAAAAAACTGCGATAAGCGTATAAGTCCATATTACAGCTGTAGGCATGAACTGTCGCTAGAAAACTCATGCTTAGTACGTGGACATAAGATTGTAATTCCAATGGACTGTCGTAAACAAATAATCACAGAATTGCATAAGGGTCATTTAGGTAGCACTAAGATGAAGTTAGAAGCGCGCGACCGGTTTTGGTGGCCAGGCATGTCAGCCGATATTGAATGTTTTGTTGCTAGCTGCAGCGTTTGCGCAGGGTTGAGACCGTCTCCCGCCCGAGCTCCTCTCGCTTGCTGGGAGTATCCCCCTCAAGCCTGGTACCGCGTTCATATTGATATGCTGGGGCCTTTAAATAGCAAACTATATTTAATTATCGTAGATGCCTACTCTAAATGGGTAGAATGTTATGACGTTTCAACGGGTTCCAGTACCCAAGTTGTGATTGAGAAGTTGTGCGACGTTATGGCTAGATTTGGTTTAATACACACAATATGTTCAGACAACGCAACTTCTTTTGTTTCTTCCCAATTTAAGGAGTTTTGTAACCTTAATGGTATAAATCACGTAACTTCGCCGGCGTACAACCCTATTAGTAATGGGCAAGCCGAATCTTACGTAAAAATCGTCAAAAAAGCGATCAAAGGTATTATTATGTCCGGTTGTAACACGAGAGATTTACCTTGTAAAATTAATGAATTTTTATTCAATTATAGAAACTCCATTCACAGCACTACAGGAAAATCACCCGCCGAAATCTTGTTCGGAACTAAACTGCGAAGCAGATTAGACTTATTAACTACTAAGCAACCACCTGTTGACGCAACACTCGACGAAGTTGTTAAACGAAAACAGTGCTCACAGGCTACTAACTATGGGGGAAATCGTGCAGTGAAATTTTTAGATAAGGAGATAGTTCTAGTAAAAATTTATAAGGCTCAGAAAGTGAGCTGGGTGAAAGGTGTAATAAAAAAAAAACTCGGTGCGACTGTATATTTGGTTGGTTTACTAGACTGCAATGATATATTAAAAAAACATACAAATCAATTGTTAAAATATAAAGGGGAGAACGTTCACAATAGGCCCCTAAGGGAGAGTGGTAGTGGTAGTATTGATCAACCCTTACCCTGCGAAAATAGGATGCCGGCCGTTGTCTTGTCACCGATGTCTACACGCTCCGGTCAGCAACTGCAGGCTGAATTAACCTCGTCAGCGGATACGATGACAACCTCCGACCTAGCCACTTCCGACAATTGGGTTGACCGCGAGGCGGGCTCGAGCTCAGGCACTACCAGCGCGGCGAGTCAGGACCCTGCCCCGCCCCAGGACACGGCGGCCCCGCAGGTCCAGAATAACCAACCATCTCAAGGTCTACCTGACCAACCACCTCTTGAGCCAACCAAACGACCCCGTAACGTTGTTAATTATAAGCAATTTTATTAGACTAAGGGTGGAGGGATGTTATAGCTATAAGTATGTACGCATAGACTAAGTACCTAGCACCGCTGGCTGTGACCAGCGGCCAACCGGTTAGTCGAATACAGGACGTTAGTAAGCGAGCACGTTTGTTTGTCTTCCCGCTCCCCTAACCTCCAAACGAACACAAAACGGAAACAAGGCTCTCACAACTTGCAATTAGTCATGTCGTGGGATCTCCAAGATGTGGTCAATTATTACAGAGCAGACAGCACTATTGCTGATGCTCTATCCACTAGAGACTTCAAAGAACTGCTAAACCCTGAAGCAGATTTCTTAAACCTCCTGGTGGCAGCTTTTCAGTACCAGGGCTTCGATCCTAGGATCGTAATGAAGCAGATGGTTGCCAACCGGGCTGCTTATTTGGCAACAAATACACAGGAGATCAAATGGGATTTGAGCAAGGTGGGTGATGACTTCCGCTGGACAGATTCTGCAGACCCAGCACATGTTTTCTCCTCACAAGGGCCAATGGTCAAGGACCTGGAGTTCCTTATCATGATTTTCTTGATGAGGAACAATCATTTTGAAAAAATTAAGCTGAAGTCGGTTAGTGGATTGGATGCGATCCTGGCCATGCTTAAGTTAAAATACGACATAGATGACTCTGTCAGGGAGTCAAGAATAGCGATAGGTGCTAAGGTAGTCACGCTACCCAGAATTGCTGCACTCCTACCAGCTGTGGCAGCAAAACTGTTCCATCTCAAGGTGGCAAAAGAGACGGTCCCTTACTTGAGCATCCCAGGTGTTCAACAGTACTTGAATGGTTCAGGAGGAGCTGCCTCAGTCAGTGAGGACGTGAGGAGAGAGAATGAAAAGAGCCTGTCACATGCAATCTGTTGCTCACTTCTCCCCTCATTACTGCTGACCCCAACGACTAAAGACAACAACATACATGCATAAACATAATTATTAAACGGGTCTAACGCGAATTAACTTGTTTACCTTATTTACCGACGTTTCGACACAGGTTTCACTGGTCATGGTCGCGGCTGACTGAAACGTCGGTAAATAAGGTAAACAAGTTAATTCGCGTTAGACCCGTTTAATAATTATGTTTAAATATGTGTTCAAATCGCGAAAGTTTTAAATGTTATAACATACATGCACTTTGCTTGTATGTTGCGGTGAAGCTGGACGATATTCTCCACACGAAAAAGTCAGATTTTACCGCTCTGGAATCCATCATGACATATTACAGGGCAGCATACGAATCGGTGGCCACCCCAGGAGCCAGCAGGATCACTGCCTTGAGGTACATGGGGTTGGTTGCAACCGGTTCTAGAAACTACACCTCTGGCGTGATGTCAGTCAATGCGGTGTGCCTTAGCGAACTTGGCAATATGAGGATTAATGACCCTCATCATGCCACCCTAATTAGTTGGGCTAACAGTGGCCCTTCAGGTGGCATCTAGATGAGATGCCTTCATTCCAAAAGATGGGTTTGCTTTTGGAATGTGACTACATTTTAGTACAAAACCCATTTCTTATCTACTTACTTACTGCATGAGTATTAAATTTTAATAATGATCCTTGACATAATGTATCAACTAGCTACTTCTTTTGACAAAACTAAATATCTAATGTGAAAATGAAATCAAAGTTTCTTAATTAAGTATTATTATTATTACCTATGAATGCTATCTGCCTTTAATATTATGTTATGACAGATAAACAATTGTAAATATTGTAAATGCTTTGTATACTTGTATTTGCATGTATAATATATACCTACTTAACGCAAATAAATTATCTGAATCTGAATCTGAATCTGAATATCCCTCCTCCTTGCTCCTTGTATTGCTTGATTTTTCCAGAGCATTTGACTGTATATATATTGATCTGCTACTGTCAAAATTGAGTTATTATGGTTTTGGTAAGTGCTCTGCGATGATTCCGTAGTTATCTTTGTGAGCGGCACCAGTATGTGAAGCTGTGGGCAAATGACGGATCAACTAGTGTTTCTGAAAAACTGTCGCTAACCAGAGGTGTTCCGCAGGGATCAATACTCGGCCCAATCCTTTTCATTATATTTATACCGCGGACATCGGAACTCCAGTAGACACTGCAAATATCATATATATGCAGATGACACTCAGTTATATATTTCCTGTAAACATTCTGAAATTGACAGCGCTATACAAAAACTTAATACCGACTTAGCAAATATAGCATCATCTTCTCTTTCGCTGTATAAAATCTCTATTTTACCGATTCTGAAATTGGTCAGGTTTATAACGGACCTTATAAACTCATCGCTGTCCATTACGGAACGCGAAGACGGCATTGGCACATTATATACATATCTAAAAATAAACAATGGGGATTTAACTCTCGGCTGGGAAGAGTTATTCGAGAAAAGCCCTATAAGTGCGCTTCCATTAACTGTTTGGGTTTTACAAGATATTCTCACTGAAGAAATTATTAAAACTTGTCGGTGCGCAGAACATTCGTGTGGAATGGATAGCCTCAACGGAGACGACATACGAAACTGATTGTACCGAAATTGGAAATATAATATTTCGGGCACAAAGCTCAACACTTGACAATGAACACGAAGGACTGGTGGATGCAACTCGTGAGACCTATACAAACTACATACGTAAACGATCATGAAATGGAAATAAAGTACCAGCCAAAAACGGGCAAGGTTTATTCGGAAGCCAGAAAAGTGCAGATTGTTCCATGGAGCTCGGAAAAAAGGGCAACGTTTACGGTCGAAATGCAAATATTATTTTATTTTTATGCAAAGACGATGCTTTCTCAGAATCCAAAGCTATGGAAGTACTTACAGGATCACCTGAACGGATCGACTTCATTTGCAGCAAGCAGTACGGGGAAAAGATCAAAAACTACATCCATATTGCCCGAATTTTGTTTGCGTTTAATTCGTGTAAATAAAACGGACCCTACTTCAATATTGACCGAATCTGTAATTTGTATATAGCCTCATAGTTATGACGATATAAAGTGACTTGGCTAGGATTAATAAGTAGGAGTAATAAATCGTATGGTAGGATAGAGTAGTAGAGACGAGTTTAATTGTTATCTAGGCTAGTTTTGCCATAGTGTTTGTTTCACTTAATACATATAACTCTATTTCACGTACACCTGTAATTCTAGAGTTACTTAACCGTGCTGAAAAGAGACGGTTTCTTGTCGGTTCTTCTCTCAGCGGTCCAAACCTTCCGAACCGCTTCTGATTCAGAAGTTCTGAAATTGGTCAGGTTTATAACGGACCTTATAACCACACATCCCATGGGCCCAAAGGGAACATAACGCACAAAACGATCAAGCTAGAAATTCCGAAGGGGGAAATCTAATACATCGGCAACAAAGCGCAACACATAATTAAACTAACACCAGAATGGTGGAAACAAACCCGGAAGCCGATGAAATTATATCTAGTGATGAGCGGATCGGACCAATGGAGTCTGAACACATACAACTAAACACTGATGTCCAATCAAGAGCAATTCCTGGGGGATACGCTTTCGCAAGACGAAATCAACACTATCACAATTACCAACTTATACATGTGGAATACCTACTTACACTTATCAAACACTTCACACTTACTTAACTTATACTTATATATGTGGAATGCAGCATCGAGACAAACGGTATACACCCACTTGCCAGAATTTCATTTGCCATAATTTTATTTGCCATAATAGTCAACAGGCATAATATTGTTTCCCCTTATTACATATGCAATACTTATTGTTTACTATATTAGTCATGTGCCAGAAACTTTGTTTCCCATAAAATCAATATCAATAATATCATTTGTCATCATCATTGTAAGCCATAATGATCACTAGGCATAATATCATTTGCCATCCAAATTGCTTCCCAGAAAGTAGTTTAGGTTAGTTAGATTTGTAAAATTTCAATATAATAATATATAGGTACGACGGCGAGCGAAGCGAGGAGGAGTGTTAGGTTGAACCGTGACCATACAGCGCGCGAGCCGAGCGAGCGAAGCGAGCGTGCCACGGCAGCGGCCGGCGAAGCGCCAGAACCGACTTCCATTATAATATAAAATTCTATTTAATAACATATAATACAAAATTATGATAAGTCAGAAAACTTCCCTACCTATTCAACTCTAAGGCAGGTCAGTTTAGGTACGACGACGAGCGAAGCGAGGAGGAGTGTTAGGTTGAACCGTGACCTTACAGTGCGTGAGCCGAGCGAGCGAAGCGAGCGTGCCGCGGTAGCGGCCAGCGAAGCGCCAGAACCGACTTCCAATATAATATAAAATTCTATTTCATAATATATCATAAAAATTTATGATAAGTCAGAAAACTTCCCTACCTATTTAACTCTAAGGCAGGTCAGTTTAGGTACGACGACGAGCGAAGCGAGGAGGAGTGTTAGGTTGAACCGTGAACTTACAGTGCGTGAGCCGAGCGAGCGAAGCGAGCGTGCCGCGGTAGCATCCAGCGAAGCGCCAGAACCGACTTCCAATATAATATAAAATTCTATTTCATAATATATAATACAAATTTATGATAAGTCAGAAAACTTCCCTACCTATTCAACTCTAAGGCAGGTCAGTTTAGGTACGACGACGAGCGAAGCGAGGAGGAGTGCTAGGTTGAACCGTGACCTTACAGCGCGCGAGCCGAGCGAGCGAAGCGAGCGTGCCGCGGCAGCGGCCGGCGAAGCGCCAGAACCGACTTCCAATATATAATATAAAAAAGCAAGCAAGCATGCATGGATTCGGGCAAACACCATTATTTAGTATGGCGTTTAAATATTCTATTAAATAGTATTAGTACAATTAATAATATGGATAACAACACTTATGGCACTCGTACGTTCTGGAATCCAATAATCGGGTAAACAAAGAGTATGTCATATAATTTTTATGGTAAACAAACAATTCGGGCAAATGAAATTCGGGCAAATAAAATTCGGGCATGTGAGTATTATTTTCTATAACTTTCGGGCAAACAATAGACAACCGAGACAAACCTGTTTGGTTTAACGATGCTGTTTCAATAATGTGTATTATGGATTGTAATTACGGTAATAAATAAATAATAATAATAATAACTAACTGGTGCTATTTTACTTAGAAATGCTATTTTCGACGGTAAATAGTTAAATTAATGTTAAATAAACTGATATATTGATAGGCGACAGTGGATACGCACTCAGGCCATGGCTTCATGTGCCTGTCCCAGAACCGACAGAGGGAACCTCTGCCTACAGGTACAATGCAGCCTTTAAAGTTTCTAGAACTACAATAGAGAAATGCAATGGATTGCTAAAAGGAAGATTCCGTTGCTTAAGAAAAGGCATCGAAATTTATAAATGCTTGTGTGCTGCTGCACAACTTGTGCGTCAGCAATAATGTGGAGCTTGAGCATGATGAGGATGAATTCCATTTTCCGATTAATATTGGTGTGTAATTACTCCCATTACATCAGCAAAGGCAAGGAAGGCATAACCAAGACCTTTTGCAAGGGCAGGCCATGCAAAACTCAAATCAAATCAAATCAAATCAAATTATTTATTTTTCAAGTAGGCATGTTACAGTGCACTTTTGAACGTCGAATTAAAAATAAATAAAGCAACACACCGGCTCTAACATGCATTAATTTGAAAAAAAAAATACAGTTCAGTTCAATTTGTGAAGTGATCCGCGCGCGCGCGTACGGAGCGGACGTATTTGTCTATAGCGCAACTATAAAAAATAATTAATATAGCAGTTATAAGTGAAATACAGTATCGATGCTATGGCGACGAGATGTGGTGGATGCCAAGCAGAAATATTCGACATTTCCTTCATGGAATGTTCGAAAGAATCATGCAAGAGATTGTATCATTTACGTTGCCTGGCAATATCAGTGGAAGTGTTTGTAGAATACACGGAAGATTATAAGAAGCAGTGGTTGTGCCCAGGATGTGTACGCCCTAATCCGAAGAGCGACGATACACCGGTAAGAGGAAAAATAATGAATCAGACCTTTACCCCGTCAAGCTATATCAACACCGTGAGGGGTAGTAGTAATAATCAGATGAATGTTTCTATGAGCGAAAATGACCCAAAAGTGTTTGATGTACTCTGCGAATTCCGGGTTGAAATGGGGGAGCGCTTGGATATTCTAGTTGAAGCATTTAAACAATTCCAGAATGTTTTTGTTAAAAACCAATCGGAGTTGTGTGAATTACGCAAGGAAATGAGGGTAGTGCAAGAAAAAATAGATAATGTAAACAAGCTAGAAGATCAAATATCACATATGAAAAGTGAGAATGAACGACTAAAAGAGTACATTAGTGACATTGAGAGGAAGGATAAGTCGGCGTTACCTACAAACAAACAAACTGTTTCGTATGCGCAAGTAAGTACCAAAAACTTACCCGCGTCAACGACAAATGCACATTCTAAAAATCTACCGGCGATATCTCCAACCCCAATGATAAGTGCACAACCGTGCGGGGCCACGAAACAAGCGGATTCATCGGTGAACAAGACACATGTACGCAAAAATGTTATAGAAGAAAGTACGTCACAGGCTAAGAAAAATACAGAAATGATCAGAAATGAAGCTGAAAGTAATGACTGGATCGAGGTAAAGAAAAGGAAAAGTAGATTCCCTAATAGTGAGGTAAAACGAGGTGGAAAGGAGAACTCCACACTAATCCAGGGCTCAGAACGCAAAAAATATTTGCATGTATGGCGGTTGCATAAGGAAACGACGGAAGAAAGTTTAGAAAAGCATGTGAAAGAAATATGTGGGACAGAGTGTGGGGCAAAAGTGGAAAAAATAAGGCACAAAACAGAAAGGGACTATGCTTCGTTTAGAATAGGTGTACCTGAAAGTTTGTATACATTACTGTGTGAACCGAAAGTTTGGCCTATTAATGTCGAGTTCTGTGAATGGGTGTGGTTTCGTACCCCCAAGGATTCTAAATAATTCTCAGCATAAAACGGTGGAAGTATACTACCAAAACGTCAGAGGACTTCGGACGAAGTTAGAAGAGTTCTATACGGCCCTGGCGTCCTCTTGTGGGGATTTGTTCGCGATAACCGAAACAGGATGCAACGAGTCCATCAAAGATGCCGAATTAATCCCGCCCGGCTATACAATCGTTCGGTGCGATCGCTCGGACGGACGTAAACACGGAGGCGCGTTTCTCGTGGCCACACCGCGCGTCGAGTTGCGCAGCGTACCGATACCCGGTGACGTCAGAGTCAGCGATAAGGTGTTCGAGCTAGTGTGCGAGCAGGTGTATATGCGCGGCCGGTTTCTATTCATGTGTTGTGTTGTTTATATCCCACCGAACAGTAAAGATAATGATTACATGTTATTGTTTCATATTATAGAACAATTATGTGTTAAGTATAAAAGTGTATTAGTATTAGGTGATTTCAATTTATATTCTTGTACTTCATATATTAGTGACTATTATGAATACCTACTAACATTTTGTGGATTCATTCAGAGAAACAAGATAGCAAATTGCAATAATCGTCAGTTAGATTTAGTTTTAACAACATTAGGCGAGAAGGTGAGTGTGCGCGCTGCGTCTGAGGCGTTGGTACCAGTGGACGCGTATCATCCACCGCTCGAGGTACTAGTAACGGTGGCGGGAAGTGAGAGAATCACGGCCGCACCGCCGCCCGCACATACTGATACTAGGGACGTGCATAACGATAGACAGGCGTGGAACTTCGCGAAGGCGGACTTTCCGCGGTTATATTCATCACTAGCCTCTATTGACTGGACATCATTGTATAATCTGGATAAGGCAGAGGAGTGTTCGTGTTACTTTTATGACGTTATCAATAACGTGATTAGCGAATGTGTACCTAGAAAAACATGTAAGTGTAATGAGTCGAGGTACAATTATCCTGAGTGGTATAATAGAGAATTAATTTACGAAATAACATATAAGGCTGCTCTTCATAAACAGTACAAAAAAGTCCAATCTAAAGAAAATTATTTAGCGTTCGCTGGATCAAGAGCGCGGGTGAAAAATATGATTAAAATAGCCCATACGCAGTATCAAGATCGCGTTCAAAACCATTTGACAGAAGATCCGAAAGCTTTCTGGAATTATGTTAGGTCTAAAACTAAAGGTAGGAGCGCATTGAAGGTATTAAAAGATGGGGAGGTACTTGATGGGAGGAATGGGGCGAAAGAGTTCGCAGAATACTTTCGATCCGTGTATAGCACTAATCCCGCAGTACTGAATGTGAATGAGGCGATGAAAGAGGCAGACTACAAGGGTGAGGCGGCGCGAATTCATCTTGACAGGTTAGGGAAGTCCGATGTGATGAGGGCACTTTCGAAACTGAAACCTAAGCGGTCGGCTGGACCAGATGGCATTCCGGCGTTTATATTTCGAGACTGTCGATTTGTATTAGCCGACCCGCTAGTGCATGTGTATAATAGGTGCTTGGATAATGAAGTCTTTCCAGACCTGTGGAAAACAACCCGAGTTGTCCCAGTTCCGAAAGGAGGAGGGGGTAATAGTGTTGACGGGTATAGACCTGTTGCGGTGCTCTCTACTGCAGCAAAAGCATTCGAATCGGCGTTACAAAATGCTATATATAACCAGATTCGAAGTCAGTTGTCAGACGCTCAACACGGTTTCCGAACAGGCTGTAGTACAACCAGCAACTTGTTGAGTTACGTGTCACAGATAGTACCGGAGGTGGACGGTGGGGGGCAGGTCGACGCCGCTTACTTTGACTTCCGGAAAGCGTTCGATGTCGTTGATAACGACATCCTGTTAAGGAAGCTAGCCGGCGTCGGCTTCACCCCTCACCTGTTAAAGTTCTTCGCAAGTTATATGAGCAACAGGCGACAGTACGTCGAGTATGCAGGACATAAGTCTGAGCCCTACATTGTCAGATCTGGGGTAAGTCAGGGAAGTAACCTTGGCCCATTGGAGTTCATTATAATGGTTAATGACCTACCCCAGGTCGTCAATGACGCCGGTTGCTTACTATTTGCGGACGACTTAAAAATTTACATGCCTATCAAAAGTGCTGACGACTGTGTACGATTACAAAGGGATATAGATCGTGTGGTGTCATGGGGTATGGCTAATAAGTTGCATTTTAATAATTCAAAATGTCTGACTATAAGCTTTACTCGGGCGCACAAACCTATAGTCCATGATTACGAAATTAACGCAGAGAAATTGAATAGGGTCACAAAAGTTAAAGACTTAGGACTAACTTTTACATCTGAATTAAGATTTCGTGAGCACATTACTCTTGTTTGTAAGAAAGCGTACAGAATGTTAGGTTTTGTGCTGCGCCGGTGTCAAGGTTTTAGTAGTACAAAGGCGATCATCGCGTTATACAATGCAATGGTCCGCAGTAACCTTGAATGCAATTCAGTTATCTGGGCTCCACATGAAGTTAAATATAATCTCATGGTGGAGCGGATTCAAAATAAATTTGTGCGATTTTTATATTTAAGGCTCTATGGGGTCTATCCATTTTACCCGTTAATGTATCCGACTCAGTTTGTACTAGGTATGGTCGGATACAACGAGCTGCGGGTTCGGAGAGAGCTATGTTTAGCAACATATTTATTTAAATTGATTAGGGGAAAAGCTGACAATAGCCAGGTTCTGAGTTGTGTGGGTTTATACGCCCCGCCCGGGTACGTGTGGCGGCGGCTGCGGCCGCGGCTGCTGGCCGAGCCTCGCGGGCGCACGAACCTGCTCCGGCAGGCGCCGATGACGCGCGCGCTGCGCACCCTCAACCTTGTCTCGGAAAACATTGACTTGTTCTCGTGCTCTCTGAATGAATTCACAAGGTCAGCGTTAAACAATATTTGTTACAACCGTGATAATTATGTATAAATAGATTAGCTAGATGTAGTTACACTATTGTCTTAGGCATAGTCCTGTAAAGATAGCTGTAAGTGTTGAAGTAAATAAAATAAAAATAAATAAATTTTAAATAGAATCTTTAACAAATTATAAATGATTACTTAGAGCAATTTATTGATGCTGTACACACAGATATCAAAATTAAAAATAATAATTTCACAATAGGATCGTCATCTTAAAAGTAAAAGTTGTATAAAAAAAAAACTTGTCTAGAAGTTTCTAGAATGAAATCTAAATGTCATAAAAAATATATAATTAGTTAAGACTAAAATTAAAATTACAGTTAATAACTAACTTTTTTAAACAAAAATAATAATAATCCTTAATCCCATGGTGCTGTATCATTCATGTAGTCTTGTGTACTGTAATAAGCTTTAGATATTAGTTTACGCTTTACAAAAGTCTTAAATTTATTAATAGAGAGTGCAATTATTTCTACTGGGAGTTTATTATAATACCTTACACAATTGCCCATGAATGAGTTTTTTATTTTATGGAGCCGAGTGGTGGGTACTGCGAGCTTATCCTTATTTCTAGTATTAATACTATGTATATCACAATTTTTCCTAAAACATGCATTGTTTTTATGTACATACATAATGTTTTCATAAATATATTGACAGTGCAGTGTCATAATATTAATCTCTTTAAACTTATCTCTAAGCGAGTCTCTACGGTTCATCTTATAAATCGATCGAATAGCCCACTTCTGCAGAACAAAAATTGTATTAATCTCTGAAGCACTGCCCCACAGTAGAATACCATAGGACATAATACTATGAAAGTAACTAAAATAAACTAATCGAGCTGTCTCCACGTCTGTTAACTGACGGATCTTGCTCACGGCAAAAACTGCAGAGCTCAGTCTATTCGAGAGGTTAGCAATATGGGGACCCCATTGGAGTTTAGAATCTAATGTTATACCAAGAAAAGTCGTACTGTCAACTAGTTCCAATTCCTCATCTTTCACAAAGACACTCGCCAGCTCGTGCTTAACGTGATTCGTGACAAACTTAATACCTTTAGTCTTTTTCTCATTCAATAATAAATTATTAACATTAAACCAATTTACTACTTTAGAAATAGCATTGTTTACATTATTACAAGCTTGTTGCTGTCGGTTGACTTTGAAGATAAGTGACGTATCGTCTGCAAACAATACTATATCATGGTGGGTCTTTACGAGGTATGGCAAGTCGTTTATGTAGATAAGGAAGAGAAAAGGGCCCAATATTGATCCTTGCGGTACACCCACAGAGACCAGTGACCCGGGTGATCGCTGCCCATTAATGTCGACCCTTTGTATTCTTCCTTGCAAGTACGACTTAAGTAAATTCAGTGCCGAATCTCTGACTCCATAATAGTGGAGCTTCCTGATCAGTGTTTCATGACAGACGCAGTCAAACGCCTTGGACAAATCACAGAAAATACCTAAAGCATCTCGTGACTTCTCCCAGGCATCAAAAATATGTTTGACTAGCTCAACACTGGCTTCGGTTGTCGAGCGACCCCGGGTGAATCCAAACTGCTTATGGTGCATTAAATTGTTAGAATTGAAATGTCTTACTAATTGTGACAAAACTAATTTCTCAAAAATTTTGCTGAAAGTTGGTAGCACAGATATTGGTCTAAAGTTGGTGGGGTCAGCAGTGCTACCTGATTTGAATAAAGGAGTTATTTTACTATACTTCATAAGATCAGGAAACTCACCGCAGTCGACACTGTTGTTAAATATAACTACCAATTCAGGCGCTATAATTTCTATAAGGGATTTAACAGCATGGACAGAGACTCCCCAAAGGTCACAAGTTTTTTTGACATTTATTGATTTAAACGCCTTTACTACATCTGAGGTACTAACATGTTCAAAATGAAGGCCTCTATTACATTCTGGAGCGTTATCTTTTAACAATGTGATGGCAGACGAAGGTGACGAATTTAAATGCATTGTTGTAGATACTGGTATCTCAGTGAAAAATTTTTCAAATTCTGTTGCTACTTCTAAATTGGATTCAATTATTCTATCATCAATTTTTAGTTTAATATTATTAATTGCGTGCTTCGATCTACCAGTCTCCACATTAATGACTTTCCAGGTAGCTTTAATAACATCCGGGCTATTTTTTATTTTCTGGCTTAAATAATCGCGTTTAGCTATATGACAATCTATTTTAAATCGTTTAGAATACTGCTTGACATGTTCTTTAAATTCATCACTCGTATTAAACCGACGTTCCTCATACAGAGCATACAGTGCTTCTCTACGTTTATGTAAGTCCACAGTAGCCCACTCACTAAAAACTGGTGCACCACCAACCACGACCGTTTTTGCAGTAAATATCGCATTATAATGTCTCATAAACGTGTGAAAGAACGAATTGTACATGTTATTTGGACTCATGTCAGAAGGCAGAAATGGAAGCGCCTGAACTAGACTGATTTTCATTCTTTCCACACGATCCATGGTTACCGGTACAAAAGTTATTTGTTTTCTCAGAGTATTTTTCTTTAATGTCTCAAATACAATTAATTGGCCCAGGTGATCTGACTCTAATTTACTGATTACACTTTTGTTACTAGGAAAAATATCCGTGAAAATGTTATCTATACATGTGGCACTAGAAGCCGTCACTCTAGTTGGCTCCATAAATATGTGACTAAGATTACTAGATTTGAAAAGATTCAACAATCTGCAACTTATTGTTGAATCTTCCAAAATATTTACATTGAAGTCACCGCATACAAGTAATTTTTTACTAGAAGTAGCAACTATTTTTAATAGCACAGATTTCATTACACTTTCAAAGAGTCCAAAATAACTATATCATTAATAATTACTTTTAATTAAATAAAATATCCTTATTAAGAAAATTTATATTTATTGACCAATTTCACCTTTATTAGACTAGCTGCTTAATTGGACGGAAAGCGATCTTAAATAAGTATGACAAATAACATGTTTAGTATATTTATATTTGACAGCCTACGATCAGCTACCTCTGTAGATGACTTCGTATTGTACGTAGCTCACTCGATAAATTTTGAGATGCTCGAAATTTGAAAATGGAACGCACCCATGTTATATGTTTTTAAAAAGCAAATTTATTTAAAAATAGAGCACTAGTATCCAGTACACTCTAATTTCAAAAATAGATTAGTTCCAGTTGTTTTGCTACAACGTTTTCCGTGGGTTTTTTTTGAAACGATGGAGCTGAACCGCGAACATTTTCATGCTATGATATAATACGATTTTAAATTTGGTTTAACCGAACAACTGACTTTGCAGCGATTACAATCGGCATTAGGAGACTCTGCTCCATCCCGGGCAACTGTTTTTAGATGGTTTAGTGAATTTAAAAGGGGCAAAACCAACCTCGAAGATGAACACAGAAGTGGTCGCCCTCAAACAGCAGTAACTGCAGAAAACGTATGGACTACTGAAATGTTAGTGCGAGAAGACCCACGAATTACATACACGGACATCGAGAAGATCCTAGGCATTAGTTCGGGGAGTGTTAATATCATCCTACATCAACATCTTGGAGTAAGGAAGCTTTGTTGCCGTTGGATCCCGCGTTTGATCTCCGGAACTGAGAAACAGGCTCGTGTGGATTGGTGTCATGAAATGCGTTTAAAATTCGAAAACGGAACATCAAGACGTGTTTCTGAAATCATTACTGGTGACGAAAACGAAACATGGATTTATCAATATGATCCGGAAAGTAAGCGGCAGTCGTCAGTATGGGTGTTCTCAGAGGGCAAGTTACCAACAAAATTACTAAGACCTCGAAACGTAGGCAAAAAAATGGTGGCTAGTTTTTTTTCTCGGGGGGGACATCTGTCGACTTCAGTGCTGGAAAATCATAGGTCTGTTAACTCGGAATGGTACACTACAGTAGCATTGCCGCAAGTTTTCCAAGCAGTGCGGGAGAGGAGACCAAAGGCTGGACTTCGGGGAATCATGCTGCATCACGACAACGCCTCTTCACATACGTCCCTCAGAACAAAGGCGTTTATTGCAGAAACTGGGGTTGAAACCTTGCCTCATCCACCCTACAGCCCTGACTTGGCTCCCTGCGATTTCTTTTTGTTCCCAACAGTGAAGGAAAAAATAAAAGGCAAGTTTTTTTCGAGTGCCGAAGAAGCCGTGGCTGCCTATGAAGGAGCGATTTCTGACCTATCCGATCAAGACTGGCAAAAGTGTTTCCAAAGTTGGTTTAGACGAATGGAACTTTGTATAAAGAACGATGGAGAGTATTTTGAGAAAATGTAAAATAAATAGTGTTTATATCTTCAATAGTTTTTTTGTATCTCTAAACTTTTCGGGTGACCCACGTAGACATCAGGCGAAGGACCTGTCTAAACAATAAAAAAAGTGCACCTCAAGAAGGTTCAACTAATAGTGACAGAGTTGCAGAACAAATTGGTGGATATGTAAGAACTTAGTTACCTGGATTTATATATTTGAAACGCCATTTATTCTTGCAGCTTTCTTTATTACAATTTACTAGATGTCGCTTGCTTGCGAACTACATTACTAGACAGTTTTATGGAAATCTGTTTTGTAGTTTTAAATATAAAGTGGGGTCAGGTTGAACAAAACGTAATATTGTCCTTAATGTCTATTTGCTTGATATTGAATTAATTGATATTTTATATTGAATTGTGTTTGTTGGTTGGTCTTTTTTATGGCACTCAGTAGGAAGACGAGCTCGCGGCTTGCAGCTCACTTGATGAGAAGGGGAAACTGAAGCCTATGGATATAAGGCAACAAAACAGATGGACTATGCTAGATTTTTCAATGGTTATCTTTCACTGCACTTGGCAGCAGGTTAAGGGCCGCCTTCGCGTAGTTGGTAGTGATCCTGCATATGAAGCTGGAGGTCCCGGGTTTGAATCCTGGTACGGGAATTTATTTCTGTGTTCATCGTGAATATTTGTTCCTACGTCATGGATGGTTTCTTTGTATCTAAGTATATATGTATCTACATATATACGTATGTATTACTATATCGTCACCTAGTACGAGGTTTGCTTAGTTTGGAACTAGGTTCATATGTGTGAAATTGTTCACAAATAATTATTTTTATTTATTAAGCTATCCGGACAGATGCTACACGAGGTCCTACTACTACTACTAGTCCTGTTATAACACTGAAGGCCCCACACACCATTTGCTCAGTAGCTAAAATGTTTATAAAATTAATTTGATTGGAATCTGGTAATTAATGTTCAATGACTTGTCAAAAAATAGTTTGTTATATGAAAAATATTAAAAATGTGATACTATTATTAACCTTATTAATTTAAAGTGATACTATATTATACTTTTGTTTTCAGAATCAATTTAGGAGCTGGAAGAGCAATTAATTTGGCTTCGAAATTCATTAGAGCCATGGCATCTTGTTGAAGAGAAGTGATCATATCGGCTTAATAAGAACTACCTGGCTGGCAGTTAAATTGGAAATAATCACAATTATGTATGATTATGTACGAGTTCGAATTTAGGCGACAGTGACACTTATGAAACCCTTAGAAATAAAATAAAAAAATGTCAGCACTCACACTCAAGAAAAAAGAAAACGGGTCACTTTGTATGGAGATATCCATATCCGTTTTCATTACTCTTAAAGTGTAGTAGAAGAAATGAGCTGTCATTAACACTTAGAATTGTTTTAAAAAATGCTAGTATTCATAAAATACCGCATCAAATTCCGCTGCGTAGTTTTAGAAATTTAAGCATACATAGGGATAGGGATACCCAAGTAACAATTTAGCGATAAAACTAGTTCTATAAAAGCTGACTATTATTTCGATTAAACACTGATAGCGATAGTGCGGCCTAAAATTTAGCGATATAGCGCGCTATAACTCTCTTATAGGCGGAATTAGGCACAGACGTTGGTGCTTGAAGTTCTACAGTGGTTCATTTTATGTGCAATAGTGATACACTAGTGATATAATAGTGCTACAATAGTGATTATTCTTGCCGAAAGTGATAATAAAGGGTTAAAGTAGCAGTAATTTTTCCTATAGTTCTAATAACCTTGCAATATGTCATCTTGTATCACTTAAAGTGTTACAAGAACGCTGCAGTAGTGAAAACAATCGCTTTGCGTCGCAATGTAATCTTTTATAGATCATTTGTAGTTTTAAATGTCAAAATATTTAACACAATTTCAATAATCGGTCAGTGTTGTGTGACGTTTAGTTTGCAATTCAGATTGTTTAATGGCGACTTGGCCTGGAACTATTACCTGGTGAGTACACAAAGTTTCACGACACGTATAAGAGAAATCAACTGAAATTCTATTGCGGTTATTACTTTTCTGTCATTATATATGGTATTTCACATCTCAATTTTCAAGCGCCTTGGAAATATACATGTTTTGATAAATTTTGTGTGCTAAAAATACTGTAGCCTAGTTTATTTTTTGTGAGTAAGTTAATTTTAATCTTTAGTTTTGTGAATGGTTATGCTAAACATACTAGATATTGTAATATCAGAATAAAATGACCTTAAAAATTACTTTATTACTAGTTATTTCGAGCATTTTTGTATTTGTTTGTAAACAAAATGGCGTTTCACGTTCTAAACACATGGTTAACTCCAAAAGTGATAATTTTACCTTATGTAGAACTGACAACTTTAAAACAGGGTTTTAAAACAATTTGTTAGCACACTTGTTTGTACAAACGCGCCGGTTAGAGCTGTGAAGCCATTTCGCTTGTAAGATTCTCTGTTATATTGGGTTCCTTGCTACAATACAAAAACCATTTATTTGATTGGAAAAGATTATGAATTACTTACTTGTTTTAAATAAACTTTAATATATAATGGTGTTCAGGCTGGAACCTAGTAGGCCGTACATGAGTGGGAAGAGTACAAAATATGTGACTGTGTCTAGTAAAAGGGACCACTTTGACGATTTTAGTTTCCGAGTTATATGCATTTTTACAAAATTTGCCGAAAATACGTAAGATGGATTTTTGTTACTAATCGGTTATTAATGCCTTAAATATCATTTTGTGTATAATAATACCTGTATAATTAGTAATTACAATATTTCAATATCCTAATGGGTCACGAAGTTTAGTACCAAGGGTACCACTTTAAGGTAATATTTATCAGCCGAAATATTTTGATTTATTTCGATCGCTGTTATGCAGGGAAGCGAAGTAATAAGTTGAGGGTAGGATAAGAGGGGCGGGGGGCGAAGGTTGGGCAGTGAGCGCGGCGCGGCGCGCGCGTCGCTCACTCAGTTAGCTGGCCGGCGCGTACTCGTGCGGGCATGTCAGTTGAGCATTGCCACGCGCCGTGAAACAAGTACCTACATAGTCGAACGTTTATAAAATATTTTTCGTGCTTACAGGTATATAGATATTAACTTCAACGTTCCAACTCAGAGCGACGTGTCTCTCTCTCTCTCTCATACATAAAGTTCTGTCTTCTGACATCAAACGTCAGTCTGCTTCCATAGAGCGACGGTTTGGGTGACTCGACTTCGCGTGCGCAACCGATGTAACGTAAGTGTGTTTTTTTTCTTCTCTACTTACCTATGGATTGTTTATAGATAATATTAATAATGTTTATCTAGTTATGATAGGTCTTCTTGTAATTATTATGTTTATTGTAAATAAAACAATTTAAACGGATGTATTTATGATAGAGTTTATGGACGAATGACACTAACGCCTACAAATTACATTAAAACCCCAACCTATTTATAGTGGTTTGTTAACACTGCAGTAAAGTTACTTTTTTTTTTCAGCATGCCGTTTAAAATTATTCAAACAAAAGAGAGAAATAAGGTGAATCTGATAACTGTACCGTCTTTGTGGGAAAACGACGACAACGTACTACGATGGCCGAAACACCCACACAAACTAATCAAGGACGAAACATCTAAACCTCAACCATTTTGGAGCTCTTTACCATGCACTGTAAAACGCAGTAATATAAAAACATTCGAAGCAGCGGAAAAAGAAATATCTATTATGCTAATGCAAAGCGACACAGACGAAGACACGAGTTTTCATTCAAAAAACAAAACCAATGTGTTGAAGTCTTTGGACCTAAACAGAGCTTATGAGTTGAATGCAGCACATAATCAAATAAACGAGCCCAGAGCGAATGAGTTGAAAGCACCACATAATCAAACAAATGAGCCTAGCGAGAATTTTAACATAGAAGATTATATAGTTCGTAATCAAAAACACACATTTACAACGAAGGAAGTTTACAAAGTTATAGAACCAATAGTAAGTATTCTCTGTTTTTTTTTTACTTATTAAGTATATTGAATAAATTTATGTGTTTTTATGTACGACGCAGCGTAGGCAGCCCTTCCACAACGTGGATCGATGACCTGGTAAGGATTGCGGGAATCCACTGAATGCGGAGGGCAGAAAGGCAGTTATCATGGGTCGATCTTGGGGAGGCCTATGTCCAGCACAGCCTTCGGCTGATAATGATGATGAATAATGAAATTTTTTATGTACATTGTGCATTGGTAAATGTCGGCATATTTCTCTGTCTCTCATATACATGTACAAGGTGGCCAAGAAAGAGTGCAAAACCTTTTGAGGGTTGGTTAGGTGTCGTATTCGAGGAATAAAAAGAAAAAAGAATTGACGCGAAAGAAAATTTTTTAGATTTTTTATGGAGAGTTGGTCTACTCGACTCGGACGACCGGCTCTATACAAAGAAAAAAAAAATTTGCGTAATTTTGTTTTTCTATTTTTTCCTTAATCAGAATACGACACTGAATATAACCCTTAAGAGGTTTTGCTCTCTTTCTGGGCCACCTTGTATACAGTATACATTCGCAAATATGCATAAATAATAATCGGTTAACGGGTATTATCTTTGCACGTTTAAATGCAGGCAATTCTAGATGCTTATTTTTTTCCAGGTAAGACAGACAGTTGACACAAATGAGGACAATAATGGTATTTGCCACGGAACACCCATTTCTGCTACGAACATCGTAACTCCTGTAATCACTGACCCAGACACCGTATACAATTTAGAAATTGTTGATGAGAATGCTGGGAACAATTGCAACGATACGAAAATGCTTGAAACCTTAAATGAAGTACTAATAAATCAAACTCTGATTCTTGAAACACTTCAATCTTTAAAAAGCGTACAAGATAAGCTCGTGCAAAAAGTTGCTGACTTTTCTGTTCAACTGGATGATTTCTCTATTCAAATACAACAGCCGGAAATGAACGTTCAACCTTTAGCGCAGTCCAAAAATACAACAGAAAATGCTCCAATTTACATTAAACCAATTCAAGACGTGAAAGCTTTGAACGAATTCGAAAGAAAATTAGCCGATCCAAATACTAAGAAATCGTTATTTGAAACTTACTCCATAATATGTAATAAAGGTAAGGCTGTTGACTGTGCTTACAGCTATGCAGAGGTAATGTTTGATAGAAGTTTTCTTTGCACGTGTTCGTGGAGTGGTGGAAGCAGAGGTGAGAGCTCCAAAATTGCATTTAAGGACTTTAAAAACATAATTAATTTTTTTTGGAGCCTCGTTTATTCAATTGATGATAAATATACATTGCAAGATAATGCAGATTTTTTTAAAAATCTCCTTAAAAATTCCAAAAAGAGGCTTATATCGAAAAATCAAAGAGCTTCAACATCACGACTTCGAGGAAAACGTGCAAAGAAGAATGTACGAGTAGCAAATGAGACTACAAAGGTTGATGAAATTTCAACGGATATTGTGGCAACACAAGCTTCTACCGATGAAGAAACCTTAGACACGGAAAATCGAAACACAGATGCTAGCATGCCTGCTAGTGAAGAACAAGTAGACAACAATTGCGAGGAATCCCTGTGTTAATGAAAATTCCATAGAAATTTATTTGAAGTGTTTTAATTTTATTTGTACTAGTTTGTTTTTTGTTGTCTTTCAAATAGGAACCATTTTGTGTTGTAAAAAGATTTGTTTTTAATTACCTTTTTGCAGTTTTGTTTAATAATGTGTTTTTATTTTTATTTCTACGAGTTCTATTTGTTATTTCTGTTTAGCTTTTAATGTTGAATACCTAAAATCGGTATAATAAATCATGGTTTTTTTTTGTTATGCGAGGTCGAAGTGAATTAACAAGTATTAATCGAAAATTTTGGCCATTTAATATCTACCCAGCTAAAAATTGCTAGACGTGTAAAGAAAATGTTTGTTATAATTTACCAAACTATCGCTTTAACTCACTTCGGTCTTTGCTTTTACAACCTGATTACCTGTTTAAATACATTATATTCCTTTACACCACACCTTGCCAAAAAGCGCGTTTTTCCGCACGCTGCGCGTTCGGAAAAACCCACTTTTTGGCTAAGTGGTGATGTAAAATTGTGTACAATACACGGGTCGTAAAACAGAAAGCCCTCTTTTGCAGATTTATGACCCTCGCCTGCGGCTCGGGCCCTAAACATCTGCGATATCGGCCTTTCTTTGTTTTACAACCCTTGTATCGTAAACTACTATTATTTTGTCGTTCTCAACACGTTCACTGCGTACTTTTATGGTTAATTGTTGAGTTACTACTTAATTGCCGCAGTGTGGGTGTTGGGTATTTTCATACGAACGATTTATTTTATTTTATTTTGGAATGAAAAGGAAACAATCAACATTGACATAATTTCTACGATCATTGTAGTGTTTATAGAAGAATAGCATTCTCTATTTTTTTTTTTTTACATTTTTAATTATCAGTTAGGCAACATTCTAATGAATATACTGGGAATTTTCTCGATCATGATTCGTAGTGACAAAAAGTAATAATAACCATCATACTGAACAACTTTTTCCATAAGACCATAGTAAAATCGTTCTTGTCATTCCATATCATGACCCAGGAATTATTCATTCATTCAGAAGTATTCCTCTACATGTCACCATGTGGATTTTTATAATATTATGTTAATATGTTGCAATATTGGAGTAAAAATTCTTTATTTTTGTAAACTTCCAGAGGCGAAACTAAGACAAGACAATAAATAAAACATTTTGATTTGACTTAACCCGTATTTTATTTATGATCATATAGTGTGTAACAGAGGTATGAAGTATGAAACACCTTGGTAGCTAATGCATACTAATTTGCAAAAGACATCCTTTGGCAATAGAACTACCTTTTCGGTAGTCATATTTTCTTCATCAGCTTTAAAGGAGTATAAAAAAGATGATTTAATAGGTTTCTCAAAAATATCTCTGACGTTCGTAGTCAATCTGCCGTAAATTTTAATTTCTTCCTGGTTAGAAATGATTTCTTGTATCTCAATAATTTTTTTACTGTGACTCAAACAATATTTATCTACTTGTTTAGATGACAGCACAAATTCTTTAAAATTAATGACAGTCACATTTCGACGGTCTGTAGTAAATGGTTTCTCAAATTTCAATGGTTGTTTCTCGAGGCGGAATGTATCTTCTTCACAAATGCGATTAGCGACTTGTGCGAGCGGATTATTACCCTGCCTTAACATATTTTTTATTGAAAACAATTTGTTTTCGAATGCATAGGCATTAAATGATTGGAAATGCCCAAGCCTTTTAACTTCGTCAACTACATGAAGGAGATTGTGCACATTACTCGTTATGAATTCGGCGCCATAAAAATATTTGTAACGTTCGACAAAATGTTCAATCATTTCACTTGCTATACGCAGTAGGTGATGGTAATGTTTAGCACTACATATGGTTACAGCACAAAATAGTGCCAAAAAATGTTCATAAGCATCTTGGCGCAGAACACTAGGTAATATGATAATACTCAAATAGAGCAGGAACGTCCTGAATTCACTACCTTTCCAATATGCAAGACAATCTATGGTTCTGACTGATCTGTGTATTTCTGAAGGTAGTTTACACTTACTCAAAAATAAGTTTAGTGTGTCGATATCATGAGCACGCCATTTTGTTATATATTTGCCAAAATTGCCATCCCTCCACCCCTGTAGCAATCTTTTCATTATTCCGAGGTCTATTAAATGTAGCGAATCAGCTACCGGAAAATCTTCTATCATGTCGATTGGCAACTTTAACAATGGTGAATCCACCTTATGATGACCACCATACATTTTTCTTCGGAAATCCTCGTTATTTCTTAAAGGGTATTTTTTAGTAGCAAATACGACAGTATGTGATGTGTGTGAATAATCCCCAACTGTGGTACACTTTAAACAGCCGTGTTTGCCGTTGAAGTTGCACACACCTGTAAAGCACATACACATAAGTACACTAGGCATATAAATTCAGTTCCTTGGATACTAAGATAGCTATTTAAAAAATAAACGAACTTCGTAAAGAGATAACAGCTTTTAATACCTTAAAAAACTATCTTCTTCTAAACACAAAATGTTGTAATATAATGGTAGAGTGACAGAGTTCTGTGGTACCATAAAATGGGGTGAGTTGGGTCACAGTATAACACAGTATAGGAACTCTTCAAACAAAAATGCGAAACGCGCAGCAACACGGTTTGTATACTTTATATGTGTACGTGCCGTGCGTTGACGCGCGCATCGCACTTTTGTTTGAAGAGTTGTTACTGGTGTTTGGGTCAAAATCGAAGTTCAAACCTGGATGAAAGTATATACAAAGTATGTATATACTCATATATACCAATATTATATTATTTATATAAACATATTATATATATTACCTTTAACAAATGCGCGTGCCGGAGAATCACAAATAAAGCAGCGTATTTTAATATTTATGTTTTTCCCACTCACGCAAATTCCTTGTTTCAGTAATTCGCCCATTTCACTGACAAAATCACCCAAAAAGAAGTCTAAGTTCTTTGGCTTCCCTGTTCCATAATAAATTCCAATTATAAACGGATTAAGCCTATATTCGTGAATGTTTGCTAAGATTGGCCAGAACTCTTTTTTAGCGCTTTTGAATATGGGTAAACCATCAAAATTAATATTAAGCTCAATTTTTTCTGGAAGTTTTTTCCAACTAGCTAGTATTTTTGTCAGAGAGTTTGTGATTCCATGGTGCCAATAATCTGCATCGTCCATTGTTTTTATAATATTTTTTTTTGGCGTTTTCATTATTGTACGAGGGTCAGATGGTAATATATTGCCGAATCTATCATTCACTATATTAATTAAATCTTTAAAAGATGATTGGCTGATGTTTTTTTCTACTGCCCATGTTTTGAGATTGTTTCGAAATTTAAGGTTTTTATTATAATCGTAGTCGTCACACTCGTCATCAGAATCTTCAGAATCACTTAGTGGCAAGGAATTGTAGTACTCCATAGAATCTGTGCTACACTCTTGTTCTTTGATACCTCCGTGAAGCTCATCATTGTTCAAATTATGGTTAACCTCCCGGCTTATGATGTTAATGCTCGCCTGCTCTGTTGTACTGGTCTGCGGAATCTCATAGATTTGGTTATTACCTATATTTTGGATGACGGAACCCTCTAAATTATTCTGCGATCGGTTAGGATGAAATGTGTTGTAGTTGGCACTCGTATTTGTTTCCGAATATTTTATGCTGTCGTACACTGTCTTTATTTTCCTTCTCATTGCACCAGTTCTTTTCTTGCTTCTCCATGATTTTCTTATTGTATTCATTGCTGAAGTATAAGTAATTTATTAACTAAGCCAAACGCACGGTGTGTTTACAAAAAACAAGATGGCGATTGTGATGACATCTAGAATGATTATTAACACTTATGTCGTAGTTTAGAGCTTTTGGGCCTATTAAGGCTCTATTTGATGTGGTATTCAACTTTTAGCAATAAGTATTCACGATAAACCATTAAAGGTTATAGAAAGAGGTATCTTATACCTGAAATACTTAAAAATAACTTTAAGCTGTAATAGTGTTCGCACAAACACTCTTGAAGAGCTACGGTTCCATACTGCTGTTATAGCACTTCAAGCACTAAAAAACTACGTGATATAACAGGGAAAATTATGTCAGTTGTATCACTATATTACTAAGAGCTATAAGAATTACTGTTGCCACTCTTAAATGGCTTAAGAGTATTTTAATAGCTGTTGTAACACTGTAGGCGGCATTAAGCACCAAAAGGTAAACATAACACGATTATAGAGCTATAGCGCGAGTAAGTTATAATGGGCACCCCAAAAGAGCCTTCAGCGTTAAAATCCACTTAAAGTGGTAACCATAATATATAAAGAGGCAGTTAATACCACCTTATTACAGCCTTTAGCTGCATTGTGCAATCATATGTCTATTATAGCACCTTACTAGCGCCAGTGCATTAATAAGACCGTTTATTTCCATAGTATCACCTAAAACTATTATTATGGGTCTTATAAAACTACTATGTCACTCAGGACTCTAAACGAGTTGCTGTTATCGCTAACGTGTTTGTTGGGTATAGGGACAGAGCAAGCGATTTTGTTTTATACTATGTAGTGATGATAATTATGTCATATAATAATTTACTTGTAGGTACCATAATCAGTATGTCATATAATAATTTACTTGTACCATAATCAGTATGAATGTTATACCTGATTTATCTACTTAATTGATGTAACAAATAAGCAATGACTTTAAGATGTGAATTTGTGACTTCATAGCTTAAATTAATAGTACCTAAATTAATATTGCATTGCATGTAAAAGTATTTTATTTAAATTATAATTGCTTGTTTTGTTTTTACAGCTACTAGGTTATTACTTTCACATCTTGTCACTTTAATTCATACATTCCTTATTTCCATACTTAGATTTATTTGAGTAGCTGTCAAAATATAAACAATTAACCCCTTGTTCCTTGTTGAAGTACATGCTGAAGAGCTATGCACTTCTCACGCTCAATATTACAAAGTTCTATGTTTCACCTTTAACAAATTGAAATTTTCACCTTGTCATAGTGAAATAGCACGATGAAGTATAAAATTGAAGTTTTTCTTCGGTTTTATTTTAACTATAGATGCTAAAATTGTAACATAACACCATGTTATATTGGGCCAGCGACTTGTAATTCACCATGATTTCTGTTTGCAGATTCATCCATACCTGATCCTTATCCAAGCGCCATTGAAGCATGCCAGACCTGCTAGCCGAATGGCATTCCTGCAACCGAAAAGCCGCTGGCTCTATCGCGCCAATACGAAAGAGCGATAGAGATAGCGGCCTTTCGACCGGCGTCTGGCGTCGCAGAAATGCCATTCGGCTACGGGGCCTGGCAAGATCACGTAAGCCACAATCATCAGGCGATTGATCGTTCCTTACAAGGATCTGAATATGCATGGTGTGTTTCGATAGCGTTTGGATCGCTTGGATCAGCACGGCTACCACGAGCTGACAAACTGCCGTGCTTATAGCGACTGTGACAACTCGCTCGCACTGCACCTCACTCATACTGATCGGTGCGAGCAAGATACACTGACAGTCAATTTACGCATTCGTGGGCGAAAACGGCCGATGTCAACTCGTGGTACGGCTGCTGGCTCAACACGCTAGTAAATCGCTCTGATTTATCGTGCTGTCGCGTTTCTGAATTGTTAAATGTGATTTTGTGAATGTCAAAGGGGACAATTGCGCTTTTAGATAATATTCCTGAACGTATTTTGAGAGCTATTCAAGTAAAAGAGCCTTTTTCTTTAGAAAAAGCCTTGCGGTACGCAATGGAACAGGCCCAGGTTGATGAGCATTATTACAAAAATAGAAAAGGTATTAAGCAACGCAAGCAATAGCGATAGCTCACACAAAAATACTCCTACAAAATAATCATTCGCGCACATCGCAAAATAATAATTCGAGCACATCCCAAAATAATAATTCTTTTAATCCAATAAATCAGTATAATTCTTTTAAACTGAATAGGTGACGAATCAATCGCAAAGTTTTAGGTCAAATCAGGGTAACAATAAACCTCTCTATTTTCCCAGACCGAAACCGCCAACGCCGAAACCGTCTAACAATTCAAATAATTTGAATTTCCATAGAACGATATCAAATAACTATTATTTCAGAACATGCCTAACCAACATTATCCTAACAATGTTAATAGAGATTCTGCTAGACAATCGGACAATACATCGCAAAATTTTCATGTGAGGGCCTCCACGAAGAAACAAAATCCTTAAAAGGCAATTTCCTGCCCTATATAGTTATTCTACATTCCAATTTAAAACTACTAATAGACACAGGTAGCTCCAGATGTTTCTGAAGTAACGAATGTCGTAAATAAATTATATTCAAATTTTAAAGAAGTCAAGCCATTTGACGTCATAACAACACAGGCTACTAGCACCCATAATACAGTCGTAAAAATACAGCTATTCAGAATATTTAATGAGGATTGTAAACACAAATTTTATTCTGTCCTCTGACTCTGAACGCGGTAAATAAGCTTTAAACTGTAAACTGTTAAAATAAAGTAATATAATCGAAGTGAGCATTTCTTTTTGAAGACTCCAAACTACGAATAATTCGCAACACCGAAGAAGTAGACCTCCCCCTCGGTCGAACTCATCACTACGTACCAAACAATCTTAAATAAAAGTTTGAATATGCACAATTATATTATACAGTCTCACGAGGTTGTATTTGCACATCAAAATCTTACATTTGCTTAATAATGTTTATTGTATTTCAGAGACGGTGATATTTTAAAGCCGACAACGATAGCAAGAGGCAAAATAAGGGCCATCGAGTTATGGGAGGTCTTAAAAAGCCTATTAAATGGTGAAAAGAGACCGTCACAAAAAGACACCGATAGATGGAAAAAGGTAAGGACTTCTTCCTAGGCTAAGTTCTAGTATTCTGTTTGGTACTGGATTATAGTGTCAGTTAACCAAAACAATATTGGAACTATTATTGCTAAATTGCAGTTTTCAATTAAATCAACAGCATTTATATTACATTTCAGGTTTGGAAAGATCTTAAAAATAATACAAAAAAAAGGCAGCCAAAATTAATAAGTCGGTGATTTGGACTGGTGGTGGTCCGGCGACCCGGGCAATAATTACTGAGTTAGAGACAAGAGTATTTAATATTATTTGGCCAGAGGCCGCCACTGGGTTGGAAGCAGTTAAAGAAGCTGGTGTTCCACAGGTCATTATTTTTTCATATTTCTAAAAAAAGATTACCTGCATTATCTTAACAAAAATGTAATTAGCATCCATCATTATAACTATAAGTATGTATCAGCGCATGTAATACAAAGTAGTATTTTCTATTTATGTATTTTTGTTATCATTTTTACACATGGTAATTTGTATGACTTTATCATTATTATTACTTTATCATTGCACCAAATTTCCCTGTCTCTGTTTAGTCCTCCGTATGGTTGACTGATAGAGAATGCCATTTGGCACTTAGTTATTATTGATAATTGCTATCAATAATAACTTAGTGCCAAATAGTATTTCTCTTTTCATGTGTAGTATGTACTATAATAAAGTTAACATTTTACGATTTCTTTGCAGATAGATATTACTGAACCTGTTGACAGCAACTGGACCCATACTATAGGTACCCACAATTGAGTATGAAGACAGTCCAACAATTTACTTTTGGGCTAGGTGATACACTATGTAATTTATTCTCATGCTCTGAAAGTGGGCCATAGTTCACAAATAAAATTTCATATTCACTTTTACAAAGTAAAGGGTTGTTTGTGCGGGCGAGTTAAGTGTTTACCTCTGAATCGATTTCATTTATTCAATGCTTGGAACTGTGATCAACCACTATATATTTATTTTTATTTTTATTGGAATTAAACGTTAATTTCGTTTTATGTTGTTAATTAATATGTTTCGAGCCCTTTACAGCACTCGTTTTCACAGGGTTAACTTTAACGCACAGGCACGACTTCATAATGTCGTTTTTCCCAACAATGCTACGGTCGCAGGAAGACTGCGAATTAGCCATGTGCACAGTGATAGGATATATTTTATACCATCTGAACTAAAAGACCGCTTCAAGATGCAGAAATTCAGACGACCATCGAACCGTCAATTTCCTATCAAATTTTAGTCAGGGCTCCAACACGACTAATCAGGCCTATTTTGAAGTTATGCATAGAAGAAGTAATTAATTAATCCGTTCTAAAGTGCTTAATTTCAATACATATCAACATTTAATTAGTAGGTATCTATTTCTTAATATACACTGCTGTTAGCTAATAACGAATTTGGCGAAAAGGAGAGAATTATTCATCATCATAATAATTTATTGTCTATGATTGTTTTACAAGTAAGTAAGTCATTGTAACCAAACCACCTGGCTTAATTTGCTTGATTATTAACATTTCTGCTTTGTTCCAAAAGTCAATCTTTATTAACCAATTAACTTTACCTAACTAACTTTGGGGGTTCTCTGCATGTGAGATAGTGTCTAAATAAATGTGACACTAAGCATGAGTCTTGCCAAAAAACCTAAGTCCAACCAAAAATTTCGAAATGAGTGGTTGGATATGGATGAATATAAAAATTGGCTTTCTAAAAGCAACAAAGGTAAGTGTTGGAAATGGAGGAAAGCATGACTTAGTAAAACATAAAAATACAAGTAAACATATTTCCAAACAAACTGCAGCAAAGGGACAAAAAGAGATAGAAGAAGTATTACACAAAGACTAAGACTAGAAGTATCACAACTTCCAACGATAATAAATAATTTTACCACCCAAATTAAAGAAGCTGAATTAAGACTTTGCTCCTACATAGCAGAACACGATATTGCATTTGTACCTGCGGAATACCTCCCTGATTTGATAAGAGCTATTTGTCCAGATTCCCAAATTGCTAAAGAAATAACTTTAGGCTGTACAAAGGCAACAGCAATTGTTATTAAAAATATACGCAGGGTCACAGGTCACAGAAAAGGAAGATCTATGTGCTCTTATGCGAGAACAACTCATATCCAGTTGCGCCTCGAAACATTCCCAACAGAAATCAAAATAAGAAGATTCATATTAACTACATTTTTTAATTAAATGAGTATAGGTAAACATCATCCCTTACCTATTTAATACCGCGTCATAGGTACAAAGGTGAAATTGGTACGCTTACAACAACTCTTATCAGTAAAAACACACTTATATATACGTACCTAGCCAGTTGCGCATCGAAATATTCCTAACAGAAATCATTAAATGAATGATTGCAGAAATATTGTCTTCTGTTACCGCGATTGTTATTCATTGAAATTAAACACATTAGAACGGATTAATCGCGTTTTCTTTGGTTTGGCGTTTTGTTTGGTTAAAATTTCTGGATTCTGTGTAAAGAGGTGAAACGAATACAAAGAGCATGGATACGAAAACGGGTTTTCCTAATAGGACGATCGTCCTGACGTCCCTATACATTCCATCAGAGGACAAAAGCAAGCCCACCATCCTTGTGACCAGTTACAAAACGGATAGCAGAGGAGAAGACTTTCTTGCTAGTTATGAAGCCGTTGTGGCGACAAATCGCCACCCAACTCGCGTAATGTAAACCCCGTCTAAGATTCGGTCAATGAGACCGGCTCCGAATCTACCTAAATTCAGTGAGTATATTCGCAAACACGTTCCTAAGTGTAAACAGCTCAACGCGGTATATGACCTGGGTGATATGGAAATATCGCGAGCGTTGCGGAAGACACCTCTGTCTCGTAGACCTACTATTGTAGACCAACCTTTGTTTTTGTTTTTAATTATTTTTATATTTTTGTATGTAGGTAGTTTGCACAAGTAACTTTGTTGATTGATTGAGTGTTGTAAAGGGCTCGAAGCGTAGGGTCATGGTGCTAATAAACGCGATTAATCCGTTCCAAAGTGTTTAATTTCAATAAATGGTTGTAGGTACACTTCATCTTTTACTAATACGTAGATACCGCCTGTATGGGTGTTCTTGCTCGTTCTCAAACTTTAACGACGTACCGTTGTACAGTTATACATCACGGCGTTGGGCACTGTGGCAGGCGCTGAGGAGTACCCATCTAAGTCAGTGTGCTTGCGATTCAATCTTGATTAATTTGACTACAGCTACTTCTATCACTATTAGTAACGACGGAAACGGCAGCTAGAATCGCTGCAAAACTAGACATCAATTTTTAGCGACACGATCGATCCATCGATCTTTGAAGCGAAGATGAGAGGATCCGAAAAAAATAAAGAGCGGCGCAGAAACCTTTCTCAAAACTTAAAATACCTCAGTAAATTCATCATTTTGAAACATTTCATTCAATAGTTATTAATAATACTTGCAATTAGGTACTCATTTCACAGTTGCACAGTAACATAATGGATAACTGCGACATAAACGCATATTGCTTCATAAGCGACAAAGCTGACATGTGTAAATAATTGTACTAATTTGAAGACGCTGAAGTCACACAAATGGTACAAACTACATATAAATTTAAGGTTTACATAAGTACCTAAACTAGTTTAAATATTGTAGGCAGAACGAGTCAAAATTCCACAGTTTATTATAGTGTGGGAACACACGTGGATTGTTAATCCCAGTCCGTTGTAGAATCGGATCGGCGCGCGGGACGTGCGGGGGGTTAGCGTCCACTTACGTTTTCACGGGCCCCGCCAATGTACTTACTTTTCAACCGTGACTTCATGTACACGCATAAAAAAATATTATTAATTAATTGAATTTCATTGGGTAACCACAATCCTAGACCTTGAGCGTGCACACTAAGTCCATAAGTCGCACAATAGTAACCATAATACGTTCACACAATTATGGTTAGAAACTACATTTTATAAACCATATTGCAAAGACATAAAGGTCTACCAATGAACAGTTAGTACCCGCGTGACCCAAAAACCTGCTTTTTACAACATTTTATTTGTTTTCCAAGAGGTAGAGCTCAAAACAAGGGCTCAGACTTCATCGGGAAAAAACCTAACCGAGCCATCCTATTTTATAATAGCACAATTTTTTACATAACTAAATAACAAATATTAGCCAATATCGTAAGATTTAAACAACAATATATTGGTCAACCTATCAATATTCATGTCTCTTTTTATTGTGATGAGCTTTCAAGCCAAGAAATGAGACAGTAAGAAGTATACCAGTTATGGTTTATTTATACAAAGCTTTCATTACACGCTGTAGTTATTAAAACCATATTTTTATTTATTTCCAAGAAGATGAGCCAAGAGCATAAACAAGACAAAAGTGATAAACCATGATGGTATAAAGAAAGCCTTTTTTAGAAAGTTCAGATTTAATGTTCTAAAAATATATGTATGTGTTTGGCTAATAATAATAATTTTAGAATAAATGTTGTAATAGAGTACCTACAAATATTATTGAAATGGACATTCAAGAAACAAAACATTAAGCAACATATTTCCAACCATTTTTAACTACTCAGTGAGTGAGTAGTCAGCAACTTTACATACATACACTCAAACCAATGCTAGTTATTCCACCATCTTACTTTCCATTGACAATTTTCATAAAAACTTTTAAGATAGCCAAGTGAGTCGCCTGCTGCTGGCCAATGAGGGAGCTCGAGAAGGGAGAAGACAGTAGACAAGGGAGTTGTCGACAGTCGGAGTGAGTTGACATAGGTTGATTGTTTCAAGAATCAAAGAAAGATGTTTCCTGAATAAAATTATTCAGGAAATAATTTCACGACAAATTAATAATTTTATAATTTGACCATAAACAGCTACAATTTGTGCCTTGAATCAATTATTAATCAATTGTAGCGACCAGAAACCAGTTCATGAAAAGTGATCCATTCATTAGACAATAGGCTAATTTCTGACACATTTGACATAATATCTAAACCTCTGAACACCAAAACATTTTCTTCCAGACAACTCTAAAAAACTTATGATTCACTTAGGTATACACAATCGTGTTATGTTAATCCTCCAAAACTGGAGAACAAACGGTGAAGGCGATAAGAACAAACCACACTCAATCGCGTCACGAAAGTTTAACGAATATACCATATCACCCGATACCCAAAGGAATGCGACGCCACAACAAGAAGGCTACTTGAAACTGCATGGATGTAAACAAGTTAACATTGAAGCGTAAAAAGTTAACAAGGTTCCTCACACTGGACTAATAACCGCACTAGAAAAACACAATATTACAAAGAGAAATATCTGTGGCTACAGCTGCTACGAACAAGTTTCAAAGCACAAATGACTCAAATGAGATGAGAAGTTTAGTGAACTGAAGTGAAAGGAAGGTGTGCTGTGCTTGGACTTTGGACTTTAATTTACTGAATACTGTCTCGTTTGCATTTGATGACTTGACACAGACTGTCAAGAGACAGTGACAGACTGAAGTGAAGTGCCTTCTACACTACGACACGTGTCCCACAAATCCGCATCCCGCGAAAAGACAGCCCAATAATCGGCGACGCGGTTTATTCAGTTTATTGGGTCGCCGATTATTGGGTTGCCTTTTCTTGGGTCGAGCAATCTCGAAGCGGGCCAATAATTGGCAACCAAATAATTGATGCAACTACATTTACATCAATTATTGGGTTGCCATTTATTGGGCTGCCTTTTATCGGGTCGGACAAGCTCGGTAGCGGGCCAATAATCCGAAGCCACAGTTTTTTCATTATAGTGCCTCTACATGCTCGGGCTCTCGTTCGACCGCGGGTGAATGCAACCTAGTACACGCTCATTCGAGACAGACTATATAGAGAAAATTTAAGCCAGACCAGAGACAATTTAAGTTTTTTTATTAAGCTATATAGTCTGTCTCGCTCGAATGAGCGTGTACTAGGTTACATTCGCCCGCGGCCGAAACATTCGGCCGAGAGCCCGAACATGTAGAGGCACCATTACAATAAACAGCAACCCAATAAACCAAAACCAAAAAAATGGACACGAATTATTGGTCTGCCGATTATTTGTCTGCCTTTTATACGCACTCTTCTACACGATCGCCTTCATATTTTCGTATCTCTAACCAGTTCACCACCTGCTACAATGTTTTAATGTCAAGTACTTTTTATGAGCGCCTCTGAAACAAGATACATAATAAATGCATGACATTATTTCTCTAGATCGATCCTGTCCGTACCTACAAGTTGTAGGTACGGACAGGATCGACTGTACTACAACATAAGTAGGTTGTAGGCTACAACCTACTTATGTTGTAGTACAGTTCGACTGTGTGTTTCTACCTTTATGAGCATGTAATAGGTATACATGGCAACATTCAAAAATGTCAATGTCTGAACTCTAAGAACTCTAGGTCATTCTGAATTCTGTAATAAATAATCTGTCTGATTTTTAATTTTTCACTGTACAATTCAATACTTCACTTCGGTTTAGTAAAATGTGACTGTTTTATGTTGCCTTCTTAATATTTAATTATTGTGAAGAATATTGGTTTATGTTTGGAACACTATCGCACAAGGGTTTGGTCAAGTGCGACTTATTTTGATTTTTAGAATATTAAATTTTTTGGCGTCTTGCCCTATTTCTCTTATCTCTCATCACCGATTGTTGTGGTGTCGACGCAATCTTTAATTCGAAGGTACAGTTGCCATCAGATATATCGGAGCGTCCGAGATCTTCAAAATATCTGAACACGCACCGCACTCTTAACGTCTTGATAATAGATGCGTGTTCAGATATTTGTGAGCGCCTCGGCTGCTACAATATATCTGATGGTGACTGTACATAAGCGTACAACGCGTCAAAGTGCATGGGCAATTATTGAATGAATTATATAAACTGCCCATGCAATTTTGAATGCGTTAGTACATTATTTAAATGCAGGGTGTTTTTTTGCAAGTACATTCTTTTAATGCAGTGGTGTTTTTATACAAGTTTGTTTTGCATATAGTCATGGTTTATTTATACAAATTGAACTAAGCATACTCATTTGACCATAGAAGTTAGTGCAGATCATTTAGACGCCTGACTTTTTGAGTTAAAGCTGCTGACTGTACACTGTTTCTGTGTACGCCATGCGCAAGAGAACCAGCTCGACCGCGTACGTAATAGGTAGCGCCCTTTTGGCAGTCGTCGCCGACCTGCTTGACTGTCCATTTATGAGACACTGGTTGTTGTTGCATGCTCCAGTGTCCCATGCCTGGATTAAATAATAAATAAATAGGTAATAATAATCATGTGAGTGACGGTATTTGTAGGAGACAATTTTTTGTACATAAAAAATATTTTCCACAGTAAATATTGAAGAGTTAATTTTTATTTGTCTACTGTCCTTTTTTTTAATGTCCCCATAAGGAATTATGTACATTAAGGTTCCCGAGTATAATAACGGGTTGAGGGATCATTTCTATTATGTTTTGAGATTGTTTAAGGATTTCGCGGGGGGAGTAGGAAAATAAACGGAAAGATAAGAAATGCCCTGAGAACAGGTGCCATGCCAACCAATTGGAAGATTTCATTATTATGGGGATATACATGGCAGAGAAAGTTTTATAATTATTATTAAAGCCTATATTTCACAAACAATATACATTTTTTTTTCTTTACAGTTAAAAAGATTATACATGAGTGTTCGTAAGGTCTTCTGACCTAGGCCTCTTCCGAATCGCCTACTTTTATTATGTTTAAGTATTTATCTAACGTTTTCTTCCATTCTTGTCTATCGGTGGCTATTTCATTCCAGTGTTTTCCTATTGTTTCTACGAGGTCTTTTTCCCATCTTGTTTTTGGTTTTCCCTTTTTTCTTTTTCCAACTTTTGGATTCCAATTTGTAGTTATTTTTGCCCATCTGTTGTTTTTCATTCTGGCTATGTTCCCTGCCCAGTTGTGTTTTTGTTTTAGTATATGAGTTGCTGCGTCTATAAATTTTGTTCTTCTTATCTCTGTGTTTCTGACTCTGTTTGTTAATTTTATGTTTAGGACACTTCTCTCTATCAACCTTTGACATATTTGGATTTTTTAAATATGATCTCCCGTTAGCGACCATGTTTGACTACCATATGTGAGACAGGGTAGAATGCATGTGTCAAATGCTAGTTTTTTAGTTTCATAGGTATTTTATTCTTAAATATATCCTTCATAGACCAGTACTTCTTCCATGTTTGCCCAATTCTTCTTGCTATTTCTTTATTTGTGCAGTCTGTGAAAGACACTTGTTTTCCCAGTAAATATACTCGGTGACATATTCTAATGATGTGTTCTCTATTTGTATTGGTAATTGTTTTGAGTTAGTCATGACCTTTGTTTTTTCTTCGTTCATTTCTAAACCTACTTGTTTTCCTTGTACATTTAGTTCGTGCAGTAGTGTCCTGAGCTCAGTTGCGCTGTGGGCTAATATTACCAGGTCATCTGCAAATCTGAGGTTTGATAAATATTTGTTGTTTATTTTTATGCCTTTTTGTCTTTCTTCCCAGTTTAGATTTTTGAAGATTTCTTCTAAAACAGCTAGGAACAGTTTTGGCGACATTGGGTTTCCTTGTCTTACTCCTGTCTTCCTATTTTATTTGTTTTCACTCTAGCTGTACCTACTTTTTTCATAGATCTTTTTTATGAGTTGTATGTAGGTTTCGGGAATGTATTAATTTTCTAGTGCTTGCCATATAGACATATGAGAAATTGAGTTGAATGCTTTTTTGAAGTCGACGAACCCAAAGTGGTAACTGGAAAGTTCGGCTAGAGATACATTTTACTTCCGTCTCTAGCTAATGACGCAACAGCTACCCTATTAGGCGGCGTAGGTATTTCGTGTAGTCAGCACTGATAAGTTGTTTCGCTAACCTCGAATTCTGGTATCTAGTGGCGGGGCATTCGCCGGGACCGGTATCCTCTCGAACGCCCAACACTCCAAGCTTTCGCTGGTCTTCGGTCAATCGCACCTGACTCCAAAAGTGGGTTACATTTCCTATGACAGGAACAACCTGTCCAACAGCTCCAGAGGGAGGAATTCTGACGTTGCTGGCCAGATCGAAACCATCGATGGTACTACCTAGCAGTACAGCTGCTGCTCCATCTTCTACTTTACCGATACGGCCGGTATAGAAGTCTAAATCACGGCATTTTGCTCCTATAAAATTCATCAATCCACGAACCCGATTGGCATCGTGGTAGATTTGTGCCGCTCCATTAACAGTTGTAAAGTAATCCAAAGACGTATTGCAATGAATAGTTATTTATTATAGAAATTATAGAACACTGTGTTTGTTGTTAATCTTGACTGTAGTGTAAAATTTGGAGTATCGCACGTGTATCTGAATGCCTAAAAATTGATTTTATAAATAAGTGTTACAAACATATTTAGGGCAGGGGAGGTCAATGTTCTGCGTCTACTACAAAAATATTCTACTGAAGTCACGTTTTATTTGTACATAGTTGGTCATGTTCGCTAACGTAGATATTAATCATTGTACTTGCGGCATGTAGGTACTTCATTAAAAGTCTGTGAGGAAAACATATTTAAATGTCATCCAATTCATCCAAGTAATGATAAAAAGGCAAAATCTCAATACACATTTAATTCAATTTCTCTACTTATTTCCAACGTAAAAAGTGAATCAAACTATTTATATTCATAGCCGTTATTCATTAAAAAAGTTAATAATTATTGACATTAAATGTGACGTTTATTGACATTGCAAGGCAAATATATTGTTAACACAAGTCTGAATGCGAATAAATGCCACCCAGAAAAACGTCCCGAGACGAGAGAATTACCTCGCTTATTGTAAATATACCAGAACTCGAATTTCGTGGTTCAACATTATTTTGCACCAAATGCGAAAGACAAATAGTCGCAAAAAACAACATCAGATGTCACATTAACACAGACACACATAAGAATATTCAGGAAGAGAAAAAACTATTTCATATGGACCTAACGAAATTTATGATTAACTGCAATGTTTTCTAAAGTATGTAAAATATAAATCAATTTATAGTTTTGTTACGATTATCTATTTTTTAACTCACCCTATTACCCTATATTTTTCTTTGTATTACCTCTATTACGTTGAAGTGGCACTTATCGATAACAGGACTGTCGATGTTTTTATTTTGTCAAACCCTTAGACGTCAACGTTCGTGCTAGGAAAATATCTAGGTATATTGATGATATACTGTTTTTATGTGTGATGTAACTTGAGGAGACTGAAGAGGAGACGCTACAACGATGGAAAAAGATCTTTGATTAGTTTTAGGGTAGAGTTGACATATCCATCATCTTGTGATGAATTTCCACCGGAAGCCATGTAAAATATTTAATATTTATTCACTATTTCAATAAACTCTATTACTCCAGAGAGAGCTCTAACCACTAAATGAAGGTATCGTTCGCTATGTACCTATAGACTGCTTATTAGATATTACGTAAATGGGCAAATAAACTCACTTTGAAATCTTACAGCACTTTTATTAAAACTTTGTATCAAAATCCAAAAACACCGCCATGAACATGAAAATCTAACAGACCATCGACTATATCACATATCACTTTTTTCTTTAACTCTTTAGTCGTTAATAAAGGCGGGAAAATCCATAGACAATTATAACACAGGACACGTCCGTAGGACAATGCGGCTGGCGGCTTGTTGGGAGGCTGGCTGGCTAGTTGACAAGCTGGTAACTAAGCAGGCTGCTTAGTGAGTGGCAAGGCTGGCGGCACCGTCTAGGGCACTGGCTTGGTGTAACATAGAACACCCATAACAAACTTCAATCTTCGCCTTTGTACTTCAATTCTTTTCAGTTGTTTTGTGATTTATTTTGTGTACAATAAAGTGCTTACTACTACTACTACTACAAACTACATTGTAATGGAGTACTAAGAAACAGACCTTCGTCAAGCTTTTATCTACAATGATCATACGATGTTAAGTTAAGCCCCTCATTTACGGCAGTCCGCCGGCACTCCGGCATGGCTGGATGTAGCCAGAGATGGGCATTATTCGAATAAAAAAATATCTAAATGATCATTCGAATGACGGATAATCCACCAATTTTTTATTCGCGAATGATTTATTCGCGGATGATTTATTCGCGGATGATTAATGCGCGGATAATTTATTCGCGAGTAAATTATCGGAGAATAAATATTTCGACCGGTTTTTAACTTGACGAATGATTTACTTAATATATTAATTCTATAAATTTACTAAGAATATTTAAGTTTTGTTGGCTATTCTATTAAATAAAAAAAAAGAATCATATATTAAAAATGACAAATTTTTACTAAAGTTCACGTTCGTCTCAGAGTTTAGTGATTTATTCGATATGATCTAATATGTTCGGGGCTCATATGAGCCCCGTTAATTTTGTAATGTACCTAGTAAAAAGATGTACGTGTTTAATGTTTCGTATATTGAGGCTAGGTGGCGAAATAGGAATCTTAATGCAGCAAAATGTGTAGAAAAAATGCTTTTTGGTGCCGACCGGCGACAACACGATGAAATTATCCTACCTGAATGATTATTAAATTTGTTACATTTTTTGCAGACGTGTTGAGCTTATACGAGATAAGACCATACTTCCATAATTCTGAGACCCATCGCACAGTCGCTTATCGTAAAATAACACCTTTTGTTTAAAATGAACACCTGCATTGTTGGAATTATCTATGTTATTTTATGTATTTTGTTGAAATGAAACTTGAGTTATGAATTCATAATTAGATAGCTATTTTAAACAGAAGTTGATGAGGTATAAAAAAAAATATTCGTGGCAATTCATTCGGCGAATAAATTATTCGCGGATAAATCATTCGCCGAATAATTTTATTCGAATGCGAATAATCATCCGTCATCCGCGAATGATTTGGTTATTCGTCATCCGTCATTCAAATAAACTTTGCCCATCACTGGATGTAGCGCACACACGGTGTGCAAGTGGCCCAGCCTGGCAGTCCAATTAACACTTATTCGTTGAAAGATGAGCAGCGCTGCGTTGTAGCGCATACACTGTACTGTAATTTTAAAAATCGCCGCCATCTCGTATGTCATTTTTAATAATGAATAATTAATATTTTATGCATTGCCGCATTTCTCAATTGTTTATAACTGTAATATAGTGCAATTCGGACTGCAAGGAGGTGGCCGGAGCTAGCAGGATGTTGCCGTACGGCACGCATCCGGCAACGACATTCACGATACTATATTACGTGCCGGAGGTGCCGGCGGACTGCCGTGAATGAGGGGCTTTAAAGCGCATGGGTGTGAGCTTAGTTACCTATATATAGGGTTCCGTTTGCCACCCTTCGAGTACGAAGCCATAAAATAGTAAATACCTACATATGATTTATAGAACAACTAGAAAAGTCTTTAATCGCGAGTTAGATAAACTTTAATATTTAACCCGACATCGAAAGTGGCATTTGTCTGGCAAATGCTAGTGGCATTATTCTTTCTTTAAAACCACGAGAGCAATACCGCTTTCAAAGACAGGATAATTATTTAAATAATTTTACTCACGATTTAAGACCCCCTTGTTAGTAATTATGAGTAAAAAATGTGTATAAGTATATTAATATGTCTAATACTCAAGCGAGTTTTCTATTTAAAATTGTGTGAATCAAAATGGAACAAGTATTGTCATTATTGTTTAAGCTATTTTATTTTTTACTATATATGTTTTGAACAAACGCCTTGATCATCAGCCAATCTTTGTTATTCAATAAATCTGGATATATGTTCTTTAAGTTGTCACACTCACATTCATGGCGTTTTGGTGTTTTTTTTGTTTTTATATGTGCTGCAAAGAATTTTAATACGCAATTTTTTTAGTCGGAAGTCCATGGAATCAGTTTCCGCTTTTTCTTTGGTTCACATAATAATATAGTTGATGAGCAGGATGGAGTGGATTCTATTACTGTATTAGTTGAACTTGTCAAAGGTTTTTCAACAGAAACAGGTTCTTCCATAGCAATGTCTAGAATATCTTCATTCTCTACATTATTTCTAGTTATTTTCTCTTCTAAATTAAAATAGATTTCGTCTAACGACCGTACTTTGTAAATATCAGCCTTACCCACTCTCCATGAGAATCAGAAGTTTTGATATTTTAGCCGTTTGATACACATCATCTGGCAATGTATAATTTAGTTTGTGGACTGACAAAGTATGTCCCATAAATGAAGCTAGTTACTCCATTTCATTATCTGTCATATTAAACAATTGAGTTAATGTGGCCAAACATTTTCTAAGCCGAGTGGAAGTCAATGCTTTCGGATTTTTGGCTCCGCACAAGTTAGAGTATTTTTAATGGTTTTATAACCACACGAAAGATTACCTCCACTTTTAGCGAACAAGTACTCGTTATTTTCATTTATATATTTCTGACGCACAGATATCAAAATATCAATATCTCTTTGCACGTCACTGCTAAATAAAACAGGAACTCCTCGCCCCCTTTTGCGGCGAATCACAATTCTTTTGAGACTTTTAACCAGATTTTTTTCATTTGCTGAATTAATGTTCTCAAATTCTTGATATTTACCATTTTCATCGTCTTTTAAATCATAATTTTGGTAAAAACTTAATTGTAATCTTTGTAGCTCCCCTGGCCGTTGTCGATTTAGTAAAATAACGCCACAGAATACTGTTTCGATCAGTTGATCATAAGCAAGACCATTCAATGTTGACTGTGACTCAGTCAGCATAGCTGATGATCGCGCAGCTGTTTCACACAAACGTTCTTTAAGACATTTCAAATCACTCGCCAAAGGAACAATAGTTGTTTTGTTCTATTTATTCATATTTAAATCATCAGCTGCATGACTAGAAACATCAAATTTTCAGTGATTTTTAATCAAATTTGTTAAAGTTTTGAGATCTACCTGAATTTTTGCACTTGTGTTCTGACTCGTACGATTCATATAAAGCTATACTGCAACATTGTTTGATTGAAGTTGAAATATTCATTGCATACGTTGGAGAATTATATGTCTTTGGAAGTATCGAAACTAGCTGCGTTTTCGTAGCTAGGTCTAGTGTGTCATAATTTTCACTTTTTCAGGTTTCAATGCATCTAAAAGATTTTTTATGCTAGGCTTTATTTTTTATTTCTAACATTAATTTTCCCAACTCTCGCATTTTCCTGGAGGTTACATTTATGAAATGTTATTCGCGGTGTGTTCTGAGGTATTGTAAGCCAAATGAACAAATTAAATGATCCATTTTTGCCTCCAAAGATATTTTGTCTGCCCGCATTCGTGGAAAAACATCGATCTGCAACTTCGGACTCACTTTAATATTACGTAGCAAAAAGTTTTGTGTGTCGGCTTGAATTTTTGAGCTGGCGGATGTTTCGTCACAATTTTTTTTGTGCTTCCAAAGTTGTTTTCAAGTATAAAATCCTAAGCAATTAGTACATGGTAAATAGTCCTCATGTTTGGAATATTTTTGTTTTTTCATAGGTTTGAATGAGTCATTTTGACTATTAGTTATACTGTCACCTTTTTTAAGCAAAATTGTGAAAATAGTTTAGCGAAACTTACTATTTTTAGGAGTCGACAAAGCTCTCTAAACTTCTGTCTCAACAGGGTGGTTTCTGACAACATGCCTTGCAAAATTTAAAACCAAACTTTCACAAAAAAAAGCAAAAATCCCTTTCTCGCCTTTTTTTTTACACGCTGGATTTTCGTTTACCGATGCTACGAGTAGGTCTGCAGTCGCATCAGACTTTATTGGTTCAACCTGAAATAAGTCAAAAGTTGTAAAATTTTCAAACCACAAGTTATAGTGAAACAACAACGGTTAGTTTTAATAATCCTGCGGCGTGAAAGATTAAAAACAACCGTGTAACTGGTAGGAGGTGAGGGTGTTTGACTTTAAACAAAAAAAAAAGTTTCGAAGGACCACTTACTATGTACAGTCGACGCCAAAGATATGTTTACATTTCAGCACTTTAATCCCTTGTAATAAAGTGCAAAAGTGTAAACATATTTTTGGCGTCGACTGTACGATAAATAATACACAGTAGAAAGTTTTAAACTTGTATTGATAATAAAATTGAATGATTAGCTTAAAGTACAACACGCCATAGCACGATATTGTCCAAGAAGAAGGTTGAAGAAAAAAGTGTTGCCAGTTAACATTCTGACCATAAACTAAAATTAAAAATAAACTATTTTGATCTTAAACATAGTTGGGGCGGCCAACCTAGCATAACATAAAAGATAAAAAACATAACATTTGCATAACTTATGCTTAAACCTTAATTAATTAACAACTATCATTATTTATTTATTTATTTATTTAAAACTTTATCGCACAAAAATAAAAGTACAAATGGCGGACTTAATGCCTTAAGGCATTCTCTACCAGTCAACCACTGGGCCAAAAAGAGAGGTTTGCTAGGTGCAGGCTGTAGAAAATATTAAAATCATGTCACAATTACTAATATCTAATTAACACTAGATAATACATATAAAATAAACTTACACATATACTTTATATCATATACATACATATATATAAGTGTACCTACTATGAAACATCACGAAGATTAATCAATCACGTAACTTAGAAAGTAAATGCTTGCGAAGCATGTGCTTGAAGGCGAGTTTGCTCTGAGCTTTTCTGATATCAAGAGGCAGGTCATTCCAAAGGCGCATTGCCTGAAGAGTGAAGGAATTTACCATGAAACTGGTGCGATGTGGGGGGATGAAGAGCTTAAGGCTGCGGGACGTACGGAGATCGCAACCGGGACGAGAAGCAACAAATTTAAAATTTGATTTGAGATAATCCGGTGTGAGAGGATCAAAAAGAAGGGAATACAGTGTACACTAAAGCCTGAGAGATCTACGCTCACGTATAGGAAGCCAGTTCAGCTGCCTGCGGTAAGCAGACACGTGGTCATACTTCCGAAGACCATAAATGAACCTAATACAGTTGTGCAGCAGTCTGTCAAGTTTATTTAGCGAAGCTTGTACGATATTAGAGTAGCACACATCAGCATAATCAATTACAGGAAGGACAAGAGCTTGTACAAGAAGGGTCTTAGTGCTTACTGGCAGATCGGGCGTTCGATCGGGTTTGGCATGGGGGTCTTCTATCGAAGTTACCATCTTACGGACTGCCCGGGGGATTATGCGAATGGATTGCCAGCTTTTTGTCCGGCAGATGCATACGAGCCGTTGTCGACGGAAGTTGCTCCGATAGCATGGACATAAATGCTGGTGTCCCACAAGGCTCTGTGCTATCCCCAACGCTGTTTTTGCTGCATATCAATGACATGTTGTCCATTGGCGATATTCATTGTTATGCAGACGACAGTACTGGGGATGCCTATTACACAGGCCGTGCTAACATCCCTCGTCCCGTTGTGTTAGAGAGTCGTGAAAAGCTTGTGTCAGACATCGAGAGTGCTCTCTCTGATATCTCACTGTGGGGCCAGGAAAATCTTGCCCGATTTAACCCCACTAAGACACAAGTTTGCGCGTTCACCGCTAAAAAAACCCCATTTACTGTGGTCCCACAATTCCAAGACACAGTCCTTACCATGTCAGAGAGTATTGGGATCCTGGGTGTTGACATTTCCAGTGACGTCCAATTCCGTAGCTACCTGGAAGGGAAGGCCAAGCTGGCATCCAAAAAGCTCGGTGTGCTCAATAGAGCTAAGCAATACTTCTCTCCGGGGCAAAGACTGTTATTATACAAGTCTCAAGTCAGGCCCCATATGGAGTATTGCTGCCATCTTTGGGCGGGAGCACCTGGATACCAGCTGGGCCCCTTTGACTCGATCCAAAGACGTGCTGTCCGAATTGTCAACGATCCCGAACTCACGAGCGATATCGAACCCTTAAGTCTAAGGAGAGACTTCGCCTCCTTATGTGTATTCTATCGCTTGTACAATGGATTGTGCTCTGAGGAATTGTTTGATATGATGCCAACGGCTGCATTCTACCACCGCACCGCTCGCCGTCGGCAGGGTGTTCACCCACATACCCTGGAGCCTAAATGGTCTCGTACCGTGCGGTTTATGAGGAACTTCCTCCCGCGGACGCTCCGGCTGTGGAATGAGCTCCCTGCCACTGTTTTCCCAAAGGACTACAATATGGGGTTCTTCAAAAAAGGAGTGTTAAAGTTTTTAAAGGGTCGGCAACGCGCATGTAACACCCCTGGAGTTGCAGGCGTCCATAGGCTACGGTGACCGCTTACCATCAGGCGGGCCGTATGCTTGTTTGTCACCGTCGTAGTATAAAAAAAAAAAAAAAAAAAAAAAAAATTCTTGAACCTGTAGAGTGATCTCAGCGTGTACGTTACTCTGCGGCATACATCAGCGACTTGGGGCTCCCATGTAAGGCCACTATCCATGATCAGACCCAGGTTCTTCACTTCATAGGGTTCTTCATTAATAGGCAATGGACATAATTTTCTGTAAGAGCGAAGAAATATTTTACCAGAGCCAGCTATCTTTATTTCCGCCACTCTTACTTTACCGTCAGGTCCTGGTATGACCTTTGAAATTCTTGCCATAGGCCATTCCAAGAAGTTGTCACTCCTTACAATCACTAGATCCCCTTCCTTCAAATTAGGCTGCTCATGTTGTCATTTAGGGCGATTTTGGAGCTCGGTGAGGTAGTCGTCTTTAGACCATATAAGTTCCAGAAGTCCTGTTTCAATTTCTCCAGTATTTTCCAAAAATTTAATCGATTAAAATTTGTATTGGTTTGATTGATTTCTGGAAAGCTGGTTAATGCTGTACCTATCAAAAAGTGGCCAGGTGTTGGGTCACTTATGGGCATAGTGTGCGCACGCTCAAGGTCTAGGATTGTAGTGACCCAATGAAAATCAATTAATTAATGATATTCTTTAATGCGTGTATATGAAGTCACGGTTGAAAAGTAAGTGTAGTACATTGGCGGGGCCCGTGAGATCGAAATTCTGCAACGTAGTGGGATTAACAATCCAAGTGTGTTCCCACAAAATTATTTAAATAGTGTTAGCAAAGCATTCTTCTAGCATGCGCAGAGGTGGTTGAAGATGGGGGGTGGCCCTCCACATTCCTAACAACTTTTGTCCTAAAATCACTTGCCCTAACCGTTGTCTCCTAATGGGCATTCTAATGCCCTATGCATCTAACGATCTATTGCCATAACAATTATTTTCTATAACGTAATTGTTGCCCTAAAACTCATTTGCCCGAACCATTTTTGGCATAACATCTATAACCCTAATATGTTTTGGCATATTCATCGCGATCCCTAATAACGTTTGTCCTCATATCTCTTGCCATAACTATTTTATCCTAACCGGTATTAGTCCTAACAATCAATTGTCATAATAATCATTATCTATAAAGCCGCATTCACATTTATCTGACGCGTTCTGTTGTGACGCTGTCTGTCGTGATGCTTACTGCTCACATTTATGTGTTGTGTTGTGACGCGTTCTGACGAAATTTTTAATCAATCGCCTCTTGGCTCCCAGAGAGTTCACACGTTCGCAATGTTTTTTCAAGAATCAAGCGATTCAGATTTAGAAGAAGATTTGCAATTATTAACCATAAAATAAAACCCTATCAATTTTAAACTAAATGACAACGTAAAAAGATAAACCACATTCTAAAAACTTACCTACCAACAATCCAATTCATTGCGTCAACACCCAACACATAAAACATTTAAATATTGTCTTCTTAAAACAAAATAACAACACCAACTCATCCAATAAGTTAACATAATGTCAGTTCAATCAATCCAAGTCCAAATAATGACAAAAAAAAACACAAAACAATACATTCTCAAAATTGAACGAAAAAGCTCTGATAAAACACACTCATCGCACAAGAAGCAAGCGCGGAATAAATAAATCAAGTATTAGTCAGTATAAACACGTATGAAATAATAAGATATCAATACCTAACAAATCTTGGTCACCATATGACACCATCATAATAATAGAAGGTTCACAATCTTTCTTATAAATTAAGTGTAAGTGTGGTATGCGTAGATACGCAGTTGATATTCAGTTACTTATGCACTTACTTGTTAGGATCTTCGGGAGTATAAAGCAAACAAGCGAGTCCTTATTTTCACTTTATTTGCAAAGCACATTCAAGCGAAGCACTGAACGTTCAACATGTACAGAAGGAGAAATCACTTAATAAAACTAAACAAGCGCGGCACTGATTTTAGGCATAGGCGTATGCAGCGCGGCGACATGCACTTCGCGTCAGATCGGGCTATGTACTGGCGCGCGGAGATCAGCGTGGACACTGCGCGAGCGCCGGGCGGCCGGCGAGAAACCGGTTCGCGGCCGTGACGTCACGTGCATGTCACTGCGCGCATCTACTAATAAAATTAATCCGTTCGTCCGCTTCAACATACAAAATATATTGGTGAACATTTGATTTGATTTAAACATGTGATTGTTTCTATTAATTAAGATATTTTCATTCAAATAATAAGTTAAATCAATTTAGGTAAATATATAATAAAGATAAAATGCATGACACTAATTAACAATTAAAATAACTATCAACTGACTTAATTAGGCATTACAATAAACTCATTAAATAATTGATTGGTGATTAAATTCCATTGATTGCAATAAATAATTAATTTCATTGAAAACAATAAATAATAATTCATTTAAAATATCAATTTGTAATATGGTAAAAATAATAAAACTGTATTAAAACATAAAAGTGTATAAACATAAGATTATAAAAGACATAAAACAATAGCAACATGGGCGTGACGCCCACATCACCCCCCTCCAGAGACCGAGTTAGGGCGATAATAGTCAGGGAAATGAACTACACGACCTGAACGTGTGCGTCTGATGTCACTTTCCTCACTCAAGGTTGAACCGGTGGGAGTTGTTTTGTGGGTGTTGTTATGTGTTTGTTTTTGTGTTGTATGTGTAACGTGGTTGGCGTGCGTGTCGTGAAGTATGTAGGCTGGCTTTATCCGGTCTACCGATACTGTCACAGACTTACCATTCACCAGTAAGGTGAATACCTTTGGACCCCTCTGAAGTATAGGGCCCCGTGTACGCTGGTCTCAATGACTTGCACAGAGTATCATCCCTAAGAAAGACATGGGAAGATGTTGCAAGGTCGTTGAAAATAAATGTGCGACGCTGACTTACGTGACGGGAAGCTGGTGTCGGGTGCAAGTTCCTCGTGAACGTGCGAAGCCGAGACAGGTAATCCGTCACATCTGGAAACAGATCCGCACCTGGGTTGAAAAACTCACCAGGCATACGCAGAGGTTGCCCGTAGACCAGTTCTGCAGACGAGGCTCGGAGGTCAGCCTTAAAAGCATTTCTTATGCCCAACAACACTAGTGGGAATGATTCAACCCAGGTGCTGTTGGCATGGCAAGTAATGGCGGCCTTGAGTTGACGGTGTACCCTCTCAACCATTCCATTACAGGAAGGGTGATAAGCAGTCGTACGTTTATGTACAAAGCCCGCCAGGTCAGACAGCTTCTTGAAAAGTGCAGACTCGAACTGCCGTCCCCTGTCAGTGACGATGCTGACCGGGCAACCGAACCGAGCGATCCAACCGTGCAGCAGGGCCTGTGCCACGGTTTCAGCGGTTATATCCTGAATTGGTATCGCCTCAGGCCATCTGGTGAAACGATCAACGGCGGTGAGGCAGTACCTAAACCCTTGACAGAGGGGAAGTGGTCCAATAAGGTCGATATGGATGTCCAGGAACCTGGCCTTGGGGATGTCAAACGTGGACAAGGGTGTTGAGACGTGTCGAGTGACCTTTGAGCGCTGGCAAGCCAGACAACTCCGCGTCCATTCTCGGCAGTCTTTTCTAACCCCAGGCCAAACAAACCTGTCAGCAACGAGCTTCGCTGATGCGTTGGCTCCTGGGTGGCTGAACGAGTGGAGGCTCTCAAAAACCTTGCGCCTTAACTCAGCTGGAACGTACGGTCTAGCAGTTGGAAAACTGCGACTTTCATCGCAGTACAGCTCGGCATCAGTCCCAGGTATTTGGACTTTTGCCAGGCGTAACGAATTGTCACCCTTGAGCAGTTGTTCCAACTCAGGGTCGGTTCCTTGGGCTGCAGCCAGCTTCTCCATGTCGACAGGTTGTGTGATCTCCTCGACCCTAGAGAGAGTGTCAGCTACCACATTGTCCTTACCTGAGATGTGCCTGATGTCCGTGCTGAACTGCGATATGAAGTCCAGGTGACGGAACTGCCTGGGCGAACAGTTCTCTTTACGAGAATGGAATGCAAAGCATAAAGGCTTGTGATCTGTGTAGATCCTGAAGTCGCGGGCTTCCACCATGTGCCTAAAATACTTGATTGCCTCGTAAATCGCGAGCAGCTCGCGATCGTAAGGCGAGTATTTTTGCTGGGCGGGACTTAGCTTGCGTGAGAAGAAAGCCAGAGGCTCCCAGCCCTTCTCCTTGTTGAACTGCTGTAAAACAGCCCCCATGGCCACATCTGATGCATCAGTCACGATACAGAGCTTCGCCTCTGCGTTTGGATGAGCCAAAAGGGCAGCTTGACTCAGATCGTGCTTACATCGCTCGAACGCGTCCTGCTCCGCTGCCGTAAACTGGACCGGGTGCGATCCCTTCACAGATCCTGCTAAAAGAGCATTGAGAGGAGCCTGATGCTGTGCGGCACTGGGTACGAACCTGCGATAAAAGTTCAGCATACCCAGAAATCGCCTGAGCTCCTTCACGTTCTTGGGTGGAGGAAAGTCATTTATTGCATCAACCTTGGCAGGAAGCGGCTTGGTGCCTTCAGCAGAAATACGGTAACCTAAAAATGTTACCTCCGAAGCTCCGAAGACGCACTTGGCCGTGTTTATGACCATGCCGTACTCCTGCAACCGAGTGAACAGCTGGCGAAGATGGACTTCATGTGTTTTCTCGTCTTTTGAGAAGACTAAGAAGTCGTCCAGGTAGCTGTAACAGAAGTCCAGTCCCCGTAACATCTCATCCACGAAGCGCTGAAACGTCTGTCCGGCATTTCGAAGGCCGAACGTCATGAACGGGAATTCGAATAAGCCGAACGGCGTTGTTATGGCTGTCTTCGGGATGTCATCAGGGTTAACGGGGATTTGATTATAGGCCTTAACAAGGTCAATGGTTGTAAACACGCGGCAGCCCGCGATATTGTGCGTAAAATCCTGTATGTGACGTATAGGATACCTATCAGGTACTGTACGCGCATTGAGCATCCTATAATCGCCGCAAGGTCTCCAACCATTGTCCTTTTTAGGGGCCAAATGCAGGGGGGAGGCCCATGGTGACTCGGAGGGTCTGGCTATGCCACTAGCGAGCATAGAAGAAAACTCCTCCTTCGCGATCTTCAACTTGTCAGGAGCCAACCTACGAGGTGCACTATAAACTGGGGGGCCGGGTGTAACCCGGATATGATGTAATGTCGTGTGTTTAATTGTGCGGTGTATGCCAGACGGGCGAGTAATGTCAGGGTATTCCTGTAGTATAGTGTGGTAAACAGACTCACCAGTTACAACCTTGATTGAAGAAATGTCATCAGACGGTCGAGCAGGCAAAGCCGCGGTCGAGAGCATAGTATTACCGTCGATGAGACGCTGTTTCCTGCAATCGACAAGAAGATTATAATGTGACAAAAAATCTGCCCCTATTATCGCCCTCGTTACATCCGCTACAACAAATCGCCAGACAAAGTCGCGGCGCAAACCTATATTAAGTACTAGATGCACGTAACCGTACGTGTTTATCACTGTGCCGTTAGCGGCGCACAAATTATAGTTTGTCGGCGTTCTGCGATCTTTCATTTTGGTACGCGGAAAAACACACAAATCACTACCTGTGTCCACGAGAAACGTGACCTTGGTCTTGAAGTCCATGATGAACAAGCGACCTGTTCTTGGGCAGCCGCTCGCCGCCATTACCGACTGCCCGATGCATTTCCCGCCTGGTAGTCGCAAGGCTTGACGCATCTCTTAGCCTGCTCCCCGAACTTGTGATGGTACCAGCAGGTTGGGAACTTCCGGTAGCTGGAGCTGGACCGTTGGGACGCGGAACGCTGCCGGGAGTGACTTGATGACCTTCCTCTAGACCGGGACGCTCGACCAACCTTAGCATCCAGCGCCTGTAACCGCCTACTCAGCTCTGCGATCTGTAGCATCAGGGGATCCGATGGAGTGGGAGGCAGCGCTGCTGCTGCAACCTGAGGAGTGGGCACGATGACGTCCTGAAGGCGATCGGCAAGCTCTGCCAAGTCCTCCAGGGATGATTTCAATTGTGACGCGACGATATCCTGCGTCCGTTGAGGTAACCGGTTTACCCAGATGGAACGAAGGAAGTCCTCAGGAAGCCCAGGTCCTGCCAGGTTCTGAAGGTGCCGAAGAAACTGTGACGGCTTCCTGTCTCCGAGCTCTTCGAGGTTCAGGACCTGCTGAATCTTCCTCTCCCGTGACGCAGAAAGGCGTTTAATCAGCTCCGTCTTCAGCCGGATATACTTGTCCTCTTCCGGGGGTGACGTAATAATATCTTCGACCTCCGCCGCATATTGAGGTTCGAGCTGGGCCATGGCATAATAAAATTTCGTCTCATCTGTCGTAACCCTAGATAATCTGAATTGCGCCTCCAGTTGTGCAAACCATACCGCTGGCTTGTCCGGATAAAACGGTGGAACTTTCACGCCGACTCGAAATGACTCAGCCGGTAACTGCTCGGCGCCATTTTGTAACGGTGCTTCTTTGTTCGCGACCGGGCCCATGCCACCCGACGCCGTACCGTCACTGCCTTCACCTCCCATTCTGTGGTGTTTCAGCAGGGGTCACCAGTGTGGTATGCGTAGATACGCAGTTGATATTCAGTTACTTATGCACTTACTTGTTAGGATCTTCGGGAGTATAAAGCAAACAAGCGAGTCCTTATTTTCACTTTATTTGCAAAGCACATGCAAGCGAAGCACTGAACGTTCAACATGTACAGAAGGAGAAATCACTTAATAAAACTAAACAAGCGCGGCACTGATTTTAGGCATAGGCGTATGCAGCGCGGCGACATGCACTTCGCGTCAGATCGGGCTATGTACTGGCGCGCGGAGATCAGCGTGGACACTGCGCGAGCGCCGGGCGGCCGGCGAGAAACCGGTTCGCGGCCGTGACGTCACGTGCATGTCACTGCGCGCATCTACTAATAAAATTAATCCGTTCGTCCGCTTCAACATACAAAATATATTGGTGAACATTTGATTTGATTTAAACATGTGATTGTTTCTATTAATTAAGATATTTTCATTCAAATAATAAGTTAAATCAATTTAGGTAAATATATAATAAAGATAAAATGCATGACACTAATTAACAATTAAAATAACTATCAACTGACTTAATTAGGCATTACAATAAACTCATTAAATAATTGATTGGTGATTAAATTCCATTGATTGCAATAAATAATTAATTTCATTGAAAACAATAAATAATAATTCATTTAAAATATAAATTTGTAATATGGTAAAAATAATAAAACTGTATTAAAACATAAAAGTGTATAAACATAAGATTATAAAAGACATAAAACAATAGCAACATGGGCGTGACGCCCACATAAGCAATAAGATAAAAACAAAATATAAACAATGCATGCCATGCAAAAGCGCAAGATATATGATATTTATATGAATCGCACTAGGTAACAGACATTTTAACCTACTTTAGATATAGTCGAGATCATTTAATTACTATACCATACTATAAATACTATATATATTATGTTGAATTTTACATGATGTGAAAAAAAAATACGATAAAAAAGGAACTTAAATATTTATAAAGTAAAAATATAATATAAAAATAAATTAATAATGATTAAATACGCCTATCGCATCTTCGGCGGCCTAAAAGTCAGCCTTGAGCAATACCGCGGATTAAACCAGGCAGGCAGAAGAATCCTTGGTGATCGGATCATGGTTTGGTCGAGAACCAACCGTCCCGTGTCCCTTGGACACATGGGAAGTTATGAAGTATAGAAGTGTTAAAAGAACTGCCTGAATGAATAAATAATATGTATATTTAATATGTAAAAGCTTAAAATAAATAAAAATGAAAATAAATTACCTTGTGTCCTGACCACAAAAAAAAATTATATTAAAATATTAAAGTCGGTAGAACACGCACGTAAGCGTTGTTTAGGGTTATGTTTTAGATACATCATTTTAATAACCAATTTAATACACATACAATATAAATATGTGTGTATGTAATTATAAAACTAATGACGACAAAGAAATAATAAATAATATATACCTAAATAATAAATACAGATAAAAATAAAATAAAAGAGATAAATATTTACTTTATTCAAAAATACCTAAATAAACACGATTTGATAATGACTAGTGATTGCAATCCGGATTATCCGAAGTTCAAAAATCCGGATTTCGGAGCGCTTGAAAATCCGTTTTAAAATCCGGATTTTGAGAAGAAAAAACCGGTTTTTCGGATTTTTTCCCATCAGTACTAATTTGCTCAAAATTAATGCTAATACGAAATAAAAAGCGGTGCACATGAAGCGGTAACGCGGGAGAGCTACGAGGGGTGGGGTGCCTTTTAAGTTCTGGGGTGTGTTTTGTGTTCTGTCGTTTGCAAACCTCCCGTGATTATTAAAAAAAAACTAATATCATCATAAAATATTTGAATTTAGAATTCGAAAACAAAAGAATGACTCGAGATCGGGCGAACCGTTTTAGAATAGCGTCGATTCAAAGTTTACAAGTCAGTTGTGAAAATGGAAATTTCAAAGGAAAATTTACGTGCGATATTTTTTTACAACTTTAAAAGGGGTTTAACTCGTCTTCAGTGCTTTGAAGAGTTGACTACGGTTTTTTATAATGAAGCACCATGCCTCCGGACTGTGGAACGTTAGTATTTGGAATTTCAACGTGGTTGCTCTAGTCTTAGTGATAGGCATCGTGAAGGTCGACCGAAAACAGCCGTCGTAACCCAGGAAAACATTGATGCAGCACGGCAACTGATCATCGAAGATCGCCATGCAACATACCGTGGGATAGAAGCTTCATTAGGCATTTCAGGGACTAGTGTTCAAAAAATTTTGCATTATCACTTAGGCGTAAAAAAATTGATCTCACGTTGGATACCACATTTACTTAGTGAAGACCAAAAAACGGCTCGCGTTAGATGGTGTCGCAAAACGCTGCGGTAATTCAACCGAGAAAACTCTAAACACGTTTATGACATTGTCAGTGGTGACGAATCTTGGATATATGCTTACGATCCGGATTCTAAACAGCAGTCGACTGTTTGGGTGTTCCAAGACGAGCTAAAAGCGACCAAATTAATACGCTCACGGAGCACTTCGAAAAAAATGGTCGCCACGTTTGTAGCGAAAGTGGCCACGTTGCCACCATCGTGCTAGCAGATCGTAAAACAGTTATTGCTAATTGGTATACCACTGTCTGTTTGCCATAAGTTATCGGCGAGCTCCGAAAAAATAACCCAAGGCTTCATATAGTACTGCACCACGATAATGCGAGCTCGCACACCGCCCAGCAGACAGTTGCGTTTTTAAAAGAGAAATGCGTCAAAAATCTGGAACATCCGCTATACAGTCCAGACATAAGCCCTAATGATTTCTTTACTTTTCCAAAAATCAAACAACGACTTCGGGGTCAACGAATTTTATCCTCCGTATACAACCAGCTGTTATCAATAGCACCAACAAGTGTGGAGTCAGAAAGGGCATTTTCGGCAGCTGGGGTTTTCTGTAACCGTATGAGGACGAGGTTAAGTGAAGAATCTCTTGATGCGATGATGTTTCTTCGTTTTCGTTTTTTATCAAAACGTGGAAACAAAACATAAAATTTGTATTTTGCGATCATGTTTACCAATAGATGATTTTGTTATTAAATAGCGTAGCTAAATATTACATATTACAACACAATCTGTTGGTTTAAAAAAAAACACAGACAAAAATAATATAAATTGTAAGTATACACAGTCAATTTTTGTTTATGCATGCTTTAGTTACTTAATGAGTCCTTAACAAACGTTCATAGCTCTAATAAACTCATTATGCTTAACTCTACCTAAAGGTTTTGTTAACACATCAGCAATCATATGTTCAGTAGGTAAGTACCTACTCTACTTTAATTAAATTTTTACATATTAAATCTAACATAATGATACCTTATGTCGATGTGTTTCGTTCGCTTGTGATAGTACTCCTTAGCTTGTAAGAGCTTTTGTGCGCTCGGATTATCATTATATACAATACAATTAATCTGTCCAGGCAAAATCTCAGATAACAATTTTTTCATAAAAGATACATCTTTACAAACATCAGATATTGCAAGGTATTCACTCTCACATGATGACAACGAGACACGTTGTCATTATTTAAAATTGCATTATTTTCAATTTCATTATCATTATTTGAATTTACTTGAAATGAAATAAGTTTATTTGCAGAACATTATGTACATATAAAGATGGTATAGTCAATGATTTGTCCAGATAATGTCAATACTAATCCGGTCAAATTAGACCGACAAATAAGAGTGAAGCTACATTAATTCCCACCAAGCTGAAAATCGGTAAGATTGTTTAAAATACGATGAAAAATAAAATTTGGAAGTTCCCCATCATTCCCCTGTAAGGAAAAAAAATATTCAAGGTCAAAGGTCTAAAGCCTGTGCCAGACGGTTGACAACGACAGTTTCTGCAAGATGACCTTGGCAGAAAAACAGCGGTTTTCAGCCGTGTAGCAAGTGGTTGAAACCAAAATCTGCATGACCTTTAAACGCCCTTGGCAGACGGGCGTGCTCTGCCAACCAAACGGCAGAAGCAGTGGTTGACAATCGTTTAGCCGCTTGTTGTCAACCACTCGAAGGACAATCGCGTAGCCGCACGCTCCGAGTGCAGACGCGTCGCGCGCGCACACAATATTACAGGATGGCGAACGAACGCGATGTTATTACTGAACTGCTTGAGTTTTATAGAGACCTGCCGTGCCTCTGGAACTTGTCTTGTGAGGCGTACAAGGACCTAGTGCAAAAATATAGGCTATAAGCCTTTCCTCAGCAGATACAGCTGGTCTCATATTTGTATCATTTTTAGTTATTTGTGGTCTCACCATATCCAATAATTCATAAAAAAGATTCATTATCCATTCTTAGGAAATTATGAATGTCATCGAAATCTAGCAGATTCGTTAACAGCTGGTCTCATATTTGTATCATTTTTAGTTATTTGTGGTCTCACCATATCCACTAATTCATAAAAAAGATTCATTATCCATTCTTAGGAAATTATGAATGTCATCGAAATCTAGCAGATTCGTTAAATTTAAATGACTCAAGGTGAGGTGAGTCGCTCCTTCAACCACCGCTTCATCCAAATCCTTTTCTTTTTTTTTCCCAATTGCACACAAAATAGCAACACAAACTCCAACCTTTTGAAATTTCGATAAACAAGGAGCCATGGCGTTTTTGTAGGAGTTAGTCGCACGTTAACCCAGCACAAGCGCTTCAAACACGCTGAAGTTTTGGGCTTGTTGTAAACCATGTAGACAGCCGCGCTTCTACATCGCTTCTGCCAAGGTCATCTTGCAGAACCTGTCATTGTCATCTTGCAGAAACTGTCAATGCAACTTGCAATGAGTTTTTCGCGATTTTCAGTAAAACGTTATTTTTATCATCCTTTATACTTTCAATTTTTATTTTTCATTGTATTTTAAACAATCTTACCGACTTTCAGCTTGGTGGGAATTAATGTAACTTCGAATGTCTAAATTGACCGGAGTATACGTTATGGTAGTAGGCATGCAAAAATTTACATTTAAATATCTAAACTATGTCTACATTACCTATTTACAAATTTACATAAAATTACATTGTTATTGTTACATTATACAATTATTTCTTTTAAATATGTCAAGATAGGTATTAATCAAAAATTTGCATTCAGATAGTCCTTGACGGTATAGAAATTGTGCTCACATAGATACTCGTATCTTACGATTGCCCGTCGAAAGTTCGTGATAGGTATTTCTAATAGGGTCTGTGGTAGTTTATTATATATTTTATATATCATTCCGTTTACATTATTACAATAGAGTGCCAAATTGCTTTTAGTGCCATGTAATTTATTCAGCCGGTAACTTCGGGCATTAGGATTTTTTGAGCTACAAAAGTGAAGCAATCATAATGTTTTTTTACTTGATTAATATTGTGTCTAGAAACATTACCATTATCACAGATCTCATTCTCAATATCACTATACGCCTAGATTATATCACTTTGGGACAATTCTTGCAACGGGTCTGTATTAGGTCTAAAAAATCTTTTTTTTTTAATACCTACTACGATGGTGACAAACAAGCATACGGCCCGCCTGATGGTAAGCGGTCACCGTAGCCTATGGACGCCTGCAACTCCAGGGGAGTTACACGCGCGTTGTCGACCCTTTAAAAAAGGAGGATTCGCTGTGTTGGCAGCCAAAGGGGCAAGCTTAGCTCCGTGGGTACACCCCACTCCCCAGCTGTCAACACAGTGAATCCTCTTGGAGCTCTGGCAACCTTACTCACCGACAGAAACACAACACTATGAGTAGGGTCTAGTGTTATTTAACTGCGGTTTTCTGTAAGGTGGAGGTACTTCCCCAGATGGGCTCTGCTCCAGATTTGAGCGAAATGACATTCGTTGTGCTGTGCCCATACCTCTATCAAGCCATACCATTCTCAATAAATGCAACATTTCGTGCCTTAATAACCTTTGTAGGATCCAAAAGATCAGCTAAGCGATAGCCTTTAGAAGTATCACAGTACCCTACAAATATGTATTCCTTTGCCTTAGCATCCAACTTATCTCGCTTATGAGCAGGTAACAATGAAAAAGCAGTACAGCTAAAAACTCTGAGGTGTCCAAGGTTGACCTTTTGCCAGACCAGACTTCCTGAGGTATACGTCCAGCTAAAGCCGACGTGGGAGATCTATTCTTTAGATATAAAGCAGTCATAACTGCTTCTCCCCAAAATCGTTTGCTAAGACCTGAGTGCTGTAACATGCACCGTACCTTGCTAAAAAGAACGCCAAAATTTCTCTCAGCGACACCGTTCTGGCTAGAACAATAAGCAATGGTTGTCTGATGGACGATACCATGTTCTTTTAAATATTTAGTGTTTTAGAACTAGCATACTCCCCACCATTATCGCTACGAAGGCAAAGTATAGACAAACCCTTCTCTTTTTCTACCATTGTTATGAAATGTATAAATTAGTAAAATATCTCTGATTTATTCTTCATTATTTAAGCGAAGCTCTTCCTGCTGAACTCGTCCGTGAAGGTGACCAGGTATTTTCCTCCTCCATGGCTTGCGTCTGGCATAGGACCACATACGTCACTGTGCACCAGCTCCAGCGGACGTGTCGTTTTAGTGCTTCTTGCCTTCGGGAAAGGCTCGGCCGAAAGCTTTTCCTTGATACACGCTTCACAGTTCTTCAGATCTTCTGAATTCTGAAACAACACACTGCATGCATCCCTTAACTTACATATTCCTTCTAAATGCAAATGCGCCAGTCTGTAGTGCCATAAGTTCATCAAAGATAGTCCGGTGGTAGCAACTGCCGCACTCGATGACATAACCTGCCTAGGTTGCAGGTCCAAAGAGTGCGTCTTATTAGGTTTATACCCATCAACCCCAGACGGTTCCCCAGAGAGCTTATAAATACCATTTATACATTTAGCTACAGCTATATAGTTGCCAGGTGCTTCGTTGAGACTACTATCCCTATCATCAACAAAACACCCATCATTATTAAAGAAAGTAGAATGACCATCTTTACATAATTTAGAAGCAGAAAATAATAATTGGCAGACAAATCGAGAACCAACATAACATTTTTAAATGTTCTCACCTATCCATTCATATTCATGTTTAAGTTTCCTATCTTGGAACTCCACACCTCATTGTTTGCCAAGCTGATGCAGTTCTCTTTAGTGTCCTTGACGTTGCAAAGCCAGCTTGGGTCTTTCACCAGATGGGAAGATGCGCCGCTGTCCAAGTAGACATCCGCTCGATTCTGTGCGAAGTACGCTGCAGTTGTTGGCTTCTACTTCTGCCGCTTGTCCCTTTTTAGTTTATAGCATTTGTTCTTCGTGTGGCCATCTCGCTGGCAGTACGTGCACTTGATCTTGCCCTTCGACGTAACGTATGCTGACGTGGAGTTACTACCATGGTTCGTTTTTCTCTGCTCCTCCTGCAGAAGGCGTGCCCGAACAAGGTCGCTCTTCAAAGTGTTAACCGAAATGCAGTCGTTTCCAGGTTTGACACTAATGTATCAAACTCCACCGGGAGGCCGCTCAGAAGTATCTGGGCAATTTCTTCATCGTCGACCTTCCTGCCGATATCTTCTAGCTGATGAACAAGCGACATGACAAACTCTATGTAGGTAGACATATCGGAATGATCACTGTAGTCTACTCTGTGTAGCTGTCGAAGAAGTAACACGCGGCGATACAGGCCTTTGTCTTCATAAATGTCGGCCAGTATTTTCCATGCCTCTTTGGCGCAAGTTGCCGAGCGAACATGTTGATATAGCGTAGGTATAATGTTTAAACAGACACGTGCCTAGGCGCGAAGATCGCGCGCGGCATATCGGCGCCTGTCATTGGTTCATCGCCAGGTCTTTCTATCGTGTCCCATAGGAGCAAAAACACCACGTCCTTAAACAGTCATGTATTTACCACAAATACACGGTACATGTAAATCGTCAATCGTTGAAGTAAACCTAACTTATTTTTACATGTGATATTAAGATTAATATAAAATATTATAATGTGTGTTGATCGACTGAGGTCTGTACGAGAATAGAACGATAACAGCTTGTAAAGTTGCCAGTGTCAAACACAATAAAGGTGCCCATACGAGAGCATGTCAAATTAATATACTTAGACCGGGTTACTCACGTCTATAAAGTCGATCTAAGCCGGTCTAAGTATATTAATATGTCTAATACTCACGGGAGTTTTCTATTTAAAGAGAGCATGTCAAATTAAAGTGAGCCATATATTATCCAACAAATAGATCCTTGTTCCGAAGAATAGTCTTTACAAACCCATAATATTTTTAAAATACTTATATTTAACAACACCCAACCACACCCATACGATGGGATAAAAGAAAAAAATCGTCTCCAATTTGTGTATATTTACTTTTATTGTTAGGTTAGGTTATTTATCACCGAATGGTTAGGAGCTCACTGAAAATAAATATTAAACTTGAAAGGTCCAGCCTCATGAAGTCTACGCTCCGACCCACTCAAGCCCACATTCAAAACCCCGAAAGCTTTTAACTCGAGCTCTCTAACCGCTTTCCTTGCCTAGAGAAATTGGTTTCAGTTGACGAGATTAACGACGGGCTAGTGGAAACTGTCTACGTGGTAGGGTCTGAGTTTATTAGGCTCCGCCGTAAAGATAGACCCCAGAAATTGACCGAGCGAACCTTAAAACTCATGGCTACAAGATGCTCACTACAGCTGCAGTCTCCGGATGACGCTAAGTCATATCGGTCTTTGCGACATTATTATTTATTAATAAAATAAATTACACAGTATTACAGAGACCAAGGCACTGTGTAATGCAAACACTGTTAATTAAGTACTTAGGTACTAATTAATACTAGGCAGACAATAAATAACATTACCAATAACAAACATTAACATTAACAATTAACTGAAGACGCACGGTCATCCATCACCTCACAAAACCTTTTACATTCACAACATATCATCTTCCACGTACTAGTAAAAACATCGCATTCCGGTGCCGACTTGAGAAGCGCGTTTAAGTAGCATAAAGCGCGAACTAGAGGTGAATTCCTATACGCCACAGTGCGCGCCATAGGAACTGCCAGTAATTCACGACTACGTGGTCTGAGATTAACCCCCGATTGGGACAGACAGGGCACGTGAAGGCGTACCAGTTGCGAGATCAGCTGAGGACAGTCAGAATCCCCACGCAAAATTCGACATGCCCCAGTCACGAGTGCATAGTTACGCCTTACTTCTAACGAGTTAAAGCCCAGCCCTCCTAGAAGAAACTTTGTCGGGTATAGGAAGGGATAATATCCAAAGGTTTTTTTATATAAGAATCGCAAAAACGCTTTTTGGATTTTCTCCAGAAGCAAGACGTAAGTGACCTCGTGGGGGTTCCACACTATAGATGCTGCCTCCAATTTGCTTCTGACTAGGGACGTATAAATAAGCCTTATAACAAAGAGGTTGTCAAATTCTCGAGCATTCCGGATAACAAAGCCTAATCTCCGGAAGCAATCGGTAGCCAGGGTTTTCATATGGGCGTGAAAATTGAGGTGTCTGTCAAATATGACGCCCAGGTCTTTAATCGTGTCAACGCGTTTAATTACTTCCACGTCTAGCTGGTAATCGACTGATAATGGAGTACGAGCACGGCTAAAAGACATCACAGAGCACTTGTCAGGATGAAAAAGCAGTTTGTTTTCTATACTCCATTGATGGATCCGGTTAATATCTCCTTGGAGCGATTCACCGTCAGCTAGGTGCTGCAAGCCATAAACAAGCTTTAGGTCATCGGCGTAAAGAAGACATTGGGCATATTTAGGGAGAGACGATAGGTCGTTTATCATGACTCCGAAAAGAAAAGGACCTAAGATTGAACCCTGACTTACCCCAGAGCGAGTGTGGTAGGGATTGGAGACGAAGCATCCGTGCTGCACGTACTGCTGCCTGTCGCGTAGATAACTGGCAAAAAATCGAAGTAGTTTTGGCGAGAAACCGATATTACATAACTTCGTTAGTAATATGTCATTATCCACGCGATCGAAGGCCTTTTTAAAATCGAAATACAGCACGTCTACCTGTATCCCCTTATCCAAATGCTCAGATATATAATCTGTCAGGGTTAAAAGGTTCGTCTCGACAGACCTCTTTGGCCGAAAACCATGTTGTGAGTCACAAAGATAGGGCTGCACTTGAGAGGCAAGTTGGTTGTTTATAACTGTTTCAAACAACTTCGCAATCGACGAGAGAATCGCGATGGGACGATAATTTTCAACCATACCTGTATCGCCAGACTTAGGAATCGGCCGAACCCGTGTTACCTTCCACTGATCTGGATACTCCCCAGTACGTAAAGCCAGGTTAAAAATATGAGATAAGGGCTGTACTAACCATTCTTTGCAGCCCTTGAGTATATAAGCCGGAAAGGCATCAGGACCTAAAGAACTTCGGGGTTTTAAGCGACCTATGCTAGATTCGACATCCTGGGGGGATATCGTGCCAATGTGAATAAGGTTGGCCGTATTTGCTCTATCCTGCTCAATAGTTTTATTGTGGTCGAGTAGAGGAACGCCAGGAAGAAATACGCTTGAGAAAAAGTTCGCGAAAGCCTGTGCAGCCTCTACACCCTCATAGGGCTTACCATTGTGCAACACCCGGGTCTCAAACCCACCCTTAGACTTTAAGTTATTCATATGCTGCCAAAAAGCGCGTGGGTTACCTTTTATGTTGCTCTGAACTTTGCTAATATAATTATCGTAAGCTCTAGACATTCTGCATTTTATATCGGCCCTGAGTTTAGAAAAGAGTACATATACTTCTCTGTCTCCCGTACGTTTCCACTTACGGTGAAGAAAAGCTTTCCGTCTAATGTCAGTAATAATGTCTGCTGTAAACCACGTCGGATACAGTCTGCTGGGTTTGCTAGGCCTGGTCTTCCTGGGAATGCACTTATCGAAAATACTGTACATTAAACTGTAGAAGCGATCTACAGCAGAACTCACATCTTGGGCTTCAAAGACGTCCACCCAGGACACGTCAGTCATTAGTTGGCAGAGGAGCACATAGTTTCCCTTTGCGAAATTCCAATCACGCCGCATATCAAGATTACTGGGGTCAATCTGAACTGGACTTCTTACGGCTTTTGAGAGTGGGATAGAAATTTCTAGAGGTGGATGATAAGAATCCGCGTATGGAACTAGGCCACCATCCAGGACCTCACTAACCGAGACACCATGGGTGCGCTCTCGCACCAGCACCACATCAAGCACTCCTCCATGCGCATTCAGAACCTCATTCATCTCAACAAAATCACAGACTGAAGTAAAATAGCAATAGTAACTTAAGATACTAGTTGAGACATACTTAGGGTTTAGGTTCAAGTCACCAACAATTATAACCACACCGATAGAGTCAATAAAGGATTCTATTTTTTGGAAGAACTGCATATAGACATTTTCGGAAGAGTTAGGTGGAATATACACAGCACACAAATGAAAAAGTGTTTCACCCACAACGAAAATGACATGATCTGCGACTCTAATATTAACCGTGTTAAAGAGACTATTGAGCGAAAACAAGGCTCCAAAGTGTTCGCAAAGGACAAATCTGTTGGGCAAAACTAGCTAACAAACTTGATACGGGAAGACGGCAGTATAGCGTCAACAAAAGCAGAGGTTTTAGGTGAAATCGAGAGGTTTTATGGACAGTTATACACTTCGGTCGCAAAGCCCGTTGACAGCCGGATAGTACACCGAAGATATCCCGGACATCAGTTTATACGGGATTAGGATGGCCCTAAAGCAGTTTAAGAACAACAAGGCGTCGGGCAATGACGGAATCACTACAGAGCTTTTGAGAGCGGGTGGAACACCGGTACTTAAAGTCCTCCAGAAGCTCTTTAATTCCGTCTTGTCCGAGGGCAAAACGCCTGAAGCATGGAACAGAGGCGAGGTGGTGCCGTTCTTCAAAAAAGGTGACAACAGCCTTTTGAAGAACTACAGACCCATCACGCTTCTAAGCCATGTTTATAAACTGTTTTCAAGGGTCATCACGAAGCAGCTGGCCGATGGGGTCGAAAAGTGCTTGAGTGGAGATACTCAGCCCACACCCAAATGACGGACAGATGACCTTATGGCCTTTGCCACACTAGACGGAAATTCCGTCGCCGAACTTCCGCGACGGTCAATCCGTTCTATACGGTACCAGCCACACTGAATATTCAGTGGCAGATCATCAGTCGGCTGCCTGCTATTATACGGTGTGGTCGTGAATTCGTGATGGATCCGATAGAAGTGATAGCTATTTATGAGGCATTAGAAGAAGAAAGAAGAAGAGAGCGTAAATATTGGGTTCATCCCCTAAATACTCTTCGACTAGAAATTGGGCAATTTCATACCCTGTATATGCAACTAAGACTTAATCCAGATAAAGCATTCGAATATTATCGTATGTCCATACAATCATTTGATGTATTGCTGAATTTAACTAAGGACTATATTACCAAGGAAAATACAAAACTTAGAACAGCTATTACTCCGGAAGAAAGGCTGACCGTTACATTAAGGTAAGATAAATATTAAGTAAAAAAGTATATGAAATGAAACAAATTAATTACTTAAGTATATTAACTTTTTATTGAATTAAATTGCTGCAACATTTCCTGTATTATCTTAATTAAGTGGACTTATCACGAAATATTTCATCTAATTCCTCAATTGAGTGTGATGGTTCAGTTTCAGCTGATTCAATTGGAGGTATTTGAGTTTCAATAGATTCGGGTGACTGTATGGTCGAATAGGAGCTTGCACTGTTTGTATTCGCAGTATATCCTTGGTACACCTGCGGTGACACACCTCCTGTAGGTATATTGTATGTTGTAGGTGATGGTTCGTATGTACGATAGCCAGGATGGTTGTAAGAATACGTTTGATTATGTGACATGTCAAATGAGTTACGATATTTGATTTTATAAATCAAACTCATCACTTCGATTCTGAACTCACAATTTTGTCTTTCATTTAGGCTCTTAATTTGAGGAAGTAAAGAAATTAAAAATTTCGTGTCGGCATCTTCTTCGGCTGCTTTAGGTGGTTGTTGCTTTTTATTCATTGCTGTAATTAAACTCTCTTGAAAGGCTGTCATTTTAGGTTTTTTTTTCTTTTGAGAGGTCCCTGAAACTTCTCCAGTTTGAGGTGGAACAAAATCCTCAGTTACAGTTTCTTGAGCGTTTACATTTCTTGGTTCAGTGTTTGTATTAGTTGATATTTCATCACAAGAATTTTCATTTTGGTCATTATCACCTGCCCGAGCGCTTATGTTCCCCGATGAGGCCCGAGACTCTTTCACCACATCCAAGAATCGCAGCAATTCAATGTACGAGTTTTTACGTTTCTTAGGTGCTGCACTTCCACTTCTTGTATTATCTTGTTTTTTTTCTTTCACGTAATAATCTCTTAAGTGCTTCCACTTCTTTTGAAGTTCATCCACTGTAAAATTAAATAATACAAGTATCAACAAAATATCGAAATAACTTAGCTTAGGGTGATATAGCTCCGATAGTGGCGCCCCCAATATAAAATAATTAAACCGATTTGTTGACCCCCTCAATACTACATTTAACTATGTTTTCAAAATTATGTGAATCGATGCGAAACATAGTTAAATGTAGTCTTGCTTGAGGGATTGACTGAAGCAAATTTTTCATAAGTTTGTTTATAAATGTTTAGTTAATTATTTTAGATTGGGGGAGCCACTGGCGGGAAAACGTGATGATGCTGATTTTTTTTTTGTTTTAGGTATTTGTCTACCGGAATGAATTTTAAAAGTTTATCTCACGATTTTTTGATTGGACGATCGACTATTGCAGAAATAATAAAAGAAACTTGTGAAGTAATTTGGAAAGTACTGCAAGCACTTGAAATGCCCGAGCCAAATAAGGAATTGTGGTTAAAAGTGGCAGAAGAATTCTATAAATACGCAAATTTTCCAAACTGTTTAGGAGCCGTGGATGGTAAACATATAAGAATAATTAATCCTGACAACAGCGGATCTACCTATTTTAACTATAAAAAGTTTTTTTCAATTGTTCTTATGGCAGCCGCAGATTCTAATTATTGCTTCATTTTTATCGATGTTGGAGCTTTTGGAAAAGAAGGTGACAGTAATGTATTTAGAAGATCAAATTTCGGACAGAAACTTTACCATGACATGTTAGATCTACCCGACGATAAAATACTCCCCGGTACTACCGGCCCAGCACTACCATTTGTACTGGTAGCTGACGAGGCTTTCGCTTTACATAAACACGTTATGCGACCCTACCCCAATAAAACATTAGACATAGAAAAACGTACGTTTAACTACCGCCTATCTCGTGCAAGGCGTTATGTGGAATGTGCTTTTGGCATATTGAGCAACAAGTGGAGAGTTCTTCACACGGCCATACTTGTTAACCCGGATTTTGCTACAAAGATAGTAAAAACAACATGTGTTCTTCACAACTTTGTACGGAGACGAGATGGTTTGAACTACAACGACGAATTGTTAACTTGTGATCTACCTACATTACCGAACTGTAATACAGCTAGACCCTCTAGTGCCATAAACGCGAGAGATTTTCTTAAAAAGTATTTTATGGAAGAAGGTAAACTAGAGTGGCAACACAACTTCATTTAGGTAAGGTGACTGATATAATCATTGTTCAGTAGGTTTATATGAATGATAGTGTTACGTTTGAGGGGTGGGTACTTTATAAAAAATGCACTAATTAACCACTAATTAAAACTGAGGCTTTATTGCTACTTACAAGACACTAAACACAGTACTTGAACACAACTATCACACACTAATTTATCGCACTTGTCACTTTTACTTCACTTCGATTCGCTCTTGATCCGCACTGTATCGCATTCAGTATTGAACTACTCTGTGGCTGCAGGCTGCCGCTATATATACCCGTCGGCGGTACTCCTGATGGTTCCAGAATGTTCCAGCCAAATCTCGCCTCGACAGGTCGGCTTCGATTCTAGTAAGTTCGCGAGTAGGTACTTAAGTACTTCTCGCGATGCTTCTAGACGCGGCTGGGTACTAGGCAGGTGTGTCCGCGAGTATTCCAGAACGTTCTCGACTCGTGCCGTCTCTTTCTATACTTCTCTTTCACACCCTTCTCGAATGTTCCGTATAGCTATCTCTTTCTAAGAGTGGTCTCTTTCACATACTTCTCGAATGTTCCGTATAGCTACTAGGTAGGTGTGTTCGCGAGTACTCCAGAACATTCTCGATTCTTGCCGTCTCTTTCTATCCTTCTCTTTCACACACTTCTTTCACTCCTTCGAGAAATTTCGCCATATACTGAATTGTACTTCAGGGGCCCATAAGGGGTCCTGAAAACGCCTGAAAACGGGTTTTCAGGTTATTGTGCCATCTGGTAGAGGGTGGCCTGAAACGAACTGAAAACATGTTTCAGGCGCCTGAAAACAACGGTAACTGGGGTAAATTTTGAATCTTCTAGTATGTGAAAGAGGCACCTCTAAAACGGCCTGAAATCACATTTCAGCCTGCTGAAAACGCTTCTAAGGCATGAAAAATCACATTTGAAGTTTTGTTCACATGACCGGCGTAACACTACCCCCTCCTAAGACATGCTCGTCCCGAGCATCATCATTATTGCCGTGGTATATCGCCAGCCGATCAACGTGAACAATCTTACATGGGCTTCGTGAATTTCGCTGTATCCGATACGTGACGTCGTTGATTTTTGTGACCACTTTATATGGCCCTTCCCAATTTGGAGACAGTTTCGGGGACTTCCCTTTCCTTCGCATCGGGTTATGTAGCCACACCAACGAACCTTCCTCGTACCCCATTTGGTTAGACTTCCTGTCATATCGAGTCTTCATTTTTGTGCTCGATTGAAGCCCCTGTTCACGAACTAGACTGTGAACCTCATCAATCCGATCCCTTAACTTGCACGCATATCGTGTATCTGTGGGTCGCCTAGTTGGGACGTCAGCAGGTAAACGAATCTCTCTTCCGCTGTTTCCGCTGCTCTTCTTTGGGCAACTAGACTGTATGTGACCACGTTCTCCACACCGGTAACACCGCGGCCTAAACTCACGACGGGTATCAATCGGCGCTCTAGTTAACACGTTCGCTGCGGAACTAAAACTGACGTTTTTTTATATGGTGCGTTAAATGGCCGATTGGCCTGATACTCAATGTTTACGCCGCGGCGATATGGGGCTCATTGACCTAGTAAGGTATCGACTGATATAAATGACTATAATTATACAAAAATGGAAAAATGTGGACACATCCCTATCAATATCGATAGTCGACGAGTTGGTGGTTACAGTACTTGCTTCGCCCCGGGTTCCTACTATTTACTTGAGAGATATATACAAAAATACATGTAAGGCCTTGTAACCCGATGACGCACTGAATAATAGGTTTATTTTAGGAAGTATTAGTGATGGGAAATAAGTTATCGACATATCCTTTTTATATCATTTATTAAAGAATCAAAAAAAATAGACAGCCAGTATTATTTTTCACATTATATGTGAAAAATTAATTAATTACATGTGAGTTTTATAGAAACATGACAAGCAGTATCCTTTCTTACATTCTACGCAGAAAGATTTTATTTTCTTTACTTTTCTATTTGCTTCTCGGCTGTTGAGTGTACCACGCAGCTTTTGGTAGCAGCCGGCACAAATTCTCCTCTTCTCACCTTTCTTTTCGAAGTTGTGTTTTTTCTTTAAGACTACCTCATTTTGACCATCTGAAAGTAAATAATATATATTATTAATATGGCATTATTTTTTCACTAATAATTCTTGCCTTACCCACCAATTAACTGTAAGGCTTGTTTTGCGGGAACTAGATTTACATTGCGGGATCTATTGCCATACTAATATTATAAATACGAAAGTAACTACCTATCTGTCTGTATGTTATCTCTTTACGCCTAAACCGCTGGACCGATTTTGAAACCTGGGTAGAAGCTAGTTCTGTATATAAATAGATACATAATATTATCATATAACTGCATGAAAATTACTCATGATATTATTAAATAAATATTTCATACAATACTAATTATGTATATGCACTTATGTCATAGTTGCGTAAGTGCCAATGTAACTAATTGAAATACATTTTAATTTAATCCAATTTGTAAGACCCAACAACTGTTTGAGCGAACATAGAACTATTATTGTTTTGTCAAAATAAAACAGAGCTTGATCTTTATAAAAATTATATATTAAATTAAGAGCAATTTTAATTCGTTACGTTACCCTCATAGTTGCATTTGCCTCGGGTGACCTTAAATTATTGAAATAATAAATAATAGACTTACCTGAGTTAGTATCCGTGATTGGCGTTTTGGTATATGCTGCTATGATCGCTTCGATGAAATCTTTCTTTGAAATTGGAACTGGCTGCCGAATATTGTAAACCACCCAGCTATTGACCAAAGCTGTCCCAAATAGCAATTCAAGCATGACTTTACGAAACCACTTGATTCCTCTCTTTAGGGTTGTGTAGTACGATGACATCTGGTCACTAAAGTCTATACCCTTTTTATTTTCATTGTAGGTCATGATGCACTGTGGTTTTTTAATTGCTTCTCCGGTAGTACGTCTTATCTTACCGGTGTCCTTTATCATCAAATCATGATCCCGACATGTAGAAATCATATTAACTGGTCTCTTATCCACCCATTTTATAATTCGAACCCCATTCTCATTCATTGCACCAGTTATTTGGCCTTTTTTTAGTTTTGATGCTACTATGCGTTTTGGGAGACCTTTCCGATTTGGACGCAAAGTACCACAAAGGAATGTTTTTTTGCGTATAAGCTCCTCTGCAAGATCTATTGAATTGTAGAAATTATCAGTCACTACGGTTCTTCCTTCATTTTCAAGGCCCCTTATTAATCTTAAAACAGTCTCTTTTCCGTGATTTAACTCTCTGCCATTATCACCTTTGCCAGTATAAACATTCACGTTGAAAGTATACCCATCCGGCGTACATAATTTGTACAGCTTCACCCCGTATTTATGGGACTTACCTTTTAAATACTGTCGAAATTTTAATCGTCCCCGCCATGGTATCATCGATTCATCGATTACTAAATACTTTCCGGGTATTAAGACCGTGTGAAATCTCTGAAGCAGCATAGAAAACACATCTTTAATTTTAGCAAGTTTATTTCTATCATCAGGGTCCTCTTGACTAAAGTGCCAAAATTTCAAAATTAGCAGAAATCGGTCTCTCTTCATAGCTGAAACCACATACTGATTTCTATAAATACTCTTTCTCGACCAGTAATCATTTATGTGTGGTAGTTTTACTAAACCCATCACCATAATCACGCCCAAAAACTTTTTCATTTCCTCTTGATCTGTAGGAATCCAAGCTCGAACTCGTGATTTGGGCTTAACTTGATTACCTGCTATGAATTTTTGGGCATAATTATTTGTTTCTACGACCATCTTAGCAATAATATCCTTTGTAACAAATAAATTGTAATAATCTTCAGGGGTGACTGCATCATCGGGAATGTTTATCTTACAATTTTCAGTGAATTCTTCGAAATTAGGAATCGTATCATCAATATCTTGCCACTCATCTTCGTCCATAGAATTTGCTACTGGAGGAATTACGTTGGGTTGCATTTCTTCGACATTTTCGGAATCATCTTCACTAACCGAGAAATCGCTTCCGGAAGAAGTGCTACTGGTATCTGATTGAGAACTGATTAGATTTGGGTTAAAATCTTCATCCGTGTCCGAGTGGTCTTCATTGGTAGGTTCTATGTCAACCGATTCCCCTATCTTACGAGCAGTCTTATCAAAATTTGTGGAATAGGCTGGAGAGGCTACATTCACATTATTAGAACTGGTCGATTCGTTTTGTTGGTCTTCAAAAGATGGTCCAGCTAATAATTCATCAATTGCATCTTTGTTTAACGGGCACGGAAGAGATTTTGCACACGATATATCGCTTACGGAACTACACCTGCTTGTCAACGTCGACGCGTTTTTAGTGTCATAGACTGCCGGCGAACGGAAAATGGATTGAGTTTGTGGGTTGTTTCTTGGTAACGTTTCAGCATTTACTAAAACTTGTAAGGTTTTACCAGTACTAGGGCTCACGTAAATCGACTCTTTGTCACCTTCGTTCAACAGTTGTACTTTCCGGGCTCTAGGGGTATTTTCTAGATCGGTTTGAAATAACGGTTTCAAATGAATAGGAGAAAGTCGGCTGGTGTCAGGCTCTGGCACATTATACTTGCGTTTTTTAGGAGCGGTAATTGTAATTGTGCTCGCTGTTCCTCTACTCACGTAGTTCCGCTGTAGCTCTGGGACAGTTTCCGGTTCCTTACTTGGCCCAGGATTGACGATGTTTATTTCGGATCGATTTTGCTGCGAGTCATTATTTTTTATATTATTTTTGATAAACACTTTTCTCCATCTCGATTTGTCCGCATCAGAATTTTCACTTTCACTGTTTTCATTTTGCTGAAACGATAATTCCAGCATTCTTCTGCACCGTTTATTTGACCGAGGCATAATAAATGATAAAACACCATGAACTATCACAAAAACGTAAACAAACACTTGAATAGTGCACTATCGTATTTACGTCTATTCCCGCTAATGATGTCACGACACTAATCGGAAGTAAACTATTCTATCACCTACAACAGTGCGGGAAGGGGTGGAGAGACCTTGTGATCTATGTCGGGCCTTACGGCCTATTACCCGCAAGGAATCGAAAAAAATATTAATCAGTGCGTTATCAGGCCGAAAAACCTTACCACAGTTTTAATGCTTTATTTAGTAGCCCTTAAAGTCCTAAACTCAAACCTATACTTGTCTCTTTTGTACATATAGAAATTCTCATTATACACCCCCCCGCACCACGGGAAGTTCACCGTTTTTCGCCTCCGCACGGAGTGGGAGTACATGCATAGGGCATTTAAGCCTTATATCGCAGCGAACGTGTTAACACTTTACGCATACTGTAAAGCCTTGATGGTTCCTGGCGCGCAGCTTCCACTTCTAAAGCGTGGGCTATAGCATCCTTTAGCCTTTCGTGTTGCCCTAATCGAACTGCCGCCCGTACTTCTAAATCTCGTATTCCATCAACAAATGCCTGTACAAGCATGGTGTCCACGAAAGATCCCGATGTACGTTGGTACGCCTTTCTAACCAACTTCTCAATTTCCAGGGCCCACTGTTGCAAGGTCTCATTACGTTCCTGTGTCCTATTCTTTAACTGAGCTCGGTAAACGTGCTCCAAGTGGCTGTCACCATAACGGGCTTCCAGCGCTTCTAGAAGTCGTTCATAAGATTTGTCTTCTCCTAAGGCTTCTAGTATTGCAAGGGCGTCGCCTCGGAGCGCTAAGATTAGAGCTGTCCTAGCTTGCTCCTTACTCCAGCCGTTCGCCTCGGACAAGGACTCGAGCTGTAGCTTATACGCTGCCCAAGAAGATTTACCATCAAATGGAGGTACCTTAAATCTTCTACTTTCCAGTACGGATGCATCAGATACGCAGGTAATCGTACCATTGGCCACTTTTGTTTCCAACTTCTGGAAGCGGTTCTCATAGTTTTCAACTTTCTTCTTAAAGTCATCAACCGTGTCCTTGACGTCGTGCAGTTGAGTTTCTTGCTGAGAAACTTTCATTTCCAAGTCCGCTAGTCTTCTCCGGACTTCAAACATCTCTCGCTTCCATTCTGTCATGGTCTCATGTACCTCCCGAAGCATACTAGCCTGTTCTTCTTGTTTCGCGAGTTGACCACGTAGCTCCTCCTTTAGCTCTCTCCGTAGAATTTCAGATTGTTCTCTCGCTTGTTGCTCTTGTCTTATCGCCTGTTGCTTCAAGAGCAGAAATATCGCGTTGATGTCTACGTCTTGCTTGGCGGGGGCGGTTGAGTCCGATGAACCGGCTTCTGGTGCAGGATTCTGACTTGCTGCAGCTTGGCTCCGGGTCTGAACTCCCATCGGCACGTCCTCACTCGCTGCATCATGACTCCGGGTCTTGTCTCCCGAAGGCACGTCCTCACGTGGCGTTAATGGCATTTTCAATCCCACTTCTGACACCAAATGTTACGTTTGAGGGGTGGGTACTTTATAAAAAATGCACTAATTAACCACTAATTAAAACTGAGGCTTTATTGCTACTTACAAGACACTAAACACAGTACTTGAACACAACTATCACACACTAATTTATCGCACTTGTCACTTTTACTTCACTTCGATTCGCTCTTGATCCGCACTGTATCGCATTCAGTATTGAACTACTCTGTGGCTGCAGGCTGCCGCTATATATACCCGTCGGCGGTACTCCTGATGGTTCCAGAATGTTCCAGCCAAATCTCGCCTCGACAGGTCGGCTTCGATTCTAGTAAGTTCGCGAGTAGGTACCTAAGTACTTCTCGCGATGCTTCTAGACGCGGCTGGGTACTAGGCAGGTGTGTCCGCGAGTATTCCAGAACGTTCTCGACTCTTGCCGTCTCTTTCTATACTTCTCTTTCACACCCTTCTCGAATGTTCCGTATAGCTATCTCTTTCTAAGAGTGGTCTCTTTCACATACTTCTCGAATGTTCCGTATAGCTACTAGGTAGGTGTGTTCGCGAGTACTCCAGAACATTCTCGATTCTTGCCGTCTCTTTCTATCCTTCTCTTTCACACACTTCTGGAATGTTCCGTATAGCTAGCTCTTTCTAAGAGTGCTATCTCTTTCACTCCTTCGAGAAATTTCGCCATATACTGAATTGTACTTCAGGGGCCCATAAGGGGTCCTGAAAACGCCTGAAAACGGGTTTTCAGGTTATTGTGCCATCTGGTAGAGGGTGGCCTGAAACGAACTGAAAACATGTTTCAGGCGCCTGAAAACAACGGTAACTGGGGTAAATTTTGAATCTTCTAGTATGTGAAAGAGGCACCTCTAAAACGGCCTGAAATCACATTTCAGCCTGCTGAAAACGCTTCTAAGGCATGAAAAATCACATTTGAAGTTTTGTTCACATGACCGGCGTAACAATAGTTTCAATTAGTACCTACATGCATACGAGTACATACTTAGATATACCTAGGTATTAGAAAATTAATAAAGTGATAAACTCACCAAGTTCTTGCTGTTTTTTTTCTATTTCACTATCCCAATTGTAAAATATTTTCGCAATCTCTTCCCATGCTCGTTTCTTTGCATTTCTATCCGGCTTTTCTCTAGAGTCCCAAAGGCAAACTCTATTTTGCACTTCTATAATAAATCGTTCAGTGTCAAACATCCTGTGCGTGCGTCGTCACTGCGAGTTATCCGCTGAATGTGGCGCGATGCATAACAAATACCTGTAATGCGACGTTGCCGATCTTACGCTGACGGAAGATCGGTGCGCGGACGACCGAACAGACGCGGTCGAGTGAGCGGTCCGCTCCACGCCGCGACGGAACGACCGATCTTCCGCGTAGTGTGCCCGATATTTGTATTTTATATGCAATAACATGTATTGGCGTTCCGCCGCGGAAGTTCGGCGACGGAATTTCCGTCTAGTGTGGCAAAGGCCTATGAAGGTCGCCGGGAGACGCTGGATGCAGGTCGCTTCCAACCGGTACATATGGAGGTCCAAAAAGGAGGCCTGTGTTCAGCAGTGGACGTCTTATGGCTGATATGATGACTATTTTTTGTTTTATTATATATTTACCAAAGACATACATTATGAATGACTGCACGCACGACCGAAGAAACTACTGTTATTAAAAAAAAACAGACCAAGGATACAGTTTTTTATTTTTACTTAAACGTTAATAATACGTTTACACAACACAACATAAAACAGAATCACTTCTTAAAAATACCATTTCTTCTAGTCATAGAATAGGCTTATCGTTGTAGCTGACAAATAACACATGAGTTTCAAGTAAACAATCTTTTTTAGAAAATTGATAGTCGAAATACTTTTGTTATTTAATTTTATTAGCAGTTTCTTATATCGCTCGTCAAAATATACGTCCCCCTTTTTCCTATTTTTTGGAAGAGTCTGGAATACACTTTTCATGATTTTGAGATCATAATGACGAGCCTCTTTTCGCAACAAATTGAAAACAAAATATTTATTTGGATTACGAGGCAATTTTGCGTTGAGGCGACGATGACAGCCTTCAGCAGAGTTAGTTGTTCTGTGACTATTTCCGGCACAGCTTAGTATTTGATGATCCTTTTTAAAACATTCCCGAGTGAAATATTGATCTTAAAAATTTTGCCACTCCACGGAGTTAGGGGCCAAACTGACTATAGCTTGCCAAGCTTCTCTCATTAACGCAGCAGGAAGTAAAGCGAAGTGGAAACAAAGTCGAGCGATTGTCCTGCCTTCTTTTGAACAATTCAGGTTATAAAATTCTACCTTCTTCCATACGGCCTTATTAAAATGGTAGTAGCACCCAGATAATTCAGCATTCGGAAAAACGCTGTGTACTGCATTCATCGGTTCCTTTTCATAGTCACATTTATATTTTTTCATCATCATCATCATTTCAGCCGAAAGACGTCCACTGCTGGACATAGGCCTCCCCCAAAGATTTCCACAATGACCGGTCCTGCGCCACCCGCATCCAGCGGACTCCTGCGACCTTCACCAGGTCATCAGTCCACCTTGCGGGGGCCTACCCTCGCTGCGCCTTCCGGTACGCGGTCGCCACTCGAGAACCTTTCCGCCCCAACGGCAATCGGTTCTACGTGCAATATGCCCCGCCCACTGCCACTTAAGTTTAGCGATTCGGAGAGCTATATCGGTTACTTTGGTTCTGCTGCGGATGGTCTCATTTCTCATACGATCTCGCAGAGAGACTCCGAGCATAGCCCTCTACATTGCCCTTTGGGTGACCTTGAGCCTTCTTATGAGGCCCATTGTAAGCGACCACGTTTCAGTACCATATGTCATCACTGGCAACACACACTGATCGAAGACTTTCGTCTTCAGGCACTGCGGAATATTGGACGAAAAGATGTGTTGCAGCTTCCCGAACACTGCCCAACCGAGTCGGATTCGACGATTAACCTCTTTCTCGAAATTGGACCTAGGTAGGACAGTTTGTCCAAGGTATATACTCGTATAATCGTCTACAACTTCGAGTGTATCGATTGTCACTGGAGTTGGTGCTACATGGATATTCGACATGATTTTGTCTTATCCATGTTCATCTTAAGACCAACTCGCCCGGAGGCTCTACTGAGGCTAACAAGCATCGTACTTAAACTCCATGGTCTCAGCCAAGACTACTATATCGTCAGCAAATCGAAGGTGAGTGAGGTACTCCCCGTTTACATTGATGCCTAGCCTTCTCCAGTCCAGAGTCTTGAAAACGTCCTCCAGTGCAGCGGTAAACAGCTTAGGAGAGATGACATCTTCCTGCCTGACTCCCCGCTGCAGCGGAATAGGCTTCGAGTTCTGGTCTTGGAGTCGGACTGACATAGTGGCGCTCTCGTACAAACACTTCGATATAGCGGTAGTCTACTTGGCACCGTTGGAGAGATTGTAGTACCGCCCAGGTTTCGATCGAATCAAAGGCTTTCTCGTAGTCCACAAACGCTAAACAGAGGGGCAGATTATACTCCTCGGTCTTCTGTATAACCTGACGAAGCGTATGAAGTAGTCTACGGTACTAAAGCCTCTTCGGAAACCGGCTTGTTCGGGAGGCTGGAAGTCATCAAGCCTGTGTGCGAGACGATTCGTAATGACTCTTGAAAACAGCTTATAGACATGGCTCAGAAGTGAGATGGGTCGGTAGTTCTTCAGTAAGGCGTTGTCGCCTTTTTTGAAGAACAGTACCACCACACCTCCGCTCCATGCCTTTGGCGTTCTCGCTTCTAGTAAGACGGAATTGAACAACTTCTGAAGGGCCGTAAGGACCGGTTTACCACCCGCCTTCAGAAGTTCGGCTGTAATTCCGTCTTCACCAGGCGCCTTGTAACGGCACTTTGTAACGGTACTTTACCGTTACGGAAAAACGACATACGTGTACTAGGTGATTACGCGCTGTTAACTGAACACAATCTAGCATTTATTTAAACTTTCACGATTTTCACACATTATAAATTTACTAAAACGGGGCTTAATCGTGTATAAACTTTGAAAACAAACCTCCGACGTTTCAAGGGCGACATTGCCCCCGTGATCCCGGAGAAAGACTGGCTGAGGTTGACATCAACATCTTCTAGCTGCGCGGGTTTTACGAACTACCCGCACTTGGTCTTGATTATCAACTTGAACATTTTGCGCACTAGGGATGTGACTCTGTCGACACACTACACTCACGATGTCCGATTTTTGAGCAGGTGATATTCGATTACGCTTACATTTATCAATGACTGGATTCCATGTAGACGAGATTCTAAAACCGTCATCCCGATTGAAATTGGGGTATTTCTTGATTTCAATGGCTTCCCGTACTTTCCTACTATGGAAACGACGATCCGTTGAAAGGATTTTAGGGTTATGCAATTCAATCCAATGGTTTGGTCCAGAATCTAACAAATGTTCGGCAACCGCAGACTTGTGTACCTGGCGATTTCTGACAGCTGCGATATGTTCCTTCACTCTTTCCGCCATGGTACGCTTCGTTTGGCTGATGTAGGAACTACCACAACTGCAATCAATCTTATAAACACCAGGTGACTGGTACGGGATAACATCCTTCGGCGATCTTAGATTGCCCGAAATCTTGGAAAAAGGGGTAAACACAGTTTTTATGGAGTACTTCGCTAGCACTGTGCCAATCTTGTCTGTCACCCCTTTCACATAAGGCAAAAATGCCGGTTGTCTCGAAACATCAGGACGCTTCTCTCTTGCTTTTCGTCTGGGCTGCCACTTCTTCACCTTATACCCATTCCATCTGAGTACCTCCTGAATATGTGTCATCTCACTCTTTAAAAATTCAGGGTCACAAAGAGCGTGTGCTCTATTCACTAAAGAGCTGACCACTGACTGTAGATGGCGGGGATGGTGGTGAGACAAAGCGTTTAAATATCGATCTGTGTGCGTCGGCTTCCTATAAACAGTATGCGTCAGGGTTCCGTCCATTCGACCAATCACTTTTACGTCCAAAAAAGGCAAACTGCGCTGGGATTCCAATTCATACGTGAACTGTATCTTAGGATGAATCGAATTGATATATCGTCGTTTCCATAGTAGGAAAGTACGGGAAGCCATTGAAATCAAGAAATACCCCAATTTCAATCGGGATGACGGTTTTAGAATCTCGTCTACATGGAATCCAGTCATTGATAAATGTAAGCGTAATCGAATATCACCTGCTCAAAAATCGGACATCGTGAGTGTAGTGTGTCGACAGAGTCACATCCCTAGTGCGCAAAATGTTCAAGTTGATAATCAAGACCAAGTGCGGGTAGTTCGTAAAACCCGCGCAGCTAGAAGATGTTGATGTCAACCTCAGCCAGTCTTTCTCCGGGATCACGGGGGCAATGTCGCCCTTGAAACGTCGGAGGTTTGTTTTCAAAGTTTATACACGATTAAGCCCCGTTTTAGTAAATTTACAATCTAGCATGTAGGAAAGCACTAAAATATTTTAGAAAGCGAATTAGCAAGGATAGCTAGCACTTTTTAAAACTAAGCCTATTGCCTAGTTTATTAGGTGACAGCTACTGTTTAGCAAAGCAAAGGTTTTTGTCCTTACAAAATAAGTTACAAAGGAACCCTAGTTTAAATGAATCTTACACAAATTCATCCGTGAATATATACAGCTAGGTCACATGAGTGAATCACATAACGAAAGGTCGCAAATCACTTATTTTGCTCCGCACGACGCCGTGTTGAAAGTCGACCGTATTACTAGTAAATTAAGAGTCGTATTTGACTGCTCGGCTAAGTCATCATCTGGCTATTCATTTAACGATCTGCAGCAGGTTGGCCCTACTGTACAAGATGACTTGTTTTCGATTTTAATGCGTTTTAGACAACATGATGTGGCCTTAACCGCTGATATCGCAAAAATGTATCGTCAGTGTCACGTCATCGAATCTCAACGACCATTACAGCAAATATTGTGAAGGGACAACCCCTCTCAACCTATAAAAACCTTTCATTTAAATACATTAACTTATGGTACATCTTCGGCAGCTTTTCTTGCCATCCGTTGCTTGCGACAATTATCAATTGAGTGTGACGATCCTCTTGTAAAAGAAATTATAGCTAGGGATTTCTATGTAGATGATCTTAACTAGCAGAGATGTCATAATAATGGAAAAAACCTCAGAATCATTTGCCACAATGGAGGTTGTAGAAGACAAAGAAGAAGAGAACCAGGTACTGCAAGATTCAGTGGGGGAGGAAAACACAGATTTGACACTGACAGAGGAGTCATCATCTGATTCATCCAGTGAGTATATTCCTAGTGAGTATGACGACACAATTGATACCACTAAGACCAATGAAGATACTCCTAAGATGGTAACTAGACCCGTCAGAGAACGTCGAGCACCTGAGAGATATGGATTTGATGGTGCGTTGTTAGCCCAGAATCATGTTATGGACAGCGCTTTTGAGCTGACATTAGAAGAAGCTTTGAAAGGACCTGAGAGAGACCAATGGTTACAAGCAGTCAAAGAAGAACTTCAGTGTTTCGAAGAAAATTGTGCGTGGGAAGTGGTTAATGTTCCTAAAAGTAGTACCATAATGCAGTGCAGGTGGGTGTTAAAGAAAAAGGATGGACCAGACAATGAGGTACGTTTTCGTGCGAGACTTGTAGCAAAAGGATTCACACAACAGCCCGGTGTGGACTATGTGGAAACCTTTTCCCCTGTTATGAGACATAGTACTCTAAGGTTACTTTTTGCCTTGTCAGTAAAACTTAAATTAGATATTACTCACCTTGATGTGACAACCGCATTCTTGAACGGGGAGCTAAATGAAAACATTTTTATGCAAAAGCCTGAAGGTTTTGACTGTAATGATAGTGGTAAAGTTTTAAAATTAAAAAAAGCAATGTATGGTTTAAAACAAGCTTCAAGAATGTGGTATCAAAAAGTAGACGAGTGTCTCACTAAAAATGGGTATGTAAAGTCAAAATATGAACCATGTCTGTATATAAAAAATAAAAGCACAATAGTTGCTTTATATGTGGATGACTTTTTTGTATTTTCAAGTGATAAAAAAGAGACTGACAATTTAAAGTCAATTTTAGGAGCTCAATTCAAAATTAAGGACTTAGGTCCAGTGAGACAATGTCTTGGAATGTCAGTTAGGTATGACAACAATAAAAGTTGTTTATTTTTGAGTCAGAGTGAATTTATTGGTTATAATATGTAAATGCGTATTTATATACGTTTACTCGTCTAGTAAAATCATTATTGTACATCATTGTGTAAGTTTGTCTATCGTAATATTAGTTTTCCACTCATCAACTCTAAGGTTAGCTGGAAGAGATCCCTTACAGGGATAAGTTCGCCTTTGTACTTCAATTCTTTTCAGTTGTTTTGTGATTTATTTTGTGTACAATAAAGTGCTTACTACTACTACTACATAGAACAATTGTTATCAAAATTCAATTTAAGTGAATGTCACACTATAGATACACCAATGGAAAGCGGATTAAAATTAACAAAATGTGAAAAATGTGATAAAAACCTGCCTTATCAGCAGTTGATAGGTTGCTTAATGTTTTTAGCTATATTGACCCGTCCTGATATAGCACACTCAGTTGGATATCTCAGTCAATTCAACAATTGTTATGATAAAGAGCATTGGAACCATTGTAAACGTATACTTAGGTATCTAAAGAAAACTAAAGATTATTGTATAACATATAGAGATACAGGTAATACAGAAATTGTTGGATATGTAGACTCAGATTGGGGAAGTAACGCATTAGACAGAAAATCTTACACAGGTTATTGTTTTAATTTATCAGGGGGTGTAATTTCTTGGGGTTGTAAAAAACAAACAAATGTTAGTCTTTCCTCTACGGAAGCAGAATATGTTGGAATATCAGAAAGTTGTAAAGAGGCAATTTATCTCAGAAATTTGTACCAAGAGATAACTGGTGAATTAGTTTGTATTGATATCTTTAATGATAATCAAAGTGCCCACAAACTTTTATACAACCCGGTGTTCCATAATAGAACCAAGCACATAGACATTAAATATCATTTTTCCCGAGAATGTGTCAATGATAATGTAGTTAGTATTAAGTATTTGGCAACAACAAATATGGTTGCTGATCTGTTAACAAAAGCCTTGAACTCTATGAAACTTTATACCTTTTTAAAATTAATGGGTGTGCAACCATAATGGTATTTAACTAGTATACATATACAATTTTTAAAGCACGAATCAAATTATTTATTAAATGTAATAAATGTTTTGTAAATTGTATAGAATGGTGACGTCACCCTCGCTTCTAGTTGAAAATAATCTGTAAAGATTATCTAGGAGGCAGCACTAGACGTAAGTCTGAGCTGTAGGATTGGCGGAACGTACCTTAAACGTTTAAAATAAGAAAGGATTGCATATACTTAGGAAATTTCGGACTCTGGTCGCCGTGATCGGGTAGCCCAGTGGTTAGGGCGTCTGCCGCGAAAGCAGGAGGTCGCTGGTTCGATCCCAGCCCTGCTCACCGGGGACCTTGGTCACTTTTTCTTTAGTATATGACATCTCTTTCAATTTATAGTATACATATCTTATGTTGATATAGTGGGGGTATTGGTTTTATATCAAATTCAATATGTAATACTAATGCCAACATAACAGTACCTATGCGCTTAATAATGTTATATCATGTCATCATGTATATAATGTGGTTCTTTAGAATAAATTAGTCTGTTCAGAATCTCAAAACGGTCGTTTCATTCTAATACATAACAAGTTTTTAGCAATACTTTAACAATTTGTCACCAATAAAAAACATTCAGTTAATAAAATGGTCTGACCAAACATAGCAGTCTCTAAAATTAATCTTATGGGAATAAATGTCTTTATAACATTTAAAACTTTCGCGATTTAAACACATATTTAAACATAATAATTAAACGGGTCTAACGCGAATTAATTTGTTTACCTTATTCATGCTGGTTATGGTCAGCCGCGACCATGACCAGTGAAACCTGTGTCGAAACGTCGGTAAATAAGGTAAACAAATTAATTCGCGTTAGACCCGTTTAATTATTATGTTTAATAAATGTCTTTAACCATAACCATAATAATTAAAATAAAAAAAATGCCTTTTATTACAAGTGGCTCATAAAAAATAACTTGGACATACCTGAGATAGCTATATGCTTCACGACGCAGACGCCACATCGCGCAGAACGATCGCCAGTTAGCCACATTTGAATTGAAGATACCTTTAATTTAACCGTGTGTGAAAGGCTGCGGCCACGCAGATCGACGCCGCCATCGCCACATGCAACCACCACTTGTTGACCGCTATATTTAATTTTTACAGTGTTGAACGACACTGGGCCCATAACCTGTTAGAATGTGGGGACAGACAGAGTAACGGAGTGGATGGTGCAATGGAAGACGACACTGGATAGCTTACGTATAGCAAAGCGTAGCTGTATAGCGTGACTTGAACACGCGTTGGATAAATGACCTTGCTCCCCACATTTAAAGCACCTCTGCTGGTTGGTGGCCTTCGTACCGTCTGAACGCGAATTTTCTTGTCGGGGTTTCATTATGGATTTTATCGCCTCGTTTGTAGTCATCTTGTCTTTGAGAGCCGCCGCATACGTAGTTACTCCATACAAACACATTTTGTTGGTAGGGCGGTATCGGGAATCCCGTTTATAATGTATTGGATCAAGACGTAATCCGGAAACCTAGCCCTTCTTCCCAGCTCTTTCATCTTGAGCATGTATTAATAGTAGGTTTCGCTAGGCTTCTTTTTCTACACTGAAGCTGTCTATACTCAAAGTCAATTGTTTTGTGTTGTCATAGTGACACGGAACTGGTGCTTTTGTAATTAAATCTTTCAATCTATTAAAAGCTTTCTCATGATTAGAGTCCCACAACCACACAGCATCTTTTTTGAAAAGGTTTCTCTACGCTTCAGTTTGCGTGGACATGTTTTTATGTAACTTCCTAAATAATTAATGACACCTAAAAATCTTTGTAAGCTTTTCAGACAATCTGGAGTAGGCATCACTTTAATAGCTTTGATTATATAATAATCTGGACACATACCTTCTTCATTAAATATTTGACCCAATTTTTTTTATTAGTCTTTGTCCAAAACTATATTTATCCTTGTTAAAATTTAAATTGATTGACTCTGCTCTTTGCAAAACTTTTTCCTATGGAATCTTTATGTAATACAGCAAGAAAAGGTCGCATTACACTGGCTATCAGCAGTATATTTTTCATAAATATGTTGCTGGCATATGTCGGAGAAATAGAAAAATCATCAGAAAGCTCTCTGAAGCTATTATTTAATTAAATTTTTTGAAGCACATTATATGGTGCGCGGGAATATTTAACTTTTTTTCAATTAAATCAATAAGATAGTAACAACTGTTAGGAACTCCAATGTAAGACCGCGGGTAATTGATTATTTTCTCCAAATGTGTATGCCAAGATTCTTGATGCCTCTTGTTTCTTATCATCTTTTTTTTATACTTAGACGATGACAAACAAGCATACGGCACGCTTGATGGTAAGCGGTCACCGTAGCCTAAGGACGCCTGCAACACCAGGGGTGTTACATGCGCGTTGCCGACCCTTTAAAAAAAAGGAGGATTCGCTTTGTTGACATCTAAAAAGGGCTTTGATCCGTGGGTCCTCAGCTGTCAACTCAGCGAACCCTCTTGGAGCTCTGGCGACCTTACTAACCAACAAAAACACGACACTATGAGTAGGTTTTGAGGGGCTATCCTGGCTTGTGGATGCTGAATATGAACTCCAAGTACTTTAATATGATATTAAATAATATTTAAAACGGGTCACTCACGTAATTTAGTCGATTTTCGCTCGACATGTTTCGTTCTTTACGAAGAACGTCATCAGGAGCGCCCACTCGCGACACGACTAAACGCGACTAAATTACGTGAGTGACCCGTTTTAAATAAATTATTTAATATGTTCGAGTCTCACGAGAGTTTTATAGTTAAAATTACTTTAATATGAGTTTAATTATAAAAATATACAAAAATGTAATGCGGAGCCGAGTCATTGCCGCGGTAGTTAAGTCACGTGATCACCTGGCTGTCCCCCGCTGTCGCCCGCTGGAGTGGAACGCGACATGCCAGCGGACCTTGAAGTGTCGTCTTCAACTGATGTGTCCACGGGTAAGCGACAGATTTTGGTGAAGTCTCTGCGCAGCAGCCCAGTGGCAGTTTAAATTTCTGCGACTCGGTTAATACCACTGTTCAATGTTTCTGTGAGCTTAGTGTACATTTGAGTGACGTCCTTTGCTGAGGAGCACCCGGAAATAAGATTTTCTTGGTTTCTGGATCATATATGCGATACCCTTTAACATTATCAGGATATCCAAGCAATATACACTCACGTGACTTCTTGTCCCACTTTGTTCTCTTCTGCTTCTCTATGTGTACTATAACTGAAGAGCCAAATATTCTCACATTGCTTAAATCCGGTTTTATCCCGGTCCACAGTTCATAAGGTGTCTTGCCATTTAACACCGAAGACACTGTGCGATTATGTAGATAAACTGCCGTATGGCAGGCTTCAGCCCAAAACTTCTTATCAAGCTCAGCATCATACAGCAAACACCTGGCTTTCTCAACGACCTACCTACCTACCGACCTACGGACCTATTCTGGCGTTCACACACTGAATTTTGTTTAGGAGTGTATGGGTTACTTTTCTGATGTATGATCCCCATTTCCTTTAAGTAAGCCTCAAAACTCGAGTTACAAAATTCTGTCCCATTGTCACTACGAACAATTTTCACCTTTCTATTTGTTTGATTTTCTGCCATGGCCTTGAAATCTTTAAAACACTTCAATGCTTCATTCTTGTGTTTTAAAAAATATATAAATGTCATTCAAGCTTAAAACATGCTTTGTTTTTGTTGTTACACAATTTGGTAATCTAATCCCTTTTTAATTACTGTGATATCTTGACCAAACTTTATTATAAATGAATCCACACTTGTATGTACATCCTGACCTGACTTGTTTTATTGAACAGTCTTGCAATAGTTTTAAATATTAATGAGTTTAAAATGTGATATTTTAAAATATTTTTTTTTAAATTTTAACATTTTAAAGTGAAATCTGTGATGAATAATAATAATATATTATATTAAATTTCATTATAATTTAATTAATTATTGAGATTTTGATGCTTTCCTTGAGCTAAAGCCCGAGCTGCACAACGACTGCTGTTTGAATTGTTTTGAATGAATGTCTTCTACTATAAGGTAAAGTATGCTCAAGTAATAGCCCAAATTTGACAGCATCTGCTGTGAGGTGGTTCATAGTGTTCTTACCTACAAAGTCGGAGCATGAGTCTGACAGCGCTGCGCTGACTATGACTTCATCACCATTATACTTAAACGCATGCAAAGTTCGAAGGGAAGGATGAAGTGTTCGACACAATGTTTGTAAGGTAAGCTACCAATACGATCAAGATTTTTATTAAGCTAACTGATCATTGTTCTCTTTTTATTCCTCTTAGTTTGATCTCCTATTGTCCTTCAGAAATGAGCAAAAAACAAAAGCAGAAAATTAACACGACCTTACAAATACACATGGTAAAGAAACCTAAACCCCGTCAGTCAGTTCAGCCTCAAAAGAAAATATTTAAATGCAGGAGATGTCAAACTCTATATGGTCAAAGGGAATGCCCTGCCTATGGAAAAAATGTACTAAATGTGGAAAACTCAATCACTTAGCAGTCAGCTGTAGAGTAAAAAATATAAATGAAGCACAGCAATGAGGTGGAGACCCTAGTTAAAGTTGTATGTGACAACCCTAGCACAGTGACACATTTTACAAACGTTACCAGTGCGATGCGTGAGACTTCGTTAGTAGTACCAAATACATCTTCGAGTGAGACTTGGGTATCACTATTACCATGTACTGTAGATCACAAGAAAACAGAAGATGACGCTCGTACTGTAGATCACAAGAAAGCAGAAGATGACGCTCAAAATGAGGAAATCGAAGTAGCGGAGGACAGCAGCGATGATTTTACTGAATCGGAATCAAAAGTTGATATAGATTTTAATTGGTCTATTGATCACAACGTACCTCATACTACAATCAATGGCTTATTGCAAATTATAAACCAGCGTGATCCAGGTCTTATCCCAAGAGATGTCAGAACACATTTATATATAGTAAAATCTGTAGATACCAAACCTTGTGATAGAGGAGAATGTTGGAATCATGGATTTGAAAAAAATATTGTTCATTACTTTAGAAATTTGGATAAAAATATGACTTTACATGTAAATGTAAATACTGATGGGCTGCCAACATTCAAAAGTTCAAAAATAGAATTTTGGCCACTCCTATGTAATATTCATGAGATGAACGATGTCCCTGTGATGACGGTTGGAAATTACTGTGGTATTGGAAAACCTCCATGTAATGAATTTTTAAGACCTTTTGTCTTCAGTCGCGCTCTCGCGTTCGCTACGAGAGGGTGTGTGTGCGTGACGTAGACGGTCGCGATTTGCATCTCAAAATGACGGACGTGTTAAAGTGCAGTAGTTGCAATATTGTGGTTGACGAGCTGTTAACCTTTGTGCAAAACAAAATTGACGTGATGGACGAGGATAGTTTGTGTCGAATTTGTGTGTCGGCTTTTGAAGAGGAAAATATAGCTAAGTCGAAATCGCTTCTTTATGAATCTATTTCAACGGACAAGAAGAAGATTGTTCATAGGAATCGAAAGAAAGCTGTCAAGCAGAGGAGAGATATCGAAGATATTATCGCATTATTTAAAGGTACGGATCCTGAGCTGATACCAACGTTTGTAGCACGAGATCTACACCTTCTCCCCGCTGTAACTTTTGATCATATTGACGTCACCGACTTTCTGAAGAAGTTAACTGTGATGCGGGCGGATATAGCAGATATTAAATCGAATTTTGTGACGCAGGAACAGCTCAAAATAGTAACGAGTAGACTCGATCTTTATGAGGGCAGACAAAATACATCGTCATTCAACGGTCATTTTTTAAACGTGAACTCGCGGAGAGGTGCATTTATCGGCGATAGCGGCCCGAGAGGCTTCTCCCATTGTGAACTGTCATTTCGCGGGTCTACGGAGAAGCATGCATCTCTTTCGCCCACGCTAGATACGGGAATGCAAGAGCATGCAAAGGAATCCAGTGACAAATCGTGCTCTGTGGATCGTAAGGCGCCTAATAGCCCGGAACGAGTGCTTTCTTCCTCTCCCTTAAGAGATAACGTGATACCTGCATCCCTTTCGCACGAAAGTGAAGATTTGCTCGAGCGAAATCGCGAAGCGGATCGGCGGTCGCTCTCTAACACGCGTAAGGGGCCGTCGGTATAGAGCGCTGTCTCCCTCTCATCTGCCGCTATCTTCAGATCAGACTTCGCAGGCAACTACGACGACGCTGGCGCCGGTGCAAATGGCGGATAATATTGGGCGATTATCGAGTTTGTGCGTGAAGGAAATTGAAAAATATTCTGGAAATCAGCGAGTTGAGGTGCAACATATGGGCCAAGATATGCCGTGTAAGAAGGAAGACAAATGGAGCCTAGCCGAAACACGGAAACAAAAGGCCAAAAGAAATCGTTTTGTGGGCAAATTTGGCACGGCAAGTTTGCCACCTAATTCTAAATTCAAGGCGGCCGAGACCAAGCTGCCCTTGTTCCTCACCAAAGTTTCAATGGAAACCAGCAAGGAGGACATAGCAGATTATGCAAAGTCCAAAACAGGGCTGAATGTGTCTGTTTACGAAATCCATAGTAAGGACAACACCAGGTTGAAGCGACACAACTCTTTCAAAATGTACGTGGATAAAGTGATGGTGCCCGTGTTCCTTGACGTGAAACTATGGCCTGAGGGCATAGTGTTTAGGCGTTTTATGCCTCAGAAGCCGCCTACATTTAGAGCGTCTCCGAGTGCTGAGAGCAATATTGCCGGGCCTGAATAATAATCTCGATAATAGGTAAAGACAATACAAACAGCGATAACAGCGTTAACGACTATACATGTGCTTTGGCCAGCTTTAACTGCAAAAATGTAAAGCGGTCACGTGAATCAATTAGGGATCTGTGTAAGCTAGTGGACATAGTCGCTCTGCAGGAGACCTGGCTCTACAGTGATGACCTAACGTACCTGAGCACCATCAGTGATGACTTCGCTTGCACCGGGACGTCAGCTATTGACTCAGGGGCTGGAATCTTAAGAGGAAGACCGTATGGAGGCACGGCCCTACTGTGGAGAAAGAGTGTATTTCCTACCGTTCAAGTGTTAGAGTGTAATAACTGTCGTGTCTGTGGTGTTAAGTTGGTATTGCGGGACAGAGAAGTCTTGGTTTTTAGTGTGTACATGCCTACGGATTGCGCAGTCAATCTGTCAGAGTTTACACTTTGCCTCAGCTCAATTAATGCAGTAATTAGTAACTGTAATACTGAATGTGTTTTCATCCTTGGTGATTTTAATTCACACCCCAATGAGCCTTTTTGTGCTGAATTACTTAGTTATTGCTCTGAGCAATCCTGGACTTGTGCTGACTTTGATAAGCTTGGCATGCTTTCAGGTTGTTATACTTATATCAGTGAATCTCACGGGTGTAAAAGATGGCTTGATCACTGTGTTGTCACAAGTGCGGCTTGGCCTACCATTACTGATGTATTTGTGAAGCATGACGTATATTGGTCAGATCATTTTCCACTCATAATAAAGTGTAATTTAGGTTTCATACAGCCGAAACAGTTAACTCATCAATTTAGTAAAAATAAAGTTCTGTGGGGGGAAAAACAAAGTGAAGAAATAGAACTGTACAAGAGGAATTGTAACTTGGTATTAAAGAAAATTAATTTTCCCGAGTCCTTGTCCCAATGTGGCGATAGTATATGTAAAAATTTAGAACATAGAAATATAATTACTAAAATGTATTGTGATATTATTAGCGCTTTAAGCTCGGCCTCTGTGACTTCAAATGATAAAAAGTGTAAACGGCATAAAGGTAGGCAAATCATGGGTTGGAATAGGCATGTTGCTGCAGCTCATAGGGAGTCCAGGAGTAAATTTCAGATGTGGCAGTTTTTTAATGAGCCGTCGGCTGGTCCGGTTTATGAAGAAATGTGTAGTAGCCGACGGAAGTTTAAAGCTAGGCTAAAATGGTGTAAATTAAACCAAGATCAGATAAAACTTGATAAGCTTGCGGCGTGTCATTCTGATAAGGATTTCAGTGCTTTTTGGAAACATACTAATAAATTTAACAGTAAACCTGGACTACCTGTGAGCATTGGTAATACCACAGAGCCTAAGGGCAAAAATAAAATAAATAAATCAAAATAGCATTTGATACCTATTCACCAGTCGCTTTTCGGTGAAGGTAAACATCGTGAGGAAACCAGACCTAATCCTAATAAGGCCTAGTTTCCCCTCTGGGTCGGAAGTTCATCTGAACTTCCGGCCCCTTCCAGTATCATTGGAATCGGATGCACATGCTCGCATCTCATCCACTTTAGACGCTTTTATATTAGTGTTATTGTGAAATTGGAAGTTGTAAATGAAGTTTATTGTAATATACTCGTACCTAACATAGGCTTTAAGTGTCGCTAACAAGTATGGAAAATGTAATTTCTGAAATAAATTATTATTATTATATACTTTTCGGACATATATATTACCTATTTAGTCTAAATATTGTGCAGATTATGCTTATATTTTAATTTTTCTTGGATAACAAAAACCCATTTTGTTGTTGTTTACAAAATATTAAGAGGCCCCTGTATAAGAACGGCACTCACACTAACACTCGAAGTGACAGGTGACATAACTTTCATTCGTTCCATTCGTGCCAGCTTTAGTGAATCGATCTATACTATTACGCGTTTGGATCTATTACTTTCAATTTGTCAGTCGGCTTACTTACTGTAATCTTATCTTATCTTCAATATGTTTTATTTTCACGTTCTTTTCCTCTATGTATCTTGTACAAACTGACACTGATTACTTGGATAGTGTCCTTTCATCCACTGATAAACTGCGTAATCTATAGTCACTTTATAAGTACTTTTTCATTATTACTCGTGTTACAGATGTTTTGCACGTAACTAATGTCGTTTAATTTCAATGAATAACAATCGCGGTAACAGAAGACAATATAATGTCGTGATTCAGATTCAGATTCAGATTTATTTATTTCATAATACAGATTACATTATAAATTGCAGGCATGTCAATCTACAAGTATTCATATTATGATCGTCAGAATAGGTATAAGAGATAATCAATAGAGTAATCATTTCAAAAAATTAAATCAAATCATTACAATTTTTATTATTATGCGTCGAAAGGGGAACCTGTTCCCTTTCGACGCATAATGCCAAAAACGCAAAACGCCATTCATACGCTACACGCTAAAAACGCAATAGACCAAATTCTCTTAATCCCAAATACGTATAATACCAAATCTATAGAAATACCAAATACGCCAAATGCCAAAACTATATAAAAGCTAAATACGCATAATGCCAAAAACTAATACGCATAGTGCCAAAACCTAAATACGCATATAATGCAAAAAGCTAAATACGCATGATGCCAAAAGCTAACCTATGAATGACAAACACTTTGCTGTGTGCCCCAAACACACATAATATGAGTCAACCAACTATTACCCAGTGCCGCCGACGCACAAGTGAGTCCATACTTATTTGATATTTACATACAAATTCAGGACTCACATGTGCGTCGAAGGCATTGGGCGAACTTGACTCTTTTCTATGGACGCTTCTGTGCGTCGTGGGCACTAACTAAAAGTAACAAAGACGCATATATTATATGCGTCGGTGGCAGTGAATGCGTTAAAAATGCTTAAAACCCTTAGCCAGGTAGTGGTCATATGGAGACCACATGATAATTTATTTTTTTGTGACGGGCAGAGATTATATATGGACCGCAAACTGTCACTATTAAATTGTCTATGAACCAGTCGATTTCCGAACGAAAAAAAAAATTAGTTGACACAACAAAAGTTTGACATTTCACGGTTTGCAAATGCAAATTTCGCGATAACGGGTGATTTTAACAATTAGTGAAAGAAAAAAAAACAAATATGGTGAATAAAAATACGGTAAGTGGTAACTGTTGTTATTTTATAATAGTATACAAGTATGTTTATTGTTGTCATTTATTGGTTTATCACAATATCGGTTATTATAGGAAATATTAACTGTTGATTTAAGTGGTCTGTATATGACCACTGCCTGTGTGTGCTGCGTGTTTGTGGTCCATATGTGTCCACAGTCCAGCAAGTAATTTACGTTACTATTAAGGGTAAACTACAATTAAATCGTTGATGACTAAACTCACTTAAACAAAGTAAATATTTAGATTTAAGCAAATTATTGTTTCTCAGTAAGTGATTTATGTAATCTTTTGAGGAATAAATATCTTAAACCATAAACCATAAAAATGCTAGAAAATTTCATACTTACCTCGTTTGATATTTTCAGAAAATACGAAAACCACATAGCAAGCGAATTATTCGTGACCATGAAATTGAAAAAGCATTAGAAGAAATGTATGCATCATCAGAAGATGAAAGTTCGGAGGATGAAATTTCAGGTAGTTTCTCAATATACCCACCTTACGATATAAACGAGGCATTGGATATCTTAGAAAATATGACAGATGAAAACCTTATAAATATATTAACAAGTGATTCATCACCTACCTGTCGGCCTGATTCTCCTAAAGTAATAGTAGAAGCTTTACCTTCAGCACCTTTGAGCCCTCAAAACCAGCTGCGGCCTTACCACACACGACTCCAGCAGTTATAGTGGAAAGGTTACAATCCGAAGTCATCCATGAGCCTCATTTGAAGAAGTTTAAACATTCCAGCCATATCAACCACCTTCAGCAGTCAAGCTTCCATATCCAGATGCAGCCTTACATACCACACCTTCAGCTGTTAAGAAACCTATAGGTTCAGTCCCAGGGCCCTCAACATCATCAAAAGCCTCTCATAAGTCACCGTCATTGGTAGCCCAACAAATCTCACCTTTACCAGCAGCACAGCATTCCTCAGCTTCATCCGTAACCCAACAGCCCTCAACTTCATCAGTAGTCCAGAAGCCCTCAACTTCATCGGAAGCACAACAGACATCACTGGAATCAATGGATAAACAACCCACAACTCCAGCAGCGGTTCCAAATTCCTCAGCTTCATCAGTAGCCCAACAGCCCTCAACTTCATCAGTAGCCCAACAGCCCTCAACTTCATCAGTAGCCCAACAGCCCTCAACTTCATCGGAAGCCCAACAGACATCACTGGAATCGACATATCAGCAAGCCTCTACTATAAAATATTGTAGTAGTGGGAGGTCAACGTGCAAAATTTGTAGTAATTCGAGCTTCATGGGGACCTAGTAGAATCGAAAGATTATTTGATAGGAGGAATAAAAGGTTATTATAGCGTTAAAGGTTAATACACTTATGGATAAATAAATAATTGTTAAAACTGTTTCTAGAAAAATCTAGCGTAAAAATAAGACAGTATTGTAAAGTTAAAGCATCTTGTAGAGAGTGCGGTGCCACTGCCAAAAACAAATTTTATGTGCGCCTATCGAAGGGGAACGCGTTGGTACTCCTCTGGCGCGGACCTAGTACGACCTCTGGTCCCCACTTAAAGTCCAGACAGCTCTCGGGTTACGAGCGAAAAGTGGTAGGGTCAAAACTCGTCCGTGGACGGTTTCCACGCGACGCTGCGCAAGCGCTGCGCCGCGACGCTCCGCAGGCTGCGCGACAGCCGCCACAGTCTCCTGGCCGTTGTGGCATGGAGATGGGACAGTGCCTTAGTTAGGTACTGGACCTCATAACATCTTAGTTTAGGTACTAATATAGTTATTTAAGTAACAGTAGTATTAAATTAATTAGTTCATAAGTTACTAACAACTCTGGATTGCATTATCTGAAATAAATGAATTTTATTTATAATATATATATATATATATTTATTATTATTAAAACTACAAGGAAACTATGCGTCCAATTATAGAACGGAAACGGCGCAATCCATTATGGATCAGGGAGACGTTAAGCCTCCCACCTTGTGGTCAAACGAGGTGTTGCGCAAGGACAAACAGGAGGTTAGGACAGAGGTACTGGGCATTAAAATCGCAACGTACCCTGTAATTCACTTATCAGCAATGAAGCATGCAACTTACGCTGGGCCATCCGCGATATCGAAATGGACAAATTTTTTGCCTATTATTTATAGCGGCGAATTGTATGTATATAATATTGCGCCAAATACTACACGAAGCTCAGCATAGATGCGACTGGCGGGGTTACTTTTTTTTTTTGACGGTGTGAAAATGCGTTACGCATCCCCCCGCGGCCCGGGGCAGGCCATTTTGAGGGGTATGTGGGACTCCCCTCTCTCAGCCTTTCCTCGACTGGGAGGAATGGCGAGAGGTCGGGTCTACCCACTAAAAACACACCGGCGTCACCCTCACTGCCGTTCAGGGGGCATCATAGGATCACTGGCACTTCACCATGATGTCCCCCGGCAGCCCCGGCCTTGGCCAGGACGCCCACGCCAAAGGAGGGGAAGATCAGTGACGCCTGACCCTCCCCCCAGACGTGTAGGGCCGTGCCATGTGGGTCCCCAACCCACTGGCCCTACTGGGGGAGAACACGACCCGCGGCAGCATACCGCGCTCGTCCTCGACCCCTCCGTCTGCGCCGGAGCGGGAGCGCGTCCGCACTGTCTTCGCGCTCCCTCTCCGCTGCCTCCTTTTGCAAAATAACTGTTTCGCAAAAGAAGGCTACTGCCTCCCAGGATCTCTCGCTGCGCAGCATGGCTGCCACGACGCTATGCAGCGAGAGATCGCCCACTCCAATCACCGCTATCATGGTGCGGCGCTCCATGGCCCAGCGTGGACACCACTCCAGAGTGTGCTGGGCCGTATCGTCCACGTTACTGCACTCGTGGCAGGCGGGACTTGCTTCTCTGCCTATTCGATGCAGGTAATGACCGAAACAGCCATGTCCGGTCATTACCTGCGTCAACCTGTACCCCACACTCCCATGCTTCCTCACCAGCCATTCCTCGAACGACCCGAGGAGGGCCCCTATTGTGCGGACTCCATAGGGGGAGTCCTCTAGGTCGTTCTTCCACCGATCTCTCATCCTCCGCTCTGTCTGCCGCCTGGCGGCCCTAACCTCCTCGGGGGCGGGATATTCCCCCGTGGCCCTCCACCTCAGCCGGTCCCGGTGTGCTTCGGCGAGTGCCTCCGCTTCCAGCTCCCACGGTGGGGTGCCCGCTAAGGCACACGCCGCTGCCCATGCCACCGTGACGTAGGCCCTGCAGATCCGGTTCGCCACCACCTTTTGTGGCCTCCTCAGCAGGGCCTTGTTTGCCGCGCTCAGCCGGTCCGCCCAGATCGGGGCCCCATAAAGCGCCATGCTACGGGCGACCCCAGCGTATAAGTGCCGGCACGCCACAGATGGCCCTCCAACGTTCGGTAGCAGTCGGCCCAACGCTGATGCCGCCGCCACTATCCGGGGAGCGAGCTGGCGAAAGTGCTCCCGAAATTCCACCTCCGGTCCAGGATGAGGCCCAAATATTTGATATGTGGCCTCACCCGGACCGTTTCCCCGCCGACCCGTAATGACGCACCCGCAGGCGGCCGCCAACCCCTGCCCCCGAAGATTATAGCATCTGTCTTCGGTAGGGACACTTTCAGACCGAGCAGCCGGATGCGGGTGATCATAAGTTCTGCAGCCACCTCCGCCCGCCGCAGAGCCTATCATATAGCAGAGCATATCTTCTCCCCGGACGGCCACCATCGTGTCGTCCGCGTAGCAGATGACGGCCATCCGGGGGAGAAGGCAACCCCTGGACTGGCGGGGTACCTAATAAAATCAATCGCAAGCCCAACAACCAAAAATCGGGACATATATTTCTACGTAAGGGTGCAACAACTGTTAACGACAAAAAAAAAACTATAAACGTACCGGCCCGTCAAATGTTGTTAGAAAAGCATGACACAAACTCGATTGTATATTGGTCGAATGAGTGGAGGTGAGCCGGGGCACCGCTGCCCCATGCAGTAGTAGTTGACGGATCGCCGTCGTTAAAAAGTGCAGTGTGCAAAGTGTTCGCAAAAGCAGATCTGAACATTGAAATTAAACACTTTAGAACGGATTAATCGCGTTTATTAACACCATGATCCTACGTTTCGAGCCCTTTACAGCACTCGTTTTCACAGGGTTAAGATGATGACTGAGAGAATGCGAATTCTCCCCGTCAATCAAAAAAGTTACTTGTGCAAACTACCTACATACAAAAATATAAAAATAATTTAAAAAATAAAAACAAAGGTTGGTCTACAATGCCCAGAGGGGCTTATAAAGCTAGTAATACATAGCCTGAAGGGCATTCTATAATTAAAATGAAAAATAAAAAATGTTTAAACCCTGTGAGGATTAACATACATACAACTTACGAACGCTTCCCTAACTGGCTTATGGAGCAGAAAGAAGCGACAAGAAAACTACCCCATTTTGCCTCTTTTATCCGTTTTCAATCTTTTCAAACAAAGTCCACACTAAGGTCTTCCAGTTCTGTGTCGTGCTTGATCCTTGATGAGATGTAAAACAGGATCCCAAGCTGGTGGTACCGAAAAGCTATCCTCTCTATTGAAATTAGGGACCTTCTTGATTTCAATAGCCTCGCGCAGCATCCTGGGAATGTAACGCTTCTCCTTGGCGAGGACCAGAGGTTTGTCAAATTTATATGAATGATTAGGCTTATCAGAGACATGTTCCCAGACTGCAGACCTTGGTCGACGATGCTTGACATCGGCTATATGTTCCTTCACCCTGGTTGATATGCTACGCTTTGTTTGCCGAACGTATGATAGACCACATTCACAGTCAAGCCTGTAGACCCCAGCATCTTGTAGAGGCAAGTTGCACTTTACAGGCCTCAGGAATTGTGACATCTTCTTCAATGGCTTGAAATAGGTCTTGATTGAAGCACGCCTCAAGATGTGACTGATCCTGTCCGTAACTCCTCTGACAAAAGGCAAAACAGCAGGCCTACGCTCAACTGTTGGTATCTTCACACGAGGGGACTGCTTGACACGAGGTATCTTGAGGTTGTTAGCCCACAGCGCACATTTTGCACGCTGTAGCTCAGCACCAAGATGTTTGTCATCGCAGATCCTTTGGGCTCTCTGAAACAAAGATTTGCCAACTGTAGCAAGCTGTGAGGGATGGTGGTGCGATTTACCATTTAAATACCTATCTGTATGTGTAGGTTAGTGTTTAATTTCAATGAATAACAATCGCGGTAACAGAAGACAATATCAGATCTGAACACTTATAAAAATATTTGCTTTGACATTGTGACCATACCTGGAAGCCCATTACCTGCTTTATCCGTCTTTATGTCGCGAATTTCATCAATCTAAGGGGTCAATGGACAATCTGGATGGATAAAGCAGTTCATAGAACGAAAAATTTTTACTTAAGGTGCCTAGGTTTAATGGTGAATACTGCCAACTTCGAGGAATTCACCAACATATTTAAAGCGGTTCTGGTGATGGCGTTGTCGGCTTGTGAAAAGGACGACTGTCAACCTCTTCTTATGGAAGGCTATTTAACATTCCTAGGAAGCTTGTTGACTAGACAGCGGTGATGATGCTATCCTCCCCACAAAAGAAAACGCTAATGACGGGCTCAAACCGCTTGATCTGGAGAATGATACGGAAGGAGGGTCTGCCTTGGACAACTGGATAGGAACGATACGAGAAAGCATTACTTTCATTATACAAGGCTATCTAGAAGGCCGACCTAACCCATATCATTCGCCAGACGTGGCTGACAAGATCGTCCAGGTGACCAGGGAATTCATTCTGTGGTCCAATGTAATGAACCAAGGTTTTGCATATCCTATTCCGTTCCTTCACTTGAAGCTATCTGCCCTCGGGTTATGGTATAGGGGCACGGCAACTTATGATCTTCCACAACTTAGCCACGAGGACATTAGCCCACTCACGGTGTGAGAAGGTTATTAAAGACTATTAACGTTTTGTTTGAAGTACCTACAATCAATCAGGTAAGTATAATTTGGTCAGTCATTTCTTATTAACTTTGGTATAAAAACTGGATTCGTATTGTTGAAACGAGAGCAGCTTTTATTGAGTAATTCATGACGTTAAGTAGTACGAAAATACAGTGAACACGTTAACAAAAATGTTTATATCGATATTAGACGACTTGCGTTTGACTTGGCAGAATAAAGTAATATCTAACATCGATTTAATAAAGAGAAAATAATGGCAGGGAAAAGTGGTGGAGCACGTATACATTGGTCCAAAATAATCCACTCCTGTGAATGTGAAAGCTGTACTATAATTAACTCGTTCAGAGCCCCTAGTATAAATTCTAACGATAAACTAACGTCGACGACCGTGTTTGCGTTAGGTTGTCATTTGTATGGAATTTAGAACAGCGCACCAAGCGGGACGTATTGGTAACTAAACTCCTGAGTATAAATTTTACTCACTAACTAAATAGTGCGCGTATTCTAACGCGTCGACCGAGTTTACGTTTCGTATCGTGTTTCCCATACTTTGCGCGAGTATAAAGGACTATTTTGACATTCGAGAGTGAATGTTAACGTAAACTCAACTGGGAAAGTTAGAAGTGTTGCCAGATTCTCACAAAAGTCGCGTTTTACGTAACTTTATGCTCTCTCGCATGACATGTGCGTGGTAAGTGATTTAAGGAGGTTTTGTGACTTTTTACCCCAGCCATGTTTTAAACAAAGATAAATTTGCAATTCAGCATGCATTTGGAACGCACGCTAAAACTTACTAAAAGCGTCTACAGGCCTTCGCACCATATCACTTGGTCTGGCCTAGTACCACGAAAATCGAACGTTCGGAAATTTATATCTCGTTCTCTAGACTCTCTATCACATTTGCTTATTGTTGGATTGATAAAGAGGTTTTTCCGTCAAGGCCAATTTTAGATGACCTCTGTTGCGACGCAACTATCTGGAATATTTTATTATTACCGTTTCCGGAGGTATCATTGCACCAAGTGACATAACCAGATGGTAAAATAAAAAATGCAATAGTGTGAAATGACAAAAAAATCTAAAGATTTTCAAGCAATAAACAGCACAGGTTGCCTAAGGGTGTAATTCAGTCCCTATGGAAAAGTGTAGCATCATTAATCTATATTAAATCTTATAGATTCAAGTCCAAAAAAACTTTTAAAAACTATTGAAATAGGACATATGGCAACACTGTTGAACTCCGTGGTGGTGTGACTGGGGTGGCGTGTATAGCCAGCGTACCATGTTAAAATTCGGTTCATACGTCTTAGCACGGAGCGAATGTAGAAGGGGTTTAAATGGACACCATGACCACAAATAGTACCTAAAAAAAAACTTGCCAGGTGAGAGTCGGACTCGCCCAACACAACGGGTTAGATTCCCGAGCTGAGTACAGGTTTTTTTCAAATGTATGAATGCAGTTTTTGTTGTTAATAAAATCGATGCCATGGTTCTTAAAAACAGATGAGAAAGACTTTCCCATACTGGCCGATTTAAATGAGCCAACCTGTATGTTCAAAATAATTTTCGTCATTGTTCTTCTTGTATCCTGTCCTGATTTTTTGGAACCACCCGTTAAAAATTAGAGGGGGACACTTCTTCAGACTTCTTGAGCGATTTTTTCTAAAAAATGATGATGTGCCATGTGGCAAACATTTTTATTTTTAAATTTAGTTACATGTATGCATTGATCATGTATGGGATGCTCCTCTAAAAATATTTTGTTTCGCAAATTATATGCAAAACTAAGTAGCGGCACACAAAAAACGCCACGGAGTTCAGCGAGCAAACTACTGTCGATAAGTTTTTTGTTAACATGCGAGTATGATAAGCTAATCGACACTCGAACGCCACAATAGTAAGCTCACAACGACAAAAGTAACGTTTTTGTTGCAATATTGGCTCCACTGGCTTGATTCGGTGACTAAATCGCGATGTATGGATTATGTGAATCGCAACGCGCGTTGACGATTACTCCTTAATTCGATCGATTTATACTTCTGCCAAATGAAAGTGTTCCTATTTCCTATTCATGTGCAGTGAGAAAAAGGGACAAAAGCTTTGAAGTGAAACGAACATTACGAACACTCAAAAAAAATTGATTCTCATTCTCGCGGAGCGTGTAAAGTATTTCTCTAGTTTCAATAGGTACTTTAAAATGAAAACAAGTGCGACGCAATTTGAAATGTTGGTCCATTTTATGGAACAGTAAGTACATACTTAAAAGCATTTGTTTTGTTTAGAATTTAGGACCTTCTTAAAGTTCTTAGTAACGTACCAAACAATCTTAAATAAAAGTGTGAATATGCACAATTATATTATACACAGAGTCTCACGAGGTCGTATTTGTACATCAAAATCTTACATTTGCTTAATAATGTTAATTGTATTTCAGACACGGTGATATTTTAAAGCCCACAACGATGCCAAGAGGGAAAATAAGGGCCATGGAATTATGGGAGGAGTTAAAAAGCCTTTTAAATGGTGACCCTTCGGGTCCACAAAAAGACACCGATAAATGGAAAAAGGTACTTAAGGATTTTTTCTTAGGTCTAAGTTCTAGTATTATGTTTGGCACTGGATTTTAAGAGTGTCAGTTAACCAAAACAGCATTGGAACTATTATTGCTAGATTTCAGTTTGCAATTCAATCAACACCATTTATTATACATTTCAGGTTTGGAAAGATCTTAAAAACAATACAAAAAAAAAGGCAGCCAAACTGAATAAGTCGGTGGTTGGGACTGGTGGTGGCCCAGCGACCCGGGCCATAATAACTGACTTAGAGAACAGAGTTCTAACTATTATGGGGCCAGAGGCTGCCACTGGGTTGGAGGCAGTTAGAGAAGCTGGTGTTCCGCAGGTAGTTATTTTGTCATATTTAAAAAAAAATATTAAGTACCTGCATTAGATATCTAAACAAAAATGTAATTAGCATCCATCATTATAACTATTAGTATGTATGTACATCTAATACAAACTAGTATTTTCCATCTATGTATTCTTGTTATTCTTTTTTAAAATAATATGTTTTACTTTATCATTGCACCAAATTTGCCTGTCTCTGTTTAGTCCTCTGTATGGTTGACTGGTAGAGAATGCCATTTGGCACTAAGTTATTATTCAATTTTTAAAGCATGAATTAAATCATTTATTAAATGTAATAAATGTTTTGATTCATGTTTTTATGTTTTTTTAAGTAGTCAACACTACTGTATGTAAATTATAAATTGAAAGAGATGTCCTATACTAAAGAAAAAGTGACCAAGGTCCCCGGTGAGCAGGGCTGGGATCGAACCAGCGACCTCCTGCTTTCGCGGCAGACGCCCTACGAAGACGCGAAAGCAGGAGGTCGCTGGTTCGATCCCAGCCCTGCTCACCGGGGACCTTGGTCACTTTTTCTTTAGTATATGACATCTCTTTCAATTTATAAGTTATTATTGATAATTGCTATCAATAATAAGTTAGTGCCAAATAGTATTCTCTTTTCATATGTATTATTTTTATTTTGTTTTATTTTATTAAGGTTCACCAACAATTTACTTATATATAATAAAGTTAACATTTTACCATTTCTTTGTAGATAGAAATTACTGACCCAGTGGACAGCAACCGGACCCTTACTCTACCATCACTGGAGTATGAAAGTCCAACAATATTTACTGTTGGACTAGGTGATACCCTAGGTATGTAATTTATTTATTTATTTAATCTTTATTGCACAAAAGAAAAAAACTTGATGTACAAAAGGCGGACTTAATGCCATAAGGCATTCTCTACCAGTCAACCTTTAAAACACAACTAATCAAATCACTTTTCATAATGTTTATTTACTCATTAACTTCTCATTATAGGACACCCTTCGTTCTACAATAGCATGTCAACCAACACTAAAGACTAAAATCAAAATAAACAAACTCGTCATTTCTTGTCGCTATCCTTCAAGGACGCAAGAGCACTATCGACGAATCAGGAAAAAAGTAACAATATTCCTATTGGGTAATGGTGAAATTGCCTACTTTAACTAGCACGTGCGCCATTACCGAGACGTTCCTGCATCGACTTGTTCCACATCTGCATCCACATCAGCTCTGCATCGACTTGCGGCGGCGGATGCGGATGCGGATTTTAAAAATGGTCTGAAAGTGGGCAAAAGTTTACACCCTAGAGCAAATAAAATTTCTCATTCACTTTTACAAAGTAAATGGTTGTTTGTCCGGGCGAGTTAAGTGTTTACCTCTGAATCAATTTCAGTTGTATGCTTGGAACTGTGATCAACCACTATATATTTGTTACAGGCGTTTGGAACCACATGGATCAAAGATTAGTTCAATCCTCATCGCCTGGGCGTGTTGAGACGCCCAGGCCAGTTGGGACACCCATGCCAGTCGGGACACCCATGCCAGTTGGGACACCCAGGCGTCCCGACACTCTGGGAACTATCGGCACACCCGGGAGTGACAGGACAGCCAGAGGACACCCAGAATTGTCGGAACGCCCAGGCGAACACCCAGGCGTGTCGGAATGGCCAGGCCAACACCCAGGCATGCTGGTGCAGTCAGGCGATCACCCAGGCGTGCCGGGACAGCCAGGCGCCGCAATGCGCGTCCGATGACGCATATTGATACGGCCGCCCAACACTTCCTTAATTCGGACAGTGAATGGCGCGACTTTCTGATCAAAAAACACGAAGATGAAATGGAAATAGGAAGGGAGAAGCTCCGAATTAGGGAAATGGAATTGGCCGTTTCCAAGGCTTAGCAAAACATTGCGGCTCAAGCCATTGACGCAATCAACAAAATTGTTGAAGCCAAATTATAAAAATATATTATATACACGAATTTCACGATATTGATTGCGTCAATAGCTTACACCTCAGTGTTTTCCCAAGTCATCGGCCAGTTCCATTTTCCTCATTTGGAGCTTTTCCCTTTTTTTATTTCTATTTCATCTAGGTACTTGTTTGTGCCATTATTATGCCAGTCACATACAAAACTTTATCTACATGAATCATCTAAGTATATTAATATGTCTAATACTCACGGGAGTTTTCTATTTAAAATTTATCTACATGACTTTAAAAAAATGGAAACATGATGCCACCACAGATATAGATTTCTTTTTCTGAATCTGAACACATTATAAGGAATTATAAATTGAAAGAGATGTCATATACTACAGAAAAAGGGATCGAATCAGCAACCTGCTGCTTTTGCTTTGCGGTTCGATCCCAGCCCTGCTCACCGGGGACCTTGGTCACTTTTTCTAGAGTAAGTATATGACATCTTTTTCAATATATTTTTTATAGGTATACAGGTGTTCATGAGCATTTGATTTAACTTCGACATGTGGCTTAGTATAATTAAGGAAACAGAATGGCATAGTTAAATTTATTTAAGTCGTTACTTTTTATTTTTTTAATTTCTCATACAACACGATTACATGTAAAACGGGAATTAGAATTAACTTAACCAAGTAAGTGACAACCATGACATATCAATGTCATGTCATACTAAAGAAAAAGACCACCATTGGAGGCCAAGTCGAGGACTTCCTTCATCGTGTTGGTTAGTTAGTTATGATATGCATGTATATAAAATTGATATAGATATGTAGATAAAGATATTTAAGATACTTAAGATGCCATGCATCATAAGTATCAAAACATTGTTATTATCATTGTGTTTATTATTTTGATAGAAAGAAGAAATAAATAATTTATTTTTTACTTGTTCTTATTTTTAAACTGTAACTATTTAAATGTAACTATAAATAAATATTATAGGACATTCTTACATAAATCGAGTCCCGCAGTAAGCTCAAGGCTTGTGTTACGGGTACTAAGACAACGATATATATAATATACAAATACTTAAATACATAGAAATCATCCATGACTCAGGATCATACATCTGTGTTCGTCACACAAATAAATGCTCTTACCGGGATTCGAACCCAGAACCATCGGCTTAGCAGGCAGGGTCAATACCAACTACGCCAACCGGTCGTCAAAACTATCTAATCTAAGCGGAATTTAGCACGTATGTGTATATGTGACAATGCAATATCAGTTATCACAATGATCTGATGATGGAGTCCAAATACAGCCATAGGACCTCTGTAATAAAATGAGGCAACTCTATCGAGTCTAAGAAAAAAGTCTAAGAAAAGAGATGTTGGGATGTTAGGTGATTTTTTGCAAATAAACAAATATAATCTTATAAGCTGACTTTTAATAACTATCGTTAGGATATATTTTAGGTCAAAATCCTTGATGCTAATTGATTCCTATACACCCTTCCTCTCAATAAATCATTATTAGTGTTTGTTGCTTCAATGATTACGTCCGCAGGCTGGGGGTGATCGGTGTGAACTGAAAAAAAGTAAAAACACATTTGAATAATAAATATTAAGCTATTTAGCCCTGAATTTTCAGTGACTACATATAACAGACCATAAATACCATAATTTAAAAAAAAACATGTAGGACTATCTTACACAAATCGACCTAGTCCCACAGTAAGCTCAATAAGGCTTTGGGTACTAAATGACGATATACAATGTAATGGATAAATACTTAAATACATACATAGAAAACATCCATAACTCAATAACGAATATTTGTGATGATGATGAACACAAATAAATGCCCTGACCAGGATTCGAAACCGGGACCTCCTGGTTGATAGGCAAAGTCACTACCAACTAGGCTAGGAGGCCGTTAAGTATGTGCTTGCTTTTAGTAAAATGTTCCAGTTTGTTGCTTGTTGATAAGGGTCATTTCAAAATAAACTTTATGGCATAAGCACCTTATCTGCAACTGACAAAGTGGTACCTTTTCAACCGACTTCAATATTTCTAAAGGAGGAGGTTCTCAATTCGTCTGTTTTTTTTTTGTATTAAAACGGAAGTCGGTTCTGGCGCTTCGCCGGCCGCTGCCGTGGCACGCTCGCTTCGCTCGCTCGGCTCGCGCGCTGTATGATCACGGTTCAACCTAACACTCGCTTCGCTCGCCGTCGTACCTATATATTATTATATTGAAATTTTACAAATCTAACTAACCTAAACTACTTTCTGGGAAGCAATTTGGATGGCAAATGATATTATGGCTAGTGATCATTATGGCTTACAATGATGATGACAAATGATATTATTGATATTGATTTTATGGGAAACAAAGTTTCTGGCACATGACTAATATAGTAAACAATAAGTATTGCATATGTAATAATGGGAAACAATATTATTAAAAAAAAAAAAATCATTATGCCTGTTGACTATTATGGCAAATGAAATTCTGGCAAGTGGGTGTATACCGTTTATAGCCTATCAGCTACTACTAGTAGGGGAAGTAGTTGCAGTGAGCCTGCACTTTTGTCTCAGGCGACGCCGCTTGGCACGATTGGTTGTTAGGTCAAACTAAGCTGATTTAGCCTCCTAGCCACGAGATCAACCTTTGGCTACCCCCCAAAAAAAGGAGGGGAAGGGGTCATCTCCCGAGGATCGGTCTATGCTTTATTTCGGCCTAGTTTTAGCTACAATGTCAAGTTTGATATCATTTTCGGGTAATTTAGGAACAAAGAATTCATTTTTGAAATTAACTTTTTACCATTTCATACAAAAAAGTGGAAAAAATTAAAAAAAAGTTGAATATTTAAAAAAATATACAAAGAGTTTTACTTATAAAATAAAAATTATACCGAATTTTGAAAATAAAAAAATACTCCAATATAGGCCATTTATCAGAGATCTTAAAAAATATCACTTTAATAGTAAGTGTAAAGTAAAAATTGGATAATAAAAAATATTTTCCACTGCAACGAAGGCGTAAGCGTGCGCAGCGCAGCGCGGTAAGTTTTTAATTACCTTATGAACAATTGCGTTATTTACACAAAATTGAACACTTTTAATGAATAAACATAGTAATTTTCAGAATATTACTTCTCTTATTGGCATAAGCCTCCGCATGCGCAAAGCTCTGTACATTTGATTTCGCGTTTTACACAATTGCACCCATCCCATAAGCTTTCATCTGCATCGTAATAGTTCTGTACAATACATAGGTACATTAGATGCTACCAGCAAAGTAATCCTTGAAGGTGGCCACGTTAAGGTCCGACCGAGATCTCGGTCTCGGTCTCGGCAGTCTCGGCAGTCTCAGCCAAAATTCGAGCCGAAATCTCGGTCTCCAAACCTTCCATCTTGACACTTTGCGATTTTGGTAGGTATTTTAAGCAATTATAGTGTACCGTGTTATCGTACGTAATGCAAATTAAAACTTTTTTCTCAAGCTTTGACTGTAAATGTTGAGTTTTAGTGATGGCTATATTAAACAACAGTTTAATTCTTGGCTATCTCCATCGCTCCCTCATTGCTGACGATCGTCATCCTTTTCAGCTTGTCAACGGCGTGCTTCCATCGGTTACGGTCAACTGCCTGACGTAGTGCGGCGTTAATCGATCCGTTGGTCTGCTCTGAGATCTGGTCAGCCCAGCGTTTCGGGCTCCGGCCTCTAAGACGCTTCCCTTCGACTTTTCCTGTGACCATCAGGAGTTCCAAGTTATCCGTCCATTTGCGGGCGATGTGGCCAAAGTAACGCATTATGCGCTGTAGACAGGAGGTGGACAGGCGTTGAGCGTTCTCCATTTTGAGCTGTTTTAGGACCGAGATGTTTGTGCGGTGGGCTGTCCATGGAATCCTCAAAAGGCGGCGCCAGCACCACATTTCAAAAGCGTCAACCCTATTTCGGTCAGCTGCTTTTAACGTCCATGTTTCTGCTCCATGGAGAGCGATTGGAAAGACCAGTGAGTGCACCAGATGTATCTTAGTTCTATTGGAGATGTTACGGTTCTTCCAGACTTTTCTCGACGGCGTCATACCTGTTTTTGCTATACCAATTCGTCTCCATATTTCGGGTTAGCAATTGCCTTTCCCTGTGATGACAGAACCAAGGTAGGCAAATTGATCCACGGTTTCGTATTCCGCCAGGATGTCCGTACGCTGGTTGGTTGCAAAACGGTCTACGGCTAGCAGTGTCTAGCAGCTAGCTTAGTCTTACTTTCGTTGATTGCTACTCCCATGCTAATCCTTACAGTCTGTCCAAAAGCTCCTTTATCTCCGCCTCAGATAATGCAAAAAGTGTGGTGTCGTCGGCATATCTCAGGTTTGATATTTGAACTCCGCCCATTCTGATGCCACCTTTCCAGTTTTCTAGCGTTTGGCGCATTATAATTCTTGACTACTTATTACGTGTTTTTTGTGGAAAATGCGCGTTTTTCGTATTTATTATAAAATCTCGGTCTCGGCCGAGACAAAAAAAGAAGTCTCGGTCGGACCTTAGCCCACGTATCAGTTTTCACACTTTTCACCCATCCTCAGTTGGACGGACATGATAAATCTTGACGGGGTATTAGGAGTTGTTCTCACACATATCCCCCTTGACATGTTGTACCAAGTAAATGCTGTGACAGCGCATCTTTTGCTGGCGGTAAATTTTCTAAAGTCCTGTCTTTTTTGTGAAAAGATACTTTCTGCATCTGTTTACTCGTATGCCATTGATAGATGCCGATCTGAAATAAACAATTGAACAATAGTAATACGCGTAACCGCGTAAGCAAGCATGTTCAAAGGACCGAAGGAACAACCCCTAATACCCCGTCAAGATTTACCATGTCCACATAATGCGTTACTTTGGCCACATCGCCCGCAAAGGGACGGATAACTTGGAACTCCTGATGGTCACAGGAAAAGTCGAAGGGAAGCGTCTTAGAGGCCGGAGCCCGAAACGCTGGGCTGACCAGATCTCAGAGCAGACCAACGGATCGATTAACGCCGCACTACGTCAGGCAGTTGACCGTAACCGATGGAAGCACGCAGTTGACAAGCTGAAAAGGATGACGATCGTCAGCAATGAGGGAGCGATGGAGATAGCCAAGAATTAAACTGTTGTTTAATATAGCCATCACTAAAACTCAACATTTACAGTCAAAGCTTGAGAAAAAAGTTTTAATTTGCATTACGTACGATAACACGGTACACTATAATTGCTTAAAATACCTACCAAAATCGCAAAGTGTCAAGATGGAAGGTTTGGAGACCGAGATTTCGGCTCGAATTTTGGCTGAGACTGCCGAGACTGCCGAGACCGAGACTGCCGAGACCGAGACCAAGATCTCGGTCGGACCTTAACGTGGCCACCTTCAAGGATTACTTTGCTGGTAGCATCTAATGTATTGTACAGAACTATTACGATGCAGATGAAAGCTTATGGGATGGGTGCAATTGTGTAAAACGCGAAATCAAATGTACAGAGCTTTGCGCATGCGGAGGCTTATGCCAACAAGAGAAGTAATATTCTGAAAAGTACTATAATTATTCATTAAAAGTGTTCAATTTTGTGTAAATAACGCAATTGTTCATAAGGTAATTAAAAACTTACCGCGCTGCGCTGCGCACGCTTACGCCTTCGTTGCAGTGGAAAATATTTTTTATTATCCAATTTTTACTTTACATTTACTATTAAAGTGATATTTTTTAAGATCTCTGATAAATGGCCTATATTGGAGTATTTTTTTATTTGCAAAATTCGGTATAATTTTTATTTTATAAGTAAAACTCTTTGTATATTTTTTTTAATATTCAACTTTTTTTTAATTTTTTCCACTTTTTTGTATGAAATGGTAAAAAGTTAATTTCAAAAATGAATTCTTTGTTCCTAAATTACCCGAAAATGATATCAAACTTGACATTGTAGCTAAAACTAGGCCGAAATAAAGCATAGACCGATCCTCGGGAGATGACCCCTTCCCCCCCTTTTTTTGGGGGGTAGCCAAAGGTTGATCTCGTGGCTAGGAGGCTAAATCAGCTTAGTTTGACCTAACAACCAATCGTGCCAAGCGGCGTCGCCTGAGACAAAAGTGCAGGCTGCTCCATACATTTGTGCAACTACTTCCCCTACTATACCTACATGTACATTATACATGCAGCCTAGCATTTCATAGTGAAACTTGCATCTTTTTACATGCAATGTTTATGATAGGATTACTTTTACAAATTGTAACCTACCACTGTCTTCTGGTTCTGGAACATTGTGACTAAGTGCGACGTTATGTAGCACACAACAGGCTTGAATGATCTGGGCACACTTGGCTGGCTTATAATGCAGCACCCTATCCTTGCGAACGCACGAGTGGTCGGCACCGGTGTAAGCCCGGTATCGTGAACGTACATTCACAACCACCACTTTGTCGAGTGTAGGGTTTGGTGCGGGAAATGAGAAGGCGGATTACGATTCCAAAAATGAGAGCGAACGGTATGCGTGCGTGCGCAAGTAGGGTGCAATGGCGACTAGAGGTCATACGGTGCACACATGCATACCTGTTCCTTCACATTACAACTTTAATATAACAAAAAACGGTTTCCTTAACTAGATTCACAGATGCCGCTAGTATTTTCTTATACGATATATTATGCTTATTTATGTATTTATTAACTATATTAGTTATAGGTTTGTTGGGGACGTGATCATAAGCCTTATCTCACATAGGTAAGTACGTATGAGGTTCCAGCGTTAACATCCTGCCCCCTAGTGCAGCACTAGCTGCACTCATCCTCCGTGAGAATCAGTGCAATGCGTGAGACAGGTCGTTTCGTATTTGAAGGCCCGGCAATTTAAGAAAACCCACCAATACGAGTTCTGTTGGACAAGCAACGGAAATATCTTTTTACGTAAAAACAAAGACTCTAAGTATATACAAATCAAATCTGACCTGTGCTTATCTAAACTAGAATCTGAGTAGTCCGTTCTAATTGCCTGCTCTCGAATCAATCTTTATTTTTGCTTGTAGGAAGAAGTATCCTTAGAGTACACATCATTATTTGCGCCTTATATTTCTTTTTAGAATTTTAGTTTTTAGTTTATGTAAACAAATTTTCGTTTCTTTTCTGTTTATAGTGTCATTGTAAATCTATTTTGTACTACAAAGCTGTTCATTTCCTCTACATAACTTACACTCAACTAAGTATTTTTACTTCCATACAAACAATATTTTTCTCAATTTCATATTAGTACCTACACCAACACTATTCACAACACACCCCAATATGACAGATATAGCCTTAACTGCGACCGAAATCGACTCTATTAAAGTTTCCGATGCTTATGTATCTAACCCTGACCACTGCTACAACTATGTTAAAAAAACCCGCAATCCTTTAAATATCATACACATGAATATACGCAGCATTAACAAGAACATCGACGCATTTCTAGTTCTATTACATACTGTAAAAATTCAATATGATATTGTCGTTCTCTCAGAATGTTGGCTCAGTAAATATACAGTTATTCCACATATTAACGGATACATGTCGTTTCACACTAAAAATAATACCAATCAAAATGACGGAATTGTGATATATATAAAAGAATCATTAAAGTGTAATGTCTACGAGCCAAATCTTGCGGATGCAAACTGTCTTGTTTGCAAAATCAAAGAGGATACTGCAATAGTAAGCATCTACCGCTCTCCTTCAACTAGAAACTTAGATAACTTTCTCAACAGCATGAACGAAGTTTTAACGTCCCTTAACTGTCGGAGCAAAGTCTCAGTAATTGGAGATTTAAATATTGACATAAAACCAAACAATGCTGATAGTCGTTCATCGGAGTACCTAACCTTTATGGCACTGCATGGTCTACTACCAGCACATCTTTTCCCCACTAGGTATAATAATTGTCTTGATCATGTATTCATTCGTTCAAACCTACCAAACACAACTGTAGTTATCGAGACCCACATCACAGATCATTTGCCAATTATGCTGTGCATTGAGTCGTCTACACAGGGACCCAAAGCTAATAGTATAGGAACACGGATTGATCACGAGGCTATCCGCCAAGAAATCGACTCGACTGATTTTACAGCCGTGTTATCTGAAACCGACCCCAATACTGCAACTAATGAACTAGTAGCCTTGCTCTCCTCTATAGTTAAAAAACACACAAAGACTGTTAAGATTCGTAAAAAGGATAGAACAATCAAGCCTTGGATAACCCCTGGACTATTGCGCTGTATAAGGAACAGAGACAATCTCCACAAAAAATCTAGTGAATCTCCAAATAATCTTACGCTAAAACTTACATACTCGAGATATCGCAATTTTTGCAATAAATTACTTCGCACCCTAAAAACCGAATATGAAACTAACGAGTTTGATAAGTGTAAAAATAACAGCAAAGCTACTTGGAACCTTATTAAAACCATAACTCAGACCAAACGCACATCCCCACCTTCAAATGACTTATTGTGTTCATGTAAAACACCATTAGAATCTGTAAATTCTATGAACAAATTCTTCGCCAATATTGGCAAATCTTCTGCTGATAAAATTAGCCCAGCTGCTTACCCCATTCAATTCAAGTACTGTTCTCCTAATCCTCGGTCTCAATGTAACTCGCTCGTAATCCTGGAAGTCACTGAATCAGAAATCGCAAAAATTATCAAAAACCTTCGCATTGACTGTGCTTCTGGCTGGGACGGTATATCGTCAAGAATCTTAAAAAATTCTCTCCCCGCTCTTTTACCAGTCATAACTCATATCTGCAACATTTCAATAAGATCAGGGACTTTTCCTAATGCTTTTAAAAAAGCTATCGTGCATCCTATTTATAAGAACGGTGACCGAGCCAACTTTAATAACTACAGACCCATATCTGTCCTAACTACTCTGTCGAAGGTCTTGGAGAGAGTTATGAACTCCGCGTTGGTAAATTATCTAGAGCGCTACAATCTTATTGCTGAGAACCAATACGGCTTTCGCTCTGGTAAGTCGACCGAAGATGCGGTCGCGGTCCTTGCCAACTATATAACTCGCAATCTAGATGAAAAACGACCATGTCTAGGAATATTCCTGGACCTCTCTAAGGCCTTCGACACAGTGTCGGTTCCTATTTTATTGCATAAACTGGAAGGCATTGGTGTCCGCGGCACAACTCTCTGTATGTTCAATGACTACCTTACAAATCGAACCCAATGTTTAAAAGTAAATCAACTCATAAGCGACAGCGAATCATTAAGCTACGGAGTCCCACAGGGCAGCATCTTGGGTCCTACGCTATTCCAAATTTATGTCAACCAACTATGCCAACTGTCCCTTGGAAACTGTAAAATAATAACTTACGCTGATGATACGGCCCTCTTGTTCCATGGTCTCAATTGGAATGAAACGAAAACGCAAGCAGAAAATGGCCTGAAAATCGTAATGCAATGGCTTAAGGCTAACCTGCTTACTCTCAATGTAGATAAGACGAAATTTATTCCATTTGCAATTGCCAGTCAGTCACTACCAGCTATGCCTTTCACAATTAAAAGCCACATATGTCAGTCTCCCTCGCCTAACTGCCTTTGCTATTCGCTAACCCAAGCCTCCAACATAAAATATCTCGGTGTCACCCTTGATCAAAAGTTAGATTGGCATGCCCACATAGAGTCTCTTACTTCCCGCGTCAGGAGACTAATGTTTATTTGTAAGCAACTTCGATACTCAGCCACTAACAAAATCCTTATGACGGTGTATAAGTCCCTCTGCCAGTCACTTGTCACCTATTGTATCCCTGTATGGGGAGCCGCTGGGAAGACAGCCATGATTAAGCTCGAGCGTGCTCAAAGAGCAGTACTAAAGGTGGCTACATCAAAACCATTCAGGTATCCCACAGCACAACTGTACGCAGACTGTAGGGTGTTGACCGTCCGACAACTTTATGTCCTTCGTACCATACAACGCAGACATCGACAACTTCCTCTGACGGCGAAAGGTTTAAGTAAGCGTCAAAAGCAATCTGTCTGTCCGGTAGTACCCCATCGGACGGTATTCGCGAGCCGCCAGTATGCAGCTATGAGTGCTCGCATCTATAATAAAGCAAACAAAAGCCTAAATATATATAAAACGAATCGCTACGACTGTAAATCTAAATTAATGACATGGCTTCAAACACTGACATATCACGAAACAGAAACACTTCTGAATTGTCTAAAGTAATACTGACCCTCTGAACCGCTCACATATTGTAAACCCTTACACTTTACCCCGACAAACATAGCAACACATACTTACCAACACTGAATCATTCACACACCTTTTATTCACACATCAACTCACCGCTCACATATTGTAAACCTTTACACTTTACCCCGACAAACATACCAACACATACTTACACAACACTGAATCATTCACACACTTTTATTCACACATCAACTCAGAACCTTTCTCACACATACACGAACAAGTCGATTCTATAATATATAATAACAACAGCTTATGTAGAACACAAATTTTCTCAATATGTTTAACTTATCTAAGTTAGTTTAGTTTTTATTCACTATTACTCTTTTTATTGTCTTTTTTTGTTATCTTGACCAATAACCATCTTTCGATTACTTTGTTTAGCATTTTCCCACGGAGGAATCGCTGACTGCCGAGTCACAGGCTTTGACCTAGTTCGGGAGACAGAGTCTCAATCCTGGTGATACTGTTACAAACCTAATCAGATATGTACTTTTGGTTATTTACCACCTAATTTGTTAGATAACACGCTGTACTGTATTAGGTTTATAAGTCAATAAAGATTATTATTATTCACTTTATTTATTTTTTATCTTAGGTTAGGCTATATAATATGATTATAAAAGTAAAATACAAAAACACATACAAAAACAATACAAAATACATATAAACATATTATAAAAACCTAACCTAGAGTGCCGCCGGCAACGGGGCAGGGCCCAGGCTGCCGGTGGTTAGGGCCGCAGAGAAAGGAACCGCCGGACTATACGCGCTGTGTCCAGGATTACTGCCTTCTGCATCTGACCCTTGATCCATCCACCTAGCGAGAGTCTCTCAAGATGTTGGTCGAGACTCTTAGCTATGAGACCGTTCGCTGAAACGACTATCGGAACAATGATCGTCGAGTCAACATCCCACATGGCGGTTATTTCGTGAGCCAAGTCTAGGTACTTACTGGACTTGTCCTTCTCGGCTTTCACGAGATTCTCGTCATGGGGGATGGTGACGTCGACGAGCACGGCCCGGCGCTGCGATCGATCTACCAGCACGATGTCAGGCTTATTGGCTACAATAGTCCTGTCCGTGATGATAGATCGATCCCAATAGAGCGTGGCACGACCATTTTCGAGAACTGGTGCAGGTGCGTACTTGTAGTACGGCACTTCGTGGTCCACAAGATCGTATTTAAGAGCAAGTTGCTGGTGAATAATCCTGGCTACGAGATTATGTCTGTGCAAGTACTCGCCGTTAGCAAGATGAGAACAACCAGAAATAATATGCCTGAGTGACTCTCCGGGACGGCGGCATGCCCGACAAATGTCGACCGTACCGTCCTTCAGGATATATTTCCGATAGTTATTCGTCATGATAACTTCGTCCGCAATTGCACAGGCAAAACCTTCGGTTTCTCCGAAGAGGTCCCCGAATCGTAACCAGTTCACCGACGCGGGCAGATCTACGTCGGGGCCCATGAGGGCCTTGTAGAACCGCCCGTGTAGCTCTTTGCTCTTCCATACCGTCTTGCGGTCCTCGGTGCTTAGTACCACAGGTTTGCGCCAATTCTCTTTTGCCAAGGAGAGCGGCGTGAGATTTCTGTCTACTGCCACCACATCACGATGCATCCCACACTCGTTGTTAAGGAAATAATTCCTAAGATTGTACACCTCACGGTTGTGAAGGTTTTTGGCGTTTAAAAAGCCGCGACCTCCACATTTCCGTGGGATGTACAATCTCATAACAGACGAGCGCGGGTGTAGCATACGATGTGTGGTGAGCAGTAGGCGAACTCTCCGATCCAGGGCATCCAGCTCGGTCTGGGTCCATCTTAGTATGCCAAAGGAGTATGTGAGCAGAGGCATTACCCAAGCGTTAAAGGCGCGCACTTTGTTGCCACCTGACAAAAGACTGTTAAGTACTTTTGTCAGCCGACCAAAGAAGCGCTCCTTCGTCGCCTGTCTAATACCAGCGTCCTCAATACCCAACGACTGTGACATACCAAGGTATTTATAGGTTTCTGCTTCAGAGATAGATCTGAACGACATTGTCTCAGAAGGTTGTAAATTTGTTGAATTTACTACTTTCCCCCGCTGTACATGCATAATCGCGCACTTATCGACACCAAATTCCATTTTGATGGCTCTACTGAAAACTGCGGTGGTTTGCAATAGCTCCAACAAATCTCGGTCATTTGGTGCAAATAGTTTGAGATCATCCATGTACAGAAGGTGAGAAATGACTTCACCCTCTCTCCGAAGCCGGCAACCTAGCCCTGAATCCTTCAACAGGGTGCTGAGAGGATTCAAAGCTAGGCAGAACCACAGGGGACTCAGACTGTCACCCTGGAATATTCCCCGCTCTATCCTTATAAAATCCTGCGGCCCAGGGGGACCATCTCTGTCTCCTGGTTGACAAAGGACTGTGGTCCACTGCCCCATACACGCGCCTAGGAAGGATATTAAAGCTGCATCAAGTTTATACAGCTCCAATATCCTTCTCAGCCATGAATGAGGCACCGAATCATAGGCCTTTTTATAGTCAATCCAAGCGGCTGAGAGGGTTCCCTTGTTCCGCCGAACTTGTTGGCAAATGGCCATGTCGATGAGGAGGAGCTCTTTAGTACCACGGGACCCAACCCTACAACCATTTTATTATTATTATTATTATTTCAGAGTTGCAGATTTTGTTCTCACTGTAACTACCCGTACTCGGCCATCTTTGCCTGATATTTTGCTAAGTCTATCAATGTTGGAAGTAAACCAATGTGATTACACCTTTGTGCTGTATTAGTGTGTTTTTAGTTTTAAAACTTATATCCGGCTTCCGGTTGCTCCGTTACCTAGGAGATTATTGGTGTTTAGTAACTGTCTTTGGATATATCTACTCCGAATAAAACTCATATTTAATTTATTAAAACTGTCTTCTTTATTTAATTCCATCAGGTTATGGGCCCTTGCACATAATTCTGTAAAAATTATATAAAGAATTCAGGAAGTTCGTCGCCTAAACTAATGTGTCGGCGAGCGGCGTAAATTTGAGGTCGGTCGGTACGAGCGCCATTACCGAAAAAGCAAATTTTACTTGTTCTGGTTGTAAGAGCAAGGCAGGAAAGCGGAATGGAGTTAAATCTGAACACCAATCACAGCTTGATAAAGTTGGAAGGATCCAGTAACTGGAATATATGGAAATTTCAAACCTCCGTGTTGCTACGAGGTCAGAATTGGTTGGAGATAGTTGAGGGAAAGAGTGTAAAACCCGCAGAAACAGGTACTGCCCAAACTACCTGGGAGTCTAAAGATGCCAAAGCTCAAGCCATGTTGGTCACGAGAATGACAGAGAGTGTCATGTTACACATTATATCATGTTCAACTTCAGCTGAAATGTGGAAGAAACTACACAGTGTTTATGAGCAAAGGACGGAGACAAGTATTCACGTTATACAGCAGCGCTTCTTTCAATATAAATATGAAGCAGGGTCTGAGATGTCAACGTTTCTGTCAAAGATTCAAGAGATGCAAAATCAGCTTAAACAGATGGGTGAACCAGTATCGGACAAGTTTGTAATTACGAAAGTACTGATGTCATTGCCCAATGAATACAAGCACTTCATATCTGCTTGGGAGTCTGCTTCTGATGATAAACAGACTATTGACAACTTAGTGGCAAGGCTGCTGGTGGAGGAAGAAAGGTTAAAAGAAAAAGGTGAAGTTGCTGAATCGTCCCCGTCTTCATCAGCATTTGTGGCGAAAAATAAGAACATGAGGTGTCTAAAGTGTAATAGACTTGGACATTTTTCCAGTCAGTGTAGAAATTATAATAATAACAACAATAAAAGTGAAGGACATAATAACAATAACAACAATAAAAGTGAAGGACATAATAACAATAACAAATGTTTCTTTTGTGGCAAAGTTGGCCATAATAAGGCACAATGTTGGTTCAGGAAGAACAAGGAACAAAAGAGAAATAACGCGTTTGTGGTGTCTGATTCCCCAGAAACTTATAAAAAATCTTTTTTCATGGTGGACTCCGGGTCAAATGAACATATCTGCCGCGAGCGTGAACTATTTTCCTCTTTTATAAGTGCCAAATCTGAAGTCTTTGTAGGCAACGGTGCACCGCTTAATGTGCTAGGCTTCGGACAGATGGCGGTAGAAGTGCATAATGGGAGTGAATGGATTGACACAACCATAGACAATGTTTTGTTCGTTCCTGACATGAAAACTAATCTCTTCTCTGTGAACTGTGTGACAAGCAAAGGCTACGTCATGGTGGCAGATGACATTTCATGCAAATTTTATAAAGACAATGACGTTTGTGCGGTCGCTAAACTTATTGGAAAGTCGTATTATTTGGAATTTCGATTTAAAAACAATTTAAACAATGTGGCGAAACTGGCGAGTCTTGCTAAACCATGGATGGTACCCTGATTGAGTGGCATGAAAAGTTGGCACATCAAAACTTTGATCATGTTAAAAAGGTGCTTGCAAATAATAACATTGTTTGGAAACAAACAACTTCTGCCCCTAAATGCGAAAGTTGTTTGGAAGGAAAAATACATCGTTTGCCGTTTAGTAACAGTGAGAGCGTAACTACAAGGACGTGTGAATTGATTCACGCCGATACCTGCGGCCCGATGGAAGCATTGTCAATCAATGGCTCAAAGTATTTTGTGGTACTGAAGGACGATTTCTCGAATTATAGAACGGTGTACTTCGTTAAGAACAAATTCGAGATCAAGACTTGTATCGAAGATTTTATAAACAAGGCAGAGAATGTGACAGGAAATAAAGTCCTTATATTTCGCAGCGACAATGGAACAGAGTTCATAAATAAAGAGGTAGAAAAGATGTTTTCTACACGTGGCATAACACATCAGACAAGTGTCCCTTACACTCAGCAGCAAAATGGAAAGGCAGAAAGGGAGATACGTATTCTTGAGGAAGCGGCAAGGACAATGATGAGCGCGAGGAACCTGCCAAAACAGCTATGGGCAGAAGCAGTTGCTACAGCAGCTTTTGTTTTAAATAGAACTGGAAAATCCAGAAATACTGACAAAACTCCATACGAGGTCTGGTCAGGAAAATGCTTTGATATACATCAGTTGAAACCGTTTGGTACCCCTGTGTATACCCATATCCCGAAAGAAAAGAGGAAGAAGTGGGATAAAAAGGGCGAGAAAGGAATAATGGTGGGGTATGGAGAGACCGTGAAAGGTTATAGAGTGTACTATCCAGAAACAAAGAGAGTAGAATTAAAACGGGACATTGTTTTCCTACAGAATGAAGCATTGGAGAATGAAAGTCAACATGAAATGACATTGAGGTGCATAGCAGAGAACAAAACAGAAGACAAAGAAACCCAGAGTGATAAGGATGATGAACCCTGCCAGGATTCAGAAGGGGAGCCATCAAGCGTCAATGATAGTACAATGACTTCTATTTTGGAAGAATCTGGCAGTGAGTACATCCCATCGAGTGGTGAAGGTGATACTTCAATGGAAGCTAATGATTCGGCTGAATTACCAAAAAGGGAGGGCAGTCAGCGTGTTAGAAAGCAAACTGAATTTTACAATTGCAACTGTCAAAGTGTTCTCTCTGCAGAAAGTGAGCCTACAACATACAAAGAAGCCATGACCCGACATGATGCTAACAAGTGGTTAGAAGCTATAAAGCGAGAGATGCAGACACTGGAAGACAACAACACTTGGGAAGTTGTTGTTGACCCAGGAAGTGACAAAGTCATCAGCAGTAAGTGGGTATTTAAGATCAAAGGCGCTAATAAGGATAATCCGCAGTACAAAGCCAGGTTAGTTGCTAGGGGTTTTGAGCAGGAGGACAATATAGATTTAAATGCTATTTATGCCCCAGTTGCCAAATTGTCAACTCTTAGGCTTTTTGTAGCAATTGCAACCAAACTTAGATTGCCAATGATCCAAATGGATGTCACAGGAGCCTTTTTGTATGGAAAAATACATGAAGATGTGTATGTAAGTCTACCAGAGGGTGCATATGCAGGTAAGAAAACCATTGTTAAACTGAAAAAGTCTCTGTATGGGCTTAAGAGCTCACCGAAATGCTGGAATGAAACGTTAGTTAGTTAGTTAGTTTTCCTGGGCTTTTTCCGCAAATCGACATCCATTGTGCCTATTTTGCGTGATAGCGAGGTAGCACTACTCTAACCACCCTAGTTCGTCTATGAAACCTATCATCGTTTTAAGGTTGCAAGTTGCCTCCTTTAGTGTGCTGGGAGTTCCTAAGTATTTGCTCCTGTATACTTCTATCTGTTTACATTCTAGGAGAACATGTTTTGTTGTTTCTTCCTTATCCATACATGCTCTGCACATCGGGCTGTCCGTGATGCCCATTCTGTGTAAGTGTTTGTTTAGTGTGTTATGTCCTGTTAGTAGTCCTACTATTTTCCGTAGTTGTTCTCGGGGGGTCCTCAGTAGAGTTTTTGTGAGCTTGTAGTTTAGCTCTGGCAGGACTTCCTTGGTTTGTCTACATGTATCAAGATCATCCCAGTATTTGTTGTGTAGTTGTCTGTGATGTTGGTTTAGAAGGTTTTGAATGTATGATAAAGGCAGTGGAACGATGGGTTCTGGTCCGTATGCCGGTGTCTCTGAGCCTCTTCTTGCCAGTTCATCCGCTGCATCGTTTCCCCTTGAGCCACTATGTCCTTTTATCCATTGTATAGTTACTTTGTTTCCTTCCTCGCTCATCTTTGTGAGGCCATTATGACATTCGAGTATAAGTTGTGATTTAAGTTTGTCGCTGCGTAGCGCTTGCAGTACCGATTTGCTGTCTGACAGTATTAGTATGTTTTCATTTTGTGTTTGTCGTCTTTTTGCTGCATTGCAGGCTTCTATTATTCCCACACATTCCGTTTGGAATACTGTGTTGTGTACCCCTAGGGGTTTTGAGATGTGTATGTTGAGATCTTCTGAGAAGACACCACATCCTGTCCCTTCGTTTGTTTTTGAGCCATCTGTAAATATTCTAAGGTTTGTCTGATTTAGTCCTTCCTTTGGATCTTCTGTCAGTGATATAGCATAGTCCTTCCGGAAGATCATAGTTTTTGGTATTTGATCAATCGGTGCTTCCAGTATTGGCATATCAGAGATCATATTTTCATAGATCTTCTTGTGTATCGATCTAAGTGTTGACCATAGGTTGAGATTTTTCAGCCGTAAAGCTGTGGCGGCTGCCTCTTTCTGTATGTGTATGTGTAGTGGTAGGAGTCCTAGCATTATTTCTAGTGCCGCAGTCGGTGTAGTTCTCATGCAGCCTGTGGCTGCTACACATGCTAGTCTCTGCGTTTTACTTAGTTTGTCTATGGTTGTTTTTAGTTGTGTGCGAGGCCACCACACGACGGCGCCATAGCTGATCATTGGCATTATTACCATTTTGTATAGCCACAGTATGATGTTTGGGGCAAGCCCCCATCTTTTACCCACCATCCTCCGGCATTGCCAGAAAGTTACTGTTGCTTTGTTTAGTTTATTTTCAAGATGTTTTCCCCAATTTAGTTTGTCGTCTAGGATTATACCTAAGTATTTCACTTCTTTAGAAAGTGTTAGTCTCGCTCCGAAGAGCTTTGGCATTTCGTATTTACCCAACTTTCGTTTATGTGTGAAGAGAATTGTGTCGGTCTTTTTTGGGTTTACCGATAGGTCATTCTCCTTGCACCATCTCTCTACTATATTGAGTGCAGCTTGTGTAAGATCACATAGTGTGCTAATTACTAGGCCGCAGATTAATATCACTAGGTCATCTGCATATCCTATAGTCGTAAAGTGCTTGTTGTTTAGTTTTGTTATCAAATCGTTTACTACCAGGTTCCAGAGTAGTGGTGATAATACTCCTCCCTGGGGGCACCCCCTCATGACTATTGCCTGGTGGTCCTGGTTCTCAGACAGTATCACTACTCTCTGCTTCAACATGTTCATTATCCATTCTGTTATGAGTGGATTAGTTCCATGTCTTTGTAATGCTAGTTCAATACTGCTATAGTTGGTCTTGTCAAAAGCCCCTTCTATGTCGATGAAATGAAACGTTTACTTCTGTAATGATTAAGCAAGGCTTTGTTCGATCAAGTTGCGATTCTTGTTTTTATACAAGATGTAATCAAAATGATAAAATATATCTGTTGCTATATGTAGATGATCTGTTAATTTTTGGGTCAAATAATAATGAAGTAGAGCAACTTAAAAGTATATTAAATACAGAATTTAAAATGAAGGATCTTGGACCAGTGTCAGATTACTTAGGTATTGATATAAGACAAAACTTACATACAGGTATTACTGAAATGAGCCAAAAGAGCTATTTGGAAAATGTACTTAAAAGATTTCAGATGGAGAATTGTAAGCCTATGTTGACACCATTAGATTTGAATTTTAACACAAAAATATTTGAAAATGATAGTGGCCCCATAGATAAAAATATTGAAAAGTCTTGTCAACAAATTATAGGCTGTCTTATGTATGCTGTGTCTGGTACTAGGCCTGACTTGTGTTTTGCTGTCTCCTTATTAAGTAGATACCAAAAATGTGCCAATGACATGTTATTGACAGCATTAAAAAGAGTACTCAGATATGTGAAACATACTCTGGATTATAAGTTAATATATAAATGTGATAATGACTGTGTCTTGGAGGGATATTGTGATGCAGACTGGGGTGGGGATCACAAAGATAGAAAGTCTACTACAGGCTATTTGTTTAAATTTTCAAATTGTCTAATATCATGGTGCTCCAAGAAACAAGTGTCAGTTAGTTTGTCATCTACAGAATCGGAATATGTTGCAATAAGTGTTGCAGCTAGTGAAGCCTGTTGGTTGATAAATTTATTAAATGATTTCATGATTAAGAATGAGTGTCCAGTAAATATCTATAGTGACAACCAGTCAGCTATCTCTGTTGCTTGCACAGATACTGTCAAGCGTCTGAAACATATAGATATCCGTTATCACTTTATCAAAGAACTGGTTAAAAATAATAAAATAATTTTGAAGTATATTAGAACTAGTGATCAACCAGCAGACATGCTAACTAAAGCCCTAAGCCGGGAACTTCTTACCCGTTTTCTAATTAAATGTGGTATGGGTAACATATAATATATTTTTTTATTAAGTGGAGTCTTAATATGTTATCTTGTAGAATACTTATTAGGTTTTACAAGTGTAATTACATTGAGAAGGGGTGTTGGAAGTAAACCAATGTGATTACACCTTTGTGCTGTATTAGTGTGTTTTTAGTTTTAAAACTTATATCCGGCTTCCGGTTGCTCCGTTACCTAGGAGATTATTGGTGTTTAGTAACTGTCTTTGGATATATCTACTCCGAATAAAACTCATATTTAATTTATTAAAACTGTCTTCTTTATTTAATTCCATCAATCAATCTCCCAGTCTGTTCGCAATCAATACTTTGTAGTTCCTGTAGGTACAATATTGCGTCCGGAATGCGCTTTTAGCGATAGATCAAACCCAAACAAGTCAGTGACAGGTTTCCATAACAATTCCAATGTTCTTTCGTGGAAGTCTTCACCGCCAACTTTGAACCTTATGGCGCTTTGACTCAAGGTCTCAATTGGCATGTGACTTAAGATATCAATTTTATTGCATGTCAAATTCCTCACTTCAAAGCCACCATCGCTATGGATTTTCAGCACGTCGTGGGTAACTGCCGCAGCCGTCTGCTCTGAGGTACTTGCGCGCCATAGGAACCAGAGCGCGCTCTGATCTTCGTCTCTAATCCTTATTCGAAGAAACATATCTTTGATGACGCCGGCCCAAGCAATGGAATGGAACCCTCTCTAAATCGAAACATGATTCCCAAAAGCGATTGGAGCAAGTCTGGGCCTTGGAGTAGAAAATCATTTAAGCAACGCCCGCCAGAGGTCGCCGCGGAGTCGAATACAACCCGTAGTTTCTTCTTATTTTTATTATCAATTCCAAAATGAGCTAAGTTCCATACGCGTCCCGTAGTTTCGCAAGCGTTTACTTGCCGAGCGTAACCATTTGCAAATAAATGATTTATCCGCTCACGATAGCGAGAAAAATATTCAACGTCTTTTTTAAACTTCCTCTCAAGACAAAGTAATCTTCTTAAGGCCATAGGGTAGGAATCCGGCAGACTAGCATTCGATTTCCACGGTAAACCAACTTCCCATCATCCATTAACTAATTTGGAAGTGTCTTCGAGAATTGAAATCGCCTGTAATTCGTCTTTGCTCTGCCGCGGCTGCGTAGTGACGCCGATCGCCTCTAGTGAAAATGAATGGCGTACCATCATGGTTATACATGGTTATGGTACCGAGAGAAAATCGAACGTGGAAGTTCTCAACCTTGTGCAAGAGCGGAGGTCCCTATTGCAAATCATTGAGAATAGAAGAGGGAAGATGTTTGGGCACCTATTACGACACGACGAATTCATAAAGAATATTGTGGAAGGGAAAGTAGAAGGAAGGCGGAGGAGAGGGAGGTCAAGAAGAACATACATGGATCAGCTTAAGGAAAAGATAAACGTCGTGTCGTATCAGGCGGTCAAACGAAAGGCTCAAGAAAGAGATACAAGTAGGTTTACGACTGATCGTAAACCTACTTTGAAACTGTTAACATGGCCAGTAAACGGAAAGCGATTAGTGTTGACGAAAAAGTTTGTGTGATACGTGCGATTGAAAAGGGAGAAAAGAAAAGTGACGTTGGATTGGAAGGCGTTTTGAACTAAGTCAATCCACTGTTGCTACCATTTGGAAAAACCAAAAAACAATTCTACAGGCGTCGCTGGAAGGAAACTTGTCTAAAAAATTAAGAAAGCCAAAATTCGAAGACTTAGATCAGGCAATGTTGTGGTGGCTTAACAATCAGCACCAGAATAATGTACCCATCTCGGGGCCAATTGTAAAAGCTAAGTCTGAAAAGTTTGCCAACCAACTTGGCATAATTGACTTTAAAGCATCTGAAGGCTGGCTCGGAAAATTTAAGCACCGTCATCAAATTACGTACGGTAAAATGAACGGAGAGGCGCGGGATGTCGATATGAATGTGACTAACAATTGGATTAGTACAGTGTGGCCTAATTTAAAGATGAAATACTCACCAGAAGACATTTTTAATGCAGATGAAACTGGCCTTTTTTTCAAGTTGACTCCCGACAAAACTTTAAAATTCAAAGGGGAAAAATGTGTTGGAGGAAAACTGTCTAAAGAGCGCATTACAGTTCTAGTGGCTGCCAATATGAGTGGCACAGAAAAAAGAAAGCTTTTAGTTATAGGCAAATCGAAAAACCCTCGGTGTTTCAAGACCATAAAACAGTTGCCAGTTACGTACAAAGCAAACAAGTCAGCTTGGATGACATCGCAGATTTTTGAAGAGGAAGTGAGAAAATGGGATGCTGAATTAAAATCACGGAAAATCTTGCTTCTAGTAGACAATTGTCCTGCTCACCCAATCATATCTAATCTTCGAAACATAGAGTTAGCATTTTTCCCAGCTAATACAACCAGTATTTTACAACCAATGGATCAGAGTGTAATTAAATCCCTAAAGGGCCACTATAGACGGAAAATGTTGATGGATATGATAGAAACTGACGGCAAGGTCTCGATCAACATGCTACAAGCAGTGAACTTCATATCAAAAGCCTGGCAAGAGGTAACAGCGGCCACTATCCAACATTCTTTTCGACATGCTGGATTATGTAGTAGCCAAGAAACGAACCAATTTAACAGTGAAGACAATCTACCACTGAGTGAATGGATAAGCCAGTTCAACATACCAAACAATTTTAACGAAGATCTACAATCGTACGAAAATATAGATGAGGATGTAGCCACAACTGGTACACTTACAAATGAACAAATTGTTGATTTAGTGTCAAAAAGTCAGGAAACACCCGATAATCAAGATGAAGAAAACGATCAAGTGGACAAAGCCGAATCACCACCAACAATTCAACAAGCCCTAGATGCCGCTAAGTTGGTAGAAATTTTTTTGTTGTTTAATCAAGACGATTCCACCACATATCTAGATATGAATAGAATACATAAAATAATACAAAACAAGTACTGGCATAGCAAAAAACGTCAGACGAAATTATCAGACTATATGTGTAAACAATAATTTATATGTATAAGCATTTATTATCTAAGACATACATACAATTAAAAATTCTTGTTAATTTGTTTTTTTTTTGTTCACTCCATATGGGGACTCCATATCACGGGGAGGCCAGGCGAATGTTTCAAGCCTGGTTGTGGTACAATCGGCCTAAGTCGGGTCCAGTTTATGACGCGATGAATAATAGTCGAAAAATATTTAAGGCTCGTTTAAAATGGTGTCAAAATAACGAGGAGCAGATTAAACTGGATAGAATAGCGTCACATCACTCCAAAAAAGATTTTAAACAGTTTTGGAAATGTACAAATAAGATGGATAACAAACCTGGGCTTCCCGCGAGCGTTGATGGTGTCAGTGACCCTAAACAAATTGCGGACCTTTTTAAAAGCCAGTTTTTGGTGGACTCGCCCTTAAGACCTATGTTTCAGGCTGAGGCCATAAGTGAGAACATTGCGATGGGGTCGATAGTAACAGCTAAGGATGTGGCTCGCGTTATAAAAAACATGTCCAGAGGCAAATCACCCGGTCACGATGGTCTCAGCATCGAGCACCTTCAGCATGCGGGTCCACATTTACCTCGAGTTCTGGCGATGTTCTACACATTATGTTTAGGACACTCTTATTTGCCGGCCGATCTTATGAAAACTATAGTTGTGCCGATAGTTAAAAACAAGACTGGAGATACGTCGGACAAAGCTAACTACAGACCAATTTCGCTTGCCACTATTATCGCAAAAGTGCTTGACGGTCTGCTTAATACACAGTTAGACAAGTATATACAGTTACACGATAACCAGTTCGGGTTTAGGCCCGGACTTTCTACTGAAAGTGCGATACTGTGTTTTAAGCAGACTGTTAAGTACTACACAGACCGGGACACGCCAGTTTATGCGTGTTTTCTCGACCTGTCGAGGGCTTTTGACCTGGTCTGCTACGACAAACTTTGGAAGAAGCTATTAGACATGAATGTACCTCCGGAGCTTATATGCATTTTCAAGTTTTGGTACGGTGGTCAGGTCAATAGCGTTCGATGGGCTAGTGCGCTGTCGGAACCATATAGATTGGAGTGTGGGGTACGCCAAGGGGGCCTAACATCTCCGAAACTCTTCAATCTGTATGTCAACGACCTAATTGCCGAGCTCAGCAGCACACATGTCGGTTGCCACGTAGAGGGTGTTTGCGTCAACAATATCAGCTACGCTGATGACATGGTGCTGCTGAGTGCGTCACCGTGTGGCCTCGCAAAGCTCTTGTCTGTCTGTGAGAGGTACGCTATCTCGCACGGACTCAAGTACAACACCAATAAAAGTGAGCTGATGGTCTTTGGGGTCGGAGGAAAGTGTCCGCCAACTTTTCCATATCTCGCTCTGAATAAGAAGCCACTGAAAATAGTGACGAAATTTAAATATTTAGGGCACATCGTCACTTCTGACCTCAAGGATGGTGCCGACGTCGAAAGGGAGCGGAGGGCGCTGGCTGTTAGAGCTAACATGATTGCTCGCAGGTTTGCTCGTAGCTCGATTGCCGTAAAGGTATCGTTGTTCAGGGCCTTTTGTACTTCTTTTTACACGGGCAGCCTGTGGGCAAACTACACTCAAAAACAGTTCAGCGCCCTACGTGTACAGTACAATAATGGATTTAGGGTGCTGATGGGGCTGCCTCGTTACTGCAGTGCACCTTTGATGTTTGCGGAGGCGTGTGTCGATAGCTTTACTGCCACAATGCGTAAAAGAGCCGCTTCACTGCTCGGCAGAGTGAGGAACAGCGCCAACAGCATCCTAAGGATGTTTTCAGACCGACTTGACGGGACCTATCTGAACCACTGCAATGCGCTTCATATGCCTGTTATGAAGCAGTGTTTTATAGTTTAGGTTACTTCTATTGTTAATTTATATGTATTAATTTTAAGTTTTGTGTCTGTTTCACTGCTATTATGAAGCCATGTTTTGAAATAAATATATAATAATAATAATAATACATTAAGGTAAAAGTTTTTGGTTAGCAGTCTCCCACGCTGCAATAATTTCATTTTGTGGAATCCAATTCGTAGAGTTATGTGGCGTGGGTCACGGGAATTAATGAAAAAATATTGTTAGAAAACCTATAAAATATCGTTGATTGTTACAAATGTTATGGTCTCGTATTTTATTGCCTATTAAATTTTAAAACATTTTAGGAATTGATCAAGTTCAAACACGTTGTTTTATACAGCGTGCAGGTGGGATGAATCATTAAATAGTTTTTTGATTTTACCACGGCGTATATGTGTGTGGGGCAAACACGTTGGAACGTGTTCAGTTATGCAGCCCGCAGGTGCACCGCATATTAATATAGTTATTTGTCTTTTCCGCTGTATATGTGTGCGTGTATATCTTTTTGAATAAAAGCTGAGTTCAATTCAACGGGGTCGTCATTCGTTCAAAATTGTTTGTCTGAAAACAGTGCCAAGTGTTGAAAGTGTGCGTAGAACATCACAGTACGTTCTCGTCCCCTTAATTAGTGGTTATTTTGACTATCTGTTTACAAATTGCTACGAGTTAAAATGGAGGTAAGAGCTTAATTTACTGACTGTTTATACATAAACATTAAATGTAACTTGTTTTCCATTTGTTTCTAGCCCTCACAAATTTTCTGTTTTGTTTTATATATTAAACGAGAATTCTGTCGACTACACTATGAAAAATTATTATTATGACAATTTGAGTGATAATGAAACTGAAGTTTCAAAACCACTTAAGAGCCGAACTCAAAAACGAACCAGCAATATTGATGTATTTTTCGAACAACCAAAAAAGAAGCCAACTGTGGAATACTCATCTATTGTCGCTCAATTGACAAATGGAGGTACAAACTATATATCTTCTCGCGTAAATAATGCTTCAACGGCCACTCATCTCATTAAAATTGATGTTTACGATCTGAAAAAATTGCGAGGCGTTCCAGTCAACCAACATTGGAAATTTGCTAATACAAGGATCAAATACTACGCGCAGTCCGAAGAAGACGACTATTTTTCAAACACACAAGAGTTAGTTTACAACATTACTAAACATATTGCCACTCAAAGCGACTGCAAAAAATATTTTATTGAGACAAAGCCATAAATCTACCCTTACTCCGCTCCGCCCACACACACACGATGCGATCTTCTCCCCACCAACGAAAAAACCATTTTGGGAGCTATATATTGCAGGGCAACGTAGAATGAACCATAATCTATTTCCTGATATCACACACAAAATGGAGCAAGATTCGTTTGACAACGAGCTATACGACCGCTGTCAAGATCTCTCGGTCTTGATGAAGTCTGACGTGGATAATGAACTCTATAACCGATGTCTTGAAGCAGAGAATCCTCAACCAAATTTGTAAGTATCTTTTAAACATGTTTTAACCAGTTTTGTTTTTATTGCTGCTTAGTGGGGATACGAATCCCGATATAAGTAAAATTCTTAACGATCTCTGTTATTAGTATTTACCACCGCGATGGAGCTTACTAGCAAAGACATTAAAATGTTCAGCAAAACAGTGTTATTAAATAATTTTCATAAATATTTAAGATTCTGGTTTATCAGTGGTAAACTAGACCCGAATATAGCTCATGATTGTGATTTTAAACCCTATATTACCCCCTGTAGTGGGCATATAAATGTTTCGCGGTCTTCAATTTCACCCTATGATGAAATAGATGGTGTGTTAACCATGAAAGCATATTGTTCTCTCTGCCAATCAAATATAATGACAGGTAAAAAGTGTTTTTAATGGAGAGCCTATATTTAGTATTGTACTTAAAATTAAAATGATTTTTTTTCTTGTTTTTAGATCACGCGGAGTAAAACGAAAATGCGTGTCAGAAGAAAATTATTCATCTGACACTGATTCTTCGAACCAGCTTCCAACAGCTGCCGCTGAGCCACAGCCATCAACTTCTCGAGCATCATCAACCCCCATCGCTGCTGATACTGTTGAGTGTCAAACCTGCAAAAAAAATGTTTCGAGAAGGTACTACGCCCAACATTTAAGAAGCAAAATTCACATAAACAATAGTACAAAATTCCAACATTCACATCCTAATGTCGAACTAATCGAAACTGCGTTTGGAAATAGATTGTTAACGTATAGAATAACTTCAAATTCTGATAAAAGTAATCTTGAAACTTTTGAAACACCAGAACTTTTTTTTGACAGTATTAAAACTTCTTTAAATAATTTAATAGATGATGGAATTAATCAGCTTACGATTTTCAAGGTTAGTTTTATATTACACGCAGAATTCGTACAAGAATCTAAAGGAATGACCAATTTTTTTGATTTTAATGTTTTGAGTTGGACTGTTTGCAAAGGTGATGATAGAGAAACATTTTTAGAAACGTTAAAAAATTCGCTTGTTAGTAAAATTTCCAACTTTGAAAAAAAGGACAGCGGATGGAGTCTTAAAGACATCAAATACTTAGATATGAACATAAATCAATTCAATCCATTGCGTGGTTCATCATATATTGATCTACCGCATGATGTTAAGTTGAAAAAAGCTGTTATTAACGTCCAAAACTTCGATCATGAATGTTTTAAATGGGCGTTACTGTCAGCGCTGTTTCCGGTTAGGAGCAGTTCCCATAGAGTGTCGTCGTATATTGCACATCAAAACAAATTAAATTTTGCAAAGATACCATTCCCTGTCAAACTTACAGATATACACAAAGTGGAAAAATTAAACAATATTAGCATTAATGTTTTCGGGTTGCAATACAATGATAATTCTAAATCACACGAAGTAAACGGTCCACTCTACTTCACCAAATGCCGCAAGTCGACACATATAAATTTACTGTACATAACTAAGGGTAGTCAGGGCCATTACTGTTATATAAAAAATTTATCTCGATTAGTTAGCCGGCAAATATCAACACCTAATTGTAGTTTCCATATTTGTGATGGATGTTTATTAGCTTTCTATACAAACGAACAACTAATGAATCATCAAAAAAATGATTGCGGTCGCGTTGTTGTTGAACTCCCCAATCATAACAAAAACAAAAAAGATTGGTTTGGGGAAGAAATTGCAAACGATCACATTTTCTTCGATAAATATCAGCGGAAACTTAAGTTACCGTTTGTCATTTATGCAGATTTTGAGGCATATTTAAATCCTATTAGTGGCCCAGATCCTGAAATCGACAGATCGAAATCATACACTAAAAATGTTCAACAGCACGAAGTGTACAGTTTTGGCTACTTTATTAAGTGTTCATTTGATGACAGTCTGTCGCGTTATCATTCATACACAGGTCCAGATTGTGCACGAGTGTTTATAGATTCTCTATATAACGATTTAACTAAATTAACAATGAAAATTTACTGTCGTAAGGAGCCCAACCGATTAAATAAGAGCGATTTGAACAAAATTAGTATAGCTAATAACTGTTTTATATGTGATAAAGTGTTAGGATTAGAAAGCATTTTTAGTTACGATTGGAATACTGGGAGATTCCAGGGAGTGGCGCATAAGACATGTAACAATAAATTTAAACCTCCTTCATTCATACCAATATTTTTTCATAATTTAAGTAATTACGATGCACATTTTATTGTTAGAGCGCTGAATTTCCGTGAAGGGGCCATCGATATTATACCCCAAAATAAAGAAAAGTATATTTCTTTTAGCAAAGAACTGAAATTTGGTACAAAATCTTTAAAGCTTAGGTTTGTTGATTCCTATAGGTTTATGTCGAGTAGTTTAGATAAATTAGCCCGAAACCTTCAGGAACACCAATTTCATGAACTAAGGAAACAATACCATAGATATGAAGATTTCAAACTTCTGAAACAAAAGGGTGTGTTTCCATATGAGTTCATGAAGTCGAGTAATTCTCTTGAAGCGCTGTCGTTGCCTAATATAAGTGATTTTTATAGTTCTTTAACGGATAGTTGTGTAACCACTAAGGAGTATCAACATGCTCAAAACGTTTGGACTCATTTTAACTGCAAAACGATGATGGATTATTCCAACTTGTATCTAAAGACAGATGTGTTCCTATTAACCGACGTCTTTGAAAATTTTCGGTCCGTGTGTCTTGAAACATACAACTTGGACCCAGCTCATTATTTTACAGCTCCTGGACTTAGCTGGGATGTTATGTTAAAAATCACTGGGATTCAATTAGAACTATTAACAGATTTTGATAAAATTTCCTTTATCAAAAAAGGGCTTCGGGGTGGTATATCACAATGCAGCAATCGTTATGCTAAATCGAACAATTATTATATGCCAGAGTTTAACCCTAATGAACCCTCATCTTACCTGATCTATCTGGATGCTAACAACTTGTATGGCTGGGCGATGTCACAGAATCTTCCTGTAGGAGAATTCGAATGGGTTGATCCTACCACGGATTTTAACATTTCAAACGACGCCGGTTATGGGTACATTTTAGAAGATGATATGGAATACCCAGATTCGTTACATGACTCTCACTCGGACCTACCGTTTTGTGCTGAACACATTGTAGATCAAAGTAAAACAAAAAAATTGATTCCAAATTTAAGAAACAAAGTAAAATGTATAATACACTACAGAAATCTAATACAATGTTTAAAAAATGGCTTAAAGTTAACAAACGTTCATAGAATTTTAAAATTTAAACAAACTAACTGGCTCAAAAAGTATATTGACTTAAACACTACACGAAGAACATCTGCTGAAACCGATTTCGAAAAAGACTAATTTACAATGCAGTTTTTGGAAAAACTATGGAAAATATTGAGAAAAGGGTAGACGTTAAATTGGTAGCGCAATGGAAAAATCAAGGTCAAATTAAAGGCATTGAAAGCTATGTTGCTCATCCTGCATTCCATAGTATTTCTATATTTTCTGAAAACTTGGCTGCAGTCCAGTTAAAAAAAACTAAAGTTGTATACAACAAGCCCATATACCTAGAATTTTGTATATTAGATTTATCAAAAACTTTAATGTACGATTTCCATTACGGGTATATGCAACAAAAATTTGGGAATAATGTTAAATTATTATACACAGATACAGATAGTTTCATATATCAAATTTTTACTGAAGATTTCTACTTTGTTATAAAAAATGATTTACAACAACATTTTGATACATCCGACTATGCTCCTAATAATATTTACAATTTCCCCAGTATAAATAAAAAAAAATTAGGCTATTTTAAAGATGAAACTAAGGGCAAAATTTTAAAAGAATTTGTAGGGTTAAGGGCTAAGATGTACGCTTTAAATATAGTGACAAATGAAGTTAACGAAGATGGAGAACATATAAAAGAAAAAATAGTGGCCAGAGCTAAAGGTGTCAATAAATGTGTCACTGAGAAATTTCATATAACACACTATAAAGATTTTTTAAATAAAAAGACGAATTTATTATCAGAAATGTACAGATTTCGATCAATAAAACATGTCATTTTTACGCAGAAAATCAATAAAATTTCGTTGTCATATTCTGACACCAAAAGATACCTTTGTGAAGATTCATTCGACACCTTAGCTTGGGGGCACTATAAATTGAAGTAGTAAGTTTGAACAGTATATAAATTAAACTGCAATATTTATTAACTTTTAAATCTATGCCCTTTTTGAAACAAAAATAAGAAAATTTGTTTCTGTTTATATTTTTTGAGCCAGGTCATTTGTTCATATTCGTTGGTGGGGGAGTGAAGATCAGTGTGTGTGTGTGTGTTAACATAAGCTTTACTGTTGTATATTTAATTTCATATGATATTTTAACTGATAAAAATTTCGTGTATTTCGTGTTTATCTTTATTTTTAAGCAATTTTACATTAATAATAGATTAATTGTAAATATTTTTTTTTTTGTTGTAACTCCTAATTATAATTATTCTACTAACAATGTGCGTGTGTGTGTGTGTTTAAAATTATAATTAAGTAGGTAAAAAAAGTGGTATATATTTAAAACGCGTAGAATATATATTTTTTATAATTTAACATATATATAAATACATAATTTTATAACTGTGTTTTATTTTCTTGATAACCTTTAAAGGAGGAAGACCACTTTTATAATGCATCATTTCATTCATCCATTTACAGCCATTATTGCGTGTTATGTGAGTGTGTGGGCGAATGTGATGTGTTTAGCATTAAGCTATGGACCCGCCAGTTCGAACCTAACTTCGGTCGCTCTCGCTCTATTGTCGGGCTAATTATGTAACCTTAGTAATTAAACAACGTGTAACCTTCAACTCAACTTTTATTAAAAAATCAACATAAAACCCAAGAACTTCAAACCGAAGAGTTCAAAAACCAGTTAATAAAAGAACTTGCCAAATTACATAAAATAAAACTTCATTTTATCAGTGTTAATAATCCTGAATCTAACGGCGCTATAGGAAGATTCCATTCGACGATTTTGGAGCACATTAGAATCATAAACAAAAACCAGTTAGAACTCACAACTAATGAACTCATGGTCTATGCAATTATCGGTTATAATAACAGTATCCATTCAACCACCAAGAAAAAACCTATTGAAGTTATTAACGGGCACTTTAACGATCGCGATCTATTTGACATTAATGTTGAAGACGTTTATCTTCAAAATTATGTAAATAGGCATAAAGACGTGACAAAAGAATTATATGCAAATCTTAACAAATCTCTTGTAGAGTACCAGGAAAAGTCAATTTCGAACAAGGATAGATCCGAACCTCCCGAGTACGAGGAAAACCGAGCTGTGTATGTAAAAAATCCCACGGCTGTTCGTCAAAAGACGAAACCACGTTATTTAGGACGTAGAATTAAGAGAAACTTAGATATAAAAGTTATAGACGATAAATTAATAATATAGAGAACTATATCTTTGAACTGTCTTTTGTAAATCTTATTAAGTTATTTTAAGTGTAAACGAATTTATTACAACATTTATAACGCCCACAGGCACTATTGCATGGTTTTATAATGTTTGTTATGTTATTTTAGTCTCATTAAGTGAAATGTAAATTTCTTTTGAGAATAATAAATATCTTTAACCCCAACTATATAGGTATATACTTAGATTATCTGAAATCTGCCGACCCCCTTTATTTAAGAGATACCTCAGTAATGACCACTCAGATTTTCCTGAACGACCTCAGCACAATTTACAGTAAATTCAATGCTCTGCAAGCGATTCACCCTAAAGAAAAACGCGGCCTTATTAACGGGTTGGGCTCTATCATAAAAAGCATCACTGGAAATTTGGACCACGACGACGCACGTCATTATCAAGTCAATAGTAAACAGATCTCCTCATTTGGTTTATACCCTGAAGGATTTACAAGATGAACCAATCACAGGTACTTTTTATTCCAAGGAGTTACAAAAAGTTACTTACGACCCCACCATAGTATATAAAATAGATAAAATATTGTGTTCTAGAAGAGTTGGTGGCAGAAAGGAGGTGCTTGTGAAGTGGAAAGGTTATCCGAATAAATTTAATAGTTGGATATCTGCTTCGAGCTTGGAAGAAACATGAGTGACGATAGTTTTTACTTAACTTTGTTAAGCAACAGCTCAACCCAATATTACCCTGACAATACAACAGCAAACTTCCTTACCAAACTACCAAAAACAATAAAATTGGAAGGAGAATGGGTTGTCGGTTTAGTTGAGTTTCATTACCCGTGTTCCTTATACAACGTTCAGGAACATGAAAACGTACTATATGTAAAAAAAAAGTGTTACTGCAAAATGAAATGTCACCTGTTGCCGTTGAATATAAATCTCATATACCGGCAACGACTTATGATGACATAGATCACTTTTTATCTGCTTTTAATGAAAGCCCATTATTGAAGAACAAGGTGAAATTTAGATATGATACTATATCGAAACTTATAAAGGTGACTTCTTCAGATAAAGAAATAGTTTCCGTTCATGCTACACCAATACTTAACCTTCAGCTAGGTTTCAAACCATATACGAACCTTATACAATGTCAACTTGGAAAATTTCCAGCTAATTTATATTTAGGCCTACCATCACAATTATTTATTTATTCGGATATCGTTCAACCTCAAGTGGTGGGGGATGTTATGACATCGTTAGTAAGAATAATACCCCTTGATCCGACAACCTATATTTACGGGGCATATAAAATGCATAGCTTTTCACTTGCGCATTATATACCTGTTATGCGTAGAGTTTGATACAATTGAAATTGATATAAGAATGCATACGGGAGAAAAGGTTCCATTCCAGTTTGGAACTTCATGCGTGAAGCTACATTTTCAACGAATAAAATGAATCACCACCGTGAAAATATTCGCTGTCCCTATGAACATTATTATTCCCATCAAGCTGGTTCAGGAGTAGGCATTGTATATAAAGGTGTTCCTCACCAACGAGGTCACGGCATAGGAAGTTTTTTAGGGGGACTGTTTAGATCGGTATTTCCTCTATTATCCAGCGGTTTCAGAACGGTTGGAAAAGAAGCATTATATATAAGAATAAGAATAAGAATAAGAAACATTTATTCGTGACGATCACACAACACACAACACATAAAAAAAGAACAAAAACAGGAAGACAGAATTGTTGTGTGCATCACGAAATGGACCCAACTCAGCATAATGCTAGTTTTGAAGCCAGCGCTGGTCTTCCGTAGGGCCCATTCGATGATGCCACGAGAAGTAACACATAAAAGGACTAAAAACATAACATAACAGTATAAATCATTAAGAATACCAACATTAAAACATCACAAAACCAAAACAAAAATTACAAGGAAAAAATACTACTCATGAACGCGACCATACCATCTGTCAAGCCTGCTTAGGCTATCTGTGCTTTTTGCGCAAGCGCAACTAGCGCCCAGCCACAGCCCAAACCAAAAGCAAGCAATCTAAATGGCATAGCCGCTCCATGGAGAAATTTAAATTAAAACATAAACTAAAATTGAACACACCAAACAAATATGCAAACGCATTATCAATGTGCAGGATGGGTAAACATTGTGAAGCACCGTTTACGCTGCATAATAATAACATGGCCTAACCTAAAACTTGCAAACTTATAATAATACACAAAATGAAGGAATGATAAGATACGATATGGCAATGCAAAAGGGATATAAAAGTGTGGTAAGTAAATAAATATACTAGTGGTATTACAATTTATAAATACTATACTATATACAACTAGTGTCATGACTCAATGTTTCCTGTGATAACTGGTGAACATACAGAAACTTCCTTAGTTTTATCCTAAAAGTGTCTACATTTTGCAGGTTCCTTATTGGCGGGGGGATATTGTTCCAAATTTTACTTGAAGCATACCGGAAACTACCACGGAAGGCTGCTGAAGTATGTCGGGGTATTATTAGCTGCATCTCACACTGCCGGCGGTCACGCTTGCTATTGATCGTCAATCTATTGAAGAGATATCTAGGTGCATTGAACTTCAAGACTCCAAAAAGAAGACAGGCTAAGTGAAGCTTTCGCCGGTGCTGCATTTTTAACATATTGTGTTTGTTAAGGAATGGTGAAACATGTGCCCTTGGTGGAATGCTGAAACAAAAACGTGCGCAGGCATTTTGGACTCGCTGTATAAGTCTCTTTGTCTTGGCAAGAAGACGAGGACCATAGACACTATCCACATAATTAAGTTTAGAGAGTATAAGAGATTCAACCAACTGTATGCGCACACATTCATTTACAAATGGCCTTATTTTATATGCTGGTATATTAAATGCTGGTGTTGGTATTTTGTCTGATATAATGAATTCACACCCTATTGAGGAATCATTAAAGTCTCGTTTTAAGAATGCAAGCAGTAATTTAAAAAGAAAAGCCAATGAAAAAATTTCTTCTTTGATGTCCGGATCTGGGTATAAAATGCGGCGAAAGAGACTTGATCGTACCATTACATCCAAAGCATTTCGAGAGAGAGGTACAAAGAAAAATAAAAAACATAACAACGATATTTTTTCTGATTAAACCATGTCGTTTTTACATAATCATTCATGCGAATGCGCTAAGTCTGAGTTAGATTTGTTTGCTCTTCCATCAACACAAACAAGCATTGAAAATGGGCAGTGGATTCACTATAAACCTATTTCATCTCTTAGTGATGATGGTCCTATTGAATTTCAAGTGCCAGGATCAGGTGATGACTATATCGACCTATCTCACACTTTACTGCATATTAAAGCCAAGGTGTTGAACCAAGATGGTTCGAAAATTAAATCGGCAGACACTCATGTGGCTCCAGTTAACAATTGGCTGCATTCGCTTTTCAACCAGTTGGATGTATACTTAAATCAAAAACTAGTTTCACCGCCTAATAATACATATGCATACCGTGCATACATTCGATCGCGTTGACAACGACATCTTACTTCACAAACTATGCCGTATGGGTTTCTCGCCTAAGCTCCTAAAGTTTTTTGCTAGTTACTTGTGTGATAGGAAGCAGTTTGTCAAACACGGAACTTTTGTCTCAAGGGTTTATACAACGCGCTCGGGTGTTAGCCAGGGATCGATCCTAGGGCCACTGCTGTTTGGAATTATGATCAACGATCTTGAGGAATCCGTTGAACATGCCAAATGCCTACTATACGCCGATGATCTTAAACTAATTCTTGATATAAAAACTATGGCTGACTGTATTAAGTTACAAAACGACATCGATTCGGTTTACAGTTGGAGTACCACTAATAAGCTGCATTTCAATGTTGCCAAGTGCGCTGTGATGACATTTAGTCGAGCAAAAAACCCGATACATGCTGAATATAAACTTGATTCTGAGAGTGTGAACCGTGTTTTAGCAATCAAAGATCTGGGAGTTCTGTTTGATAAACACCTTTCTTTTCATGACCACATAAAACAGCTAGCCGCTGACTGCTTTAAAAGGCTGGGATTTGTGATTAGGAATGCTTGTGACTTCCAAAATCCAAGCGTGGTTAAGCTACTCTACACATCGCTAGTTCGGAGTAAACTTGAGTCTGCGGCAATAGTTTGGAATCCCTATGAGAGTAGTTATGCTTTACTTCTGGAGAGAGTACAAAAAGCCTTTTTAAGAGGGGGCAGAGTGTTTGCCGCGGACACGAAATAGGCATTTAGCGGCCCCGCACTGCTCGCTATCTGTGTGCGTGCGCGCACGCACACTACTACACCGGCGCGTCATTATTCGGGCGTTAAAAGGTTATAACTTAGAAATCTTAGAATTCCTCATTTTTATAATCCTTTGATACAGATATTGTATTATTTCACCTAATATTTGTTCGGTTTTTCCAAATGATTTTATTATTTGTGTTTGTATTTAGTACTAAAGAAAGGTACCATTCTGTCGGTTGTTGATAAGGTTCATTTCTAAACTAATATTTATGACATTCGCGCCTTATCGACAACCGGCAGAATGGCAAAGTGCCTTTTTCTAAATAAAAGCACATTTTTTATGATTTCATATGTGGCTATTTACGGCTAAAGGTACCTTATGGACGGTCGGCGCTTACGTCGCGTTGCAGCGCATTATTATCAGCGTCTTTGTTAACAGCGTAAGCGCCGATCGTCCATAAGGTACCTTTCACCGCAAAACGTCACATATTATGAAATCGTTAAAAAATTGTGTCGTTTTCTTGGTAAAAGTACCACATTGTCGCCTGTTGATAAGGTTTTCCAAGTGATTCTTTATGACAGAAGCGCCTTATCATTCTTATCAATAAGCGACAATGTGGTATCTTTCTTTACCCAGAAAACGTCACTTTTATAATATTGATTATATCAATATTTATAAATTTTGTAAGGTTGACTCCGATTTGGATAAAAATCGATATCCGAGGATCCGACGAAGTGATTAACATGAATCCAGAGTCAAAATGATAAAATATTGTAAAAACCGACGCCATCTTGGATTTTGTAAAATCAACTCCGATTTGGATAAAAATAGATATCTGACTATCCGGCGGGGTCTTTAACATGAATCCAGAATCAAAATCGTTAAATATTGTAAAAAGCGACGCCATCTTGGATTTTGTGAGATTAACTCTGATTTGGATAAAAATCGATATCTGACAATCCGGCGGGTTGATTAACATGAATCTTGAGTCAAAATTGTAAAATATTGTTAAAACCGACGCCATCTTGGATTTTGTAAGATCAACTCCGATTTGGATAAAAATTGATATCTGACGATCCGGCGGGGTCCTTAACATGAATCCAGAATCAAAATCGTTAAATATTGTAAAAAGCGACGCCATCTTGGACTTTGTGAGATTAGCTCCGATTTGGATAAAAATCGATATCTGAGGATCCGGCGGGGTGATTAACATGAATCTTGAGTCAAAATTGTAAAATATTGTTAAAACCGACGCCATCTTGGATTTTGTGAGATTAACTGCGATTTGGATAAAACTCGATATCTGAGGATCCGCGGGGTGATTCACACGAATCTTGAGTCAAAATTGTAAAATATTGTTAAAACCGACGCCATCTTGGATTTTGTAAGATCAACTCCGATTTGGATAAAAATTGATATCTGACGATCCGGCGGGGTCCTTAACATGAATCTAGAATCAAAATCGTAAAATATTGTAAAAAGCGACGCTATCTTGGATTTTGTGAGCTTAACTCCGATTTGGATAAAAATCGATATCCGAGGATCCGACGGAGTGATTAACATGAATCCAGAGTCAAAATTGTAAAATAATGTAAAAACCGACGCCATCTTGGATTTTGTAAGATCAACTCCGATTTGGATAAAAAATTATATCTGACGATCCGGCGGGGTCCTTAACATGAATCCAGAATCAAAATCGTTAAATATTGTAAAAAGCGACGCCATCTTGGACTTTGTGAGATTAACTTCGATTTGGATAAAAATCGATATCTGACAATCCGGCGGGGTCCTTAACATGAATCCAGAATCAAAATCGTTAAATATTGTAAAAAGCGACGCCATCTTGGATTTTGTGAGATTAACTGCGATTTGGATAAAAATCGATATCTGAGGATCCGGCGGGGTGATTAACACGAATCTTGAGTCAAAATTGTAAAATATTGTTAAAACCGACGCCATCTTGGATTTTGTAAGATCAACTCCGATTTGGATAAAAATTGATATCTGACGATCCGGCGGGGTCCTTAACATGAATCCAGAATCAAAATCGTTAAATATTGTAAAAAGCGACGCCATCTTGGATTTTGTGAGATTAACTCCGATTTGGATAAAAATCGATATCTGAGGATCCGGCGGGGTGATTAACATAAATCTTGAGTAAAAATTGTAAAATATTGTTAAATCCGACGCCATCTTGGATTTTGTACGATCAACTCCGATTTGGATAAAAATTGATATCTGGCGATCCGGCGGGATCCTTAACATGAATCCAGAATCAAAATCGTAAAAAATTGTAAAAAGCGACGCCATCTTGGATTTTGTGAGATTAACTGCGATTTGGATAAAAATCGATATCTGAGAAGCCGGCGGGGTGATTAACATGAATCTTGAGTCAAAATTGGAAAATATGGTAAGAATCGACGCCATCTTGGATTTTGTGATTTCAACTCCGATTTGGATAAAAATCGTCAGTCAGATATCGATTTTTATCCAAATCAGAGATAATTTTCCAAAATCCAATTTGGCGTCGGTGTTGACATTATTTAACAATTTTGACTTCGGATTCATGTTATGGACCCCGCTGAATCGTCAGATATCGATTTTTATTCAAATCGGAGTTAATCTCACAAAATCAAAGATGGCGTCACTTATTACAATATTATACAGTTTTGATTCTGGATTCATGTTAAGGACCCCGCCGGATCATGAGATATCGATTTTTATCCAAATCAGAGTTTATCTTACAAAATCCAATATGGCGTCAGTGTTGACGTTAATTAACAATTTTGACCATGGATTCATGTTATGGACCCCGCCAGATCGTCAGATATCGATTTTTATCCAAATCAGAGTTAATTTTACAAAATCCAATATGGCGTCTATTCTTACCATATTTTCCAATTTTGACTTAAGATTCATGTTAGTCACCCTGCCGGCTCCTCAGATATCGATTTTTATCCAAATCGCAGTTAATCTCAAAAAATCCAAGATGGCGTCGCTTTTGACAATATTTTACGATTTTGATTCTGGATTCATGTTAAGGACCCCGCCGGATCGTCATATATCGATTTTTATCCAAATCAGAGTTGATCTTACAAAATCCAAGATGGCGTCGGTTTTAACAATATTTTACAATTTTGACTCAAGATTCATGTCAATCACCCCGCCGGATCCTTAGTTATCGATTTTTATCCAAATCTGAGCTAATCTCACAAAATCCAAGATGGCGTCGCTTTTTACAATATTTGACGATTTTGATTCTGGATTCATGTTAAGGACCCCGCCGGATAGTCAGATATCGATTTTTATCCAAATCGGAGTTTATCGCACAAAATCCAAGATGGCGTCGCTTTTTGCAATATTTTACGATTTTGATTCTGGATTCATGTTAAGGACCCCGCCGGATAGTCAGATATCGATTGTTATCCAAATCGGAGTTAATTTTACAAAATCCAAGATGGCGTCGCTTTTTACAATATTTTACGATTGTGATTCTGGATTCATGGTAAGGACCCCGCCGGATCGTCAGATATCGATTTTTATCCAAATCGGAGTTAATCTCACAAAATCCAAGATGGCGTCGGTTTTAACAATATTTTACAATTTTGACTCAAGATTCATGTTAATCACCCCGCCGGATCCTCAGATATCGATTTTTATCCAAATCGGAGCTAATCTCACAAAATCCAAGATGGCGTCGCTTTTTACAATATTTGACGATTTTGATTCTGGATTCATGTTAAGGACCCCGCCGGATAGTCAGATATCGATTTTTATCCAAATCGGAGTTGATTTTACAAAATCCAAGATGGCGTCGGTTTTTACAATATTTTACAATATTGATCCTAGATTCATATTATGGTCCCCACTGGATCCTCAGATATCGATTTTTATCCAAATCGGAGTTAATTTTACAAAATCCAAGATGGCGTCGCTTTTTACAATATTTTACGATTTTGATTCTGGATTCATGTTAAGGACCCCGCCGGATCGTCAGATATCAATTTTTATCCAAATCGGAGTTGATCTCACAAAATCCAAGATGGCGTCGCTTTTTACAATATTTTACGATTTTGATTCTGGATTCATGTTAATCACCCCGCCGGATCCTCAGATATCGATTTTTATCCAAATCGGAGCTAATCTCACAAAGTCCAAGATGGCGTCGCTTTTTACAATATTTAACGATTTTGATTCTGGATTCATGTTAAGGACCCCGCCGGATCCTCAGATATCAATTTTTATCCAAATCGGAGTCAACCTTACAAAATTTATAAATATTAATGTAATAAATATAATTTATAATTTTTTAATATATTTGTAAATATCTGCTCCATCATCAGACCTTAGAAACCATGCATGGCCCAAGTGCTCGTCGAATCAAAACTAACGAGTCTAAACACGAAGGTATTCTATCAACTGGTTCCTGAGTACCAGTTGACACTTTACTGCTCCACCATCAGACCTTGGACACCATGTATAGCCCAAGTGCTCGTCAAAACAAAATCTACGAGTCTGAACACGAAGGTATTCCACCCACTGGTTCCTGAGTACCGGTTGACACCTTTCTGCTCCATCATCAGACCTTGGACACCACTTACGATCCAAGTGCTCGTCAAAACAATACAAATGACTCCAAACACGGGGGTATTACATCAACTACTGCCTGAGTTCCGGTGGCCGCCTTTCTGCTCCATCATCAGACCTTGGACACCACCTACGGCCCAAGTGCTCGCCTAACCAAACCTAACGAGCCCAAACACAGGGGTATTACATCAACTACTTCCTGAGTTCCGCTGGTCATCTTTCTGCTCCATCATCAGACCTTGGACACCAGTCACGGTCCAAGTGCCCGCCAAAACAATACAAATGAGTCCAAACACGGGGGTATTACATCAACTACTTCCTGAGTTCCGGTGGTCATATTTCTGCTCCATCATCAGACCTTGGACACCACTCACGGTCCAAGTGCTCACCAGAACAAACCTAACGAGCCCAAACACGGGGGTATTACATCAACTACTTCCTGAGTTCCGGTGGTCATCTTTCTGCTCCATCATCAGACCTTGGACACCACTCACGGTCCAAGTGCTCACCAGAACAAACCTAACGAGCCCAAACACGGGGGTATTACATCAACTACTTCCTGAGTTCCGGTGGTCATCTTTCTGCTTCATCATCAGACCTTGGACACCAGTCACGGTCCAAGTGCCCGCCAAAACAATACAAATGAGTCCAAACACGGGGGTATTACATCAACTACTTCCTGAGTTCCGGTGGCCACCTTTCTACTCCGTCATCAGACCTTGGACATCTTCTACGGTCCAAGTGACACTATATACAATGAGGTATAAACGAAACTAACTCTGTATGTCTTTCATTTTGAACTGGTTGCTATTGCCTATTTCCTTTGGAAACACAAAAAATGGTAAAAAAATTCTTATACCGTTTTGCTACCTATAACGCAGTATACGTACACAATGAACATCGATTTATTTCAAGATGTAGACGCTCCGCAGAGAGACGTGGTGTCGCTTCGAACATTCGGGGCCGACTGACTATTTCGGGTGTTGCTCACTTGTTATATTTCAACGATCAGATTCCATAGTAATTTTGTATGGCGGATTTTTAGGACGTTTTAAAAAAATCATAATTAATTAATGAACCAGTATTATGTAATAAGACTATACGAATTCAGTAGCTTGTATATTTGAGATTGGATAGAGTTAGTTTTTAAAAATAAAGCAAATGATTTTTCATTCACTTTGGCATAAACGCTGACACGCGTTTTTCTCAATTTTGCTGCGTCTTTGCGTAGACATATTTACTAAACTGTACATTATTGTAGATTATAAATACACGAATATGGTAGACACACTCTTTGAGATAATAATGACATGCATCTTGTATGTCTTTGCAAATAATTGAGGACGCCACAGTCTTAACCGTAACTGTCGTTTACGTTGAAAACACTCTGCCCCCTCTTAAGGTTTTTGTACAAAAAAGTGCATGGGTACTATCCTTATTTATACCCTACTAGATTCTTGCTTGGGACTCTCGGCTTCAACTCTTTAGAGGTAAGGCGTAACTACAAACTTTTGACATATGTATGTAGTATACTGAGGGGAGATAGTGAGTGTCCTGACTTGGTATCAAGGCTAGTGAGACTTGCAGTGCCGTTTGTGCCTAAAAACCAACTCAGGCCCCGGTGTACCGATCTCTTGGCTGTTCCCCAGGCGCGTACTGTATCCTACAGGAACTCTCCAACGCTTCGAGCCTTGAGGATGATTAACGAGTTCTTGTCATCAGCACCTGAGTGTGATGTGTTTGCTAGCAGATGGGTAAATGTGTGTCGTAAATGCCTGAGATACTGCGAGATGGCGGATGGATGTTAATGTTATACAATAGATATATATATATATATTATTATTTTTTTGACATCAAACTGTATTGTTAAATTGTATTTGTAATGTCTGAATTTTTCCAGCGCTTTGGTGCAAACTGTAAAGCTGTGTAAAATGTTTGTATATAATAAAATAAATAAATAAATACATGGAAACTTTACTAAATTATGGGCCGGCAGCGAAACAGTCTCATCTTACATGTGGATTATGGTATGAAGACACATCAGGTCATATGAATGTAACAGATGCGGCTAACAAAGGGTGGACTAAAAGGCAAGAATTTATTAAAGACAGCAAGGAAGTTGAAATGATAGGACACCTACATGGCGATATTTTTAATCAAGAATTTTTTTTAATAAATGGTGTTGAAGTTCGCGTTAAATTAGTACGATCCAAGGAGTCGTTCAATCTTATGTGTAGTCAAGATAAAAAGCTTAAAGTACTTATAATGGACGCAAGTTTAATAATAAGAAGAACAAAAATTAACCCCAGCGTCTTACTTGCTCATCAAAAGGTTTTGGCTTCAACAACAGCAAAGTATCCTATCACAAGAGCGGAGGTTTAAGTACTTACAATACCTTCAGGTGTACAGGGGAAATCACTTGATAATATTGTTACGTTTAAGGGGTGGGTACTTTATAAAAAATGCACTAATTAACCACTAATTAAAACTGAGGCTTTATTTCTACTTACAAGACACTAAACACAGTACTTGAACACAATTATCACACACTAATTTAACGCACTCGTCACTTTTACTTCACTCCGATTCGCTATTGATCCGCACTGTATCGCATTCACAATTGAACTCCTTTGGCGGGCGCCGCCTGCCGCTATATATACCCCCTAGCGGTACTCCTGATGGTTCCAGAATGTTCCAGCCAAATCCTGCCTCGACAGGTCGGCTTCGATTCTAGTAAGTTCGCGAACCTAGTAGGTACCTAAGTACTTCTCGCGATGCTTCTAGACGCGGCTGGGTACTAGGCAGGTGTGTCCGCGAGTATTCGAGAACATTCTCGACTCTTGCCGTCTCTTTCTATACTTCTCTTTCACACCCTTCTCGAATGTTCCGTATAGCTATCTCTTTCTAAGGGTGGTCTCTTTCACACAGTTCTCGAATGTTCTGTATAGCTATCTCTTTCTAAGAGTGCTGTCTCTTTCACTCCTTCGAGAAATTTCGCCATATACTGATTTGTACTTCAGGGGCCCATAAGGGGTCCTGAAAACGCCTGAAAATGGGTTTTCAGGTTATTGCGTCATGTGGTAGAGGGTGGCCTGAAACGAACTGAAATCATGTTTCAGGCGCCTGAAAACAACGGCAACTGGGGTAAATTTTCAATCTTCTAGTATGTGAGAGAGCCACTTCTAAAATGGCCTGAAATCACTTTTCAGCCTGCTGAAAACGCTTCTAAGGCATGAAAAATCACATTTAAAGTTTTATTCACATCACCGGCGTAACAATATTTTCCTCGGTCAAGTTCCAAAAAGGTGTATTGTGGGTTTTGTTGACAATTCGGCTTTTAATGGTAGTTTAAAAAGTAATCCTTTTAATTTCAATCACCATGATATGAACTTATTTAGTTTATATGTAGATGGAGTCCAAGTTCCTTCAAAAACCTTACAACCATCTTTCAGTAACGGTTTAATGGTTTCAACATATCACACCTTATTTTCCGGAACGGGCATTCATTTTCTTAATGAAGGGAACTCAATAAGTAGAGAAGACTATGGAAATGGTTATTGCTTGATGTGTTTCGATTTAACTCCTGATTTATCAGCGAGTTCTACTTCTCATTGGAATCTTGTTAGACATGGTAGTGTAAGATTAGAAGTCCGATTTGAAAATGCCCTTACCACAACTGTTAACTGCATAGTCTATGCAGAGTTTGATAATATAATTGAAATAAATAAACATCGAGATGTAAGTGTTGATTATAATAGTTAATGAAACATGTATAGGTATATAATAATAGGTTTATAAAATCAGTGTGTCATTAGTTCCTAAGCCTTGACAACGAATTCAATCTGCATATTGTATAAGGACCTTGTAATGAATACTAAAGAATTGCAAATATGTATGAAAAAAATTTGCCCCACTGTTGAGACATATGTATTTCCAGCTAATAGAATTCCTATTTTTATGGATCTTCCGGTTTATATCATCAGCAATTTAGATCCAGACTTTAAACCTGGTCCACACTGGGTAGCAATTCATATTGATATTTATGGTAATGGCGAATATTTTGATTCATTTGGTAGAAAACCTTCTGGTTATCATAAGTTATTTCTAAAAAGAAATTCAAAGAGATGGTTTTATAACCATATGTCTATTCAAAACCATTTCACATCAGTTTGCGGTCAATACTGTTTGGTTTATATACATTTCAAATTTAAAGGCAAAACTATGTTCGATTTTTTAAAATTATTTTCAAACAATACTATGTATAATGATTGGGTTGTAACTAATATGTATAGATCTATTTTGTATAATAAATAAAGAAATATTTCTTCATGCATCGTCTTTAATTGAGTCCCTAATTCTTCGTATGACTACATTGAGTATGAGTGTAAGTACATATAAAAAGTAAAATACAAGAGAATATTTAAACAATTTATTAAAAAATAGTACATCTATTGTTAGTTCTACATAAACAACCGCTTTTTTTCTCGATCTTTACACACACTAGTTGTACACACACGCACTCAAATTGAGAGTGTCCAAGTGGAATTTCGACACATAATGTTGACACAGAGACATTATTACCACTCGTAACGTTGTAACAGAGGCGAAGAGCACGTTCTGGCAAAGGCGGCGAAATCATCATAGCAAGCGGGTTCATATGTGTTATCACTTATGAGTATAAAAGTGGTGTCTTCCATGATGTCGCTGTCCTTCTCTGTGTCCTCCTCGTCTTCCCACGTCCACTGAAGAGGGTTCGTTAAGTTGCCTAAATACTCGTATAATGGCGGCGAAGGTGGCGAATAGCCGTTAAAATTGTCTTCTTGCATTTGGATGAATTCAATATCCATGTCAGACTTCATCAAGTCCGAGAGATCTTGACAGCGGTCGTATAGCTCGTTGTCAAACGAATCTTGCTCCATTTTGTGTGTGATATCAGGAAATAGATTATGGTTCATTCTACGTTGCCCTGCAATATATAGCTCCCAAAATGGTTTTTTCGTTGGTGGGGAGAAGATCGCATCGTGTGTGTGTGTGGGCGGAGCGGAGTAAGGGTAGATTTATGGCTTTGTCTCAATAAAATATTTTTTGCAGTCGCTTTGAGTGGCAATATGTTTAGTAATGTTGTAAACTAACTCTTGTGTGTTTGAAAAATAGTCGTCTTCTTCGGACTGCGCGTAGTATTTGATCCTTGTATTAGCAAATTTCCAATGTTGGTTGACTGGAACGTCTCGCAATTTTTTCAGATCGTAAACATCAATTTTAATGAGATGAGTGGCCGTTGAAGCATTATTTACGCGAGAAGATATATAGTTTGTACCTCCATTTGTCAATTGAGCGACAATAGATGAGTATTCCACAGTTGGCTTCTTTTTTGGTTGTTCGAAAAATACATCAATATTGCTGGTTCGTTTTTGAGTTAGGATCTTAAGTGGTTTTGAAACTTCAGTTTCATTATCACTCAAATTGTCATAATAATAATTTTTCATAGTGTAGTCGACAGAATTCTCGTTTAATATCTAAAACAAAACAGAAAATTTGTGAGGGCTAGATACAAATGGAAAACAAGTTACATTTAATGTTAATGTATAAACAGTCAGTAAATTAAGCTCTTACCTCCATTTTAACTCGTAGCAATTTGTAAACAGATAGTCAAAATAACCACTAATTAAGGGGACGAGAACGTACTGTGATGTTCTACGCACACTTTCAACACTTGGCACTGTTTTCAGACAAACAATTTTGAACGAATGACGACCCCGTTGAATTGAACTCAGCTTTTATTCAAAAAGATATACACGCACACATATACAGCGGAAAAGACAAATAACTACATTAATATGCGGTGCACCTGCGGGCTGCATAACTGAACACGTTCCAACGTGTTTGCCCCACACACATATACGCCGTGGTAAAATCAAAAAACTCTATTTAATGAGTCATCCCACCTGCACGCTGTATAAAACAACGTGTTTGAACTTGATCAATTCCTAAAATGTTTTAAAATTTAATAGGCAATAAAATACGAGACCATAACATTTCTAACAATCAACGATATTTTATAGGTTTTCTAACAATATTTTTTCTTTAATTCCCGTGACCCACGCCACATAACTCTACGAATTGGATTCCACAAAATGAAATTATTGCAGCGTGGGAGACTGCTAAGCAAAAACTTTTACCTTAATAAATCGATTTAAATTAATCGTAAATATCTCCCAAAATGCATTGCACTCATAATAAAAAAATCTTCCCACACCAGAATAATACACCTGTATTCTGCAAAAAATAGAAAGTCACACGAGATTTGACCGTAATTTACGACCATAAAAAACTTTGCGCCACAAACCGTATCGATACATCTATTAAGGATCAAGCAACACAAACGGGCAAAAAAACCTAAAAAAATCCGCTGCGCGGGCGTCGTTTTGTGCGCCAGAGACCGTAACGTCCTAAATACTCATAGGTCCTGCAAACTTTCCGATACGCACTACAGCTTGGCCCGCCGACCCAGCTAGCCCTGATGCTTCTCGCGGCTTGACCGGCCACTCTTTCCGTATGTTGACACCCCTTCATCGTTTGAGTACTGCACGCGTGGCTCAGATGTTCCACCTCGGTCAGTTTGCTGGTGTCGAGGTTTTGGAGGTTTCGTGGTCCACTCGCGAGCCCAGTTTCATGCGCAACGGGTACATTGGCACCACGATGGCGAGTTCTATGCGTCTCGCAACCGCGTGTCACATGATAGAGACGGGCTCTGCCCGCTATGACTATGGAAGCGCCCCCGGGCTGGCTGGTGACTGACGCTGTTGCCATCTCGCTGTCTACGGCTGTCATGTTAACTCAGGAACCTTTCACCTTAAGGGACTGGGCTCACATGCACACTACCCACGATGACACGACGATGTCGCAGATCGTTGAAGACAGCCTCAGACTAACTACTGAGGGTCTGGTGGTCCAGTGTTCCCTGGAGGACCTACATGCATCGGTTCCCGCCTCGGCGTGGACGACGGTGTATGAGTATGACACCGCGGACGCTCTCAATGACCCGGACTATGGCTTGTACTCACCCACTCCCTTAATCGGATTTATTCAGTGGCGTTCTAAGCTCGACTTGTTCCTTGGGCGTGCTAACTACGTCGAACGTGCTGTAAAGGTGGGCGTAGCGACCGTTTTTGGGGCGGAGGCGACCCACGAGACGCTCGACCGCCTTGTGGACCTGTGTTCCACTCCCGACTGTGGCACCTACTTGCCTACGACACTCAAACGCGACCCCGGCTTCGGTTGGATACCTGTGCACCATGTGGTCGACCACATCTTCTTACTTGTCTAACTCTGGCCTCGGTAGTGTCGTTGTGTCGTGTGTGTGACGTTGTTACATCCCTTGTCAACACTGTTGGCTGCCATCCAATCGCTGGCAGCTTAGGAGAGAGCGTTCGCGTTTTGGTTCGCGATTCTCGTTGTACACTTCGATCGGATAGCGCAGAGTTACGGGCTTCTACCATCGGATACCCTGACCCTCCGTCGTCTTTTTTAAGACAGCTCAGCGCCTTCTTGGTGCAACCCGCGTTGGCGGGAGCTCTGGGCCTGGTGACGGGTGGCCCAGTCGTGGCGGCTCTCTCCGCCGGGATCAAATTAGCTCAGGGGATGGCCGGTTCGGTGGCGGAACCGTCCCCTCCGACGGCGCCGGCTCCGGAGCTCGAACAGTCCAGCCCTCGTCAAACCCTGGCTCTTGGACCGGGCATCGGAGGGGCGCCCGAGACAGCGTGAGACTCATGCCCTCTGGGCCCGCTCCTCCTTCCGGTGAGGAGTACGACGTGCCCTTTTCCTTGCTACGACATCACCTTGACATTGACATTGATCCATCTACTCTCAAGGATAATGCTACTGGGCTTGAGAGGCTCGCTCGTTACCATTTCGACGTGGATCGTGACTTCCTGGATTTCGGCGGCTTTGCTCCCAGCATGTTCTTATACTGTAATAGCCTTATGTCAGAGGGAAGAACTCGCCGACGGATCCAGAGGTTGTTTTTGCCATGTTTGCGCGTAGTCCAAAGTCGTTGTAGTAGTGGCACAGGTCGGCCTTAGAAAGCAAAACGCTGTTGGACGCGATGATAAGATCGTCACCGAGAGCACCACTAGTAAGAAAGCCCTGTAGACCGGATTTTTCACCTATCCACTCGGACGCGAGCCAACTAGCGATAGTACCTATCAAACTTGTAAGTCTCCAATCAGATAACAGTCCACCCTTCCACTCCCACACCCGGTCGTTCCACTCGATCTCGAGGTTCTGCATTGAAGCGATCTCAGTACCTACAGAGAAGTAATGTGTTTAAGAATACTTCTCTTAGTAGAAGTAGTAGTAGTAAAACACTTTATTGAACTAAAACAGAGAGTAAAACAAAGCAAGAAAAATAACACATTACTTATATCATTTGTACAAAGGTGAACTTAGCACCTATTATCTTTTCTTAATATTAGCATTGTTTACTGGCTTCGTTCTTTCCTCCTCGTCACTTTCTTCTTCTTGTGACTTATTCGGGCACAATGCACCATTGTGAGCTCCATATTTGCCGCAGTACTTACAGTTCTTCTTGTAATCACAATCACGAATCATATGACCCATTCTGAAGCTACAAAATAATCTGTTTTTTAGTTTTTGTTTTCTTTTATCAATAGTTGTAACTTTATCACAATCCACAATAAATGATCTCCTCCCCAGAAGATGCATGACCACTTTTTTCTCTTTGCCATATTTGGTTTCCCACTTTCTTCTTGTTTAGTATCAAATTTTCTTTTAAATGGTTTTCATTCCACTTATTTTTGTTTGTTTTGAAATTATTAAATTGTCGTTTAAGTTTTCCTGTGTTAAACCTTTTTGAATGATTTGTTTTAAGCCGTTTACCATTGTCTTCTACAAATAAAGTTTCTACGGTATATTGTGGTTGTGACGATGATGCCTCACTTGTACTAGGTCCCTGTGCGAACATATCATACGAGGCGGCCTGCGCTCTGGCCGGGACCCCACCATGGTACCTGGACGCGAAGGCGCTTGCTGGTGTGTACAGGCGAATCACGCAGTCCCGAGCAGGAGGCCAGGAGCCAACGCCTGAGGAGGTTAACCACTGGAGGGGTGAAGCGCGCAACACACTCCTTTGCGACTGGGGCGAAAGGATGAGAAGCCCAAAGGCTGGCCATCACACCGTAACCGCGATCCAGCCGCGGCTAAAAGAATGGATAGGGAGGGAGCACGGGGTGGTAACTTTCCACCTCGCGCAGATGCTAACGAGCCACGGCTGCTTTGGCAAATACCTATGCCAAATAGCAGGACGAGAGCCAACGCCAGCGTGTCATCAATGCAACAGTGTGGAAGACACGGCGCAGCACACGCTGGCGGAGTGCCCAGAATGGACGGAGCCTCGCAACCTTTTGGTCGCGGCAATAGGTCCAGATTTGTCGCTGCCGGGCGTCATAAACGCTATGGTAAATCAAAAAAGGTGCTGGAAAGCGGTTGTCACTTTCTGTGAGAGAGTGATGACCGAAAAGGAAACGGCTGAACGTGCGCGGGAGGAAAGTGCTGGAGCTCACCCGCTGCGACGTAAAAAGGCCGGGCGGAGGCGAACCGCCCAGGATCGCCGCTTACCGCCCTAACGAGGGCCTCGGGGTGGTAGCCACGGGGACGGCTGCTACCCCAACGAGACCGAGACCCTCGAGGAGGCTGGCGTGACACACCTACACGCCACCGAGACGGTCGGGGTGTATACCTCCCCCAGAGCCGGGGCCTAACGGCCAGCCGCTGGCGAGGTTGCGGAAGTGTTCTTTAGCGATCCCGTGGCCTCGCCGTTACAGCGACGAGGCGGCAACAGAGGGGTTTTAGTGGGTAAACTCGGGGTCCCATCAGCCTACTACGAGGAGTCCCACATAACCTCCCGGGTCCGTCCCTGCACCCGGGAGGTATGCGTAAAGCATTTCCCCTCTTAAAAAAAAAAGGTCCCTGTGCGAACCCACGCTCACGGTGGGCGGAGCAACCATTGCTGTCGGGTCGACGATGAAGTACTTAGGACTCATCCTCGACAGCAGATGGCGCTTCCAGGTGCACGTGGAGCGATTGGTCCCCAGACTGATGGCCGCTGCCGGTGCCTTTGGGCGAATACTTCCCAATCTGGGAGGCCCAGGAGGAGCGTGTCGCCGCCTGTACATCGGGGTCATTAGATCCATGGCGTTGTACGGTGCGCCAATTTGGGCCAACGTGCTAAATCCTCGGAGTGTCAAGTTGCTGCGCCGCCCCCAGCGAGCCGTGGCACTCAGGGCAGCCCGGGCCTACCGTACTGTGTCGTCTGTGTCGGCGTGCTTGTTGGCGGGTAGCCCGCCTTGGGACCTAGAGGCCAAGGCCCTATCCGAAACATACTGGAGAGTACGGGATGCTAGACGGACAGGGGATCACCCAGCACCTAGGGAAGTATGTCTCTGGAGAGAGCAGGCGCAGCAAGACCTCCTCCGGAGGTGGACGGAGCAATTAGAGTCCCCGGGCTGTAGCTGGGAGTTGGTGGGCGCCATCCGGCCGATCTTGGGCGAATGGATGGCACGTAGGCACGGGGCTCCCTCATTTCACCTCACACAACTACTGACAGGGCACGGGTGCTTTGGAAGCTACCTGTGTAGGGTGTTAGGCAGGGAGCCGACAACAGCTTGCCATCACTGTGCGGAGGCACCGGCAGACACAGAGGAGCACACACTTGTCGAATGCCCGGCATGGGCGGAACCGCGCGCTGCCCTGACTGCGGTGGTGGAGAACGACCTCTCGCTGGGGTCACTGGTGAGAGCTATGGTCAACAGCGAGGAAGCGTGGGTGGCAGCAGTCTCCTTTAGTGTCGAAGTCATGACCCAAAAGGAGACTGAAGAACGAGCACACGAGGACGACGCAGACGCGCCCCCTCAGCGTCGGAGGAGACGTGGTAGGCGGCGAGCGGCCTTTGCAGCCCGCATGCTGCCCCCACATCAGGGACCTGCGAGTGTCGGACCGGGAGATCCGGCACTGGCTGACCGAGGTCCCGCGCCGAGTGGCCCTTGAGTGTTCCAAGGTGTCATTGCGGAGTTAGTCGCAAACCAGACCAGAGGAGGACCTTTTGAGGTCGTGCCAGTGGGGTTCCCAGATGAGAGCAGTGCGTCCCCGGGGCCCCATTCCCGTTGGCAAACGGTGGAACACCCCAGGGTTTTTAGTCCGTGAGAGTCGGACATACCCTCTCGGTTTCTCCCGGGCCGAGAGGGATCCATAACGGATTTTCCCTGGGTAAAAAAAAAAGGTCCCTGTGCGAATCTATGTGCTTCTTCTTTGGTAGAAATAATTAATGAAAGTTGCTTCAAGGTATTGTAACATATAAATTTCGTAGCTATATAAGTTTTCGTTTTCTATTCCAATCGACAATATGAGACTCACAGCGCCATCTATGAAGACTACTGCGAGAGCGGTCGATTACTTCGAACGACCATACGGGCGCGAGGTTATAGCAAATAAGTGTTGATGCCGTTCCCTGCCGATAGATGGAGGGCGTGATGAGGTAGGTATTACCAGTTGATATTGTAATTAAAACAAATTCCTTCAGCTTGTAATTAAAATTTCTTAGCCTTTTATATTCAAGTTTAGTCATTTAACCTGGGCCTATTGGCTTTTTATCTTTCTAATTACAAATTGGGATCGTTGGCGAAATGAATTTAGTTTTATCGTTGTCGTTTCAAGTGTGGAGTTTTGTTTCCTTCGACTGGCAACCCGTGGGTTGTGACTGTCAGATCTCAGAATCCAGGAGGGACGACAGAGGATTTTCTTGTTCCGCCATGAGCGATGTTTTCCGTAAGGACGGAAATCGGGACCCAGCGCCCTTTTAAGTGAGTGTTTTGGTAATAGTTTTTGTTCATGGAGTGACGAATCGTTGGAACTCGTTCTAAGTGCGTTTATTTTTCAGTCCCGGGATTCCCAACGTGGCGTAGAGGAGACGATATGGACGCGAGGGGATGGAGCGGTGACCCCAATTGTATGGACATGTGACATGCGCGAGGGGTGCAGGCCACTTATCTACAATTGGGTATGTATTTTCCGTTATTCTGACGACCGTCCCGGCGTTCAGTTGCAAAGAGTCCCTATTCCTGGTAGCCTTCGGGTTGCGTCTCTAGCCCCAGAACGCAGCCGAAGGCTGCCCTATTCGTTCCTGTGTTGATGCTATCTTGCCATCAATTTCAGGGTCACTGATTAACCCGCTAAAGTTCCTGGCGACGGTGCAGGTCGACAATAGCCCGGACAACGGAATTGCGACCCAGCCGGCGTGGAGCGTCCAAGGCCGCCGTGAGTGCAGCCGGAGGCAGCTGTTCCACTGCCCTCTCTCTTTCTTGGAAGGTTAGATCTAAGCTTTTTTTTATTTTCCTGGACGTACTCCAGGATGGCGCCCACTCTTTTATATTGTACGTTCAAGTGATCCAAAACCTGTAGTAAATTTCGCTAACCCACATCTCTCTCTCGATCCTCGCTAGCCGGTAGCCTTAAATTTAGAGAACTTTAAGATTGTGAACTAGCTCGTAAACTTTACCTACTGTGGTAGTCTGTAAAAGCCATTTAATTCTTATTAATTAAAAACAAAGTGTAACTAAGTTTCCTTGTTTCTATTGAATCCTATAATCCGTTCCGGGACCCTCGAGTACCCAGGTAACAATTGGTGCCCAACTTTGGGGTTTTTTTTGAGCGAATTACCTCTAGTAACGTTTGTCAGCTAGAGAGTGATATTTGGATCACTTGCATTTATTTTTGTAAACATAATAATTGTACTTTTGTAAAATCAGTCACATGTTGAGAGGTTATGTTTGCTACATGTGAACTTTTATTTACCTACCAGTTATTACTTTTGATCTTTGTGGATAACTTTTTTAAGTTTAAAGTGTTTAGTACTGAAGTGGTTATTAACCTTTTATTGTGTAATTTTGAGATAAACTTTATAGGCTAAGAGCCAGGTTGTTGTCATACTTTTAAATATTTAGCATATAAATATTTTACTCATTTTGGAAGTTTGCATGTAGTTGATGTAGTATCAGTGTATTATAATAATAGTAAGATCACATCTCAAACGCACAGTCGCGTACAAAAGTGTTAACTTTAAAATATTTTTTTTACTTTGTGTAATTTTAACGCAGTGATTACTTTCAGAAGTGTTTAGCCTTCGAATGTATTACAGTATTTTGAGTTTAGTAGCAATAGTGACATACCTTTGGCGGACTGTCGCGTACAAAAGTGTTAACTTTTAAATTTATTTTTATTTGAAACATTGTAACTTTTTACAATTAATTTCTTTTACTTTCCTTTGGGGAAAGATTATTAAGGTTAAGTTTAACAGTATTGACGTGTTAGTTGAAATGGCGAACTGTTCGATGAAATTTAATTTATTGAGTATCAATAAACTTTACAAAGTGACGTTGTGGGACATGTTCCCTGTTGATATTGTAAGAGGGTTGAGAGAGCAAGCAGGATATTCAATTATTATTAATTAGTGTTTTAGATAATTTTCGATGGGAGTTTTACTTTAAATATTACTTAATGAGTTTCGATGGGAGTTTTACTTTAAATATAACTTAAGAAGTTTAGATGCGAGTTATTTTACTTTAAATATTACTTAATGAGTTTCGATGGGAGTTATGTTACTTTAAATATTACTTAATGAGTTCAGATGGGAGTTATTTAAAAAATAAATATTGCTTTGAAGTTTGTAGTGTGATGATACTGTGGTGGCTGTTTTGAAGGCTTGCCACAGCCATCGGGTTTAGTGGTACGCAGCGCGGAGACGCCTTAACCATCCTTTTACGGAGCCGGTTGGGTTTTCGTGTGGTGTCCATTATAACGTATGTTGATGTTTTGTTGGTGCGGACGGAGTGACTGTGCGCAGGTGCCTTAATGACGCCAACTTACCCCGGCGGCCCATTGGACTTGCTCGCATCCTCTTGTTTTTACGTTTCGAGTCTCGGTGATTTTAAACACCAGAACTCTTAATGATGTTTGGTTGTGTTTGTGTGTACAGTGTGATGGTGCGCAGGTGCCTTAATGACGCCAACTTACCCCGGCGGCCCATTGGGCTTGTTCACCTTCTCCTGTGTTACGTTTCGAGTCCAGGTGAATTTAAACACCTGAACTCTTAACAAAGTTAAGTGTGGTGCTAAGGCTTCAAGCCTTATGTTACTTCTGACACAGTCATGTGTCGCATAAGACACAGACTGGTTGGTCAATCGGCAATGGTTGTAGTTGTCCAGCGTCCATCGGATACAGACTTGTGTCGCCTAGGCAGAGTCTGTCATACCGTGGTATCGTGTGGTGTTTTCGCGCGTTGCGCGTCGTCAGCCTAGCAATACAGACTACAGTCGTACTGACTTAGCCTGTGAGGTTGTTTTTTCAGCCGAATAAATTTCAATTGGCTAATAGCCACTTAACCCACTGTGTAGGTTGCTCGTGTACCTCGCTATCTCCGGATTTCTCGCTACACCAGCGACATTCCAGTGAAGCTGTGTTATCAGGGTGCATCAGCTGTCATGCTGGACCTTGGAACACTGTCCATTACTCTCAGGCTCCGGCCGTCATTTAGGTTAGGTTTGTAGTTATTGTTTTGGCGAAATGCCGCATTTCCACAGTGAAGGTTCGGTTACACCCGGTCTTCCTGTGAGGAGTTTTGTAAGGAGAAGTTTATTTTTCAGGCTAATAGAGGCTGAAATAGTTGTCTATGATAGTCTATAGATGTCGTGTTAATTTAAGTTGTTTACTTCTCAGGTCAGATCAACCTCCTGACTCCCACCCCTACACTTAGGTGTTCTATTCTTTGAAAACAATAATGGATATCCCGGCAGCGTGGGTTCGGTTTCGGGATGGTTGATTCTTTTTTTGAGATTTTTAAGAGATTTATCTTGCTGTCTAATTTTAAGTTTTTTTAGATGTTAGGAGCTGGGGGCCAGCTCAAAATTTTACCTGCGGCAAAATTTTCCCCGGGTAGGGATGTACTGTAACATATAAATTTCGTAGCTATATAAGTTTTCGTTTTCTATTCCAATCGACAATATGAGACTCACAGCGCCATCTATGAAGACTACTGCGAGAGCGGTCGATTACTTCGAACGACCATACGGGCGCGAGGTTATAGCAAATAAGTGTTGATGCCGTTCCCTGCCGATAGATGGAGGGCGTGATGAGGTAGGTATTACCAGTTGATATTGTAATTAAAACAAATTCCTTCAGCTTGTAATTAAAATTTCTTAGCCTTTTATATTCAAGTTTAGTCATTTAACCTGGGCCTATTGGCTTTTTATCTTTCTAATTACAAATTGGGATCGTTGGCGAAATGAATTTAGTTTTATCGTTGTCGTTTCAAGTGTGGAGTTTTGTTTCCTTCGACTGGCAACCCGTGGGTTGTGACTGTCAGATCTCAGAATCCAGGAGGGACGACAGAGGATTTTCTTGTTCCGCCATGAGCGATGTTTTCCGTAAGGACGGAAATCGGGACCCAGCGCCCTTTTAAGTGAGTGTTTTGGTAATAGTTTTTGTTCATGGAGTGACGAATCGTTGGAACTCGTTCTAAGTGCGTTTATTTTTCAGTCCCGGGATTCCCAACGTGGCGTAGAGGAGACGATATGGACGCGAGGGGATGGAGCGGTGACCCCAATTGTATGGACATGTGACATGCGCGAGGGGTGCAGGCCACTTATCTACAATTGGGTATGTATTTTCCGTTATTCTGACGACCGTCCCGGCGTTCAGTTGCAAAGAGTCCCTATTCCTGGTAGCCTTCGGGTTGCGTCTCTAGCCCCAGAACGCAGCCGAAGGCTGCCCTATTCGTTCCTGTGTTGATGCTATCTTGCCATCAATTTCAGGGTCACTGATTAACCCGCTAAAGTTCCTGGCGACGGTGCAGGTCGACAATAGCCCGGACAACGGAATTGCGACCCAGCCGGCGTGGAGCGTCCAAGGCCGCCGTGAGTGCAGCCGGAGGCAGCTGTTCCACTGCCCTCTCTCTTTCTTGGAAGGTTAGATCTAAGCTTTTTTTTATTTTCCTGGACGTACTCCAGGATGGCGCCCACTCTTTTATATTGTACGTTCAAGTGATCCAAAACCTGTAGTAAATTTCGCTAACCCACATCTCTCTCTCGATCCTCGCTAGCCGGTAGCCTTAAATTTAGAGAACTTTAAGATTGTGAACTAGCTCGTAAACTTTACCTACTGTGGTAGTCTGTAAAAGCCATTTAATTCTTATTAATCAAAAACAAAGTGTAACTAAGTTTCCTTGTTTCTATTGAATCCTATAATCCGTTCCGGGACCCTCGAGTACCCAGGTAACAGTATCCTCCACTGAACCTGTTCCTTCAGGTCCGAGTCTCATCTTAGTCTCATAGATCAGATCAGTGAGAACTTTTCCAAAGTTAAAAATTTCATTTGATTTGTATTTATGTTTTCACCCATTGACACAAGTACTCTGAGATGCCTCTCAATTTTATCTAGGGTTGCTCGACATTCCTCGAACTTTTCCACTTTTTTAATTTTATTGATTGCCATATGATGGGCATGGATAAGCTCATTCTCTCTTCCACTGCAATCTAATAGTTTTTATTCGTTGTATCTAACCCATCTACGAGGCGTGCCGCTTCACCTTTGAGCGAACTTTTGAGGTAAAGTAACTTATCAACATCATTGAGCTTTCTCCGGTTGATATTGGATGTGAACTGGTCCCAAAATTGAAACCATTCAAGTAAATTCCCACTAAATTCAGGTAAATGTAAATCAGGTAACTTGCTGTACCATGTCGATGGCTCAGCTTCCTTAGACACAGGCTTTGTCTGTTCCGACTTAATAGTCAACTTCACTTCAAGCTCAGCTAGCACCTCTTCACCTTTAATTGGTATGTTGTAAAATTGGATATCTCATCAGCATCCGGTGTCTTACATATGTTGAAATAATTGTAGAGATCGGATGTGAAACGAGATTTTAGTTTGTAATAAGTGAAAGTGTAAACAGTGGTAGAAAGGAAGGCATTGAAGGCAATGAGTAATAGACAAGAGAGCAATGGCACCACCAAGAAACTATCATCAAAGCTATCGTTCGGAATGGGACCGTATGGCGCAGTTCAGAGAATAGATACAACCTTTTCATGTTGATGAAACAAAAGGCTTACTGCGAGTACTGGAAGTGCGACATAATGGCGAAACTTTCAGTTTTAAGAGGCCACATGAAAACCGGTAAGCACAAAAAATAAACTGAATCTTAACACACGGAAAACCGAAGGCCGCACTATCTTATGTGAACACGCCTCAATCCTGAGTGTGGATCATCTATCAGAAGTGTGCAAGAAGAGGTTTAGCGGCAACCAATGAGCTGTTGCAGGCAATTGGTTGCGGGCACTCACAGTTGCAAGAGATACTATCTTCACTTAACCTGCCGATGGTATCCGAAAAAACCTACGCTCAATGCCAAGATAATTGTAGTGTGCATTGGGAGCGCGTATTAGAAGGTATGGTATCCAACATAGTTGTATTTTTCGCCAATACTTGAATTGAAACTTTCGTGAGTTGTTTTGTACAATTATTAAAAAATGGTGACTACTCACGGCACTTATCGCGAGTATAAGTACCGTGAGTAATAACCGTGTTAAAAATAATTGCATCAATTTTACCTGTTTATTTTAATTGTCAACAGGATCAATGCTTAAAGCTGCTACACAAGAAAAACAAATGGCATTAGAAGGCCGTGTAAAAAATGGGATCCCGAAAATAGAGGTAGTTGCTGTTGGCTGTTGGAGCAAGCGTTCGTATAAAAAAAACTACAACGCATTTTGCAGCAATAATCGGAAGAAAAACGGAAAAAAAATTCTTGGAATTAAAAATAAATATTGTAGCTCCTGCGCAACTATGCACTATGAAAATAAATTACTATTCCGGAACATGCATGCTACAAAAACTTTAATGGATCTTCAACAAGTATGGAGAGTGATATCATTGTCGAAGTGTTCAAAAAATCCATTGAAATGCATAGTTTAATATATGAAAGATTAGTTTCTGACGGTGACTCCAGCACCTATGCCAAAATTTTACAAGCACGCCCGTATTCAGATGTCACCGTCGAAAAAGTTGAATGCCGTAATCAATTATTACGACAGTTTGGTAATAAATTATAAAACCTCACTACTGAAACAAAGTTTCAGAAAAAATTAAGAAACCTTATATCGACAAAATTCTCTACGGAACTACACTTCGCACCCGGAGGTGAAAGCTTGCCTTCCCGAACGTTCCCGGCAACATCGTTAGGATCGTAACGATGTCTGGGAGGAAGCAGCCGAGCGTCACCACCAGATCGATGTCGTCAGCCTATGACGACGAAGAGCGAAGACGGTACCTAGAAGCCGGAGCACAAGCCGCCGAACGAGCCCGCTCAGCTGAACCTAACCCGGAGCACGAAGATGCTGAACCATTCCACGATGTCCCAGATGAAGAGCAAGTCGAACGAGACAATCTTCGGGAATCATCGGCGAGCAAATCGATCGTCCACGACCGCGCCCGAACGCCGCGCGACTACATCGCCCCTTGCGCCCGCCCCTCCACCCGCGCCGGTCCCTGCGCCCGTGCGCACTACGCGCGCGCCGACCGCCGAGCCATTGCGTCCGTATACGCACAGCCGTCCGGACGTGCCCGCGCACCGCGAGTTCGCCGAGCCGACGGCGAACGAACCACGTCGTAAGTTCGCACGAACAACGACTCAAGAAGATGCCACGCCGGTTACATCGAGACCGCACGTGTCATTCGCTCCAGCCACGCCGACTCGCTATGGCACTTACGCGAGAGGCAACGCGAGCTACTCGACGAAGCGGACGAGCTCCATCGCAGACTCGAATCACTGAAGCTGCAAATGGTCGCTGCAAATCATGCTCCCGGCCGTAGGGAGGCAGCACCCGAACCCGAATACACCGCAGATCGTGCTCCCGGCCGTAGGGAGGCGGCACCATCACCGGCCCGTCAATATGTCGACGACTGGGTCCACAACTCGAACGAGCCGGCCCGTAAGCGGAGGATGACCGATCGACGTCCTGCTCCCGATTTATCCCGATCGAGAGGGCCCGCCGCTTTAAATACTCCAAGCCTACATTTATCGGGCTACGGAGCCACAGACACCGTGGAGAGCAGCCACGCAGATGTCCGCCCAAGAGAGCATCGCTGCCAGCATGCTGGAGATTTTTAGCCAGATGCAGAAATCGGCTAGACCGACGCCGAAAGATATCTACGAGTTGCCTGCGTTCTACGGCAATGCCAGCGAGTGGAGAAGTTTCTATCACACGTTCGTCGAGACCTCAACACGCTACAACTTCAGCGACTAAGACGCGACTCGTGAACGCACCGGTGCTCTACACCGCGCCAAACCCGCCTATTCGAGCTTATGGTCGAGAATCATTCACCAATAAGCGCGAATAAGCTGTTTGGAAGTTACTGGGCGGTGTGAAGCTATATATTTAAGTGGTTGTGAGCTTTAAAATGGCAGATTTGAAGCAGTTGCGGGCATCGCGTGTTTACGTTAAGGCCTCAATAACACGCCTATTTAAGTTTGCAAGTAATCAGCTAGATGTCGATATCAGTCCATTGTCAGTATTACAAGCAAAGTGGGAAAGGATAGTGGAATTGTCCGCAGAGTACGAGGGATATAATAGACAAATTCTGGCCCTCGACGACGCAGATACGGAGGACGTGGTGGACTTCGAAACAAAATATTTTCATATCCTCACGGTTCTCAATGAGGCGATTAAAACCAAGTCTTCGCTCTCCTCCGACACAGTTGCAACCTGCCACAACTACGAGGACAAATTGCCTACGATTAAAATTGACTCATTCACTGGTAAGTATAGTGAGAATACAGCATTTATTAGCCTGTTTACGGCAATAATCCATAACGACAGGTATATTGATAAAGTTCAAAAGCTATATGAAAAAAAAGAAAAACACCTATGTTCAGGGGCAACCATGGGGCTGGTGCATCACATTATCACACACTCCAGTAATGGCGCACAGTTCTAGAGAGCGAGAAAAAGGTAAAAGAAAGGTAAGAAAGTAATTAGAGAGGACATGAAACAGATAGAATCCATATGTTTGCCTAGGAAGGTGACAAACGATAAGGATAAAGATGTCCATGTACACTGTTTTACAGATTTATCGATGGTAGCATATGAAGTGGCGATCTATCTGGTACAGAGAGAAAATGTTCAGTTCATAATAGGAAAATCACGCCTCGTACCACCACCGTAAGACCAGGAAATCTAAAGATCCCGCGACTCGAACTACTACGGGTCCTAATAGGGAGTAGACTAATCAAGTATGCATTAGTTTTTGCCAATGCACATAACTCAAATGACTTTGTGAACGGATAGTCAGATAGTAAAAAAATGTATCATACGGACAAGCTACTCGAACCATTTGTAGCAAGAAGGATAGAAGAAATAAAACGAAACAAACAATGAAGTATGTACTATCTAAGCTTAATCCAGCGGATGTAGCCTTAATTAATTTTAAGATTTGATGTAACTACTAACAATTATGGATCTATATGGATTCGAAATAAATAATTGAATTGAATTGTAGCAACACGACCCAACTGTTCAAAGGAAGAGAGAGAGAGTTGGTTACGCGGTCCTGACTTCCTAAAACAAGATAACTTAGAGTGGGTAGGCAACCCCACAAAATAGACCTCGCTCCTGGTGGTGGAGGGTCTGTTGAATACTGGAGAGCAACAGAAGGAAAAGATAATTGTTGAAGAAGAAAGTATTAAGACAAATATAGAACCACAACTACAGGAGATAAAGAATTTACAAGAAACATTGTTTCCAGAAAAGATAAAAGGGAAAAGAACTAGTCTAGCTCAGTCTAGGACTATTTAAAGATGATAACGGTATCCTAAGGTGTGACGGACGACTCACACACGCAGACTTATCATACGATATGAAACATCCTATATTAATACCAAGAGAATGCGAACTTATTAAAGAAAATATTATATTGCATAATTAACAGAATATCTTGAACTGAATGACACCTTGCCTAGAAAACAATCTGGGTTCAGGAAGTCTCGTAGCACTACTACTCCTTTGCTAGTTGACGATATCTTAGCTGCGCGAGACAGCAGTGGAAATGTCATGTTATTGCTATTAGATTTCTCACGAGCATTTGACACCATCAATACTACGCTACTAATATGCACGCTATCTTACTATGGAGTAGACACTCTTTCCTTGAATTGGATTGCAACCGAATGTGTGAGGACAACACCGTCTCTGAATAAGAATTCATTTCTTCATTTGACACTTAAACAGTGTCTGGGAGCTTTTGAAAAGGAATTATTTCAATGCTTAACTATAGTACTGGATGCGGATGTAGAAAACATCACTGAAGACCAGCTGAAGGCTGAAGATGTCCTGACAGAACTGGAGACGGTCTGGCAGTTCAATAAGAAAGAAAAGAAGCGGTCAACATATCCAAATTGCCGGAATTGGGACTTCCAACCTTAGCCGGAGAGAGGCTTATGAGGTGTGAATTCTGGGACCGCTAGAAGTGACTAGACCTGCCTACTCTGCAAGAAGATCATCTTCTCATTTTCACATTTGGAGCTTCTGACCTTCGGACTACGTCAACCCCCTCGACAATAGGAGAGTAGACATCTCAACAAAACCCAATGCCACCAAACAGTTTACAGTGAACATCGTACTGTAACAATTTGGAGGTTACCTATAAAAACAAATCATTTTGATCTAACCTTTTAAGTAAAGCCAATTCCTTTTCGTCGTAGTCTATCGTGGTGGTTTTAGCATAAAACCTAGTAGTTTAAATACAGACAATAGAAGTAATCAACTATGAAAACTTACGTATAACTTTAACTCCAAGTAGCCAATTTCTCGATCGGCCTTACAGCCGTTATTTCATTCGTCCACTACTAACACTAAGATAATAACCCAAGTAACAATTTAACGTCGTATAAAGGTTAAGTAAACGTTATCCGAATACCATACATCGCTATAATAAAGTCATACTAACGTTATAATAACGTTTACTAAACGCGAAAATGGCCCCAGTTATACGACCTAAATGGTCGTATAATGGTCATACAGAAAACTCGAGCCAACTTCGTTAACGTCATTCAACAGTCGTACAAATGTTATGTGATAACCACTTTCGTCGCGCAGTAGTCGCATCCTAACTTTACAACGACTCGTTTGTTGTATTGTGGCCGTACAGGTGTTATTGAATGACTAAAACGTTTTGTTTGAGTCAAGTGACAACACCTGTACGACTTATTCATATTAATATGTTCGTCGCAACGTGTTTGTGGTTCGAAGATTTAATTTAGTGTAAAATAAATACTACAAGGAAATAAAAAGGTGAGTGTTATATTTAATTTTCATATCTTGCTTACTTTATCTGTCTCTCATGCTATTTTTTTTTTAATTATTTATTTAAGGTCGCTTTTTAACATCAAGGTCATTAGCGACCACAAGAGAATTACAATTTTTTATATATATCAATTAATTTTATAAACCTAAGTACATGTAAGTATCCATCATTCAAACAATCATTTAAGGTGTTAGGCAAGTTACAGATTTCTTTTTCATTTTTATATGCTAAACAATCAATTAAAATATGGTTAACAGTTAACTCCAAACCGCATTTATCACATTTATTTTTGTTGTCCTTAGTGATAAGATAACAATGGGTTAAGTTTGTGTGTCCTATCCTTAACCTGGTGATAGCAATCTGATCTCTTCTACATGTGAAGGGTATCGGTGGGGTATCAAAAACTGATTTTCTAACACACGATAGACCACTCAAGTTACCACTTTTCCAATCATTATTCCAAAAATTTTTAACCACTGATTTGATTAGTTTTTTAACTTCAGGGTAGCTGGATTTTATTGAAAAATCTATCTGTTGATTTTTAGTAGCGTTTTTAGCCTGGATATCAGCTTTTTCGTTACCATTAATCCCTTGATGACCTGGGATCCAGATTAATTCAATTCTAAAATTGTTTTCTAATAGGTCTATAATTTTTTGTTTAATATGTAAAACAAGTGGATGGGAGTTTTTGTGATTCTGTAGGCCCATCAGGCACGATTTAGCATCAGTGTAAATTACATGTTTTACTAGTTTAGAGTCTTTTTCAATTAATTCTAAAGTTTTAAGAATTGCTATCGCTTCACAAGTAAAAATTGAGCTAAAATCATGAAGTCTATATTGTTATTAGACACAACTGCACATCCTGCTGTGCCATTTATAACAGAACCATCTGTATAATAAATTTTACAGTCTTTAAACCCATCATTAAGCTCATTAAATAGATTTTTGTAAATATATTGTGCCGTGTCGCTCTTTTTATTTTCCGCTAAATCTAGATTAATCGGAATTTGAAGCTGTTCCCAAGGTGGAACAGTAAGCAATCGAATTGGGTATAATGCTGGAATAGTGATCTTTAATTCTTTAAGATATCTTGCTACTCTAATTTTGAAAGGTTGATGTAAACCTGGGTGAAAATTAAATTCATCATCAGTAACAGATTCTTTCATGTAATAATCATATGTGGGACAATCCGGGCGTGAAAGAATTTTCGATGCATACAGTAACGAAAGTGTTCTCCGCCTATATCTAAGTGGCATTTCCCCGGCCTCCGCCAATATACTATTAACTGGACTCGTACGAAATGCACCAATACTAAGCCTCAGGGCAGTGTTTTGTACACTCTCAAGTGAGTTTAATGTTCCAATATTTGCAGAATCATATAAAACTGAACCGTAGTCTATTTTTTGTCTAATTATGCTACGATAAGTGTTTAAAAGACAATTTCTATCGGAACCCCAAGATAGAGAGGATAATGTTTTAAGTATGTTTAATCGATTTATACACTCAGATTTTAACTTATTTATATGTGTTTTCCATGTCATTTTTTTATCGAAGGTTAATCCTAGTAATTTAACATTGTTGACTTCCTTGAGCAAATGTTCATTTAATGATAATTCAATCGTATTGTTTAGATTTTTCTTTTTTGTAAATATAATGAATTCAGTTTTTGTTTTAGAAAATTTAAATCCCGTTTTACTTGACCAAGTTTGTAGAGCATTTAAAGTATTTTGAATTAATTTAGCTGTAGGTTCAAGTGTTCTGCCACTACAAGTTATTGTCAAATCATCCGCAAATAAATAACCTTTCACGGGTTTTTCTAAAACATTGAGTACATCATTTATAGCAATTAGAAACAATATAACACTCAAAACTGATCCTTGAGGCAAACCGTTTTCCACCGAAGTTGTGTCTGAAAGAAAATTATTTATTCTGACTCTGATAAATCTGTTCGATAAGAAGTTTTTAACGAAGGCCAGGGCATTACCTTTAATACCAAAATTTTGAAGAAGCTCAAGGACTCTGTGTTTCCATACCATTTAATAGGCTTTTTCAATATCTAAGGTAACAGCTATTACTGAATTGTCACAAGCGAAGGCGTTTAGTATATCATTCTCAATATTCATCAGACAATCTATCGTCGATCTATTTTCGCGAAATCCATATTGAAAAGGTGATAATAAACTATTCGACTCCATGTACCATCTGATTCTTCTGCTAATTATCTTCTCGAAAATCTTACATAGGTTGCATGTTAAAGATATAGGACGATAACTACCAGACGAACTCGGATTTTTTCCAGGTTTTAAAATTGGGATGACTAAAGCTTCTCTCCAATTATCTGGAAACACCTGTTTCTTCCAAATGTAATTATAGAGGTTTAGTAAGTAATTTAAACCGCTTAACGGAAGATGTTTTATAATAATATTTGGAATATTGTCTGGACCTGGACTAGTATTTCCTAATTGCGGGAGGACCGACAACAATTCCCGCATGGATAAACCTTTATTTATTTCATTAGAAATATCACGTGTATCAAATTTGCTTTGGACCTCTTGTGAAGCTTTAAAAACATTAAATTGTTGGTCATAATTAGTGTGTAACGATGCACTTTAGTGCACACGTTAACTTTACTACGGAACCGTAGTAATAAATAATATAATTATTCTAAGCGATAATGGTTTTACTCGCCGCGCGCCACTATGGGCGGTCAAGCGGATCCCTAATACCTACTCCGTGTTACTCCGAAGATGCGCGAGCGCCGCCGAAACGGGCATTCGGTTTTCTCTGGCTTCATACCACTCTCAGCTACCGATCGAGGAGCGCGTGTCACTTTTATTCAGAAATGTACCGTTATTTGACACGTAGCATGTTGTGTCGCTTTTAAGGTTAATTATTTAAGTGTCGAGTTGTTTCCCGCTGGGGTGAGTTCACATTTATGTGCTTATTTGTAAATTAGAGCTGTGCTAAATATATAATAATGCTAGAAGTGATTTAATCGCCAATCGAGCTAGTTATAACGCGCTTCCCCGCAAATTCGAGCACTGGACCTCGACTAGTTCCTACAAACGAGCCTTGCACGCTAACGCTTACCTCTGGGCCTTCCAGGATCAATTAGCAGACATCTCAGCACCGGCAATTTAAGCTGGTGATGGCCGCAACCACGGCCCTTGTCGCGGATCTCCCCGGACCAGTCACCCTTGAAGACATCAAGGCGGTAACTGGAAAGGATGAGTACCCCGCAATTGCTAGGCAATCAGCGCTAGCTTGCATGGTGCCTAGAAACAATGAAAACGTGAATGATATCATGAACGTTTTCTTACTGCCAAATATGATGATATCCGAGGTCATCAACGGAAAAAACGAGCAGTGGCCTAAGAAATCCAACGCAATGAAGCTGGCTGACACCATCAAGTACCAGAAGAACGCCTTCAGTTCAAGGCTATTTGATGAGGCCGAGAGGGTTCACTGGAGCAAGCATTTTGGCATTATAGCTAAGTCAGGGGCTCTGACAGCTGTCTGGATGACAGCGTCAGAGAAGGCTGAGGATGTTCTTGATTCTGGTATTGAAGCCAAAGAGGACTGCGAGGGCGTGCGCGCGTCTTTGAGTGAGCTTGCTATAAAAATTACCTCGCTAGAGGAAAAATACGAGAATAATTTATTCCAACGAACTACTGCGTTACATAATCATATTTACCATCGTTTGAGGCGCATAGATAATACTGATAATACCCAAATCCCTGTTATTAAAGCATTGCAAAAAGAGTTTACAACCCTCTCAAAAACAGTTTCTCAATTTAAAAGTAGTCACTATGCCCAAAATGTCGCATGCGAGCCCGCTAGCGGTACTCAACAGTCTTCGTCAACCGACGGGTCGACTGTTGTTACAGTACAATGCGACCACTCTAAATTTAGTGATTTCAAAATTAAATACGATGGTAGGAGTTGTGTTCACGCTTTTGTACAGAGAATGAATGAGTATAAAACGGCACGGAATCTGACATCTGAAAAATTACTCAATTATGCTTCGGAAATATTCACGGGTAACGCCTTGCACTGGTACCGCGGTGTACGCGAAACCGTTACGAGCTGGGACGCCCTAATCGTTCAGCTTGTTTCGGACTTTATTCCTTTCGATTACGATTACAGGCTTATGACTGAAATTCGCAGTAGAACACAAGGGGAACAGGAAAACATAACTATTTATCTAGCTGTCATGTCACAATTATTCTCGCGGTTGACGACGCCGATTACCGAACAAGAGAAGTTACACACTCTGCTACACAACATAAGACCATGCTATTCTCCTGTATTGGCATCTTACATACACGGCATCGATTCCATTGCAACGCTTCACAAAGTTTGTTTAAATTTCGAAAGAATTCAATGCCTTTCCTCTCAATTTCGCGAGCCGCCTAGGTCTACCCACACAACTTTGGCTCCTGACTTAGCTTATGCTAGATTCGAGTCAAAACCATTACCTTTTAAGAACAGTTACGCCCCTTCCGAGCGTAGACACAGCTACGGCCCTAATGAACGTAAAGGTTTCTACAACTCTTATAGCCGTGATTACAAATCTGATAATAACGCTATGCCTGTGGCGGCTATCGAATCAAGACCTGGTACTTCAACCACGAAATCACAATTTTGTCCACGCTGTCGCAACGCTGAGCATTCGTTGAGGGATTGTAAACAGGATCGATTTCCAATCTGTTTTAAATGCGGTCTAAAGGATTATACATTTCCTAACTGCCCTAATTGCCAATCCACCAAGCATACAAAAAACTAGGAGCTGAAGGTTGTTGCAATAATATTGCCAAGTTCGATGCTACTGACTGGCAATATTGGTTAAAAACTATTAACGTTTATTTTTCTAGCTACTCAATTGCAACAATCTTCGACAAGAGGCCGTCCAATGACGTACGTCCCTATGTGACTGTGAAGGTGGGAGATCAGTCCTTGTGCGGATTACTGGATACAGGAGCAGCTGTGTCGATACTTGGGAATAATTCTCACATAGACTTGGCTGCTTCTACTGGTCTAACATTCTATGAATGCAATAAATCGTTTATAACTGCGGGTAAACACAAATTGGTAGCCGTAGGTTATATAAATCTACCGGTGACATTTCAAGGCCAACTTCACATAATAAAAGCTTACGCTATACCTACCGTTACAAGTTATCTGATATTAGGGATAGATTTTTGGCGTCAGTTTCAATTATTTCCTAAATTCTTGGATACAATTTCCCTGTCATCAACTGCCGAACAAATTTCGTCAGTCGATGATGATACTGTTATGCTGCATTCTTTAAATGAACTAAGTAACTCTGAACTAGCCACCGCAAAGGATGTGATTCAGCAATTTGCATCTATATCAACGGAAGTAGCAGGTTTAGGCCGTACGCATTTGGTCAAGCATCAGATTGATACCGGAGACTCACCGCCTATACGCCAAAGATACTACAGATTACCTCCAGAAAAAACGCGCATAATCTGTGAAGAATTAGACGAAATGATTAAACTGGGGGTCGTTGAACCGTGCGAGAGTCCGTGGTCATCACCTGTCTTGCTTACTCCAAAGAAGAATGGAAAATTACGTTTCTGTCTGGATAGTCGGAAACTTAACTCCATTACCCGCAAGGATGCCTACAAACTACCTTATGTAGCGGAAATTTTGGACAATCTTAAAAACGCCAAATATTTAAGTAGTATAGACCTGTCTAAAGCTTTTTGGCAGATTCCTATTATAGAACAAGATCGCGATAAAACTTCTTTTTATGTTCCTTCACGGGGAACCTATCGTTTTGTTACAATGCCGTTCGGGCTAACAAATGCACCTGCGACGCTACAAAGACTAGTAGACCAGCTATTTTATGGGCCAGAATTTGAGAACTCTGTTTTTGTATTCTTAGACGACATTATTCTAGTTTCTTCGGACTTCCAAATTCATATAGCTTTGCTGCTAAAAGTATATAATAAACTTCGGTCAGCCAACTTTACGATTAATTTGGAGAAGTCAGTCTTTTTTCGTAACGAATTAAAGTACTTAGGCTACATAGTCAACTCTAAAGGACTTCATGTAGACCCAGAAAAAGTGGATGCTATACTCAACTTTCCCACTCCTACGAATAAAAAAGAAGTTAAGAGGTTTTTAGGTACAGCGTCCTGGTATAGAAGATTTGTACCGAACTTTAGTTCTATTGCAGGGCCACTAAACAAATTAACTTCTACTAACAAGAAAGCTCCCCCCTTTGTTTGGACAAAGGAGGCAGATGATGCTTTTAATAAATTAAAGGAATGCCTAATATCCGCTCCTATTTTGGCCTGCCCTAACTACGATACGGCTTATGAGGTCCACACTGATGCGAGTGACTACGGCATTGGAGGCCTGCTCACTCAAACTATTGACGGTGTGGAGCGACCTATAGCGTATATGAGCAAGGCACTCTCGGGAGCTGAACGTAATTATAGTATTACAGAAAAAGAGGCTCTTGCTGTCCTTCTCGCGGTTGAGCATTGGCGTTGTTATTTAGATAATGGTAAGAAGTTTATCGTTTACACTGACCACTCCGCATTGAAGTGGTTTTTGAATTTAAGTAACCCCACGGGTCGCCTAGCGCGTTGGGGAGTACGGCTTTCAGCCTTTAACTTTGAAATAAAGCACCGCCGAGGATCCGACAACGTTATTCCCGACGCACTATCACGAGCTTGCCCTATTTCTGCTATAGAGGATAGAACCACCCCTACTCGGTCAACTGATCAGTGGTACGCAAATATTTACAACGGCTGCCAAGCCGCCCCTACGTCTTTTCCTAATTATATAGTAAAGGACCAGAAGCTTTTCAGACTAATGAAGAGCAACTGTTCCTTACGCGAGGAGTTTGACTGGAAAGAAGTCGTACCAGCTGAACTGAGACGTTCGGTTTTAGATGATAATCATTCTCAACCAACAGCCGGCCATCTTGGTATTTTTAAGACATACAAACGACTTACTCTAAGATACTATTGGCCTGGGATGCACGCCGATACCGTTAAATTTGTAACATCTTGCGAGGCGTGCATTGCTCATAAACACCAGAACCATCCTCCGCTGGGAGAGATGGGTCGGCCAAAAGTATGTTCTAGACCCTTTCAAGCAATAAGCATAGACCTAGTCGGCCCGCTACCAGTATCCAAAAAACAAAACTCTTTTCTATTTGTAGTCACGTGTTGTTTTAGTAAGTACTGTCTCCTGTTCCCTATACGACGCGCTACTGCTGCGATCATAACTAAAATTCTAGAGGAAAACGTGTTTCTGGTGCATGGTATTCCCTCGACTGTAATCCTCGACAATGGCAAGCAATTCATTAGTGCTACATTGAAAAACATGCTTGAGAAATATAAAGTACCTAACGTGCATTACACTCCTAAATATTCACCGAACGTGAATACAGTCGAGAGATACAATAAAACAATTATGACAGCAGTTTCGACGTTTGTTCATGATGATCACCGTACCTGGGATCAACAGATACCTCACATTCAGTTCGCGATCAATAATTCAGTAAATGAGGTAACTCGCTATACTCCTTCATTCCTAGTGCATGGTCGCGAATTGGTCGTGTGTGGATCGCACTACAACAACGCAGAGTGTGATAGTATTCTCTATCACCCTCGAGATGCGTACGCTGAAAATCTAGGTGCCCTTTCTAGCATTTTTGATAAGGTGCAAGTTTCATTACTGCATGCTCATTCTAGAAATTGCCAAACGTATAATCTGCGACGGAAGCCAGCGGAGTTTAAAGTGGGCGATTTAGTATGGAAGAGAACTTTCTACCAAAGTGACAAAGACAAACGATTTAGCAAAAAGTTAGCACCAAAATTTGTACCTTGCAGGGTAATTGGTAAAAGGTCACCCTTGGTATATGAGCTAAGTGACGAGTCTGGACGATCGATTGGTCACTGGCATATTAAGGATATGAAGTTAACGCACTATGCAAGTTAGACAGACGGATTTCCGTTGGCAGTCGCAAATCCTTCCGTTTGCCGCGGAGTACTGTAACGATGCACTTTAGTGCACACGTTAACTTTACTACGGAACCGTAGTAATAAATAATATAATTATTCTAAGCGATAATGGTTTTACTCGCCGCGCGCCACTATGGGCGGTCAAGCGGATCCCTAATACCTACTCCGTGTTACTCCGAAGATGCGCGAGCGCCGCCGAAACGGGCATTCGGTTTTCTCTGGCTTCATACCACTCTCAGCTACCGATCGAGGAGCGCGTGTCACTTTTATTCAGAAATGTACCGTTATTTGACACGTAGCATGTTGTGTCGCTTTTAAGGTTAATTATTTAAGTGTCGAGTTGTTTCCCGCTGGGGTGAGTTCACATTTATGTGCTTATTTGTAAATTAGAGCTGTGCTAAATATATAATAATGCTAGAAGTGATTTAATCGCCAATCGAGCTAGTTATAACGCGCTTCCCCGCAAATTCGAGCACTGGACCTCGACTAGTTCCTACAAACGAGCCTTGCACGCTAACGCTTACCTCTGGGCCTTCCAGGATCAATTAGCAGACATCTCAGCACCGGCAATTTAAGCTGGTGATGGCCGCAACCACGGCCCTTGTCGCGGATCTCGCTGGAGCCGCATTCTCGACACAATGAAGAGGACCTGAGGCCCCGCTGCCGAACCCTCGTCAGGCCAGCTGATCGTGGCCCTAGTCCCTCGCTGCTGAACCCTCGTCAGGCCAGTGCTTAAAATTCAGTGCGCTCAACTGCCCAGTGTTTTAGGAACGGACAATATAGTTTAACTGCATGAACTCCTGGTTTCATTGACCCGCGACTACCCATAGAAGATAGGTACTTATTTAGTAGCACAAAGCCTAACGTTACACCGGCTCGAAGGACCATATGAAGAAACAGGAGCGACTTCTAGTTTTTTGGACGGTGGACGAGGTGAAGAAATAACGTAGGAGTTTTTAAAAATGTGACTCAAAGTTTAATTAGAAAAAAAGGTTACATATCGAGTACCGAGTAGGTATATGTACGTATGCGATTGTAGTTAAACGAAGAGTGGTGCGTGTCGCGGCCGCGCTGCTGTACTTGTCGTCGTGTGTGTGTGTGTGCGGTGCAGTCTTTGCATAGCACACATACGCTAGGCGTTAACATGCTGCCCCCCCGGGAACGGAACTTTGATCTTCTACTGGCAGTGGACATAGACGGTTGAAAGCGCGCCGTACAGTTCCGCATGTGGTGAGTATATCGGCCACTCGTGCTATTCCATCAGCGCCGGGAAACAGTTTCGTCACTCGACCCAGTAACCATTGGTTTGGAGGCAGTCGATCGTCCTTCACAAGCACCATTTCTCCTAACTTAAGCTGTTCTCCATCCTTGGTCCATTTGTGACGTTTTTGAAGCTCTGAAACGTATTTATTGAAGAATCGAGTCCAGAAATGGGCCTTCAGTCGCTGAGTTCGCAAGTAACGTGACAAAGTGTGGATAGGCGTAGATTCGGTGACCTGGGAAGACGGCAGCAACGTGTCTGTTCGTCCGATCAAGAAATGTGATGGAGTGAGGGCTGAAAGATCTGATGGATCTGAAGATAAGGGAGTGAGGGGTCTCGCATTTAAAATTGCTTCGGTTTGTGTCAAAACTGTGTTTAGCTCTTCATAAGTTAAGTTGGTACCAGAAATTATTTGCTTTAAATGATGTTTGACTGACCGAACAGCACTCTCAGCTAAACCATTAAAATGCGGGCTATAAGCCGGCGAAAAATGAAAGTTGATTGACATTTACGACGCATTAGAACTTATTTGGTTAGCATTTTGTTTAAGGAATCGAGATATTTCAGTGCAGGCTCCCACAAAGCAACGACCATTATCAGAGTAAATATGCACAGGTCTCCCTCTGCGAGCTATAAATCTGTGCAAAGCAGCCATAAAGGTTTCACTACTCAGGTCAGTCACAAGTTCAAGATGAATAGCCTTTATGGCCAGGCAAACGAAGATGCATAGATAAGCCTTAATTAAGTTACTACCTCTACCTTTTCGGTTCAATATCATCACTCGACCGGCATAATCAACAGCCGTGCCGTGAAGAAGGGATATTCAGAGTGAACCCGAGATTTCGGGAGATCCCCCATTATTGGCTGTCTAGTTTTACCAGAAAACGACAACATTTGATGCATTGGTGTACAGTTTTTCGTGCCAAGTTCCTACCACCGACGACCCATATTTTATGACGGGAAGTAGCTAACAGTAGTTGCGGTCCACCATGCATCAATAAAATGTGGTAATGTCTGAACAGCAACATTGCGACGTGATGTGATGAGTGAAGTAGTATCGGGTGTTTTGTGTCGAAATCGTAAAAAGAATTTGACAATCGACCTCCCACTCTTAAAAGCGCGTCTTCGGAGTGGAAAAAGGGATTCAGTTTTTTAAGATGGTTTTTAACAGGCAAACTATTGTCACGTTTTAAAATATTGTATTCTTTTAAGAACGTTTCACGTTGAGCAAATCTGCATAAAGCGTTTAGTGAGGAATGAAGTTCCTGTATTTTTAGATGACCAGTGTTTTTCTTGTTTGGATAAAGGCAATTGTGTTAATTTTTGTTGCAGTTGATCATCATGTGAAACTATGGCGTGGTAGCATTGATGTATTTGGTAAAATGTTTCTGAACCGCCACCAACCAACCATCCTAACTTGGTCTTACATAGTACTGGCATATTTTCTCCTAATGAAACAATCTGAGCGCCAATCAAGAGTTTCCAGAAGAATTGAGCTCCAAGAAGTACATCAACATCAGAAGGAATATCAAATGTAGGATCGGCTAGAGTGATATTAGAGGGAATATTTAACAGTGCTTTATTTATACGTACTATAGGTATTTGTCGTGTAACGCGTGAAAGGATGAAACAATTATTTAGTTGCACTTCATATGCTTCTGAGAGAGATGATATAGTGATATTACATTTTTTTGTGAGGCGAGAAGTTTGTTCTCCTAGACCGTCAACTGATGACATGGCAGAAGCGGTTGGTAAGTTCAACATTTTTACCAAACTTTCGGTAATGTAACACGATGTACTCCCATTATCTAATAATGCACGGACCTTATGTTTTTCTCCATTCTCATCTGTGACGTGAATGTACGCGGTACACAAAAGTGCGCAATTACTTTGAATGCCTGATAAGGCAACATTATTTTGAAATTCGTCATTGTCATCGCTTTCTCTCTCGCTATGATATTCGTCCGTTTCAGGAGGTGTGACCTCATCGTGCGACACCGCCGGCGCGGTGCAGAGAGCGAAGCTGCTGTGCGGCGCTGGCAAAGCAGATGACTCCGCATCATGAGAATGCAGTAGGCTATTTAGGGGCTTGTTACACAAACGACAGGGACCAATTCTACACGCGTTTGAGCTGTGCCCTTGACGTAAGCAATTAAGGCATAATTTTAATGATTTTGCCTTTTGCATTCGTACGTCAAATGAAAAGGATTTGAATTTGAGGCAGCGATAAAGCGCGTGATTATTTTTGCATAAAGGACACACGTACTGTCGTTCGGCTGGGGGCAAATGAGAGGTAGCTACTAGCACCTTTTGACGATTATGTGATATGTCACTATGTCGGCGCTTGCTGTTAGTATCCTCCATTGTTTCTAATAGATCAGCACGACCTTTGATAAACTCTAAAAATATTGCTAGCGTCGGCAATGCCGTCAAACTGCTACGGTGTTCTTCCCATTCGCGCGAAGTGACGGTGTCGAGTTTTTGTGTAATTATATATATTATAAGAATGTCCCAATGTTCGGTGGGCAATTTAAGGGTTTTTAAAGCACGTAAATTCCTGTTAACAGTGTCTATAAGATTACGTAACGCCTTAGGACTTTCCTTGACTAAATGTTCGATATTAAAAATGGCTTGCAAATGATTATTAACAAGAAGTCTTGAATTATTAAATCTTTCGCAAAGTAAGTCCCAAGCAACGTCATAATTGTCAGCGGAGAAATCAAGCGATCGTACAATTAAGGCAGCACTATCCTTTAAAGCCGCGCGTAAGTAGTGAAATTTATTTATTTTAGGTATTGATTCGTCTAAGTGTATAAGTGAGCTAAACGTGTCGTGAAATTCCAGCCAGTCTTGATATTGTCCCGAGAAGGTAGGTAGATGGATAGTAGGAAGCTTAATGTTAGGTTTTCCATGATGCACACATGAACCTGAGACTGACCTGGACTCCAGGGCGGGGCTTTCGATGCTCCCGTTTCTTGCTAGTACCTCCCGAGCGAGCGCGACTGCACCGAAGTATCTCGACTCAAAAGTTTCACGTTCCGCGTACTGCTCGTCTGGAATTTCACATAAATTTTCTATGTCAGACTGCACAGAATCATAATCGGAGTAAATCTCTTCAATTTTTGTCAAACGAATATTAAGTTCGCTGATCTGAAGTCTATTTAAGGTAGAACTGCTAAGAGGATTTAAATAAGTTAAGAATTGGGTAACTTTAGTTTTGAATGTAGCTCGCTGCTTAATTAACATTTTAAAATCAGCTTTGTCCATGATTTAACTAGAATTTGCAGCAAAAGTCTTAGCCAGTAGATCTGAGTTTGCAACAGGATCAGCACTTAAAGTTCCATCTAAGTGTTGCAATACAATAATGTCCCATCTAATATTTTTCTTATTAATTTTTTGGATTTTCTTCCAGAGAATCCCTATTGGCGTTTGGCTATTAATTGATGAAATAAACTTTTCCCAATAATTTCTACTAGTTTCTTTTAGTATTCTTCTAGCTTTAGATCTTTTTTTCTTATAATCAATTTTTAGTTTTGAATCATGATCATTCCTAGCAAATTTACTATATAATCTTTGAGCCTTTTTTGCTTCTTTAGTAGCTATTTTACATTCTTCGTTCCACCATGGTACTGAAGTCCTTTTTTTACAATTGCCTGAAGACTTTGGTATACATTTGTCTGCTATTTCCAAAATAAATGTAGAAAAAATGCTAACTATGTAATTTATGTCAGAATCATGGTCCAAGTCAATTAATTTACTAATATTGTTTTCGATTTCTTCTCGAAATTGCGACCAATCGGCTGCCTGAAATTTCCATCTTTTTGCTATATTAGTGAAGATTGGTGTTTCTTCATTGACTAATGATTTAACCAATATTGGAAAGTGATCGCTGTTATATAGATCTTCTAAAGCATTCCATTCAAAATATGAAGCAATATTTTGTGAAGCTATTGTTAAATCAATATTACTTGTGCGACCTGTGCTACTATCGAAATGGGTGGGTTGATCTGTATTTAATAAGACTATGTTATCATGAGAGTCTAACCAATCTGCGACTATCCGGCCTCTAGTGTCACATCGTTCTGATCCCCAATAAAAATGATGACTATTAAAGTCGCCTAACAAAATGAAGGGGGGAGAAAGTTGATTCACTAAATCGATTAAATCATTCATTTTTAACTGACTACTGTTTGGAAGATATATACTGCATATTGTAAGTTTTAAGGGAAACTTTATTTGGACAGCGCAGGCTTCTAAATGGGAGTTTAAAGGAACTTGTTCTGGAAAAGTGTAGGGTTTTACGAAAATAGCTACTCCGCCACTGGCTCTGTTACCTTGTAACCGGTTTTTAAAGAAATGTTTAAACCCCTTTAATGAGGCACAATAATCAGAAGAGAAATTAGTCTCTTGTAGGCAAATACAGGTTGGAGCTAACTGGTTGATTAACAACTTTATATTTTCTAAACGTGTAAAATACCCATTCACGTTCCATTGCAGTATATCCATATTTATATACCCTATATTTAATAATATACTTTATATATATATATAGATATAAAATTAACCTAAACCTAGAATTAAAATTAATTAGATGTTTCTGTGTTTAAGAGCTCGTGAAGTTTTCTTGATAGTCGCGAACATCTGTTTTTCAGGCTTTTATTCATTTTTGCATGAAGACTGTTGCACATGATAATGATGTCTCTAACATTATCAGAGTATGAATGCACTACTTCCTTAACATTTTGTTTGCCACGTGTATTTTCTAGTAAACTTTTAAATTGATCAATATTTAATGGGAATTTTACTTCCTCACTCAATCTAATCAGTTCTTTTTCTACATCTTTCCAAACCTGCTCTTCACTCCTGGGATCAGTCTTCTTCATTTTTTTTCTCAGTGTCTTCTTTGCTTCTACTTCTGTCCAATTTTCATCTAGAGATACATTACTAAGGGTTTCATCAGTTTCCAGGTCATCAGAATCCATTTCCATTGGTGCTATCAATTTTGCTTGCGAGAGGGGAGGGTGAAGTGGGGTCAAACAATCTAATTTTGATGATTCTGTCGTAGTCGGTGAATGGGCCCTTTTAATGCCTTGTGAAGTTGACAAAAAGTTGTCATCGTTTCTCTCGAAGCTATCTTTTAATTCTTCTGCGACTACTTGAGTGTCTATTTCACTGCTCGGAGCAGCGTTTTGTAGACAATTTTTAGCAAGGTGTCCAATAGAATTACATGTGAAACATTTCAGGGAGTCGGTGGAAATATAGATCCAGTAATTTGTATCCTCAAAAGTTACTTGGAATGATTCAGGTAGATGTTTTTCATCCTCAGGAGTGACATATAATTGTCGTCTAAAACTCAAGACATGAGAGAAACCTGGTTCTGTTACTCCGGTTTTCATGAAGGTGATAGAAGACATTATTTTAACATTTAATTCATCAAACTTCTTTTCTAGAACGCTATGCGGAATGACGGGGCATACGTTTGGTAACACAATTCTTTTGTTTCTGGTTACTAAGGGTCTTATCTCCAGCTGTTTATCACGGATTTTAACCCGTTTTTTTGTGTCTATGAGATTATCAGCAGTTTGTTTGGAATCCATGTAAATACATATGCGAGCATTCGATATACGAGAGATGAAACGAATAGAAGTTGATGGTACGATTGATGACATCGCCACTAAATAATCTTTTATTGTAATACCCTCAACAGCGTCAAGAATTATAGCTTGATCTTTTTTGGGAAAACTTGCAGTCGAGGTAACATTTGCATAACTAACAGGTTTTTGAGAACTTGACTGTTGATGTTCAGACACTTTTGTTTGCGAAGACGGTGGGGTAATTTCAGACGGTTTTTGGGACATTGTGGGATTTTGGGACATTGGGGTTTGATTCATTTCTTAATTCAAGGAACTCCTGTTAACAGGAGCCCTTGCACTTTCACTGCACACCACTGTACGTTATTAACGTTCCACTAGCGATAACACGGTAGGTAATTATAAAACTCGCATTCACTCAGGTAATCCTGCGGCACGCGCGTACACAATGGCTACCGGTGCAAGACTGTCATGCTATTTAGTTTGACTGGGAACTGAAGTTTTATGATAATATACCTATGTGAATACTATTCAGATTTTCATGCCCCCTCGTAATTTTGTGTTATAATCATTATATTTTAATTAACAAAAATAGTTTTTTTTCTAAAAATGTCTGACAGTTGCTTTTGTCGCACACTTACCTCTGTAAGACCTGATGATGATAATGATGGTCGCCATGACAGCTAAGCTATTAGAGTTCCTCAAAAACATTAAAAACCCTTTTCGTATTGTCAATATTCACCAAAATTTATTATTTGTAAATCTATTTCAGGAAAGAACACTTCATAGTGCAGTGCGGTTTTTAAAACATTTAAACATTTCTGAAAATATGGTTCAGTACTTAGATGTCGATAAATTTCTAACGAGAGCAGATTTTAGACTTCTTAATAGATTGATTTGGCCATGGGAAGAAACTCATTTTATATTATCGGACGAGTGCTATGGTTGCCACAGTATCGTTGACTTACCTACACACTGCGGCCATTTCATTTTATCGTATCAAATAAAAATATAATTAGAGATTTATTGCGTTTTAAGCATTTTTGGTGCCAGAACTGTTTAAATTTTACCGTGTACAATCATTTTTTGCTAGACGAATGTGATTATTGTTTCTACTGACTTCCTGATAACGTTGAAAGATTTACAATTTCAAAAGTTATTACTTATCTTTGTTTTCTTATGTCTTCCCATTGTGAGTTAATTCGCGTGTATTAGAATATAAATTTCATTAAGTAACCTATTATATAGAATATATTGGTCAGCGGACTTACAATAAATAAAATCATAATATAAGTACACATCTAACATCCAAGTACAATTTAAAATAAACAAGATAGGTATAAATTAAATTAAATAATTATTTATTTCGGGCAGGACCCAATGGACCCATAGATATTTTAGTACTGTACATTATTTCTTATTCACTAATGTTAGTAGATACATACATATAATTCCTATATTTAATTTAAAGTTAATCCGGATGAGCTACTTTAACATTTTTATAATAAACCTTTGAGCCGGGTACTATGCAGTGTGGGTTGTTTTAGAGGTAGGTATTAGTTTTTTTTAAATTTAAATGTATTTTCTTTGTTTATTTAATTTTATTTTTAGTCATTATTTTCTTGTTATTTAAGTTGTATGTAAATAAATATAGTTTCTTTTAAATCCATAGTTAATAAAATTCATAAAGCAATAGAAAAATACAATAAGATCCAAAATTAAAATTAAAATGTCAGTAGATTACAATACAAAAACATAGAATTCTTAAATTTATTGATTAAAATTAAAATTTGTAATTATGGGATTATTGAAGTCAAGAATTAAATTAGGCCGGTACATGTCGAAATTTTCAATACTAAATGAATATACATATAAATAATTTGATTAAAAATTAATACAAAATAAAAAATGTCATAAAAATGTTAAAATTATTAAAATTAAAATTACAATTCGACAGGATCATAAAAACAGAAACATAAATTAATCAAATTACCTACATGTCAAAATTTACAAAACTGGAGTGCATACCTACCCATTTACGCAGCATAGGTGAGTCCCACCTCTCGGCAAACACCTTGAGAATGCTGTTCGGACTCCCCTTCAACCTCCGAGCAAGGAGGCACAGCGTTTCCTCATGATTGCATGGAATCCATCGACTCCAGCCTCCGCAAACATGCCCGACGCGCTGCACCACCGTCGAAGTCCGAGCAGCACCCTAAAGGCATTATTGTATTGCACGCGGAGAGCGCTGTACGTCCTCTGCGTATAATCGACCCATAGACTGCAGGTGTAAAAGCACTGGCAGTATGCCCTAAATAGGGTCACCTTTACTTCCATCGTGCTCCGGTATAGCATAACACATACATCCACCTCCCTCCCGCCCCGCAATACGCCATTAGTAGCGAAACATCTTTCGTGAGTGAAGGCAGGTGACTGGAGCTGCCGTCGTGCCGGCGACCGAGGTTTGGTACGAGTTGGTTTTAACTTTAATTAAACACAACAGTTTTAAAATAGATCGCAAACATATTACTTGTCACGAAAATATACTGTAGATATTGTAGGTTATATGCAAATGCATTTTGAAATATTAATCCATTAAGTATTATTAATGGGAAAATGCGTTTGTTTGTTTGTCGTTTCTTCACATCGTCGCAACGATTTTATGTTATAATTTTTGTGTTGTTAGTTTAGAGGCAGAGTGACATAGGCTAATTCTTATCGCGGACAAGCGGAAAGCTAGCATGAAATGTTTGCCGCGTACCTACCTATTATTTGCGGCGATACTGCGATACCTACATGGTCATAGTTCCTACATTTCGTAGGTAGTTAGTTAGTGTTAACCTCTGTGATCGCTAGATACTATTTCGTAACGACATGATTATGAGTTGTTATTTTTGTTGTTATTTTTATTAACATAGTCACGTGAGGCGATAGATAAGGCAATTACTTTGGTATTTTTGATACACCCTATAGTTTGTGTTTATATTTTATATTTTGCTTTTTTACAGCATCAACATGCCATATAAAATCATACAAACAAAGGAGCGCGGAAAATTGTCACTATCGATTATCCCTGACAAATGGGAACAAAATAGAATATTACATTGGCCAAAACGGAGAGTGGAGGAGTTGTTAGAACAAGAATCATCTTGTCCTGACGATTCTTGGCACACGATGAAATGCCAGGTCAAGAGGACCGGATTACTTTCTAAACAAAGTGCAGAAGCCGAGCTAGCTAATATGTTACAAGAAAGTGACACAGAAATTGAAGGAAGTACACCACTAACGCCAAAGGCAAAATCTAAAGATGTTTTTCAACAATACTTTGATGAAATTGCAAGCGCAAGTGTAACAGTAAGTACCAATATTATTATTACTGGGATCTAATATTAAGCGTCATAAATATAAGAGCCTCGGTAGAGAGTACGATTTTGTACCTTTTGGCGTCGAAACTCTGGGTTCATTGGGCCCCAGCGCGCGCAAATTGTTTGCCGAAATCGCGAAACGTCTGGTTGACATAACTCGTGACCGAAGAGCTGGCGACTTCCTCGCACAACGTATCAGTATTGCGATACAGCGAAGAAATGCCGCCAGCATCCTCGGTACAATGCCACTAAGGCCTGTTTTAGATTTAAGATAGTTTTAGTGTCATTTAAGTTACCTTAATGTAGTAGATTAGAGTTATCTAAAATATTAAGGGGAAATTGATCATTGTTAACAATTAGGTTTAACTTTTGACCCTAATCGAGCTTAAGAGCAGAGACAGGCAAAGCGAGGAGAAGTCTATTCACTCTCTCATTTAATTAGCTCTGGGTCGTATGCACTCAGAAACACACTACATTATTTAAGAATGCGGTATTTACTTCAATAAACATGAAGAAGTACTTGTCTACTTGCTTATACTTTATAAAATTAAGACACATTGAAGTCTAATAAGTATTCGTATTTTAAACGATCTGTAAGTCTATAAGTATTCGTATTTTAAATGATAAGCACCTCATAATCATAACACTTTTTCTTTTATCTTCAGGACCAAATTTCTGCGGCGCCAATCGAAGAAGAGTCAAGCAATAATACACAGGCTAATAGTGTCGTCTACGAATATGTTGCTGATATTCCTCAACCATCAGAAGATGTCGTTGCCTTGCAGGTGCAAAATGAAAATTCTCCGAACTCTGAAGCAATTTCGAGAATTTTAGCAATGACCGAAGCAATACAGCAGAACCAACAAATCATTTTAGATTATTTAAAATGCTCGGAGGACAAAATATTGCGCAAGTTATCATTTTTAAGTGCACAGGTAGACGCAATTGCAGAGCGTAATGTGATGGCTGGCGAAAAAGCAGAAAATGTTGAATTTAAGATTATATCTAACAAGGAAGATTTAAACAAATTTGAAAAACTGTTAGAAAATCCCGAGTATAAATCCAATATTAAGAATCTACTGTCTTGTGTTTGTGGAAAGGGAAAAGGACGCGGAGTCAGTAATGCTTATGCATTAGCAGATGCCATGTTTAGTAGGAGTTTAATGACTCAATGTTCTTGGGGTGGCGGTTCTAAGAAAGAGATTAGTAAAGTTTGCTTCAAATCCTTTATAAATATCATTGACGTCTTTTTTAGCATCATTCATGAATCGGATGCTAATTATACAAGGAAAGAAAACGAAACGTTCTTTAAAAATATAATGCGCCATTCGGTTAGTAGAAACAAACAGAATATTCAAAGAGCTGCGTCAAGTAGACGTAGATCGCAAAAACAGTCAAAACTGCCAACTGCAATTTTAGCACCAACCGTTAACAACATTGATTCATCAATCATTACTACAAACAACATCGTTGCATCAAACCTCCCATCTCCCACAGTAGAAAATAATGGTTCATTGACAGGAAACATAAACAGCATTGCTGCTCCAACCCAGCCAGCATCAACCACTGACAACGATGGTTCATTTACTAAAAACATTAACAGCATTGCTACTCCAACCCAGCCAGCATCAACCACGGACAACAATAGTTCTTGAACTGACCCCACTGTTGCCCTAATCCAGCCAGCATTAAAAACTAACAATAATGGTTTTTCGACAACTTCTTCATTCCAGCCAGCAGTATTACCACCAACAACAATACAAGCAGCACTGTTCAGCCAAGTCTGTCAGCAGTGCCAGCAATACCTAAATTAGCAGCTGCTATTGGTGACTAGCACACTGCGACTGATAACAGTACCTAAGGCCGTGGTCTGCAAAGAGGCGTCGTACGCTGCGTCGAGGGTCTACATACCTTGGTCTCAGGTTCACGTCCGTATGTAGCGTCCAGAAATGTAGACCCTTGACGCAGCGTACGACGCCTCTTTGCAGACCACGGCTTATACTAATATTATAGTTTGAAGTGAACAGTGTCTCAAATAGTTGTAATTAACTTCATATTACTCCTTGATTGTTTCATTTGAAATTTAGACAGATTTATTTGATTTTAGTTTAACTTGATTTACTGAACTCGGAGAGATTTTTGGTATTAATATGCGAGTGGATTTAAAGAAAATTTGTATATTTTAATTGCCAGCAACGGCTGCAAAAAGTCCTACAGATTTGTAGTTAGATTATTTTTTTACTGAAAGTTCGCTACTAATGGCGTATTGCGGGAACATTCCTAATTTTTAGTTTTAGGGTACAACAAAGTTATATTTGTACAATCATAATTCATGCTTCTATTTCTAGTACAAGTAATTACCTCTGTGATTTTAAATACCTGAAAATATAATTTAAGATATTATTACTAAGAAGTTACATGTATATCAAAGTAATTTATAGTTTTTTTTATAGGTTTTGTGATCATAAAGAACCAAAGTAATGATTCATGACTGAATAGGTAGTACAAAATTATTCTATAACTAGTTATAGAATAATTGCCCCAATGCATGCATTGCATTCTGCAATGCATTGCAATGCATTGCATTGCACCGATATAGTAGGACCTCTTCCCACCGCCGCCACCGGACATCGATACCTACTTACAATAATCGATCGAGCAACGAGATGGCCCGAAGCCGTACCACTGTGCGAAATCACCGCCGAAGACGTCGCTAAAGCCCTGTACGAAGCTTGGATTTCCCGATTCGGATGCCCTGCTACCATCACCACGGACCAAGGACGTCAATTCGAGAGTCGAGTATTTGCGTCACTCACACGCTTACTCGGCATCGAAAAAACCCGCTCAACGCCTTATCACCCAAAATCGAATGGAATCCTTGAACGTTAGCACAGATATTTAAAGAATGCACTCAAGGCCAGACTACAATCAGAGAAGTCATGGATCGACACAATACCTAGCGTACTTCTCGGAATTCGAGCCGCGCTAAGAACGGACACCGGTGTAAGCGCCGCCCTACTCACTTACGGCTGCAACGTAAGACTACCCGGTGACTTTATTACACCTACGCGCGATGACGTCACAATGGACTCCGATTTCGTCGAACAACTACGAGCAACGATACGAAATCTAACGCCGACGCCGATCACTCCGCATAGCAACAACAAACCTATCTTCGTGCATCGTGACCTTCAAACCTGCGAGCAAGTATTCGTACGAGTCGACGCCGTAAAAAAGCCGTTACAAGCACCATACGACGGACCCTACCGAGTACTGAAACGCACAGATAAAGTTTTCACCCTACAACTACCTAATCGACAGATTAATATTTCGATCGACCGCCTAAAACCTACCTACATCATCGCCGACGACACCGATAACGAACAAAGTAATAATAATATACCTACCAGTTCTACAACTACAAGTACATCGAGCCAAACTTCGCAACCAACTTCAACGCCTACACAACAAGACCCGGAAGACGACAAGAACAACCAACAACAGAAAGGAATCCTGAAACAACAAACACAACCCGACACAACAAAACCTTCAAGCTTGAAGACAACCAATCGAGGCCGCACCATTCGCCTGCCGGTACGCTTCGCTTGAGGGGGAACCATATTATTACCAGATTGACCGACTCACGCGCATATAGCACAAGAAACAGTTCGATATGACGTGTGCGTTGCCACTTAAAAGGGCAGTTTTGATTGTCCTGACAAGGACAGTTTATCAACGTGAAGTGCAGCATCATCGTCGTTGCAGCGATCTTCGTCTTCAACACAGCAGCAGCCAGACGCAGCGGATCGAGGACGGACGACACGGCGCAGCAGCGACACGTTGTTTACTCCACGGCGGACGTACGGCGAAAGGACGGAATTTTGGCGCGCGTTTATTTTATAGATGCGCGAGCGACCGCTCCCGCGCATGCGCGCGCTCGCCTCCCCCGCGCACCCGCGCTTACGTCTCGCGCCCAAGTAGCGCTGTCTCATTTTTATTGTAAATATCTCTTTCGCACCATAATTATTATTATTTGTTAATTGTATATATAAGTAGGAACATTCTGTAAATAAATTCATTCAATCAGCAGACAACCATCGGGACTTTATCTTCTCTCCAACCTACCGTGCCTACAGTTCCTACAGTTATTTTTTTTATATTGTTTCATGTGATGATTTTAATGTAAAAGAAAAGCTTTAAGATCTCTTGCACGATGTTCGCTTGTACCTGCCACACACAGACATATATTTATAGATCATAAGATATTGACAGTTGTCTCTCTCTACCTTTACTCTGTTTGCATATATGTTTTTAAAAATAAGGACCGCTTTAAAATAGGAGAGCTGTGAAGAGTACCAGTACGGACGCACCTACCATCACTACGCGCATCACTCATTTATTTTTTAAAAATAAATTGAGAGATATAGCGGCCCGGTTTAGGCCGGCGAGGAACGCAGGAAAAAATTGAAGCTTGTTATCGGTAGCCCTAGCCGATTTCCCGAACCCGGTCCCGCTAAAACGGAAGCCCCGGGCTAGGGAAGGAGCGTCACTAGCTCCGCACGCTAAGTTTATCCCCACCACCATGGGCGATAAACAAGAACGCCGGGGTAGGTCGAAAAACCGTGAAACCGACCTACCCACCACTTCGCGGGAATCATCCACCAATTCCCGAAGCAGCCGAGGTAGGTCGAAGTCACGCAGACGCGACCCACCCTCAACATCAGTGGACCAAGAAAACCATCATCATCATCTTAGACCACGCAGATTTGCCCCGGGAGAAGAGCCGAGCTTGGCGGACCTACTCCACGGCAACATGCCACTGCCCCCACAACCACCAACAACGCCGCCCCGAGCCCCCAGAATCCAAAGGGATGACCCGCGTCACCCCCCCGGAGGCCCCGCCCCCCCGCGCATAGAGGCGCCGGCAGAAAACCCGCCGCCATTATCCGGAGGAGAGATGAGTAGGGTGGATTTTTACAATCCATCCCTACCCATCATACCAACACACGGATCCCTAGCAGGCAGCGGGGACTACACCGACGCCGAAGACGCGGGAGATGCCCTCGCCTCCCGCCAAGCCTCACCAACACCCGATACAGACGCCGACGCGGACATCACAACGAGATTACCGCAACCAACACATCGGCCCTTCTCTCCAGTGTCGCCACCTAGCGGCCAGACTGCACAAACACCAATGCAGCTACTGGAGAGAGACACGATACTAATAGCTCAACTGATGTCCACCGGCCAGGCATCCGCAGACCTGCGAGCATGGCTGGCGGCATTCGTTGAGATCCAAAACCAGGAGCTGGGGCTCTCAACGGAGACCACCGTGGGAGGAGGGGCCCCCATCCTGGAGCTCGAAATGCAGCGGCACCCCTACGTACTACGCCTAGAGAAGAGGCCGCGGACCAGCCCACCCGCGCCCCAAGAAACAGCCAAAAGGCCCTGCTTGAAGCCATCACCGCCTTCAGACCCGAGGCTGCGCCGCCGCTCGCGCTCCGCCGAGCCGAGGCCCCCCCCCGCACCAGCCCCCCCGCGGCGTCCATCGCCCTGGAAGGGGCCGATATCACAAGAGATCAATCTGGCGGGAATAAAGGTTGTCCAGAGGAGGCTGGACATGGCCCCCCGCCCCCCCATGGACCCGGAAGAGCCGCCGCCAAGACCGCCACAAGAAGTCGTGCCGGACCAAGCAGCCCCCCAACCCAGACTCCAGGCCGCCGCCGCAACAACCAAGACGGCCCCCAAATTAAAACACACCAAAGAAACTATTGAAACTCCGGCCCCCCACCCCCACGAGGTGGAGCGCCCGAAAGCCCAAAGGGCATTCTCCTAAAACCCATCAGCGGCAGAATGTCCTTCCCAAAGGGCATCCACCACAATGGAACATCCGCCACACCAAAGGGCATTCTTAGGAAACCCATCAGCGGCAGAACGTCCTTCCCAAAGGGCATCCACCACAATGGAACGTCCGCCACACCAAAGGGCGGACGCCACCGCCATCCCAACTACCTACGCGGAAAAAGCAGCAGCCTCAGTAACAGCCCAAACCGCCAACAAAGCGCAAACCGCCACCGACCAACTCCAGCCACAACAACAAAAGAATCCCAAGCTGCCGGTGATCAACGCCACGGTCCTCCCAAACTGGACCAAGGTCGTGCGAGACATCGCCGGCAAGCTTGGGAAGGCGCCAAACTCCAGACCCAAGGGGAAGGGTCTGGAATTTAAACCAGAAACCGAAGAGGAATTCAAGGTGGTATATGACCACCTGTACCACCTTGAACAGGAAGGGGTCCCGCTGGAATGGGACATCTTCTCTACCGACCCAAGCACCAGGAAGATGAAGGTGGCCCTGCGCGGCCTACCTGCTGACACTCCGGTGGAGGAAATAAGGGAAGCCTACACAAGGCTCGGCTTCCCCGTCGAATATGTAAAACAGGTCAACGCCAGAGGGGGAAGGCCGGGCTGCATATACTTCGTGCAGCTCTCCGCACCCCCCAAAGACCACACGGCGATCTACCAAGTCAAGGAGCTGCTCTTCCTCCCATCAATAAAGACCGAGGCATGGAGAGGAAGAACAGGGCCCCCGCAGTGCCACAGGTGCCAGGCCTTCTATCACCATTCTGCGGGCTGTCACCGGCCCCAGAAATGTGTCAGGTGCGCCGGCGACCACCCAGCCGCCAGATGCGACCGACCGAAAACAGAACCTTGCACCTGTGCAAACTGCGCAGGGTCGCACCCGGCCAACCACAGGAGGTGCCCCACCTACCTGAAGGAGCTCCGCAAGGGGAGGACGGGCGCAAAAACGGCAACAAAAGCACAGCAGAAGCCAGGACCGGTCACCAGGGCCTCTGTCCAAGCAACCACGGTGGCAGAGTCTGCGCCAGCAACACTGATGGCGCAGGCAAACGACCCCAAACAAAGGGGTCAGCCAGCCCAGACTACCGCAGCCAAGCCAAAGAAGAAAGGGGGGAAGAAAAAGAAGTCTTCAACACAACCCACACCACCACAAGCTACCACCTCGACTTCCCACCCGAACCAGCCAACACCAGCAACAGCGGGAGGAGGACAAGACCTGGCAGCGATGATCGCTGCCCTCCTCAAGCAGGCTGCACTCCAAGGCCCTGAAGCCGTGGAAAAGGCCCTCACAGCTGCCATACCCCCTCCAGTCCATTCAATCCGAAACTGAGGGTGGTATTTTGGAACGCCCAGTCACTCAAGGGGAAGATCCCCAGACTGAGGGCGTTCCTCCAGGAGCAGAAGGTAGACATCCTGCTCCTGTCCGAAACTTTCGCAAAACAAGACATCAAAATGGCGGGGTATATGGTGTACCAGAGGAACGAGACAAACCAGGCGGGACATCCGTTCCGAGGACTAGCCGTGATGATCAGAAGATCCATCATCCACCAGCCTGTCGACTTCGAGCCCCACAACTCCCTCACGGCGCTTGGAGTAGACATCAGGGTGGCAGAAGGAGATCTCCGGCTTTACACCATATACCGCCCACCAACTGCTTCCACGGCGGATCTTCGGGCAGACATACGCCAGCTTCTCCAATCTCCCACGCCGACCATCCTGGCAGGAGATTGGAACGCAAAACACCTGGCGTGGAATGCCTCCCGAGAGGACGCAATTGGGAGAATAATCTACCAGACGGCGCTGCAGCTTAACTTTGACATCGCAGGCCCCGAAGAGCCCACGCACTTTTCCGAGTCCTATCACAACTGTGATATAATCGATTTCGCCATACACAACGGAATGGCGGCAACCATCAGGCTGGAAGTGATGCCAGACCTAGAGTCGGACCACAGACCAGTCTTGATGGTCATTGACTCCGCTGCTGACTCAGTCCCGAGAAGAGCCCCAAAAACGAAGACTGACTGGGAATCCTTCGCCAAAGCTATCAGAAACCCCTCCTCTGGCCCAGTAAACACTCCAGATGAAGTAGAGGAAGCCGCAGCTGCCATCACCAATAGTATCCGTGAAGCCCTTGCTGCATCAACTCACACCATCCCCACTGGAGAGAGGCTCAAACCCCTCCCAGTGGCGATTAGGAACTTAATACAAGAGAAGAGACGGGTGCGAAGGCGATGGCAACAGACAAGATGCCCTGCGTTGAAAACAGAACTCAACCGACTCGTGGAAGAAGTGAGAGTGCGGCTGAACCTCCATGCTGCCGACCAATGGGAGGCGCACATAGCAGACATAGCTGACAGTGTGCCATCCATCCATCGACTGTGCCGTCAACTGGGACAGACCAAGGAGGCGGTGCGTCCGCTACTGAACGCCAGAAACCAACTCACATATAAAGCAGAAGAGCGAGCAGAGCTGTTCGCAGACAGCCTGGAGCGACAGTTCTGCCCGTTCCCTTCCCAAGACCCTGCTCACACGAGGGAGGTGGAGGAGGAGCTCGAGAACTACCTACAACAGCAGCAGCCGGCAGAAACAGAAGACATGGTCTTCTGCTCGCCCAGCCAAGTTCATAAACTCACCAGCCGCAGCAACCCCAAGAAAGCCCCGGGCGCCGACTCGATCCCAAACGCGGCGCTTCGTCATTTGCCACAGCACACCATAGTGGCAATGACACGCCTGTTCAACGGGATCATGCGCTCGGGACACTTTCCATCGTCCTGGAAACTTGGCCGGGTCATCCTAATACCCAAGCCAGAGAAGGACAGAAGAAGACCGGAGAACTACAGGCCCATAACGCTCCTGAGCACCATCTCGAAGACCTTCGAGAAGCTGCTGCTATCAAGGCTCCTCCCACACATCGAGCCCAGACCCGAGCAATTCGGATTTCGGACCGAACACTCCACCACTCTACAACTCACCAGAGTACTATCGCACATGGCAGAAAAGATGGACACCAAGCAGCACGTGGTCGCAGTCTTCCTTGACATGGAAAAGGCCTTTGACAGAGTCTGGCACGAGGGCCTGCTAGTCAAACTGTCAAGGTCCCCAGCCCCAAGTCAAGTGATCCGCGTGCTGCGCTCCTTCCTGCAAGAGCGACGATTCCATGTGGCGTTAGAGAACGTAACGTCCTCTGAACGCCCGATCTACTCAGGAGTACCCCAAGGAAGCTGCCTCTCACCATCTCTATACGCATGGTTCACTGACGACATCCCGGTGGTCGGCGACGTCAAGCTCGGCCTGTTTGCGGACGACGCTGCGTTCTACGTAGCGTCCCTCTCCACCGCACGCGCCGCAATCAGAATGCAGCGCCAGCTTGACGTCCTACCTGACTGGCTGACCAAATGGAGGCTCTCAGTGAACGTGCACAAGACTCAGGCGCTCCTCACAGGAGCCAAGCAGCATCCCGCCCAACTCAAGTTCTACGGCGAGAAGATTGAGTGGAGCCACAGCATAAGATACCTAGGAGTCACAATAGACAGAGGGCTCACAATGAAGAGGGCTCACATGTAGAAGAAGTGGTCGGCAGAGCAAAGGCTGCGCGCTCAAAGCTAAGACCAATCCTCACCAGCAACCTACCGATCCGCACGAAACTGGGGATATATAAGGCCTACGTCCGGTCCAGATTGACGTATGCGTCTCCGGCATGGTATGCCAGAGTGGCCGAGACAAACAGGAGGAAACTCAGGGCCCAAGAGACGCTTACGCTCAGGACCATCGTCCGCCCTCCCCGTTGCGTGCGAAACACGACCTTGTACAAGGAGCTCAAGATACAGCCCCTGGACAACTTTATTGGAAGCCTCGCGCAAGGCATGTTTAGCCGAGCCGACCAATCAAGACACCAGATGCTGCAAGGGCTGGCGCCCCTCCACGCCCGCCCGCCGGACGCCAGATGGCACAGAGCTCAGCCGAGAGAGCTCGTGCCAGAAAAACAATAAGAATCCACTATGGAAAGCCGCTGACAGGCCACCGTGACTCCCAAGCCACGATGACCTACCCACACAAATGAAGAGCGAAGATAGGAAGAAGTGGCCGAGAAGGCCCACCCAAAGACCGTGCCATAGTTATGGCACGCGCCAGACTCAGCCACAGAGGGCAAAGCCCTGAAATGGCTCCACTCGCCGCCCAGAAAGGGCCGTGAATGATGAAATCCCAGGCAGGCGCACCATAATTATTATTATTTGTTAATTGTATATATAAGTAGGAACATTCTGTAAATAAATTCATTCAATCAGCAGACAACCATCGGGACTTTATCTTCTCTCCAACCTACCGTGCCTACAGTTCCTACAGTTATTTTTTTTATATTGTTTCATGTGATGATTTTAATGTAAAAGAAAAGCTTTAAGATCTCTTGCACGATGTTCGCTTGTACCTGCCACACACAGACATATATTTATAGATCATAAGATATTGACAGTTGTCTCTCTCTACCTTTACTCTATTTGCATATATGTTTTTAAAAATAAGGACCGCTTTAAAATAGCTCGACAGAATGTTAGGGGTAACCTTAGGAATAAAAATGACATCTTGGTAACAAAGAGTAACTTCAGATACTTTGATAAGAGTCTAAATAACACCGCAATAAGAGTTTATAATAAATTAGATGACCATATAAAAGGTTGCCGGGACTTAAGGACATTTGAAAGAAAACTGAAACAGTATTTTATTAGTAAACCTTATTACTCCATTAAGGAATATTTTGCCAGAGCTTTAGATTAGGTTACTGTTTAACATTGAAGTGCGTTTGATTTACATTATACTATTTTATCTGCTTTTTCTGACATTATTTACATTCTTTTTTATCCACTATTCAATTTAAGTGACATATTAAATGCACATGACTTTTATATCCTAATAATCTGTAAATTATAATTTGTTACTGTTCCTTATCCTTGTTTCTATTGTTTGTTTTCTAATTGTTGACATGCTTACTTATTACTTTTATCTACGAATACTAGTCTTTAACATTACCAGTAATGTAATATTGTGCTTTATATAATTCTTTATTTGCATGCATTTTAATATGTTTTACTGCAAATAAAATGATTTGATTTGATTTGAAAAAAGGACTTTGGGAATGCGTGACCGGTGCGTGTTCGGACGCTGCGCGCGATCAACGTGCGCTGGCGCGAATTGCACTCAGTCTGTGCCCATCTCTATACCAATATGTGATTACGTGCATAAGCGCACGGACCGCCTGGGAGAGGCTGCAGGGCGTATTTAAAAACAAAGGTTTATATAGGAAGATAATTTTACTGCGTGAGCAGCCCAAGGCAAGTTATACGGATCACAACAGCATGACTACCTACATAGACCATGTTATGAGGCTAGTTCAGCAGTTGGCCGACATAGGAAAAACAATTGAAGTTAGTGAGATCTCTGAATTACTGTTAAGCGGATTACCACAGGAGTTTGACTCACTCCTCTCAAACATGTCGACTGCTTGCCTAACATCTACTGTGACAAGTGACTTTGTTAGAGCAAGGCTTATGCAGGAGGAGTCTCGGAAGCTAGCGCTGTGCCATCCTGACACTGCTTTTGTCTCGAAAGGCCAGTTCTCAAAAGCAAAGAAGCGGTTCACATGTAGCTACTGTAACAAGGATGGCCATGAGAATCTAAGTGCTTAAAACGAGACAAGAAGACAAAAGAAGGTATCAACCAGTGCATGTAAGTCGCGTTCCTGGTATCCCATCAAGATATCTATATAGGCTAGGGCTCGACATCCCACATCTTCAACAACAATAACAGCTTCAGTTCCATTAAAAAGGCAAACTCCTCAGTAACTGTTGGAAATAGTAATAAAGTGAAATGTGAGGGTAGAGGGACAGGTATTGCATTGTCACCTTTCTGCGCGCCTCACATACGGAAGGTCTCAATGCGAAGCTTGCTCCTTAGTTACCGCCCGACTGTGTGTAATAATACACGTTTTTAATTAGTACTTCTGTTGTATTATTCCAAACCAAACTTCAAAGACAGATATCACATAGACTGAATTAACCCTAAAGCTGGTAACCTCCGACTACAGTTGATTATTATAAGTGATACGGTGATAATATAGTGCAAGTGAAAGTTATTTAGAAACGTTTTAATCGAGTTTGTGAGAATATTTCTTGTGACATTTTCGGGACTTAAGCTACATTGTGGGGTTGGTAACTCCCCAACGGCTGCAAATTTAAAGGATCTACAGAATGTCTCCGGATCCATCAGCACAACCCATAGCTGGAACCGCGACAACGATAGAGTTGTCGGCGATTTCGTTAGCGTCGAAGATTCCGGACTTCTGGTAGGACCAGCCACGACTATGGTTCTTGCAGGTAGAAGCCATTTTGGACCAACAAAAGGCAGGAGATCAGTCTAATTACAACATGGTGATTGCAATTTTAGGCAAACAAGCAATTCAGCAAGTAGCAGATATACAGAAGCCGCCTGCTACTAACAAATTTCAAACATTAAAGACAAGATTGCTCAGTGTATATGAGGAAACTGAAGCCAAAAGGTTGCAACAGCTCATGTCAGATATGGAACTAGGAGAACGGCCGTCGCAGTTGATGAGGAGGATGCGCGATCTTGCGCGCGACAAAATACCTGAGGAGACGATAATATATTTCTGGCAAGGACACTTACCACCGTCGGTGAGGGCCGTCGTTGCCTCGGCGGATTCAAAGAATTTGGAAAGTTTGGCAAGTATTGCCCACAAAGTTAAGGAGACGTTCAAGCCAAACGAGCTCGCAGCAATTCAAGGGGCCTCGGAACAGCTCACGCCGAAAGAGACTACATAACGGCGGAATTAGCAAAGATCAACAACCGAATTAGCGAGTTAGCCAAATCAAGTGGACGTGCTAGGAGCCGAGGGAGGAATCGCAGCAAAGGGCGTGCACGTAGTCACTCACGGAACAAGAGCCGCGCCAGGAAGAGTCCTAACAGCCCTGATTGGCTATGTTTTCATTATTTTCGTTTCAAGACGAAGGCTAACAAATGCGTGCAACCATGTAATTAGAAAGGGCAGCCACCGACGGGAAACTAGGCGCAGTGCAGACGTTTTCGGCGAAACCCTGCACCACGGTAAATAATCATCATCAGGTGCAAATGTCAAGTGTTATTCCAAAGAACTTTAAATTTCCAAAAGACTCTTTACAACCGATTAAAACTTGTAAATTATATGCCGCAAATAATAGTCAGATTGTCTGATCTGATTTTGTCTCGGGACGTTCCCTTCCTTTTTAGCCGTCTGACGTATGACGTCCTTGGGCACCCGGTGATATTAAGTTGCTTTACGGCACCGCCTGGGCATCCCTTAATGAGCCCCGACAACTCCACAGTGGCTCTACGAGAGATTGTTTGTGCGGACCTCATGTTTTTTATGCCGGATGGCATTTTGATGGTTGTGGACGTTTATCTATCAGAAAATCGTCAATATTGTACTTTCAGTGTACTCGCATCGAACTCGGGATGCTTGAGGATTTACTGTTGATTTATATACCGTCGCCTTGCGACAATTCAATGTTCTATCTGACATTTTTTAGAAACCTATGTTTTTGAGTTTATTCATATTCATATTCATTCATTTAATCCATTGTTATGTTCATTAGGTCATAAAGGTCTTACATTTTACTCTTAGTCAGTACATGATACCCTGTTAGGGCATACAATATAGGACATGTCAGGCACTTAATAACTAGATTTATAATAATTATGCCACACTAGGTTTAAACTGAGTTTAAGCAAGAGAGCAATTTGGCAAAACAAATCAATACAGATATACAAGTCATGCATTTTAAAATAGGTGGGATAGATGTCAATTTTATTTTAAGCTATACATATCAAACTAAACACTACTTTAATAAAACGCAACAAGTTAAACATACAATTCCATACAATTTAATTTTTAGCTGAGTATATTTTTATTAATTTATTTTATGTCATGTGTGCTAGAGATTGATCCTCAAAATATTCGTCTATTGTGTAATAACATTTATCTATAAGCAAGTTTTTTAATTTAGTCTTAAATGAATTATGATCTGTTTGTTGCTTAATACATTCTGGAATTTTATTCATTATTCGGACACATCGATAGAAGGGACCATTTTTAGTTTAACGAACTTCCTTCACATTACAGTTTTTTGCCATATTTAACTTTCGAAAATTCATAATAGATCATGAGAAAAATAAAGGAACACTAAGTTCTATTAGCAAAACTTACATTTACAAAGTATGAAACAAGGTTCCATCTGGAAGTTTGAATTAATAATCATAAAATATTAACAGATCTTTTTAAGTTGATAACCTAATGCAAGGAGGTTAATCACTAAAGATAAGCTGGCTAGTTTTACATAGAATAGTAATACGTAACAGTGACATTGATTGTCATTACTGGATAAAATAATTGTAGTCAAACTTTGAATTCATTACCTACGTTTTGGTAACATAAATGATGTCGGAGGAATCACCTCCAGTGTCACAGAATGTGAACTGTGGTAAGTAATACTTTTTTTTGTCAAGTCAATCACTTATGTAGGTACTACTTGGTATGCGTTGGTAGATAAAATGTTTTATTTTATTTCCAGACAACTCATTTACAGGAAGAGACCAACAAACGAAATATGTGTTTCAGAATATACTTGATGACGAAACAGGATTATTCAGAACTATTCAAGCACCGGTACAACCCGATATTGAAAATCGTAAAACAAAACGTTTTCGTGTGTTGGTTACACATGAAAAAGGAAATCAAATCCTCGTTCTTGGAAACGTAATATTCGCAAAGTGTCATCAGCATGGTAAAGAATATGTATCAAGCCGTGGCAAACATGTATCCGCTAAAACTGTCAAAACTAACAAAGATTGCATGAATAGCTACAAATTTAAGTGTTCTAAAATGATCTCACCGGCATTACGGCAAGCAATTCATGAGAATGATTATAAAATGAACCAAAATCAAAAATACGCCTTTATTTTGGATACAACTGTAAAGACTTCCATAAAACTAAAAACTAGTAATTTTGGTCGTAAAAAATTCTCGTACTATTTTTACTTCAATGCGAAAGGTAATATGTTGAAAGTATGTAAAACATTTTATTTAACAACACTTGCCGTTTCTCAAAAGACTGTATATGGTGTGCATTCAAGAAAGGATGAATTGACAAGACATGCAAAATTACTGAAGATAGAAAAGATATGGTTCGAAAACATACATATGTGTACATGTCGTACAAATGTACCTTCATGATATATATTTGTAATAGTATTAAGTGTAATAGTAATGTATGTACAATTGTACATACCGAAATGACGTGTAACAATTGTTATTAATAAATATTTCATTTCATTCGAGGGAGACCCGACCTCAGTGGGGGTCAGGTGGGAAAGATGGAAGAGAGCATTAAAGATATATCTCAGTGCAGCTGGCATTGAAGACAACGCGAAGCAGAAATCAAGTTTACTGCACATCGGAGGCACCGGGTTACAAGAAATTTTCTATAACATCCCCGAAGCTGACGTGGCACCGACGGCGGAGGTTGACGCTTTTGCCGTTGCGCTATCGAAACTAGACGACTATTTTTACCCTCAACAAAATAAATTGTTCGAGAGGCACATGTTTCGCCTCCTCAAGCAGGAGCCTGACGAAAAGTTTGATAAGTTTATGATACGTCTGAGGCAACAGGAAAGCAAGTGTCAGATCGAAGATAAGGATGGGAGAATAGTTGATCAAGTTATCGAAAAATGTTCGCTGGCAGAACTCAGGAAGAAAATATTAAAATTAGGGGATGATGTTACCCTTGAAAAGGTGATTTCTGAAGCAAATGCACTGGAAGCTGTGAACAAACAGTTTATAAATTTATAAATTGTCAACGAAATACAGACGATAGTGAACAGAGATCCTCTAAGGCCTAAGAAGTACAAACCTAAGTGTTAATTTCAAACACTCATCAAAGGACCTTGATTGCCCAGCGAGAGACAAAAAGTGTCTAAGATGCGACCTGATGGGACATTTTAGGCAGTGCTGTAAGACCATACAGCCCCTGAAACGGAAGAATAGCGAACAATATACCAGAAACCGCTTCGCTTAACGTCAAAAGCCAAATGAATCTGTTAACGAAGTAAGCGAGGTAAAGAAACCGACCCAATATATATTTTACGTAGACGATGACGTCGAATATGATTGCACTCTAGGAGGTGTAAGCACCAAAATATTAATCGATTCTGGCTGTAAACAAAACCTAATTGCTGCAGATACTTGGGAGATGTTAAAGAATAACGGAATCGAGGTTATAAGCTAGAAAGCAGACCCGGAAACTGAATTCGTGGCTTATGGAAGCGACACCCCGCTCGAAATCAAAGGCTGCTTTGAAGCAGAGATCATATCATACTGGAGAATAAGTCACAATGCTGTACATTTTATGTAATCAAAAAGGGCAACAGGAATTTTTTGGGAAGAATATCGACTATATCCATGGGAGTCCTGAAAGTTGGCTTAGATTTGGAAGTAAATGCCATTAATCCGAACAGGTTCCCCAAATTCAAAAACGTTAAGATGGAGCTGCCGATCGATCGATCCGTATCAGCAATTTCGCAACCCTACAGGTACTTATAATAGGCGGAACCCTGGGTAGGGGTTCCATGTAATATGCGGAGCCGGGGTAGGAGTTTAAGCACCAAAACACACAGAACAGCGTTACATCTTTTATTATCCGTCCCGTCCACTCAACTTCCCCTGCTTATATTACTAACCTTATATATAACTATTCTACGTGTCCTAAGAGGCAATCCCTTACCATGTGGAGAGGTGCTTAATCTATACTTAATCTGTACCACATTGTCTACGTGATCAACGTGTAGGAATGCAACGTGCTTGCCTATCACATACTAACACGTGTTCTATTATATATTATACTTATGTTGTAGTGTGGTGGTGTGATTATGAATGAATGAATGAAAATTTATTTCAGGCAAAGCCCATAAAATTATTAGTATTCCTTAACTTTAAACAAATATTATAACTTACAAAACTATTGTTATTAACTTACACAGTAGGTACATCACAAACAGCTATTTAATAACAAGCACCCCAGACGAGACCTTACCGGATGAGAACATTAAACACGTAAACATTCAATTTATATAATAGGTAAAATGTCAATGTAAAATTTAAAATGATAAATTTGCTAAGATATAAAATTATGTAAAATTTGATTAAAATTGAAAATAACGAACATTGTGAAGATAAATAATATAAATTAATTAGGGTATGTAAAAAAAAATAATCATAAAAAATAAATTCAAATTCAAATTCAAATTCAAAATAATTTATTTGTTCAACACAGGTATATACATAAGTACAGGTCTTAAAATGTTAGCGTTGTGTCACTGTGTTGTGCCGTAAAGCGTACAAATTATTTGTTTTTGCATTTAATGGACTGTAGCTACATGCAACGCACAGTTACCATTAATTACAGTCAGTTAAAAACTCATTTATGGTGTAATATGCTTTGTTTACTAAAAAATTAAATAACTTACTTTTGAAAACATTCATATTATCTATACATCTAATGTTGATCGGAACTTTATTATAAATTTTTGGAGCCATTCCAAGAACACTTTTACTAAATAAAGCTGTTTTGGAAGGTCTTGAGTTTATTTTATTTCTGAGGCGTACACTTTTGAAACTTAGGAACAGTTGCTGATTGGCTTTAACAAAAATTACAATTTCGAATATATACAGACATGGTAGGGTTAATATGCGTAACTCTATAAAATATGGCTTATATGAATCAGGTGTCTGAATTCCACATAATGATTTGATACATTTTTTCTGTGCTCTGAATGCTAGTTCTCTGTCAACTGAGTTGGCCCAAAATATGATGCCATACCTTAGCGTCGATGTTACACAGGCTTGATAGGCTGTTAAAACAACCGTTTCATTAACAATCTTTCTCAAATTATATAATACGAATGAAAATTGATGTAGTTTCTTACATATAATTTCAATTTGATTTCTCCATGTCAACTTATGATCTACGCTTATTCCTAAAAATTTTGTCACACTTGATTCCTCAATTTGATGTCCCTTATATGAGATATTTAAATTACATGCATAATTTCGTCTTTGTTTAAATGTCATAATTTTGGTTTTTTCCAAGTTAATATTCAAGTTATTGCTAGCTAACCAGTTAATTACTGTTTCTAAAGTCTGACATATTTCGTCCTCATACGTTTCTAGGTCATTACAAGTAAACATTATTGTACTATCGTCAGCGAAAAGAACCATGGGTTGTTCGACAGCTTGCGGCAAGTCGTTTATATAAATAATAAACAATAAAGGGCCTAAAACACTTCCCTGGGGCACGCCGTAATGAATTTGTCTGACTTTCGATGAGTAGGTGACTTCAGTTTTAGTTTTTAGGCAAAGTCTATTTATTTGTGTCAACTGTTTTCTATTGTCTAGGTAGGACTTAATTAAACTATGGACATTACCTCTAACTCCATATTTATATAATTTATCTAGCAGTATTTTATGATCCACAAAATCGAAGAATATATATAATATAATAAATAAAAAAATGAACACATGTCAAAGGTCATAATTTACAAACGTAGAGTGAAGGGCTATCCATCTCCATTATTATGATTATGTAGGTACTAATAAATTGCTCCACCGACAAGAGTTTAACTCTTAAATTTATGATGATGATGAATCTGTGAAGGTGGTAATTCTATGGAGTTAATTTCTTAAGGTTATATAAGAAAATGTACACATGATTTACTTGAATGATTATTAAATACTTTATGGTATCAATCACATATTGTTTCCTTGTTTAGGAGGATCCCCATACCCCTTGAAGATCAAGAGGAAGCAAAGATAAGGGAGTTAATCGAAAGGGCCCTCCAAATGGGTGTCACCTATAGTTCCAATCTTAAAAGATGATGGAGAAGTGCGTCTTTGTGTGGATATGCGGCGGGCTAATGAAGCTATAATTCGACAAAATCATCCATTACCAACGATGGATAAGTTATTACCTAAAGTCAAGGATGCAAAGTTGGACATAAAAGACGCATTTTACCAAATCGAGATCGAACCTAATTCGCGAGATATCACGACTTCATCACAAATAATAAGGGCCTGTATAGGTATAAAAGGCTGATGTACGGCGTATCTTGTGCTCCGGAAATCTTCCAGAAAACATTAGAACGTTTATTACTTGGATGCGAAGGGGTAATCAACTATATTGATGATATCCTAGTTTTCGGAAGAGATCTGGAGGAACACGATACCCGTATTAAAAAAGTCATGGCCGTGCTGAAAGCAAACAACGTTTTGCTGAGGGATGATAAGTGTCAGTTTAAGATGACAGAAGTGGAGTTCTTAGGTCACGAGTTGACGCAGCAAGGGGTAAAGCCTCTAAAAAAATATATCACACCCATAAATGACTTTAGGGCACCCACAACTGTAAGCAAACTGCAAAGTTTTCTAGGCTTAGTAAATTATGTGAGTAAGTGGGTCCCTAACTGTGCAACCCTGACAGAGCCTATGAGGAAGTTGTTGCGTAATAAATCATGCACTGGGACTGACATTACAGAACACTGGGGTGCTGAGCATCGAGAATCATTTGAAACATTAATATTGGCCTTAACGAATATCCTGACATTAGGCTATTATGATGTGGTGGATCGAGCAGTTGTCTGGGCAGATGCAAGCCCTGTGGGACTAGGGGCTGTTCTTATCCAAATAAATGAAAAGTGTCCCAGAGTCATTGCGTATGGTCACAAAACATTAACCGATTGTCAGCGTCGGTATTGCCAGACAGAGAAAGAAGGCCTAGCTCTTGTCTGGGCAGTTGAACACTTTCATACATTCTTATTCGGCAAACACTTTGAACTGATCACTGACCACAAGCCTTTAGAAATCATATTTGGGCCAAAGTATAAACTATGTGCTAGAATAGAGAGGTGGATCTTGCACCTTCAGTCTTATAAATATACAGTGGTTTACAAGCCGGGCAATGACAATATTGCCAACTCGTTATCTCGATTGAGCAAATTTCAGCTAGCTGTGCCAGCCCCGGTGACTGACTATGTCCACCAAGTTTTCGGCGCAGGATGAGGAAATCATTCAAGTCAAGGAGGGTGTCTTCAACAATATCTAGCATGAGAAGGTTAAGTCCTATAAAGTTTTCTAATCGGAAGTATGTTTTTATGAAGACATCATACTGAGGGCGAACAAAAGCGTCGTACCCGAGAAGTTGCGACTTCGACAGAATAGCATAGTAGATAGTAGTAGTTTTTGTTGCATAGTAGATATGAAAGGAAGACTACGAACAACGGTATGGTGGCCAGGGTGCGATAAAGACGCCGAACGCATGGTAAAATCATGCAAAAGCTGTACAATGGTATCTGGGCCAAGTGCGCCGCACCCGATGAGACGTAGACCACTGCCAAACGGAAAAGTTGAGCGGCAAAACAGAGACATTCTAAAACGTATAAAGATTAGTCAACTAGAAAAAAAGGATTGGAAAAGAGGTTTGTTGGAGTATTTGGCCATGTACAATAGTACACCCAATTTAACGACTGGAACAACTCCCTCAGAGCTTTTCTACAGTCGAAAGTTCAGAGACAAGATACCTTTCCTCAATGATATGCACGGAACAAGAGAGCTTGATATGGAAATGAGGGACAAACACCAAGGAAATAAAGAAAAAGGGAAGGAATATGCCTATAGAAAGAGGAAGGCTAAACCCTGTGACCTGGAACCGGGGCACAAAGGGTACGTTAAGAATATGCAAGACAATAAGGTGAGCCCTAATTATGATGAAACCCCTCACACAGTACGAAAAGCAGTAGGGGGTGATGTTGAAGTAGCCAATGTAAGAAGGCATGAGACTGGATATCAATCAATACGTAGGTGGCGCGAGGAACGTCAGTCGTGAAGTGACCGCCGGGCGGAGCACAAGGTTGTCTGTGTGTTGATGAGCCATCCATAGGATATTAGTGGCTATCGAAGAGTTGTAGTGATCCAAAAGTCAGTACATTACACCTTTAAAATAAGAAAGATACATAAGTATATATGTAAAATGCAAAATTGTTTTTATTTGTTATTAAAAACTTGTCTGAGTATCACATAGAACCCTGTTTTCGCAAGGCGACGATATGTATATAATGTGTTTTTGTTATACATATATATATATATATTTGACTTAATAAACTGTTTTTTTCGTGTGTGTATGTGACTTTAATTGTGAAATTGTGACGTGCCGTTCCTGCTGATGCGTAATGGTAAGTTTTGAATTGTATGTTTCTATGATTTAAAACTGTAGGGTTTTGTTCTGTTTTTGTGGACGGTGTTTTCTTTTCCAGAAACCAAGAATTTGACATTTTGACCTTGATCCTTTATTACCGTATATGGACCCGCATATACTGGGTCTAACTTATTCCGATCTTCCTTGAAGATTCTAAAATGACGGAAAGAAATCGGTTCTAGTGTGTAACTTACCATAGAAATAGTTCTACGGCTACGACGTACCGGATTCGGATCGGACGTAGTGCGAATCCGCCCTTAATATATAGTAATACCCATTAGAGCGTGTTTCCGTCGCCAGGAACCTGAGTCTTGTTATGGATGACCAGTTGCGTTTCGAGGAGCACGTCTCGGAGCTAGTGCGCAATTGTTTTTATAGACTTAAGGTTTTATATCGTTTTCGCGAATTTATTAGTGTTGACTTGCGAATAAATCTCTGTGACGCGCTAATTCTGTCTAAGTTAGGATATGCCGGTATTGTCTTTGGTGGTTGCCTGCTGGCCCGCACATCTTTGTTAATACAACGCATACAAAATGCTTGTGCACGATATTGTTTTAATGTCCCTCCGCGCTCCCACATCACACCGTTTCTTAACAAAAATAAATTGCTCAATATGGTTGCCAGGCGTACCTTGCATTTATCTTCGCTGATTTTTGGTGTTATTAATACTAAACAGCCACCATATTTGTATAATAAATTAAAGTTATCTTCACGCCAAGTCCGGGGCGCTCAGCGACTCCTTGGCCCAAAGCACAGTACGGCTGCTTTTCGTGGCAGTTTTCGATACGCTGCCACGAAGTGTTGGAATGATTTGCCACCACCAATTAGAAACTGTAAGTCGGTAGCGTCTTTCAAAGTTAAACTTAAAAAATATCTTATCGACCTTCAAATTTTAAAAACATGATCAGCGTACTGTGCTTCTTAGTAAATAGTGTTGTTATTTTAAGATACTTAGTTTGTATTAAATTTTCAAGCATGGGCTCTTGTATACTTTGTAATTTAAATTATTCTATAGGTAATCAGTGAATTAACTAGCGGTCTTTTCCTCAACATGTTAACTTTAAGTTTATGTGATATATCCTTCTGTATTCCTTTTTGTCCCATGGGTGTCCTGAAAACCAGCGCCAAAGCTAAGTATCTCGTATCCTAGCTATCGGCATATGCTGAGTGGCATCCATTTTGGTTCTCTCTGATATTTTGTACAAGATGTAAATAGATTAAGGTTTTTTCTGTGAATCAAATAAATAATTTCTATTTCTATTTAGAATCCTTGGGAAGAGGTCCAACTAAATCCGTTGCCGTGGTAGTGATACATAACATAACGGTTGTTTTATATTTTGATGCAATTTTTGCCTTTTACATTTATCGCAATTTTGTATGAACTTAATAATCAAATTGTACATACCTGGCCAATAATAGTAACGTTTCATCTTATTGGTCATTCTTTGAATGCCTGCATGGCCAATTGGCCACTATAGTGGGTAATAAATGAAAATCATTTAATATTACGTGTCTTTCTGTACTTTTCAGACATGGCATGATATATTATATTCCAAAGTTAAGGCAAAACAGGCGGAAACAACAGAAGCTAGCGTCAGGCAGGAGGTGGCCCACCAACAGCACCTCTAACAGATTTTGAGTCATCTGTGTCTACCCTAATTAACCCTAGGGTGGTGTCTGGCCATCAGGAGTCTGAGGAGTCAAGAGTGGAATTTGATTGTAAGTTAGTTAACACCCACTAATATTGAATTATGTAATATTTTTTTATTAATTAATCCCTTATATGACCATTTTTTGTTTATTCTAGTTTCCCAACTTTCACAACAACACAATGAATCAAATGAAGACGAAACATTAGTTGTGGTTGAAATTCGTAACACCAATACAACCACAACTTCATCAAACTGAGGTACACCGACAGGTACGAACAAAATTAAACATGAAAACACTGCTCAAACAAAAAATTTTATGAAGATAAAATATCTATAATGAAGGAGAAGAACGACATCCTAAAAGAAATTAATAATAATTCAATAAATTTGTGTAATTCAATCAACGGAGTACCTCGCTAGTTTAACTTCCCATCTCTTTTTCTGTTTTCCTGGTTTTCGGGTTTTAGTAGATGATTGTTAAGATGTAGATTAATATAATTCAAGATTCAAGATATATATTGATAAAAATATTATTTACATGTCATATGGGATACAATATTCTTTGGTATTACAGTAATGTCAATATAATTATTCTATTTACTACCTACATTAGAGTAACGCTTACTCTTGGATACGAATGTCAAAATCCCATTGTAATTTGACGTTACTATCTGAGAGTAAGCGTTATTCTCGGAATAAAAAGTTGATAAAACGCAGCCTAAGAGAGAGTGGTATTCTTAAGTATATTCATCGAAAAGTAGAATGGCTGAATTAAGATAACCACTGTATTTCGCTTAACTGGCTGTTTCTGACTGGCTTGTCTACCTCTTTCATTTAGAATGATAGAGAGTATCTAATATATACTGTATTTACCTCAATCTTTCTAAATGAAAGAGGCAAGTTGCGAAATTTGCCAACACTGCTGCCTGCAATTTATGCTACTTGTTCTGAGATTTAATGCATAAATTATATTAATAGGAATGTTGTTACATTTTAAGTTGATTATTATTTAATTGATGTTGTTAATGTATGATGCATTTTTGCATGCTATTGACAGTATTATGAAAAATTGTTATTAATGTAATAACCAAAGCTTTAAGATGATGTTCTATTAATAGTTGCACAACTTTCACAACAACACAATGAATCAACTGAAGATGAAACATTAGTTGTGGTTGAAATTCGTAAGTGTAACTGCTTCTTTATTTATTATAATAAATAATTTGCAATATTTATACAGATTTTTAACTAATAGACATTTTGATATTCTAGTTGAAGATCAAGAAATTCCACCAATACAACCACAACTACATCAAACTCAGGTACCCCGACAGGTACAAACAAAAGTAAACATGAAAACACTGCTCAAACAAAAAATTGAAATAAAAAAGAAATATTATGAAGATAAAATATCTATAATGAAGAAGAAGAAGGACATTCTAAAAGAAATTAATAAACATTTAATAAATTTGTGTAGTTCAATCAACGGAGTACCTCGCTAGTTTAACTTCCCATTTCTTTTTCTGTTTTCCTGGTTTTCGGGTTTTAGTAGATGATTATTAAGATTTAGATTATTAAGAGACAGTGGTAAGCTGTACAAAAGCTTATGGTTGCTCTACAATAAACCAGTGTTCAAGTAAGTAGTGCAAGCGTTTTCTTTCCACGGGTGCCTCTCTAACCATAGGTCATAATAGGTTATGGGCCCAGGCACGTGCTTGCACTACGTAAAGCTACGTAAGTAAGAAAAGAGAGCGCTAACTGCGCTGACTACACACGACTGACTACAGTTTTAAAAGTCGTCACAAAATCGTCGTCATATTGCCACGTGGTTTGGTTCGCACTTCACTGGGTAAGGAAGAAGCGTGTTTTAATCATGGCCGACGAAACTCAACAACTGAATGCTGCGAGTACTACATCCTACTCCAGCCAACCCATAGAAAAGCTGCGCGGCGTCGAAAATTATCAAACATGGAAGTATCAAATCAGAATGTTCCTAACTCTCGACGGCGTATGGGAGACAGTGGAAAGCACGGGTGAAGAGCCCGCACGTGTTAATCGAGCTTTGGCTCGCATCAGCCTTACAGTGACGATACCCTGCCTGCAGCACATACGGAACGCAAAAACAGCTAAGGAAGCGTGGACTACTCTCAAGACAATGTTCGAGAACAAAGGTCTGTACAAGCGCGTGCTACTTTTGCGGCAGCTGCATCGAATAGAATACAGGCAGTTTAACTGTATGTCACGCTACCTCGAGTTAGTGATGTCTTTAGTACATCACCTTGCTGATATAGACAAAACAATTGAAGATAAGGAATTGGTAGAACTTCTTCTCAGCGGCTTACCTGAAGAATATGATGTTCTGGTTTTGAAGCATGTCTGGAAAGAATTTTGCAATCATAAGCGAACGTGGAATCCCAAATGGACTACGGGAAGCGGAAGCCTCATTCCAGCAAAAGGGCTTTGTAGTAAAATTAGGCATGAATATTGTAACCTAGCAAACAATACCATGTACCGAAGCCGAATACTTACCCTTAAGATGTATCGAAATAACTGTGTTTTATTGAGAATTTCCTGTGTGAAATTAATGATAACTATTATAATCCAGTTATTTTTAATGATAAACAAAGCGCTCTAAAGCTCTTTTTGGTTAAACAATATTCACATAAACACACTAAGCACTTTGATATCAGATATAATTTACATGCACCCGCCATAAATTCCGGAATCCGGCACTTGTTCTCCCTCAAGATTTTCATTATATCTTGAAGGGTCTTCTCCCCTGATATATCTCCTCTTCGGTGAGGTACATAGGTACATATGTGCCTGTAATCCCAAGGGACTGACACAGCACCTACTTCGATTCACAGATGTTTTCAACGGTAAAGCTCACGCCCGCGAATTCATCTAGACAGCTATCGCCACGTCCATCTTCCCTTCCAGCAGCAGCTTCTGTTGCAGCAAGGCGAGAAGCTCGCTTTAGATGGGTTGGCTCTGTCAGGAGACACTCATCGCGTCGGTTCGCTAGCGGCGGCCGCGCCGCGCATATTTCGCAATTAATAATTTAACGAATGCACGCATGCACTCATCGGGTTAAAACTACTGCGAAGCCTAAAGCCGCATTCACATTTATCTGTCGTGTCGTGTCGTGATGCGTCAGAACGGTATCGGTTCCATACATTTGATATGGTTGCGTTCACATTTATCTGATGCCTTGTGTCATGACGGCTTGTGTTGTGTCGCGTCAGCAGCGATCCCGGTCCGCGTCAGGACGGGTGAGGTGCGGGGGGCGGTGAAGCGACGCGACACGGCTCACCGCATCAGACTAGTGTGCACGCGGCCAGTGTTGTGTCGTGACGCGTCACAGCTGCGAAAAATGGACGAAGAGCTGCTCATTGAATGCGTTCGACAATACCCAGTGGTATACAATCCAAAATGTAAAGAATATAAGGATCAAGCTATTAGAGCATCTGTTTGGGAAGAGATAGGAGAAAAAATGAAACAACCACGTAAGTAAAGTGATTTTATTTAATTATAACGAGTTCTTCCTTGTCGAATAGCTTGAATTTGCCATGGTACTTGTCCCTCTAAACTCACAAAATAGTTTTTATATGCTTCGCGAACTTGAATAACTTCTTGTGTTGGATTTCTGTGTAAAGGGCCAAATTCTACAAAGGCACTGTTGCAAGCCTCAATTTCATCTGTCAATATTTCTTCAGTTCCATGTGTATTTTGGGTTAAAAAGTTATGGAGGCAGCAAGTAGCAAGTACAATCCTGTCTGCCATGTACGGTTGTACTTGTAAAGGCCCTTGAAACACTCGAAATCTAGCTCGTAATATACCGAATGTATTTTCAACTGTGCGGCGAGCACGTGATAAACGATAATTAAAAATTTTGTTTGCGTCATTGTTAACCAATTTTACTTTACTGTACGGTTTTAACAAATAGGTTTTTAATGGAAATGCCGCATCTGCCACAATAGTGTAAGGCAAAGGTTCAGTATTTTGGCTTAACGGTTTATTTGGTGAAACATTTAACTGACAGCTTTCAAACATTTTCCCCATTAATGATTCTTGGTAAATACCACCATCACTATTTTTCCCATATGCCCCTACATCTACCATAATAAATCTGTAATGGGCGTCAACGAGTGCTAGCAACACAATAGAATGCTCATTTTTGTAGTTAAAATAAGTTGAGCCGGCATTTATTGGGCATATTAAAGTAACGTGCTTTCCGTCCAGTGCACCAAGACAATTTGGGAAATGCCATATCTTTTCAAATCCCATTGCAATCTCTCTCCATGTTTGTTCTGTAGGTTGTGGCATTACAATAGCTGCCAAATTCTTCCATATTGCACAACATACTTCTTCGACTATAGTTTTTACTGTAGAAAACCCCATGCGATAACTGAACCCCATTGACCGATAGGAGTTTCCAGTTGCCAAAAATCTGTAAAAAAATAAAACATGTTTTTTTTGTTTCAGCGGATAAATGTAAAGATGATTTGACTAAATTACGAAATGCATATGTGAATGCCATGAAACGCCGTAAAAACAAAAAAAGCGGTCAAGCCGCTAAATCTGTTGTGCCGTGGAAGTATGAAGAGCAGATGAATTTTTTACAGCCGTATATGGAATCCCGGGCTACAGTAACAAATTTAGAGTCACCGCCAAGTTCAGTCGAATCGAATATTTATTTAGAATCTGAATCCGGCGACACCAATCAATCTCAAATAGATAGCCGCTCACCAACATCACAATCTACCTCTTCACATTCTAACAGACCTGTAAGAAATACAACCAACTTACACGAATTATACGATTTGATGAAATCTTTGCATGATTTACGACTGCAAAAACAGCAAGTGAAGCTTCAGGAAAAAGACATGGATGAAACTGCCTTGTTCTTTTTGAGTATGAGCAAAGCTCTAAAAAAACTACCCAAACTCGAACAGTCTAAAATAAAATTAGATTTACACACTGCCATATCACAAGCCGAAATACGTATACTTGAAGCACAAGAGCAAATTCGCAGAACGCCTATCAATATTACTCAACAGATTATTTCTCAACCGCAACAACAAAGACTTCACCAGTCACCCATGCTGTCATTCCCGAGCACATCACAGATTTCTCAGCCGCAACAAATGTCATTCGCAAGTTTTGTACCATATACAAATACATCCTCAGCTCCAATGGAATCGGAACGATCAAATATCTCGGAATATTATGCTAATGTACAACTTTCTGAGGAAGAGAATTAAAAATCTTACCTTAAACATACACCAAGTCTTTCTTTTGTCCCAATAGGTTTGCGAAATTTTGTTTGTATTTTTTTGATATAATTTTCAATTAAACAATGTATGTACTCAAACTGTGACTTAGACATTCTAAAATACTGATGAAATTTTTCAGCATCACTCTCAAGCTCTTCTATGAGACAATGAAACTCGCCTTTAGCCAGTCTGTTTCTGTTTACGGGATGAATCCAATACCTTCTTCTCTTTTTTTGTTTTATTAAAAGCGTTGCCAACGCCAATAATTGCAAATCTTCTTCAAAATCTGAATCTGAATCGCTTGATTCTTGAAAAAACATTGCGAACGTGTGAACTCTCTGGGAGCCAAGAGGCGATTGATTAAAAATTTCGTCAGAACGCGTCACAACACAACACATAAATGTGAGCAGTAAGCATCACGACAGACAGCGTCACAACAGAACGCGTCAGATAAATGTGAATGCGGCTTTAACCGTCATACCTTTATTTTTATAAATCTATTAAGGTGGGTACTGACCAACGTTACGAGGTGTAATGTAACATGTTACATAGCGAGCATTCGTGTAGTCAGTACGTCGTGTTACGGGGAAACCAGCGAGCGACGAGCCGCTCGTTGCTCGCCTCGAGTGCTCCACCCGCCTGTCGGTTTTTTGACGAATCCTTTGACTGTTACGCGGTTCAGTCAGTACGCCGTTGCGAGTCGTCACGAGCGCACGTGGACATCGCAAGTGATCACCCGTTGTTCCTCTCGTATTTTAAGTTTCGTGAAGCATGGAGTGGAATAAAGAAAAAACTTTGTATTTTATTGAAAAATACAAAGAAGAAACACTGTTGTGGAACCCAGCTCACCCAGAGCATTATAACAAATTAAAGAAAGAAGACGCTTGGGATAGATTGGCTTCGTTACTCGATAGCGAAAGAGAAGCCTGTAAAAAGAAAATGACAAGTTTACTGGCATCATTGAGGAGGGAAAAACAGAAAACTAAACAATCAACTGGTACTGGAAAAGGTATGTAAGTTTAACGCGGGTTATAGTAGGGGGGGGGGCAAGGCAGCTAGTGTGGGGAAAACAATATAAACTCGGTATTAATCTGTATAGTGCTTCTTTTTATTTAAAATAATTCAATATTAATTACAAATTAAATTTCAGGTGCAGATGAAGTTTACCACAGCACTTGGTTCGCTTACAAATCCATGTTATTTCTACTGGATAGAAATACACCTCGTGACACAACAGATACTGTAAGTCCATTTTAAGCATAATTTTCTTGCCAACTTACAGACCCTTGCTGAATACAGTATTCAGCAACTTCATTACGAATATTGTGAGCAGATCTTGTAGCCCTTCGCGGTCTTATTTGCAAGGGTAACATACTAGTCATATCATTGTTACCTTCTCTCCAGTTTCCTAATCTGACCTGGCCGTTTAATTCTTCGTCAAAACTACCTGCAGGGGTATATACATGAGCATTATTACCTTTTCTTAAAAAATTGTGGAGAGATGTTATTGCTGTTACTACAGATGTCGCGGTTTTCGGTTCTAACAACATTGGTTTCCGCAAAACTCTAAACACTGCTGACAATATGCCGAACACATTTTCCACTACTCTACGAGCTCTGCAAAGTCGGTAGTTATATATTCTTTCTTTAGAACCACGTTGATGATATCCTGCATATACTTTCATCATATTTTCGGAAAGAGCAAAAGCTTCATCGCCAACGAAGTAAAATGGAATTTCTTCTGTTCTTGCTGGCAACGCAGTGGGCTGAGGGAGGTTTAGTGCATTATTTTTTAGTTTTTCATTTAAAACACAGTTGTTGAAAACTCCTCCATCAGATATTCTTCCTTGACACCCAATATTTACATACAAAAAATTATATTTCGCGTCAACAACTGCCAGTAATACGATGCTGAAGAAACCCTTGTAATTATAAAATTCACTGCCACTGTTGATCGGTGATTGCAGTAAAATATGTTTACCGTCGATTGCACCTAAACAATGTGGAAAATTCCACAAAGTATCATAGTCATTTGCTACAACCAGCCATTGCTCCGGTGTTTCTGGCATCTGAAATAATAATTAATAATAATTAATTTTCAGCTACGTGGACATGAAGGTGCTTCAGAACAACTGCCTGATGATTGCCATCCGTCCGCCAAAGAAAGCGACAATGATTGCCCTCCGCCTGCCAAAAAAAGCGACAATGATTGCCCTCTGCCTCCAAAAAGGAAGAAATCAGTAGCCCCAAGCCCAGAAGAGATAATGGTATCTACTTTAAATATATTAAAAAAGAGAACCGAGCAAACGGAGGCAACTTCGCACAGACCTGACGAATGTGAAGCCTATGGTATGTTTTTGGCAAATAAATTACGATCTTATTCAAAGACAACACAAATACATGTGCAGCATTACATATCAAATATATTGTTTAGTGCTGATCGCGGACAGTTTGACTATGTTGGAAATACAATGAACAGCTACAGTTATTCAGGCTACTCTACACGACCACAAACTTCAAGAGCCTCATCGATGCCACAGACCGAAACGTCCCATCAAAATGACTATGAGCCACAGCAAAGCCCTGAAACTCCTCATCACAATGATGCCTCATCGATGCCACAGACCGAAACGTCCCATCAAAGTGACTATGGGTCACCTATGAGCGAACAATTTATGTCAGAATTTGGTGATTTAATTTAATTTGATATGTAATGACTACATTTTCTTAATTAATACATACCTTTACATATTCTTTTAATGCTCCAATAAGGGCTTCGCTGACCTCTTTCACTATAAATCCTATTCGTTGTTTTGATATCTTGAAAAGATATTGCATACTAGTATAGGAATCTCCTGTAGCATAAAAACGAAGCGTTAGTGCTAACCGTTCCGTGACACTGATAGCTTTTCTATAATTTGTATCGTTTTTATGTACTTTTGGTCCAATTAAATTCAATAGTTCTTCAAAATCAATCGGAGACATGCGTACAAAGTTTTTATACTGTCCAGTAATCATTTGGTTTTTTAATATTGCTATCAATGACAAACCACCACATACGCCTCTATTTTTAAATAAGTTTGATGTCCAGTAACGTTTTTTCTTTTTCTTCATTTGGATGAAACAATAACTAAGTAGAATCAAAGATCCCAATACGTCTTCGCTGTCGGCCATCTTGGAGTGAACTGGCGGCGAAAGCGGAGCACAGAGTTTTGACGAGCATGTTACGTCGATTCGTCGTTACTGCGTAACATGCTCGATGCGTAACACGCTCGATGCGAATGTTACATTACACCTCGTAACGTTGGTCAGTACCCACCTTTACAATGTGTAAAGGTGGCGACTGACTTGTAACATTTCGGTGTAATGTAACGTGTTACAACCCGAGCATTACAACAGTCAGTGCAGCGAGCCGAGCCGCTCGACGCGAGCACCGCGTGCTCCACTCGGCTGTCGGTTTTTACGCGAATCCCTTTGAGTGTTACATTACAAGTCAGTACAGGTTCGCAAGTCGCCGCGAGTGCACTTCTTCCGTGATTGTGCTTTTGGAACAGGATTTTAATAAATATGGAATGGGATAAAGAGAAAGTTCTATTATTTATTGACAAATACAGAGATAAAGAAATACTGTGGGACCCCACGCACGGAGATCACTTCAATAAGTTTAAAAAAAACGATGCGTGGGTAGAATTATCCGAGGATATGAATATAACGGTTGAAGAGGCCAAGAAAAAAATTACCAGTTTACTTGCCTCACTAAGAAGAGAGAAGGCTAAAATAAAGAACAGCACTGGAACGGGCAAAGGTAAGTTTAAAATGTTTTTTTACGCGTCACTGGGCCTGGGCCCCGATTTTTGAGCAAGTGAGTGATTCGATATCACGTTTTTTCCATACAAAAAAACGTGATATCGAGTCACTCACTTGCTCAAAAATCACCCTCCAGGGCGGTAAGTGAGATTTGCCGCGGGGTAGCGGCAAATCTCACTTACCGCAAAGGACAAGACTTAAATTCGAACCACGGGCGGTAGGTAATAAACAGGGAGCGTACCTTTCGTGCCGATGATAGCAAATTGACGTCACGTTGCATATAAATATGTAGGATAATTCCAGTTAGTCTTATTGTAGTCATCAATCATTAATCATCAATCGTTTATTCATATGTGTTACATACATCGTATCATGATGAATGATTGATAATTTCAGAAAAAATTGTATCATCCTATATGCAACCTGACGTCAATTTGATGTCATCGGCATGAAAGGTACGCTCCCTGGTAATAAAAAAAGGCCTCAAATCGCTTGTTTATAGTATTTATTTTTAAAGTGTCCTAATGATATTATTTATTTTTCAGGTGCCGACGAAATCTATACTAGTACATGGTAACATGGTTTGCATTTAAACCATTACTATTTGTGTTGGACCGAAATAAACCACGAAATACAAATGATACGGTAAGTTTTTCTAAGTATATCTTTCTTGCCAGTTCAAAGCTCCCTCCCGTGAACAGTATTCTGCAATTTCGTGGCGTATTTGTTTCGCCGTTGTACTTGTTCTACGCGGTCGCCTCTCCAAAGCGAAAAGGCTTGTAAGTTCGCTGTCGTTTCTCCAATTTCCTGGTCTAACAACTCCTTCTATTTCATGATCAAATGTCCCTGAAGGTGTGTAAATGTCACTGGATTAATCACTTTTTCTGAGATAGTTATGAAGATGCGTTATTGCCATTACTACTGAAGAGGCGTGGTTTGGTTCTAATAACATAGGCTTTCTTAACACTCGAAAAACTGCTGAAACTATACCAAATACGTTTTCCACTACTCTTCTCGCTCTGCTAAGTCTGTAATTAAATGTTCTCTCTAGACCCTTTTGCATGGAATCCCGAGTAAACTTTCATTACATTTTCTGAAAGGGCAAAAGCTTCGTCACTAATGAAATAGTATGGGATGTCTAGAGTTCGCAAAGGTAATGGGTTGGGTTCAGGAATATTTAACGATTTATTTTTTATTCTTTGACAAAGTTCAGAGTTGTTAAATACACCGCCGTCCGATATTCTTCCTTGACATCCCGCATTTACATATACAAAGTTGTATTTAGCGTCAACTACAGCAAATAATACGACGCTAAAGAAATTTTTATAATTATAAAAATCACTTCCACTATTCATCGGTGATTGTATTATTACATGTTTGCCATCCATAGAGCCCAGGCAATGGGGGAAATTCCATAATGTGTCATATTGTTGTACTAAACCTTGCCATTCCTCAGGTGTTGTTGGCATCTGCAACAAACAATAATAATATTTTTTTATGTATTTTTTAGTTAAACCCCGATGAAGAAAGCGAGCAACGTGGTGCGACCGTGGATACAGTTTTGGACAACGGGTCACATACCGAGCGACCGATTCATGTCGCTAAAAAAAAGAAAAAAGCAGTCATGGATCCCGAGGAAATAATGGCTTCTACATATGACATTTTAAAAAAGACGTCAAGCGAGAAAAGTTCGAAAAGTTTGGACGAGTGTGACAGCTACGGAGCTTTCATTGCAAACAAATTGAGATCGTACTCTAACCAGACCAGAAACTACGTACAACACCATATTTCAAATATTTTATTCAATGCTGATCGGGGACAATATGAACCCAACTATGGTTACGGTTATTCGACTCGTCAAGGCTATTTTTCTACACCTGGACCAATTCAAACTCATTCTACAAGAACAACAACTTCGCAGCAATACAATTATTCCACACCTTCACCTCAAATGTCGGATTGCAGTCAAGATAGTGCTGGATTACAACGCCCAGATACTCACACCCTCACTTCAGCCCGCAATTATTCGTCACCTTCACCTCAAATGTCGGAGTGCAGTCAAGATACTGCTGGATTACAACGTCCAGATACTCACACCCTCACTTCATCCCAACGCAATTATTCCTCACCTTCACCTCAAATACCGGAGAACAGTGAAGAAACTGCCAGGTTCTTGCGAGAATTTGGCGACTTGATTGATTAGATATATAGAATGTGTAAGTCTTGGTTTCCTATTTTCAAATTACATTTTTAAATAAAAAATAACTAAAGCACATGTTGGTTTGCTTACCTTTATACAATTCTTCAATACTTTCACTATTGCTTCACTGACTTCCTTTACTATGAAGCCTATTCTCTGTCTAGAAATTTTAAAAAGATATTGCAAGCTTGTAAAAGAATCTCCAGAAGCGTAAAAACGTAGTGTAACTGCTAGCCTATCTGTAACAGATATAGCTTTTCTCAATCTTGTATCTTGCTTGCCCACTAACGGTCCAATTAAATTAATGAGTCGGTCGAAATCGGTAGACGACATTCTAATAAAGTTTCTGTATTGTCCAGTAAACTCTTGGTTTCGAAGAATATTCATTATATTCGTATCATAGTTCCTTCTTTGGTACAAATTAGATATCCAATATCGTTTCGTTTTTTTCTTCTTGTATTTTAGATAGCAATAACTTAGTACAATAAGTGAAGCACACGCGACCTCCATATCCGACATTTTGAAACGAATGGAGCACAAACGAACAGAGCGCTCAGGGCGAGCGTTCGCCGCGTAGCTGTAATGTAACTGTAATGTAACACGATCGCCGCGAACGATACATTACACCGAAATGTTACTAGTCAATCACCACCTTAAGGTTCTTGACTAATACTTTGTTAAAATAAAAACAACAAACAAATAATTGAAACAGGTGTATAGTGTGACATATTACAAATATTATTTATTTATTTAATTCAAAAAACAGTATACAGCATTACAGTAAAAACCAAAGCACTGCATACCATGAAATATAAAACCAAAACATATTATATATAAAACACAAAAGAGACAAAAACAAACAAAATCACTTAGAACTAGGCGACGCAATAGCGTGGCTCCGTTGCGTCGTCTGAACCAGCGGCGTGGGATTCGGCAGGTTGCCCCGGAACCGCCGAAACACGACGCCCTTCGGCCAGAAGTCTGCGCGACTGCAGCTGCAGATTACAAATATGTTTAATGACACTGTTTATGTATGTGAAAAAGAAAAAAAATTATAATATTTTTCTTTTTTTGTCAACCCTGGTGGTGTGGCGTGCTATATACCATGTAGTGTTAGCTTTAAGCAGTTAGTAATAAACGAAACGTCGAACATATCGGTTGGTTTCACTTACTTGACATCCGCCTCTACCCCGACCTCAGAATGAGGCAAAGGGGAATGTGAGAAATGTTAAAGGGCAGTTTCAAGGTTGTCCGTATAACAAACAGGAAACGTGTTCTAAGAAAATCCCTTTGCAGAACGCTGAAAGTACCTAATAGTGACGAAGAAGAACAACTGACATCAATCAATTTCATTTAAGTTTCATTTAATTTATTTATAATCCATTTAATTGGCACTAACAGCTAAACCTTACGTTAATTGGCATTACATAATAATTAATAAGCACTTATTCCACATGCTCATATAAATAATTTACATTATATAAAATTAGCCAATTAATGTCAAAATAATATTAAATGTCAACGTTACTGCTATTGGAAATTGAGAAAGTTAAATACTTAATACAAATTAATAATGAAGAGTCAAATAAAAATAAATTAATAATATTACGCAGAATAAAAAAAAATGTTATCGGTACTAATTATTATTATTACAGTGATATGTTTATTATTGTTCTGTAATGGAGCTAGCAGTAACTATCGTTTCCAAGTAGCGACATGAATTGACATGATGCAGTCAAAAATTTGGTTTCCGCTGTTACAAATAAGTCAAGTTGGCTGTCGCTGTCCAAAATGTCGTTTAGAAGCGTTAGTGCTTGGTGCAGGGGAGCAGTGGTAAGCCTGCGTGTTCGGGCTTGGGGGAGAGCGAACATATCGCGGCGACGAGGACGTAGTACCTTCGCGGAGACGTGGGACCCAGATTGGCACTTGCGATAGAAGAGACAGAATCAAGAATTTATACCGGCCAAAATCACTTAAATCTACAAGTAAAAGCAGTGATGAAAAGGAAACCGACCCAGAGCTGGAAGGACCCAAAGATAAAAAAAAACTAAGAAAACGCTCAGCTCTAAATATTTCAGATGAATCGCCATCTAGTTTAGAATCACAAAATGTGGTAGAAACGCGCAGGCGAAAGAAAACTCATACCCGATGGACAAATGAAGAATTAAAGGAAGTTAAAACTTATTTTAAACACAACATCAAAAAAAAGACTAACCCTGGAAAAGCAAAATGCCTTGAAGTATTGCAGAAAGTCCCTGTGCCTGAGAAGGACCTGGATGCAGATAAATACGCAAGTCAATAATATGTATAAAAAAACACTTATGATGCAATACGTATCGGCAACTTCAAAAACGCGTCAAATTTATCGTAATACTCTCATTTTATTTTATTATTTTTGATGTGTTTCATGTTTATTATGTTTTCAGCAGTTTTGACACAACTAATTTTTTAAATATTATGCAGCGGCTGGGCGTCGGAGCGTGTGGTACTATTTTGAAGCTTTGTCGGTAACACTATTTTTTATACTGATAGTAGTACCTATTTAAATAAAAGATTAGGTAGATATAGATCTCACTCGAGGAAGGCACGACGAAGTTTTGTGTAGTAGTAATATGGTGTAGTAGTATTCCAGCACTACGTCCCCCTACCCCCACTTCCCCTCACTTCGTTAGCCACGCCCACTCTGAATCATATATATCTCTATAACCATAGGGTTCCGCGGGGTGGGGGTGGTATTGGGGATAGCCCTCATTTCCCCCTCCCCCTGTAACGAAACGAACGTCTCCATTTCATTACTGTACTGTAAATATGTCATGGATATGTCTAATTAATCGTATTTAATTAATTTTGATGATTAATATTCTCATACTTTCAGAACAAGGCCACGAATTCATCTTTAGAAGATTAAAATCATTCAAACATAGTTTTTACCATAATGTTAAATCATAATACTTAGGATCATTTATATAATTAATAAAATCTTCATTATAAACGAATGAAATATTCAAAACCGCGCGAGGATTAGGTATTATTAAACAGAAACCGGCGCCAACTTCACTCGAGTCAAGGCCGACACGAGTCTAAGCGAGGCGATCTTTAGAAGAGAAGGGAAAGGGACAGACGTCAAAGTGTTGTGCGAGGCGAGGGGGACATTGGGATCCCGTCACTGAATAGGAATGGATCGTTTGTACAGTCGTGACTGAGAAATATCTAGAATCTTTCAGAAGAAACAACTAGAATCTAGTACCTAAGGAAGTTCGAAGATGGGAACATGTGGGTTCATCGCCGTAGTGAAAAGCCTTCTTGTTCCGCAGGAGAATGCTACTGGAAAAAATCTAAATTATCAAAAGTTGGTTCTAGCTTAAAATATAGGACAGCAAAAGAGCTTTCAAATGGTAATCCATTATTACCAGCAAACACATCAGTACTAACAGAGTTTTTGGACGAAGCAAAGAAGAGGAAAGTTCAAAATTGTGAACTTTTATAGTACCAAAGTGACTTTAATTTCAGTGACACACATTCCATGTCGATGCATCATCTTATGTGCAAATGTAAACACAAGGGCATTCATAATTTTTTTAAAGAGATATATGTGTTATGTAGGTTGGCTATAAAAGAAAAGAAGTAGAATATAAAAAAGTAGTCAGTTGTCATGAAATGATGGTTCCCTAATTTTCTCCTGGTTATTTATTACTCCGGACCCTAGATTTTACAATGGCGACGAGGATGGGATTACGTGGCGGAACTTAAGAAAGCAGCCTGTTTTTGCAAATTTGCAATGAAACGCTATCGGAAAATTTGAGGGACCAGTTGATGTCATACGTCAACGATTATTTGGAGAGGAGGACGATCTGAGCTTCGCAGATGCAGTGAAGAAGGCGACGTGCTTGGAGGCGGCAATACGAGACTCGGCAGCAGTAGATGGTTCGGCGGGAGCGGTCAACATCGGGGATACTGCGGCGGGAGCTCAGCCAGTACACGCTATAAGCGCGGGATTCGGTTGCAGTACAAAGGCCGTCGGTTATGGCAGAATGACACTCAGCCGTCTACAGCAGATTGTGCACATATGTACGCCTCGACGTGCTGAACTTCTGGACGAGCAGCTGGCAAATGATTGCTAAAAAGATAATAACCATTACCCTTTTAGCACGGTATGTTGTGTCCGGGGTACAAACTCCCTACAAGAAAAACCTTGTCCCGAGCCCTGATTTCAAGAATGCGTCAGAAGCTCTCCAAAAAATTTATCAGGCGCAGGCAGTCTCTGCCTCACTACAGGGACGTCCGACAATAATAGTAGTAGTAGTAGTAGTAAAACACTTTATTGCACAAAAACAGGGGAAAAATAACAAGATAAATAACACAAATATTTGTACAAAGGCGAACTTTGTAACAATTTGGAGGTTACTTATAAAAACAATTTATTTTGATCTAACCTTTTAACTAAAACCAATTACTTTTCGTCGTAGTTCATCGTGGTGGTCTCAACATAAAACCTACTAGTTTAAATATAGACAATGGAAGTAATTAAAGATGAAACTTACGTATAACTTTAACCCCAAGTAGCCAATTTCTCGATCGGTCTTACAGCCGTTATTTCATTCGTCCACCACTAACACTAAGATAAAAGCTTACTTTCACTTTTTCCACACATAATTGCATACCTTTTAACCACTTTTTGATAGTATTGGTAGGGATATTCGTCATATTTTGATAAAGAGATATAGACAATGTTTGTTGTTGGTGAATTTGACAGATAGGAGTGTTTGACGTAAGCGACGTTTCGTTCTTGCGATGTCACGGTGGTTCAGCGCCTCCCGTTGATTTCTGAGGTCATTCGATGAAGGATTTATTTACAAATTTTGGTTTTATTTAAAATTCTGTCTTAAAGAGACTTAATTAATTATTAGGAGAATAATAGAAAGGGTTGTTGGCCAAATTTCAATTTGCCAAGTGTTCATTTTGATCGCCAGTTCACGGTGTTGCCAGTTTAGGCGCTGCGACGTCGGATGTCAAGTGAGTTTCCTGCCGGATCATTCGAGAAAGATTTTTCAATCGGGTCGAAGGCGAAGAGCTCGCCTCTTATATTTTTCTCGGTTTGTTCTGCTCATAAATATATATAGCCGAAGGGGCCGATAGTACGAGATAGGTGCCTCGACCCCAACGCCATGTGTTCCCAATAAGTCGTAATATCTCGTAAATCCCGGACGTGACTTAAGCTACGGAGTGCCATGTGGCATGCCGGCTTAACCCTATCTACTCGCCCTTAATTGGGCGGCTTTGAGTACCTAGGGTGTGGATACCCAAGGGTTTGGATACCCAAGGCTTTGAATACCGGCTTTGAATACCGGCTTCTGATAACCAAAAGAGTGATCCCCGACAACGGTGATCATCATGGGACTATTTTAGATCCCTGTTGGTGTGTTGTATTTGATTGGAACAAGTAAATTTAATTGTTAAAACTACTTAAAGATTAAACTTAAGAGAGCTTAGGTATATTAAGAACTCTCGGGGCCAATTATATTGGTAACCCTCCAGATATTTTTGTTACTGCATTATAACCTTGTTAGACAGCTAATAAATATAGTGTTATACCCTATTAGGTTTTTTATTCAACTGTGCCTCATTCGCTTGTAGGGAAGTGGGAGGAGGGCGCTCAATATTTTTCTATATAATTCTTTAACTAAACATAAATACTGCTCCCACCTCTCTCTCCAGAGTTGGCCGTTCTCCACGACCCTTTAAATTTCTTTTGTAGTCTCTAGCCGAGTTAATTACCTTTTAAGAAAGTGGGTGAAGACATTTGGGAACCGATCGCTATCCGAAATTTGAGCTTGTCATATCTGACAAATAGTAGGGGTAAATTGGCCGTTCTGACCCAAACTTGAAATAATTGTGTATTGGGCAGGCGGACCTAAATCGGTGACCTACCTCAAGTTTCTTTTGTTCCCAACCTTCTTCACCGCACCATATTACAACTTATCCCATTTAGGGATCTCTTCCAGTTAACCTTTGAGCAATTAAAGGAGAACTGGAGATGGTAGACATGTGCAAGTGTATTGTATAAATTACATTAAAAAAAATGGTTGCCTGTAAAGTCGGTATACGGGCGAAAGTTTTACGTGACAACGACTTTGAGTGGTAAAATACTGTGCTCGAGTGGAAGGGACGCGTGCCTTTCACTTTTTATGTCTGTCTCTCTCGCTCTTAGGCGGGCTAACCATGCCCGAGTGGAAGGGACGCGTGCCTCTCACTCGCTCTCATTGTGAGCGCATAACGTGAGCGTAGCGTAACGCAGTTTCTTGAAGTGTCACCCGGCAAACCAATTTATAAGACGTTGTCACGTCAAAAAAGAAGAAACCCAGTTAGTTCCTACTAACTATAGTAATATAGGTAGCCCAAAAACTATTAAATATAAATTACATACTATAATTTATGAAAAAGAATACATAAACTACATACATCAATAATAAATACATACATACATACATATACAAGTATATAAAACCGCATATATCTTACGTCTCGTCCGAAAGCCACAACTTCCTTAAATTCGCCTTCAATAATGACAGCTATTTAGCTGTTACAGCGCATTATTTGCTGACGACATCGGAGGAAACGAAGTAACTCTCCAATTTGCTTGGTTGTCACGAGTTTAACCACAGACACAAGCGAAAACTTGACAGACTTTTTGAGAAGTATTACCCGGGACTGGGGTATAAGCGACAACGTTACCGCGGTCGCTAGCGGAAACGCAGCAAAGATAACTGCAGGCATAAGAGGCGACGGTGAAAAGTTGGAGTGGAGTTTTTAAAACTCAGTTCTCAGGCGAATCACAAACTTCGCTCGATGCAAGAGCAATTGAAATTGCCAGTACTTAATCTAAAGCAAGACGTCGCCACCAGGTGGAACTTCACCTACGATATGTTGCATCGCTTCTGTATAGCGTAGTGAAGGAGGCAATAGCAATGACAATTTCAGTCAGCCGACCGGACTTTGCGATAAGCGAATACGATTGGAAGGTCAATGAATCGGCGTTTCGAATATTGAAGTTTTATTTATTTATTTGACCGTCGAAATTTGCTGCGAGAAAAATGTGCCGTTGGCAAAAGTGCTGCCAAAGTGCCGAATGCTGCTTCTGCATATCGGCATGCTGAAAAGAGACAACATGCTTCCGGAAATTAAACAAGTCATAGAGCATATACAGGAGGAGCTCTCGAAAACGTTTACGAAAGTCGACGCCAGCATCTTGAATGCATACTATATTGGACCCCAAATTCAAAAAACTCGGCTTCCAAGACTCTAGGCTCTATGAACGAGCATTAAAAGATTTAAAAATCAAAATTGGACCGTCTTCTAGAACTGAAACAGCGCCATGGCTAGCAATAGAAGAACCGCAACCAGGTCCTAGCAGAAGATCGTCTTTTTGAGCAGACTTTGACAAAGAACGGGCTCACTACACACCAGATAACCCAACAGCGGCATGTATAGTAGAGGTTGACAAGTACATGCAGGAACCTCTTATTGGCCGATCAGAAGACGCGCTAAAATGGTGGCACGCTAGAAAAAGCGTGTACGGGCGTTTTTTCTAGCGTACTTCTACTATTTAAATTGTACCTTGAAGAGGCACAATGCCGTCGCGAACTCGGTGCCCTGTGAAATAATATTTTCCAAAGCTGGGTACACATTGAACGAGCGCAGAAGCTGGTTCACAACACAGAAAGTGTCACAACTGCTGTTTATTAGCTGTAGCTCAGAATATGCCAGAAAAAAAAACGTAAAGTGTAAAGTATGTAAATTGTAAACACTGTAAATACTTTGTACTTGGAATGGTGGAATACACATCTCTGGAATCACGTAGAAATATCCAATTGGTGAAATACATACTACGAAATATAAGAGGTACGGTACCTAATCCCTCACTATACTCGTACTTGCGCTTATTCCCATGCGAGTCCCGCCTGCCTCAGCCAACCTGCTGCGTCCGCGCAACCGCGGCTTGTTCGCCGTCCCTCCGGCCAGGACACGAGCGCTCGCTTCTTCCCCCTTGCACCAGGCTTTAACATTACTCAACAATATACTGACCAATGACAGCCAGCTTGACATCTTTTTCACGTCTGAGAATCGTTTTTTGACAGCATCCAGTCGATAGTAGTCGATACTTGGAATCCATTGTAACGCCAAGTTCGATTTAAATTGTAATTTTGGTTATATTTTTAATGTAATTATTTTAAATGACATTTGAATTGTAAATGTAAAATTGTAAATGTGTCACCTGTGCTCACCTATTATGTCAATTGATTATTTCATTACCATACAAATTGTTATAAATTAGTACGTAAGGTTGAACTGTTGTGCTAATTATTACTGTAATAATAAATAAAATAAAATACCAATAAAAAAATCATAGTAAATAGCTCTTGATTACTTGAATGATTTTTATACTTATTTTATACCTACTCCCTGCCAACTCCCGTGAAACATAATATATTTTATGGCGACCCTGCAGTAGAACCGAAAAAGGAATCTTCTGAAAGAAAACGCAGTCAGAATAAAGAACCAAAACCGCAAACCGCCAAAACTACAACCATTTGCCGATTAGTAAAACCGAAAAAGGAATCTTCTGAAAGAAAACGCAGTCAGAATAAAGAACCAAAACAGCAAACCGCCAAAACTACAACCATCTGCCGATTTCTCTATCTCTACGTATGTATCTCAACATCTTCAAGAAGCGTCATGGCCAACATCAACATGACACACGAAACCGTCGAGATCACGATCACGGGACCGAAGGACGTGGTCCGGCAGTTAAGTGACAATAAACGACACGACAACGAGGCACGAGGCCACGGCTCCATCAGCAACAACGCGGAGGTTCGAGACCACGGCTCCACCAGCGTCGTGGTACACAAGGGGGCCGTTCCTCGGAGGCATCCACGAGCCCATACCTCCACTTCGTCGGCCCTACACCACGAGGCCACAGCCTGCGCCAACAGTTTGCCGCCCGTCAGGCCGGCGTGTCACAGTAGACCAGCATTCGATAAGCCCATTTTTACGGACGAAGATTTTTTAACAAGCGCTGTGACGGATAGACCAAACCCAGGCAAGAAAAACGAAGGGATTAATCTAGCGACAGAAACATCGGATCTGCCCTAATATGTATCTGCGATTTCACATGAAGCAGAACAATCACAAGTTATTCTCGAACGTAATGCTGAATCACAGCTAACTCAGAGCAACGAGACATCGTTTCAACCAACGCTATACGTAAAATCTTCAATCAATCAAGTTACTGATCTGCCAACAAGAAAAAATACACAACGTGCAAAAAACAGTTCACAGCAAGCAAGACCTTCTAACGCCTCTTGCAGTGCTTCTAAAGCATTTCTTAGACCTCAAATGCTGAGACTCCCTGACCTGAGACTGAAAGCTGGTCAATGGAAGAATATTAGAAAACACTGTAATTTAAAGTATGACAGCCCCGAAAAGGAAGAAATAGCGAAAAAGAAGATCAAAGTAACAAAAACTGTTAAAAAAGTCAACTTGTCTGAAGACTACAACAAAAGTCAGTTTGCACGAAAAACTCCTGCTGCTGATGATACTAGTGAAGAAGAAGTTTGTCAGGCAAGTGGAGAGTCAACTGGAGGTGAACAGTTTGCCAGGGAAACCGATGAAGATGAAATGTTTATCGATGATAACTTTCCATTTTAAAAAGGAACCCAAAAGTGGGCGATTATGTGATTATTTTAATCGAAACAGAGAAGAAAAATACCACTATGTGGCTAAAATCACAGAAGAGAGTGACGAAAGTGGTTATGATTATTTCGTTTCATATTTACAGCTAAAAATAAAGTGTTTTCAAGTTTGCTGAACCCTTGGAACCGGATACAGCGGTATTACAAAGAAAGATGTCAAATATACATATATAACCAAAGCCCGACATAGACGGTACCAAACACCGCACAGCGACATACCAATTTCCTGTAAATCTGTCGCTTTTATACTCTCCGTTTCAAAGTCTCCGTCTCTGCTAAGTCAGACAGTGGGTCTCGCAAAGATTTAATCTTCTCGTTTAATTGGATGAGGATCAAATAACCCTAGGTACCTATTGGCTAAGTTTGACCAATTTCACTTTCTACTTCAACTTTATATCAGCTTATGGTCGACGACCCGTGGCGGGACCGTAGAAAATATATTTTATTTTATTTCATAAAACCGTTGCCCAATTAGGCTGACCAATCACAGCGCTGCGCATGTAGCGAATGCAGCTACGTGATTGGTCACCATAGACGTGAACGAAAAAAGGTAGGTAAATTACAAGTAAATATCACTCTTTAAAATAAGTATTTTATTTGTAATTAATATTGTTTATTTTAATGGACTAATCCACTTCCTTACATATTTGTAATTCCTTTTTTTTTTTCATGAACCGTAATAAAAGTACTCGACCGGCCGAAACTTAGGCAAGCCGGCGGGAATCGAGTTCTATGGATGCCCCGCTGATACCTACTTGCTTTTTTGATCATAAACATTACAGTGTATAACTATTTGTATGTGGAATCTAGCAAATCAACTGGAGCTGGGTTGGGAGACGTGCACACGCCGTCCCTTTGGTACTATCCATACTTGACATTTCTTCATGAGAAGACTATGCTGGTATCCCAGGGAATCGATAATATACAAGGAACTCCAGATTCAGATAGCGAGGTGCGTAGTTAAATATTTAGTACATTAATCATTCTTTCTAGAAAATCAACATGGCCTTGATTGTTAAAATATTCTGTGAATATCTGTCTCACCGCATTACCTTCTGCAGTACGCTGTGTATCTGTCTCACCGCATTACCTTCTGCAGTACGCTGTGTATCTGTTCTATTGAGATTTACTGAGGTATTATTATTCCGCCAATCTCCTGGACGGAAAGTATTGTTTGTAGTATCTTCCCGATCGACACAATTCCCTGTGACGTAGTTTGCAGACTTTTTTCTTAGAAAGTTGTGCAGTAAACATGAAGCCATTACTATTATTGGTACTTTTTTAACATTAATTGTGATGGGTTTTTGAATACCCTAAAGCGTTCAGCTAATATACCGAATATACAGATGACGGCAACACAGATGGTCGTGGTAAATTCAGTTGATCAGACAACATTTAATTATGAAATGATGTGTGATTAAATACTCCGCCATCATAAATACTTCCATTTGTACTTGCATTTACGTAAATAAATTCGTAATTGGCATTAACAATGCCAAGCAAAACTATGCTAAAAGTTCCCTTGTAATTGTAATACGTTGAACCGGAGTTCGGTGGCTTTTCGATAAGAATATGTTTCCCGTCCATTGCACCTAAACAATGATTGAACTGCCATTTTTGTTCAAAGTCTTTTACTATTTGTAGCCATTCACTTTGTTTCAGGAACCTGTAACAAAAAGGGAAAGAGTTCAACCAAGTGGCAAAATGTTCTGTACAAGAAACAAGAAGAACTGATTCAGTCTGCGGCAGAATTAATCAAAGACAGCAACTCGCAGGACACCTCAGCCGATGCCTTTCGACGCTCAGTGAGCTCTCAGTTGAAAGAGTTACCAAAAGTTCAAAGATGCATAGCCGAAAAAATGATTGGAGAACTACTGTTATATGCTAAATTAGGAGAGCTTACTTTAGATTCTTCAATAAACTTAAAAAAAACACACAATCCTCCTACTACACCCACCCTTATAGAAGCCATTTTTATCCGCATCATGCATTCCCGTCCTCAACATCTCCTCAATATTTACAACAACCATCTCCGTCTCCTCAATATTCACAAACATCACAGTCACCTAAATATTCACACACATCATCGTCATCTGAACAATCGCAACCATCACAGTCTCCTCAACATTCAATAAACTTAAATAAAAACTTCATACTGGCACACAATCCTCATACCACACTCACCCATATAGAAACCATTTATATCAGGAACATTCATTTCCGTCCTCACCATCTCCTCAATATATACAACAACCATCCCCGTCTCCTCAATATTCACAACCATCACCGTCCCCTCAACAATCGACACCCTCTCTACCTCAAACACCTGCAGATTCGATTACACTTCATTCAGCAGACACACATTTGAGTCAAGTTTTATTACCAGCGGACAATGACACTCTACTTGAGCCCAAGTGGGGAAACACAACTTAATGAGCCAAACACTAGAGGAAGTGGTATTAATACGGATGTTTTTAGGGGCACAGGAAAACAACTTCAAGAGTTCTTGATATTTAAAAAATAATTAATTATGTAAGTGTGTAAACTACTGCGTACACACATACAGGGTGTCCCAGAAATCGACGTCAAGCCGTAAATGGGTGATAGACCAAGTTATAACAGTTCTCAGAAAAATACGAAAAAAAATCTATCTCATGTTTTTAAAAAATTATGGTCACTTTAAAAATTTACTAAAAAAATCAATTCCTGTAATGGTTCTTTAACTCCAATTGCTACAAATCCCATAATTTATCTAATTTTATTATTATTATGTAATCTTGAATAATGCTTGTGTAGATTTTTGCCTAAAATTTAAAGCCAACTCCTCCTACTTGGAAGAAAATTAATCTTTTTCAAAACCAAAATATTCAAATTTACTGTTTCGCCCAACTTTAACTGACTGTACTGAAAAAAAAATGTACTACGCTAGTTTGGCAAGTAACATGAAAAATTGGCGCATTTAATAAGGATTCAAAAATGGTGTAACACTTGCTAGATTACGTTTTCAATAATTGGTCAAATTTTTTTTTGTAAATAGCCTCGGTTTTTACACAAAATGTCCATACTTCCTTAAAATGACTTTAGCTTACCTAAAGCTTTGCTAAACTCCGTTTCTAGTTCGATAGAGACGGAGAGAGTCATTTTACGAAGTGTGAGCGAGACAGAGAGTGACGCCACCTTTATCAGTGACACAACCTTTATCATGAAACGGAGATACAATTTACCGATGAGTGCGAATGAGACAGCAGTAGTTATTGTTCTGTTTTGTAAGCGTCTTTCTGACGACCTGTGCTTTACTCTGGACTGTTGCTGATCCTGTGATTGTGTAGTACTACCATGGCTGTGTACACTGCATTGGAATATGCGAACATGCACCTCGTTTATGGGGAATGCAGATGCAATGCCAATGCAGCCGCTAGACTTTATCGTGAGAGGTACCCGAACAATCGTCACCCAGATCATCGAGTTTTTATTAATGTGCACCGTTCACTATCAGAGGGACGATTCCCTAACCAAGTACATGGTGAAGGAAGACATCGTAATCCGTACGAAGACGTCGTACTACAAGCAGTCCAAGAAGACCCAAGTGCTTCTGTACGTGGAATCGAAACAAGCACAGGTGTATCTAAGAGTACCGCCCACCGAATCTTAAAAAAGAACGAGTTCCACCCGTATCATGTACAGCGAGTACAATCATTACTGCCACGGGATTACGCTCCTAGAGTTGCGTTTTGCCAAAGGATGCTAGAAAGGCACAGAGAAGACCCTCGATTCTTAGAGAAGATTTTATGGACCGATGAGTCAACATTTAAAAAAGATGGCTACATGAATTTGCACAATTTACACGAGTGGCAAAATCCAAATTTGATGAGGCAAGATAAGTCACAGTATCGATTTAAAGTAAACATGTGGACCGGGATACTAAATGGCAAAATAATTGGACCTTTTGAGCTGCCAGAGATTTTGAATGGCGCAGTTTATTTGGATTTTCTTCAAAATACTTTACCAGATTTATTAGAAGACGTGCCACTGAACGTTTACAGGGAAATGTGGTTCCAGCAAGATGGCTGCCCAGCGCATTATGCCCGTTTAGTAAGAGAACATCTTGATGAAGAATACCCGCTCAGGTGGATAGGGCGCGGTGGGACAATCTTGTGGCCACCCCGTTCGCCTGATTTAAATCCCCTAGATTTTTTTTACTGGGGAGCGGTAAAAGAGAAAGTGTACTCAAAAACAATAGAGAATTTAGCCGAGCTGCGGGAAAGAATAACGGAAGCCGTTGACTTTGTAAATAGGGGAAGATTTGCCCGGAAAATAACCAGATCTTTTTTAAGAAGATGTCGTGCGTGCATTGCCGTCGAAGGAAGGCAGTTTGAACATTTATTGTAATAAAAAAAAATTAAATCTGATAATTTGTTTTTTTTTTCTAAGATGAGAAAACTGGTCCTGACTTAAAGTAAAAAGGTTGAGTCACTATCATAACCTTGCTCTTAAATTACGTGAAATTTCGATTTCTTATCTCGCTCACACTTCGTAAAATGACTCTCTCCGTCTCTATCGAACTAGAAACGGAGTTTAGCAAAGCTTTAGGTAAGCTAAAGTCATTTTAAGGAAGTATGGATATTTTGTGTAAAAACCGAGGCTATTTACAAAAAAAAATTTGACCAATTATTGAAAACGTAATCTAGCAAGTGTTACACCATTTTTGAATCCTTATTAAATGCGCCAATTTTTCATGTTACTTGCCAAACTAGCGTAGTACATTTTTTTTTCAGTACAGTCAGTTAAAGTTGGGCGAAACAGTAAATTTGAATATTTTGGTTTTGAAAAAGATTAATTTTCTTCCAAGTAGGAGGAGTTGGCTTTAAATTTTAGGCAAAAATCTACACAAGCATTATTCAAGATTACATAATAATAATAAAATTAGATAAATTATGGGATTTGTAGCAATTGGAGTTAAAGAACCATTACAGGGATTGATTTTTTTAGTAAATTTTTAAAGTGACCATAATTTTTTAAAAACATGAGATAGATTTTTTTTCGTATTTTTCTGAGAACTGTTATAACTTGGTCTATCACCCATTTACGGCTTGACGTCGATTTCTGGGACACCCTGTATTTTGATTTTAAATAAAAAATAGTATAGAATTAGTCTTATTATTTATAAATACGTACCTTCATATAATTTTTAAGCACTTTACATATTGCTTGACAGGTCTCTGGTATTATCTCAGACAACAGTTGCGATGATATACTTGTACCGAATTTGAGTTCTCTGAATTCTCTCCCTGACAAGAGATATTTTAAGGTTGCCAGCAATCTCTCTTCAGCTGTCACAGCTTTACTCAAAACTGTATCGGTTTTAGTTATATATGGTTTCACAAGTTCAAGCAATTCAGTAAATGCCTATAACCTAGATCTTTTTAAATCGCGAGTGAATAGACATCTTCTAGGCAAGCATGCTCCATCCTAGACTACATCGGCACTTACCATCAGGTGAGATTGTAGGCTTACCTATTCCTCAATATAAAAAAAAAAGAATCAGAACTCATTCGAAGATATATACGAAAATCGTCATCATCAAGGTCTCTCACAAGTCACATATGACTGTATGACTCTCGGTTTTTTAAATAGAATTTTGCCCATTCTTTTCTTTTTTTCCTCTGCTTTTCGATAGGTGTAATAGCTACGACGGTTGCCACAACTAACGCGATTTTAGTTTGTTAGGATAAAGTCGGAGGCATGTCGACGTGATCGCCGTACTGTAGCACGAAAAGCACTGGACCGTGTTTGTACGGGTGCGGTGGTGTGGCGTGTAGAGCGCACCGCACCGGTCCGTCGGTTCGACGCACCATATTCGAACGTCTGTTAAAGCTTTCACAATCGAATATTGTCCAGAGCGGACCAAGGTCACAGTGCGGAGCACACCAAATCCGGACTCCGGACGTCTGTTACCACTTTCAATGCTAAGAACTCCACCAAGGAGTTCTCGAAAACTTTGTTCGCATGCCACACGACTCCCAAGGGGAGTTCGTACTATACAATTATAGATGACTAAGGCCATGCTATCCGACTCCTCTAGCGAGTTCTTACGAAACTTATGACTTTTCAGGTGTAATGTATATATAAATAAAAATGCACTGCGATCCGCCCGCACTCCGAGGGTAGACGTCACGGTGAACGGACGTATCGCTTGTGGACGCAAATACCTATCTCGTGTTTTATTGAAACCAGCCCCCTTACGTTGACCCTGAACGTCACATTGGCGACGAGGACAAAGAACGTGAGTAAAAATATCAATATTAAACGACACAACATCACCGATAAAATGCTATCAGTTTGAATTTTTTTTTTCATTGTAATAAAAGGAAGGAAAATGTGATGACCTGTCCAAGTAGCACAAAAAAATCGGCTGGACGATCCATTTGTTGATTTTTATTAAGGTTAAACATATTAACTCCCTTATAAGGTTTTACTTTACGTAATATCATTGTATTGGTAATATGAAGACTATTGATAACAGCCGCGAGTACGACCAATATTAAGATAATAGTGCTTGAAGGCGTGGCAGTCCTTAATTGTCTTATTATAAGCATAAATGTATTTAGATACTAATTCAGTAAAGTGATATACCAAGGTTATATTGGACACTTTCATAACTAAATTGGTAAACAGAAGTACCTACGTGCAAATAAATCATTATGACGTAGGTATATGCACAAGATGTGGGGTATACTAGGAGAGTTTTGTCTTCGATATGTTTGGTTGTTTACCCGTATTTTAGTTAAGTAACTGATTTTTATACCGTGTTGATGCCATCAACATATATAACAATTGGTGAAACACTACTCGTAGGTACGAGTAGGTCCATATACGCACCGTAACTTTTAGTTAGTAGTTCACAAATGTTCAATGTTAACCTACTTCCTAAAATAAAGTGTACATAACGTAGCCTGACCTAACTTTGTCTTGACAAATGATAAGCGGAGGCTTGACAACCTGTTAACGTGTGCTACTTGGGTAGGTATGTTTCGAGTCATTTAATAGAACCATTGTCCTTATCCATCCAAGTATTACATTATTTCGTGCCTTGCTTCTATAAAGCAAAAGGTGAAGAATAAGTAAATAAACTGATAGCTGTCGGTAAGATAAGTCGTGCAAACGTGCTAGCTAATATTCACCAATACAAACAAGTGTAGTTTCATGGTGTGATGGGTCAACTTAAAATTTATAAATTGACCATCATGTTCAAAACAACTACATACATAAGTGCCTGTGAATACTAGTCAAGGTGTGTTCTTCATAAACTGAAATAATATATAACATTTACAGTTTATGCTATTAATGAGTTCCACATATACTGGTATATGCTATTGTCCTAATTGACTCGAAAGAGTAAAAACTAGTGCTACATAGGCTAGTCGTGCTATGATTTTTGATGATACACAGGTACTGTACTAGTCTGTGTAATAAAAATAATGAGTTCTTCATATACTGGTCTATGCGATTGATATAAAAATGCTGAGGAGTGAAAACTCTGTTAAAACCAAACTGTAGAACTTTTAATGTGTTTGGGGTCCAATCCTAAGATATTTGCCTACCTGTTCGTTTTGTATGCATGTTAGGAAAACAAAATTAAACAATAGTCACTTTAATATAGGGATTCGGTACTTAAAAGGTAGGTATATACATACTTACCTAACGAACATTCTCTGTAATTACCTGCAGAACGTTCCAAAATGATGTCCCGGTTACCCGCGTTAAAAACATTCGACTGCGATGGGGATCCGGCGTCATTAGGTCATAGGTAGGACAAATTGAAACGAGCCCTTAAAGTATACCTACTAGCATCGGGAACTACTAAGTCTTCGAAAACATGTGCAACACTATTTCATATAGGCGGATTGGGACTACAAGAAATACATTATAATCTTCCTGGCGCGCATGTTGACCCAGATGATTCATCTGACATCTTTATGACCGCTGTCGATTAGACGAGTATTTTTCTCCAAAACAGAGTTTTTGTACGAAAGACATACGTTTCGACTAATGAAACAAGAACCACACGAACAATTCGTAAAAAAAAAACCTAATCAGATTACGTAATCAGTGCTCTAAATGCGATTTCATAGATCTAATTATTGAGAAGTGTGCTTCCGCGGACTTACAGAAGAAAATATTGATGCTAGGGGATTCAGCTACTGTAGATAAGGTGATAGTAGAAGCTAATTTAGTTGTAACGGTAGAAAGGCAACTGAAAGAGTTTCAAGGCAAACATAACGAACAGGTCAACAGGATACGGACTAAATATAATAAACAGGGTATGGACATACAAAAACGGTGCTCTAAATGTGGCTACCAAATCAAGGCCATTTCAGGATGTATTGCCACACTAGGAATACAATACGTTTAATACGTACGTTAAATACGTTTTTCAACGATAAATCAAAGGATTTATTGGGGAAAATATTTAAGCCAAACGAGTATCAGATTAAACAATCAGATAACAAGCCAAGTCAAAATATTAATTATTTATTTCATATAAATGGCGATGAAGCTGAAATAACCTGTCAAATAGGTGGACTCAATGTTGACATGGTGAATGGCTCTGGTAGCAAAAGAAATATTATAAAAGAGCAAACATGGGAATGTCTGAAATCAAACGATCAAGTTTTCGTGGCATATGGTTCAACGGAATGTCTTGAAGTACTAGGCACATTTGATGCGTCAATCACTGTTGAGCCGGAAACGGAAGAAGCTGCCTTCTCTGTTATAAAAAATGGCACCTGTGATTGGCTAGAAAGAGTACAGCTGTCTTTCTTAATATTCTCAAATTAGGGGTTAGTGTTAACCTAGTAGATACGTCTTTTCCAAAACTCAAAGATATTTAATTAGGTTTCGCTATAGGGTTTCTGCAGTTTGCCAATTATATCGTCAGTTGTAATATGGATTAACGTTTTCGCCAAAATGACGAAATTCATAAATTGAAAGAGATGTCATATACTACAGAAAAGTGACCAAGGCCCCCAGTGCCTAGGGCTGTGATTTATTTATATATATATAGTAGTGTGACTATTTAAAAACATGAATCAAAACATTTATTTCATGCTTTACAATTGACGAAATTTAGTTAAGTGTACAGGTCGACTGAAAATGTTCTACTCTGTCGATCGCTGTCTTTCAAATTCTGATATCTTGAAAAAACAATGCCAATTATGTTAGCAAAAATCAGATCACTTTAAGACTTTTGTAACGTATCTTACATTTTTTAATAGCCGTATCTTACATTTTAACCCTAACCGGGGTCATGTGAAATTCACTCACAAATACAATAAATGATATGAAATAAGTTTTAAATTGTATTTTTAATGTATATTTCTTTAGTATGTTTTTCAAATATGTATTTAGTTAAACTTTTTTAACATGCAAGTATAGGCCTTTTTGAATATTACTGTAGCTAGGTTTCTGAATATTTAGAAGCACTGCAGTGAAATATTTATATCAAACATAAACGCAGGTATTTAATGTAACTCATGGTGCACACAAATGAGATCTGAATCTTAACAAAATCTCTAAGTGCTCGATATCGATGATTTCGATTGCAATTTAACCTTCACAAAAAACGAAATTGTGTAGTGAAAATGGAGTGGTGTAGTGAAATCACACGTAAAAGAATGAACACATGAATTAGTGTAATGTGATAGTGATATTAATAACTGTCGAAGCATTACGAGCTAACTCATCTATGACAAAATAGTGTTGCAATGAGCGGGTTCTTTGTAAAGTTGTATTATTGTATAATAACAAAATTAAACGATACTTTTATATTGAAAAATAAATAAAAAAAACCCTTACAGCGAAAAAGGAAATGCTTCGTAACTAAACGGTAGACAAAATTTGAAGGAGTTACTTTCAATTCAATATTTGCTGAAACCCTTTGGTTGATTCCAGTTTCAGCTTAATTATCTTAGAAATGACGGTTTCTATACATTTCGACGGTTTTATTTAATTATTTCTATCAGGCGTAAATATCGAAAACTAAGGCTAAGATATATAACTCAAACTCAAAAAGCATTTATTTGAAGTGGGCCAAAATTCAGCACTTTTCAACGTCAGATTGATTAAATACAAAAATAATATAAAAAAAGTAACACTTAATTCTAATAAACATGTCAAAATATAAAGACTAAAATTGAAATTGAAATAAAACAATGTCAGCAAAAATTTAAAAACAAAATAAAATAACAACATCCAGTAAAATAACAAATTAATAAGTTAGGCAATTGGATATGAAAGAAAAAGGGAAAGATGATTGTAGACAGGAAGAGGAAAGCTATTGATGAAGAAATTTTCGTGGCGAGAAAGTCTACGTCAAGGATATGATTAAAGGAAATAAATTAGCACCTAATGTTGATTCTACTTCTCATACCGTATTACGTGCAAAAGGAGATATACAGGTCAAAATAATAATGATGAAAAAGGTCTGGAATCAAGGCGAAAACATCGTTCATCTTAAGAAAGTGGAAGCAATGGCGAATTCACAATGAAGATGGGAATGAGGGTGATAATGTTGATAGTGGATACGGATTGGACACAGATAAAGAAAAGTAAAATCAAACTAAATATAATTTGCAAATTAAGCTGATTTTTATAACGAATAAAAATAAAGTAATCAAAATTAATTGAAAGAGAGAGATGTAATGTATATATAAATAAATGTGCACTGCGATCCGCCCGCACTCCGAGGGTAGACGTCACGGTGAACGGACGTATCGCTTGTGGACGCAAATACCTATCTCGTGTTTTATTGAAACCAGCCCCCTTACGTTGACCCTGAACGTCACATCAGGGTTGTCACTATACCTCGTTTTTTAGGATTAGAAAAATAGTGCGATTTTAAGGAAAACAATTTAAAAGCTGCCATATTTGCCTCATTTTCTTCACCATAACGTTAACAATGGAATATTAAATCTTATTCTCTCAAATGTTAAGCAGTTTAATTCCGCGCTGTGGCTATAATACAACTGGATATAATATTCTAATACTAATAGCCTAGTAATAATGTTTAGAGTAGGTAGGCATCTGACATACCTCCCTAATATGTATTTATGTTCTCTTTGCAAACTAAAAATGCATGGCGTTGGCAATTTTGACCTTTGTGACAGCCCTGGACTCCCTAGAGGAGTCGATGAACTCCCCAGCGGAGTTCTCAGCTTGCGGCGTTGTTTATTCGTTGAGTGCGCGATTGGACTCCACGGAGGAGTCTTATAAAGGTGTTTGTATTTATCAGTCAGCAAAAGTATATGCGCCAAATTGGCACCAAGATTCGTAGGTCCATACAAAATCATAGCAAAGAAATCACCGGTGATCTACGAACTACAGAATAGGGACGGGAGCGGTCGAATGTTAACTATACACGTCAAAGATTTAAAGCAATACACTCAATAAGGAATGACAACGGGGTAGGTACGAGGACGGAGGTGAACTTAGAAAACACCACTTAGGTACAAATATTCCATAAAAATAAAAATTAATAATACAAAGGTAAACCGGGGAAATAATACACATACACTTCATCGCACGCGAAAGTAGATAACAAAATAACTTTTTAAGAAAATACTCATTAACGTTAAGTTAGTTTTATATTTTAAGGAAAAATCATCTACGCATTTTGCATATACTACATGTTTACAAACGTTACATGTTTACACCAATTAGCCAACTCTCAGTTTTAAATGCACTTAAACTTAGCCGGCAGATGGATACATGTACTATCGCAAATCGAATCTTATAGCATAAGTAATAAAGTTAATTATAAATATCCCTACATGTTACATCTCGGCGAACTCAAGCGAAGTCGGAGACCCACCTTACTTTTTGTTTATTAAAATACCTCACCGATTCGGTAAATTTGCAACAACTATTTAAAAAAATATATATTGTCGTAGTAATTGTAACTACCTAACTCACATGTACTCACGTACCTAAACCTCATGCTGATGGATGACGGATCTTACTTTACCGTGATACAGTTTATTACTAGTACGGAAAGTAATGGACTTAGTTTATCACTAGGGGTATAAATTACAACTTACTAATAACAAATTGATTTGAATAAGTTAAACTACCCACAACAGGGAATATAAAGGAAAAAAAACCTCGCCTATATAAACAGGAGTAGAACACGGAGCGACATAACGTCTCAAACCGCACTAGCGCAGACACTTTATTTGACACGTGATCCGCCATATTCACAAAAATGGACCCATACCGAAAGCAGGCGACGAGCCCACGACTAGTGACAGGGTCACGGCCGGTAGTGCGCCAGTACCAGGGACGGCGCATACTCGACGGGAGAGGGAGCGAGATCCTCATAGACAGCAACAGGAACCTGTGGCAGGGGCAGACCGAAGGGGAGCCCACCCAGGAAGCGCCAGCACCGGCGACGCCAGAACAGCCAGCAAGAGAGCCCGCGGCGCAGGTAATAAACCCCGACGCTGAGGAGCAGAACGACCTCAACCAGGCCGCGGAATTCCTCATGGGCTGGCGCGAGCACGAGGCAGAGTACGCAGACTTCATCCGGGAAGTACTAGGTACGTCAACAACCGACTCCGACCCTGTCTCGGAACCAACCCCAGAGCACCGGAACAGAGGAAGAAGGAGGACAGGACGCCGTAGAAATGGCGGCTCAAAGAAGGGGCTAATGCCCTGATCACACGTACCGAGTAGAGTAGCGAGAGAGTGTCCTCGGCCGAGTACTCGGTTCGTGTGTACTATGTGACGAGTACTCGGCCTAGTACTCGGCCCAGCAAAACGGCGAGCGAGCCACTCGGACCTTGGTTTGTTTACTAGGCCGAGTCCCCACCCCCGCACGCCTCTCAGCCTACCCCGCGCCGGCTCGCTCGCCACTCGGCAGGTATGAACACGTTCACTCGCCAGTAGCGTCGTCCTAGCGAGCGGCCGCGCAACGCACCTCAGCATATTTGTTTTTTCAACGTGCATTTTGTTGTTTATAAATTGAATTGTACCATTATTGCGATAAAATGGCTAAGTGGAATAATGATACAACGATAAAGTTCATACAAATATACAAACAGCATCCGTGTTTATGGAACTTTCGATCCGCGGACCATAAAAATAAACAAATGCGAGATGCGGCGTTTGTGTCCATAGCTCAGGAACTGAATATAGCGGATTTTGGAGTACCTGACGTAAAAAATAAAATAAAAAATTTGAGATCCACCTACAGTCAAGAAGTTAAGAAGATCCAGGAATCAAAAAAGTCTGGATCGGGTCTAGCCAGCGTATATGTATCAAATATAAAATGGTTGAAAGAGATGGAGGAGGTGTTTATGAACGATCTGAAAAGGAAAATATTTGAAGTAAGTATACACAATATTTTACATAAAACTTTTAATGCTGCAAACACTAATAATGTAGGTATTATGAAATCATTCTGTCTTGCCATGAAACAGCACCTATGCCACTGAAGTACTCTGTGTATTTTTCACGAAGTTCTCTTGCTAGGCGTCCTGCGTAGTTTGAATTATTGTCGTAGATAGATGGCAAAGATGCTATGAGTTCTCGCCTCCAAGACCCCTGGGTAATTGTCCCTGAGTCAATGTCTTCCTGGTCAACACATTCTCTTGTTATATAATTGTTGGATCCATTACGCCGCAGCCAATTATGAAGAGCACATGATGTACGTATAATTTTGTCGGTTGTATTTACATCAGTTGGTATGTGTCTTTGAAAAATTCTAAATCGACTCGCTAAAATACCAAATGCATTTTCAACGATTCTACGTGCTCTTGATAGTCGGTAGTTAAATATTTTTTGTTTTTTTGTGAGATTTGAGCCACTGTATGGTTTCATTAAATATGTTTTTAAAGGAAAACCATCATCTCCGACCAAAAAACCTCCTTTTGGTAGCATATTATTCTGTAGATCGTTATAAATTGAGCTATTACGAAAAATTCCCGCATCACAGTTTCTTCCGTTGGCGCCAATATTTACATAGCGAAAACAGTAGTCATGGTCAACAATGGCCATCAATACTATGCTGTTAGAGCCTTTGTAGTTGAAGAATTCGCTTCCACAATTTGGCGGTGCTTCAATCAATACATGTTTGCCATCTATGGCTCCATGACACCCAGGGAAATTCCATCTAGTTCTAAAACCTGTTTCTATTTGTTGCCATTCTTCGGCGTTCTCTGGTACCTGAAACAATGTTTTTTTTTTCAGAATCTACCTAGCAAGCAATCAATTTCGCAAGAAGCTGGTTCTGATGTACCCGACAATAACCCTGATGCTCAAGTAAATAACGTTAATTCCCATGTAAATAATCCTGATTCTCAAGCTCAAGTAAATATCTCTGATGCTCAAGTAAACACAACTGTCACTGCAAGTACTCCAAATTCAACTAAAACTTCAACTACCAGCAAAACTGGAAAATTGCCGCAAGCTACAAAAAGAGCTAAATTAATAACAAATGCTATTTCCGATCTGAGGACATTATATGAAGATGTATCTGCTGAAAGCAATTCTGGAGAAGTAACAGCATTCGATATGTTTGGGAAATATGTAGCTATGCAACTTAAATCAATGTCATTTGAAAATGCTTTGATGGCTCAATCCAGGTTCCAAAATATTTTGACTGAATATGCCATTAAGGATCACAGAGAAAAAACGGCATCTCGTCCTTCGTCCAGTGTGGCTAACGATGGGCAAAATTATTCAGAAATAATGTTAGCCCATTCATCCTTATCAAATTATAGTAGCCAAGGACCAGAAACACCCGAAACACCAGAAACAGAAAGTAATGATGTAATCTACTCCAATCCATCTTCTGCACAAAGTGACTCAATAGCCTGTGAAGCAGTCTCTACTATGTCACCATACGCTGATAGTTACTATCAAAATCCGCAAAGTAATATGAGCTTAACACAACTACGACAGTCGGAATCATATAACAGTTCCGATAATGACATTATAAGAGCAGCAATGAATGCAGCTTTTGAAAACAATTAATACTTTGAATTTCATTAAATAATAATTCTGCAACTAATGTTTGTTTTTCTTTTTTTTCGTTTGCGTTTGTCGCCATACACAATGTATATGTTTAATTTGAACTATACGCTACGCTTTTTTCTAGTTACACTAGTATATAAATAATAACTTACCTTCAAATATTCACTCAAATACGTGTATATTGCATCCAATACATCTGGTATAAATGAAGATATAGCAGCTCGAGATATTCGATAGAATGCTTGCAAGTACCGATAGCTAAGCCCTGTGGCCAAATAGGTTAAAGTTACTTGTAATTTGGTCTCAGCAGGTATGGCTTCTCTCATCACTGTGTTAGCTCTTTGTATGTATGGAGTTATGTTTTCTAGCAATGTATTAAATTGTACTACAGTCATTCTCAGAAGAGACTTGAATTCATTGGGATCTTGAGTCTTCAATTCACTGAAAAGAGTGTTAGTGGCACCAAGCGCAGGTCTTCTCAAAATCCACGGTCTTGTCCATATATATTGCCGTTCGCATTCGCGCACTATCTCCGCTAATTCCTCTATTAACAGTGGTATGAGGAGCTTGATAAAGTTTCTAATTTTTTGCTTTTTATTATTATTCATGTTGACGCGCTACGTATGTCTCGAAAGTGAACTGACTCGCCACTGTCGCCAGGAAAATCAAAATGCGTGTAAACACCTACTCGCCCACCCTACTCTCTCGGCCGAGTTCCAATTTGCTGTCTCGCCACTGTACTCGGTACGTGTGATCAGGGCATAAATGAGAACGCCGCACCGAATTCGGAGGCCAAAATGAGACCCTCAGACGGCCCCGGGAGGGTAGGCAGAAAGTTAGAAGATGATTATTTTTGTTTTTTTATTGTCTTCATGTTACGGCCCAGAAGGGGCTTGCCAAAACAAGAGGCACACTTCGTTTTTTTTTTAATTTTTATTTGTTGTTTTTTTTATATAAAGTTTGTTATAGTTTAGGCGCTGCGACGTCGTATGTCAAGTCCATTTCCTGCTGGATCATTCGAGAAAGATTTTTCGAACCGGTCGAAGGCGAAGAGCTTGCCTCTTATATTTTCTCGAGTTGTTTTTGCTGTAAGTAGTGAGTGCATTGAGTGAATCATTTCTTTTTGTCAAGTATGATGTAGTAATCAACGATACGTTGTTTTTCAGCATAAATATGTAGCCGAAGGGGCCGATAGTGCGAGATAGGTGTGTCGACCCCCAACGCCATGCGTCCCCGATAATTTGTAAATATCTCGGCAAGTTTTGAGATTATATATCTATGCGCCGGTGATGATAGGATTCTTTGTTGTGTTTATCCTTTTTCATTCGTTTGTGGTGACTTTTTCAGTAATCCCGGATGTGACACAAGCTACGGAGTGCCATGTGGCATACCGGCTTAGACGTGTGCGCCGCGCCGGCGCGCCGCCGCCGCCGGCCATTTTTGCCACGCCGCCGCCGCCGACATTTGATCGGCGTGAAATCGGCGTGGCCTTGAATGACTATCTTTTAATCAGACAAAATACTTAACACTAAGCATTGTATTTGTAATGGCCTTAAGTAAGAAATAAGATTAATATATCGATGATTATCCTTCCATATATACCTACATATTATTTCATATATGTATAGGTATTAGGTTCATACATATTGATACATAATATAATATAGGTATAATAATAGGTATTCGTCAATAAACGCTATTTAATTAGTGTATGTAAAATATGTTTATATTGCTATAATAAAGTACTTAGTAGACGATTTTAACCGTTCTTGCATTGGAAGGCTTCACCCGCACAGTTTTGTATCACTGCAGCTGCACTGCACCCCATCCCCTCTTAACACTTAAAAAATACTAATTGGACCTTGGGTGTAGCACTCAGTGTGCCTACCTGCGCGGTGGATTGTGCATTTTTCTAACTTGGTGTTTATTTGACAAAGAAAAAATTAGTGAGGAGCACAGTGACGAAGGACAAACTGACAATATCTAAACATATACCTGGGCCCCGTATTATAAAATTACAAGTTACAAGTTTACATGCGTTTACTGGCAACATCTGCCCCGTTTTTTACAAATTACGTTTTATAAAAGTACTGTGTTTCAATTTTACAGGTTAATACATGTACAAGTGCCTGTAGCTCAACCATAGACAAAAATATGGGAGTTTAATAGTTTTAAGCTCATAATCGAACAAGCATTTTATAAAAATATTGTAAATTACTAGTGTAGGTTGGTACACTTGTAACAAAAACTGACATAGGCCTTGAGTCCTGTAACAGCAGCTACAAGTGCAGTTTTCTCAGTTATTTCGTATGTTACACACGTTCGCTCGTAATAATGTTAAAATGATTCATCTTCTGAGAGATTCTTCCGAGTCTGACTCAGGTGAGGAGATACCGCGGCAGCGTCGACACAGGTTGTTTGGCCCCGAATCGAATTGTACTTTAGGACATCGCTCGAGTTCAACGATCGGTTTAGGATAGGCACGCAAATGAAGAGCATTCATCTGATAGACAGGAATCTGCAAGACCAGCGCAGGTTACAAGTTTAAATGTTAAATTATTTTGGGGATTAAGAAACTGAATTTAGCAATATGTAATCATTTTTGTTTTATTAAGTGTTCTAATTTCTAAATCGTGTGTCAATGGTAGGCTCTAAATATTGACCAATAATACTAGCAGCATTAAACATCGAAAACCACTCTCAACCCCTCGATTTTTCCTTCGCTTCTGACCATTGCTCCATTAAAACCTAAACAGTATATAAACACTCAACAAAACATTTAAAAGAATTCAATGAGTATTTATGGCATAATTTATTTTTAATTAGTGATGTCTATCACACCCGTAGATGTTACTTGTAATCGAGGTTTACAATGGTTCATTACAACTGTAACTACCTGTGTGTATTTATAAAACACCTGTAGCTGCCCACAGTGCATTACAAGTGCCTGTAGCCTGTACACTTGTAACCTGTAACTTTATAAAACACGGCCCTGTATGTGATCATTGTAATCTCTTTAATCATTAATTATATAAAAATCTATATCTTATAAAAAAAAATTATAATGTAAAATCATTTATTCTCGAAATATATACTAGTGTAACTTACCTAACTACCTACCTCTACCTACCTTAAATCTAAAGTAGGTCCTTTTTTTTATTATAAAGATTTATTTATTATGCGGACTAAGCTCTAACGTCGATTACACGCAATTGTTATATTGTATTGATCTCAATTTTGCTTCTTAATTTACGTGACCTTCACGCCGATTTCACGCCGAAAACACGCCGCCGCCGCCGATCTTTTGGCAAACGCCGCCGCCGATCATTTTTTAATCGGCGCACAAGTCTATACCGGCTTAACCCTATCAACTCGCCTTAATGGTAAGTGAGTTAAGCTTTCATCCAATCGACGTATTATCAAACTTAACCTTAAAAAGTGTAGTGCTTGTTAAAGATCCAGATATCCAGGTTGCCAGAGCTCCAAGAGGATTCACTGTGTTGACAGCTGGGGAGTGGGGTGTACCCACGGAGCTAAGCTTGCCCCTTTAGCTGTCAACACAGCGAATCCTCCTTTTTTAAAGGGTCGACAACGCGCGTGTAACTCCCCTGGAGTTGCAGGCGTCCATAGGCTACGGTGACCGCTTACCATCAGGCGGGCCGTATGCTTGTTTGTCACCGTCGTAGTATAAAAATATATATATATATATATTTAATTTTCCAAAATTATTATAACCTGGACCTTTTGTTACCAGGGAGGGTTTGAATACCCAGGATTGGGGTACCCAGAGTTTGATACCCATGGTTTGATCCCCTATGTGGATGAACCAGGTAACATTTAACCTTTTGTGAGGACCGGAGAAGACTCCTGCATGTCTCCGGGTAGCTAATAAAATGTAAAGTACATAAAGTACATTCATGTGAACAGGACCGACCGGTAGGTGATTTATTTTATTTTGTATTTGGAGATGTAATCTTATGACCCTGTCGGTTCTGATAAATAAGTAAGTGATCCACCATCACCGGTGACCATCACTGGATAATGTAAGAACCCTGTTTGGGTGTTATATTTTTTTTATTGGGACAAATAAGATTGATGTTAAAATTTCAAGATTAAACTTAAGATAGTTTAAGCATGTTAAGAACTCCCGGGGCCAATTAACTTGGTAACCCTTAAGATATTTTTTTATTTAATACAACCGTGTTAAACCGCTAATAAACCTAGTGTTATCTCTTTTAGCATTTTTATTCAACTGTGCCTCATTCGTTTGTAGGGAAGTGGGAGTAGGGCGCTCGATAGTTTTCCATATAATTATTTAACTGAATATAAATACTGCTCCCATCTCTCTCTCTCCAAAGTTGGCCGTTCTCCACGACCCTTTAATTTTTTTTGTAGTCTCTAGCCGAGCGAACTAAGTGAAACAGTTGAGAACCGATAGTCATTAGAAATTTGAGTTTGTCAATCTGACAATAGTAGGGGTGAATTGGGCGTTCTGTCCCAACCTGTAGTAGTTGACTATTGGGCAGGCGGACCTGAATCGGTGTCCTACCTCAAGTTTCTTTTGTTCCCAACCTCCTTCACCGCACCATATTACAACTTGGCTCACTATACCTTCTTAATTGGCAATAAGTATCAAGTAGGTTGGTTGCAGTTACGCCTTTTAATTTAACACGATTAACAATAATCAGTTACTTGACTCATAATACCTTTTCAGTTGGCAATCATTACAAAGTAGGTTGGTTGCAGTTACCTTTTAACACGATTAACAATACTCAGTTACTTGGCTCATTATACATTTTCAGTTTACGAAGTAGGTTGTTTGCAGTTACCTTTTAACAGGATTACCAACACATAGTTACTTGGCTCATTATACCAATTTGAATTTGCTACGATAAGCAAGTTTCAGGATTGACAACATCTGAGCTAATAGAGTGAAAGTTCCCTAACGTGACTTGATTATATTTTACAAATTTACTGGAATAATATTACCTACTTACGTTAGCCAAGTTGGCTTCGTTGATTTTAGCAACGAACATTGCAGGTCCCAGCGAACCGAGTCACTCGATTGGAAACAGCAAAAACTTATTTATTTCTAGCCGTCTAATTTTCTCCGCGTGAAAATTGATTTCAAGCGGACCGATGGATTTTTTAAGCACTGTCACAGCGGGCTATACGACAAATATAGTTGGCAGCCGTAAACTGAACAAGATGTTCTTATTTCCGTGTTTATTATTCTCGGATTTATTACCAGATTGTCATAAAAAAAAGTCTTGCAATGTGGTGTCACCGGATTAACAACCCGAACCACCATCGCACAGTGTTCACAGTTAAGCGTCAAAGCTGTAACTCTTAATAACTCAATTTTGTCTGAATTTCCAGAAATCACCCGGTCTCCAGGCATCGCACGCGAGGTGAAGCACAACACCACATATCACATAAAAACAACCGACGGGCCACCGGTCGTCGCTAGACCGCGCCGCCTAGCAACTGGCAAGCTGCGGGCGGCCCAGAAGGAATTCGCAGAAATGGAGCGCATGGGGACAGCGCGCCCGTCCAAACGCCCGTGATCGTCACCTCTACACCTCGCTGCCAAAAACTCTGCTGCTGCTCTCGCTGCTGTTTTTCATTCATTCATTCATTCATTTCATTCATTCAAAAAGGATCTGTCATGGAGATCATATGGTGACTATAGGGCGCTTAACGCCCGCACGACGCCAGATCGTTACCCAGTGCGCCATATAGGTAATTTCGGCCACAACCTGGCCGGCTCCACTATATTCAGCACTATATATCTGGTCAAAGCTTACCAACAGATCCGAGTGGACCCCGCTGACGTTTGCAAGACAGCAATAACTACGCCATTTGGACTATTCGGGTTCCCCTATATGGGCTTTGGTTGCAGACCAACTTGGTTTATTTATAACTGACTGCCACCGATCAGTCAATGGCATTGATAACTTATCGGTGGCCCACCGTGGATTTGCTGTTTGTGAAATATTTCCATCAAATAACTTACATAGGTTTTCATTTGAAGCTTTTGTTGTGTCAAAGATTTGCCCAGACATGCCATCTGATCGCCTGGACACTTCGGCTTGGACTCATTTAAATGATTTGGATCTTGCTGATCCACAATATTATCTGCCAAGACCTATTGATATTTTGATCAATGTTGGTCTTATGGCCTCAGCACTTCATCCTGTTCTTGTGAAGGGAGAGCCAGGTGCACCCATGGGGATCAACACTGTTTTCGGTTGGCCGGTAATGGGTGAATGTGCTGTTGATGTTGATTCTTCAGTTTTTGTGTTGCCCGCAAAGATTGTTATTTCGTCTCGTCGCTCTCCCTAGTGGAGACTAGTAAGCAGTCTCGGGACTTAGAAAATGTCGTCACTCCTGAAACTGCTATACTAGATAATAACTTATCGTCTCGATTTCGTGACAGCTCTTTGGTGAATCCCAAGAACTGTCTTCTTGTTTCGTCGGTATCCCTTGACAACAGTATCAAGAGGTTTTGGGAATTTGAACATGTCGTGAACCCGAGCTCAGTTGCTTTATCGAAAAGGGATTTGTCGTGTGAAATCTTAATGGGTGCGAAATATTGTCGGAGTTCAAACGGCAGAATGGTCGTTCCTTTGACCTTCAATGACCGCGAGGACCGCCCCCAGTTTTCTAACTCTCGTAGTATTGCTCTTAACTTAAGCGACCTATTTACTTAGAAAAAAAGTTTCGTTGAAATCCTGATTTTAAGGAAGCGTATGTCAACTTCATGACTGACTATTTAAATAGTGGTCATATGGAGGCAGTTGAGTCCCCTTCAACGAATTATGGTCAATTTTATTATATTCCCCACCACGGAATTTTGCGCCCCGATTCGGTTCGGTGTGTTTTCGACGCTAGTGAGAAAGATGGCCACGGAAAGTTTATATGAGTATAAAAGACAAAAGTTGTACTGTGCGAAGGATTGAATTGTTAGTTTTCATTGATTTGAGCCGAAGTTTCTTATATATAAAATGGAAAGTGATGAAGATTCGGTCGCGAGTGCTAGTGTAAGCTACAATACGCCTAAAAAACGTTAAGTCCAAAAACGTTTGCAGAAATATAAAACTATGTGAGAATAGGATTTTCCATGGATCAAATGCGATCCAAACAATGATCACAATGCAAAATGCACCACATGTCGCGTTGCCTTCACAATTGCAACAGCTAGCGTAGGACAGGTGAGCACAATTATGTTTATATCACATGATTTTTCAATTAAGATAAAGTTTGACTCATCTAGCCTGTTGCCTGGTTTTTATAACTAAAGGAATGACTTCAAAGCGAATGACTTAACAATAACAACGAAACAACTCAAACAACTGCCAACATTGATTGACTAACATATAACAAAAAAAAATAACTCTATTTATTAAATTAACCAAGTTAGTCAGTTTGTCTGGTGTAATTTCAATGCAACATTTGTTCATCTGTGTTTATATTTGTAGTAGGTATGACATCTCATAATGTCGGGCATGGTGGTTTTTAGTAGGCTTGGCTATGATTACTGTCGGCTCCATGTCCTAACAAAAATCAGTTTATGGTCCCTTTCTGATGAAAGCATATAACTTGACATGAATGTAGCTGTCACTTAAGTGCTTCAATGTCGATATGGAAACACGTCGAAAATTTATTTTTATCCCCTTTTATGTGCCAAATCGTGCTTACTTTTTTATTTTTTATGAAAACGGGTTCAGCTATCCGAAAACTGTGAAAGATTATAATATGTTCCTTATTAAATTCTCTACAATATTGTCTTTGGACGTATGTTGATAGAACTTATAGTTTACAAAATATGATTATGCATGTTACTTTAAGGTTTTATTCAAAAATGCAAACTTTTTACTAAAGATAAGTACTATACGTGTACTAAATACCTAAAATAGCTGCGCGCGACCGCGTGACGCAATATTTGAGGTATCAGCAGAGCTATGGTGACAGTAGGGGCGCGGGACGGTGGAGGGCCCATTGCCTGCCGGCCCCGCCGAGTGACGAGGCGACGATCAGTCCGCCCGCTGCGTCTGAGCTTTGTGTAATATGCATTGCGTCGCCGCCAGTTTTACTCTACGTTACGCGAGTTGCGAATCCCGAGTTTTGATCATCATTATAACATTGAAGTATTTTACAAGTATGAGAGAGTGTTAACTGAAGAGGTAAGTAAATCCAGATTTCATTACTTCGTCATTAATTAAACATGAACAAAGAAATTGACATTTATTCAATACACTATTATTACTGCAAGAGAGAAGTTACCAAATGGCTGAAGACACTAACCTATGATGAGACAGAAACTTTGTTACATTAATCTTGACACACAAACTATCTCACACACACACACACACACACACACAACACACACACATGCACATACATAATTAAAGCTAGAAGTATAGTTATTTGTTAATATAGCTAATAAAGTTAAATTAGGATAAGTAGATATAAGTGATATAATGGTTAAATATGTAACCTGAAGGAAGTGCGGCGCCACCCAACACAGGCATTTTTTGCTTACCGGGTGGCTCCATCGTCTTATATTATAAGCAAAGTGTATCTTACCAAATAAATAATTTTAATGTTTTAATTTTTTAATTTAATTTTTAATTAAATTAGACCACAGCGCGCGTACTTAGGCCTAATCGGATCGCTGTTAGATTAAGACGTACTTCTCTGTTTTTACCAAGCACTACGTTTTACGGCCTGGTCACGGACATCGTCTTAGGTGGCCCCTAGACGATCAATTATATTGCGCAATATTGCATATTGTGCAATATTATTGACCGTTTAGGGTTAATATTGAAGATTTCGGAATGATTGATCGAAAGTTTGAGCGGGTTTATTTTTTATTGTACAATATTTTTCCATTGCATCGTGTAGGGTCAGTATTGTGCAATATTTTTCAGTCTGTGGTCCGTCGTCACGAAGAGCACACACGCGCGTTCAAAATGGCGGACAAAGTGAAGCCAATGCGGGTTTAATTTTTATTGTACAATATTTTTCCACTGCATCGTGTAGGGTCAGTATTGTGCAATATTTTTCAGTCTGTGGTCCGTCGTCACGAGGAGCACACACGCGCGTTCAAAATGGCGGATAAAGTGAAGCCAAAAGTTAAGGAGAGAGTTTATCAGCGAATGCATCCAATTGTACAGAGAATTGCCGTCTCTGTGGAATGTCAAGAGCAAAGAATATCATGACCGTGATAAGAAAAAATTAGATTACGAAACATTGTTGTCTAAATACAAAGAGATGTTTCCACATGCAAACGTAGATGATGTGAAGAAAAAATTCAATTCTTTAAGAACTAACTACCGGAAGGAGCTCAAGAAACACCTCCAGTCGATGAAATCCGGATCTAGTACAGATGACATTTACGAACCTACTTTATGGTATTTTAAAGAAATGGTTTTTTTACAAGATCAGGAATCCCCATCGGATTCACAGTCTAGGATGGATACTCAGTCTACTATAGGTAGTCCGGGAGAAGAGAGTGAACGTTCTTCTTTGGAAAATACATACACACAGGTAAAATCTATATTATTTAATTAGAATGAATACAAAATTGTATATTTTACGAGACCATTTTATCTTGCCAGGGAACTGCACCTTCGTTGTTACAAAATCCACTGTATTCGTCCCGTGCTTGCTTTGCTATATTCAGCGAATTTTTCTTGTTGATATTTTCCAATGTAGTCAACTGGAATACGTCTTGAGATGGTGGGTGTATTATTCCTGATTCGTTATCTTCACGAAACATAAATGATGGACTTAAATAGGAACGGGATTTTCTCAAAAAATTATGTAGATAACAACAGGTCAAAACAATTTTCCTTACCTTTATAGGATCAAAAGGAAATGCTCTTTGAAATACTCCAAAACGAGTTGCTAGTATACCAAAAACACTTTCAACCATCCTTCTAGCTCGCGATATTCGATAGTTGCATATTCTTTTCTCTTTTGTTAATCCAGTTTGGCTATATGGTTTCATTAAATTTTGAGACATTGGAAAAGCATCATCGCCAACAAAAAAGTATGGGAGTTTTCGGGACAATGCAGGTGGTGGGATATTTAAAGCATTATTTTTTAATTGTTGTCCAAATGTTGTATTCTGCAGCACACCTCCATCTGATACCCGACCATAATGAACTCGTAGTTTGCATTTACAACCGCCATCAACACAATGCTGAATGTTTTTTTGTAGTTGTAATAGTATGATCCAGAACCAGGAGGTTTCTTTATTTCCACGTGTTTGCCATCTAACGGCCTCCTAGACTAGTTGGTAGTGACCCTGCCTACGAAGCAGGAGGTCCCGGGTTCGAATCCTGGTCAGGGCATTTATTTGTGTGTTTATCACAAATAAAAAATAAATATTTGTTCCTGAGTTATGGATGTTTTCTATGTATTTAAGTATTTATATGTATATATCTATTATATATATCGTCGTCTAGTACCCACAGCACAAGCCTTATTGAGCTTACCGTGGGACTAGGTCGATTTGTGTAAGATTGTCCCACAAATATTTATTATTTATTATTATCTATAGCACCGATTACATGAGGGGCATTCCACTGGCTCTCAAAATCTTTGGCAACTTGTTTCCATTCCTCGGGTGTTTGTGGTAACTGAAAATGAAATAAAAATAAATTATTTATCTTTTTAGGAGGATACTACAACTGTTGGGGCGAATGAAGCGCAATCTACATCCTTTGCAGTTCCGAAGACTAAAGCTAAAAATTTAAAGAGAAAACTTGATGATGACCTTATGGAATTGGCAGCTAAGCGTCTAAGAGAGAAACCAGACGAATATGAAAACTGGGCTTTGTCGTGTGCTGCAGATTTAAAGAAAATGGAACCAATGCAACAAGTCTTTGCTAAAAATGCTATTGCTGACATTATCATGGAAGGACAATTAGGACTTTTACATCGCAATTCGGTAAAAATAAATACTCCAACAGTTACGATAACTCCATCTCCGTCATATACCAGATCCACATCAACTCCAACAAGTTACAGCGGCACGCCATCACCTCGGTATTTTATAAACTATTCTCAACAGGAACATTCTGAACTTCCATCTGAGCAGCTGCCTCATAACCAGCAGAACATGCTTTACTTCCAACAGAATAATCAGCAGAACATGAACAATTTTCTACAGGAAAATGATAACGAAGATACACTTTCTCAATATTTACAGTTTAATAAATAAATGAAAAGATTATAATCTTTATTTACCTTGATTAAATCCTTCAAAACATGCATTATCGCATCGCATGTTTCCATAATTATTGAGGAAAGACTTTGTGGAGAAATAGCACTATTAAACTTTAAATCTTCTAGAGTATTTCCGTCGCTAGATACCGTAATGTTATCGAAAGCCGTTGAAAAGGTGGTATTGCTTCCCTCATGTTTGTATTTTTTTTCTCAATCAATGGCGTAACCAATCCTAGTAGTTCTTGAAACTGTTCCAAGTCCAGGCGTACATAATTTTTAAAGTCTGCTTCCTCGGTTAACATCAAGTCTTTTAAAAGATTTTCATGAGTGTATTTCTGCCTTTTCATGTACCAATCTTTCGACCAGCGACGTGTTCGTTTCCGTTTACGGTTTGCCACAAGCAAAAACACTATAGCTGTAGCTAAATCTTGATCGGACATGTTGATTCGCACGGTGCACACGGGATCTGAACACGAAAACATTGTTTAGTATTACTATTGTGCAATAAAATTGCTCGTTTGGATTCAGAGCGCCTTTCAATCTTATTGTACAATAAAAAGTATTGTACAAAGTTATTGTAGGTTAGGGGGCCGCCTTAGCGGTGAGCGGGGCGGCAAGGGAAAGCGGGGAGCCGAGCATGCCACGTACTTCGCAGTAGCGTCAGCGGCATCGAGCGGAGGGGACGTATTTAAAATGGCAAAATTTGGAACGTGGCAGGGGCTCCATGCACAGAGCTTTGGAGCGTACGGGCTGTGAAGTGGGACGGTAGCCTGGGGAAAATCCAGGACCCTTCCGCGACATGACACGATATTGACTACTCTGGAATATTCCTTCTGAGTTTGCGCTTTAGAGAGATCGGTTGGACCAAGTCCAATCAAATCTTGAGGTGTGTATAAGAAATCGAGCTACTGGGAGTTTTGTTGCTGGCGTTATCCAAAATTACTCGTCAGTGCCTCGGAAGTAGCTCATATTTCAGGCAGGATATTTTGAACACGAGAGGAGAATAATCCTATCATAATATTAAGGTTGTGTAAAAAATAATATTTTTTTAATATTTTGTATGAAGAATACAGAAAGTACCTACCCTAAAAAATTTGACGGGTGCACCAGAATGAGCATTGAAACATTCCATTATATACTTAGGCTATTGAATATATCTGTAATAAGTATTTCCGAATCAATTTCGCGCGCGAATCGTCTTATATTTTTTGTTCTCTCGCTAACCGCCCGATGCGCGCCGTCAATAACGCCGGTCGCGCCGCTCTGAGTCGTGCGTGGCGTCGTCTACTAGCCCAGTATGTTTGTTTCCCCCGCACGTCGCAGCCACCGACCGCTCGGGTAAATTCGCGCGCGTTGTCGCCAGCGGCGGCGGCTCGTGGCATCCATCATGCGCTTCTTTCGTTTGTTTCGGCCGCTCGCCGCTCACCGCTGCCGCTGCCGCAGTTCGCGTGGGTCCGTGGCCAGGCCGTTACAGTCAGCAACACGTCAAGCTATCCTAATCCATACTAATATTATAAATGCTAAAGTGTGTTTGTTTGAGTACAGTACAACTCGTACGAATCAACCGTGCGCTCCGCTGGAATGTGAACCCTCTCCCCAGTAGCCGGTACGGTACCGTCCGAATAACGTCACAGCGCGAGATGCACAGTTAATTTGTACGGGTTACATATGTTTGTTTGTCTTTCTTTCACGTCACAACAGAGCGATATTTTCTAAGTTTTATCACAAGCTATGTATTTCTACGTCCCGATTAGCGATCACTCTATCTATATGCTAGCGAGCGACAAACCGAGAAGTGCATCTTTTTCAAAAATCTCAATTTATTACAATTTAATCTTAAGTGTAATTATTTTTATTTTCAGTTAACACTCCGTGAAAACTTACAATGGCAGGTTCTGAGGAAAAAACTGACTCGAACAAGTGCTTATACTGTCAACAAGACACGGGTGATCCGCTTGTTTGCCCTGCGAAGTCCAAAAGAGCAGATGTAGGAGCTGAATATATAAGTCTGGTCGAAAATGCTTCAACATTAAATGAGCTTGGCAAGATACCTGAAGATGTCGTAAATAGACTCAAAGAAGGTGGTACATTCTTGGAAACACTGAATTCCAAACAAGCAAAATTTCACAAAAGATGTCGTGCCAATAGGCTAGACGACTGAAATAGTATTTTATACAATCGTGATATAATGAAGTTTTTCAGTCGAGTACCGTGTTTAGGCCACGAAGCTTGCTGAGTGGCCTAAGTAAGGTACGAGATTGAAAAACTTAATTATATTACGATTGTATACAATACTTTTTCTACGAGTCATCATCATCATCATCATCTATGGAGGAACAATTTCATCATTCAATTTCATTGACTTAACAAGGATGTAATACAAAAAGATGGCCGGCAGGCCGGTGCGGTTGGCGCAGGCGTGAGGCGCGCGGTCGGCAAAGTCCCAGGCGGTATCGCAAATAAGTATAGAATTTGTATGAAGTTCTATTATAGTTGCCTACAGCGTTTCGAAATGAAATATTATAGTTGAGTTGGACTGTCTAATATCGAAAAGTATGAGCTTATAGTTTTGTCTATGTACTCGTAATTGGCAGATTAAAGTCGTCGAGTAGAAAAAAATATATTTAGTCCGTCTTTTAGATTATAAAAAAATATTGTACTTCTTTTGTTCGTCAAATCAAAAATGACAAAAAATACAGTGCGTTCAAGTTTCTCGTGATGTCACCCCTATGTACTGTTCTTACCTAGGAGTGACGTCACAAGCCCCCACCCCGGAACTTTGATGCTCTTTATCTTCGTCAATTTTAGTTACTTAAATTGAAAAAGGAAAAAATACGTGTCTAATAATTTTAGATAATCTAACTGATGGACTAATTATAATAATAGTTTTTTAACCTAGTCGTCATCCCTATTATAATAACACTACCATTGACCGGTTAAGAAACCGGTCAATAACCGGTTTAAGTACTTTGTGATTAACACTCTATGGATCTGTGGTATCTGAGAATAAACAATTTTTAATTTTTTTTAATTTTTTTTTTTTTTTTTTTTTAAGAAAAAAAGGTCAGTGGGGAATAAATAGACGGGCGACGCGTCACATACCTTAAGCCGCCTGCCAACGGCTACAGGCTCTAAAGTAGTTAAAGTTTGTTTTTTCTGCAATAATCCTGAGACTGACAAGGAAACCCTTCATACTGTCGTAACAAAAGAGGCCGAAAAGCTTATTCTAGATGAAGCAACTACTCTTGAACGGCAGGATTTATTAGTGAAAATGGCAACGAAAGACTTAGTGGCTCAGGAAGCAATGTATCATAAGAACTGTCTTACATTTTTTTACAACGAAGTTAGATCTTATAAAAGTAATATATATATATATATATATATATACCGGGACAATCTTACACAAATCGACTTAGTCTCACGGTAAGCTCAATAAGGCTTGTGTTGTGGGTACTAGGCGACGATATATATAATAGATAGATACATATAAATACTTATATACATATAAAACATCCATAACTCAGGAACAAATATTCGTGATAAACACACAAATAAATGCCCTGACCAGGATTCGAACCCGGGACCTCCTGCTTCGTAGGCAGGGTCACTACCAACTAGGCTAGGAGGCCGATAAAGTAAGACTAAAGAAACGGAATGTGAACCTGATTTTATTAATCTTGCATTTACAGAACTTGTAATGTATATGGAGTCTAGCTCGGAAACAGTTTTCAAACTGTCTGAATTAAGAAAGATAATCAATGATAGACTTAAACAACTGCAGGGAGATGAAGCATTGTCCATTTCATCGCATCGTCTACAAGATAGGCTATTGAAACACTTTCCTAGCCTTCGATGTTATTCGGGTCCACCTAAGCCAACTGTTCAGTCAAGTGTAAAAATATGGTATAAAATAAATATGGTGGTCTAGTACAAAAATAGGGCGATCGAGGAAAGACTACGAGACGTGCAGCAAGAGAACTCAACGTTTCTACGTTGAGTTCTAACGCAGAACTATTAGCAGAACTTTCGCAGGTGGATAACTCAGCCGTCAGCACTTTGACGCATGTTTCATGTGATGATTTTAAATGTGAAGTGAACGTGGACGAGATATTATCTTTAATTACGGCGGCAAAGCTAACTAAAAACCAGTATTTAGTGATTAGAGAATTTGTTAATGGTAAGAAAAATCCTCTATTACCATCATATCCCAAAAGTTTAAGAAGCGAAACAACGTTGCTACTCCGTAAAACAAGCTGTGACCGTGTCAGAAAAATCGGCGGAAGTGGAATTGCAGAGTTTATTAAATCACACAGCAACTAGAATATTGGATACGCAAAAAGATGTTTTAGCGTCTATATCTTACGAGACCTTGGGTGACGTTACTTTGGTTGGAAAATGGGGGTTTGACGGCAGTACAGGGAATAGTGAATATAAGCAGCAATTTTCTGAAGATCCCGAGTTGGAAGATAGAAGTTTAAGGCCTTTGCCACACTAGACGGAAATTCCGTCGCCGAACTTCCGCGGCGGAACGCCAATACATGTTATTGCATATAAAATACAAATATCGGGCACACTACGCGGAAGATCGGTCGTTCCGTCGCGGCGTGGAGCGGACCGCTCACTCGACCGCGTCTGTTCGGTCGTCCGCGCACCGATCTTCCGTCAGCGTAAGATCGGCAACGTCGCATTACAGGTATTTGTTATGCATCGCGCCACATTCAGCGGATAACTCGCAGTGACGACGCACGCACAGGATGTTTGACACTGAACGATTTATTATAGAAGTGCAAAATAGAGTTTGCCTTTGGGACTCTAGAGAAAAGCCGGATAGAAATGCAAAGAAACGAGCATGGGAAGAGATTGCGAAAATATTTTACAATTGGGATAGTGAAATAGAAAAAAAACAGCAAGAACTTGGTGAGTTTATCACTTTATTAATTTTCTAATACCTAGGTATATCTAAGTATGTACTCGTATGCATGTAGGTACTAATTGAAACTATCATTCATATAAACCTACTGAACAATGATTATATCAGTCACCTTACCTAAATGAAGTTGTGTTGCCACTCTAGTTTACCTTCTTCCATAAAATACTTTTTAAGAAAATCTCTCGCGTTTATGGCACTAGAGGGTCTAGCTGTATTACAGTTCGGTAATGTAGGTAGATCACAAGTTAACAATTCGTCGTTGTAGTTCAAACCATCTCGTCTCCGTACAAAGTTGTGAAGAACACATGTTGTTTTTACTATCTTTGTAGCAAAATCCGGGTTAACAAGTATGGCCGTGTGAAGAACTCTCCACTTGTTGCTCAATATGCCAAAAGCACATTCCACATAACGCCTTGCACGAGATAGGCGGTAGTTAAACGTACGTTTTTCTATGTCTAATGTTTTATTGGGGTAGGGTCGCATAACGTGTTTATGTAAAGCGAAAGCCTCGTCAGCTACCAGTACAAATGGTAGTGCTGGGCCGGTAGTACCGGGGAGTATTTTATCGTCGGGTAGATCTAACATGTCATGGTAAAGTTTCTGTCCGAAATTTGATCTTCTAAATACATTACTGTCACCTTCTTTTCCAAAAGCTCCAACATCGATAAAAATGAAGCAATAATTAGAATCTGCGGCTGCCATAAGAACAATTGAAAAAAACTTTTTATAGTTAAAATAGGTAGATCCGCTGTTGTCAGGATTAATTATTCTTATATGTTTACCATCCACGGCTCCTAAACAGTTTGGAAAATTTGCGTATTTATAGAATTCTTCTGCCACTTTTAACCACAATTCCTTATTTGGCTCGGGCATTTCAAGTGCTTGCAGTACTTTCCAAATTACTTCACAAGTTTCTTTTATTATTTCTGCAATAGTCGATCGTCCAATCAAAAAATCGTGAGATAAACTTTTAAAATTCATTCCGGTAGACAAATACCTAAAACAAAAAAAAAATCAGCATCATCACGTTTTCCCGCCAGTGGCTCCCCCAATCTAAAATAATTAACTAAACATTTATAAACAAACTTATGAAAAATTTGCTTCAGTCAATCCCTCAAGCAAGACTACATTTAACTATGTTTCGCATCGATTCACATAATTTTGAAAACATAGTTAAATGTAGTATTGAGGGGGTCAACAAATCGGTTTAATTATTTTATATTGGGGGCGCCACTATCGGAGCTATATCACCCTAAGCTAAGTTATTTCGATATTTTGTTGATACTTGTATTATTTAATTTTACAGTGGATGAACTTCAAAAGAAGTGGAAGCACTTAAGAGATTATTACGTGAAAGAAAAAAAACAAGATAATACAAGAAGTGGAAGTGCAGCACCTAAGAAACGTAAAAACTCGTACATTGAATTGCTGCGATTCTTGGATGTGGTGAAAGAGTCTCGGGCCTCATCGGGGAACATAAGCGCTCGGGCAGGTGATAATGACCAAAATGAAAATTCTTGTGATGAAATATCAACTAATACAAACACTGAACCAAGAAATGTAAACGCTCAAGAAACTGTAACTGAGGATTTTGTTCCACCTCAAACTGGAGAAGTTTCAGGGACCTCTCAAAAGAAAAAAAAACCTAAAATGACAGCCTTTCAAGAGAGTTTAATTACAGCAATGAATAAAAAGCAACAACCACCTAAAGCAGCCGAAGAAGATGCCGACACGAAATTTTTAATTTCTTTACTTCCTCAAATTAAGAGCCTAAATGAAAGACAAAATTGTGAGTTCAGAATCGAAGTGATGAGTTTGATTTATAAAATCAAATATCGTAACTCATTTGACATGTCACATAATCAAACGTATTCTTACAACCATCCTGGCTATCGTACATACGAACCATCACCTACAACATACAATATACCTACAGGAGGTGTGTCACCGCAGGTGTACCAAGGATATACTGCGAATACAAACAGTGCAAGCTCCTATTCGACCATACAGTCACCCGAATCTATTGAAACTCAAATACCTCCAATTGAATCAGCTGAAACTGAACCATCACACTCAATTGAGGAATTAGATGAAATATTTCGTGATAAGTCCACTTAATTAAGATAATACAGGAAATGTTGCAGCAATTTAATTCAGAGCTGGTGGCTTCCTCGCACAACGTATCAGCATTGCGATACAACGAGGAAATGCCGCCAGCATCCTAGGTACAATGCCTCAAGGACCTACTTTAGATTTAAGGTAGGTAGAGGTAGGTAGTTTACACTTACTGTATATATTTCGAGAATAAATGATTTAATTCAATAAAAAGTTAATATACTTAAGTAATTAATTTGTTTCATTTCATATACTTTTTTACTTAATATTTATCTTACCTTAATGTAACGGTCAGCCTTTCTTCCGGAGTAATAGCTGTTCTAAGTTTTGTATTTTCCTTGGTAATATAGTCCTTAGTTAAATTCAGCAATACATCAAATGATTGTATGGACATACGATAATATTCGAATGCTTTATCTGGATTAAGTCTTAGTTGCATATACAGGGTATGAAATTGCCCAATTTCTAGTCGAAGAGTATTTAGGGGATGAACCCAATATTTACGCTCTCTTCTTCTTTCTTCTTCTAATGCCTCATAAATAGCTATCACTTCTATCGGATCCATCACGAATTCACGACCACACCGTATAATAGCAGGCAGCCGACTGATGATCTGCCACTGAATATTCAGTGTGGCTGGTACCGTATAGAACGGATTGACCGTCGCGGAAGTTCGGCGACGGAATTTCCGTCTAGTGTGGCAAAGGCCTAATTGTCACGTCATAAATACGTGCCTTTGCGACTTGTTTCCGTGGTGGCCAGTGTGGCCACAACCAATGAAGAAACCATATTATGGAAAAATCCCCGTTCGTCATCCACTAGGTACTGTCGGCCTATACGTTTTCAATTCACAAAAGAAACAAAAACAGTAACAAAAGAAGTGGAAGTGGCACATCAAACGACGGCAATACGGCACGGAAGTTTTTTAGCAATTCTGTTCTTGCAGCTGAAATCACGGGAATAAAAAAAGACCTTATCGATATATGTGCCACTATTTTAAATATATAGTAAAAGAGCTAGCAGAATATATAGTAAAAGTTTTCGCACCTGTGTGGTTCTGCATAAAACAAAGAAGCTCATTCAAGCAAGGCCCGATTCACGTCTTCAAATTGATGTCGCTTTCGAGATTTCGAGCGACGTCAAAAATATTATAGATCCGGTAATTCAACGGAATGCATATTTCGCACATCCGGAAACTCTGTTGCTGGCCATGTTATTTGACGATCGCCCAAACATGAACGAATTAAGCGTCAGACGTATAATTGCAGCTAGAGAACGTCAGCAGCCGGGAGTGCGTATTTTCAAAGTTCCAAAGTTGAACTTCAATGCGACTGACTATACCGAAATAATTATATGGGGCGAATCGCAAGTTACTTATCCTCCAATGCTCTACGATGCCACGAACGAAAAATTAGAAAACCTCGTTCATTCACAGCTACAGTACATTACAGAGTTTCCATGTTATCCTTGTCACATATTTAAACATAATTATTAAACGGGTCTAACGCGAATTCACTTATTTACCTTATTTACCGACGTTTCAAATCGCGAAAGTTTTAAATGTTATATCCTTGTCTGTCACACTCAAGCAGTTGAACGAAATTTCCCAATTTTTAAATTTTCCCAAGTCCGTTAATCGTTAATCCAGTTCCAAAATACTTACCAAAAAGATACGGCACATACCACGCCACGCGGCAAAAAACCCGTCTTCACCCGACTTAAAATTTTCAAAAAAGAAGAATTTCTCAATTCGTGTCATGTTTTATTATTATTCTTTATTTTTATTTTATTTTTATGTTTGTTATCTCAGAACTCCTTCAATACTGAACCGATTTTTAATTTTCCATGGTGGCTGCAGATTGGTCCCATTTTTTCAAAATTCATTTCTGATGATGGGATCCATGAGAAATTGAGGGAACTCTTCAAATTTGATAGGCTTATGCATGATGATTTGGGTGTTTTGTTAAGAAACTCGAGCATTTTTCTTTACGAAAACCATGAATTTGGTGGAGTGGACCTGATGATGGAGCCCAGGGAACAAAGCAAAAGTGGAACTGCCTGTTAATTCCCATCCTATTTGAGACATTCATATTTTATTTGTAAGGAAATAACTTCAAGGTCCCATTTGGGAGCAGTATGATACATCGGTGCTTCAAAATGTGTACCAAGAGCTTGCCGGCAATGAAAACCAAGTTAGTAAAGACTATCAAAACTTAGTATTTTTTAATAGTAGTAATAAGTTAAAAAAATATATTAAGATAAATAGATATATTAGGAGAACCCAGAAGCTTATCAAAAGCCAGTCATGCATTAAAAAATATAGTAAATTAAAACTTGCCATATCGGTCATGAAAAATAGGGTACAAAATTGTCATTTAGAGCTTGAAATCAAGGAATCCAATTTGAAAGAATTGCATTCTGAGATAAACAGGTTAAAGGATGAGCTTCTGGCAGTATCAAGTTTGTATGATACAACAAAAAAACAAGTTGAGGAGCACATCAAAGCTTTTTCCAACCTATTGCAAGAAAATCATAACTTGGAAGAGCGCTGCAATGCACTTCTTAATGGTAATGCTGTTAATTGTGGCCAAATGCCACCAACAGTGGGTGATCAAGCCGGTGTGGCCCTCAACTCCTCTAGGCTGGCTGCGCCAGTAAGTAGTAAAATAGGCAACAAGACTGTGATCTACTCTGATAAGATAGGACTAGGAATGGGTCCATTATTGAATTATAGACTGCAACAAAATGTGACAAATTACTGTTACCAAAACATACCCTTGTCCCATTTATGTGACCGCATTTCCCAGGGTTGTTATGATAGCAGTACTACCCTAATAATTGTAATAGGAAATAGTTTCAGTGTAGATAAGCCTAGCATAGATAAGTTGATGTCAACTTTAAATATTATTGAGAAATCAGGTGTGGGCAAAATTATTTTATGTGCGCTGCCATATTTAGAGAATATGCCATTTGAGTACAATAGTAACATAGCACATTATAATTCTCTTATGTACAACGCCATATCTCTCAATAATAAGTATCATTTCTTTGACATAAATAAATTCATACAGCGCTTTTGGGTAGCTTCAGGGAAAATATTTGTGCCAAGGAAAGATTTTATGTACCTAGTGGACCTATTGGCGTATAATATTGAACCAAACAAATGTAATAGTGTTATAAGTTGGTCTCAGCAAACAGGCAGTACTAAAGAAATTTTGACAAATTTAAACTAGATCATCAGACAGCGGAAAAACGTCTGAGTATGAACACTATGAACACCATAAACATTGTTCACCAAAATATTCAGGGTTTTTCCAGCAAAGAATTAGAAATAGGTCTATTCTTAGATAGTAAAAATGTTCATGTTATGTGTGTAACCGAACATTGGCTTAAACAAGAACAATTGATCTTTGACTTTGTGAACTTCAGATTAGTCAGTGTTTTTGCTAGAAAATCTGCCATACATGGTGGTTCTCTTATTATTGTTAATAATGGTACGAAATGTAAAGAGCGAAAGGATATTGTAAATTGTTCCATAGAAAGAATTGTAGAAATAGCTTGTGTAGAATTAGAAAAATATATTATTGTATGTGTATATAGGCCACCTTCAGCAGATTTCAGCACATTTGAAAATAGTATGGAAAATGTTCTGAAATTGGCCTGTACAAAACAAAAGCATGTTATAGTTTGTGGAGATTTCAATGTAAACTTGCTCCAGCCATCTAGTACTACTGTTAAATTTCTTTGTTTGTTCAAATCATTTAATTTATTTAATTTATTCCTTGAACCTACCCGGGTAGGTGTCAGTAGTGCAACATGCCTGGATAATATTTTTTTGCAACTGTGAATGCTTAGATAAGCAATTATTTAACTGTTTTAATTCAGATCATAGTGGTCAAAGTGCATCCTTCATGAACCAAACTCAGGAAACTCCACGAACAATAACATACAGACCCATTACTGGTTATCGTTTGGAGTTATTCAAAAATGAAATTAAAAATAATCTTAGTACTTTACCTTACTCTCATTATTATGACTCAAATAGTTTGTATGAAGATTTGTTTGGTGTTATTCTTAAGCAATTTAATAAAAACTTCAAAACGAGAACTATGAATGTGTCAAAAACTAAAACAAAGTTTAGTGAATGGGCTACTGTAGGCATTCATAAAAGTAGAAAGAGGCTTTATGAACTTTATAAAGAGAGAGAGCTCAACAAAAGTGAGGATTTCCTGGACTATGTGAAGAACTACTCAAAAACTTTCAAGAAAGTGTGTTTAGCTGCTAAGGCAAACTTTATTAGTTGTAAACTCAAAGTGTCAGACAATAAAGTGAAAACTGTGTGGACTATAATAAATAGGGAATCTGGCAAATGTAAATCACGCGATTGTCAAGTCAATATTGTCTCGGATAAACAACATATTATGTCCAATAACGATGTTGCCTCGGCATTCGAAGATTACTTTTCTAATATAGCGATAAAAACCACAGAATGTCTACAGTCATCTTCGACTCGAGCTCATTCTTTACTTAGCGATAATATTAAGAAATGTAATATTAACTTTAATTTTTGTCAAGTAGACTCAGAAAACATTGTAAAGACATTCAAATCACTCAATTTAAAAAAAACAGAAGATTTATGGGGAACGTCAGTTAGAGTCATCTGTCATGTCATAGATGTAATAGCACCGTACTTAGCCGTAATTTATAATAATGCCATTTTACAAGGAGTCTTTCCAGATCTTATGAAATATAGTAAAGTCATACCTCTTTTTAAATCGGGTGATTCGAGTGATATGACTAATTTCCGTCCTATATCGATACTCCCTGTACTAAGTAAAGTTTTTGAAAAGTTAATGTTAAATGATTTACAAGGGCACTTCAACAGACATAGATTGCTTACAAGCCATCAGTTTGGTTTCACAAGGGGACGTTCCACGACAGATGCTGCTTCAATACTCATAAAATATATTTACAATATTTGGGAAAGTTCTTGTGATGCAATTGGTATATTTTGTGATCTTTCTAAAGCTTTTGATTGCGTAGATCATGGAACGCTCATTTTGAAATTAGAACATTATGGTCTGTCAGAGAATGCTTTAAACTTAATGTCCTCATATCTTAGCAATAGAACACAAACTGTTGTTGTAAATAAATCACAGTCTAGCGGCGCCGTAGTTAAACTAGGAGTGCCACAGGGTTCTATTTTGGGCCCATTCCTGTTTTTAGTTTATATAAATGATTTACCAAGTGTCGTAGAGAACCGTTGTGATATAGTGCTTTTTGCAGACGATACATCATTAATATTTAAGGTTGACCGGAAATCTACCGATTATAGTGTAATTAATAGCACACTAGTTGATGTACTTAACTGGTTTACTATTAATAATCTGCTACTTAATGCTAAGAAAACTAAATGTATTAGATTTGCTTTGCCGAATGTTAAACCAGTGGATACTAGAATACTTTTAAATGGTGAATGTTTAGAGATAGTTGATAAAGCATTGTTCCTAGGTTTAACGTTGGACAAAAATCTACAATGGAGTCCGCATATAACAACACTCGCAAATAGATTAAGTTCGGCTGCTTACGCCGTTAGGAAAATCAGACAACTAACTAATGTTGAGACAGCTCGCCTAGTTTATCATAGTTATTTTCATAGTGTAATGTCATACGGTATTCTGGTTTGGGGCAAGGCAGCGGACATACAGACTATATTTGTTTTACAAAAGAGAGCCATTCGTTTTATATATAAGTTAGGTAAACGTGCATCAGTTAGGGAGCTATTTAAAGAAATTAATATTTTAACTGTAGCATCCCAATATATCTATGATAATATAATTCATGTTATTAGAAACTTAGATTCATTCAATAGAATTTCTGATATCTCTAGCTATAACACTAGAAACAAAAATAAGCTAGCTATCAGAAAGTGTCGTGTCCGTAAAGTATATAAGTCATTTTATGGACAATGTATTCATTTCTATAACAAGTTACCGGATGAAGCATTGCAATTGCCCCTTCCCGCTCTTAAGAATTATTTGAAAAAATCTTTGATGTCGAAGGCTTATTACACAGTAGAGGACTATTTAACAGACAAACATGCATGGCCCATACCAGAAACTAAGGAAATCAGCAAAAAATTAAATTGAATGTACTGCTTATAGAGTGAAGGACACAGTTCACGAAAGAAATCATATCAAATGTTGTGTATATCGTGTAAAACCGTTTAATTTTGTTTTATTTTGTTTATTCTTTTTTTTTGTCTTTCTGTTTCACTATTTTCTTTTGATATGGTTTCTTGTAGAACCACATATTGTAAATAGTTTTACTACTTTTGTAATTTCTTTTGAAAAAATAAGTCCCGCCGAGTTTCTTGCCGGTAATAATCTTCTCGGGCTGTGGTGTAGGGATAGAACCGGTAGTAGCTTTTTTTTTTTTGACGTTCATAAGTGCATTGTAATGTGCCTAAATTGAAAAATAAAGATATTTATCATTTTTTTATCATTTATAATTATATTCTGATGGTGGAATTCATGAAGAAATTAAAGAACTCCTCAAATTTTAACGGCACATGCTAATGCATGTGATTGGAAGGTTTCCTTAAGTAACTTGAAAAAAGTTTGGGGGGTACCAACATTTTGGTGGAGGGTGAAGATGAAGACCAGGGATGGCAAAGTGGAATTGGTCGGTAGACACAGACATTCATCTTTTGATTTGATTTCTATTCTGATGATGGAGTTCTTGAGAAATTCAGACAACCTTCAAATTTGAACGGCAAGTCCAACGTGATTAGAGGATTTTCATAATTAGTTGGGGCATTTTCTTAATCAAGCCATCCATTTGCTGCAGTGGACCTGATGTTGAAGACTAGGGATAGCATATTAAAACTGCTCGATAATATCTAGCTCTGTCATCCAACTTGAGACATTGTTATTTTGTATGTGACCTCGGAGGTCTAAGTTTTCTTACGCCGAGTGCTAAAGAGGGAAACTAAACAAAATGGAGAGCAAATACACTGCGGAGCAAATCCGCAAAATTGCCCCAAACTACCGTGGAAAGCCGGAGAACTTTGACCCTGAAAAGTCGAAGAACCCCAAAGCCCCACAAAAACAACAACAACGCAGGGCTGGACCAGCAAGTCCACTTCCTACACCCCCAACAAATCTAGACAAGGCCAAAACGCCAACACCACCGAAGAATAACCCCATGTGGGCTGATTCCGTGTTTGGCATAGATGTGCAAGTCCGTGAGTTGAAGGTAAATGAAGAACACTCGCCCACACTAGCGCGAATAGATTCTGTTGTTAATGAGGTTTATTCATCATTGGCAGCTGATGACACAGCGCTTAACAAAACCATAAGCAGAAACATGCTTATGTACTACTCCACAGCGGCAGCTTGGGCTCGCTTGCTTGACATCAAGCAAAAACGCGCTCAGAACCACCTGTCAGAGGAGGAAAGGAGTTTCGTGAAAGCAATGACGCAACACGAACTTAACCTTCCGCAACCCATCTACCTCATGTTGAAGGGTATCGGCCATGTAAAAGAGGCTTCGGGTAAAACCGTGTTTCTGCATGACCATACGCTTCCAATTGAAGTGGTCGGAGGCAAAGGAGGTTATCACTCCAAAACAATAAATGAGGAAAGTCACAACCTCTTTGAGGAAGTGCCCTGTCTCGGAATTCTCGGAGACATCCTCATGGCGGAAGCGGGACAACAAGAAGTTCCAAACTTCCCAGTGTTGCCAACACGTACTAAAGCAACACAAAACCTGGTTGGATATCAGGGACGAGTTCCAAAAGCAAAGGAGGAAATTGTCATTACTCTAGAGAGTCTTGGCATCCACCAAACTGCTTTTAAAGAAGTCATCCCGAAAACCAGACTCAATCTCCAGCTAGTACAAAGAGTGTCAGACTACTTTGTCGGATCTAAGACATTTAGAAACGAGAAAGTGAAGATTGACGCACTCACCGCTGACGGTGATGCTTCACAACTGATAAGATCCGTACCTAGCACAACGGAGAACACAGATCCGCTAGCGCGCTGGACTGACTTGGTAATCAAGCCTTATTCAGCAAACGCAAACGCGGTATCAACTATTGGTGCAACCTACTTCACCGGATACGCTCTGATGAAAGAGGAAATCGCAGCCACACACACCAACTGGTGTTGTGTGACAAAAGATAGCGCTGATAGCCCCTGGGTTATCCCACCAACGTGGATAGCAAACAGGAACGCGAGGCGAAGTCTGCCAGAAGGCATGACGATACAGCGGTTTGCCGCTTTATCTGATTCGCAGGCAAACAGAACCAACGCCATCGTGCGGCGATTAATCATCGCACCACGTTAAACAAGTTTAGTTTAAGCGAACCGCGGCCACGGCGAGTAGCATCGAGGGTACAGTTCAAACTTAGATATAAACACAAATAATTAAGCAATCAATTAAAAGAATAAGCAATTAAATTAATTAAACTTTTAAAGATTAAACTTAATTTTAACATAATTTTAAACTTAGCATAGGGATTGTAATGCTTACTGACTTGTAAAAGTGCCCTTGAGGCCTACTTGCAGAATAAATTTTTGAATTTTGAATTTTGAATAAGCCATGAGACATTAAGAAAACTCCTCAATTTTCAAAGGTACTCGTATGGTGAATTGGATATTTTCGAAGGAGACTGGTTAACTCAAACTGATTAAAATTTAACTTTTACCGGGAACAACTGTTTTATAAGTTGTAGATCACTAACTCAAAGATACCCTTTTCACCACGAGTTAACGGATTAACGTTAACTTCCGTTAAGTCTTTCAAAAAGTGGCGCTTTAACGATTAACGAAGTTAACTTTTTTTGTAACGGATTAGCGATTAACGAAGTTAACTATTTGATTAACGGTGCCCAGCTTTGCCTATAATTTGCAATTTCCATATCTCTAGGCGATAATAGGTAAGTTCTTTTTTTAGTTGTATTTGGTACAAAGATTGTTGCCAGTTGAGTTGTTTTTTTTTTGGGAAAATACATCTGGTTCATATTTTATAATTAAAACACAGGAACATTTAGGAACACCATTGTAAGCAAGGATCATGTTTATGACGACTGGTTAGCGTAGTTGGTAGTGACCCCGCCTGCTAAGCCGATGGTCCTGGGTTTAAATCCCGCATTTATTTGTGTGATGAACACAGATATTTGTTCCTGAGTCATGGATATTTTCTATGTATTTGTATATTATATATATTGTTGTCTGAGTACCCGTAACACAAGCCTTATTGAGCTTACTGCGAGACTTAGTCAATTTGTGTAAGAATGTCCTGTAATATTTATTTATTTATTATTAGTTCCTTTTTTTTTTTTTAACTGCCACCCTGGGGGTGATAGGACCTTTGGGGAAGGTGAAATATCATAATACTTAAATTCATAAAATATAGTGACAGGTAACATAGGTATAGTTTATTACGACATAAGCTTTCCCTAGCTCCTGCGGACCACTAATGCACAAAAGAAGTATCCACCTTGGTAGGCACGAACTGCAACCTCATGAGATACACAACATTACAGCCCAAAGAATCTGGAACTTTCTGGACTCAACGGGAATCAGTAATGAATTATAAAGGGCTGCCACAATAGGTCACAACTGGTCGACGCGGCATCTTTATTAGCCCAAAACTACAATAATAATAATAATACATCTTGAGAGACTCTCGCTAGGTGGATGGATCAAGGGTCAGATGCAGAAGGCAGTGATCCTGGACACAGCGCGTATAGTCCGGCGGTTCCTTTCTCTGCGGCCCTAACCACCGGCAGCCTGGGCCCTGCCTCGTTGCCGGCGGCACTCTAGGTTAGGTTTTTATAATATGGAAGAGATCGCTTCTTAGCGATAAGGCCGCCTGTTGTCTACCAGTGTTTATATTTTAGTGTTTAATGTATATTGTTTTTATTTCCTTGTTGGTGAACAATAAAGAGTATTTGTATTGTATTGTATTGTATTGTATGTTTATATGTATTTTGTATTGTTTTTGTATGTGTTTTTGTATTTTACTTTTATAATCAGATTATATAGCCTAACCTAAGATAAAAAATAAATAAAGTGAATAATAATAATACAACATAAGCGCATTATGCTTGTACAAAAATAACCGGACATGTATGAATACCAAATACACTCTATATAAAAGGCTCACTTATTTTATTTATTTTTATTTATAGCCTTGATACAGACACAGTTATATTTTACATGTTGTTAAGATGTAGTTGGGACTCAGTCTGTGTGTCCTGTGGACACATAGGCCTCCTCCAGCATTCTCTTCTTTATTCCTTTATTTTTTTCTCCTAGTCTTCTGACTTCGCTGATATTTCTTATTGCATGTTCAAGCTCTTCTAACTTGTCTTCAGTTCTGAGGGGAAGTGTATTTATTTAGTGTTGCTATATATATATTTTGTTGTTGTTGATTTTGTTTTTGTTGATTTTGTTGATACTGCTAGAGGGTAGGGATACTGCTGCTAGGACATAAGCGCATTATGCTTGTACAAAAATAACCGGACATGTATGAATACCAAATACACTCTATATAAAAGGCTCACTACTTGATTGATTTGTATACTTATTTTAAAACTACTCCCTGCCAACCTCCCAAGAAACATAATATATTTCACAGGCGTTAGTGGAAGTATGGGCCAATATCCCACAAAAACGATTAAGGAGCTTGATAAACAGTATACCGAATCGTCTGGAAAATCCATTGCTGCCTTTGCTTCAATTATATTGACTAATAATATGGGCAGATTAGTACAGAGTTTAAAAACAACACAAAAAAAATCAAGTGTGTTAAGTTAAGATACAAAGGTAAAGTAAAAGTATTTAATCAACATGGTTATCGCACAAGATATTTCTGATAACGAAAAACAGAAAACTGTAGGTACTATAGCAGCAATATAAACTGACACAACTTTCATATCTCTTGATCATGAGATGAGAATGCAACAGAAGTTATAACAAAGAACAATTACTTGAGTAATATGATAAAGAAGATGATGCTTAACAGGTTTGACAAGATTTACATTCAACACCACTGGACCATGTAGACCTCATTTATTTTTTAAGTTAAAGCCAGTAATTGTACAAATGGCAGCCTTAATACCAAATGGTCTCTACCAGTCAACCATAGGGCTAGACGGAGATATTAAGTTGGACATTTGGGTTGGTTGGTAATATTTTCAATGTTTCAGACTTTGTTCGGGCCATAATGACAGTGGTGCGGCTGCCCACTTACATATAAGAATAGAAAACAATGATGTATCAAATACATGAAGGTAGGTACATAAAAACCTGGAAACCTTTGACTTGTTCATGTTACTCATATTTGCGAGAGTCACTTTAACTGTGCTCATGACGACCAAGAAGCACCCTAACTATCAAATCCATTACACACAACAACCAATCTATAAAACGGCAGACAGAAAAATACCTAATACATCAATTTGTGATTTTATATTCCAATACCTGCATTCAAAACTTGTTATTTTGATTAAATTTAACTATGTTAATTCATTTAGCAGTGGATCCAGTAAATATCTTGAGTAATGATAAACCTTATAAAGACCTTTGGAACCCAATTTGCAATTTAACTTGGAACAAGACAACAGATGGGTACGAACGGAAATGGTATTTAACAACACAACAGGCACGTAAACTACCAAAAGTACCAAAACGAACAAGCAATAAACCAACTTCGAAAACTGACCTTACGAAATAAATAACGACTTTACACTATACTATGATAATTGATCATTTGACACAGCATGGAGATAAGAGGACATGAAATGGACGTACAATACTTTATACAATTGGACAAACAAAACAATAAAATAAAGGCAAGACTTAAGGCATTCACGGCAGTCCGCCGGCACTCCGGCAAGTCCGTCCGGCATGGCTGCAGGCCTACCACGAACATCGAAAATTGGCATTGACGGGAAAACCTCTTTGTCACACCAATTTGCAAGTGCGACAGAGATGGAGATACAAATCCGCAATCGTTCGATTTTCGTGGTATAGGCCCTGGACACAAGGTGTGCGCGGGGGGCCCATCCTGGCAGTCCAATTCGCACTTGTTCGTTGAAAGATGCGCAGCGCTGCGTTGTAGCGTATATACTGGGCCTATACCACGAAAATCGATCGATTGCGGATTTGTATCTCCATCTCTGTCACACTTGCATATTGGAGTGACAAAGAGGTTTTCCCGTCAATGCCAATTTTCGATGTTCGTGGTAGGCATGCTGTACTCGAATCTCATAAATCGCCGCCATTTCATGTCATTTTTAATAATGAAAAATTAATATTTTGCATGCCGCATTCCTCAGCTAATAGGATGATGCCGTACGGCACGCAATCGGCAACGACATTAACGGTACTTAAAGCTACTGTTACAAATGCTCATTACTAGCAGGCTTTGTGCTGATTAGCATGCTAATAAACATGCTTAATAGCAAGAGGTTTGAGAGCGGGGTCCCTCCCACTTCCCCGCTTGCTAATAAGCATGCTACTAATGAGCATGTGTAACAGTAGCTTAATTATGTGCCGGAGGTGCCGGCGGACTGCCGTGAATGAGGGACTTAAGCGAAAGTGAATTAAGTGAAAGTGACTGACACAGTGGCACAGTACTTTTCCTTCCACACACACTACACGTGCACCACACATAACAAAACACATGGTGTTTCATTCCACCACCGTTCCAGTCGTTTCACAGACAGATATCATGTGAAATATCCAGCCAAATAACGTTCAGCCGGATAAACGGTGTTAGGAGTAGGTAGGGTTTGCATTCCGGAATTTTGAACTATTTTTCCGATATTACAGTTCCGGAATTGACGGGTGTCAGTGTCCATTTCGGAACACTTGACAAGCCAAGGCTATAGTACATTTTTATTATATTTTTTTTAATAGAGAAAAAGGGACTTACATACTTATACATGAGCCATACATAGATGGGAATCCATGTATTCTTCGTGTTTATACATTGGCAGCCATCGTGATTCGAACGCTTTTTTAACGCGCGTTGAAAAAGCTCGTGTGACTATTACCTTATAGAGTCCTTAAGTGGTAAATTAATTTTGTATTAACCAGAGACGTCTTCGAACGAAATTTACAATTTGATGAAAGAAAAATGCGATGCGGAGAATTTTTTTCAAATTTTGTTCTACTATCGCGGAAACAGAAGACTTAAATACAATTTGTTAGCAACCGGCCCTACGCCGCCAGGGTGCCACTAATCGTAATGGATGTAGCGGACACACGGTGTGCAAGTGGCCCAGCCTGGCAGTCCAATTCGCACTTATTCGTTGAAAGATGCGCAGCGCTGCGTTGTAGCGCATACATTGTACTCGAATTAAAAAAATGCCGCCATCTCTTATTTCATTTTTAATAATGAATAATTAATATTTTTTGCATTGCCGCATTTCTCAATTGTTTATTACCGTAATTTAGTGCAATTCGGACTGCAAGGAGGTGGGCGGAGCTAGCAGGATGTTGCCGTACGGCACGCATCCGGCAACGACATTCACGGTACTTTATTACGTGCCGGAGGTGCCGGCGGACTGCCGTGAATGAGGGGCTTAAGGCAGCCAAATAATCGGCAGAATGAATAATTAATATTTTTTGCATTGCCGCATTTCTCAATTGTTTATTACCGTAATTTAGTGCAATTCGGACTGCAAGGAGGTGGGCGGAGCTAGCAGGATGTTGCCGTACGGCACGCATCCGGCAACGACATTCACGGTACTTTATTACGTGCCGGAGGTGCCGGCGGACTGCCGTGAATGAGGGGCTTAAGGCAGCCAAATAATCGGCAGCCCAATAATTCGTGTCCATTTTTTTGGTTGCGGATTATTGGGTTGCTGATTATTGTACTGCAAAAACTGTGGCTTCGGATTATTGGCCCGCTACCGAGCTTGTCCGACCCGATAAAAGGCAGCCCAATAATCGGCGACCCAATAATCCATGTACATCAAGGTCGCCAATTATTGGGTCGCCGATTATTGGGCTGCCTTTTCGCGGGATGCGGATTAGTGGCACCCGTCTTCACCATACCAATCATACCATACCATTGCGTTGCGACATTATTTCGTACTAGCTTGACGCGTGACAGGATATTGATAAACAATTAAATTAATTCTTATTTTTAAAATTTGCTCAGCCATTGAGTGATATATAATGAATAATTTGGTTGCATTGTCTTTGTCTGGTGACAAGTGTTGTTCCACGTTGCACTAAGGCACGATGAAAAACCCAAGCCCTGGGCAGTGGAGACGCGTCTGCATCGTGAAATTATTTGTACTTAGAAGATAATTTATTTATTTCCATGATAACCCGGTGGAAAGGCTACGTTTTGGTAGGCAGTCCGAATTACTGTTGTAGAATTGTTGTTCATAGTAAATCGATTAAGGTGACTAATATTAATTGCCTAAGTGCAATGACGCTTTTTCTGGACGTTATACATTTTGTTTCTTGTGATGTATTATATTAGGTTTGCATATGAAATAAGACTGATATCAAAATCTATAATGTTATTATGTGGATTTCTAGGACTTTGTTGATTTAATTAATGATTTTTGTGTCTTTCTTTGTTCCGATTTATTTCATGTTTAATGATATTCGTAGGGCTCATATTATTGTTTCTTTCGTGTCTTAATATTTGACTTTTAGCAAACTGTTAAGCAGCTATAGACATATAGTCAGTTGGGATATTCTGAATTGGTCTTCTTGTGTGGGTTCTGCTGTCTTCAGGTGTATTAACCGGTTAATCAGTTTTAATTATCATGTTCATAAGCAGTTGCAGTTGTTGAATTCAACCCACAAAATGGCAGAGTGGTCTGATTAATGTGTGTCAAGGTTTGTTTTGGTAGTTTATTAAGCAGGGAAATAACAAACAAGCATATAATAAAACTGTCACTCATCTTCCTTCTATGTGGTTGCCTTATTATGCCACCATTATATCCAAAGAGCCTCCTTTTAACAGAAGCAAACTGGGTAAAATTGTCTTGTAAGAACTATTCCAATCCATCTGCTTGTTTGTCTCTTGTTGTATAAAAAAGGTATGGTAAATTAATGTTGTAATTTGTGTACTATTTTTGCTGGTCTATGTTATAAATTTGGCATAAGTAAATTATTGTACCCTATTTTGACTGCAATACCTCATGTATTAGCTGTTGTTTTAGTGGACAAAAAAGGAATTTCTATATGCCTTGAAATGCTGCAATTTGATATTTTTGTTGTAATACTAAAAAATACAGCTACACTGTTTGTGACAAATGTAATGGAAAAATTGGAAACTTACGATGAAAAGTTAGGGGTTAGTGACACACTCAGTAAAAAGTGGGTCAGACTACGGTCAAAAACAAAATTAGTTAAAAAGATAAATTACAAAATTGAGTAGCCCATTGGATAGCTAGTAATTAAATTGGCACTTTTAATCTCAAGTAGGGTCGAAAAGAATTAAAAAGGTTGGATCTGTATTCTCTATATTCCAACAGGGTTTTCGGGGTACAGTGGTGTCCACGAAAATTAAATTGAACTTTCAATCTCAAGGAGGGGCTGTAATAATTAAAGTCCGTGGTTAAGTTTTGATTTGTATTAAAGTACAGTGTTGATTTTGGGACCCAGGTACAGCTGTTTCCTCAAACCCTCCCAGCATGCACTTCAAATTATGACTCGCATGGTGAAATCTTAACCTATGTTAAAAGGTACTTAAAGGTTCTTACTGCAAAGTTGGAAATCACCAACCTTGTCACAGTTGTAGTAATGGGGTTACTTATAGTTTCTGCTAAATAAGGTGTCAATAGCGGACAATGAAACTTAATTTCTAAATAAAACACCTTTTTTGTTCCTTGTAACAACTACTGCAACCTTTATGTTAATATCATGGTAGCGGGTCTCCCAGCTTGAACGGTTTGCAAATCTTTTCACTTGAGTTACTTTTTATAAGTATCAAAAGTGAATGACCATAATGTGAAAACCTGTAACTGGTTTCGCTGATACTTATGTTACATCATCTGTCCTTGTTAATTTAAGCTGTTGGTTTTCCAAATAAAATAAAAGTCAAGCCAATTTCTAAACATTAAAATTAACATCTTGATTTGATAAAAGTTACTATTTTGATGGTAGTAAGGCAGCAGAATAAAGGTTGCTTTGCTTCCACACAAAAATTATGTGTTCCCAATCATAGGTAATGTCATAACCATAGTTGTTACTAAATTTAAATGATGGATTACATACTAGATATGTATTCTGCCACATTTTAGGAGATACTTTTAAATAAAAAAAGTAGTCCAATGATCTCTGAGGGATCTAGTGTGTTGCGCTCTAACTGGCTGCGTAGCCAAGACAAGCAACTGTCACTGTCGTACTAATAAGGTAGAGTGGTAGAGAGAGATAACTACGATACGTTTTTAAGCGTGAACGCACACTGTTATGGGCCATGTGTGCGTTCCGCTGACGTAGCGCGTCCCGCGGCTTATCGGGAGGCTACCTACTTACCTAAGTACCTATTCAATTACAATTACTACATTTAAATATTATTAGAAGGTGGCAAACTATTAGTATGTGTTAAATTATGGTTTTAAAATTCAAAATTGAATAATTTGATACACATAAATAAATACATTACATACTGTTTGGGTTGGGACTGAACCTTTTTTTTAAAGGGTCGGTAACGCGCATTGACGCCCCTGGTGTTGCAGGCGTCCATAGGCTACGGTGACCGCTTACCACCAGGCGGGCCGTATGCTTGTTTGTCACCGTCGTAGAATTAACCCTTAATTTGGCAGAGACTCTGATGACATAAATTGGAAAATTTGACTAAATATATTGAATATGGGGTGTTTTTAAAGCCTCCAAAAAATATTTAAAAAAATCTATTTTTTTTAGTTTTGGAAAAAAAATATGTCCGTCGCAGCGGACTGTACCAAATATTGAGAGAATATAGGATAAATTCAAATGTTCGCTGAGGCGGACATTGCCAAATACGTAGTGATTAAAAAAAACAAGTATTTCAGAACATATATTTATTAAAATTACTACAAATTCATTTATTTTGTATGGAAATCCATTTGACAGTTTCTTGGTTGCTTTCCGGTCACAAAACAAAGTCTTACGTTACACTTTATACAGTATACTACTGTTTTTTTATTGCAGTACATGCAACGACCCTCAGTTTTTGTACTCATAAAGTGTCCAACGTTATCAAAGCGAACTGAATCTACTGGCCGAGCTGTAAGTGGTCTTTTAATACTGCACTCTTCGTTTTTCTCTCGATGAACAGTCCTGTTAGACTTATTTAGGGCAACAACTAAGTCATGACGAAACATTTTGAGTGGTTTGGATTGCATATGTTTCATGTCACAGTGTTTTCTGTACAATAGCCACCCATTGTTGATACATATATCAAGGAGTTGGGAAAAGATACTAAGGTACCATCTTCGGCTTTTGAATGGCACTCTGTATAGAGATATCAGCATGTCGGATAAATCAACGCCTCCCATACTCCTATTGTATACTTTCACCATATTGGGACAATCTACATCAATTTTGGCTTTAGCATTTTTACAATACCGTTTTATTTTTTGGACAGGTTCAGAATCGACGTAGGAACTTATGAACGTCACAGTCTTATTGTCGTTCCACCGTAATACTGCCAATTTATTAGAGTTGCAGACAACCTGAGAGAAACTTCCTCTAGGTTTCTTTTTCAATAGTTTTTCACTCACCAGTTTTTCGTCAGCTCCTCTCAGTCGGTTACGTCGTATGGTTCCAAGCGAAAATATGCCATATTTTTCGCGTAAGATGTAAACAAGTTCTGGTGATGAAAAGAAGTTGTCAAAACAAACAGTAGATGGCCTTTTCTTTATCGATTGACAGAGAGCCAGTACAATTTGAGCACCAAAACCCAAAGTCGCTTCATCGTCTGCAAAATTGTGAAACCGAAACGTGTCTTCGCCCCCGTAAAGTATGAAGTCATAAATCATTCCACTTGTACCAGCACGAACGTAGTTTTTGAAGCCCCACTTATTTGGCTTATCCTTCATATATTGGCGACGTTTTCCCGCTTTCGTCCCTTTATAGGGAATCATCATCTCGTCGACGCTGAAATTCGTTTCTGTTTCCTGAGCAAGACAGTTCTTCTGAATTTTTTCTACTAGGGGTCGCACTTTATAATATCTGTCCGTGTTCTCAAAATTGATGTCAGCAAAATGTAAATAACGACGTATCTGTTGGTATCTCTTAAGGCTCATCAGGTCTGCTATTGGAGCATATCTAAATTGCTTAGACCAGTAGTCTAAATAAGATGGCATATCGACTATACCCATCATTATTTTAATTGCCAAGAAGTCGCGAAACTCGTCAACTGATAAGTCAATTGACTTTCCCGATTTCTGCACAGAATATTTATTAGTTTCGCTTACAATGTCCTCAAAAATGTCTTCTGAAAAGAATTTCATAAAATAATCCAATGCAGAATCATTCAGATTGATGTCTTCGTACTCATAATTTTCATTGTTAGTGGTTTCTAATTCGGCTCTATGTTGGAAAAAGCTCGGCGCCACGTGTACTCTAAAGAAAACTTCTTGACAACTTTAGGTCTTTTACTCACGACTTTGGGACGCTTAGATCGGGTTTTTCGTGACGTTGTTGTCGGTGTGGGCAAAGATGGAATTGACGAGATAGATGGAACATTAGCATAGTTTTCTTGATCTATGATTTCATGCATAATGGGAGTTACGCGGACATCCATTGCATGCGTTGTGTGCACATTACTGCATTCAGGGTGGTTGTTTTGTAATTCATTGTCGTTTTCGGAACTATTAGATATGTTCAGACGTTCTAAAGAAGAAGCCAAAGAAGGTGCTGGTGAAGAAGCATATGAACTTGCGGCTGAATTTTCATGCAACTCATTTTCGTCGGCTGACACTTCGCTTATTTCAGAATCAGCGTGCTCATTTGGTATCAGTGCCAGAATTTTGGCTGCACGGCCCAATACCACACGCTGTAGGGCAATAAACAAAAAAGCTAAGCATATAAGCAGGCAACCAAATAAAAAAAACAAAATGTATATACAAAACGAAAAAATAATTGTTTAGAACACGTATCACCATAACATTGGCAAAGTCCGCCACGGCGGACAAATAGTATTTAGTATAATTCATTGCTCATTGGCAATGTCCGGTCCGGCGGACAACTTGTTTAGATGATGATTATGAGTATTCGAAATAGGAAAAACCATCGGAACCATACCTAAATGCCATTATTATATAATGTACTTTCTTATTTATACATCAAAAATACCCCGTTTGTTGGAAAAAACAAAAGAAAAACGCATAAATACCTTGCTAAAAACAGTCGACGTCCGACGCGGCGCCATTTTGACAAACCACTGTCAAACTAGTGTTGCCAGCACTCAAGTAGTATTTTTCTACCAATCGTGAATTGTCAAAGTGTCGATTGCTATATGTGAAATTAAATAAGAGTCTCCTAAAAAAGCGTCATATTTTTTTTTATCATTTGTCCGCCCCACCGGTCAAAATTAAATTAAGGGTTAAAAAAAAAACTGCTCGTGGTGCACCACGGCCTCTGTTGGCTGCACCTTGGCTACCGCCTTCTGTAGCCAACCTCTAAGGCATTCTCGAAACTTTTTTTGTATGAAATACAGAAGAAACAGCACCAGTACCACGGATATAACTAGGGGGATGATGCCAAAATAATTGAGTTTAGCGACTACCTGACCGGTAACGACGGACTTCTGCCGTTGAAATGTTGTTGTGGGATCCCTCGTTGCTCTGCCCGCATCCCATTTCGGTTACCTGATAACACGATTACAAGAAAAACAAGAATGAAAATGTTATGTGAGTGAAGTGTTGGCTGCACACCCAGTTAAGATTACATGAAATGGACATTTAACTTTCAAGTATTCTTACATACTGTAGTGAAAATAATAGGAGGTCTAACTGTCCTAAAGGAATTGGGGGTTAGTATTGTATAAGTTTTACACAATTAAAGAAAAAAAAATATTATAAAAAATACAGTGTTTTTTTATCTTACTTACGTCCGTCCGTTTCATAAAACAGATAGCATTGAATAGGACAGTGGGTGTTTTGAACCGGCCTAACTATGAGTGCCATACTTTGAGCCACATGAATACTCAATATGTCACAAATTATATGTTTTAACATAACAAGTTTCCAGTTAATAAGTCAAACACTTTAGTTCTTACAACATAAACCGAGATATAAAAATAAACAATTACAGAAAAAACAACATAAAATTATTAATCTCTCAACTTTTTTGTCTTAGCTTTAATTTGGCAACATGTAGTAATATCAAAAGTTTTACATACAATAACACTTATTCAATAAGAATACTGTGATACTACTCTGAGATCAAAAAATAATAATAAAAACATAATTCGACTCAACTTCTTAGTCTAGGTATCAAATAATTAATCTAGTATCAATAATATAGATTTTAAAATATAAATCACAAATTGTTAGTTTTCTTATTTTCTATAATTCTTATTCTTACCTACATTTTAAAATAATCACTCTTCCGTTACATATTGGAATACCTATTAATTGCAATTATGACAAAAATAATTATTTGTACCCTTCAAGCCACATGTCTCGTGTGCCCATTTTTTACAAATGGCACACACTAGCCAGTCAACACTGCTGCATAAATAAGATCCCTTACAAACAATGCAATAGTCATCCGTTTTATTATTATTATTATTTTGAGTTTTTCGGTGCTTACGTTTGCCTTTAGCCTTGGATGTAGATGCTTTAGATGATGATGCCTTAGAGGAAGATGGTAGATTATATGTTGATCCATCAGAATCGTCTGATTCTCGGAGTGAAAAATCGGAATCTGACGACTCAGAAGATGACTGCACGAGTTTTTAAATGTTTTTCGAAGTTTTCAGTTTTTTTTTATTAATTTTCTTTTTAGCTAAATGTTCCATTAGTGCATCCTTCTCAGGCGTGTCAGTTATAAAGGTGCTCTTCATCTTCTTGGATCGGTTCTGAGTATTCTTTCTAGGCAACGCCTTTGGATATGGTCGGACACATTCAGGAGATAAAACCATGGTTGATGGATTCGATACTGAGCCTGTTGTTTGTGAAGGTGAGGTAGACAGGATATCAGCAGATGTTGGCGGAGCATCGACAGTTGATGGGATTTTAGCACCAAGTCCATGGGCGTCATCAGTTGTTACTTCAGCATCACGGAGCTCAGGCATAGTTCAAAAAATCATCCTAAGTGAATGTGTTCCTGTTAAATGGGTGTATCCCAGTTTTCTGAAACCCCGCAATAACATTTTCCATAGAAAATGCGGCGACATACGCGGTGTTGGCAAATTGAGCCATTTCGTATATAGATACCGTTATCCGGGTTGAGATATCATCCATGCATTCATGGCCTCCCTGTATCGGGCTTTGAAAGGACCATATACCGAAACATCCAGCGGCTGAAGGCAATGGCTACAGTGAGGTGGAAACGTCAAAATTGTTATGTGATTGTCTCTAGCCAACGTGACAGTGTCAATTATGTGGCTAGAATGATTGTCACATAGTAATAAACAAGGGTTCTCCTCAGACGGCTTCACATACTTGATGAAGTTTATCATGCTCTTGTAGAAACTCTCTTCAGTTATCTAACCACTTGGATTGGCTAAACCTAATGCTCCTTTTGGACCACCTTGTAGCATGAATTCCTTGAAATGGACTCTAGGAAACACGAACACAGCAGGAACAGTGCCACCAGAAGCATTAATGAATCCAAGCATAGTGACTAATCGTCCTCTCTCTGCCGATGTCACCTGTCCAACTTGTTTACACCCTCTAGTTGCAATTACTTTTGGCGGGTTAGTCAACGTTGAACATCCAGTTTCGTCAAGGTTTATGGAACCTTGACGAGATTTTGTTTTACATTTAATAATTTTGTTTTACATTTAATAATTGGTTTCAATGGGAACAACTTATTTTTGTCACTTAAAGATATCACAGTAACCTCTGAAGCTGTGTCTAGCTGAAAATCTATTGCAATACCCTCTACGCCTAATTGCATATAAAAAGGTGGTACTTTACTCACATTAACATTGTAAACCTCATAGTCATTGAATAAGTCTTTGACCGACTCTTCCGCACTACTGTTGTATTCGCCTGTATCTTTGGTGTTGTCCTGCTCCTTGTCTTGAAGTAAATATGTGCGGTTGAACCTAGAGTTTTGCGGACATACCTTGAAAATATGTCCTTGTTTACCACACTCTGAACAATTTTTTTTATTTAATCTACAGTCAGCTTTCACATGGTTTGTATTGCCACAACAATAACACTTTATTTTCGGGGGTGCAGCATAATTAATCTTTTTGTTTGGTGTATTTTTTCTGTTTTGTTTTTGTCCATAGAAAAACATAGAGTTATCATGTTCCTGGCTACCTCCACTATGACGCCACGCCACCTCCACGGCTCTAGCAAGTTTAATTATATCTTCTAGTTTTCCAGAATCACATTTGACTAGTTCAAATTTTATTATTTTAGATTGAACACCATCAATCAACTTCTCTTTTATCTAATCATCTGGATCCTTGAACTCACATTTACTAGCTAGTTTCTTTAATTCAGTGACGTATTCCTCAATATTCTCCTGTGGTAGCTGGTTTCTACTGCGAAAAGTAGCGCGTTCCAAAGACACAAACTTTGGACTCGGATACTTGTTTCGTAAGACATCCGACAACTCCTTGGACGACAACTCAATTGGTTTCTTTGGAGCGCATAGACACTTTATTGTTTCGAACACAGCCGGTGTTAATTTGGTTAGAAGTAGAGGTGCCTTCTTATCGTCCGCGATATCGTTCACACTCCAATTGTTGTTCAAAACATTCGTACTTTTTTCCATCAAACGGTTGAAAACTTCCGCTGGTCAAATTTTTTGTTGCCGTTTCCATTTTTTTCTTCTGCTTTTCCTTGCAATAACCAGCTAGTAGCTGCCGCAATTCGTCCACCGTAGCCTCTTCACTAAAACTAACCTCCAATTTATTTAGTGTATAGCTCTTAGCTGAAGCTCTTGTTTATTTAACTTGTAAACCCATGAGGTCTTCTCTGTTTGTATATTCATCTGTAGGTCTTCCGTATCCTCGTCGGCACTTTGATGTCTTGTAAATAAACCACAATTAATTAATGAGCTTATTATTTATTTCTATTTTAACAAACAGTATACTCAGATCGGCGCCATCTTGTCTAGAGAGCGAAACCGGGCATAGAGGTTAAGGTTGTTATACACCGTCCTGTGTAAGGGTTAGTACATACACTACACAGGGGAAATGAAAAAGAATAATAATGCAAAAATCAAACCTTCGGGGAAGCGACTGCATCAACAGGACTCTCTTGGAATTGGGGGTATTGCCAGGGATCCGACAAATTCGGTTTCCACTAGAAGGGAGTGAATAGATTACTGTTGGAATCGACGGAAATGATTTTCCCTCATTAAAAGGAAGAAGACTGATGGATGGATTACCTCAAGATCAAATGGATTCGAGGCATTTGGCTCTTCTTTAAGGTCTTCGGGAATCCGTAAAGTCATTAGAAGTTAGATTTTTCTATTAAATAAAAGTTAATGAAAATTCCTCGTTAGTATTATTATAAGATGCAACTTGGTTAGTGTAAACTTACGGGGTTGGCTAGCCAAGGGTCCAAGGAAGAAGACTGCGGCGCCTCGGGAATAGACATTTCGGACGAGCCGGGTTCCAATTCGAATTTGATATCCGTGGGAAAGAGGGCGTCAATGAACGGTGGTGAGGGGTTCACCAACGTACAATCAACATATTCAACATAGGCAATTGAATAAGTCGGAACATAACTATCCTACGATTCATAAAGAACTGTCGAGTATTGTATGGTAAATAAAGCATTTTCGACCTTATTTGTATGGCAGGAAATTTAAAATTTTAACGGACCATAAACCTTTAGTACATCTATTTAGCATGACAGATCCTAGAAGTTGCTTAACGAAGTTTAGATTGGCTTTAGAGGATATGATTTCGAGGTTGAATATATTAAGGGTTCAGAAAATGTTACGGCAGATGCCTTATCGAGAATCGTCATTACATCGGACGAGTTGAAATCTTTAAATTCAGCATTCGTTGGGGTAGTTATTCGTTCAATGACTCGCGCATCGAACGTTTTACAAGAGATACAGGACTCAGGAACTACGTCTTTAGAGTCTGGTCAACCTAGAGTAGTAGATATCATAAAAGGGTCGAAAGGAAATACAGAATTGAAAATTTGCTCGTATAAAGAATTTGAGAGAATGTCGAATTGCGCTAAGGATTTAAATCAGACCAGGTCTGACAATGTTGTTTATGTAAACTCTGCAATTTGCATAAACCAAGATACTCTATTAACGAAGGCACGCTTAGACGTATCGTTACGAGACTTGGTTAGACTGTGCAAAAGTTTAAATATAGCAGACTTGATAATAGTTAAAAGTGAGCAGAATAAAAAATGTATGATGTTATTAACAAAAGTCTTTTGCGCGGGACAAGACGAATTACCGAGGTTATGTGTAATACAAGGGAAAACAAGAGTTACCGATCGGGAAATGATTCGGGTTATACTTAATGACTATCGTTTATTACCTACTAGTGGACACGCGGGTAGTACAAGAATGATAAACAGTATTCAGAAAAAGTACTATTGGCAAAACATGCGTAAGGATATAGATGACTATGTTTAACGATGCAAAGACTGTCAAAAGCAAAAATTTAGCAACAGGAACACGCGAGATAATATGGTTATAACCACCACATCTACAACATCTTTTGAAAAAGTATATTTAGATATTGTAGGTCCTTTGGAGGTAGATAATGAAGGATATAAGTATATCCTAACTTTACAATGTGAATTGACCAAATATGTAGAGGCATATCCATTAGATAGGCATAGCCAGTAGCAAAGGCATTTGTTGAAAATTTTCTTTTAAGATATGGAATTCCAAAAACTCTAGCAACAGATTGTGGTACTGAATTCCTTAAGGGGCTACCCGGCATATTTCACTGTTTTTAAAGTGTTCAGCTCCAAGCACAACGCTTGAAAAAAAAAATGTAGCTAGGTATTTGGTCTACATTTGGTTCTACTAAATTGTCGAAAAACATAATACATCAAGAGAAAAAAAACCGTAAACCCTTTTTTCTACCTTAAATCTGTATATACTCCCTTATTATGCGTCGTAAGTACAAGAAACTAAAACAAGCAGTATATATTTATGTGTACTTTAAACGCATCTACTGATTTTTGGATAGGTTTTGCACTTTTTGAGAAAAAGCTATTACACGCATTTTTCCGAAAATGCCGGCTCGAGATGCCTGCGCGGGCGACGGGGGCCAGTCGTGTAAGATGGCACTAGTAGTTTATAGGGTTGCGTCCTAGTACAAGCAGCTCTTCCTAGGTGACGACTTATGCTTATTGACGTATTGTATAACCGGTGAGGAAAGGAAGCGGGAGGGGAAGAAAGCTCAAATCGCCGAGGTCATTGGGATAGGGGACGGCCTTAATTCCACATTACGGGAAATTTGTAAATTATTGAAAGTTGAAAAAATTAACTCGACACCATACCACCATGAAAGTATAGGTTCATTAGAGAATTGGCATGACCTAAGAATACAAACTAGGAATTTCACCAACGTACAATCGCTTGTGAGCGTTTCGGACTTGGCCAAGGAAGGTTGTGCGATAGGCAGACACTCATATTGGCACGTCAGTGCATATCGAGTGATCAGCACATTTAATATAGATCTTGCGCCTCCACTAGATAAGGGATTTCCTCTTCTGTCAAGTGGAATAATTATATATAATGATGGATTACTAAGTATTAAGGAAGATTGAAGTGTACACGCTGGAAGACATTAGATCTGTTGACCTGCATACTGTGTTTGGTAATTCTACCCGTCCACCCCGGCGCTCCTTCTATTACAGTTGACCATTGAACTAGAATACAAGGAAGGAGAGGGAAAATGAATGATCACAGTATGGAAATAAAAGGAGGATGGGAGAAAACTCGGAAGAAGGCTGCATAAGGGTAAATATCAGATTGGGTGAGGTGGGACTAATTTCCCAATAATCCTGGACGTTGACGAATTGCGGACCTTTGAAACGACTTTTCTAAAAGGGAAATATTAATCTTACAATAGAAAAAAGAACCAAACCAGGGAAGTGTAGGAGCTAGAAACAAAATAGATGTATAAACTTACCGCGTGGCGTTGTTCCCTTCGTTGCAAATTACGGACGATCTTCACGACTTCGGTTTCGCTGAGCAGGACCCCATGGTCTTGGAAAAAATTTGATATGAAGCGCTGCCGATCGATTTTCTTAGAATAAAGGCTAGTTTGCCTGCTAAGGCTCACCTTCCATAGAAAAGGAAAGAAATTTTCTAAATAATCCTGCGGCCTGGGAGGATTCATATCGATTAGCGAGGATTCATATTTATTCATATGGGGTTCAATTTTCTTTTTATTTAATATGTTTGCTAGATTTTCGTAAAACTTGCCAACATTTTCTTGGTTAAAAGATGTATCAATTGAACTGAAGGAAATCAAAACGTGCAAATATTACATTAACGCTCAGATGCTAACGGCCCAGGTTATAATACAGTATTATTGTGGCGTGTTAATGTGTACCCCGAACGATCCCATTCCTGTCAGTTGGGAACACCTCTCCCCAACAGGACCTCTTTTCGATACGCCATTTTTAAATGAGCACACGCTGCATAAGTTTTATTGAAATAAGTTATGAAATGTTTAAATATCTTCAAACATCTTCAGTAACTACAACGTCATTACATCTATCTATCTATCTATCTAAACAAAAGTACGAATGCCACGTGTGATACCGATTCCTAAAACCGGTGGTATATTACCACTGATACCGATTTTTGCTGGGCTTTCTGCGCTTGGCTCATTGGCTGGTGGAGCTGCCGGAATTGCTAAAGCTGTAGGTGATTACAAAGCTGCAAGAAAAAACTTAGCTGAGTCAGAACGACATAACAAGATGATGGAATCTATTGCTATCGGAAAAGAGCTTCATATGAAACCGTATAAAAAAAGGCAAAGGATTATGCATAAAAACTCAAAAAAACTAAATAAAAGGTTACCCAGGCGAGCTCTTTCAAATATTGATATTTTTAACCAGTCTTCTGATATTCCACATTTTCGTGGAGTTTTTATGAGAGATACTTTGCCAAAGCGGCCTAAAAGAGTAGAATGTGGAATTTTAAACTTAGATAATTCCAAAGACAATGGAACTCACTGGGTAGCCTATGTTAAATATAACAATTAATGTGAATATTTTAATAGTTATGGTGACCTACCACCTCCGTTAGAATTAAAGACGTATTTAAATCATAACACTATTTATTATAATTACAAAATATATCAGAAGTTTAATACCGTAAATTGTCGTCATTTATGTATAAAATATTTAAAACATTTTTGGTATAACCGTTTAAATACCGTTGTACAATAAACATTTTTATCATTCACACCATGTCTTTCACTGAACAACGAACGGAACAACCGCTACTCTGATAACAAACCAATTACCTGGTCTTCAACTGGATGGTGAATATGAATGTGGGCTATTGTATATCTCAACTTTCAATTCAATACCCAATATTGACAACAGAAATAATAAGTTACATTATACAATACAATACAATACAATAACTCTTTATTGCACCTCAAAATAACAAAAATAACACTAACTGGTATAGATTACACATGAAAAAGAGGCAAACAACAGGCGGTCTTATCGCTAAAGAGCTCTTCCAGACAACCTTTGGGTAGAGGAGACACTACACTAAGAAAAGTATACATACAGTAGGTGGTAAGAACGAAATAATTTAAATTCCAGAAGGCTCATATGAACTTCAAGATATCGATGATTACCTTAAGGAACACCTGCAAGGATGTTCATTCAAGTTAACGTGCAATAATAATACCTTAAAAACATCTATTTTGTGCAGTAAACACATTTATTTCAATAGAACGAATTCTATTGGTAGTTTACTTGGTTTCGGTGCAGAATCTATTCAAGCAAATATATTTACTGAATCTCCTTATCCTGTCTCCATTCTGTCAACTACCATAGTCCGCATTGAATGTGACATAGTGAGTGGATCGTTTGTTAATGGAAAACCTAGTCACATAATTCACGAGTTTGTGCCCAACGTGCTTCCTGGGTATCGGATTATTGAAACACCGAAAAACGTTATATATTTTCCTGTTACCCAAAGCAGTCTTAGTTCAATTACAATTAGGATACTAGACGGTAATAATAATTTAGTAAATTTACGGGGTAAAGAGATTCAAATATATTTACACCTTAGAAAAAAGTTATAGACTTTAATAAAACTTCGACGTCAGTTAAAAACAGTCCTAGTACTCATCAGACAATCAAGAAAAGAAGACCTAAAGTACAACTTACAAAACAAAACAAACAGTTCCTTCAAAAACTAGGTCCATTAAAATGAGTATATTAAATTTAACGGAACCTTTTGTCTTTGACAACTCTATCGAGAGTTTTGAGTACCATTCGTACAAGCCGTACGTAACCAGTTTTAATTTTAAGGATGAAATACGTATACCTATAAACCAGCAAGATCTTTACGTAAGTATTACCATCCGCAAGCACTTTATACCTTGAGGGTACCATAAACGCACTCAATAGAGAAACAAAAGCAGAAGTTTCAATGTTAGTTTTTCAGTTGATAAATATGCTATATCATATGAGCAGTATGCAAAATTTCAACAGTCTTATTATAACCGTGTCCAAGCACCCTTGTTAAATCCTACAGACTTTAAAAATATAGCTCCTGTGTTTGTTATCGACTGTTCTCGTCAAAACGAAACCATAAAAACCGGCTCGGTTGATGTGCGAGTCGAGTTGGAGTGTGAATCAGATATACCTACGCAAACTTCAGCATATTGCCATATTTTAAATGATAGTATTGTTGAATACAAGCCTTTAAGTAATATTACAAAAAAGTATCTTAAGATGGAGAACTATATATTCGTCGATCTTCAAGGGTTTGAAACAAACAAAAACGAATTTATTGTCAAAGAATTTGCATATAGCACACAGGAATACACTCAAGTTTTCTTAATAAAACCTCCTTTTCCATTTTCAAAATTAGAAGAAAATGAAAAGAGACAGACAAGGTGGTTAGAAAAACATTTTGGTATTTTTTGGCATGAAGGTTATGTTGATTATAGAGAATTTAAAAGACTAATTGTTAACCACATCAAAAATAAAACTATCTATGTGAAGGGCGTGGAAAAAATCAAGTGGATAAAATGCTTGTGTTCAGACTGTACTATTATAGATTTGTGTGAAAAAAAATTCTGTACCTAATTTTCAAGAACTTTATAAAAAAGTTTGTTCCTCAGATTTTCTTTATACCTGTGTATATCATAAGAGAAACGGTGCGTTAAAAAATGTAATTTGTATTAAAAAATGGTATTCTAGGAATAATTTAACAATTTAAGTTTGTTTTTAACAGTTTTTTTAAAAGCACTAAAGAGGTCGTTTTAGAAGATATACGAAAACACAAAAAAATTAATAAAACTGCAGTTTATTTGAATATTGTTTATTAGACTATATACAATTATATATTGTTATAAATTAACACTATAACCACACATTTTCTTTGAAATCTTGTTGATGACCTCTTCAGTGCTGTCAATTATGTCGTCGTACCTATCGTTCGCTACATATTGCGCGTTCAGGAGCACCTTTTCATTGAGATCCTCATTTTGATCCATAACACAATCTTTTATATCAATTATTTGAATTTTAATGAGTCTGCTTCCTTTCCCGGCTTTGTTGTTTATTACAAAACATGGTGGATGTCCAATACTCATTTTTACTATCTTGTTATTAGGGTTTCCTTTACGTTGCTTCGGTTTCGGACTGTCTATAGTTTTTTAATTTTTTTATACAAGTCGCTGTTATCAAATTCTCGGGGCAACTCAAACGGGTCTTGGGCATACTGCGAGAACGCAATTTGGATGTCTTCTGTATCTCCCATGTCATGGACCTGCACGTCTCGGTTGTCTTCCATCGTCTGAAAATCTAAAAAATAACAGAAAATAAGTACTTTATTTTCATTAAAAGATTTTTGAATATGTGGAGGGTTACAATGTTTAATGTTTAATTGATTTTTCATTATTATTGATACTTTATGCCATTAAGAGATCTTTTATTCCACATGGGTCACTAAGAGAAACTTAATGGTTGTCAAAAATAAATAAATAAATATGTAAAGTATAAAAATACAAATAAAAACACTTACCAGCTCGTGTGTAGATAATGAAGACGCGTTTAATGCTATTCAAGTGTAAGGAATTTTAAATTACACTGCACTTATATAGGTTAGCTACTGTTTGTTCAGCAAAATGTAAATGCACAATACTGTTATATGATACGAGTAGCTTAAACTGAACACGTGGCTAAGTGTATATATACCTAAAACCAGTCGCAACTTGTTTCTAATTTATCACATCATGTGGTTTTAAAAGGTATAAGGTTAATTATAAGTAAAACAACGAAATAATACGATAATACATTTATTTATCATAAAACATGATTTTTAAATAAAATAAAAACAATGTATAATTGATATACGTTTATTTTAAACTCTTTAACTTGCATTTGTGTTTTTAAATTCCACAAATGTTGTTTCAATTACATTTCCTGTACATTTACTACTGACCTCTAACAACAAAAAGTGAATGTTTTTTCTTAATTGTGACAATGACCTATCAATTAAACGTCCCAAGAAACCGCCGCGTCCCTTAGGTGCATGATTTAATTTTTTTTTACAAAAAAATTATATGTGGTCGGAAAAAATACGTACATGCCGGGAAAAATAATTTAAAAAGTAATTTTTTTTATCTATTTTTTTAATAATAATACTTGGTATCAAATTTGATACTCCATGGAGTAAGCTCTTAAAAAAATACCTTTTGTGACACAATTAGGTATTCATCAAAAAATCAACTTAAGAAATACAATTTTTGAAAAATCGGATACAACTACAAATGGAAGTCATTAAAACAATCGGAGTTCTTTTTTGAGCATAAAAACACGTTGCACTTGTTGCACTGTGTGCTGCTGAGTAGTTTCCAACCCGGTTTCATACATTTCATCCGTTTATCCCCCTTTTTTTTAATGTGCCCTACTCCGTCAAGCCGTATATCTGGTGAGGGCATATGTTGCAGAATATTTCTTCGTTTGGGAGGTGGGGCATGTATAGGACTATTGCTTGGGCGTCCTCTTGTTGGATTTAAATTGGTCCCGTACTTGCATAGAGCGTCTGCTAAGTCTGCTCTCAAGTCGGCTAATTTCAAAATATATTTTCGTTGTATTTGTTTCTTTTCGCAAACTTCTTTATAAAACACCCATGAATTAATCACAGTTAGGTCCAGTAGGTGGTAAAATATACGTAGATACCATTTTTTTGTCTTCATACGTATTCGGTATCTACCCAAGAATGAATCCATCAAATCAACGCCGCCCATGTGAGCATTATATTCACTGACTATTTTTGGGCATGAAATCGGTTTTCTTGTCTTATCATTTTTGTCATAACGCTCAATAACATCAACAGGTGTGGCAACTGGCACCCACATAAGTGGACAGGAGAATGACTTGTTTATTATCCTTTCAGCTCACTGCTGTCATATCAACTCCATCATGGGTAGTTATGTTTTCTTCAAAAGAACCCCTTGGCACAGCTCTGGCCATAACTTGTGGTTTTGATGGCAACTTGCAATTTTTTCCAAGCCGGTTTCTTTGCACGGTTCCCAAACATTTAATTCCTTCTTTCGCCATGTAGTACATTAGAGGCAGTGAGGTGTAATAATTGTCAAAATATACTATGTGATTCAACCTCCGCGGAATACCTCGTGAAAGCTTTATTACGGACATTACGGTATTACCTACTACAGCTACGTCGGCTTCACCGGGAAGCAAAGGTTCTGTGTCTTTGCCGGAATATATGATAAATCGGTAAGCATAGCCTGATAACGAGCACAGCACAAAAAGCTTAAAGCCCCATTTATGAGGCTTATTGGGCAAATATTGCTTCATAAAATGACCGATTTTTGTCGCACACATCTGCTCATCAATGGATAGGCGTTGCTGCATCGGAACGCAAGAAAGTTTCTCATTTAAATGGTCTATTACTGGTCGTAATTTGTGCAATCGATCGTGCTGAGGATGTGTCGTTGGCTTATGCTGCTCATTATTATTGAAATGAATTATTTGTCTTATTTTTTCAAATCTGTTTATGGGCATTGCCTGTTTAATGGCTTCAAAACCATGTATAGTATTCCAGTAAGATCGGACACTAGGATACTGAAATACAGACATAAATATCAGTATTCCGAAATACTTCCTAACGTCGCCCACGTTGATTGAAGCCGGACGTTCAGGTTGTTGTTGTACGGAGTACAAGTTTGTCTCTTCAACAAATTTTTCTAAAATATCAGGGGTGAAAAAATGTGTGAAAAATTGATATGGTGTTTGTAGATTCATTATATCTTGTGCGTAATAAGTAACGCTGTAATATGGTGCGGTGAAGAAGGTTGGTAACTGTTGTGGGTATCGTTAAGATTAACACATGTACCCTCGCTTATTTTAATAAATCAGTTGTTGTCATGGACTCGCACTGTTTCATTGAATAAAACATGGTGGCAGCGGTGTAGTGATTTAAAGCCATAAACAGTGAAATTTACGTTAGTATAAAGTACGATTTCAATCAATTATTGTTTTGCGCGTTGTTTTGTGTGTTGTGCGCGTAAAGTTACACATTATAACGTTAATAATGGAGCACGCGAGACCACCACCGGAACTTAACATGGAGGGCGGGCCAGTTGCCCGAGCCGACGCATGGAAGCGGTGGAAGCAACAATTCAACCTGTTCGTGAGAGCATCTGGAGTGAGCTCTGAGGCTGCTGGGGTGCAGGCGAGCCTACTCGTCAACTTAATCGGACCCGAAGGTTTTGACATATTTCAAACCTTTAATTTCGATAGCGAGGCAGATAAGGATGACGTAAAGGCTATCATTAAGAAATATGATGAATATTTTGGAGCGAAGGTCAACATAACCTTGTTGAGATACAGATTTTTTACTCGCAATCAAGAGGATGTCGAGTCCATTCAACTGTACGTCACGGCTCTGCGTCTCCTGAGCAAGAATTGTGAGTTCGGTTCTTTACAGGAGGAGCTTATAAAGGATCGTATTGTGTGCGGAATACGAAATTCTGTAGTGAGAGATAGGCTTTTGCGATGCGACGATCTCGACTTGAATAAGGCTATCAAATTGTGTCAAGCCGAGGAGGTGTCACAAGAGAGCGGCAAACAGTTAGGTAGGAGTGGCGAGTGTTCAAATGCAGTGCAGGTACACGCGGTAGATAGGCGCGCGCATGGCGGAGGTGGCGCGCGTCCCCGCCGAGGCTCAACGCCGGGCGCCAGGCGCGGGCGCGGCCGCGGCGGCGCGCGCGCCGCACCCCGCGAGTGCGCAGGTTGCGGTGGCGCGCGATGTGACAGCCGGGAATGCCCAGCAGCATTCGCTACTTGTTTCGCGTGTGGCAATCGTGGACATTTCTCGAGGATGTGTAAGTCTCGTTTCGTTAATACTAATGACGGAGTTAAGAAAGTGTATGAAATTGAACGTACTCGTGATGACTCATGTAGTAGCGGTTCCGGGGACTTAGAACCATTTTACATAGATATGGTAGTAGGTAGTGAAAAAAAGAAGCGATGGTTTGAAACCCTATGGTGTGAAAAGGGAGCGGAGAGTTTCAAGCTTGATTCGGGCGCAGATATGAATGTAATATCTCTAGAAAGATTTTTGGCCTTAGGTTTTGATATTCAAATGTTACGACCTTCTCCGAGTTCTTACGAATCATTTACCAGCAATGAAATTCCTATTAAAGGTGTATGCGATATGAATTGGTGGTGTAGGAATAAACAACATTGTTTGCATTTCGCAGTCGCTGACATGAGTTGTCAAAGCGTGCTGGGACGGGACTCTTGTCAGGAATTGGGACTTGTGAAACGGATTGACGTCATAAATTTGGAAACATATTCAGATCTTTTTGAAGGGTTAGGGTGTTTACCGGGTAAATATCACATTGTTATTGACAAGTCTGTGCCGCCGGTCATTTGTGCCAATAGGAAAATACCTCTAGGGTTGAAAGACAAATTATCCGATGAATTAAAGAAAATGGAAGAGTTAGGAGTAATTAGGAAAGTATCACATCCTACAAAGTGGGTTCACCCGTTGGTACTCGTTGCAAAAAAGAATAACGGGTTACGTGTGTGCCTCGACCCGCGCGAGTTGAACGTCGCGGTGCGTCGCGCGCACTACCAGCTGCCCTCGATGACCGAGCTGGCCACGCGCCTACACGGCGCCACCTACTTTTCGGTGCTGGACGCCAACTCGGGCTTCTGGGTCGTGCAGCTGGATGATTAAAGTGCTGACCTTTGTACCTTTGCGACGCCATTTGGGAGGTATCAATTCCTTCGCCTACCTTATGGAATCAGCTGTGCGTCAGAGGTTTTCCATGCCAAAATGCGGCAACTGCTGGAAGACCTGGATGGCGTAGATAATTTTATAGACGATATTATTGTATGGGGTAAAACTAGGCAGGAACACGATAAGAGATTGTCTGCATTATTAAACAGAGCGAGGGAGATAAATATCAAGTTTAACAAAGCTAAGTGTAAAATCGCGGTTCAGCAAGTCACTTACTTAGGGCATATTTTTGACGCTAATGGTATGAGACCGGATAGTGAAAAGGTTAGGGCAATAAGTCAAATGCCTCCGCCGTTTGATAGGAAGAGCTTGGAACGATTTTTAGGGGCTGTGAACTATTTGTCAAAGTTCATACCAAATTATTCTCAAAAAGCGACGCCTTTGACAAATTTGCTAAAAAAAGAAAATAATTGGCAGTGGGGGCCCGCGGAACAAGGCGCGTTCAACGAGTTAAAAGGGTGTGTTTGTGGAGCCGGTGTGCTGGCCCTGTACGACGTGGCGGCGCCAGTGACGTTGTCGGTAGACGCGTCGCGCGACGCCCTGGGCGCCGTGCTCATGCAGGGTGGCAGGCCCGTGGAGTTCGCTTCGCGCACGCTCACAGACGCACAGCGCCGGTATGCGCAGGTGGAAAAAGAATTACTCGCGATTGTGTTCGCATGTGAGCGTTTTCACCAATATATATATGGCAGGAAAAAAATTACCGTCGAATCCGATCACAAACCTTTAGAGAGCATTTTCAAGAAACCTCTTATGTCTGTCCCAGCACGCTTACAACGCATGATGATGCGTTTGCAACATTACGATCTAGTTGTTACATATAAACCCGGAAAGTATATGTATATAGCCGATACATTGTCTCGGGCGCCGTTGCCAGATGTGTATAGTGAGGAGATACACAAAAATAATTTGCAACAAATACATTTGATAGTCGATAATATGCCCATATCAAATGCAAAATTGACGCTTATTAAAAAAGAGTCACAACAGGACTCCGAGTTAGCAAAACTAGCGGAGTATATTCATATTGGATGGCCAGACCATAAGTCACAGGTACAGGCCGAATTGAAGGTCTACTGGTCTTTTAAGGAGGATTTATTTATAGTAGATGGTGTTATTTTTAAAAATATGACTGTCTTGATACCGCGAGCTTTGCGATCTACAATGTTAAGTATAGTACACGAGGGCCATATGGGTATAGATCGATGCAAACGGCGCGCGAGACAAGTGATGTACTGGCCTAACATGTCGCGAGATATCGAGTTTATGGTGAGGCGATGTACCACCTGCCAGGAGTGCTCAAACGCCCCGCCTAAGGAGCCGCTTCTACCCATTCAAATTCCAAAGTTTCCGTGGCAAAAGGTTGGTGCTGATATCTTTGAGATAAGAAAAAAGCATTTCATAGTACTGGTGGATTATTATTCCAACTTTGTTGAAGTGTGTAGTTTAACAAATATATCCTCCAATATTGTGATAACTAATATTAAGGAAATATTTGCGCGTCACGGAATACCTGAGATATTGATTACAGATAATGGAACCCAGTTCAGCAGTCGCGATTTCAAAATGTTCGCTAAAGAATGGGATTTCAGTCATGTCACATCATCGCCAAACTATGCACAAGCTAATGGCAAAAGCGAACGTGCTGTTCAAACAGTAAAGTCAATGCTCAAAAAGTCTATTCTTAGTAATAGCGATTTTTATTTAGCACTTTTAAATTACCGTAATACGCCCCGGGATGGTTTGAGCTCCCCTGCGCAGCTTTTGATGAGTCGTAGATTAAGGTGTAAACTACCAGTTCATCCAGAATTACTAAAACCACAGCCCGTCAACTCCTCTGAACATGATACGATGTTACGTAACCAGCATAAGGCTAAAGAGAGGTTTGACAAACATTGTAAGGATTTACCCCCACTTAACATAGGTGATGATGTAATTTGTATTGAGGGCAAAGCTAGAACTCGTGCTATTGTGGTAGCGAAAGCTGCGACTCCTCGATCATACATAGTTCAAAACAAGGTGGGTGGTAAATTCAGACGAAATCGTCGTCACCTGATAAAATGTATGGCAAACAATGAACAAGCGCCCTCGAACCTCGAGCTGCTCCAGTCATCAGCTGACTGCGGAGACGAGTTCAAGAATGCTTGCGAAAATGTAGGTCACGGGGAGGCATGCGAAAATGTGCCTTACGATAATGCGCATAAGGTAGAAGAACAAACGCACGCACCCGAAGGGTCTACAGTTATAATAACACGCAGAAAGGCAAAATTGTTAGCGGAAAATCAAATAAACAAAGAAAATGTATCTGAATAAATTAGATCCTATTTGCTTCACTGTAAGATTCAAATTCGTTTACTTTCTTTAGTTACCTAACTAAGGTATTTTGTTTCGAATGTTAGTCTTATCATTGGAACTACCTAAAGTATTTTATTGTAAGTAATGTTGTAACTGCTAGTTTTCATACATATTAGATTTAAGTTTTATTGTTATTATTACCTAACTACCGACTTACAAGATGTGAGTAGGTAAATTAGACTTTGTTACAATTGTTGTAAAATGTTTTCATTACGTTTTTAACTCAAATGAAGTGTCTGTAGTTTTAAGTGTTTATATTTGTTTTATTTAGTTCAAGCAGTATCTAGTACCTTTCTAAAAAACGGGAGTAGGTATAGTGTAAGGTGTATTAATATTGGCATAACAGTCACGCCACAACTTATGTAAGCGTTAATATATATATACCTATAATGTTTACTAATAACTAGGTAGGCACATAACACTTGTTTTTATTTCTTTAGAAAATCCTGTTGGGGGAGATGTTGTGGGTATCGTTAAGATTAACACATGTACCCTCGCTTATTTTAATAAATCAGTTGTTGTCATGGACTCGCACTGTTTCATTGAATAAAACAGTAACAAAAGAAACTTGAGGTAGGACACCGATTTAGGTCCGCCTGCCCAATACACAATTATTTCAAGTTTGGGTCAGAACGCCCAATTTACCCCTACTATTTGTCAGATATGACAAGCTCAAATTTCGGATAGCGATCGGTTCCCAAATTTCTTCACCCACTTTCTTAAAAGGTAATTAACTCGGCTAGAGACTACAAAAAATATTTAAAGGGTCGTGGAGAACGGCCAACTTTGGAGAGAGAGGTGGGAGCAGTATTTATGTTTAGTCAAAGAATTAAATAGAAAAATATCGAGCGCCCTACTCCCACTTCCCTACAAGCGAATGAGGCACAGTTGAATAAAAAACCTAATAGGGTATAACACTATATTTATTAGCTGTCTAACAAGGTTATAATGCAGTAACAAAATATCTGGAGGGTTACCAATGTAATTGGCCCCGAGAGTTCTTAATATACCTAAGCTCTCTTAAGTTTAATCTTTAAGTTTTTTAACAATTAAATTTACTTGTTCCAATCAAATACAACACACTAACAGGGATCTAAAATAGTCCCATGATGATCACCGTTGTCGGGGATCACTCATTTGGTTATCAGAAGCCGGTATTCACAGCCGGTATTCAAAGCCTTGGGTATCCCAAAACCTTGGGTATCCAAACCCTGGGTACTCAAACCCGCCCTAGTGACAAAATGGTCCAGGTTATAATAATTTTGGAAAATTAAAATAATATATATTTAACGAGCACTACACTTTTAAGGTTAAATTTGAGACTACGTCGGTTGGATGAAAGCTTAACTCACTTACCAATTAAGGGCGAGTAGATAGGGTTAAGCCTGCATGCCACATGGCACTCCGTAGCTTAAGTCACGTCCGGGATTTACGAGATATTACGACTTATTGGGAACACATGGCGTTGGGGTCGAGGCACCTATCTCGTACTATCGGCCCCTTCGGCTATATATATTTATGAGCAGAACAAACCGAGAAAAATATAAGAGGCGAGGTCTTCGCCTTCGACCCGATCGAAAAATCTTTCTCGAATCATCCGGCAGGAAACTCACTTGACATCCGACGTCGCAGCGCCTAAACTGGCAACACCGTGAACTGGCGATCAAAATGAACACTTGGCAAATTGAAATTTGGCCAACAACCCTTTCTATTATTCTCCTAATAATTAATTAAGTCTCTTTAAGACAGAATTTTAAATAAAACCAAAATTTGTAAATAAATCCTTCATCGAATGACCTCAGAAATCAACGGGAGGCGCTGAACCGCCGTGACATCGCAAGAACGAAACGTCGCTTACGTCAAACACTCCTATCTGTCAAATTCACCAACAACAAACATTGTCTATATCTCTTTATCAAAATATGACGAATATCCCTACCAATACTATTAAAAAGTGGTTAAAAGGTATGCAATTATGTGTGGAAAAAGTGAAAGTAAGCTTTTATCTTAGTGTTAGTGGTGGACGAATGAAATAACGGCTGTAAGACCGATCGAGAAATTGGCTAGGGTAGGGGAACCAATAAATGAACGATTAAGCGACTTACCTCACTTTGGTATTTTTTTTACGTATGTTGTAACCAATTTTCACTAAGATTTATTTTTTTATACTATACTACATATAGTCTAGTTTAGATTAAACTATTCCAAACCCTCTTTAAACTATCCAATATTTTTATAAAAATGATTATGTTCCGAAATGGCCCATTTTCCCCAGAACATGAACAAAGTGCCCTAACTCTGAACATTTTTACCCCGAAAGATGAACCAGTAAAAATGCAAAAGGGAGTTAGGGCTTGCATCCCGGAATTCCGGAATCTCGAAATTCCGGAATCTCGGACTATTTTTCCGAGATTACAGTTCCGGGATTGACACCCTCAATCTCGGAAATTCCGGAATTGAAAATAACCCTACTATTTGACGGAAACGTTTAATATTGAAATTCGCGGCATCGCGAGTACTTGCTGTAGGCGCCAGCGCATTCGCCTAATTTTACTTTCCCAAGACATGAGTTGATCCCCCCATGCTCGGAGCATGGAGTTCGTGAATATGCCTTCAACATCGCGCGTCAGTTCACGCTGTTTCCTGACGTTCTTGATCATGGCCTTGTCAAGGTGGCGAAAGGTCATCTGCTCATTCACTTCCCGCCCAAATGTTGCACGTTTATATATCTCGCGGAAAGAGTTTCCTAGAGCCGTGTTGTTGTTAATTATGACATAGGCCGTGAGGACTTCCAGGAGGTAATCTTGATAGGATGCGACTTGCTTGTAAGTCATGCCAAATATATCAAGCAACCGCTGCGGGTTCATCATGAGAGTGCAGTGCCCGTTCGTGTTGATGACTACTTTGCAACGGCAAAACTCGGCGTCTTCGAGATGTGTTACCGAGGGTTTGATTTCCGTTTCAAAGTTAAGACGGGCAAATGCAGCTCGCGCTAGTTCAACGTCTATTGGCTCATTTGTGAAGATCAGGGAGTCATCTCCATTGACGATAGCTTCACCTTTGATCCCCAAGATCAACAGCATTTCCTTAATGCAGGCATAGTTGATCAAGCTGTTCCCGAGGCTCGTGTCCATGTCGCCAGACATCCTAGTGCCCGTCACCTTATACTTGTCGCCCTCTCGCGATCTACAGTTATTGGTGATGGTTCGCGACGACAAGTTGCGTAGCTCCTTGTCATGCCCGAAGCACGACTGGTAAAACTTGTGAGTGAGTCGCAGGTGTTCAGGCGTAACATATGCATCGAACGTCTTGTGATCAGCCTCTGTGACGTAGGTGTACTTTCGTTTTAACTGTGCTATTTTTGACCCGATTTGATCATAATTTCCTTTCCCGAACTCAACGCGCTTCGCCAACCTACCCTCAAGTGGCTTGATATATCTCCCGTATTCAATGTTGAAGGTTTTCTCTCTTGCTTGTATCATGCGCGGCGCTTTGTACTTCGATGCCGAGCATTTCTCTACCTTGGTGAAAGGAGTGACCCGATCGCTGACCTCACCCCCTCCATCAAGGTACTCTGCTGCCTCTTGATAATCTCTTCGAGTAAACGTGTCGTCGATTGTTGCAACGAAGTCTGCTCGCGTAATGCGCTGTGGATGGCAGAGGAACTTTCTGAGATGGCGGTAGAGACCGCCGATGCGATCTGGCTCATAGCTTGCTGTGCGCTGTGGTCGATGGCGCTTGTGATAAGCTGCTGCTGTGGTAGTTGGGTGCTTTGGATAGTAGAGCAGCTTATGCCTGTTGTTGAGGGCGGGGAAGTGCACCATTTCCATGCCGCCCGAGCGGCGAGTCCAACCGCCACCACACTGATAGCTGCCGCTCCCACCGTCGCTATTGGCGTCAAGACGTGTGAGAGTCTGAATGATCGTTCGTCGTCCCAGGGGCGTTTGGAGTTTAAAGAATTGCTGATGGTTGTCCGATCCCATTTGCAATACCAGTAGGGGTTGCGTGTTTCTATGTCCCCTTCGACGCCCTGGTTGAACGCATTCACTTGGTGGATGGCGTTCTTACTCCACCTGGCTTCTGTTAGCAAGCGTTCGCCGATATGTTGTTCCACCGCAGGTCCTACGATTTCCTGCCGCCGTAGTATATTGCGCACGTTCTGTCTATCCAATTCCTGCAGCAGAGCCGTAGCGCACTGCGCCCGGTAGCGTGAGGTGATGGGTTGTCCATAGAACTTTGTGTTTAGGTAAGCCACGGCGGTTTCCTGGTCGAATTCTCTCACCGAGTCGTGGAACTCCTTCATGGCCCGGACAGCGGCTGTACCTTGCACCAACACGTCAAAGGGTCTGTCTGGTACAAACACCCGTTGGTCGTGCGGCGCTATCTGTGGTTGTTCCCCCCCGCCGCGCACCGCGTTTAACAGGTTCCGGGCCATGCCGGCAACCCCCCCTGCTTCCGCCTCGTTCATGCTGGATGGAGCAGCCCAGCCGGTGCCCGCAGCCCCAAAGGCCCGTCAACCAGGCAAGTATTGGTCGCCTTGACAAAAGTCTGGTTTAGGAGATTCTCTCTTATTTGATCAACTTTAACGATGGTGACCAAGATCCCAGCACCTATCACCACTCCCAGAGCGACTGTGATTGTGAAGCCCTTCCAGCCCATAAGCATGTACGCTCTTACGGTTAGTGCCGCCGATAGCTTTCGCCCTGCCGCAACCGCTCTTGCCGGGTCCTAGCCCGGTTACCAAGAGAAGGGGTAACCCATGCCAGGTTACATATTGGTTATATATTGACATGGTTATACATGTTATAATATTGTCTGCTGTTACTGCGATGGTTATTCGTTGAAATTAAACACTTAAGAACGGATTAATCGCATTTAATTTAATAATAAATAAAAAACCCTGTAAAACTTACTTACAATTTACGAACGCTTCCCTAGCTGGCTTATGGGTCAGAAATAAGCGGCAAGAAAACTGTAAAGGGCTCGAAACGTCGGGTCATGCTGTTAATAAATGCGATTAATCCGTTCTAGTGTTTAATTTCAATTGGCATAGTTATTACGCAAAACTGCCACTAAATGTATTAGATTGATGAATTATATATTATATTCCGTGTGCAGATAAATGTTCCTTACTTTTGGACTCAGAAAGCTTAGGTACCACAAGCATCAATACTTTGAATCTGCACATCTTTCGCCCAAGGAAGCAAGTGCTTTAGAGCAGGATAAATACATTTTCGATTGTTCTCTGTTAACGGTAGTAGCTTCAACCTTTTGGTTGAAGCGAAAAATATTTTACTTTTATCTTTTTCAGTTGTTGCTTTTCGGTATTAAAATAATAAGTTCTTATTGCAATACTGTTAAATAACTTTTGTGAGGGTTGTGAGTTTTTAGCCTTAAATTCAGTGTTTTGCGCGCAAAATCTATCTAATTAAAATATTCAAAAACTTTGCCGCTGCCGCCATACCATAACATGACTACCAGCCTAAAATTAATTTGTAATCGTAACGTTGTAGGTAACTAAGTTTCATGTGTATTCGACAATACATAATAGATCTCTAATCTAACATATTTTTTTAAATGTTTTCTTTGTGTGTTCGACAGAAGTTCCAAAAAAATGGAGCGATGATTGCCTTATATTGTTTTTTTTAGCCTTAGCTTGAATACAAATTTTATTTTACTTGTTGTAACCTTACTTGTTTGGCTACGCAAAAATAAGTGTTAAAAAAATTTTTTTAGCACTTTTGGGAATTAATCTGACACAAAAGAAAGAAGAACGAAGTAGGGCTTGCATCCCGGAATTCCGGAATCTCGAAATTCCGGAATCTCGGACTATTTTTCCGAGATTACAGTTCCGGGATTGACACCCTCAATCTCGAAAATTCCGGAATTGAAAATAACCCTACTATTTGACGGAAACGTTTAATATTGAAATTCGCGGCATCGCGAGTACTTGCTGTAGGCGCCAGCGCATTCGCCTAATTTTACTTTCCCAAGACATGAGTTGATCCCCCCATGCTCGGAGCATGGAGTTCGTGAATATGCCTTCAACATCGCGCGTCAGTTCACGCTGTTTCCTGACGTTCTTGATCATGGCCTTGTCAAGGTGGCGAAAGGTCATCTGCTCATTCACTTCCCGCCCAAATGTTGCACGTTTATATATCTCGCGGAAAGAGTTTCCTAGAGCCGTGTTGTTGTTAATTATGACATAGGCCGTGAGGACTTCCAGGAGGTAATCTTGATAGGATGCGACTTGCTTGTAAGTCATGCCAAATATATCAAGCAACCGCTGCGGGTTCATCATGAGAGTGCAGTGCCCGTTCGTGTTGATGACTACTTTGCAACGGCAAAACTCGGCGTCTTCGAGATGTGTTACCGAGGGTTTGATTTCCGTTTCAAAGTTAAGACGGGCAAATGCAGCTCGCGCTAGTTCAACGTCTATTGGCTCATTTGTGAAGATCAGGGAGTCATCTCCATTGACGATAGCTTCACCTTTGATCCCCAAGATCAACAGCATTTCCTTAATGCAGGCATAGTTGATCAAGCTGTTCCCGAGGCTCGTGTCCATGTCGCCAGACATCCTAGTGCCCGTCACCTTATACTTGTCGCCCTCTCGCGATCTACAGTTATTGGTGATGGTTCGCGACGACAAGTTGCGTAGCTCCTTGTCATGCCCGAAGCACGACTGGTAAAACTTGTGAGTGAGTCGCAGGTGTTCAGGCGTAACATATGCATCGAACGTCTTGTGATCAGCCTCTGTGACGTAGGTGTACTTTCGTTTTAACTGTGCTATTTTTGACCCGATTTGATCATAATTTCCTTTCCCGAACTCAACGCGCTTCGCCAACCTACCCTCAAGTGGCTTGATATATCTCCCGTATTCAATGTTGAAGGTTTTCTCTCTTGCTTGTATCATGCGCGGCGCTTTGTACTTCGATGCCGAGCATTTCTCTACCTTGGTGAAAGGAGTGACCCGATCGCTGACCTCACCCCCTCCATCAAGGTACTCTGCTGCCTCTTGATAATCTCTTCGAGTAAACGTGTCGTCGATTGTTGCAACGAAGTCTGCTCGCGTAATGCGCTGTGGATGGCAGAGGAACTTTCTGAGATGGCGGTAGAGACCGCCGATGCGATCTGGCTCATAGCTTGCTGTGCGCTGTGGTCGATGGCGCTTGTGATAAGCTGCTGCTGTGGTAGTTGGGTGCTTTGGATAGTAGAGCAGCTTATGCCTGTTGTTGAGGGCGGGGAAGTGCACCATTTCCATGCCGCCCGAGCGGCGAGTCCAACCGCCACCACACTGATAGCTGCCGCTCCCACCGTCGCTATTGGCGTCAAGACGTGTGAGAGTCTGAATGATCGTTCGTCGTCCCAGGGGCGTTTGGAGTTTAAAGAATTGCTGATGGTTGTCCGATCCCATTTGCAATACCAGTAGGGGTTGCGTGTTTCTATGTCCCCTTCGACGCCCTGGTTGAACGCATTCACTTGGTGGATGGCGTTCTTACTCCACCTGGCTTCTGTTAGCAAGCGTTCGCCGATATGTTGTTCCACCGCAGGTCCTACGATTTCCTGCCGCCGTAGTATATTGCGCACGTTCTGTCTATCCAATTCCTGCAGCAGAGCCGTAGCGCACTGCGCCCGGTAGCGTGAGGTGATGGGTTGTCCATAGAACTTTGTGTTTAGGTAAGCCACGGCGGTTTCCTGGTCGAATTCTCTCACCGAGTCGTGGAACTCCTTCATGGCCCGGACAGCGGCTGTACCTTGCACCAACACGTCAAAGGGTCTGTCTGGTACAAACACCCGTTGGTCGTGCGGCGCTATCTGTGGTTGTTCCCCCCCGCCGCGCACCGCGTTTAACAGGTTCCGGGCCATGCCGGCAACCCCCCCTGCTTCCGCCTCGTTCATGCTGGATGGAGCAGCCCAGCCGGTGCCCGCAGCCCCAAAGGCCCGTCAACCAGGCAAGTATTGGTCGCCTTGACAAAAGTCTGGTTTAGGAGATTCTCTCTTATTTGATCAACTTTAACGATGGTGACCAAGATCCCAGCACCTATCACCACTCCCAGAGCGACTGTGATTGTGAAGCCCTTCCAGCCCATAAGCATGTACGCTCTTACGGTTAGTGCCGCCGATAGCTTTCGCCCTGCCGCAACCGCTCTTGCCGGGTCCTAGCCCGGTTACCAAGAGAAGGGGTAACCCATGCCAGGTTACATATTGGTTATATATTGACATGGTTATACATGTTATAATATTGTCTGCTGTTACTGCGATGGTTATTCGTTGAAATTAAACACTTAAGAACGGATTAATCGCATTTAATTTAATAATAAATAAAAAACCCTGTAAAACTTACTTACAATTTACGAACGCTTCCCTAGCTGGCTTATGGGTCAGAAATAAGCGGCAAGAAAACTGTAAAGGGCTCGAAACGTCGGGTCATGCTGTTAATAAATGCGATTAATCCGTTCTAGTGTTTAATTTCAATTGGCATAGTTATTACGCAAAACTGCCACTAAATGTATTAGATTGATGAATTATATATTATATTCCGTGTGCAGATAAATGTTCCTTACTTTTGGACTCAGAAAGCTTAGGTACCACAAGCATCAATACTTTGAATCTGCACATCTTTCGCCCAAGGAAGCAAGTGCTTTAGAGCAGGATAAATACATTTTCGATTGTTCTCTGTTAACGGTAGTAGCTTCAACCTTTTGGTTGAAGCGAAAAATATTTTACTTTTATCTTTTTCAGTTGTTGCTTTTCGGTATTAAAATAATAAGTTCTTATTGCAATACTGTTAAATAACTTTTGTGAGGGTTGTGAGTTTTTAGCCTTAAATTCAGTGTTTTGCGCGCAAAATCTATCTAATTAAAATATTCAAAAACTTTGCCGCTGCCGCCATACCATAACATGACTACCAGCCTAAAATTAATTTGTAATCGTAACGTTGTAGGTAACTAAGTTTCATGTGTATTCGACAATACATAATAGATCTCTAATCTAACATATTTTTTTAAATGTTTTCTTTGTGTGTTCGACAGAAGTTCCAAAAAAATGGAGCGATGATTGCCTTATATTGTTTTTTTTAGCCTTAGCTTGAATACAAATTTTATTTTACTTGTTGTAACCTTACTTGTTTGGCTACGCAAAAATAAGTGTTAAAAAAATTTTTTTAGCACTTTTGGGAATTAATCTGACACAAAAGAAAGAAGAACGAAGTAGGGCTTGCATCCCGGAATTCCGGAATCTCGAAATTCCGGAATCTCGGACTATTTTTCCGAGATTACAGTTCCGGGATTGACACCCTCAATCTCGAAAATTCCGGAATTGAAAATAACCCTACTATTTGACGGAAACGTTTAATATTGAAATTCGCGGCATCGCGAGTACTTGCTGTAGGCGCCAGCGCATTCGCCTAATTTTACTTTCCCAAGACATGAGTTGATCCCCCCATGCTCGGAGCATGGAGTTCGTGAATATGCCTTCAACATCGCGCGTCAGTTCACGCTGTTTCCTGACGTTCTTGATCATGGCCTTGTCAAGGTGGCGAAAGGTCATCTGCTCATTCACTTCCCGCCCAAATGTTGCACGTTTATATATCTCGCGGAAAGAGTTTCCTAGAGCCGTGTTGTTGTTAATTATGACATAGGCCGTGAGGACTTCCAGGAGGTAATCTTGATAGGATGCGACTTGCTTGTAAGTCATGCCAAATATATCAAGCAACCGCTGCGGGTTCATCATGAGAGTGCAGTGCCCGTTCGTGTTGATGACTACTTTGCAACGGCAAAACTCGGCGTCTTCGAGATGTGTTACCGAGGGTTTGATTTCCGTTTCAAAGTTAAGACGGGCAAATGCAGCTCGCGCTAGTTCAACGTCTATTGGCTCATTTGTGAAGATCAGGGAGTCATCTCCATTGACGATAGCTTCACCTTTGATCCCCAAGATCAACAGCATTTCCTTAATGCAGGCATAGTTGATCAAGCTGTTCCCGAGGCTCGTGTCCATGTCGCCAGACATCCTAGTGCCCGTCACCTTATACTTGTCGCCCTCTCGCGATCTACAGTTATTGGTGATGGTTCGCGACGACAAGTTGCGTAGCTCCTTGTCATGCCCGAAGCACGACTGGTAAAACTTGTGAGTGAGTCGCAGGTGTTCAGGCGTAACATATGCATCGAACGTCTTGTGATCAGCCTCTGTGACGTAGGTGTACTTTCGTTTTAACTGTGCTATTTTTGACCCGATTTGATCATAATTTCCTTTCCCGAACTCAACGCGCTTCGCCAACCTACCCTCAAGTGGCTTGATATATCTCCCGTATTCAATGTTGAAGGTTTTCTCTCTTGCTTGTATCATGCGCGGCGCTTTGTACTTCGATGCCGAGCATTTCTCTACCTTGGTGAAAGGAGTGACCCGATCGCTGACCTCACCCCCTCCATCAAGGTACTCTGCTGCCTCTTGATAATCTCTTCGAGTAAACGTGTCGTCGATTGTTGCAACGAAGTCTGCTCGCGTAATGCGCTGTGGATGGCAGAGGAACTTTCTGAGATGGCGGTAGAGACCGCCGATGCGATCTGGCTCATAGCTTGCTGTGCGCTGTGGTCGATGGCGCTTGTGATAAGCTGCTGCTGTGGTAGTTGGGTGCTTTGGATAGTAGAGCAGCTTATGCCTGTTGTTGAGGGCGGGGAAGTGCACCATTTCCATGCCGCCCGAGCGGCGAGTCCAACCGCCACCACACTGATAGCTGCCGCTCCCACCGTCGCTATTGGCGTCAAGACGTGTGAGAGTCTGAATGATCGTTCGTCGTCCCAGGGGCGTTTGGAGTTTAAAGAATTGCTGATGGTTGTCCGATCCCATTTGCAATACCAGTAGGGGTTGCGTGTTTCTATGTCCCCTTCGACGCCCTGGTTGAACGCATTCACTTGGTGGATGGCGTTCTTACTCCACCTGGCTTCTGTTAGCAAGCGTTCGCCGATATGTTGTTCCACCGCAGGTCCTACGATTTCCTGCCGCCGTAGTATATTGCGCACGTTCTGTCTATCCAATTCCTGCAGCAGAGCCGTAGCGCACTGCGCCCGGTAGCGTGAGGTGATGGGTTGTCCATAGAACTTTGTGTTTAGGTAAGCCACGGCGGTTTCCTGGTCGAATTCTCTCACCGAGTCGTGGAACTCCTTCATGGCCCGGACAGCGGCTGTACCTTGCACCAACACGTCAAAGGGTCTGTCTGGTACAAACACCCGTTGGTCGTGCGGCGCTATCTGTGGTTGTTCCCCCCCGCCGCGCACCGCGTTTAACAGGTTCCGGGCCATGCCGGCAACCCCCCCTGCTTCCGCCTCGTTCATGCTGGATGGAGCAGCCCAGCCGGTGCCCGCAGCCCCAAAGGCCCGTCAACCAGGCAAGTATTGGTCGCCTTGACAAAAGTCTGGTTTAGGAGATTCTCTCTTATTTGATCAACTTTAACGATGGTGACCAAGATCCCAGCACCTATCACCACTCCCAGAGCGACTGTGATTGTGAAGCCCTTCCAGCCCATAAGCATGTACGCTCTTACGGTTAGTGCCGCCGATAGCTTTCGCCCTGCCGCAACCGCTCTTGCCGGGTCCTAGCCCGGTTACCAAGAGAAGGGGTAACCCATGCCAGGTTACATATTGGTTATATATTGACATGGTTATACATGTTATAATATTGTCTGCTGTTACTGCGATGGTTATTCGTTGAAATTAAACACTTAAGAACGGATTAATCGCATTTAATTTAATAATAAATAAAAAACCCTGTAAAACTTACTTACAATTTACGAACGCTTCCCTAGCTGGCTTATGGGTCAGAAATAAGCGGCAAGAAAACTGTAAAGGGCTCGAAACGTCGGGTCATGCTGTTAATAAATGCGATTAATCCGTTCTAGTGTTTAATTTCAATTGGCATAGTTATTACGCAAAACTGCCACTAAATGTATTAGATTGATGAATTATATATTATATTCCGTGTGCAGATAAATGTTCCTTACTTTTGGACTCAGAAAGCTTAGGTACCACAAGCATCAATACTTTGAATCTGCACATCTTTCGCCCAAGGAAGCAAGTGCTTTAGAGCAGGATAAATACATTTTCGATTGTTCTCTGTTAACGGTAGTAGCTTCAACCTTTTGGTTGAAGCGAAAAATATTTTACTTTTATCTTTTTCAGTTGTTGCTTTTCGGTATTAAAATAATAAGTTCTTATTGCAATACTGTTAAATAACTTTTGTGAGGGTTGTGAGTTTTTAGCCTTAAATTCAGTGTTTTGCGCGCAAAATCTATCTAATTAAAATATTCAAAAACTTTGCCGCTGCCGCCATACCATAACATGACTACCAGCCTAAAATTAATTTGTAATCGTAACGTTGTAGGTAACTAAGTTTCATGTGTATTCGACAATACATAATAGATCTCTAATCTAACATATTTTTTTAAATGTTTTCTTTGTGTGTTCGACAGAAGTTCCAAAAAAATGGAGCGATGATTGCCTTATATTGTTTTTTTTAGCCTTAGCTTGAATACAAATTTTATTTTACTTGTTGTAACCTTACTTGTTTGGCTACGCAAAAATAAGTGTTAAAAAAATTTTTTTAGCACTTTTGGGAATTAATCTGACACAAAAGAAAGAAGAACGAAGGCTGACGTTTTCCGGCAAAAGTTCCACTTGGTTAATCGATAAGGTACAAATGCCTAAATTATTGATTCGGAAATTAACCTTAGTAACAACCGAGAAATTGGTCAATTAAGCATAAAGTTTTCTAAAGTAGGTAATTCCTGCTGCTACACCACTTTAAACTATAACCAAACTCTTCGAAATAGACAATCTTAGCTTGGCTTGTGAGATCCTTTATTGTTTATTTAAAAAAATATAACAACTCTGTTAAACCATTGCTTTTGTTTCTTTAAAGTAGCGTAAGATTACAAGTTTTTATTGATTAATAAATATAAATCCAACAATGTTATGTACTAATCGTAAAAACCCGGTATTTTAAAAAATTTGCCATAAAATCATATTTTTTCAAATCCCGGAACCAGTTCCGGAATTCCGGAATTGAAGGCTAATCTCGAAATGAATCCCGGAATTGGAAATCAGTTCCGATACTGCAAGCCCTCAGTAGAAACATTATTTAATTTTATACGAATTTATTTCCTTAAATTTTGAAGCGCCATTCTTAATAAGAATTCCATACAAACGGCGATTTCGGCGCGAGGCATATTTTCGGTGAGCTCTCACAACCACATACACTGATCTATTATTTAAAAGTTTAAAGTTATATGAAGGGAAAATGTTAAAGTTTTAGTAAAAAATATTCCTAAGGTTGTAAAGTACGTCAGGATTTAATTATTGGGATTTTTAGGAACAACGTTCATCTATTGGGGGTTGTTCATCTTTTGGATCCTCTACCCTACTTGGGGTTAAAGTTATACGTAAGTTTCATCTTTAATTACTTCCATTGTCTATATTTAACTAGTAGGTTTTATGTTGAGACCACCACGATGAACTACGACGAAAAGTAATTGGTTTTAGTTAAAAGGTTAGATCAAAATAAATTGTTTTTATAAGTAACCTCCAAATTGTTACAACGCCTTGAAATTAAATTTCGTTTAAACAAAATGGCAAAGAAGCTTTTCGCCAGCGGAGGTTTTGTGTGTTTATTGGTACATACGGATCTCGAGAACTCGTTGATGGCGTGTCCTCATTTATTATAGGAGGGTCTGGGAAATTTTCAGTGGAACCAGGTTCCTCGATAAAATGTTCTTCTTCTGCCGTACCTGTAGGTTCTTCTTCTATCTCTTCTTCATCGAGAATTGCTTGTAGTTCTTCGAGTGATGGATAAAACTCCAGATCATCTCCTTCGGCCTCGGCATCATCTTCGGATATTTCTCCACCTTCTAACTGTGCCAACAATTCTTCTATGTCCTTATCTTTCAATATTCTATGACGAACTATGCTGCAGAAAAAATAAAAGCTTATTTATACACCCACACCACATGCAAAATATTAGTAAAATACAAACAAACTCAAAAAACTGTTATAAACCATGCAAGTAGAAAAACTAAGCGTAGTGCATGGAGTATCATTTTTGATACCACGAACAAAAGACCTTATTGCATGGAGTATCGTTTTCGATACCATCTAAAAACTCAATAAAATATTGATAATGACACAAATCTAACAAAAACGCATATAATGTACGATAAATATAAATACTAACCTTCCTGATACAGATTTTTTCGATTGATAATACACTTGATTCACCAGATAAACAAAAATTTAAACTTGTAATTTCACTGTCGCAACAAGTAACCGCATAATTCAAACTTTTGATACTTGGTATAAAAAATGGCAATTCTGTGGTTGACAGTTCTAATTTTTTTTAATTTTTAATTTTATAGATTAAGACCGAGACAAACAATTGTTGATTTTAGGCATTTTTTTTTGTATTTTTTATGGTATGTTTATTGTGTATAGCAAGTCTAACGAGAAAATTATTGAAAATATTTTGTACTTCTGTGAGTACATTAGGCCTATACAAAGTATAATGAAAACAACATAAAAGTTTGAAAATTTTATATTGGTATCAAAAATAAATCACATTTTTCCTCTAAACAACATTTAAGTAAAAAACATTATTGAATTATAACATAAACAGTCTTCTTCTCTTGAAACAATTATAAAAGTCTTCTATCAACTCTTAATAAAACAGTAACAATGTATCAAAATTACGAACATACTTATATATTACCATTTGAATTATCTAAGCATTTCAGTTTGTGAAATTTAAGAATAAAATCACAGTATCATGTATATGAGATCAATGGTAATAAGCTAAACTATAATATTAAAGTCATTACAACTCAACAAGAAATGGATGTCATTTCATATCATATCATCACTTCGAGACGAAATGTCCTGAAACAATTTCTTGTAGGGTTCAGACAAAGAGCTACGTTGCAGTCGGAGCATTTAAACAAACTCCTTTTGTCGCATCCGGAGAGACGGCACCGTTGTTGTTTGTCCAGGTGTTCTGGTAAGTGGATATTGCCATCGCACTTTTGACGGTATACTCGTAGGTGTTAATCCTGGTCTACCAACGGGCCACTTAACAGGTCTTTGCTCGTCGTCATTTTCTAGATCGCCTAGTTCCGCCAGCTGATTTTGCTCTAGCATGCTTTGAGCGAATTGCATTTTGTAGTACCTGAATTGCTGTATTCTGCCTGCTGGAACACCTTTTTCTTTTTCTTGTTTTTTGTACAACAACCATGAGTTACAGATAGCCAGGTCTATCATATGCGAAATGAACCTCACAGGCCACTTATTTGATCTGTGTCTTGATGGACAAACAGCAAGTTGTCGGTCGACAATATCTACTCCACCCATTTTGGAGTTGTATTCCTTTACAACTTCTGGTCTCACGACTTGTTTGTACTGCTTGTCTTTTTTGCACCAACGGGAACAAACATCGGTTTCGCGTGCTGCGTGAGCTGTCGAGAGCATGATTACAGGTTTGTTATCCATCCATTTGGTGATTGCGATCGTATTTTCTGGATTGGCTAATACCTGGTAGCTACCTCTTCCTCTTTTTTTCATACTTGAATCAGATTCTAGTATTTGTCGGGCATCTGCAGGAATCCGATTCTTCATTAAAGTTCCAGCACATTTTAGGCCTCTTTCCGAAAGTTTCCCTACTCATAGTGTTGTGTTTCTGTTGGTGAGTAAGGTCGCCAGAGCTCCAAGAGGATTCGCTGTGTTGATAGCTGAGGACCCACGGAACAAAGCCCTTGGCCCGTTTAGCTGTCAACACAGCGAATCCTCCTTTTTTTAAAGGGTCGGCAACGCGCATGTAACACCCCTGGTGTTGCAGGCGTCCATAGGCTACGGTGACCGCTTACCATCAGGCGGGCCGTATGCTTGCTTGTCACCGTCGTAGTATAAAAATAAAAAAAAGTTCTTTTGCCAATTTTACCGTGGAAAAGTATCTATCGAAGTAAATTATTGAACCGGGTACCAAAATTTCGGTTAACTTCAGCACGGCACTTTCGCCTAATCCAAAACCAGCATCAGTATAGGATGGAAAGGTGGTTTTCCCCTGATATATAATCATATTGCATACCAAACCGTCCGGATTCGCCAAAACAAAAGCTTTAACCCCACTGGGTTTGGTTTGTTAGGGCAATATTGCTTCATGCCACAAGTACCTGAAAAAGGGATCATCATTTCATCCAGACTGATTTGCTGTTCAGGAACGTTTTTTAAACAGCCAGCCAGAACACTATCAAATATTGGTCTTACTTTCCACAACTTGTCTTTCTCGCGTTCTTCTTGGGGTATGTCATCGTCATACAAGTTTTAATGAATTGCGAATAAGGAAATATTTATCACGAGACATGGAATTCGCTATTATGTTAATCCTCCAGTTTTGTTCCCAATACATCCTCAGAACGAGATAATTAATGCAAGACATTAAAACTGTGATCCCGAAAAACACCTTTGTTTCCCTTAACGTCAGGTTTAAGCTCTTTCCGGTTCTTTGAACGGATTTCTGATTGCTTTTTTCTGTCTTTAACATAAAAATATCATCGGAGATGTAGTTATCAATAAATGTAAATTTATTGTAACTATTCTCGTCTACCGACATTGGCAAGTAATCAGGTTGCATCGGAGATGAATTTACAAATGTTATTTCATTATTTTCGTACCATTCTTGGGAGGCTGAGTTTGGGTTTTCAAAGCTTGGTCTCGCCCTTGTGCTTCTTCCACGGCCACGCCCACCTCGTCGTCCACGAGCACTTTGACCACGACGGCTGGATCCACGTCCACGTACTGCAACTATTTCTTCATCTTCAGATTCCGAAGATGAAGAAGAGTCCGTATTTGATCCTTGGTCAATTTCCGGAATAAACACATCTTCATCATCCGAGTCCTCAAAGTCGGAATTATTTAGAAGTTGCGATATTTGTTGTTCATTGAAGGCTGAAAAAAGAAAAAAACATTTGTATTATAGACCTAACGTACAACCACAAGAAAAAATTCTAAACAGTTATTTATATCACAAACGCCTAACGTACGTCGTCAAGTACAAATTATTTTGACTGATCAAAAATCAACTTAAGGAAACAGTTTTCGTTAAAATTTTGTTTAATCTACAATATTCACAATTTGTACATACTAATTAATATAAAAAAACAAAAGAAATAACAAGCGATTACTTTAATATAAACAGATTAACTTACCTCGTGCCGCCCGGCGACCCGACCGTGTGATCATCTTGCGAAAAAGTGACACTGACACTGACAGTTGACAGTTACCTGGGCAACATGGCGGAATCGACCATAGAGTAGAGAAACAGAATGTCCGTGTCAGTGTTGCCGTTGTAAAAAAACTACCCGGTAAATGGGGAAACAAAAGTTTGTACTTTGGTAAGTACGAGTACATTAGGCCTTTACTTCATATATGTCGTTGAAATATCAGGCCTTAACTGCTATCCTTAATTTGTACTTGTACAAGTACGTGGGGACTCAGGAGGATAATTATTAAAATAAACTGGCTCACAATTTTCAAAAATATTAAAGGCTTGACCTAAAAACTTTTGAATTTGATTCCACTCAGAGGAATCCTCCTTACATTGTAATTTAACTGCCGCTAATGCTTTTTTATAACGATCCTCAGTCTCCGCTTTTTAATAATCGTCAATATTATACAATTTTAAATCAATTAAAAAGTTACCGTCCGTTATCGTAGTACGCCGCGAAGACCTCGTAGATACGCGACTCGTAAACGATGATGTTGACTGGGTAATTTTCAGTTTTTGCTGGGCGGTGACCTTCTCTTCTTCTCGTATGATTTTAAAGATGTCGGTTTCAGGTGTTTTTATGGAAGAACTGGAAAAAGAAAAAAAATATTGTAATATTTCTAGCGAATGCATCATATTATAGTTGCATAATCACAATATCAAATACATTTTTAAAAACAATAAGACAATTTGTACCTAGAGCCTGGATTCTTGTTTTTATTGGTTGCTCGAACTTTTTTGATTGTTTTTTGCTTAGGCACTGGTGATGGTGTACGTTGACGCGGATTAATTGTTTCAAATTCAGACCTAAAACAAGAAAAATAAAAGTCTATTAAATAGATGTATGTACATTATATATAAACTTGATATACATGTTACATAGATTTACTCAGCACTATATTAAGAAAAAATCATAGCTAAAGTCGTTAAACAACGATATAAATATATGTGATAAAACCTCCTAAGTCAAGGAATATGTTTAAGTAATTAATTAACACAGAAATATATGGCTTTTGCCACACGACCTATCGTTTTTGAATAGTATAAGCGACGAGTTTGCCAGCACCGGTACGCCTTATGGAGGCCATAAGGCCTACCTTATGGAGGCACTGCGCTATTGTGGCGAAAGAAAACGTTTCCGTGTGTCTCTGTAGTTTTATGCGATAACGCTAGACTCAGTGCTATTAAGATTTTTTCCGGGAATATAGATATATTCGTTTTTTGCGCGTATTTGCCGACCAACTGTGTTTAGAATTTACCTGAATTTGTGCAGTGTTTTAGTGCCATGAACGCCATAGTTAGGGAAAGCGGCATTGAAACTGTATATATGTTAGGGGACTATAACGCACATCCGAGTGAGTTATTTAGTGACGAATTGTTAAGTTTCTGTGCCGAACAAGGTTGGATATGTGCTGATTTAGATAAACTTGGCATAGGTTCTGATACATTTACGTACCTCAGTAACTCACACGGAAGTAAACGCTGGTTGGATCATTGCTTAACCACTGCCGCGGGATGGAACTCGATAGTTGACGTTTTTGCTGACTATGGTGTTTATTGCTCAGACCACTTTCCTCTAGTCTTTAAGTGTAATCTAAATCTAGTTGTACCTTAAGTATGCATTGTTAACTTGCCTTCACGACGTAAACAAATAGTTTGGGGCGAGAGGACACCTTGTGAAATTGATAAGTACACCAGTAAATGTAACGAGCTGTTGAAGTGTATAGATTTTCCTGCTGAACTTCGAGACTGTTGTGGCAAGTGCTGTAAAAACAATACACTTCACCTTAATATTCTTGATAGCATGTATTCAAATATTAGTTTTTTTATTAGTTAGTTTTAAAATAACAACAAAAATAACAACTCATAATCATGTCGTTACGAAATAGTATCTAGCGATCACAGAGGTTAACACTAACTAACTACCTACGAAATGTAGGAACTATGACCATGTAGGTATCGCAGTATCGCCGCAAATAATAGGTAGGTACGCGGCAAACATTTCATGCTAGCTTTTTTTCGTTACGGAATTTCTGGATTTGGTCCCCGCGCTCAAGGCCCGCAATAGAAGCTATGCAACAGCTTAAAAACTATTTTTGTTAATGAAAATATAATGATTATAACACAAAATTACGAGGGGGCATGAAAATCTGAATAGCATTCACATAGGTATATTATCATAAAACTTCAGTTCCCAGTCAAACTAAATAGCATGAGAGACAGATAAAGTAAGCAAGATATGAAAATTAAATATAACACTCACCTTTTTATTTCCTTGTAGTATTTATTTTACACTAAATTAAATCTTTGAACCACAAACACGTTCCGACGAACATATTAATATGAATAAGTCGTACAGGTGTTGTCAACTTGTCACTTGACTCAAACAAAACGTTTTAGTCATTCAATAACACCTGTACGGCCACAATACAACAAACGAGTCGTTGTAAAGTTAGGATGCGACTACTGCGCGACGAAAGTGGTTTTCACATAACATTTGTACGACTGTTGAATGACGTTAACGAAGTTGGCTCGAGCTTTCTGTATGAACATTATACGACCATTTAGGTCGTATAACTGGGGCCATTTTTGCGTTTAGTAAACGTTATTATAACGTTAGTATGACTTTATTATAGCGATGTATGGTATTCGGATAACGTTTACTTAACCTTTATACGACGTTAAATTGTTACTTGGGTAAGATCTCAGAAATAACTGCACCAGTTTTGGTGACATTTTCTAAGTTAATTTTAATTCCGGTGCACCATATAAGATATTTTTTATAATGAAATAAAATATTACGCGTACGAAGTTGCGGGCAACAGCTAGTATATATACTTACTAAATAATATATGTCCAGTTGACTTTCTCAGAGCCGGGTATTCTTTAAAATATTATGTCTGGCGAGGTTTAAGCGCGGTTTTGTAGTCTCCATCCACTTTTGCAGCACCGGCGACCAAGGCTCCCTCGAGTTCCTAAGCCATGTGATGTCTTGTCTTCATGTACCTCTTCTTCCTCATTTAATGTATATTCCTCTGGTATGCGAAGGGATGAGGTAGGTGTGGTTGACTTGTCAGATGTTCGTGATATTCTTCTCCGCTTTTCTATTATCCCCGTTTCTCTATATTTTCTCTTTAAGTTGTGTATTTGGTCAGGCAACATTTTTCATTACACCAACAATTTCTTGTAATATGTGATTCTTATCATTTTTGTTTGTACGTCTCGAAGTCGAACTTGCAGTAGAAGGCGTAGAACAAATGAAAGGAGGACGTGACAGTCTAGAATCTTCAGAAAATTGCAATTCGGAATCTTGTCATCATATTTGTCACCTAAGTTTGTAACTGTAGATCTCCCTTCTACATATGGTAACAAAAATTCCATTTGCTTTTCTAATTCCCAAGGAACTAGTTTAGTTGCTGCTTGCCCACTCTTCTTCCGGTGTCTTTTTAATGCATTTGTAAAGCAGTTCCTTAATTTATTTATTTATTCATCAGACTGAATGTCAGATTTCGCGCATTCTTCCATAGATTTGAAGTTACCACTAGTGTCTCTAGTAGCATAAGCTAAGGAGTATAAGGCTATCAAAAACGAAAGTTGATCGAAGTATATGTACTTGCGTTTCTTCTACCCCGATTGACCAGACACACTTTTCTTTCTCTTGAGAAACAGTTTTTAAGTTCTTCCACTTTTTCTGTACCTCAGCACTTGTAAAGTAAATTTTCATGAAATCGAGCCGGCCGCGGACTTTGGAGGCATTTTATTTAAAAAAAAAATTAAATTCCTACTCTGTTTTGTTTTTCAGGTACGGTCAACCAATTGGAACCCTAGGCCACTCTAGAACCATGTCAAAGTGACAAGCAGTATGAGATTTCTTACAATCTGATTTATAGCGTCACTATGACATAGTCCTACAGTGGCCTAGGGTTCCAATTGGTTGACTGTACCTCGCATCAGGGAACAGCTTCTACTCGCTTTATTACGAATATGTATTACCACAATTCGAGAAATAATTTATGATACTTCTGAAAGAAAAGCTACGATGTGTTTGCATCTACCTACTTAATATGCCCGAACCAAATGAGAACGATTGGTTAAATATTTCTGAGAGTTTTTTTAACAGAACAAATTTCCCAAATAAATTTCGTAGCTATATAAGTTTTAGTTTTCTATTTCAATTGACGAGACGAGACTCACAGCGCCATCTATGAAGACTGCTGCGATAGCGGTCGATCCTGATAAGCAACCCTACGAGCGCGATGTTATCGTAGATAGTTGATAACGCCGTTCCCTGTCGATAGATAGAGGGCGTGAGGTGAGTGTTGCCAGTTGAAATACCTTAAAGGTTCTTGTTCCTTCATCTTGTAATTAAAATTTCTTAGCCTTTTATATTCAAGTTTAGTCATTTAACCTGGGCCTATTGCCTTTTTATCATTCTAATTACAAATTGGGATCGTTGGCGAAATGAATTTAGTTTTATTGTTGTCGTTTCAAGTGTGGAGATTTGTTTCCTTAGACTGGCAACCCGTGGGTTGTGATTGTCAGATCTCTTAACACAGGATGGAAGTGTAGATGGTTTTTGTTCCGCCATGAGCGATGTTTTCCGTAAAGACGGAAATCGGGACCCAGCGCCCTTGTAAGTGAGTGTTTTGGTAATAGTTTTTGTTACCGAGTGACGAAACGTTGGAACTCGTTCTAAGTGCGTTTATTTTTCAGCCCCGGAATTTCTAACCCGCGGGACGATGTGACCCGACGTGGCGTGAGGGAGTTGTGACGATGTGGACGCGATGGGATGGAGCGGTGACCCCGTATTGTATCGACATATGACATGCGCGAGGGGTGCAGGTCATTTCTCTACAATTGGGTATGTATTGTCTCGTTATTCCTACGCCGTCCCGGCGTTCAGTTGCAAAGAGTCCCTATTTCTGGTAGCCTTCGGGTTGCGTCTCTAGCCCCAGAACGTTTCTATCGTTCCCTATTCGTTCCTGTGTTAATGCTATCTTTCCATCAATTCCAGGGTCACCGATTAACCCGCTAAAGCTGCGACCGCAGCGGTGTCGACAAATTGCCCGGACAACGGGGAATTGCGACCCAACCCAGCGTGGAGCGTCCGAGGCCGCCGTGAGTGCAGCCGCAGGCAGCTGTTCCACTGCCCCCTTCCCTTCCTAGAAGGTCAGATCTACTCTTTTTTTCCTATGTCCTGGACGTATTCTAGGATGGCGCCCATTCATCAATATTAAACGTGCAAGCGATTCAAAAGCTGTAGCAATTTCGCTAACCCACTTCTCTCTCTCGATACTCGCTAGCCGGTAGCCTTAACTTTAGAAAATTATAAAATTGTGAACTAGCTCTTAACCTTTACCTATTGTTGTAGACTGTAAAAGCCTTTTAATTTTAATTAATTAAAAACCAGAGTGTAACTAAATTTCATTGTTTTTTTATTCAATCCTATAATCCGTTCCGGGACCCCCGAGTACCCAGGACCCAGGTAACAAAACAGTACAATTTTATAGTTTTGATGGCTGTAGTTGATTCCAATTATACATTTACTATGATAGATGTCGGCGGCGTCGCCGCATATGGCAGCGGTAGCGATTCTAAAATTTTTAAGCAAACCAATTTTGCAAATCAATTAGAAAATAATAGGTTAAATGTACCTCAATCAAGATGTTTACCGAATGATACCAATGGCCCAGAAATGCCGTTCGGTGTTATAATCAAAGGACCCTGGGTCCACACAATTTCGAACTTGATGCAAGGAGCTCTTAACACAATACTTAAATACAATACTAAAATTGCGCTCTCAAGCGCTAACAAAACTCAGGGCCTGTTTTTTCGAGAACAAAACCCTCAGCATGCCATCAGATGACATGCATACCGAATGTCATTTCACTAGATGTACAATGTGGAAATACCCCAAAGACACAAATGGACCAACGATCAAATGTTTGTCGAAATGAGAAGCCACATTTGGTTCACGGATGGTTCCAAGAAAGATGGAAAAGTGGGATGTGGTATCTATGGTGAGAGGCATTAGCACAGAACTAGCGTCAGTATGGGCAAACTGGCCTCAATCTTCCAGACAGAAATCTTTGCCATTAACATACGCGCGGAAATCAATCTGGACAGAAACCTAAGAAACCAGCATATCTACATTAACTCTGACAGTCAAGCTGATTTTCTAGCAGTAGAGTCCCTAGAGGCTAACTAAAATAATCTAAACGTCCTGGCTAACACCAACAAATCCTCGTAAGTCCTGTGTTTTTTCTAGTGTCGAATTCATATCTGCCGAATGTACTAAACCAAGTACAAACTAAAAAAAGTTGTTCAGACTGAGACAGAAAAACATGAACAAAACGTGCTTTTTTAGTGTAATATTTTTTTTTGCCGTATACAAACATTGAAAATATTTTGTACTCCTGTAAGTATGTTAGACTTTTTTTACAGTATTACAAAAACAACATCCAAAGATTAAAAGTTTTATTAAAGTATCTAAAATAAATCTTTTTTTTGTGTTTATTTAAACAATTTAACCATAATCAACTGAAATAAATCTGTAAGTAACACGTTAACAGTTGAAATTGTCGAGATCATAAATTTTGTTTGATGATTAGCAGCATCTATTAGCTTTTGCTGGTTTTGTTGCAACGTGTCTATATTTTTGTACACTTCGTCGTTGACCCCGAAAACTGACGTCATAAACTGGCCCAGTAATCCTCTTTCTTTCCGAGTGTGATTAATCTCGGTTAAGTATTCGTGAACTTTTTCAAGTTTATTAACTTCTTCTTGCAAGTGGTGATAATACTGTGTACAGTACGTTTTACTTTCACTTAACGTCGCGTAATTACATAACGCCTGAAATTGGTTTGACACGTCTTTCGTCTTGTTCAAATTTTCTTCTAGCATGCGTTTTTCGTAATGTAATTCGATTCTAAATGTTCCTCTATCCAAAGTCGCATTTCCCATTTGCTCAATATAGAGTCCTGGGCTAAGGCTCTTGGTTGTGTAGTTCGCTCCTGTGACACTACACAATGACAACATGGTCAAACACATTGTCATCCAACAATATAAGATTCCTTTTTTCTTTGTATAGTGATTTGTCGTATGTTTGTTTGCGGTTGTGTTTTTGGCAGGCGTTTTACTCGTTGCTGTCTCAGCCTTGTATTTAACGCACTTTACGCATTTATTTATGTAACTTTTTACTTTACGTTTTCCGCCTAGTATGCTAACGTCAGCTGGTTTCCGCCGTGCAATGTGTGGGTGTGCGCGTCGTGTATTATTGTTTTCGTCACGTGATGATCATATGGTAGTAGTGCAGGATGTTTTTGTTCGTACGGTAAGTGCGAGTTTTGTAATCTCCCACCGATGCGTATGAGTCCAGATTCGTCAATGAATGGGTCCAAACTTGAAAGTCGATTTCCTTTTGACATGTGTTGCCTTTTTTTGAGCATTTTGTATTCTTGTTGGAACGCATGAATTTGTACATGTTTAATAATGTATTGTTTAGTTGCTTCGATTTCTTCACACGTCAATTCCTTCGTAATTTTTTTGCGTCGTATAAATCTTAAACAGTGCGATATCACTCGTCCCATTCTTTGAAAACTTGAAAATTTGTCATAAATTGTATTTGGATCTTCCGGCAGTGCTAAAATTTGGTGACAGTGTTTAATTTCTTCTATTGGGTCAGGTGTAATTTCTGTAATAGTTTTTTTGTTTGTTTGTAACCATTTTGGACCATTCCACCACAACTCATGATTCTGCAATTTACTGGGTTCGATGCCTCTTGATATGACATCTGCTGGGTTTTCTTCGGAGATGACGTGGTTCCAAATCGCATTTGGTAGGGTTTTCTGTATTTCCGACATTCTATTTGCTACAAACGTTTTCCACCTGTCTGCTTCTCCCCGAATCCATCCCAGTGTAATCCGGTTCGAAGGACCAAATGTTAAATCCAGAAGGGATTCAACTAACTTGTCTATGGGAGAGCTGTAAACCTATTACGCCTAATTCCTACTGCCCTAGTCAACCCTAAACAACCCTAATTCCCTAGCCCTACCATAGATTCAGTTTACATATAAATAAATATAATAAACAGGGATGTCTGCACCTCTGCGACCTACGGGTACAGACGGAAGGTTGGAAGGATATGGGTAAAATGGTATGGATAGTCACTGCTAGTTACACAGACTCATGCAACTAATTGAGGCGTGAAGGTGTCTTATGCCACAGTGACGGAGTAACTTGGTTGATGAAGTAAACACGGTGTCCAAATGAGAAAAGAGCGTTTATTTACAAAAATTATTCTTTTTATACACAGATTCTGCAGATGAGTGATTCAATTTACTTTAGTGTGCGTTTCCGTAGTCGGCAGTTTTGTTGTCCCAGATTGCTCTGCTGCTGATGTAGTCACATGTTCAACGCACGTGAACAGATAGTGTCACTGCGATGGTTTTTATTACGTTTGTTGGTATTTCATCAAAACCAGTAGAGGAAGTGTTACGAAGTGAACATATTATTTTATATATTTCACATGGGTCAGTTGGCGAGAGAAATATACTTCTTTGTTGAGATTCTAATGTTAAGTTATTAGTTATTGGCGTTAAAGGTGTTTTATTGATGTCAATGAAGAAGTCGTTAAATTCATCAGCAATATCTTGAGGCGCGTGTAGTTTTATGTTTTGCCTGTTTTTAATATTTGTTATTTCTTTTTTGGACGGCTGGTTCTGATAACCCTTAATGACATTCCACGCAGCTTTGCATTTATTGGAATAACATGAATTATATTCTCATAGATATATTGGGATGCTACCTACTGTTAAAATATTAATTTCTTTGAATAGCTCCCTTACTGATGCACGTTTGCCTAACTTACATATAAAACGAATGGCTCTTTTTTGTGAAACAAATATAGTCTTATCCCGTATTTTGGGATGCTGCGGGGTTTTGTTGGTTGGATAACTCCGGGAGATGATGGAAAAACACCATACGCTTGACGCTGTCTATTGATACACTACAAAACTTATAAAATGTATTTAAATTACAACGATTACACGGAGCAGCCTCTGCGCTGACCAAATACCTAGATCACAAGCCTGCGTGGGACGGGGTAGTGTTACCAACCTAAAGATAGAAAACTGTTCGAGCTACACATTGACAGATTAACTTTACTGAATATGGACAGCCAATTTGTGTGTCAAAGTTGAACTATAGTTCTAAATAGTTTATTTATTGCCTTATCAATGAAAAGTTTAAAATTTCTTAAAATCTTGGTTTTTATTTCTTTATGAGGGTAAGATTGTATCAATTTTTTTCATTGTTATATATTCATAAAATTGACCAGTTTGCCTTTTAGTTTAGTCAAGTAACGTCACGTCGTCAACGAGTAACCTGCGGGCCCCGGGACGGATTCTAGGATGTAATAAAACCAATGAAATGTGGGTACATTCAGCTTTTTAATAAAATTAAGGGATTTTACAAACTTAAATAGTAAAACTTGGGTAAGATTATCAGCTAGCTAACAATTTTAAAACAACTAAGGCTAATGCTACCGCTATATCGAAGTGTTGAAGTGTTTGTACGAGAGCGCCACTATGTCAGTCCGACTCCAAGACCAGAACTCGAAGCCTATTCCGCTGCAGCGGGGAGTAGGCAGGTAGATGTCATCTCTCCTAAGCTGTTTACCGCTGCACTGGAGGATATTTTCAAGACTCTGGACTGGAGAAGGCTAGGCATCAATGTAAACGGCGAGTACCTCACTCACCTTCGATTTGCTGACGATATAGTAGTCTTGGCTGAGACCATGGAGGATTTAAGTACGATGCTTGTTAGCCTCAGTAGAGCCTCCGGGCGAGTTGGTCTTAAGATGAACATGGATTAGGCGAAAATCATGTCGAATATCCATGTGACAACTCCAGCGACAATCGGAGACTTTACACTCGAAGTTGTAGACGATTATATATACCTAGGACAAACTGTCCAGTTAGGTAGGTCCAATTTCGAGAAAGAGGTTAATCGTCGAATCCGGCTCGGTTGGGCAGCGTTCGGGAAACTGCGACACATCTTTTCGTCCAATATTCCGCAGTGCCTGAAGACGAAAGTCTTCGATCAGTGTGTGTTGCCAGTGATGACATACGGTACTGAAACGTGGTCGCTTACAATGGGCCTCATAAGAAGGCTCAAGGGCAATGGAGAGGGCTATGCTCGGAGTCTCTCTGCGAGATCGTATCAGAAATGAGACCATCCGCAGCAGAACCAAAGTAACCGATATAGCTCTCCGAATCGCTAAACTTAAGTGGCAGTGGGCGGGGCACATTGCACGTAGAACCGATGGCCGTTGGGGCGGAAACGTTCTCGAGTGGCGACCGCGTACCGGAAGGCGCAGCGTGGGTAGGCCCCCCACAAGGTGGACTGATGACCTGGTGAAGGTCGCAGGAGTCCGCTGGATGCGGGTGGCGCAGGACCGGTCATTGTGGAAATCTTTGGGGGAGGCCTATGTCCAGCAGTGGACGTCTTTCGGCTGAAATGATGATGATGATGATGATGAAGGCTAATGCTACCGGCTAGCTAGAATTGAGAGAGCAGCGTGGGCTGGCGAAAATAAGGTAACTTTTTGATCACTTGGTTATTTACTACTAACAAATGGGTGCCATCCTGGGGGGTACGTCCAGGAAATAAAATTAAACGGTCTGACCTTCCACGAAGGGGAGGGGGCTATGGGGTAGTTGCCTCCGGTTGTACGCACGGCTGTTCCCGAACGCTCTACGCCGGGCTGGGTCGCGATGTCCCGTAGTCGGGCGATCACCGACGCCTCTCGGTTGCTAGGAGCGTAGGAGCTTTTGCGGGTTAAGTGGTGACCCTGGAATTGATGGCAAGATACCGTGAACCGGGATCGAATGGAGCAACTTCCGGCTGCGTTTTGGGGCAAGAGACGCAAACCGAACTTTGCAACTAAACGCCGAGACGGTGTAAGAATGAACAAACAATACATACCTAAGGGTAGAAAAGTGGCCGGCGTTCCATCACTCGTGTCACATGTCAATGCCCCTGGGGTCAACCGCTCCAGAACCTCGCGTCAACTATCCATCTCGTCCACCTCGTCACGCCACGTCGTCGCACGGGCTAAGTATACCGGGACTGGAAAAAATTACACATTTCCAATAAGATTCGATGTTTTGCCATTCGAATAGCGAAAACTATCACCAAAATACTTACTTGAAAGGATGCTGGGCACCAATTCCCGTAGATACGGTATTTGAAAAATCAAGAACACGTCGCCGTGCATTCTCGTAAGAAAGACAACGGGCAGGTTGCCAGTCAAAGGAAACAAATCACCCCACATGGAACAACAACAATAAAACCAAATTCATTTCGCCAACAATCCTGATTTGTAATTAAAAAGATAAAAGGACAATAGTCCCAAGTTAAATGAATAAAATTGAATACAATTTGCTACGGGATTATTAATTACGGGATTAAGGAAAAAAACACTTCACTTTATTCAGCTGGCAATACTCACGCTCTCCACCTATCGGCAGACAACGGCATTATCAACTATTTACGATAATAACACGACGAAAAGGTGACTTTGCAGGATCTACCGCGTTCACTGGAATCTTCATAGATGGCGTTGCAAGTCCCTTACCGTCGAATGTAATGAAAAAACTAAAAAAAATAAACCAATCCAAATAAAACTTATATACCTTCAAAATGTATATGTTACAATATGGCACTATATATGGCCACAATTTACAAGATTTCAGTGTTTGTTGTCACAGTTAAAAGAGGATACAGAAAATTATACTGCGTATCAAATCAAGACTTTACAAATGAATCAAAAAGCCTCGTTACGATTAAAAAAGGTACCCTTCCACACAAATTTGATTGTCAGAAATAAATAATTCAAAAATCAAATTCAAAATTATTTATTTCGTGTAACTGGACACATATTTTACAAGTACTCATCACATAAAATAAAAAAAAAGAAATATTAAACCTATATATTCTACATATACAAACAAACCTACCATTGTATAGCACTGGTGGGAGAGTGCAGCCCCTCACAGTGCAATAATATACCTACACTTCTTATTAAAGAAAGTGCTCCGCCTAAACCCTAATATGTAAATAGATTCTGTAACGTTCAGGGTCAACGTAAGGGGGCTGGTTTTAATAAAACACGAGATAGGTATTTGCGTCCACAAGCGATACGTCCGTTCACCGTGACGTCTACCCTCGGAGTGCGGGGAGCGGGCGGATCGCAGTGCACATTTATTTATATATACATTACATCTCTCTCTTTCAATTAATTTTGATTACTTTATTTTTATTCGTTATAAAAATCAGCTTAATTTGCAAATTATATTTAGTTTGATTTTACTTTTCTTTATCTGTGTCCAATCCGTATCCACAATTAACATTATCACCCTCATTTCCATCTTCATTGTGAATTCGCCATTGCTTCCACTTTCTTAAGATGAACGATGTTTTCGCCTTGATTCCAGACCTTTTTCATCATTATTATTTTGACCTGTATATCTCCTTTTGCACGTAATACGGTATGAGAAGTAGAATCAACATTAGGTGCTAATTTATTTCCTTTAATCATATCCTTGACGTAGACTTTCTCGCCACGAAAATTTCTTCATCAATAGCTTTCCTCTTCCTGTCTACAATCATCTTTCCCTTTTTCTTTCATATCCAATTGCCTAACTTATTAATTTGTTATTTTACTGGATGTTGTTATTTTATTTTGTTTTTAAATTTTTGCTGACATTGTTTTATTTCAATTTCAATTTTAGTCTTTATATTTTGACATGTTTATTAGAATTAAGTGTTACTTTTTTATATTATTTTTGTATTTAATCAATCTGATGTTGAAAAGTGCTGAATTTTGGCCCACTTCAAATAAATGCTTTTTGAGTTTGAGTTATATATCTTAGCCTTAGTTTTCGATATTTACGCCTGATAGAAATAATTAAATAAAACCGTCGAAATGTATAGAAACCGTCATTTCTAAGATAATTAAGCTGAAACTGGAATCAACCAAAGGGTTTCAGCAAATATTGAATTGAAAGTAACTCCTTCAAATTTTGTCTACCGTTTAGTTACGAAGCATTTCCTTTTTCGCTGTAAGGGTTTTTTTTATTTATTTTTCAATATAAAAGTGTGGTGTACTGAGAATATATGTAGAGATAAGGAAAACGTGCAGCTCTTAGGACGATCATTTATTTGACAACCTTGTTTATAACATGACGTAAGACGTATCTCATCTAAAGTCTATGCAGCCGGAGGTTGCATATACCACATTCCTCCACCCTATTTTCAACAATAAGATCATAGGACACTAACTAATAATAATTAACTTCTACTCCTTGTAGTCAACAACCTTCTCAAGTCTACACTTACGAATGGGGCGAGGCTCGGGAGGTACTGGGGTATCTAATACGGTATGTGTCTGTGACACGTTTGCCGAAGGAGCGATTGCGGTGGCCACTGATGTCGTGGCTGACGATATTCCGGCCGCCACCGACACCGGCGTGGTTGCCGACGGAGTGGCGTACACACCTGGTGTCGGCCTGAGTGACACCGACACTTCAGTCACCGAAGGCGTCAACGAGATTCCAGACGGCTGCGGCTCTGGGTGGGGTTGTGTACGGCCCGGCATTGGTATGGCCAGCGACCTACTCGTTGATACGGGGCGCTCAGAACCTGAGCGGACTGCGTAAGAGCTCTCTACACGCCTCCTCAGCTGGTCTACGTGTCTGTGGATGTGCTTGTCAGTTGCTGTATCGGAAATAGTATAATCACTTGCCCCCGTAGCACTAACTACCTTACCTGGTAGCCACTTTTCCCCCTTAAGATATTGGCGGTACCAAATATCTTGATCTACACCAAAGGTCCTCACCCGTGACCTTTCACAGTCATGTGAACCGTTTTCGACCTGCGGCGCCTGATCGGGTTTAAGAGAGTCTAGCTTAGTTCGAAGGTGCCTGTTTTGTAAAATAACTGCAGGGGTTTCTCCAGTAGTAGCATGGGCCGTATTCCTATAGTATTTGAGGAAGGTATGTAAAGCTAATTCGATATTTTTGCCTTCCGTTAAAGCTTTTTTAATCACCCTTTTCAAGGTCTTCACTGCATTTTCCGCAGCCCCGTTAGAAGCAGGATGGTACGGCGGAGTAAAAATGTGCTCGATATGTTCACTTTTGAGAAAATCGTTTAACTCCGAACTGGTGAAAGGAGGGCCGTTGTCCGTTACGAGTTGTCTAGGGTTTCCAAACCTACTGAACAATTCGCTTAGCCTATTGATAGTGAACTTGGCTGCCGTGCTGGAAACCGGAAACACCTCTAGCCACTTGGACGTTGCATCTATGGCCACTAAATACGTTTTTCCTGCTAAAGGACCCATGAAATCCAAATGAAGCCTGGACCAAACTTGTGCTGGGCGCCCCCAAGGACGCGGCGTAGCACGAGGAGGATCGTCCGCATGCACCGCGCACACCGTGCAGGGGAGGCACTCGCGCTCCACCGCTTCGTCAATTCCTGGCCACCACACGTAACTCCGCGCTAGAGCTTTTGACTTCACTACACCCATGTGTGGTTCATGAATAAGTTCCAAAACCCGTTTGCGACATTCCAGCGGCACGACTAATCTATGGCCCCACATAATACAACCTAACTCCTCATACAATTCCGATTTCCGATTAAAGTAAGGTTTCAACGCTAAGATGTCACATGTTTCCGGCCAACCATCGCGAATAAATGACAGCAATTTCTGCAAGATGTTATCATCCGCTGTTGATTGCTTTAACTGCTTGTAATCTAATAACAACGCATCTTGTACAAAATGGAGATAAGTCTGTTCCGGAACTACTTCAGCCGCGCTAGCATGAGCGTCCGCACCGGGCGTTAATCTTGACAGCCCATCAGCGCAGTTTTCGTTCGTTTTAATATACTCAATCTCATAGTCGTAGGCCGACAAGATTACTGCCCAACGCTGCATCCTGCTGGCCGTCATGGTCGGTATACCGGCGTTTGGCCCAAATATCGAAACAAGCGGCTTATGATCAGTGCGAAGTAGAAATTTTTTTCCATAAAGATATTGATGAAATTTCTTCATACAATAAATAATCGCTAAAGCCTCCCGGTGGATCTGCGAGTAGTTTTTTTCAGCCGGTGTGAGCGAGCGCGACGCGTACGCCACAGGGCGCTCCCCGGCCGCCCCGGCCTGCGCTAGCACTCCGCCCACGCCGCGGGCACTCGCGTCACACGTCACTATCAAGCATTTTTTTGGGTCATAGTGAGCCAAAACATCAGTGCTAGTAAGAGCTTTTTTGACCTCTAAAAACGAACGCTCACAGTCGGCATTCCAAAACCACTCGACTCCCTTGCGTAACAAATTATTTAACGGAACTAGCAGGCAACTAAAATTCCTTATAAATTTCGCAAAGAAATTGACCATACCCAAAAAGGACCGTAACTCGCTTACGTTCCCTGGTCGTTGAATTTTCAATACCGCCTCAACTTTAGTTTTATCCGCCTTAATTCCGTTTTTAGAAACGATATACCCTAAATATGACACCTCCTCAGCTAAAAACACGCATTTACTCTTTTTAAGCCTTAAACCGTTTTCCACTAGACGCTGAAAAACCGCGTTCAGTGCAAGTAAATGCTCCGACTTGTTTTTCCCGCCTATAATTACGTCATCCAGAAAAACCTGCACATTAGGTATGTCACAAAACAGATTTGTCATTATACGTTGGAAAATGCCTACACTAGATGACAGGCCAAAGACTAATCGATTGTATCTAAATAAACCTCTGTGGGTATTAATGACGGTGTACATTTTCGTCTCATCTAACTCGATCTGATTGTATGCCTGAGAAAGATCGATTTTAGAAAAATACTGAGCTCCGTTCAACCCGACAAGCACATCCTCAATTCTAGGGAGGGGGTAACGATCTACCAGCAACACTGGATTTAAAGTTGCCTTGTAGTCCGCACAGATTCTAAGCGTACCGTCCGCCTTGTTGACCGGCACCAGCGGCGACGCCCACTCGGAGCAGTCGACGGGCTCGATAATGTTGTCACGCAGCATGGCGTCGAGCTCCGCGTCGACCCGCTCCCGCATGGCGTATGGCATGGGCCGTGCGCGCCGAAACACCGGAGTCGCACCCTCGCGTACGCGTAGCGTTGCCTTGCCGCCCAAGTACCGCCCCAGCCCGCCGTCAAACACTTCACTGTACCTGCCAATTATATTACAAATTTCCTTATCCATCTGAACTTGACAATTGTGAACTTCATGGGACATTGTAAAATCTGGCACTTTAATTTGTAGTTCGGTTAACCACTGCCTGCCTATCAACGGTGTAGTACTGTTTTCGAAGATAAAAAGTTCCAGCTTTTTCTCCTGATTCAAATATCGTACCGAGGGTCTAATGATCCCTATAGGTTTGTACTTGGAACCATTTATGAATCGCAAAACAGTACTATCCTTTTCTATTGGGATGTGAGAAAACATTTTGTCGTACGTGGCTCTGTTAATACAAGCAATAGCCGTACCCGTGTCGATTTCCATCTGAATAATCTTGTTGTCAATCGATATAGGTAAACTCACCGGTGGGTACCTGTTTAAACCGAGATGGTTCAAACACTCCTCGACATCTTCTTCCTCCGCGCTAGACCCGCTACCGACATCGCCGAAATTGAACCCTCTCTTCTTTGGAGCTAGCTCACGTCGTGATCCTGAGCCACCAACCGTGTCCGACGCTCCGTGCTCACGGCACATACGTCGCAAATGACCTGTGCGCTGACACTTGCTGCACACAAAATTTCGGAAACGACAGGTGCCCGAGTCGTGATCGCGCGCTCCACAAGCCGCACACTCGCTCGTCCGCACCCTCTCCGTCGCCGCTACAGCGCCTCCGCGAGTCTGCCCGCTCGCGCGCGCCCGCTGTCTGCGCCCCGCAGCCGGCTCCAGCGCATGCACCGCGCTCGCCGCCGCTGATAAACATCCGTCCACTGCTGCCGAGTCCTTCTCCGCCGCCTCCAGCGAACACGCCATCTTGACCGCATCCGTAAAAGAGATAGTGTCATCTTCCGCGAAAAGTCGTTGCCTGAACACATCATTACGTAAACCACAAATGAACTGGTCACGCAGGTTGACACTTAGGTTCTCACCGAACTTGCAATACCGTGACATCTTTTTCAATTCCGCTACGTACGACGTGGCGTCCTCATTTCCTCCCTGGCGTCTTTGGCGAAAACGGAACCTCTCTGCTAACGCAGATGACGTAGGCTTAAGATGCTGTCGCATGAGTTCAACGACTTGCGAATATGGTAGAGTCGAAGGTTTCTTCGGGCTGGCTAAATTAACCAGCAGCCCGTACGCTTCTTCCCCCATTGTAGCAATCAAGGTGGGAAGTCGCTTGTCTTCCTTGACGTCGTTGACAACGAAATACATTTCGAGCCTGTCAACAAATAGCTCCCAGTCGCCGTTTCGGATATCAAACGATTTGATTTTTCCGATCGACATTTTTTTATATTATTTGGCCAAAAAAATATGTACGCGTGCACTTTTTAGAAACACAGGTTTACTCGTCGCCAATGTGGTGTACTGAGAATATATGTAGAGATAAGGAAAACGTGCAGCTCTTAGGACGATCATTTATTTGACAACCTTGTTTATAGCATGACGTAAGACGTATCTCATCTAAAGTCTATGCAGCCGGAGGTTGCATATACCACAAAAAGTATCGTTTAATTTTGTTATTATACAATAATACAACTTTACAAAGAACCCGCTCATTGCAACACTATTTTGTCATAGATGAGTTAGCTTGTAATGCTTCGACAGTTATTAATATCACTATCACATTACACTAATTCATGTGTTCATTCTTTTACGTGTGATTTCACTACACCACTCTATTTTCACTACACAATTTCGTTTTTTGTGAAGGTTAAATTGCAATCTAAATCATCGATATCGAGCACTTAGAGATTTTGTTTAGATTCAGATCTCATTTGTGTGCACCATGAGTTACATTAAATACCTGCGTTTATGTTTGATATAAATATTTCACTGCAGTGCTTCTAAATATTCAGAAACCTAGCTACAGTAATATTCAAAAAGGCCTATACTTGCATGTTAAAGTTTAACTAAATACATATTTGAAAAACATACTAAAGAAATATACATTAAAAATACAATTTAAAACTTATTTCATATCATTTATTGTATTTGTGAGTGAGTTTCACATGACCCCGGTTAGGGTAAAAATGTAAGATACGGCTATTAAAAAATGTAAGATACGTTACAAAAGTCTTAAAGTGATCTGATTTTTGCTAACATAATTGGCATTGTTTTTTCAAGATATCAGAATTTGAAAGACAGCGATCGACAGAGTAGAACATTTTCAGTCGACCTGTACACTTAACTAAATTTTGTCAATTGTAAAGCATGAAATAAATGTTTTGATTCATGTTTTTAAATAGTCACACTACTATATATATATAAATAAATCACAGCCCTAGGCACTGGGGGCCTTGGTCACTTTTCTGTAGTATATGACATCTCTTTCAATTTATAAATTTCGTCATTTTGGCGAAAACGTTAATCCATATTACAACTGACGATATAATTGGCAAACTGCAGAAACCCTATAGCGAAACCTAATTAAATATCTTTGAATTTTGGAAAAGACGTATCTACTAGGTTAACACTAACCCCTAATTTGAGAATATTAAGAAAGACAGCTGTACTCTTTCTAGCCAATCACAGGTGCCATTTTTTATAACAGAGAAGGCAGCTTCTTCCGTTTCCGGCTCAACTGTGATTGACGCATCAAATGTGCCTAGTACTTCAAGACATTCCGTTGAACCATATGCCACGAAAACTTGATCGTTTGATTTCAGACATTCCCATGTTTGCTCTTTTATAATATTTATTTTGCTACCAGAGCCATTCACCATGTCAACATTGAGTCCACCTATTTGACAGGTTATTTCAGCTTCATCGCCATTTATATGAAATAAATAATTAATATTTTGACTTGGCTTGTTATCTGATTGTTTAATCTGTTACCGTAGGACTAGGTCGATTTGTGTAAGATTGTCCCGGTATATTTATTTATTTATTTATTTATCTGATACTCGTTTGGCTTAAATATTTTCCCCAATAAATCCTTTGATTTATCGTTGAAAAACGTATTTAACGTACGTATTAAACGTATTGTATTCCTAGTGCGGCAATACATCCTGAAATGGCCTTGATTTGGTAGCCACATTTAGAGCACCGTTTTTGTATGTCCATACCCTGTTTATTATATTTAGTCCGTATCCTGTTGACCTGTTCGTTATGTTTGCCTTGAAACTCTTTCAGTTGCCTTTCTACCGTTACAACTAAATTAGCTTCTACTATCACCTTATCTACAGTAGCTGAATCCCCTAGCATCAATATTTTCTTCTGTAAGTCCGCGGAAGCACACTTCTCAATAATTAGATCTATGAGACCGTTGTCTTTTCTCGCGAAATCGCATTTAGAGCACTGATTACGTAATCTGATTAGGTTTTTTTTTACGAATTGTTCGTGTGGTTCTTGTTTCATTAGTCGAAACGTATGTCTTTCGTACAAAAACTCTGTTTTGGAGAAAAATACTCGTCTAATCGACAGCGGTCATAAAGATGTCAGATGAATCATCTGGGTCAACATGCGCGCCAGGAAGATTATAATGTATTTCTTGTAGTCCCAATCCGCCTATATGAAATAGTATTGCACATGTTTTCGAAGACTTAGTAGTTCCCGATGCTAGTAGGTATACTTTAAGGGCTCGTTTCAATTTGTCCCACCTATGACCTAATGACGCCGGATCCCCATCGCAGTCGAATGTTTTTAACGCGGGTAACCGGGACATCATTTTGGAACGTTCTGCAGGTAATTACAGAGAATGTTCGTTAGGTAAGTATGTATATACCTACCTTTTAAGTACCGAATCCCTATATTAAAGTGACTATTGTTTAATTTTGTTTTCCTAACATGCATACAAAACGAACAGGTAGGCAAATATCTTAGGATTGGACCCCAAACACATTAAAAGTTCTACAGTTTGGTTTTAACAGAGTTTTCACTCCTCAGCATTTTTATATCAATCGCATAGACCAGTATATGAAGAACTCATTATTTTTATTACACAGACTAGTACAGTACCTGTGTATCATCAAAAATCATAGCACGACTAGCCTATGTAGCACTAGTTTTTACTCTTTCGAGTCAATTAGGACAATAGCATATACCAGTATATGTGGAACTCATTAATAGCATAAACTGTAAATGTTATATATTATTTCAGTTTATGAAGAACACACCTTGACTAGCATTCACAGGCACTTATGTATGTAGTTGTTTTGAACATGATGGTCAATTTATAAATTTTAAGTTGACCCATCACACCATGAAACTACACTTGTTTGTATTGGTGAATATTAGCTAGCACGTTTGCACGACTTATCTTACCGACGGCTATCAGTTTATTTACTTATTCTTCACCTTTTGCTTTATATTAGAAGCAAGGCACGAAATAATGTAATACTTGGATGGATAAGGACAATGATTCTATTAAATGACTCGAAACATACCTACCCAAGTAGCACACGTTAACAGGTTGTCAAGCCTCCGCTTATCATTTGTCAAGACAAAGTTAGGTCAGGCTACGTTATGTACACTTTATTTTAGGAAGTAGGTTAACATTGAACATTTGTGAACTACTAACTAAAAGTTACGGTGCGTATATGGACCTACTCGTACCTACGAGTAGTGTTTCACCAATTGTTATATATGTTGATGGCATCAACACGGTATAAAAATCAGTTACTTAACTAAAATACGGGTAAACAACCAAACATATCGAAGACAAAACTCTCCTAGTATACCCCACATCTTGTGCATATACCTACGTCATAATGATTTATTTGCACGTAGGTACTTCTGTTTACCAATATAATTATGAAAGTGTCCAATATAACCTTGGTATATCACTTTACTGAATTAGTATCTAAATACATTTATGCTTATAATAAGACAATTAAGGACTGCCACGCCTTCAAGCACTATTATCTTAATATTGGTCGTACTCGCGGCTGTTATCAATAGTTTTCATATTACCAATACAATGATATTACGTAAAGTAAAACCTTATAAGGGAGTTAATATGTTTAACTTTAATAAAAATCAACAAATGGATCGTCCAGCCGATTTTTTTGTGCTACTTGGACAGGTCATCACATTTTCCTTCCTTTTATTACAATGAAAAAAAAAATTCAAACTGATAGCATTTTATCGGTGATGTTGTGTCGTTTAATATTGATATTTTTACTCACGTTCTTTGTCCTCGTCGCCAATGTAACGTTCAGGGTCAACGTAAGGGGGCTGGTTTTAATAAAACACGAGATAGGTATTTGCGTCCACAAGCGATACGTCCGTTCACCGTGACGTCTACCCTCGGAGTGCGGGGAGCGGGCGGATCGCAGTGCACATTTATTTATATATACATTACAGATTCCATCAAATCTACCAAGAAATGTCATTGTCACAATGACATCTGCCAACTTCAATATGTGGGACCAGATGTCGCCAACCCTTTCTTAATAATAAAAAATATAATGATCAAACTAGGTGAATAATATATCGAAATCCCCGTCTATGTATGGAATACGGATGTTACTTCATGCGTCAAAATATGTAATTTACTATGCTTACCTTTAATGAAACGCTGCAACTACCTATATAATGCGATACCTACTACCTACACATTATGAAACAAATGTTTTTACTAGCGGCCCATCCAAACTTTCCGGACTTCTTTATACTATGTGTAGAAGATATTAAGAAAATTGGTATGGCCGCGTAGCGTTTCAACCGCTTTCCAGTGTGTTACGCGATATACTCGAAAATTAACCACAGATTTTAGTTTAAATGGCAATAAGACGACCAGTTAGCATTATAACTAAGTACTTGACTCAAAAGTTCATGCATTTCTTATCACTTATATGAATCATTCGCGTAACACACAGGAAAGCGTTCAAAACGCTCCGCGGCCATACCCAAATACCTTACTCAGCTTGGCACTAAGTGAAGTTGATCTCTCCGTGAAAGACTATCAAATTATATAATTTATGTAATTTTTGTGTCTATGAAAGTCCAAACCTGTAATAAAATTAAAGACATCCCATAGTATAAATTTATCTCTATGTACGGCCTAAAAGTGTATTGTGTCAAATGAAAACAACAATATTTTTTAACAAGTTTTTTATTCTTCAAGTTCCGATCCACTCAATTCATCTTCACCTGTGTTTATAATAAATGGCTCTATAACATCATCAATTAAATGATCTAATTGACACATTTCATCCTCTACTTTAATAACTATGCACGATCTCCAGCGTTCTGGTGTGACAAGCTCCAACCTTCCTGGAATAATGTTTTGACCTCGGCCATTTTAAAACTTTTATTATTTTTGGCGACATGTCCTTTCACCTGTGCCCACACTAATTCGATAGGATTTAGTTCACAATGGTATGGGGGGAGTCTTAAAATGGTCACATTGTGAGCAGCCGCTAATTGCCATTTTACTGATTTTGGGTTGGCTTTCTACCAGAGCCCATAACTCTTGTTTTTATCATGGACATGTCGCAGGCTATATTCCTTTCGTGCAGCCATTGAATAATTTGGCCCTTGTTCCACCTATTTACAGGGCCACTTTCCATTTTTCTAGAATGGTATGGAGCATTGTCTATGACTAGTACAGAATTGGGCTTAAGCCTTGGCAATATGCCCGTCAGCCACTCTTCAAAATGCTGAGCATGCATTTCTTTATGGTAGTCGTCAGTATTTTTCTTTGATTCAAATAATAATAGTCCATTTTCTAAAAATCCTTCATCGCTGCCAATGTGGCTTATACTGAGCCGCCTTCCTTTTCCTGATGGAGCCTTCAGTCCGGTTGTAAGACCCTCTAAAAATGCTTGTCGAGATGACAAATCTTTTGGGTCTTGCCACACTTTGTTTACCGTGTGCCCTATAACAAGAAAAAAAATATTAAATTAAAAATTACTACAATTACTCATAAATCTCATACTGATGAATAAATTTTTACAATCACTTTATGAATACTTTTGGTACAGTCAACATCAAAGATATTTATTTACACTTTTGCAACTTACTACAGGAGTAACGCTCAAAAGTGTCAACATATTTTTAATATCAACTGTACAGTGTTTTATTACCACTATTTATCCCGAATTTTCTTCAATTACTTATTAAGACAATTCTAATGAGTCCAAACACATTATGTAAATTATAATATATATACCTTCATTGACCCAAGTCTCATCTTGGTAATATATTGCTCTTCCCTCTCTGCGATATTGTTTTATCTTTACCAAATATCGTTTTCTCCACAATATTATATCAGCACGGTCAATAAGGCAGCTTTGGCGTTACCGACTTGCATATTTGAAATTTAGGTGCTTAAGCACCAGTCGCAAGGTAAATGCAGACAAATTTGGTAGGTCCGGGTCATCATTAACAACCTGCAACACCTATAAAAACAAAATACAAAATTTACAACATTGTCAAATAAATATTCGTGCGTTGTATGTTGTTAGAGGTCAAGATCCTGTTTGTACTATTGAGCTAAAATACTGATATTGTTATTAAAATTAAATAAACAAAAATTTGGAGACATTTTACACAGATCAACCTAACCCTAAACTAAGCAAAGCTTGTACTATGATATTAAATTGCAACGGTTAACACTCACGTATTTTTATCACAATAGGCGTGACATGTTTCGTCTGCGTCGGGCAGACCTCGTCGGACAGACAGAGTGGTGTTATCACCTTCGCGGCTAGGACATCACTGCCCCAGTCCGCCGTAGGTACCGGCTCGCGCGCGACGAAACGGGAGCGGGGTGATCCGCGCAATCCGGCGCCGTTGTTGCGGGAGTCTGAATTGTCGGACCGTCTGACGAGATCAACGACAAGCACACCGAACTAACCGTGTCCACTAAATCGTCACCAAACACATTCACGTTCCCTCTAGGAAGCACTGGTTTCCAAGCCAGTGGCAGAGTCCAACCTCCATCGCGGCTTGTACTATGAGTGCCAGAGGGTGATATAAATACTTAAATAGATAAATACATGCTTGTAAACATAGAAAACATCCATGACTGAGGAATAAATATTCGTGACAAACACACAAATAAATCCCCATACCAGGATTCAAGCCCGGGGCCTCCGGCTTCATAGGCAGGGTCACTACCAACTAGGCTACGGATGTTGTTATCATTACTTACAACATTTTCTGCTTTTTAAAAGATGGTAATAGTCTTACAGCATTATATTACAACAGTAATAAATGGTCGTGATAACAATTTAAAAAATACCTTTTGAATAGTAGGCGGCTCATTGCGATGGAAAAATTTATGCACTGTCCGTCTAATGGCTGCAAACGTAAACTCGTCCAACTTGTCAATTACTGCCAATTTCGGGCCAGGTTTCTTGGGCGAAGCGAATTCCTTGGTCGTATTATGTTCTTTCAGCATGTTTCTGACAGTTCTCTCGGATATTCCCAATATCTCCGCCACTTTTTTAGCACATTCAACTTGTGTCCAATACTTGTCCTTTTTTTTTTTTACCCAGGGAAAATCCATTGTGGATCCCACTCAGCCCGGGAGATACCGAGTGGGTATGTCCGACTCGCACGGACTAAAAACCCTGGGGTGTTCCACCACTTCGCTGATGGGACGGGGTTCCGGGAACGCGATTGCTCAGCTACCGATACCCCGCCAGCGTTGCCTTTATTGGCCCGGTCTATGTGGGCTGCTCAGGCAGCCTTCTCCGCTGTTGGCACCTCGGAACACTTGAGGGCCATCCAGCTAGAAGTCTCTTTCGGCGGGCGATGGGACTCCCGACCCAGCACCCGCAGACTTTCGTTAGGGCGGCATCAGTCGCATCAATTGCGCTGCGAAGGCTCTTCGCCGCCTACCCGGCCGCCTTCGGCGCTGAGGGAGAGAACTCTCTTCGTCCTCGCGCAGTCGTTCTGCAGCCTCTTTTTGCGACATCACTTGAACGCTAAAAGAAGCTACTGCCGCCCAGGCCTCTTCGCTGCCGTGACCCTCCTCCTATGACCGTGGCCAGAACAGCGCGAGGCTCCGCCCACGCAGGGCACTCTACGCGTGTGTGTTCGGCCGTGTCCACGGCACTCCCTTCGCAATGGTGACACGCTGTTGTCGGCTCCCGTTTCACGATCTCACACAGGTACTTGCCAAAGCAGCCGTGCCCTGTGAGTAGCTGTGTGAGATGGAAAGAGGGTGCACCGTGCTTGCGCTCGACCCATTCCTTCAGAACAGGCCGAACAGCGGCCACCAGATCTCGGCTAGCTCCCGGAGTCTCCAATCGTTCGGACCACTTTTGAAAGAGGTCGTTTTGTGCGTCCTCCTTCCATTTGCGAACCTCTTGCGGGGCAGGCGGGTTCTCCTCTTCCCTGGCCAGTTTTACTCGCCAGAATACGCTGGCGAGAACCTTTGCTTCCAAGTCCCAAGGCGGGCTGCCAGCCAAAAGACAGGCTCCTGCATATGACACGGTGCGGTACGCTCGAGCCACCCTGAGTGCCATTGCTCGTTGCGGACGCCGCAACAGAGCACAGTTCCGAGGCCTCAGGGTGTCCGCCCATATTGGTGCCCCGTAGAGTGCCATTGAGCGCACCACACCAGTATAAAGCCGTCGGCACGCTCCTAGTGGTCCACCAAGATTGGGAAGAATCCGGCCAAGGGCTCCCGCCGCAGCCAGAAGTTTTGGGGCTAATCGACGAAAGTGTTCTTCAAATCTCCATCGGCCATCGAGGACGAGTCCTAGGTACTTCATCGTCGACCCGACGGCGATGGAGGTTCCTCCCACTGTTATCTGCATACCCTCAGGTGGTTTATTCCGAGGCCCGTGGAAAACCAGGACCTCTGATTTGTGCAGAGCTACCTCAAGGCCTAGCGCTCGGATCCGGTGTACGATGTATGCTACACCTGCTGTAGCGAGGTACGCTGCCTCCCGGTGATTGCTACCGCGGGCCGACACGAGGGTATCGTCTGCGTAGCAGGTCACGTTGACTCCCCGCAAAGTGGCCCCACGGAGCACCCAGTCGTAGCCGATGTTCCACAGGAGAGGGCCTAGCACGGAGCCCTGTGGAACACCGCACGACATCGCTCTTCTTCCATGGCCGTCTTTTGTCGGAAACACCACGACTCGCCCGGCAAAGTAGTCCGCTACTATTCGTTGCAGATACTCGGGCACGTTGTGGTATTTCATAGCCGCCCGAATTGTTTCCCAGGGCAGGGTGTTGAAAGCGTTGGAGATGTCCAGGGACACGGACATCGCAACCCCACCCTGGGAGACTGCCTCCTCTGTGAATTCTCTTACGCGGGCAATGGCGTCCAACGTGGAGCGTTGTGGACGGAAGCCGTACTGGTGATCGCTCAGGCCCGGCTGCAAGCTCCTGATGAGACGAGTGGCGATTATACGCTCAAAGAGCTTGCTCGTCTCATCGAGCAGTACGATCGGGCGGTACGCTGAAGGCTGATCTGGTGGGCGTCCGTTCTTCCGGAGAAGCACCAATTTGCCAGTTTTCCACCTAGCAGGGAACCGCCCGTGGGTCAGGCATGCACTAAAAAGGGTCCTGACGCTATCACCCAGCTCGCTGAGCGCTACTGCTAGGGCGCGACCCGGAATGCCGTCTGGTCCAGGAGCTGTCTTTTTGGACCGGAGCTTCAGGACAGCCACACTCATCTCGGCCTCCGTAACCGGCGGTGCCTCCGTCACTACTTCCTGTGGCCTGAAAGTGGGTTCCATTACTGGCGGCACAAATTCATCTCTTTCGGGGAAGAGGGCTCCCACGACTCGATTGAGGAGCTCCGGCTCAAGAGTGCTTGTTACTGGGGGAGCCCAAGGTCGGAGTTTTTGCCTTACGGCCCGGTACGGCCTGCCCCATGGGTCCTTGTTAAGCATCTCGAGCCATATCTGCCACGCAGCGTCCTTGGCTTGCGCTATTTCCGTCTGCAGAGCAGTGCAGGCTGCCCTGTATGTGTCATACAGAGCTTTCTCTTCAGTCTGGTCTCGTATTCTCCTTCTTCTATACCTGGTGTGCTGGCGGCGAGCGGCCATGCAAGCGTTCCGCAGTTGGTGGAGTTCAGGTCGCCACCAGTACACCTGTCGCCTTGGAGATAATTTTTTGGCTCTTGGCATGGATGCGTCGCACACATGGGTCAGGACGGTGCCAAGATCTTCTGCTTCCTGGTCGACTAGGTCTGCCTCAATTTGTCTGGCACCTCTTCCCCATGACTCGACGATCGCTGCCTCCTTGGCAAGCTCCCTGTTCAGCTTACTTATGACCCATTTTGGGCTGTCTCCGCGAGCAGGTTGGTTCTGTCTTGCCATGGGTGCTGGAGTTGCAACGTCGAACCGGATATACCTGTGATCCGACATTGTTTCCACCCCATCTTCCACCCTCCAGTTCTTCACGCGGTGGGCAAAGGCGTTGGACCCAAAAGTTATGTCCACTATGGACTCGCCTTGCGGTCTCACACACGTACTTTTGGACCCAGTGTTTAGGATGGCTAGCCCCAGAGATATCGCCCACTCCTCTAGAACTTCCCCCCGGATGTCTGTCGCGGCGGATCCCCATGCTGTCGACTTTGCATTAAAATCCCCGGCAATCAGTATAGGGGTAGGGAAGATCTGACCAATGAGCGCTCCGATTTCCGTCAGCATCTGCTCAAATTCCGCGAGGGGGCGATTTGGTGAAAAGTAGGTACCAATTACCGCCATTCCTGCGACCACAGCGAGTGCAAACCCCCGACCTTTCACAGTGTTCTCGAGAGACGGAGACCCTGGTACAGCAGGGGCTATAATGGCCACTGTTTCATCATGGTCTGAGACCCAGTCGTCGTGATTAGGGACATAGTAAGGCTCCGAGACCACAGCGACTCCTATTCGCCACACTCTGCCATGGACTGGATCAGAAGATCTTGGGCACTGGCACAGTGGTTTATATTCGCCTGGAGAAACGGAAGCGCCATATTATTAATGAGTGTCCATTGTCTCCGCCGCAGTAGCTATTTGCTGGGAAGATGGGGAGGCTACAGGGCCTGCCCCGATTTTCTTTCCTCCGGGTTTGGGTTTTGCCTTTGAGCTCTGACACCCTTTGGCTCCGATACGATGCTCAGCCGGCTTTCCCGCGGCTGTGCATAGAGCGCAGCACAACGCTTGCGTGCATTGCTGGGCTTTATGTTCGGGTTTGCCGCAACGATAGCACAGATTGCTGCGGTCTATTTTGCTATCACATTTGGCCCCAACGTGACCCGTTTCTAGGCACCTATAACATCGTAGGGGCTTAGCCTCCAGCAGAACCACTCGTGCGGATATCCATCCAACTTTAATGCGACCAGTTTCTATTAGTTTCTTGGCTGCTACGACTGGGCAGCTAAGCCACAGGGATCCAGAGCCATTCTGACTTCGAGACATAGTGCCTGGTTTGATGGCTTGCGCTGGGCAGCTCCCTTCGGTAGCTACAGCAGATACTACTTCTTCGGTGGTCACTGAGTCGTCCAACCCTGTGACGCGTATCTCAGCACATTTGGTAGGTCTCTGGACAATAACTTCTGCGCCAAGAACCCCACGAAGCTTGTCCGCTAAAGCATCAGCCGCTTTCTCAGCGTCCGTAGTGTCGGGTGGCAGCTCCAGCATTCGAGCACCTGTCGCTGCTGTGCGGAAGCGCAAGGCAGATATACCAATTTCCTCCAAGTTTATGGTTTTCTTGGCCTCAGCCAGGATTGTCTCATATTTGAGCCCTTTCATCACTGCCTCTGGTGTTAGGGTCAGTGTGATAGCTGCCGTCTTTGGGGGGTTGAGTTTTCTCCTCCGCTGTGAAGTTTTCTTGGGGGCACTTCTTGGGCTGGGGACGTTAGTCGGTTTGGGCCCCTTTGCTGCCCCACCACCAGTCATGGTCTTACGTCCCACTGCTGCGCTCCACTTTTGGGCAGCGGGCTTCGGGCCTTTGTCAGTGGTAGATATCTCAGGTGCATTCCTAGTTGCAGCCGCTTCTTTGGCTGCCAAGCTGGGACGTTTCTTCTTTTTACCCTTTTGGCTCGGTGCTAGTTTATCGCCGGCCGGGGTGGGAGCCGTCATGGGAGCAGGAGTACTGTCTGTTGTTTCAGCTGTCGAGGTGCTCGGGGCCACTTCATCCCTCTTAGCAGTGACAGCTTCCACTGCTCGACCATCAGCAGCCAGAGATGGCCGATACCGGGGTTCCGGCAGAAGACGGTCTTCAAGTCCTTCCAGACGGGCGTTCAAAATATTTGTGAACTGGTCCCGGTTCGATCGCGAGACTTCCTCCATAATTCGACGAATGTCGACTTCAGCAACCGCTGCAGGTTGGCTTCGCATCTCATCGACTTGTTTTCGCAGTTCTGCCAGTTGCCGGGATAGTTGCGCATTTGCTGCCTCTAGTCGAGCTACCTCCTCTGTGGCCGTGCGAGTCCTTGCTTTCGCGAATGCTGCCCCTATCCTTGCCACTGACTCCTTTAGGTCCTTCTGATATGTGCCCTTTAGATGGCCCGATGTGGTTGACACATGCATTATTTTACTGAGGGCATTTTGCACGTCCTCGTCAATTTCAGTCATGGTTTGATGATGTAGTTGGCTGTGGACGGGGGCTTGCCTCCTAATTAGGCGCTCCACTTTTTCACGGGCCGCAATTTCTGCAGTTGCTTTAGACGCAGTCAGGTCTTTTTCCGCCTGGGGTTGCCTTTCCTGCGTTTTTGCTGCGTTGCATTCCGCCCAGAATCTGCCAAAGCCTATGTATGCCCCCGATGTGGGTGGCCGTCCCCTGCCCCTCTTGGGGGTTGCCTTTCTGTCCCGGTTTTTAGGAGAAGCGCCCTCGCTTAGTACTCCGCCGTCGCTTTCTGAGCCCGAGGATAGGTTGAGCTCATCTGCTGGCCTTTTTACTGGTTTCCTCCAGAACTTGCTATTGGGATTGTGGTATGCGTAGATACGCAGTTGATATTCAGTTACTTATGCACTTACTTGTTAGGATCTTCGGGAGTATAAAGCAAACAAGCGAGTCCTTATTTTTCACTTTATTTGCGCAGCACATGCAAGCGAAGCACTGAACGTTCAACATGTACAGAAGGAGAAATCACTTAATAAAACTAAACAAGCGCGGCACTGATTTTAGGCATAGGCGTATGCAGCGCGGCGACATGCACTTCGCGTCAGATCGGGCTATGTACTGGCGCGCGGAGGTCAGCGTGGACACTGCGCGAGCGCCGGGCGGCCGGCGAGAAACCGGTTCGCGGCCGTGACGTCACGTGCATGTCACTGCGCGCATCTACTAATAAAATTAATCCGTTCGTCCGCTTCAACATACAAAATATATTGGTGAACATTTGATTTGATTTACACATGTGATTGTTTCTATTAATTAAGATATTTTCATTCAAATAATAAGTTAAATCAATTTAGGTAAACATATAATAAAGGTAAAATGCATGACACTAATTAACAATTAAAATAACTATCAACTGACTTAATTAGGCATTACAATAAACTCATTAAATAATTGATTGGTGATTAAATTCCATTGATTGTAATAAATAATTAATTTCATTGAAAACAATAAATAATAATTCATTTAAAATATCTATTTGTAAAAAATGGAAAAAATAATAAAACTGTATTAAAACATAAAAGTGTATAAACATAAGATTATAAAAGACATAAAACAATAGCAACATGGGCGTGACGCCCACAGGATTATCCTTCGAGGCAACTGTGCGCATGCTCGACACAGACGACTCCGAGTCCGAGAGCCTGCTTAATCGAACATACGGCTGCATTTGCGGTGACTCTGAGTCGTGAGAGTGAGGGCGCCCTCTCCCTCAGTCGTGCCCCTTCGTTCGGGGGCCCCATCTCGGCCGGGCCCTCCGAGTCTCCAGAATCGGCTTCCTCCTCAACAGACAGGTCGCGCGTGTCCAGTCTTGAGGGGGAGAAGAACTCTTCCCTCCCAGGTGATCGGACATGTCCGCGAGGGCCGGCGTTCTTCCCGCTGAATATCCTCGTTCGGTTCGGGGTAGGGGGACGCACATACTGCTTGTACCCTGCGGGCACGGGCGCCTCCACCGCTTCCGTTTCGGTGTCTGGCACACTGTACCGTATGTACCGCCCAAGCGCGTCTCGCATAGGGCGGTACTTCGTGGGCACCGGTTTAGGAGAGGGCAGGGCAAGTCCGGGCGATGTCAGGTTGCCCGCCACTTCCTCGCCGACTCTTTTCTCTTCGACGCATTTGGGAGGGGTCTCTTCCACTTCACCCCCATCTGCTCCTCCTCTTAATCGCAAGGCAGGTTCCGAGTCCGTGTTTCGTTTGCCTGGGTCGTCGTGTGCAATCGTCCGCGAGTGGTTTGCCCCCCCAGAGTACGGTGGGCGGCGTGTCACCACAGTACGGGCACCCGCCCGTTCTGTGGTGACACGGAGGATTGAAACCTCCTGGGGACGTCTTACTTTGTCTTGGCCACTCATTTTTTGTTTTGCTATTTTTTGTTTTAAGCGGGGGTATGCCCCCCCTCTGCGACGCTAGGGACTGGGTTCCCCCCAGCCATTCATCCTATCGGCACGCCAGCCACGCCTTAGGATTGGGGATTTTTTGAGGTGGTTTACTCCACGCCGTTGCGGCTCCGGTGCAAAGCACCCCCGCAAACCCTCCATCCCGAAGGACCTGGCTGCTCACACTGTGCCCTCTGCTAGGTTCAGAGGGACACGCGGAGCAGCCCGACGTGTGCTCCTCCCCTCAGGCCTGCCCGGTATGGGAGACCCTGTCCGGTATAGCCCTGAGGGTCATTGAAGCACTTCCGCCGCGTGCCGAAGCACACCCGCCGCGTGCTGCTTCCCCTGCCATCTCAGCTGAACATGAGGCATGCTGGGAGCAGCGCCTGGCCCAAAGGCCATCCCCCCTCCCCCCCGGGAATATCCCGGGTGTCGGGTTATTGGCAGCAATAGTAAGCAAGCCCCAAAAGGGCTCGTTTACCATTGCCCCCAGGGCGCACCAGCCATGGAACATTCCCATCCCTGCCGATCCTCGCGGATCGACAACGATCTGAATGCCCCAGACCCTCGTGGAGGTTACCCGACCCAGCGCCCCGTCCAATACTTGTATGTGCAATACTTGTCCTGGGGCCACGTATTGTACGTATATTTGTAGCAGTTCATCACCATACATTTTTCGGAAACACTCATATGAGATGCCGGTCTTTTCCTTGGTGGGGAAAGAGATATATTCTCTTTCATGTCCTGGGAGGGACCTGCCACAGGTTCCATTTTACCTACGTAAAACGAAAACTCACGTTCACGATACAAACTTAACAAAGAGTCAACGTAAATACACAAATCAAACTTAACAGAAAACAAAAACTCAACAATGAAAAATACCACAACGTGGAAGGAAAACATTCGAGCGCTCAAGACAGACGTCAGATGCTGAATGAAGTGACAAGTGTCATGGCCGCCATACGTTCCCTATAAGGGGCGCACTACACAACACATAGACAACCCCATATACGAATTTCCTTTTTGATGTGATAAGATATGCATTCAATGTGAAGACAATAATGGTACTTATATTAAAATTGATTACCAAAGGTTGTTTACACCTGAAGTTTACCATTCCTAAACAAACATTTGTACCACAAAATAGTTTTTATTAAATGAGTATTTCTCAAAAAAGATGTACGTAACGAAAAAGTTGTTACGAAATATCGTAACGAAATAGTTTACATAACATAACGAAATGGTAAACTAAGGCGAGTGTGCACTGGGTGCTTTAATAAGTTGTGCAGGGAGTTAAATAATAGTAGTTAATGTGATTGTATTGGGTTTATGAAACGAGGCGTCAGCCGAGTTTCATAATAACATCACACGAGTGTTTTAATGCCTAATTATTTACAATTACATACACTGCTTTATATACACACATATCATGACTCTCCATGATGCATTCAAAGCGCATATATATCGACCGCCATTGCGACTTTATGGAATTAAAACTTTTCTGACATTCAAGTTTTGACATTTATATTTTTTAAATTCAGACTCTGAATTTCAGAGTCAAACTCAAACGCCAATTTTCATATCGTTCGATATCAAAATAACGTGCGACTTGCGTGCGTCATTGTATGCAATTGACAATTCGTTTCAAACTAAACGTCATATCGACTGATATTAGAATAGAGGTCAAATCAATTGTGTCAGATGTGTTCGAAATTTGAACAAAAATTATATTATCGAAAACGATAATATAATTTAGCTATTATTACATTTTCACAGATAAGAAATTTGTTGTAACAAAAAAGTTTATTATTATGGGGGCCTTTATATGCGATTTTCGAACGCATTATTGAGGGCTAATGACATGTGGGTATATAAAAAACATTATATTATTCATCATACACTTATTCAAATTAAAAGACAGGAAAAAGAATAAGCTTTTAACACAAAAAGCTGTTATATGCTATGCGGAATGGTGAATTCTACGAAATTGTAAATTGTAAATTGTTTTATTTAAAAGAAAAAAACTTAATTAAAAATAAACTGCGTCTTCTATATTTATAAGAGAAAGACTGCCCTCTTTTTTGAGCAATTCAATTTTTTTTACTATGTTTACATGAGGAACACAGTCCACATCTTTAATTTTAAGGACCACAAATTTTACATTCGCTTCTTTACGTCTACTTTTGTAATATGAAATTGAGTACATGTTTTCACCATAATGTATTTGGGTGATTACTCCAACGTAATACTTCCATGTCTTTTTGTAGTAGCGTACTAAAATCGTATCTCCAAGTTTAAAAATCTCATTCTTCTGATTATCTTTAGTCTCAATATTAACGTCATTCTTTATAATGTCTTCATTTATTGAGGGTCCCACGACAATTTCTTTAATGTGTCCATCATACTTGTTTATAATTTGTTTTTCCTTCATCGCTGTTTTCAGGTAAGTGCCTTCATTGTCCTTAATTTTTTCAGTTTCTTGTTGATCTTTGTTTCTGGTACTATTTTCAGATTTTTCCTTCATAGTTGTTTCCAAGTATGTGCCTTCATTGTCTTCATCGTCGTCAGTCTCTCGCTCATCTTTTTTTTTTTGTATTTTATTTCAGTTTTTTCCTTCATCACTGTTTTTAGGTAAATACCTTCATTGTCCTTTATTTTTTCAGTTTCTCGTTGATCTTTGTTTCTGGTACTATTTTCAGATTTTTCCTTCATAGTTGTTTCCAAGTATTTGCCTTCATTGTCTTCATCGTCGTCAGTCTCTCGCTCATCTTTTTTTGTATTTTATTTCAGTTTTTTCCTTCATCACTGTTTTTAGGTAAATACCTTCATTGTCCTTTATTTTTTCAGTTTCTCGTTGATCTTTGTTTCTGGTACTATTTTCAGATTTTTCCTTCATAATTGTTTTCAGGTAAATGCCTTCTTTGTCTTCATCGTCGTCAGTCACTCTCTCATCTTTGTTTTTGTATTTTATTTCAGTTTTTTCCATCTTCCCTGTTTTCAGGTATGTGCCTTCATTGTCCTTTACATTTTCAGTTTCTTGTTGATCTTTGTTTTTGGCACTATTTTCCTTCATAGTTATTTTCAGGTAAGTGCTTCCGTTGTCCTTATCGTCTTCAGTCTCTCTGTATTCTTCAATTTTGTAATCTTTTTCAGTGTTTTCCTTCATTGCTGTTTTCAGGTAAGCGTCTTCATAATCCTTTACATCTTTAATCTCGCTGTCACCCGTGTTTTCGATATTTGTTTCCTTCATCACTTTTTTCTGATAAGTGTATTTGTCGTCCGAAATTACTTGAGTCTCTTTGTCATTTTTGCTCATGACATTTTCTGCACTTTTCGATGTATCCTCTTTGTGTTTTGTTCTAAGAGACTCTTTACTTTCGTTTCCTTCATTACTGCGTCCATCATCAAGATGTTTTGATTTTCGTAAGCTTTGGTCCAAATCAGGATAATCGCAAACAGTATTATCATCATCACTCTTCCATGTATGTTTGGTTTTTTTGAGTGCATTCACCGTAGAGAGATCAAATTTTTTGTCAATTTTATGCAGCCTTAAAGGGTCAAATTTTTGCAGATTAAAGTATCTACGATTTTCAGGTGCACTCCGGATTGACGATAGAATAGTCACTTTTCCAATTACATTTTCTTTATTTCTGTTTTCATACTCATTATCAGTGTTAACTTCTGCAACGTCTTCTTCCTCATCCAAATCTATACAATCTGATTCAGAGTAAATACTCATTGCGTCATCACTTATTGAAGTGGATGAACTCTTTGACCTTTTACGTTTCTTTGCTGGTACTCTTCTTGTTTGCGTTCTTTACCGCTTTTGAGCTTTATGTTTTTCTTCATTGCTGTCTTTATTGTTTGATTTTGATTGTTTTTCATGTGATTCGTCCTTCTGCATGTTGTCCTTCGATGTTGCAGCTAAGATGTTCGTTTCACGTCACAGCAGGTGTTTTTTTCACAGTCGAAACAGCTTAGCCATTTATATTTAATTGATCCATCTCCATTTGTTGCTATTTGATGCACTTTCATTGTACCTTTTATAGGCACAACGTCATTTGGAATCATTTTCATCATCTCGTCGACTTTGTTTTCAGGTATATAAAAGATTTTAATTTTGGTGTTATTTTTTAAGTAGTCATATGCGTCCTTTGCATCTGTAATGTCATGGCCGTGTGCTATTTGATTGTCAAGCTGTCGTTTTATAGCCCCACCAACGCCATCCGCTGGGCCTTTCCCATGGGAGGCTTCAAAGAAATTCCATGTACCAAATTTAAATCCATAGTCAGAACACCTCTTTTGGAACATGTAAAAATTATTCTTTTGCCTATATTGAGTGGCAGGACTGTCTGAAAAAACGTGTATTTTCTTCGCTTTCAGCTCTTTGATACAGTACTGCGCAATGGGGTCCAAGTGGGCCCAAATGGCACCGGGACCATGCTCATTTATTGGTGAAATCGAGCATATCGATAAAGGCTTTTTATTTTTTGTGTAGAGTACACTTGTGTGAAGTGTAATCTGGTTCCTTCTTGCGCCGAAATGTACTGCCTGAATTTCCTCGGCTTGTTTGCAGGCAAAGTTTTCGGAGAAATCACAAACAAGAACGACTTCGTCATCTTCAAGATTCTCTATGCATTTTTTCCATGATTGGTATTGATGATTGACATTGTAGTGATGCGTTTTAAATTGTCTTAGATGTTTCAGGAACTCCTTGTTTAAGTTACCTTCTGTCCCCTTAATCGTTGTTTTAGCATATTTTTTGGTCTGTTTTTCTTCAGATATTCCTTTCGTGACTTTAGTATACGTATGTGTTACAATTTTCCACTGCTGCCACTGTATGGGAAGGTTTGTATCTATGGTTGTGTTAAGGGTTGGGATCTTATCTTTGCAATCCATGCACTCTGAGTAAAAACATTTGAACGATGCCGAGCAAGTAACTTCTCCCAAAATGTCACCCAAATCCGATGATTGAAGCACACCTAATCTCTTCAAAGCTGTAGTTTTGAATAGCATGTTAGTATGTTTTACACAAGCACATGTGTTTCGATCTTGGATTTTTGGATGAACAACGTAAAATGGCCGGAAACGACAAAAGGTTTGGAAAGATGCTCTCCCGCCTTCAGCTTTATATTTCTTATGAAGCTTGTATAATGGTTCAGTCAAATATCTTTTCTGCATTTTGTTTTTATTTTTCGTTATACATTCATTTTTTCCAGCGCTAGGTCGACTCACATCTTCCCTTTAAAAAAAAACATTGAGTTCCGATCTGTATTTTTTTGATTTTTTGCTTTAATAATTCGGATCCTCCCTTTAAGTCCAAGAACCTCTGTAATATTTGTTTTATGTTTGTACTTATTGACCATCTCATTTGTAGCTAAATTTTTCAAGACATCTTTCTTTTTTTAGTATCTGCTTTCTCATAATTTATTTTTATGGACTCTTGTTAAAGTATTCAGCAAAACTAATTTCTTTTTAACCTTCTCTTTTTCTTCAGCAGAAACAGTTGGTATAGTAGCTTCCACAAAGTTGTTGGATTTCGTGATCGGAGTTTCGTCCCCAATTGCAGTGACAATAGCAGATTCACTACTATTGTTTACTGTTAATTTCTGTTTAAGGTTAATTATCTCACGTTTATATCGAAAATTTTGCCTTCTGAGATTTGCATTTTTTCTTTTCAATTCCATATTTTCTTCAATCCATTTTTGGAATCTGGTATTTTTGTCAATTTTTTTTTAGTATCGTTGTTATTATATGATGCCGCTGTATTAACAGTTTTCAAAGAACCTTGACGTACTTTCTCTTCTTTTCTCTTTTTAGCTCTATCAGAATTTTGCATCCTCCATTTTTTAAGCTGTTCCAGTTTTTCTGCTTCAGATAATGACATCTATTTTTTTTAAATTTTTTTTTAACTTTTTCCATATGTTTTAAGCGTCTTTCTTCGTATTTTTGAGGATTTTCCTTTTTTAATTTTTCTCGATATTTTTTCTGCCTTTCGGCAGGTGTTTTCGGTGGCATTTCTGAAAAAAAAAACTTTATTTTAAATCATCTGATCTTAAGATTACTTCTAAGGTACAATAACATCTTAACTCCTATCGCAACGACCCCCAAACCATGGTGTCTAATTCATTTTCAAGTAGATATATAGCTTCGTTCACTCTCCGATTTGCGTACTATCCTTCCCCATTGTATACACAACCGCTCAATAAGTTATGTGAAAATTAAAAGAAATCTAAACAATGCCCTTTACATAACAAATATACTCTTACCGACGGCGGGGCACACACATAATATCTCCAAAGTCGAGTGACTTAGGAATGCATAAAAGACGAATAAGGGAAGCAACACTCTTGCTTTCCATAGACATGCGTTTTCCCACTTTTTAGTGAGGTCAAAGCATTATTTTGTAACAGACTATTGTTGTTCTTTGAGTATTGCGACTTGACAGAAAAAAAATGTTGGCGTACTTTTTGGACCGATCAGCTGTTTATTTGGTCGTAGAACAAAAATTGGCTAAGTAAAGTTTTTTGAAGGTGTGAATATTATATTTTTTCTCGATAGCCGACGTCTTAAAGTTCAAGGAAATGCGGCTCTTTTATTTTTATTTCCTCTTACTTATTAATAATATTTTTTTAAGTGAGCGAGTTGACATTTGTTCAGTTTAACGGCTGAATAGAGCCCAATGCTTTCGTCCATAATGAGTATAATGAATTAGAAAAAAAAGACAACTGTCAATGTCACTTGTGTCATTGTTGAAAAAAACGGTTTATTACTCTCGTTCTCTTGCAATTTGGTGTTATCGGTGTGATGTGATCTATGTAATAATTTTAACGACCTGTGGCGATGCCACCCATATACTAATAAATATATGATATTTACTTACATACATAAACAATACATATATACTTATATAACAAACAAATAAATAGATACACCTTATAAATATAACTACTTACATACAAATATAATACACACACACTAAATAAATAAATAGCAATATGTATAAATATTAAATACATAATCCACACAAGTATCGACGCGCACCTTTTTCCTGGCCGCGTCGGCGCGCACCGCGCACCTTGTTCCCCGCCGTGTCGGCGGCCGAGTCAACCGGTCCTCGCCTGCGCTACGTGACACCACCGATGCGCCCGCGGCCCGCCAGTGCATATCTTGACTCGACGCCGAATGCATGTCACTTGCGCTGACGCGACGCCTATCTCGCTTACTATCGCACTTTCTTACGCTTTCTTTTCACCTGTGTGCCTATGTATACCCTGTATGTGCTTTATGAACATTATAGTGCTTAAGGATTAACTTAGTGCTTGTTATTTCATCCCGCTACCTCACTGTACCTAACCGGTAAGTCCATCCGCTTTATTATTACTTGCATTAGAACTATAGACGTACCATAGCAACTACACTGGTGACTCCCTTATTTGGGCATTGAGCGCAGCCTATCTGAAGGATAATGTGTGATGGTGAAGATGGTACTAGTGGGGAGAAGGCGAAAGCACCTACACGAATGCCACAGGACGCTCGCTGTACGCGGAGAAGTGCAACTCACGCAGCCGCTTATGGAATTTTCCACTGTGCCGTCCGCTGGTTCTGACACATTTCGAGTTGGCGTTCGACTACCACCATTTTGGCGTCAAGAACCGGCCGTTTGGTTTGCACAAGTGGAAGGGCATTTTATGTTGTCGAAAATAACATCTGACGTCACAAAATTTTATTACGTTCTGTCTCAGTTGGACCACGAATACGCCGCCGAAGTAAAGGACGTAATCGTTAACCCGCCTGCAGTAGATAAGTACGAGAAGCTTAAAACTGAACTCATTTCGAGACTGTCAGCGTCCCGGGAAAAGGAGCTCAAGCGACTATTGGTTCACGAGGAGTTAGGAGACCGTAAGCCGTCCCAGTTCTTGCGACACCTCCAGCATCTTGCAGGCCCACAGGTACATGAGGAGCTTTTAAGGACAATCTGGATCAGTCGTCTACCCATGAACATCCAGGCAGCAATAGCATCGCAGCCAACGCCTCAGACACTCGACGCCTTGGCAAGTACCGCAGATCGCGTATGGGACATCGCCCCTCCCACGCCGCAGGTAGCGAGTGCGTCATCTGCTGGACCTACGGCGGCGCCTCACGGAGCTGCCTTCGATTACATGGCTAACCAGATAGCTGAATTAACCAGGCAGGTGAATAGCATGCGGGCACAGCTGGATTCAAGGTCTCGACCTAGGGGTAAACAGAGCGGATCGCAAAGGTATGGTCGTAGTCGTAGTCGTAGTCGTAGTCGTGGGACTAGTCAAGGCAGATCACAGTCTAGCTACCGCAGATGGCCAGTGTGCTGGTATCACTCCAAGTTCCAGTCACAAGCAACTAAATGCGTAAAGCCGTGCGATTTTGATTCGGGAAACGCCTCGAGCAATCTGTAATGGCGGCCGACGATTGCTCCAGACCCGGTCGCCTGTTCGTTACAGACCGACGTTCTAAAATGCAGTTTCTCGTGGACACAGGAAGCGATCTCTGCGTTTTTCCGCGCTCAGCTCTGCGTGAACATCGACCTAAAACAAAGTATCAACTTTTCGCCGCGCTTTTAGTCGTCGAAAGTAGATCAAATCGTTGTTAAAATAATTAGCAGAGGTCGTGGAGAAAAGTAGCAAAATCAGATGTCCGTTGTTTCAGCTAGGGTCGTTAAAATTATTGCATAGATCACATCACACCGATAACACCAAATTGCAAGAGAAAGAGAGTCTAATAAACCGTTTTTTTTTAACAATGACACAAGTGACATTGACAGTTGTCTTTTTTTTCTAATTCCTTATACTCATTACGGACGAAAGCATTGGGCTCTGTTCAGCCGTTAAACTGAACAAATGTCAACTCGTTCACTTAAAAAAATATTATTAATAAGTAATAGGAAATAAAAATAAAAGAGCCACATTTCCTTGAACTTTAAGACGTCGGCTATCAGGAAAAAATATAATATTCACACCTTCAAAAAACTTTACTTAGCCAATTGTTGGTTTTGACCTTATTCATTAATAAGAGGGCAAACGTATGTCAATTGAAAAAAAAAGCTTTATAAAATACAATTTCGTTACGTGACGAAAAATAACGAAACAGTACAAGGAATTATAACCTCAAAACAGTTTTAGAAGTAAATTTTTTTTTCAAAATGAATTTCTCGAATGTAATTCACTAACAATTATCCTAGCATACATTTTTATTAACTTAATATATAATTCAGAAGTACTTACCCCAAAAAAAGTAATATTTTTCTTACGTATCGAAACAGTAAAACAGCCGGCGCACTAAGAGAATCCAGTTTATCACAGATAAACAATATGTCTTTGACATTTACCATCAACCAATAGGAACGCTTTTAGTGTTGCCAGTACAAAATGATATAGATTCGTTCAGAAATTAAAGAAACTACTGAGAAATGGCGTGACTAAATAGTACGTAACTAAAAAGTCAATTTAAGTGTAAATAAAGAAGTTAGTGTAGAAATAATTCGATAAGGATATTATTTAACTTAGCGTAGGTACAAAGTTTGGCAATATGGCAAAATTAAAAACTAGTAATTTATGGAACTGTTTCGAAGAAGGAGACAGCAACACGAAAGTGGCAACCTGTAAAATATGTAGGGTTAAACTTAGCTATAAATCATCAACATCGAATTTAAGAAAACATTTGGAGAGAAAACACCCCACAGTTCAGTTTGTGTCCAGTAAGCAGCCACCACAGCCACCATCGCAGCCGCCACCGCAGTCACCGCCAGAGCCGGCAGCAGCCACCATCATCGCTACCGCACCCACCACCGCAATCACCACCGCAACCGTTACCTCAGCCTCCAGTACCGGCAGTAGCACCGCAATTAGAGTCAGCAGCCTCTACCCCATGTCAGCAACCGCCGCAGTACCAGCAGGCGCAAGCAAACTGGAATCATACTTTAGCTCGCTACGTCAAACGAAAACTGACTCCAACAGAAAAAAAGAAGCTTGACGATTTGCTGATGCAACTTTTTTTATTTGATTACCAACCGTTCTCAATAGTTGAAGATAGAGGTTTTAGAGCCTTTGTTGGCGGTTTGAATCCATCGTATAACTTGCTGGATAGAAAGACTTTATCAAATAATTTCTTACCCGCTATGTACGAGACATGTTTGGCTCAAGTTCAAGAAGAATTGCAACTTTATGCTGAAAGTGTTTGTCTGACAACTGATATTTGGACCTCTAACGTAAACGACGCATATTTAGGACTCACCGCGCATTATATTGATGATAATTTCAATATAAAATCAGCGCTGTTGGAGTGTGCAGCTCTATTTGGAGCACATACAGCAGATAATATCAAAGAAAATGTAATGCGCATACTGGAACAATTTAAATTGACGGAGAAGGTTCTTATCATAGTTTCAGATAATGCTAGTAACATGAAAAGTGCCGTACAAAGGATGGGGTTTAGGCACTTTGGGTGTTACGCCCATACACTGAATTTAATAGTCAAATACTGTACTACAGAAATCACTGCGGATGAAACGGTCAACGATCTGATCATGAAGGTAAAATCGATTGTATCACATTATAAAAGAAGCGTGAAAGCCACTGAAAAACTGATTGTATATCAGAAGCAAAACGGGGAGGCACAGCCAAAAAAGGTGTTGCAGGACGTATCAACTAGTGCTCCTGGTCGTGACCGTGTTTCGTGAACCCGTAGCCGAATCTCCGTTGCTGTGTTACTCGGCAACGGAGATCCGCTCCGTTTGCTCCGTGTGATTCGCCTACGTGTAATTAAGATACGTAGCTACGTGTACACGGAGATACGTATCTTATTTATACGTAGATCGGATCCAGTCGTGACCGTGACGTTAAGTGTAGATTCTATGCGTGTTATTAAACCCCCGAATGTAATGCAAGGGGCGAGTTTTTAATTTCAGTTTCCATACTTTTGCATTTTAAATAAAAATTTAAGAGATCAAAATTAATTAGATGCAAATATTATGTTGGAGGCAAAAATAATAGACCAGTACAAATTGTAAAAGATGTGTATTAAAAGAAGCCGAGCGGAGCCGAAGCCGAGATTCGCGGGAACGTAGCCGAATCCAGAAACGGATACGTATCTTTGACGTGACCGTGTAGTACGGGATCTTAGCACCGCCGGTGCTAAGGCTACGTAGCTACGGTTCCGCGTGTAACACGTATATCACAAGCCCTAGTATCAACCCGGTGGAATTCCACATTAAAAATGCTGGAGCGATTCGTGCTTTTAGAAAATGCCATTAAGGCAACTACGGCATTGTCTGACGAAAGAATGGAGAGTCTATCACCAGAAGAATGGCGAGTTTGCCGAGAGCTTTGTATAGTTCTAAAACCTTTCGACCAACTCACGGAGACGATGAGCGCCGAGAAATACGTGTCGGGGAGCCAAATACTAATATTAACGAGGGGGCTCATGTCAGCATTGACTGAAATGCTGCGCGTAAGTATGGACGAGCCCGAGGAACAATGTTTCGCAGATACTCTCCACGAAGCTACTAAAAGGACCATTGTATCCTTGCGGTCAGAAACGGAAAGGCGTTTTCCAAATCTGGAAGCTAGTAAAACGATCGGTATATCGACGTTCTTGGACCCTAGATTCAAGCTCCATGTATTTAAAAATCAGGCCTACGCAAGTGACGTGAAAAAAACCGTTGTCGAGTTGGTTACTAATAATATTAAACGAAACCTGCCAAGGCCAAGCCAATCATCCGAATCCGAGCAGACTACAGAAGAACCATTAGCAAAAAGACAAAAATTCGATATTTGGAGCGAATACGACACCATCATGAGCACAGCACGTCCCGAGGGAACCCCGTCTTCACAGGCCATACAAGAGGTTCAGAGGTATTTAGAGTTACCCGTCTTGGGAAAAAAGAGAACCCCCTACTGGTGGCGCTCATTTCGGCCCAGTTTTCCGAATCTCGCAGTGTTTGCCAGAAAAAGGCTGAATTTTCTGGCAACATCAGTACTTTGCGAGCGCCTTATCTCCGAAGCAGGCAATCTAGTTAACGAAAGGCGCACAAGACTTGGCGTAAGGAAGGTTAAACAGCTCCTGTTTCTTAATTCGAACTACAGACCTACACATACAAACCTATCGCAATAACATAAAAAAAATGTAAAAGTATAAAAAAAAATTATGAAAAAAGATGTATATAACAATGAAAAAAACAATATAAAAAGAAAAAAAATATGAGAAAAAATGTATAATAATGAAAAAAACATGTATAACTGTAAATAATTTAAAGTGTAAATAGGTCTCATGTAAATAATGTACATTCAAATCGTTGTATAAAGTTGATCCAAAATAATAAACACGCCGCATATTCTTACACAATATTCCTTATACATATTTTTACAGTCCTAAGCCTGTAAAAGTGTGAAGGTTATTTTGGATCTACTTGTGTGATAACAGTGTGACAAAAACACGGTCATAATAGCACCGCAAAAATGTCATATGGTGACTGGTGATATGAGTAACAGGCGACAACAGACGTGACAAAGTCACGGTGACTTTTCACCGTGACTTTTTTGGAACGGGATCGTCAGTCACTGACATAGACTTAGAAAATAAATAGACGTAGTGTCACTAAGAAGAAACTGTGATTCCATATTACGCCCATATTACGCCTGTCACCTTGTACCGACAAGAACGCACACATGCCCAGACAAAACATTACGCTTGTCATCTGTCAGTGATAACGAAACCAACCAACAACAAACATCTCCGTGAAAATAATGTGAAAATGCCGACGTGCGTAGTTTTACATTGTAAAAACGCAACCGGTCACAAAAACAAGTCACATGGAATGACCTTTCATCGGTAAAATTATAATTGACACGTGTTTATGCAAAAAAATCGAATATTAACTTCATTACGCGTAGTGTGACCAGCAGCTTGAGTTTGGTTATATTGTTACCTGGGAACTCGAGGGTCCCGGAACGGATTATAGGATTCAATAGAAACAAGGAAACTTAGTTACAGTTTGTTTTTAATTAATAAGATTTTACAGGCTTCTACAGACTACAACAGTAGGTAAAGTTTAAGAGCTAGTTCACGGTCTTACAATTATCTAAATTTAAGGCTACCGGCTAGCGAGGATCGAGAAAGAGAAGTGGGTTAGCGAAATTGCTACCGGTTTTGGATCACTTGGAAGTTTTAATATAACAGAAGGGGCGCCATCCTGGAGTACGTCCAGGAAAATAAAAAAAGCTTCGATCTGACCTTCTAAGAAAGAGAGAGAGAGCAGTGGAACAGCTGCCTCCGGCTGCACTCACGGCGGCCTTGGACGCTCCACGCCGGCTGGGTCGCAATTCCGTTGTCCGGGCTATTGTCGACCTGCACCGTCGCCAGGAGCTTTAGCGGGTTAATCAGTGACCCTGAAATTGATGGCAAGATAGCATCAACACAGGAACGAATAGGGCAGCCTTCGGCTGCGTTCTGGGGCTAGAGACGCAACCCGAAGGTTACCAGAAATAGGGACTCTTTGCAACTGAACGCCGGGACGGTCGTGAGAATAACGGGAAATACATACCCAATTGTAGATAAGTGGCCTGCGTTCCCCTCGCGCATGTCACATGTCCATACAATTGGGGTCACCGCTCCATCCCCTCGTGTCCGCATCGTCACCTCTACGCCACGTTGGGAATCCCGGGACTGAAAAATAAACGCACTTAGAACGAGTTCCAACGATTCGTCACTCGATGAACAAAAACTATTACCAAAACACTCACTTAAAAGGGCGCTGGGTCCCGATTTCCGTCTTTACGGAAAACATCGCTCATAGCGGAACCAAAATCATCTGCCGGCCTTCCTGGGTTAAGAAATCTGACAGTCACAGCCCACGGGTTGCCAGTCGAAGGAAACAAATCTCCACACTTGAAACGACAACAATAAAACAAAGTTCATTTCGCCAACGATCCCAATTTGCAATTAGAAAGATAAAAAGCCAATAGGCCCAGGTTAAATGGCTAAACTTGAATATAAGGCTAAGAAATTTTAATTACAAGCTGAAGGAATTTGTTTTAATTACAATGTCAACTAGCAATACATACCTCATCACGCCCTCCATCTATCGGCAGGGATCGGCATCAACAACTATCTGCTATAACCTCGCGCCCGTAGTGTCGCTTGAAGTAATCGACCGCTCTCGCAGCAGTCTTCATAGATGGCGCTGCGAGTCTCATATTGTCGATTGGAATAGAAAACGAAAACTTATATAGCTTCGAAATTTATATGTTACAGTACATCCCTACCCGGGGAAAATTTTGCCGCAGGTAAAATTTTGAGCTGGCCCCCAGCTCCTAACATCTAAAAAAAACTTAAAATTAGACAGCAAGATAAATCTCTTAAAAATCTCAAAAAAAAAGAATCAACCATCCCAAAACCGAACCCACGCTGCCGGGATATCCATTATTGTTTTCAAAGAATAGAACACCTAAGTGTAGGGGTGGGAGTCAGGAGGTTGATCTGACCTAAGAAGTAAACAACTTAAATTAACACGACATCTATAGACTATCATAGACAACTATTTCAGCCTCTCTTAGCCTGAAAAATAAACTTCTCCTTACAAAACTCCTCACAGGAAGGCCGGGTGTAACCGAACCATCGCTGTGGAAATGCGGCATTTCGCCAAAACAATAACTACAAACCTAACCTAAATGACGGCCGGAGCCTGAGAGTAATCGACAGTGTTCCAAGGTCCAGCATGACAGCTGATGCACCCTGATAACACAGCTTCACTGGAATGTTGCTGGTGTATCGAGAAATCCGGAGATAGCGAGGTACACGAGCAACCTACACAGTGGGTTAAGTGGCTATTAGCCAATTGAAATGTATTCGGCTGAAAAAACAACCTCACAGGCTAAGTCTGTACGACTGTAGTCTGTATTGCTAGGCTGATGACGCGCAACGCGCGAAAACACCACACGATACCACGGTATGACAGACTCTGCCTAGGCGACACAAGTCTGTATCCGATGGACGCTGGACAACTACAACCATTGCCGATTGACCAACCAGTCTGTGTCTTATGCGACACATGACTGTGTCAGAAGTAACATAAGGCTTGAAGCCTTAGCACCACACTTAACTTTGTTAAGAGTTCAGGTGTTTAAATTCACCTGGACTCGAAACGTAACACAGGAGAAGGTGAACAAGCCCAATGGGCCGCCGGGGTAAGTTGGCGTCATTAAGGCACCTGCGCACCATCACACTGTACACACAAACACAACCAAACATCATTAAGAGTTCTGGTGTTTAAAATCACCGAGACTCGAAACGTAAAAACAAGAGGATGCGAGCAAGTCCAATGGGCCGCCGGGGTAAGTTGGCGTCATTAAGGCACCTGCGCACAGTCACTCAGTACCACAACACAATCAACCTCGTTAAGAGTTCTGGTGTTTAAAATCACCTAGACTCGAAACGTAAAAACAAGAGGATGCGAGCAAGTCCAATGGGCCGCCGGGGTAAGTTGGCGTCATTAAGGCACCTGCGCACAGTCACTCCGTCCGCACCATCAAAACATCAACATACGTTATAATGGACACCACACGAAAACCCAACCGGCTCCGTAAAAGGATGGTTAAGGCATCTCCGCGCTGCATACCACTAAACCCGATGGCTGTGGCAAGCCTTCAAAACAGCCACCACTGTATCATCACACTACAAACTTCAAAGCAATAAACAACTCCCATCTGAACTCATTAAGTAATATTTAAAGTAACATAACTCCCATCGAAACTCATTAAGTAATATTTAAAGTAAAATAACTCCCATCGAAACTCATTAAGTAATATTTAAATTAAAATAACTCCCATCTAAACTTCTTAAGTTATATTTAAAGTTAAACTCCCATCGAAAACTATCTAAAACAGTAATTAATAATAATTAAATCCTGCTTGCTCTCTCAACCCTCTTACAATATCAACAGGGACCATGTCCCACAACGTCACTTTGTAATTGATACTCAATAAATTAAATTTCATCCGACAGTTCACCATTTTAACTAACACCTCAATACTGTTAAATTTAACCTTAATAATCTTTCCCCAAAGGAAAGTAAAAGAAATTAATTGTAGAACAAAAGTTACAATGTTTCAAATAAAAATAATTTAAAAGTTAACACTTTTGTACGCGACAGTCCGCCAAAGGTATGTCACTATTGCTACTAAACTCAAAATACTGTAAACATTCGAAGGCTAAACACTTCTGAAAGTAATCACTGCGTTAAAATTACACAAAGAAAAAAAATATTTAAAGTTAACACTTTTGTACGCGACTGTGCGTTTGAGGTGTGATCTTACTATTATTATAATACTACATCAACTACATGCAACTTCCCAAAAAGAGTAAAATATTTATATGCTAAATATTTAAAAGTATGACAACAACCTGGCTCTTAGCCTATAAAGTTTATCTCAAAATTACACAACAAAAGGTTTATAACCACTTCAGTACTAAACACTTTAAACTTAAAAAAAGGTATCTACAAAGATCAAAAGAAATAACTGGTAGGTAAATGAAAGTTCACATGTGGCAAACATAACCTCTCAACATGTGACTGATTTTACAAAAGTACAATTATTATGTTTACAAGAATAAATGCAAGTGATCCAAATACCACTCTCTAGCTGACAACGTTACTAGAGGTAATTCGCTCAAAAAGCCCCAAGTTGGGCAGACAATTGTTACCTGGGAACTCGAGGGTCCCGGAACGGATTATAGGATTCAATAGAAACAAGGAAACTTAGTTACAGTTTGTTTTTAATTAATAAGATTTTACAGGCTTCTACAGACTACAACAGTAGGTAAAGTTTAAGAGCTAGTTCACGGTCTTACAATTATCTAAATTTAAGGCTACCGGCTAGCGAGGATCGAGAAAGAGAAGTGGGTTAGCGAAATTGCTACCGGTTTTGGATCACTTGGAAGTTTTAATATAACAGAAGGGGCGCCATCCTGGAGTACGTCCAGGAAAATAAAAAAAGCTTCGATCTGACCTTCTAAGAAAGAGAGAGAGAGCAGTGGAACAGCTGCCTCCGGCTGCACTCACGGCGGCCTTGGACGCTCCACGCCGGCTGGGTCGCAATTCCGTTGTCCGGGCTATTGTCGACCTGCACCGTCGCCAGGAGCTTTAGCGGGTTAATCAGTGACCCTGAAATTGATGGCAAGATAGCATCAACACAGGAACGAATAGGGCAGCCTTCGGCTGCGTTCTGGGGCTAGAGACGCAACCCGAAGGTTACCAGAAATAGGGACTCTTTGCAACTGAACGCCGGGACGGTCGTGAGAATAACGGGAAATACATACCCAATTGTAGATAAGTGGCCTGCGTTCCCCTCGCGCATGTCACATGTCCATACAATTGGGGTCACCGCTCCATCCCCTCGTGTCCGCATCGTCACCTCTACGCCACGTTGGGAATCCCGGGACTGAAAAATAAACGCACTTAGAACGAGTTCCAACGATTCGTCACTCGATGAACAAAAACTATTACCAAAACACTCACTTAAAAGGGCGCTGGGTCCCGATTTCCGTCTTTACGGAAAACATCGCTCATAGCGGAACCAAAATCATCTGCCGGCCTTCCTGGGTTAAGAAATCTGACAGTCACAGCCCACGGGTTGCCAGTCGAAGGAAACAAATCTCCACACTTGAAACGACAACAATAAAACAAAGTTCATTTCGCCAACGATCCCAATTTGCAATTAGAAAGATAAAAAGCCAATAGGCCCAGGTTAAATGGCTAAACTTGAATATAAGGCTAAGAAATTTTAATTACAAGCTGAAGGAATTTGTTTTAATTACAATGTCAACTAGCAATACATACCTCATCACGCCCTCCATCTATCGGCAGGGATCGGCATCAACAACTATCTGCTATAACCTCGCGCCCGTAGTGTCGCTTGAAGTAATCGACCGCTCTCGCAGCAGTCTTCATAGATGGCGCTGCGAGTCTCATATTGTCGATTGGAATAGAAAACGAAAACTTATATAGCTTCGAAATTTATATGTTACAATATCCCAAAAGTCGCGTAATTGCTTGCTTCGTCTTGCATATTTCATACTTATGGAAATATGAAAATCCATGAAATGGTACCTTTCCTAATATATATATATATATATATTAAATTTTGTATTTGCATCTGTATTATAATTTGGCTCGTCTTTCCCTGGAATACGTTCCAAAGTGTATATTTAAAGACGTGACTGTACTACTACTACCTACCTTCCACATGATCCCCAATCATCACTTGTCGCATGAATGTTGTTTCAACATTGTTTAGAAAGAGAATTACCTACCTTACTGTAATCCGTATGAAATTGTTTACTTTACCTATTAAAGTAACTTTTACTTGTAAAGTATGTGTATATTACATATTTACGTATAATTATTTATAAGCACAGAAATAATTTTCATCAAAACAAATATTTAACTTTTCATTGAATCCCCGGTCATCAATTCGATTTGATTATATTTGGAAAAAAAACTTCACATGGTATCACTCGGCTGCACGCACACATATAAATCGGCCGCCATTGCTGGTCACAACACAATGTATCCGAGTGTTCACTCTTGATACTCTATGGTCACTGATATCAAAATGTAACGCTTTTCCCAATGTCTAGCTCCGCCAAGTCCACCAGTCCAGTCCAAGTGTTTTGGATAAAAGCTAGCGGCAGCTGTACTATATCATATAAAGTAAGTACTAGCTTATTTTTATCTCAAACACTCAAACATAAAAGATACTGAAGAGAAAAGTATTTGTGAAGCTGGTGGCAGCTGTTCTTTATTGTACAAAGCAAGTATCAGCACATCGTCATCTCAAACACTCAAACATAAAAGATACTGAAGAGAAAAGTATTTGTGAAGCTGGTGGCAGCTGTTCTTTATTGTACAAAGCAAGTATCAGCACATCTTCATCTCAAGCACTCATCACACACACAGAATATATTGGGAATAAAAGTATTTGTGAAACTGGTGGCAACTCGTCTTTATCTTACACAAAATATGTTGACAAGGCTACCCAAATTACAAATATTTTTTTTTAGTTCAATTTTGTTCATAGTATTTTATTTTATTTATTTTTATTTTTTGTTGTTGGAGGTATTTAATGTTGCCAATAAATATATAATTACAAATCAAACCATAAAACATGGTGATAAGACGATCCAAGTGAATAGTAAAGTTCATTATAGAAACAAAGATCTCAATGTTAATATACCTACCTGCAAAAACAAAAAATATTGCAGTATTTCAACATCTCATTTGAAAATGTCAGAGGTCCGGCTTGAAAAGTTTATCCCAAGATATCTGATGACATTGTATCTTTCTCTTCTGCTCAACCTTCAGCATCATCATCCTCTTTTGAACTAGAAATTAGTTCTGGTTGGGTTACCGAATATGATTCAGATGATGAAACTGATTTAAAAAAAAAATGCGTAGTTGCATTGTAACAGCTAAAGAGAAAGAGCTGAAAATGTTGATTAGGTTACCACATCAATCAAATTATTTAATAAAATTATCAAGTGAAAACATTCCACTTCCAACGTTAGATATTTTAATAACATTAATAGTAGATTACATACCAAGGCCGTTTAAATGGGAGATGTCTCGGATTTCATGTGATTGTCGGCCGAGGCGAAGCCGAGGTCGACTAACATGTGATCCGAGGCTTTCCCATTTAACGGCCGAGGTTTGTATACTATTTTTCTGTCCGACGGAGCCGGCAGGCGACAATTTAGTTTTGCGTAAAGTGGCGCTTACCGGCCGGAGGACTGAAAAGAAAGTTAAACTAAATGAATCATTTAACATATTAGCCAAGCAGTTTGGTATTGGTCAAAGTACTGTGAGCACTACTTTTTCTAGAAGTATAGTTTTACTAGCTCAGAAAGTAAAAGATTTAATAGTGTGGCCAACACCTGAAAAGATTTTTTAAAATTTGCCTATATCATTCGCCCGGTATTCTAATGTAGTTTCTATAATTGTATGACTTTTTACCACCTAAAACTGCTCTTATGGCAGATAGAGGATTTAAAGACATCACATTTGTTGATTAAAAAGGATTGACCTCCTTTTGTATTTAAGTCTGTCCCCAGTACAAAAGAATAAGTGAAACAGTCAAAACGAATAGCAGCTTTAAGGAGACATTTGGAACGAGTAATAAGTAGATTAAGAGAATTTCACATGTTACTACCTCATGCATGTATTAACCACAACTTGATAGCCATAATAGATTATGTAATAGTTGTAGCTTGTGGTTTGATAAAGATAAGATTCTTTATATGTGGTCCCTGCTAATAGTTTGAGTTGCCTGTATGAACAGGTCATTATATCTGATTGTTGAGTTTAGGTATGGCATGCTATCACGTATATTTCTTATTAATTATTACGAGCATACCGTGGTTAAACATTATGCTGGTATTAAGAGTCGTGAGTCGTCATGAGACGTAGACGCATTGATGAGTAATTAAATAATTAATTGCGAAATTAGCGCGGCCTCGCCGCTGCTTGCGATTTGACGCGATGAGTGCCGGAAGTCAACCCATCGTGAACGAGTTCCTCGCCTTTCTGCAGCAGAAAGAGAAGCTGACGCGGGAAGGTGGGATAGACCTGGAGACTGCTGTACAGTTCAGTTCACGGGCGTCGAGTTTCTCCGTCGATGACATCTGTACAGCAAAGAAGGTGTTGTGCCAGTCCCTAGGAATTGCCGGCACTTATGTTCCTCACCGGAGAGGAGATGAAGAAGGTGAAAAGTCCCTCAGTGATATTAAGAAAATCCTGAGGGAGTACGAAGACCGAGTTCCGGAGTTTGTCGCGGCGGGAGCCTCTAACCTGCCGCCTAATACCCCGGATCACCCGGATGTTCGCGGCTTGTTTGAAGACATCGTGGCCCTTAAAACAAGCTTAGCCGAAGTCATCTTAAAATTTGAAGCGGCCCAAGTCACAATCGCCGAATTACGCAACGAAGTAGCCAGTTTGCGAAATAGGTCCCCTGCTCGGTTGGCGGCTTCAAATTTCAAGACCGATGACCGATGTGCCGAGTCGGTTAGTTTGCGCGTGGCTGACGTTGTAAAATGTGCAGTTTCGCGCTGCTTCCCCGCCCGCGTGCCCCCCGCGCGTTCGGCCGCCACCTTTGTCGAAGTCACGTCAGCATAATTATGCTGAAGTTGGCGGTCAGCAAGTCGCAGCGAACCGGGTAAACGCACCCTGTAATACGGGTGACGTACGGGCTCCTAAAGAGAAGCCCTCATGCACCGTTGTGGATTAGGAGGGATTCACACTGGTGCAAAGGAAGCGCAAGATGCGCAGGGCGCCTCGTAAGACTCTGCAAGGCACGGCCGAGCCTGTTAATTCAGGTCTACGGGTCGCCACGCCGAGTAGAGCGCTCTACGTGTCGCGCTTGCACTACTCCGCCGTGGCTAACGACGTGGTGGAGTATGTCCACCGGAAGACTGGCTATACGCTGAGGGTGCAGCAGCTGCAGTCGCGCCACTACGTGCACTTCAGCTCGTTTGTGGTGCGCGTACCGCGGCCGCTGCAGGGCACTATCGCGAGCGCAGACTTCTGGCCGAAGGGCGTCGTGTTTCGGCGGTTCCGGGGCAACCTGCCGAATCCCATGCCGCTGGTTCAGACGACGTAACGGAGCCACGCTATTGCGTCGCCTAGAACTAAATGATTTTTGTTTGTTATTGTTTCTCTTTTGTGTTATATACCTATATAATTGTTTTATGTATAATTTATGATTTTCACAGTGCATTGGTATTAAACTGTAATGCTGTGTTAAATTTTTGAAATAAATAATTAAGACTAATATTAATAAATGTACACAATTTTTTTCAATATTTTTCGTCATCGTACAAAATTGTTACTATATAGTAGATTATACACCAAGGGGATAAAGCACTGTCTTATGTCACGGGCGCGACATTGAATCCTGAACGTAACGGAGGACTCCCAGTTTTACTCCCGAGCGAAGCGAGGGAATTAAGACTGAGTCCTGAGTGCAGTGAGGGATTCAAGCGCCCAAGACAAAAACAGTTTTATTCCCGAGGTATATACTCTACTTTTCTCACCTTATGCAAGACAAGAAAAAACAGGCTTAGTAATACTTAGTGTCATGATTTTTTTTAAATAATACTTAAAATAAAAGAAGAAAATAGATTTACATGTTAAAACACCGGCGTCGTACTTTCTTCCGGTGCCTCGATTAAGATTTAAAAAAAAAAGATTAGGTAGTCAAGATTGCGGACTGAATGTTTTTTGTTGACAAGAAGGATCTCATAATTGATACATGTAAATTGGTGATAATTGTCGGTGATACGATTTGTTTACTAATAAATAAATAATAGAAGAACAAGTGGTAAGTATTATTGTATTATTTCAGAAGTGGGATCCCACGTAAAAGGGAAAATAGGTATGTACTTTTGTATAGTGCGGAATGTACGGATCAACGTACAATTTACTGATAAAAATAAATGATTCTTCTAGATATTATAAAACGTTCCACTACAAATTCGAACAGTCGGATTTTGTTTCAAGTAACAAAATGGGATAGAAATACATATCTATGGAATACATGTGACGTTCTCGGACCACGGGTGCCGCATTGTTTGTTGTTGACGAGTTTAATTTCTAAATAGGGCAGTAAAACCGTATCAACGGGCGACTGTGGGGCACCTTCGGCATTAAAAAGTCACAGACGATTCCGTATGAAAACTGAAACGTTAGTATTAAAGTTAACAGTAAAATATGATTTAAGTCAAGGTATGATATGGTTGAGTTGGATTTCATACGGTATTGTTATTCTTCAGAAATGCGTTTGCGGAATCAATTTATAGCATGGAATATGGACATTACTGTAAACTGAAGATTAGTATTATTATGAATACAGTGTCCACTTTAATGATAGACAGAAAGAGACATAATTCTTCTAATTAAATAAGTTCCTATGTAGGTAAGTAACCTGTTTTAGGCGTTAAACAATGCTAGCTTAACAAAGCTGTTCGATAAATATGGTTGAGAATAAAATCACTGTGTGTACATGAGTAGATCATTATTTTTTATTTTTATTTTGATACTTATTCAACTTTAATGTGAGTATGACTAATGCGAGACATGAGTTGGATATAAATGTTAATGTGCTGGTAGCCTGGTAATGTTAATGTACAGGAGAAGTTTATGTATTGTATATTGTAGTGTTATAAGTAGTAGTCGGATTATTGAATGCAGCATAATCAGAAATTTATTCAAACATGCAAGTTGTGGAATCCAGGAGCATATCCATATTATATATATTTGGAGCTTGTTGACCCTATGTTGTAAGCTTGTTATAAGCTTGATATTGAAATTGAAAATTGATTGGCGACCATTGTAAATATGGTTGGTTAATTTTAGATTATCTACACAGATTGAGTCGGCAGAATTGTGATAAACTGATTATTCTAAATAAACACCAATGCAATGATCCAAGCAAATAATAAACTATATTATTATTTTTGATTGTTTTTCATTCTTAGGTAAGGTCTATACAATGGCTTGGAAATGAGAATAAATACAGATAAATGAATAAATATTATAGTATTATTATGAATGAGGTGTGTGGGTGTGCATATGAAAATGGATATAGACTATGACTTTCAGTTATATTACTCACATATTATGTTGGGTATTCTTCCTTATTAAAAACAACTAAATCTTATTAAACTTCCTTTTATTCCTTGATTAAACACAATTACTTTATAATTCTACATTTTTGCCTGCCACTCGTATCGTGACTTGATCAACCACAGATATCTTTTTTAAATCGAGACACAGACTATATCTTAGGCGTGTTTAGATGCGCGGATATTGGCCACTTCAATACTCTCCCTCAATATTCGCACATCTATTAATATTAACATGGTACAAATTAAGCAAGTTACACATTCTTAAAAAATTTTCTCCTGACAAAGGTTTAGTTAGGATATCAGCTATCTGGTCAACTGTAGACACATACTTAACAGTAATTTATCCTTCTTCCACCTTTTGTTTAATAAAATTAAATTTAACATCCACATGTTTTAAACGTTTCTGGTCTTGGTTTTTAACAACTTTCATTGTACTTTGATTGTCTTCATAAATAATAGTATTATTTACCTGAATATTAAAGTCCGACAATAGTTTCATTAGCCAACATGCTTCTACAGATGCTTCACATAAAGCAATTAATTCTGCCTCTGTCGTGCTCAAAGCAACAGTACTTTGTTTCTTTGATTTCCAAGTTACAGTATTGTTAAATAATTTAAATAAGTATCCACTCGTGGATTTCCTATCAATATCTCTTGCAAAATCAGCATCAGCAAAGCCAATTAAGGTTTCAGTTTGACAATTTGAATAAATCAGATTAAAATTAATTGTTTGTTTCACATATCTTAACCCACGCTTTAATGCTTGCCATAATTTCAAAGTTGGCTGTGATTGGAATCTACTTAAATATGAGACCGCTGTTGCCAGATCTGGCCTTGTGCCCACCATAGCATACATCAAAGAGCCGATGAGAGATCTACACTTGTGCTCTAAAGTCATGTCAATTTCACTCAAGTCAAAGTCTAATTTAAAATTAAGTTCCATTGGTGAATTTAAACCTTTGCAATTTTCCATGTTATAACACAGAAGTACCTTCTCTAAATATTTAGTCTGATTAAGATAAATTCCGTCCTTTTTCTTTTGAATACTTATGCCTAGATACATCAGTCTGTCATTACCTAAGTCTTTCATATTAAATTTTGTCTTTAAGAATTTCTTAAAATTATCTATTTCAGTCATACTAGGCCCTACTATCAACAAGTCGTCAACATATAAAATTAAGTATAAATCTCCTTTGCTGTAAAGACAATAGTCATTTTGAGAACGTTTAAAGCCATATTCTGTAATAACTTCTGTGAATTTTTCATACCAATATTTAGGACTCTTCTTTAAACCATATAAAGATTTTTGCAATTTTAAAACCTTGTCTTTGGGGAACTGTCAATCCTTGAGGGGGTTTTAAGTATACTGCCTCATCAATTCTCCCATACAAGAAGGCACCTTTAACATCCATTTGGTGAACTTCATAATTTTTTGGGCAGCTACTGATAGAAGAACTCTTAAGGTTTGTAATTTTAATACAGGTGAGTATACATTTTCTAATTCTTCTTTTTGTTGATAGCCTTTAACTACTAATCTAGCTTTACATATTTCTTCTTCTCCTATATATTTCTTTGTAAACAACCATCTGGTATCTAATAATTTTTCATTTTCCGGTATAGGTACAAATTTCCATGTCTCATTTTCTTTCAAAACCTTTTAACTCTTCACTTATTGCATTATTCCATTCTTTTTCATCTTTTCTTCCTTTTACATCGTCAAAACTAGCAGGAACATCATGATAGCTCGTTAACAATGCATATAAAGCTGAATCATCTTTGTCCATGTCAATTTCATAGTCCTTTTGCCATGCTGGTTTCCTGATTACTCTTTGTCCTCTCCCTCTTTCTAAGGTCTCTGCCTTTTCTATTTCTTTTTCCATTTCTTGTGTGTCCTCTTCCTTTTTGTCTTGTTTACTTTCATCATTCTCTGTCATTTCTGATTGCTTCTCCTTGTTTATTATTACATTTTCTTCCTTTGCTTCTTCTTTACTTTCTTGTTCTTTGATAAAAATTTCCACATTCTTTTCGTCTGTCTTATCCAGTAAATATTTAATAGAGTTGTCACTGTCCGGTTTGGTCTCGTCAAAAACTACATTACGTGCTGACACTATTTTCCTTGTTACAGGGTCATATAGTTTATAACCTGAGGTGTAATATCCTATAAAAATCATCTTCTTTCCTGAGTTGTCTAACTTCTGTCTCAGCTCTTTAGGCACGTGATTGTATGCTGTGCATCCGAAAACTCTCATGTTTGACACATTTGGTTTCTTACCTTCCCACAATTCTGACGGTGTTTTATTCTTTCCTACAGTCGGGCTCCTATTAGTTACATAAGCTGCAAACAATACTGCATGTCCCCAGAATTCTTTTTTCAGTTGTGAATCAAGTAAAATGGTTTTAGCTTTTTCAATTAGTGTCCTATTCATTCGCTCTGAGACCGAGTTCATTTCAGGGTTATAGGGGACTGTATACTGCATATGTATGCCTTTGCTCCGACAAAACTCCTGAAAATCTTTGGTTATGTACTCTCCCCCATTGTCAGACCCTAATTTTAATATGTTACTATTAAAATGATTTGATACATAATAGTAGTATTGTTTAAATTTATCAAAAACTTCACTCTTATTAGCCAGAAGATATACCCAAACGAAGTGTGTATAGTCATCTATAAAGGTCACAAAATATTTATATCCTTCTTCAGTCATTGGGGTAATCGGTCCACATATATCAGTGTGTACTAACTCTAGGGGTCTAGTTGCTCTCCATCCAGGTCTATTAAATGGCTGTCTAGTCATTTTTCCTAATATGCATGGCTCACATACTGAATTACTATTTTTACATTTACTCAAGTCATCTATTCCATTAACCATTTGATTTGATGAAAGCAATGTTAAATTTTTGATACCTAAATGGGCAAAGCGCCTGTGCAACAACTGTCTCATATTATTATTACTATCACTGTAGTTACATTCATTATCATTTAGCTTTTGCATTTTAATGGTGTACAATGACCCTACACCATTACCTATCATTGTCAAAACATTATGTTTGTAAACCCTAACTTTTCCATACATAAATTCTACTCTATACCCATTTTTGGCAATTTTTGAAACTGACAACAAATTTTTCCTCACATCTGGAACATAGTACACATTATTTAAGTTAACATAGATTGGTCGCTTCGCTTACCTATGAAACATCTTGCCTTAATATTTCCTACTCCATAAGCCATTAGTACTACTCCATTTTTGGCTGCCGAAATCGCCTTCGGTTGACTCAGTTCAATATACTCTGAAAAAACACTTTTATCATTCACGAAATGGTCTGAGCATCCTGAATCTGCAAACCACACCAAATCACAACTATTTTCACTGTCATATCCTTGTATACATTCATCCTCTGCTATGAATGCATGAAAGTCTTTTCCTTGTCCATTTCCTTGTCCTTGTCCTCGTCCTCGTCCATAGGTTCTCACTCCTCCTCGTCCTCTATTGAATGATCCGCGTCCTCCTCTGTATCCAAATCCTCCTCCTCGGCCTCTAAATGCATTCTGCTGTAGCTGTTGAAAAGCTCGATGGCCTTGATGTTGTCGCTCTCTACATTCAAATTTCTTATGCCCCTCTTTATCACATCCATAACAAAGAAAGGAGGTTCGGTGGTGTTCCATGTCACCATGCGGCATATGTTTGTTCCTTTTCTCCTCTTCACCTAAGAGTCTGTCCTTAACAATATCTAAAGTTAAATTAGGTAATGTTTCTATCGCTGTTACGATAATTTCGTAAGACTGGGGCATTGAAAGTAATATATAGTTAATCTTTTCTTCGTCAGATAAAGCACTTCCCGCGTCTTTTAACTGACCAAATATTTTTGACATATTAACAAAGTGGTCCGATAGCGCCATTCCTTCTTTATATTTCATGTCGTTAAGTTGACGCCTCAAAAATAGTTTGCTTCTTGTACCTTTCTTCATAAATTGTTCCTCCAACTTTTTTATCATGTTGTACGCGCTATTTTCTTCCTGTATATAATCGATGTGGCTGTCGGCGACGCCATTAATGATGATACTCTGCGCTCGCGCCTCTGCACTTTTATTTTCACTTACGCTGGCGAAGCCGGCCGTTTCTATAGCATTTATGCAGTCATTTGCTTTTAATATGCTACTTATTCGGAATTTCCATATAGCAAAATCTTCTCCCGCAAACTGCTTAATCTTGATCGTATTAAAATGCGAATGCCCGTCCGCCATTTTTCCGACCGCGTCGTTCACGTATGAGAATCAGTAGACTCACCGTTGTTATTCTTTCCAAACCACGCTCTGCTACCACTGTTGGGTATTCTTCCTTATTAAAAACAACTAAATCTTATTAAACTTCCTTTTATTCCTTGATTAAACACAATTACTTTATAATTCTACATTTTTGCCTGCCACTCGTATCGTGACTTGATCAACCACAGATATCTTTTTTAAATCGAGACACAGACTATATCTTAGGCGTGTTTAGATGCGCGGATATTGGCCACTTCAATATATTAAGACTCATAATGGAAACCTGGAGTAGGACTTAAGAGTTGGATTTGGCCTAGGACTTGGCCTTGAATTTGGGGTTGAATTTGGATTTTGACTTGAGACTTGGATTTGGCCTAGGGCATGGCCTTGGATTTGTGATTGAATTTGGATTTTGACTTGAGTCTTGGATTTTGACTTGGCCTAGGACTTGGCCTTGGACTTGTATTGGGAATTGAATTATTACTTGGACTTGGATATTGGATTTAGATGAATTGACATTTAATTTAATTTTTCAGAACTTTATGTACGATGGATAAAGGAGACAAAGGTGGCACGCCGTCTGGCACGCCGCCTGGTACGCCCGGTAGTCGTCGGCGACCTAAGAGGAAAGCAAAGCGGAGAAGAAGACCATCCTCTTCGAACACCTCAGATGACTGTGCACAAAGGACACATAGTAAGGCTAAGCGAAGAAGGAGCCCACCCTTGTCGAAAAGATCGGATCATCATACACATAGAAAAGCAAGTAGGAGTGATAGGAAGACCAGGCATAGGAGTACATCTTCGTCAAGCACATCAGATGACGACGTACAAAGAAAACGAAGTACGACCAAGCGAAGGAGGACCCCTTCTTCACCAAGCTCAACGGATGACCATGCACAGCGGGAGCACCGCAAGTCGTCTAGTAGGTTATCAACAAAAAAGGTATTGGAAATGTTATTATCTTGGAAGAAAGAAAATAGTAAACTGCCAAGTCTTACCAATAGCAACATGAATAATGTAGTACCGGAATTTAATCCGTCTAACAGGGCGCAAACCATTGATTGCTGGCTAAGAAAAGTTAACGAATGTTCACAGATATATAACTGGGACGAGAGGAGACAAGTTATTCATTTTTCGCTTCAGAAACTGGCTGGCTTAGCAAGGAATGGTTTGAGGCCCTGCCGACGGTCGTTTATACCCGGGAAGAATGGCAAAGTAAATTAAAAAAAGCCTTCCCAAGTGAAGAAAATTATGGACGACTATTAGAGGAAATGTTAGGTCGGATTTCTCGCCATGATGAGAATCTGCGAGAATATTTTTATGATAAATTAAGTCTGCTTACTCGTTGTGAGATCGAAGGAAAAAAAGCAGTTGAATGTATTATTTATGGAATCACAGATAAGTCAATTCGAAATGGAGCACAAGCCTTAAACTGTTCCGAACCCGAAGATTTACTTAACTACCTTAGTTCACAAAAACCACAACCTTTTCACCATCCACTCAAAACTCGGGATCTCAATACGCAAAAGGATAGCACAGCGAGTAATGCCAAAATTGGAAAATATTCTAGTACCACAGATCAAATATACTATTACATTCTTGCGTAGTTCTTGGTAATAATATTACATTCTTGCGAACTTGCGATGGCGTGCGGCGGCATGCCGTCGTCGCTTGCCTCGCCGGCCCGGCCCCCTCCCGCACCCGCACCGCACCGCCCGCTTACTGTGCTGTGCGTGAACGTCGAAGTCTCTCTCTATAGTCTCTATTCCAGTGACGATTTAACGGTGTAGTGAAACGCACGTTCGGTTGCTCCCGCAGTCCCGCTCTTCACTCGCAGTTAAAATTTCAATGGCAATTATTTTCTTAATTATTGTCAGTATTTTGTTTAAGCAGAGCACACAAAAAGCAATTTAACGTAGATATTATGAGCAAAAATCAGGAATTGTTTATTAGTCAATTACGGCTATTTCATTTTATATTTAAAAATCACCAATGGCAGCGTAATGTTTATGCTTTTCTATATTTATTTGTCACTCAATCACGATACATTTTCATCCCTGGCAAAATAGCTTTTTTGTACTTAGGTAGATTTAGGTAGCAAGACTAGAAAGTAAAGTAAACTAAGTATCATTAACTAATAACTAAAAATGTGTACGATATTTTCGCGCTGGTACCTACTTAGTTTAAATATCTAATAGGTAGTTTGCTGTAACCTCTTTGCTAAAAATGCTACAGTTCCGTTTTTCTAAATTAAAGACTGGTATTTTATTTTTATAATAATAGGGACAGTCTGGCGCGCGCAGTCGTTACGCTCGCACGCGTTCCTTTGCTTACGTTTTCGTAGAACCAATTTCTGCGTTTAGATAAAAGTAATACAGTTTTGCGTGTGTACAATTTGTTCATAATGACTTTAGTTTTGAGAATACGTGAAAAACTAAGTTAAAAAGTGGTTATTTTCGTGTAAATACATTATTAGTAGTTTTGTCGAACTACCCCCAATTTGTGATTATGAGTGATTCGAGCCAGGAGGAGCCGGAGCCAGCGCCTAATACCCAGATGTCTCCTAGGACAATCCGGGAGGTTATTGTTGGCTCAGAGGCCACCCCTCCTCAAGGGGAGGACGGAGAGAAGGGTCACATGGATTTGGAATGGGATCATGGTGGTATGATTATTGATAACGTACGTGCCGCGGAGCCCACGGCAGACCAAGTGGAGGCACGAGGCGATAAGCGACGTCTGGTAGAAGAGGAGAGTGGGGATAATAATGATGACGGTTTCAAGCTCGTTTCAAGGATTAAAAGAAGAGATGTACGGCGGACGCCCCCTTCGATTAGCCCCCTACCGAAGTCTAGCGATATTGTTCATGAGATTTCAGTTAGTTCCAAAAACATTCTCCCAAAACAATTGGGATTTGCAAAGATACTGTCGAGTCATAATGTACAGGGCGTCTTAAGAGTACTCTACAAAAGTCCCTTTAAAGTATTGATCCGATTTAACACAAGTAATGACTTAAATAGTTTCTTAGACAGCGAGGTTGCGAAGCAGAATGATTGGGTCTGTAGAAATACTAATGAAATGCCTTTCTGTTACGGAGTAGTAAGAGATATAGATATTGATGCTGATGAAAAGGATCTAAAAGAGATTTTTGAGCGTGATTCAGACACGGAGATTTTATCTGTCAAACGTTTAAACAAAAAAAATCCGGAGGGGAAGTGGGTAAAAAGTGAGACGGTACGTATTTGCTTTCGAGGGTCAACTTTACCCCCTTACGTTAAGGCGTTTGGATGTCGCATGGTTGTAGACTCTTACATGTACCCAGTGACGCAATGCTCAAAATGTTGGAGATTTGGCCATATTAGTCATTTTTGTCCATCCAAATCTCAAATCTGCCCCAAGTGCAAAGGAAAACATGAGAATTGTGATACCAAAACGTACCAATGTGTAAATTGTAATGGAAACCATTTATCCTTGATGAAAAACGTATGTCCTGCATTCCAAAGAGAACGATCTATTCGTATATACATGGGGCAAAACAATTGCACATATAAAGTGGCATTGCAAAAACTCAACGAAAATAAGGAAAATAATACCGACAGTGGTGACCATACTAAAGAACCTGTAATACCGAATCCGAGTCCTCCATTATTTTCAATCAGCCAGTCATCGAACCCTTCTTATAGAGATGCATGTGCTGGTATATCTGTAAATCTTGAAGAAGAGCATTCTGAAATGGAGGATGAAGATAGTGTACCTTCTAAGAAGAATACGAGTACTGTAAGCAAACATAATAAAAAGAAACCTGTCAAAAAACCACAAACGTCAAGAACAAATGAAAACCGCAATATGAGTGCGGATGAGTCAGCCGATTCAGAGATTATTCTTCCTCCGCAGCCTAGAAAAACTCGCAAGGAGAGAAAGTCCTTAATAGAAAGGTTTTTAACCAAGTTAAGGGAAGCATTGTTATCCGAGGGAGGATTTGAAGATAAAATTAAAGTATTTACAGAATTTATCTGGAATGAGGTTAAGAATTTTGTACAGAAATATATCACAGTAGAGATGTTATTAAAGTCCTTTGGAAATCACAATAATGGACAGTAACAAAACAAAAAAGGATTCAATAAGTATTTACCAATGGAATGCTAATAGCTTAAAACCTAAAGCTCGAAACTTTGAACTTATATTACAACAAAATAAAATTCATATGGCATTTGTAAGTGAGACCTGGCTCTCAACACAAAACACTCTTAAGTTTAGTGGATATAACGTAGTAAGAGCAGATAGAGACGATGCTTATGGTGGCCTATGCGCTGTGATACATAGATCAATCAAATTTTCGCATAGACCTTATAATATAACAAATCCTCAAATGCAAGTTATGATTATTGTAATATTTAATATTACTGGTCTCAAAAATATTATATCCATATATTGCCCTCCTTCTGTAACCACTAATCAACACGATTGGGACTCAATCTTCAGTTTTGTCAAGTCAGAATGTCTAATCATTGGCGACATTAATGCCCATCATGCCCTATGGTCGTGTAAATCTGATCGAAGAGGAGAGAAAGTATACAAAGCTATGTTTGAAAATGACTTCATATGCCTAAACGATGGTTCTCACACTCGTATTAAATGGGTTAATGGCAGCTTACAGACATCTTCACCTGACGTTTCATTTGCTTCAACGAACATCGCTACTAATATTAGCTGGCAGACTTCTAACGAAAATTTAGGCAGTGATCACGTGATAATAAAGATGAACTGTGGCTATGTCAGATCAAAAATGTTCACTAAGAAGAGGAATTTTAAAGAAGCGAACTGGCCAGAATATACAAAAGAAGCAGCACTAGTGTTTGATGTTTTAGCTCCTGATGACGTTCAAACCAGTTATGATGTATTTGTGGAAAATGTTCAATCACTAGCCGATAAACATATACCTTGGATTAAAACTAGCAACGATCCTACATCGAAATTCCAACCTAAACATTACTGGAACTCTGAAATATCGAAAGTTGTCGCAGAGAGACGTTTGGCCTTGGCAAAAGTTCGACGTAACCCTACTCCATATAATATTTCTTGCTGGAAAAATAAGGTTTCAAAAGCCGATGAACTAATAAAAAAGGCTAGAGCGAAAGCGTGGAAAGATTTCTGTACGAGTATCGACTATGAAACATCAGCTTCAGTCATGTGGCAGAAAATGAGATGGATGAAGGGGCATTCCGGAGGCCGGGCTGGCGTCGATCCCGACAACGCCAGGCATCTGCTTCGCTCGTTGACTCCTGATAGTGTTGCTGAACCGGACCCGTCGTTTTCAAGGATACAACCTTCCGTATTAGAAACTCCTATCACTCTTCCTGAATTACTAAGTTGTTTAAAAAAGAAGGACACTTCTCCTGGTGTTGATCACATATCATACTCTATGATTTTTAAACTACCGGACCGGGGTAAATTAATGTTGTTAAAAATATTTAATCTCATTATTAAGACCGGGATTGTCCCGGATCAGTGGAGAGATGTCCAGATAGTTCCCATACTTAAGCCGGGGAGGGACCCTGGCTTAACATCTTCATTACGTCCAATTTCCCTAATGTCTTGTCCGTGTAAAATATTACATTTGATTCTCATGAAAAGGATTGAATGGTTTGTGGAGAGCCGGGGTCTCCTTCCGAGCTCATCGACTGGCTTCAGACGGTCCCAGTCTTGTTTAGATAACTTAGCTTTACTTACATCTAATATTCAGCAAGGTTTTAGTAAAAAACAGGCAACTATTGCTTGTTTTATCGATATCGATAATGCATATAATAATATAAATATAAGTTCTTTAATTAACATTTTACAAGATATAGGCATAGGTAATATGATATGTAAATACCTATGGAACTTTCTCTCTGACAGACGTAAAATTCTCTTGAGTTACGAAGGTGAGCCTTTAATAAGACACACATACAAAGGATTAGCTCAAGGAGATCCCATATCACCTCTTTTATTTAATATTGCAACCATGGAAATAGGTAATAGTGTTAATAATATCTGTGTTTCACAATACGCTGATGATTTTGTGTTGTATAAAACAGTAGAAAGAGGGCGTATTGCAGATACAGTTAACATTCTTCAACTGTCCATTGCTACCTCGGTTGAGTGTCTCGAAAGAGTTGGTTTGTATTTGTCTGAAGCTAAATCAGTATGTGTTTTTAAAAGATCAAGAAAACAGGTTGATGTTAACGTAGTAGTTGGTGGCAAGTCTCTCGAGGTCGTTCACAGAGTTAAGTATTTAGGGTTATGGCTCGATTCATCTTTGAGGTGGGGGATCCATATAAAGGAGATTTGTGAAAGAAATTACAAACATTTAAATATTTTAAAGATCCTTGCGGGAAGGTCTTGGGGAGTTCACCCTAAACATCTGCGACGTCTTTATATATCCCTTTTAAGAAGTCGCCTCGATTATGGTAGTTTCATTTATGGAAGCTGTGCTATCACTCACTTAAAGAAACTGGATATTTTACAAAATAGAGCCTTACGTGTATGTGGAGGTTTCATACGCAGCACTCCTGTTATAGCTATGGAAAGTGAACTCTCCATTCCTCCTTTGGCTGTGCGTCGATACTGGTTAGGTTGTAGATTTTTATTAAGAATAAGGTCAAAAGCAAACAGCTCCATTATACTTGCGTTACAAAACATCTTGGCTAAACGTAATTTTTTACTGATAAAAATTTTCCTTTACTAGCAAATATTTTTGATGAATGGAAAGAATTAGCTGTATATCATTCTGATAAATTGGAAATGTACTCCATGAATACATGGGTATCCTCAATCGACGCCAGGACCTGTATCATGGATAATATTGTTGATATTGATGTTCCTAAGCGGCATCAACAAAATCAGACATTGAAAAATTCTACTTTGAGAATGCTAACTGAGGACTATAGTAACTTTTACAAAATATATACGGATGGCTCTAAAACTGTACAAGGTGTTGGAGCAGCTCTGTTTGATCCTCAGTGCAATGTTTCACTCATGTGGAAGCTGCATATTGACGCGTGCGTTATGCGCGCTGAACTTGTTGCTATTAAGGAAGCCTTGTGTTATGCAAATGATCTAGACAACAATTCTCCAGTTGTGATACTGTCTGACTCAAGGAGTGCGCTCCAACACCTTAATCGCTGTGTTTCTGGTCAGAAAGGAATGCCTATTGCCTATGAAGCTCTCCAGGTGATCCATGAATTGATTTGTAAAGATAAGCGTATTAAAATACAATGGGTTCCTTCCCATGTAGGGCTGGGTGGAAACGAAGCAGTAGATAAGTTTGCTAAAACCGCTGTAATGGATGGTTCTGTGCTAGGTTCTATTCCATATTCCAGTGAACTAGTTCCCAGAATTAAAAAACGGTGTTTAGAGAAATGGGAATACCATTTTGGTGAACATTCTTTATCAAAAGGTGTAGGAATCTGGTACAGAACAATCCAAGCTAGGCCCTTGTGGACACCTTGGTTTGACTCTGCCAGCCTTGCTAGAAAATTGATTGTGTTAGTCTCAGCATTCAGAGTACGATCTGGACATATTCCAACTAACAAGTTCTTCTGTATGATGGGTGTCAAACCATCACCTCTGTGTGATGATTGCCAGAAGCCTGATGACCTGTCTCATGTGTTGTTGGAGTGTGTCCGGAATTCGGAGTTGAGAAAAAGAATTGTGGAACGTTTTGGTTCCATGCATAATGGCCAAATCAATTGTTGGTTGGCAAAACCGTTATCCAAGAAAGCAATCACTGTATACCACTTTGTTGATCGTTCCCTTGAATTGGGAATTGGGTAGGCTCCCATGAGGCTGACATGATCACCTGCAGTGGTCAAAGCCTCGTTAAAAATTAGATTAAAAAAATAATAATAATAATAATAATCTTAGATGTCGCTTTTTGTGGGGGCCCATCTTATGTGGGCGAGTCACCGTCTGCCGGAAATAAAATTGATTACCGTTTTGTTAGGCAGACGTCCGATTTTATTCTCCATAACCCAGTATTTAGTCCACCACTTTCACCTAATAGTCCAGCATATTTTAGATTCCATTAAATCTCAATAGTCTATACACCCTGGCGGGTGCTGCCTCTGCGTGCGTGCCATGACTCGGGCAGGTGCAACATCCGCTCGGTGTACCCCTTACATTTCATTAAATTGTCGAAAGGGCCTCTGCGTGTTGGCTTCGGCTCCGCGTACGCCTCCCAAAGGTCCGGAACACCATTGTTCCGTGATGGGAAAGACAAACAAAATAATAATAATAATAGGGACTGCATAATTATTCCTCTTTGTTTTAATAAAAGCTTATGAACATAACAAACGGAGGAGATAAAGCGTTTTTCAAAAAACGATATAATTAACCAAGATATAAGCATTTTAAACAACTAATTAGACAGAGTTCTGACATGTACTGTGACGTCAGCGTACACGACGGCCATATGATATGAACTTCATATTAAATTCATTTTTGCTAGAATGAGACAGAAATAAATCTTTGAACGCTGTAAATCATAATATCGAGAATTTGACCACTCAAATAATGCTCCTTCGGCAGGAAATACTCACTATGAAATCAGAATTTGAAGTTGCTATCTCTACAGTGAACCGTTGCGAAGGAAAAATTGTAGAATTGAGTGAAAAAATCACGTCTCAAGAAATTCGATTAAATAATAGTGAAGAATACGTTGCCGAAATTTCAACACTAAAACAAATTAGTAACGATCTCAACACCCAGTTCGCATCTCAAAGCACGGCCCTTTCTACTTATGAATCTCGTTTAAATACATTAGAGAACTCGACTACCAGTACGTCCAACCAATCATCAACAGTGGAGTCACTGCAAGAACAACTGAACTACCATATGCAGGCTCGGCTCAGAAATGATATTGAAATCATAGGTATTAATGAAAGCCCAGGAGAAAATGCCTTTCATCTTTTTCTTACTATATCGATTTTAGCCGGTATGAAATTGTCTGAAAATGATATATACTACGTTACGAGAAGTGGGCCGCCCAGGAATAAGCATAATGACTCCCCACGTCCGCTAATTGTGAGATTCTGCCGCTGGAACATTAGAGACCAATTTTATAGCGTAGCAAAACATCGCCGCCTCACCACAACGCACCTGGAAATTGATGGGCCAACACGCAACGTCTACATTAACGACCATCTTTCGCGAGATAATAAGCTGCTTTTTCGCGAGTGCAGAATGCGTTTCAAAGAGGCTGGATATAAATTTTGCTGGACCAAGCGGGGTCAAATATACGTCCAGAAACATGAAGGTAGAGACGAAGAATCAAAAGCAATTATTATCAAATCCTATAATGACATTGCACATGTCCTTAAGATACACACGCCTTCACAAGAAAAATCGATCAACTTTCGACGCGACATGTAAAATAACTGGAACTTTTTTCATTTTTTATCCTTTTATCTGTTTTTAAAACATAAATCACATCATGAACACTTAAAATTACACTTTAGATGTTACATATACATATACAGTTACTCACTTTCTATCAGAGCTTCTACTCCCTTAATTCTCTCATTCAAGTTCTCTCGTTCTGCTAGGCAGGGTAATTATCTTCTGGAATCTACTTTCAGGGAAAAAAATATAAGTAACAATGGTTGATAAAGACATATTATTGGACTTAGATTCTGATGATGTACCCTGTTTTATTGCAGAGAGCCCCGAATCATGTAAGTTTGATTTTGATTAGTTTTCCCGATTTGTGTATAAATACGTCCAACTGCTGGTTCTTTAGGTGTAACACTGCCTTGATTCCCCATATCGTATGTTATTATTCCGCTGGACACATAACACCATCTTGACGAATTTGGTAGCGCCGGCCCGCCGTCGCGTCGGTCACCAGAGATGAAAGAATGCGTTCCTAATACGGCACTGGCAGGATCGCCATGTAAGGATGGGACCCAGGACAGTAGTGAAACACAGGAGTTCCGAGTAAATACTGTAACTTATTGATTAAAAACTGGTATATATACTACCTAGGGAATTTAGGTTACACGTGTTTAGGCGGGGAGACTTACACGTGGATGGTGTCCAGTAGCATGACCTAAATTCCTTTCCTTATATGGAGGAGAGTCATCTTACATGACTCTCCGTATATGGACACATTCCTAACCTAACGGTAAGTATTTTCCGACCCGGCAGTGTAGCGGCAATTAGTAAGGTCTCCACATTTACGTGCGTCTGCGTCTGCGCCGTAGGTGAGATGGTAATAGCATTTATAGTTCAATTCACCCGGCTTTGCTGTCTGTGACATAAACGCTGCTTTACTAGAGCTTTTCGAACGGGTTCGTGACGTATCGCGTTGGAAACTTGTACGGCGGGCATGATCTCGTGATTTCCATGTTGTGCCTAACTTGTTTGTAATAGCCTGTATCTCTAGTTTTAATGTTGCTATTTCCCGGAGCAATTCATTGTCATTATCTGGCCTAGAAGATGTGGTTGCAATAGCGGCCATTTCCGATGATTTGGTCTGTCATCTTAGCTAGGCTGTCTAGTTTTACTTCCTCCGAGTCACATGCTGTTATTACAGCGCGTGTGGACTGAGGGAGATGACCTACAAATAGTAATTTTAAAGTGTCGTCCTGGACGCGGTTTTTTTATTAACTATTTCATACGTCTGAGTAATTGTGATGGTTTCTGATCACCTAACTCTATTTCATTTAAGAGTTGGTTTAATTCTCGCGATTCTGACTCTTCGTAGACATGTATTAATCTAGATTTAATAGTCTCGAATTTATTACTATCTGGCATATTTTCTAAAAGATCTCTAATGTCACGCAACTCGTCTCTCCCCAACTTAACAATGAGGAGTTGACTCTTATGCAGATCACTTGCCTTTTACGGATCCACGATGACTTCGAACTGGTGGAACCAGAGTCTCGGCTGTTGCCGCCAGCTTAGAACTCTGGGGTGCGCGACGAGAGAGTTATGGCCGTGAGCTGCTGCGGGGTCAGGACATCATGAGTGGCCTGCTGCTGCAGTTGAGGTGTTTGCACGCCGTCGCAGTTGCCACTGCATTGTGCGAATCGTTGTTTTCTTCCTTGCTTTAGGAGCAATATCCACAGACATCATCCAATAAATCGCTTACCAGTGTGAGCTCGTCTTTCCCCAGTTTGCTGAGCACTAAATCATATTTTGTTTCCTTGCTTAATTTTTGAGGATTTAAAATAGCCTCCAACTGCACGAACCATAATTTCGGAATGTCCTTCCAAAAAAGTGCTATTCTACTAGCGACACTCACAGATAACAACTGCACAGCCGCGGCGCTTGATGACTCTGCGTCCGTCATTATTTCAAACTTTTACAGACCTAAATTCCACTCAGGGTCACCACTTTAACTACTCGGGTGAGGGACTTTCAGCATTTTGTAAACAACTCCTATTACATAAGATACTTTTAACTTGTCACAGCTTTCAGGTTATTTGGAATTTTTAATCTTCATTGATGGTATGCATGATCCAATTAGTGTGACCACTCAACCACCTTCCACCCTCCACCACCTCCATCAGTTAGAGCCAAACCACGTTATCTCTTCCATGCAAGTGAACTATCAAATTCTATGAAATTATGACTAACAAAAATTTGTTTTTTATTCTATCACTTGTGTCTTTAGAAACATTTTCTAAGTTTGTAAGTTTTTTTTTGTTGTCTTATAGCCATAAAATTGCTCCTTGCGTTGCTCTAGTGCATTCTTTAAAGTAGCCATGATATTGAACACATCTATTACACTTATATTATTTCCTTCTAGTTGTTTGACAGCTTTGTGAAAATTTTGTAGAATGTGGTTTGTGAAATTCAGATAAGCCTTTATTTTACTCTCTCCTTGGTTCATTCATCAGCAATTTATTTTTCAAAAGCATAGGGAAGTCCTTATTTAAACTTTTAAAATAACTGTATAAGGCAGTACAGTTTTCTAAAATGTTATCTACACAAGGTAAAAAACAGAGCCATCTTCTTCCCACATGTCTGATCAATTCATGCCATTCTCTGTCAACATCAGCAACATTTTTTTTAGTTTTTCTTTCTTGCTAGCTCATGACATAATCTCATTCAAGGTACGCACAGCCGTACTATAAATACACACCACAGATAGTTTTAGAAAATACAACACACAAATTATATTACGATCGAGCCATACTCACAGATCGCACCATTCACTACAATAGACCGGATATCACACTAATAGATAAACTAAATAAGACCACTTACCTCAGATATATCAGTCGCGAACACACACAATATACTGAAGGCCATCTCAGAGAAAATATCTAAATACGCCGATCTCAAGGACGAAGTCGCAAGGATATGGAGACAAGAAAAAGTGTATGTGGTATTTAATACGGGACAGAGAGGACGGAAACTTGCAGTAGAAATTATTTACTTACAAGGCCTCTTTCAGCAATGTTTTCTTGCCCGAAGACAGCCGATGGCATCAGCACTGCCAGCAGACTGCAACTGACGTTACGTCTGACATACACCATAATACCTACGCGCTGTAGCTACGTCGCCATTTCGCGGCGTATCGTTCCGTCTCTCTCTGTACCATTATATTCATAGTGTCTACCAGTCGTAACCTCAGTAAATTTATGTGAAAATATTTTTTAGGTCAGCTCAGTATATTGTTAGGTATCTAATTCTAGATGGCGAGCGCGGCTCAGAATAGGACTTCGAGGAAAAGAAAAGCATCTCGAGCTGTAAATATCATCAATGAGCAGCAAATTCTGGAATGGTTAAATGAAGAGGACGAGCACGACTTCAGTGATTGTGACGATGATGTAGCCGACTAGGACTTTCTCTTTTTCGTTATGGATTCCGAGCCAAGAGTGGTGAATGGGAACAGGGGGAGGAGGGAAGAACGTAGGCAGGCCGAGACTAGAGATTCCGATGTAAGAGTTACAAACCAGAGGAGGGGGAGGCAGAGCGAACCTCAAACGTCAAACCGAGATTGTTATCGTAGCAAAAATGGATTTTTTCGGTCTTAAACAGATTTTTCAAGGACGTCGAGAACACCTGATCATAACATTCTTTCTTTACCAAGATAAGATGATCAGATGCGATTTCCTGGATTTGTTATTCGATTGCGAGATGATCGAAACATTGGTAGTGTGTACGAATAGGAAGCTTGAAGCATATCGTCAGCAGTTTTCTAACTACGCAAAACAAGAACTAAAAGATACCAATGTTTTAGAAATCCGATCTCTCCTGGGATTACTGTACTACTCATCAGTATTTAAATGTAATGATGCTGATTCGAATTACTTATTTGCAACGGACGGAACAGGCCATGAAATATTTCGATGTGTTATTGTCTAAATACCGATTCAACACTCTGCTCAATTGTTTGAGACTATACAACATAAACGATCGACAGGAACGATTAAAAACAGACCCACTTGCTGCTGTTTCGTCTGTTTTTAACAAATTCATTGCGAATTGTCAGTCTCATAAGTCTCATTATTACACTCCTGGACCGTACACCTGTATTGACGAGATGTTATTAGCATTCAAAGGACGTTGCAAATTTATCGTATACATGCCTAATAAACCTGCAAAATGTGGAATCAAGATAATGGTATTAACGGATGCTCAAAAAACTGGTGATGGAATACCTAGCTGCGTCTGAACATGGCTAACCACATCCTGAACAGTCGTGTCTAATGCGTATATTTATCACGGACAAGGATCTGATGGTATAGGACTGCCAGAAGCTGTGAAAAAGCTAGCAGTACCCACACAGTCTGTGTTAAGATTAGCTAAGCCAATTTAAAACACAAACCGGAATATTACAGCAGATAATTGGTTTAGTTCAATTCCTCTAGCAGAAATTTTACTAAAAAAAGGACTGACCTATTTGGGGACGCTAAAAAAATAAACGGGAAATTCCACCTCAATTTAAACCGAATAAAACTAGACCTGTTGAGAGTGCTCTCTATGGATTTATATGGACCAAAGGTTTAACTTATGTCTTATGTGCCAAAAAATAAGTTTTCGTGAGATAGTTTAAATGTTCAACCTCTTTACATAATAACACGAAATTCTTCTCACATCTTTTTTACACAAGCTTTATTGTTCTTCAAATTTTCGACCAGTATTTTATACTCAATTAAAAAAGGTTTAACTTTTTGAACTTGGCTTCTTCCTTGAGGGATCCTGTAAGTTTGTCTTATCCTATCGTACGTGTGACTTACGCCTACATGCATGTTGTCTTTATGAGTTTTCATTATTATTTCCTTAGTGAAGTCTGAATTCTTCGGAATGAGTATTGGGTACCGTTTGTCAAACGACCAATCTGCATTTTTCATGCGTCCCTTACACCGAGTAGATCATCTATATCCTTGATTAAGCCTAAGTTTAGGCTCAAACTGGTTATCTTTCCTCCTACCTCTAAAGGAAAGTGATCTTCCTGGAGTTTTATCAGTGTTAGGATTTTATCATCCGGAGCATGATCTCCACTTCCCTCGGGTTGACATTTATGGCATGTGGATCATCCAAGTCCATCGGTTCTATATAATCTTGATACTCAAGACCCTCCCCGGCCAAGAGAGAATATGCTGGTTTACTTCCGGATGTGGTTGGCCAGTTCTTCGGATCCTCCACTATGACTTGTGGGCCCGCTCATCCATCCGTCTCAGTCCTCTCTTGAACAGGTGGGCCTTGTGCCTACGTCAGCTGGATTTAGATCCGTTGGTACGTATCTGATCTCCAGTTACTTATTTGTTTTTATTTCTTTGATGCGCCTGGCTACGAAGGGCTACAACGGCTTATTGGTTTTGCACCATTCTATGACGATTTGGCTATCACTCCACAAAACCTGTTTTATTATTTTCACTTGAAGGGATTTAAGAATGAATTTCATTAGTCTACTGCCGATTAGTACACCTAAAAGCTCAGACGGGGAATCTTGAGATTTTTCTGCTCCTTCAATGGTATGACGCGAGATTTACCCATGACAAAACTTCTTGCCGACCCGTTGACTAGAAAGACTGATGCTGCGTATGCCTGCATAGAGGAATCGGTATGTAGTTCGTATTCTTCTTGCAAAGAGTGCATCTCTTTGCAAAGTTAGATGTGCTAACACAGTGGTAAGGTTTGAAACAGAAGAAGCACAGATTTTGAAGTTTATCTAAACTCTCATTTAGAATAGAAACCGTTTCGCATTCATCGTGGTGGTGACTGCCCTTGCAGAATATGCACGCCTAACTCTCACTGCCAAGTGTGTACCTTTGAAAATGTTGCCCAACGCTGTTGGAGGTTCCAAATTGGTTCCGTTTTGCCCAGTGAGGTCTCTTGTCGAAAGTTCTTCTCTGCTAGGGTCCATTTTTCCAGGTTGGTCTGTAATTCCCTCATTTTACGTTATTGTTCTTAGTTTGAGGTTGGTCTGCGTGTTTCATGGACTTGGATTGTATGTGTAGGGTTTCCACAGTACTGATTTCCTTTTCATGCATGCGTTTCTTCCCGGATTTTCTCTCCGCATCTTCTTTTGCTGTGAAGACTCTTCTAATTGGTCTCTAAGTTCTTGTATAGACTTATTTTGAGTCTTATTTCATATATCAGCTCCTTGGGAAACTTTCCCATTATCGTGAACCTAAGATGGTTGTGATTAATGTCTTCTCCGAATGATCCTAATTTTTTTAGATTTCTCTATTTCATTAAGAGCTTTTCTGCAATTTCCAGCAGAATTATCTGCAATCTGGATATTATTCATCGTGGCATAGCGTGCATCAAAGAGATGGGAGATTTTCCCAAACCTCTGTTTCAAATGAGATACAGCGATGGCATAATTCTTGCAGTGTTGCCAGGGCTCTCGTGTCACAAGTCACGTTCCGTTTCCCGAAAAGTCACGTTTTTGCTTGAAAATTTACGTTTTTGTTTTAATCAATTTTGGCCGTAGAAAAACGCACATAATGCAAAAGGATATACTTTTCATAAGCAGGAACGGCAGAACATGCTGTAGTTGGTTCATCATAGTCTACTTTTTTAAAGTCTGCCTCCTTTTCATTTTCACTCCGAAAAAAAGGGAGGCATACATATCAAAAAAGTCTACTGTCAGACTTGGGTTGTCACTGATGTACTTAGTGTTACTACTACGTTACTACTACGGGTTAGTATCAGATATGGATTTTTTCCCATTTATTTGAAAATTAGTGATCTTAACTCTTAGGCCCACTTGCGCTACCCAAGACTAGCCGCTAATCCAGAGTTATTCTTCTTCCTAGTTCTTCAAAAAAGGAGTGTTAAAGTTTTTAAAGAGTCTGCAACGTGCATGTAACACCCCTGGAGTTGCATAGGCTACGGTGATCGCTTACCATCAGGCGGGCCGTATGCTTGTTTGTCACCGTAGTATTTAAAAAAAATCCGCAGAAAAATACATCATTTGAGTACATAGAACGCCTTCATCTATAATTGACTCCATCTTCTTCTTAGAGTTGTTTCCGGCTTATGCCACGGGCTCAGGGAGCCTGCACTCCGCTTTGGCAACTAATCCCAAGATCAGTATTAAAAAGTAGTATTAAAAAAAAGAAAAAAGGCTGGGCTCCGTTTTGGCGTAGATTTGGCGTAGCCCACTAGTAGTACTACTTTTTCGAAAGCGACTGCCATCTGACTTTCCAACCCAGAGGGTGAACTAGGCCTTATTGGGATTAGTCCGGTTTTCTTTACGATGTTTTCCTTCACCGAAATGCGATTCACTTGATATTTCCCCAAGTAGCACACTGGAAGACATATAGCTCGTATATCATATATATTTAGATACTTAAGTGAAATATATAGCTATGACTTAGTTCTATATAGGTGGAGAGAACCCTTATGCAACCAATATAGAACCAAAAGGAGAAAAATTGCAGCCTATTTTTGGTTCTAAATTGAATCCATAAGAGATGTCACGATTACCTTAAGTGGCAATTAGAACTATGGGTGAAAGTTATGCGCAGTGAACGACATTTTTATTGAACGATTTTTGGTTCTAAATAGACTCCATAAGAGATCTCACGATTACCTTAAGTGACAATTAGAACTATGGGTGAAAGTTATGCGCAGTGACCGATATTTATTGAATGATACAAATAAAAATATTTCAGTTCGGTCAATGGGTGATTTATAATTGCGACGCCAAAGTTCATGTGAATGTAACGTAAAAGAAAAAGCAAAAATAAATGCATTTATCAAAAACCTCAAACAATTTTTAGCTCATAAATGTTTTTATAGTTTAGACGAATTTTTTGACGAAAAATATGAATAAATTAATAATAATATTATAAATTTAAATAAATCCAAATTATATTATACATAAAATAGACTAATGTAAATAAATAATGCATGCTAGTTTTAAGTATATTGCTGTGCCCTTGCAGGGCGTCACATGTATACCTTTACCTAAGTTCCACCAAAACATTGTAATGTGATACGCAATAAACATCTTGAATCTTGAACCTTAAATCTCACATGTACAACTTTCACTATTCCCATATGAAACCGTTTTATGGAGAAAATCTCAGTTTGTGCTATACTGACACCGATTCATTTTTGTATTTTATAAAAACAGGTGATTTATATAGAGATTTAAAATTAAATTTGATCTGACTTTGATCGAAACTTAGATACAACTAAGATACATACCCAGCAGACAATATATACGGCATATGCCAAAAAAATAAAAAGGATCCCGGTTTATTTAAAGATGAGCTGGGAGGTGAAATAAACCGTATGCGAATAGTATATTATATGAGCTTTAGAGGGTATTTACTAAATAGTTCGATTTTTACTTTAGGGTTCTAACCAGAAAACCTGATTTAGTGTTACGAATGCTGATCGATCACAAACCGAAAACATGTTAAATAACCAGAAAACCTATTGAGAGTTCTACATATGAATTGATATTGAGTTTTCAAATCACCAAAAACAATGAAAAAAGGTTGATTATCGAGAGTTGTAAATACAGATTCGGAGAATTTCAACTCTCAATAATCCCCTACTCATGGCGATCCTGGCAGTGCGGCCTTGGTGAAAAATTCTGAAGATACTTATTTTACTTAACAATTACGTGCGTGCATTGTGCATTGTTGCATATCTAGGCTAAATAATACTAACATAATACCTATAAGTACTAGTGTAAGTAAACTAACAATCTTGTATGAGTCCTTTAGTTACTCGAAATAAAATTTTATTCATTCATTCATTCATTCATTGTGACAGTGAGAAAAAATAACCAATTTAAATATAATTTATATTTAGAAGTGCATTGTATTGTATTGTAGAACCTAGGGCACCCCCGACGTGCATAGGGCCTCTTCAAGATCCTTCCACGCATTTCTATCTTAAGCAATTGTCTTGGCTTTGCTCTAGATCTGTCCTACGGCTCGCCACTCGCTCTTCACGCTCCGTCGTCACGTGTATAAAGAGCGTCCACGAGCTCGCTTTGCACCTGTAATTTATGTAATATTGTTGTGTGATTTTATTGTAGGTGTCATATAATTTTAGTTTCAACAGCTCCTACGCAAAATATATTCTGATCTCCATTTTTTTTCCAAACCACTAAATAAGACGAAGGAATACAATATCCATCACATACGCTGTCACCCCGGCACGCATCATGGGTTGGAGCAGGGTCATCAGTCGTACTTACAAAGTGATCCATCTCCCTTTAAATCTATCGCTGACCAGCGCGATCCGTCGCCATGATGGATCGGATTGGAACTAAAATTTTGACATTTCGACGAGGGTTTATTAGAGTAACATCTTAATCTATAATGGTCTAGAAAAGTCGGTAGCAATAATAATGAAGCATTATCTTGTCTTGTTTCTTTGTGTAATTACCTGTATTATATAAAATCTCTATTATTAATTTACTATACATTCCTGCTTAAAAGTGTGTTAAAGTGTCACTTAATTATATAATTATGCTTAACTCAAAATTAGTAGACTATTTCATATATTTTAGTATTTCGAAACTTTAAAAATAGATTATTGCACACTTTATTTTTAAAGTTTAGTAATACTAAAATATATGAAATAGTCTACTAATTTTGAGTTATTGTTTATCTGATTATTGCACACTTAGATACAAGAATCGTTACAAATAAGGCGCGTCATCCGCGGCGCGTGTTCACAGAAAAGGCATTGGTATGTAGCTTCTGTTATTACATCTCAAATTTCACCGACACTTTGAAGCATTGTGCACCAATTTAGATTATTTTATGGTAATGACATTTATCACTTGCAAAAAGAGACGTAATGTTTAAATCCTAATTATTCTATGATTTAGTATTTTATAGAATAGATTGATAGTATTTCACTACCTGTGTACTTTATAAAGTTAAGGATTTTTTGTTGTGTTTTAAATTTTAATATTATCGGATTTGACTTTATATTTTTTTTACGGATTAGACAATGTAATTAACCTGATTAGTGACAGAAATAATGAATATAATATTGTGGAATTAATATTGTGGCTAATGCTTCTGGGGTACCGATCGTGCAAGACTGCTGGCGGTGTCACGGCCAGAGTCAGGGGCATGGCTGCAGGCGTTGCCATCGCCTCAATTGGGCACGTTATTGGACGGCGACTCGTTGCGAGTGTCCGTTGCGCTCCGCCTGGGCTGCGATGTATGCCAACCTCACATATGCATTTGCGGTTCCATGGTGGGTGCTGAGCGCCATCACGCGTTAAGTTGACGTCGGTGCGTCGGTAGGCATCCGCGTCACCATGCCCTCAACGATGTGGTCCATAGGGCACTCAGATCGGCAGGGGTTCCATCCGTGCTTGAGCCTCCAGGACTTAGCCGTTCTGACGGGAAACGGCCGGATGAATTAACCATGGTGCCTTGGGAGAGGGGAAGGTGTTTGGTGTGGGACGCGACGTGTGTCTGCACATTCGCTGCATCTCATTTCGTTCGGACAACGCGAGTGGCCGAAGCGGCGGCCGAGTATCAGGCGGCCATGAAGCGGCGGAAATATGCTCCTCTTGGCTCGGGGTACATTTTCGTTCCGTTCGCGGTGGAGACGGCGGGCGGGTTGCTGGGGTGCGGACGCGAGGCAGTTTGTGCGCGACATAGGCCGTCGCCTTAGGCAAAAGGGAGACGACCCCCGCTCCGAGTCGTTTTTGGTGCAAAGGCTGTCCATAGCTATTCAACGCGGTAATGCCGCGAGCGTTATGGGCACTTTTGCACCGGAAGCGATGGGGAGCGGTGGTATGACTAACGGTTACGTGGTGTAATTAAATAAAGTATTAATTGACATGTTTATAAATAATAAATGTAGAATATAATATTAAGACTTTTAATTCAAATAATGATATTTAAAACGAAAAATATATGGAGTTAGAATATGGATAGATTTTGTGATATAACTTGAAAAAAGATTTAAGGATGGATTTTAACGGATGGATTGTGTATTTATAAAATGTTATGGATACATTTTGAATTTATACATCATACACAAAAGCAGAGGTAAACAACAGGCGGTCTTATCGCTAAAAAGCGATCTCTTCCAGACAACCTTAGGGTAGTGGAGCCAAACGTAACAGAAAGAAACAGTAGAAGGTGCAAAAACTAACAGAAGTAATTTAATAGAAACAAAAATTAATAAAAAATTAACATACCTAGTTAAGGAACCCACCACGTTGATACCGAACCCTAACAAACTTAGTTGCAACATTGTATTAAATACTTACGCTTTCGTTCCAGTTAATTTGCCTAATCCGTTGTTCAGGTCAAAAGGCACATACCAAGGTAATAAACACATGTTTTACGAGCGAAACGTGCGATTTCACAGTTTTGCATATCAACCTGGTGACTTTCCTACCACTCCATTGTGCATCCGAATAATATATAAAGCAGACCACGTCCCGATGTGAATCATTCCGGGTCTGCTCTTTCCTCTGTGCAGTTGTCTAAATTAAGTTTTAATAATTCAATTATAGAGTTATAACTAAACTCTGTTGGTTTTAATATCAAATCAATCCCATCACTACGGCAGTTCAGCGTGTCATCTTGGCTCCTCGTGACATCAACCAGTCGCGACGACATTTGTGGCGCAGTCGGTAGGATTTTCCGAAGAACTCCAGGTGACTTGAAGCAGTGAAGTAAGTGGCCAGCCTTTATTGTTTTCATCCCTGCGAGCTCTCTTCTTTTAAGAACTTATCGGAAATAGATCCTAACAATTGAGATTCTACGCGCTGCTGCTAAAATTTTGATCAATTCAACTTGCCAAAAGGAAAGAAAATAAAAACTCCGGAATCGGGAGGATCCAAAAGGTGGAGAACAAATAAGTCTCACTCACACACCGTTCCTTCCTTAACAAACCCTTAATATTGTAATTGTTAATTTTAATTAATAATTTGTAATTATATTGATTTTATTTTATATATTGAGCATTGCAAATTTTATTCGCTCTGCTGTATATCGTGTGTGTAATAATTGTAATTTTATGGTTAAAATTTTATGTCAAAGAGGACTGTTACGCTTATAATTATAATTTCCATCATTTCTCCTAACGTAGGCATGTGAGGGTTTGGGCTAGTGGCATTATTATTAGAGGTTGGAATTATTAGTGGAGGCATCCTAGGGGGGATTGGATATCCTATACGAGCATATACTGGCACTTCAGGTTGATAAGGGGAGTATGGCCCCGCCTCATCTGAACCTTCTTCATACCGCTCGCTCCCTAGATTTAAATTAGCCTGCATTTGATTAGTCAGTTCTTCCGTCCTAACCTGGGCTTGAGCCTGAGCTTGGGCTTGTGCCTGCTCTTGGGCTTGGACCTGAGCTTGGGCTTGGGCCTGAGCTTGGGCTTGTGCCTGCTCTTGGGCTTGGACCTGATTCATCGCTTCGTATTCAGCGACTTCTGCTAATGAATCCATTAATTAACCTGATAAAGTTATAGAATAAGAGTTTAAAAGTTTAGAAATCTATTTGCTCTATTTTAATTGCAAATTGTCCTAAGGATGATATAAAGATTATTTTAATAAGATATAAAGAATATGCAAGATTACTATTATCTAGTTCCGTTAATGTGCAAAGACGAGTTCTTAAATCGTGTACTACTTTAATTAAAATTGTAGTACACTCCCTATTATTTATAAGCGTAACAGTCCTCTTTGACATAAAATTTTAACCATAAAATTACAATTATTACACACACGATATACAGCAGAGCGAATAAAATTTGCAATGCTCAATATATAAAATAAAATCAATATAATTACAAATTATTAATTAAAATTAACAATTACAATATTAAGGGTTTGTTAAGGAAGGAACGGTGTGTGAGTGAGACTTATTTGTTCTCCACCTTTTGGATCCTCCCGATTCCGGAGTTTTTATTTTCTTTCCTTTTGGCAAGTTGAATTGATCAAAATTTTAGCAGCAGCGCGTAGAATCTCAATTGTTAGGATCTATTTCCGATAAGTTCTTAAAAGAAGAGAGCTCGCAGGGATGAAAACAATAAAGGCTGGCCACTTACTTCACTGCTTCAAGTCACCTGGAGTTCTTCGGAAAATCCTACCGACTGCGCCACAAATGTCGTCGCGACTGGTTGATGTCACGAGGAGCCAAGATGACACGCTGAACTGCCGTAGTGATGGGATTGATTTGATATTAAAACCAACAGAGTTTAGTTATAACTCTATAATTGAATTATTAAAACTTAATTTAGACAACTGCACAGAGGAAAGAGCAGACCCGGAATGATTCACATCGGGACGTGGTCTGCTTTATATATTATTCGGATGCACAATGGAGTGGTAGGAAAGTCACCAGGTTGATATGCAAAACTGTGAAATCGCACGTTTCGCTCGTAAAACATGTGTTTATTACCTTGGTATGTGCCTTTTGACCTGAACAACGGATTAGGCAAATTAACTGGAACGAAAGCGTAAGTATTTAATACAATGTTGCAACTAAGTTTGTTAGGGTTCGGTATCAACGTGGTGGGTTCCTTAACTAGGTATGTTAATTTTTTATTAATTTTTGTTTCTATTAAATTACTTCTGTTAGTTTTTGCACCTTCTACTGTTTCTTTCTGTTACGTTTGGCTCCACTACCCTAAGGTTGTCTGGAAGAGATCGCTTTTTAGCGATAAGACCGCCTGTTGTTTACCTCTGCTTTTGTGTATGATGTATATATATTTTTTCTGTTGTAATATTTTATGAGGTGTGCAATAAAGAGTTATTGTATTGTACGAGTATTGTACTTAGAGTTACTTAGTTATCATTTGTGTACAATGCTCTACCTTGTTAGTGTTAATGAATTATGCCTTTGTCAAAAGGGGTTGGTTTTACTCGCACGGCGTGAGCGTGGCGTGAGTGCGACATGATGAATGCAAAGTAGGCTGCACGCCGTGCGCACGGTGGCTTATGCCGCGTTTTCATACTGCGAGCGAGGCGTCGCTGGCGCACTGCACCAGGCTGTTGCTTTCATCGCGTAGCGGTCAGTATTACGCTTACCATGGCACACGACGATACTCGCTAGCGTTTGCGTATGCTCGATAGTAGTATATGCTAGAGCGAGCGAGTAAACGTATACGCTAGCAAGTATCGTCGTTTATAACTCATGGTAAGCGTACACGTCACGCTTACGTTGTGCGAACAAGATGTTGCCGTTTGACAAAGGCTTTAAGTATATCAAAAAGGTAGCCCTTTCATGTTGATAAGTTGGTATTCATGACATTAACATGAAAAAAACTAACTTTCTTAAACAGTTACATACGTAACATTTTTTATTTCCCTATTGGAGACGTACTACATTCCGAGTCAAAAGTTTGGCAGAAATAAATAAATATATATTCCAGCAAGAGGAAAACTAGCTGTGACAAGTACAATAATCACAAACGTCTGCTGCGAAAGAGTGGCGTATTAACAAAAGAACTCAGACCCGTCGTATATTATACAAGATCAACATATTAGCCGTAGAGGTACCTAACTAGAAACCTATGGATGATGAAACCTTGTATTAAAAGATTTTTTTTCTCATTATGGTGAAGAATAAACCAAAAAAGTGCAATTCGGACTCGCCCACCCAGGATTATGTATAAATTTGCAGGTCAAATAAAGTGACGACCAAAGTAGCCAAATATATCGTAGCACACCTTTAGCATTGCTGCTATATGGATATTATGGATAAGATCGTGTAAAAATATATATAGATATATTTGGCTACTATGGATACTACATATTATAACCAATAATATGTAGTCTTACAGTATTTTTAGTTTTGCCAAATTTCATAGTTCAATGAATTTTTAATTTTCTTGCGACTTGTGAATTCACGGTTAATATGCCACTACACAACCGTTACGCATATTAAAATCACATGTAAGACTTAAGATTATGTGGACATGAAAAACAATGTACGGAATTCATGCTACAAATAATGCTGAAGCTAGACTTAAATTGATCTTATTGTTTGCCAGAATCTGAGGAGATTGAATGTGAAAAAATAAAATTTTGGCTGAAATATAACAAGGAGCCAGTGCCCGAAGTAATAGAGAATTGGAAGAAATCGTTCAAATTGCGCCTTAGAGACCTGCAATTAGAAAAATATGCAAACATACACGAGATCGTAAGCGACTGGCCCTCATAAACAAACTTAGCATCGGGTATAAGTTGGTAAGTTTACAACTATTTTTTTTATAAGCTCGATCTTTCTTTGTTTCAAATACTGCAGCAAAATTTTGGAACCGCTTTTTTGGTGTCCAATTGAGTTGAAATTCGGTATAGGTACAGACGGATCTTTGATTACAGTACAATATTTACAGGGAAACAAAACTCAAAGGAAGTTGGACCGCGCCAACAAATGGTAGTATTGGTTGCCGCAGTACCGGTATTATTAGGAGGTAGATGTATAACTGTGAGGGTAAAAATTGCCCTTATATATAAAGGATAGCAAAGCAGATAAAACACAGTATAAAAGCACTAACGGAATATATTCAATGTTTATATGAGCACTGTTTTGATTCAACTGACTTAAGAAAAGTAAATAAACAAGGCCTAGAACGGTAACTATGCAAATACAAATTTGTTATAGTTTCTTCTATTGCCAGTACTATTCAACACAATAATCGATAAGTATCAATCACATTAATCTATTTCAATACGCCCCCTTAATGTGCATATTAAAAATAAATAAAAACACATACGCAAAACAAAGTGATATCAAAGAACAACTCTAAAAATAATAACAATTAACAAGCTATGCCTAAACCACGCATGCAAATATAATGCTTTTCTCTAGGCAATGCCTTTGTTAAAATGTCTGCGAGCATTGAGTCGGTTGACAAGTATTCCAACATAATACTCTTGTTGTCCCTTAATACGCTTCGTATAAAGTGATACCTTATGTCGATGTGTTTGCTCCGAGAATGGAACATTGGATCCTTGGCCAGACAAATCGCTCCCTGATTATCTACATGTAAAGATAATGGTGCAAACTTACGTAATCCAATCTCATTTAGCAAGCTGTTCAGGTATATGCCTTCCTTCATTGACGACCCCAAACTAACATACTCCGCTTCACAGCTAGATGTTGATACACATTTTTGCTTCTGCGACTTCCAAGACACACATCCACCACCTAACATAAAAACATAACCTGAATAAGAACGCCTATCTATCAGACATCCTCCCCAATCAGCATCAGAATAACCATGCAATGATTTACCCGTCTTCGTGTAAATAAGGCCATACGTTTTAGTATGTTTCAAGTATCGCAATACACGTTTCGCAGCATTCCAACAATCCTCATTTGGACAATCCAAAAATTGGCTTAATATAGCAACCGTATTAGTAATGTCCGGTCTCGTTCCAATAGAGAGATACATCAACGAACCTATAATTTCACGAAACGGATACTGTTCCTTAGTACTACACTTCCCGGTGGGTTTATTCATCTTGCATTTATTTTCCATCGGCGTAGATATTGGTTTACAATTAACCATATTAAATTTTACCAATAAATCTTCGATGTATTTTTGTTGTGACAATTTTATGTGGCTGTCACATTTGTCAAACTCTATGCCTAACATATATTTCGCAATGCCAAAATCTTTCAATTCGAACTTAGTGGCCAGTTCTTTTTTGAAACTTTCTATGCATTCACCTCTTTGCGATGCGACGAGAATTGATCTACATAAATAAGAACAAAGAGTTTAGTTTGCGAATCTATATCCTTAAAATAAAGGCACGGTTCGTTCAAGGAGACTTGCAACCCCATGTTCTTCAGCTGTTCGTCGAGTCTGATGTTCCACTGCCGTCCAGCTTGTTTAAGCCCGTACAGCGATCTTTTTAGTCGGCAGACGTCGCCCCCAGATTTTATATCATCCAACATCTTTTTGGCTCGTTCGTATATAGCTGAACCTGGTTGCTCCAAACGCGTGAGATCTAGTAGACATTGTTCTAGAAGATCAGGCACTCTCATATAGATCTCCTCCTCTAATAATCCGTTTAAATATGCCGTGTTAATGTCCAACTGATGAATTTCAAGATCAAGTTCTGCTGCAAGTGCAACTAATAATCTTACAGAGTCAAGTCTGGCTACTGGTGCAAAGGTGTTCTGGTAGTCAATCCCGTAACGTTGACTAAATCCTTTCGCTACTAGTCTGGCTTTCTTCTTTTCAGTTTTATCAACATTCAACTTAGTAGTTAGTATATAACGGCATCCTACGACATTTCGACCCATAGGTTTACTAACAATATCGAAAGTATCGTTTTTAACTAAACTTTTTACTTCTGAAAGTATCGCATCTTTCCATCCTTTTCGCTCATTACCGGATAAAGCCTGCTTTACCGTAATCTCAGCTATCCCACCGAAATCTTCACAGTCTAAATACGTATCGACAGAATCGGTATTTTCCTGTATGCATACTTGTGGTTCCATGTTCGACTCGACGCTCTCTTCCATAGGAATATGTAACTCGACGTTCGACTCTAAATCTTCTTCCATGGGAATATGTGACTCCATGTTCGACTCAAAACCTTCTTGTGGCTCAATGTCAACCATGTGATATATCTTCCGTGGACGCCCGACATGACCTCGCTCCAATCGTGGTCGACCTGGACCTCTTTTCATTACCCTCCTCCCATCAATATGAACATCATGGTGTTGATGATCATGTTGAAATGGTTCCGTAACAATATCTGGATCATCTGTCATTCGGCGGTCTACAACGGAAACTTCATCTTTTCCCTTAGATGCAGGATCAAGATTTCTGACTTCATTCTCTTCATGAGAAATCTGCTCAATTCGATTTTCATTTGGTTTTTCAGGATGAAATTCTACCTCAACCTTTGAAGGTTGATTTTGAACATTTGCCGATTCTCCCTTGTAAATTTCAAAGGGGTCAAACTTCATGTTCGTCATTTTATTCTCTTCACTCTTCACTTCGTGAAATTTTACATCTCTTGACATGATAACTTGTCGTTGTTTCGGCATCCATACTCTATAACCTTTTCGATCTCTAGGATAACCTACAAAGATTCCTTCTTGACTTCGAGGAGCAAACTTGTCTTTCCCGGTTGACTTGTCCAACACGTGTACCTTAGACCCAAACTTGTGTAAGTAATCTAATTTGACAGGTCGTTCGAACCACTTCTCGAAAGGTATTCCTCCTTCAAGACTTCTTGTTGGACAACGATTTCTTACGTGGCATGCTGTAGCCACAGCATCCGCCCAGAAACCCGGAGAAAGCCCCGACGAAATGAGCATACATCTTGCCATCTCTGTCAAGGTCCTGTTCTTCCTTTCAGCTATCGAATTCTGCTGAGGTACGCCAGGAATTGTCAGCCTTCTTGCTATTCCTTCTTTCTTCAAGAACTCGTCGAAATCTCGGTTGCAGTATTCGCCTCCATTATCTGTATGAAGGTAAGTTATTTTCCTATTAAACAGGTTCTCAACATGAGTTTTGTATACCTTGAATGTAGTGAACACTTCACTTTTCTTGCTAAGAAAATAGACTTCACACCATCTAGTATGATCATCAATAAATGTCACAAAATATTTGGCACCATTTATTGATGTATGCTGCATCGGGCCCACCACGTCAGAATAAATAATTTTTAATTTTTCATCGCATGGCCCACTAGATCTCGTAAAAGGTAACCTACTCATTTTCCCTTGCATACAAACATCACAATCGTACAACTCTCTTACATCTGTCATCTTAAGCTTCATGCCAGATTTATTTAAGATTTGGACAAGATCCTTCGCATTTAAATGGCCTAAACGCTCATGCCACAACCTCACATCAACTTTTCGCTCGGAAATCGCTGACGCTCTGTCGCATTGTTCCTCAACGTAATATAAATTACCTTTGCGATTCGCCACAAGTTTAGTGTTACCACAACTATCTCGAACAATAGCTCTGTTTTTCTCAAACGTAACGCTAAACCCCTGATCAGTAATTTTAGCTACTGAGATAAGGTCACATCGCAAATCCGGAACAAATAGGGTATTGAGCAACTGGATTACAGTTTTATCACCATTACTACATGTAGATAATCTGACTGTCCCCTTACCTTGTACGTTCGTGCTAGAGTTAGTTGCCAAATTCAGCTTACCAGCTACATGTAAAAATTTGGTATCAAATTTGCCTGCGTCTCTACATAAATGTGACGTACATCCGCTGTCCAAAATCCAATCTCCATTCTCGTTGCAAACAGCATTAACATCTGAAACACAATTAAATGTTACAAAATTGGAATCAACATCTGATGAATCACTTATGTTCGACACATACTTTACAGAATCACTACAATTATTCTTCTTCTGCGTGCACTCGGACGCTTTATGACCACTTTGATGACATTTAAAACATTTGTATCTAAATTTCGAATTTCCTTGCTCAGCCGTATCACATGCGCGTTGTTTTTGCTCTGTGCCACTCTTTGGCTTAGAAGATCTCTTTCCTTTAACAAGAAGTGCCCTGTCTACACTATCTTTACTATTTCTGGAATGTTCCTCTTCTAATATCTTAATCTTCAATGCCTCTGGTTTCGGCAGTGAATCTCGAGATTCTATGGCACATCTAAAGTTTTCAAAACTAGACGGCAAGCTATACAAGAGCATTATCGAAGTTAGATCATCATTCATTTCGATATCCATGTCAGCTAATTGACTTATCACATCGAAAAATCTCATGACATGTTCTCTAAGGTCACCACCTTCCTCCAATTTACGAAGCAACAGCTCTTTTAATAAGGTAGCCTTTTTCGCAGGTCCCTTCGATGCATGAACGTTCTGTAACTTTAACCATACATCTCGCGATGTCTTACAACCTCTGAGGTGTCGCAATTCGCTCGGGGTTATCGATAAAATGAGATCAGACTTAGCTTTTGAGTCTCCAATGTCCCATTTGGCTGCTTCGGCTGGTTCTGCTGGTTTCTGGATAGTTCCATTAACGTATCCCCAGGCATCATTCTTTATTAAAACTGCTTCTACTTGGATTTTCCAGGTCTCATAATTGCTTTCGTTGAGTTGGTCAATTTTCACAGTACTCGTACTCATTTTAGCTGAAAATTTCTTCCGTTTACTGCATAAAGCCCATAACCACTGTGAGGGTAAAAATTGCCCTTATATATAAAGGATAGCAAAGCAGATAAAACACAGTATAAAAGCACTAACGGAATATATTCAATGTTTATATGAGCACTGTTTTGATTCAACTGACTTAAGAAAAGTAAATAAACAAGGCCTAGAACGGTAACTATGCAAATACAAATTTGTTATAGTTTCTTCTATTGCCAGTACTATTCAACACAATAATCGATAAGTATCAATCACATTAATCTATTTCAATAATAAATACCGAATTTTTCGCATTCCCGGGTAAGGATACCCGGACATTATTAGGCCGAGATTTTATCCGTAGTAATGCTATTATTCCCGTCCTAGAACAGGACTCATGGTTTTTTTCAGACAGCCCCAACCAGACGTTTCCCTTTGAGCCTTCAGGGTTTCTGAAAGACACCGAGCTGATGCAGGCAGGCATCTCCGACGTCTGTGACAGGTTATCGACTCGTGCACGCGTCGTGCCTAATACGGATTTGGGACCGCTCTCTAGCTATAGGCAGATACATAGATCGGTTGCGAAGTAACAATGATTCAAATTCAGTTTCGTGATCTTGAAGTGACAGACGTGTGTGTGCGTTCGAAAAATATACCAACAAAATGGGAAAGCAGCAGTCCAAGACCGAAGAAACAATAGTGGAGCAAAACTCTGCGGGAGGCAACAACAACGCCTCCGTTGAAGAGCTGAAATTTCACGTTACGACGACTAACATATTGCTGACTATAATAGTGTTATCCATAATTTTGGGTCTACTCTACTCCATTATCAAGCTGTATCGAAGGTGCCATGTGGGATGGATAACGCGAGAAAATCATCGCAATACCTTACGGAGATCAGTATTTCGCCGTGCACCAGCAGACCCCGCAGGCAGTGACGGCGCGCAGCCAAAACTATATCCAAGGGTGCCAGGGGTATATCAAGTTAATAAGAATATCGGAATCTAATAATTTGGAACATTTTACAAGTCAACGTAATAATAGAGCATTGAACTTGCAATTACGAATGTAGCTGCAGTGCACGCGCTGCCACACGACACCACTCGTGCCCGATGTTTGCCGCGCATCCGTATATGGTCACCGAATGATTCATTGAGTGCTCAACGTTTGATGAACTTTGATTTGATTCGGGAGTTAAGTAAATTTAATTGCATTCGATTTCCATAAATGAAGTGATAGTGCTAAAGGGTAAATGTGAAAGTGCAACATAAAAACTGTAAGTAGATTAGTAAGTTACTTATAAATCATCCCGATGGGAATATAGCAATGTAATTTGAAATGTATTGCAACTATATACCATTCGATTCATTAGTATTATATCGATCATATATTTATGGCAAGTGTCTACTATTAGTTTATTAGATATTGACGCTACAATTACTTCAGGGATTATAAGCGGGAAAGATTTAACTATTTTGGAAGAGTTCAACGAGAGAATAATATCATTATATGAAAAGATATTAAACTTATGTAAGGCAATTCCTGCGAACAGAGAGAGCGAGATAAATAGTTTAGTTAGCCTCTTGCCAATTCTCGCTAAATCTGGGTGTAAACAAAATTTAATAAACTTCGTTTTAATGAGTAGATTGTCGTTGTAAACTTAAAATGAAGACTAAATATGACACCGTACAAACTTTGATTATGGATATGAGGGCAGAATTATTACCCAAAAAGGCAGCCACGGCTATCCAGAATAGGATGCAAAAAATTAGACAAAATGATTTATCGGTTTCAGACTACGGGAAGGAGTTAAAAATAAATAAAATAAATATTATGAGACAATCTTACACAAATCGACTTAGTCCCACCCCAGCAAACATTCTAAGTGCTTTTTCCCAGGCTCTAGAATATATTACTAATTTAGGTAAAAATTACATCATACGCACCACATAAATTCACATATCGTACATTTATACTTCCGGGTGAAAATATTGAACCATTAAAACGTAAATTTCCCTTAATCAATACACCATAAGGTCAGATACTTAAAGGTTGAGAATGAGCAAAATATAAGGTAAAATTAACTTCGAAACTCGACCAATAGTTAATATATACTTGTAGGTGCATATTAGGTGTATATGCGACGTCATTTTTTCTTACACTGGGGACCTTTAGGTTGACGATTTAAGTAGCTTTTGCTACCAATTTCGTAGTAAATATGACCTTCCAATGATACCAAATTGAGACTATAAAGTTAAAAACACTTGTAAGGTATTAAAAATACCATAAGGTTTCATTTAGATAACCTAATAGTCAAATTAACCCTAAAAAATTACTAATAAGTTGAAGTTTGCAAGGCGACTTCAGGTCAAGTTGGTTTTACTTACAAATAAGTCATTTCTCGGTAAAATAGGACGTTTTCCCCCGATAGTTATTTCGTTTTTAAATCAAAAGTAGTGTTGAATTTACAATGGCCAAAGACAACAAAATATATAGACATTCCAGCAGTAACTAAAGGAAGTGTAAGGCTAATATGGAAATTCAAAGTGAAATTCAAAGAAGAACAAAATTGTGAATTTCCTTTTAATTCCAGTTTTCATGGATATCCAACTTTGTGTCAATCTACTGATACTGATAAGTACCGTTTCAATAATACACACAAGCAAAGATCTTGAGTTTAAGCATTCGTATATAGATGAGATGAGAGATGGCAATGAAATCGGTGCAAATAAAGAATCATAAAATGAAGGCACTGGAGATGAATACATTAGAAATGAAGACTGCTCTAATATGAAATCAATAAAACTTATGGAAGACCTAAGAAAATGGACAGTAAAGCATAAACCCACCAACTCATCTCTAAACGACTTGTTAGTTTTAGTGACTGAATACGGATATAAATTGCCAAAAGATGGACGAGCACCTTTAAAAACTGACGATGTATTTATAGAGCCTATGGGCCAAGCCAAGTTTTGGTATGAAGGTGTAAGCAATTGCTTACAAAAAACTTTGTCAGATATGAATATAAGTACTATATCCAGTATTGAGTATGTCTATTTTTAACAGTACTGCTTCCGAAGTGTGGACTATTGCTATGGCAATATATAACATGCCAAATATAAAGCCGATGTTTACAGGAATTTTATTTTATGGAAGTGGAAAACCACCTTTGGAACTTTATTTACGACAATTTATAAATGAGATGAATAAAATAATAGCGAAAGGCATTAAAATAAATGAAAAAAGATATTGATTCAAATTAAATGTTTTATCTGTGACACTCCTGCTAGGGCCTATCTCAAAGGTAAGATGGGTACTTACTCATGTAGGTACTTTTTTTTTTTTTATACTACGACGGTGACAAACAAGCATACGGCCCGCCTGATGGTAAGCGGTCACCGTAGCCTATGGACGCCTGCAACTCCAGGGGTGTTACATGCGCGTTGCCGACCCTTTAAAAACTTACTGCTTACTTTACTTACTGTTTACTGTTAACCATAGTTAAACATTTGTGGATGGATTAATTATGCATGTAATTATGTGCTAGTGAGCATTGCGAGAGATTTTAAACAAGAATTCCTGAGCTCATAAGGAGTAATAAATGTTATACGGATTTAGGTCGATTTCGTTTTTTGCAATGCTATCGGCTAAAATAAATTCATCATCATCATCATTTCAGCCGAAAGACGTCCACTGCTGGACATAGGCCTCCCCCAAAGATTTCCACAATGACCGGTCAAATTAATACATTTTTATTCGTAAAAAATGGAATATGCAAAGTATTCCTTGGCATTTTGATATCCAATTAAATATTATTGATTTATCTCATTTTTATTAAGTGGAAAAACCACAGATTGGAAACAGATATCCATTATAATGAAATAATCAACCATGGAGAATATTGGGGCCTAACAGGATACGAACCTGAGACCTGAGACCTTCGTCCTGTCAGGCCCCAATGTTCTCCATGGTTGATTTTATCATTAAGTATAATGGATATTGATCTGAGACTGTTTAGTTGCCATTAACTCTGAAACTAGGTGAAACCCAAAAAAGTTTATATGACATTTTAATCTCCAATTATGACAAGGAATACGATGTTAAAATCTTTGGCAATCCTCACGAGCACCATGTACCTATATGTGTATGTACATGTAAACATGTATTCGTTTTAATCATTAGAATAGGTTTTTACAAAATTAAAAAAAATTAAAATAAAATAAAGTAGATATAAAAATCCGGCCAAGAGCATGTCGGGCCATGCTCAGGGTAGGGTTCCGTAGTTTACCGTCCGTCCCTAAAAAGTGTTTAATAGATAACATGCTCAATATTCTTATAATAATTAACAATTCGATTACCTATACTTTCGATCACACCCGTCCCGACCCCATCAACTCCGGAAAATCTTAACAGCGCGAAGTAGACCACGGTACAGCGCCATCTCTCGGGAAATTGGGTTACTAATTTATACAAACTAGATTGGTTATTTAGATTGGTTTGTTGGGTTTTCGGGGGTAACTTTTGATTGCGTGAATCGATTTGAATCATTATTTTTTTTATTAGAAGGAAGATACATGCGGGATGATAAATTAAGTACTCAAGATAAAAAAATGTTTTCATAGACGGTTAAATTACAAACTTATTTCAGAAATTCTTTTGTACAATTTTTACAAAAACCGTTGGACCAATCAAGTTCAAAATAACTTTCAAATAACGTTCTTATTAAGTTCTACTTTCGTAATTTTTTTCGTATTTTTTTAACTCAAAGTTAGAGGGGTGGGGACTGGGGACACATTTTTTAAAACATCTGGAGCGATTATTTCCGAAAATATTAACTTTATCAATAACTGTTTTTAAAAAACCCTCATTATTTTTTAAATACCTCCAATGATATGTCACATTGTAGGTATTTAGTACCTATCCTACAATAGACAAGGACAAACAATACTAAAAGATACAAAATATTTCCAGTTATAAAATTAACATTCTGCTAGTCTATGATGGTCGGGTTTTTATCGTTTACCGACGTTGCTGTCACGTTCTAACAAGTATGTATGTGCGAAAGTGACGCATAGCGTGATAAGCGATAAAATGGCAACCATGCTAACCCGCCTGTATTATATTTCAATGTACAATCGAATTTGTGCCCAAGATTATATTGCGTACATGGGTTAAGTACGCAGATATGTTTTAAACTAAGCATACAATTAGTTAAAATATTTATTACTAAAACATTAATGACTCGAAAAAGTTTCAAAATCTTAATTGTCACATATAACTTTACCAATTAGGGAACCTCTGTGCGTAATATTTATCCTTGGCACCTCTGATCGTAAGCACACCGCCTGCGAGTCGCGGTCATAGCGACGTTGTGATGGCGGTCGCTTCAACCTTAAACGGTTACTCTGCACCATTAGGTCGCAGAATTTAGTATATATTACGTAAAACTGACTTAAATACCAGTAAGTCGTATTTTTAGGTAAATTTTAACTTCTTGGTCGAGCCGACATTTTGTTTTGTTATAATTAGGACGTGTTATTCCAAATTGCATAATTTAGGTATTTTAAAATACGTAGAAAAATAAAATCTAACGGCACTTTTATTGTCATTTATAGAAAAAAAAATATACAGTCAATTTAATGTGTTTACAAACACCGAACACAAATTTACGAACCCCAATTACAAGCAATACATACTACTTATGAGCTTAAAAAAAAGTAATACTTAAGTATTTCGAAAGCCCATCAGTAGTTTTGAATAAAAACCTAACATACTGCACGAGAAAATTTTCAGCGCACAAGATTTCATCGTAATTCCTGCGTATTCGAAATAGATAATTATTTTACGCCAAGTAATGGCCGCCATTCTCGTTGCAAAACTTAAGATTCATTTTTAGTTAGACATTTTGTTTGTGAGCGAAAAGATAATACTCTCGTTATATATTTGTCTCTTTCTCTGCATGCTATTTCATAAAAATAACCTTTCCGGGTAATTAAATGGTAAAAAACACGTTGAAATCATGTTGAAAAATGGTAAGTCTTACCAATTTTGGACATTGCAACCACATGACACGTCGTGGCGACGTTTAATCCACGTCGCAAACGTTACCTATGTAGTAACCAGTAGGTCGCAATGACTAAAATTACGTGGAATCGACGTAGCCGGCACGTGCTTTTTTTCCCCACATTGGTGGATTCCACGTCGATTCCACGTCGATTCGAGGTAACTCAGTTTGGTCACTGTCAGATTTGCGACCTATAATAGGTGGTTTTATCGTTATTTTTACCAAAAATGTTTGCTGGGACGGTAGGCTCAATAAGGCTTGTGTTATGGGTACTAGGCGACGATATATATAATAGACAGATACATATAAATACTTAAATACATAGAAAACATCCATAACTCAGGAACAAATATTCGTGATAAACACACAAATAAATGCCCTGACCAGGATTCGAACCCAGGACCTCCTGCTTCGTAGGCAGGGTCACTACCAAGTACCAACTAAGCTAGGAAGCCGTTCAAATCAATGCCAACGTAATAAGCATTCCTTGCCAGTAAAAGAACCTATGTTACTGACTACCACAGCTGAAACATCTTTTCAAAAATTTTACCTGGATTTAGTGGGACCCTTAGAAACAGACGATATATATATATATGTAATACGAGGGGCGTTCAAAATATTCTCGGTATTGATATTTTACAACCTCTTTTATATATTATTTTTTTACTGGCCGCTAAGATTCAATTGATTGAAAAAAAAGTTAAATTGGAACCGAGATGTTCTTTTGTTTTTCTGCAATTGCCGAACGAACATGAACACCATGAGCGAATTAACAATGTTAACGAAATTAGAGCATCGATCCGTCATAAAATTCTTGACAAAACAGGGTAAAAATCAAAAAACCATAAAAGAGGAAATGGATTGTGTTTACCGTGAGTCTGCTCCGTCTTTATCTACGATTCAAAAATGGTCAAGCGAATTTAAGCGTGGAAGGGAGAGTATTGAAGTGAAGACGACCCTAGACCTGGCCGGCCTGTAGTGGCTAAGAAAATATTGATAAAGTGGAAAAACTTATATTGGAAGACGGTCGGGTGAAGGTAAAATCTATAGCTCAAGTAACCAATCTATCTATTGGTACCGTACATGACATTATACATGACCATCTTAATATGTCAAAAGTAAGTGCAAGATGGGTTCCGCGAATGCTGACGCGGCTCCAAAAGGATATGCGTGTGGCTTGCTGTTCAGATTTTATCGACCTGTGTGGTGAAAATCCCGACGAGGTGCTGCAAAAAATAGTTACTGGAGATGAAACCTGGGTTCATCATTATGACCCAGAGAGCACACAGGAGTCCATGCAGTGGCACATTAAGGGTTCAGCTCATCCCAAGAAGTTCATGGTCATCCCTTCAGCTGGAAAGGTCATGGCCACAATATTTTAGGATTGTGAAGGAGTTTTGCTAATCGATTATAAAGAAAAAGGTGTAAATATCACAGGGCAGTACTACGCTAACATTATACGTCAATTAAGAGATGCGATCAAAGAAAAGAGGCGAGGAAAGTTAACCAAAGGTGTTCTGCTTCTGCATGACAACGCCCCTGTCCATACTGCTCATATTGCCAAGGCAGCTATTGTTGAATGTGGGTTTGAAACTGTTACTCATCCACCCTATAGTCCGGACTTAGCCCCCAGCGACTTCTTTTTGTTCCCAAACCTTAAAAAGGATCTGCGTGGAAATAAATTTTCTGACGATGAAGCGTTGAAGGCGGCCGTGGAGGAGCATTTTTACACCAAAGAAACACTAACACTTCAATGCGAATTGACTAAATATATTCAGGCAATTCCCTTGTACACAAAACAGGCAACAGAAGTTGCAAAAGCCCTAGTTACGGAGTACCAGAGAAAATAGCTACAGACCGAGGTCAAGAATTCATGTCGACTATATTCCAAGAAACATGTAAGTTGCTAGAGATTAAGAAGTTGACCTCGACAGCATATCACCGTCAGTCCATTGGCGCTCTTGAGGTAACACAAACATTTGAAGTCTTTTCTCCGAATACAAACCGAAAATCACCCAGAAACTTGGAGCCTATAATAAGGCAGTACACTCTGAAACGAAGTTTACCCTTGCTCATGTATGATGCAATTAATCGTAATATTGACTAAATCGAACCTGAATCAAAATTGTTTACTTGATACTAGAATTGCAGAAACAGCACAAAAACAATGCACTGGTCCCACCACCAATGTGTAAATGATAACCACTCGTTTCTAGTATAAAATTCTATTCGTTTATCGCATGTTGTACGTGGAGGACCTAAGCAGCTATAAATAGAGTATTTATTGTATTAAAATACAACTGTTAAAGATTTCAAGATCGTTGCATTATCCGTTAAAAAACAATATTTCATTATCAGAATGGTAAGTATTTTACTTCTAATACCTACATTGTCGTTTGGCGATGAAATGTGTTTAACTTGAGATTATTTTACAGAGCTCGCAACCCATAACTCCGCTGCTGAAACTAAGGAAACCACATCGTTTTATTCGCAACTTTATGAAAACCCAAGTGATCCGCTCAAGTATTCGCAAGACATGGATGCGTACTTAAAATATCAGGATTTGTTCCTGAATCAAACACCAGAAATTCCAATATCAGGAACGCCGGCAAAAAGTGAGAGGAAAGCGTCTCATTAAAATCAGTATATCAGACATAGAGCAATCAAATATCCAATCGAACGCGGTGACAGTCCAATATGTCGTTCAAGATGACTATGATGAGTTGTTAAATGCGACTGAAGGTCTGGTTGAAAAAAATGTGAAAAAGTTGAGTGAAGTGAGCAGTTACTAGAAAAAATAAAGTTATAAAATGTGATTTACGGTTGTTTTCGTTTTTTCTTTTAAAATTAGTCGATAATATTTTTGTTTACTTGGAACATTTCTCATTACTTAATAAAACGGTTCCATGTTAAATTCGCTGTTTTATTTTACCACTCACCATATTGTATTTAGAATTAAAATAGTATGTTAAATCAGCTGCAGAGTTATGTATACCCCCTTGCATACAATCTTAGTGTATATACAGGTCGCGTCATGTAAAAAGAACGCTGGCGATCAAGCTGCGCATAAGGCGATTTATCGGTCTATTTGGTGGTATGAGGTGCGGTGCGGGGAGGGCGGCTCACACGCCGTCGCTTGCCTGGAGCTTGCCGATGCGCTATTGGTTCGTCAGTCGACCTTTGCTTTCCGCGCTGTGTCTACGTTTCGTTCGCTTTCAAAATACCATCGCGCACATAAAGTTTTAATTACGCGATGGTTTTACATAGAAAAGTAAGAAAAATGATTTATGACGTATATTGTTTTATGAAGAGAGAGGCTGATAATAATGTAGTTGATAATTTAAAACAATGCATGAAACGGACCGCAGATGCAACCAGATGTTCAGAGTCTACAGTGAGACGAATTATAAAAGGTTCAAAAGATTCGGAATTTCTTACTGTCTTTCGAACTCCCGGCAAAAATAAAAGAATAAAACAAAAACCAATAACAGACATTGACAGCTTTGACAAGGGTGTTATAAAAAGAATCATCCACAATTTCCACGTCACTGAAAAAGAATTGCCTACCATAGGCAAGTTGCGAAAAAAGTTACAGGATGACCTTAATTTCCAAGGATCTTCAGCAAGTCTCAGGCGAATAATAAAACAATTGGGGTTTAAATGGAAAAAAACGGAAACTAATAGAAAAATGTTAATTGAGCAGTCACAAATTCGATTTCAAAGAATTGAATATCTGAACAAGATAAAAAAATATAGAGAGGAAGGACGACCCATCATTTACAGTGATGAATCATACGTCGACAGTTCCCACGGGTCGCACCATTCTTGGACAGACGGTCCCACCAAAGGCATTAAAAACCCCCTATCTAAAGGTAGCCGATTGGTCATAGTGCACGCGGGTGGAGATGCAGGTTTTGTGCCGAATGCTTTGCTGACGTTCAAAGCCGGAATAAAAAGCGGAGACTACCACGACAATATGAATTCGAAGAATTACGAGCAGTGGCTCCGTACTAAACTGATGCCGAATTTACCGCCTAATTCAGTCGTGGTAGTTGACAATGCATCGTACCACAACAAACAACTCGATGCGGCACCAACGTCCAATACAAAGAAAGCAGACATGCAAAACTGGCTACGTCAAAAAGAAATTGAATTTGAAGAATCCATGCTAAAGCCGAGTTTGTACAACTTAATAAAAAAATACAAGGAGCAATTTAAAAAATTTAACATTGATGCCATATTAAACGAAGCAGGCCATTCTGTACTCCGTTTGCCACCATATCACCCGGACCTTAATCCGATAGAAATGGCCTGGTCACAAATAAAAGGATATGTCGCCAGCAAAAATGTAAGTTGGAACCTTACACGGATAACGGACCTGGTTAATGAAAAAGTAAATTTAATGGGAGCAACAGATTGGGGGAAATTATGCACTAAGGTAAAGGAAATAGAGGCCGATTATTCTAAAAGCGATCATGTGGTCGATATGATGACAGAAACATTTGTCATTCATGTAGGGGACGATGATTCTTCTTCAAATGATGAAACCTCAAGTGATGACAGCGACGACGATGAAACGGGCACCTCTAGCACCAACGCCGCATCCTCATCTGGTTTTCAGGTCACCCATGACGACTTAATGGAAGGAGTTTCAACATTAACTTGATTTTTTGTAATTAGATTAAACATTCTATACTGAATCAAACGTTTTTAATTCTATTGAATGATATTGTATCTAATATATCTTTAATTTACCTACTAATAATAACCAATATATATAAGAAGCCGCGAGCGAAAGGCTAGTTCAAAAATAAAACAATAGGTCTAGTACTTTCGTGCGCGAGTGTATCCATGCGCAAATACGCCCCCTCCACTTTCTTCCAGCGTTCTTTTTACATGACGCGACCTGTAACTGTAACGGTACATTGTAATTATTCAGTTGATTAGTATGTTTTATTTTAACATAGGCCATGAGCAACCAGGTACGAGTAGACTGAGTCGAATTACAAGTAAATGCGTGTTAGCAATTTCATTACACAGTTCAATGTAAGCCATGCTTTCAAACGCAATATAATCCAGATTTGCTATTCTAATGTGAACCTTACATATTTATTAAATAAAAGTTCTGTTTGGCAAAGAGTAGTCTGGAACATAAGCTTTAATTGATATTACAATATTTGTTATTGGAATTAAGGAAAAGTATTTTCAATAAACGTTATTTTAAGACCTATATTACTAAATTCCTCGTAAACATGACGTATGAGTACGTTATCCGTAATAGCCAATAACATAGCTGGGTCTACATCGCGCTTATGAAGTTTTTATAATGCTTCATATAAATAAAAATGTTGATGTGTAGTATGTCGGGCTGTGACGACCGAACAACCTCAGCACGTAAACCATTCCTTGGCTTGGCCAACCGAGGGGTGTAGTGTTGAATTCATACTTTGGGGATCTCTGTATCTACGCGTTCGATAGATATGGAATCCCATACCCGGAGGGGGTCAAACTCAACCGACGCATGTAAAACGCGACTACGCCAGATTTACGCATTTTGGAGGTCCGTTCGTGTTCTATGACGCTGACGAGCTGATCAGTCACGTTGTGTGTAAACGCCACCGTCGACCGAGCAATCGCTTGGGAGAGACCACGATCTGAGACTTGGCCACCTCAGTGAGTGCGTTGCGTTAAGCTTTTGCTATTTAAAATCATAACTTATTTTTATCCAAACGTAAAAGGAGACTGTCCGTTGGTATATACTGAAATGTTCTGACCCACGAGGGCGGAGGTGAACGATTAAGAGTTTTAAATTACCAGAAAACCTATTGAGAGTTCTAAATAACCAGAAAACCTATTAAGAGTTTTAAATCACCAGAAAACCCATTGGGAAAACCTATGGGCATTATGAATGATGACCACGAGTTCTAAATATGAATTGATATTGAGAGTTTTCAAATCACCAAAAACCATGAACAAAGGTTGATTATTGGGTGTTATAAATACGGATTCGGAGAATCTGTATTTATATTATAACTCTCAATATCACCTACTAATAGCAGCCATAGCGTATGCACGGTGCTCTTTTATTAACTGAGCTATGACGTGGTACTGAAATTTAATTGGTATTTAGACAAATAATTCTTACTGGTACGTCTTTGCAATTTTATTGAGAATAAATACGAATTTAGTAGGGAGTTAGGTGCAATATAATAGGCATTTTAATATAGCATTTCCTCCCCACTCCTAGACAAATATATAACATTTAGTATTTAAAGACGTAACCCACATACCGTACCTATACTCATTTTGCCTAGACCATTCGTCCTAGACAGTTGTGAACCCAGTACAAGCGTACTAGCTAACAACGGCATCATTAATCAGCCACTATAATAGCCCATCCATCCCATAGTATAAGTGATTACTCGCTCAAGAGCTTAAAATCAGTTGGAACGACACGCTTAGCCTACCGGCCATCGGAAATCAACTTTGAAAAATACATTGAAGTCACTACAGTAGCGAATAAAACTGGCAAGTCGAAGAACCAATATACCTGCAAAGAATGCGGAAAGACTATGAAACAGAAGTCTCGTATGACCACGCACATACTGGATTTGCACATAGAACTTGAATTACCACAACCAGAGCCATATGTACCGACCGACACTAGCAAAAGGAGCAAGTGACAAGATGTACAGACCAACACCATTATCAGTCATAGAAGATAGAAACAATAATGTAGCATTTGAGACATTGTCTGCTCTCAATAAAACAAAATATAATAGCAAGGGTTCAGTGAAGGAATATTTTCAATTCAATTCAATTCAATACTTTATTGCAAATAAGGTAGAAACCATGCAGCAGTACATATACACATTATTCAGTAGTAGGTACATTTTGACTTAAATATATCACAAAAGAAATAATTAAACATATGTCAGGAAAGAAGAAATATAAGTAATAGAACACAATAGATATCAAACATAATCACAGGAGATAATCAACTACAAAACAAAAAGTAAAAACAAAATCTGTAATATAACAATTTAACATGTCAATAACCTAATATTGTTTTAATCATTTCCACAGATTTATTAAATATTTATTATTCACAAAAACCATGAATCATATTCACATGAAAAAGAACTGGATCTAGCATTAAAGTCAATTACAGAACAGCAGCTGAATATGGCTGTTGTCAACTCGTAGAACAGTTGACAGCGCCATCTAGGCGCATTGTATCAACATTAGCCATTAAGATTAGATGAATTAGATTACGTTCCCTGGTCGAGGAGTTTTAGACACCCGCTAGGTGGCGTGATAATCAACCTAGCATATGTAAAAGTAAAAGTAAAAGTAAAATATTCTTTATTGCACCACATATGAGACAAAAGACAGAACAAATTCACAAATTATATAAAGGTAGCAACAGGCGAATTATGTATTAGGATTAAGTACATTCATTACCAAATATATTCCAACGAAGCAACATCGTTTTTCACTCTCTCTGGCTCCCATACATAGCCTTCGACCTAGAACACGAGGCATCAGCTGTCAAGTCTATTACACTAAATAATCAACAAAATTGGATGTTACCGGACATTAAACAGGCAGAGGCGCCAACAGAGGTAGCAGAGGCTCGGACACCAGAGGCAGATGAACAAGATTTACCCGAGGTCCATTTACCAGAGGTGAATATTGGCTATCGCAAAGTGGTAAAAGACCCAGACACCACCGACACGGAGATGGAAGACGTGGAGGAGATCGTCGTGAAGAAGATATCACGCAAACGAAAAACTGAAGATGGCTCAAACATCAAATACCAACAGAAGAAAATGGCCAAACATCAAACACGTGTTCAATATGCAGAGTATGTCCAGTCCCAAACGTCAACTAATGACGGTGGTCAATTACAAACTGAATATAGAGTTAACTAATGATAATCAATTTCAAACTGTGAATGTAGAGTTAACAAATGATGTTCAATTCTAAACTATATGTCAAACCGTGAATGTAGAGAATGATAATGACTTGGATGAGCAAAATAATCAAAAATTAGCTGCTAATAATCAAACACAGTTAATAACTCATAAAACACAGTCAAATAAGTTAGAAACTAGAGCTAGTAAACCAACCAAACGTGAAACTAAGTTAGGAAAAGTAGAGACTAGTGATAATTTGAAGAAGACAAAGCCAACTAAGTTAGTAAAAGTAGAGACTAGTGATAATTTGAAGAAGACAAAGTCATCAGTAGGAAGTAAAAAACCAACCAAAGTAGATGTAGTTAATAAAAAAACTAAAGTAAATACAAGGAAGGCAAAATCAAATGAAGGAATTAAGGCTAAGCGTTTGCATGTAGATAAATCTCCAAAATTTAAAGATTTAGCATTAGATACTGTTGAAATGAAGTATCACCCATGCAAAAGTAATAATGATGTATAAATTTTAGATGGTAAAAGAAAAGTTGATCATGTCAACAGACACTAAACGCGAAGATTTCATTAACTCTTTGGTTCCCGAATCAACTGAGCTCATTAGTGTCATTGACTGTTTATATGACGAGGTAATCGATCTTTACGAAAAGGAAGCTCAGTTCATAGCAAAGCTTCAAAAAAATAAACTGGAGCTGAGTTGAGGCGGAAGCCGGAAACACACAGAGTCTAATGCAAAACTTAGGAAAAATGTAAAATATATTTTCAAAAAGAACGATGAAATTATTAAATCGCACTTGTCGACACTCAAGCCTGAAGAAAAGGATAGATATGTAGAGTTTGAAAGTTGGACCCGTGCCATTATTACACCGCCCCGGGCCTCTCGTGGAAAGCCATGTTACGCTTCACCGGTGTACAACTTGACCTATTGACCGACTATGAAATGATTTAGTTCATCAAGGGAGGCAAATCTTTAGGGGTGGTGTGTGTGAGTCAAGTCACCAGGCGGCATGCGAGCTCAAAAAACCAATTTATTAATCCGAATGAGGAAAATGTTTTCATCACCTACTGGATGTCAACAACCTCTACGGGTGGGCGATGATGCAACATTTGCCGCTAAACTCTTTCAAATGGTTATCGGTTGAAGAAATTAACCAATTTGACATCTTTTCCATTCAACAAGATTCTTCAATGGGATACATTTTAGGTGGATTTGGAATATCCCATACATTTACACGAACGCTCACAGCGACTACCCATTCTACGCTGAAACCAAACCACCGCCAGGATCAAAGACAAAGAAGCTGCTGTTGACTCTCCACAACAAAACAAAGTACTTTATTTACGGTGTAAAATTGAAGCAGTCCGTCGAAAAAGGGCTGATTTGCAAAAAAAACATAGAATTTTATCTTTCCATCAATCGCAGTGGCTCAAGCCATACGTAGATTTGAACTCTGCCAAGAGGGCCCAAGCGAGCAGCACCTTTGAAAAGAACCTGTACAAGCTATTCGTCAACAGCATTTTCGGCAAGAGTATTAAGAATATTGAGAAGCGAAAGACTGTGCATTTCTGCAAGCAGTGGGACGACAATGAAACCATCACCAAACCCAATTATGGAATTGGAAAGCTACATATCACGATCAAACTTTCACAGCTGCTCCATATTCTCCAAAGACCTTGTCGCCGTTCAACTGAATCCCGTAAAAGTTGTGTAAGGTTTCACCATCCTCGAACCCTCCAAGACGCTCATGTACGACTTTCACTACAACTACATGCAGCCGAAATATGGAGACAAAGCGAATCTACTGTACACCGACAAGGACTCGTTCATATACCAAATAGAAACCAAAAACTTTTACGAGGATATCAAACCCGACTTGGACTCGAAATTTGACACTTCTGATTTCCAACCTGACAACATTTACAACCTTCCGAGGGTGAACAAGAAGGTTGTTGGCGTCATGAAGGACGAGACCCTCGGTTGTGTCCATTGAGAGTTTATCGGTTTTCGGTCAAAAATGTATGCATTCACCCTGGACATGGACAACACTGGGCGAGTCGAATGCATCAAGAAAAATAAAGGAGTCACCCCCCCAAGTTCGAAATTTTTTATTCAAACAGTATCGCCAATGCATGAATATGAAATAAGGCTTATGGTTAAATAAGTGTCTTACTACATATATTCCAGATCAAAAAGATGATGCAGGCTGTCTTCGAATTAAAGATGATGAAGACATCAAGCAATTAATTCCACTAGCAGGAGACAGGGCCCGCTTTAAAAGTAATGTGGCTTTATGGAAAGCTGAAAATGTGGATGCTTCAAAAATATCTGCAAGCATGCCGTCTCATACTATACCAAACGTGATACACCTATGTATGCCTGTTTTCTCGATCTCTCGAAAGCTTTTGACCTGGTTTCTTACGATATCTTGTGGAGGAAGCTAGAGAAATGTCAGCTACCTCAAGAGCTTATTAGCATATTTAGATATTGGTATGGAAATCAGGTCAACAGCGTGAGATGGGCAGGTGCACTGTCGGACGAGTACAGGTTGGAGTGTGGGGTGAGACAGGGGGGGTTAACCTCACCAACACTCTTCAACCTGTATGTGAATGAACTGATCGAGGAGCTCAGCGGTCGCCATGTGGGTTGTCACGTTGATGGGGCATGTTTTAATAACATTAGCTACGCGGACGGCATGGTGCTGCTGAGTGCCTCGGTCGGTGGCCTGAGAGAACTCATAAGTATTTGTGAAGACTTTGCACTGACTCACGGTCTAAAATATAATGCAAAGAAGAGCGAACTTATGGTGTTCAAATCGGGAACCAGGTGTCCATCAGGTGTGCCACCTGTAAAGTTATGTGGTGTACCCTTAAGGCGAGTAAGGCATTTTAAATACTTAGGTCACATTGTGACAGAGGATCTAAGAGATGATGCTGATATTGAGCGGGAGCGAAGAGCGTTGTCGATTAGAGCCAACATGATAGCCCACAGGTTTGCTCGATGCTCAAAGTGTGTTAAAATCACATTATTCAGAGCCTATTGCACGACATTCTACTCGAGCAGCCTGTGGGTTAGTTATACTCAGAAATCTTACAATGCTCTTCGCGTCCAGTTCAACAATGCGTTTCGGGCGCTGCTGCGGCTGCCCCGCCACTGCAGTGCGTCGGGTATGTTCTGCGAGGCGCGCGTGGACGGCTTGCACGCCATCATGCGCAAGCGCCGCGTCCATGGCCTGCAGAGCGCGGGACAGCGGCAACAGCCTCCTGGCATTGGTTGGGAACAGGGTGGATGGTCCTTGGATGTCGCTTCACCACCACCAGTGCCGCGTAATAGAGAAAGGACGTATTAGTATTTTTGAAATTAAGACATGTTAATAATCATGAAAAATTGTTTAATTGTAATCGTTTTCAAAATAATCATTTGAATTATTTAATAATTAGATTTTATGTACTATGGATAATTTAATTTAATTTAAATGTAATTTATCTACTTATATTGAGTAAGCTTTTACTAACACATATGGATCTCTGTTGTCTGACTGAATAAATGATTAATAATAATAATATACCTAATAATATTATGTAGTTACGCGTCCTCACTTGTTAAGTATGTATGTTTTATGCTCTTTAGGTACACTAGTTTAGTACCTTATACCTATAGAAATACAGGTGGATTTTCTTTTTGGGTCAGTGAGGCGTAGCTTTAATTTTTTTATGAACTATTTGTTAACGCCAATTTTTATTTATTTTAAATCTAAGGAAGACCATTTTCACGTATACCAACACGGGATCTGGTAGGTAGCTGCCGCCACTGACACATAAACAAAATCTAACCTGTATAAATCTGCAAACTCTGCAAGTTTACCTAGAGGAACAGTAACTATGTCTGGTAATTATTTATTTTTCATTTTCATATATTTAATAGTACATTCTAATAGGCTTGTGCCGTTTCGTTCGTTGATCGGAGCGCTCTGATCTCGTCTGATCGCTCCTAAGAACTAGTTCGCTCTTTTAGGTATTTTGCTCTTTCAGTTCAGTCAGATCAGTGACCACTACGGTCGGCAGACACAAGCCTAGCACATTCTTCACCGCGTGAGGTAAGAAGAATATTGTTCACGAGAGTCCAAACATTTTATTGTATCGAGTGTATAATATTCTTTTCATCACACCTGCTCGTAAATGGTGATATTATATGCAAGCATACTTACACTTAAAGAGCTGTATTATTCCCATGGTTTTAAAGGATTCTCATACTACTTTACCGCCCGCGTGGAGCTCCCCGAGCACCTGCCCCGCACGCGCTCGCAGCACGTAGTCACTCCGGAGTACTGTGGACTGTGCAACTGCACTACCGCTTATCATTATTGTTTCTTTACCTGTATAGAGTTTATTTATTTCCTCGCAAATGTGATGAAAAACATTGTGTGTACCACGGGCAGTAAGGGGATTACTAACTCGGGTCATTTAAAGCCCTCCGCCTACGGCGTCGGGCTTCAATAGACCCTCGTAAGTAATGCCCTTCTTACCGCCCTAGATGCACAATGTACTATTTCATCACACCTGCTCGTAAATGGTGATATTATATGCAAGCATACTTACACTTAAAGTGCTGTATTATTCCCATGGTTTTAAAGGATTCTCATACTACTTTACCGCCCGCGTGGAGCTCGCGGAGGACCCGCCCCGCACGCGCTCGCAGCACGCAGTCGCTCCGGAGTACTGTGGACTGTGCAACTACGAGTACACTACCGCTTATCATTATTGTTTCTTTACCTGTATAGAGTTTATTTATTGCCTCGCAAATGTGATGAAAAACATTGTGTGTACCACGGGCAGTAAGGGGATTACTAACTCGGGTTATTTAAAGCCCTCCGCCTACGGCGTCGGGCTTCAATAGACCCTCGTAAGTTAAGTAATGCCCTTCTTACCGCCCTAGATGCACAATGTACTATTTTCTACTCGCCGACTTTAATCTGCCAATTACGAGTACATAGACAAAACTATAAGCTCATACTTTTCGATATTGGACAGTCCAACTCAACTATAATATCTCATTTCGATACGCTGTAGGCAACTATAATAGAACTTCACACAAATTCTATACTTATGTCCGATGCCGCCTGGGACTTTGCCGAGCGCGCGCCTCACGCCTGCGCCGACCGCGCCGGCCTGCCGGCTATCTTTTTGTGTTACATCCTTGTTAAGTCAATGAAATTGAATGATGAAATTGTTCCTCCATAGATGATGATGATGATGACTCGTAGAAAAAGTATTGTATACAATCGTAATATAATCAAGTTTTTCAATCTCGTACCTTACTTAGGCCACTCAGCAAGCTTCGTGGCCTAAACACGGTACTCGACTGAAAAACCCTTCATTATATCACGATTGTATAAAATACTATACCTCACGAGTAAAACACAATGTTTTCATCACACTTGCGAGAAAAACAAACATGTTATACCAACATAATTGTAATTATAACAAACATTGCATACAATCCCCGCCATGACAGTTTAAATATAGATTGCGACGTTTTTGAGTTTTACTAAAAAAGCTTTTTTTTGTAGTAAAATTACGTAAGTTTCGGCGAAATTCGTCTTTTTCTTAGCATGTTATTCTGATGGCATCAAGATACGGAACGCTATAAGTATTCTTAGCGTAGAGTTCCGTATCTTTCCAACAAGCTTTTGGCTGTTTTATTGGTTTTTTATTACATGAATTTGCACTTCGAAACAATAAGAGTATAAGTACCTATTCGGATCTTGATCTTGTGTAACGCTTACTTTTATTTTATTTTAGGAAACATCAGTTGTTGAGGTTATAAGTAATGTAGGAGAAATCGCAGTACTAAATATCACAAATAGTAACAAACTCGTACCACACACAACATTACACGAAACAGAACATGCAGAAACCAATTCTGTAAGATCAATAAAATTAAATGTTATAAAAAAATTGAGTAGGTATATTTATGTGTATCTAACAATAAGTAATTATTGTTCATATTACAGGTCCTGAAATGACTTAAAAATTCCATTGATGGAAAGGCAATTTTAAGTTATGGAGAAAAAAATCAAGGTTCACTTGAGCAGACGTTGAGAAATCGTCTAACCAGAGTGACAATCAGTATGCGAATGTTATCCCTATTCCCAAAGTTGCAAACCCCTCCTCTTTAAGTCAATATCGTCCCATTTCTATCTTACCCGTTCTTTCCAAGGTTGTCGAACAATTTGTTCATAGACGTATCTCCTACCATCTTAATCGACATAACCTTTTTAACCCTTTACAGTCAAGTTTCCGCCCCGGGCATAGGACTGTCACTGCTCTAGTCAAAGTCACCGATGAAATTCGGTTTAACATAGAAAATCAAAAAGTTACCATCTTAGTACTGTTGGACTTTAGTAGTGCCTTTAACAGTGTAGTCTTCGACATCCTTCTGGGGTTCCTTAGACAGCTAAATTTTTCACAGACTGCACTTTCTTGGTTCCGCAGCTACCTCTTTGGGAGGCACCAGCGAGTTCGTATAGACGACAACGTCTCTAAATGGTGTGAACTTTCTGCTGGGGTCCCTCAAGGAGGTGTGCTTTCTCCTTTGCTTTTTTCAATTTTTATAAGTAATATCGCGAAATCTTTGTGCTCCTCGTACCACCTTTACGCAGATGACCTGCAAATTTATTCAGCGGCCAACCTTTACGACTTTGATTCTCTTGTAAATAAAATCAACTCTGACTTGGACCATGTCTGTGCTTGGGCATCATCCTTTGGCTTAAAGGTCAACGCCAAGAAATCGCAGGCTATCGTTGTTGGAAGTCCTTATTTCATTTCTAAACTCTCTGGCCTTAGTGTGCCTTGAGTCTTCTTTGACGGAACTCCTATTCCTTTCACACCTACAGTGAAGAATCTAGGTATCACTATGGACCAGACTCTTTCTTGGGCACCCCATGTTTCGGAGATCAGTCGAAAACTATTCGCATCGGTGCATTCGTTAAGGCGGCTACAAAATTTCTTACCACTGCACACAAAGGTTATGCTCGCTCGCTCCCTATTACTACCACTTCTTGACTACGGGGACATAGCATTGCTGGACACTAGGGAGGAGCTGCTGGATAACCTAGAGCGCCTCCAGAATGTCTGCATTAGGTTTGTTTTCGGTCTTCGTAAGTATGATCACGTGTCTCACTTCCGCAACCAACTAAAATGGCTTCCCATCCGTCGTCGCAGAGATTTACATGTCCTCTCTCTTTTATTTAATGTTCTTTTTATCTCTTCTTCTCCCCGGTATCTTTTTGAGAACTTCCGGTATATGGCTGAGGGAAGTGGCCATAGGTTGAGATCCAGTGCTAATCTGACCCTTTCTATCCCGCCCCATAAATCTCATGCCTACGATAAATCGTTCGCGGTACGCTCTGTGAAGTTGTGGAACCAGCTGCCCCCCGCTCTTAGAGGTTTGGCGTCGGCTGCTTCGTTCAAGAGCATGTTAAAGAGTATGTGGTTATGTGACTCCTGATCTGCATCTCATGTTCTCCTTTTTATCATTGTTATTTATTTATTATTATTATTAATTTCTCTCTCGCTTTATTCCTATATATTGACCTCTGTCTCTCCTATCCATTTTTCGTCTTGTCTCTTCGTTCCTCTTCGGTGTAATATATTTATTTAATGGTGTAATGTATTATGTATATATGTAAATATATGTAAATATATATATATATATATATATATATATTGTTTATATTGTACCTTGTTGTACATGTTGCTTTACTTGTCTGCCTTATCTGATCGCTTCTCTCAAATACTCAAAGGTTAATTGGAAGAAATCCCTTAAAGGGATAAGTTCGCCTTTGTACTTAACATCTCTGTTTGTTAACTTGTAACAATTTGGAGGTTACTTATAAAAACAATTTATTTTGATCTAACCTTTTAAATAAAACCAAGTACTTTTCGTCGTAGTTCATCGTGGTGGTCTCAACATAAAACCTACTAGTTTAAATACAGTCAATGGAAGTAATTAACGATGAAACTTACGTATAACTTTAACCCCAAGTAGCCAATTTCTCGATCGGTCTTACAGCCGTTATTTCATTCGTCCACCACTAACACTAAGATAAAAGCTTACTCTCACTTTTTCCACACATAATTGCATACCTTTTAACCACTTTTTGATAGTATTGGTAGGGATATTCGTCATATTTTGATAAAGAGATATAGACAATGTTTGTTGTTGGTGAATTTGACAGATAGGAGTGTTTGACGTAAGCGACGTTTCGTTCTTGCGATGTCACGGCGGTTCAGCGCCTCCCGTTGATTTCTGAGGTCATTCGATGAAGGATTTATTTACAAATTTTGGTTTTATTTAAAATTCTGTCTTAAAGAGACTTAATTAATTATTAGGAGAATAATAGAAAGGGTTGTTGGCCAAATTTCAATTTGCCAAGTGTTCAGTTTGATCGCCAGTTCACGGTGTTGCCAGTTTAGGCGCTGCGACGTCGGATGTCAAGTGAGTTTCCTGCCGGATCATTCGAGAAAGATTTTTCGATCGGGTCGAAGGCGAAGAGCTCGCCTCTTATATGTTTCTCGGTTTGTTCTGCTCATAAATATATATAGCCGAAGGGGCCGATAGTACGAGATAGGTGCCTCGACCCCAACGCCATGCGTTCCCAATAAGTCGTAATATCTCGTAAATCCCGGACGTGACTTAAGCTACGGAGTGCCATGTGGCATGCCGGCTTAACCCTATCTACTCGCCCTTAATTGGGCGGGTTTGAGTACCCAGGGTTTGAGTACCCAGGGTGTGGATACCCAAGGGTTTGGATACCAAAGGCTTTGAATACCGGCTTTGAATACCGGCTTCTGATAACCAAATGAGTGATCCCTGACAACGGTGATCATCATGGGACTATTTTAGATCCCTGTTGGTGTGGTATTTGACTGGAACAAGTAAATTTAATTGTTGAAACTACTTAAAGATTAAACTTAAGAGAGCTTAGGTATATTAAGAACTCTCGGGGCCAATTATATTGGTAACCCTCCAGATATTTTTGTTACTGCATTATAACCTTGTTAGACAGCTAATAAATATAGTGTTATACCCTATTAGGTTTTTTATTCAACTGTGCCTCATTCGCTTGTAGGGAAGTGGGAGGAGGGCGCTCAATATTTTTCTATATAATTCGTTAACTAAACATAAATACTGCTCCCACCTCTCTCTCCAGATTTGGCCGTTCTCCACGACCCTTTAAATATTTTTTTTTGTAGTCTCTAGCCGAGTTAATTACCTTTTAAGAAAGTAGGTGAAGAAATTTGGGAACCGATCACTATCCGAAATTTGAGCTTGTCATATCTGACAAATAGTAGGGGAAAATTGGGCGTTCTGACCCAAACTTTAAATAATTGTGTATTGGGCAGGCGGACCTAAATCGGTGTCCTACCTCAAGTTTCTTTTGTTCCCAACCTTCTTCACCGCACCATATTACAAACTGTATTTTTTCAACTGTGTTTCTGTACAATAAAGTGTTACTTACTTACTTACAATCCTACTGGCTTATGAAATGTGCACATGAAATAGCACAGATATTCCCTAAAGAATCTCCAACAATATACTATATCCCATACATGAGTGCTAACTTCTCACAATTTAAAAAGAAATGCATAAGGAAAGTTATACGATGCTGTGGTAAATAAAAGGAAAGACCTCTACGTAAGGATCTTCCCGGAGTTCTAGAACCTCTTCATTAGAAACTAGTTTTGCATCAGATGTGACATCGCAATCATCATCAGGTGAAAATGAAGGTACACTAATTAATTATTTTATTTGAATCTTTACTTCTCGATTAAAGGTGATTGAATTATCTTAATAGCACTTGATTTCGTCATAACAAATATATTCCACGGCTCATTCATTCATTTGTACTTGGACGTGGACAAACTTATAACTATAGATGATATACAGCTACTTAATTAAATGAGATGGCCATGAAAAAAAAACCATTTTACACTAATAGAAAAATGTTACGGATGTGGCGCTGGTACAAATGATATTCCGGAACGACTAAACTATTTTTTGCTCTCCGACAATGAGACACGAATGTTACTTCAATCAGTTAATTTTTAGTGTCAAATTTGTAGACAATATGCTGTTTATGATCACTTTACCAATGATGAATGTAGCTATTGTAACTAACTAACCGTTTCATACAGGTAGGTAAGTACTTGGGTGAGTCTTTGAGTTCAGTATAATATTCACGTCGTAGAGAGGCGTAGGACATATTATGCGCTAAATATTGATATGCTACCAGTATATTTTTTCTCATCTTGTACTACTATGCTGTCTATTAGAAAAATTTATAAATATTAGTAGGTACCCACCTATGATCTTTTTTAGCAAATTAATCTTATAAACTCCTTGAACAAACCAACAGTAAAAAAAAACCAGCAAGAGCGTGTCGGGCCACGCTCAGTGTAGGGTTCCGTAGTTTTTTTTACCAAAACACAAAAACTTGTAGAACGAACAACGTCAAAACAATTTTCCTTTTAAGTCTTTATAAAGCTCTACTTTCATATATATTAGACTTGCGATTCGAAAGTTGGAGGGGTGGGGGGGACGCATATTTTTAAACTTCCGGAGCGAATATTTCCAAAACCATTAACTTTATCAAAAAATGTTTTTAGAAAACCCCTATTACTTTTGAAATACCTCCAATGATACCTCACACTCTAGGGTTGAAACGAAAAAAAAAAGCATCCCTTAACTTACGTGTATGATGGGAGGTACCCTAAAAAAAGAGAAGGCTCTACATTATGAATAAAATTGGTTGATGGTAAATATTGAATAAACTTTTAAATAATATGTTTTTTTTTATAACAGGAGAGCCTGAAGTAGAAGAAAAGCTGCACTGGTTAAGAAACTGTGTAGATCCATGGCACTTAGTCGAGGTTAATAAAATTGGGAAGCTACCACAAAAGTTAGATTATCGTCACTGCAATCGAATTCTGGATCTGTCGAAGAATATTTAAACTTGTATCCGGCTCTCAAGCTACCTGAAGGTTATCGGTTGGTAAGTAGCTTGAAAAGGTTCTCTTCATTTTCGTTTGTAGTGTCATGTTTGTCAAGTTTCGTTCTCATGTTTTTGGTCAAAAGTTGTAAGAGGTTACGCCGGGTACAAATTGCGCGCGGGGAACTTGGCTAGTTCAAAATCGAACCTGCCGCAGGTCGAACCGACCTCTCAAATCGAAATCAAAGAACCGTCAGCTCGATCACTTTAAATAATTATTTAAGCTACTGACGATTAGTTTTAGTATCGTATATATTATATATACACAGTGGATCGTGACATTGTCGTTACACCTGATAATAATCAAAAAGATAGGGCTACTTAAGTTACCTATTGATTTGATTATTTTTTATTACAGCTTTTACAAGATTTTAATCACATGTATAAAGACAACAAGGATTTCCTCTACTCAAATATAATTCTACAGCAAAAAAGCATAGTCAAAGCTACTGAATCTAAGCTAACTCAGTTGAAAGACAAAGACGTGTAAAGCAAGCGATACAGAACTGCATAGATTCCATTACTGGTAAGTCACTTTTATTTCGTTTTACGAACTTCAAAAAACGGTGAAAAATTTGCACGCTTTATTATGTCGAGCTACAGAATTGCGAACTTTAGTAACGTTTAACTGTTCGCTTCCGCCTTCAGGGTGGCCCTTGGCACAGATATGAATCAAATTTAAAAGCTAATGAAAATGTCATAAAAGAATCTGCATAATTTGAAGAAACTCAATTGAATAGTCCGTAAAATGGAGAGACATGATAACCACTCACATGATTCTGGCCGCTAGAGTAGATACACAGGAGCCTGATTCAGTCTACTTTTTGAATTTACACTCCCAGTGACCCATGATTTTTTTTATAACTTATAATTTCTATGTACCTACTAATATTTGTTTGGTATTTGGCGATTTTTTTATATGTTTAGCATGTCACCACGTTATGAGTTTTTTGTGCCTACTAATACTAATTGCTTTTTGGCAAATAATTTACGTTAACAAATGCAAATATTATATGTACCTTCAAACGAGCCATCATTGTTTATAAACATACATACATGTTTGGACATCATTGTAGAAATAGAGGACGAGGATGTGGACGAGGACGCGGGCGCGGACGCGGGCGAGGAGGTAAAGGAGCCTTTCAGGTAGCCTCTTCGCCACTGTCACCGCCTCCTCCTCTACCACCAATAGCGGGACCCAGTACCAGCTTAGGATTATACTTGTATTCACTTCTTGTCGCGAACTATCGCGAACTGGGTCACAGTTGTCGAAGGTAACGTGTAGATGGCGCTGGCAGTCGCGTTCGAGTTTATATCACCGGGAGAAGGAGTGTTGATTTTGTACGGCGGGTTGGAGGGAGAGGCGCCAACGACGGGAAAGACGGAGGTTGTGTGCGAGTTTATCTATGGTGAGTGTTAGAATAATAATTGTCCTACATATTAATGCATAGATGATCTTTCTCAGTTGTTTTATGACTCAATTCTCAAGTGTGAATTCACCAGCCTGCATCATAGCTCAGAGAAAACCTTAACGAGAGGAACGGGGTCGCTGTAAGGGGAGGTGGGGGCGACTTTTTAGATCCTGTGAGAATATTATGTTAGTATAGGCAATCCATGTAGGTCATCAGCAACAATTCCTCGTCATCTCACCGACTACCAGGCATGGTGTATAGGTGATGCCAGACCCACTTACTGCACAGGTTAAATGTGGTGAGCTTGACGACACTTCTCATGTACAGAAAAACAAAAATAACGTATTAATTGCATCTTTCTTTTGTAGAACTTACGAAGAAGAAAAAGCTTTAGTGTTGAATAATCTCGCAACCACAAAAAAAACAAATTCGGACTCTGCTACGCAAAGAGCGAAACGTCTATGTTAGCCGAAAAAGGGCGAAACACTTGGAGCGGTTTCTGTTGCCCGATGCTCCGCCTCGAAAACAGATGCGGCGAAATAACTAGTTATTTATCGTATTTTAATTCATGTGACTATAAATACTGAATAGAATTCTAAAATAGCATTTGTGTTTCAGGAAGGAGTCGCCAACACGGGCCGTTTAAGCAATGGCACTTCGCTTAACCTTCCTGCTCGAAAATTTATGACGTGGGAAATAATGTAAGGTTAAGTTTTTGAATCATTTTATATCTTTAAAGTGCATACTCGTATGTACTTACCAAGTTTACTCCATGTTTACTCATATCATGTCTGACTCATGACATGACTCATAATTAGGTACTTGTGAAATGGCCGAGCAATTTAGGGCACCTTTCGTTAAAATCGGAATCATGTGAGTGGTTAACAAAGAGGTAAAAAAAAAACAAAGTTATAATTAAAATTTTGAATTTGCTTATCGGTAATTTTTTCTAAAATTTGAGATATTAAACCAGAGTCCCGGTCCCGAATGAGAGATTACGGCCCTCAGAGGATAAAAAGGAAAGCCCTCATGGAAGCCGTCGCGTAGCAAAATCCGGGATGGATTTATATTGCAAATAGCTAGTGTTGGTGCAGATAGCACCAGCATCAACGCATCCCGCTAATGCGCTGGAAGCCAAACCGGTCGCCCGGACGCCCGCTCGCGCCCGCACCCGGTCCCGCGCCCCGCAGCGGCTCACTTACTCACCGATCGCGACACAAACCGCACGACGCAACACATCCGTTCCGCGATATTTTGTACGCGCCGCGCACAGTTACCAATGTAACGGTCAATTCTATTTATAATATATTTTTATTCAAGTTTTACAGTCCGCTTATTCCTCTCCAGTAGCTAAACCAACAAGTGTTGATGAACTACAAGCAGCGATATCCAGCAGAAGATCGAATGATCGAGAGCGTATAGAATGGTTAACAAGAGTAATACATAGAAACAAAATATGGCCCGGACCAAGAATTTATTTACTGAAAGATAAGGAAAGAGTATTGTCCAATGATGATAAGAGTCATACTCGTACTTAACGATTTTCATATTTCACCGACGAGTGGACATTCCAACAAAATAAAGAAATATTACTATTGGCTAAGTAAAGTTTTTTGAAGGTGTGAATATTATATTTTTTCCTGATAGATGTAGAAATGGCAGACGAGGAAAATACTAAAGATATGTCTATAAGGGCAGATAATTTGGAAGCTGAGCATGGTTTTCTAGACGAGTTAAGACAAATTCAGGCAGAAGGGTATAAAGAAGAATCGAATGGGGTTATAACTGATTTAGGTCGATCTTTAGGAGTTTACATGGATAACGACGGATTACTTCGATGCAAAGGTAGATTATGTAATACGGACTGGCCTTACAATCAGAAGCATCCTATACTCCTTCCACGGAATCATGAGGTTACGTCTAAGATAATAGAAAGAATTCATCAAAAGAATTATCATGTGGGCGTATCTCACACCTTATCTCTCGTCAGGAAAAAATATTGGATACCTAAAGATCGATCTCAGGTTCAACAGGTACTCCGTCAATGCATACCATGCCGCAAGTATTCAGGTGGGCCTTTCAAACTTCCTCTTATGGCTCCTCTTCCTAAAGAGAGGGTTACATATAGTCACCCGTACACGTACACAGGACTCGATTATTTCGGCCCGATAACAGTCCGCAGTGCTTATATGCGTGTTTAGCTATTCGCGCTATCCACATGGAAGTTGTTCAGGACATGACATCAGAGGAGTGCTTACTGGCCATTCGTCGCTTTGTAGCCACCAGAGGGATACCAAAACTTATCGTTTCCGATAACGCCACCCAATTCAAATTATTAGCGGACGTAATGACTAGCGACTATTGTATCACTAACGACATTAAATGGAAGTTTATTCCCGAACTTGCTCCGTGGTTTGGAGGCTTTTATGAGCGGCTCATAGGCTTAGTTAAGCATTGCCTAAAAAGAACCATCGACAAACATCTCATGAACTCCACTCAACTGACGACAGTTATAAAGGAAGTGGAAGCAGTGGTCAACACTCGTCCGCTTACGACTGTAGGTGAGGAAGTAGATCATGTGTTGACCACTGCCGATTTTCTGTGCACTGGCGGAATCATTCTTCCCGAAGAATCGGATAAGGTCTTCCTAGGCTCAGCTACGGTTACTAAAGTCGACCTAATAGAGAGTTGGAAAAAGGGGCAACAAATCTTCAACGAGTTTACTGAAATGTTCACTAACAGGTACCTTGCTAGCTTAAGGGAACGAAAAACCTTTCATAAACAGCCCCGAGTTACTGTAGATACTACACCGAAGTTAGGGCAACTAGTTCAGGTCAAAGGAAGTGGCAGTAATCGATTACTTTGGAAAGTGGGTAGAATATCATCTATACTAAAGGGCAACGACGGAGAGATCAGAGTCGCAAGAGTAAAAATAGGTCCCAACGAAACACTGACACGATCCATTGCGCATCTATACCCGTTAGAAATTCCAGATTCCGATAATGATTCGAAAAGCAATTCATCCATCAATAACACTCATGACACCCAGCTCACACAGGCTACTAACGAACCAAACCGCAACGATAATCCCGCTCAGCTCAACTCAGACCAGCCTCAGAATTCTGCACTCAACCAGCTCAGCTCAGACCAGTCCCAGAAGTCTACGTTTGACCAGCTCAGCGCCGACCAGTCAGAGGCTTCTACTTCCAACCAGCTCAGCTGCAACACCGACGAAAGCTCAGAACAGTCTCAGAAAAGCGATGCCTCAGTACGCAAATCTACTGCTCCATCAGATGTAGTGGAAAATCTCAGACCATCCCGACTATCAGCGCAAAGGGCAAGAGAGAAGCTTCGAGAATGGACTGCCATGATGCATTGTTACTCATTACCACCATATTAAAAGTGTTATCATTTTCAATATGTGAATTTTCTTTTATTTGTAAAAAAGTCGTGGAGCATATAATTATCAACTGTAACTAACTGGATAACCTAGTTGTACGGTCCGTACAAAGGTTAACATTTCGCCCGTCAGCACTTTCCGTCACATAGCATAAACTTATTACCTATTTCGAGCCAGTACATGCCCGACCGCCGCGGACTGTATTCATTAAGCCACGCATTGTATCATTTTATCATAATTATCAATAAATCATTATTTCGGTGGAAACTGCAGTGTTATCATTATCAACTATCATCTCAAGACTGTGCGGGAAGCAACCCGTACATCTTTTTGGTCCTTCGAACATTTGAATCAGTGCACAACTAAAACCTGGACTACGCCACGTGTCGACGCAACGTGACCGGGAGCTGTGACACTAACGCCGTGTGAAATATCAAGTATCAGTCAGTATCATCATTAAATATCAATATCAAACAAAATATCAAGATCAGACATTATATCAACATTATCAACGTTATCAATATCAAATTTTAGTCAAGTATGTGTTATAGTGAACTTTGTGCGATAGCGAATCGGTTAGGAGGCTTCCCACAAGCGGGTTCCACCGTCTGATTGAGAAGGCGCATATATCCGCGAAGGACACTTAAAACACAAATTTGCGACAACTTATTTTGAATTGTATCATCAGTATCATCAGTTGCTTAGTTATCATATCAAGTTATTGGCAAAACTTCTAAAATGGAAGGACTATTTAATAAACAAGGTCAACTTGCCATTGCTATTGAAAAGCTACTTATCAATATCAAAAAGGACGGCGCTGAACGTAAGACCCCTCAACATATTCAAAAACGTTCAGAAACTCTAGACCAATATTGGAGAGAGTTCCAGACAAATCATATTGCTCTCTGCCAGTATGAAAATCAAGATTACGTTTACTTTTCGGAAAATCATTATGATCGAGTATCAGGCATTTATCACGAAATTCGCAATCTTTTGCAACAGTCTCTACCTAAAGAGACGAAGTCTATTATCAGGCCCGCTACTCCCCAGTTTCAATTGAAAATGGACTGGAATCAGCCCCCGGAAGATCAAGCCAGCGCCTCAGCCTCACAACCTCAATCAAACGCTCAAAAGACTGAACGAGGTAATCAAAGTAAGTTGGAAAAGATGTACCGAAAACAACAAAGTAACTTTAAGGCATTCCAACGCGCTATCAACAGCACTAGATTAGAATTACTCACCGAACGGTGGGAATTCGAGGATGCTTTAAAAACCGTGCAGGCTCGGTGGACCGCGATCGACACCTTACATTGGGAAATCGACAGTGAACAAATCAACGAAAACCCAAAGTATGAAGAAACCTACAACCAATGCGAACAAAAGTACAACGATATCAAAAAACATATCAATATCAAGATGTGGGATTCTTCGCACCGGGAAAAATCAACTCCAAAAATAGAAACACCCATTTTCAATGGAAATTATCATCAATGGACTTCATTTAAGGACTTGTTCACCGAAACTATACACGAAGATGAATCGTCTCGTCGAAAACAAGAGCAAACTAAACCGGTTCAACATACCAACTACGAAAAACGGTTTGGCGGCAAGCCTTCGTCATATCAAAGCCCTCGCTCCGAAGGTTATATCAAGGAAAACCGAAATTATCATTATTCGCCAAACGAAAATTATCAAGTAAATCAAGCTAAAAATTATCAATCATTTTCAAGCAACAGTTATAAGTGTCCTTGTTGCACTTATAACCATGATCTATTTCGATGCTCGAAGTTTCTAGGTATGACACCCGAGACGAAACTTGCAACAATAACTACAAAAGAAATATGTCCGAACTGCTTATACAAACATTACGGCAATCCATGTTTGTCGGAAAAACTTTGCAAGCAATGCAATGGCGAACATAATACGATCCTCCACGAGGCCTTTGTCAGCAGAAAGAAGGGGGCCACAAATGAACAAAGTACATCAAAAAACGTGGCACACGTGTTTCAAGATGAAGATTTGGACACTTTATTATCAACTGCCCAAATTAAGGTGCAGACAAAGGATGGATCTTCTATCAAGCTTAGAGCCTTAATCGACCCAGGAAGCCAATTAAATCTCATATCAGAAAACGCAGCCCAATTGCTAGGCCTACCACGCCAGAATAACAGTGGTACGGTCTTTGTTATCAACAAAAAAGAGAGTAACTGCAAAGGGTATACTATTATCAAGGCCGAATCTATTCATACGGATCACACATTTATCACAAAAATTTACATACTGAACCACCTTACCATAGATTTGCCAAATGAATCATTTATGCCTTTATGGCCGCATCTTGAAGGCTTGCAGCTGGCAGACCCCGAGTTCAATGTCAGCAAACCCGTTGACATTTTATTGGGCGCAGGCGTTTACGCAAGGATAATTGTGGGCTCTATCATCAGGGTGAATGACGTAACCCCTATAGCTATGGACTCTTATTTTGGATGGCTTCTCTGCGGCGAAATGAAGTCATATCATTGCAACATGGTCCTAAACAACATCGAAGATATCAGCAGATTTTGGGCAATAGAAGACATTGCCGTAAATTCGGACAACTTATCATCAGGAGATCAATACTGTATCAGTCAATACAAATCTGAAACCACGCGCCGACCCGACGGACGCTATGTGGTACGATTACCCCTGAAACCTGACATTGAAGAAAAATTGGGGGAGTCAAGAAACAAGGCCGTGGCACAATTTTATCAAATTGAGAGAAAACTCATGAAAAATGAAAAATTATCAAAAGATTACAAATCATTTATCAACAACAATATCAAGCTTTACTGTTGGACCGACTCGACCGCCGTTTTAGGGTGGTTACAAGGTGATATCAATCGTTGGAAGCCGTTTGTATCAAATAGAGTACAAATTATCAAAGAAGTTGCACCATCGCAATGCTGGCATTACGTCAAATCCGCCGAAAATCCAGCAGACTGCGCGAGTCGCGGGATCAGCGCTACGCAGTTAAGGGAGCATCCGTTGTGGTGGCAAGGCCCCGCTTGGCTATCAACATTTCAAGAAAAAGCACAAGAATTGAAATATACAACCGATGAAGATATCAAAGTGTCAAAACAAACAAACGTCACGACCCTACAAAGCTGTAACGTCATAAGTGACTTAATTATCAAGCACAGCAATATCAACCGTATGACGCGAGTATTAGCATGGATACTACGCGCCGTATCAATATGCAAGCCTACAGTGCCTTACCTTACGGTGGCGGAACTACGGAAAGCAAGAAATATGATTATCAAATATGTGCAACAAGAATCATTTGGAGAAGATATCCACAACTTATCTCGACATGGGCAAGTCAAAACGAGCAGTAGCATTTTATCACTAAACCCCTTTTTGGACGGCAACGGGCTGCTCAGAGTACGAGGAAGAATAGGAAAGGCGAATATTGACCCAAACATGGAACATCCACTTATCATCCCTCACAGAGGTCACATAACCGACCCTCTCATAGAAAATGCTCACAAGTTGACCCTTCACGGCGGAGCTCGTCTGACCTTGAGGCAACTCAGATATCAATTTTGGATCATAGGAGGGAATCGAGCAATTAAAAAATATATCAACAATTGTGTAACGTGTATCCGCCACAGAGCTATGAAACAAGAACAAATCATGGGAGACTTGCCGGCGGCGCGCTGTAACCCGACACGCCCATTTTATCACACTGGTGTCGATTATACTGGCTTTATTGATGTCAAGTCAAGTCATCGTTGGAGGACGATTTGCTACGAGTGAATGATTTAATATTGTGTTTATTTTATACTTAAGTTTTATCAATGTATTGTATTGTGTAATTTTGTAAGTCTAATCCTTTTTGTAACATTTTGTCTTTTTGCATCTCGCGCCCGGGAGCATGTACGGTCCGTACAAAGGTTAACATTTCGCCCGTCAGCACTTTCCGTCACATAGCATAAACTTATTACCTATTTCGAGCCAGTACATGCCCGACCGCCGCGGACTGTATTCATTAAGCCACGCATTGTATCATTTTATCATAATTATCAATAAATCATTATTTCGGTGGAAACTGCAGTGTTATCATTATCAACTATCATCTCAAGACTGTGCGGGAAGCAACCCGTACACTAGTAATTTAAATGTCTGACTAATCGCGAATAATTTTATTTTTGACATATTAAGAATAACATATTTAAATTTTTATTATAATAAATAAATAACAATTATGGTACTTACCTAAAAATGAAAAACCTTAAGAATAAAATAAAAAACTACCTTAAAAAAATACCTTAAAAAAAATGTTCAATATGCAATTGTTGATTTATCTACATGTTTTCTGATTAAACTGATCTGATTAAAGTACTACTGAAGTGTTTTCTTAGGGGGCGGGAGTGTCGCGAACTATCGCGAACTGGGTCACAGTTGTCGAAGGTAACGTGTAGATGGCGCTGGCAGTCGCGTTCGAGTTTATATCACCGGGAGAAGGAGTGTTGATTTTGTACGGCGGGTTGGAGGGAGTGGCGCCAACGACGGGAAAGACGGAGGTTGTGTGCGAGTTTATCTATGGTGAGTGTTAGAATAATAATTGTCCTACATATTAATGCATAGATGATCTTTCTCAGTTGTTTTATGACTCAATTCTCAAGTGTGAATTCACCAGCCTGCATCATAGCTCAGAGAAAACCTTAACGAGAGGAACGGGGTCGCTGTAAGGGGAGGTGGGGGCGACTTTTTAGATCCTGTGAGAATATTATGTTAGTATAGGCAATCCATGTAGGTCATCAGCAACAATTCCTCGTCATCTCACCGACTACCAGGCATGGTGTATAGGTGATGCCAGACCCACTTACTGCACAGGTTAAATGTGGTGAGCTTGACGACACTTCTCATGTACAGAAAAACAAAAATAACGTATTAATTGCATCTTTCTTTTGTAGAACTTACGAAGAAGAAAAAGCTTTAGTGTTGAATAATCTCGCAACCACAAAAAAAACAAATTCGGACTCTGCTACGCAAAGAGCGAAACGTCTATGTTAGCCGAAAAAGGGCGAAACACTTGGAGCGGTTTCTGTTGCCCGATGCTCCGCCTCGAAAACAGATGCGGCGAAATAACTAGTTATTTATCGTATTTTAATTCATGTGACTATAAATACTGAATAGAATTCTAAAATAGCATTTGTGTTTCAGGAAGGAGTCGCCAACACGGGCCGTTTAAGCAATGGCACTCCGCTTAACCCTCCTGCTCGAAAATTTATGACGTGGGAAATAATGTAAGGTTAAGTTTTTGAATCATTTTATATCTTTAAAGTGCATACTCGTATGTACTTACCAAGTTTACTCCATGTTTACTCATATCATGTCTGACTCATGACATGACTCATAATTAGGTACTTGTGAAATGGCCGAGCAATTTAGGGCACCTTTCGTTAAAATCGGAATCATGTGAGTGGTTAACAAAGAGGTAAAAAAAAAACAAAGTTATAATTAAAATTTTGAATTTGCTTATCGGTAATTTTTTCTAAAATTTGAGATATTAAACCAGAGTCCCGGTCCCGAATGAGAGATTACGGCCCTCAGAGGATAAAAAGGAAAGCCCTCATGGAAGCCGTCGCGTAGCAAAATCCGGGATGGATTTATATTGCAAATAGCTAGTGTTGGTGCAGATAGCACCAGCATCAACGCATCCCGCTAATGCGCTGGAAGCCAAACCGGTCGCCCGGACGCCCGCTCGCGCCCGCACCCGGTCCCGCGCCCCGCAGCGGCTCACTTACTCACCGATCGCGACACAAACCGCACGACGCAACACATCCGTTCCGCGATATTTTGTACGCGCCGCGCACAGTTACCAATGTAACGGTCAATTCTATTTATAATATATTTTTATTCAAGTTTTACAGTCCGCTTATTCCTCTCCAGTAGCTAAACCAACAAGTGTTGATGAACTACAAGCAGCGATATCCAGCAGAAGATCGAATGATCGAGAGCGTATAGAATGGTTAACAAGAGTAATACATAGAAACAAAATATGGCCCGGACAGACCAGACATTGGATTTACTCCTAGGCTTCTGAACTTCTTTGCCAATTATCTACAAGATCGAAAGCAATATGTTAAACTTGCGGGATATGAATCCCAACCGTATTACACTCGCTCTGGTGTAAGTCAGGGCAGTACGTTAGGACCTACCCAGTTTTTAATTATGATAAATGATTTGCCAAACATTGTCAGCACGGCCAAATGTTTATTGTTTGCCGACGATATTAAACTTTTATATCGTGTTAAAGACGACAGTGATCGACAGCAACTACAGCGGGACATAGATGCTATAGCTGCATGGAGCGAAGATAATCGTCTCCACTTGAATGTCTCTAAGTGTGTTTGTATCACTTTCACTAGACTCCGATCACCAATTCCCACCACCTATACACTGAATGGCACGCCTCTATTACGAAATGACAGTATACGCGACTTAGGATTAAACCTAGATACACAACTAGATTTCAGACATCATATCTAGGGTTGCCACCCGTACTTTAATATAAAGTATTGTACTCTATTTTGACGGTTTGTACTTTATATTTTACGAAACACATAAAGTACGCCAAAATACTTTATTTTTGATCTTGTTCAATGAATGGTAATTTTTGAACGTGAAACATTGGTATATTGAAATATTCATGTCTATATTAAACAGTAAAATACATTTCAGAATGTTTTTGAACGCAACCCTAAATAATAATCATATTCGCTTCGAATTTGACGCTCGATATTGACAGTGACGTCAGTGACACTGGCAGGTGACAGTGGCAGCTGACAAGTGGCACTTGACATTGACATTATTGACAATGAAGTTTGCGTTTTGGCGGTTTAAGTTGGCGGTTAAAGTTTATATGAGTATATAAGACAAAAGTTGTACTGTGCGTTGAATTAAATTGTTAAGTTTCATTGATTTGAGCCAAAGTTGCTTACATATAAAATGGAAAGTGATGAAGATTCGGTCGCGAGTGCTAGTGCAAGCTACAATACGCCTAAAAAACGTAAAGTCCAGGAACGTTTGCAGAAATACAAAACTATGTGGGAATCGGATTTTCCATGGATCAAATGCGATCCAAATAATGATCACAATGCAAAATGCACCACATGTGGCGTTGCCTTCACAATTGCAACAGCTGGCGTAGGACAGGTGAGCATAATTATGTTTATATCACATGATTTTTCAATTAAGTTAAAGTTCGACTCATCTAGCCTGTTGCCTGATTTTTATAACTAAAGGAATGACTTCAAAGCGAAGTACTTAACAATAACAACGAAACAACTCCCAACATTGATTGACTAACATAGTTCAACAATATTTATTAAAATAGTTAAAATATTTATTTATTAAATTAACCAAGTTAGTCAGTTTGTCTGGTGTAATTTCAATGCAACATTCGTTTATCTGTGTTTATATTTGTAGTAGGTATGACATCTCAATGTTTGGCATGGTGGTTTTTAGTAGGCTTGGCTATGATTACTGGTACTTTTGATCAAACTAAGAGTCTACAACTCTACACACACTAAGTAACTAATATTAACATTTCTTTACTATAAATTAAACACAGTGTATTGTATGATTTGTATGTGTTGTATGTGTGTTTTTGTGTTGTGCATGTGTGGTACTGTAACTATACTGACCTGGTGTGTTTAAAATATGAGTATGTAATGTAAATGTACTACTCAGTATTGGTGAATGGTGAATACTAATTTGGATTGTGTTAATAGTGTGAGTGGAGGGGAGGTGGAGGTAACAAGGTTTGTAATTTTGATTTCCAGATAAAACAACATCAGAATACAAAGCAACACAAAACTAAAATGGAAATTAAAAAAACATCAGGCATTTTAAATAAATTTCTTTCAACTCCATCTACTTCTGGAGCTGCATGCAAAATTAATAACACAGAGAATGTTACAGCTTCTGAACTTGCTTTAACCTACCATGCCATAAAGCATAACCTTTCCTACAACAGCATGGACTGTTTAGTAAAATTAAACAAAATGATATATGTGGATTCAAGCACAGCAACTAGCATTCGATTAGGCCGAACCAAAATGGAGGCTCTAGTTACTGAGGTATTGGGGCCATATTCCCTGCAGGGTGTTGTAGATAAATTAAAAAACGAAGATCAATACTTCAGCTTGCAGACGGATGCGTCTAATAAAAAGAATATCAAGCTTTTCCCACTTGTTGTGCAGTATTTCTCTGTAAAAAATGGGCTGCAAACAAAGTTGCTTGACTTTTATGAAAACAGTAATGAGAGTGCAGATGGCATGTTCAGTGCCATGAAGGAGTCATTACAGAATCTTGATTTGACCTTTGAAAATGTTTGTGGCTTTAGTGCTGACAACACAAATGCTAACTTTGGTGCTCGACACTCATTATTTACCAATATTAGAGAGGAAGTTCCTAATATATTAAAAGGCAACTGCCACGCACATATCATTCATAATTGTGTAAAACGTGCCATGGACTTCCTTGCTTATGACGTAGAAAACGTCATATTGAAAATCTATAGTCACTTCGCTCATTCAGCGGTAAGAAGAGAGGAGTTAAAAAAAATTGTTGAAGCTGTTGATGGCAATTTTCATGAATTGAAACGTCATGTGGGAACACGCTGGCTTTCTCTCTTACCTTGCGTGGACACAGTTTTAATAAACTGGGCAGCAATAAGAAATTATTTTGTAAGTTTAGGTGAAGATTGCCCAATGATGATGCAAAATTTGTTGTTATTGAATAGTCATGAAGATTTAATAGAAGTGTATTTAAATTTTTGCAGCCATATATTAAATGTATTTAGTAAAACAGTTAAGAGCCTAGAGGGTGATTCAATTACAGTTTTAGATGTTTTTAATATAATGACAAATATAAAAAAAGATTTACAGAAAAGAAAAGAGGATAAATTTTATGGGTTTCTTACTATGCAGAAAATAGAATTACTTTATTTTTTTGCCCAGGTGAAGATTGCTCAATCTTCACCTGGGCAAAAAAATAAAATTTTCAAAAATTTTGATTTATTTATAGACAAAGCTTTAAGCTACCTAGAAACGTGGTTCAACTTTGGTGATGACAACTGGTTAGCCATTATAAGTCACTTTGATTTAAATTCGCCATTATCCTTTCAACACATGTTCAAAATAGTTGAAATGTTAAATATGCAATCAAAATTAGACATGGATTCCCTTTACTCAGAAGTGAACCTTCTGAATGATGTGCGGGCAAAAATTTATAACAGTAGTTTTCAGGAATCCTGTACGGCTAAGAAATGGGAATCCATTTTCTCGCAGGAAACTGCTTTTCCCAATATATTCAAAGTTGTTTCACGTTTACTGTCCGTTCCCGCCACTTCAGCATTCACCGAAAGGGTGTTCTCAGTAATGAATGCAAAATGGCGGGACGACAGAAACAAAGCTTCTATCAAACTAATAAAAAATGAATTATTAGTATATTTAAATTTGTGCATGCCTTGCCTAGAAGCTATAAATATATTTCAGGCAAATAAATCATTATTGGCAAGTGCAAAATCGAATCAAAAATATTTATTTAAAAAATTACAATAAAGTACTTTATTTTTATGCTGTGTACTTTTTATTTTGGAATCCTCAGACGAAAAATACTTTATATGTGGCGTGAAAAGGTGGCAACCCTAATCATATCACTGTAATGTAACTTGCAAGAAGGTATCAAAGACGCTAGGGTTTATAATAAGAATAGCCTCACAATTATCTAGCGTCAAGGTGGCCATCATGCTCTATAACGCTTACATTCGTAGTAGGCTCGAATTCGGGGCGGTAGTTTGGGATCCATATGAGACGAAATACGTCACGATGTTAGAAAGAGTGCAGAAAAATTTTTGTAGGTACGTTTATAAGCGACTGTACGGATATTACCCTTATATGTATCCGTCATTATTCGTCACAGGAATGGTTGGACTCTACACTCTTGAGACCAGGCGAAAACTATTACATATAGTGCATTATTACCAGCTGCTTCACAACGGAATAGACGGCGCGCCTGTGCTTGCGAGAATGGGGTTACGGGTGCCTCGGCGGGCATGGCGGGTGAAGCAGGAGGCGCGGTGGCAGCGCGGCGGCGGCGCCGTCTGTTCGCGGTCGCCGACGCGCGCACGCGGCGAGGCTGCAACGCTCCCACCGCCAGAGCTCTAGCTACTCTGAACCGCATATTGGTAGAGTCAGACGACATAGATATTTTTGCCGATAGTGCTGGTGCATTATTTAGGAAAATTTTAGGGTGTATCAATAATATTATATAGTTCTATTGAATTATTGATCTCAGTAATGTACTGTACTTAAAAGTTAGAATAGTGATTTAATTTAATTTTATATTGTGCAATTTATTTTTAAGTTACCACATAAGTGCTTTGGTGTAAAACTGTTAACTTATGTGTAAATAAAAGAAATAAATAAAATATCAAATTTGGCACAATAAATTATTATTTTCTATCGTATTTCACTTAAGAACCCAATATTGGTTGATTTCGGGTATTAAAAGTGTACGACGGCTACATTTACAAATAAAAATGTATATTAATTTTTTTTTTTTATATTTAGAACTGAAAACGCTGTCGGCCATGTAGTGACATCATTATTCTCGTCGAAGCTAAGTTCATGTTGAATCTTATACGAGTGAAGTTCGTTACGTAACCTCTGCTGTGACATTGACAGACAACGAATAACGGAACAATTTATATGTCAATAACAATTATTTGACTTTGACGAACGTTGTTTTCCTGCATAGTGACGTCATACCACAGATAATCTATGGACTATCATGGCTGACATCGTCTGATTACGTAAAAGTAAACTTTGAAGTTTTTTTCTCTTAGATGGTCATTAATTAATAATATAAGACGAACTTCAAAAAAGGGTCAAGTAGCCTATTATAAGTGTCATCCGTAAGTTTCGTGTTGTACCTAAGCCTACTTCATGTATTCTAATTAGGATTTATCCAAACATTTGTAATCCATGTATAAAATACAGAGGGCGAAATTGTCGCAAGCATTCTCAATACATGAGGTTCAATAGCGCTATGTGTATAAATGTTATGTAAATCTGTGTGTGAAGAAAAAAAATCGTTTTTTTTTTTGCGTTAGCAAACACCGTGCTTTTATTTCAACGATGAAAACAAGGCCACGCCTATTATAGTTCAAAAATATATATACCAATTTCTTTGGCAACATGTATTATAGAAAAAGAATAGTTGCTAAGTAGTTAAAGATTGTGAAACTAAAAATGTTAAATGTTGTGTAAACTAAAGCCTATTGTTGTATTTCGGAGACTACATAGTACACTGTATATTAAGGTCCGACCGAGACTTCTTTTTTTGTCTCGGCCAAGACCGAGACCGAGATTTTATAGTAAATAAGAAAAACGCGCATTTTCCACAAAAACATGTAATTGTCAAGAATTAAACTGTTGTTTAATATAGCCATCACTAAAACACAACATTTACAGTCAAAGCTTGAGAAAAAAGTTATAATTTGCATTACGTACGATAACACGGGTACACTATAATTGCTTAAAATACCCACCAAAATCGCAAAAAGTGACAAGATGGAAGGTTCGGCCAAGGCCGAGAATCTCGGCCCTTTTTGGCCGAGACCCGAGACCGAGATCTCGGCTCGAATTTTGGCCAAGACTGCCGAGACCGAGATCTCGGTCGGACCTTACTGTATATGCATGCTTGAGGTATGCACTCTGCTTTTCACTTTGACTGTAAGGAAAATATTATGTTTTATTTCACTTTAAATCGTTGAAAATTAAACATCCATGCTTGCCATGCTTGGACGTGTGGGTTGTACTCCGCCCGCACCCCTCGCATGAGGCCGGGGGCCCTGGCGAGCGCCGGTCGCCTGCGATGTTACTTTATGCTCTACAGCATAAAAAGCGATTTTATGTCGCCTAGCCTCGACTTAAAGAAGAACTTTTCGAAAAAGAGATGTGAAAATGATGTTTAGTGGGTTGTCTGTTTTTAAATTGCATAAATAGTTCTTTACCACAACCGACTAGTAGTAGGGGAGGTCAAGGTGCTAAATTTGTAGTAAGTCGAGAGTTGTGAGGACCTATTAGAATCGAAAGATTATCTGATAGGAAAAATAAAAGGTCATATGATGTTTTCTTTCTTACTGGTGGGGAAGCGACTACAGATTTTTTAGTGTAAAAAGAAAACTATTACGTGGAAAGTTCGGTGTCAGCTATTGATGTACAGAGGCCTACTCATGGCGTTCCCCATTCCGGGCCCATGACTCAACGGGTGCGTACCGATCGATATAACTTTTTTTGATATAATGTTGGTCGTAATAACGCTCATTTGATATAATTATTGAATCATATAACAACTAATAATATACTTAAAAATGGTATCATTATTATTTAATATAATGATCATTTTTTCGAATAACATTTTTTATAACATTCTTTGAGTATAATGCTTACTTCCGATAAAAATAAATGCTATAACGCTAACTTAATCTAATCTAAATTTTTATTATACAATGTATAAATTATAGGTTAGGTTAGGTTAGAAACTGTGACCCCTAAACATATGTACTATTAGCAGGAAAGTAGGTTAGGTTAGAACAGTGATCCCTTAAAAAAATCACGATATTGCCAGCAGTCTCAAGCGATATAATTTCAGGCGACTTCTGGCGATGCGAAATATTTTATACCGTTTGCTAGTTACACTATTATACCATATAATGGTTATTAGAAATAAGTGTTATATGAAATGATAAATATACGAGTAGATATTTTGTTGTTATACCATATGTTCATTATGTATTATGAGTGATTATATCCATTAAATATATACCAAAGGTTGTTATATCAAATGTTATTATATCAAAAAAAGTTATACCGATCATTACACACCCTGACTCAACGTGTGGGTCAAGCTTAAGCGTTTCCGCAGGGCCCGTGACCCGCATGTGGCACCATATTTACAAGATGCATTGGCAGAAAACATTATAAACACGGTTTTTCAATCAATATTGAGTCTAGAATATTCAAGTTTGGTTTAGTTTAGGTATAATGTAGTAAAAATAACAAAATTTGAGATGAATTCTCGTTGCAAGCAAATAGATAAATGTACATTTAAAAAATATCGTCCTATTACTGCAAATACCTATTAAGTGACTTTATGACGAAAATTGCTTTTTTAGACCTTAGGAATTAATTTTTCAAGCTATAAACAAACTACAAACTGGTAAAACCCATTTTTTGATACGACCTTTCTTTCCGAAAATAACTCACGGCGTAAGGCAACATATTGATGATTTGGTAGCATTATGTACTGGAAGAAATTGAAATGTGTAATATAACACAATGATTCATGATTTGTCCTCCAAGTAAAAACTGTTACCTTGTTTTAACGTGTTTTTGCATACTCACTTTATGAAATTATAACCGTTGCATATTCTAAAAGTAGCTTCTATGTATACATATTTGGTATTTGCGTAAAAGATTATCAAGTAAATTATTTATTTTATGCCAAGCTATATTATACTAAGCATCTTATAATTTTTTGCCTGAAGATCTACGTATTCATTAACCTGCAATATCGTTCTGCCAAAAAACTGTACAGCGACTTAGTAGGTTTTGCATGTAACTTTATTCCAGTGTTAAAAAATAGTTGTACTCGTACAGGCAGAGCCAAATAAGTGCGCTTACTAGCTTCACACCGTGGCTAACTTCACTCATTTGCGACTCACGCACCGATGTAACGGTTGATGCTCGTATAATTGTTGTGAATAATTTGTTTAGAATCCTAAGTTAGTGACACTGTGTGATAAAAATGAGTGCTAGGAGTAGAAGACTCGTTAGAATGGTCACGGGAGACGAGGATGCAAACCGTAAGTAATATTATTTGGCCCGATTTTAAATTTGAGGTTAGTATATATTTTCGACATGTTTATGGTCCGAGAATGAATATATACTTAACTGGTTTATGTATAATACTATAGATTTTAACAAGGAATAGACTTGGGTAGTTCTGCAAAGAGGATATACCTGGGATTTAGGTAGGTACAGTACAAGGTTAAGGTCAAAGCCGGCCGGTTGACAATGTAGTTATATTTACCTACTTCTGTGTTTATCTTATCTGTAAATCCCGAGTTACTAGTGTCTATACCTAATATTTATATACCCATTTAATTATTTAATTGGCCGTATCTGACTAATTTAATTTACAGTAGGTAGGTAGGTACTCTTAGGAGTATTTGGGCCGGACGGTGGACAATGTAGGTAGATAACTACTGCTGCGTTTATTGCTTGTCTCTGAGTACACACTCAGAGAGTATGTACAGACGTACTTAATGTTTACATACTTACCTAATTATTATTTATGGCCGTAACTGACTTTTTTAATCTAAAAATTTTGTATTAGAATTTAAATCGAATACGTGGTTGTGAATAATATGAATTATGTTTCTCACTTATCAGTTTCTCGGAATGTATGTGTTAAAAGTTTATAATATTTATAATAATAAATTGTCATGGTATTTTTTGCAGATGTACACGAGCAGGATTATGAACAACGCCAGGCTTCAGATCTCGACGAGTCGCAAGAACGTGTCGCTGATCAGATGCAGCAGATTTTTAATTCTAATATTTTTCTTGAGTTACCACGGACTAATATAACATTGCCTCCAAGGCGAATCTCGGAAACTACATCAGAGTCAGAGTCGTCGTTATTCGGCGGTGACTTTTCTGATAACGATCCTACCTACCATCCAGACGAAGAGGTCCAGCAGCAGGCTCCTGGCATCCTCAACGATGATGATGGTGATCTAATTACATTGCAGGACTTATTAGGCGCCAAAGCTAATGAAACTATTAAATCTTTTACTATATCACCACAGCCTGGCACCAGTCACCAATATGAAGAGATAAATAACGACACAGCCTCTGAGATTGCGACTCTAATATTATCAGATGTGTTAGATTTGGTTTGGTCCGAAGTGAAAACATTAAGCCGTTGGCGAGCTGCCGATCCGAGCAACTGGAAAAAAAATGTCGCAAAAAAAAAGACGTGCGGAAGGGTTGTCGTATACAACTAATAACCAAATAAGATCCCCAAAAGTCCCTAAGACAATTGATTGTACAAAATGCCTATTTAAATGTACAAATACATTCAGCGAACAGGACCGAGCGAAAATTTGTAGAATTTACTGGAATTTGGACTTTGTAGGGAAAAAAAACTTTATACTGTCTCGTGTTACAGTCCAGCCACCAAAAAAAGTCCTGGTAGAGAGAAAACGTCCAGCTAGACCTTACACTACAAAGAGTTATTTTGATTTAGGCGCAGAGAAGCAACAAGTTTGTCAGAAATTCTTTTGCTCTACTTTAGGCATCTCACAGGCAACACTCGGCGACGCGGTTAAAAACCGAGATGAACTTGGATTTTACTCCGGTTCTGATGGACGTGGGCATCACATTCCGCCAAATAAAACTCCCCCAGAAAAGGTGCAAGAAATAATTGACCACATTTCGTCCTTTCCTACAATGGCCGGTCATTATATTCGTAAAAAATCTAAACGTAAATATTTAGAAAGTACACTTTCAGTGAATAAAATGCACGAACTTTATTTGCTAGAGTATGAAAACAACAATCCTGTGTCTGCAATACACACACATATCGCAGAATTTTCTCAACAGAGTTCAACTTGAGTTTCTTTGTGCCAAAAAAAGATCAGTGTCAGGCTTGCAACAAGTACACCTCAGCACAAGATAAAGATAAAGCTGATCTGGAAACGTCCTATAATGAGCACATACAAAGAAAAGTTGCATGCGAGGCTGACAAAGAGAGAGACAAACAAAAAGCAGGGACCGATTCAACGTTTTTATCTGTGTCTTTTGATTTGCAAGCTATTTTACAAATACCATGTTCAAAAGTTGGTTTGCTTTATTACGTGCGAAAACTGACCGTATACAATTTGACCGTTTATGAGAGTGCCTTGGCAAGAAGGGAAGCGCGGAGATTGGTACAATTTTATATCATTATTTGTCAAATTGTATCTTTAAGAACGTAACAAGTGTGTCTTTGTTTTCCGACACCTGCGGTGGTCAAAATCGTAACCAAAACGTTGCGGCTATATTACTTTGGGCTGTTAACGAAATCGATCATCTGCAAGTTATCGAACAGAAATTTCTTGAGTCGGGGCATTCATACATGGAAGCCGATTCCATGCATAGCAGTATAGAAAATGCAAAGAAAAACAAGGACGTATTTTCTATGACGGATTGGAAAAATATATTTAAGAGTGCTAGATCAAAAGGACTGTACAAAGTTGGCAATAAAAAGGTAAAAAAAGATCCCTATCATGTTAAAGAGTTTAAATACAACGAGTTTTACAACCTAAAACGTCTAGCTGAAGCTATATTAAAAAATAAAAGCAAGGACTGCAATGGGAATAAAGTCCTCTGGCAAAAGATAAAAAAAATGAAATACGTCAAAGGTGACTCAAAAATATACTTCAACTACGACACATCTGAAGATTATTTGAACTTTGATACCAGAGCTGCAGCAAATTCTCGCAAGACGGCGACTCCCCAATCCAGCTCTCGGTACAAGACAAGGAACCAACGCAACAAGTCGAATCCCAACTCTGTGGAACCACCTCCGACTCCTGAAGCATTCCTTAGTCTGGGTTTAGAAAAAATGTACGACAAACCCTTGGCGATCTCTGCAGCAAAGAAAAAGGATTTACTTAGCCTTTGCGATAAAGGCGTAATTCCTGAAGAGTATCATGGTTGGTTTCGCTCACTTAACTGTGACGATGATGTTGTTGACCGAGTTCCGGATGTTGCAGCATCAGAATCCAGCAGTGATGAAGATGATTATTAACTTTTTGTAACGTATTTGATAAATAAAGAACTCTGACACATTGATTAAAATTTCTGTTTATTTATTTCACATAACAACAATCTATTACTAGGTGCTAACAAGTAACAACTACTTTCTTTAATAAAAACACTGTAATTAGTAATATTCAGTGAAATTATGAAGCCTTGAATAAGAAATTCCAATATTTTGTACAGGTAAAACCACTTATACTTTGGTCGATTTTCAGTTAAATCGAAAAAACACTAAAACCTTTAGGTATTTACTATTTTTTTGTGGCTAATAAATAAATTGTATGTACAGTAAATCTGAATTAAATAGATATACGGGCAAATTAGTGTCAGCAGAAGACGCGTTAACCAATAACCCAAATTCAGTGCACTTTACGGATCCATCGCGGCCGGGTGCATTCGATTAATCATTAACATTTTCAACATACTTTTTAACACTCATACAACATCAAACATTCATTTAACATTTTAAGAGCAAAATAAACATTTGAGACATTTTCTCTCGACTTTTAACATTCGTCGCGAACCCGCACCCGCACACTGACAGATGCAGATAATGACCTGAACTAGGCGAAGGAATTCTTGGTGAACTGCAGGACCACGAGGAGAGTACGTGGTGTTCGTACAGGAGGCGCTGGGCGAAACGGAACCCAATCTGGAGCCGGGACCGGAACTAGGCAACCCGGAAGGCCGTGGGAGGCGAAAGAGACGGAAGACGGGCGCCGAAGGACGGGGGATCGAGGTGAGGGATAGCCCGGTTGCCCCATAATAGCAAAGGCCCTATTATATCGCACATAACCAGTGTTGTTTTTTTTTATATTGTTTAATTTTGTACTATTTATTTTTGCTTAGAGATAGAAATTATACGAGATCTAACCGCTCATGAAATATAAACAATTATGACTGAAAAAAGACAAGCCAAGACTGCAACTGCATTACCAATAGAAACTGCCATGACAGAGGTTAATTCACTAAAAACAGGCATGATTAGCGGCCTGTGCTGTGGAGGAATCCAATACATTGATAAAAGAGCTGGTACCAGCGTCAAGTATAGTGAACTGATCTGTGACATCACGCCGCTGGGAATGTAGGCGTGACATGTTCCTGTTCATAAAGGTACTGGGACACATGCTCATTAATAGCACGCTAGAGAGCGTGCTTATGAGTTCATAAAGGTACTGGGACACATGCTCATTAATAGCACGCTAGAGAGCGTGCTTATGAGTATGCTTAATATTAGCATGCTTATGAACTGTCTACATTTGCTAGAAATAAGCGTGCTAGTTTTAAGCACGCTACTAAATAAGCATTTTCAAAGCCCGACTCCAGATACACATGCTATTTGATAGCATGCTCACTCCAAATTCTTAAACAGCAAAATGGAGAACCACGCCGTCCGCATGGAGCCTAATCATATCATAATTTTGCTGGCGATGCAATGCATCCGCAATATTATGGCCACAAACAGAAGCCACAAGAAGAAGAAAAGAAACTGGAGGATTTGGGGCCGTAATTGGTTATCTCGGAGACAAGACCTAGGTGCCATAGATCGACTGCTTACAGAAATGCGAATCTCTTTGATCTTCAAAGTAAATGGGAAAAAATATTTAGCATGGAATGGCTCTTCAGCAGTATCGTAGTTTTCTTACAAATGAACAAATACCAACCATCAAAGTAATATCAACATTGACTTTGACAAGCCGGACAGATGCACGGATGGTGATTTTAGCGAGTTCAGAAAGTAAATTACCAAACGCGGTCACACATGCTTATCACTATATCCCCCTCCGACCCCGCCTCAGGTAGCAAGCTCAAAAATAGCAGAGCCTGCTATTAATTAGCATACCCATAAAAAGCATGCTTATAACTAGCACGTGGCAGACAAACATGCTAGTACAGTGGTGGGCAAAGTACGGCCGGCGGGCCAACTCCGGCCCGCGAAACCATTTTATCCGGCCCGCCGCGGATACATCGAAATAGTTTGTATATGGCCCGCGATGATTATATTTTGAGGATTCACCCGTTATAAAGTAAAATATTTGAATACATAGAATAGAATGACATACATAGATAGATAGATGAATAAGTAAAAGAATCAGTTTGTCTAGCCGCGTAGTTCATGCATTGTGTCGGGGGCGGGTCGCGGGGAGCGGAGAGGGTAGCGCAGTGAGAGGTGCGGGGCAGCGGCAGGCGGGACGCGCCCGCGCCGCGTGGGGAGGGGACAGTCGCCTGCTGTCACCGAGCGAGTCGTACGTAAAGTTTTGCTTCTTTTCATAGGTAATTTTGTTTGTCTCGTATTATTGCTTGTTCGTGTGACGCACTGGGATAATGGCATGTAAAAAACGTAAAGTGGATACTGAGTGTCGACTGTTTAAAGAGGAGTGGACTTGGAAATACTTCTTTACTGAATACAACAGTAAGCCAATTTGTCTTATATGTAATGAAGCGGTGGCGGTTTTTAAAGAATTTAACCTCGCACGCCATTTTAACACCAAGCATGCTAAAAGCAAATATGCTTCTATGAATGACGCAGAAAGAAAGTTGAATGTCGAAAACTTAAAAAAGAATGTATCTGGTCAACGGAATATGTTTGTAATGCAAAACACTGCTCAGAGGGCTTCTACAATGGCTGGGTATGTTGTGGCTTATAAAATTGGTAAAAATAACAAACCGTACTCGGAAGGAGAGTTTGTTAAAGACTGCATGGTGAGCACAAGTAATATTTTATGCCCCGAAAAAACAAAAGAGTTTGAGTCAGTCAGTTTATCGCGAAAAACAGTCACAACGCGAATTGATGCCATTACGTCAAACTTGTCGCTTCAACTTAGGCAGCGTATAGAAAATTTTAAATATTATTCCGTGACGATGGATGAAAGTACGGATAAAAGTGACACTGCTCAATTATTGATCTTCATTAGAGGTGTTGATGACGAATTCAATATAACTGAAGAGCTAGCTTGCTTGCAATCACTGAAAGGCAAAACGACGGGCCAAATCATTTATAACCAATTTTCCGAAGGTCTCCAAAATATAAATCCACCAATATCAAAATTATGCAATATTACTACAGACGGAGCCCCAAATATGGTTGGAAAAAACGTGGGATTTATTGGTGTTTTTCAGAACAAGAATCCTAGCAATGATGTCGTATTTTTACATTGCATAATTCACCAGGATGTCCTTTGTAAAGCTGCAATAGATATTTCACATGTACTTGATGTGGTTATAAAACTTATTAATACGATTCGATGACGGGGCTTGGTGCACCGACAGTTCCAAGATTTTTTGCTTGAAATTGACGCAGATTACTCTGACCTTCTTTACCACACAAAAGTAAGATGGCTAAGTTGTGGGTACGCATTCGAGCGAGTCTGGAATTTAAAAGAAGAAATAAAATTGTTTCTTACAGAAAGAACTGAGAAATGGTCTGATTTCCAAATCATTGAAGACACAGATTGGCGTACCGATTTCGCATTTTTTACCGATTTGCTTGAACACTACAACAAATTAAATAAAAAATTGCAAGGCAAGAACCAATTTTTAGATGAGACTTGGAGTCATCTGAAATCGTTTAAAACTCAGCTTTTTCTGTTTTTTAACTGCATAGCGAAAAACGACTTGTCTCACTTTCCACGTTTGAAATCTATGGCACCAGTGAGTGAGAACAAACTGAAACATTTCAGTCAGCAGTTGCAGAAACTTCACGCACAATTTGAAACCAGGTTTCAAGATTTTAAGAACATACAGTCATCGCTAGATGTTTTTTCGATGCCGTTTAACCCCGAGAACGTCTCTGCAGAGTTCCAATTGGAAATTATCGAAATGCAGTGTAGCACCCATTTAAAACAACTGTTCTTAAATTCAACAAAGCTAGATTTTTATAGAACTCTACCGAAAGAGCAATACCCAAAGATGATTGCACACGCCCAGAAAATTATGGCGATGTTTGGGTCATCGTATGTGTGCGAACAGACATTTTCAACCATGAAATTGCGAAAAAACTCAATCAGAAACCGACTTACTGATAAACACCTTTTCTCGCTGCTGAAAGTCACTTCGTCGCAACTCGCAACTCAAACTTGCATTCGACGATATATTGGCAGAACAAAAACAATTTCATATGTCTCACACACCTGGGCCTTCGAATAAATAAATAAATTAAACCATTTAATTTTTTTTTATTTTATTGTTGTTATTTTAACCGTTAAAAAAAGGTTGAGAAATTTCAGAGGAGGGCCAGAGTTGCAGCAAAACTGCACTTTTATATAAAACCGTTAAATTTTAAAATTTTGCAGTTTTGCTGCAATTTTGGCCCGCCTCCGAAATTTCTCAAGCTTTCTGGCCCCCCACGAAAAAAGTTTGCCCACCACTGTGCTAGTAGGTAGCATTTGCTCAGTAATAGCATGCTTTCGTGCTAGTAATGAGCATGTGTAACCGTACCTTTAGAGCAGCAACTAAAGCAACAGGAGCTCAATCCTCAATGGCAAGGAGAGGAGGTGTCATGACATTGCTTCATGCCACAGAATAGTTATTGAAAACCCCATACTCTTATGTTAGCAGGAGCTTGCTTAACATGCACCAACAATAATTGCTGCCAACGACAAATTTATATCCTGGGGTGAAGATGGCCCTTATTGCAAGCTACTTTATGCTCCACAAAATCTACAGGAAATCACCCAAGGTAACCTGAAATTCTAGCAGCTATCGCAAGAAAGATTGCAGTACAAGGGGGGGCCGACTCACTAGCAAACTATCATGGAGCTGAAACTAGCCCTAATGTATCAACACTATGTACTAGAGCCATGTATCTTGTCCAAGCTGCGGGAGAAGCAAACACCCATACAACAGCAGGGGTGAGAGAGTCTTGCCTCATTAAGTGTGAATCAACAAAAGCAAAAAGTGACTAATAAGATACTAAAACAGAACTTTGGATATCCGCCATGTTTGGTCATAAACAACGAAGAAGGTAAATGTAGTAAGCTTATTAGAATCCAAATAATCGACATCAAAGATCGAGAAGATAAAGTATCCGAACCCGATCGAAACGTCCAAAGGTGCTGCTGAGAGCGCAGTATGGAGACTGCATAGGAAATAATGGCAACGATGGAATAATTAACTGGACTGAAGGTGTCATTACTAAAATTTAAAAGAAATCGAGTTTAGAATGTTTATATTGTTCCTGTGTGTACTTTATTTGTTGGCCCTTTAAACCGCCATCACCGCCAGAGTAGCTGGCAGAATTACCAGGTGCAGCCGGAGGGACCTGTCTTAAGTACGGCACTAATATCAAGTCAATAGTAATATATGTCAAGTGTATCCATATTCCATGTATCTTTTTATCATGTAATGCAAATTTCTTGAATAAACGTCTTATTATTAATATGGCTGTACCGTTTGTTGCTGCAACCAGAGGAGCGCCGGCTGCCACTGCGGGAGCCGGAGCTCCGGGCTGGTTACTAGGCCCAAAAAAAAACTGCTGTCGGCGAATTTATAATGTGTCCTGCTAAGCATGATAGCAATAAGGTCACTCCTGGTAAGCCGTAGCAAAATAGTTGGTGATCTCTGCTTAAAGGTAAGTCCCGACTTATCTTGTAGGTACAAACATGACAGTGTTCTGTGACTTTCAATTAAATGAATTTAAAATATAAAACAAAATATGATTTTCCAAGAAAACCACATACTCCATAGGGTGATCCTCATCATAGTAAAAAACAATCAGCTTGCCAAGAACTATTAAATGAGACATGTTTCGTTTCTGTTGGTGGGTGGGGACAGTGCCCATACAAATTTGCCCATACCCCTTTAATGTCTAATAATGATGAGAGCAGGCTCAAAAGAATATCAGGGTTAATTTTAATTTAATTATGGCATCATTTGACGACCGGTTGGCGTAGTCAGTACCGGCCTTTAGTACGTGCGACAAGTGCGGTCGCACGGGGCGCCGGGTTGCAGGGGGCGCCGCGCGCGACAGCGCGCGCGCCCCTTTTTTATAGGCGAACATCATACGGTGATCATCGTCTTCGAACACCACAAACAAAATATTTACAGCACGCAGCAATATCACCTTTGTGATTATCACAATAAGGAACAAATCTAATATACCAATAGAAAATATTTGATAAACAAGACAAAGGCATATTTCGATACTCTACTTCTTTGTAGGTACTAATTTTTCTTATGCCAATGAAATTTCCACTTTATTCCGTTGTGCACTAACGTGCTAAATTCACAAATTTAAAATGGTACTTAGTACGACTTTGCATTTGCACTAAGGTATCGATTAAAAAACAAAACGATTCGCAGTGTAAATAAAAAATTAGGCGCCTTTTGCCTTTAATTCGATCCAGCCAGTATATTATGCATCGATTACAAAATCGATTTAACATATTTGATTCTGGCGGGAAAAAATAATAGTGTTTATTTTGACGTTTGACATCGCCGTATCTCTGGTAATAAGGGCTACTGTCCTCAATATTTTGTATAGAATATGACACTTAGCGACATTCGTATGGAGATATATCCTTTCCCCGATAAAGAACTTTGTAACAAAGTGAATAAAGTCGGTTTTTGATTATGTTTGTTTTCGCTCGCATTATCAACATGAACGCGCGTGACCTACTCTCCGTGCGCACGCATGCGCCGCTTACGCTGATTTTAGCGGCTGAGTCGAAAAACGAGATTTTAAATTTCTCCCTTTCTATCACTCTGGCATGAGTGCAAGTTTGAGCAAAAGAGAGGGAGAAATTTAGGTTACCGATATTTTCGGCAGCCTGGCCGACCGGCGTGTGCATGCACGACGCTTTGTTTTGATGCGATGAAGCGCCGCTGTGTTCAATGTCCATGCGATTGTCTTGAAAGTGCTAAATAATTTTAAATAGGTACGTGGAGAATACGCTGCAAATGCTAATCACTTAATTTAATTAGATAAGCAAGAATTGACTTAAGACGACGTGATATTTTTTGTAAGTACAATCTTTTTTTACTAGATTTTATCTTTTATCGGACTTCCATTTTTTTTTACTCTCGTGGTACCAAAAGGTAGAATGTATGGTATGTGTCGATTTATCCGGTTAAATGAAGAAATTACATCTACATGCTTACAATTACTAGCCCTCGCTAACATTCTTTTTGAAATTTAGTACTATTTTTTTGGCGGAAACTCACATAACACTACACGCTCAGTGCGAAATGTTTATAACAATTTTGGTTGTTTTCATGTCCTATTTATTTTCTTCTTTCTAAAATCTTGTAAAATAATTGCAAAATTTCTAACTATAATATTGAATATTTTTGTAAAAATACTTTTATGGAAGTTCAAAGCGATTATTTCTTACTTTTGTATTTTTTTTACATTTAGCGCCTTATTCATATTTGACGAGCGTTCATGAATAACGGCAAATATGTATAGGTACCTACATATTTTTGTTTGTTTTGATTTAAGCCGTTTTCATGGTTCTGAAAAAACGAAAAACTATCGATAAAGGATACGAAGGAACGATAAATATAAAGGTCAATTGAATGACTGCAAAAACAAAATAAATAATTACTCGGCTATAACTAAAGGCTCAATTGTTTTAAAAAGTTGTAATTTCGGTCTTAGTTGGGTACTCCTCCACTTATATAGTCGACTTCATGAATATGTGTAGATACACTTTTTCACCTTATTACAAGGCATGAAGGATGAAGGTGAAAAAACGTACACATTTTAATAAACTTGACTGTACTACACCTCATACTTGTATTTTTTGTTATAGATATGAATGGAATAGTTATAGTTAACGTCAATAGTCAAGAGACCACCAAAAAAAAAGCTTTCTGGTTCAGAAAATCGTAAACGAAAAGCAGAAAAGGAAAAAGTTTTTGAACAAATAAAAAAAAATGAATATAAATAAATATTTGTCAGAAATAAGTAAGGCTACTATGTCAGTTGAATCAGAAAGTATTAGGTCTACGTCAGTACCTGAAAACCCAAACATTTCTGAAAATGTAGATATCGTAGGCAATAAAAAAGGTACCCACTACTGAAGACCATGACCAAGCCAAGTCCATCAATACGTCGCACGAGCTGTCCGAATTGTCTGACATTCCAATTCAACACGAAGCATATTGTGTTTCCGACGCAGGCACTTAGCCAAAAATACTGAATGCGAGAGACAGAGACCACATTGTACTGTTTAGACCCTCACAAGTAATGCAAAATTCCTTTCCGAAAGACATTCATGGGCGTCATTTTTCCTGTTCGTTTTACTCAAGAAACCTGTCCAACCTGGAGACAATCAAACGTCGGTGGTTAATTTATTCAATAACAAACGATAGTGTATCTTGCTTTTGTTGCCGACTGTTTGACACAAAGTCAAATATTAGCTGGGTCACAGGTGAAGGTTTCAAGGACTGGAGACATTTAAGTGAGGCTTTAAAATATCATGAAAATAGTCTAGCACATAAAAAAGCTTTTCTGCAATGGACTGAAACTGAAATCAAAATTCAAAAATTTATTCTGCAAGTAGGCCTCAAGGGCACTTTTACAAGTCAATAAGCATTACAGTAAAGCATTTGTATGTACAAACATTTACAATATATAGAAGTAAAATTATAATCTAAATCTATCTCTATATAATCAGACTCCAAACAGGTTTAACCATTGACAAGGCGGAACAAAGGTTGATTTCCAGCGAAAGACTGCGCTGGAACAATGTGCTGCAGAGACTTATGCATATAACTTTGTTCTTAGCAGAAAACAACATGGCATTTAGGGGATCATCGGATAAATTATTTGCGCCAAATAACGGCAAATTTTTAGGCCTTGTTCAACTATTAGCAAAGTTTGACCCTATTATGCAGGAACACGTCAGGTTGGCAGTCAAAGGTGAAATAGCTGATCACTATTGCGGAAAAACTATTCAAAATGAATTAATAGAACTGATGGCATCCAAAGTCATATCTACAATAGTATCCCGCATTAAAAATTCAAAGTACTTTGCAATTATAGCCGACTGTACTCCTGACGTGAGTCACAAGGAACAACTTTCCCTCACAATAAGGTGCGCCGAAATAACGGAGGATGAGGTAAGCGTGAAGGAGTACTTTATTGAATTTCTCGAAATAAATGATACCACAGGAGAAGGGCTAACTGAAACAATCCTGAAAACGTTGAGCAATCATGGCCTCAATATTGCTGACTGAAGAGGTCAGGGATATGACAATGGCGCCAACATGAAAGGCAAAAATAAAGGCGTACAAAAGAGAATTACGAACCTGAACCTTTGTCCGTTGGCCTTTTTTGTACCATGTGGCTGTCACAGCTATAATTTAGTGCTCTGTGATGCGGCAAAATCTTCAGTGAAATCCGTTACCCTGTTTGGGATTTTACAGAAACTGTATAATCTATTTTCAGGATCTGTAAATAGATGGAAAATCTTAACTGATCACTTAGGGATTTCACTGAAAATTTTGAGTGAAACGCGATGGGAAGCACGCGTCAATAGCGTAAAAGCTATTCGGTATCAGCTTTGCGACGTACATGACGGTTTGGTTGCCTTAGCTGATGCAACCCAACACAATGACGCGGTGACAGCCCACGAGGCGACAAAGCTGGCAGAACAAATGAAAGATTTCAGTTTCATTCGTTGCTTGGTACGATGTTCTTTTTCAGATAAACGTGGTTAGCAAGGCAAGCCAAGCGCCTGATCTAAACTTTGTTGAGTTTGCCGCTATGCTTGACCAATGCTGCAAATATTTACACAATTACAGGCAAACAGGCTTTCAGCAAGCAATAGTAGCAGCAACAGAGTTGGCATCTGAGCTTGGCACAGAGCCCTTTTTCAAACCACAGGCACGTCTAAGGCGTATTAAGCGTAGACCCGGAGAGACAGCTGCAGACGAGCCTATAGAAGATCCCAAAAAGAAATTCGAAATAGATTTTTTTAACAGCTATGTAGGAATAACTTGTATGTATATATAAATCAAATCAAATCAAAATCATATCAAATCATAAGCATGTTGTGTTTGCCTGTAATTGGGTGGATACTCAAACTAGTTAAATTTGTCTTAGTTATACATAAGTATATGGTATTACACCTGTTGGCAAACCTTAAATAAATAAAATAAAATAAACAGCCTATTAGACACTGTCTTAATATGGCTAACCGAACGTTTCGAGCAAACGCGTGAATTTTCAGAAACCTGGAGCTTCTTGTTCAATCTGAAAAATAACATCGACAAAGAAAAGTTGAAGCAACGATGCAATGCGCTTCAAGAGAAATTAAAGGTCAATGGTCAATCAGACGTAGACGGAGCATTGTTATATGATGAAATATTGGCTCTTCAGCATTTTCTCCAAAACGAAGCAAAGCCTATTGAGGTCTTGAATTTTATAAAAAGGCACCAACTTCAAGAGCTTTACCCGATCGTCTGGATTGCGTTACGTTTATTATTAACTATACCAGTTACAGTTGCAAGCGGAGAACGTAGTTTCTCTAAATTGAAATTAATAAAAACGTACTTGAGATCCACTATGTCCCAAACTAGACTGACCAGTTTGGCGTCACTATCCATAGAAAATGAAATTGCAGAGCACCTAGATTTTGCAAGTGTTGTCAAAGAGTTTGCTGACAAGCTAGGAAAGTAGTGTTTTAAAAAGTAGGACATATTTTTATTTGTAATATTTGACCAAAGCGCATAGAGAAAAAGGTAAGATTAATGTTTGATGTACAACATAGCCTTAATTTATTTGTTTAATTAATTTATTTAGTAAGAATATATCGTCATTATTATTTATAAATACTTTAATGAGTTATTATTTTCAAGATAGACCATTTTTTCTAGATTTTATCTGGATGGTAATGTTAATTAATTGTTTTTGTGTGTTTATGAATGTTTAAATAATTGTTTCTTTAAAAATATTACTTATTCTTTTCGGTCACGAGAATATTTCCTTATTCGTTCAGGATTCTGTTGCGGCTGCCTCGATACTGCAGTGCGTCGGGGATGTTCGCGGACGCGCACGTGGACGGTTTCCACGCTACACTGCGCAAGCGCTGCGCCGCGACGCTCCGCAGAGTGCGGGACAGCTGCCACAGCCTCCTGGCCGTAGTGGCCGACAGATGGGACAGTGGCCTGATAAGGCACTGGTCCTCTCCGCATTTAAGTTTAGCACCTAAGATAGTTATATAAGTTAACCATAGTTATAAGTTTAATTTTAAGTTATCTTTTACTAACAAAATATGGACAGCAATTAGTCTGAAATAAATGCATTTTATTTTTTTTATTTTTTATTTATTGACATATTACGTTTTAGTTTCTTTCATATGTTATATAGGAAAGTTCTCTTATCTTGTCTTGCTAATTCAGGAGTTAGGCCCGCTTGCACCACCCAAGGTTAGCCGCAAATCCGGAGCTAAGCTGTCAAATTCCATTAAAAAAACGCAGAACTCCGGGTTATGTGGCCAACCCCGGGTGGTGCAAGTAGCCAGTGACCCTTAATGGTTAAAATATATTTTAGATTAGATAGATTATTGACTTACTGAAAAACTAAAGTGGTACAAAACTTGGCACATCAACATCGTCCTGATTGATAGGACGATTGTAATGTGAGATCTCAACTCAGTACCTAAATGTTGTAATTTTGTAATGAAAGAAACATTAAGAAGTGCCTTTTTGTTTAGTTCTAGTTGTGTCTTATAATAAATATTTATTAAAATTGACCTACAAGCATTATTATTATTAGATTCAAAATATTCTTGTATATAGAAGGGGCATGGGGGGGCGCTGAGTAATTTTTTGCACAGGGCGCCGGGAGTGCTAAGGCCGGCACTGGGCATAGTTGGTAGCGACCCTGCTTGCTATGCCGATGGTCCTGGGTTCAAATCCTGGTAAGGGCATTTATTGGTGTGATGAACACAGATATTTGTTTCTGAGTCATGGATGTTTTCTATGTATTTCTGTATTTGTATATTATATATATCGTTGTCTGAGTACCCGCAACACAAGCCTTCTTGAGCTTACTGCGGGGCTTAGTCAATTTGTGTAAGCATGTCCTGTAATATTTATTTATTTATTTTATTATCCTGATAGGATTCTGATTAAGTGTGGACTTCTCTGACATGGCAAATATTGTCATTGTTAATACATACAAGGGAAAGAAAAAAGGATCATATCAAATATCTCAATGATCACCAAATTTAACAATCATGACAGTATGTGGTTGTTGTTTTATTATTATCTCACTGACCAATTTAGATATGTTCTGAAATTTTTTATTTATGGAGTGAAAGCCAACATTGTGGTAGGAGGCAAAACCATGAGTCTAAAATGTTCTGGAAAATTGGCCATGGAGCACTCAGTTTACATGGAAAAAATTAAGGTTTAAATTAAATATTATTAATGAGTATTTAGGTTAAAATTACATTATCATTTGTTTTTATTGAAAATTACACTTATATAACCAGCACTTTGTTCAAATAGGAAGCACCTCCTTGAGCAAATAAAAAACAAAAAAATATGAGGAAAATTAAGGTGCGACTTCAAAATTGGGATTAGTGTTACAAAATATAAGAACAATGGAGAAGTAATTATGTTTTCATCTGCACATAGCGACAAATGACAAGAATACACAACAAAAACAATGATGTATTATCCTAAGCACAAGACTCCTGAGTCCGAATAACAAATTTGGCATTCATATTTCCAGTACAATATTATAGAATGCTCATGACTTACACAATAGATTTAGTGAGAAATTTGGTATTGGTTTCAAGCCAAATAATCAACAGTCTGCCGATAAGTATTTTGGACCAACCAAGCCAAAAATGAGAAACCTATCACAAACACAACAAAAGGGTCAAGAGATTAGGTATTTCGATTTGCGAAACATTAATTCCGTATCCACACAACTACCAGATATTCATTCAAGTCCAGAAGTGGTAACAAACATGTTTATTTCCTGATTAGGACGACCAATCGACACAATCTAAACAAACAAATACCGTTAAGGAACAATACTATCCATTCTTACGAAACTACCAATTCACGAGTTCATGACTGAAAAAATACATCTATGACACGCAAAACATTGAATAGGTTTATAAAAAAAACTAACTTAAGAGGCCATCAATACGGTTTGTACGGAAAAGCAACAAAAGCTGTTTTTTGACGTTGAAATACAAAGAAACTGTGAGCTGTTTGTTAAAGTTGTTAACTATGTTTGATAGCTTATTTCCTAGTGTTTAACTTGTAAGCTTCTAATTTGAGTAAAACTCAATGTTTTAACTTTTACTATACAATTATTGGCAGTTGTTTTCTGAAAAGCGCACGGAGACAGAAGTTTGACTTCGATTATTGTTAACATGATACATGAAAACACATGTTTTTCTAGGTTGATATAATATTGCAACATGGTTTTATTTAACTTATAGGCCTCATATTTCCAATAATTTACACAGATACCTATCTAGTTCGACTTTGAATATGCACATTTTTCGATAAAAATACACTGCAAACGCAGGGATTTTCGCAGTAATTTTGACAAAATATTGGGATGATTTGTATACAACATTAAAGTTTATTCTTTTAAGAACATGCTGAAATCGAAAAAATCACTTTTTGTTTAAATTCCGTATTTTTTTTTAAATATTCAAATGGTGTATAAAATCCAATCCGCGCTAGCCTAGTCCTCAGTACCGCGCGCGCGCTCGTAGAGGTAGGACCTGTGTTGTTCTCTGTGGACTGTACAATTTGCTTGTTTTGTTGCTCGAGTACGTGCTGGAAGCGTTTGGAAAAGTGAATAAACCGCGACCAACTACTGAGATAAGCATTTTACATTTTTGACTATATTATAGACCTGTTTGAAATAAAAATTTGAAATGATTTTATCGAATGTGATTGTACCGCAACCAACCCTTCTAGATACTTTCAGTAATACAGAGTGTTTATTAAGACGGACAGTATGGAGAAATTTTAGGTGTATTAGGGTGACGGTACCCATTATGAACACTTTAAGCTGACAGACAGGAGTGATGGACACTATATTCTTAATTCAAATGTCATATGATTGTCAATTGGTTGACACAAAATAAATGCATGAAACTTATTTACTCATAATAAAAGTGACTGTACGTTACTGGTTCCTTGTCCATTACTGGTGCCACCGCCCTAGTCAGGGATAATCATATTGCTATATGAGCAAAATCCGGAATAAAACCGGCCAAAAGCGTGTCGGACCAAGCATAATTGAGGGTTTTGTAGCGTTATACGACATAAATATTGTGCAAGCAAAAAGGCATAAGTGTCTTCAAAATATCAAGGGACTTAACTGTATGTTAGCAATTAATAGTTTTTGGCAAAAACGGCTAGACAACCTTACCACGAAACTTATTTTGAACAAATTCGTTCAAAATAAGTTTCGTGGTAAGGTTGTCTTATATCTTAACTTCCTAAAGCTTTCACATTTTTAGGGTTCCGTACTTCAAAAGGAAAAAACGGAACCCTTATAGCATCACTTTGTTATCCGTCCGTCCGTCCGTCCGTCCGCCCGTCTGTCTGTCCAGACCCTTTATCTCAGGAACGAGTAAAGGTTGCAAGTTAAAATTAATACCATAATATACACAGGTCTGCGGTCCCTTGAAGCTGCAAAAAAACCAAACTTCTACATCAACGCAATCCAAATCTGAAACTGCCGTACACTGAGAGTTCCATGCCACTTTTGTGCGGAGCCCTCGGTGGGCAAGTCCGACTCGATCTTGGCCGGTTTTTTGGACCTCCCGATACTGGATCAACCAATTTTTTGTACAAGAGACCTTTAACTTATTTCTAAGGACCTATCAGATGATGTGCCACAAGTAGATATTTGACAAAAAAATGGAACTCAAAAAACGGCATTTTTATTTTTTGTTGTACAAAAATCACTTTTTTCTAAATTAGAAATTTTTATATTTATTCTACTCAGAATCGCAGCTCTTTCAATCCTAGTAGGAGAAAAAAAGTGTCCTAAATTTTCCATACATTTTTCAAACTTTCTAATGTGCTACCGCCATACTGAATCTATGAAATGATGGTGCCGAAATGGAAAACAAATCTTGGAACACTTTTTTTCTCCTACTGCGATTGAAAGAGCTCGCGATTCTGAATAGAAAACAATTAAAACTTTTCATATTTTCAAAAAATGATTTTTTTACAACAAATAATAAAAACGCCCAAAATATGCCTCCGGATTTCAGTTAAAATTACAAAACGTTTAAATAAAATTATTTAATTACACGTCCCTTTTTTCATCTTATCGGCTTTGTAACCTTCAATATAATATCACCACCCCAAAATAGAATTCAGATTGAGTTTAAATTTTGAAAAAAAAAAACTTTTTAGTAGTTAGGTATGCTTAGAAATGTACCAATATATGTATGAATATGAAAACAATGAATTGGATCCGGAGGCAGAAAACAAAATCCTATTCCAAAATAACTTCGGATACTATTTAGAGACATTTGACGTTTGAATAAAACTATTTTTAATCTTATGATAAACACAAAACAAATATACAAATTACTCGTACATTTTCTAACACCACGTACGCCAAGTAATAGTTGATGTTCTGGCGCAAGTATCAATAATGTTTGGTCCGCGCGTCAAGCGTCGCGACGCCATTAGCCTCGCGACGGTGCTTACAATCAATGAATGCTCGCTCCCGTTCGCACTAACCGCACCTGCTATGCCGTTCGAAGAGCATGGCGATAATAAGTTTGTATACCTGATTGTAGTGTGTGTCCGCACACAGATGCGCGTTCGGAGCGCAACTGGCGGTAATAATATTGAAATGCGAGCGGGCGGATTTTGTGATAGCACTCTTAACTATCCCTATTCCCTTCCCTTTTAACCATGTAGCCTAGCCATCAAATCACGTTCAACCTCAACCACGTTGAACGTTGTTTTTTTTTTTTTTAAGATTGTGGCCTGGATACTGGTCCTTTAAGCCAATTGAACGTTGAACAGACTCGCCAGTGTTGCCAGATAACAATTTTGTAAATCTGTAGACTGAGGCTAAAAAGTCCGAAGAAATCCGTAGATTGCTATTTAAAAACCGGCCAAGAGCATGTCGGGCCATGCTCAGTGTAGGGTTCCGTAGTTTACCGTCCGTCACAATAGGCAACCTTAAAAAGTGTTTTAATAAATACACCCGATCCAACCCTATCAACTCCGGAAAGTTTTAACAGCACGAAGTAAATTGTGTTACTAATTTATACAAACAAGACGGATTACGAGTATGTGTGTTGGGTTTTCGGGGGTAACTTTTGATCGCGTGAATCGATTTGAATCATTCTTTTTTTATTAGAAGGTAGGTAAGTGCAGTATGCAAAATTAGGTAAGGTGTATTCGGGTAGAAACGAATGTCGGAAATTGTCGGGTAATTCCGAAAATGAACTCTAATGCGATGGAAAAATAGGTTAGAATTATCTAACATTCGGTATTATTCGACATTCGGAATTACCCGAATACACCTTACTCAAGGTAAAAAAAAATTTGCATATATGGTTAAGTTACAAACTTAATTAAGAAACTATTTTGTACAATTTTTCAAAAACCGTTCAACCAATCAAATTCGAAATAATTTTCCAATAAAGTTCTATTATTGTTTTTATTTTTCATATTTTTTGAACTCATAGTTCAAAAGTTAGAGTGGGGGGGATCAATTTCTTTTTAAACTCATGGAACGATTATTTCCGAAATTATTAACTTTATAAAAAACTGTTTTTAAAAAACCCTCATTCTTTTTTAAATTCCTATCCAATGATATGTCACACTCTAGGTTTGAAACGAAAAAAAAAATCATCCCCTACTTAACATGTACGGGAGGTACCCTAAAAGAAGATTATAACCACTTTTTATTTGATTACTTTGTTGGCGTTGCCGATATACATATTCGTACAAAATTACAGCTTTCTAGTACTTACAGTCACTGAGATTATCCGCGGTCCGCGGACGGACGGACGGACGGACAGACGGACTTGGCGAAACTATAAGGGTTCCTAGTTGACTACGGAACCCTAAAAATCCGTAGTACTGACGTTTATGACTGATTTAAACAAAAAAGTGCATGCCTATACTCATTGTCATCGACATATTTTAGGTATTCGCGGCTTTTTTTTGTCTTGTAAAGGAAAGAGCGGAGAGGAGAGGAGGACAAGTAAACGAACGCAGTAGCAGTAGGTAGGTAAGAGTCGTTAGAGAGCATCATACTATCTTTTTCTGACGCTTGTATTAAGCCCCGTAAAAAGGGATGGATATAGGGTTTTTGTCCTACTGTTAATGCGACCTTTCCCCGGTCAGACTATAGGTCTACCACGACGTTCAAAAACCTTGTATTGTATGAATTGTATGCATAAGTCCGTTGTATACTTTTGGTCGTAATGCAGTCTTGCTTTTTTGCTGGAGTTCCTGGAGCAGATTCATCTTCTGAATTAGAATTTTTCATTTCTATGGTACAAATACAAACAACGTAAAATCACTATAACGCTAACGATTGGAAATAACTATATTTTTGATCTGGAAAATAAAATGACAAGAGACAACCCAAGTAAACCCACAAACAAAGCATCTCTATCTATCTATTCGTACCCTCCGCGCCTCTGCTTCGTTCGACTTAATTCCTAATTAATCGCTTTTGTCAAGTCAAGTCATAGATTGATTATCTGTGGATGGGACTGTGTTTCGTTATTCGCAAAAAAAATAACGACAACCTTATTATTTTGTCTACGTCTCGTACTTTAGTCAAAATTTGCGTTTCCTTTGGAAATCTGTTGATTTTACAATAAAATCCGTAGGTCTGTGTACAAAGCCTGAAATCCGTAAATCTACAGACTTTTCCGTAGATCTGGCTACACTGGACACTAAAAAAAACTGACGTTTTTGACTTTGACAATATTTTTTGTGTATTTTGCTAAATGATATAATGCCCAGCCTTGTATGGACACGACAGATACGTACCATACACGAGCATGAAAGCGTTAACAAAACAAACCGTCTGGTATATGTGACCGTGCGTTTACATGCTCGGGCTCTCGGCCGAATGTTTCGGCCATGTTAAGCCCCTCATTCACGGCAGTCCGCCGGCACTCCGGCATGGCTGGATGTAGCGGACACACGATGTGCAAGTGGCCCAGCCTGGCAGTCCAATTCGCACTTATTCGTTGAAAGATGCGCAGCGCTGCTTTGTAGCGCATACACTGTACTCGAATTAAAAAAAGCCGCCATCTCTTATGTCATTTTTAATAATGAATAATTAATATTTTTTGCATTGCCGCATTTCTCAATTGTTTATTACCGTAATTTAGTGCAATTCGGACTGCAAGGAGGTGGGCGGAGCTAGCAGGATGTTGCCGTACGGCACACATCCGGCAACGACATTCACGATGCTATATTACGTGCCGGAGGTGCCGGCGGACTGCTGTGAATTCTCGCATACTCGCATTACTTACACATGTCTAGTAGACTGCCGTGAATGAGGGGAAACAAGCAAGGTCACTTTGACTCGGAAGTCTCGGAACCATCTACTGTCACTGTCATGTCCAAGTAACGAACTGCGGCAGCCAGGCCAAGCCAAGCTTATTTGAAGTCGCAGTTTATACACAAAGGAATTTATATTCAACACAGTGCGTTTACAGTGAAACACAGATTGTTATATGCTTGTGAAGTTGACCACCCCAACTCATGTATTCGTAATTGGTATAGCTATATCGTTTGTTCATCGTTAGTTCACGTTTGTTCAGTAGGTTAAATCGTTAGGATCCGATTATAACATCATTTTTTTTAAAAAACAAAATGGGGTGGCTAGCTTCACGTTAACCACCCCAAACCACATTTTTCGCGTTTTCGCAGTTTAATTCGCAAGATATTCGTTAGTTCACGATTGTTCAGACAATTAAATCGTTAGGATCCGATTCCTTCATTTTTTTTTTAATTTTTAAAGTGGGGTGGCTGTCTTCACGCCAACCACCCCACCCCTAATTTGACCAAACCAACTATGCAGGGGCATCGGGGGACGTTAGTTCACGTTTGTTCAGGCATTCAAAACGTTAGGATCCCATAACTTTTGCCGTAAAAAAATAAAATCGAAAAATCCCTATCGGCCGTACAGTGCATTCATTAGATGTGCTATAAAAAGTTACAGAAACGGATCCGAACGATTCTTTAGCATGAACAAACGTCTTCAGGTGATACTTGATCCATATAGCACAGTGTCTTGCATGCAAACATAAGATAACAAAAGATTTTAGCAATTTTCTATTTTTTTTCATAGTGTGGGGTGGCTGTCTTCACGCCAACCACCCCACCCCTAATTTGACCAAACCAACTATGCAGGGGCATCGGGGGACGTTAGTTCACGTTTGTTCAGGCATTCAAAACGTTAGGATCCCATAACTTTTGCCGTAAAAAAATAAAATCGAAAAATCCCTATCGGCCATACAGTGCACTCATGGAAGGTGCTATAAAAAGTTACAGAAACAGATCCAAACGATTCTTTAGCATGAACAAACGTCTTCAGGTGATACTTGATCCACATAGCACAGTGTCTTGCATGCAAACATAAGATAACAAAAGATTTTAGCAATTTTCAATTTTTTTTCATAGTGTGGGGTGGCTGTCTTCACGCCAACCACCCCACCCCTAATTTGACCAAACCAACAATGCAGGGGCATCGGGGGACGTTAGTTCACGTTTGTTCAGGCATTCAAAACGTTAGGATCTCATAATTTTTGCCGTAAAAAAAAAAAATCGAAAAATCCCTATCGGTCATACAGTGCACTCATGGAAGGTGCTATAAAAAGTTACAGAAACAGATCCAAACGATTCTTTAGCATGAACAAACGTCTTCAGATGATACTTGATCCATATAGCACAGTGTCTTGCATGCAAACATAAGATAACAAAAGATTTTAGCAATTTTCTAATTTTTTTCATACTGTGGGGTGGCTGTCTTCACGCCAACCACCCCACCCCTAATTTGACCAAACCAACTATGCAGGGGCATCGGGGGACGTTAGTTCACGTTTGTTCAGGCATTCAAAACGTTAGGATCCCATAACAGTAGCCGTAAAAAATTAAAATCGAAAAATCCCTATCGGCCATACAGTGCACTCATGGAAGGTGCTATAAAAAGTTACAGAAACAGATCCAAACGATTCTTTAGCATGAACAAACGTCTTCAGGTGATACTTGATCCATATAGCACAGTGTCTTGCATGCAAACATAAGATAACAAAAGATTTTAGCAATTTTCTAATTTTTTTCATACTGTGGGGTGGCTGTCTTCACGCCAACCACCCCACCCCTAATTTGACCAAACCAACTATGCAGGGGCATCGGGGGACGTTAGTTCACGTTTGTTCAGGCATTCAAAACGTTAGGATCCCATAACAGTAGCCGTAAAAAAATAAAATCGAAAAATCCCTATCGGCCATACAGTGCACTCATGGAAGGTGCTATAAAAAGTTACAGAAACAGATCCAAACGATTCTTAAGCAAGAACAAGCGTCTTCAGGTGATACTTGATCCATATAGCACAGTGTCTTGCATGCAAACATAAGATAACAAAAGATTTTAGCAATTTTCTATTTTTTTTTCATAGTGTGGGGTGGCTGTCTTCACGCCAACCACCCCACCCCTAATTTGACCAAACCAACTATGCAGGGGCATCGGGGGACGTTAGTTCACGTTTGTTCAGGCATTCAAAACGTTAGGATCTCATAACTTTTGCCGTAAAAAAATAAAATCGAAAAATCCCTATCGGCCGTACAGTGCCTGTCATGAAAGAAGCTTTAAAAAGTTACAGAAACAGATCCAAACGATTCTTTAGCATGAACAAACGTCTTCAGGTGATACTTGATCCATATAGCACAGTGTCTTGCGTGCCAACATAAGAAAACAAAAGATTTTAGCAATTTTCAATTTTTTTTCATGGTGTGGGGTGGCTGTCTTCACGCCAACCACCCCACCCCTAATTTGACCAAACCAACAATGCAGGGGCATCGGGGGACGTTAGTTCACGTTTGTTCAGGCATTCAAAACGTTAGGATCCCATAACTTTTGCCGTAAAAAAATAAAATCGAAAAATCCCTATCGGCCGTACAGTGCATTCATTAGATGTGCTATAAAAAGTTACAGAAACGGATCCGAACGATTCTTTAGCCTGAACAAACGTCTTCAGGTGATACTTGATCCATATAGCACTGTGTCTTGCATGCCAACATAAGATAACCAAAGATTTTAGCAATTTTCAATTTTTTTTCATAGTGTGGGGTGACTGTCTTCACGCCAACCACCCCACCCCTAATTTGACCAAACCAACTATGCAGGGGCATCGGGGAACGTTAGTTCACGTTTGTTCAGGCATTCAAAACGTTAGGATCCCATAACTTTTGCCGTAAAAAAATAAAATCGAAAAATCCCTATCGGCCGTACAGTGCATTCATTAGATGTGCTATAAAAAGTTACAGAAACGGATCCGAACGATTCTTTAGCCTGAACAAACGTCTTCAGGTGATACTTGATCCATATAGCACTGTGTCTTGCATGCCAACATAAGATAACCAAAGATTTTAGCAATTTTCAATTTTTTTTCATAGTGTGGGGTGGCTGTCTTCACGCCAACCACCCCACCCCTAATTTGACCAAACCAACAATGCAGGGGCATCGGGGGACGTTAGTTCACGTTTGTTCAGGCATTCAAAACGTTAGGATCCCATAACTTTTGCCGTAAAAAAATAAAATCGAAAAGTCCCTATCGGCCGTACAGTGCATTCATTAGATGTGCTATAAAAAGTTACAGAAACGGATCCGAACGATTCTTTAGCCTGAACAAACGTCTTCAGGTGATACTTGATCCATATAGCACTGTGTCTTGCATGCCAACATAAGATAACCAAAGATTTTAGCAATTTTCAATTTTTTTTCATAGTGTGGGGTGGCTGTCTTCACGCCAACCACCCCACCCCTAATTTGACCAAACCAACAATGCAGGGGCATCGGGGGACGTTAGTTCACGTTTGTTCAGGCATTCAAAACGTTAGGATCCCATAACTTTTGCCGTAAAAAAATAAAATCGAAAAATCCCTATCGGCCGTACAGTGCATTCATTAGATGTGCTATAAAAAGTTACAGAAACGGATCCGAACGATTCTTTAGCCTGAACAAACGTCTTCAGGTGATACTTGATCCATATAGCACTGTGTCTTGCATGCCAACATAAGATAACCAAAGATTTTAGCAATTTTCAACTTTTTTTCATAGTGTGGGGTGGCTATCTTCACGCCAACCACCCCACCCCTAATTTGACCAAACCAACTATGCAGGGGCATTGGGGGACGTTAGTTCACGTTTGTTCAGGCATTCAAAACGTTAGGATCCCATAACTTTTGCCGTAAAAAAATAAAATCGAAAAATCCCTATCGGCCGTACAGTGCCTGTCATGAAAGAAGCTTTAAAAAGTTACAGAAACAGATCCAAACGATTCTTTTGCTTGAACAAACGTCTTCAGGTGATACTTGATCCATATAGCACAGTGTCTTGCATGCCAACATAAGATAACAAAAGATTTTAGCAATTTTCAATTTTTTTTCATGGTGTGGGGTGGCTGTCTTCACGCCAACCACCCCACCCCTAATTTGACCAAACCAACAATGCAGGGGCATCGGGGGACGTTAGTTCACGTTTGTTCAGGCATTCAAAACGTTAGGATCCCATAACTTTTGCTGTAAAAAAATAAAATCGAAAAATCCCTATCGGCCGTACAGTGCATTCATTAGATGTGCTATAAAAAGTTACAGAAACGGATCCGAACGATTCTTTAGCCTGAACAAACGTCTTCAGGTGATACTTGATCCATATAGCACTGTGTCTTGCATGCCAACATAAGATAACCAAAGATTTTAGCAATTTTCAATTTTTTTTCATAGTGTGGGGTGGCTGTCTTCACGCCAACCACCCCACCCCTAATTTGACCAAACCAACTATGCAGGGGCATCGGGGGACGTTAGTTCACGTTTGTTCAGGCATTCAAAACGTTAGGATCCCATAACTTTTGCCGTAAAAAAATAAAATCGAAAAATCCCTATCGGCCGTACAGTGCATTCATTAGATGTGCTATAAAAAGTTACAGAAACGGATCCGAACGATTCTTTAGCCTGAACAAACGTCTTCAGGTGATACTTGATCCATATAGCACTGTGTCTTGCATGCCAACATAAGATAACCAAAGATTTTAGCAATTTTCAATTTTTTTTTCATAGTGTGGGGTGGCTGTCTTCACGCCAACCACCCCACCCCTAATTTGACCAAACCAACTATGCAGGGGCATCGGGGGACGTTAGTTCACTTTTGTTCAGGCATTCAAAACGTTAGGATCCCATAACTTTAGCCGTAAAAAAATAAAATCGAAAAATCCCTATCGGCCATACAGTGCACTCATGGAAGGTGCTATAAAAAGTTACAGAAACAGATCCAAACGATTCTTTAGACAGAACAAACGTCTTCAGGTGATACTTGATCGATATAGCATAGTGTCTTGAATGCCAACATTAGATAACAAAAGATTTTAGCAATTTTCAATTTTTTTTCATGGTGTGGGGTGGCTGTCTTCACGCCAACCACCCCACCCCTAATTTGACCAAACCAACTATGCAGGGGCATCGGGGGACGTTAGTTCACGTTTGTTCAGGCATTCAAAACGTTAGGATCTCGTAACTTTAGCCGTAAAAAAATAAAATCGAAAAATCCCTATCGGCCATACAGTGCCTGTCATGAAAGATGCTTTAAAAAGTTACAGAAACAGATCCAAACGATTCTTTAGACAGAACAAACGTCTTCAGGTGATACTTGATCGATATAGCATAGTGTCTTGAATGCCAACATTAGATAACAAAAGATTTTAGCAATTTTCAATTTTTTTTCATGGTGTGGGGTGGCTGTCTTCACGCCAACCACCCCACCCCTAATTTGACCAAACCAACTATGCAGGGGCATCGGGGGACGTTAGTTCACGTTTGTTCAGGCATTCAAAACGTTAGGATCTCGTAACTTTAGCCGTAAAAATATAAAATCGAAAAATCCCTATCGGCCATACAGTGCCTGTCATGAAAGATGCTTTAAAAAGTTACAGAAACAGATCCAAACGATTCTTTAGTCTGAACAGACGTCTCAAGATGATACTTGATCGATATAGACCAGTGTCTTGCATGCCGATAAATGATAACAAGTTTTCGCAGTTTTCAATTTTTCGTACTTTGGGGTGGCTGCTTCCACACCTTCGCGAATCACCTTACCCTAAAAGTAACAAAACTATGTATGTTGAGGCATCGGGTGACGTTAGTTCATGTTCGTCTAGGTATTAGAGCCATCGCAAAGCAATCAGGCAATCGTTAGAATGCCATTAAATTTGCCATTAAAAGATATAACTAAAACTTCATATTGACTGGACTAGGCATCTATGTACGGTGCTATAAGAAGTTACTGAAACAGATCTAAACGATTCCTTGGCCTGAAAAACCCGGCCAAGTGCGAGACAGACTCGCCCACCGAGGGTTCCGTACATCATTTACCCCCCTACCCCCTTTTTTATCCCTTAGGGGGTGAACGAGCGGAACCTGCCACCCTAACGACAGCTGGCGGGCGAGGGACACGAGAGCGCCCTCGCCCATGACGCCGGCTCTCGAGTAGGAGAGCGCGACTCTGTGTCCGGGAAGCGCTCCCACGGCGAGGATCGGTCGGCCCAAAGCCCGACCTTGCGACGGATCCCGCTCCGGGATGGCCGCTGCGGGGCTGCGGACGGATCGCGCGAGCTTCCCCGGGACCCCGCATTTGCAGCGGTGAGAGGACACCATGGGGTTTAGTGGGTAGGGGGGCCTCTTTACAGCCTCGAGTCCCACATAACCGACCTGGTTGCACACCACCTTAAACCCGGCGGTATGCGTAAATGCATTCCCCATGTAAAAAAAAAAAAGGTATTAGAGCCATCGCAAAGCAATCAGGCAATCGTTAGAATGCCATTAAATTTGCCATTAAAAGATATAACTAAAACTTCATATTGACTGGACTAGGCATCTATGTACGGTGCTATAAGAAGTTACTGAAACAGATCTAAACGATTCCTTGGCCTGAAAAACCCGGCCAAGTGCGAGACAGACTCGCCCACCGAGGGTTCCGTACATCATTTACCCCCCTACCCCCTTTTTTATCCCTTAGGGGGTGAATTTCGGAAAACGTGGAATACGGTTTTCTTATATATTATCATAAAGTCTATAAACGAAGTTTCCAAGTCTGAAACCTGAAAAATATTCACACCTCATATAAACTTTCAACCCCTTTTTTATCCCTTAGGGGATGAATTTCGAAAAACGCTAAATATACTTTTCTCGTATAGTATCGCACCGCTCGCCGTCGGCAGGGTGTTCACCCGCATACCCTGGCCTAAATGGTCTCGTACCGTGCGGTTTAAGAGGAACTTCCTCCCGCGGACGCTCCGGCTGTGGAATGAGATCCCTGCCGCTGTTTTTCCAAAGCACTACAGTATGGGGTTCTTCAAAAAAGGAGTGTTAAAGTTTTTAAAGGGTCGGCAACGCGCATGTAACACCCCTGGAGTTGCAGGCGTTCATAGGCTACGGTGACCGCTTACCATCAGGCGGGCCATATGCTTGTTTGTCGCCGTCGTAGTATATAGAAAAAAAAGTATCAAAGAGTCTATAAACGAAGTTTAAGTTTTAAGTCTGTAACTTACAAAAATATTCACATCTCATACTAACGTTCATTTCCTATTTTATACTTTAGGGGATGAATTTCAAAAAACGCTACATATACTTTTCTTGTGTAGTATCAAAGAGTCTATAAACGAAGTTTTAAATCTGCAACCTGAATAATGATTAATGATTCACATCTCATTCAAACTTTCAACCCCCTTTTTTACCCCTCAGAGGATGAATTTCGAAAAACGCGGGATAAAGTTTCAAGGGACCGTAGACCTTAGTATATAGTTTAAATTTCAACTCGATACCTTCACGCACTCCCGAGATAAAGGGTCTTGAATATTCACATCTCATACTAGCTTACAATTCCTTTTTTATCCTTTAGGGGATGAATTTCGAAAAACGCTAAATATACTTTTCTTGAGTAGTGTCAAAGAGTCTATAAACGAAGTTTTAAGTCTGCAACCTGAATAATGATACACACCTCATACAAACTTTCAACCCCCTTTCTTATCCCTTAGGGGATGAATTTCGGAAAACGCGGAATACGGTTTCAAGGGACCGTAAACCTCAGTATTGTATCGTATTGTATCACGGGCTGGTTTCCGCAACTCGACGGCTAGCGCCTATTTTGCGTAGCAAGGATGGCGGGACGGCTAGTCAGCCAGCCATCCCAACTCCTCGAGAAATCCTATCAAACCTTTGGTGTTGCGTAGGACCTCGGGGAGATCACTCTGAGATCCGAGATGTTTTGCCCTGTATGGGGCCACTCCGTTGCATTCAAGCACTACGTGGGTAGCCGTTTCTTCTGTCTCCATACACCCATAAGGGACTGTCTGTAACACCTAGGTTAAAAATATGTTTGTTAAAAGGTCCATGCCCTGTTACGACACTGGTTATTGTTTTTAACCTGGACTTGCCAAGTTGGAGGAGCGTCTTTGTAAATCGATCGCTAATGCTGGGCAAGGCCAATTTGGCCTGCCTGCAATCCTCCTGGTTTTGCCAGTGTGCTGTGTGGAGCTTCCTGGTGCGTTCAAGCAGCAATGAACGGACCTTGCTAAAGGGCGTCGGAAGAATAGGTTCTGGACCTATTTCCCCTGCGCCTGAACCCTGTCTGGCAAGCTCGTCTGCAGCATCATTCCCGCGGGATCCGCTGTGACCCTTGATCCATTGAAGAGTTAGCTTGTTATTTAGACCTACCTCCATCAGTCGTTCATGACATTCATGCACAAGACTTGATGTAATAGTGTGACTCTTTAGAGCCATTAGCGCTGCCATGCTGTCGGAGAGTATACGGATGGAGGATCCTACTACCTTCCTTGCGTTGATGGCGGCTGCCGCATTTATGATGCCCATACATTCAGCTTGGAACACTGAGTTGTGGACACCTAGCGGAGTGCTAATTGACATGTTCAGGTCTTCCGAGAATGTTCCAGAGCCTAATCCTACGTCTGTTCTGGATCCATCAGTGAAGATTCCCAGTTCCCGACGGTTGAGTCCTTAATGAGTATCGTCTTCATATAACTGTATTTTGTACCTTTTATCGAAGACAGCACATTTTTGAATCCGATCCGTGCCTGCCCTGAGCATCGGAAATTCTAAACCTTAGTATACAGTTTAAATTTCAACTCGATACCTCTACGCACTCCCGAGATAAAGGGTCTTGACGGACAGACGGACGGATGGATGGACGGACGGACGGACAACAAAGTGATCCTATAAGGGTTCCGTTTTTTCCTTTTGAGGTACGGAACCCTAAAAAACGTCTATATGCTATGTCTCATCTATCCAGCCAGTGCGATGTCTTGCGGGCTATGTCAAGGAGTTTTGAGAACTCTTCAGTTCTATTTGTTTAATACTATGGGTTGGCCGTCTTCACGCCAACCACCCTATCCTGGAATCAACGAAACTAACTTTGTGGAGGGATCAGGTGACTTTAGATCATGTTTGTCCAGGCATTGGGACCGCTAGGATGTCATTAGTTTTGCCCTACAAAAATTAAATTTAATAGTCATATATGTAGTCTGGACTAGGCATCTATGCAGGGTGCCGTAGAAAGTTATGGAATCTCATTGTAAAGGTTCTGCTTTTACACAATCAAACTTGTTTGTATACCATCTTGGAATATTACAGATATTTGGTCCAATTTTGAAGATGTTTGCTGGCCGGTCCTTAATAATACACTTTTTTATTTTTTATTGAGTACTTTCAAGTTGTATTTGAGTCCCAAAAGGGTTCTGCTTTTAAACAATCAAAAAGGCTTCTATACTATCTTGGAAAAAAAGTTTACTAGCCATTTAATAAAAACTATTTTTAAGGCCCGGCTAATTAAGATCGTCAAAATTGGGCCGAATATACTTTTTTATCCAAGATGGTGTACGGCCATGTTTGGTTGTGTAATAGCAGAATATTTACAATGACATAACTCTATCAGGACTGAAATACAACACAGCACTTCACAATGAAATTTAAAAATAAGTTTTTTTGAGGTCCCGCTAGTTAACATCTTCATTATTAGACTGAATATCAATTTTAGTCCAAGATAATTTAGGACCATATTTGAGTGTGTAAAAGCAGAACCCGTGCAATAGGTAAACTCTATTGGGACTCAGATACAACTCAGAAATTCTTTTTTTTTTTTAAATCTTTATTAAATATAATTAGAAAGGGGTTTTGTCACACAATGACAATGTCACCCCCGTAATTGAGATCAATTTATACATTATTACTGTATAGATAAAAGCTATAGGTAATTACATTACATTAAGATATAGATTGCACAGCATCCTGGCCTCTTCAGACAATGGAGCTGCCAGGAAACTGTTACAACTCCCTACATTTACACAATCCAAATATGGTATATTTAGGCGCAGCGCTTCATTCAGAACACATTCCATCAATACATGCTGGACATCATCTAACTTGTTACACTCAGGGCAATTGGGGGAATCTGATATTCTCATAAGGTATTTAAACTTATTGGATGGAATGTGCCCAGAACGGAGTCTAAAGAGTGTTACAATGTGTTTCCGACTGAGAGATTTTTCAAACCATGGGATCTGAGGAGGCTGGCACTGTACTGTCCGGTACCAAATTCCTTTTGTGAGGGATCTTTCGTTAAAATACTCATTCCAGCTCTCTCTGCATCTTATCTTGACTTTGCCTAGTGTCTCGGTGTATATTGGTAAACAGCAGAAATTCTTAATAATAAAAAAATTGTTAATTTTTAAGGTTCGGCTACCAAGTTAACATCTTCAATATCTAACCAAATGTCAATTTTATTTCAAGATTGGGTATAAACACGTTTGATTGTGTAAAAGCAAAACATTTACAATGAGATAACACTATCAGGACTCAAATACAAGACAGAACTTTTCAATCAAAATAAAAAATAAGTTTATTTTCAAGGCCCCGCTACTTAACATCTTCAAAATTAGACTGAATTACAATTTTAATATCCAAGTTGGTACATAAACACGATTGCTTGTGTGAAAGCAGAACCCTTGCAACGAGAAAACGCTATTGGGACTCAAATACAACTTAAAACTACTCAATTAAAATAAATAATAAGTTTATATCAAAGGCTCTAGTTAAAATCTTCAAAATCAGACCAAAAATAAATTTTCTCCCAAGATGCGTGTATAAACTCGCTTGTTTGTATTATAAAATTACCCTTACTATGAGAAAACGCTATTGGGACTCCAATAAAACTCAGAACATTTAAGTTTTAATAATAGATAAGTTTGTTGTTAAGGCCCGGCTAAATAAAATCTTCAAACTTGGGCCGAATATACTTTTTTATCCAAGATGGTGTACGGCCATGTTTGTTTGTGTAATAGCAGAACATTTACAATGAGATAACACTATCAGGACTCAAATACAATACAGAACTTCTCAATCAAAATAAAAAATAAGTTTATTTTCAAGGCCCCGCTAGTTAACATCTTCAAAATTAGACTGAATTACAATTTTAATATCCAAGTTGGTGCATAAACACGATTGCTTGTGTAATAGCAGAACATTTACAATGAGATAACGCTATCAGGACTGAAATACAACACAGCACTTCACAATGAAATTTTGAAATAAGTTTTTTTAAGGTCCCGCTAGTTAACATCTTCATTATTAGACTGAATATCAATTTTAGTCCAAGATAATTTAGGACCACATTTGATTGTGTAAAAGCAGAACCCGTGCAATGGGTAAACTCTATTGGGGCTCAGATACAATTCAGAAATTCTTAATAATAAAAAAAAAGTTAATTTTTAAGGTCCGGCTACCTAGTTAACATCTTCAATATTTAACCAAATGTCAATTTTATTTCAAGATTGGGTATAAACACGTTTTATTGTGTAAAAGCAGAAAAATTACAATGAGATAAGACTATCAGGACTCAAATACAAGACAGAACTTCTCAATCAAAATGAAAAAATAAGTTTATTTTCAAGGCCCCGCTAGTTAACATCTTCAAAAGTAGACTGAATTACAATTTTAATATCCAAGTTGGTGCATAAACACGATTGCTTGTGTAATAGCAGAACATTTACAATGAGATAACGCTATCAGGACTGAAATACAACACAGCACTTCACAATGAAATTTAAAAATAAGTTTTTTTAAGGTCCCGCTAGTTAATAAATAAATAAATAAAAAAAAATAAAAAATAAAAAAGCCTTTTATTTCAGTGTAGCTCCCTGGTTTAACAATATACATTAAAAGAAGATAATGAGGAAAATAATAAATTCCTTGAAACTAGATATATACAACGTGTTTCAGAGCAATCTCCTTAAATTCGTGACAGCATTCTTTAGCTTAAATTGAGTTAATTCCTCAAAGACACCGGTATTCCATTTAGACCCATTTAGAAAATAACTAATAATTTAATTTCATCTCATACGGGATTTGCATGTGTGTAAACGGAGTTTGAGTATTCAACATGACATTGGTATGTCTTAGTTGTCACTTACTTGGTTATGTTAATTCTAATGCCCGTTTTACATTAGCGGTTGATGCAACATGTAATTATTTTTTATGAGAAATTAGAAAATAAAAATTGACGAATTCAATAAAACTAACCATGCCATTATGTTTCCTTAATTATACCAAGCCACATGACGAAGTTAATGCGAATGCTCAATAACACCTGTATATCTAATTTTACATGCTTTGGCATTTAATACTTATGTTACTATTATTGCTAAATGTAGTTATTCTTAGGTGTTAGCTACACTAGAACCCCCTTACGAGGTAAAGGCCTCTTCCAGAGATTTCCAGTCTTCTCGGTTTTGGGCCCTCCAAGTCCAGTTGGGCCCCGCTACCTTGCTGATCTCGTCAGCCCATCGCGCCAAAGGCCGACCTCTCTTACGCCGTCCTATTGGGCCCCTCCAAGTCGTGGCTTTGAGTGCCCACCTCTCTTCGTGTTGTCTCTTAGAGTTAGGGCAAAACTAATGACATCCTAACGGTCCTAATGCCTAAAAAAACATGAACTAAAGTATCCTGATGCCTACACATACCTAGTTAGTTTCGTTGATTCCAGTGTAGGGTGGTTGGCGAACTGGCCCCCTCATAGTATTAAAAAAAGGAACTGAAGATTTCTCAAACATCCTTGCCATATGCCCCGCAAGACATCGCATATATGATAGATGAGATATCGGATAGATGAGACATAGCATATATACGTTTGTTCAGGCCAAGGCACCGTAATGATCCTATCCCATAACTTTCTACTGTACCGTACATAGATGCCTCGTCCAGCTAATATGAAGTATTAGTTTTATTTTTTAATGGCTTACTAGTGGCATTCTAACGATTCTAATGCCTGGACGAACATGAACTAACGTCGCCCGATGCCACGACATACTTAGTTTTGTTACTTTTAGGGTAAGGTGTGAAAGCAGCCACCCCACAGTATGAAAAAAATTTAAAACTGCTAAAACTTGTTATCTATTCTACATGTCACATCATCGCCAAACTATGCACAAGCTAATGGCAAAAGCGAACGTGCTGTTCAAACAGTAAAGTCAATGCTCAAAAAGTCTATTCTTGGTAATAGCGATTTTTATTTAGCACTTTTAAATTACCGTAACACGCCCCGGGATGTTTGAGCTCCCCTGCGCAGCTTTTGATGAGTCGAAGATTAAGGTGTAAACTACCAGTTCATCCAGAATTACTAAAACCACAGCTCGTCAACTCCTCTGAACATGATACGATGTTACGTAACCAGCATAAGGCTAAAGAGACGTTTGACAAACATTGTAAGGATTTACCCCCACTTAACATAGGTGATGATGTAATTTGTATTGAGAGAAAAGCTAGAACTCGTGCTATTGTGGTAGCGAAAGCTGCGACTCCTCGATCATACATAGTTCAAAACAAGGTGGGTGGTAAATTCAGACGAAATCGTCGTCACCTGATAAAATGTATGGCAAACGATGAACAAGCGCCCTCGAACCTCGAGCTGCTCCAGTCATCAGCTGACTGCGGAGACAATATTAGTAACATAAGAAAATGTAGGTCACGGGGAGGCATGTGAAAATGTGCCCTAGGATAATGCGCATAAGGTAGAAGAACAAACGCACGCACCCGAAGGATCTACAGTTATAATAACACGCAGAAAGGCAAAATTGTTAGCGGAAAATCAAATAAACAAAGAAAATGTATCTGAATAAATTAGATCCTATTTGCTTCACTGTAAGATTCAAATTCGTTTACTTACTTTAGTTACCTAACTAAGGTATTTTGTTTTGAATTTTACAGTCTTATCATTGGAACTATTTAAAGTATTTTATTGTAAGTAATGTTGTAACTGCTAGTTTTCAAATTCAAATTCAAATGCTTTATTTCGAACCATTAAGTCCATAGGGTTAGCTTGTACGATAACTTGCATAACTAGAGTTAGTTTTACACAACTATTACAGTACAACTACAACACAAACAAAATATTTATAGTTTTCGCGGCGGAACAGCAACAGGTGAATGAAGCTGTACATACCGCTTTTCATACATATTAGATTTAAGTTTTATTGTTAATATTACCTACCTACCGACTTACAAAATGTGAGTAGGTAAATTAGACTTTGTTACAATTATTGTAAAATGTTTTCATTACGTTTTTAACTCAAATGAAGTGTCTGTAGTTTTAGGTCTTTATATTTGTTTTATTTAGTTCAAGCAGTATCTAGTACCTTTCTAAAAAACGGAAGTACAGTGTAAGGTGTATTAATATTGGCATAACAGTCACGCCACAACTTATGTAAGCGTTAATATATATATATACCTATATTGTTTACTAATAACTAGGTAGGCACATGACACTTGTGTTTATTTCTTTAGAAAATCCTGTTGCGGGAGATGTTGTGGGTATCGTTAAGATTAACACATGTACCCTCGCTTATTTTAATAAATCAGTTGTTGTCATGGACTCGCGCTGTTTCATTGAATACTACAGTTTGCATGCAAGACACTGAGCTGTTTCGATCAAGTATCACCTGAAGACGTTTGTTCAGGCTAAAGAATCGTTCGGATCCGTTTCTGTAACTTTTTATAGCACATCTAATGAATGCACTGTACGGCCGATAGGGATTTTTCGATTTTATTTTTTTACGGCAAAAGTTATGAGATCCTAACGTTTTGAATGCCTGAACAAACGTGAACTAACGTCTCCCGATGCCCCTGCATAGTTGGTTTGGTCAAATTAGGGGTGGGGTGGTTGGCGTGAAGACAGCCACCCCACACTATGAAAAAAAATTGAAAATTGCTAAAATCTTTGGTTATCTAATGTTGGCATTCAAGACACTGTGCTGTATCGATCAAGTATCACCTGAAGACGTTTGTTCTGTCTAAAGAATCGTTTGGATCTGTTTCTGTAACTTTTTATAGCACCTTCCATGAGTGCACTGTATGGCCGATAGGGATTTTTCGATTTTATTTTTTTACGGCTACTGTTATGGGATCCTAACGTTTTGAATGCCTGAACAAACGTGAACTAACGTCCCCCGATGCCCCTGCATAGTTGGTTTGGTCAAATTAGGGGTGGGGTGGTTGGCGTGAAGACAGCCACCCCACACTATGAAAAAAAATAGAAAATTGCTAAAATCTTTTGTTACCTAATGTTGGCATTCAAGACACTGTGCTATATCGATCAAGTATCACCTGAAGACGTTTGTTCAGTCTAAAGAATCGTTTGGATCTGTTTCTGTAACTTTTTATAGCACCTTCCATGAGTGCACTGTATGGCCGATAGGGATTTTTGGATTTTATTTTTTTACGGCTAAAGTTATGGGATCCTAACGTTTTGAATGCCTGAACAAACGTGAACTAACGTCCCCCGATGCCCCTGCATTGTTGGTTTGGTCAAATTAGGGGTGGGGTGGTTGGCGTGAAGACAGCCACCCCACACTATGAAAAAAAAATAGAAAATTGCTAAAATCTTTTGTTATCTTATGTTTGCATGCAAGACACTGTGCTATATGGATCAAGTATCACCTGAAGACGTTTGTTCATGCTAAAGAATCGTTTGGATCTGTTTCTGTAACTTTTTATAGCACCTTCCATGAGTGCACTGTATGGCCGATAGGGATTTTTCGATTTTATTTTTTTACGGCAAAAGTTATGAGATCCTAACGTTTTGAATGCCTGAACAAACGTGAACTAACGTCCCCCGATGCCCCTGCATTGTTGGTTTGGTCAAATTAGGGGTGGGGTGGTTGGCGTGAAGACAGCCACCCCACACTATGAAAAAAAAATAGAAAATTGCTAAAATCTTTTGTTATCTTATGTTTGCATGCAAGACACTGTGCTATATGGATCAAGTATCACCTGAAGACGTTTGTTCATGCTAAAGAATCGTTTGGATCTGTTTCTGTAACTTTTTATAGCACCTTCCATGAGTGCACTGTATGGCCGATAGGGATTTTTCGATTTTATTTTTTTACGGCTACTGTTATGGGATCCTAACGTTTTGAATGCCTGAACAAACGTGAACTAACGTCCCTCGATGCCCCTGCATAGTTGGTTTGGTCAAATTAGGGGTGGGGTGGTTGGCGTGAAGACAGCCACCCCACACTATGAAAAAAAATAGAAAATTGCTAAAATCTTTTGTTACCTAATGTTGGCATTCAAGACACTGTGCTATATCGATCAAGTATCACCTGAAGACGTTTGTTCAGTCTAAAGAATCGTTTGGATCTGTTTCTGTTACTTTTTATAGCACCTTCCATGAGTGCACTGTATGGCCGATAGGGATTTTTCGATTTTATTTTTTTACGGCTACTGTTATGGGATCCTAACGTTTTGAATGCCTGAACAAACGTGAACTAACGTCCTCCGATGCCCCTGCATAGTTGGTTTGGTCAAATTAGGGGTGGGGTGGTTGGCGTGAAGACAGCCACCCCACACTATGAAAAAAAATAGAAAATTGCTAAAATCTTTGGTTATCTTATGTTGGCATGCAAGACACAGTGCTATATGGATCAAGTATCACCTGAAGACGTTTGTTCAGGCTAAAGAATCGTTCGGATCCGTTTCTGTAACTTTTTATAGCACATCTAATGAATGCACTGTACGGCCGATAGGGATTTTTCGATTTTATTTTTTTACGGCTACTGTTATGGGATCCTAACGTTTTGAATGCCTGAACAAACGTGAACTAACGTCCCCCGATGCCCCTGCATAGTTGGTTTGGTCAAATTAGGGGTGGGGTGGTTGGCGTGAAGACAGCCACCCCACAGTATGAAAAAAATTAGAAAATTGCTAAAATCTTTTGTTATCTTATGTTTGCATGCAAGACACTGTGCTATATGGATCAAGTATCACCTGAAGACGTTTGTTCAGTCTAAAGAATCGTTTGGATCTGTTTCTGTAACTTTTTATAGCACCTTCCATGAGTGCACTCTATGGCCGATAGGGATTTTTCGATTTTATTTTTTTACGGCTGCTGTTATGGGATCCTAACGTTTTGAATGCCTGAACAAACGTGAACTAACGTCCCCCGATGCCCCTGCATAGTTGGTTTGGTCAAATTAGGGGTGGGGTGGTTGGCGTGAAGACAGCCACCTCACACTATGAAAAAAAATAGAAAATTGCTAAAATCTTTTGTTACCTAATGTTGGCATTCAAGACACTGTGCTATATCGATCAAGTATCACCTGAAGACGTTTGTTCAGTCTAAAGAATCGTTTGGATCTGTTTCTGTAACTTTTTATAGCACCTTCCATGAGTGCACTGTATGGCCGATAGGGATTTTTGGATTTTATTTTTTTACGGCTAAAGTTATGGGATCCTAACGTTTTGAATGCCTGAACAAACGTGAACTAACGTCCCCCGATGCCCCTGCATTGTTGGTTTGGTCAAATTAGGGGTGGGGTGGTTGGCGTGAAGACAGCGACCCCACACTATGAAAAAAAATTGAAAATTGCTAAAATCTTTGGTTATCTTATGTTGGCATGCAAGACACTGTGCTATATGGATCAAGTATCACCTGAAGACGTTTGTTCATGCTAAAGAATCGTTTGGATCTGTTTCTGTAACTTTTTATAGCACCTTCCATAAGTGCACTGTATGGCCGATAGGGATTTTTCGATTTTATTTTTTTACGGCTAAAGTTATGGGATCCTAACGTTTTGAATGCCTGAACAAACGTGAACTAACGTCCCCCGATGCCCCTGCATAGTTGGTTTGGTCAAATTAGGGGTGGGGTGGTTGGCGTGAAGACAGCCACCCCACACTATGAAAAAAAATTGAAAATTGCTAAAATCTTTGGTTATCTTATGTTGGCATGCAAGACACAGTGCTATATGGATCAAGTATCACCTGAAGACGTTTGTTCAGGCTAAAGAATCGTTCGGATCCGTTTCTGTAACTTTTTATAGCACATCTAATGAATGCACTGTACGGCCGATAGGGATTTTTCGATTTTATTTTTTTACGGCAAAAGTTATGAGATCCTAACGTTTTGAATGCCTGAACAAACGTGAACTAACGTCCCCCGATGCCCCTGCATTGTTGGTTTGGTCAAATCAGGGGTGGGGTGGTTGGCGTGAAGACAGCCACCCCACACTATGAAAAAAAAATAGAAAATTGCTAAAATCTTTTGTTATCTTATGTTTGCATGCAAGACACTGTGCTATATGGATCAAGTATCACCTGAAGACGTTTGTTCATGCTAAAGAATCGTTTGGATCTGTTTCTGTAACTTTTTATAGCACCTTCCATGAGTGCACTGTATGGCCGATAGGGATTTTTCGATTTTATTTTTTTACGGCTACTGTTATGGGATCCTAACGTTTTGAATGCCTGAACAAACGTGAACTAATGTCCCTCGATGCCCCTGCATAGTTGGTTTGGTCAAATTAGGGGTGGGGTGGTTGGCGTGAAGACAGCCACCCCACAGTATGAAAAAAATTAGAAAATTGCTAAAATCTTTTGTTATCTTATGTTTGCATGCAAGACACTGTGCTATATGGATCAAGTATCACCTGAAGACGTTTGTTCAGTCTAAAGAATCGTTTGGATCTGTTTCTGTAACTTTTTATAGCACCTTCCATGAGTGCACTGTATGGCCGATAGGGATTTTTCGATTTTATTTTTTTACGGCTACTGTTATGGGATCCTAACGTTTTGAATGCCTGAACAAACGTGAACTAACGTCCTCCGATGCCCCTGCATAGTTGGTTTGGTCAAATTAGGGGTGGGGTGGTTGGCGTGAAGACAGCCACCCCACACTATGAAAAAAAATAGAAAATTGCTAAAATCTTTGGTTATCTTATGTTGGCATGCAAGACACAGTGCTATATGGATCAAGTATCACCTGAAGACGTTTGTTCAGGCTAAAGAATCGTTCGGATCCGTTTCTGTAACTTTTTATAGCACATCTAATGAATGCACTGTACGGCCGATAGGGATTTTTCGATTTTATTTTTTTACGGCAAAAGTTATGAGATCCTAACGTTTTGAATGCCTGAACAAACGTGAACTAACGTCCCCCGATGCCCCTGCATTGTTGGTTTGGTCAAATTAGGGGTGGGGTGGTTGGCGTGAAGACAGCCACCCCACACTATGAAAAAAAAATAGAAAATTGCTAAAATCTTTTGTTATCTTATGTTTGCATGCAAGACACTGTGCTATATGGATCAAGTATCACCTGAAGACGTTTGTTCATGCTAAAGAATCGTTTGGATCTGTTTCTGTAACTTTTTATAGCACCTTCCATGAGTGCACTGTATGGCCGATAGGGATTTTTCGATTTTATTTTTTTACGGCTACTGTTATGGGATCCTAACGTTTTGAATGTCTGAACAAACGTGAACTAACGTCCCCCGATGCCCCTGCATAGTTGGTTTGGTCAAATTAGGGGTGGGGTGGTTGGCGTGAAGACAGCCACCCCACAGTATGAAAAAAATTAGAAAATTGCTAAAATCTTTTGTTATCTTATGTTTGCATGCAAGACACTGTGCTATATGGATCAAGTATCACCTGAAGACGTTTGTTCAGTCTAAAGAATCGTTTGGATCTGTTTCTGTAACTTTTTATAGCACCTTCCATGAGTGCACTGTATGGCCGATAGGGATTTTTCGATTTTATTTTTTTACGGCTACTGTTATGGGATCCTAACGTTTTGAATGCCTGAACAAACGTGAACTAGCGTCCCCCGATGCCCCTGCATAGTTGGTTTGGTCAAATTAGGGGTGGGGTGGTTGGCGTGAAGACAGCCACCCCACACTATGAAAAAAAATAGAAAATTGCTAAAATCTTTTGTTACCTAATGTTGGCATTCAAGACACTGTGCTATATCGATCAAGTATCACCTGAAGACGTTTGTTCAGTCTAAAGAATCGTTTGGATCTGTTTCTGTAACTTTTTATAGCACCTTCCATGAGTGCACTGTATGGCCGATAGGGATTTTTCGATTTTATTTTTTTACGGCAAAAGTTATGAGATCCTAACGTTTTGAATGCCTGAACAAACGTGAACTAACGTCCCCCGATGCCCCTGCATTGTTGGTTTGGTCAAATTAGGGGTGGGGTGGTTGGCGTGAAGACAGCCACCCCACACTATGAAAAAAAAATAGAAAATTGCTAAAATCTTTTGTTATCTTATGTTTGCATGCAAGACACTGTGCTATATGGATCAAGTATCACCTGAAGACGTTTGTTCATGCTAAAGAATCGTTTGGATCTGTTTCTGTAACTTTTTATAGCACCTTCCATGAGTGCACTGTATGGCCGATAGGGATTTTTCAATTTTATTTTTTTACGGCAAAAATTATGAGATCCTAACGTTTTGAATGCCTGAACAAACGTGAACTAACGTCCCCCGATGCCCCTGCATTGTTGGTTTGGTCAAATTAGGGGTGGGGTGGTTGGCGTGAAGACAGCCACCCCACACTATGAAAAAAAAATAGAAAATTGCTAAAATCTTTTGTTACCTAATGTTGGCATTCAAGACACTGTGCTATATCGATCAAGTATCACCTGAAGACGTTTGTTCAGTCTAAAGAATCGTTTGGATCTGTTTCTGTTACTTTTTATAGCACCTTCCATGAGTGCACTGTATGGCCGATAGGGATTTTTCGATTTTATTTTTTTACGGCTACTGTTATGGGATCCTAACGTTTTGAATGCCTGAACAAACGTGAACTAACGTCCTCCGATGCCCCTGCATAGTTGGTTTGGTCAAATTAGGGGTGGGGTGGTTGGCGTGAAGACAGCCACCCCACACTATGAAAAAAAATAGAAAATTGCTAAAATCTTTGGTTATCTTATGTTGGCATGCAAGACACAGTGCTATATGGATCAAGTATCACCTGAAGACGTTTGTTCAGGCTAAAGAATCGTTCGGATCCGTTTCTGTAACTTTTAATAGCACATCTAATGAATGCACTGTACGGCCGATAGGGATTTTTCGATTTTATTTTTTTACGGCTACTGTTATGGGATCCTAACGTTTTGAATGCCTGAACAAACGTGAACTAACGTCCCCCGATGCCCCTGCATAGTTGGTTTGGTCAAATTAGGGGTGGGGTGGTTGGCGTGAAGACAGCCACCCCACAGTATGAAAAAAATTAGAAAATTGCTAAAATCTTTTGTTATCTTATGTTTGCATGCAAGACACTGTGCTATATGGATCAAGTATCACCTGAAGACGTTTGTTCAGTCTAAAGAATCGTTTGGATCTGTTTCTGTAACTTTTTATAGCACCTTCCATGAGTGCACTGTATGGCCGATAGGGATTTTTCGATTTTATTTTTTTACGGCTACTGTTATGGGATCCTAACGTTTTGAATGCCTGAACAAACGTGAACTAACGTCCCCCGATGCCCCTGCATAGTTGGTTTGGTCAAATTAGGGGTGGGGTGGTTGGCGTGAAGACAGCCACCCCACACTATGAAAAAAAATAGAAAATTGCTAAAATCTTTTGTTACCTAATGTTGGCATTCAAGACACTGTGCTATATCGATCAAGTATCACCTGAAGACGTTTGTTCAGTCTAAAGAATCGTTTGGATCTGTTTCTGTAACTTTTTATAGCACCTTCCATGAGTGCACTGTATGGCCGATAGGGATTTTTCGATTTTATTTTTTTACGGCAAAAGTTATGAGATCCTAACGTTTTGAATGCCTGAACAAACGTGAACTAACGTCCCCCGATGCCCCTGCATTGTTGGTTTGGTCAAATTAGGGGTGGGGTGGTTGGCGTGAAGACAGCCACCCCACACTATGAAAAAAAAATAGAAAATTGCTAAAATCTTTTGTTATCTTATGTTTGCATGCAAGACACTGTGCTATATGGATCAAGTATCACCTGAAGACGTTTGTTCATGCTAAAGAATCGTTTGGATCTGTTTCTGTAACTTTTTATAGCACCTTCCATGAGTGCACTGTATGGCCGATAGGGATTTTTCAATTTTATTTTTTTACGGCAAAAATTATGAGATCCTAACGTTTTGAATGCCTGAACAAACGTGAACTAACGTCCCCCGATGCCCCTGCATTGTTGGTTTGGTCAAATTAGGGGTGGGGTGGTTGGCGTGAAGACAGCCACCCCACACTATGAAAAAAAAATAGAAAATTGCTAAAATCTTTTGTTACCTAATGTTGGCATTCAAGACACTGTGCTATATCGATCAAGTATCACCTGAAGACGTTTGTTCAGTCTAAAGAATCGTTTGGATCTGTTTCTGTTACTTTTTATAGCACCTTCCATGAGTGCACTGTATGGCCGATAGGGATTTTTCGATTTTATTTTTTTACGGCTACTGTTATGGGATCCTAACGTTTTGAATGCCTGAACAAACGTGAACTAACGTCCTCCGATGCCCCTGCATAGTTGGTTTGGTCAAATTAGGGGTGGGGTGGTTGGCGTGAAGACAGCCACCCCACACTATGAAAAAAAATAGAAAATTGCTAAAATCTTTGGTTATCTTATGTTGGCATGCAAGACACAGTGCTATATGGATCAAGTATCACCTGAAGACGTTTGTTCAGGCTAAAGAATCGTTCGGATCCGTTTCTGTAACTTTTTATAGCACATCTAATGAATGCACTGTACGGCCGATAGGGATTTTTCGATTTTATTTTTTTACGGCTACTGTTATGGGATCCTAACGTTTTGAATGCCTGAACAAACGTGAACTAACGTCCCCCGATGCCCCTGCATAGTTGGTTTGGTCAAATTAGGGGTGGGGTGGTTGGCGTGAAGACAGCCACCCCACAGTATGAAAAAAATTAGAAAATTGCTAAAATCTTTTGTTATCTTATGTTTGCATGCAAGACACTGTGCTATATGGATCAAGTATCACCTGAAGACGTTTGTTCAGTCTAAAGAATCGTTTGGATCTGTTTCTGTAACTTTTTATAGCACCTTCCATGAGTGCACTGTATGGCCGATAGGGATTTTTCGATTTTATTTTTTTACGGCTACTGTTATGGGATCCTAACGTTTTGAATGCCTGAACAAACGTGAACTAACGTCCCCCGATGCCCCTGCATAGTTGGTTTGGTCAAATTAGGGGTGGGGTGGTTGGCGTGAAGACAGCCACCCCACACTATGAAAAAAAATAGAAAATTGCTAAAATCTTTTGTTACCTAATGTTGGCATTCAAGACACTGTGCTATATCGATCAAGTATCACCTGAAGACGTTTGTTCAGTCTAAAGAATCGTTTGGATCTGTTTCTGTAACTTTTTATAGCACCTTCCATGAGTGCACTGTATGGCCGATAGGGATTTTTCGATTTTATTTTTTTACGGCTACTGTTATGGGATCCTAACGTTTTGAATGCCTGAACAAACGTGAACTAACGTCCCCCGATGCCCCTGCATAGTTGGTTTGGTCAAATTAGGGGTGGGGTGGTTGGCGTGAAGACAGCCACCCCACACTATGAAAAAAAATAGAAAATTGCTAAAATCTTTTGTTACCTAATGTTGGCATTCAAGACACTGTGCTATATCGATCAAGTATCACCTGAAGACGTTTGTTCAGTCTAAAGAATCGTTTGGATCTGTTTCTGTAACTTTTTATAGCACCTTCCATGAGTGCACTGTATGGCCGATAGGGATTTTTCGATTTTATTTTTTTACGGCAAAAGTTATGAGATCCTAACGTTTTGAATGCCTGAACAAACGTGAACTAACGTCCCCCGATGCCCCTGCATTGTTGGTTTGGTCAAATTAGGGGTGGGGTGGTTGGCGTGAAGACAGCCACCCCACACTATGAAAAAAAATAGAAAATTGCTAAAATCTTTGGTTATCTTATGTTGGCATGCAAGACACAGTGCTATATGGATCAAGTATCACCTGAAGACGTTTGTTCAGGCTAAAGAATCGTTCGGATCCGTTTCTGTAACTTTTTATAGCACATCTAATGAATGCACTGTACGGCCGATAGGGATTTTTCGATTTTATTTTTTTACGGCAAAAGTTATGAGATCCTAACGTTTTGAATGCCTGAACAAACGTGAACTAACGTCCCCCGATGCCCCTGCATTGTTGGTTTGGTCAAATTAGGGGTGGGGTGGTTGGCGTGAAGACAGCCACCCCACACTATGAAAAAAAAATAGAAAATTGCTAAAATCTTTTGTTATCTTATGTTTGCATGCAAGACACTGTGCTATATGGATCAAGTATCACCTGAAGACGTTTGTTCATGCTAAAGAATCGTTTGGATCTGTTTCTGTAACTTTTTATAGCACCTTCCATGAGTGCACTGTATGGCCGATAGGGATTTTTCGATTTTATTTTTTTACGGCTACTGTTATGGGATCCTAACGTTTTGAATGTCTGAACAAACGTGAACTAACGTCCCCCGATGCCCCTGCATAGTTGGTTTGGTCAAATTAGGGGTGGGGTGGTTGGCGTGAAGACAGCCACCCCACAGTATGAAAAAAATTAGAAAATTGCTAAAATCTTTTGTTATCTTATGTTTGCATGCAAGACACTGTGCTATATGGATCAAGTATCACCTGAAGACGTTTGTTCAGTCTAAAGAATCGTTTGGATCTGTTTCTGTAACTTTTTATAGCACCTTCCATGAGTGCACTGTATGGCCGATAGGGATTTTTCGATTTTATTTTTTTACGGCTACTGTTATGGGATCCTAACGTTTTGAATGCCTGAACAAACGTGAACTAGCGTCCCCCGATGCCCCTGCATAGTTGGTTTGGTCAAATTAGGGGTGGGGTGGTTGGCGTGAAGACAGCCACCCCACACTATGAAAAAAAATAGAAAATTGCTAAAATCTTTTGTTACCTAATGTTGGCATTCAAGACACTGTGCTATATCGATCAAGTATCACCTGAAGACGTTTGTTCAGTCTAAAGAATCGTTTGGATCTGTTTCTGTAACTTTTTATAGCACCTTCCATGAGTGCACTGTATGGCCGATAGGGATTTTTCGATTTTATTTTTTTACGGCAAAAGTTATGAGATCCTAACGTTTTGAATGCCTGAACAAACGTGAACTAACGTCCCCCGATGCCCCTGCATTGTTGGTTTGGTCAAATTAGGGGTGGGGTGGTTGGCGTGAAGACAGCCACCCCACACTATGAAAAAAAAATAGAAAATTGCTAAAATCTTTTGTTATCTTATGTTTGCATGCAAGACACTGTGCTATATGGATCAAGTATCACCTGAAGACGTTTGTTCATGCTAAAGAATCGTTTGGATCTGTTTCTGTAACTTTTTATAGCACCTTCCATGAGTGCACTGTATGGCCGATAGGGATTTTTCAATTTTATTTTTTTACGGCAAAAATTATGAGATCCTAACGTTTTGAATGCCTGAACAAACGTGAACTAACGTCCCCCGATGCCCCTGCATTGTTGGTTTGGTCAAATTAGGGGTGGGGTGGTTGGCGTGAAGACAGCCACCCCACACTATGAAAAAAAAATAGAAAATTGCTAAAATCTTTTGTTACCTAATGTTGGCATTCAAGACACTGTGCTATATCGATCAAGTATCACCTGAAGACGTTTGTTCAGTCTAAAGAATCGTTTGGATCTGTTTCTGTTACTTTTTATAGCACCTTCCATGAGTGCACTGTATGGCCGATAGGGATTTTTCGATTTTATTTTTTTACGGCTACTGTTATGGGATCCTAACGTTTTGAATGCCTGAACAAACGTGAACTAACGTCCTCCGATGCCCCTGCATAGTTGGTTTGGTCAAATTAGGGGTGGGGTGGTTGGCGTGAAGACAGCCACCCCACACTATGAAAAAAAATAGAAAATTGCTAAAATCTTTGGTTATCTTATGTTGGCATGCAAGACACAGTGCTATATGGATCAAGTATCACCTGAAGACGTTTGTTCAGGCTAAAGAATCGTTCGGATCCGTTTCTGTAACTTTTAATAGCACATCTAATGAATGCACTGTACGGCCGATAGGGATTTTTCGATTTTATTTTTTTACGGCTACTGTTATGGGATCCTAACGTTTTGAATGCCTGAACAAACGTGAACTAACGTCCCCCGATGCCCCTGCATAGTTGGTTTGGTCAAATTAGGGGTGGGGTGGTTGGCGTGAAGACAGCCACCCCACAGTATGAAAAAAATTAGAAAATTGCTAAAATCTTTTGTTATCTTATGTTTGCATGCAAGACACTGTGCTATATGGATCAAGTATCACCTGAAGACGTTTGTTCAGTCTAAAGAATCGTTTGGATCTGTTTCTGTAACTTTTTATAGCACCTTCCATGAGTGCACTGTATGGCCGATAGGGATTTTTCGATTTTATTTTTTTACGGCTACTGTTATGGGATCCTAACGTTTTGAATGCCTGAACAAACGTGAACTAACGTCCCCCGATGCCCCTGCATAGTTGGTTTGGTCAAATTAGGGGTGGGGTGGTTGGCGTGAAGACAGCCACCCCACACTATGAAAAAAAATAGAAAATTGCTAAAATCTTTTGTTACCTAATGTTGGCATTCAAGACACTGTGCTATATCGATCAAGTATCACCTGAAGACGTTTGTTCAGTCTAAAGAATCGTTTGGATCTGTTTCTGTAACTTTTTATAGCACCTTCCATGAGTGCACTGTATGGCCGATAGGGATTTTTCGATTTTATTTTTTTACGGCAAAAGTTATGAGATCCTAACGTTTTGAATGCCTGAACAAACGTGAACTAACGTCCCCCGATGCCCCTGCATTGTTGGTTTGGTCAAATTAGGGGTGGGGTGGTTGGCGTGAAGACAGCCACCCCACACTATGAAAAAAAAATAGAAAATTGCTAAAATCTTTTGTTATCTTATGTTTGCATGCAAGACACTGTGCTATATGGATCAAGTATCACCTGAAGACGTTTGTTCATGCTAAAGAATCGTTTGGATCTGTTTCTGTAACTTTTTATAGCACCTTCCATGAGTGCACTGTATGGCCGATAGGGATTTTTCAATTTTATTTTTTTACGGCAAAAATTATGAGATCCTAACGTTTTGAATGCCTGAACAAACGTGAACTAACGTCCCCCGATGCCCCTGCATTGTTGGTTTGGTCAAATTAGGGGTGGGGTGGTTGGCGTGAAGACAGCCACCCCACACTATGAAAAAAAAATAGAAAATTGCTAAAATCTTTTGTTACCTAATGTTGGCATTCAAGACACTGTGCTATATCGATCAAGTATCACCTGAAGACGTTTGTTCAGTCTAAAGAATCGTTTGGATCTGTTTCTGTTACTTTTTATAGCACCTTCCATGAGTGCACTGTATGGCCGATAGGGATTTTTCGATTTTATTTTTTTACGGCTACTGTTATGGGATCCTAACGTTTTGAATGCCTGAACAAACGTGAACTAACGTCCTCCGATGCCCCTGCATAGTTGGTTTGGTCAAATTAGGGGTGGGGTGGTTGGCGTGAAGACAGCCACCCCACACTATGAAAAAAAATAGAAAATTGCTAAAATCTTTGGTTATCTTATGTTGGCATGCAAGACACAGTGCTATATGGATCAAGTATCACCTGAAGACGTTTGTTCAGGCTAAAGAATCGTTCGGATCCGTTTCTGTAACTTTTTATAGCACATCTAATGAATGCACTGTACGGCCGATAGGGATTTTTCGATTTTATTTTTTTACGGCTACTGTTATGGGATCCTAACGTTTTGAATGCCTGAACAAACGTGAACTAACGTCCCCCGATGCCCCTGCATAGTTGGTTTGGTCAAATTAGGGGTGGGGTGGTTGGCGTGAAGACAGCCACCCCACAGTATGAAAAAAATTAGAAAATTGCTAAAATCTTTTGTTATCTTATGTTTGCATGCAAGACACTGTGCTATATGGATCAAGTATCACCTGAAGACGTTTGTTCAGTCTAAAGAATCGTTTGGATCTGTTTCTGTAACTTTTTATAGCACCTTCCATGAGTGCACTGTATGGCCGATAGGGATTTTTCGATTTTATTTTTTTACGGCTACTGTTATGGGATCCTAACGTTTTGAATGCCTGAACAAACGTGAACTAACGTCCCCCGATGCCCCTGCATAGTTGGTTTGGTCAAATTAGGGGTGGGGTGGTTGGCGTGAAGACAGCCACCCCACACTATGAAAAAAAATAGAAAATTGCTAAAATCTTTTGTTACCTAATGTTGGCATTCAAGACACTGTGCTATATCGATCAAGTATCACCTGAAGACGTTTGTTCAGTCTAAAGAATCGTTTGGATCTGTTTCTGTAACTTTTTATAGCACCTTCCATGAGTGCACTGTATGGCCGATAGGGATTTTTCGATTTTATTTTTTTACGGCAAAAGTTATGAGATCCTAACGTTTTGAATGCCTGAACAAACGTGAACTAACGTCCCCCGATGCCCCTGCATTGTTGGTTTGGTCAAATTAGGGGTGGGGTGGTTGGCGTGAAGACAGCCACCCCACACTATGAAAAAAAAATAGAAAATTGCTAAAATCTTTTGTTATCTTATGTTTGCATGCAAGACACTGTGCTATATGGATCAAGTATCACCTGAAGACGTTTGTTCATGCTAAAGAATCGTTTGGATCTGTTTCTGTAACTTTTTATAGCACCTTCCATGAGTGCACTGTATGGCCGATAGGGATTTTTCAATTTTATTTTTTTACGGCAAAAATTATGAGATCCTAACGTTTTGAATGCCTGAACAAACGTGAACTAACGTCCCCCGATGCCCCTGCATTGTTGGTTTGGTCAAATTAGGGGTGGGGTGGTTGGCGTGAAGACAGCCACCCCACACTATGAAAAAAAATAGAAAATTGCTAAAATCTTTTGTTACCTAATGTTGGCATTCAAGACACTGTGCTATATCGATCAAGTATCACCTGAAGACGTTTGTTCAGTCTAAAGAATCGTTTGGATCTGTTTCTGTTACTTTTTATAGCACCTTCCATGAGTGCACTGTATGGCCGATAGGGATTTTTCGATTTTATTTTTTTACGGCTAAAGTTATGGGATCCTAACGTTTTGAATGCCTGAACAAACGTGAACTAACGTCCCCCGATGCCCCTGCATAGTTGGTTTGGTCAAATTAGGGGTGGGGTGGTTGGCGTGAAGACAGCCACCCCACACTATGAAAAAAAATAGAAAATTGCTAAAATCTTTTGTTATCTTATGTTTGCATGCAAGACACTGTGCTATATGGATCAAGTATCACCTGAAGACGTTTGTTCATGCTAAAGAATCGTTCGGATCCGTTTCTGTAACTTTTTATAGCACATCTAATGAATGCACTGTACGGCCGATAGGGATTTTTCGATTTTATTTTTTTACGGCAAAAGTTATGGGATCCTAACGTTTTGAATGCCTGAACAAACGTGAACTAACGTCCTCCGATGCCCCTGCATAGTTGGTTTGGTCAAATTAGGGGTGGGGTGGTTGGCGTGAAGACAGCCACCCCACTTTAAAAATTAAAAAAAAAATGAAGGAATCGGATCCTAACGATTTAATTGTCTGAACAATCGTGAACTAACGAATATCTTGCGAATTAAACTGCGAAAACGCGAAAAATGTGGTTTGGGGTGGTTAACGTGAAGCTAGCCACCCCATTTTGTTTTTTAAAAAAAATGATGTTATAATCGGATCCTAACGATTTAACCTACTGAACAAACGTGAACTAACGATGAACAAACGATATAGCTATACCAATTACGAATACATGAGTTGGGGTGGTCAACTTCACAAGCATGATTGTTATTTCGCTATTTGGGCTATTCTAGTCTTTATTTATTTCGCTAGTTACTCAGGGCCCATTTATGTGTTATATCATAACCTTTGTATGTACAATCTGCTTGTCTTGTAGTTCTTTTACGCAGTAGTAGCTGATATTCTAAGTTACGTATCTTGTTCGTATCAAAGAAAATGTGGTGTTTCCCCGTACTTAGTCTGTCGAGTGACTGATAATATTGTGGTCTCCTTAATGTTCTAAATTTTAAAGAGCAGTTTTCGCCATTGTGATTTTCAACATTTTTCTGCTAAGTTTGTGTGTGGTTGGGATCTTGCACTTTATTTCATTCTCTAGGTTCTACAGGTGTAGGACAGAAGAGGCATTCAGTCAGGTTGTTTGGGAAAGATTCAGATGGTATATTTATAAATGTATAACTCATTTACATGTGAGGCTTACAAAATATACATGTCAATTATATATAAATTAAATTAAAAATCATATGAAATGAATAAACAAATAAAGGGAATAAAGTTTAATCAATTCTGTATAAAAAAAAATCTAACATAACAAAGTAATCTTAATCCTAATCTGCATTGGTGTCATTGTCTTCTTGTAAATTTATTATTACACATTGCTGGTCTAGATGAATGTATTTGGCCAAATCAGTTCTTTGGATATCTTCCGCGTGCCTAACACACTTCACACACTTGGCACAATCTTCCTGCGTAACATTGGCGACGGCTTGATGAAAGAGAGTTTTGTTTCGACGTCTTCTAAATTAAAAGTGTTTTTCTTTGTAGCCACTTCGCCTTTAATTTGAGCCCAAATGAGCTCAATAGGATTATACTGGCAGTTATAGGGTGGTAAACATATAACTTCATGTCCTAATTCGTTTGCTATATGGTCTAATGCATATATTTTTGAAGGATTGCTTGCTTTTCTTAACGTAACAATTCCTCTATGACGTCTGTACTCCTGAAGGGAATGTTTTTTTTTTCTGAGCCATTCTTGTATTTTATTTTATTTTATTTTTATTTATTCAGACTTACAACAGCTTATAATAATTACATGTGCGATTTTAAATTTAAAAATATAAAGCCAATTACATCAATCCACAAGGTCAAATCGTGATCTTAGTAAATAAGAGTACTTCGTTAAAAAGTTAGTTACAGAATAGTAGGTATACATTTGTGAACATGCTTGGACACTTACTGAGACACAATTAGCTAATCAATTATACAATAAAGAAGAAGGCATATATTATAAATAGTAGTTATAGTAGTATGCAACAGTAATACAATAAGGTGTTGTAAAACTTGAGGGTCGCCGTTACAAAATGAGACGAAGTCGAGTTTTGTAACAATAGACCCGAGAGAAGTGCTGGAGTAGAAAAATTATATTTTTTTATTTTGTGTAAACTAGGTGTAGAACCAGTTGTATATCCGCTATCTTCGTGTTTGGTGTCATTTCAAGCACCACCTTGGTAGCTGGCGTTGTCAACGATTATAACGGATGGTTCCTCCAAAACTTTCAAAAAATTTCGAACCATTCCATATATATAGGAACTTCAGTAATATTCATCTCACTATGAAAGTCAAAAAAATTTTATTTCACTGCTCTAAACAGTAGCTTAGCTTCTGGCACAAAACCAATCTGTGCTGATCCAGCATGACAAAGAATCAGACTAGCTCTTTTTCCTATTTTTTGGTTCTTGAATCCGCCGTCATAATTTTCGTCGTGTCACAAACGCTTTCTTGAATGGTTTTGATTAACCCAAGTTTCATGAAGGTAAAACCGTGTCTTGAATCATTCGTCGTTTTCAAGTCGTGCATTTTTCATCAGGTATTTTCGTCCATCGTCGCTTTGTATTTTAATCCTATTTTCTTGAAAATTGCCTTCTTAGATGTCTTGCCACATTTGAATCCGGTACAACGTCCTTGTATTTGTTCAACACTTTCTCCACCGTGGGATATTTACCGTTATCGTAGATAGTACGTCTTAGTAAATCGACGTCAAAGCTGTCCAAATCAGTCACTGGTGTTGGTTTCTTAAACGTTTATCTTGGTATAGAAGGGTGTCCAGAATCTGCAACTTCATTTTTGATTCGACGAACACTTGCTAAACTTATTCCACAAATAAACGCCGTAATATCGTGGGGTTTATTTAAGTCGATAGAAGACAATATGTCTGGGTCATTTTTCAATTCGATAAAAAATTACAATGTTATATATAACACACCGAGTTAGAGGATTCAATTCAATTCATTTATTTCAGATAACATTGATCCATAGGTACAATTACATTAAAATAAAATTTAAAATAATTAAAAATTAAAACACACAAAAATAGAACAATATACATTTAAAATAAAGTCAATAACTTATAATAATTAATTAAATACACAAATGTCAAAAATATTACACAAAAGTCAACTCAAAAGATTAAGAATTAAAATTAAAAATTATCTTTAACCTACTTAAAACATACACAGTCACATCTAACATAACAAAAATACAACATTAAAGATACATAAAATTACACACCTAAGTCCCCCCGCACCGCTCCCGGTGCAAAAGTGCCCATTACGCTCGCCGCGTTGCCGCGTTGAACAGCAATGGACAGCCTCTGCACGAGGAACGATCCAGAGCGCGGATCGAGACCCCTCTCTCAAACGCCTACCAAGCTGCCCCAGAAAAAGTTTGGCCTCTGAGCACCAGCACCCAGTGGTCTCGACCGCCAACGGTACAAACAAATAATTCACGAGAGCCGCATACTTCTCCCGCTTCCGAACGGCTGCAACCTCCGCTGCAGCTCCAGCAGCACGTATGGTCCGACCAATATGCGAAGTAGCAAAAGTGCTGACACACGTGGCGTCCCACAACAGACACTTACCCTTCTCCCATGGGGTTAAGGTCAAGCCATCTGGTCTTTTGCCGTCAGACCGACTAAGACCCTGAGGCTCGAGCACACAAGGGACGCCTGCTGTGACCAACGCCCTGCGTACGATGTCGTTGAGGGCATGGTGGCGTGGGAATCTCCCTGCACATCGACAACAGCTCAAAGCGTGATGACCATTACTTTCCACCATTGAGCCACAGACGCAAACATGCGGTTCACACACACTGCAACCCAGACGAAGAGCCACGGCCACCCGCAAAGAGTCGTTGTCAAGCAGGGTTCCCAAATGGGGGGAGGGGAGCGCATGAAGCCACGCACCTGACTCTGGCATTGACACTGCTTTCAGCCTCGCCCTATCCACACCCACAGCACTCTCCAAGAGGCTACGAAAAACCCTCTGCACCCCCACGTCGTCCCACAACCGCTGACGTTCGGGTTTCTCCGGCAATGGTGCACTCGGGTTGAGAGTCTGCCAGGCCACCAAAGCATCAGATGCGAGAGGAATGGATACCCTGCCACCATCCAAAGACAATATTTGAGTGACCAGGTCCACTACCCCTCCCACCGACGCCAAAAAGGCCGGCAGACTCACATCCCGCGTACGCCGTATGCCTAAACCGCCGTTACGTATGGGAAGAGATGCCAAGGCCCACTGATCTGCACTAAGGGAGATATTGAGCAACTCCTCAACTGACTCCTTTAGAACACCATCAAAGGAATCAATCAGGTCAGGGAATAACCAGGCCGGAACGGTGCGTAAGAAATAAGTCATCTTGGGAACGGCAAAGCAGACTCGCAGAAGAACAAACGCGACATGCGCCGGAAGACCCTTCAACCTTTCTGCGGCCAACATGAGGAGCCGTCTTCTGACCTCGAAGGCGTCAGAAATACCTTCTCGAAAGATAGGAGAGCCCAAGAGAGTAAAATTATGCACTGGCAAAACTGCACTGCACTGGTAAATGAATAAACCTCCTTTTTTGTATGACGCTTGAAAATTACGTTAAGTACGCGGGCGAAGCCGCGGGTTGAAGCTAGTTATAAATAAATAAATATTTGGGGACAATCTTACACAAATCGAACTAGGCCCAAACTAAGCAAAGCTTGTAGTATGGGTACTAGACTACGATATATATATATACTTATATAGATAAATACATACTTAAATACACAGAAAACATCCATGACTCGGGAACAAATATTCGTGCTCATCACACAAATAAATGCCCTTACCGGGATTTGAACCCGGGACCTCCAGCTTCGTAGGCAGGGTCACTAACAACTAGGCTACAGAGGTCGTCATTATGTACCTACACTATACATAGAAAATATGTTCTTACTTACCCGATCTACCGGAACAGGCTGCTCAAATTTATCCAAAAATTTAAGATATTCGAAAGTCCAACTTTTTGGACGGTATAAGTCATCTGTACTAGACCCCGATCTTCGCGATGAAATAATTTTCTTCAGCTCTCTCCTGTAGTTGGACCGTAAAACGTTTTTTTTTTTTGACATCCTCTATAGTTGCCCCGGGTTTAATTTTTATATATATATTGAGGAGTTTTCGCAAAGCGTCATTTCTCTTGTATTTATTGATATAAAAAGTATGGGTTTTATCCCATAACTCTGGCAAGGACTCGAATGCGAGAATGAATTCTTTTTCTATCTCGATTGGCGGTGGCGGGAGTGAAGCGCTCGGCAGCGGCGCGGGCGGCGGCGGCAACGCTTCGTCGTTTGGCACGTCTTGCTCCATTGCGTCGCGGACGGTGACTGACGCGAGAATGATTCGAGCGGTTACACGATCAGTCTGGCATCAGTCTGATGTCAATCACAACAGAATGATAAAAATATTTTAAAATATTTAATTTTTGTCATTCTGGACCATCAGTCCGTCAGTCAACTGGTTAGACGATAATTCTCGCGTCATTCTGACCAAACTGATGGACTGAACTGACGCCAAACTGATCGTGTAATCCTTGTCATACAGTGAGTTAACGAACGTCCGTTCTTCGAACTTCGCCCGTCTTGCTTGCTCATGATGAGCTGACGCCTGGCGACTGACTGCGGACGGCTTCGTGGGCGATCCTCGGGCCCCGGCGTCACCGATCGCTCTCGGGTCATTGACACTCGCCTAAAAACATGAAAAATGCATGAAAAAAAAAACTTCTTAACGGCCCGGAATCGTACTCGGTCAAATACCATTTGCCAAAGCTCATGGTGAGGAGAATTCCTTTTTACTGCTGCTCTAAATTTTTTGCCATGGGGCACTGAAAAGCCTGAAGCGTTTAGGGAGTCAAATATTTTATCTATCATAGTGACAAATGGAATTAAGTCCAAATACTCCTTTGGCACTTCTTTTCTAGTCGAGCTCGATAAAACGTGAAGAACTAGATAATTATTTAGTATTATTCCTCTTTTGCATCTTCGAATTTCCTTAGGCACTAGATTCTAGTTGTTTTTTCTGATCTAAATCTATCTCAATCACGACCGTACAAACGATACGTTCCTATCCAGTCACGGAATCCCAATCTCGCCCTCGCACGTCACTGTGAAGTCTGAAGGCCTACCACGAACATCGAAAATTGGCATTGACGGAAAAACCTCTTTGTCACTCTAATATGCAAGTGTGACAGAGAGGGAGATACAATTTTTCGATCGTTCGATTTTCGTGGTACTAGGCATGTCCCATTCCCTTCTAAAGATCGCGTCGCTTCGACTCGCGCGACGTTCGCGTCGGCTTTGACTTGAGTGAAGTTGGCGCCGGCTTCTGTGAATAATACCTAATCTTCGCGCGGTTTTGAATGGTCTTAAGTATTATGATTTAACATTATTGTAAAAACTGTTTCAATGATTTTAATCTTCTAAATATCAATTTGTGGCCTTGTTCTGAAAGTATGAGAATATGAATTATCAAAATTAATTGACTACGATTAATTGGACATGTACAGTCGGTGCCCTCACATAAGTATCCACCCGCGCTACGCGCTTGCATACGTGGGGTGGATACTTATGTGAGGGCACCGACTGTACATGATATATTTACAGTAAAGTAATGAAACGGCGACGTTCGTTTCGATACATCGTCCCTTACTTTGCAGGAAGGCGTACGTGTGACCAGCAACACCAATGCTGTCAGAGTGCGTAAGATATTGCTCATGTTTAGTTCGAACGTACTTTATTTCATCGCGATTCAGTACATCAGTGCCTATTATAACCGGTACACTCATATATTGCGACGGCACTACTAACAAATCTACTTCAAGAGATGTTACTAAACTCAACCGTTAAAGTAACGTATGATGTGCTAATTATTTTTTGCCACCCAATCCTAACAGCGCACAACGCGTTGGTTTCGGCTGGCAGGTTATGTATTTAAGAGCATTTGAGGAAATCAAGGACGCATCGATGGCACCACTATCGATGAGTACGTGGGTCACTCGAAAAGTTTTGAGATACAAAAAAACTATTGAAGATATAAACACTATTTATTTTACATTTTCTCAACATACTCTCCATCGTTCTTTATACAAAGTTCCATTCGTCTAAAGTCTAAACCAACTTTGGAAACACTTTTGCCAGTCTTGATCGGATAGGTCAGAAATCGCTCCTTCATAGGCAGCCACGGCTTCTTCGGCACTCGAAAAAAACTTGCCTTTTATTTTTTCCTTCACTGTTGGGAACAAAAAGAAATCGCAGGGAGCCAAGTCAGGGCTGTAGGGTGGATGAGGCAAGGTTTCAACCCCAGTTTCTGCAATAAACGCCTTTGTTATGAGGGACGTATGTGAAGAGGCGTTGTCGTGATGCAGCATGATTCCCCGAAGTCCCAGCCTTTGGTCTCCTCTCCCGCACTGCTTGGAAAACTTGCGGCAATGCTACTGTAGTGTACCATTCCGAGTTAACAGACCTATGATTTTCCAGCACTGAAGTCGACAGATGTCCCCCCCGAGAAAAAAAACTAGCTACCATTTTTTTGCCTACGTTTCGAGGTCTTTGTAATTTTGTTGGTAACTTGCCCTCTGAGAACACCCATACTGACGACTGCCGCTTACTTTCCGGATCATATTGATAAATCCATGTTTCGTCACCAGTAATGATTTTAGAAACACGTCTTGATGTTCCGTTTTCGAATTTTAAACGCATTTCATGACACCAATCCACACGAGCCTGTTTCTCAGTTCCGGAGAGCAAACGCGGGATCCAACGGCAACAAAGCTTCCTTACTCCAAGATGTTGATGTAGGATGATATTAACACTCCCCGAACTAATGCCTAGGATCTTCTCGATGTCCGTGTATGTAATTCGTGGGTCTTCTCGCACTAACATTTCAGTAGTCCATACGTTTTCTGCAGTTACTGCTGTTTGAGGGCGACCACTTCTGTGTTCATCTTCGAGGTTGGTTATGCCCTTTTTAAATTCACTAAACCATCTAAAAACAGTTGCCCGGGATGGAGCAGAGTCTCCTAATGCCGATTGTAATCGCTGCAAAGTCAGTTGTTCGGTTAAACCGGTTAAACCAAATTTAAAATCGTAATATATCATAGCACGAAAATGTTCGCGGTTCAGCTCCATTTTTCAAAGAAAACCCACGGAAAACGTTATAGCAAAACAACTGGAACTAATCTATTTTTGAAATTAGAGTGTACTGGATACTAGTGTTCTATTTTTAAATAAATTTGCTTTTTAAAAACATATAACACGGGTGCGTTCCATTTTCAAATTTCGAGCATCTCAAAATTTATCGAGTGAGTCGTACATGAACAGGTACTCCATTTATTTTATTACCGCAGTAGTTATGTCGTTGTTATCAGAGGTGCTCGACCGCCGTGAACAATTATTTACATTACGCTGATTGCGCTGTTCTGACCTTGATTTAGCAAAGCATTTGTCCTCGGTGTGTCCTTGTTTTTTACAGAACGTACACGAATTACTAGAACTTGACCCTATATTTGGACCCGAACTTGTCCCGGACTTAGGCTTCGCATCAGAGCTACTTGTAGATAGTTTTTGACGTTTGCAATCGCGACTAATATATCCCCGTTGTTGACAACTGAAACATTTTTGAGTTATGCTAACGTTATGTTTTTTTTGGGGTCCCTTTTTATTATAACCTACACCGTCCCGTCTTTGCAGTTTAGGTTTCGTATAGATTGACAAAAACGAAACAATATTTTCAGGTGTGAGGCTTGCATTGGCGGCCGCTGCACGCACTTGGGGGTTATCTATTCCGCTAATAACAATCAAAACCCTCAACTCGTCAGTCGTCACTCACACCTTGAACAATCTCTTGTACGCCGCGCATACTCAGCAAAAGTGGAATATTTATCCGACGTGACATTCATCGAGTAAAATAGAATGTTAGCATAGTCTAACTTATTGGGACACAGAGATTTAAACTCCCTTTTAAAATGTGTCCACGTCCTATCATTAGTCTCGCGTACTCGCGTAACCAAACTTTAGCGTCACCTTTCAAACAAGCGGCTACACGCGATAAGCACTCGTGATCGTTCCAATCATTGGCGGTTCTGGTTCGATCTACTTCTTCGCACCATGATTCAATGTTATGCAACGACGGATCAAAATTTGATACGTAATAATGTTGTGATCTGACAGGTTGCACTGATTTAATAGCCTGCATCAACGCTTGTGCTAGAGTAGACGCCTCAGAACACGGTTCGCGAGATTCTAAAGAGTGCTGCCGAGGTGGTACGACTGACAAATCAGGTAAAGGTGGCGTTCTAGGTGTAGGCATACGTTCCGCACGCACCTGTACCTCCTATCATACGGGATATCACGCAAATTACGTCGCGACCAGCCACGCACGCTACTTCGCGAACGTTCATGCCGTGGGACTCGTGAAATATTTTTCGAATGGCTACGTCTAGCCCTGCTATTCGAACGAAATATAGATCTACTACGCGACCGACGTCTATTCCTATAGCGAGAGCAACGCCTAACCCTACTTCGTCGACGGGGTACTCCGCGAATCACTTCGATCCAGAACACGCGAGCCATTCCGTGGATCACGCCGTCCATCACTCGAGCTACGTCGCGAACGCGATTTACCACTACTAAAGTCGCTGGATCTACGCCACAAAGCACTCCTATTCCGAAAATGACGCCGTTTGCAAACGCGCGACCTACCTCGAGTGTATGATCGTTCACGGCTACGTGGTCGTGATCTACTACGCACCATTGTAAATGTCACACAAAACAAATTCACACAAGATAACTAAAATAAATTCTTTACATGTTAATTTTAAATTGCATAATAAGAACATCATCTTAGCAATTGTATCTGGTTGCAGTCTACTGCGTTCCTTTGTCCACTGGGCGTTTATTAAAGAGAAAACTCTTTCAACGTTGGCATTGTGGCCTGGTATTGCAAAATATTATTCTGCCAATTTAAGCATTCACTCGCCATATAACCAGGTTGCCAAAAAGGTGACTAAAGAATATTTGGATATAATAGGACATACATACGATTGCCTCCATAATGATAAAAATAACTGTAGTTGTAATAGATTGAACTATGTGGAAACATTCAAATACTTAGGTTTAACTATTGATTATTATAGATCTCAGGATGGGAAGGTGAAGCACTGGCGTTATAAAATGAAAACAAATTAATATGACGTAGGTTTATTACTCACCGAAGTTATTCGTACCAAATCGTATAGCGAAAAGAGGAACTACCAATGATTGCAACCCCTTTTATTAACATTTCTACACCCCCCTTCCATAATTGAATCTACGTAGTAGTTACAAGTCTTTTTATACATACAATTGATACAATCTAACGCAATAAACTAGTTATACATTCTATAATTCGTGTAATAATTAATAGTAATCAAAATATGTAGATTTATTGAAGATTAATATAAAAAGGCAATAATTGAATGAGTTAATCAGAACGTTGATGCGATCGACGTAGGGCGGAAGTCTCAGTGGCGCCACCGCAGACGGCGCTGTCGTGGGTCGTGACGTAGCTGACACAGACTGGTAACTTCAGTGCCCTGCACTAGATGGCGCCCTCGTAGGTCCGATTATGCTGGTTTGGGTGTCGACAAGGTAGGTGGCGTTAACACTCGGCCGTCCTGCCATGGTCGGGGTCCACCACGGCCTGCTGATGGGGCCCTCGAGCCGGATGCAGTTGGAGCGCCATTTGCCTCATGTGACTGAAATGTAGAAAGAACCAGCAGAGTATAATGTTGAATTGACCGACATTTCATACATTGAATTTAATAAAAATTCAATTGCAAACCACATCTCTTTAAAATTATAATAAATTTTAATAAACAAAACGTCCCATCGATGATAAAAGACCCCCACGGTGTCCGTATAATATTTAGTAATGATGTAAGGTCACACAGGCATAATCATATCGTATCGAATGCTGTTGAGGTAACAATGTATCAAAAATATGTAATATTAAATTTATGCCCCATAAGACAAAACACACAGTATCACACAGTGGGACCTAATTTTGTTCGTTGAATTATATTTCGATACCTTTCACACAGTTGTAATAGCTTTACTTACAGGGTAATCACACAGTTACTACTTGGTCACTACCAAAGTGTCACACAGTTGTTTAATGTCTCAACAACCTGTCCCTATTGAAGCACACAGTAATTTGCTATCACACAGTATTTATCACGCACACAGTGGATATCACATAGAAATCAAATAAATTGGTTATTTATGTTCTCTTGTATCAGCCCCAGTAGTCGTCTATCATGATCATTTCACCTTGCCATTTACGAATGTTTGTCATAAACCATCTTATTATATATTTTTTTATTTTATGGATGTAGATACATCCATATATCGATTCTTTACTAAGTTTTATCCTTTAAATATGTAGAAAAAATAAAATCTGATGGTTGGTATTTGTGTACTAACGTATCATTTGTTTATAGTCTGTTGTCACAGCGGAGTTTAAAATACCCTCTTATGGTTATATTATATTGTAGGTACGAAACATTGAAGGTAAAATAAATGTATGAGGTATCTGACGAATTACAAGTTACTTTGATTTATTTGTAAACATATTAATGCTATACCTACTTTGTACATTATTTAAAATATAATTTAGCTAGCTTCATTGGAATAAATTAGATAAATGATATAATTACGAGTTTATATATTTACGTATGAATCGAGTCATTCCTTGAAACCAAAACTGACCTTTAATAGTTTTTTCGCATTTTTCAAAGCCGGGGTGACCTATTTGGTGGTCGTGATACTTTTGTAACAAACCGTACTTAGCTAACTTTGGAATAACGAAACGTTCTCCTGTTAAGGTTTTCCTATATAAAATTCCTTCTTTAAGCACGTAATTGGAAACTATATCTGGGTTATTTGTTCCTTGCGAAAGTTGTGTTACAATGTTTTGTATCGCGTCGTCTTGTATCTGGAGGGTTAGTAACCAGTCTGATTCTTCTACCATGTGAATCTCACGAATGACGGGATTTCTGCTAAGAGCATCAGCGTGACGCATTCGGTTACCAGGGCGATATTCTATTTTTAAATCGAAATCTCGGATAGCTAACCACCATCTTGCAATGCGCGGAATTAAATCCTTTTTGACAAGAGTAGTTCGCAAAGCCGCGCAGTCAGTGACGACTTTTACAGGGATTCCAGTCAAGTAGACTCTAAAGCGCTTTAAGGACTCTACAACGGCTAAAGTCTCAAGTTCAAAACTGTGATAAAATCGCTCTTCTTTACTAGTGACTCTACTGAAATACGCTATTGGTTTGAGACTACGATCAGGCTGGTACTGAAGTAAAATACCACTGAGTCCCAAGCTACTCGCGTCGGTATGCAATTCAGTTTCGGCATTTCGATCATATATACCTAGAATGGGTCTCTCTATAAGCTTCTGTTTAAGGGTTTGAAATGCATGTTCTTGTTCTACGTCCCAGTGCCAATCAACGCCTTTCTGAGTTAGTTCTGTAAGTGGTCTAGCTATTTCGGCAAAACCCAGCAACAAATTTTCTGAAATATGAAGTCAGTCCGATAAATTGACGAATTTCATGAACGTTTGTCGGACGTTTATATTTGCTAACACATTCAATTTTGGCCTGCCCAGGTTGTATAGTGCCTTGAGTAATTTCATGTCCTAAGTAGGTGGCAGTTGGTTTCAAAAATGAACATTTTTGCAAGTTTAATTTTAAGTTAGCATCTTTAAGGGATTGTAACACGCGTCTTAAGAGATCTAAGCCCTCCTCGACAGTAACAGTAGGGAGCATGATGTCATCAAGGTAAAGAGCTATTTCACTGTGAACGTTGCCCAGTGCTAGTTTTATTAACCGAGAGAAAACGGCAGGTGCATTACACAGGCCATATGGCATTTTCAAAAAAACGAATTGGCCTGAACTTGTTACAAATGAGCTTTTATGAATGGAATCTGCATCTATCGGAACCTGCATGTACCCTTGCGCTAGGTCTAGCGTTGTGAAAAATGCCTTACCAGATAAACGAGTTAACTGATCGTCTATATTTGGTAGGGGATACCTATCCTTCACAGTACGCGAGTTTAAAGCTCTATAGTCTACACATAGCCTATAATCTCCGTTTTTCTTCTTGACTAACACGACGGGACTTGCGTAGTCAGACGTAGACTCCCTAACTATGCCTGCATCTAATAATTCCTGTACCTTTTGATCCACTATCGCACTCTCACTATACGACAACCGATAAGGTTTGTAAAACACTGGCTCATCGGTTGTTGTTTTATTTCCATACTGATCAGATTTGTACAACCCAAGTCCTTAGTATCTTTTGCAAATGACGTACTAAACTCATTTAACAAACTTGAAAGGCTCGCCATATCAGTTTCATTAAGATCACCTACATTTAATTCATTAGGATTTATTTTTGTTTTAGAAATATCGCAAACGACAGAGTTATCAATTTTAAAAACATCACGCTGGTCTATCTCGCTTTCATTAATAATTTCAGCACGTGCTAATAATTTTCCTTTCACCCATTGAATCGATTCATTGCCTAGATTAATTACCTTTATGAAGGTATTCTGACACGGTAAAATAGCCCGGGGTATAAAATAACATATACACCCTAACTCGAAACACACTGGGTGCAATAGAAATGTGTGTTTACCTCCATTTAAATTGCAATCAACATTTACTTCTACTAAACTACAACTGTTTTTCGCCACAACAACATCAGAATTTAAATACACTGGGTACTTCGTAACAAAATCAGCAGAAACTAATTTAATGTCTTGAAGGGTACTTTCTAAATCACTAGTATGACATAACCTCGCAGAATTGTGTGTTGTGATTAAGGTGACATTTTCCCGATTTATTAATGGCTGCCCAATGATAAAGTCAATTCCCGATAATTTATAGTTTGTTATTTCCGCTGAGCTTGACAAAGTGATATCATCTATGTCGACGTCAACTTTTACGCAGCCAAGTGATTGTGAATGTGCACCACCAAAGCCGCGCATAACAACCGAAGATGGTGTCATAATAAGTTTCATTCTATGGACATGGTCAATAGTAAGTATGTTAATTTTACTACCCGTATCTATGTAGGCTATTAGTTCGTGACCATTCACACACACTGTTTTTTTATAAAAATCTATGAACACATCGTAAGTTACGTACAAAACGTCACCCACCTTTGTTATTTGTTGTCTTGAGCTCCCGGCAGCAAACCAGCATGTTGCTGCGCTGTGACCGTTGCGCTGGCACACGTCGCAATGAAGTTGCGCCCTGCAGTCCCTTGCCTCATGACCTGGCCGTCGACATGCATAGCAGATCTTCGGCGGCATATGTTGTGCTGTAGTGGAATTTCCTCGCCTCCATGTTGGTCTTGCACCGATAGCAGCTTCAACTCTCTTGAAGTTCTCCAATGAAGAAAGATATCCATGGTAAAGTTGCTCTGGTGTCTCACATTGGTATGCTTTGGCGTTGGCGCGCAATTCAAGTGGTAGGCCTTTGATGATGCATGAAATGGCATCTTCGTTATAAATATTGCATTTCTTAAGCAGTGAAAGCTTCTCGTGAAAGTATTTCGTCATAGTTTCCGTATCTATTTTAGCTCTTAACAGCATCTCTTCTAAACGATCAACAAAATCCGTCGAGCGTGGAAACGCCGTCTGTAATGTTTGCTTCCATTCCTTCCACGTGAGGTTGTAATCTTCTAGGTCGTCATACCAGTCTCGCGCTGAGCCGCGTAGTCTAATTTGCATTACAAACTGGCGATCCTTATTGTGCCAACCGTAAACGTCCCCCAACTGGTCTATCTTATTAAGCCATCCTTTCACATTGCTGTTTTTATCTCCCGGGTTGAATTTTGGTATAACTTCAGCTTCTGTGGGCGTAATTCTGCGTCGTTTTGGTGTGTCTGGTCCGTGTTCATAACCACATGGTAAAGAAAAAAAATTCGTGGATTCTTCGGTGTCGGTGTCACTAATCGAAGCTTTTCTCTTCTTTTTTCGTCCTAATCCATTGAAATATGGACCAGACATGACGTATACCCACTTCTGAGATATTATAGATCTCAGGATGGGAAGGTGAAGCACTGGCGTTATAAAATGAAAACAAATTAATATGACGTAGGTTTATTACTCACCGAAGTTATTCGTACCAAATCGTATAGCGAAAAGAGGAACTACCAATGATTGCAACCCCTTTTATTAACATTTCTACACCCCCCTTCCATAATTGAATCTACGTAGTAGTTACAAGTCTTTTTATACATACAATTGATACAATCTAACGCAATAAACTAGTTATACATTCTATAATTCGTGTAATAATTAATAGTAATCAAAATATGTAGATTTATTGAAGATTAATATAAAAAGGCAATAATTGAATGAGTTAATCAGAACGTTGATGCGATCGACGTAGGGCGGAAGTCTCAGTGGCGCCACCGCAGACGGCGCTGTCGTGGGTCGTGACGTAGCTGACACAGACTGGTAACTTCAGTGCCCTGCACTAGATGGCGCCCTCGTAGGTCCGATTATGCTGGTTTGGGTGTCGACAAGGTAGGTGGCGTTAACATGATAAAAACTTTAACTTTAAGCCACATATCAATGGTGTTTGTAATAAGCTTAGATCTGTGCTAGGCAAATTCTACCAGTTAAACAGAACATTGAGTAAAAAAACACTAATGGTTGTCTATTATGCCCTTGCTGACTCACTCATTTCCTACGGTCTAGTTGTATACGGGCGAACTTTTGTAACATATATTAGAGATATAAGGAATTTACAAACAAGGTTGCTTAAATTTTTAGTGAGCAAAAAGGTTAAGAAAAAATGTAATAGCGATTATGATAAACTATATCCCTTATGTAATATTTTACCCGTAGATAAGAAATTCACATACCTTTTAAGTTTAGAACACTATTATAGCGAAAGTTACAAATTATTAGTTAATAATAAATATAATACAAGAAAAGTAAGAGAAAAAAAGTTGGTACAACCGAAAATGAGGAACTATTATGGCAAAAGAACTTCAAAGTACCTAGTACCAAAAATATTTAATAAAATTAGTGTATTGAGGCAAAGTCCCAAATTAAGTAAATCGATGCTCAAAACCAGAGTCAAAGAATATCTTCTAGGCTTGTCATCATGACTGTGCAAATACACATAATATAGTTATGTGTATGTGCATAGTCGTGATAAGTTAATATATACATATATATATATATATATATATATATGTATATATATATATATATATGTATATATATATATATATATATATATAGTACCATGTATTTCTAAGATGTGTTGCTTTATTTCATTTAATTAGAGTTTAATAGTTTAAGTTGTATAAAAACTGAGCGCATCTCGCCATCAAACGTAACAGTTTGGCGAGAATATAAATGTATAATACTTAAGATGTAATCTATACTTATATAAATAAATAATTAAAAAAAAAAAAAAGCAGTTCAGTTCCGAATAAAATTCTTCTTTATTAATCAAAAATGCAGATAATAGGCATTTAGATACAATAAATACATAGACATTAGACAACTACACAATATAGGAACTCACAGTATGGATTGTTCTGCGTTAACACGAACGCACGTGACGTTTTAGCGTCGCAATAAGTAGGTAGAAGCGGAGAGGAAAGAAACTAGTCTGTTTGAGTTTTACAAAATTTAATTAAAATTAATATAAATTAAAAAATAAACTTAAAAGTCCGGCTAAGTCACGGGTTTAGTTCCTGAGCTGGCACACACTGAGCACGTAGATAAACAAATCCTTGAATGTCACGGGGTCACTTCCCTGCGCTACGACGTGCAAGGTTGCATGTCCGGGTAGCCGTCTTCAAATATCCGGGTCCGGATCAGCAGCATGGGGGCGTCCAGAGGCCCGGAAGCATGCGCCGCATTGTTGGTGGGTTCCAAATTTAACCCCAGACTTGGTCCCTAGAATATCCGGAGATTGGCCGTTTCAGAAAAAGTCCAATTTTATGTAAGTGACTGCGACATCCGGATATTTGGCCAAATTATTGTGCAAGAAAGAAGAGTAGGCTGGTTTAGTGAACCCCAAGCATTAAAAAAAAAATGTAATTGTAAAATGTATGATTTAAAATACGAGGTCCACTGCTGATGTGCCAACAGGCTTTTTAAAGTCAGAGTCATCTTCGTGTTGCTTAAAAAAATTTATGAAGTTTTGCTACTGATCAAAAATTTTATTGTCATTTAACTGTACATTTTTTCTAGACAAAGTGTCTATCGTTTTTGCCCCTTGTTCCAAGCTTGGAATATTAGCTAAAGTCATCCACTGAAAGTGTTTTAAGTCAGTACAAAATTAACTGGTCCAGGAATTCAGGTAAGCTTTGGCAATATTGTACATTCTTCTCATGTTTTGTTTAAAATCTTCTACCTCATCCCGACGAGCCTCCGATAAACGCCGTAAAATTTCGGTCACTTTCATTGGGCAAAAATTTTGTTCCAATCTTTCGTTTATATTTTCCACTATTTGCGAACACTGCTCAATTACTTCATTGACAGAAATATCAGCAGTTTCAGTGCGTTTGATTCGGCTTTGGTATATAGACATGAAATAATGTAAGAGCCATAAATACCACTCAGAAAAGTCATTTCCGAAAAATATTTGCAATGTTCTGGCCGGATAACTCAGTAAAAAAAAGTATGACTTTAATGGCTCGTACATTTGCAAGATTCTCTCTATGGTGGGATAAAGAGAGAGCCAGCGGGTTTTTGAATGGCTAAGCATACGTTTAAAATCAATTTCTAATTCTGAACAAACTTTTTTTAAAGCTTCAGTACGAACTGTGAAGCTGGCAAAATGGTTGTGCATTTGCATCACTATGCTGTCTACACAGATTGGTAAAGATTCGATTGCGTGATGTACGGAATTGCTGAAGATATGTGCAATACATCCAACACCGACCATATCATCGTTTTGAGTAACTGATTTGAGTCTACTGTAGACGCTGTTGGTTGGTCCCACTTCTCTCTCTACCGCCAAAATTAGCATTGGTGTTGTCTGCTGAAAAAGCAATTAATTTATCCAATAAGTTTTTGTCTGTCGAAATGGCGTGTATGTAAGTGGATATTGTTTCAGCAGTCTCGTTCGGTAAGGCTGTAGCTCCAGTAATTTAACTTTAATTCCTCCCTTTTCAGGGTTGATTGTATAAGCACAGGAAATAGCTTAATAGCACCATGGTTGCTACTATCTGTGGAGTCTATTCTTTCAAAATATTTTCTTGGGCAAATGGGCCTAAAACATTTTTAGGATAGCTTCAGCTTTTGAGCGGGAATAGGTTACATCTTATGCGATTTTCGAATCTGGATATATACTCTTGCAAAGTGGAGCTGTGCAATCTAGTGAGTTAAATGATTCGTGATGTTTAACGGTATGATAAACCAGAGTAGCTTCTGTGGCCCGAACGCTCCGTTGAGGATTTAAGTTCGCATTGGATTCCATGAAAATATCAATACTTGATGTAGATCTTGCCGTACTACGAATCTTCATTTTGTGTTTTTCGGTATTTAAATGTTTTTCTAAGTCAGCTTTGCCCTTATTAGCAATGGAAATTATTTGATCACAAATTACACATTTTGTCCCATGGCTCTTTGCCACATTTGAACATCTTGTATTGACTTTTTAAACTGTCAGAAAATATACATTTTCTTTTCGACATGACTAATAGAGAGATCTGAAACAAAGATGTTTTACTTGTATTTGAGGTTTGTCAATAACACTTTAATGCTACAAATAGGAAAACATAAAACTAACTCACCAAAAATACGGTCGCCGCTAACTGAAATACTTAATTGTACGTGAACACACGCCAAGCACGCACAAACGCCACGCGTTCCTAGGGCAGAGTAACGGGCGCGAACCTGTCTGCGGACGGTGCGGGCAGCGGGGCGGGGTAGCCACGCTCACGCCACGCGCCGCGCGGCGCGATGCGCGGGCTGAAGACAGTTTGCTGAGCAAAGGCAAGGACAAGGACGAGAGCAAACTTTGCTCTCGTCCTTGTCCTTGTCCGCTCGGGCGCTCGTCCGCCCATCGCCGTACGAATCGCCACTCTGATAAAAAGCCTGAGCCTGACAAAAGCCGGACAGGCCGAACACGTACATATTTGGCTGGACGCGACCGCAAAAGCCAAACATGTCCGGCTAAAGCCGGACACCTGGCAAGCCTAGGCACGGAGCTAGGATTACATTGATGTATGAGTTAACGGATGCGGCATTTGACAAACGCGAGCATTCAAGTGTGCTCAGTTAGTTACGTAAAATAAAAATCAAATGTATTTTTTTTTGTTGAGTATGCATGTTTTGTTTTTACGGTTTTTGTATTTTTATGTAGGTCTGTTTAATTTTTATTTTACGTTATTATTTAAAGGCGTTGATCATTCGATAATTTAATTACTTAATGTGGGCAGAGATGCATCTTCATTCACAGCATGTTGAATTTTTTTTGGGGTTGGGAGTTCACCTTGTAGAAGAAAACTGTGAACTATTCTCCTGATTGCCGATTTATCCAAATTGTCAACTTTCTGAATCAAGTTTGGCCGATCTCGTTTTCTTTCAGGTTCTGTTATTTTGTGAGTATCTCTGTACTCATTCAACACATTGTAAACAGACCTTTCATGTACTCCACACATTTCCGAAGTTAGTTTTACAAGGTCATGGTTGGACATGTACTTATCTTCGGGTTTTGTTCTTGTAACATATTTAAAAACGTTAATAATAATTGACCGTTCTCCACTGGTAATAACCGTCTTCCGTCGTTTTGTTGTTGGCTTCCGGTGAGGATACACCAGACTGCAACATGCCTACATTCAAGTCTAATTTGTATAAATAATTAATGTTAGAGGCAGTCCCCACACAGTTGCTAGTTGCCTTATCTAAAATAACACTTCGCACTGTCAAAAATTTATTTTAAGCCTTGTTTACATTATTTACCAACTGACACCCGATTTGTAGTAACATCAAGTAAAACATGATTTAAAAAATTAAGTACATTATGAGATTCAGAGATGTCACCCTTACCTAATCTTTGTAATTGTTTGTTAATAGCAATTGTTATTGAATGATTACAAGTTTTAAAATAATTTAATTTTTTAGAATTATTGGTAAGGTGAGAAGAACATCCTGAATCCAAATAAAAATCAGTTTTCGTTTCATATATGGCCACAAAAGCAGAAGTTAGATTAGCACTGTCATCACTCCTAGCACCGGCCGCTTTTCTATCACGCTGTAACTTTAAACAGTTTGCACGTACATGTCCATTCTTATGACAATAGTCGCACAACTTTTTCTTTGTATTAAGTAGAAAAGCAGCATTGGTCCCCGATGAGTAATTGGCACCCATTTGTTTCCGGAACTCCTCCTGAAGTATTCTAAACCGCACTAACTCGCTGGACGTTAACTCGTGATCCAGCTTGGACACCCAAGGCGTCGTATTCCGAAGGCAGCCCGCTCAGGAGCACCTCAGCAACCTCGCTGTCATATTGATGACAGCGCAGCAGCAGGCTGTCATATTGAGATATCGAGAAGATCATTGGATCTTCTCGATATCAGCAAGTTGCTGGACCACATTCATCACAGCTTCGATGTATAATTCTCTAATGTTAGTATCATTTTCATGGTAAATTCCCGAGTATTTTAATGCTGGATATCCTCTAATTTATGTATATTGTTACGTTTGAGGGGTGGGTACTTTAATATAATATGCACTAATTAAAAACTGAGGCTTTATTGCTAATTACAAGATACTAAACACGGTACATGAACACACTTAACACACACTAATTTAACGCACTCGTCACTTTTACTTTGCTCCAATTCGCTCTTGCTCCGCACTGTATCGCATTCAGAATTGAACTACTCTGATGGCTGACGGATGCCTCTTATATACCCGCCGGCGGCACTCATGATGGCTCCAGAATGTTCCAGCCAAATCTTGCCTCGACAGCTCGGCTTCGATTCTAGTAAGTAGGTACTTAATTACTTCTCGCGATGCTTCCAGACACGGCTGAGCAGGTGTGTCCGCGAGTGTTCCAAAACATTCTCGATTCTTGTCTCTTTCTATCTCTCTCTTTCATACACTTGTCGAACGTTCCGTATAGCTATCTCTTTCTAAGAGTGCTGTCTCTTTCACTCCTTCGAGAAATTTCGCCATATACTGAATTGTACTTCAGGAGGCCTAGTATAAAAGTTGTACGACATTAACTCCTCGACCGCGTTAGCGTATCGAGGGGTCAAAATATGAAAGTTGCCGGATGATTTAAATAAACGGCAAACATAATTTGAACTCCCGATACGCTAACGCGGTCGAGGAGTTAATGTCGTACAATTTTTATACTGGGCCTTCTGGGCCCCATAAGGGGTCCTGAAAACGCCCGAAAACGGAGTTTCAGGCGCCTGAAAACAACGGCATCTGGGGTAAATTTTACATCTTCTAGTATGTAAAAGACCCACCTCTGCAACGGCCTGAAATCACTTTTCAGCCTGCTGAAAACGCTTCTTAGCCACGAAAAATCATATTTAAAGTTTTTTTTACATCACCAGCGTAACACTACCCCCTCCTAAGACATGCTCGTCCCAAGCATCATCACTATTGCCGTGGTATCTCGCCAGCCGATCAACGTTAACAATCTTACATGGGCTTCGTGAATTTTTTTTTCCTTATTAAGGAAAACAAACAGCTACAATCATACATATGTTAAATACATTTAGGTGGATCAGAAGCCAACAAAGTTTCCACCGATATTTTAACACTTTTAACAAAACTATGCACGATGATACATATATAATAAACTGTAAAACTACTAACTAAGAACCATATAATTCCAAGAATGCACCTCTACTCTAATTTTGCTACACAGTTCTTATTGCGGTTACATAACTACTGTACTTTTGATGGAAGATGTCAGTATGGTTATATTTACTATTATGAGTGGAACAAGCCCTTATGACAAAGCGATTTCTAGAGTAATTATTTCTACTAGATTTTACTGCGAAAGTGATTTTGGAGCGAGTACGTAGGCCAGAGCATTTCAGGGACATTTTACTCAAGAGATATGGAGAATCGACAACATTATTGATTATTTTATATAGTAATATTTGGTTATTGTGTTCCCTACGTTTTTGCAGAGGAACAATATCATTTAGAAGAGAATTCTTAAATTTATAACTCAGACGTTTAATAAATTTGCGTTGGATACGTTTAATAGAGTCATTATAACATTGATACTGTGGGTTCCAAGTTGCTGATGCATATTCAAGTTGAGAGCGTACAAGTGTTTTATATAAAAGATTAAAAGTATTAACATTTTTAAATGGGACTGGGCCGGCCACGTCTATCGCATGCATCCGGATAGGTGGGCTACTATAGCTACCAAGTGGATGCCGCAAGGTAGGCGTGGACGAGGCAGGCCCAGGCGGAGATGGCGAGATGACATAGACGCCTTCCTTGCTAACTGGCGCGATGAAGCAAAACAGAGGGAGTTATGAAGATCCAAGGGAGAGGCCTTTGCCCAGCAGTGGGACACTCTGAAAAGCTAATAAAAAAAAAAACATTTTTAAAATCTTTACCCTGCCTAAATATGAATCCCATCATTTTATAAGCCTTAGCGGTTATTTTCTGTATGTGTGATGAGAATAACAGCTCCCGGTCTAGTTGGATTCCAAGGTCCTTAACCTCGGGTACTAAACTAAGTTTTTTATTGAGTAAATTATAGTCACACTGGATAGGTTCACTTACGTTTCCGAGAAAAAGATATAAAACAACATTTATCTATATTTAATACTAGTCTATTTGCAAGACAATATTGTCCTAATCGATCTAAGTCTTGCTGGAGTTCCAAGCAATCATGCTCATTTTTTACTATTTTAAAGATTTTGGTATCGTCAGCGTAAAGTAATATTTGATAATTTTGTATGCAACGTGTGATATCATTTATTTATGGAACCTGAACGACGCCTGGTCAGAAGAATGGATAGAGGCGGGGATTACAACCGATCTCTTCGAGCTAAACCCGCGAGAACACGCTCCTGGATTCAGGGAACAACGCCGCGTGTGGTGCATGCTCAACCGCCTGCGAACAGGAATCGGACACTGTGCCTACCTCCGAAAAAAATGGGGATGGAGCGAACAGGAATCCTGTGAGTGTGGATGCCCCAAACAAACAGTGCGGCATATCGTTTTGGAGTGCCCGCTTACAAAGTATGATGGACCAGTGGAAGACTTTAAAAACGTAACGAGTGAAGCTGCAAAGTACTTGGCTAAATGTAAATTTAGAATATAATGTAATTACTAGTATAAGAACAGTTTTGTATATATGCCTTACGATAAATAAAAAATAAATTTATAAAAATATTAAACATCAAAGGTCCAAGGTGGGAACCCTGGGGGACACCGGAGGTTATGGGTACAAAACTAGACAGGTAACCCCCCAAGTAACATTTCAGGCTAAGAAGATACTAGAAATCCGCTAATAAACAGCTTAAAGCTTAAAGACTGATGAATAGCGGAATACAAAAACGTTGGAATCTGAACTAGCGCAGAAAAGATTTCTCTTATACATGCAGGCTGATTTACCGCTGTATAATGCCGAAATTATTGCTTTTGGCTTTATAATAATAATAAAAAAAAACCGTTATACAGAATTTATTGCTAAAAAAAACCAATTGCATTTTTTGAAAGCTAAAGCTTTATAACGGTGGAATAAGAATATTAAATGTTGTTATCGTCTGGATACTGGTATAAACCTACTCCGTTATAACGCTATCACATTAAGCTGTATAATAGCTGATCAATGGTTCTTTACAAAACCTTTATAAAGCTATAACCTTTATAAGAGTTTAATGTAATGTTATAGGCTGTTTGATAGCGTATTCGTACTATTTTATAAAGCCGACGCGATAAGCGTAGGTTTAATACATAATACAGCAAATACTCATAATAGTGCATAAGAAAAGATCATTATACAGTTGTAATAATAATAATGGGCCCTGCCCCGTTGCCGGCGGCACTCTAGGTTAGGTTTTTATAATATGTTTATATGTATTTTGTATTGTTTTTGTATGTGTTTTTGTATTTTACTTTTATAATCATATCATATAGCCTAACCTAAGATAAAAAATGAATAAAGTGAATAATAATAATAATATATCAAAATGGAATTTGGTGTCGATAAGTGCGCGATTATGCATGTACAGCGGGGGAAAGTAGTAAATTCAACAAATTTACAACCTTCTGAGACAATGTCGTTCAGATCTATCTCTGAAGCAGAAACCTATAAATACCTTGGTATGTCACAGTCGTTGGGTATTGAGGACGTGGGTATTAGACAGACGACGAAGGAGCGCTTCTTTGGTCGGCTGACAAAAGTACTTAACAGTCTTTTGTCAGGTGGCAACAAAGTGCGCGCCTTTAACGCTTGGGTAATGCCTCTGCTCACATACTCCTTTGGCATACTAAGATGGACCCAGACCGAGCTGGATGCCCTGGATCGGAGAGTTCGCCTACTGCTCACCACACATCGTATGCTACACCCGCGCTCGTCTGTTATGAGATTGTACATCCCACGGAAATGTGGAGGTCGCGGCTTTTTAAACGCCAAAAACCTTCACAACCGTGAGGTGTACAATCTTAGGAATTATTTCCTTAACAACGAGTGTGGGATGCATCGTGATGTGGTGGCAGTAGACAGAAATCTCACGCCGCTCTCCTTGGCAAAAGAGAATTGGCGCAAACCTGTGGTACTAAGCACCGAGGACCGCAAGACGGTATGGAAGAGCAAAGAGCTACACGGGCGGTTCTACAAGGCCCTCATGGGCCCCGACGTAGATCTGCCCGCGTCGGTGAACTGGTTACGATTCGGGGACCTCTTCGGAGAAACCGAAGGTTTTGCCTGTGCAATTGCGGACGAAGTTATCATGACGAATAACTATCGGAAATATATCCTGAAGGACGGTAGGGTCGACATTTGTCGGGCATGCCGCCGTCCCGGAGAGTCACTCAGGCATATTATCTCTGGTTGTTCTCATCTTGCTAACGGCGAGTACTTGCACAGACATAATCTCGTAGCCAGGATTATTCACCAGCAACTTGCTCTTAAATACGATCTTGTGGACCACGAAGTGCCGTACTACAAGTACGCACCTGCACCAGTTCTCGAAAATGGTCGTACCACGCTCTATTGGGATCGATCTATCATCACGGACAGGACTATTGTAGCCAATAAGCCTGACATCGTGCTGGTAGATCGATCGCAGCGCCGGGCTGTGCTCGTCGACGTCACCATCCCCCATGACGAGAATCTCGTGAAAGCCGAGAAGGACAAGTCCAGTAAGTACCTAGACTTGGCTCACGAAATAACCGCCATGTGGGATGTTGACTCGACGATCATTGTTCCGATAGTCGTTTCAGCGAACGGTCTCATAGCGAAGAGTCTCGACCAACATCTTGAGAGACTCTCGCTAGGTGGATGGATCAAGGGTCAGATGCAGAAGGCAGTAATCCTGGACACAGCGCGTATAGTCCGGCGGTTCCTTTCTCTGCGGCCCTAACCACCGGCAGCCTGGGCCCTGCCCCGTTGCCGGCGGCACTCTAGGTTAGGTTTTTATAATATGTTTATATGTATTTTGTATTGTTTTTGTATGTGTTTTTGTATTTTACTTTTATAATCATATTATATAGCCTAACCTAAGATAATAAATAAATAAAGTGAATAATATATTCTTTATTGTGCATAACAGAAAGAAAAATACAACAAAATAAATAAAAACATAAAGAGTTAAGCAACAACAGGCGGTCTTATCGCTACAAAGCGATCTCTTCCAGACAACCTTAGGGTAGTAGAGATTACTTAGGAGAAACCCGTAAAGGTGGCACAAATATGTAGATGAACTGGTTGCACATCAGCACACAATATATATACCAATAAATGTAATGTTAAATGTAGCGGATTATACAAATTATCTATTTTTTTAACGCCATAAGTGTAATTGTATGCCGTATTTCAGCAATCTTTGAAATGAAATTTTCTGTGTCTGTATCTGTATTCATTAAGCGTTGTTGTGTTTGATTTTAAAGTGTTGTAGTAAGTTGTTTGCCATAAAATGGACTTCAAGCCTTGGAAAAAACACAAAAGAACAGGTGCAGTGAAGAGAAAGCTTTCTAAAGCGTATTCACAACACGACGAACAAAAAAAAGCTCAAACGGATCAAAATAACCAGCCAAGCTGCAGTGCAGTGCAAATGTCAAGGGGTTCCGTACAATTAGAGGTTAGAGGATAACATTGATAGTGACACAAGTGACCCTGAGTCTTTTCAGAAAGACTCAAAATCTTCTGAAAACGAAAGTACATCTGATGATGATAATGAGGAACATCGTAATTTATTATTCCGCGATCAAATATAAACATGGGCAATTGAGAAGAATATTCCTCAAACGACATTAAAAGCATTAAGTAAAATTATCAATGACAGATTTCCGTATTCATTACCACAGGATCCAAGAACAATTCTGCATACAGTGACAAATGTTGAGATAAAGTCGATAGAAAATAATGGGGAATATTGGCACAACGGACTTATTAATCAGCTCACTTTTTTTTTGAAAAATTTGTTGAATGTTCCTGACATAACCAGTTTGGACATAAATTTTGACGGTCTTCCAATATTCAAAAGCTCCAAAAATGAGTTTTGGCCAATTTTATGTGCTGTCCATGAATATCCAGGCCTTAGTCCATTTGTCATAGGCATATATTACGGTAGTGGAAAACCTAAAAATATTGATGTTTATTTGGAAGACTTTGTTACGGAAATGAGTAAACTATTAAAGGATGGAATTTATCTCCAGCAAAAGACTAAACAAGTAACAATAAAAATAAGATGTTTTGTCTGCGATTCTCCTGCAAGAGCGTTTATAAAAGGTAAACTATTTTTTTTTAAAGTTATTTTTGGGTGCGTGAAGGGAAGTTTGGGTAAAATATTGCATTTTTCAACCGATTCCCGAGAAGTTCTATAATTTTATGTGTTTTTACTGTCAATTCAGTGTATGGAAAAAAATGTTTATTTGTTCTAGAATATTCAAGCGTGTGTTTTAGTTATGAAACGGAACTTAATCGTGTAATTAGATGGTTATGGATATTATTATCCTTCTCGCGACCGTGGACGGTACAAGTACAAGTCATCTGAAACATCGAGGTGATTCCATAACAATCTAATTACACGATTAAGTCCTGTTTCTGAAACCTTCACGATGTGTGAAAATCTGGAAAGTTTAAATCATTACACAATTTTGGCAAAAGTTTACGCTTGAATGTTCTAAAACAATTGGAAATAATTTAGTAAAATAAGTGTGTATGGCGTGACTATTGATAGATAGATAGATAGATTAGATATATATAGATAGCGGATTAGCAAAGAAATATTTTTATGGAAATTAGCATCAGATACCGCAAAGTTAACAACTGAATCTATCAACTGTTTGATAGTAACTCAATTATAACTTACTCAAGGTGGCGGAGGGTGATGATTCACTAAGATGGGATTTATTTTTCAGGCGTATGCAACTTCAATGGCAAACATGGATGTCTCAAATGTACCACAGTAGGAGAATACTCTCACTCGTCTCACACAGTAGTGTTTCCGGACTCAAGATGCTCGTTACGCACAGACGAAGGTTTTCGCAACAAACTCTATGGACAACACCATAAGACTGATTCGCCACTACTTCGGCCACCCATTGATATGGTGAATGATTTTCCCGTCGCTGATTGTTTGCATTTAATAGATTTGGGGATCATGAAGAGATTATTAATTGGATGGCGAGATGGTAATTTTGAAAAATACGTCACTAAATGGTGTTCAAGGGATATAAACACAGTGCAGATATTCTTATCTAAATGTAAAATGCCTTCCGAGATACATCGATCAATTAGAGGAATAGATTGCCTAGCACACTGGAAAGCGTCCGAGTATAAGACGTTTTTCTTTTATCTAAGTATTGTGATTTTACCAGATGTCTTACCTCAACATGCATTTGTACATTTTCTATTTTTATATTGTGCTATAACAATATGCTCAAGTGAAAATTATAAAAATTTGCTGCCAATATCGAAGGATCTTCTGCTCTATTTTGTAGAACATTACAAGGATTTTTACGGCTCTGGTTACGTAACAAGTAATGTTCATAACCTACTTCATTTAACTGACGAAGTACACAAATTTGGTGCTCTTCACACGTTTAGTGCGTATCCGTTTGAAAATAAATTATTTTCAATTAAGAAAATGTTACGATGTGGTCACAAACCCCTGTCGCAAGTGGCTAAGAGGCTCTGTGAAGCATCCCAAGATGGAATAACTCGCTTTGTTTATAAAGAGAATAGTGAATTGCCACATTTTATCAATACTGGCAAACATAATACTAAGATCATGTTCAAAGATTTCGTACTGTCTACTAAACACCAAGATAAATATTTCATGACTAAAAATGATAAAATTGCCTACATAAGGTCAATTAGTGACTCAAGGGACAACACTGCAGCGTCTTCACGAGAGTTTCAGAGGTGTTTGAACGGCCAGTGAAATCCTCATTTTTTAATATATTTAAAACTGAAATAAATAACGATCAGTGTTCAGATGCAGTCCTACATGTAAGTGACGTAAAATTTAAATTAATTTGTATTGAGCATAAGCAAAACCAATACTTAATACCACTATTACATACTGTGTAGAAAATAAAAAACTTTGTAAACATTACTTATGTAATTTATTAATTGTGAAATCAGTAGCTGACTATCACATCAATTAGGTATATTTTATGAAAACAAAATAAACAAAAAAGCTACCATCAAATGGTAAAAAAGTGTTTGTCCTTAATTCAGTACGAAATTAATCAACGTAACATATCAAATATTTTCCTCCCACCGCATGATTTCAACCTTGCAGAAGGCGCACCGCACCTCATCGCTACGACCGAGGTAGTAAAATCCAGCGTGGGCGAAAGTTTCGGGACTGATGAAGCTCAGGGGCCATCTTTCAAAGGTTTTAAGTCGTTCCTCTTCGTGCTGCATGTCCTCGTGCTGCATGTTCACGTTCTGATCTCACCAACAACTAACGTGTACTTGACCAAATACACGAGATAATTGATCTTAAACCCCAACACACTTTACTTTTTCCTTAAACACAAGATTGGGGATTCAAACACCAAGGTTAGGTTGATGCAATAGTAGTACGTCATAAGTAGGTACTAGGTGTTTCAGTCTGCTCCCATGTCTCATAAATTGATTGCGTGATCCATTATTTAACGTCTGCACTCTGCGTTAATAAATAAAGTTGTGAACATAATCATTTGTTATTCAACTCAGTACAAAATCGAAAACAAAGTTTAATTACCCTTTTGCAGTTGGTAAAACATACTACCCATACATTTGCTACTCTCAAACGATAAAAACAGCTGCAAAAACCAGTGGTCCAGTCATATCACTTCCTGTCCGGCCAAACGTGCTGAAAAATTCTATTTATACGTTTGTAGTTGGTAAACCTTTATCAAACATTCTACTCCATACAAACTCCGTACATTCGATAACCACAAACAATGAAACCAACCGCAAATAAATTGGTTCCAAATAATGTCTATGGTTTACCACAGGTGAACAAAAGAGTTGTAGGTATGATGAAAGACGAAAACAATGGCATAATTGTAAGAGAGTTTGTAGCTTTGAGATCGAAAATGTATGCTTATATTTTAAATGAATATGGTGAGAATAAAAATAGAAAGTGTATAAAAAAGAATAAAGGTGTCAACGCAGCTGCTGTCAGACGATTAATTTTTAATAATTACTACAAATGTTTAGATTTAAGTGAAAAACCGCTTTATGATGACTTGTATAACTTGATAAGTGATAAGCATAAGATGTACACTCAAATTAAAAAAAAGAAAATTCTCTGTGGCAAAGATGAAAAGAGATTTATCTTAGATGATGGTATTAAAACCCTAGCATGGGGGCATTATAAAATAAACAAACGTTGAAACCTATTATTATTTTTATTTCAATTACACACACATACCCGCATATAGACACATACACATACACAAAAACACTAACAGTCCATGAAAACGTATAGTTTCTTCCTTATATGTCGATTTTTAACTTCCACATACCATATAGACCCTTCTTGCCAAATTAACGTCTGCTGCTTACATGGCACGGACAGGAACGTTCTAATATTATATTTGATGAGGATCTCCCGCAGCAACCCCTCAGCGTGGTACTGGGAGTGTAGAGCTGCTACTGAATTTTCCACCAACAGCTCCGTTATCACCTTTTTGAGGTCTTTTCTCGCCGCTTCTCACTTTTTTATATCAAGATCTGGAGCAAGCGCCTCCACGCTTGAGATGAATATGTAGTTTTCTTCAGAAAATTCGCCACCTTGTTTGTAGTTGAAGGTTATCCTTTCGTTATTAAACCAAAGGCGAACGCATAAATTGATTGCTTGATCCATATTTAAACGCCTGCACTCTGCGTCAGTAAATAAAGTTGTGAACATAATTATTTGCTATTCAACCCAGTACGAAATCGAAAACAAAGTTATTTTATTATTTGCAGTTGGTAAAACATACTACCCATACATTTGCTACTCTCAAACGATAAAAACACACGCAAAAACCAGTGGTCTAGTCTTATCACTTCAACTCAGTACAAAAACAAAGTTATTTTATTATTTGCAGTTGGTAAAACATACTACCCATACATTTGCTACTCTCAAACGATACAAATCACCCGCAAAACCAGTGGTTCAGTCTTATCACTTCCTGTCCGGCCAAACGCTGAAAATTTTAATTTAGGCGTTTGCAGTTGGTAAACCGTTATCAAACATTCTACTCCATACAAACTCCATACATTCAATAACCACAAACAAGAAAACCAACCGCAAAAAAATTGGTCCACTTCCCAATAAACGCCTACTCGCCACCGCATACCATAAATTGAAAGTTTGGTTTTCCCACAATTTTGGTGTATAAAACAATTCTACCAGTGAAGACGGATGCAGTTGCCGCCCTGACACTCGCGGGACCATAGAGTTCGGATTGAGCTGAAACTCTTACCCTTTCTAAACTCTGGTTGTCCTCGCTCACATCAGTATAAGGCACCTCTGCGCCAATGTGAAGGAACTGCAGTTTATTTGTGTCTTTATAGACAACTATGTGCGGCTGTTCGGTGTAGGTATGGCCTATAAGTAAGGGTTTTTCCAGTAAATTTATTTATTTAATCGTATGGCGAATTTACACATTGTAGGCAATTCATTATAAGTCGACATCCAGGTCGCGCAACCAGTCGATCGCGTCAGATGTCAGGTTAGTGTAGAGGTCCTCCGGGTCACCTTGATATCTCCGCTTTGGGCATCGCTCTACTATGTGCCGGACTGTTTGATCTTCCAGACCACAATCACATAGCGGACTCTCGTTCCATCCCCATTTGTATAGCAAGTAATTGCACCTTCCGTGGCCCGTGCGTATTCTGTTAAGGCGGCACCAGTACTTCCTCTGAAGCGAGAAGCCCTTTAGCTTCTGAGAAGGGTTTCCGATACGTGGGTGATGATCGTTAGTTTCCAGCCACTCTTTCTTCCACGTCTGCTCTAGCTGGAACCCATCAGCTCTCAGCTTCCGTGCAGCTATGCTAGTAGGGCGACGTGATTTAAGTCGTTGTGGTGGCGGATTTGTGAATTCGCTGTGGCCTGGCAAATCTGAACGGGCTGTGATCTTCTCGGCTTCCCTCAAAAGCGCGTGTTTTCTTCGCAAATGCGGCGGGGCTATGTTGCTGAGCACTGGCAGCCAATCGGTCGGCGTGGATTTAATTGTTCCGGAAACATACCTCATCGCATCGTTCAATCTCGTGTCGACTTTCTGCACGTGTGAGCTTTCACACCATACAGGCGCGCAGTACTCTGCTGCAGAGTACACGAGGCTGAGCGCTGTAGTACGTAGCACATCGGCAGACGCACCCCATGACGTGCCGCTCAGTAAATAATTCCAGTAAATAATCGTCCACTATTCGAAACGGCACAAATGCACTAACGCCATCAATAGAAAGTCGCAGTACCACTGTACCTATGGAATGTATTTCCTTGTTACTAAAACCTGTCATTATAGGTGGCGTAGGTGGCGTAGGTGGGATATGTGCTATTCCAAAACTTTCAAAACAGGAACGCCTTATCATCGTCACTTCGCTACCTAAGTCAACAAAGGCTTTCAGCCGAACATCGCCCAGAGTCACTTTCTTAAAATACTTTTTAGAAGGATTAGAGTTGGATATACACATCGACTTTGGTACGGTGTCAGCCTTTTTTATTATTATTAAATTACATTAAATAGGCTTACAGTATCAACCAAAACGCCTACAATGCTAAAGACTTAATACTAAAAAAGTACAATAACAATAACGCAGTAGTTAATCAATCTAGATCTAATGGAACGTGACGCTAACTGAATTCATTGCATAATGAATTTATTTTTGCAAGCAATGCGCTCCAGCTATCAGCGAACACGTCGGCATCCCGGGTCAATACGAGTTGGTTGAGCAGCGCCGGCGCCCGTCCCCTCCGCCGGCGACACGAACAGCGGGCGGCGGCGGCGCCCCGCGCGAGCGTACTGCTCGGGGACGAACAGACGGATACCTTCCAATGCCACCGGGTTGTCGATTTGTCCCCTCAGCAGAAGGCTGTAGTGGACTGCGAGATGTAGCTTACGCCTGAAATGCAGAGTCTCGAGTCCGACCATACCCGCTACAAAAAGTGACGGATATAAAAAGGGATAATATCCGTACTGCCTTTTGTACAGGTGACGTGCGAATTTCCGCTGGACTCTTTCAAGTAAGAGCTTATAGTTCTCTTCGACTGGGTCCCATACTATAGAACTGAACTCCACCTTGCTGCGTACATAGGCGTTATATAAAACGATAGGTACGGCGATACTAGTGAACTGCGGCGCAGTTCGCATTACAAATCCTAGTGTTTTATTTGCACTCTTAACTAGCGAATTTATGTGACTGTGGAAATCTAGTTTAGTGTTCAGCTCAAGGCCCAGGTCACAGATAGTTTGGACGCGCTCAATGACCTCCCCACGAAGTTGGTAATTATATGATAGTGAGCATTTATTATTTTACACTTTTTCCCGTTAAAAAGCAAATGGTTCGTTTGGCAACACTCCGTGACAGCATCGATATCGCGCTGCAATGTGTCACAATCAGATACTGAGTCAATAGCATTGAACAATTTGAGGTCATCGGCAAAAAGTAAGGTACTTTGCTGGTCCCGGGCCTTTTTGGATCGACAAACCTCTGCTTTGTGCCCTATCTTGTTGCAGTTGCTGCATTTTATTAAAGGTTTGGTGCACTTAGTAAAAGGGTGCTCCTTTTCTTTGCAATTGAAACAGACTATGCACTAGCTTGTCTTGCCACTCACTCCAAGTGAATAGGATTGAGTTAAGACTTTCATACCAGACTTTTGCTAGCCCTGTTAGTTTTTGCATAGCAAAGTGCACTGTCGCCTTCTCGTCCCAGCCATAAACCTCGGCACACTGATTGACTTTTTAAATCCATATGTCCATATGGTTTTTCTCTGACAGTTGAAAAAATACAGTTAACAAACAGAGATGTTAAGTACAAAGGCGAACTTATCCCTTTAAGGGATTTCTTCCAGTTAACCTTTGAGTATTTGAGAGAAGCGATCAAATAAGGCAGACATAGCCTATGACAGCATAGTCTATGACAATGCTCCATTTTTGTTTACCGGAAGCGTCTCGTTTCTTAGGTACTACTCAAACTGGATCACCCCAAGGAGAGGTAGAGGGGCGAATTATGTCTGGCTCGTACCTTATATCTTTAATTTGGGTTTCAGCTTTGTTTTTGTGACACTCAAGAAAACGATAGGATTTTACGTGAACCGGAACTGATTCTTTCGTATCGATTGAATGTTCTATGGCATCGCTGTATCTGAACAGCATTCTAATAATGCTTTTGTCTCTTCATCGTTTACATAGGAATTGCGGATGAGTTCTAAGACAGCTGTATGGTTTAAATTTTCATTTTAATGTATGCTTTTAGGATCACAATCATCCTCAAACGTATTACTTAATAAACTACACTGTTTATCATTACAATCTATCCTTAACTTACATATTAATGTATTTTTTTGCAATACTTCTATTTCTCCGTTTAGTCCTAGCCGATAGACCAGAATATTCCACCTGGTGCGTGTTATTCCCGCACGTTCTGGGTACTATGGGATCTCCTGTTTTCTCGCCCTCCATCCCTATCCCTTACAAACCTGAACCAGCTTGTTAATGCGTTCGTAATATCACTCTCGCTTGCTTTTTCTGCCAAGTTATTGCCCCGGACAGCATCTGTTAGAAAAGAAAAACAGATTATGCATATTTCTGTCAAACAATATATATTTATTTACCTTGTCTGCAATCATTCACAATGCTGATTACATGTATACACGAGTTACTACGTAAGATCATAGAAACGAGCTAACACTTAACATTAGGTACTTTGGAAACGGCGTATGCGCGCAGCGATATTCAGCGAGGTCTGCGCTTGTACGCGGCGCCAGGGGGGGTTCACTCCGCCGATCTGCATGAAATTATAAGTACATGCCGGCGGCACCCGCGAGGGTGCTTATTGCTTATTCAGTGGTTGCCTCGCCGTGGCCCGCGACACTCGCGCGCGTGTCTCCCGCATACCAACGTCGCAAGCGCGTAATTGTATACGATGAATAAAATAAGGGCAATGAAATATTGCATTGCTGCGGGTGGCAGAAACAATGACCAAAATTCGGATTGCACGTTTTTCTATGTTTCGACGCGTGAAAAGGATACCGAAAGGTGACCTTATTTATAGGTATAAATAAGCACTAAATGCTTATTTATACCTATACTTTCAAGTAAATCGAACACAAGAATCAAGTAAATACCTCAAACGGCACAGTGTTATACTTGAATTAAATAGGTGTCTGTCAACGGCATATCTACATATGTATACCTACATCAAACGAAAATCCCGAGATCGTAATTAAATCGGTTCAATTGGATTCATTTACACCTGGCCACAGAATAAATAATAGTACAACTGGCGTGAGACCGCGAACCGTAACGAAGATCGTAAAGTCTATCTCCGTCTCTGTCCCTGGAATAGTAGGTGTGACAGAGACGGGGATAGACTTTACGATCTTTGGTACGGTTCGCGGTCACAAGCCTGTTATGTTTTCGGTGTTATTTACCTAATTCAAATTCAAATTCAAATTCAAATATTTTATTTCAGACAACATGGTCCATTTTGTGTTAGCATACCTAAGTAGCTGTTAAGTGTAATAATGTATGCATGTAGATATACCACGCGTGCTATCTTATATTTATAATTCGCGTAAGTATTCGTTTATGACATAGTCGATACTTGCGCCACAGAATAGATAATAGTGCAAAGCTACCGTATCCGCTTATGATCAGGCGGACCGTACGCTTGTTTGCCACCGACGTCGTTTAAAAAAATGACAACCCTATCTTTTTTTTTTTTTTTTTTTTATGCTATAGGGGGCAAACGAGCAAACGAATCACCTGATGGTAAGCGATTAACGTCGTCCATGGACACCCGCAACACCAGAGGTGTCGCAAGTGCGTTGCCGACCTTTAAGGTGGGAGTACGCTCTTTTCTTGAAGGTTTGAAGGTCGTATCGGTCCGGAAACACCGCTGGCGACAGTTCGTTCCACAGTTTAGCTGTGCGAGGCAGGAAGTTTCGGGAAAAGCGCACAGTTGAGGACTGCCAACCATCTAAATGGTGAGAGTGGAAATATTGTCGCGTAGGGCGATGGCGGAAAGAAGCGGCAGGGATTAATCCGAACAATTCCTCGGAACACTCCCCATAATACATGCGATAGAAAATACAGAGTGAGGCCACATCTCTACGCAGCGCCAAGGGATCAAGCCGATCAGAAATACGTATCTTCGGCAAGGTGCGGAGTAATATCCACCTTCGCGCCGGGCAATAGAACTCAATGACAGCGCGGCTCGCGTGCGGTCCGTGCTAATAATAATTAATAGGCACGTAAAAAGGCGGCATTCGTGAACATCAAAACAGAGGGTCTTCTGTACTTGTACTATTATTTATTCTGTGGCGGCGCGTACAAGGAACATGCGTGCCCCGCTCCGCTTACGCCGCGCCCGCAAAACGAGTCTGTTTGACGGAGCCTTAATTATTTAATTTATCATTATTTTTACGGCTTATGCCGAATCTATAACCAATAAACTTGAGACAACTTCTAACATCTTTGCCATGAAAATATAGGTTATTTTATTTTATTTTATTTGATAGGTTCACCAACAGTTATTACAATAATTCTTTCTTATTTAGACAAGTACAATAGTTTTTGCTAAATGTATAACTTATTATAGGTAAACACTGCATGCAAGGAAAATAAGAATCATAATAATTCAGTAGCAAGTCTGCAGTCGATGCCAAGTTAAGCAAATTTAAACACTTTATTACGGTATAATAGGGTGCAAAGCAGAATCTTGTGATCGACTGGTTACCGCTACATATTTTTTAAATAGATTAAAACTATGTAGGCACATGCTAATATGTTAAAAGGCATATACAACTTATTTATTTAACAAATCTCTAATTTTGGTTAGTGAGTCAAAGTGAATATCAAATGAATTACCGTAGTTATTAAGTAAGTTACTCATGCGAGGTACTGGGGAGTTTGATCCTAACACGGTTCGGCGCCGGGGTCGAGACAATGGTTTGATAGCAAAGCGTGGAATTCTACGTGGTACGGAGAATCGAAGTCTACTCAGAAGTAGTGGACAGTCTATTTTGTTATTTACAAGTTTAGAGAGAAATTTTAAATCGAGGATGTCTCTTCGGCTTTCGAGAGACATCATTTTAAAATGTTTGAGCCTATCCTTATAGGAAAAAGATTTTCGCGCAAGACCTGCTGATCGAGCCAAATGCCACATGAACCTTTTTTGCAATCTTTCAATGCAATTATAGATTTGGATATACCGAATTATTACTTGGATTAGTCGATTATCGAATTATTACTTGGGTTAGTCGATTATTTTTCAGGCTGAACTTATTATTTTTTCCTGTCCAGTTGCATTTAAATGCCAGTGACGTTGAAAAAAGCCGTTGAAGAATTCTTCTGGTGATTGTTGCACTATTGGTCATTTGGTACTACCAACAGGCTCAAATTATTTATCTGAAAAGAAAGCATGGGTTAAAAGAGAACAAGCTTCGTTTATAAAAACTAATAATATAAGTGTTTACATGATAAATAGATAACATTAGGTACACGAAAGAATTCCCAACTTAGTGGCCTAGCGATTAAGGCGTCTCCCGCGACTGAAGAAAACGCTGGTTCGATCCTTGGAGGCCTTGATGGTCCCTTTATTTTTTGTATGTTATCCATATACTATGTAGTATTATACATATATGTATACCTACAGGGTTGGGCATAATAAGTATCCTAGTTTTAAAAACCTCTTTTTATCTTAAAATACGTCCGAACTTTTGGGACAATTACAAATACAAATACAAATATTCTTTATTGCACACCTCATGGAAAAAAATATATCACAAGACACAGAAATACAGTAGAGGCAGACAACAAGTGACCTTATCGCTAAAGAGCGATTTCTTCCAGACAACCTTAGGGTAGCGGAAAACTAGTACTAAAAATGCTAGTAGGTGGTGCAAAAAATAGAATCCAATTGAATCCATATACCTACAGCAATAACACTGGCGTCTGGCGGGTGGTCAACGAGAATTTGGCGGGTGTTACAAATTTGTTAATAACTGTATTTTTTGTATGAAAGGTACATATAAAGCGTATGTCATTAAAATCTACAATAAATAATCTACTCAAAACTTTGAAAATAAAATAATTAAAATTTGTGTGCGATTTGTCAGTCATCTTATAATCTGGTGCTAGCAAAATATTTCCCGATTTTTGTATAAAAGAGACTAGAATTGTGCAAATAAACCATAATTACAATCAAAAGCAGTTTTATTTACATTACAACACAAGTCTTGAACAAATTAAGTCATAAAACAATATACCTTGCATATAGTTTAAATTTATTACGATCATTTTAAAATTGCGTCTGATACTCATCTACGCAAACATCAAACGAAAAATTATTCCGTTTGCAATTTTTTTTTGTGCATAATTATTGATAAATTTCCTAATAAGATATGCTTAATCTAAAGATTGCCTCATAAAGATCGTTCATTAATCAGTATATTTCAAGAAACTCCCTAGTTTCAAAAATATTCAATGAACAATATACCACTCGAAAAGTACCGTATAAAGACAGTTTTCGGAAATTTTATTAAAATAGCCATCTACTAAACTTGATCTTGAAATTGTTATTACTAAAACAACTTAAGAGTGCTATCACAAAATCCGCCCGCTCGCATTTCAATATTATTACCGCCAGTTGCGCTCCGAACGCGCATCTGTGTGCGGACACACACTACAATCAGGTATACAAACTTATTATCGCCATGCTCTTCGAACGGCATAGCAGGTGCGGTTAGTGCGAACGGGAGCGAGCATTCATTGATTGTAAGCACCGTCGCGAGGCTAATGGCGTCGCGACGCTTGACGCGCGGACCAAACATTATTGATACTAGCGCCAGAACATCAACTATTACTTGGCGTACGTGGTGTTAGAAAATGTACTTGTGATTTGTATATTTGTTTTGTGTTTATCATAAGATTAAAAATAGTTTTATTCAAACGTCAAATGTCTCTGTAGGACACACTGTGTATATGTTTTGCTGACCGTGTATTCGGTCATACTAGGTGCAAGCCGCGAGGCGCGGGCCTCGCCAGTTGTTCCCCGCCTTTCGACCGGCACGATCCACTCTCATTTATACTTTTGTAATCTTGTAACCTTTGACCTTTTGTGTTTTGTGCAAGTATTAAATTAAACTCTTTTTAACTGTTATGGTGATTTTACCTTCTGACCAATAAACATTGATAGTAGGAAATACCTACAAGTGGTGACCCCGACAAAGAACAATAGTGTTTATAGACATTCAGTGCGAAAGTAAAAATCGGACAATATTTTTTTTCTGTTTATTGGGGGCAATTCATAGTACGGGAAGTGAATCGGGACAGGTAAATTAAGACATATTAAAATGCCAGAAACTGAAGGCGGCGCGCCCGGGGCCGAGGCGCACGCACAGAATCCGCGCCTATCGCCAGCGGACGCGTCGGCTGCAGCAAGTGAGGAGAGGATCAACAGGCAGTTGGACCTGGCAGCGGTCACAGTGGCATCGAGGTTGCCAGAGTTTTGGGCGGACCAGCCCAGGCATTGGTTCCTTCAAGTGGAAGCCATTCTTAATCCACAACATCTCAAGGATCAGGCGAGGTATGACCTTGTGCTTGGAAAGTTAACGAAGAGTGCGATAGGGCAGATCACGGACCTCCTGCTTAATCCGCCAACGACGGGGAAGTATGTTGCCCTTAAAGAAAAACTTTTGGAGATATATGAGGACTCTGCGAAGGCTCAGCTGCAGAAGCTCCTCAGCGACATGGACCTGGGCGAGCAAAAACCGTCACACCTGTTAAGGAAGATGAGGGATTTAGCGAGAGGCAATGTTCCGGACCAGACGCTGTGCATTCTGTGGCAGAATCATTTACCGCAAGCGGCTAGAGCAGCGGTTGCAGTAGCCGACACACAGAATTTAGACAGCCTGGCTGCAATCGCGGACAAGGTGTTGGAGGCGGTGAGACCGACTTCCCACGTGGCTGAGGTGAAGACGTCGATTTCGCGGGGTGGAGAAACGCCCGTTTCGGACATGGCAGCGGTGTTAGCTGCCTTAGAGAAACTCGACGGTAGGCTGTGCAGTTTGGAAGGACAGTCGAACCAGGCACGTCGGTGCCGGTGCAGGCAGAGAGGAAGATCCATATCGAGAGGCGGCACGCGGCAACGTTCGGCATCACGAGGAAGGAGTGGCAACAGGAGAACGCCGGATAGTCCAGACTGGCTCTGTCAATTCCACTACCGGTATAGAGAGAAAGCGCAGCGTTGCGTACCACCGTGTTCCTGGAGGACCGAGGCTTCGGGAAACTAGCTGGGGTACAAGAGACGGCGGAAACTTGTACGGCCCCACCATCGCACCGCCTTTGTATTACGGACTCTATCAGTGGATTGCGTTTCCTGATAGACACGGGCGCGGACATCAGTGTAATACCGGTCAGGAATAGGTTAGTGGAAAGTGAAAGTGTGTGCAAACTTTATGCTGCAAATGGCACGGAAATTAGGACTTATGGAATAAAGACTCTAGAATTGAACCTCCGGTTGAGAAGAGCGTATAGGTGGACTTTTGTTATTGCTGATGTCAAGCAACCAATTATAGGCGCAGACTTTTTAGTAAATTACGGTCTTCTTGTCGATTTAAGAGCTAAGAGATTAATTGACAGTTTAACGCTACTGAGCGTTAGTGGATCAATAGAGCTTTGTGAAAATCCATCAATTAGGGTTATGGATGAAAAACATCCTTTCTTTGAATTGTTAAGTAAATATCCAGACATTACAAAGCCTGTCAATTTCAGGGAGCCACCTAGTCACAGTGTCAGGCACCACATAGAGACCAGAGGCCCACCGATTTTTGCGAGGGCCCGGCCGCTTCCTCCAGACCGCTACAAAAAGGTAAGGGAAGAATTTAGAATTATGCAGGAGTTGGGTATCTGCAGGCCTTCAAAGAGTCCCTGGGCAAGCCCGTTACATGTCGTTCAGAAAAAAAACGGCGAGCTTCGCCCATGCGGAGACTACAGGCGATTAAACGAGGTCACAAAGCCCGACAGATATCCCATTCCGCGCATACAGGATTTTACATATATTTTGACAGGAAAGAAGGTATTTTCGACGCTAGATATTAACAGGGCATACCATTTCATTCCTGTGGCGGATGAAGACATAGAGAAAACCGCCATAATCACACCGTTCGGTTTGTGGGAATTCCCAAAAATGTCGTTTGGTTTAAAAAATGCAGCGCAGACGTTCCAGAGATTCATGGACACCACAGTTTTCCAAAATTTTGATTTTATTTTTGTGTACATTGACGATATTCTAATAGCTAGCGAGACGGAGCAACAACATGAGCGACACCTTCAAGCTGTGTTCGAGAGGTTGAACCAGTTTGGAATCACCATTAACGTCTCAAAATGCTGTTTTGGTAAGTCGAAGCTGGATTTCCTAGGTTTCGAGGTGTCCACAGATGGCATACGGCCATTGCCAGAGAAAGTTCAAGCAATCGCAGACTACCCGAAACCCGAGACAGTTCAGGATTTACGCCGTTTTCTAGGTATGGTCAACTTTTATCGTGCTCACTTACCAAACGCAGCGTCATACCAGGCGGAACTCAACAAGTACCTGCATAACAGCAAAAAACGGGACAAAACGAAGATCGAATGGACTACAGAGTCGACTGAGGCGTTTGAGAAATGTAAGCAAAGCTTAAGAAACGCGGCTACATTGTCTCACCCTCACGTTGATGCTCCCATGGCGTTGATGTCAGACGCATCAGACCACGCAGTTGGTGCAGTTCTTCAGGTAAAAGTTGGAGATTTTTGGAAACCCTTAGGTTATTTCTCGAAAAAACTGACAAGCGCGCAACAAAAGTACAGCACGTACGACAGAGAGCTGTTAGGAATTTTTCTTGCAATTCGTTACTTTAGGAAAATGTTTGAGGGGCAACCTTTAATCATTTTCACAGATCACAAACCTCTCATTTATGCATTCAAAAACGGAGATAACAACAAAGAAACGCCTCGCAGGACAAGGCAGTTGTTATTCATAAGTGAATTTACAACGGACATTCGTTATGTGGCAGGTAAGGATAACATCCCGGCAGATTGTTTATCTCGGTTAGAAACGATTTCCTGTCCCACACTTCTAGATTACGACGCAATTGCCGACGCGCAGGAACGTGACGAGTATGTTTCCAGCGAACTAGCGAGCATAAACAACGGGTCGCGTTTCAAAAAGGTACATTTACCCATGAGCGATAAGGCAATCTATTGTGAAATAACAAATAGTAATATTAGACCTTATTTGCCCATTGCTTTTAGGAAAATAGCTTTTGACTCCGTGCATGGTTTAAGTCACCCAGGTATTAGAACGACCAGAAAAATGCTGGCCAACAGATTTTTTTGGCCAGGGATGAATCGAGATGCAGGATTATGGGCGAAATGCTGCCTACAATGTCAACGAGCAAAGGTGACAAGACACACGATGGCAGAGTTCAATGAGTATCCGAATGTCAACAGATTCGAGCATGTCAACGTGGATATAATAGGACCTTTACCAACCACGGTGGAAGGATACAGGTACTGTGTTACAGTCGTAGATAGAAGAACACGTTGGCCAGAGGCCTTTCCGGTCAAAGAGATAACCGCAGAGAGCGTGGCCAAAGTCATCTACGACGGGTGGATAAGCAGGTACGGTTGTCCAGTGAAGTTGACCAGCGACCAAGGCAGACAGTTCGAGAGCAGTCTGTTTGGTAATTTGCTGAAGATTTTAGGAATTCAGAAGTCAAGGTCCTCACCTTACCACCCCCAGAGTAACGGCATGGTGGAAAAATTTAACAAATCCTTGAAAGCTTCGTTAAAAGCTAGTTTAGAAGGTAAGTCGTGGATCGATCAGTTATCATCGGTTTTGTTAGGTCTCCGTGCAGCACTGAGAAGCGACAATGGCGTCAGTGCTGCCGAGATGACATTTGGAAGGAATCTACGTTTACCAGGAGATTTTTACGATTCTAAGGAGCCAGAGACGGGTAACGACGATAGTCTCGTCGAGCGAGTTCGTCAAGCTATAGGTAAGTTAAAACCCGCTTTAAAGTCCCACAGTAATAATAAATCTTTTTTTGTACATCCAGATTTAAAGACATGTACCCAAGTTTTTGTCCGAGATGATACAGTTCGGCGTCCATTAAAATCTCCATATGATGGTCCATATAAAGTTGTTAAACGTTACGAAAAAGTTTTTAAAGTCAAACTTCCGGATCGGTTAGTTAACATTTCTATTGATCGACTAAAGCCAGCGTATTTGTTAAATGACTCAAGCGATTTAGGGTCGGATCAACCGACTACAAACAACACAGATAGACAGACTAACGTGATACCTGAGGCTACGGATTTACAGCCTAACCTTAGAACAACTAAGAGTGGACGAATCGTCCGCAGACCTATTCGTTTTGATGTGGAATATCAGTAGGTCAGGTTATATTGGTTGTGCAGCTACAACCAGCGAAGTTGTGAGTAATTGGAGATGTATCTTAATAATTACAACACATGTTATTGTATGAGGTTGAACTAATTATTAGTTTTACTTATGTTTGATATTGTTTTTAGCAATTTTTTTGATTATTATACACTATTGCGAAAAAGCAATTAAGTAATTTTGTAAACTTTCGTGTTAGTTAAGGAAACTGCAGTTATGATTTTTCATAAAGTTTTTATTATGTTCGTAAATTTAAAATTCCAATCTTAAAAGTTATAAATAGAACAGTGTAACATTCCCAGGTATGAATTCTTGGTATCGCCGCTCGTTCGACGCAGAGCGCAGAGTAAACATATAGTGTTACAGAGTGTAGTGTAGTGTAAAGCCGTATGCGCACCGATAGCGATGCGACGCCAAGACATTCATACAGGTTGAATATTTTTTTTTGGGGTCAATATTGTAAAATTTTTGGTAATCCAAAAATTGGGGGGACTATTGTAGGACACACTGTGTATATGTTTTGCTGACCGTGTATTCGGTCATACTAGGTGCAAGCCGCGAGGCGCGGGCCTCGCCAGTTGTTCCCCGCCTTTCGACCGGCACGATCCACTCTCATTTATACTTTTGTAATCTTGTAACCTTTGACCTTTTGTGTTTTGTGCAAGTATTAAATTAAACTCTTTTTAACTGTTATGGTGATTTTACCTTCTGACCAATAAACATTGATAGTAGGAAATACCTACATCTCTAAATAGTATCCGAAGTTATTTTGGAATAGGATTTTGTTTTCTGCCTCCGGATCCAATTCATTGTTTTCATATTCATACATATATTGGTACATTTCTAAGCATACCTAACTACTAAAAAGTTTTTTTTTTTCAAAATTTAAACTCAATCTGAATTCTATTTTGGGGTGGTGATATTATATTGAAGGTTACAAAGCCGATAAGATGAAAAAAGGTACGTGTAATTAAATAATTTTATTTAAACGTTTTGTAATTTTAACTGAAATCCGGAGGCATATTTTGGGCGTTTTTATTATTTGTTGTAAAAAAATCATTTTTTGAAAATATGAAAAGTTTTAATTGTTTTCTATTCAGAATCGCGAGTTCTTTCAATCGCAGTAGGAGAAAAAAAGTGTTCCAAGATTTGTTTTCCATTTCGCCACCATCATTTCATAGATTCAGTATGGCGGTAGCACATTAGAAAGTTTGAAAAATGTATGGAAAATTTAGGACACTTTTTTTCTCCTACTAGGATTGAAAGAGCTGCGATTCTGAGTAGAATAAATATAAAAATTTCTAATTTAGCAAAAAGTGATTTTTGTACAACAAAAAATAAAAATGCCGTTTTTTGAGTTCCATTTTTTTGTCAAATATCTACTTGTGGCACATCATCTGATAGGTCCTTAGAAATAAGTTAAAGGTCTCTTGTACAAAAAATTGGTTGATCCAGTATCGGGAGGACCAAAAAACCGGCCAAGATCGAGTCGGACTTGCCCACCGAGGGCTCCGCACAAAAGTGGCATGGAACTCTCAGTGTACGGCAGTTTCAGATTTGGATTGCGTTGATGTAGAAGTTTGGTTTTTTTGCAGCTTCAAGGGACCGCAGACCTGTGTATATTATGGTATTAATTTTAACTTGCAACCTTTACTCGTTCCCGAGATAAAGGGTCTGGACAGACAGACGGGCGGACGGACGGACGGACGGACGGATAACAAAGTGATCCTATAAGGGTTCCGTTTTTTCCTTTTGAAGTACGGAACCCTAAAAATGTGAAAGCTTTAGGAAGTTAAGATATAAGACAACCTTACCACGAAACTTATTTTGAACGAATTTGTTCAAAATAAGTTTCGTGGTAAGGTTGTCTAGCCGTTTTTGCCAAAAACTATTAATTGCTAACATACAGTTAAGTCCCTTGATATTTTGAAGACACTTATGCCTTTTTGCTTGCACAATATTTATGTCGTATAACGCTACAAAACCCTCAATTATGCTTGGTCCGACACGCTTTTGGCCGGTTTTATTCCGGATTTTGCTCATATAGCAATATGATTATCCCTGACTAGGGCGGTGGCACCAGTAATGGACAAGGAACCAGTAACGTACAGTCACTTTTATTATGAGGAAATAAGTTTCATGCATTTATTTTGTGTCAACCAATTGACAATCATATGACATTTGAATTAAGAATATAGTGTCCATCACTCCTGTCTGTCAGCTTAAAGTGTTCATAATGGGTACCGTCACCCTAATACACCTAAAATTTCTCCATACTGTCCGTCTTAATAAACACTCTGTATTACTGAAAGTATCTAGAAGGGTTGGTTGCGGTACAATCACATTCGATAAAATCATTTCAAATTTTTATTTCAAACAGGTCTATAATATAGTCAAAAATGTAAAATGCTTATCTCAGTAGTTGGTCGCGGTTTATTCACTTTTCCAAACGCTTCCAGCACGTACTCGTGCAACAAAACAAGCAAATTGTACAGTCCACAGAGAACAACACAGGTCCTACCTCTACGAGCGCGCGCGCGGTACTGAGGACTAGGCTAGCGCGGATTGGATTTTATACACCATTTGAATATTTAAAAAAAAATACGGGATTTAAACAAAAAGTGATTTTTTCGATTTCAGCATGTTCTTAAAAGAATAAACTTTAATGTTGTATACAAATCATCCCAATATTTTGTCAAAATTACTGCGAAAATCCCTGCGTTTGCAGTGTATTTTTATCGAAAAATGTGCATATTCAAAGTCGAACTAGATAGGTATCTGTGTAAATTATTGGAAATATGAGGCCTATAAGTTAAATAAAACCATGTTGCAATATTATATCAACCTAGAAAAACTTGTGTTTTCATGTATCATGTTAACAATAATCGAAGTCAAACTTCTGTCTCCGTGCGTTTTTCAGAAAACAACTGCCAATAATTGTATAGTAAAAGTTAAAACATTGAGTTTTACTCAAATTAGAAGCTTACAAGTTAAACACTAGGAAATAAGCTATCAAACATAGTTAACAACTTTAACAAACAGCTCACAGTTTCTTTGTATTTCAACGTCAAAAAACAGCTTTTGTTGCTTTTCCGTACAAACCGTATTGATGGCCTCTTAAAATTATGTGTCACGATGTTAGGTAGACACAATTTCCGATATAATACTACACAACATTCAATCCAAACTCGTAGGAGCATCGTCAAAATAACTGTCGTACAATGTAGCAAGCAAAGGACTATAATAGTATGGATATGACTGAATTACAAATTTGGCCTATTTTGGTAGTGACAACTGAAATGAGAAAAAAATTTACCTGAAATAAAAAAAAAGCACATTGGTTAAAATAATATTATTAACATGTGCATTTTATCGTACACTTTTGTTTCATTGTAAAAAAAAAATCAAGAGACATTGGTGAGGCGAGGCGTCGGGCCAGCAAGCGATGTTTTCATACTAATAACATTACATTTGACGTAAGTATTATAAATAGTAACTGCTAGACCGATGCGCTTATCCTAGCAGGGGTTCCAAAATTATTGACGTAACATGTTGACAAATCTAAATCTACTAACACAAACAAATACGCACAAATTTTTGGTACAAGGATCACAATTCTTTATATAAATTTGAACATGCTGATAGTCAAAAATCAAATCAAATATTTTAATGTAATAAACATTGTACAGGGTAGTCTCTTTAATACTTAATAATTATAATAACTATAGTATATCTATACTAATGAATATTTACAAAAAAAGGGAAGAAACAAACGGGTTTGTTGCAGCCCACACAGTACGTAGTCGTTCACTTCTTGCACACAATACACACTCGCCGTTGACGTCCTTTGCAGTTTACGTTGAATGGGTACTCGGCCAAGTGGTGTTGTCTCACGCTGTACACGTTTGTGCTGGTGGATCTGGTGGTAGTGGAGGTGACAGGTGGTGGTGAAGGGATTGGAAGGCGTGTGGTGTGGCGATCTATTAGTTCCCGTAGTTATTGGCATCGGAATTCGCGATGGTTTATTTGGTTGTGTGTTTTGTATATGATGTATGTATTTAATACGGAAACATTTAGCAAGCGCCTGAACAGTTTTTTGTACCAAATTTTTGTGCGTTTTCGCTCGATGGAAGGTAACATTTAGTCCTTTTTGTCGAATCCTCCCATCATTAAATTGTAGTCTTATATGACCGTGGGCTTTATAACATTGTCCACGCGGGTGGGGGCGACACCATGGTAAGTGTATATTGTCGCGACGCGGTTTTGATCTCGCCAAACCATGATATCGATATCACCCGAAGTAAGCCCCGTAATTTGTCCACGACGCATGTTTTGTTTCGATAAATTTGTCAGCTCAAAAATTGTTACTGACAGACAGACATTGACAATTCAAGTAAACCTTCTGTCGTTAAACTCCTTTTCTATTCATTATCGTTGAAACGTGTTCGCAAAGGTCGAGATGCCATTATGACATGCATCACCCAATACGAGTAATAAATGTCATAGAAAATAAACAAATTGAGTCATTGCGACATGTGTCTAGAGTGGCCTAGGAATCAAATTGGTTGACTGTACCCACGACTGTAACTCATGACTTCCCCTTAACATGAGTTAATTAATTGACTACAAATTTGCGTCAAAAACAGACTAACAAATAAAACGATAAAATAAAGTCAATAAACACAGGCCAATGCATTTCAAAATATGATTTGTAATACTTATTATCGAATGTATATTATTACTTAAGTACTTATTTTATTAGAAAGAGAGGTCCGCTAATATTACAAGTTAGAAATTCGTATGTGTGATATTTGAGAAATAAGACCTTTAATTAATTAATAAAGACTTTTATTTCACTGGAGTTAACAATCAACGTCCGCCATTAATTTCTAGCCAGAGGTGAGAGAGCGAGACAGCAAGCGGTGTCAGTCTGACTGCATTTAGGATGCGTTCGCTAAGAATGCGTTCTCACACTCTCCCCGCCATAATACTAAAAATATTCCATCTTAAATCTAAGAGCGTTTTTATAAAATACAAGTAAAAATATCTTACTCCTCATCATGCTGTCCACATTCGAGCATTTGGTTAACATGTCTTTTACATACAGAGCCATTAACATCAACTAGATATGTTGCCCCTGGTACAGACTCCTGGACTATAATTCCCTTAATCCAAGGCTTAAAACCCTTCCGATAATCCCTAACCACAACACTTTGACCTATTTTGAAATCCACCTTTCTGTCCCCGCTAGTGTAACTGTTTTGTTTTAGTTTATTTTCATATTGTATACTTGATATAAGAGGTGGTCGCAACAAGGAAAATCTGCTCCTTAGCTCCCTCCCCAGCATTAATCGAGCTGGCGTTACGCCATTACTTTTATGGGGTGTCGAGCGATAATCGGCCAAAAAGAGATTCATTGCCGCTGTTATAGTGTAACCACTGTGTCCATGATTTTTGTAACATGGCTTTTAATAGTTTCTACAAATTTCTCAGCGGCGCCATTGGTTGCTGGGTGGTACGGTGGGGAGAAAGTATGTTTTATTTGAGATAAATCACAAAACTGTTTAAATTCCGCACTGGTGAAGCTAGCGCCATTATCTGTAACGAGCTGATGTGGATAACCGTACCGAGCAAACAAAGTCTTAAAAACTTCTATTGTACTTTTTGTTGTTATATCATTCATAATAGAAGCCTCTGCCCATTTAGAATAACTGTCAATTATTACTAAAAACATTTTTTTTTATATGGTCCTATAAAATCAGCATGTAGTCTGTACCAAGTAGATGGCGCTACTGGCCATAGTTTGACAATTTTTGTTGGATTTTTACTGTTACTTAAGCAAGCTGTACAATTTTTTGTTATTTGTTCTATTTGTCTATCTAGTTCAGGCCACCAAAAATATGACCGGGCGATTTCTTTCATTTTTACAATTCCCAAATGGCTTTTATGTGTCTCCTGTAATACTTTATCCTGTAGAGAATTTGGGATTATGATTCTATAACCCCAGAATAGGCACCCTCTATCTGTACTAATCTCATTTTTTCGGTTAAAGTATGACAATAATTCTGAATCTATATTTTCTTTATTTGGCCATCCATCTACTAAATAACGTATAACGTTTGACAGGTTACAATCCTTAGTTGTTTCTTTTTTATTAATTTCCAATCTAGCACTTCTAATTCACTACTATCCGTATAAAACGTACTTCCTATGTCCCCTTCTTTACACAGTTTATGTAGGTCAACATCATCTGATTCACTAGGGCCTTCATTAGCCATCCGAGACATATAGTCTGCAGGATTAACGTTTGTTTTAATATGCCTCATTATGTATTTGAACGCAGACAAAAATATAGCGTAGTGCTGCAATCTTTTGGCAGCCATTTTTGGGCTTGACTTATTAGGTCCAAAAATTCTTACTAAGGCTGCACTGTCAGTTTCTAGCTCAAAACTACGCCCGTAAGTATAGTTATAAAATTTTGTAACCCCATATACTATTGCAATCGCTTCCTTGTCAATAACCGAATATCTTTGTTCTGCTGTACTGAGTTTTTTACTAGCAAATGCTATTGGTCTGACAGTACCATCTATTTCCCTGTTTGAGATCACCGCTGCCACTCCCACATCTGATGCATCACAAGTTAATATTAAAGGTAAGTCTGGGTCGTAATGCCTTAGATTTTGAACTGAAGCTAGTTTTAATTTTATTGTTTTAAATGCATGTTCACAAGAGGGTGTCCACTCAAATTTATTTTTCTTCGTGCAGTCATATAATGGCGTCAAAACACTAGCCATGTCCTTTAAGAAACGTGAGTAATAATTGATTTTGCCCAGAAACGATTTTAATAGTGTCAAATTAGTTGGTGGCGGTGTTCTCAACAGAGGTTCAATATTTTCTCTTATCACACTTATTCCATTGTTATTTATCCTATACCCAAACACGTCAATATGATTTTGAAAAAATTTAAATTTTTCAGGTTTTAATTTAAATTCACACTGTTTTAATTTATTTAGAACTTTACATAGGGTCTCTGAAGTGGTATTTATGTCTTTGCCTGACATATATATATTGTCTATGAATACAATTACATTTGGGATATTTGCTAATTTGTTGCTCATTAACCTTTGAAAAGATCCAGGCCCTGTATTTACTCCATACGGGAGATATTTATATTTAAAAGTTCCTAACTCTGTTACAATTGTAGTACATTCTTGTGATTCCTTACTTAATGGGGCTTGCAAATAAGCCTCTTTGAGATCCAGTTCGCAGAAGTATTGCCCATTCTTTAAGCAATGAAATATTTCATCAATATGTGGAAGTGGGTAATGATCAATCTCTAGGTTAGGGTTGATTCCGGTTCACAAATGTTTAATATGTTATCGAAAACCGTACTTGTCAGTTTTGTTACTACCAATGGGACCCTTTTTTCCTGAGGGATGTCATTTAGTAGAATTACACATTGTAATTGTTGTTCGAAGGCCTCCCAATTCGTACCGGCGAACGGCTTTATATTCGTGTCGTTGAATGCCATTTTTCCTTGATCTTGTGATGTTATTTTTTCACTAATTAGTTTTCGAAGTTGATCTACTGTCTTTTCGGCACCGTCGAGTTTCAAGTAGCTAGCCAGTTGCAGCAATTGATCTTTATTGCAATAATAGATACATCCTTTCTTACCTTTATTAATTTCTTCTATTATTTTTTCAAGAGTACTGTGTTCGGTAATTCTACTCATGAGTCTTTTGTTTTACAAGATGGTGTCACGAATAGCACGCGGCACGCCGTGCCGGTTTCACACTGCACCAATTACTTTTAAATGTCAATTTTTTGTTGAAGTGTTTTAATTTTCTATTGATTTTGCAACCATCCTCGTCGCCACTTGTGATATTTGAGAAATAAGACCTTTAATTAATTAATAAAGACTTTTATTTCACTGGAGTTAACAATCAACGTCCGCCATTAATTTCTAGCCAGAGGTGAGATAGCGAGACAGCAAGCGGTGTCAGTCTGACTGCATTTAGGATGCGTTCGCTAAGAATGCGTTCTCACAGTATGCAATAGACCCCAGAAGTCTTATCCATACTATTCTAGCTTTCAACCAAATGGCTGCGTTCTGACCTTGAACCTTTGGTCGCGGTGAGGTGAATTTGTCACTTTTAAGTGAACTATTCTTGAGTTTTAAATAATAATATCATTTAAACTCGTTAACATTGAATTCTTTAAGCGATTTTTGTTATATTTGAAGTCAGTAATTTTGTTTATACTAATCAATGTTCGATTTCCTAGAACTAAGGTCGTTCATGAGTTAAGTCATTAGAACAAAATATTGAAACCATGTGTAAAAACACAGTAAAACAGTGATAAAACTATTGAAAACTGTTTATTACTTACCCGGGCATTTTATATCGCGTCCGCAAGCACTTGTTCACATTAAATGCACCCAAAAAATATATTTTATTTTATACCCAACTAACCCCAGTAACCCTGTTGCCATACGTCTTGTAAATCAATGTTTTATTAAATAAATTTACATTATATGCACTTATTTGTATTATTCACAATGATGGTTGTGTATTAAGTAATCTGTTTTTCAAGTTTTGGCAGCTTATCTGCGCGCGCAAGCTTTAATTTTTAGCGGGAAATAAGGTTGAGAAAATCTGTCGACTCCCCGTCCGGGCACACGCGGACTTTTTAAATCGGCCGGGAGTCGACAGCCCAGCACTCGGGGAATTTTCAAATCGACCGGGAGTCGACAGCCCAGCACTCAGGCGAATATACATACTACATATAGCTCACCAAACGAAGTAAACTCAGAGGAAAAAACTCGTGTATAAGCGAATTTTGGCATAGTTCTTCACTAGGAGGGGGCGCATTCGTGTCTACTCGGTTCGCCTCGGTTTTAGCTTGTTCGGGTTCTTTCGTCGCAACTCGGCTCACCTCGGTTTTAGCTAGATCGGGTTCAACCTGCGACGTTGATTTTCTAGCGGGCGCAGCGCTTGATTTTTTTACCCCCATAACTGTGTTCTTAGCGGCGGCGGCTAGACGCGCCTGGCGTACGGGGCGCTGCAGCGCTGTAGTGGGTGTAGTGGTGTATAGAGACTTACGTTTGGTGGACTCCAGCGTAGTACCCTCCAGTTTGATTTTTAGCTTTTCAATCACTTCGGTTTGATTATTAATTGTAGCACTTTGTTCACTAATTTTCACTTCAAGCACACCGACCCGATCAATCATAGATGCTATTGTCGCCTGTAGATCGCGGATAGCACTTCCAAGAGCTTTTTGCGCCATTGTTTATATTTAATGTTATAAATTCGCCCGAGAGCAATGTTAGTGGTAGGACTGTTTATTATTTTATATAATACATAGATAAGTTTTTTTTAGCGTTTTGTAGCGTAATTCTTTTATTTTTATTTTTTCGGGTCTGCGTCTTTTTGTTAAGTTTGTTTTTAATAATGCGTCACGATACTATAATAATATAAATAGTTATTTTGTAATGATAAATTGGATGCCAGATAGTTTAAATGGAATTGATAGTAAACGGTTATAATCCTTTTCTTGATAAGAGGTTTTTATTGCAAATTTGAACCGTTTTAATGTCGTAAATTGTTTTATTTTGACGAGACAAACAAATTAATTTTGCTTTTTTTGTAAGTCATTGAAATACATTATCGGTCTGTAAAAAAATGTTTATTTAAAGGTAATCTATTGAAATGATAATTATGAATATGTATGGTTTAAATCCTACTAATGTTATAAATGCGAAATTTTGTATGGATGTTTGTTACTCTTTCACGTAAAAACTACTGAACGGATTTTAATGAAACTTTACAATAATATAGCTTATGTATCAGAATAACACATAGGCTACAATTTATAAAGATATTGCGCCGACGAAGTCGCGGGCACAACCTAGTGTTAAATAATTAATTAGAAAATGAAGTTGCAAAAAATACCAATCTTTTATTTTATTTTATTCAAACTAAAAAAATATGAAGTTTTATTATTAATTAAATTGTTGTCTGGAATAAATTCAAGTGGAATGCACCCACGCCTCTAATCCTTTTGATAATTTATGTTTCTTAGAGAAAATCATGTACCTAAGTAACGCGTCATAATCATACTTTTTTTTTAACTCACGTCCTGATAATTATTTTTTATTAAATTATTTCTAAACACTTAGAGGAGTTTGCATTGAAAAGAAATCTTAGTTATCCTTAATTCGTGAAAATTAACTCTTTTTTTTAAATTAAACATACTCAAACTTTTACATAAATTAAAAGAGAAGAAAAAAAAATGTTGCTAACGTAATTTTGTAGTTCGCTTACTTGTTCGCTTCTTCTTTGGTCCGGTTCCTGTTGCGCCCGTTGATTCTGCTCGTTCGGCTGCAGCACATGTCTCGCTTGCGTGGTTTAGCTTTCGCGAAGGGTTGACCAGGTGAAGTTCTGCTTTGGCCGTGGTGCGGTTGGTCATCGTGATTCGGCGGGATTGATGGTTGGTGGTTGAGGGTGGTTGGTTGTCTGGTACACCGTACTGTTCTTGCTGTCGGGCTTTCGTGAATTACTATGCTTATGGTCATCATGTTCCGAGTCGACTGGGCTGAAGCTGAATACGGTCCTCCCATTTCTTTGTTCTGCGCCGCAATTACGTTAATATTGTAGAGTCGCTAGATGGTATGCAGATGCAGGATGGTGGATGCAGGTGGTCTTCGTTGAAGTTTCTCAGAAGTCAGGAACACAACAGCTGGTAGGATCGCCATATAGTGTTAAACGTTCAGGGTAGAAACACACCAATGTCGGTTAAGTAATGAGCGCTTTATTAGTAGAGACACTGCTATTTATACTAGTTTACATCTGTTACCTTATTGCCATATGTTGGGCTTGGAATGTTAAAGACGAGTAATAACATTCATGTTTCCTTTGTTGTTTATGAGACCGTGGACTTTGGTCGACCTTGTGGAATGCTGGGCATTTCTATTAGGTGCTCATCTTTATATTCTGCTTCTCACTTTTCTTTGCCGTTTTCTTCGGTTTTTCTTTTTCCGGGACGTTCTGGGCCCATAACCTATTGGGTTATGTGGAATTTGTCCAGAAAAACTAATTAATAAGTAATTAAACGTAATTTATTTTAACACTATATACCGGTGCACAGGCAAGATACGAGTAAGAGAGTTTAGCAAAGACAGTAGCGCCACCTCGTGACGGAATGTATGAAACTGACTTGATACATAATAAAATGTAGACAGCGTTATATTTTCTTATTTTAACAAAAATAAAAGTATAATATAGTATCACTTTAAATTAATAAGGTTAATAATAGTATCACATTTTTAATATTTTTCATATAACAAACAATTTTTTGACAAGTTATTGAACATTAATTTCCAGATTCCAATCAAATTAATTTTATAAACATTTTAGCTACTGAGCAAATGGTGTGTGGGGCCTTCAGTGTTATAACAGGACTAGTAGTAGTAGGACCTCATGTAGCATCTGTCCGGATAGCTTAATAAATAAAAATAATTATTTGTGAACAATTTCACACATATGAACCTAGTCCCCCCAAACACTTTCCACTTCTCATCAAGTGAGCTGCAAGCCGCGAGCTCGTCTTCCTACTGAGTGCCATAAAAAGACCAACCAACAAACACAATTCAATATAAAATATCAATTCATTCAATATCAAACAAATAGACACTAAGGACAATATTACGTTTTGTTCAACCTGACCCCACTTTATATTTAAAACTACAAAACAGGTTTCCATAAAACTGTAGTAATGTAGTTCGCAAGCAAGCGACATCTAGTAAATTGTAATAAAGAAAGCTGCAAGAATAAATGGCGTTTCAAATATAGAAATCCAGGTAACTAAGTACTTACATATCCACCAATTTGTTCTGCAACTCTGTCACTATTAGTTGAACCTTCTTGAGGTGCACTTGGCCCAAAATCATCATTTGGTAGACTGATGTTAGATCTGTTTTCGGAAACATTGTCATCAATGGCATTCCTTAGCAAAGTCGTCAAGTTCTCTTCGCCAGAAAGAAATGATGAATTCTAAAACAAATAACTTTTTCATAAGTACCTACCTATACACAGAAGCCAATACCGTCACTTATCCTCCATAGATTTAAAATAAATAAATATTGGGGGACACCTTACACATATCAACCTTAACCCCAAACGGCCCAAACTAAGCGAGGCTTGTACCATGGGTGCTAGGCGACGATATACTTACTTATATAGATAAATACATACTTATATATATATATATAGAAAACATGATAAAACATCCATTACTCATGAAATGAACAAATATCTGTGCTCATCACACAAATAAATACCCTTACCGGGATTCGAACCCAGGACAGCGGCTTAGCAAGCAGTTTCATTACCGTCTAGGCCAGACCGGTTTAATTATTTAATTACTTATTTATTACACACGACATAGGCCTAAGATGGTCGCAATTTTATCGCCTATCACATCGTGTAGCACTTTCGCACCTTTCTTGTTAGAATGTGACAGGTGTGACAGCTACGATGACAAATGATAAAATACCGGACATGGTAGGCGAGGCTGGGGGGCTAATAATAATAAGATATATACACTGGGAACTTACAACATCACCCACATTTAAATCGGCTACTTCCTGCTTCCAGTTCTGCAAATTTACTTTAAATCGTGCGCGCTCCCCCGGGACTGGAATTAGTTGGCGTATCTCGTCATCTGATAATATTTTGAGGGTCCCCGAATCTACCTTTCCCGCTATATAAGAACACAAAAACAATGATATGAGTAAGACAGTACATATTAATTGGATCAGTATCGTTTAAATACCATAACATTCTTCTCATTCCGATCCGTTGCCGGCCGTTTGGTGGAAATAGTGCTTTATTTACCAATAAAGTTATTGCCGACTGATTGCTTTTTTTTTCAATAATAACACTATCAGTTCGAAAACTATATAAGCTTGACTTTGTTTGTACTACCACATAGTTCTAAGCATCAATATTTATAAATATTAGCTTAGCAGAGATTTTAATGACAAGGGAAACGTCTAAATAAAGTCAATGCGTACTTACCTCTAAAGGTTTCTATTTAATTACTTAAGTACTTATGTTCCGGTATAAACTTATAAAAACACTAGCGACCCGCCCCGGCTCCGCACGGGTTATACATATAATCATATATATAAATCTTCCTCTTGAATCACACTATCTATTAAAAACAACCGCATCGAAGTCCGTTGCGTGGTTTTAAAGCTTTAAGCATACATAGGTATATAATATAGGGACAGAAAAATCGACTTTGTTTTATACTATGTAGTGATGACGACACTGCACAAGGCGCAACCCAACCCAACAAAATGGCCGAATCCTTGATTAACAATGATGAGGGGGAAACGGGTGCGGGGTGCGGGAGGGGGCCAGCCGGCGCGTTTACAAATCATGTTATAGTTATTTGTAAACTTTACTAATATCCAGAAAGACACTTCAAATACTAGTAACCATCACTGTTGTAATTAATATTGTTTTACTATTTACGGAAATACGAAAAACTCATAAGACTAAGAAACAGGATTTGTTGTTACAATAATATCCAGAAAGACACTTGCAAATACTAGTAACCATCACTGTTGTAATTAATATTGTTTTACTATTTACGGAAATACGAAAAACTCATAACACTGTAACAAAGTTGTTACGTAACCTAGGTGTAATTTATACAATACACATACACATGTCTACCATCTCCAGTTCTCCTTTAATTGCTCAAAGGTTAACTGGAAGAGATCCCTAAATGGGATAAGTTCGCCTTTGTACAAATATTTGTGTTATTTATCTTGTTTTTTTTCCCCCTGTTTTTGTGCAATAAAGTGTTTTACTACTACTACTACTACTACAATTACAATATTAAAAATAATACTTAATTTAAATTTAAATATTAAAAACAATAATAAAGTGGTGGTGAAAGATATTTATTCGTATTATGGGTATGTTCGTGATTAGGCGTCTTTTAGCGTAATTAATTTAGAGAATTCGACTTTTCTTGGATTGGTGAAATAAAAAATGCAAATTTTAACGTGCTTATTCTTCTATTGCAAAACTTAGTCTACGTGTAACATAATTCGAGGATAGTTGGGGTATATGGGACAATATGTCGTGACGTAGGGTGACGTTGGCGTATATCGCGCTCCGTATTGGCCGCGATATGTATGACGCGACATACGTAACTGCGGTGCTCCGATAACAGATGTCGCTGTGAGTCTCATTCGGAACATGCCCCCGGCCTTGAAAGATCTGGCTTTCAAGAGGAATGTTGAGCTTCTTCGTCTTCGTTTGGCTGAGATACCAAGGGGCAGATTTTGACGTAGGCGCGTCTGATGATGCCGGTTGCGGTTTGGATATCTGCCACTCTTGACACTCCGTCTTTGCCAGGAATAGTCTTGACAATGCGTCCCAAGTGCCACTTTAGTGGAGGCAGGTTGTCATCCTTTATGAGCACCAGGGTATTTGGCTTCAGCTCCTGGCAATGACTCCTCCATTTGGACCGCGTCTGCAACTCGGAGACATATTCTTTGGACCAGCGGGCCCAGAAATGCTGCCTTATCTTCTCCACCATCTGGTACCGGTTGAGTCGATGAGCAGGTGCGTGCTGAAAGTCCTCCGAAGCAGGCGACGTTAAGGTGCGACCGACGAGAAAATGCGCGGGACTCAGAGGAAGAAGGTCGTGCGGATCCGATGACATGGCGTACAAAGGGCGGGAATTAAGGACCGCTTCAATTTGACTTAACACCGTGCTTAGTTCCTCAAATGTGAGGTGTGCGTTTCCTACTACACGGCGCAAATGATATTTGCTCGATTTTACTCCAGCTTCCCATAAGGAACCAAAATGGGGCGTGTAAGGTGGAGTAAAGCGGAATTTAATGTTGCAACTAGTGGCGTAATCTATGATTTCGGGACTACATTTGGTCAAAACTTGGCAAAACCGTGCATTAAACCCACAAAGTTCCTGCCGTTATCAGAGAATATCTCATTAGGCTTACCGCGTCTAGCTATGAAGCGCTTAAGAGCTAGAAGGTAAGCATCAGTAGTCAGATCGCTGACAAGTTCTAAATGAATAGCTCGCGTGACGAAACAAACGAACAGACAAATATAGGCCTTGACAGTTTGAGCACCTCTGCCTTTGCGGTTTAATATAAAAACAGGCCCCGCATAGTCGACGCCGCAAGAGAAAAATGGATACGTAGGCGTTATTCGCTCCTCAGGTAGGTTTCCCATGAAAGGAGTAAGGGTTTTCCCTCTTAATCGCTTACAAACAACGCAGTCATAGAAAACCTTTCGCGCGAGGTTCCTACCACCTAGTGGCCACCAAGCATCATGCAACTCAAAAAGAAGGGCTTGAGGCGCAGCATGTAAAAGTTTTTTATGCTGATGGCGAAATAATAATAGTGCGAAATGATGCTTGCTATTTATTAAAATCGGGTGCTTCTTTCCATAAGCAAAGTGTTGCGAATAACCGATGCGACCGCCGACGCGCATTACGCGATCGTCGTCAATAAATAAGTTTAGCTTACTTAAATTGTGTTTTATTTTTAGCGTTTGTTTATTAGCCAATAGCTTGTACTCATCTGGAAAAGATTCTAGTTGAGACAGCCTGGCTAATAAATTTGTCGATTCCCGCAATTCCTCGACGCTGATACGGCCCGTACGCTTATTATTCTTATTGCGCGCGTTATGAATAAAACGTAAAACGTAAGAAGCGGCGTGTATCATGCGCGAGAACTGAGAGAACCGCTCGAACGGAAACCTTGACGGTTCCGTAGTAGCGGTAAGCGCCAAATTGACGTTAGATTTGACTTCTGGCAATAAATGCTCCGTGTTTTCGGTAATTGGAGTTCCAGGCATGGTTTTAGGGTCAAAATTGGCATCCTGCAGAAACTCAGGTCCCTCCCACCATAAACTGGATCCAGCTAGGTCTTCCAACCGAACGCCCCTGGAAACTAAGTCAGCTGGGTTGACTTTACCGCTGACGTGCCGCCATGGAAGCCCTTTGGTCAGTTCATGGATTTCAGTGACCCGATTCTGCACGAACGTTTTTAATAAATTAGGTGACATGCGCAGCCAGCCTAAAACGCAAGTCGAATCGGAATAAAATACGACGTCGTCAAATTGACAATTTATACTATTTATGACCTTGTTATATAATTTAGCACCTAGCAATGCGCTGCACAGTTCTAAGCGGGGAATACTTAGGACTTTAATGGGAGAAAGTTTTCCCTTTGAACATAGCAACCGCGAACATACTTCTAAGTCATCATTTATTGTGCGAATGTAAATACAAGTGCCATAAGCAACCTGTGACGCGTCTGTAAAAATATGCATTTCTATGCGCGTATAATTATTGCTACTCATTACATAACGCGGCACTCGGATTGTGCTTAGAACAGCTGATAATGACCTAGTGAACTCATCCCAGGTGCGCATGACGTCAGCGGGTACTGTGTCGTCCCAATCAAGTTTTAAAATCCATAAACGCTTGAGTAAAACTTTGGCTAGCATTATTGTCGGACTTAGTAAACCTAAGGGATCATAAATCTGCGAAATATGTGATAACATAATGCGTTTTGTTATTTTATCATCGCCTATTATTGTATCAAGTCGCGAGCTAAAATAGAATTGATCATAATAATTATTCCATCCAATGCCCAATGTTTTTGAATTGCAGTCTTTATCGAACGTAAGTTGGGTTTGCGCGTCAGTGAGTAGTGCGAAGTTAGACTCTAATGACGGCTCACTAAAGTTAAATACCCACTTTCTTAACGGAAAACAACCCGATTGTAATGTGCGCGCGGTTTCATTACATAATCGTAACAATTCTAGTTTATCCTGTGACCCAGTTATCATATCATCTACGTAAAAATCTTCATTTATTATTCTTTTAACGTCGGGATCGGTGCATTCAGTGGCTAACTGCTTTAAACAACGAACGCTTAAGAAAGCCGCCGACGCCATGCCGTAAGTTACGCGATTCATACGATATATTTCTATGGGCTGGTCGGGGCTGTCGCGCCAAAGGATTAGCTGAAGGTCACGTTGATCTTCGGTCATCAATACCTGACGGTACATTTTAGCCACATCCGCGCATGCTACGTAACGATGCTGCCTAAAGCGTAGAAGGATGGAAAAAAGATCGCCCTGGATGGCGGGACCTACCATCTGAAGATCGTTCACAGACGTACCAGAACTAGATGCCGCACTGCCGTCGAAAACTGCCCGCAGGCGTGTCGTAGTACTGGATTCGCGAAAAATGCCATGATGGGGCAAAATGAAATGCGGTGAGTTATATTTGGAAACTTTACTCATGTGTCCTAAATCGCGATACTCATGAATAAAGTCCGTATATAATTTTTTGTACGTTTCTGACCGCTGTAATCGTTTTTCCAGCGCCAGCAAACGACGTTCAGCTTGAGGATAAGTCTCCCCTAGCAGTTCGGGTGGCTGCTTGAGTGGCATGCTAACACAGAACCTTCCTTCGCTGTCGCGCGTAGTGGTGCGAACGAAGTGCTCCTCGCAAGCCTTCTCCTCGTCAGACAGTGCGTCCCGACTGGTAGGTACTTCCTCAATCTCCCAGAATCGCCGTAATAACGAGTCTGATGTTTGCGTAAAGTTACACTGGATGCGGCCTTCAACGCGTGCGTTTAAATTGATAGGACCTGCTACTACCCAGCCTAATTCGGTATTTAATAAGTACGGGCCGTTACGTAAATGTATTCTTTCCATGGTAAATAGATCCCAATACTTATCGCCACCAATTAAGATATCGAAATCTTTATAATCTAAAAATTGCGGATCTGCCAGTTGAATATTATCTGGAATATCGAATTTTGCGCAATGTTCATAAACAACTGGCATTGATGTATTTATTTGCGGTAAAACGGAACAATATAAATTTGTAGTGTAGGAATTAACGCGCGATTTTATTTGTACATTGCAGGTTTGCGTGCTCTGCGTCACAATACCGCCTACACCACTTATTTCATGAGTGGACTGTATTAACGGTGCGCCTAGTAAATAACGTAATGATTCTTTTATAAAACATCGTTGCGCGCCATCGTCAAGAAGAGCGATGACCGTGTGCGGTTTATTATTTTTATCTATCACGTCAATGACAGCAGTTGACAACAAGACTGGCCTTAAAACCGGCAGCTGCGAAGGAATTCGCTGACAATGCGCATTGACCGACACGGCGGCCGCCGAAGTACTTGCAGCGGGGGCTGTGACGTCAGCGGGGGCCGGGACGCGAGTGCACTCATCACTAGGAGGATGGATTATTGAGTTATGTTTATTATTGCACTTGCGACACGGGCCGAATACGCATGACTCCACGGAATGACCAGCTCGTAAACAGTTATTGCATAACTTATTATCCGCGACAAACTTAAGTTTAGATTCATAGTTAGTCTCAAGAAATTTGACACAAGAATAAAGTGGATGATTCAATTTGCACATAGGGCACGCGAACTTTGATTTGTGCTGTGATTTTTGTGGTTTACTGTTGGTAGAAACATTGCAGTGTACTTTATTGTTGTGAGTGACGTTAGGAGTGGTATATTTTTTGTTCACTTCGTGTTTATCGCGTACACTCGTACTTTGTGATGCTTGCAATGTTTCTAACATATTTGCGCGGTTAGTAAGAAATTGAATTAAATCATCCAGTTTAATCTTCATCTGAGTGTCACCGCTCGTAAGAGTACATTTATGTTGTTCCCACTCGCGTTCAGTGGTTTTATCGAGCTTCGTCACTAAGATGTAAATAATTAAAGTATCCCAAGACGATATAGGTTCACCTAGGACTTTTAAAGCGCGTAAATTTTTCGTTGTTGTGTCAATTAGCTTTCTTATAAGTATGTGCGATTCCTTAGGCAGCGACTGAAGCGAAAATAGTGCTTTGACGTGATTGTGAATAAGCAGCCTATTGTTATTGTAGCGATTAAGAAGGAGCTCCCATGCTACCTCGTAGTTACTTGCTGTTAGCTCAAGCGCGTCTATAACTAACGCAGCACTACCGGTCAGCGAAGATTTTAAATAGTGAAATCTTTGTATGTCACAGAGATCCTTCGAGTTGTGAACTAGTGATAAGTAAATATCCCTAAACGCGAGCCAGTTTTCGTAGGTGCCGTCAAAAGAAGGGAGTGATAAAACTGGCAGTTTAATAGCTTTCATTGCCGTATTTTGCGAAACGTTAGGACTTATGCAATCTGTACGATTGAATTTATTAAGTATAGACTCCGCGAGGGACTGTGCACTGAAATAAGCATCCTCAAATTGTTCTCGTTGCGTTAACTGTTCATCGAGATTTGATTCGAATACGTTAGCTTCAATTTGAGTTTGAATTTCGTTAAATTCAGTGTACAGGCTCTCCGCTCCTTGTACGCGTAATTTTAAATTTATTTTAGAAGGTTCAGTTAAAGCACCTAAGTTATCACTACAGCTTTGAATGTGGGTTGAGAACTTTGTGAGTCTAGCCTTTATAATGCCACGTTTTTTGACCAAGTCGCGAATATGAGGTTCAATCGAGGCATCACAGATTAGCCTAGCCGGTGATTTATCGCGTGTTTTAGTTCCACTACCGGTATCTAGATCGGTTCCCATTTTGATTCAGTATACGTAGAAAGCTGGAGTACTCACGTGTGAACTTTGGACCCTGATGCAACTCCGCGTGGTGTAGCGGCGAAAAGGCGTCCTAGTACTGGTTACACAATGCAAACTCGTCACGGGCTCTCACTGAAATTGATTAAGCACAGCATTAAGCAACTGAAGACAACGAGGATTAGGTATAGGGTGGCTGGATGTCCGTACCGAAATATGCGCGTTTAAAATCGTTGGATGGTCCAGTTCTCGTCCTATAGGTATCCGCAGTTGGGTCTTCTGCTGCAAACGCGCCTCCCGTCCAAGAAGAAATGTCGACGTGCGCTTCTTCTTCTCCGAAGGTGCTGATTCTCAATGACCTCTCATCTCGGATTCGGCGATTGGCGAAGAAGTCGTTGATATTTGGTGAAGAAGGATCATATGTTCGTGATTAGGCGTCTTTTAGCGTAATTAATTTAGAGAATTCGACTTTTCTTGGATTGGTGAAATAAAAAATGCAAATTTTAACGTGCTTATTCTTCTATTGCAAAACTTAGTCTACGTGTAACATAATTCGAGGATAGTTGGGGTATATGGGACAATATGTCGTGACGTAGGGTGACGTTGGCGTATATCGCGCTCCGTATTGGCCGCGATATGTATGACGCGACATACGTAACTGCGGTGCTCCGATAACAGATGTCGCTGTGAGTCTCATTCGGAACATAACAATTAACATAAAAATATATCAGGAAATAATCTAATTTTCTACGTTAGGTATTCCGCATCCGTCTTCGCAGCTAAATCTTTGTATCCTCCTTCTTGTTCCTCTAATTCTAATAGATACCGCTCTGATGATTGACATTTGTATTTTGACTTTGATCCAGCTAATTATTATTATTATTATTTTTTTAATTTATTTAGAACACAAACAGTCATAAAAAAAACATGAGATAACGTACATATAGTGTACAGAGTATTGTGAGTATGGTTTAGACCATTTTTCACATAGTTTTAGGGAGGTTTTCTTTATAAATGATTCATATTCCGTTCCGACAATGCCATCACAGGATACCACAAGGGGAGTAAATGACGCTCTTAGATCTTCTGCAGCCAGATCGTATTTGCGGTGTTTTTCACGAGCGTGTATTTGGGCGATTGTGGGCCATGTGAGTAGGCCGTACGAAGCGGCGTCAGCATTTACGAGTACAATGCGAATATCAAAAAACGCCTACCTCGCTGTTTCCCACACACTTTCCAATAGTAGGTCGCTTATTAGCCCTGGTTGATTTAAAGTTGCGGTTCTCATCATTGTCTCAATAGTAGCCGAACCCCATGCAAGTTCTGCCCAGTTTTTGATGTCGTCTCTGTGTTGGTCGTGGCCTCTTTTTATGAGCCCTCCTCTCTTGCAATTAAGTGCATGGTTGAGGTTGAAATTATTTTCTCCACAGCCATCGCAAGTTATTGGCAGGCCGGATGGTTCATGTCCATATCTGATTGCTAGGCCATCACGAAACTGCGTTGCTGTTAGGTCAGTAAAACAATAATAAATGATCTTACCATACTAAGATTAAACAAATAAGCACTTACCTTATAACACTTAACTAATTAATAAACTATATATTATTTATACTAGAACAGTCTCGACTTGTTATTTCTCTCTGCGACGCAGTGTACCCCGCGCGTCAATCCTTTGTTCGAAGCAACCGGTCGGTTTGCGGCGTCCCCGCCCCGCGCTCTTCTTTCCGCGCGGCCCGCGCGCCGCCGCCACGCCAACACGCCATCGCCCCGCGACAGACGGATCTTGCTATCGACGCCGGCGCACGCTCGCTTGCTCCGCGCAGCGACCTCAGACGTAGCCGGCGAGAGTATTTTATTAATAAACAAATCGCTTGTTCTCGTACTCGTTTAGTACTAATTTAGGTTCAGTGTTTAAATCCCAAATTGGGTAAGTGTTTAACATTTCCCACGCTTAATTTTTAGGCAGGTAAATTCAAATGTTGTGTCGAACGGTTTTTTTCTGCTATGTTCTTTCTTTGTGTGAAATTTTATTTGCTAACTATTGACGCTTCCCTCCTTGCAGCGCACTCACTTCTTTTAGCGAAATTGCAATTTGCATTATAAAGAAATGTTTTTAAAATGATAAATTTTAAGATGTAATAATTAACTTTCAACTTTAAAATTTGTCCGTTGAAATTTAAATTCACTTTTGTTCTGGAATGCTTTGATTATTATTAGTTTTCTTTTTACTTTTGTTTTGCTTATATACCTTTCCACTTTTATAAATGTAAACTCCGTCTGATTTTACCATCTGCACATCACAACCTAGCATCATCATCACGCAGTACTGCTTCTTGCTTCTGCTATGTCGTGCCGGTACAGTCAGCGGAGTCGTTGATGACAATTTTATTTAGACGACGGTAATAAATTCCAGGGTGCCTAGTTTAGGCTGAATACCATAGCGGACCGGTCCAAACAGCTATTCCTGAGCGTCTCCCTTGCTGACGTCCCTCAGCTCATCCGACTCCCAGCGCGTCATCTCCGGCGACTTCAGGGGAGTACTTGCGTGGTGGAGGATCTACACTCGGAAGCAATAATGAGACCGGCCTTTACGTACCCTACCCTACAACTTAGTTGTGTGCTAGCGGCGGATTTGGCGAAATAAATAGTTACATATTATATTTAACTCTTTGTTTAATTCTATCGCCAGCCAACCCGTAGCAACACTAAGAAACAGGATTTGTTGTTACAATATTACAATGATAAAAATCAGAATTGACATTTAATTCTTAATATTAAACTGTAATGACTGATTTGAGTGGAACTCATTTGTATTACTTAGTAAGCTGTATGTACTGGTGCTAGTACAACATTTATTAACTCAATGAAAGTTTTGTAAAATTTGTAAAAGTCTATAATTCGAAGTAAATAATATTAATTTCACGATAAAGTAAAACCGTTTTCCATTTCCTATGCTTTGAACTTAACACTATTTCCTTGAAATTATATTATTTTGTACCGCCTAGAAAAAAACTGTAAAATTTAATAATATTTGATATTCACGTCTTTTAGATATCAGGTTTATAATTCGAACAATAGTTTTTCTCTCGAGTGTACCTGGGTGACTAATATGGTGAATGGACTCGAACGCTATTTTCCTGAATTTCTCTGGTAAATAGGGCCGAGCATTCCCTCCCGTAATTTCGCAATAAATTTTAACATCCGAGTTCGGCATACCTAATAACTTATATTTATAACTGTCTGTCGCAAGCAAGTCCGCAAACTGCTTATCTGTTTCCTGCGCTTGCGCAACTTCGTCGAAATTGATGATCGCCGGGCACACTATAGACTCGACACGTGATACCGCGTCAGCAACTATGTTCTGCGCCCCACTAATGTGCTTTATCTCGCTTGTGAACTCGCTCAAGTACATTAACTGTCTTGCTCGACGCGGTGTCTCCTTCGCGGAACCTACTTTCGTTAGCGCTACGGTGAGAGGCTTATGGTCCGTGTACACTATAAGCCTCCTGCCCTCTATCATGTTTCTGAAGTATGTTATTATTATTATATGTCTTTCCCATCACGGAACAATGGTGTTCCGGACCTTTGGGAGGCGTGCGCGGAGCCGAAGCCAACACGCAGAGGCCCTTTCGACAATTTAATGAAATGTAAGGGGTACACCGAGCGGATGTTGCACCTGCCCGAGTCATGGGACGCACGCAGAGGCAGCACCCGCCAGGGTGTATAGACTATTGAGATTTAATGGAATCTAAAATATGCTGGACTATTAGGTGAAAGCGGTGGACTAAATACTGGGTTATGGAGAATAAAATCGGACGTCTGCCTAACAAAACGGTAATCAATTTTATTTCCGGCAGACGGTGACTCGCCCACATAAGATGGGCCCCCACAAAAAGCGACATCTAAGATGGCTCAAGGGCAACACCGGTATGAGGGCTGGGGGTAGAGAGGTGTCACTGGACTTTAAACATATAGCCAACTCGCCACTTAGGTTTCCACATCTACCCTCGAGAACACAGCTCTCGCGACCCCACTCTGGACGGCCGGTTAAGGCAAGCCAGAGGCGGAGGACTTGGTCGGACGACGGAGTCCCCCAGGAGCGCTCAGGTACGTGGGGTCGCTACTCCCCAACAGCTCGCCACAAGCTGCCCTGCGTTGACTGATTGCACCGGTGGAAACCAGTGGGCGATGGGGTCGTCACATCCCTACGCCATTTTATTATTATTATTATTATTTATTTAAGGAGAACCAACAGCTATAAACTTAACATAGACACAAAAATATACACAGAAAGCCAATTACAGGATCTCACAGGTAACCACAAAATATTCAAAATTAAAACTAATGCTAACACAATCGCAGACACACATACAAGAAAAAAAAAGAATTATAGAAAGCGTGGACATAATAATATAAAAGGGTTGGACCATTGGCGCGTGAAATTATGTAAATAAGAAAAAAAAAATGTTATTCAGAAGAAGAAAAAAAAAACACAAATTACAAAAATAAAACAAGAGGACGCTCACTTAAACCACCGCTCAACCAAACTATTCCTCACATTAGTAGGCTTACAGTTGAATATGTCAATATTCAGTTCTCTCGACAACTCATTCAATTTACGACCAGCGCGATTCATATAACTATTTTGTCTATACTTGTATGTTACTGACATGTATATCGCTGTTAATTCCCTGTCGTGGGTACTGTATTTCTTTTGTGCTTCCGAGAACGCTTTTGAAAAGTAACCTAGCGGCCTCCAACTACCCCCTACTCTCTGCTGTAAAACGCTCCCTGCGGAGGTTCCTGAAGCATCTGTCATAAGCGCTAGCGGAACGTCTGGAACCGGAAATGACAATGTAATGGCGCTTTTTAGGCTCTCCTTACATTGTTCGAACGCGGTCTCCGCCGCAGTGTCCCACTCGATTTTAGACTGATCTTTTTTCTTCGTATTATGTAAATACTTATTCAGGTGGCTCTGTACATCCGCTGCTTTCCCTAAATGCGCTCTTTAAAAATTAACCATACCTAAAAACCGTCTGAGTTTTTCAATGGTCTCGGGTCTCGGATAGTCTATAATAGCCCTAACTTTATCGTTGCGCGGTCGCAGTCCGTTTTCTGACACTGTAAAACCTAGGAAGTCTACTTGCGATAGTCCAAACTGGCACTTACTCAAATTAACTGTCAGCCCTACATTGTCAAATCTCTCGAATAATTTATTAAGATGTACGCTCTCGTTCTCTAATGCTATTATGATGTCATCTTTATAACAAAACAAGGACGAACTCGCGCCCTGCTTGTTCGTGATGGTTTCTATGTCCTGCAGCTGGGCGTTCATGAACCGCTGGAATGTCTGGGCAGCATTACGCAAACCGAAACATAACCTGGGGAACTCAAATAACCCGAAGGGCGTAATCACCGCAGTCTTCTCTATGTCTTCCGGCGCGACTTCGATGGCATGATAGGCACGATTGATATCAAGAGTTGAAAAAATTGACTTACCCGACAATCCGTAGGTGAAGTCCTGCAATCTGGGTATCGGGTATCTGTCCGGCTTGGTGACTGCGTTCAGCCTTCTGTAGTCTCCGCACGGCCTGATGCCTCCGTCCTTCTTCGGCACCACATGCAGCGGGCTGGCCCAGGGACTCTTGCTTGGCCTGCAAATGCCTAAAGTCTGCATGTTACGAAACTCCTGCTTAGCCTGCTCGTATCTATCCCGCGGCAACGGCCTAGCGCGCGCGTATACCGGCGGTCCCGAGGTCTCTATACAATGTTTCACGTTATGCTTAGCAGGTTCTTTAAAAGACACCGGCTTCGTCACGTCCTCGTAATGCATCAGGATGTCCTTGTACGGGTTATCATCCCGAATACATTTAATCGAGGCATACTCGCAATGCTCTATTGACCCTATGCACTTTAAACTTGTAACCTTATCGACTAATATCTTACCGTCCAAATCTACCATCAACTTATGAGTCTTTAAAAAATCGGCACCAATAATCGGTCGGGTTACGTCGCACAATATAAATGTCCACTGAAAAGCTCTACGTAAACCCAAATTGAGCTCTAACAACACAGTCCCGTAGGTCCTTATCTCTGTGTTGTTAGCCGCGTATAGTTTGTAATTAAACTCGCGACGCACTGTAGCACTGAACCGATCTGCGGGCACTATCGAAACGTCTGCCCCCGTGTCCACTAGAAACCTCATTCTACTGTTGAAGTCTACAACACACAGGCGGTGGCTCTCCATTGTCGGTTCCACGCACCCCCCAGCCGCTCCAGAGTGCACCGCATCTAGTTTCCCTGCGGCGGTCTCCATGCTAACGCTGTCGGCGGCGCCCCGCCTGCCGACTGCTGTAGCCTGCCCCAGGCGCACGGCTGGCTGCATCTCCGTGCCTCTTCTCCAAATCTGAAATGGAAGTGGCACAGCCAGTCCTCTCTTCTCCTAGGCCCGCTCGATCTCGAACGCGACCGGTCTCTGCGCTGTTGGAAATCCCTTCCGCGCGGCCTTGACCAAAGCTCGCACACCTCTCTGAGCTGCCTGACCTCCAGCACCATGTTCCGGAACTCATCTATGAGCTCGCTGGACACGTCGTTTGCCGATGCTGTGGCCTGGGCCGCTGGGGCTGCTATGGCCGCAACTACCCCTGAGCCCATGGACTCCACGATCTTATCTGCCATGGACACTAAATCCTCTGGCTTGGTCTCCTCGCCGACCGTTGTCAGGATCGCTCTCGTGGCTGTCGGAAATCTCTGCAACCACAACCTTTTCACTGTGTCCTCTGACACATCGGTATTTCTAGCCGCCTCGGCCATCCTCCTGAACAGCTGCGATGGCTTCTGTTCCCCAAGTTCCATCTCTTTGACCAGCCTGTTGAACTGCCGTTCCGCACTCTCCTGGAAAACCGAAATTAACCTGGTTTTCAGGGCCTCATACTTCCTCTCGACGGCGTCGTCCAGCAAGTCGCCAATGGTGCTTAGCTCTTCCTTGCCCAACTTACTCACTACCAGGTCGAACTTGGCCTCCTGGCTTACCTTCTGAGGCGCTATTATTGCCTCGAACTGCCTGAACCATAGCTTGGGCATATCTCTACAGAACGGAGCTATCCTGGCCGACACGGTGATGGCCGCTAAATCACTCTCCATGGCTACCTGTGGTTTGAGGGTCACAGCCTTAACCTGTTGCTGGACACCAACGCCCTTGAGCTTTTCCGCCTTGGCGCCTTGGGGTACCGGCCCCCCGACACCTCCTTGTCTGTCCCGTGACTCGTGACTGTCCCGGCACTCCCAGTAGATGGTTCCCGAACATTTGCCCTCGCTGGCCAACTGACGTTACTGTGCACTCGACGCCGCAGCGGAATGCAAAACACACCAAATTGCTCCTATGATGACGACACCACTGTCCTTGCACAATCACTGCCCGCCTGGCCTGTCCTACTACGGTTGTATTTACGTACGGTATAAATGTTCAAAACTAACGGGGGGTCACCACTTTAGGTAATAGGTTACCCTATTGTGGTGAGCACATAAACAACAGTTCAACTTATAACACCGATTTATTCAGACTCCAAACGCTGCATCAGAAAGTACATTTATTCACGAGGTTACAATATTGTCACAGGCCAGGCGGTGTCGCGGTATCGTACTAGTTTATGAGCGAGCGAACTGTAAGCCTCGCGCTACGCGACTGGACTCTCTAAGATTATATAAACTGCAAACTGAAAATGCTGACTCTGATTGCGTCACCGCTTTGTCGCCTATAAAGTTAAGGAAAATCTACCTTGTTGTACTGCATACATAACATAAATCACACTTTGCTGAACCCATAGTTAGTCATTTGCAAACTCTTTTTTTCACCAATATAAAAATAGTGCAAGCTTGGTTACTGGTTAGCAGTGGAAAAGACCCGCACGGTCAGCAAAAGACGGCGCGTGAGTTATGTCGCGGACAAGTTAGATTCCTGTCTATTCTATTTAGATACTGACTGGTCTATATCTCGAGAGGGACACAAGTTAGTTTAGTTGCAGATAGCCAGCTTACAATACAACGCAATATTTGTTAACATTGCCCATTGACCATCATAAATTATAAGGTTAATAATAATCACTTACGTTTTCATCATCCTCATCATCGGAGTCAAAAAGGCGTCGAGGTGTAATTTGAGACTCGTCCACTATCTTATCTTATCTTGACTGGCGCCAGGGGGCCCTAGCGGATACACTTCGACACATGGGGATCTTTTGTGTAATTGCCCCCTACTGCACTACTCAAGAGCTTGCGCGACCATCTCCATGTGGCGGATGATGGAGCTCAGGGGTAGTGCTCTAAATCCGTTTGGCTCCAGGTATCCTGCACCAAAGTTCTTCATTCTTTGTCTGGCGAGAGCGTGACATTCACACACTACGTGTTTCATAGTCTCATCTTCTTCGCCACACATCCTACACACAATGTTGTCTGTGAGGCCCATTTTGGCCAGCATACTTCTGACCCCATAATGACCTGTAAACACCCCTGTAATGGTTCGGAGCTGTCTCCTGCTAAGTTTCCAAAGCTTTTTGCTCTATCCCGAGTCTAATTCGTGCATGAAGAGCTTTGAATGCCTAAGGCCCGTCAAGCCACACCACTCTTGTTGGTGTTTAAGTTTGACATGGTTTTTGATAGCCATTGTTATGGTTCCCTGTGAGAGTCCCACAAATGGCTCCGGACCTATGAAATTGCTCAGAGATCCCCCTCTAGCTAGCTTATCTGCATTCTCATTGCCGATGAAGCCCTCGTGCCCTTTTTTTTTTTGTCGATGTGAAAATACTTTATGCATACCTCCCTAGGGGTATTGTGGGAGGTTATGTGGGACTCTCCTCACCCAGAGGGGTGGCCTACCCACTAAAAACACACCGGCGTCATCCGCACAACCGTTAAGGGAGCGTGTCTGGATCACATGGAAGCCCTCGTGCCCTGGGATCCATACCAGCTGTACTTTAAGCCAGACAAGCGAATGAGAAGGCAGGCCGCTTCTAAACCCCGTAGTTAGTGTGCATTACTTGTTTTCCTTGCTTCGACTTAACTTTTGCTCTTGGCCGTGTAATACCTATATGTTATTTTTCTTTTACCCACTAAATAGTCTTCTTACTGTTTTATTTCGCACAACTTTTTACTTTTGTCGGTTATTACTTTATTTTTACTGTTCTTGTATCTTTTTCTTGTTAATTTTGACACTGACAGCAGTGAGTGACATTTTTGACGTCTGTGTATCTAATGTTGCTACATTAAAATTTTGCGTTTCGATTATCGGACTGCTGGCAGGTAGCCGGGCACAGCTTTAGTGCGTATTTTGTTTTGTTTTGTGTTTGTAGTACTTACAAGTATATTATTGTACATTTGTATATTTATTATTCATTCGTTTAGCGTATGGCAAGCGTTAGCAGTGATAGTAACCTTAATGATTTTGTTTCTGCTTCGTCTGATAGTGATAATGATAGTTTTCACAGTCTCCCACCATCTCTTCACGACTTACTTGACCGACAACTCGCTGACGTTCCTAAAAACTTTAATATTGTGCATATTAATGCTCAAAGCATTCCCGCTCACTTTACTGACTTTCTGTTAACTTTTGAACTGCTTCATATCGATGCTATCTTAGTCTCGGAAACCTGGCTCAAACCTTGTCTCCCTTCTACTTCTTATTCTTTGCCCGGTTTTCGTCTAGTCCGCAATGATCGCTCTGGCATATCTTATTTTCCGTTTTAAATATATCTGCTCAATCTTCTGCCTCCGACACCGCAGAGTATCTTTTTCTAGAGCTAAGTCTAGCCCACTCTAAAGTCCTTCTGGGCGTTTTTTATTCTCCCTCCCTTCAAGTAAACTACTTTGATTCATTAGAAAAGCTTCTTGAGGACTTAATGCCATCTTATTCTCATCATATCGTTATGGGTGATTTCAACACCTGTTTATTAAAAAATGATTTTCGTTCCAAAGCTCTTAAATCCCTTGTAGAGGCCTGCAACATGACCATTTTGCCTTCTGGTCCCACGCACTATTTCCCTAACTGTTCTCCATCACTCCTTGATGTTACTCTTGTTTTGTCCTTTGATCATGTTGCAAGATATGACCAGTACTCTGCGGACGCCTTTTCGTATCATAGTCTGCTATTTTTGTCGTATAAAATCCGTCCCCCAAAGGCTAAGCCTAAAGTATTTCTCCAACGCAATTTTAGTAGAATGTGTATAGATAAGCTTCGTGAGGATGCCTTAAAAATTGACTGGAGTGGGGTATTGGGGGCTGTCTCAGTGGATGAGATGGTTTTTCAATTTAACTCCGCCTTGACTTGTCTCTATGATGTTCATGCTCCAGTACGTCCCGTAAAAATTAAGCATCTTCCTGCTCCCTGGCTCACTGAGGAAATTCGGGCACTAATTGCAAAAAAGAATCTGGCTAAATCCAAATTTAAGGGAGATTCCTCCGATAAGAATAGAGCCAAGTACCATGTATTACGGAATCGCTGTAGTACAATATGTCGAGATGCTCAGAGGCGTCATATCCATAACTCAGTAGAAAATGGAGATCCTGCTAAGATATGGAAGTTTCTTAAGTCTCTTGGAGTTGGAAAATCATCACAAAGCTCTATTAGTAATGGAATTGACCTTGACCAGCTTAACCACCATTTTTCTTCTTCTGACACTTTTTCTGGGTTAGTTAAGTCGGATACCCTTAACTATCTTTCAAATATCCCAACTCCTGACTATCCTGCTTTCACTCTTGCTCAATTTACTGACTGTGATGTTAAGAAGAGCGTAATAGCCATCTCGTCAAGTGCCGTTGGAGTTGATAATTTAAGCCGTAAGATGATCTTACCTCTTATTGACATTTTAGTTCCTGTGATTACCTTTATCCTTAATTATTCCATCTCCTCTAGTGTATTCCCTTCGCTTTGGAAAGAAGCCGATGTCATTCCACTGCCAAAGAAGTCCAGTGTCACCTCCTTCTCCGACTACCGTCCAATTTCCATTCTTCCGTTCCTCTCTAAGGTTCTTGAGCGTCTCGTACATCAGCAACTTACTTCTTTCCTGAATAGGCATGACCTCATGAATCCCTTCCAATCCGGTTTCCGTACTGGGCACAGCACTGCTACCGCTCTTATAAAGATTACCGATGATATCCGCGCCGGTATGGATGATCGGAAAATCACGGTGTTGTCGCTCTTGGACTTTAGTAACGCTTTTAACACGGTTGATTTCGATATCATGTTGGGCATATTGCGATCTCTTAATGTATCTCCTGCAGTAATTGACTGGTTTCATAGTTACTTAGTAGGGCGGCGGCAGCGTATCAAGGTGGACTCCTCTCGATCTTCGTGGTGCAACACGCTTGCCGGTGTCCCTCAGGGCGGCGTGTTGTCTCCTCTTCTCTTCTCCATCTTCATTAACTCCATTACTAGCAATATTTCTTCCTCCTACCACCTTTACGCTGACGATCTTCAGATTTACTCTCAAGGTTCTTTTATCGAGCTTCCCAGTACTATCATCGCTATGAACAGGGATTTAGAGAGCATTTTAAACTGGAGTGGACGATATGGTCTCAGGGTAAATCCTGCTAAAACTCAAACTATGCTGATAGGTAGCTCAAAACTCACTGCTAAAATTGATTTCAGTAATTTACCCGCAATTGTGTTTGACGGTATTCAGATTCCTTACTCGGCTCAGGTTAAGAATCTGGGTGTTATTTTGGACCAAAATCTCTCTTGGGCACCTCAGGTGGGCGAGGTCAGTAGGAAAATGTTTGCTGCAGTAGGTTCGCTCCGCAGGCTAAGAAACTTTTTGCCCTACGCCACTAAGGTTGCGTTAGCCCAATCTCTCTTACTCCCTATATTAGATTATGCTGATACCTGCTATTTGGACCTTTCTGAGGAACAGCTTAATAAGTTGGAACGTCTCCAAAATCTCTGCATTAGGTTCATATTTGGCTTGCGCAAGTTTGATCATGTTTCTAATTTCCGTTCTCAGCTTAAGTGGCTTCCCATCCGTCTTCGACGTGACTCTCATATTCTTTCCCTTCTTTATGGCATTCTCTTTAACCCTGCTACTCCTCCTTATCTCAAAGAGCGTTTTAAGCGGCTCTCTTCTGTTAGATGTTCTCTGGTTCATATTCTTGCTCCTCCAGCATCTACTTCTAAATTTTTCAACAACTCCTTCACGTTTCGGGCTGTCAGGTTGTGGAATGCTCTGCCAGTTAAAATCAGACTAGCCAAATCTCTGCCCATTTTCAAAAATCAGCTGAAGCTTCATTTGCTGTCTCTGCCATAAGCTGATCATTTGCTATTTATTTATATGTGTATGTGTATACTTATGTGTATATATATATATATATATATTTATTTATTTATGTATATATTATTTTATAGATTTATTTTATTTTATATGTAATTTTTTGTTTGTTTTGGCTGCTTTCATTTTAGGCGTAGATGTGTGTTTGTATCTTGTTATGCTCTTACTTTTAGTTTTATTTTCATTTTTTGCACTACCTGTTAACTGATACGCTTTCTTCATTTCCCGCTACCCTAAGGTTGTCTGGAAGAGATCGCTTTTTAGCGATAAGACCGCCTGTTGTTACCCAATGCTATTGATTCTTTGTTTCCTTCTGATACTGTTACTGTTATTGGTGCAATAAAGAATATTATTATTATTTCGTTTATTTATCTTCTTTCTTAGGTTAGGATTTTTTACAATATGTATATAAAAATAAAATACAAAACAACATACAAAAAACAATACAAAACAAATACACATTATAAAAAACCTAACCTAGAGTGCCGCCGGCAACAGGGCAGGGCCCAGGCTGCCGGTGGTTAGGGCCGCAAAGAGAGGAACCTTCGGACTATGCGCGCAGTGTCCAGTATTACCGCCTTCTGCATCTGACCCTTGATCCAACCACAACTTCGTAGCGAGAGCCTCTCGAGATGTTGGTCGAGACTCTTCGCTATAAGACCGTTCGCTGAAACAACTATCGGTACAATGATCGCCGAATCAACCTCCCATATGGCGGTTACCTCGCGCGCCAAGTCTAGGTACTTGCTGGACTTGTCCTTCTCGGCCTTCACGAGGTTGTCGTCATGGGGGATGGTGATGTCGACGAGCATGGCCCGGCGCTGCGATCGATCTATCACGACGATATCAGGTCTATTGGCTAGAATAGTCCTGTCCGTGATGATAGATCGATCCCAATAGAGCGTGGCACGACCATTTTCGAGAACTGGTACAGGTAAGTACTTGTAGTACGCCACTTCGTGGTTCACAAGACCATATTGAAGTGCAAGTTGCTGGTGTATAATTCTGGCTACAAGATTATGTCTGTGCAAGTACTCGCCGTTGGCAAGATGAGAACAACCAGAAATAATATGCCTGAGTGACTCTCCGGGACGGCGGCATGCCCGACAAATGTCGACCGTACCGTCCTTCAGGATATAGGTAGTTATTCGTCATGATAACTTCGTCTGCAATTGCACAGGCAAAACCCTCGGTTTCTCCGAAAAGGTCCCCGAATCGTAGCCAGTTCACCGACGCGAGCAGGGCTACGTCCGGCCCCGTGAGGGCCCTGTAGAACCGCCCGTGTAGCTCCTTACTCTTCCATATCGTCTTGCGATCCTCGGTGTTTAGTACCACAGGTTTGCGCCAGTTCTCGTTTGCCAAGGAGAGCGGCGTGAGGTTCCTATCTACCTCCACCACATCACGATGCATCCCACTCTCGCTAGTAAGGAAATAATTCCTGAGATTGTACACCTCACGGTTGTGAAGGTTTTTGGCATTTAAAAAGCCGCGGCCTCCACACTTCCGTGGGATGTACAATCTGACGAGCGTGGGTGTAGCATACGATGTGTGGTGAGCAGTACACGGACCCTCCGATCCAGGGCATCCAGCTCGGTCTGAGTCCACCTTAGTATGCCAAAGGAGTAAGTAAGGAGGGGCATTACCCAGGCGTTGAAGGCGCGCACCTTGTTGCCTCCTGACAAAAGACTGTTAAGTACTTTTGTCAGCCGACCAAAGAAGCGTTCCTTCACCGCCTGTCTAATGCCCGCATCTTCAATACCCAACGACTGTGACATACCAAGGTATTTGTAAGTTTCTGATTCAGAGATAGATCTGAACGACATTGTCTCAGGAAGTTGTAAATTTGTTGAATTTACTACTTTCCCCCGCTGCACATGCATAACCGCACATTTGTCGACACCAAACTCCATTTTGATGGCACTACTGAAGACTTCGGTGGTTTTCAGTAGCTCCAACAAATCTTGGTCGTTTGGTGCAAATAATTTGAGGTCGTCCATGTACAGAAGGTGAGAAATGACTTCACCCTCTCTCCGAAGCCGGCAGCCTAACCCCGAATCTTTCAGCAGAGTGCTGAGCGGATTCAAAGCTAGGCAGAACCACAAAGGACTCAGACTGTTTATTATTATTATTATTATGTCATTATGGGACGAACACACGTCTTGTAAAGCGTCAGCTTATTTCTAAGTGACATCTTACTAAACTTGTTGATCATCCCCCCAAGCCTTCCTAATACGAAGCTCGCATTTCTTCGTACCCTACGGATGTGGCTAAGGAGTCAGTTTACGATCGAGAGTAACGGCGAGGTATTTCACCTCATTGACCCACGGGATGCGTTGGTCGAAAAGCCGAACCGGTTCCACCCTTGAGTCCAACGGCATATTGTCTGTTGGGTGGAATATTACCGCTGCGCTCATGTCCGGATTCACTTCAATACGCCAAAGACAAAACCATTGGCCTAGGTCAAAAATTGCATCTTGGAGGTTTTTCCGAATAAGGTCGTAGCGAGACAAAGAGTATGCGTCGTATAGAGCACGGTGTGCGGTAGGGGTGCGCGGTGTCGTCGGCGCACAACCCTAGTTCGACGCGTAACACGGATACTTCTGTTCAACTAAAGCAAAACAATAAACAGTACCTAGGTAGTTAAAAAATAATACCGTGCATGCAGCGCAATGGCCCATGGCATTGCAGGTATTACCTACCTACCCGTTATCTTATTTCTCACTGAGAAATAATGAGAAATTCTCATTCCTCAGGTACGAATGAAACGGATAGTATAGTAGGATGAATTCAGGTACATGCGAAGTACGAGTTAAAGGGGGAAGGAAAATCTTATGCTCGTATTACCCACATGTTAATATTGCTGATTTGCAAGTTTTGCAACAGTTTCAATATTGAGAATGGAGAATTTATTAATTGTTAGTAGGATTGGTACATTTGGTACCAAAAATTATAATTACAAAACACGCATAAATAAAAAGAAATGATAAATAAATTGAATATATTTATGAAATTTCGAAAAGAACCGGGAGTACCGGGAATAAAATTTCGGTACCGGTTCTTTCGACACCCTAAAATTCCCGGGAATTTAGGAACCGGGAATTTTATTTTATTTTTTATTTTATTTTATTAGGCATACTAGACAGATAACATTCAGTACATAGATATATTAATAAAGTGGTAAGTTTTATACAAAAATGTTGTCCAAAATAAGTATGCACAGCAAGAGTAATTATTGACAATGCACGAAAAACTATCCTAAAACTATAATAAAGCCATTACAAACTAAAATTACTAACAAAGAATAACTATTACTAAAAACATCAAAAACATCAAATTCCAGAAAAAAAAAAAAACCAAGCAGTTAAACATGTTGTGAATAAACATAATACATTTTTAAATTTAGGTATGTAGGTAACTAAATTATGTGTGATGTATGGTCAAGAACTTCAACCACCTGCCTCCTGAATACCGCAGTCCGTGAGTCAAAAATATCAATTTGTCTATTGCTAGATACCAGGTCATTGTACTGACGGCACATTCTGACTATTGGATTGTAGAAAGAAGTATTGTTCCTATATACTTGAAGAGCAAAGGTTTTGGGAGCGCGGGTTCTGAACCGAGGAGTGTTAAAGGTAATTAGGGACAGTAAATTAGGCGAGTCAATTTTGTGGTGAAGAATTTTATGCAGCAATAGTAAGTCATGCAGGAGACGTCGCGTTTGGAGGGAGCAAATGCCAAACTCTGTTAGACGTTTTTGATAATCATGGCGTATTAGATCACGCTTGTACCGGTAGGACATAAACTTGAATTCCCGGGAGCATGCCCTAATAATTACCCATGCTTGTACTACTGCTATAGTCATTTGCATAAATGCCTGCTCCTGTACTAGCTCCTATTTTAGAGCCGTCTGTGTACCATATAACGTCATTACCATCAGGAACTGGTGGTTTCAGACCTTCGGTCCATTGGTTGCATCTTATCACAACTCATGTTTGTTATCCTCTCCATGGAACTATCAGTCTCCATGCTTATGTGTTTTGTTTTTTGGCTTGCTATCGCTCCAGAGGCCAAGGATGGCCATTCTGTGTAGCGATTTGCGTGCCTCGGACTGTATCACAAGATGTAGCGGCGGTAGGTCAAGTAATATTTCTAGCGCCGCCGATGGTGTCGTTCTGAACGCCCCTGTTATAGCCATGCACGCCGTTCTTTGTACTTTCATTAGGGCATCTTTGCATGTACTCTTTAATGTCCTTGGCCACCATACACCATACCAAGCTTCCGTACAATCAAATGGGTCTTACCATCATGATATAGATCCATCTCAGTACTCTGGCAAAACATGGGGTCTTAACCCCATGTTTTGCCATAGGCCAATCTACACATCCCAAACACTCAGTGCCTTGGCGGTGGTAAGATCGGCATGCTTTTTCCAATTCAGTTCTTTATCCTTCGTCCTCTAACTCGATACCTTCCCCAAGTTCCACATTTTGTGGACGCCATGGCTGTAAATAAAATTGTTCCAATGTGAGTACGATCAAAGTTAAGATCTCTTACTTGTAATTCGTTTTTTTTTAATTTAAGGAACACATACACAAAGTCTCCCTGAAGCGTCCCTGGTCAAAAGCACCTGCTTGTTTCTTAGTCTCAAGCTCCTACGTGGACTACGCTTTACCTCGAAAGCCTGAGCAAAGAGCCTATTAGGCGACGAACGGTTGTTTTGAGACTTCATCTAAAATAAGAAAAATAAGCATAAAAAATACCTTGATAACGTGCATACTCGTTCATTTATCGTAGTAGTAGTAGTAGTAGTAGAACACTTTATTGTACAAATGCAAGATAAACAAAAACTGGATAAAAAAGAAATACAAAGTATCGTATCATATCTTGACATCGTTACCTAGGTACTTGAATTGTAATTTATATTTGTACAATAAACTAGTACATACATACTCGTACGCACACAATTAACGTAAACACATATGTATGTATATACACTAACGTACGTATAAAAAGTACGTGTTAGTGACAACCATATCAAAATCGGTTTAGTATTTTCCGCTATATGTTAGTGAAAACTATATTAAAATCGGTCTAGTGTTATTTAAAGTTTATCGCGAACATACACGACAGGGAAGTTTAGTTAACAATATGTACAAGTATTTTTTTTTTTTAAATATATCGGTAAATCTAAATGTATACAGAAAACAGTGGCATACGGCATACTATCAACATAAACTGTCCCAAAAATTTTATTCAAATTTATTTTTAACGACAAAATGTAAATGAAACAACATCCCTCAGGTCACCCTGTATGGTTTCCATGGAATTCGTGTACGTATACACTCAAGCCGCCATCTTGCCTGAGTATGTGTGCGTGTAGAATAGCACTTGTTACTACAAATACTGATATTTAAGAAAATATTGGTAACGATTTTGATATTATTACAGCAGTAATATATTCCCTATAAAATTACCTTCAAAATAATACTAGTATGACTACGAACCTACTATGAGAAATATGTAAAACATTTCAAAAATTAAGCCACTTGCTACGGTCACCAAAGTTATTACGAGATTTTTCAAAAAATACATAAAACGGATTCGTTTTCGACAAATATAATAGTTCTAAAATGTACATATCATAATAAATAATAACATTTACTTACCTCTTCAAAGAGTAATCCATGGAATTTCACCTTTTTGTACAATCGAGCACAACTCACATTCACCGACCACTGTCTAAATTTGAACTGCTCGAAATAACGGTTAACGGTTAACGGCTGTAGGCGATAGATTTCAATTTAATTGTTTAAATGTCTAAACATATAATTTAGGTATCTTATTATTACATTTGTTTTAGAATAAGAAAGTCTTGGATTTTTTCCTACTGTAAAATAGACACATAAGTCTCTGATCAACCCTTCATTTCATACTTTTTAGTCGTACCTAATCATTAAGATTAATTTCGCGCATACTAACTCCATCTGTTGTATCTACTTTACTTAAACATGCAATTAAAGGTGCAGAGGGCGCTGGCGTGTACACATAACCTTTGACGTATCGCCGATTTACCGTTACCTATCTGCTCACCACGCGACACGCGAGCACTCTCTTACATTTCACTATAAAACCTAGTTTTTTATCATTCTCCCACCTGCGTACCCTACAACGGCAGTCCTGATACAGTCTAACGGCGTCTTGGACATCGTCGGTTCCCGTCAGTAAATTATCTACATGAATGTCGTTAGCTAACTTTCTCACATGATCATGTTCCGATCGTTTCAAATGATGCTGAATTGTTGTATTTAACAAATAAGGTGAGGATATAATCCAGAATGGCACCCTGGTAAACCGATTGATTATTAGTTTTCCTATTCTGCTGGTTCAGAGAGGTTCTTTAACTATATGAATCTGGTGACATCTCTGTCCTTTCCATGCAGTCTCAATTGCAAAAAAAAAAACTTTTTCTACGTCCGCTGTAAGAGCTATTTTTTTGAAGCGAAACTTTATTAAAAGACCTGCAAGTTCTTCTAACATAATGGGACCTCTATACAAGCATTCGTTTAAGCTTTTCTCTCTTTAACCTTCGCGGAGGCGTCATATACGATTCTTATGGCTTTGCCGTTTGCAGAAATATAATGATTTGGCAAGTGACATATAGGATGGTTCACCTCGGCGTTGTCCGTTACAATTTCTATTACCCCTCTCCTTAGCTGATCTTTAAGGGTCTGCTCGTATGCCACGAGAGTATCTTTATCTATTCTCTTCAGTAGACTCACTTACAGTCCGTATGCTAATCTATAATTTGAGTTTAATTTTGGAGGGTACTCATTCCAGGGCCAGCTGATTGTATATCTGTTGTTCTCAACAGTGGTTGTTTCGTTAAAATTCTTGATTGCTTCCTCATTGAGCATGTAACGTGTTGATTGATAAAGCGTTAGGTGGCTTTGAAAGCTTCTGCGGGCATAAAGCTCTGTTATGTTTTCCCACAGTATTACAGTGTACACATTGAATCTCTGCCTTGCACTGTGCTCGCTTATGGCCCAGTTTAAAACAACCGTAGCAACGTCCTGCTAGCCTTTTCATTCTAGCGTCTATAGTTTTGAATGTAGTACATTGATCGTTGAAATGATAATTCTGACAAAACACGCATGTTAATTTCCCTTCTTAAATTCAGGTTGTGAATTAAAGTCACTTTTCACTGTCTCATAGGGTCTCTTCTTTGGTTGGAAAGATCCTGCAAAGGCTGAGGTACTAGCGTTCGGTTTCTTAAAGAATTTGTTATGCTTAGGTTGAACTTTAAAATTGTTTCTTCCTTACGTCAGAGACATGTAATGCCTCTGTAGTGTATGTTGACTCTTTAATTTTATTTACTTCAGACAAAATACTAGAGGAGGAGGTGTTTCAATTTATGTCCATGACAGTCTAGTCTTTATTAAGGCTAATATAATGCTACTATATTGCAATTGTACAGCTGCGAGGACCGAAATTTGTGCCCAAATCAGAGTTATAGTAGCACTATAGCAGGCTATAATGCTACTATACAGCAGTTTCTTAAGAGTGGTAGGTCGGAGGTGTACTCTTAAAATGCGTTAATACAGAACATTTGTGCTACTTGGGACATAGCAGTATAGAAGATAATTGTATAGATGAAAACCACTTTGTCTGGATCCATCTAGAAAAATTCTCGCTAGATGTAGGCGTAGTTTACAAACCGGAGAGAACCAACTCAAACTCCTTTTTAGAAGAATTCTCCCTACAATTACAAAAGCGAAAACGAATCATAGTATTTGGCGACTTCAACTATGATTTACTACGTGCAAAAGAATCAACTAAAGACTACAAGCAAATGCTGGAAGAAAACGATCTTCAAATATTAAACAAACTTAACCGGGAGTACTGTACTTGAGAAACGCAGACAACAAGTACAATTTTAGACCATGTCTGTTCAAATCTCAAATACAATGAATTTCACTTCGTGATCATAGACTCGGCTATGGCCGATCATAAGCAAATAGTGCTAGAGTTGAACAAATACCAGCCAGCTGCTAAAACATCTACACAATATAAAGCTTCGGATTATAAGAAACTGTATAAAGCTATAAAAGAGACGGTAAATGACCAGAACTACTGTTATGAAAACTTTCAATCAAAACTAATGTCATGCTTAGAAAAAAGTTTTATTAATAAAACTAAAATTACGAATCTACCAAAACAGGATTGGATAAATAAAGATATCATACATGCTATAGAGAAAAGAAACAAATTATGGAAAGACTACAAACACGATAATACGAACGAACGACTAAAGCAGGAACTACACGACGAAAGGAAAATGGTATCAAACTATATACAAACAACTAAAAATAATTACTACCTCAAGGCCTTTAAAAACTGCACGGATAAACCAACTAAAATGTGGAAACTGATTAGAGGTATCTCTAATAAAAAGATTATATCCTCTGTTTCTCCTGCTAAATTAGAAATAGACTCAAGAACCATCACGAATACAAGAGAAATCTGTGAAGAATTCAACACCTACTTTTCTACAATTGGATCATCTTTGGCAAGCTTAATTCCGAAATCGACTATACCTACACAATCTTGTAATATTAAACACAATGATAAACTAAAACATCTAACACCCGTCACGGAAAATGAAATTTTATTAATAATAAACAGTTTAAAAACTAATATTAGCGCAGGGTTAGAAGGAATAACAGTCAAAACCATAAAATGTATCGGACCGGTAATTCTTAAAGAACTCACGCAATGCATTAACAAATGTCTAGAAGATGGTATCTTCCCTAATAACTTAAAAACAGCAAAGGTAACTCCAATATACAAGTCAGGAAGCAAATCTGAACCGGGGAATTACCGACCGATCTCAGTTCTTCCTGTGCTATATAAAATTCTCTATGTGCGCCTGGATAAATTTTTAGAATCTAAAAATTTCTTATCACAGAAGCAATATGGTTTTCGACCCAAATCAAGTACTCTCTCAGCGACGATTGATCTAGTCACCCAGATAAAAATTAAAATCGACCAAAAACAAATTGTGTGCTTGGTGTGTTTATAGATCTCCGTAAAGCTTTCGACACAGTCAGCCACAAAATTCTGCTAGAAAAGCTACATAACGTAAGTATAGTTGGCAAAGCACACGACATATTCAGAAGCTATTTAGAAAATCGACAACAAGTTGTCAAAATTGATGTTCATCAAAGTGATCCTAAGCCCGTCACATGCGGCGTCCCTCAAGGATCGATCTTAGGACCACTTTTGTTCCTAGTTTATATCAACAGCATACAAGATATAGGACTAAAGGGGGACCTGACCCTGTATGCTGATGATACGAGCCTTTTTTATCACGCGACATCAATTCAAGAAGTAGTTTCTGACGTCCAAACCGATTTAGAACTCATAAACAAATGGTTCCATTCAAATCTTTTAACCATGAATATTGATAAAACAAATTATGTCATCTTCTCCGCCAAAAACAAAATAATACCCGATTTTACCCAACCATCTATAAACGGACAACTCATCAATAGGAAAGAATGTGAAAAATACCTCGGTTTGCTTCTTGATGCTCAATTAACATGGAAGCCACACTTAGAAAAAGTCAAATCAAAATTAACGTCTCTAACCGGAGCGTTAAGAAACACTTCACGTTGCTTTCCACGTAAAGTAAATTTTTTAATATATAATTCGCTAGTCAAACCCCAAATTGATTACTTAATAGAAGTTTGGGGGACGGCCGCCAAAACAAACCTAAACAAACTCCAAATAGCACAAAATAAAGTAATTAAAGTTTTATTTAACTATAACTTACAAAGAGACAAACATAATGACCGTCACTCAAACATATGTTTTTTACACGTGTTTACTTATCCGCAAAATTCTCACTAAAAGCATACAGACACAAATCAACTTTTCTAAAAAATATCAATTCCAAAAAATGAAACTTCGTAACGCCGACTATTTAGTACTACGTACCCCGAGAACTAAATATGGAAATAAAAGTCTAGTTTTTGAGGGCGCTAAGCTATACAATAAACTTCCAAGAGACATCAAAGAATGTAAATCAATGTTTAGTTTTAAAAAATATCTGAAATTTCATATAAAAAAATCAATTTAGACACAAATCTACACACGTACAAATAATACTCGCATACATAAATCACTGGACTACAAAAAAATATATATATACACATAATATATATCATTAATTCATTATATATTTATTTGATTGATACCTATTACACTAAACCCCATATTCTCTCTCCTCTATAATAATAATAACTACATAAACATAGCTAACAAATTACTTACATATATACATAATCTTATTTTAATATAATACATATCAAACATAAATAATATTTATAATTAGAACTATAAGTCCGATGCCGCGTCCATTGTTATATGTGAGCGTACATCAATGTATTGCATCTTACCTTTAAGTTGTGCACGCGCACGGCAATAAAGCAGTTAGCGGGCCGAAATTGTTTTCTACCTGGCTACCTGCATCTGTTTTGTTGTTATGCGCACTTTGTAAACAATACCTGTATTTCATTTTTTTTTCTCTTCATATTTTTTAATGTACCAAGACTAATATTTTTTTACATAATTAAATTAAAAATCTGTAAATATGTGAATTACGTGTAGTTAAGTTTATTATGTAAGTAGTGTTAAGAAATGTTTTTGTACGCCCGAAGGCAAAACATAGTGATACAATAGATTTATTTAAGACACCACTGTAAACAGTCTCACCTATGTTTAACAAATAAACACTTTGACTTTGACTTTGACTTTGTAGTTAGTGCACGTTTAACCTTACCTCGTTGTACCTTAGATTGTAATGTTCTCATGTAAGTGAATGCAATGTATTCTTATGAGAATAAAGTTCTTTAACCACAAAATTATTTTTATGTACGTAAAACACTGATTCCGTATCATTAAGCAGTTTACGAGCACTTTTGAAAAAACCTTGAAGTTTTTTCCAATCGTCTCCGTTGGCATTAATTTGGATTTTTAATGAATTTAGAGCTTTTTGCCAACGATCTTCACTGCCAATGGAAATCGCATCTGCCGTCTTGTATACCTTTATTTCAACGTAAAATTCGCCGTCGAGGTGTGTCCGCCGAATCACTGACCCATTGGCCACGCGCGAAGTCAGTACCGATGGCAGAACAACTGAAGTCTCCTTCTGTCCTGATGTAGTTGCCTCCTCCTTTGTCAGCAACCCGAACAAGTCGAAAGATTAATTCCACGGTGATGGCTCCTCCTTTCGTTTCACAGATCTATGTAAAAAATAGTATAAAATAAATAAATTGTCCTAAAATAAAATAATAGGTTCTTGAATTGTAGTCCCAAACGACCTTCATAGCTTCACCATTTTTTTTAAATAAAAAAGTGACTAGATAAAAACTAGGTACTTAACGCCAACCGATTTTTTGATCAACTAAATTTCTCAAGAATCGAATGAAAAAATGTTAAATTTTAGCCTAAATATTTCAAACAATGCTTACGTTTTAGAAGTAGACGCCTTCGGCTTTTTATTGTTAGAAGCGTTCGTGTCCCCCTCCGCACATCTTAAAAATATGAATAATAGTTAATAATAAATAGTACGCGTTAATTTAACTAACTTTGTATATCGAAATCAGATATATCATTTTTCATTTACATGAAACACATAGTTTCAGTCACCTTTTCTGTGCAGGAGCCTTCTGTTTCTTTCCAGTCTGCTCGTTAAAAAACTCTTTTTCCTCTGAGCCTATCTAAAGAAAAAATAATAATAATAATGCATCGTGATGTGGTGGCAGTAGACAGAAATCTCACGCCGCTCTCCTTGGCAAAAGAGAATTGGTGCAAACCTGTGGTATTAAGCACCGAGGACCGCAAGACGGTATGAAAGAGCAAAGAGCTACACGGGCGGTTCTACAAGGCCCTCATGGGCCCCGACGTAGATCTGCCCGCGTCGGTGAACTGGTTACGTCTCGGGGACCTCTTCGGAGAAACCGAAGGTTTTGCCTGTGCAATTGCGGACGAAGTTATCATGACGAATAACTATCGGAAATATATCCTGAAGGACGGTACGGTCGACATTTGTCGGGCATGCCGCCGTCCCGGAGAGTCACTCAGGCATATTATTTCTGGTTGTTCTCATCTTGCTAACGGCGAGTACTTGCACAGACATAATCTCGTAGCCAGGATTATTCACCAGCAACTTGCTCTTAAATACGATCTTGTGGACCACGAAGTGCCGTACTACAAGTACGCACCTGCGCCAGTTCTCGAAAATGGTCGTGCCACGCTCTATTGGGATCGATCTATCATCACGGACAGGACTATTGTAGCCAATAAGCCTGACATCGTGCTGGTAGATCGATCGCAGCGCCGGGCCGTGCTCACCGACGTCACCATCCCCCATGACGAGAATCTCGTGAAAGCCGAGAAGGACAAGTATGTATTTATTTATTTGTATTTATTTTTGTATGTGTTTTTGTATTTTACTTTTATAATCATATTATAACAACCTAACCTAAGATTAAAAATGAATAAAGAATAATAATAATAATATTCTTTATTGCTCACCAATAATGATAAATAACAAGCAAGGTGGACTGATGACCTGGTGAAGGTCGCAGGAGTCCGCTGGATGCGGGTGGCGCAGGACCGGTCATTGTGGAAATCTTTGGGGGAGGCCTATGTCCAGCAGTGGACGTCTTTCGGCTGAAATGATGATGATGAATGATAAATACACATACAAAGAAAACTGTATATAATATAAGTATTAATTATCACTCACGGAAAAAAAAAGGAAACAAAAAGAAATTGTAACAATACACATAATTGCCTCCGTGCAATGTCCTTAGACTTGGAGGTCTTCTTGTTTGTCGAAGGGATCATGTATTCGCAGGTTGAGTCATATTCTGAGTCCGACCGGATAAAAAAACAAAACTGTTAATTAAAACTACCTATATTTGCATATAACTTGCAAAAATACAATATTTAGTTATGTAAAACGAAGTGGTTAACTTACTTACATGGTTATAAAATTATTGACACTGGAATAGTCTTCAAGTTCAATCTGGATAGTTCTTCACCTCAGGATTGTCACAACAATAATGAATTATTTAAATTCAATTATAAAAAAAATAATCTTGCCGTCTACCGCTAGTCACCGTCATTTTAAGCATTATAACCGGGGATGGTTGTAAGGCTCCTGTGATTTACAATCAGCCTTTTCATGAGGGTTTCAGGAGCCTCGTGTCAAAAACTACCGAAAACTCCTAAAACAGTTAATGTTTCTTGTGACAAATGTCATAACATAAATTGTTCACAAAAAATTCTACTCGAACTTATTGCCTTTGCCAGACTTTTTTAATTTAAAATATCGAAGTGACGGCAAACAAGCACACAACCTGCCCGATGGTAACACGCGCGTGGTTGACACGCCAGCTATTCAGTAATCTTGTCGGCTTTTGAAATGGCTGAAGAATTCCCTAATAAGTTACAATAAATCAGTGCACCAATTAAAAATAAATTAACATAGGCATAATGTCAACTTTTTTTTTTAACTGGTTGGCCAGAGTCAGAACAATTGCCTGCCACATCACTGTCAGTCCATTCATAAATATCTACCTCTGATGCCTTTGAAGTACTTGGTTTGTCGGCATTGCTACTTGCTGTTGTTTCATTAAATTCACTTTCAGAACTTTTTTTTAACTGGTTGGCCAGAGTTAGAACAATTGCCAGCCACATCACTGTCAGTCCATTCATAAATATCTAGATCTGATGCCTTTGAAGTACTCGGTTTGTCGGCATTGCTACTTGCTGTTGTTTCATTAAATTCACTTTCAGACCTTTTTTTTAACTGGTTGGCCAGAGTCAGAACAATTGCCTGCCACATCACTGTCAGTCCATTCATAAATATCTAGATCTGATACCTTTGAAGTACTCGGTTTGTCGGCATTGCTACTTGCTGTTGTTTCATTAAATTCACTTTCAGTCCTGTGAGAATTAGTGTGTGACACGGAATCATTTTCTGGTGTTGTTTCATGTATTCCGTTATATTTGCTTGCATATTCGGATGTCGCTAAATGTTCATCTTTTCCTAAATTACTAATTTCTATTTCGATTCGTTCGTCATAATCGGCTTCCTCATTATTTACATATTTTTACCTTTACAAGTTTTGTCTACACAGTAAATACATAATTCGGTGCACGGTAATCCTGTTTTTATGCATGTGCAATTACCTTTGCAGGTTGTTTTGCATTTACACGAAATCATTTTCATAATTACATCCGGAGCTGGTTTATCTAGAGTTAGTATTGGCGATAAAAAAGTGCCTTTTTTCTCCCAACCCCAATTAGTTGGATCTAAATCATTAATTTCCACTTTTGGACCTGACAGTAGGTTCTTAATGAATACATTCTTGCTAGGAGGGAAGCAAGGTCTAATTTGTTTCGGGTAATCAACTGAGCAAATTTTTCGTATCGCAATAAATTGATGTCAGTTCCTTTATTTCCATAGAGATTACAAAAATAAATTTCGCCAGCTCTTGCGATATCATCTGGTAAAGCATGTTTATCATTGAAAATGCTAGTGACATTTTTAAGAGCATTATTTTTTGTAATAAGATTACATGCCCCCTTTTTTCCTTGTTTGTATATGGCAGAAGTTGTGTCACAACCAGTGAAAGTGACACAGTAAAATTGACTCTAACTTACCTGTAAAACTTTTTGAGTTGAATAGCTTTGAGCAGGTTTTTCCTTTTCCGGGTTTTAACATGTATAGATTGGAACAGTTAATACTTGTCATTATAACCAGTAGATGTAGATCTACTGCTGCCTTCGCCAACAATAATGACAAATTCAAATTGTTTTGCATTTGCAATCTCTGCTGCTGTTGTAACTATCAGAGTATCTGCATCATTGTGGCTCTGGTAAACAGGAATGCCTTCTGCCTCTAAGTGGTGTTTTAACAATGAAATAAAACGACTCTTATTTTTGCCATTACTCAAAAACACTTCTTGTGAAACGGTTGCTTCAGTTTGGCCATTTAATATCATAATTTCAGGCCCTGACTTCCCTTTAGCGGCTCTTCGTTTTCTTTCTTGTTATTTGAGATCTAATTCATCGTCATAACCGTCAAATACGATGGTTGGATTAGTGTAGTATTTTTTTACATAACTAATATATCATTGACAAATATTCTCAAAACTCACACCTTTTTGCCAAATCACTTTATGAAGCAGAAAACCCCCATCTAAGACATGTGCTTTTGTTCCATCGAGTACGTCTTCCGAAACTGGCGTAAACATGTCGTATAATGCAGATTTTTTCGATTTTCGCATCCCATATTGGTCAATTAATGACAATGGGTATGGAGATAGCTCATATTTTAAATACTCTCTTAATTCTTCTTGAGTTCTTTTGATAAATGAAATACGCTTGAAAATTAAATCTGGTTCTATAGGGACCACTTCATTTTCTATAGCTACAGCGGAGGAAACGATAGCAAGAGGCTTGATGATAGATTTTCTGGAAAATTTTAACTGTCCGTATGGGGTCCCGTCTGGCACAGTCATCATTGATTGACCAATTCTCTGTGATTTATGAGCATTTACTTTGCAGTTGCCGACAATGCCGGTCGATATGGACATGATGTCTCCAATGATTGGAAATGGGTTGCGTTCGGAAAACCAGTCTGCAAATTTTCGAATATCTTAGGTATCTCTTTCTATTCTTGATTTTGTCCCATCCTTGTGCAAGTTTTCTTTTAATCCAAAATCACAGAAATTCTCGAGTTTCTGTAATGCAATGGAAAATTGGTAAATAAAGTACCCATTTTCCCAAAACGCGATTAGCGATGAGATAAAAACTCGCTGGCGTAACTACTTTCAGACACTGCTAAACTGTCACCCGCTAGCTGAGCGCATATCCCACAGACCATAGACCACAGATGGTAATGACGACGAGATAGTGGAACCCCCAAGCTTTGAGGAGGTCCGACAGGGTATTATGAGGCTTAAAAATAACAAGGCGCCGGGTATCGACGGTCTGCCCTCAGAGCTGTGGAAGTATGGTGGCGGGACAGTGCAGTCCAAGCTATATGAGTTGCTGCTACAAGTTTTGGACACCGGGATCCAACCACTTGAGTGGAACACGGGCGTCATATGCCCTGTTCATAAAAAAGGATGCGTGAAAAAGTGTGTGAACTACCGGGGTATCGCATTACTTCCAACTGCATATAAGGTGTTGTCATACGTACTCCTCAAAAGACTGGAACAGTACGCGGAAAAGATCCTCAGCGATTATCAGTGTGGGTTCCGTCGTAACCGTAGTACGGTTGACCAAATCTTCCTCCTAAAACAGATCATGGAGAAGAGATGGGAATATGCGCAATCTGTTCATGTGGTGTTCGTAGACTTCGCTAAGGCATACGACAGCATAGATAGGGACTCTTTATACACCATACTGAGGAACTTCAACATCCCGCACAAGTTGGTCACCATGGTTGAGGCTGTTACGAAGATCAGTAACATGAAAGTGCGGCTGCAGGGCGATTTGACGGATGCTTTCTCAGTTGTCACGGGTTTGAAACAGGGCGATGCTCTGTCGCCAATGCTCTTTAATTTAGTGCTGGAGCCTGTCCTCAGAAAAGTTCTAGCCTTGGAAGTCGGACTAGACCTAAATGGGAAGCATATGGTGGTAGGGTATGCAGATGACCTGGCACTGCTGGATGGTAGTAGAGCAGGGGTCCAGATGGCGACTAAGACCCTTGAAACCGAAGCTCTGAAAGTAGGCCTACGTATAAACTACGATAAGACTAATTATCTCCACATGCGACGTTATAAAATGGATCAAGGCGAACCTGCAGATCTACATGTCGGAGATAGTGAGTTCAAAGGGGTGTCCAAATTTAAATACCTAGGTTGTACGATAAATGACAGTAATTCCCGTGTCGAAGAGATCGATAGGCGCATTCAGAATGCCTTGCGTTGCGGTGCAGCCCTGCATACGGTTTTGGTGTCCAGGCTTCTCAGCAGGAAAACTAAGATGTAATTTGGAACAAGTTGTTAATAAACCGACTCGAGAAACTAAAAATTCCAGTTCCTGTATAGATCTCGTATTTACAAATACTAAAAATCATAATATCGAAGTGACGGACCACGGCATATCGGACCATAAAAGTGTATTGTATAAAATTCAAAATCGAACCGCGCAACTTAAAGGAAATCAGTTATATGCTACAAAAAGAATATTTAACGAAAACAACATGACATCTTTTAGACTTGCATTGCACGAAATAAATTGGAATAAAATACTGTCGCTAAAAAATAATATAAACACTAACTATGATTTATTCCATACTACTTTACAAAACTTATTAAATAAACACATACCCCAAAAGCGTTTAAAACTAACTATGTCTAGCCGTAAAAAACCGTGGATAACAAAAGGTTTACGTTTATCTTGTCGACACAAAAGGAAACTCAAAGTCATAGTAAATAAAAGTAAAAACGATATAATAAATGCACATTATAAATGCTACGGAAAAATACTTAAGCGCTGTATAAAAATGTCAAGGAAAATTAATTATACCAGAACTATGAAGAAATCAAAAAATAAAATGAAAACTATGTGGGGCCTCATAAATAATATAACTAAAAAGCGAAATAACCACCGCGCATACAAAAACATGTCGTTGCAAACAGCTGATTCGATCGTCACATCGCCAGAGCAGGTATGTAACGTATTTAACGAACACTTCGCGTCGGTAGGCGAGACGAACTTTGGAGCCGCAACTAACTCGGCGCGCGCGCGCTGTGTGCATACCCCTCAAAGCTCAAGCTCAAAAGGTATACACTTCAAACAAATAATTTTCTTAAGACTAAAATACAGTGTGTTTATGTCTAGAATTAATTCGCTGATACTTAAAATAGGAATAACCTGTGCTATAAGTACCAGCTACCTTCCATGTGACATTTCTCTTATTTAGAAGTTTAGACAAACAAAAGCTATTTAATATTTATATGATACGCAACGTAAAAAAATAAAAAATGAAGAAATGCAAGTTTAATTTATACAGTTAAACGCCCATCGAAAACTCGATATTCATACGGCCGGTTACAGAGACCGAAATAATTAAAACAATAACACAACTTAAAAATAAATATAGTTTTGGTATTGATGAAATACCGCCCGTCCTAATAAAACTGTGTTCAACCGAGCTAACACCCCCACTAACACTATTGGTAAATCAATCATTTTCTGAAGGGAAATTCCCGGAATTATTAAAAATCGCAAAAATTAAACCTATCCTCAAACCAGGCGGTGACGTAAAAAATCCGAACCAATATCGACCCATAGCGCTTTTACCAACAGTATCAAAAATCTTCGAAAAATGCATGATAACACGTGTTTATGACTTTTTTGAAAAATATAAAATCTTAGATAAAAACCAATATGGATTTAGAAAGCATCACTCAACGTCACTAGCAGTTTACCACTACATGTTAAACATTTTTGGCCATATAAATAATAGATCGTATAGCGTTGGACTCTTGTTAGACATGACAAAAGCGTATGAAAAAGTATCTCACGAAATATTACTTAGTAAATTGTATGGCATGGGAGTACGCGGACTCGCACATAATTGGTTTAAATCATACCTGCAAAACCGTAAACAATGTGTACAAATTGAACACTTCGACGAGGAATCCCAAAATATCAAAACGGTTATGTCAAAAATGCGTAATATATCCTGTTCCATCCCCCAGGGTAGTGTCTGTGGGTGTCTCCTATTTTTGGCGTATATAAATGACTTGCCTAAAAGTCTAGACGCCAACACTACCTGCGTTATGTTTGCCGATGACGTGTCCCTTCTGTTTAGTTGCAATAATAGCACGGAGTGTAATATACAACTTAAAAACATATATACCGCGGTAAAAGAATGGCTTAGTGACCATAATTTAGAAATAAATTTAAATAAAACGAAATTTATACAATTTAAACCAGTGCAAAAGAAACCTATGACATTGAATTTAGAAATAAACTCATCTAAGATACAAGAAGTCACAGAATTTAATTTATTAGGCATAACAATAGACTCCAGCATAAATTGGAAAGCACACATCCAAAACGTAAAAACAAAAATGACAAAATTTTTATACGCGCTTTTTATTTTAAAAATGAATACGAATTTTAAATGTGCATTATCCGCATATTACGCATATGCATATGCATGGCTCCGTTATGCTGTGGTGCTGTGGGGGGATAGTACTGAAGCCCAACAACTATTTGTGATGCAAAAAAACTGTCTCCGCATTCTAGTCAATGTGCGCAGACCAAACAGTGTCCGACAACACTTCATCGAAAATAGGTTGTTAACACTGCCTTGCATTTATATATTACAAGCTGCCCTATTTGTCCGTGAAAACTCGAATTTATTTGAGATAAAGCAAGACAGAGAAAATACGAGAATTCAGTACAGAAATAAATTATTATTACCAAAAACGAACTTAGAAATGTATAGAAATAGTCCTCATTATAAATGTATATTAATAACTAATAAAATTCCTAATTCAATAAAGCAAGAACCAAAGGATGCAATATTTAAAAATAAATTAGTAAACTTATTAATTCAAAAATGTTATTACTCAGTGAAGGACTTTTTTAACGACGGTAGTTTAGAATTAATGTGACATATTTATATAGGTATATTTAAAGAAATGACGATAAATTGAACATATTGTATTATATTATAAGCCACGAGAGTTGAATGTGTTGCATGTTAGTTATTAAGTATATGTTGTATGCCCTTACAGGGTGTCATGGTCTGACTAAATATTATATAACAGCTTAATTTAATGTACATGACTTTACAATGAAATAAATGAAATGAAATGAAAGATCCGACTTTACAAGACCGTAATACGTCCTATCTTAACATACGGATGTGAAGCCTGGACACTAACTTTGAAGGAGGAGTATAAACTTTTGGTGGCTGAGAGAAAGATTCTCCGTAAAATCTTCGGCCCAACGCAGAGACCCGATGGCAGCTGGAGAATCCGTAAGAACGCCGAAGTGGAAGAACTTTTCGCTGAACCAAACGTCATTGGTGTGACAAAGGCGCAAAGACTTCGGTGGCTCGGTTACCTAGAGAGAATGGGAGGCGATCGAGCGGTAAAAAGAGCCTTTGAGGGGAAACCGACAGCACGCCGCCCGGTTGGCCGACCTAGGTACAGATGGGCGGATGTTGTGGACGCGGATTTGCGCGAACTCCAGGTTGTTGACTGGCGACAAAGTGCGCAGGACCGGAGTCAATGGAGGGCAGTCGTGTTGGAGGCCAAGACTCACTTTGGGTCGTTGCGCCAGAGGAGTAAGTAAGTTTTCCCAAAACATTATCAGAATATCCTCGACCTTGGGTATGTCCTCCAGCAGTTTTCATAGATCTCATCAAGCTCTGCTCTATCTTCATGTCAGTCCAGGTACCAGAACAAGGTTTTTTTGTTCTCCGTATCGTAAACAATCCTTCTTTCACAAACTTTTCGTAATAGGCTGGTGACATTTTTTCCTGCACAGATGACATTTCCTGAACATATAAGTTCGCAGATTTGGCGTAATTGAAATGTCCAGCCGCGTGGAAATACGGGAGCATTCGTTTTATAGTGTCGAGGTGCATATACTCTCTGCTTTTATGAACTGTTGAACCAACATTGTCATTTTAAAATAAGACACCCAAAGTAGAGCCGTAGGTCCTCTCAAGTTTAGTTTTTGAAGTGTAATCTCAATCTTTTTTTTAATGCTTGTAAAGGCTTGTTCGTCTGTTTCATCAAGTTTTCTATTTTCCAGCACTTCGTGTATAACGTTGATACTTGGTATCTCCGTTACTCACCGGGTACCTCAGCGTTGGCATGAAACTCTCTTTAAAAATTGTCCTCAGGGCGCCTCTGTATTGGGATGTAAATGATAGAATTTAGTGCATTAGGAGAAAGTCTTTAATTAATATTCACTGGGTCACAGCTACACAAATTGTCAAACGACGTTAAGTTTAAGTTCGTATCAAATAGGTATCAACTAACCTGGATTAATTCACATAACACTCGCGATCACATATTCTTACGAATTACGGAATACCGCACGTCGACGCCGATGCCTCAAGGATGCAAGCCAGTAGCGTGGTCCGCCAGCTCGTGCACCATGTGCAGTCCGGAAGCTCACACTCTGCTCAAAAGCCTCGTCCAATGGTCTCGTGCTCGTAAATTAATCCTAAGGACCCCTATAACAAGGTACACCCAGCTATAGAACCAAAGAAATCTTGCAAAGCTAATACGTGCTTAGAGAGGTTATAAGTATGTACTTACAGTTTGGGATTTTTATATCTTCACTAATGCGTTGACATTCTCCTAATTAATTATTGCTAAGCTTAAGGGTTTCACTGCTAAACGCCGCCAGTAGGGCTCCGATCCTTGTATTTCGCCATATTTCCTTTGTCTGAATTCGATATTAAGTGCGTGCGTGTCCGTATCGTTTGCGATCCGCCTCCAAAAGAAAGCCTCTAACCGCGCGCTCCTCTGAGTGAATCACGCGGTGGAATTTGGAACTAATTACTAATAAATTACTTTGTTCGCTCATCTGCAATATCTATAGCGCGCAGGGATTGTGTGAGCTTGAACACTGGTTAGTACTTCGTCGTGAATAGAGATGGCGCTGTAATAAACTATTGATTTTATCTATGAATCTTTTTGTTTAGGTATTTTTTTACAAGGAACGAATTACTACGTTACACGTGTAATAGTGTGTCTAGTTCTAATTCATCTAAAGTCAACTCCATGTGATTTGTTATTATCTCAAATAATGCCACACTAGAAAGCATATGTGCCCGAACAGCTCGTTCGTAACGATGCCCATTCATCATTTTTTCTAAAGATCCTTCAGCATATGCACATTGCCACAGTTCTTTTAAACCACTTCCCTTCATTATTTTTCCAATTGCTCCCATGAAAGACATAAGAAGGTGAAAACCTCCTAATCTGACAATGATACTCTGAATCATCGGATCTTGAGAGGATTTGACTATCTTCTGCGCTTTTTGGTACAGTCGTTGGTCAAATGTTACAATGCAGGAATCAATACTATTTTGTCGGCATTGTTCAGCTGCAAAACATAAAGCGGATAGTATAGTATTATCCAGTAAATCTTTATTTGACCTTATGAACAGCATGTTTTGTATTAGAACGGAATCTAAATTGCTTCTTAATGGGTTAAGTAAAAATTTTAATGCTGAGAACATCCTCTCAACTGACACTTGAGTAGCTGGGGTAGCTAGGACAGCTTTAGCAACCCCTGACACCAACCGTGCAAAAAGTGCATTAAAGTATGGAGCTATAAAAAGTGTTCATTGGACCTTCTGTATTTTCTAAAGTACACGTTTTAAATAATTTTTATTTGCACTATAATAAAGCTTGTTTAAACTAGTGCTCCTGGTCGTGACCGTGTTTCGTGAACCCGTAGCCGAATCTCCGTTGCTGTGTTACTCGGCAACGGAGATCCGCTCCGTTTGCTCCGTGTGATTCGGCTACGTGTAATTAAGATACGTAGCTACGTGTACACGGAGATACGTATCTTATATATACGTAGATCGGATCCAGTCGTGACCGTGACGTTAAGTGTAGATTTTATGCGTGTTATTAAACCCCCGAATGTAATGCAAGGGGCGAGTTTTTAATTTCAGTTTCCATACTTTTGCATTTTAAATAAAAAATTAAGAGATCAAAAATAATAAGATGCAAATATTATGTTGGAGGCAAAAATAATAGACCAGTACAAATTGTAAAAGATGTGTATTAAAAGAAGCCGAGCGGAGCCGAAGCCGAGATTCGCGGGAACGTAGGCGAATCCAGAAACGGATACGTATCTTTGACGTGACCGTGTAGTACGGGATCTTAGCACCGCCGGTGCTAAGGCTACGTAGCTACGGTTCCGCTTGTAACACGTATATCACAAGCCCTTCACGCATTATATATACTACGAACAAACAGAAAGCATTTTACCCTGACATCCCCACAAAGTAAAGACCACATCCTCCCTCACACACGTACACACACACACACACACACACACACACACACACACACACACACACACACACACACACACACACACCGCGCGCGCACCAATGTAAGATATAAGAAAGAAAGTATGTATATAAAATAAATTAAATTAACTACTTAACTATTAACTACCTACATAAGTATCAAGAATGTACGGTACGAGTAACTTTACTAGGAGAGGACACTGACTCCTGTAACACAGGTTTTTAACCTAGCACAGAAGTCAGGGCTTCAACACCTATTGATACAATGTTTCTGGAAATATATATATATATATAGGGTGGTCGAAAGGAAACTCGGCGTCAACTTAACGTTTTTATTTCAATCCACACAGTTTATGACATTGAATTTAATTATTTTGCACAAGCTGCTTGGCTCGCTGTCGCTTCGCCATATTGAATTCCCTCTAAAACCAACCTTCAATGACCGAATAGTGAGAAAAAACTGATCCGCTCACTCATCGTTCGCTCTAGGTCAATCTCAAAGGCGTTTTTATCCTACACTCGGCCATTCTACGGACCATGCCAGCTGACCTCAGCTGCCCAGAAATCTTTAGTGGTACAGAGGAATCTACCAATATCTGTGAAATTAAACATTACTAACACATGACATGTCTGGTAAGGCCGGAGGGGAAGGCAGACATAGCAGTAACATGATAACTTATTCCTACTTAATAACGATATGCTTGTTAGCAAACACTTAACCTACACCAAGGTAACAAAAATATAAATCTACAGTCGGGCCAGGGAGAAATACAGAATATCTAGTAGAATTTATACTAATCCTTAATCTAAACAATATCATTAGAATATAAACATGTAAGTAACAGGATGGCAGGCCTGTGCTTACTTTGAAACTGTTAACATGGCCAGTAAACGGAAAGCGATTAGTGTTGACGAAAAAGTTTGTGTGATAAGTGCGATTGAAAAGGGAGAAAAGAAAAGTGACGTTGGAAGGCGTTTTGAACTAAGTCAATCCACTGTTGCTACCATTTGGAAAAACCAAAAAACAATTCTACAGGCGGCGCTGGAAGGAAACTTGTCTAAAAAATTAAGAAAGCCAAAATTCGAAGACTTAGATCAGGCAATGTTGTCGTGGTTTAACAATCAGCGCCAGAATAATGTACCCATCTCGGGGCCAATTGTAAAAGCTAAGGCTGAAAAGTTTGCCAACCAACTTGGCATAATTGACTTTAAAGCATCTGAAGGTTGGCTCGGAAAATTTAAGCACCGTCATCAAATTACGTACGGTAAAATGAACGGAGAGGCGCGGGATGTCGATATGAATGTGACTAACAATTGGATTAGTACAGTGTGGCCTAATTTAAAGATAAAATACTCACCAGAAGACATTTTTAATGCAGATAAAACTGGCCTTTTTTTCAAGTTGACTCCCGACAAAACTTTAAAATTCAAAGGGGAAAAATGTGTTGGAGGAAAACTGTCTAAAGAGCGCATTACAGTTCTAGTGGCTGCCAATATGAGTGGCACAGAAAAAAGAAAGCTTTTAGTTATAGGCAAATCGAAAAACCCTCGGTGTTTCAAGAACATAAAACAGTTGCCAGTTACGTACAAAGCAAACAAGTCAGCTTGGATGACATCGCAGATTTTTGAAGAGGAAGTGAGAAAATGGGATGCTGAATTAAAATAACGGAAAATCTTGCTTCTAGTAGACAATTGTCCTGCTCACCCAATAATATCTAATCTTCGAAACATAGAGTTAGCATTTTTCCGAGCTAATACAACCAGTATTTTACAACCAATGGATCAGAGTGTAATTAAATCCCTAAAGGGCCACTATAGACGGAAAATGTTGATGGATATGATAGAAACTGACGGCAAGGTCTCGATCAACATGCTACAAGCAGTGAACTTCATATCAAAAGCCTGGCAAAAGGTAACAGCGGCCACTATCCAACATTCTTTTCGACATGCTGGATTATGTAGTAGCCAAGAAACGAACCAATTTAACAGTGAAGACAATCTACCACTGAGTGAATGGATAAGCCAGTTCAACATACCAAACAATTTTAACGAAGATCTACAATCGTACGAAAATATAGATGAGGATGTAGCCACAACTGGTACACTTACAGATGAACAAATTGTTGATTTAGTGTCAAAAAGTCAGGAAACACCCGATAATCAAGATGAAGAAAACGATCAAGTGGACAAAGCCGAATCACGAAAAATTTTTGTTGTTTAATCAAGACGATTCCACCACATATCTAGATATGAATAGAATACATAAAATAATACAAAACAAGTACTGGCATAGCAAAAAACGTCAGACGAAATTATCAGACTATATGTGTAAACAATAATTTATATGTATAAGCATTTATTATCTAAGACATACATACAATTAAAAATTCTTGTATTAAAAATTCTTGTTAATTTGGTTTTTTTTTGTTCACTCCATATAACGATAACTCTCTATAACGACAAAAAATGCTCAGTCCCTTGAGTTTCGTTATAAAGAGTTTACACTTAAATATCTTCCTTCTATATCTTTAAACTTTTAAAACAAGTGATGAAATATTTTGATACTATATTTATGACTCTTGTGTAGAGATTTAACATTATTTCGTTAATTCTTTTTGTATCTTAAAGTAAGATGCATTATTATGTGTGTAAAGTTTATAGTTACTTGAAGCAAAGGGTTAAATATATTTCTGTAATTCCGGAAATCTTCAATTCAAGAAACATTAAGATTTCGTCGACCGTGCAGTAGCGCCCTCGTTGGGGAGATTGTTTTCTCATAAACTATTTTATTTATCTATAATCCACCATTTTCATTCTTTGTAGTCCTACTAATTCCCCAACTTCTGATCTGGAAAAAAAGAGCAATTTGGCTTTCAAAAAAGCAAGTCGACCACTTTGGCTGTTTTCTCATTACTTAAGCTAATTTTGTCAAATCTAAATAATAATTACTGGACTACAGGGCTATTTTTCGACCTTTCCAAAGCCTTCGATTTTGTTTCCCACTCTCTATTGCTGACAAAGCTAGAGAAAATCGGAATCAGAGGACCGGCACTTCAGTGGATAACTTCTTATCTGGAACGTAGGAACCAATGCGTAAAAATTACAAAAATTAACGAAAATAACGAAATGACTAACTACTCCTCTGGATTTAGACATAACAGCTATGGAGTCCCTCAAGGAAGTGTTCTCGGGCCAATATTATTTCTGCTCTACATCAACGACATCACCGACATAACAAATCACAGTTGTATTTTATTTGCTGACGATATTTCGGTTATTGTGACATCTAGTAAAGATATGTATACAGTTCAAGATCACGAACGAGACATCAATAATACAATAAATATAATAAAAAATTGGCTTTATTCTAATAATTTAATAATTAATTTAAATAAATCGAAATATATTCAATTTAATAAATCTTATAATCCTAAATTCAATGTTAGTTTAGACGTTAAAAGTATAGAAAATGTTACGCAGATCAAATTCCTAGGAGTAATTATAGATGAGCATTTAAACTGGAAGTCTCAATTGGATTATGTTACAAACCGACTCACTAGTTATGGGTTTGCCCTCAAACAATTAAGCAGAGTCACAGATAATAAAACGGCATTATCCTGCTATCATGCATATGTAGAGTCAGTTTTGCGCTATGGATTAATATTATGGGGCAATAGCACTGATTTAGATAGAGCTTTCGTTGCACAAAAAAAGTGTATCCGAGCAATGCATGGAATGGAGCTGGATGATTCATGTAGGCTGCTGTTTCAAAACCTTGGATTATTACCACTACCTTCCCTATACATATATGAAATGTGCATGTTTGTCCACAAGCATATACATTTATTTGATAAAGCCTGTGAACGGCATCCACGTGCCTGCCGCAATCCTGATAGGCTAGTTCCTGATGAACATCCGAGATTGGCCAAGTTAAAGAAAAGTTGCTTAATTATGTCTGTAGATATATATAATAAATTACCTAATGACATGAAGACTAAACATATCATAGCATTCAAAAGACAATTGTATAAATGGCTAAATAATCACAATTTTTATAGTTTAAATGAATTCCTTGACATGTAATGATCCTACAATTTAGACATATTTTAATTTTAGGTATATGTATGTACAACAATGATATCACAATATTATTATGTGTTTAAGATTGCACGTTTTTTTGTAAATAAGTTTTTAGATTTTAGGTTATTCTATTGTTTTTGCATACCACTTATGGTTAAACATAAAACTTGCCACTCATTGTACTAACACCTATTATGTACCCGGTAATGTTTAATGCAAATAAAATCATTCTGATTCTGATTCTGACGCACTCTTTGAAATTCGCCACAATTAAAACTATACCAATAATTCCACTTGCCGTTTAGCAACATAGGGTCAACCTGAAAATAGTAAGTAGATTGTCTCGTGTGGTAAATATACGTGTAATATGCTATAGATACATACAGCACGACCTTTAAAAGTACTTCTTTATGAATTCGTACCTAAAAAAATGTCTAATTAACAAATGCACCTACTTATCGTGCTGTATAGTAGATAACCACACGACGCAACCTACCTTTGTTTTCAGGTTCACCATTGCAGTTGGAGTAAACTGTAAGTGAGATTAGTGGTACTACTGTTTACTACTGTTTCACCAATAGGTACCTATTGGTGAAACAGTAGAGAATTTTGGTTACGATATTATTACAATACATATCCCGTCACAATCAACAGAAGCAATCTACGTTACGAAACATAATTGAATCCAAGTCATCCAGAATAACAGAAAAAATATGGAGAGCAGTAATAATACAACATATTATTAGTAGTTGAGAAAGCAATTATATTATGGGCATTAGGCATAAAACCAAGGGGTAATAACTAATCTTACGACATTTATGTACACCCCAGGCCAAAAATATGAAAACAAGCTCATATGACGATACAAATCTGTGATTTTCGTACACAAAATATTATCAAAGGAAAAGAGTAAAAATTAAACACTTTAGGACGGATTAATCGCGTTTATTAACACCATGAGCATGCATGATGAGTGTTTAATTTCAATGAATAACAATCGCGGTAACAGAAGACAATATTAAAAGAGTAAAATTTAAATAATACATTTTAAAAGTTAATATATTCATGTTATGGCAATTATCAGTTCAAGATTTGTGTTGAAGTTTAGTAAAACGTCCCACTTTGTCGATTGCCATAAGTACGCTTTGACGGACTATTCGTACTACCTAAGATCAATTTGGCAAGTCTCGTTTTAATGGTAAGTTGTCGCTTACCATTAAAACGACACGTGGCACGTTTTACTAAACTTCAACACATGGATAATACCCCTTTCACAAGGACAATATTAAAGGGTAAATTTAATAGTTATTAAAGGGTGATATAAAACTTTTTACAACAGTTATTTTTTAAACTTTTATACAAAATATAAAAATGTGCTATTTAATACTTTAGGTGTATTTTTAATATTTTTGGCCTGTCTAATGTAAGTTTATGGATACTGACATAATAACAGCCGAAAACTTGAAGATAGGTTATGCAAGCTCCCTAGTACGAGGATGTAAGGCTGGACCGGTTGCTTTCGGCTAGCACACTTCGCTTTTCGATTTGCAATATGTTTATCAATATCACCAGAAATCTGGAAACAAAGAATACTTACTTAAATCAATTATAAGCACAAAGTCAGATTATCCAAACACATTCTTTGGCTAGCTTGAAAAAGAGGAAAAATCATTCATTATGTTCAAAGATTTAGGCAAGGAAGAATTTCAACTTACATATATTACATTGATTTGTACCAAGAGGTTTTCTGTTGCTTCTGCTGAAGAAAATTTAATTTTTCTGGAAAGTCGCGCCCTTAGGTGGTACTAAATACCCTAATAAGGCCATCTGCACTGGTATTTTTTTATCTAAAAAATCATAAATTTGAATAAAAATAATAAATGTAAACCTTGTATACAGACATACAAAAATTAAGATACGAAAACTCATGATTATCAATAACATCGGCTAGGGAACAAATCAATTTATTTTATGAAATATTTTGATTTGTTGGTATTTAAGCAGTAACACTAGGTACTATATGAATTAAAAACTTTATTTGATGTCATATACTGAATATTTCAGTTTTTAATTTTTATCAATAACATATTACTAGAACTCAGGTATGTAAAGAAATTTACAGATATTTATGGTATAGACTATACTGCTATCAATTGCACAAACGAATGTGACAAGAATTGTTTATTAACCAATATATGTGGTTTAGATTTCCTAGTATCGTCCATTTCTGGAGTACTTCATCAACAGTGGCTATTGCGGTGCTGTTGAGCTTAACTCTGTAATGTAGAGTTTTGTTCCATTTTTCCACAACTTCTTCCCATGGATCGCTGTGAGTATTTAACCAGAGGACATCATCATCTAACGCCAAGTCTGAAATTAAACAAGTATAAATGTAAAAAATAGTAAGTATATAGACAGGTTCTTTGTGGCTTACCTACTTTTATATAAAATCATTATTTTACAAGTGTACCAAATTTTAACATAATCGGACAAGTAACTATATAGAGCGCGATGGTATATGGCGAGTGAACTGGGGGCGACGCGCAACGCAGCGCGGCGTTGGCGCGATGATGGCCAGTACCCTTACCATGAGTTACATAGTTAACGAGGCGTGAGCTTGTGTAGATATCGAAAGCGTCTGTAGAAAATGTGCGTGAGCGTCTAACGCTCAACTGTCAAACCCATACAATTTTGTTAATTGCGGTACCATGAGTTTCAAGTTTGACAATCGCTTTAGAAAAAGGCGTTAGCTTCTGTAGCTACGACTCTCACCGCCAAAGTCGTGCGTGACAAACGCTTAATGGCGTCAGTACATTCTAATTCTAAACCTACTGTCAGTTACAAAATTACACGGAACTGAATGAAACTATACTCAAATGAAAGAACGTAAAAAAATAAGAGTTTTGAGTCGACAACATATATTGGCAAATTTCGGATTATCGTGTATTTTGCATTTTAAATTAAAGTGTTCATTTATTGGTTAACAGTGACGGGTGCGTTCGGAAATGATAAACTATTTTTTAGAACGAACGACGGTTGGCTGTGTAAATAGTATTTGTAGCAACGGGAACCAACATTATGGATTGTACATCGCAATCGAACCTTAGCCACCTCGGCCCACCTGTATTATATTTATAAATTATAAAAACTACACAAATGAGGAGAAAAGCTGCCTTTTATCCCGCCACGTGTCAGCAAAATCGACGTTCCTTAATGTCTACTTGTCATCTGTCAAATCCCATACAATACAATAAAATTACATAAACATATGTAAATAACATTGCGCATTCGCAATAATTAAGATATTTCTACTACAAAATGGCTCACTGTCGTGCTCTAAACTGCAAAAATCAAGGCATTCACGCATTTCTAAAAGACCACAAGCGTCGAAAGGCTTGGGACCGTTCGTTACGTATCATAAACTTCAAAACAAAACATTCATCCCGTTTATGTTCGATGCATTTTACATCAGACTATTACGGTCAAAGTATATACACAAGTAAGTTTCTCTTATTATTTTTACTTATCCTGCATCTAAGCATTACTTAAAGCTTTTAAACAATCGTGGCTCTCTTTCAGATTATGCACCGAAAGCAAGATTCCTGAGAAAAACTGCTGTACCTTCTATATTCTCATTCAACATTTTAAAGGTTGGTGGCCCACCCTTGCCCTTGGTGTAAGTACCACCAAGTGCAATCGCCCGCCAGCAGCGACTTGAGACGACGTTCAGAGAAAATTACAATTTATGAAGAGGTTCCATGTCTACTTCCAAATGTCATGGAAGTAGACATGGAAGTGGACAGTGAAATAGAAATTGCTGCCAGTGCTAAAATAAAAGACTGTACAGTGCCTGTTGTAGATAATCAAGAATTCTCATCAAAAGGAATGCAAATTGATATGGAACATGTGTTTGGGAAAAGTCATCGATTTAAAAATGATGACAAAGCTATTCAATTTTATACAGGCTTTGAGTGACATGTTATCCATGAGACAGTTTCATTTTCAAAAAGGAAAAAATACCTCACAGCTACTAGCTCAATAATTTACAGACAGAAGTTAATGGTCAATTTACTATACAGGGGCCAACATTAAACTGGTTCAAAGATTACCATCACAATAGATACAATGCAGTCAGTATTGCTGGAGAGTGATCTAAGAAAATCTAATTATGGCACGGCCCGACAAAGTACTTAATTTATGCCAATGATATGTGTAACTTGTTCAAGACCGCCCTGTGTACCAGTTTGCTGATAAAAGATGTCAGGACAACGGAGAGTCAGATGCAAAGTGAATTTGATATCTTATGTAAATGGGTGCATGACGCAGGATTATCCTGAAACTATAAAAAAAACTAAGATAATAATAAATATTACAGGACATTCTTACACAAATTGACTAAGTCCCGCAGTAAGCTCAATAAGGCTTGTGTTACGGGTACTCAGGCAACGATATATATAATATACAAATACATAGAAAACATCCATGACTCAGGAACAAATATCTGTGTTCATTACCGGGATTCGAACCCAGGACCATCGGCATAGAAATAATGTATTATAGTTTAAACTATATAACATACCTAGCGTTGTAGCTCACGAGCACGTATGCATGCACACATGGTCAACAAGCTGCAACTGTGAAAAACTAGAAGTTATTGATCAATATACCTATTTAGGCCTCACAATAGATACCAAATTTAACTGGGGGCACATGTTGACCATGTGTGCCAAAAACTTAGGACAATCCTAAGCAACTTTAGTATATTAAAACAAAATGCCACATAGGTACTATACTTTGTATGTTATACCTGGCGTTGGCTGACTCTGTAATAAGCTATGGGCGAACATATAATACATATCTACTAAAAATATATACAAATGAGATTATTAAAAACCATAGTTCCCTTGAAAATAAAACTTCAGTATAAAAATAACTATCACAAACTATTTAATTATTGTAGAACTTTTAGTGTATATGATAAATTAAAACTAGCTGTTGTGTTAGAACACGAACACTTGATGGGCCAGCTCGACAGGTACAATAGGCCATCCCACCTGCGGGATATTAACCAATGAACCACACTTTAAGATACCTAAGAGTAACAATGACAAAGGTAGACGGCGCTGGTTCTCATACCTACCTCGCACCCTGAACAGCTTACCCAAACAAGTAATAGAAACTTTAGATAATTACCCTGATAAAGTAAAGAATACATTTAAGAAAGCACTGGTTGAGCTTAATAAGAACTAACGTTAAATCAATACATGAGCACTAACTACATTGAATCATTTTAGGCTGAACTCAGTTAATAGAATCTCCAAACTTCGAGATTGTAACTGAGCTCTAGCATGTAAGAAGATAATTTATATTTTGAAATAAACAGTTAATATTTTTAGTGTTACATACAAGAAGTTATTTTTTGTATACTCAACTTTAAGTCCTACGGCAGATAAAATACAGTATTATTCTAGTTCTGTTATTCTGTTAGGTAGGGAAGATCAGTTCTTTTTGACCATGATGAAATTAAGGCAAAATAAATGTATATTTCAATTAAGTAAGTTTTTTAATAAAAGTACCACCACAGTGTCAAATATATTCATCAGCTTGGTAAATTGTATGGTTCAAGGTATGGAACTGTCACAGCAGTAACAGGCATGGACCTGGCAGCGTAAGGGCATTTCACTTCAATGACAGTGTCATCATCTAGGAGACTATCTGGTAATGCTGCCAGGAATGGTGACTGTTCTGAAATGTGGAGTCCACTTTTTTCAATTCTCAGTCCAAAAAATTCAGTGTACTTTGTTATTACAGTACTCTTATGAATTTTCCTCCACCTCCACCTTCTCCACTCTGACCACGAGGAAAACTCGAAACAGTCAGTCAGTCTGTGTGTTGTGTGTAAGGACAGACAGAGAAATAAATTTCAACATGATATTGTGATTTTTAGTTTAATTTTTATCATCATAATGAACAATCATTGCACTCAGTTCTTATGTGACAGATATAAAAATCAACAATGTTCATGGGTACAGTCAAGTATAAAAATATGGTGGTGCACATCTTATTCAAAAATATGTCCCATAGCACCTTATGCCGGTGTAATAAGAGCGTAGTACCATATTTATGAGACGATTATGTTGAACCATATTTTTGCACTTGACTGTACACAGTGATCAAACTTAACTAACAACTTTAAAAGAGCTAACAAGATCCTACTCCCATTTTTACAGTATAGAATAACATAGAATAATAAATTATTACTTTGATAAAATTGTACACCTAACTAAAACTTTTCTATACATTCATTAATAATGAATATAACAATTATGCTAATAGAAGATATGTTGTCTTATATAGACAAAACAATTTTAAATCTAAAATAACAACAATACAGTCAGTGATTTATTCCATATTTCTACTTAACATTTCTATAAAATTTTCATAATATCACTTAACTTGTTTTTTTTTCTTTTCTAGTGCACATATATCTGATATCTATATAAACTAAAATATGAATTATGGGAGAAGGGCTACCCCCCAATACGGGGTGCGGGTGACCCCGTGGAACCCTATGGTTATGGAGATATTCATGGTTAAAGTTTATAGACACTTTAGAACGGATTAATTGCATTTATTAACACCATGACCCAACGTTTCGAGCCCTTAACAGCACTAGTTTTCACAGGGTTAAGATGATGACTGAGAGAATGAGAATTCTCCCCGTTATCGTTACAAAGTTATCTTGTGCAAACTACCTATATACAAAAATATTGAAATAATTAAATACAAAAACAAAGGTTGGTCTACAATGCCCAGAGTAATACATTGCCTGAAGGGCATTCTATAATTAAAATTAAAAATTATTAAAACCATGTGAGGATTAACATACATACAACTTACGAACGCTTCCCCTAACTGGCTTATAGGGCAGAAAGTAGCGACAAGAAAACTACCCCATTTTGCCTATTTTTCCCTTTTCAATCTTTTCAAAACAAAGTCCACACTAAGGTCTTCCAGCCCTGTGTCGTGCTTGATCCTTAATGAGATGTAATACAGGATCCCAAACTGGTGGTACTGAAAAGCCATCCTCTCTATTGAAATTAGGAACCTTCTTGATTTCAATAGCCTCGAGCAGCAACCTGGGAATGTATCGCTTCTCAGCCAAGCCTGTAGACCCCAGCATCTTGTAGAGGCAAGTTACACTTTACAGACCTTAGGAATTGTGACATCTTCTTCAACAGCTTGAAATAGGTCTTGATTGAAGCACGCCTCAAGATGTGGCTGATCCTGTCCGTAACTCCTCTGACAAAAGACAAAACAGCAGGCCTACGCTTAACTGTTGGTGTCTTCACACGAGGGGACTGCTTCACACGAGGTATCTTGAGGTTGTTAGCCAACAGCGCACGTTTTGCATGCGTAGGCGGCTCTAAAGAGTCCAACACTCGCGGACTAGAAGGCGACACAACACCAGAAGAGGAAGGAGGCCGTAGCACTCGACTCTTCGGATTCGGAAGCATAGGGCTTCGGAGACGCCATGGTAGTCACAGGTTACTAGAAATCACAGGGATACGTAAAAGAAAACTGATTATCAATTTGATAATATCAAAACACATTCCACAGATAAACTCAAGTCAAATCAAAAGGCTGCCAAATAATCGGCAGCCCAATAATTCGTGTCCATTTTTTTGGTTGCGGATTATTGGGTTGCTGATTATTGTACTGCAAAAACTGTGGCTTCGGATTATTGGCCCGCTACCGAGCTTGTCCGACCCGATAAAAGGCAGCCCAATAATCGGCGACCCAATAATTGGCGACCACGATGTACATGGATTATTGGGCTGCCGATTATTGGCCCGCTTCGAGATTGCTCGACCCAAGAAAAGGCAGCCCAATAATCCATGTACATCGTGGTCGCAAATTATTGGGTCGCCGATTATTGGGCTGTCTTTTCGCGGGATGCGGATTAGTGGCACCCGTCAAAAGTCAATGAGACACAGTGTTGCCAGATACTGAAATGCAAAAACAAGAAGCTTCAAAAATGCGTATTTATAAATAAAAAAGTGGAATATAATTTTAAACTTTTTTTTACTTTCGGCTTTCGGGTAGTAACCGTATACGGTATAGTGAAATATGGCCCTAAATCAGAGCTCGGGATTATGATTGTATGTAATTTCCCACTATGAAAATTGAATGATTTAAAAATGCGGATCCGCTTCACCATAGAGCGGATTGCGGATCTATAGACGTAAATGCGGAATGCGGAGCATCTGGCCACAATTGAGACATTAAAAAAATATTTTTCTACAACAAAAAATAAAAGCGCCCATTATTGGTATCATGCGAAAATAATCGTGACAAATTTTCACGTGCGATTATTTTCGATCACTCATTTTTGTATTCGAACGATCGAATCTCAAAAATCGGTCCCCTCTCTGCTGGGAAAATTATATTATAATCATGCGATTTTGTACAAGCCAAGAACAAGTTACCTGTAAAAAAAATTTAAAACAAAATTTGTTACTTTGATTTAACTAAAAGTTTATTTTCATCGTTTTTGGGCCACTTCAAAAAAGCTGGTTTTAAAAAGTTTTTTTTACAGTCACTTTATTTTTTTTTGTTATTATTGGGCATATTTTCGTGTTCTCCTCGGCAACACCTTTCATTTGATATTCAAATTGTGGTAGTGCAGAAAAAATAACTAGTCCACCATCTTGGATAATCCGCCATAGTAGATTTAATGGGACTTCGTACAGCGGCATATAATCTATGGTTAGAGATATGATCGTATATGGTATAGTATAATATAGCCAATATGGGTCTTAGTGGTCTTACACAAATCTTTACAGTATAAACATTATGAATTAAATGACAAATATAAGCAAACAGTAATCAACAAAACAATAATATTCCTTTCGTAGCAATTTGAAATAGGATATTTCGCAGCATTTGTTGGCATCAAATACGATGTGCAATTCATGGAATTAAATTATTGATGGTGTTTCATAGTGTGGACTGTGGAAGTAGCATAGGCGGCTTGCGTAGCTCCAGAAGAGCTCTCTGATTTTTGGGGTTTAATAAATGCGTCGAGTTTTGTATTTTTTTAATAACTGTTTTGATGTTCTGTTCTGATGCTTGCCAGTCTGAATATGGTTCTGAATGTCTGTTGCACCTTTATATTTTATGCTAAAGTAACTGCTACAAATTTTGCACATCACTTTACTGGGCTCTCTACCTTGTTATTTCAAAATTGACCAAAAACACCACATGAAAAATTGTCATTACCGACATTCTGTGAAGATTGTAGGGAATTTTTGTCGGGAAATTCAATTTGTCCATATGGCAACCCTAGGCGCGATCGCGTAGCCAGAGCTTCTAACGCCTTCGCCAGCGCTAATAAAAACCTATGGTACCAAATTAAGTGCTCATTTGACAGTGACGTTTCTATAGCTGGTTTAGAATCCAGAGTATTTTGCATCCTGCTCTTTCTCATTGGTGAGAGCGAGTTGCAAATACTTTAGAAAGCGTTAGTCTCTAGCGACTAACGCCTTGTTGGCAACTCATGGTACTGCTACTGGCGGGCCGGGCGTAAGCGCGACGCGTGACGCGGGCGCAATGAAAGCTGACCGCACCCGTGTCGCGCAGCGTTTCCGTTGCGGCCAGCTTACGCAGTGTGACAAAGCAATTATATTTAACCTTTTGGCCGCCGGACCCTGTCCGCCTAGACGCTCACTCACACGCCAGAGCAAATTTTACGTAAACAACTAATAAAAAGTTTAGGGATTGCAAATAGTGATATCGATATTCATAATTAAAGGTGGAATTCTTCTCAATTTGGCTTTTTTTATTTCCAAACTTGATTTCTCTCAAAATTTCTAAACTAAACAGATTTACTATACAAGAAAATGTTGAAAATAACGGACTTTATCATGAAAAACAACAACTAAACATTATCGAATCATGAAGTAATATCACCGCACTAGTCTGTACGAGTAGTCTTCTATACATGTCAACGGCGCGCATGGCTCGTCTTTAGTTCAGACTGACAAATACTGTTTACGCGCGAGTTAAGTAATAATAGCGTCTGAGTCAATGGCATAAGCGCTTGTCGGTACGTAAACTTTATAAACCATAAGATTAGGGACGCGCATCGTGTCTCGATAAATTTACATACTTACTTACCGGAGGGTTTTCGGAGAAAACCAACAGGTGGATTTAATAATATATATATAAAGTATGTATCAGAACGAAAGGCAAAAAAAGAAACCCGTTAATGTTTAGATCATAAATATGAGCATGGTACCTAATTCATCAAAAATACGACAGGTTTTACGTGAGGTATAAAAATATACATTTATTATTATTGTTTTGCACCTCCCCTGTATTATTTGTTTACAATCTTATAAATGACATTTCTTAAATTACCAACTGACAGACAGGCGTCAAACTTTGTTGAAGTTTGGATTTTTACCTAGTTACAAATAAACAGTTAACAAAGCGCTTGCACGTTGCCTATGACTACAGCCATTATTAAAATAATTACCTAGGTTACTTATAAACAGAACTCAAAGCGCATGTGCATTGACATAACAACGTTAATGTTGATTAGTTGCCCCCAGCTACATATCAACAGTACGCAATACGCATGCACTGTCAAAAATCAAAAACGTAAACAAACCCTATAGGATGTTACAAAAACCATTAACCGACTGCAAAAATATGAACTTCGAGTAATTCGTTTAGTAATTTTATGCCATAAAACATGTATTTAGGCACGTGAAATGCACGTCATTACATTGTACTTGAGTTCCCCGTCAACCAGTTTTAAGGTTTGCTCCTCGTTGTGATACATACTGTATATATCGGTTATATATATATCGAGTTAAAATGTAGACCTCCGCTGTCACTGCGGTCAATAATTTATTCGGCAAATAAACCTCAATGGTCAATTTACTGAAGAAGCTGCCTAAACTTTATCCATTGTTATCCTTTTTTTTCGACATATACACGAGAGAACAATGACAATAATTGGCGATTAAATGTTTGAACGCTTAAATAAAACCAGATTCGTGAAAACATATTCATTTTAAAAACTTGCACATCGATTGAACTTTCCCATCCCTAGCTGTCTTTTATACATGCCTACGGCGACAGTGACACCGAAAAATGTAGAAATTATAAGCATATTTTTTAAATCCTTTATTATGAAACAATTGATTCATATAGCTGCTTAAAAAGTAAATGTATGAAAAAACAAAGGGTCAACAAGTTGACATGAGTACAAAATAATTTTTAAATTCTATTATTTTACCATTTAGTAAGCGGTTGAATTTTTGTCTTGTATACAAGACGACGGCGTTAATGTATCGTGCTATCGTTGTCTAGTATCGGTGACAACGGCGGTCAAAGGGTTAACCCTGGAAACTGGAAACAAATTATCGGACGCGACTGACGGGTGCACAAAAACACAGCGCGAGATTTCTGTTCGCGAGAGTTCATTATCTAGATACCTATAAGTCGCGGCTGTGAGCCGCGTCCGATAATTTGTTCTTAGCTTTACTAGAGTAATTTGACAATTTAAACTTACCAAGGAAATTCTTTACCACTTCGGGTGGCATCCCCCATGAATAGAGTAGGGAGGTCGTTTCTTCCATACTTTTTTTCTCTGTCGCATCCACAAACTAGGAACACTTGCAATTTAAATGACCAAACAAGAAATCTAAATCCCGGCAGGCGGCAGGCGACAGGCGTTGGCATGAATGAAATAACGAACTAAACGAAAAACAGAACTTCGGAGCGTCTCAAAGAACGTCAGTAGGTATAGTCAGAGATAGGCATCAATCGATTAATTTTTTAGTTAACTAATCAATCGATTAAAAATATCAATTGTCATTTTTTGGTTGCAATTAATTTAGTTGCAATTAAATTAGTTGTGAGAATGCTCGACTAACAACTAAATTAGTTTTAGTTTCAATCGACTAAATTTCACGATTAATTCTATATTAAAATTACGAAGTCGCCCGTTTTTGCATCTTAATCTTAAATAATCTTGCAATATGTAACTATAAGTAAGTATGTACATATGTAACATTCTCGTATGGTGTAACTATCGTGGTTTGGGTTGAATTTTGCGACTTATTTTGAAGCAGTTATTTTTTAATTTGAAATGCTTGAATGACAATGCAAAAGTATGGGCCATAATATTATTATAACGGTATATTGGTAACGACAAATAGCGAAACACTGTCTTTGTGTGTGTATGTTTACAAGTCGCAAACAATAAAGTAGGTTGGTGCATTATTAATACTTTGAATTACACGAGATTGAGTAAATCTTAGACAAATAAATTATTAATATTTTGCTGTCTCTGTCAATACTAAAAATCTTTTTAGTGTCACGCGGTAACAAAACAATGGGATAATCCTGCTTACCTGGAAGTTGTTTATTGCATTTTGGTGCAAGTGCCGACGCATTTTCTAAAAATAACACGTTGTATTCAATGACATGACACATCTACACGTTGTTTAATTATCTACGCGGTCTATTTTGTGTTCAACGTGTGGTCATTAAACATGCGAAAGCGCTGTTTTGTCCTTTAAAACTAGCGTGGAAAAACGCTTTTTATCCACATTTGGGGCAAAGCAATCTAATTCCTATCACTTACCACCAGTCCAGTATAAAAGCGAGTCCTATATGCCCATAGTAAATATGCGCAATCGGAGGTCATACATGACAAATTTTGAAATTGATTTTTTATGGTTTCTTCAAGATAACTTACATGTGAATAAGGTTTATAATCGTATGTAGTCTGTATTTTCCTCGAAATAGTGAGGGGAAAGATGTTGTATTAAACTCGGCGGCAAAGTTTGTTCAACTCTCGTGCCTTGAGACCCTCGTAAAGCTGAAGATTCTTTCGCTTGCTCGGGTCTCAATATAAGCCCGAGAGTTAACAACAACTTTTCCCCTTGTATAATAAATAACTATTTAACCTCTTCGTAAAGAACTCGCAGAGTTCACTATTGTACATGTCCCTTGCGTCATTCTACATTCAAATATATCAATCAAAATTAAAATTTTATCTATTACCGCTATTGCCAATATATTAGACCGGTAGCGAATTGGTCGCCATAGTCGCCAATGACGCCAATCAGCCGCAATTCGATGTAAGGCTCAAAGTTCTACCTGCACTCCTTTTTCTTAACCCCTTATCAAGATTTGCCATGCTTACGTTATAAAAAGTAATAACCAACTAGTATCTATTTTTTGTTATTTCATATAATAATATTATATGTATATGTATATATTATAATTATTATTATATATAGGAGTGCAGGTAGAAACATTGAAAGAGAACAATGTATTAAAGAACGAGACAGCTCTCTACTTTACTCATCCGTCTTATCAGTGGTTTACTATAGTTAAGTTTTAGTTGAAAATGCAATAATTTGTAATAAGTCACTAAACTTCACTCGAATCGAATGCCACGTTCAAACCCTTTCGCGACAAAAAAATTGTGTATTAAAATAAGTGTCATCAGTGAGGATGAGGATATACCGTATAGTGTTGTATTGCCAGTTCACAAATTTGATTTCCCGCCTCCCCGTTAAGTCTTTTTACTAAGGGATCTATTTTATTTGACGGAATAAGAATTTCAATCATCGAAGTGTGGCCGACTATATATGTAAATATGTAGGTAGGTGCATAATATTGTATTATTATTTAAACTTCAATTTTCTGCGAATTATTCAGAATAAATATTAAGCTGTGTCCAAACGAGATTTTTTTTTTACCAATTTGACTACATTGGTTGCTGAATTTTTTGGTCTAGACGGAAAAAAAATACCAAGGACATTGGCGGCCGATCCTACTCGATCACGACGAGTTAGTATGAAATTGGTGATACGTGTGGACGCAAAAATGAGATTGTGGCTGATGGAATTGACTGGTCAAATTGGCAATTCAATTGTCCTTGTGAACGGGGTATTATCTGCCTATATATGTGTTGAAGTTTAGTAAAACGTCCCACTTTGTCGCTTACAATAAAAACTAGACATGCTTGTATCTTAGTACGAATAATTTGTCAAAAGCGTAGGTACTTATGCCAATCGACAAAGTGGGACGTTTTACTAAACTTCAACACATATATATTTTTAATAATTAATCATAAACACATAACATTCTTAAAATACATGAAACAACTAAGAATATCAAAAAGAATAATTATTACTAAAAAGTTCATTGTTTTTACGGTGACTATTTCATTTTTTCGTTCCTTTGAACACAAGGATTTTAGAGGTTTCTTTCAAAAACAACCGTTATAAAATATGGGTGAACAAAATAACTCCAATATAACACTGATCACTACTCGTACTATTTTTTTAAAAATTACAATACATAGAAAATAAAGCGAGTAAAAGATTTACATACAAAACGTTTTTTCGCTCTAGTTTATTTGAATTGCAATATTAAGGAACGAAATATAGTACCTGTTAATTTATGCGCTGGTTCATAATTTTGAATTTATTGTCCACGCCTCGGGCACATGGTGAACAAACAAAAAGAAAAAAAATATATATAATAAGCCCTACACTCACCCGTGGATATATTTGTCCCGACTTCGCTGGCCAGCTTAATTCTTCTTGATATTCAAACAATTTGATCCGCTTTTTTCCCCTGACTTGACTCGACTGACTGTCAAAACTATATTTTTCTTTTTCCCCAACCGAATATATACTTTTAAATGAGATGAATGAACCGAAAAGGATGGATGATAAATAAAAACTTAACATACCCCCGCCCGAGAAAGGCAAAAGCCTTTATCAACAAAAAAATGTCAACTATGTAACAAAGGTACTAACTTAAACTTAACTAAAACAGTTTGGTGTCACCATAACCACCTAGTCATCTAGGAGTAGTCTGCATATTTTAACAACAGGCCGCGTAAGACGTACGTGCAGTTTTCAGCCTCACAACCCTGATAACTCCGTCCTTACCGGGTAACAACTCTTCTATCCTACCTAATTTCCATCTTAAGGAGGGTAAATTTTCTTCTTTTAATAAAACAAGGTCACCCAGCCTAGGCGGATCAGTCGGAGACGTCCATTTCCTACGCATTTGGAGAGAGTGTAGATACTGTTCACTCCATTTTCTCCAAAGACGCTGCGACATAGCCTGTATCAAACTAAAACGACTCAACCGAGAGTTGGGAACGTCTTCCAGATTGTACTCCGGAACTGAAAGCAACGGTCTACCGATAAGTAAATGTGCAGGCGTCAGCACCTCCAGTTCTTGAGGGTCTTGAGACAACGGACATAAGGGACGACAGTTTAACACTGCTTCCACTCTAGTAAATATCGTTACGAGTTCCTCGAACGTTAAAATTTGTTCGCCTATAACGCGCCGCAATAAAGTTTTAGCCGACTTTACGGTCGCCTCAAACAGACCGCCAAAATGAGGGGCCGCTGGGGAGTTAAATCGCCAAGTAATAGAGTGTTTAGCTGCGCCGTCGCTAAGTCCTTGCTGGACTTCCTGAGAAGCCAAGTATTTCCGCACATCATCCAAATACCTATTCGCTCCCGTATAATTAGTTCCGCAATCTGAGCGTATCATGCTTGGCATACCACGTCTAGACGTGAAGCGCGTCAAGGCAGCTAAAAATCCTTCCGTTGAGAGATCAGTGACGCACTCTAAATGAACCCCCTTAGACGCAGAGCAAATAAATACGCAAAGGTACGCCTTCAAAATCTTTGCGTTCCGCAAACGAGAATGTTTAATGCTAAACGGACCGGCAAAATCCGTTTGTACAGTGTGAAATACACCAGTCGCATTGACCCGATCCCAGGGCAACGCTGACATAATTGGCGCTGTGGGCCTGGCCTTAGTTCTGAAGCATTTTATACACTTATAAATTCGTGTCCGAATCACTTGCCCAGCTGATATAATCCAAAATTGCCGTTGTAAAACTCCTGTCAGGACAGTAGCCCCTGCATGGCAATAAAGTATGTGGAAATGATCCACGATCAGGCCTGTTAAGGTGTGTGACTTTGGCAAGATTGCAGGATGTTTTCTATCCATCGATAAGTTGGAATGCTGCAGACGGCCACCAACGCGCAGTAAACCATCATCTGCAATAAAAGGCCCGAGCCGCCGTAACCGCGTAGAGCACTCTTTGTTCCGGGATAAGCAGTGGATGTCCTCCGCAAACTCCACTTGCTGAACCAATTTAATTAACCGCTGCAGAGCAAACCGTCGCTCTGGCACTGTTAACACTCCCACCACTCTATCCGATGGACTCCTGGCATTTCTTATAAACCTAAAACAATATGCTACGACCGCCAGTAGCATATTCAAACTACTAAACCGGGTATAAATACTGTCATCGGTAGTAATTCCTACTAGAGCCCGAACATTTATCTTATTTTTCCGCAACCCGGGTAATTCCTCTTGAGCTTTGTCCATAATATTCTTCGGCCAGGTGTTTTCATCACCTTTCAGCCAAACCGGTCCCCACCATAATGGATGCTCAAGCAATTCCGATGCGCGACAACCACGACTTGCGACATCAGCTGGGTTCATTTCTGAAGGTAAATGTCTCCATACCATATTTAAACCGCAATTTACAATTTGTGAAACTCGATTTCCCTCAAAAACCTGCAATAAATGTGGTGACACCTTTAGCCACGAAAGCACAATAGTGCTGTCGCACCATCCGACGATGCCATCGATTTTCATGTCATCACTGATAGCAGCAACAACGTATTTCAAAAGTCGGACAAGCAACATAGCCCCGCTAAGCTCGAGTTTTGGTATAGTTAGCTTCGATTTGATCGGCGCAACGCGAGATTTTGCCATCATCAAACTAACTTTTATTTGGCCATCTTGTCCCACAGTCCTCAGATATACCGCTGCACCATATCCAAGTTCCGATGCATCTGAGAATCCGTGCAAGGAACAATGCTTAACGTCTAATAAGACGAAACGCTCCAGACGGAGATGCGAAATTAATGGTAAATCACCCAGAATGCCTTAAGGCATTAAGTCCGCCATTTGTACTTTCTTGTATTGTGCAATAAAGGTTAAATAAATAAATAAATAAATGCCTTTCCATTCTACCGCCACATCATCGGGGGCTTTTGAGTCCCACGATAGATTCTTCGACCACATCCTCTGCATAAGAACTTTGCCTTGAAATATTACTGGAGAAATCCACCCCAAAGGATCTAAAGCTCTAGCCAGTGTAGACAAAATTGATCGCTTAGTGCACCCGCTAGTGTCGTCTAGCCTTGTACGATATGAGAAACTGTCACTTTTTGAATCCCACTGAATGCCTAGAAGTTTAAAGAAACTAGGCCCATCCGCACTATCAAATATTTTTTTAGGCTTTTCCAAATGCTCCGCTTCTATGCCTTGTAAGACTTCCCCGCTGTTTGAAGTCCACTTGCTCAATTCAAAACCGCCAGAGCGTAACAAGTCCGTCAGCTCCTGTTTCAATTTGCATGCTTCTTCTATAGAATCTGCTCCGCCTAAAATGTCATCCATATACACTGAAGAGCGAAGAAGGTGCGCCGCTGCAGGATATCTTGTTCCCTCGTCATCTGCTAACTGTCGTAGCGTCCGGATTGCTAGATATGGACTCGATTTCATTCCATAAGTTACCGTATTGAGCCGATAAACCAGCAAAGGTAAGTCAGGAGACTCCCTCCAGAAGATGAGTTGGAACCGCCGATCCTCCTCAGCAATCAAAATCTGTCGAAACATCATTCTAATGTCTGTTCTAAACACATAAGGATGTAATCGAAACCTGCACATTATATCTGCGATATCACGCTGTAACTTCGGTCCCGCGTGTAAACAGTCGTTAAGAGCGACTCCATTACTCGAAATACAGCTAGCATCGAAAACAACTCGAATTTTGTCAGAATCCGCCTTAAATATTCCATGATGTGGAATCACATAACTGCCGCGTGTATAGTCCAGTGGATCTCCATCACAAAGAGACATATGCCCCGTCTCTAGGTACTCCCGCATAAATCCAATATACTTTTCTCTAAACGTTTCATTTCCGTTCGCAAGGAGCCGCCTCTCCATAGCGAAGAACCGCTTCATGGCTATTGGTACCGTGTTTCCAAGATCTGGAGCGTCCGATAAAAAAGGTAACCGTGCCATATATCTGCCCTCTTCAACCCGTCGATGAGTATCCTTAAAAATCATTTCACATTCCAGATCCTTAGGGCATTCCACCTTAGTTGGAATATCCTCAACTTCCCAGAATCGTTCCAAAATCTTATCCGTGCTTGAACTACAGAAAAAGTTCTGAGAGCAAGTCGCTTGAGGACCAGACGCCGCAATGGTAACCGGACCTGACAACACGTCACCGAACACCGTCTTCGATACCCGTGGAATGTGATCTTTAATCTTAAGACGTCCAGTGAGTACAACGTCACAAAGCAAATCTTCACCGATCACAATGTCGATTTCACGACTAACATAAAACTTTTCATCCGCAAGATTATATCCCCGATAATTATGCACCAATTCAGCTGGGAGTGAACATCCTGGTAGGTCATTAGTGAGTTTGTTTAAAACTGTAGCTGTAGTCACTAAAACAGGCTGATCCGTCAGCCTAGGTGTCATGGTCAGATTAACCACACCTCTGCCTCCTTGAACAGGTGTGCAGCCCAATCCTGTGAGTGTAGCCGTATCAGATTTAAACCGCTTTAAACCCAATCTTTGCACACATGCTTCCGAAATAAATGTGCTCTCGGCTCCTCCATCCAGCATGGCCCGCGCCTCTTGGTAGCAGCCACTACCGTCCAATACTCTTATTATAGCCGTCGCGAGGAGCACCTGCCGCTTAAACTGCGGTTTACTGGCATGCAGAGCCGTTAGTCCAGTCACTCCAGAGACCGCACTTCCTGGAACACTGGCCACAGGTGTACTCACACCAGAAGTGCTTGGGAAAGGCGATGCAGAGTTGTGACCCCTTCCACTTGCAGCATCATTATTTGATGTCGAACGGTGTTCACGATCTGTACCAGCTGTCGGAAGATCAAAATGTAACAAATAGTGATGTTTCGCCGAATCACACTTGTAACAGTTTTTATTATAAGTGCATTGATCAATATTGTGACCATTTAAACACTTGAAGCACAATCTGAGCGACACAACCTGCCGTTTTCTAGCCGTAGGTTTCATCTCTAAGAACTTTTCACACTTGAAATAGAAATAGAAATAGAAAATTATTTATTGTCACGAACACAAGAATACAAAAAATAGGAAAGAAAAACAAGCACACATTCTTCTTAAATATTAAAGACTAAACAACACAACTATGTGACAAAAGGACTGCACTCAGCGTTAGCTGTGGCAGCAACCTCAGCGCTGGTTTTCAGTGCACCCCCATTACAAGTTTTGCATTTCAATTGGCGGGAATTAAATTTACAGAATCTATACAAATATGGATGTATATAAAAAAAAAATCTATTAAGCTGGTCAGAAAATATGTAAACAAAAAATAAGTTAAACTAAAAAAAGTAAGTATAGGCATGCAACACTTACGGCTAGATTTGTCAGGCAAGACATGAAACATTAATATTTATAAAAGGGTGTTTCAATTAACCTTTGTTTGTTTAGTAAAAAAACTTTCAGTTTGGTTTTAAAAGTATAATGGGACATATTTAGCCTTAGCGGCGGAGGAAGGTCATTCCAAATTTTAGCAGCTGCGAATTTAAAACTCCCTCTAAAACCGACAGTTTTGTGTTTAGGTAAGGACAGTTTATTTTGTACCTTGCTTCGAGTGTACCAGTGATGTATACCCGTGAACCAGACAAACCTCTGAAATAAATATTCGGGTTTCATTGTAATTACAGTTTTTTGTACAAAACAAGCCAAGTGCAATTCTCTACGACCAGCCATTCTTAGGATCAATTTTTCATTAAGGTACGGTGAAATGTGAGCTCTTTTTGGCACCGAGTAGCAGAACCTCGTACACGCATTCTGAACCCTTTGTATGGCTTGGGCAGTTTTGGCGAAAATTCGCGGCCCGTACACAACATCGCAGTAATTAAATTGGCAATGAAGTGCCCGCTTTTTCCGCACATTCTGCAAGACGATTTTGACCCCGCGCTCTGAAAAGCCGCATGAGCCCTAACCGTATGATTCTGTCCTCCGTCACCACGCCTAACCGCTGACGACGTACTGACATGTGAGTCCGCACTGGACTCCAGAATCCGTATTTCCGTTTCCAAAAATTTTAGTAGGTCCGCAAATGTAGGCATATCTTTCTCAGCGTGCTTATCTTCAAAGTGTTTCTTCAAATTGTTGTCTAACTTTTGAAAATTAATGTAGAACAGCAAATAGCACCATGAATCAACTGGAAATTTCATTTTTTCCAAAGCCTTTGTGTTCTCGATTAAAGTGTTAAGGAATGTTTTCAACCCACTTATCCCTTTCGAGGTGACATTAGAAACACCCAATAAGTTATGCAACAACCGATCCGCCAGCAATCTTTTATTGTTGTACCGCACATTTAACAACTCGATCGCAACGGAATAATTGTCCCCAGTTACCGATAAATGCTGGACTAAAGTCTTTGGTTCCCCCAAGAGTGATCCTGCCAAATAATACATTTTTTCCGTGTCCGATAAAGAAGAGTCATTGCCCACCAATGACTGAAACAGTTCTATAAAAGGAACAAACTCCTCTACCTTTCCCGCAAAAGTAGGAAGTTTCACTTTAGGAAGGTATGCTCTTTTCCGCGCGTTAGAATTGTCATTGCCGCTTGTGTTGCAACAGCTATTGTCCGAATTAGCTGCAGTCAACCTTAAATGCCGATGTTTTATAAAATAATATTTTTTATTATACGCATCGTACTCTTGTTTGTGACCTTCCCGATCAAAATTCTCAATATCCGCAGCAGATAGCTGGAGTTCATAAAACATTTCCGTATATGCCTCATAAACCTTCTCAAGATCCTGACACCGCACCATAAAATCATTTTCTTGTTCCGAAAACAATTCTGGATTACCAGCCAACCCATACATTACATCAAGACTACGACAAGCTGTTTGATAATTTTAACTATAAAACTCTCGTGAGACTCGAACATATTAATTATATTTTATGCGTTCGCCGAAGGACAAGGAGCCCTTAAATGGTCCTGGGGTATATATGATTCCGTGTTCTTGTGGAAAGAATTATATTGGAGAGACCGGCCGGAATATTTCTACGAGACTCACAGAACACATACGTAGTATGAAAAACCGAGATGGCCGTGGTTCTGCGGTAACGGAACACGTATTGGACTCGGATTCGACGCACTATATTAGGTTTGATAGGGTAACCGTGTTGGCTAGAGAAAAATTCGTAGTTCAGCGGAAAATACGGGAGGCTATTGAAATAAGTCGTCATCCGAACTTCAACCGTGATTGTGGTTGGTCAGTGCCTCCCAGTTGGAAAACGGTTTTGGGTACCGCGTCAGTGGACTGTGTGAACGTGCCCTTAGCGAGTGACGTAGTGAGTGTTGTTTGCAACCCGGTTGGCAAAAGCGATGATAATGAGAACGAGGGTAGATCGTCCGCCGTGTCGCCCCCCGCGCCGCTCCCACCGCCAGCTGCAAGTACCAGAGCAGATAGGGCATTAGCCCGCAGTGTACGACTTGCCTCTGTCGCGAGTGGGCGCTCCTGATGACGTTCTTCGTAAAGAACGAAACATGTCGAGCGAAAATCGACTAAATTACGTGAGTGACCCGTTTTAAATATTATTTAATAAGCTGTTTGATACTTCATCTGCAACAACTGTATCCGCCTAGCTGCTGCCATGTTTACACTTTTATTCAAGTGCGTAGTCCAAACAAATAAAATCAACAGTAACCCTAATAGGAATAACACAACCAAGAAAAACACCATGGAAGCTACAAATAATAATTATACATATCCTCATTAATTATAATAGTTATAATTTGATAACGCACCGAAAACCGCATTTTTTTTAAAATATAATATTTAAACCGCACTTCGAAATAATATATTAAGCTTGTTCCGCTAACTTTAATATAAGTTTATTCTACCTTTCAAATAAATGTTCCGAACCTCTGGAATAAGTACCGAAATAGCATTAAGTACCGATAAATAATGCTTTACACCGCATTAACGATAAATACAAAAAAATACAAAAAGTGTACATTTCCTGAGGCTCGAACCGTCGACCTCACGCTTGCAAAGCAAACAATGTAACCGCTAGGCCAATGAAATGAAATGAAATGAAATGAAAATGAAATGAAATGAAAAATATTTATTTCGAGTATCAGGTGACTCATAGGTGGTTAGATTACAAACTAAATAACTTAATACCTAATGTTATTCCTTAAAATTATTAATTAGCCTAAATTTCATAGACACTGCTGGAAATGTGTTTATCGCAGCAGTGTCTCATGTACGGGCAGTCTAGTCTGCCCGCTATCAGTTGCAGGATGGGGTTGGGGCTGGCCCGCACCCGGCGCACCAGGGACGTGCACCGCTTTCTCATGGTTGTATGGAAGCAATCCACGAGCGCTTCCGCGAACATCCCTGATGCGCTGCAGAAGCGGGGCAGCCCCGCCAGCACCCGGAACGCGTTGTTGAACTGGACCCGGAGGGCCCCGTAGGCCCGTTGCGTGTAGAACGCCCACAGGCTGCACGTATACAGGGAGGTGCAAAATGCCCTGAATAGAGTTATTTTCACCTCCCTTGTACACCGCGCGAACCTGCGGGAAATCATATTAGCCCTGACCGACAGAGCCCTCCGTTCCCGTTCAATGTCCAAGTTATCCTTGCCATCCGCTGATACAACATGCCCTAAATATTTAAAATATGTCACTCTCTGTAGGGGAGTACCATTCAAATAAATGGGGGGCACTTCAGTGATTCGATTTCCTCCGATAGGGTCGAAAACCATAAAATGGCTTTTCGCGACATTGTACTTAAGCCCGTGTGTCAGGGCATAAGCTTCACAGACACCAAGTAGCGTCCGTAACCCACAAGCCGAAGCGCTTAGTAAAACCATGTCGTCCGCATAGCTAATATTATTTACGCACACTGAGTCAATATGACAGCCGACATGCATTTTACCAAGCGCCTCAAGAAGCCCATCCACATACAGATTGAAGAGCGTGGGCGAAGTTAAACCCCCCTGCCTCACCCCGCACTCCAACCTGTATGGATCAGATAATGTCCCTGCCCATCTAACGCTGTTGACCTGGCCCTCATACCAGTACTTGAGTATCCTCACTGTCTCAGAAGGTATATTAAACTTGTCAAGCTTTCTCCAACACACACTAAAAGAAACCAGGTCAAAAGCCTTAGATAGGTCGAGAAAGGCTGCATATACCGGCGTTTTTCTATTAACATAGTATTTGACAGTATGCTTAAGGCACAGTATAGCGGTTTCAGTAGATAACCCTGGTCGGAAACCAAATTGATTGTCATTTAGAGTTATATACTTGCCCAACTGTGCGTTAAGCAAACTGTCAAACACTTTTGCTACAATTGTCGCCAGAGAAATGGGTCTATAATTGGCCGGATCAGATAGGTCGCCAGTTTTGTTCTTGGTGATCGGTACCACAATAGTCCTCATTAAGTCCACAGGTAAGTAGCAATGTCTAATACACAGTGTATAGAACATCGCCAACGTCCTTGAGATATGAGGACCCGCATGTTGAAGATGCTCAATACTGAGGCCATCAAACCCCGGAGACTTACCCCGAGAAATAGACCGTATCGCTTTACTCACTTCTTTAGCCGTATAACCGGGTCCAACCGGTTGCTTAATGTCCTCAGTATTGTTCATCTCCTCGCGTATCGTTCCTAGAGGCGATTTCACCAAGAACTGCTCCTTAAAATGATTAGCTATGTCTTTGGGATCACTTCTACCGCCAATGCTAACAGGACAGCCAGACTGATGCTTCGTGCTATTAGTCGTTTTCCAAAAAGATCGGAAATCTTTTTTGGAATGGTGCGAAGCGATCAAGTTCATCCTTATTTGAGTTTCGTGGTCTTGGCACCATTTCAGACGAGACTTGAAAACCTTTCGCGATTCGCACATCTCTTCAAATAAATATCCCCCTGAAGGCTTCCCGTGTCTCAACCATTCCCGAAACTTCAGTCTCGCTGCCCCATGCGCATCTTTAACATAGCTATTCCAACCCACCACTCTATGTTTGGACTTTCGCTTCCTACTTTTACTACTAACTATAGCGGCCGCTTTCAGAACAGAGACAATATTTTGATACATACAATCTATTATTTTCCTATGGCTGGGCTCATTACAGTATTCATCAGCGCAAAGTCTAAACTCCGGCGGAAAGTTAATTAACTTTAGCCTTTTATTACATTCGTCACTATAACGAGCTATCTGGTCCGTCCCTCTTTCCCCCCACACCACCTGGTTTTGAATAGCAGTTTGACTGCTGGTTAACCTGGGCGTTAATAAATTTAAATCACACTCTAGTACGAGCGGAAAGTGATCAGACCATGTAACATCATACTTGACATATATACTACTTATTGTAGGCATTACAGACTGCGTTACAATGCAGTGATCTAACCACCGTTTACAATGGTGCGCTTCACTTATAAAGGTATAAGTCTGAGAGTCTAAACCTAACATATGTACGTCAATACAACACCAATCCATATCGGTACAATAGTCAAGTAATTCACCATAAAAAAGTTCATTTGGGTGGGCATTATAGTCTCCCAATACGTATACAGACTCAATGTCACATTCGTCCACAATAGCACTCACCGTACCAAGGCAGTCCGTAAAGTCCGGCAGGTTATCCGTACTATTCGTTGGCATGTACACGCTTACCACAATAATAGGCCGATCCGCCGTCACTATTTTTATCGCGCACACTCGCGGATTATTACATGGAACTACGGACACCTCACAAAAAACGGCACTCCTCCATAATAAGGCTACGCCGCCGTACGGTCGCCCGCGCAGCATGCCCGCCGACGTATCAACAGCTGATGTTCCTGTTGCACTGAAATTATCATCTATGCTATTTAAGTACGAAATTTCCTCAGGAAAAAGCCATGTCTCCTGCAAAGCAATAATGTCACACGTTTGACATAACTCTCTCACACTGTCCACGCAGCGTTTAATGCTTTTGCAATTAAACGTTGCGAATCTACATTTATTTAAGGCCATTTGTTTGTTTGTTACTTTTAGGTAGGTATATTGCCGTATTCAGAGTTCACTCTGACCGATCGCTTGTACTTATAATGTACAAACGTACGAAATATGACATCTTTAGGCCATAAATTGCTGTCCAAGAATAACGGTATTTTTGATTCATTAACAAAAAACTTATACGCACTGTAGAACTGTTCATTTCTTATCTTCATTTTTTCTAAGGTCACAAGCACCTTTGTTTTTTGTTGAATATAACGTCTTATCTCTGATTCATCTACGTCCTTATTTATTTTTGTTATAAACATGGGGATCACCCGCTCAGCCGCTCTAAAACTACCGCAAGATTCATTCGAGGTGCCAAACTGGCCTTGACGGCGTTTTTTAACCTTCTTTTTACGTAATACGGGCTCCCATTTTTCGTCCCCAGATGCGACATTTTTTGAAGGCTCCCCCTCCTCAATTAAAACACAAGCATACGATTTATCATGTGTTTGATCCTTCGAATTTAAGTTAGATGTGCACTGCTCAGTCGCAGCCGGCACGGGCGCACTGGGCTGATTGGCAGGGTCACTCACCTCGGCCGGTACACTGATAACAGTATGCGGCGACGATTCACCGTTCTGTGCGGTAGACGGACTACCCGCAGTTGAAAAAGATGAGCGCTGCTCAAATTCATTGAAATTGTCGTTATCGTTGTCGTGTAATGTTGAATTCTGAGGATGCGATATACCTGAAGGGCCACTATCTAAACACCACGCTCCTCGTCCCCCATTGACATTACACATCGATAATCGAGCGGGAGCGGTATACTTTAACAACTTAACTGCTTGAACATCCTGCTTCAGGTCATCGAAATCCTTTACGGTGACATACGTAGACTTAATACTATTTATCTCCGTCTGAAGTCGTACGATGTCCTTTAATAACTTAGTACAATCTAAGTGATCAAAAGTAATTGGTGGTAACTTATCTAACTGGCGAGCTACAAACACTGGTATAGAAGTAGGGTCTGCAGTTCTAAACACGTTAACAATATCATTAATATCACGATGTTCCTTTTTCTGCCCTCTTCTACTTATGTTTGCCTTATTTGTCGAGACAGCTTCAAAAAGTAGCGTTTTAGATTTTTGAATTTCCGCCGTTGTGAACGCTGATGTGCAGATACGCACTAACGTTTCCTCGTCTATCACGGACAACTTATTTTGTATGTAAGATAACATTTCGTCTATGACGACGTTACACGCATTACATTTCACTGTAGACGACATTGTTTACGACACTCGCGCGCCGGGCAAACAATGAAGCAATTAAATTATACAACAAAATTAACCTACACTATCGCAATATGGTAACCTGGCAACCAAACAGTTTTAATTTGAGACGTCAAAATTAATAAAATAATTTTCGATAAATTGAAATCGCAATTGAATTTCCCGCATGAAATTCAATCCCAATTTAATATTCCCCAAAAATAGCTAACGCAATTCAATCCGATAAACCGCAACGGATAAAATAAGTATGTAGGTTTTTTTTAGTAAGCATGAAATTTAATATGAAAATGAATTGTGACAAAATAAAAACGTTCCCTCCAATATTAAACAATGAGAACTAAAACTCCCCCAAAAAATGACCGAAAAATTAACCGAATGTGCCGAGGCGTCGACAATAAAACTAAGTCCGAAAATGCATCAATCCGCTCGATTGACCAAAATGTTAATTTATGCGCTGGTTCATAATTTTGAATTTATTGTCCACGCCTCGGGCACATGGTGAACAAACAAAAAGAAAACAATATATATAATAAGCCCTACACTCACCCGTGGATATATTTGTCCCGACTTCGCTGGCCAGCTTAATTCTTCTTGATATTCAAACAATTTGATCCGCTTTTTTCCCCTGACTTGACTCGACTGACTGTCAAAACTATATTTTTCTTTTTCCCCAACCGAATATATACTTTTAAATGAGATGAATGAACCGAAAAGGATGGATGATAAATAAAAACTTAACAGTACCCGACATAGATATATGGGAACTAAATCTTTATGCCAAAAGTTTCATATTATTTCAACGTGTCGTTTAAAAATGAGAGCGTAACTTCGTTTGTATGGGAAGTGGTTTATTAGCAGTGACTCCGGTAGAGCCTGTAGACTGCATATAGAGCATCCAGTGGCACCCTAATTAGGGGGATTGTGTTTTCTACGTTCTACGAAACCAATCCATTTCTGTATACCTATCTGCTGTTTACTACGAAAAATGGTGGCCACTATTATTCATTTAGATTAGTAGGCAAAAATAAAGCAAAATGAAACTATGTGACTAAGACATAAAGTTGGGGAATGAGTAGTACAGCAGATAAAGTAGCAGATATACAGAAATATATTGGTTTCGTAGAAAATACAATCCTACTAATGAGGGCGCCACTGGACGCTCTATATATGCAGTGTTAATAAAAAAATCAGATAAAGTAAAAAGGCAATCCCGATTACCAATTTTGTTTTTTTTTTGCAGTGGCAACACTATGAAAAATGCAAGAAACTCTAAACGTTTTAAATGTTCCGTTTTTAAGACGCAACTTTTCTAATGGAGTATTATTTTTTTATTTAAATATCTTGAGTCTTCAATGTAGTGTAACATATAAATTTCGTAGCTATATAAGTTTTCGTTTTCTATTCCAATCGACAATATGAGACTCACAGCGCCATCTATGAAGACTGCTGCGAGCGCGGTCGATTACTTCGAACGACCCTACGGGCGCGAGGTTATAGCAAATAGTTGTTGATGCCGTTCCCTCCCGATAGATGGAGGGCGTAAGAAGAGTATTGCCATTTGACGCACCTTAGAGGTTCTTGTTATTTCATCTTGTAATTAAAATGTCTTAGCCTTTTATATTCTAGTTTAGCCATTTAACCTGGGACTATTGCCCTTTTATCTTTCTAGTTACAAATTGGGATCGTTGGCGAAATGAACTTTGTTTTATTGTTTTCGTCCCGGTTGGGAAGATTTTTCTTCCTTACTGGCAACCCAGCGTTGACATTGGTTGATCTCTTTGCGCAACATGGAGGTCACAGACGATTTTCTTGTTCCGCCGGGAGCGTTGTTTCCCATCTCAACCGAAATCGGTGCTCAGCGCCCTTTTGAGTGAGTGTTTTGGTGCTAGTGTCCGATAATCGAGTGACGAAACGTTGGAACTCGTTCTAAGTGCGTTTATTTTTCAGTCCCGGGATTCCCAACCAAGAGATAATCTGGCCCAACGTGGCGTAGAGGAGACGGAGTGAACGCGAGGTGCCGGCGCGGTGACCCCACATTGTATGGACATGTGTCAAAAGCGAGGGGAACGCAGGCCACTTATCTACAATTGGGTATGTATTTTCCGTTATTCTCACGACCGTCCCGGCGTTCAGTTGCAAAGAGTCCCTATTTCTGGTAGCCTTCGGGTTGCGTCTCTAGCCCCAGAACGCAGCCGAAGGCTGCCCTATTCGTTCCTGCGTTGTTCAACTCTCGTGCCTTGAGACCCTCGTAAAGCTGAAGATTCTTTCGCTTGCTCGGGTCTCAATATAAGCCCGAGAGTTAACAACAACTTTTCCCCTTGTATAATAAATAACTATTTAACCTCTTCGTAAAGAACTCGCAGAGTTCACTATTGTACATGTTCCTTGCGTCATTCTACATTCAAATATATCAATCAAAATTAAAATTTTATCTATTACCGCTATTGCCAATATATTAGACCGGTAGCGAATTGGTCGCCATAGTCGCCAATGACGCCAATCAGCCGCAATTCGATGTAAGGCTACAATTGGGCCGTCCCGGCGTTCAGTTGCAAAGAGTCCCTATTTCTGGTAGCCTTCGGGTTGCGTCTCTAGCCCCAGAACGCAGCCGAAGGCTGCCCTATTCGTTCCTGTGTTGATGCTATCTTGCCATCAATTTCAGGGTCACTGTGTAGTGTGTGAACTATACGTTACCCACACTTATGCTTAGCATGTTAGTATATAAGGCGCTGTACGCATTATTTATCATTCATTATATTGGACTTCAAGCTAACAGTTGTTTCCTTTACGCCCCACATCACATGGCGATCCTGCCAGTGCGGCCGTGCGCTGCACTGGCGGCGCGCTGCGCCGGCCAGAAGGACTCAGTGACCTTGGCGGAAAGTGTTAAAATATAAGACCTTTGGGTAACTGCTGTGACAAATTTCGGTAAATTGAGTGAAAACAAAAATAAACTTTATTTGTGGATTGTGGAATTTAATAAACTATGACAGTGGGTCATAAACAGATATCGGACGATTCGGTGTATTTTTTAATGTGTGTGTAAAAATTAGGCCTGCAATTTAAGAATAACGCGTTATAACGATACAGTGTTGCAGAACGTGACTTTAATTTGGACTTATTTAACCTCTGTGAATTTGATTACTGCCGGAGGCAAGGACTTTTAAGAATGGTTGCTGCTGGGAGTTATTTGTATCCAAGTGCTTTGGCGCGCTTTGGACAATGTTACGACATGGATGTCCTTGGTGAAGCTACAAAGGCCACGCCCACGCAGAAGCAAAGCGTGAATTCTGAAGTGTTAAGTGGGACAGTAATTATGATTTAGATTTCTTATTTTCTATTTGTTAAAACTTTCTTAAAAATTAGAGTTTTAAATACTAGATGTATACTTTTCATAGTGTTGCTTAAATATAGGTACGATATGCACCTAATCCCTAAATTTATAAAGGAAACCTAATTATATAAACGCCGCTTGATGACGAAGCCATATGGTTCAAAGTCGGTTATGAATGTTACGATTCAATCAAAATTACATAGGTACTTTCATCCTTTACAGATTGGCACATGACGGCGGCGCGTGCGCTCCATATAAGGAATGGCATGCGACGTCTGTCATTTCATCTCAAATTTCAGCGTCTTTCTGCAATGTTATAAAACATTTAAAAATGATTGTAATGGAATTGAATTTAAAGTGAAATAGGTTTAACAGTTTTCAGAATTTAATAACTTGTTCCGGATGGTAACGACTTTTAATCATATGATATGCTAGATTGAATGTTTAGTTTCGTAAATTAAAATTAGGATTTTTATAGTTAGAATTTATTTGGTTATTGTTTTTTTTGTGTGTAGAACTTTAATGTACCGGAGATTTTTTAAAATACACGGATAAGACAAATTTTACATGGATTTACGTAAGAAATGAATAATGATAATAAGTGGAAAAAAGAAACGTACCTGACATCGTGAAAATATTATGTGAAAGTGTAGTAGGTTTTATTGTGTTGGCATAGGGATGTGCAGGTTAATACATTGGATTATAATTATGGTTTGTAGATTTATAATGAATTGAATTGATTAATGTGCAATTTAGAAGTAATTTTTTTTTATTAAAAATGGTAATTACAGTGATAACTTAGTTGGGTTTGCGATTGGTTTTTTTAAATACTTAGTAAAATAGATAGACCGAAGATAGGATAACAGTGAATATGAAAACTAAAACACGTAAGTATTTCAAAAAACGATTAGCTTGATCACCTAAGAGTTGTTGAAATTCTTATTTGTTGAAGTTTTTCATGGTTTGATTAAGTTTTTGAATGGGTTTTGAAAGGATTAATGATGAAGATGGAGAAATATGCACATAGATAAATAAAAATAAATGCCTATCGCATCTTCGGTGGCCCGAGAGGCGGCCTTGATCGATACGGTGTAGCAAGGGTATATCAGGACACAAGACAGGCAGGAGAATCCTTGGTGATCGGATCATGGTTTGGTCGAGAACCAACCGTGACGACCCTTGGACACATGGAAGGTTATGATGTATGGACGTGTTAAATGAACTGCCTGAGTGAATAAATAAAATGTTTAATATGTGAGCGCTCGAAATAAATAATTATCTAGTGTCCTGAGCAAATAAATAAAATGTATATTAAGGTCGGCCGACCATCAATGTATGCGTTATATACCCTTGAAATAAGAGATGCACGCTTAAGATGCAGTTTATGTAATATATGAGATACCTATATAAGTTAAAAAAAAAGGAAAGACTTCTTTTAAATACATAAATATGATATAAAATTGAATAAGAACACCTTGCAAGTAAAAGTGAATACTGAAATAATAATTGAGAATCAATAAGAGGTGCCAAATACAAGAATAAACGTACGTATTAAATATAAAGGATTGCGAAAGTAGTGTATTGACGAATACCTACAATATGTTGGAAGTTGGGAATACATACTTCATAGGGAGTTTTCATTTTATTTTACTTTTTGTTATAGTTTTATTGTGTTTCTTTATTAATCATAACGGTGTAGTGTATGTTAAATGAATAGCGTCGTAAGTAAGAAATTGTGTTGGTTATTTTTAAGGTTCGTCATCCTAGCGGGCATAAATACTATGTACTTGTTATATATAAGATTGTTTCTAGTAATGTTCAAGCATAATCATATTTTTTTGGAAAATGATCGTTATCTAGCAATTTAAATTAATTTTCTCTTTTTATTATGATGTTGACTTGATTTTTTTTATGGTTTTAATTTGAAGAAAATGTTTTTTATTTGTCCATACTAAATTCATTTTTTGTTTAGTACTTATTTTAGTTTTCATGAACCTTTTAAAATATCAGTGTATGTCTAAAAAAAAATAGATTAACTTTTATATTTTAATCATTTTTTTTCTTTAAGAGGGAAGGTGTAGTGTGTGAACTATACGTTACCCACACTTATGCTTAGCATGTTAGTATATAAGGCGCTGTACGCATTATTTATCATTCATTATATTGGACTTCAAGCTAACAGTTGTTTCCTTTACGCCCCACATCACAACTGATTAACCCGCTAAAGCCCCTGGTGACGGCGCCGTGTCGACAACAGCGTGGAGCGTCCAAGGCAGCCGTGAGTGCAGCCGAAGGCAGCTGTTCCACTGCCCCCTCCCTTTCTTAGAAGGTCAGATCTAAGCCTTTTTTTTATTTTCCTGGACGTACTCCAGGATGGCGCCCATTCTTTTATATTAAAACGTACAAGTGATCCAAAACCGGTAGCAATTTCGCGAACCCACATTTCTCTCTCGATCCTCGCTAGCCGGTAGCCTTAAATTTAGAGAACTATAAGATTGTGAACTAGCTCGTAAACTTTACCTACTGTTGTAGTCTGTAAAAGCCTTTTAATTCGTATTAATTAAAAACAAAGTGTAACTAAGTTTCCTTGTTTCTATTTAATCCTATAATCCGTTCCGGGACCCTCGAGTACCCAGGTAACAGTACTTTAAAGAATATCAAATCAAGATTTGGTATAATCAAGCCAAGAATGTACTAAATCTTGGCGTAAAACTTGGTAATTTTTTGATTTAAACTTGTTGATTCTCGAGTTGATCTCAATGGACATTAAATCAACAATTAGTGACATGAAGCCAAGAATGTAACAAATCTTGACGCAAATCCGTGGTATTCTTTGTTTTAAGAGCTTCTTCAATTTCGAATGGAGTTCATAAACATCAAACCAAGAATTATTAAAATCAAGCCAAGAGTGAACTAAATCTTGGCGTTAAACCGTGTATTTTTTTATTTGAACTAGTTACATCTATATTCTAAATTTTAAATATCGAACCAAGAAAGAATGATTTACTCTTTAAAACTTAAAAACTCTTATAGAAAAATTATGGTGGATCTTCATTTAATATGGAAACATTTATGTTTTGGTGAAGGTTACTTGAAACAAGTACGTTTTTTAAGAACTAGCATATTTATACTAAAATTCGATAGTATTTTCAAATACTCTCAAATAAATATTTTTTTAACTCAAATCTGTCCAATTTGTAACATATAAATTTCGTAGCTATATAAGTTTTCGTTTTCTATTCCAATCGACAATATGAGACTCACAGCGCCATCTATGAAGACTGCTGCGAGAGCGGTCGATTACTTCAAGCAACCTACGGGGGCGAGGTTATAGCAAATAGTTGTTGATGCCGTTCCCTGCCGATAGATGGAGGGCGTGATGAGGTAAGTATTGCCAGTTGACATACCTTAAAGGTTCTTGTTCCTTCAGCTTGTAATTAAAATTTCTTAGCCTTTTATGTTCAAGTTTAGCCATTTAACCTGGGCCTATTGCCTTTTTATCTTTCTAGTTACAAATTGGGATCGTTGGCGAAATGAACTTTGTTTTATTGTTGTCGTTTCAAGTGTGGAGATTTGTTTCCTTCGACTGGCAACCCGTGGGTTGTGACTGTCAGATCTCTTAACCCAGGAGGGCCGGCAGATGGTTTTGTTTCGCCATGATCGATTTTTTCCGTAAAGACGGAAATCGGGACCCAGCGCCCTTTTAAGTGAGTGTTTTGGTAATAGTTTTTGTTCATCGAGTGACGAATCGTTGGAACTCGTTCTAAGTGCGTTTATTTTTCAGTCCCGGGATTCCCAACCCAGGCGTGGAGTCGTGACGATGCGGACGCGAGGGGATGGAGCGGTGACCCCAATTGTATGGACATGTGACATGCGCGAGGGGTGCAGGCCACTTATCTAACATAACATAACTTTTAGTAACTATTATATATAGTTTTTTATACCTACACATAACATAACTTTTAGTAACTATTATATAGGTACTTAAGTTTTTTTTCTTTACACAAAAGTGACACACCTTACATGTCGGAGTAAACAAGATCACACTATGGCGGGCCGGCCTGATTTTAGAAAAAAAAAATAACCCGAAAACTATTAAAATAAAAAAACGGCGGACTATTTGTGAAATGTGACACGTTGGCGATTTACATCAGCCAAATCTAAATATAAAGACAGAACATAGGTACATAATCGTTTAATGATGAATTTAAGACTAATCTTTTGAACGATTTTTTTTCAAGAAAATTTCGCTAAATTAAAAATCTTTGAAATATAATGAAACTACATAATATATATATATATTTTAGCAGTATTCAAATAAATAGTTTTTCTTAAAAAACTGCTTTAAGAACATGACTTGGGTGTTGTGTGCCTCTTAAATAACTAATGTCGAAAAAGTATTTTATTTGAATAAAAGTATTTTCAAAATACCTATTTTGCATTTTTTATTTCAAATACCTTTTTGTGAAACTATTTTGTATTTTTATTTGAAATAGGTAGAATATCAAAGTATTTGCATTTTGTATTTAAATACATTTCACTACCTATTTTTAACATCTCTGGTTCGTTGACACTGACGTTCATCGCATCAGCTGTGTGCGCCTCCGCCATGTTTTATTACATATCACTAACAGATACAACCAACACGTGATATATATTACATTTTAAAGAAAAACACTATAAACTAACAATATAAACTTTAACATTTCCAAATGGAACTAAGTTATTTTATCCAACATTTGGGTAACACAATTGCTTACTTGTGACCTCTGTGAATTCAGTCAAAGTACAGTTAAATAAGTCGATGTTGGAAGAGACTCCGTTCAGTATTTTTATGGCTCTGACCAGAGGTGCATTGGCGAGTAGGTTAGTGCGCGCGGTGGGGTGCGCAAACAGGCGCGGCGCGCGGCGTCGCGGTCCTCGCGGCACCACAAGCCCTAGTGAATCCAGCACCACAGGGTTATGGATCAATAACGCTATCTATCACGTAGCGGCCTCCATTCATTGGCTGCTCTTCATATTCATTCCGGTCTGTCAGTGACGTACGATGACATTTGCACGTTCCGGTCCTTCCCTGTTCGTTGTCATTCACTTGCACACACATTTGTTGCGCGAGCGGCCATTTGCTATTTTTTTCAACTTTAGGTGCATTTCCCGATGACGATGCAGAACATGGTGATGAAATATGGCCCCAATTGTTGCATCTGAAGCATTTCACACCTTGATGCTTATGTGGACATTCGTTTGAAATATGATTGTTTCCTCCACAGCTGTAACATCTCTTAATTGAGAGATTTCCAGGTTGCCTCGGTCTTGGACCTCTAGGTTCGTTGAAACGCGTCGACTGCGTGGTTTTCATTTTCTCTTTTACTTCTTCGTAAATTTTCAGCTTCTCTTTCAGTTCTGCATAAGAGGTGACTCCGTACAGCATTAATTTGTTAGTTTCGACATCTGGAATCCCGTCAATAATTTATTTAACTGCAACATAATCTGGCATCTTGCCTCGCTTGCCTAATTCTCGCATTGAAAGTAGGTAGTCCAAGCAACTTTCATCTTTTTTCTTCTTTTTAGCCGCCATGATCTCATGTATTTTCTTACTATCAAGAGTATCGGGGAACTCCTTGTGCAGAGCTTGTTTTAAGGCGCTCTAAGTCTTAAACGGGCGCTCCGCTTTCAACCACAGAGCCGCAGTTCCCGTCAGACTGCGTCTAGCGATGATAAGTTTCTGCATTTCCGTCCAGTCGAATATCTCCGCGTTTTCGTCTATGTCCTGCGCAAATTGAGAGATGGAGTATTCTTCATTTTGACCGCTGAACTTCTGTACCAGGTCAGACATGTACATCATGTGTGACGCCGCCATTGTTGCTTCGTGATAGTCTGGATCGGAATCGCCTGACATCAGCTCGTCTTTGTATTGATCGCCACGTAAAAACCGTCGTTGTTTGCTTGATACGAGCGATCACACCGTTTCCGTCGTTATTTTCGTGATGCGCGCCGCATAGAACCACCTCGGCACCCGTGCGCACGCCGTCGTATATTCGTCTTCGTACACTGTTTTTATATGGATCCCGGACGAGCCCCCATAATATAGGGTGGTCGAAAGGAAACTCCGCGTCAACCGTTTTTATTTCAATCCACACAGTTTATGACATTGAATTTAATTATTTTGCACAAGCTGCTTGGCTCGCTGTCGCTTCGCCATATTGAATTCCCTCTGAAACCAACCTTCAATGACCGCCGAATGGTGAGAAAAAACTGATCCGCTCACTCATCGTTCGCTCTAGGTCAGTCTCAAAGGCGTTTTTACATCCTACATATATATATATATATATATATATATATATATATATATATATATATATATTATTATCCTCTTTATTCATTTTAATTCCTAAGTTTTTACAATATGTCTATAAAAGTAAAATATAAAACAACATACAAAAAAATATATAAAACATAAACACATTATAAAAAACCTAACCTAGAGTGCCGCCGCGCGCCGGCAACGGAGCAGGGCCCAGGCTGCCGGTGGTTAGGGCCGCAGAGAGAGGAACCGCCGGACTATACGCGCCGTGTCCAGGATTACTGCCTTCTGCATCTGACCCTTGATCCATCCATCTAGCGAGAGTCTCTCAAGATGTTGGTCGTGACTCTTCGCTATGAGACCGTTCGCTGAAACGACTATCGGGACAATGATCGTCGAGTCAACATTCCACATGGCGGTTATTTCGTGAGCCAAGTCTAGGTACTTACTGGACTTGCCCTTCTCGGCCTTCACGAGATTCTTGTCATGGGGGATGGTGACGTCGGCGAGCACGGCCCGACGCTGCGATCGATCAACCAGCACGATGTCAGGCTTATTGGCTACAATAGTCCTGTCCGTGACGACACATCGATCCCAATAGAGCGTGGCACGACCATTTTCGAGAACTGGCGCAGGTGCGTACTTGTAGTACGGCACTTCGTGGTCCACAAGATCGTATTTAAGAGCAAGTTGCTGGTGAATAATCCTGGCTACGAGATTATATCTGTGCAAGTACTCGCCGTTAGCATGATGAGAACAACCGGAAATAATATGCCTGAGTGACTCTCCGGGACGGCGGCATGCCCGACAAATGTCGACCGTACCGTCCTTCAGGATATATTTCCGGTAGTTATTCGTCATGATAACTTCGTCCGCAATTGCACAGACAAAACCTTCGGTTTCTCCGAAAAGGTCCCCGAATCGTAACCAGTTCACCGACGCGGGCAGATCTACGTCAGGGCCCGTGAGGGCCTTGTAGAACCGCACGTGAAGCTCTTTGCTCTTCCATACCGTCTTGCGGTCCTCGGTGCTTAGTACCATAGGTTTGCGCCAATTCTCTTTTGCCAAGGAGAGCGGCGTGAGATTTCTGTCCACTGCCACCACATCACGATGCATCCCACACTCATTGTTAAGGAAATAATTCCTAAGATTGTACACCTCATGGTTGTGAAGGTTTTTGGCGTTTAAAAAGCCGCGACCTCCACATTTCCGTGGGATGTACAATCTCATAACAGACGAGCGTGGGTGTAGCATACGATGTGTGGTGAGCATGCAGTAGGCGGACTCTCCGATCCAGGGCATCCAGCTCGGTCTGAGTCCACCTTAGTATGCCAAAGGAGTATGTGAGCAGGGGCATTACCCAAGCGTTAAAGGCTTGTTGCCACCTGATAAAAGACTATTAAGTACTTTTGTCAGCCGACCAAAGAAGCGCTCCTTCGTCGCCTGTCTAATACTCACGTCCTCAATACCCAACGATTGTGACATACCAAGGTATTTATAGGTTTCTGCTTCAGAGATAGATCTGAACGACATCGTCTCAGAAAGTTGTAAATTTGTTGAATTTACTACTTTCCCCCGCTTATTATTATTATTATATCATATTATCAATAATAAAATTGGTCAACCGGATCAAAAAAAAACATAAAATTTTGAAAGTCATATTTGTTTGTATTTGTACGGGAAAAATAAGCGCGTGCTTAATTAATTATCTGGCCACGCCCTATATCCGTTGAAGAAAATGACCAGGGGTCATTTGACATATGTGAACTATTCAAAATGAAATGCATATGCCACAGCTTTCACCTTTGCTGCTCTTATGCCTGTAAGAAACTGCCTGGAAGAGTTTGCCTACATTCAAAACAGCCTTAAACGAACATGCGATTTTAAACAATTTCAGGACTTTCTTAACATTGAGCCTCATAAGTTACTACACCCAGTCCAAACTAGATGGCTTTCACTATTGCCTGTTGTGAAAAGGCTCTTAGAGCAACTACCTGCTCTGAAATTATATTTCCAGGGTGCAGTTTTTACTGATAGATTACTGTCAGCTCAGTCAGTACTTGATAAATGCACTGAGCCTATTACAGAATTGTACTTGGAAAATCTCAGCTTTGTTCTGCCATTTTTCCAAGATCTCAACTCCACTTAATGTATCAAAAAAATAACTCTATACAAAACTCTACTGGAATGTTTTATCAAGCCAGACGCCTTTGAGCTAACAGAGGAAGAAAAAAACATATGCAATGATCAAGAATAAACATAAGAATTGTAAATTTTGAATATTTATTTTGAGAATCCACTCAACCATGTTGACAAAAAAGACTTGTATTTGGGAGGAAATATTGCTGCTACCATTATCCTACGTCAAATAAATTTGTCACAAGAGAGTGTTAACTTGTTTAAACAAGAATGTTTAGAATTTTATGTAGAAGTTGTTTAACAAACAAATAAAGGCCAGGTTTCCTTTTCATGAACGAAAACAAATAAAAAGTTTAAAATTTTTAAGCCCGGACAGCTTAATAGACCAAAACTTAAAAAGGAAGCTTCCATCAATTGTGAGTGTAGCTGTTGTATTCCCCTGCGGCAGGACCTTATGTCGGAACTTATGACAAGGTTCTCACTATTGGAAAACAGCCGCACGCTGACGACGTGGATGTTTTTGGACCTGTAATGTATGAGGTAGTTTTAAGTCATTGTGAAAAATAGGTGGAGTGTAGAATTGTATTCGATCTTGTCGAATTAAATGAATCTTGGTACGGACGTGTTTTTACTATTTCCGGAAGCCTGGACCCTCACAGCAGTCAATATATCCTGGTTACATACTTTTCAGGACCCTAGTACTTCGAAAATAGTGAGACAGCAGAAAGTGCAAAAAAAACGGTAATAACCATGGTGACAAGTGACAAGCATCATCATCACAGCGGAAAACGCAACGGAGACCCACGCATCCCTGCACCCGGACACTGCTGCACCCGTAGAAAAGAAGAAATCAATTTGGAGTCATTACCACAACAAAATGAAAAACATCCGACCAGCAGGTAGGGGTACTCCAGAGCAGTGGTGGAGGTGCAGCGGTACCTAGACGATAATTTGCGACGATAATCCTTGGTAACAAAGGTGGTTGAAAGCAAACAAAACAATAGATAAGTTTTTAAAATTGAATGAGTTTTGGTTGGAAGGAACTTTTGAGATTCCAGTGGCATCCTCTAACACGTCAGGACTCAAAGAAAGAAGGCTAACTTTGGCAACACCAATGACGGTAACACCAGTAGGAGATTTTTTGATAATCCAGAATTGGCGGCTGATATCACAAAAGTCAGCTACGACTTGATTTTTAGGCTGAAAGTTATTTTAGAGGTAATATCTAGTGGTTATAGAATAAATATTGCTAAATTCGACGAATACGCTTATGATACAGCAACATTATATAAGAATTTGTATGGGGAATGGCATCCTATGACTCCAACCATGCATAAAATTTTGATCCATGGGGGACGCGTAATAGAAAACGCTCTATTACCCATTGGCCAGTTGTCGGAAGAAGCAGCAGAAGCCCGAAATAAACATTTTAGGGCATATCGACAAAATTTTGCAAGGAAATTTTCAAGAGAACAATGTAATTTTGACGTTTTTACTAGACTTTTACTAACATCCGATCCACTCATCAGTAGTATGAGACCAAAAAAGCAATCGCCTTGCAACAAAGCCTTTCTTCCTGAGACAATCGAGCTTTTGTTGCCTGCCGAACCATATATACCAGAACATGAAAGAAGCATTGAAAGTGAAGTGAGTGATGTATAAAGTGAAAGTGAAGTGATATTTAGTTATTTTTATTGTAGTGTAGATTTGTGTATTTTAATTTTGTATTAAATAAATTAAAAATATTTTTTTTTCATAATTTTTATATATATATTTTTTTTTGTTTTTAATTGACAGAATACAGTTGATTTTAGTATAAAACAACGTTTTTACATTTTTTATCCCATTTTGTACCGAATTATACCCTTAAATAATTTTGGCCGCCTAAATCGGTCATATCTACGTCTGTGCGTCTTTCGCGACGAGTTAGGCGAACGAGATCGTCACCTCCATCAGATTCATGTCCGGAGCGATCTCCTTCTCCAAAATAGCGTTGCCTTAGGAGAATAATGTCTACAGATTCCTCGGAACCCGAGCCTGACAACGAAAACATAAACGGTAAGTTTAAAATTTTGCCTGATAATAATAAATTAATAATGCACGTCTATGTAGCAAGTATTGTCTGAATGGCATACGCAGCATACGCAAAAAATAGTTGCAAGTATTGTCTGGATGACGTACGCAACTAAATAATGTTAGTTGCAAGTATTACCCGAATGGAATACGCAACTACTCGTATACTTAAGGCTTACAATCGTGCAAATTGTAACGCAATCTACATTGTACTTATAACAATTTACGTTGAAAGTGCAGACTACATGTCTCACGCAACGAAACCGAGCGACATCTACCCTCAAAATATATTTTTTTATTTTACTCGCTCGAGTTTTTGGAATTAGTTAACACTGAGAAAATATATTTTTTTCTTAATTTCAGTTGCCAATAATCAACCAGCAGACGCCGATACAAACGACGTATTCACACTTTTGGGCGAAGATCCCACGCTAAATAAAGAATATAGCGAAGATATTCATGCAGATGTCGCTGTTAGGTGGACTCACATCCTGTCTAAAGGCTTGAAAACTGAACTCCGTTATGAGTTACTAAAAAAGTACTCGCCTCCCGCCAATTGTACTTTTTTGGAGCCGCCAAAGCTTGAGAAGAAATTAAGGCGGCTGTTATAAATTCTTCAGTAAAACGAGACGAAAAGCTAGCGACAAAACATTCGCAGCTTGGATCTGAAATAACCTGTGTAGGTCGAGCGCTAGATGCTGCATTTAAAATACCCGACAAACAGTCACGTGACTTGATTGTAACAATATGACGACTGTTTTTCAGGGATGTGTCAATTTGACAACAGTGCACGGACGAATTTATGATCAGGCGTTTCAAAATATCATATCACTAATTCCTGGTTATTCCGAAGGATGTGTAAAATCACATAAAGTAAAACAGTCCCTTACAGAAACTGCAGCGAAAATGCGGAGGGACCTTGGAAAACAAGTAAGGAATAAACTGATCTGTGTAAAGGTGGATGCAGCCACTTCAGGTACCAGACGTTTGTTAGGTATAAACTTACGATACGCCTTGGATAGCGAATTAATAATAAAAAAAATAGGCGTCATCGAATTATATCCAAAACATACCAGTGATTACCTTGCAGAAAACGTGATTCAAACGTTACATCGCTATCAAATAGATATAAAGCAAATTTACGCCTACATCACTGATAACGGTGCCAGTATGTTGAAAATGTCAAAAATTGTATGCAATAAACTGAAATCTTCATCTGAATTTTCAATTGACAACGATGAATACAGAGACAAAGACAGTAGCTATGATGCTGCTGATGAAACGGAAGGAGACAGTGACGTCAGTGACCTAGACCCTGAGATATTCCAACATGATTTTGACACTGCACTGGCGGCACGTCTGTCAGAAGAAAACATAAACATCCCCACTATTAGATGCGCCGCACAAACACTACAGTTGGCCATCCGCGATACCTGTACAGATAGCGAAACACAAAACTTAATCAAGTTAGTACGAACCTTGGTTAAGAAGCTTCGTTCTCCTAACTATTCTATGTTTTTAAGGGCATGAAGTAATAAATCGCCTATATTGTATTGCGCAACCCGGTGGGATTCAACATATGACATGATGGAGCGGTTTATTCTACTAAAGGACATCTTCACAACTAGGGAATGCAATCTTGATCTTGCAAGATCAAGATTCCACCAAGATCTCGAGTGATTTTCCAAGATTCAATCTCGAAGGCCAGCAATCTCTAATTTTGAAATCCTGTTCGCGATCTCGAAAAAGAAACCAAGATTGTAACAAGATTTCGACATTTTCAAACTGAGCGCGCGTAAAGCATCATACGTGTTCATATCTATCAAGAATCCAACAAGCTTGCACTGAAACTTCTCTTCAGCAAGAATTGGAACAGGCCTTGAAAGCATGTAATAAATTGCAACCCAAAGCGCTGATTTCTGATAAAATTAACGCAATTTTTAAAAAAGAAATAAATCTTTACGAATACGGAGAACGGGGGCAATACCTGAAATTCGTCCCTACTAGTGTGGAGGCAGAAAGGGCCTTTTCAGCCGCGGGCTATTTAGCCACTGATATACGGTGCCGATTGGGTGATGACACTTTAAGTGTACTATGCTTCTTGAGAAGCCATTTACAAAATGTTTTTTTTGCTCTTAAATTCATAACATAATTTATAGGTTATAATTATGATCTCATTTCAGTATTGCATTTATTTCATTTTGTCACTGCAATGTTGATTGTTTTTTGTTCATTTTTTAGAGTTATAGAGAATGTTATAGAGAAAATAAGAAACGCATTGAACAATTCATACTTGTGGCTTTCTGTGGACGAAACTTTGGACGTTGGTGGAAATTGTGTCGTTAATGTGATTGTAAAATCACTACAGGGACTTCCATTTAGACCGTATTTACTGTCGTGTAAAGTGATAGAAAAGGTCAATGGATCATCAATTGCTCATATAGTGGAAGATAGTTTTTTTTTGTGTAAAAACGACTACATAGAACATCAACAATTTTTTTATATTTTGCACTGGTGGTGCTGCATACGACACGAAAACTTTACAATATGAAACATTTTACGTGTTTAGCCCATGCACTTCATCGTGTTGCAGAAGAAATAAGATCTTGTAACATATAAATTTCGTAGCTATATAAGTTTTCGTTTTCTATTCCAATCGACAATATGAGACTCACAGCGCCATCTATGAAGACTGCTGCGAGAGCGGTCGATTACTTCGAGCAACCCTACGGGCGCGAGGTTATAGCAAATAGTTGTTGATGCCGTTCCCTGCCGATAGATGGAGGGCGTGAGGTGAGTATTGCCAGTTGACATACCTTAAAAGGTTCTTGTTCCTGCATCTTGTAATTAAAATGTCTTAGCCTTTTATATTCAAGTTTAGCCATTTAACCTGGGCCTATTGCCTTTTTATCTTTCTAGTTACAAATTGGGATCGTTGGCAAAATGAATTTAGTTTTATTGTTGTCGTTTCAAGTGTGGAGATCTGTTTCCTTGGACTGGCAACCCGTGGGTTGTGACTGTCAGATCTCTAAACCCAGGAGGGAAGGCAGATGGTTTTGTTCCGCCATGAGCGATTTTTTCCGTAAAGACGGAAATCGGGACCCAGCGCCCTTTTAAGTGAGTGTTTTGGTAATAGTTTTTGTTAATCGAGTGACAAAACGTTGGAACTCGTTCTAAGTGCGTTTATTTTTCAGTCCCGGGATTCCCAACCCAGGGGACGACCTGGCCCGACGTGGCGTGGAGTCGTGACGATGTGGACGCGAGGGGATGGAGCGGTGACCCCAATTGTATGGACATGTGACATGCGCGAGGGGTGCAGGCCACTTATCTACAATTGGGTATGTATTGTCCCGTTATTCTCACGACCGTCCCGGCGTTCAGTTGCAAAGAGTCCCTATTTCTGCCTTGCCATCAATTCCTGGGTCACTGATCAACCCGCTAAAGCGAGTCCGGTAACAGGTGGACACTTTCCCAAATTCGCTACTATAGTTAATTCGCTATTTTCCCTGATTCGACACTTTTGTCAATTCGCTACTTTCCCTAACTCGACACTTTCTTGAATTCGGCACATTACTTATTGGAGACCTCTCAATTTTGACAATTAGGTACAGTCATTGCCAAAATCACTGTCAGACATTGTTTGGAAATTATTTGTTCTTATTTTTTTTCATTTATAATTTAATTTAAAGGTGCGTACATTAAATTTTGTTTTCTACTAGTAGATGAAAAACTCATAAGTGATAAAATATGATCGTCGATGGATAGGTCCTATTTCAAGGAGATATTTATAGTATAGTAAAGGACCCCGCAGCCCGCAGCAAACATAGGGAAAAAGTGGTTTCAGTCAAATCTCACGAAATTTTAGTATGATATAGATTCGAGGCTGCTGAATATTTTTTTATAAGGGCACAACTTTCTCGGAAGTATGCTTTCAGAATTAATTTAATTGTTTTTAAACATTGGCGTTCTCTCCGTGGTTGCTTGGTTTCGTAGGCGGTTGATGGGGATAAAACAAATTGAATGAAACATAAGACAAACGAATGTATTTCATCTGAAAAACACATTAATAACTAACTTAATGATTAAGTTATTTTTTCACATTTACTAATAATAAACATAACATATTTTACTGTTTGTAGTTATAAAAAGACCCTACTAACTTAAGATGACACAATACCTACTCTGTGACTAACGTCAAAGATTTATAGATTGTACTAGATGTGTAAAATCTAAGAAAAAATGGTGCCGAGTTTGACAGCTCACTATACAAATATGTCACCCAAATGCCAGATCATGGGCGGCATCGAGCCAATATAAACCTTATAAGCATTATGTTTACTTTGAAAGCGTACGTCATGACACCTATAAGGGTTCTTGGCACCGCTGGTACAAAAATTCATGACGCCTTTACCTAATCGTTCTTGGCGTTCAAAAAGTTAAGCGGTCACTCTAGTCTGTCAAACTGGGGGGCACGATTTTTTATAGACTTTACACATATAGTATAATCCATAAATCTTCGCTAAGACAATAATAACTAAAGGAAAAAAAAATCTACTTAACACGCTTTGTGAGTGATCTCGTCGTATTTATCAAACTTAATTGATACAGACATTGTTGCAGTTCAATTTTCTTAGTAATATAATCGTTGATTATGAGATTAATGCGTTGGTCCAACAGAATAGACCGTTTTTTTCTATTTTTTTCACTTATATAAATGCTTTTTTGGCGTACTCGGAAATCAATCCTAGCAGCTTCCCTCTTGAGAATGGATATATAAAAGTATAAGCTAGGTTTTTTTTCTGAAATATAATATGCCAATCGATTATGCCAAGCTTCTACTAGGTTTATAGTTCGGTGGCGTTCATTGTAGCAGCTTAATATATCAATGAATGTATTTAACCACGTATCAGCCATATATGAATTAAATTCTTCGAAATTAGTTCCTTGTGGCGATTTTTCTAATACCGTAAGCCAAGCTTCAGGGAGATCTAATGTTGGTAAAAATGCCATAGCTGCACAATGGTCAATGTATCTACGGTTTTCTTTATTCGCTGTATAATCAGGTACCATCTCAGTGTTGATATTTAATTCTGTTGCTTTTCGCATAAGACACTCTCGGTAATGAAAGAAACATCCAACTATTTGTGCTAAGGGAAAAACGTCTTTGATAGCGTTGATAGCGCCGATTTCGAAGTCAACATGAAATTTTTCCGGAGAAAAAGTTGGTAATTTTATCTTCAGATAATGCAACACTCTAAGGTATGTTGATTTTATCTTATCCGGTAAAAGACAGTACATTAGTGGAACTATATTGGTCTCCGTTTCTGTACTACCTATGTCAGCATGAAACGAATATAATTGTTTAAAAGGCTTTGGTACATATTTAAAAACACCGTCGCAAAAAATGTCCGTAGCTTTTGATAATGTTTTCGATGCGTATGGCGTCATAAAGATTAATATTTTGTCAGTTGATCCATCATCTAAGGCTAGAAAGTTCTCCGCTAAATCTGCTGGTAACTTAACATCCTTGAGCCTTTTGATGACAGTGTTTTTAACCCTCCATGCCTTTCGTCTCGCTTTATACAGCTTATTTTTAATAGACCTAAAAGATGGAACGTCATCAACAAATTCCGAATCCGCGTGTTTTAAATGTCTAAAACATCTTTCATAAATTTTTCTTATTGATCCAAATTCTGTTTGAACCTTCACCATGCAAGTATGCACAGCTTCGTCAATCACGTTAGTAGCAGGATCAGGATCACATAGGTGTTCGGATTGACGAATAATATTCGATTTTTCATTTAATGTTAAACTACCTCTACAAAATTTCTTGTTCTTACATCGCCACCAAGTACTTCTATTTTTATTTTCTCGCACAAAGTTGTATCGATAGCCATTCTTCAATATAATTTTTTTGTTCCTCTCACTTAAAATGAATGTCAGGCCTTCTCCCGCGGCCATAGTAAATTAATAACTTTCAATTTCAAAACACAAACACAAATAATATATGATACGAGTAATATGCATTTCTTAACTTGTACAGATTGCCGACAGATATGACAGAAGCAAACGGGAAATTATCGAGTGGCCAGTACTTGACCAAAAAGATTTGTTATCAGTGCTTAAGAGATGTAAAGAAGGCGGAAAATGTGTGCCTCGGAGTTAAAAGAAGTATTCAATAGAGACGAAACGTGAACCTGAAAGGGATAGGTATATAATTATTTTTCATCACACTTGCTCGGTAATGGTGTTATAACGCGCCGGCGTATAGAGCGGTTAGAGCCAATATAGTCCCCTCGGGAGTTATGGATTTTAGTACAATAATACTCCCGAGGGAGTAAATGAGTTTAGCTTTAAAATATCGTATGTCATTTCACTTCAGACTAAGTAGGTTTTGCATCAGCTAAGGCTTATTTCAAATCTTCAAACTTGGCTATAAATCAACTTTACTGTGTAATTGTACTATTACATTCAACTTTAATAAATAGATTCATTTGTATATTTGTTTTTTCCCTTACAAGTGTGATGAAAAACATTGTATGCATCACGGTCGGTAAGAGAATTACAAACTTGAGCCATTAAAAGCCCTCCGCCTGCTGCGTCGGGCTTCTAACAGACTCTCGTTAGTAATCCTGTACTTACCTCCCTAGATGCACAATGTACTATTATGTATTTAGGGGCTGTGTAGGTGCCCTACAAATATGTGGCACAGTAAACAGGAACAACGGCAATTGTAACTTTTCACTTCCACACATTAAAAGTTTTTTAAGGGCATCCTTTTTGGTCTTGGTATTATTACCACGTTGTCACATCTTTGTAATTAACATCAGCCTATAAAAGTCCCACCGCTGGGCACAGGGCTCCTCTCGTGATCCAAAAGGTACTATGTATGCATGTTTCCTTTCATCACCAAAAAGTAATTGGTAAATAAATATTAACCCTTTAACCGCCTAGAATTTTTCATTGAGCGTGCTCGTGTCGCCGCGTCACCCGAAATTACACGAAGATTTGACTTATTTATCAGACTTCAGCGAAATGAGCTGGAAAACGTTTGTCTTTTATTATATATTTGACTATGGCGGTTAAAAGGTTAAATGATATATCGAACATAAGTTTCGAGATACTTGGTAACTTAAAAAAATTAGAGCGGAACTGTACATGTTTACAAAATGTCAAAATTGAGAGGTCTCCAATAAGTAATGTGCCGAATTCAAGAAAGTGTCGAGTTAGGGATGATTTAGGAGCGAACGAAACGCAATCCGTTTTCGTATCTGTGACTGTTCTAAAAATAGACTTGTAGAATTGTAACGAGTTTTCAATAAACATGTGTCTAAATTTAACAAGTATATTATTTAAATAATACATGGCGCAGTCGATAATGGAGTCCAATCCGGTAAAATTACCACCCAATTTTGATATCAGAGGTCCAACTGCTGCATCAGAATGGAAATTTTGGAGATGCATGTTCGAAGACTACCTGATTGGGATAGGACAGGACGAGGCGGTGGACAGGGTTAAATTGTCACTGTTGAGAAATATGATGGGGCCGGAGTCTGCGAAGGTTATACAAACTTTGAAACTCACAAAGTCTGAATTTGAAGACTACAAGAAAGTCATTGAAGAGATCGGAAAATATGTCAACCCAAAGAAAAACGAAGTATTTGAAAGGTACAGATTTAATGAACGAAAGCAGCAGCAAGGGGAGACATTTGAAAATTTTTACAGTGCACTGAGACAACTGATGGCAAACTGTGATTTTAGTAGTAACAAAGAGGCCCTAGAAGACCAGCTCCTGAGGGATAGGATAGTGCAAGGTATCACGGATAAAGGTTTACAAGAGGTACTGCTTAGAACAGATGAAGTAACATTAGATAAGGTCACTAAGTTGTGCCGTGCCAGTGAGATTAGCAAAAATCAAGTTAAAGAAATGAACCCAGTAATGGAAGTAGATGCGGCAAAAATAAGTAATAAAAAGAAAACTGAAGAATTCAATTGTAGGAGGTGCCAAAAACGTCATGGACCCCGTCAATGCCCAGCATTTGGAAAAAAGTGTACAAGATGTGGTATCTTAAACCACTTGGCGATAAGTTGCAGGGTGAAAAATATACAAGAAGTCAAGATGCAAAAAGCTGAGGATTCAGATAGTGACAGCAGTCTTTTCTGTGGAGAAGTAATTACATCAGCAGGAAAGGTAAAGGAGTGGTATGAATACATTGAAGTTGGAGGTAAAACAGTTAGGTGCAAGCTTGATACTGGAGCTGAAATAAGTGTCATACCGAAGAAAATATTTGATGAACTGTATGAAGATCAGAGTTTCAACCTGCATTCAGATGGAACCACACTTGAGGCATTTCAGGGTACAAATGTAAGCCACTATGGAATGATCAACTTTGAGTGTAAATTTAAAGATAGAACATGCTATGAAAACTTTGTAGTAGTGGACAACAAGCGGATGCTGCTAGGGCTACCTGGATGTACAGCACTGAATTTAGTACGCCGTGTAGATAGTGTGGAAATTCAAGGCAGCAAAGAAGAGTTTATAAAGGACAATATCAAAGTGTTTGAAGGGATTGGAAAATTGCCAGGTAACGTAGAAATTCCAACCAAATCATCTGATGAACAAATTTGTCATCCATCTTCACGATTACCATCCTGTTTGCTTGAACCATTGAAAATAGAATTGAATAGGTTACTTGAAAGAAAAGCAATTGTCAAGGTGGAAAACATAGATAAAAATGCTTGTGTAAACAGAATGGTCATAGTGGAGAAACCTAATGGAACGGTGAGATTATGTCTAGACCCCTCTGATTTGAATAAAATAATTATAAAAAAACCCAAAATGATGCCAACATTGGAGGATTTATGTAGTAAATTAAAAGCAAAAAAATTTTTCTCAGTATTAGACTTAACTGAAGGTTTCCATCATTTGTCACTATCAGAGCAATCTTCATGGAAATGTTGCTTTGCTAGCCCATTTGGTGTGTATCGCTATTTAGTACTTCCATATGGTCTGATGAATGCACCTGAACTATTCCAAGATGTAATTGAAAGTCATTTTGGGGATATTCCAAATGTAATGGTATGGGCTGATGACATCCTCATTACGGGTAGCACAGAACAAGATCATGATGAAACTTTAAAGGAAGTGATGAAAAGGGCAAAGAATTTAGGTATTGTCTTTAACAAAAACAAGTTTCAATATAAGCAGACTGAAGTTAAATATGTTGGTCAAATCTTTAATGAGTTTGGAATGTCATTGGATAAGGATAGAGTAGAGTCATTATTAACGTTAAAGGAGCCCTCAAATAGAGATGAGCTAAGACAAATTTTAGGCTCATTTAATTATGTCCGTAGATACATACCAGATATGGCTAATATCATGGCTCCACTATGTAGATTGTTAAAAAAGGATACAGAATTTATTTGGTTACCTGCTCATAGGTTGGCGTTTGCAGAACTGAAAAGGAAAGTCAGCACAGCCCCATCACTAACACCATTTGACCCAAAAAGGAAAATTATCTTACAATGTGATGCATCTAAAAGTGGACTGGGTTGCTGTTTATTTCAACATGATGATCAAAAAGTATTAAGATTAGTTGCTTGCGCATCAAGAACTATGAATGAAACTGAGCTCAACTATAGCCAAACAGAGAAGGAATTTTTATCAATCTATTTTTCTGCTAAAAAGTTTCACAGATACATTTATGGTTCAGAAGTGGATGTGCAAACAGACCATAAACCTCTTGTTTCAATCATGACAAAAGCAATCTGTAAGATTGGCTCACCAAGACTGAAACGCATTAGATTAAAATTGTTAATGTATAATTTAAATGTGATGTATGTACCAGGAAGATTACTCCACTTTGCAGATATGTTGTCACGGAATAGCTTACCGGTAACTGAAAATGATAAGGAGATCTCACACATGGTCCACTCACTAAGCATACACTTACCCATGACCCTAGAACGAAAGGCTGAATTTATAAATAAAACCAAGTGATCCAAATTTAAACTTATTACAGAAATTTTATGTGAGTGGATGGCCAGAAGAAAACAAAGTTCCTAATGAATGTAAAAAGTATTTTAAGATAAAGGATGACATTTATTTTGAATCTGGACTTGCTTTTTACCAAAATAAAATTATCCCACCAGTAAGCTTAAGGACATATGTACTAGACTTAGTTCATAAGGGCCACGCTGGTATTTCAAAATGTATAAATAAAGCCAGACAATTATTCTACTGGCCTGGTCTTTCCAAAGATGTCCAAGATTTTGTGATGAAGTGTAGAACTTGTGAGAAATTTAGACCTGCAAATAAACCTGATACTCTGTTATCACACAAGATACCTAACTGTAGGTATGGAAAGGTGGGCACTGACATTTTGGACTTCTTTGGAAAGAACTACTTAGTCATAGTGGATTATTTCTCGCATTGGCTGGAAATTTTACCTTTAAGTGATAAAACATCATTTTCTGTTGTAAATGCATTCCAAGAAGTTTTTACTAGATTTGGCTATCCCGAAGAAATAATTGCAGACAATAATCCTTTTAATTCATTTGAGTGTCATAAGTATTATAAAGAAAAAGATATAAAATTAATCACAAGTAGTCCACACTATCCAAAAAGCAATGGAATGGCGGAGAAAGCCGTACATATAAGCAAAAATATATTACTTAAAGCTAAAGAGGATAGAGTGGATTACAGGGACTACGTTTTATGTTATAACAACACACCTTTGTCAACATTGAATGTATCTCCCTCACAAATTTTAAACAGCAGAAGGGTGAGAACTTTAATACCTACGTGTTCCGAGTTGTTACAGCCTAAAGTAGAAGATAATATTCACCAGTTGTTATTGGTAAAGCAATCACTCACTCAAAAGAAGAACAAACGATTAGGTAAAAAATAAGTAAATTTTGAGATAGGTGATAAGATTGTACACAAAACAGATAAAGATAAATATTGGAGAAAAGGTATTGTAGTGGGAAAATGTATAGAGCCCAGGTCGTATTTGATAAAAAAGGATGGAGAAGATACCACACTAAGGAGAAATATAAAACATTTAAAAAAATCAGTCACCAATAATGAAACTTATAGTCTCAATCCTCTTTTGTCATATACAGATGATGATTGTCAAGTTGAATTAATTAATGATAAGGAAAATGAAAAGCCTGATGTCCCTCCTCCTCAAAAAAATAATGTTTGTTTAAATAATGAGGATAATATAGTACTAGGAGATAACACACCAGTAATGACTACTCGAAGTGGTAGAGTGATCAAACCTAGAGTAATTTTGGATCTTTAGTATTGTGGAATAATGTTGAATAGGGTCCCATGCTAAGAGGGGAGGTGATTTAGGAGCGAACGAAACGCAATCCGTTTTCGTATCTGTGACTGTTCTAAAAATAGACTTGTAGAATTGTAACGAGTTTTCAATAAACATGTGTCTAAATTTAACAAGTATATTATTTAAATAATACAAGGGAAAGTAGCGAATTGACAAAAGTGTCGAATCAGGGAAAATAGCGAATTAACTATAGTAGCGAATTTGGGAAAGTGTCGACCTTGTAGTGAGTGTACTACGCACACACTAGTATAGCTGCATTATATAAGCGCATGTTAGTGTTATTTTAGATAGAATAAACCTATACTCCAGCCAACGTGTTTCCATTTACGTCCCACATCACATGGCGATCCTGCCAGTGCGGCCTTGTGCTGCACTGGCGGCGCGCCGCGCCTGTCAGTGCTAGTGACCTTCGTGGTCACCCACAAAAATCAAAACTGAAGGACTTCTGAAGAACTATGTGCTATTTAACTAATTAAGAACATCTCGTGGACTAGTAGAACTTTGTCTACAAAATAAGTGTGGTGAAAATAAATGAGTATTGACACTTTAATAAATATTGTTTTATCAGTAAAAATAAAATAAACAATTTTAGGCACAGTGACTATTGATGACAAAGTAAAGAAGTGACCATGGAAATATCAGTGGAAAAGTATGGCGGACAATTTTAATTAATCAGTATAAATATTTGCCTACGCACAGAACGGAACAGTGATACATACGAGTGCCTAATTAAATATTAAAAATAGAAAATACGTTACTGTGTACGATGGTTGCTGCCGGGAGACGTTCGTGTCAAGGATGTCTCCAGGTTTTGTGTGGCAGTCACACGAAACCTGTACCAGTCAACAGTACGTCCGGACAGTTTTAATAAATTCAGTGTTTATGATTGGTGTGTATAGTATATTGTTTAAATAGATTGTTATGTGGATTTCTTTTTTAACTGGTAAGCCGTTTGATGACGAAACCTGTGTGTTAAGTTTAATAATATGGTTAAAAGTACGGTCGTCATTAGTAGATGCATTTAAGGTATAACTTACGAATTCGTTTTTGACTTGTAGTATTAGCATTTTTTTTAAACACATAGATCGCTTCAGCTAATATTGTTTTCAAAATTAAATTATTAAAAAACAAGGAAGAGACGTCAGACGTAGGTATATGTGACATTATTAGATATTGCAATTTACAAATAAGGTGCATCGTCGCGGTGGCAGCGGCGCATGCCCTCCATATAAGGATTGGCATGCGACGTCTGTCATTTCATCTCAAATTTCGTAGCCTTTGTGCACTAACTTATATGATTTAAATTTTACTATAATACAATTTTATTTAAAGAAGATTAAGTAACATTTAGATTAGTTTTAATAAAATTTCGAAAATAACAGTTTGCTACGATTGGTTCCGACTTTTAACCATATGCTACATTTATAGTTAGAATTTTATATGGTTTTTGTTTCTTTTTGTGTGTTAATGTAAGTACCGGATTTGGACATTTTATACATGGAAATGACAATTTAACGAATAAATAGAAGGTAAATATCGTGGAAATATGTAAAAGTAAAGACGAATTGATTGTGTTGGCATAGGGATATGCATGGTTTGTTTAACATTTGATTTTATGATTAGCAGTTTTGTAATAATTTATTTACTTAGTTTGAAATTGAAGTTTGTTGTTGGTTAGAAATGGTGTTAAGGTAAAATAATAATTAAGATGGGTTTTCGAGTGGTATTTAAATGTAAAATGGATTTGTTTGATGACAGGATAACAGTGATGGCGAAACTGAAACAGATACGTTTTTTAGGAACGATTAGCTTGATCACCTAAGAGTTGTTGAAATTCGTATATGTTGAAGTTTTCATGGCATGATGCAATATTTGATTGAATTTTGAATGGTTTTCGGTAATGATGGGGAAATATACAGAAATAATGTGATTGTAAAAAAATATGCCTATCGCATCTTCGGTGGCCCGCGAGGCGGCCTTGAGCGATACGGTGTAGCAAGGGTATATCAGGACACAAGACAGGCAGGAGAATCCTTGGAGATCGGATCATGGTTCGGTCGAGAACCAACCGTGACGACCCTTGGACACATGGAAGGTTATGATGTATGGAAGTGTTAAAAGAACTGCCTGTGTTAATAAATAAAATGTATGTATGAGCGCTCGAAATAAATAATTATCTTGTGTCCTGAGCAAATAAATAAAATGTATATTAAGGTCGGCCGGCCATGAATGTATGCGTTATATACCCTTGCCATAGAGTTGCACGCTTAGATGCACAATGTATATGTTAAAAATTATATGAATTCATAAATAATAATAATGAGAAGAATGACGTCATACAAAAAGAAAGAAATGTGAATTAATATAAATGGATAAAGACTTGCAAGTAACGATACCGAAATGTTGAGAGTTATTTAAAGGTACCTACCAAAAAGAAAGGAAATGAAAAAAAAAATGTTTTTATTTTTTTATATACGGACTCCGGAAATGTAACAACGGATAGAATTGTATATGAATGTTAGAATAATAATATAACTTAATAAGATAATAAGTTTACCTATGACTTTTTTTATTGAAGCAAGTAGTTAAGTACTCAGTTTTAATTCATTTAATAATGTAATTTAATTAATTAAGTTTTAAAATATTGTTTGTAACGTTCGTCATCAAAACGGCATAAATTAGCAATAAGATTGTTTTATATAGTGATGCTATTAAATGGTTCTTTAAAAAAACATTGTTTGCGTAAAAATACAAAAAAAAAACTTTATAACTGTTAGTATGTAGGTCTGTGCTTTATGGTATGTGTCTTAATTTTTTTATACAGTGTTTTCTTTTATTTTTAAATATAACTGTGCTAAGATTCATTAAAAAAAGATTAATTTTATTATCATATATATTAATCTTTTTTTTCTTCAAGAGGGGAGGTGTAGTGAGTGTACTACGCACACACTAGTATAGCTGCATTATATAAGCGCATGTTAGTGTTATTTTAGATAGAATAAACCTATACTCCAGCCAACGTGTTTCCATTTACGTCCCACATCACAACCTGTTACCGGACTCGCTAAAGCTCCAGGCGACGGTGCAGTGTCGACAATAGCTCGGACAACGGCAATTGCGAACCCCCCAGCGTGGAGTGTCCGAGGCCGCCGTGAGTGCAGCCGGAGGCAGCTGTTCCACTGCCCCCTCCCTTTCTTAGAAGGTCAGATCTAAGCTTTTTTTATTTTCCTGGACGTACTCCAGGATGGCGCCCATTCTTTTATATTTAACGTACAAGTGATCCAAAACCTGTAGCAATTTCGCTAACCCACCTCTCTCTCTCGATCCTCGTTAGCCGGTAGCCTTAACTTTAGAGAATTATAAGATTGTGAACTAGCTCGTAAACTTTACCTACTGTTGTAGACTGTAAAAGCCTTTTAATTCTAATTAATTAAAAACATAGTGTAACTAAGTTTCCTTGTTTCTATTCAATCCTATAATCCGTTCCGGGACCCTCGAGTACTTAGGTAACAATCTGAACATGACGAAGTTAACACCTTGGTCTCAAACGTCAAAATAGGTATTTCTCAAATCGCCACATAGAACAAGGCTATTCAAAGAGATGATTCCCGATGTGCCATTACCCCCAAAATTCACAACTCAAGAATTTACTAAATAAAGAGTTATGAAAGATCTGGGACCAATATCATCATTCTTAGGTATTCATGTTAAACAAAACTTGGAGACAGGCACTACTGAACTTGACCAAAGAGATTATTTGCAAAAACTTTTCAAAAGATTGAACATGGAGAACTGTAAATGTGGATTGATTCTCAATTAAATTGCAAAGTCGTACCAGTAAGAATTCATAGTTTAAATACCAATTAAATTTCAAACTAAGTATTAGACCACGTCATAGCCTAGTTAATTAAAAGAGTACCATGCACACGCTATGGCTCATATTGTATCCAGACCGTACAGTACGCCGGTTCCTCGGTTTCTCGCACTGCCAATTTACAATCGTTAAAAAAACACAATGAATTTCATCAAGTAAATCAAGAATCACGCGACTAATTACATCAAGTCCATGAAGAATCACGCGACGAATATCATCAAGTCCGTGAAAAATCAGGTAACACACTTAATCTGGCTGCTATGTGGACCTTTGTGGAATGATACGAATGGAAAAGCTAGTGGTATTTTGAGGAAAACGCAAGTCCAGCGACTTCCACCATAGCAAGGCCCGGATATTCGACCGACCTTGCAAACAGTAGGTACGTGTCAGCACATAACAACTACTGCAGGGAACACTATCATCAAATGAAGATCACCTGCCAGAGATACCACTTCATAAATAAAGGCTAAAAAAAAATTGGCCATGGTCGAATTAGAAATGCGGGAAGCATTCTAACACCGACTATGGCAATGCGAAGTGGAAGAGGTTCCTGGAAAGTCTAATGGACCAAGATGAAGTGGTAACGAGCGACAGTGGTGTATACACGATACAAGACGAAGTAAGGAATGCAGTCCATTACGGCAAGCCAGACTATGACTCGAAGTGCATGGATGAATTAGGCATTGACCCACATCGTCGTTCAAGTGTCTCATCAACATCATCTTAATTTACTCATTTAGTTAGTTTAGCTTTAAGTACGAGTATTCATAATAATATTAATATTACCAAGTATTATTATTTAAGTATTAATATTACCAAGTCCTCCGCCTCTGGCTTGCCTGAACCGGCCGTCCAGAGTGGGGTCGCGAGAGCTGAGTTCTCGAGGGTAGATGTGGAAACCTAAGTGGCGAGTCCAGTGACACCTCTCTACCCCCAGCCCTCATACAGGTGTTGCCCTCGAGCCATCTTAGAAGTCGCTTTTTGAGGGCGCCCATCTTATGTGGGCGAGTCCGCCGGAAATAAAATTGATTACCATTTTGTTAGGCAGACGTCCGATTTTATTCTCCATAACCCAGTATTAAGTCTTCCACTTTCACCTAATAGTCCAGTATATTTTAGATTCTATTAAATGTCAATAGTCTTTACACCCTGGCGGATGCTGCCTCTGCGTGCGTCCCGTGACTCGAGCAGGTGCAATATCCGCTCGGTGTACCCTTTCCATTTCATTTAATTGTATTCTCCCTCTGCGTATTGGCTACGGCTCCGCGTACGCCTCCCAAAGGTCCGGAACACCATTGTTCCGTGATGGGAAAGACATATTAATAAATAGTATGAGTGGCAATCTGAAGAAGTGAAAATTGATAAATACAACTTTAATTTATACTTCTTCGATTGTCAATTGTCTAATATGTCACGTTACGTATTCTCCCGTAACTGACGTTAAGGAGGATACGTAACTTAGAGTGAGGAAAGGAAGAAAAAGAAAGAAAATTAGGGTTAGGGTTCTTTATTTTCAGCCGGTAAACAGAAGGTCACTATGGCGGTAAGTACAGCGTTAAGCTGGAGCAGATTCGGTCAGGATGTAGAAGAAGAGTCAGTCAGCAGCGGGCGAAGTAGTTCCGGATGGCGTGAGTTCCAAGACAGGTAACCAGGAATAGTATTAGCAGGTGAAGGTAGTTTCGGGCGGCGTATGTACGCCTGCACCGAAATGGGGCACCAGAAGTGATGTCTTCAGGCCCGATGTTCGTCAGGCGTAGAGAACCTCGGGCGGCGTTGATTCGCCTGCGCCGAGTGCCGTCAATTGAAGATACTCGTAGAAATCAGTAAAGCCGACAAGCAGCAGTAGGATAGCTTCTTCGAAGATTTAATTCTCAGGAGAATATTTTAAGAAGAAGGCCAAGAAGGGAGGTCGCTTGAGAGTGCGGGGCCTGCCTAGACCCCGCACAGGCCTCAATTTTCGAAACTGCTCTAGACTAGAGCTGACGAAAGACTGACTTCTTTTTTTTTTGTTAGAAGGGACTTAGAGAGGGGCCTCTAGCTGCCCTTAAATTGACGCCGGGATGGCCCGCAGGGCCATCCCGGGAGAAGACTGACTTCTGTAGACGGCTACCGGGGTTTTATACCCCAGCTCTAGAATTTAGAATTGTTAAATTTAAATTTAAATATTTACAAAGTACCAGTATTAAATATCAAACAAACTTATTTAAATGTAGAAAACCTAAACTGCATGGTAAGAAATTTAGAAATTGACAATTTACGACAAAGTATGTAACCATGGATACTTATAAATAGATATATATATCAAAAAGTGTAAACAAACGGGAAAATATGAGTAATTATGATTAATTTCACAAAAATAAGCTGTTATCCTTGAAAAGGAAGAACGTTATACATATAAGCCGGTAAGCCGCTAGGAGATTTTAGGTCAAACCATTGTGTGAAAGGTTTTACGTATTGAAGTTAATAACAGGATTCTTTCAGATCTTCAAAATGCAGCTTAATCAACTATAAAATAGTCATATACATACAATGAACTGAAAGATAAGTGCAAGGAATAGAGCTAGAAAGACGCTCAAAGAATCCGAAGCTTACAAGAAACATAAGGTAATGCTACAAATAAAACTTAGAAAGATATAGATTTCGATGATGACTCCTTTAAGTAAATATACCAACTATCCTTACATCAGATTTTCTCATTAGATCATCTATAATTAGCAGTTTCGGTTGTTTACCATCAAACATGCTATTACATGCTCAAGTCCGGTTGCATTTCATCATAACACCATACAATTTTTGGAAATGTTTTATTACATCAACGTAGTTTGTTGATATTATTTAAAAAACTTGTAACAAAATGTGATTTATATTTCATTGACAATTTGTTTTATATTTCTTAATTATGGAAAATTTAGAGAGTAACTAGTTCCTTAGGGAACAAGTTCATTAGTAATTTTAAAACACTCTACATTCCGCAAATACATTAAGATGTGGTAAGCCACTAATGTGATTGTAAAAATAGGTCTGTATAAGTCTCGTTTGCTATTACTAACACCTGAGGCTTTGTATGCTTTTATATGTATTTATATTATGCATCAGCATGTTTAAAAACCCTGAGGAGGAAGATATAATAACAAGTTTTTATGCTGACAATGATGTTAGTATGGATTGTCAATTGGTTGGCATGTAATTGAGGTAAAAACTAATGTCAACACACAAAACAGGTAAGTCTCTTAACTGTTTAAAGTATGTTTTCTACCCAGTGAACGCAGATAAAGCATGGAAGCATTATGTCTGCTATATTATGGCACCACGGACATCGGTACCTCGGTAGGCGGTCCTTATGAACGGTACTGGGCACGATTTCTGTTTGACCGCGATGTCAGCGAGTGACGGATGCCTAAAACTAGTTACCAGAACCATAGAGTATCAAGAGTGAACACTCGGATACATTGTGTTGTGACCAGCAATGGCGGCCGATTTATATGTGTGCGTGCAGCCGAGTGATACCATGTGAAGTTTTTTTTCCGAATATAATCAAATCGAATTGATGACCGGGGATTCAATGAAAAGTTAAATATTTGTTTTGATGAAAATTATTTCTGTGCTTATAAATAATTATACGTAAATATGTAATATACACATACTTTACAAGTAAAAGTTACTTTAATAGGTAAAGTAAACAATTTCATACGGATTACAGTAAGGTAGGTAATTCTCTTTCTAAACAATGTTGAAACAACATTCATGCGACAAGTGATGATTGGGGATCATGTGGAAGGTAGGTAGTAGTAGTACAGTCACGTCTTTAAATATACACTTTGGAACGTATTCCAGGGAAAGACGAGCCAAATTATAATACAGATGCAAATACAAAATTTAATATATATATATATATATTAGGAAAGGTACCATTTCATGGATTTTCATATTTCCATAAGTATGAAATATGCAAGACGAAGCAAGCAATTACGCGACTTTTGGGATATAACCAAACTCAAGCTGCTGGTCACACTACGCGTAATGAAGTTAATATTCGATTTTTTTGCATAAACACGTGTCAATTATAATTTTACCGATGAAAGGTCATTCCATGTGACTTGTTTTTGTGACCGGTTGCGTTTTTACAATGTAAAACTACGCACGTCGGCATTTTCACATTATTTTCACGGAGATGTTTGTTGTTGGTTGGTTTCGTTATCACTGACAGATGACAAGCGTAATGTTTTGTCTGTGCATGTGTGCGTTCTTGTCGGTACAAGGTGACAGGCGTAATATGGGCGTAATATGGAATCACAGTTTCTTCTTAGTGACACTACGTCTATTTATTTTCTAAGTCTATGACCAGAACAAAGTATTTTACAATGAAAAATGCCTTCATGTGTGGTGAAGTGGTGCAGAGACCATACTGATCATTTCAAGACTAGTGGAATCACATTTCACAGGTTAGTAAACAGATAAATTCAGCGAAAACTAAAAAAATATATGATGACATTTTCTATATAGGGATGATGTTATGCTAAATGAAGTAGATTATTTTCTTAACTTGTGCGATTATAATTTTATGTATTATAATGATAAACTCTAACTGACAAACTTGGATTTTACTAATACCTACCTTATAAGGAATGGTGGTATACAAATCTAACTATTTCAAATTCATATTAATCATATATATATATATATATATATGTTTAAGAGTGTCGGAGGCGGGTATAAACATATTATTTTATAGTGCTCTTTGTGGACGAGAACTAATTAGCTAATTAGATTGCATGCACATTTAAGTAATTGATTCAAAGAGAAAGTGTAAATTCATTCGTAGTAAATTCATTTTTTTTAAATAATGGGATAGATTCATAACATATACGTACAGTCAACCGACTGGAAACCTAGGCGACTCATAAGAATCAGATGGTGAGAAATCTCTTACTGCTCCAATGGTCCCAATTGGTTGACTGTACTTAAAAAATGTGATTGTTTTGTTTCCTTCAAGATGTAATGATGACATAGAAAGAATATGCGACAACTTTAATATCAGTGAGGTAACTGTTATAGAAATATTCAAAGTGTGCATGCCGCAGCTGGAAACTTATTTACAAAGTTTTATTCATCTGCCAGAAGCAATTATGATTAAAAAATCACTGCCCCCTGCGTTTAAGGCGCCTTCAGGCGCTGTGGGAACATAGTATCTATATAAATCATGCAACTCAGCAAAATATCTCATTGCATCTCATTGCACCGAACGGGTTAATTTGCTTCATATCAAAAGGATATGAGGAAGAACATCAGACAAGGCCATTCCTGAAAGTTGTGGTTTTGCTGATATTCTAACTCCAGGGCCTGTTGTTTTAGCCGATAATTGGATGTAATTTAATTTAATTTGAATCAATTCATTATTAACAATAGCGATAAGTTTGTATATTATACTAACTCTATGGATTGAAAGTCCGAAATAAATGATTTGAATTTGAATTTGAAAAAAGGAATTGAAACACATTTAAGGGAAAGAAATTTAACGCTTCCCCGTCCGCCAGGTGTCTCGTCAAAAGAAACTCCCACAAAAAAAGAAGTCTTGCTCGGAAAAGTAATTGCTAGTCTGCGCATACATATTGAGCGTTTAATACGAAGAGTGAGAGTTCCAATTTTTGAAACCTCACTCTGTAGTAAATCGCAGTCATATATGATATTTAAATGATAGTGTCATTGTTGCTTGTGCAGATTGATTGTTTCCCTTGTTTAATTGCAGTATAATCCTTACAACTATTTATATACCTACTATGTTAGGGTGGTGGTGTGACGATCGAGTGCGTACGTACATGGCGCGCACACATGCAAATCGGGCGGCGTACGTCTGTAATACTTGGCATATTTTTGTGTGTGTGTTTGTGTTTTTGTGTTTGTGTAGTGTGTCTTGTATGTCCATTTCGTGTTGTTTTGTGTGTGCAGTGTAGCTGTCCCCGCACCGTTACTCGGACGTGTCGCCTCCCACACCGTCCATACCCTCCTCTCCCGTATGGACACTGTCGGCTGCAACACGTCCCTGTTCCGGTGCAGGCTCTAATCAGCTTAACCCGGACCTTCGTGGCAGAGAAATTAAGTGTTGTTGTCTTCTCCTTGCCCCATTTCTCCTCAACACTGTCCGGGACCATAAAGGTCAGTCGGGTCCCCAGCGGCAGTGTCTCCCTTCCTACAGCTCGCCAGGACATGATCTGCAGTTCCGGCCGACTCGGGTTCTGAGCGTAAAGGAATTCCTTCACAAACTCAGTGCCCGTTTCGCCCGGAATCCACACCTGTACCTTGGCTTGCTCCGCCTTCCTGACCACAAGTTTGTGACCATCCAGCTCTCCGAAGTCCTGTTTTAGTAGCCATTCCCTAGCCTCCATCGTGTCCGGTGTCACAAGGAAGAATCCTTCTGACACCAGTCCCGACGTCGCAAAGGTAGGGGCTACCACCCCAGGCTCCTTCTTGACCACCTGCATGACCACTACCTCGATCAGCTGAGTCATCTTTTTCCGGATGAGCCGGGCCAGTGCCTCATCCACCGAGACTCCATCCTCTCGGCATATAGCCACGGCTAGACTGCGACATGCCTTGGCGGCATTTCGAAGTCCCTCCGCGGCCCCACCTTGATTCTGGCGTTTCGGTGGAGGACGCTCCGAACGAACCCCCTCATCCGTACTCTGCCTCTTGATCTTGAGACCGCGCTTGTCGGGGCCTGGATCGGAGACACCAGGTGGCGCAAGCACCACATCTCCGCTCCACTCCCCGGCCCGCTCGGCCTTGTAGGCACGCCTTCTCCGCAGTCTGGCTCTCTTTTTCTCCGCCTTCGACTGGTACTTATGGAAAGCCTCTCCTTCCCCCATCAATGTGTCTTCCCTTGCGGTTTTCTCCTTAGGTGGAGTTCGAAGCAGGCTTTGTTCTTCTCCAAGCGTGAGGCCTCCCAAGCTCAGCTGATCGCGGTGCTGTGGGACGGGGGGCCTCCTGACGGATTTCTCCCCAATCTCTCTCTATTCGGCTCGGACAGGTGTACACCTTTCGGCTCCTCACCTCCCCTGCCTTCCTCCCTTGCGGGTATCTTATCCGCTTGCGCGGTAGGGTTTTTTGTTTTTATATTTTCACTATCCATACACTATTTGATTAAATGGGAAGAAATAATTTAAGGATCGCAGCAGTGCTCCCTTGCCAACGTCCTAGCTACTTTTACCTACGCGGGGAGCGCCACTTCACCCGCGCATAATCGCTAATGACAGCGAGTAGTGCCGGTTATGTTCGCAAGCTGTGAATAGCTCCTGTGTTGTTTATTTGTGGTGAGTCAATGCGGCGCGCGTTTTTCGGTCCTCATAGGGTGTCTCTCCGACACCTTAGAGTACCTATTACGCGCACACACATTCTCCCACCCCATACACCACAGGTCCTATCCAACCTCCCCTCGTCCACTTGCGAACACAACCAGCACCAACCCCCCGCTGCCCACAGCCGAAACTGTGAGGGCCCTCGGCACGATCCTCCCACCTTGACCCTGGGGGTATACTTCCATCATCTCCCATCCATCCCCTGGCCAACACCCCATTCTTTCGTCCTTTCACACCCTCTTTCATAATTCTTGCATGACCACCACCCCCCTGCCATCACTCGGAGGCGCCCGATGAGAGCTTCCTGTGTGGAACCCCCCCCCTTTTCGTCAGGCCATTAGCAGCACCGGTAGACTAGACCTGGGGGCAACGGTAGGAAACTCCCTAACAAGTTTCCTACCGTTGCCCCCAGGATACACCGTCCAGTCATCTTCCGTTTCCCGCGGATCCGAAAAATCCCCGAGGACTGGAAGATCCCTGACACTCTTGGAGGTTTCCTGACTGACACCCCGGGAATGTTGGTAAGGCTAGCTCTCAGATTAGAGTTGTTCACTTCGTTAAGAAGTCTTTGTTGCCGTACTTCAATACACTCCGTGCGTTTTCCACATAATATTTGCATAATTAGTTCTAAATATTTATTGACCTCAGAGTCGGTCCAAATTGGGTAGATATTTTTTCAAACAATGTGTTAGCATTCAGCTCAGTTGAAGTTGATGCCCAATCAACTACTTTTTGAAGTCCGTCTCTGAGTAGCTCTTTCTGGAATAACACTGTGTTACATACGCCGGCCAACACCTGTTCAGTGGAAGCTGAATAGTCCTTCCCTCTATTTAAATGAATCAACTTTTCATTTATTTTAAGAGCCACTAAACCTGGAGTAGCGGAGACCGAGCTCAAAAGGTTTTTGTATCTGATTGACTGCCAAGCTTGACTATTAGGTAAATGTGTGTAATTTGTCTAACTTTGTGTTAAACGTCCCGCATCTGCCTCCGCGACAACTTTATTGCCTTTGGCTTCTGTTGTAAATTCGCCAACGTCCACAACCAAGGACTTACGTACGACTCGCCGGCGGAATTAAAACTGTTCCATCTCGGGCGACTCAATGCACGGTTGTTGGCAGACGTTATCGTTGCTCGACTGTTGCATTTGTCTAATAAAATTTGTAAGATGACTTACTTGGGTAATGATTGAGTCGATACGTGGGTCAGGCTGCGTCGAAATCTCTCCGCGAGCATTTCTTGGCCTTTTATTTGGTGGCGAGTCACTCTCGTCCGCCGAGGAGCTCGAAGTCGAATCCATCAAATCCGCCAAATATGCACTTTATTTTGTAAAAATATAGCACCACTCACGGTATTTATACTTTATATAGCTAAATAACTGCGTATGAATTTGTTTTCTTCGGATTCAAAAAAGTTTTCAAAGAACAACGTGCACTTGTAAACGAAAAAACAAACGCTGTGACGTTTGCCGGTTAGCTGTCAGTGGAACAGAGCAACCGTCAAGGGCGAACACGCCTTCTGGTGATCGACATAAGGCACAAAATCGGGTAAAACCTACTCGATTCCAGGTATGTTGCCATAGATAAGTAAACGGTCTAAAACGCATTCTTCACACTACGCCTTGTGTGTGGCAAGAGGACATAATAATTACATTTTTATTTCAAGGTGGATGTAAACAAACATTGGTGATCTTGTATTGGCTAAAAAAAAAAGAACAATGGAAAGAAGTATATTAGGATACACCAGAAAGGACAAAAAACGAGCGGAAGATCTCAGAAAAATTACAAAATGGGAAGATGTAATAGAAAAGTCAAATACTGCAAAATGGAGATGGACAGGCCATATGATGCGAAGCAAGGAGAAATGGACAAATATAGTGACAGAATGGGTACCGCGGCACAATGCAAAAAGAAGAAGCGGGAGACCAAGAATGAGATGGTCAGATGACCTCAAAGGGGTCGCTGGCCCACTGTGGTTCAAGCTAGCAAGGGACAGGATAAGATGGAAGGAAACAGAGGAGGCCTTTGTGTCAAAAGGACACGCTGATTAAAAAAAAAACAAATAAAAATAAAATAAAATTGTAATATGTTGTAACTGTATTGTATCAGCAAATAAAGGCTTTGAAATTGAAATTGAAACAAAAATCCTAAGAGTCAAGATATGGCAAAATTTTTAGCCAGTCTGCATCTGGATCACAAGTTTGCTTATAACACAATATTATTACATAAATCCGCAATAACTACTTACTGTGGGAATGCATCCCAGTTAACTGATAACTTCCTTATCAAGCAAATTTTAAAGGCTATTTCAATTGCAAAACCTATACAACAAAAACCACAGATTTGGGACACAAAATTAATATATGATTGGTTAATATCTACACCGTCAAAAGATACCCTGTTTGACATAGCCAGAAGGACTTCAATTATACTACTATTAGCTTCAGGACACAGGATCCATGATCTTACCTTATTGCATATATCCCCAGAGAGCTTTTTAGAATCTGACACATGTGTGACTCTGTGGCCATCCTTTGGCTCGAAAACTGACAATGCCAGACACAGACAACCTGGTTGGTATTTATCAGCACACCCCTTTAAAGCAATCTGTCCCTTACAACACATAAAGAAATTAATTAGGATGTCAAACACTAGAAGAGAGGAAACTGATAACCTAAGCCACTTATTTATTACTATCACGGGTGTTGTAAAAGCTGCAAGTTGCACAGTCTTAAGTGGATGGATAAGATCCATTTTTAAAGAAGCTAACATTGAAGCATCGCCAGGCAGTATACGGTCAGCAGTAGCTTCCAAGGGCTGGCTGGAGAACAGACCAATAAATGATATCCTAGAAAGAGGAAATTGGAGATGTTTTCAAACTTTTAGGAAACATTACTATCGTTCAGTAGAACAGAAAAGAGATGATCAAAGCACAGCATGCCTACCACGAAAATCGAACGATTGTGGATTCGTATCTCCATCTCTGTTGCACTTGCATATTGGAGTGGTCTACGGTTTGACAGCTGCCAAGTAAACTGTGCGTGAAAACGATCCCAAATTCAAAAATCAATTTAGCTTCTAAAACTGCTCTCCCGGTTATAAAGTGCGAATTAAAACATAGACTGGACTTAAAGTGATCGAAATCAAATATAAAAAGTGCTTAAAATAAAAAACTGAAGCAAATAGTGTAAAAAAACTGTGCAAGCGATATATACATCTATAACTAAATACAAACACACAGGTACGATAAATCGTGGGGTACACCGATATTTGCTTGACAGTGTTTGATTGCTACTAACTTCAAAGCGCAAATCCACAGACAAGAAATAGTAAGAACTTTCGTTCAGAAACTCGAAGTTGCCAGCACTCTAAAAAATCTACTACTTTGGTAGAAAAGAGTAGAAATATGCAGGCCGCAATTATAGAACAATTAATGGTGCAGTTGAGGACGGAATTAAACAAACAAACGGCAGAATTAACAAAGAGTATAACAGAAAGTGTCAATCAAACCCTAATTAACACGATTGACGAAAAAATACAACCCCTCATCCAGGAAAATCAGGCTTTAAAGCAAGAAGTAGACACCTTGAAAACGAAAGTCTACAACCTAGAAAGAGGGGCCAGAAAAAACAATATTATCCTACACGGCGTTCAAGAAACAGAACAAAACTACACGCAACTCATGGAAATAGCGCTAAATACTCTAAACGAAGTTAGCGAAAAATCTAACATTGAAAAATGGGACAAATGGGAGTTAAGCAGCGTACAAAGACTGGGACAGAAGAACGATAACAAACACAGACCTATTCTTATCACATTAACTCTAGCATGGAGAAAAATAGAAATACTTAAAAACAACAAAAACTTCAAAAGCGGCACTTATGCGACAGACGACTATCCTAGAGAGGTACTGGAAAAAAGGAAGGAATTGCAGAAAGAAAGAGAAGAAGCCGTCAAAAACGGAAAATTTGCGCAAATCCGGTATGATAAACTCATCATAAGAGAAAATAGAAAGCGTAAACCAACAAGTTCTCCTAACTCAGGCGAAACAAGTACCTCCGTCTACACGACAAACAAATTGAATAAAGTGAACACTTTCGAACATATGCGGCAAAAGCCGTCAAACGTCCAGAACGAAACTTCATAGCAACTAAAGTCTAAAACAACAAAAAACAAGCAAAACAACATTGAATACAACAACGAAAAACTGAAAAAAGAAACAATCCCCAAGCCGACTGGTCATCGTGGGGATTACGACCACCACCCCCAACCACCCCCACTTAAAATCTGTACTTATAATGTGAGATCCCTGTCCTCAACAGAAAGGTACTTAGAACTAATGCACGCTCTGGAAAAAATTAACTATGACATAATAGGCCTAACTGAAATAAGAAGAATGGGCTGTGCTATCGAGGAATACGAAAACCACATCCTTTGCTACATAGGCGAAACAAAGGGACTGCATGGAGTTGGCTTCTTAATTAAGAAAACGTATAAGAACAACATTGTAAACTTCATTGGGATCTCAGAGAGAGTTGCTATACTACAAATGCAGTTTGAATTTCAAACTGAGAAAATTTCAATATCTCTGATACAGGCCTATGCCCCAACAGAGCGAGCAAGCAAGGAGGAAATGCATCAATTCTATGAAGACCTAAACCAAGCCCACTCTATGGCAGATAACAAGGTTTTGGTCATCGGAGACTTCAATGCAAAAATAGGCCAACAAAAAACAAATATTAACCAAATAGTAGGTCAATTCAGCTATTCAATTCAATTCAATTCAATTCAATGTATTTATTTCGAGTAAAGGTTACACTCATATATTGATGACTTAAGTTATATAATTAATACTATTCTAATTCTACTATTATTTTATTTAAATTACAACTGGAGCGTGCAACCGATCACAGTTGATTAGATAGGGGGAGTCAATTCTATCCCCTATCATTCGCAGGATGTTGTTGGGACTGCCACGCACCCGGCGCACCAGAGATGCGGCCCTTTTACGTATAGTGGCGTAAAAACAGTCGACTCTTGCTTCGGCAAACATCCCTGATGCGCTACAGAAGCGAGGCAGTCCCACCATCACCCGGAACGCATTATTGAATTGGACCCGGAGGGCCCCATAGGCCCGTTGCGTGTAGCGCAGCCATAAACTGCATGTATAGAGAGAGGTGCAGTACGATCTAAACAGGGTTATCTTCACCTCCCTCGGACAACGCCAAAACTTACGGGCTAACATATTGGCTCTGACCGACAGTGCCCTCCGTTCTCGTTCTATGTCGGTATCGTCTTTGAGGTCCCACGTTACCAAATGGCCCAGGTATTTGAAAGCATCGACCCTTTCCAGAGGTACACCATCAAGGTCGATGCGAGGCACCTCTACCGTTCGGCTCCGTCCGACCTCAAAGACCATATATTGGCTTTTTGACACGTTATACTTAAGCCCGTGACTCTTTGCGTATGTCTCACACACTCGAAGTACTTTCCGAATGCCACACACCGACGCGCTCAGCAGAACCATGTCGTCGGCATAACTAATATTATTGACACACACCTCGTCAATGTGACAGCCAACATGCATACTGCTGAGCTCCTCGAGTAGGCCATTGATGTAGACATTAAACAATGTGGGAGAGCTTAACCCTCCCTGCCTTACCCCACACTCCAATTTGTATTGGTCAGACAGACTATCCGCCCATCTAACGCTGTTGACCTGGTTTCCATACCAGTACCTGAAAATGCGTATTGTTTCAGCTGGAAGATTAATAGCTTCCAGTTTACTCCACATTAACTCGTAGGAAACCAGGTCAAAAGCCTTAGAAAGGTCGAGGAAGCAAGCGTAAACGGGAGAGTTCCTGTCTACGTAGTATTTGACAGTATGCTTAAGACACAGTATTGCAGTTTCCGTGGATAGCCCTGTTCGGAAACCAAACTGGTTTTGGCTTAGTTGCACGTACTCCTGAAGCTGTGTGTTAAGCAAACTGTCAAACACCTTTGCAATAACAGTTGCGAGAGATATTGGCCTATAATTATTTACGTCTGATAAGTCACCTGTTTTGTTTTTGATTATAGGCACAACTATAGTTCGCATTAGATTATCAGGCAAGTACGAATGCCTCACACACAGGGTAAAGAACATTGCCAAAACTCTTGACACATGTGGACCAGCATGCTGGAGGTGCTCAATGCTAAGACCATCGTATCCAGGGGATTTACCCTTAGAAATAGAGTTAATACGTCCTTAGCAGTAAAAGGAAAAGTGGTGAAAGAAATGACAGAGGTGAAAGGTTAATAGAATATGCCTTAGAGAACAAATTAGCAATTATGAATACCTTTTTTAAAAAGAGAACCAATAAAAAGTGGACTTGGATATCACCAGATAATAAAACTAAGAATGAAATCGACTTTATAATGACAAATGTTCCAAAAATTGTCACAAACGTTGAGGTTCTTAATAATATAAAGTTCCCTTCTGACCACAGGCTTGTAAGAGCAACTCTTACTCTAAGACCACCAAAAAAATCTAGGAAGAACTTCACACACACAACTTGCAGACCCAAAACAAACAAAGAAATTGAAAGTTATTTGAAAAACCTTTCAAAAAATATAGAGACCCTTGGCAAACCCGATGAGGCTACCAACGTACAAACTTACTACAACCAGCTTGAAAACGTCATAATCGACAGCCTAAAAATGCCACAGGCAACGGAACGAAAGCCTCATAAAATAATAAGTGAAGAAACAGAAATATTAATTAACAGGCGTACAGAATTAATGAGAACAAAACACAAAAACAAAGAAATGAAAACTGAACTTATTAAGCTATACAAAGCAACAAGTAAATCAATAAGGAAAGATTACAGCGACCACAGACACAACATCATAACTAAAAACTTGAATAAATTCAGAAGTACAAAGAGGGCATTTAAAGAATTAACCACACACAACCAATGGATACAGAACCTCAAACAGTCATCAGATGGCACTAAAACAAAAACAAGGAAAAATGTGATTGATCATGCAACAAATTTCTATAGAAACCTATACAAGAAGAAAGACTGCAACATCACGGAAAAACAAACAAATTATGAAATAATAACAAACACGGTTCAACCAATTGATGAAAGGGAGGTGTACACACATATAAAACAACTTAAGAATGAAAAAAGACCAGGCCCGGATGGAATCAGCAATGAAGCTATTAAGACAGGAGCACCAGTCTTACTACACCTTCTGACTCAATTATTTAATATGATCCTGAACACTGAGACAGTTCCCAAGCAATGGTGCGCGTCAGACATTATTCTACTTTTTAAAAAAGGAAACCCGTTACATATAGTAACTACAGACCAATTAGTTTACTAATAAGCACATACAAACTTTTTGCTTCAATAGTACTCAAGCGAATAACCCGAGAAATAGACAACTCGCAACCTATAGAGCAGGCAGGTTTCCGCTCTGGTTTCAGCACTATCGATCATATACACACAACCCAACAAATAATAGAAAAATATGGTGAATACAACAGGCCCCTCTACATGGCGTTCATAGATTACAGTAAAGCCTTCGACAGCATCAGCCACAGCTCCATCTGGATGGCACTCACATACCTGAAAATCGACCAGAAGTATATCAACATATTAAAAACCATGTATGAAAACAGCATCAGTAGAGTAAAACTTGAGACCATAGGAGATCCCTTTAAAATAGAACGAGGTGTGAGACAGGGAGATCCGCTGTCACCAAAGCTTTTTTTTATAGCGGTCCTTCAAGACATTTTCAGCAGAATAAACTGGGCACAAAAAGGAATAAGGATAAATGGAAAATACCGGAATCATTTAAGATTTGCAGATGATATTGTGATACTAGCTGAGACACCAAAAGACCTAGAGGAAATGATAACTACCCTTGACCAGGAAAGCAAAAAGGTGGGCCTTGAAATGAATCCAAACAAGACCAAAGTTATGACCAATGACTACAAAAGACCTATACAAGTGAACGGGAGAAAGGAAGAGGCACACGTCACAAATTCAAACCTGCAGCGAAACTGCTGGGGTTTGACGACGGAGCAGCCATTCCCAACACCAGCTAAACTTCATTTACTGACCATTATTATTACTACATATTCGTATTGCCGAGATGTGAATTATTGTTACCTATTTATTTTGTTATTTTTATTACTTTTTATAAATAAATGATTTATATAGTGATACAAGTGAACGGACACATAATAGAATATGTCGACAACTATATATATTTGGGCAAACAAGTTTCGATCAACAAAAACAATAATATAGAAGAAGTCACAAGAAGAATATCACTAACATGGAAAAAATTTTGGTCCTTAAAAGAGATACTCAAAGGAAACTACAGCCTACATACTAAAAAGACTGTAATGGACACCTGTATTATGCCATGCCTCTTATATGGATGTCAAACCTGGGTATTCACAAAAAATGTCAAACAAAAAATCGAGAACACACAAAAAGCAATGGAAAGAAGCATATTACGGATAAGGAAAATACACAAGGTACGAAGTGAAGTGATAAGACAGAGAACAAAGATAACCGACGCATTAAGACAAGCACTAACTTTAAAGTGGAGTTGGGCCGGCCACATTGCACGCTATGCAGACAAAAGGTGGACAAAAGAGACCACCAAATGGAAAGGCCCACCAGGGAAGAGAAAAGTTGGCAGACCAAATCAGCGATGGGCGGATGACATCATGCAGGCAGCAGGGAGACTGGCTAGACCAGGCCCAGGATAGGGAAAGGTGGAAAAGGTTGGAGGAGGCCTATACCCAAGATGGGGTCCATATCTCAGAAAAAAATAAAAATTAAATTACCTTAACTAACCCTAAAAATTAAATAAGTAAAACACTAACAACATTTGAAATGTAACTAATTTTAAGGATGTGGAAAATAAAAGGCTATTGTATTGTATTGTATTGTATTGGAGTGACAAAGAAGGTTTTCCGTCAATGCCAATTTTCGATGTTCGTGGTAGGCATGAAGATTTGCTGCATGATAATTTCACAAGTGTTTAATTTGCTTAATTATTTTCATTTTCAAATTTTATATGTGAGCCAAGTTAGCTCCCTTATTATGATTGTTTTTAATTTTCTTTTGGTTAAATGTTGATTAACTTTGTTTTCTTAAAGTTAAACCAAGAATATTTTTTTGTGATAAAAAATAATTTTTATGTTTGATCTCATCCAGATGAGACTTATTCGATCTCAGACTATAAGTATTAAAAATCTGAATTACACTCATAATTGATAATTGTGTTTACTTTCTGAAAGTAAATCACTCATGAGAGATTTATAATGTTTTTTATTTTTATTAATAGATGTCTTATAATTCACACAGCGTTTAAAATCCTGATCACCAGCAGATAACAGACACATCTTCACACTACGCCTTGTGTGTGGCAAGAGGACTTAATAGGAATGTTTTGCATTACAACAAAACATATATTATGTCTTAAGCCACACACAAGGCGTACAGCAAGACTCTTGCTGGTGAAGGCTGTGACGTTTGCCGGTTAGCTGTCAGTGGAACAGAGCAACCGTCAAGGGCGAACACGCCTTCTGGTGATCGATATAAGGCACAAAATCGGGTAAAACCTACTCGATTCCAGGTTTTTTTTTTTTTTTTAATACTACGACGGTGACAAACAAGCATACGGCCCGCCTGATGGTAAGCGGTCACCGTAGCCTATGGACGCCTGCAACTCCAGGGGTGTCACATGCGCGTTGCCGACCCTTTAAAAACTTTAACACTCCTTTTTTGAAGAAAGAAGGTATGTTGCCATAGATTAGTAAACGGTCTAAAACGCATTCGTCACACTACCGCCTTGTGTGTGGCTTAAGACATAATATATGTTTTGTTGTAATGCAAAACATTCCTACTTTGCTGCTGTTTGTTTGCTGTTTTTGCTTGACATCCATCATATTCAATATCAGAAATAGTATTCTCAATTTCATTGATCTGCACTGTCACTAGATAATATTTTTTTAGCTCCACATAACCAGTTCTAGAAGCCCTACAAAAAAGTAAAACAATCCTCGAGGTTACTGAGACAATGTTTAGTAACTTAATATTAACGTTAATCTCGAACTTTAAGCAACTTACTTTTTGCAACCCTTATCTCTGCAGTGTTGTGCTTGTGTCAAGTCCTTAAATATTCCGTAATAACCGCCATGTCCATATCCGGCAAGTTTTTGGAGTCTGCTTTTACAAAATCCTTTGATAAGCTCACTTTATTTGCTAAATTAGCGTGGAGAAACAGTCCTTAGAGCAGTGCAGGGGTCGTCGAGAAAAGAAAGCGTTGTCCAAAAATACGTGCGTAAGTCGTCATGAAGGCGTCGAAATCCGAATTTAAAATAGCTATATGGTGGTCGTCATGAGATGCGGGTAATACAAAATCCAGGGGCAGGCAGAAGTCGTTGATGAAAAGGTGAGAACAGCTGAAATCGGGGAGCACAGCGTAAAAATAACAAATTAAGTCGCGTAACGACGGTGTTTGAAAACTGTCAGATGTCACCTTGACAGTCTTGACGTTTATTTTTTTTAATTGATCAGGTTTCTTGAATCTTGGCTGATTAAGGACACTTTCTTTTAATTTCATTAATCGTGTCGTAACGAAGTCATAACCCCTTGGCCAGCAAGAGTCCATATAAAAGGCAGCCAAATAATCGGCAGCCCAATAATTCGTGTCCATTTTTTTGGTTGCGGATTATTGGCTTCTGAACTACAAAATGGTTCTTTTAGAGAAACAAAGGCAATTACTTTGTCTTCAATTAGTATAATGAGTCAAAGGTCAAACCCTCAAAGACATTTTCGAATCCCTTTAAAAAAAATTAAATTCGCATCCGTTACAAAAACCGGGGGAAAATTAAATTAAAGGAAGGTATTCTGGGATTATTGTACTACATCGTTAGAAAGAGGACAGAACACACATTTTCGTACAATAACTTTATGAACGTGGTCTTTTTTAGTTTTTTTTATTGCAAATCAAATTTGACCTTTGATTACATTTTTACATAGGTACTGTAAAATCTTCGATGTCTAATCATGGTCTAATAAAAATAAGATTTGAGTGTTCCCATTATACGTAATACCGCCATAAGGTACCTTTTGGTCTGGATTAACAGAATCAAAGAGTATAATAATATATATATGAGAAACAGAATATTAACTTACATTGCAGGAAATTGCATACAATTTAAGGTCAGCCTTTGTTTTTTCACAGCAAACATTATCATATAAATATCTATATGGGTTGGGATAACGTAAAACACCAGTTAAACGTAATAAAAACTTATACAATATTTCGCAAAACACAAGAAAATTGCACCATTACACCTTAGCTCCGAAAACGGTCGGTATTATGTATATTTAAGTCATCGCGTTTGTCCATCACTTTGACACTAAGTAAATCTGTCATCGAACTTTCGATTGAACTGCAAGATGGCGAAGACGTCTCAAGAATATTTTTTTATTTTTTGAACATTTTTGTGGGGTGCCACTAATCCGCATCCCGCGAAAAGGCAGCCCAATAATCGGCGACCCAATAATTGGCGACCACGATGTACATGGATTATTGGGCTGCCTTTTCGTGGGTCGGGCAATCTCGAAGCGGGCCAATAATCGGCAGCCCAATAATCCATGTAAATCGTGGTCGCCAATTATTGGGTCGCCGATTATTGGGCTGCCTTTTATCGGGTCGGACAAGCTCGGTAGCGGGCCAATAATCCGAAGCCACAGTTTTTGCAGTACAATAATCAGCAACCCAATAATCCGCAACCAAAAAAATGGACACGAATTATTGGGCTGCCGATTATTTGGCTGCCTTTTATACGGACTAGACTCTTTTTGTGATTTAATGTGTAATATGGCGGCATATTATGCTGTAAACTGATGAAGAAGTGTGCAGCTAATGAAGAATTCACCTTGATACACGCTAACGATTCTTCTGGTCAACAATCGGCAGTTCCTGACGTTTCCTGTAAAGAAAGCTGCCATTATTACATGAAGCAACCATACAACGATGCTGATATAATGAATTTGTTCTATTTTTTACTTGACGTTGGCAACGTGCCCTGGTAGAAGAAAGCCAAATAAATACGAAAAAGAAAAACTGTCATCATACTGTCCTTCATCCGTCACACACCGTTCATCCGTCGATTGGGTGCCACTAATCCGCATCCCGCGAAAAGGCAGCCCAATAATCGGCGACCCAATAATTGGCGACCACGATGTACATGGAATATTGGGTCGCCGATTATTGGGTTGCTTTTCTTGGGTCGAGCAATCTCGAAGCGGGCCAATAATCGGCAGCCCAATAATCCATGTACATCGTGGTCGCCAATTATTGGGTCGCCGATTATTGGGCTGCCTTTTATCGGGTCGGACAAGCTCGGTAGCGGGCCAATAATCCGAAGCCACAGTTTTTACAGTACAATAATCAGCAACCCAATAATCCGCAACCAAAAAAATGGACACGAATTATTGGGCTGCCAATTATTTGTCTGCCCTTTATACAGACTCCTTAGATCGAATGTTAAGGCAGGTCGGTTTAGGTACGACGACGAGCGAAGCGAGGAGGAGTGTTAGGTAGAACTGCGACCTAACAACGCGCGAGCCGAGCGAGCGAAGCGAGCGTGCCGCGGCCGGCGAAGCGCCAGAACCGACTTTTTTCGCATCCCGCGAAAAGGCAGCCCAATAATCGGCGCCCCAATAATTGGCGACAACGACGTACATGGATTATTGGGTCGCTGATTATTGGGTTGCCTTTTCTCGGGTCGAGCAATCTCGAAGCGGGCCAATAATCGGCAGCCCAATAATCCATGTACATCGTGGTCGCCAATTATTGGGTCGCCGATTATTGGGCTGCCTTTTATCGGGTCGGACAAGCTCGGTAGCGGGCCAATAATCCGAAGCCACAGTTTTTGCAGTACAATAATCAGCAACCCAATAATTCCAATCCAAAAAATGGACACGAATTATTGGGCTGCCGATTATTTGGCTGCCTTTTATATGGACTCCGTCGATTCATTCTCTCACTGACTCACTCGTTCGTATACGTTCCAAACGTCGCATCCTACATCTATGACCATAGATATCATAATCTTGTAATATGGGCCTAAGGAAACAGTATGAGATTATCGATTACAGTACATTCAGCAAACTGTCTATAGCCCGAATTGCACTAAATTACAGTAATAAACAATTGAGAAATGCGGCAATGCATAAAATATTAATTATTCGTTTTTAAAATATGTCATTTTTAATTTAAAATTGACATACGAGATGGGGGCGATTTTTAAAATTCCAGTACAGTGTATGCGCTACAACGCAGCGCTGCGCATCTTTCAACGAATAAGTGCGGATTGGACAGGCTGGGCCACTTGCAGTCTTGCACACCGTGTGTGCGCTCCAGCCATTGACAAGTTATGCCGTGTTTACATGTTCGGGCTCTCGGCCGAATGATTCGGCCCACCCTAGTACACGCTCATTCGAGACAGACTATATAGATAAAATTTAAGCCAGACCATAGACAATTTAAGCTTTTTCAGGTAGTTTCGGTGAGTTAAACGGTGTTTTAAATAGCTTTGGTTATTGAAACTATTTAAGACACTTTTTAAATAGCTTTACCCGAAGTGAAATTATTTAAGACACCTTTTAACTCAACCAAACTACCTGAAAAAGTACTTAAATTGTCTCTGGTCTGGCTTAAGTTTTCTCTATATAGTCTGTCTCGAATCATCGTGTACTAACATGGCCGAAACATTCGGCCGAGAGCCCGAGCATGTAAACGCACGGTTAGACTATTATGACCAGCGTTGCCAGATGGTCACGAAAGTCACGCTTTGCGTGACTTTTGGCCCTCTCGCGTGACAAGTGCGTGACTTGTGATTTTAACGAAATTTTCGTGACTTTTTACGTTAGCCAATTTTCAAACAAAATTTATTTATAAAATTTATATATTTTCAAATATATTCATAAAATTCACCACACCGCTAGAATCGAATTGTCTATTGTCAATGACAATGACACTGACACTAGTGAGTGACCGTTAGCGTTACGATTTGCGTCTAACATAATGCATATATCATAGTTATGGCGGAATTAAACTTATTAAGGAAATATTAAGGTGTGATTTTGTCTAATAGCAGTTGGCAATTGTTGATTGGTTTAGTATGCAATGCTTCATTTATTTATTTTAAGTTATTCAGTTTCATTTAGTTATTAAAGTAACTCATGTCTCAAATGTACTTATGTTGCATTTAAGCGGGGTAGGTCACTTTCTTAATAAGTCACTTTCGAGATAGGTCATGTTCTGAAGATGCCACTTTCTGAGAGCGTCACATTCTGAGAACGTCACATTCTTTAATCAATTATGCTCGCTCGCATTCTTATTATTTGTTGCTTTTTGTGTGCCTACCGTACACAAAAAAAATATTACTTTTATGTTTAAGTTTTAAATAAGTATATTTAGTTGATAAGTTCTTTGTAAATGTGCGCTCACCGATTATTTCAATAATTGCATGGTATAGTCTAAATTCTCATGTAAGTGAATATGTTCTGTATTCTTATGAGAAATAAAGATCTAAAACCTAATCACCACTTTCTGAGTTCGTCATTTTCGGAGTTTGTCACATTCTGACTTTGTCACATTTTGCATTTTGCGGCTGTTCTGTACATTGCCGCAAGTTGACTTCTAAGACACTATTGATACAGGACAGGTATGGGATCGATTGGCTTAAAAAAAGAGAATGAAAAAATTCAAATTTTCCTTTTCATACTAATGGTATGGGAAACCTTAAGCTAGGGTGAATAAAGACAATTTTGAATTTTGATTGAGATTTTAACGGAATATTTTCACAAACAACCCCAATATTTTAAAACTTATCTTTGAGAATCCATTTATGTAACATACCTACTCATGAACCTTTTTGGGTCAGAGTGGGCAGCTACCAGATTGCAGGGTATATTCTACGCGAAAATGGTCCTAGGAAACCATTCCTCGATTGTAAAATAATAAGTTTATAAATTTGAGAAAAAAAAATACAGGTTGCGAGAATAAGTTATTTTTTGCCAATTTTTTTTATGGCAATTGGTCTCATTCATATCTAGGGTCAAAAGCTTGTGTGGAGCAAAACATTTCTCAGGAAAACCTAAATTAGAAAAAAAAACTTTCCAATACAATTAGTATAAAAAGAAAAAATATATTTTAACGTGCAATTTTTTTATGCCAGTCGATCCCATTCCTGTCCTGTATTAATAGTTTCTTAGGGGTCAACTTGCGCCAATGTATAGAACAGCCGCAAAATGCCAAAAGTGACGAAGTCAGAATGTGGTGATTAAAGAAAGTGACGTATTCAGAACGTGACGCTCTCTTGCACCACCCGGGGATAGCCACATCACCCGGAACTCCGGGTCGCTGAACTAAGCGATTTTTTGTATGGAATTTGATAGCTTAAGCCTGAAATTCCTGAATTAGCGGCTGGAGAGCGTTGGTGGCCCAGCGGTAAAAGCGTGCGACTTTCAAAGGACCCAAGGTACAAGATACGTACGAAATATCAAGTGAATCGTATTTCGGTGAAGGAAAACATCTTAAGGAAACCAGAATAATCCAATAAGGCCTAGTTCACCCTCTAGGTTGGAAAGTCAGAGATGGCAGTCGCTTTCGTAAAACTAGTACTACTAGTGGCCTACTCCAAATCTACGCCAAAACGGAGCCCAGGCTTCCTATAAGCCGTGGCATTAGCCGGGAACACGCTAGGAAGAAGAATAACTCTGGATAAGCGGCTTGTCTTGGGTAGCACAAGTGGGCCTAAGAGTTAAGATCACTAATTTTCAAATAAATAGGAAAAAAAATCCATATCTGATACTAACCCGTAGTAGTAACACTAAGTACATCAGTGACTATAGTCTGAAAACCCAAGTCTGACAGTAGACTTTTTTGAAATGGTCTGTTTTTTCGAAGTGAAAATGAAAAGGAGGCAGACTTTAAAAAAGTAGACTATTATACCACAACCAACTAAGCATGTTCTGCTATTCTTGCTTGTGAAAAGTATATCCTTTTGCATTTTGTGCGTTTTTCTACAGCCAAAATTGATTACAACAAAAATGTGACTTTTCAAGCAAAAACGTGACTTTTAGGGAAACGGAACGTGACTTGTGACACGAGAGCCCTGGCAACACTGATTATGACCATTATCTGCCATTATCTTTTCTATGGCATGCGTTGCCTCTTCTCTTTGTATGTGAAGTTCTTTATCTTAAATCATTTTAATGATTTTTATTCCTATTCTATTGGTTTTAGGTTGTTTTCGACAAATGTAGCGATACGGATACGAAAATATGATTGGCTAGGTATTAAATAATCAAGTCTGAAAGTAATGCCTAGCCAATCAATCCAATCATAGTTGGTGGTTGGTAATACGTTGCTTGAACGGAAAGATACTTGTTTATAATATAATCGTGATCAGGACAAATGCTCGTTAAGCATTGTGATTTGTTGAGGTGTATTTTGCAAAATGTTGTTTAATGGTTTCGTTTTGGATCTCTCGTTATATATATAGTTAGAAATGTGTCTTTGAGGTTATGTCTGTGGTATGTTTCTTTGAAAAGAATGGGCAATGTTATGCCTTTTAGTAAGGCATGTTGGTAGAAAATGTTTCCATTACTTTTGAAGACTAATTTGGCACAATTTAAGTAATGATATTGGGTTAAAGCTGGGCTCTGGGTCTGTGTGGACAACATATGTTAAGAAGACAGACTGATTAGCATTGTTACTATGTTGCAAAATATTTTGAATGTCCAGCGTCGAAACTATGCTTCTAAATGTTCAGTGCCCTGTTTTTTTTTAATGTCTACTTTAAAATGTTCATGTTATGTCCTGCGTTGAAACTTAAGGTACAATCTTTCAAAATATCTTGAAGTTCAGTGTTGAAACTATGCTTCTAAATGGCGTCAATGACCATTTTTTTCAATGTTTATTTTGGTAACATATGTACAATATGGTTGACAATTGTTATCTTGCCCGGCATATAAATTTAGTTTTTTTTAATGAGTAGAGTGGAAGACCGCCAGGCTGAAATGGGACTGGGCTGGCCACGTTTGCAGTATGCATCCACAGAGGTGGGCTAAAGTAGCTACGGAGTGGATGCCAAACCGGAAACGGCGAATGGGCCGACCCAGGAGGGGATGGCGGGATGACTTGGACGCATATCTAAAAAACTGGCCAGAAATTGCCTTGAACCGAGCAGTTTGGAGCTCTAGGGGGGAGGCCTTTGCCCAGTAGTGGGACACATTACAGGCTACATAAAAAAATAAAAGAGTGGAAGATGGGGAATGGGGGCATGGGTCTTGGCTGGTAAAACAAGTAACACTATACAGTGAGAGAACATTGCCAGTAACATAATGAGACTTTTGGGCCGAGTGTAGTGCAGAGAGGACCTGCATTGATCTGTGGTTATTTGGATGAAGCGTCCTGCAGATATGATCTATCTTATAACTTTTTATGTTACCTCATGAACTTTGTTGAAAGCAGTATCATCTTAAATGCATCTTAAATGCTATGTGCATTGGGTAGTACCCATTATACCTTTTTTTTGTAATACATTGGCAGAAAGCTCTTCAGATGTTTTCATTGTCCTAATGAGGCTTTGTTCAATAGTCATATCTGACCAGTTTGCAGTAACAGTTTTGCTTGTTTTTCTGATTGTAAATAATCCCTCTACATTTTTATTTCATGTGTCAGAAGGTAGGAGGCATAACTGAATTTAGCTTTAAAAATATTCCGAAACACCCACTGGAGTAAAGTTGTTATTTAATGCCTCCTTTTTAAATAATTAGTTGTTTCTGCTGTCAGTGGCTTTTTCGTTTTATAAGTTTTCTGATGAGAGTTTGATTTTGAATACCTAGTTCAATTTGTGATGATAAATCTACTTGAATGTGGAATTTTGGCAAAATGTTATCATTATTATTTTACTGTAAAAAAGTATTAACTGCAAGCATCTCTAATTACTACAATTTTATATAGTTTGAAGGCCTTGCACCAGCAACAGAGATGAGCTTACCACATTGAAAAAGAGGCTGTGTTGCACTGTAAATCGAATAATCAGTTACAATTAAATATTATGTCATGTGAAGTAGGTAGCACAAGGTCATCCATTGGGAAAAGCTCTAGGCCCAGATGCTTTTTTTTGTATGTTTCGAAGTATACAAATAAGAATATATATTATTAACCCAGTTATTACTGAAACTTTTTAAAGAGTCTGATTGCTTTGATTTTTAAATATGATGTTCTATAATGAAGTAATGTTATAGGAAAAATAAAATAAAAAATATTGATCGCCTGGAAAAGCTGGAAAACGAGTGGCGTTATAACGCCCGGTAGTAAAATCGGTGGCTACCAGCCAGTAGTAACATAAATATATTCTGGATTCAAATAAAAACACACTAACATTGTTAAACATTTGTATAATTGCCTATAAATTAAACACTAGTATGATTGGCCACAAAACACGTCTTCGGGTGTAAATGTACACAACATTTACGACATGAAATTAGATTTCTTTTTACAAATTGTGCAACGGCTTTGAGATTCTTGATACTCTATTAAATGGTCAATGCGGTCATATCGAGATGTGCGACAAGGTCCACGCTTTTCATTTTTTCTGTAGGTCTCCAACAGTCCTCTTGAAACGTCTCTGCGGAAAGTTAAGTAGTCGTATTCTCCACCATCGCGTTTATACAACTGCCAGGCATTATGAGTTGCCATATCCAAACCGTGGCAAAATAATGAGAAATACCATTTTTTCCCGCGGATACGTTCGATATAATCCAATGTTTTGATCCGACCGATCCACTCCACCCATGTTTTCATTATAACTTTTTATAATGGCAGGTTGATCAATAAACACATACTTTTTCAGTTGTTGAGAAAATCGTTTAGCTTTATGAAGTGGCTCAATTGTTTCTACATTGGATGCGACACTTACGACGCTATTGTCATTCCATTTACAGACTAAAATTTGCTTAAGGTTGGCTAGTCTTGTAGGCAAACGTACCTCTTTCTGTCTTTTTGAAGACTTTGTTTGTAGGTAGTGGGCATTTAGAGGTACGATTTTCATGAATTGTTCCTGTAGCATTCAATCCTCTAATACTCAATTCATGAAAAAGAGGAATGGAAGAAAAAAAATAGGTGGAATTCCTCATTTGGATAATTGTACTGCAAGACATCAGCAAAACTCAGAATAACACTCGCTCCTAATCCAAATTGTTTGTAGCACGCTGGGATATTTGCAGATTGACCCTGGTATGGGTCAAACCATAAAACGTAACCTAATCTAGTTGCCCCTACCCAGTTTATATCCCCATCTTATTGGTTTTCCACTTATGAACTGCTTGCAACTATGCCCACCATAATAAGGTACCATATAGCTTCATCAATACTATAATTTTGTTCAAAAGGTGCCATATCTGAGAAAGTTTTATTGAGTAGATCGAAAAAAGGTCTGAGTTTTGCATATTTGTCGTTGTCTACTCGAATGACATTGTTGTCGCAACAATGTAAGTATTTCATTATCAAAGTAAACCGATCTCTTGACATTGCATTATACACAATGTCAAAGTGAGTATCAGAAGATTTCTCCCAAAACATATATCGACGTGGTACCAAAACGTAACCACTGTATAAAAGTATTCCCAAAAAACACTTCATTTCTGAAATAGTTACATTACCGACGGCATTTTTCTGGCTCGCGTACAAATTTGTATAATATACCAACAGCTCAATTATCTCATCATTCATCATACATTCATAGTAATACATAGGAGATTGACGATTTTTCGGCTCTTCCCGGTCTTGCCACTGTCTACTTTCCCTCGGGTTATCCTGGTTGACCCACTTGTACTGTTGAGATTTTAGTACACTAGGTAAACGCGTAGAACTAATTCTAGGATTGGAAACTGAAGGCTCGTTCTCATTTTCATGTGAATTTTCGGTAGTAGTACGCATTTTTTTTGGCTAAAGTCGACAAAGATAAATCGTCTTCCGAATCCTCATTTTCCGAATATGAGCTATATATAGCCTCTGCGGGAGCCCTTAGCTGAGATCCTAAAACGATTAAAATGATGTTAAATATATATTTTCCATAGTGAAAAATAACGTACAAAGTTGAAGTAAAAACAAACCTGGAAGATTATGTAATGACAGAAATTCTTCATCACCCGAATCTTCATCAGCAGGCCTCGGAGTATTTTTAGCACGATAAGACTAAGGAGAGCTATGGAGTCTTTGTTAACATTAAAATTAAATTCATACTCATACTCATCCTCATTAATTTAATTCATAAAATAAATAATATCTATAAAAAATACACCACCATCTTCATTGACGAGTAACAAATAATATGAAGGTAAACAACCCCATAGAATTAACAATCAATATCCATAGAACACGTAGCTATAGGAATAAGTTCTTCAAAATCTTCACATGGTACGTGTACTTTGTTCATTTCATCAGTCCAGTTGTAAAATGTGTAATGTGTAATGTTCTGTAATGTTCCATGTTCTCTGGAGTGAAACATGTTCTATGTTGGTCAAAAATCCACTTATGACACGAAAAAGATCTTTCCACATCGACTGAAGTTAAAGTAGCATGTTTTAGAACTTCCTCAAATTGTTGTGAGCTTGCCATCGTTCGTATTTCATTAATATCTGGGTTCCTTTCGAGAACTTTTACAAATTTATCTCTAATTGTGTCAGGGCCGAAACATGTTAAAAATTGTGTAATGTCGTCTATCACTTGAAACGCTTGCTTTAATGGAATATTTGTACACTGTAATTTTGTAATAGATTCAAGAATAACCTGATAATTGTCTTTAATAAAACTAAGCTCGTTTGGCAAGTTCATATCCGTTTGGACGTTTGCTATTGAGATGGCTTCTTTTCTTGAAAATTCAAAAACAATACTTTTTATTTGCTCATAATGATCCGCGTAGTAAAATGCAGCATTCAACCACGTCCCCCATCTGGTTATTACAGGCCGCGGCGGTAGGGGCACATCAGGGGCCATCGTCTTAAATATTCGTGTTCTCTGTGGCGATTTCAGAAATATCTTTTTTACATTTGATATTAAGGCGTTGACTCCTTCATGTTCTGATCTTATTTGTTCAGCAACACGATATAGTGCATGCGCTAAACAAGTAACATGTTTCATGTTGATAAATTTCCGTTTTAAAATTTTGCCTGCGAGAAGCATATATGCAGCGCTGTCCGTGCAAAATATCAAAAAATTGCCAATGTTACCTTCGAAATCACCTTGCCACAAAAACATAAGACTATTTTCTACCACTTCAGCGATCGAGTTTCGAGAGAACTAGGTACTTTAGTAAAAGAAAGACAATAAAGATTATTAATATTTATTTATTTATTAAGTAAGAGAAACAAAAAATAAAATCCGAAGACCCATGTTAATTAATGCGAAGGTTGTGCTTGTTTTTTATTAATTAATGTATCCCATCGTGGATCTGTATTTGCGACACATAGAATTAAATCGTTTTCCAAATTTAAGCGATTTCTTTGCTTACTCTTTATCTGGGCCATCGATGAAAATGTCAACTCGCATAAGTACGAGGTGGCAAATGGAATCAAACACTTCAAAGCCTCAGTTGTCAATTCCGGGTATTCTGTTTTCCTCATTAACCAAAAGGTATCCAAATTAGAAGACTTGAATTCCAAGTGTAACATCCCATCGGCAGATAATTCTAGCAGTTTCTCTTTGAGCTTATTTGGTAAATTAGCCTCATTTATAGCTGCATTTAAAAACGGATTTAAGATCCACCTCTGCCCAGTGTTCTCTCTATCTCTTGCACTGAGAAGTAATGACACAATTCTTCTTTCAAATTATCTAACAACTCTTTCATACCAGGTACATATGTCTTGATGTTTATCTCACATCCGACTTCTTCAGTAAAAGATTGTGTCGACGAAAATGAATCGAAGTTATTTTGATTTATGGACGACGACCACAAGTCAATTTTTTTGTAAAGCCATGTATTTTGTCTTTTGCAGTGATGACATTTTCATTTCGCCCTTGAAGACTTTTATTCAAGATATTTAAATGCTCAAATAAGTCAGAAAGAAAAGCTAATTTCAAAAGAAATTCCGGGGCGCAAATGAATTCAGAGTATTCTGACTTGGCCTGCTGTAAATATATTAAAAGTTCAGGACGAAGTTCCATAACTCTTGCCAGTACTTTACCTTTTGACAACCACCTAACCTCTGTATGGTAGAGTAAATTTTGGTGGAGTGCCTGCCCCCATATCTTCACAAATAATCCGAAACAATCGTGACTGCAACGCTTTTCCTTTAATAGAATTTACAATCTTTATAATAATATTAAGAACTTGGCTGTATTCCTGTGGCAAGACTTTGGCCGCAAGAGCTTGGCGATGGAGAAAGCAATGCACCCAACAAGCATTTGGCATCTGTTCTTTCAGCCTAGCAATAAATCCACTCTTCGCACCAGTCATCGCTTTTGCTCCGTCGCTGCAAATAGCAATGCATTTATTTGCCCAATCGATATTCATATCTTGCGTAGCTTCAAGGAACATGTTATGCAAACACTGACCTGTAGTATTTGTGGGAAGCGCTCTGCAAAATAGTATTTCTTCCATTAATTTATCACAGGATTCAAAACGCACAAAAGCTACAAACTGCGCACATCCCGCAATGTCCGTGGATTCATCAAATTGCAAAGATACAAAAGTGCTTTCCTTTATTTTTTCTATGACTTGATCACGAACGTCAGTAGCCATATCGCTTATCCTGCGTTGAACGGTATTGTCAGAGAGAGGTATACTTTTGAGTTTTTCGACCTCTTGTTTCCCAAACATAATATCTGCTATATCTAATATAGCTGGTAAAATCAAATTTTCGGCAATAGTGTGAGGTTTTCCTGCTTTAGCCACACGAAAAGCTACTCGATAACTAGCAAGCAACGCTTTCTCATTTAGGTTGGACATTTGCACTATACCAGTTTTTTGATGTTGAAGAGCTTGCAATTTTCTCTCAAAAAATTCCACGGGCTTATTTTTTTCATTTGGATGTTTTGTGTTAAGGTGGCGTGTTAATTTCGACGGCTTCATGCTTTCTCTTGATAAAGTTTCAAAGCAAATAACGCACTGTGGTTTATTGTGTCATGTAAGGCTTACATGACCCTTGTAATGACTTCACTATAACATTGACAACGCAATTACCAATAACATCTACTGTTTCGTCCACGGAAAGCCACAGGTAACAATCTTTAAATGAGTTCCTTATTTTGTCCATAACTTAGGTGTAAATTTTTTGGAGATAAAATTTTCTTGTTATTTATTTATTAAGTTGATTCGTGTGGAAGTCTTTTATTCGTTATTTGGCAGCAATATTTTTCCATGAATTTTCGGAATTCGGGATGATTAAGTCTGTTCCAAGGAATGTTGCAGGTAACCAGGAACAAGCAGAGATCAATATAGAAGTCGCTTATAGCTCCACATTTCTTTTGGTGCTTGTCAGAATTAACATGTTTCAGAACGTTGTCCTTTTTCAATCTAGTTATAGAACTTTCACACACAGTGGGCTCAACGCCAATCTTCCAGAAACAAATGGGTGAATTAAGAACTATCATCAAACGATCGTATTAATTAAATAACCTCCTTCACATTGGAAGGGGTATAAAGGTAAAGTCCGAGTCCCTCCTCTGGGGAAATGGGGAAAGTCAAGTCCGAGAAACATTTTACTTAGACTGAACAGCTAAGATTTGAGAAGTCGTAAATTTAAATAAAGCTAGCTAAATCAGCAACAGCAGCTAGCTAAGTAACTAAATTACATTAGCTCTAAAATCCTCATACTAAATTACTTCAGTAATAAAAAAGAATGGAAGTTTGACAGAATAGCAATTAACCTAAATGGTAACAAAATTTCCTATTTCGGGCTTTTTCTTGCTCAGTTAGACGGCTCTTACGTCACGCTTCTGGCTGTGGTAGGGAATTGTATTCTACTGCCCATCCCTACATAGGGAAAACTAGATTTTGAAATATGTGGAACAGTGGTTAACAAGTCACTCATGGAATAATAACTATTTAAATCAACAAAGCCATGACAATAGAGGTAAAGAAAACATTACTATAATGTCCTCACACAATTAAAATCCTATCGAGCTGCCGAGCTCTTAATTTGGAAAAGAAAGGATAATTTGTGAACAAAAAGAATATGCATTCGGCGCAACTGAGATCCGAATTTCAGAAACTAAATGTACCTAAACAACTTCTGTCCCGACTGGGAGCAGATTCGAAAAAACGAAAGGAAAGGATCCTCCGGTTCAACTCAGGAACCTTAACGTATAAACGAAGGTGATTCATTTATTTCGGAAACTAAATAGGTACAAAATCGGCATATCCACGCTGTGCTGATTGACAGGACGACGGGTGTGCCCACAACAATACTACTATAAAAACTTAAAATTAAATAATTCTTATCAAACCTTAAATACAACTATAAAAAAAGACACGACTTACAAGTAAATTAAATCTAAAATAATTAAAAGAAACTACTTAAAAAACATTAAAAAATGGCCCACGAGGCAGTGTGCCAAAGATGCTGGCAGCATTCCCTCGATGTAAGGCTATGCTTAACCGTTGCGAAAGAAAGCTACCACCTCTCTGGTCACCGGAGACCTCGAACAGACGCTTGGCTAGATCTTTAAAAAGAAGCCGAGCGCTCGGACCCCAGGGCTCGAGGGTCTCGACACCAAATGGCAAAAAATGGTATTGAGTGTGGAGACCCTGATATTCAATGATTTTTTTTGACTTTGCCAACTGCGCCGCCGCTCCCGCCACGACAGAGGCATGGGGCAGATGGGCGGTACCAGAGTGTCAACGCATGTAGCGTCCCATACCAGCGCTCGTCCCATCTTCCAAGGAATTAAACTCATACCGGTCCGGTCTCTTGCCATCGTCCCTCGACACGTCGTTCGGCTCAAGTATTGCTGGAACGTTTACGGTGGCAAGAGACCGACGAATGATGTCGTTTAATTCATTTTTTTTTTTTTTTTTTTTTTTTTATGCTATAGGGGGCAAACGAGCAAACGAATCACCTGATGGTAAGCGATTAACGTCGTCCATGGACACCCGCAACACCAGAGGTGTCGCAAGTGCGTTGCCGGCCTTTAAGGTGGGAGTACGCTCTTTTCTTGAAGGTTTGAAGGTCGTATCGGTCCGGAAAAACCGCTGGCGACAGTTCGTTCCACAGTTTAGCTGTGCGAGGCAGGAAGTTTCGGGAAAAGCGCACAGTTGAGGACTGCCAACCATCTAAATGGTGAGAGTGGAAATATTGTCGCGTAGGGCGATGGCGGAAAGAAGCGGCAGGGATTAATCCGAACAATACCTCGGAACACTCCCCATAATACATGCGATAGAAAATACAGAGTGAGGCCACATCTCTACGCAGCGCCAAGGGATCAAGCCGATCAGAAATACGTTGGCAGTTGACAATTCGAGCTGCTCTCCGTTGGATGCGGTCTAGAGGAAGAAGCTGGTACTTAGGTGCCCCTGCCCAAAGATGAGAGCAGTATTCCATATGCGGGCGAACCTGCGCCTTATAAAGCTGTAGGCGATGGGCCGGCGTGAAATACTGCCTCGATCTATTGAGCACACCGAGCTTCTTCGAGGCCAATTTGGCCTTACCCTCTAGGTGGCCGCGGAACTGGACTTCACTCGAGATGTCAACGCCAAGGATTCCAATACTGGCTGTGGCAGATAGGGGAGTGCTCTCAAAACGAGGTGACGCGACGAACGGAAGTTTTTTTGCGGTGAACGCGCAAACCTGTGTCTTTGTAGGGTTAAAATGGACCAAATTAAGTCGACCCCAATCTGAGACTTCTTTTAGGGAGGTCTCAATTTCGGACAGAAGTTTGTTCCGGCTCTCAATGACGTTTTCCCGGGAAATATTGGCGCGGCCGGTGTAGGAGGCATCACCCGTACTATCATCAGCATAACAATGAATGCCGCTAGTTTGCAACATGTCATTGATATGCAGGAGGAATAGCGTGGGTGATAGCACACAGCCTTGAGGGACACCAGCATTCACAGACATTGAGTCTGAGCATTCACCGTCAACTAGGACCTTAATGCTTCTGTCTGCTAGAAAACTGCTGACCCATTCGCATAATTTCCCGGGGAGCCCATAGCATGGAAGTTTCGAAAGAAGTGCTTTGTGCCAAACGCGATCGAAGGCCTTCGCTACATCCAAACTAACTGCCAGTGCCTCACCTTTACTCTCTATCGCCTGTGCCCAGCAATGTGTCAGGTAAACTAAAAGATCACCAGCCGAACGACCCCTACGGAAACCGTATTGTTGGTCACTCAGCAGCTGGTGATCCTCTAGGTACCAGAGGAGCTGACGATTGATGATGGACTCCATAATCTTAGAGAAAAGGGAGGTTATAGCTATCGGCCTGTAGTCGGATGGATTTGAGCGGTCGCCTTTTTTAGGGATCGGGTGCACCAAAGCTGACTTCCACGAAGTCGGGACTACGCCAGAAGAGTAGGAGAGCCGAAAAAGACGCGTTAAGACCGGCGCCAACTCAGGAGCACACATCTTGAGAACAATTGCAGGGATTCCATCAGGCCCACTGGACTTATGGGTGTCGAGGGAGCGAAGAGCCTTACGCACAAAGCTTTGGCGGAACTGTACATCTGGCATACAGCTCTCGCACCGCGGTATAGTCGGCGGCGCTTGTCCCCCGTCATCCAAAGTCGAGTTGGACGCAAAAAGCTTACCCAGTAGATCGGCTTTGTCTTTTGCGTCGTGGGCCAACGAATCATTTCCCGTGTGCAGAGGTGGAAAAGACGGCGTGCAGAAATTCCCCTGGATAGCTTTGGCAAGAGACCAGAACGCACGAGTTCCCGAGGGGAGACGCTCTAGTTTCTCGCCAATCCTACCAATGTGCAACGACTTTGCTCTGGCAATGGCTCTTTTGAAGGACCTGGAGGCAAAGTTAAACTCCTTTTTTAAAGCGCTGGTCTTTACATCCTGTACCGCCGCTGCATTTACCCAGGCTTGGTAGCACTCCAGCTTTCGGCGAGACGCCTTTTTGCAGGAGCGATCAAACCAAGGCTGGGTTTTGCCACCAACAGGTACCGCAGAGGATGGAACGAAAAGTTCCATTCCCTGAAGCACCACGTCAGCAACAGAGTCAGCAGCGATATCAGGATCATCCGGCGTGAAGCAAACCTGCCCCCACGGGTAAGACGCAAAGAACACCCGCATCCCGTCCCAGTCTGCTGACTTATAGTGCCACACACGGCGGCTACAAGCAACTCGCCGACGCGGCGGGCACGTGAGAGGCACTGTACTCCGGATGAGGCAATGATCCGAGGAACCGAGAGGGGCTGCAACGGATACATCATAGCCAACCGGGTGAGAAGTCAGCAGAAGGTCCAACAGGGAAGGTTCCTGGCTCTCCACATCTGGGATTCGCGTAGGCGCAGTAACCAGTTGTGTCAAGCCGTAGGTCAGAGCAAAGTCGTGAACAGATCTCCCCGCATGATCAGTCTTGCTGGAGCCCAGCCATTCGGCATTATGGGCGTTAAAATCGCCAAGAACGATGATCTCAGCGGATGGGATCTGCTGCTGCACTGAATCCACAGCCGTTTGAATCTGCTCCAAGAGTCGGTCAGTTTCGGCATCACCGCTATGGGACCTATAGAGGCACGAATAGACGCGAGGATGATCATCACAATCAACACGTAGCCATAAGGTGGAAAGGTCCCTACCTTCAAGATTGCTGAGGCGACGAGAACTGATATCGCCTCTAACGTACACACACACTCCAGCCCTAGGCAGAAAGGAATGCTCTAGTTCGTACCCAGGGTAGGAGAGGTATTTTGTGTCCGCTGGAGACGATATCTGCGTCTCTGTCAGAAAAAGCAAGGCCGGCTTAGCTGTCTCGAGGTGATGATGGACAGCATTAAGATTAGAATGCAAACCCCTGATGTTGCAGAAATCCACAGCGAGCGTGGCAGGGGCTGCCGTAGCCGTCTTGCTCTTGCCTCGGGAGGATGGCGGATGGCGGAGCGCGGATTTGCCCCCCCCAGAGTACGAAACGGGGCGCTCTCGGCGTCCACGCTCAGGAACGACAGTACCTGAGCATGGAAGCCCAGAAAGGGATTCTCCAGCGCTAGAGCAGCTGGTACCCTCCTGGGGTAGCTTATTAATCTGCGCTGTCATCGTCATTAAGGGGGAGGTTGGGGGGATTGGAGCTCTGGAAACCTTACTCACCGTGAGGAACACAACACCACATACCTACAAAGTAAGTAGTGATGTTATTATGGCTTCGGTATTCTGTAAGGTGGAGGTACTTCCCCAGTCAGGCTGCTCAAGATTCAAGCGAGATGACGTTTCGCTGTGCCCTACCTCACTTGTTGGACGTAGTTTAAGGACATACCCGGGTCCGAAATTCATTCAGATTCATTGTGTCTAGAGATGCGACCGGCGCTTAAACGACATGAAAGGCCATGGTGTCCGACCTCATCGACAGGTGAGCCGCAGGGGCACGAGTGAGGGGTGCAAAATTAACAAAACGCCTCATCATCATCATCATCATCATTTCAGCCGAAAGACGTCCACTGCTGGACATAGGCCTCCCCCAAAGATTTCCACAATGACCGGTCCTGCGCCACCCGCATCCAGCGGACTCCTGCGACCTTCACCAGGTCAAAACACAAAACCAAACCAGGACAAAACGCCTAGTCTAAGACTATCCGCTAGTCTCAGAGTGGCTGGATCAGGTACATATGTACCGATGGCTGGAGATGGATAGGCCTGCAGCCACTGACCGGCTTCCCGCTCTGCAGCTGCGAGTAAACGTGCGCGCGAATTAAGATAATGGAAAGGACTTTAGTTAAAAAAAAACTATTTATTTAAACCAACAGAGTTTCGGCCTAGCTTACAATCAAGATTATTCTAACTTAAGATTAATAAATAACTAGTATTTATATTAAAATAATGCATTTCAGCATTGACGTAATGTCCTACATTCGGAAATGATGAAATTACTGAATGGACATTATGTATTGCTGACGAAGGAAGTATCAAAGGTTACAGAATCCTTAACTCGAAATTATCTGAAGGTGGCAAAGTCGGCTTCAGAGAATTTCGTGTAGAAAACACATAACGGAATTTACGAATGAAGTATGTAATAACTAAAAGAAGTAAAATGATATATAGAACTATGGTCCATACACTGACTCTAGTGCTAATGATATAACTCTCACTATTATCACTGTCACTGTAGTATTTTACGCTGTTGAGAATGTCCTTCACGTCGCTGAAGTCCACGCCTCGCAGATCTACCTCGTTCTCGTTCCTCTGGATCTCGTGGTGCAGCTCAGGCAATGTAAAGGGGGGTAAAATTTAGCTGGTTATTGAGGTATTGCTAATAGCTTTTATGATGATGTCTTCTATCTGTGTTTCACAGTATTTGGCAGGGGTTAGAATGTAAGTCCCCTCCATGTTGTGCTTGAAAACCTCGTCTCCGCAGGTTTCAGTTACCACAGTTCTTTTTCTGGTGTGAAGAAGCCAATGGTCTAATGTTATCTTCTGTATGACTGTATCTTCCGTTTTGATGGGTTGCTAGTTACATTTGGAGATATTGTTCTTTAGTAGTATTAGTTGCTCTATACACGTTGGTGCTGCATGCTGTACTATGTCGTCATCGGTGCAGAGGTATTTGTCTTCTTCTATCTCTTCGCAGTGTCTAGCTACGGGTCGGAACTTCAATCTATTCATCATAAGGTAAGGGTATTTGGGGATGATGGTAAGTGTGGAATAGGGATAACCTTGTAATAAATATATGTGTTTTTCTCGTCAATCGGGATATCCAATATAAAAGTTAAGCGATTATTACTAAGAAAAGATTTTAAGTCTATGCTACGTTCTAACTTAATTAGGTTTTCCTATGACACAGGATGAATTAGTGTTGCATGTTTTTCTATATCAGAAAGAACTTTAACAAATTCAGTTGAGTTTATTATTGATTGGTGCAAGGTTGATAATTTACTGAATGCAATTGCCGTTTCTATTTATTGTATAATATTATAAATGGTGCGAAAGTTATTTAGAATCGGGTACATACTATTTATCATGGAAACAACGTTGAAAAGTTTAATTTCGTCTTTTTGAATAGCCTCTAATTGCTTAGTTTTATACCCCAAGTGTTTGCCGTTAAAATTTATGTCGCTGGAATCATTTGTTAGCTTATCAAGTGCCTTTTGGAGAAGTGTGACCTTATTTTCTACTGATTATTATCTAAATTTCCCGTTATTATTTTAACCACATCCTAATGGGTTGAGAATACCTCTTTTAGTCCTTGACGTAGGTACAATCTGTAAAAGTCTATCTCTAGATAGGTCTATAAATGAATTTATCTGTACTTCTAAATCCATTAGTTCTCTTCTAGTATCTATATTGCTATCAACGATTTGTTTTAACTTACTATATTGATCTAAATTCATTTCTAACAAAGAACTTATTGATTCTAAATCTATTATCTTACTATGCTCCAGGAGCTAGTCCTCATCAGAGCTGTACCCATCCTGTCCGCAGCGCCAATTAAGATAATGGAAAGGACTTTAGTTAAAAAAAACTATTTATTTAAACCAACAGAGTTTCGGCCTAACTTACATTCAAGATTATTCTAACTAGATTAATAAATAACTAGTATTTATATTAAAATAATGCATTTCAGCATTGACGTAATGTCCTACATTTGGAAATGATGAAATTACTGAATGGACATTATGTATTGCTGACGAAGGAAGTATCAAGGGTTACAGAACCCTTAACTCGCGCGTGTCCAGAACTAGAATTTAAGGCGGTTTCATAATATAATTTAGAAAGCGTGTCATCCCAGCTACGTTGGATGTGCAGTTTATCGGATAATTTTGACCCGGACAAGCCATAAATAAGCCAATTGCTTTTGGCCTCCGCCAGGCATACCGACTCAAAGTTTGAAGGACATGCCTTTAAAATCTCACTTACGAGAACGGAGGCGCAATGGACAGAGGACAAAAAAGCCGGTAAAGCAATACTGGAAATTTTGTGCGTCCCTAATCCGCCAAACCTGACGGATAAGGACGCCTGGGCTAAAATGGTCTGCAAAGAAGATTTCATAATGTCGTCAATAGGCAGTAAAGAATTTCTATGTTTCCAAAATGGGGAGCAGCTGAGAATGTAAATTTAGGTACAACAAGGCAAAATTTTAGAATTTTTAATGCGCGATGAGGGTTTAGCGCGAGCAGGCGATTAGCACAGTCCTGAAATTTAGAACTTGCGCTTGAGATAATGTTGGGATCAGCGTCTTCAAAAATAGGGGAGCCTTGGAGGGTGAGAGATTCCTTGTTAACAATTCTTATGTTAGGAGTGAGAGCGTGGACTTTTTGAATGATGTCAGAATGAAAATAATGGATGTATAGCTCGCACTTATTATTAATTAATTAAGCTCTAAGCCTATATAGAGCTAAACTTATTTTTAATAACCTATAGGTTTGATAGTACTGTGCTTACATCGCCTCCTAGAGTTCCGTTATCCAGATACCAAACGTTGAAATTTTTATTATATGTCTATAATCTTTTACCTGAGAAACTCCTTAGCGATGCCAAATGTCAACCAAAAATCAAAGCCTTGAATAATAAACTGGACTGCAGCCAAGCTTTCAGAAAATATAGAAATACTATGGAATGCAGGATGAGCAACATAGCTTTCAATGCCTTTAATTAGACATTGATTTTTCCATTGCGTTACCAATGTAACGTCTACCCTTTTCTCGATATTTTCCATAGTTTTTCCAAAAACTGTATTATTCATTAACTTATAAAAGTCTTTTTCAAAATCGGTTTCAGCAGATGTTCTTCGTGTAGCGTTTAAGTCAATATACCTTTTGAGCCAGGTGGTTTGTTACAATTTTAAAATTATATGAACGTTTGTTAACTTTAAGCCTTTTTTTAAACATTGTATTAGATTTCTATAATGTATTATATATTTTGTTTTGTTTCTTGGCATCAATCATCTTGGATCTTCATCTTGGAATCTGGGTATTCCAAATCAACTTCTAAAATGTACCCATAACCGGCGTGGTTTGAAATGTTAAAATCCGTGGTAGGGTCAACCCATTCGAATTCTCCTACAGGAAGATTCTGAGACATCGCCCAACCATACAAGTTGTTAGCATCCAGATAGATCAGATAAGATGAGGGTTCATTAGGGTCAAACTCTGGCATATAATAATTGTTCGATTTAGCATAACGATTGCTGCATTGTGATATACCACCCCGAAGCCCTTTTTTGATAAAGGAAATTTTATCAAAATCTGTTAATAGTTCTAATTGAATCCCAGTGATTTTTAACATAGCATCCCAGCTGAGACCAGGAGCTGGGTCCAAGTTTTATGTTTCAAGACACACGGACCGAACATTTTCAAAGACGTCGATTAATAGATGCAAGTTGGAATAATCCATAATCGTTTTGCAATTAAAATGATTCCAAACGTTTTGAGCATGTTGATACTCCTTAGTGGTTACACAGCTATCCGTTAAAGAATTATAAAAATCACTTATTCAAATATGTTGAGAAGTAGGTGATGAAATGGAGTGTTAAGTAAAACCATTCATTGCGGAAGATGTGTTATATTGGTGGTAACACAAGTATAAAGAACGGGAATTACACTAGACATACGTTATTTATAAGCTATTATTGCTTACATGCTATATTACTCAACTACGTGCGTCACGTGTTGTAGACAGTAACGTGTAGTTACTGTTAATATGTTAATTATGTAGACTCATACTACATCTCCCCCGGAAGCTACCCTTCACCCCCACAAAGGAAGAAAAAAAAAAGTGACATACGCAGTTAATTTTTTTTACTAATGGTAATGTAAACAATTAATAATTATTCATCATCATCATCATCATTTCAGCCGAAAGACGTCCACTGCTGGACATAGGCCTCCCCCAAAGATTTCCACAATGACCGGTCCTGCGCCACCCGCATCCAGCGGACTCCTGCGACTCCTGGAATTATTAACAAGAAATAATTGATCTTTAAAATTACTTATTATCAAAATACAATTTAGTGTTATTCTTATGCGTTATATAAATCTGATTATTCTTTAAAATCTTAACATTAGGTGATAAGTCTTCAATTACGTTGTATGGTCCATTGTATATGGAATCTAACTTATTGCCAACTTGGTTTTTTAACAATGCTAAATCTCCTGGCTTATATTGTATTGGGTGCATTTTCTTATCATAAGTTAATTTTCTGCTACATTTACTTGACAATAAATTATTTTTAGCTTCTAACTGTGCTCTGTGTAACCTATACTTAAATTCTTTAGATTAACTTTCATAGTTATAGAGAGGGTCGACAAAAGAAATTAAAATTTAAATAGAAAACTCCCGTGAGTATTAGACATATTAATATACTTAGACCGGGTTACTCACGTCTATAAAGTCGAAAGTAGCTCGACATGTTTCGGGACGGTCCGCGCCCCATAATCATGAGTGAGAAGCGCTTGCCGCGATTGCTCTGCGCACACTGCGCGCGACAGTACTCGTAATAACAAGTAATTCTAAATTCAAAAAATAGGGATTTTAATCCTAGGAAATTCTATTTATCGGTATAAATAACTTCGGAATAATGTCATTCGGTATTCGTTGTTTTAAAATTCGGAAATGTTATTTTCGGTGTTTAGTCAGAGGAGTGTACTGTGGTATTAAAAGAAAAACACCAGTAACTTAACCAGCTGCTCCAATCGGTGCGGTTGTTACTACATTGTATCCTAAGGTAGCACCTATATTTTCGTGGTGATAAGCAGTTGAGTGTAACTTTTTTACACCTAATAAATTACAAATGTCACTAAATACGCTGGACATAAACTCGGTACCCTGATATGTTATCACTTCGCGTGGTATTCCGTACCTTAAAATAAAATTATTTACAAACGCTTTACTTACTGATTCAGTGTCTTTCCTTTCTAACGGATATGCTTCTACGAACTTTGACAGTTCACGGCGAATTGTTAACATCTAATGAAATACTTTCGAAGGACGAACTTGGTGTCGACGTGATCACCATTGGTTCCTTAATATATTTGTTGTATTGACATTTTGTACACTTCTTGACGTACTCGTATACATCTCGGCTCATTCTTGGCCAGAAGTAGTGACGTTTAATATTATTGAGCATTCTATTAACCACCACGTGGCCACTTGTGGGTAATAGATGAAAATCGTTCAGAATTACTCTTATGTCGTCTTTTTCGTATACTTTCGTAACACCTTTTGTTACAAGAATCCTAGGAAAATCACATGTAGTAGAAAGGGGTAATGGGGATCACTTAAGCAAGAATTTAAATAAAAAAATAAAATGAAACCAAATCTTTATTGCAACCGCCTCATAACAAAATCTACTTAATTGACTATTATTTGAGATCAATAATCGTCACATAATCATCTTTGGCAAATATGAAAGTTACAAAAATTAACTGTTTTGACTCCCATTGCACAGAGGTATGGGCTATTGTGGTCACCTTGCGGGTAATGAGGATCATACAAAAATCTAACACAAATCGCACTTTGCAACCAAAGTCACCGTTAGGTACGACGACGAGCGAACCTTTTTTTCGTACTCGTAATAACAAGTAATTCGAAATTCACAAAATAGGGATTTTAATCCTCGGAAATTTTACAATCGGAATTTTATTTATCGGTATAAATAACTTCGGAATAATGTCATTCGGTATTCGTTGTTTTAAAATTCGGAAATGTTATTTTCGGTGTTTTTTTTTTTTCGGAATGATTAAATTCGGTATTATGTTAATTCGGAATTTTAAAATTCGTTATTTTTGTAATTCGGAATTATAAATATGTGTGCTTTGATGAGTCGGAATTATGACGATCGGAGTTTTGATAGGTCGGGATTTTCATAATCGGTATTGTAAAATTCGGGATTACAAAAATCGCCAAAAAGTTTTTCGGGATTATGTAGTCTACCCGTTTGGTTTGTGCTTCCTTTTTACCTTGAAGTCGCTCAGCTTCCATCGTTTTTAAAGAGAATGGCAATTTTGATACAATGCGATATTTTGAAAGTTTTTTCTTAATAGGCAATGCGCTCTCTGCGAGGCTTTTCTTCTGTCCTTTATTTGTTTTTCTTTATTTTTTACAAAACCCTCGTGTTATTGTTTCGGAAAATAGTAATTCTCTTTTAACTTTCTGGATTTTGTCTTTGATATCTTTAATCATATCATCAACCTTTTTTTTCCAATATATCAAGTTACGAGTCTTGTGTTGTCTGTTTGGGACCTGGTAGACGATGTACAGCTGAAGGCTGTCAGTTGTGAAGTAGACCAGTTTTAAGATATAATAGACTTATTTAATCAGTCTTACACGTCTAGCTAAGTCCAAAAAATGTATCCACTCAATAGGTCCTAAGGTATATAACAATATACCATCTGAGATCAAGAATGCAACTAGTATGAGATGTTTTGTGAATAAACTTAAAGCTAAACTTGTGTCTGATGCGCATTACTCGGTTGACGATTTTTTCAAATAAATCACACCGCCAAATTCTCGACTGATTCACTAATCCAATGTACCAAAATATGAAATGTACCTATATATGTTAACAAAATGTAATGAATAACAAATCACAGCGCCACATTACCGTTTATGTTGTTGAAACTTGTATTGTAGTAATACAACTCAATTATAATTATGATATGCGCTAGATAACAATATTTGTACTTGCGCTATGCCTACCTGTCGTATAATTATGTAAGTAATACTAACACAATACACTGGTTCCTACTTACCATATTATTATTATGTACCTACCTGCCTGACGTGTAAAACTATGTTTTATTAAAAATAAATGAATGAATGAATCAGTGTGCGTCTTTTTACTCATGAAGTAGCCCTGCAGTAAAAATGTGTACCAGAAGCTTACCGGCGATGAAAACCAAGTAATTACCGAATATTTTTGCTATTGCTTCCATTACCGCGTTCATTTCCTTGACCTGATTCTTGCTGATTTCACTAGCACGGCATAACTTAGTGACTTCTAGTGTTAGTTCATCAGTTCTAAGCAGTCCTTAGCAACCATTTTGGTCGCAGACTTTTCATTGTTTCGTAACATGTAGTAACAGTTCGCACACAAAGTGCACACATTATGGTCACATTGTGTTGAAACATTTTTATACACATTGTGTGCAGTGTACGACCAGGTGAACGCAGTAAGAACAAAAAGTGATAGCATTGTGGTTACGTAACTGTTACCGAACATTGAAATGACAATTGAACAGAAAATCTCCTTGAAAACCAAACCTAGTCAAACTGTGCCGGTATACCAGAACAGGTATTTTAATGATGGAAGCATATTATGTTTATGCTTATCATGATAACAATTAACATTTCAAGATTTGAGAAATTGCTTTTAACGAATCTGGTCAAAATTGCGACATTTGCGACTTCAACTAAAGAAATCCAAGATGGCGGCCGTTTTACGCAATTTTGACCTTAGGTGCAATTAGAAGAAATTCTCGGATTTTCAGATATCTATTTTAATGACAATCGGATCAAAACTGAGTAAACTCGAGATGGCGGCCGTTTCTCGCAATTTTGATTTTGATTTGATTTTCATCACGGTTAGATCAATAATGAGGAAAAAGATGGCGGCCGTTCCTCCAGGTATGGTGGACTGTTTGTTTGCTTTCTCCGATTCAAAAAACTTGAGCACTTTCAAGATTAAATTTCTTGATTTGCTGTGTATTGTTTTTCCCATGACTTCAGTTTAACAGCTACAACAATTTTAATAACAACCAAACCAGTCCAAACTTAACAGTAAACAGTCTAAACTTAACAATAAACATTAAAAAACAAAACAACAATAAAGCGAAAATATCAAAATTATCGGGACGTGTAGCGGCAACGAAGATGCTAACCGTACTGTCGCACCGGGGAGTGCGCGGAGAGGTGACAGGGGAAGCGGGAGAGGCGCCACATTCCAGCGAGGTGCACAGATATTGTGACCGAGTTGTAACATCAAACCAATTATAATATACTTATATTTACTTCCATCCCAAAAGTTATCCATACCACTAAACAACGACTCAAAGTCCACATCACTGAAATCAAATAATTCTTCACCCGAGTCGACCGCCTCCTCCACCCCCCACCGACATCCACTGCATGCGCCGCCAAATCACGTACCAATAACGCCCATCAGGCGTTAGCAGGTGATTCACGACCAAAGGCTGACCGCCGGGACCTACCACACGCAGCTCCGTAAGTAGAGAAGCCTCGAGATGGGGCGCGGGGTTGTTGGGGCACATCAGGTGATGCCCAACAGGCGCGTCAAAGGTACTAAGGTCTAAGGTATTCAACCTCGTCCGTCACAGTCCTTATCGTGGAACAGAAAAACGCCACCCCGTGTCGTAAGCTGAACGACTGATACGGCAAAATACGGAAATACGGCATGCAGCATTACGTTAACATCCGACACATTCACCAAGTAGAAAGACATAATGATATTAATGATCGAAGAACAGTTCCCAACGAGAGCAAGGAAGTGAATAAGTAAATCATAAAACCTATTTTTCATCTGGGTGCACCCGTGGTGGCTTGTTTGACGTGTTACCGTAGGTCGTGTAAGCTGTGGGTATTTATCCACTGGTTTATTATTGTAATTATTCCTCAGTGCGCGGTACCGCAGGACCTGACGTAACATCGTTGAAGGCAGTGGAGCAAAAGAAACATCTGCATTTGTGGAATATGTTATCTGGAGCTGACGATATCCGTGCTTACCTGGAATCTTTGTGTCCGGAGGGCACCTGTACTGTCGAAGAGCTGAAGCCTAAAGGTGAATATAAATCTTTTAAAATCGGTGTCCCTGTCCAATATTTCGATAAATGTCTATCTGCCGACGTGTGGCCTTGTAACGCCAGAGTGAAGGAGTGGTTTTTTCGAAGATACTCAGAACGCGCGAAACGGTAACCAAGTCGTCAATGCAAGGCAACCCAAACCTCAACACTCATTGCACATAATTTACCAAAATGTTAGAGGCCTGAACACAAAGCTTAATCATTTTCGACAGAACTTCGTAACAACAAATAGTGATGTGATCGCGGTTACGGAATCCTTTCTGACGAAGTCGGTTGATGACTCTGAAATTATCTCCGGAGGCTGGTGCTTACTGAGACGCGATAGAGAAACTGGGGCTCGCGGTGGGGGCGTGCTTCTCGCCTGCCGGCCAGGTATCAAAGTAACACGACGCAAAGAGTTAGAAACACTGGACGGCGAGGACGTTTGGGCTTCTTTGCGAATCGGTGGAACTTGCTTTCATATATTTATTATTTATTTATTTAAACTTTATTGCACAAAATACAAAAACAAATGTACAAATGGCGGACTTAATGCCCAATGGCATTCTCTACCAGTCAACCATAGGGCCAAACAGAGACTTGAATAAAATGGTGCAAAGGGAGAATCAAGGTAATAATATCGAAATAATTGCAAAGCAAACTGAAGAACATTATATATATTATTATATATAATACATAGATAAAATAATATAATACACTACTACATATTTCCAACATGCACACTATACAATAATGATGGACACTATGGAAACTCTTCTTTCAGCAGGTGCTTACGCAGCATCCGCTTAAACACACTCTTACTTGAGGCCTGTCTTATATAAAGAGGAAGCGAATTCCAATGACGACTTGCCTGGATGGCGTAGGAATTACCCATAAAACCAGTATGGTGAGCAGGAATCTTAAGTTTGAGAATACGGGAGGTACGCAGCTCACAACCTGGCCGAGGGGTTTCAAACACGAACATACTTTTTAGGTATCCAGGAGTAGAAGGTTCGAATAGAATAGAAAAAAGAGTGCTTAGAATCCTGAGGACTCTCCGGCGACGGATGGAAAGCCAGTTAAGTTGACGCCGGTAAAAGGAAACGTGATCGTATTTCCGGAGCCCGAAGATGAATCTTATGCCATTGCCATATATGTGTTGTTTACATTCATCCTAGAGCGACTGATAATGTATATATGCAGTTTTTTCAAAAAGTAGAATCTGTAATCGAGTCACTAGATGATAAAGTTGTTATTCTGGGTGATCTCAATCTTAACCCTCTATATACATCTCAGAATATCTTACAATATTATTGTTATTTTTTAAGTTCTTGTGGACTGAACGAGAAGAATGAAATTGAAAATATGCATGGGAGTAAGCTTGATGTAGTGCTTGTAACAGAACGCGTTCGGATTTCTAGTATTATGGAAACTGAAGGAGGCGGACTTGTACCACATCGTGATGCATATCACCCCCCGCTAGATATAGCCCTTCACCTTGTCTTCACTCAAGGGGATCCTATAGCCGGTTACATAGATCCGAGCAGTATTGATAACGAGCTAGATTGGAATTTTGCTAAAGGCGATTACGCTTTATTGTATCGCTTAGTATCCAAAACATCCTGGCAAGAGGTGTTAAACGCTCAAAATATTGACCAGGCCGTCGATGCATTTTATAGCACTGTGTATGGCATTTTTGACAAAGCAGTACCCAGGAAAACACGGTCAAAAAAACGTGCTAGGCGATATCCGGTCTGGTTTAGCAGCGAAATAATAACAGGCATCAATCGCAAGGCTAAGCTACATCGTGAATGGAAACGAACAGGTTGTGAGTCCACTTATAGCGAATTCTCAAAGCTACGAGCGGATATAAAACTTCGACTATCGGTTGCCTACGATGCCTATGTCAATGGCCTCCAGGCCAAAATTTGTCATGACCCTCGTGCTTTTTGGAAACACGTAGGGTCTTTAAAGTCAAAAGGTGGCTTTGAAGCTTGTGTTATTTATTTATTTATTTATTTATTTATTTAAAACTTTATTGCACAATACAAATGGCACAAATGGCGGACTTAATGCCTTAAGGCATTCTCTACCAGTCAACCAATGGGCTAAACCAGAAAGATTAAGTGGGTGCAGGGATTTTCGTGTTGAACGGACTTGATTTACTTACTACTACAAAAAAAAAACTATATTCATAAACTTACACAAATACATATACACATAAACATACATATACCTACATATATATACCTTATGTACCTTGTGTGAACCATTAAGAGGACGATATAGAAGGCTTGTCAAGAAAGTGCTTGCGCAGCATGCGCTTGAAGGTGAACTTGGTCCGAGCTTGCCTGATAGAGAGTGGGAGAACGTGTTAATTATAACGGAGAAGAATATGTTGGTAGAGAAGCAGCTGAAGCTTTTGCAGATTACTTCGCGAGTGTGTTTCTACCTAATGCCCCTTTGCTTGATCATAACGCAGCCAATAACAAGGATGAATCAAAGTCGGCAAACTTTGTGCACATTAATTGCATTACCCCTCAGGATGTGGAAACTGCCATTAGGCGTTTGAAGCCACAGAGTTCTGTGGGCCCAGACAATATTCCTGCATATGTGGTTAAGGGATGCATAGATTTTCTTATCCTGCCTATTTATCACATAGTGAATTTGTCACTATCTACGGGAATATATCCTAGGAAGTGGAAACTTACGCGCGTCACTCCTATTCCTAAAACCAAAGATACCTCCCAGGTGGAAAACTACCGGCCCATAGCTATTATGTCTTGTTGTGCAAAGTTGTTTGAATCTATCCTGCAGAAGTTGATTTTGCCCCAAATTAGACCTTTTTTGTGCGACTCACAGCATGGCTTTAGATCAAAGCGGTCCGTCGAGACCAATCTTCTAACTCTTACAAGCTTTATTTCTGAGTACCTAGATAAAGGAAAACAGGTCGACGTTCTTTACTTTGATTTTAAAAAGGCGTTTGACCTGGTCGATAATGATATCTTGCTCAGTAAATTGGCGCACATTGGTTTCTCTCCTCGACTTCTTAAGTTATTTGCTAGCTATATGCAAAATAGGCAGCAATTTGTAAAGCATGGGTGTTTTGTATCTTCCGTCTATCCAACACGATCAGGCGTTAGTCAGGGCTCTATTCTTGGCCCGTTTTTATTTGGAGTCATGATTAATGATCTAGAATTAATGTTAAAGCATGCAAGATGCCTTCTTTATGCCGATGATCTAAAGCTGGTCTGCGGTATAGAATCAGTGGCAGATTGCGAGGCAATGCAGGCGGACATAGAGGCCGTGCTCAACTGGAGCACCATAAACAAACTCTTTTTTAATGTTTCTAAATGTTGCGTTTTGTCTTATACTAGGTCACTGAAACCGTTTCATGCCCAGTATATGCTGGGATCTGAAGTTATAACCCGCGTAGCTACAGTAAAGGACCTCGGTGTCATCTTTGATACTAAACTGACGTTTCGCGATCATATCGAGGCGCTAGCTGCAGATTGTTTTAAAAGGCTGGGATTCATTGTCAGAAATGCCCGTGACTTTACCAACCCAAAAGCAATTAAATTACTGTATACGGCCCTCGTTCGGAGTAAGCTGGAAACCGCTAGTTTAGTATGGAACCCAGCCGAGAGTACGTATGCGTTGCTTTTAGAAAAAGTACAAAAGGCATTCTTAAGATTTCTTTACAAAAACATGTACAAGTATTATCCATTTTTATATCCTACTAAATTCTTGTTAGGATGCCTCGATTTTAATTCTTTGCAAGTAAGGCGTAACCATAAGCTTCTGGTTATGGCTTGTAGTACTTTGCGGGGCGACTCTGACTGCCCTGACCTAGTGGCACAGATAGTGAGGCTCTCTATACCTTTTCTATCCAAGCAGGAGCTACGGCCTAGAAATCCCAACCTTCTTGCCACTCCCACAACGCGTACTGTAGCGCGCCAAAAGTTTCCCCTCGTTCGAGCTCTAAAATTTCTGAACGCGCTTCTGTTATGGGCGCCTGAAAGTGATTTGTTTGCGAGTCGATGGGCAAGTGTGTGTAGCGTCTGTCTGAAGTATTGCGAGATGATGGACGGCAGTGCTGTTTTATAAAACTGTATTTGTAAAGTGTTGTCTTTTGTACCTACTCTAGTATCTAAGTCTGAATTGTACAGTTATTTGGTCTATTCTGTTATACTGTATAAATTATGTTTGAATAAATAAAAAAATAAAAAAAAATTATACCGGTATTGTCTGTGGTTATTATACCCTTTGTTCCGGAAGTACAAAACTTGCTCCGGAGCGGGCGTAGATGATATGGACATCTATTGGTTCTTTGCACCTTTTATGGCATCTTTTAGCGAGGTGTATCCTCGCGAAGCTATAATGGTACTTAGACCGTATATGCCTCTGGTTTCCCATTGGCCTGTGTTACTGTGAGGTTTACAAATAAATCCATTAACTCTTGTCCGTATCGCTCGATTGACTTATTCCCCTGTTTTGCCGTAAATAGCTTGATTTGTATTGCAGTTGCTGATTTTGTCGGTGAAAGACGGAGTTTCATCTCATCAACTAAATCGCTTACACTGGTATGTTTTTCAGATATTCTAAGTTTAGCAGTTTGTGTTAATCGAGTCTTAATAATGCAATTCACCAATAATTGTGAATCTGAATCTTTTATCATCGTAGAGTACAACTCTATGGCGTCTATAAGTTGTTTAGTGACGGCCTCTGAGCCGTCCATAGCTGGTAGCAATGCTACTGCTGTTTTCAGGTTAAAGTTGTCATTCGACGTGATTGTGTCTATAGCATCATTCAGCTTGACGGGCTTTTTTATTAAGATGTGCTCCTTTATGTGTTGGTTCTTGGTATGTAGATTCCAACTAAAGACGTCGCGGAGAAGGCTGTCTTCGAGTGAGCCAAACTCGCACTGTCTCCCGATATTCCTCAGGTCAGTCGCGTAGTTCTCAATCGATTCTTCCTCGCTTTGTCGTCTGTTGAAAAGTTTGTGCCTTTCCATGTTTACATTAACTTGAGGCATGAAATATTTTGTGAATTTATCGACCAGCTCGTTGAATGTCACTGTGTCAATATCCAAGTTGAATGAATAATAAATTACCAACGCCTCTGTGCCAATGAAGTGGAGCAAGATGGCGAGTCGTCTGCTGTTAGACTCAGTATCTAGTCCGTTGGCACGGATGTAGATAAGTGAATGTACAAAAGTTGGTTAACTTTTTGGGATATTTTGTTTATGATAGTTTTTTAATCAAATTCCTACAATTTCGGGTTATTAAGATAGCGAATCTAATGAATATATTGCCCGTGAGTGGGCCAGTCACTTTTTCAAGTAAATGCGGAGATATTCCGATTTTTCCAAATTTGACTGCCAGGGGACTGACGGGGGTGACAAAGTACTGATTATATTTGTGTATTAGTTCTGTTAGTAGTTGATTTTTAATTGGAAACTCTGATAATAATAGTTTCTTACTGTTATGAACATAATTTGTATTTCAGTAGGCTAGATGTTTTTTTGTATTCCTATGAACATGTAAATGTTTTTGTTTAATAAAAGTTGGTTTTATAAATATTGTTGTATTTTTTTCAGAGACAAAACCTAGAAACGTCAACGTTGCTACCCCCGCAATATAACTATGCGGGGATAGCAACGTGAACGTTACTACCCCGGCTAATCGGCTAAAAGGTTAATCGGCGAGTAGAAAAAATATTATGCAGCATCCCCTGGTCACTCTATTTGGGGGAAAGAGAAACTCCTCTGTCTCTTCTTCACCAACTTATCGTGATTTCCCGTGCCGAAGTGTGTGTGTGGCTTGTGGATGTCCAGCACACTGGTTGGCGCGTTCTCCTTTTCCGGCTTCTTATTTTGGCACAGCGCGGGCAGGCAGCGGCAGCCGCCGCCGCAGCCGCGGCCCGCCTTGACGCAGCCGCACATCTTGCTGCAGCAGGAGCCGCGGCAGACACAGTGCGCGGTGCCGCCGCGGCGCCGCTCGTTCCCCGCCGCCAAGTTTTTGAGATACAAGCGTTGCGCCTGTATACGCCTGTAACACACAACTTCATAAGATAATGCAAACTTTTTATTAAGAATTATAAGAAATCTCTTAGAAACTAATAGTACCAGCCTCTCCTTTCTCACTTTTAATCTTAAGCAGCCTTTAATTAACCTTTGTTTTACTTAACTTTACTACATTGAGGTTTATAAGTAATCAACAAAAAATTGAAACATAAATAAGAATCTCCCTGCCTTAAATTAACATAAAAATAGTTACCAAGTAATACTATCACAGTATTTCTAACAGCCTTCTGACATGTCTATTATGATAATAATAATATAACCTATGCCTTATAGGCAAGTTATAGAAATGCGATCTCTTTCTCAACAAAAAATAAAAATAATGCTTCTAAATAGTTTAACACTAAAAATCACTTTTCAAAAACATCAATCTGCTCTTCAAATTGGTAAAACACTCTATTACCTTTTGTAAAGATATTTGGCACAGGTAGTTTTTTAACATGTAAATGTTTTTGTTTAATAAAAGTTGGTTTTATAAATATTGTTGTATTTTTTTCAGAGACAAAACCTAGAAACGTCAACGTTGCTACCCCCGCAATATAACTATGCGGGGATAGCAACGTGAACGTTACTACCCCGGCTAATCGGCTGAAAGGTTAATCGGCGAGTAGAAAAAATATTATGCAGCATCCCCTGGTCACTCTATTTGGGGGAAAGAGAAACTCCTCTGTCTCTTCTTCACCAACTTATCGTGATTTCCCGTGCCGAAGTGTGTGTGTGGCTTGTGGATGTCCAGCACACTGGTTGGCGCGTTCTCCTTTTCCGGCTTCTTATTTTGGCACAGCGCGGGCAGGCAGCGGCAGCCGCCGCCGCAGCCGCGGCCCGCCTTGACGCAGCCGCACATCTTGCTGCAGCAGGAGCCGCGGCAGACGCAGTGCGCGGTGCCGCCGCGGCGCCGCTCGTTCCCCGCCGCCAAGTTTTTGAGATACAAGCGTTGCGCCTGTATACGCCTGTAACACACAACTTCATAAGATAATGCAAACTTTTTATTAAGAATTATAAGAAATCTCTTAGAAACTAATAGTACCAGCCTCTCCTTTCTCACTTTTAATCTTAAGCAGCCTTTAATTAACCTTTGTTTTACTTAACTTTACTACATTGAGGTTTATAAGTAATCAACAAAAAATTGAAACATAAATAAGAATCTCCCTGCCTTAAATTAACATAAAAATAGTTACCAAGTAATACTATCACAGTATTTCTAACAGCCTTCTGACATGTCTATTATGATAATAATAATATAACCTATGCCTTATAGGCAAGTTATAGAAATGCGATCTCTTTCTCAACAAAAAATAAAAATAATGCTTCTAAATAGTTTAACACTAAAAATCACTTTTCAAAAACATCAATCTGCTCTTCAAATTGGTAAAACACTCTATTACCTTTTGTAAAGATATTTGGCACAGGTAGTTTTTTAACATGTAAATGTTTTTGTTTAATAAAAGTTGGTTTTATAAATATTGTTGTATTTTTTTCAGAGACAAAACCTAGAAACGTCAACGTTGCTACCCCCGCAATATAACTATGCGGGGATAGCAACGTGAACGTTACTACCCCGGCTAATCGGCTGAAAGGTTAATCGGCGAGTAGAAAAAATATTATGCAGCATCCCCTGGTCACTCTATTTGGGGGAAAGAGAAACTCCTCTGTCTCTTCTTCACCAACTTATCGTGATTTCCCGTGCCGAAGTGTGTGTGTGGCTTGTGGATGTCCAGCACACTGGTTGGCGCGTTCTCCTTCTCCGGCTTCTTATTTTGGCACAGCGCGGGCAGGCAGCGGCAGCCGCCGCCGCAGCCGCGGCCCGCCTTGACGCAGCCGCACATCTTGCTGCAGCAGGAGCCGCGGCAGACGCAGTGCGCGGTGCCGCCGCGGCGCCGCTCGTTCCCCGCCGCCAAGTTTTTGAGATACAAGCGTTGCGCCTGTATACGCCTGTAACACACAACTTCATAAGATAATGCAAACTTTTTATTAAGAATTATAAGAAATCTCTTAGAAACTAATAGTACCAGCCTCTCCTTTCTCACTTTTAATCTTAAGCAGCCTTTAATTAACCTTTGTTTTACTTAACTTTACTACATTGAGGTTTATAAGTAATCAACAAAAAATTGAAACATAAATAAGAATCTCCCTGCCTTAAATTAACATAAAAATAGTTACCAAGTAATACTATCACAGTATTTCTAACAGCCTTCTGACATGTCTATTATGATAATAATAATATAACCTATGCCTTATAGGCAAGTTATAGAAATGCGATCTCTTTCTCAACAAAAAATAAAAATAATGCTTCTAAATAGTTTAACACTAAAAATCACTTTTCAAAAACATCAATCTGCTCTTCAAATTGGTAAAACACTCTATTACCTTTTGTAAAGATATTTGGCACAGGTAATTTTTTAACTACTTGGTCCATCGGAACATCTGCTACATCTTTTTCATTCAATTGAAATAGAGTGGCTTTCTGTGTACTATTTTTGAGGAAAGTTACTCTCAATTCACCTTCTTCATCATCAACAGAAGAGCAGAGTGCTGCATACCGATATTCTTTATTCCTTGTTATATATTTTACCAATACATAGTCACCAATGCCATAAAGACTTCGTTGTGAATAACCGCTAGTTCCTGGTGTTGCTATCATCGGATAGCAATCTATATTGCTATACGATTTGGAATGGTTATCCATGTCTCTGACGTAAGTGGATAGTGGTATATCATCATCTTCAGTCTGTAAATACGGTAGAAACATTTATACGTGTACCATGTACAGCCACCATCTCTGTCTGATAATGAATCGATCCTAGCTTGTAATGATTGCACACGTCAGCGTCGCAAAAACAACTTAGTGACTTCATTGTAAGATGATTGGGAATGTAAGCTGAGCCGGTCACCTGATGCACCAAGAGCGTCCCCTTAAAGGCGATCATTTCAGACGACTTGTCGTTAATCAAGGTGTTCATCTGCTCAATATCATAGCCGTCAATCACCGTCACTTTTATACCTGGACATCTCTCGCGGATAACAGAAGCAAACTCCGTCAAGTTAGTTATATCACCTCCTAAAGCAATCACTTGATCAGCTGTTCGCTTGCATGTGGCCCCTACACCATCGGGTGCTCCCTTCCCGTGTCCGGCTTCATGAAAGTTCCAGGAATATCCCACAATATTAGGGTACATGTCTTGCAGTTTACAGCCCAATACATAAAACATAGATTTGTTCCTATATTGCGTTACAAGACCATCGCTGAGAAAGTGAATCTTTTGAATGTTTGATGGCAGTGATATCAGCACAGGTTTTAGGTGGGCCAAAATTGCTCCGGCGTTATGAGATAAATTAGAAGACATAGTGCAGTGTGAAGTCGTAGAGTCTCTCAAGTAAACAACCACAGTATGTAATGAAATTTTCGGCTTCTCTTTTCTTTTTCAATATATCTTCTCTATCTTTAGCCATGTTTTGTTTTGTTTTAGGAGCCATGATGTTCTAAACTGAAATAAGTTAAAAAAATGCTTAGACACGCTCAAAAAATCAGTACCCTGGAAACACGTCAGTCCTTTGGCGCAATATCAGACAACGGACTGACGAACCAATCATGAATTTGAGGTTTTCTTTTGAACTAACTTTTAATTTGATACTTTAGAATATCAAGAAGCTACATTTTAAGAAATCAAGGTTAACTATGTATAAGATAAAATATAACACAAGTTTACAAGGAAATAACGACTCACCATAGGACTGAAAATTTGTCTGGATCAGCACGTGGTCCCACGACGAACACAACTCTAGCACTGGCACAGTAATGGCGGCCGAGCAATGGCGCGGTCTACAGCCAACTTCAGTACCAACCTTGAAATTTAACGCGGAATTGAAACTGAGCCGCCGCTATTTAGCGGGAAATTCAAATTCGAGCAACGTTATATTATATATTTTTGTATATTAACCCACGGGTGAATGTACAAAAGTTGGTTAACTTTTTGGTATATTTTGTTTATGATAGTTTTTTAATCAAATTCCTACAATTTCGGGTTATTAAGATAGCGAATCTAATGAATATATTGCCCGTGAGTGGGCCAGTCACTTTTTCAAGTAAATGCGGAGATATTCCGATTTTTCCAAATTTGACTGCCAGGGGACTGACGGGGGTGACAAAGTACTGATTATATTTGTGTATTAGTTCTGTTAGTAGTTGATTTTTAATTGGAAACTCTGATAATAATAGTTTCTTACTGTTATGAACATAATTTGTATTTCAGTAGGCTAGATTTTTTTTTGTATTCCTATGAACATGTAAATGTTTTTGTTTAATAAAAGTTGGTTTTATAAATATTGTTGTATTTTTTTCAGAGACAAAACCTAGAAACGTCAACGTTGCTACCCCCGCAATATAACTATGCGGGGATAGCAACGTGAACGTTACTACCCCGGCTAATCGGCTAAAAGGTTAATCGGCGAGTAGAAAAAATATTATGCAGCATCCCCTGGTCACTCTATTTGGGGGAAAGAGAAACTCCTCTGTCTCTTCTTCACCAACTTATCGTGATTTCCCGTGCCGAAGTGTGTGTGTGGCTTGTGGATGTCCAGCACACTGGTTGGCGCGTTCTCCTTCTCCGGCTTCTTATTTTGGCACAGCGCGGGCAGGCAGCGGCAGCCGCCGCCGCAGCCACGGCCCGCCTTGACGCAGCCGCACATCTTGCTGCAGCAGGAGCCGCGGCAGACGCAGTGCGCGGTGCCGCCGCGGCGCCGCTCGTTCCCCGCCGCCAAGTTTTTGAGATACAAGCGTTGCGCCTGTATACGCCTGTAACACACAACTTCATAAGATAATGCAAACTTTTTATTAAGAATTATAAGAAATCTCTTAGAAACTAATAGTACCAGCCTCTCCTTTCTCACTTTTAATCTTAAGCAGCCTTTAATTAACCTTTGTTTTACTTAACTTTACTACATTGAGGTTTATAAGTAATCAACAAAAAATTGAAACATAAATAAGAATCTCCCTGCCTTAAATTAACATAAAAATAGTTACCAAGTAATACTATCACAGTATTTCTAACAGCCTTCTGACATGTCTATTATGATAATAATAATATAACCTATGCCTTATAGGCAAGTTATAGAAATGCGATCTCTTTCTCAACAAAAAATAAAAATAATGCTTCTAAATAGTTTAACACTAAAAATCACTTTTCAAAAACATCAATCTGCTCTTCAAATTGGTAAAACACTCTATTACCTTTTGTAAAGATATTTGGCACAGGTAATTTTTTAACATGTAAATGTTTTTGTTTAATAAAAGTTGGTTTTATAAATATTGTTGTATTTTTTTCAGAGACAAAACCTAGAAACGTCAACGTTGCTACCCCCGCAATATAACTATGCGGGTATAGCAACGTGAACGTTACTACCCCGGCTAATCGGCTAAAAGGTTAATCGGCGAGTAGAAAAAATATTATGCAGCATCCTTTGGTCACTCTATTTGGGGGAAAGAGAAACTCCTCTGTCTCTTCTTCACCAACTTATCGTGATTTCCCGTGCCGAAGTGTGTGTGTGGCTTGTGGATGTCCAGCACACTGGTTGGCGCGTTCTCCTTCTCCGGCTTCTTATTTTGGCACAGCGCGGGCAGGCAGCGGCAGCCGCCGCCGCAGCCGCGGCCCGCCTTGACGCAGCCGCACATCTTGCTGCAGCAGGAGCCGCGGCAGACGCAGTGCGCGGTGCCGCCGCGGCGCCGCTCGTTCCCCGCCGCCAAGTTTTTGAGATACAAGCGTTGCGCCTGTATACGCCTGTAACACACAACTTCATAAGATAATGCAAACTTTTTATTAAGAATTATAAGAAATCTCTTAGAAACTAATAGTACCAGCCTCTCCTTTCTCACTTTTAATCTTAAGCAGCCTTTAATTAACCTTTGTTTTACTTAACTTTACTACATTGAGGTTTATAAGTAATCAACAAAAAATTGAAACATAAATAAGAATCTCCCTGCCTTAAATTAACATAAAAATAGTTACCAAGTAATACTATCACAGTATTTCTAACAGCCTTCTGACATGTCTATTATGATAATAATAATATAACCTATGCCTTATAGGCAAGTTATAGAAATGCGATCTCTTTCTCAACAAAAAATAAAAATAATGCTTCTAAATAGTTTAACACTAAAAATCACTTTTCAAAAACATCAATCTGCTCTTAAGCAGCCTTTAATTAACCTTTGTTTTACTTAACTTTACTACATTGAGGTTTATAAGTAATCAACAAAAAATTGAAACATAAATAAGAATCTCCCTGCCTTAAATTAACATAAAAATAGTTACCAAGTAATACTATCACAGTATTTCTAACAGCCTTCTGACATGTCTATTATGATAATAATAATATAACCTATGCCTTATAGGCAAGTTATAGAAATGCGATCTCTTTCTCAACAAAAAATAAAAATAATGCTTCTAAATAGTTTAACACTAAAAATCACTTTTCAAAAACATCAATCTGCTCTTCAAATTGGTAAAACACTCTATTACCTTTTGTAAAGATATTTGGCACAGGTAATTTTTTAACTACTTGGTCCATCGGAACATCTGCTACATCTTTTTCATTCAATTGAAATAGAGTGGCTTTCTGTGTACTATTTTTGAGGAAAGTTACTCTCAATTCACCTTCTTCATCATCAACAGAAGAGCAGAGTGCTGCATACCGATATTCTTTATTCCTTGTTATATATTTTACCAATACATAGTCACCAATGCCATAAAGACTTCGTTGTGAATAACCGCTAGTTCCTGGTGTTGCTATCATCGGATAGCAATCTATATTGCTATACGATTTGGAATGGTTATCCATGTCTCTGACGTAAGTGGATAGTGGTATATCATCATCTTCAGTCTGTAAATACGGTAGAAACATTTATACGTGTACCATGTACAGCCACCATCTCTGTCTGAAAATGAATCGATCCTAGCTTGTAATGATTGCACACGTCAGCGTCGCAAAAACAACTTAGTGACTTCATTGTAAGATGATTGGGAATGTAAGCTGAGCCGGTCACCTGATGCACCAAGAGCGTCCCCTTAAAGGCGATCATTTCAGACGACTTGTCGTTAATCAAGGTGTTCATCTGCTCAATATCATAGCCGTCAATCACCGTCACTTTTATACCTGGACATCTCTCGCGGATAACAGAAGCAAACTCCGTCAAGTTAGTTATATCACCTCCTAAAGCAATCACTTGATCAGCTGTTCGCTTGCATGTGGCCCCTACACCATCGGGTGCTCCCTTCCCGTGTCCGGCTTCATGAAAGTTCCAGGAATATCCCACAATATTAGGGTACATGTCTTGCAGTTTACAGCCCAATACATAAAACATAGATTTGTTCCTATATTGCGTTACAAGACCATCGCTGAGAAAGTGAATCTTTTGAATGTTTGATGGCAGTGATATCAGCACAGGTTTTAGGTGGGCCAAAATTGCTCCGGCGTTATGAGATAAATTAGAAGACATAGTGCAGTGTGAAGTCGTAGAGTCTCTCAAGTAAACAACCACAGTATGTAATGAAATTTTCGGCTTCTCTTTTCTTTTTCAATATATCTTCTCTATCTTTAGCCATGTTTTGTTTTGTTTTAGGAGCCATGATGTTCTAAACTGAAATAAGTTAAAAAAATGCTTAGACACGCTCAAAAAATCAGTACCCTGGAAACACGTCAGTCCTTTGGCGTAATATCAGACAACGGACTGACACCAACGGACTGACGAACCAATCATGAATTTGAGGTTTTCTTTTGAACTAACTTTTAATTTGATACTTTAGAATATCAAGAAGCTACATTTTAAGAAATCAAGGTTAACTATGTATAAGATAAAATATAACACAAGTTTACAAGGAAATAACGACTCACCATAGGACTGAAAATTTGTCTGGATCAGCACGTGGTCCCACGACGAACACAACTCTAGCACTGGCACAGTAATGGCGGCCGAGCAATGGCGCGGTCTACAGCTAACTTCAGTACCAACCTTGAAATTTAACGCGGAATTGAAACTGAGCCGCCGCTATTTAGCGGGAAATTCAAATTCGAGCAACGAACAACGGACTGACGAATAAAACTGAACACAAAGTTTGTCATTATTTTTACAACAACGGTGAGAATATTATATTATGAAAGTTGTGATTATATATTATATAATACATCACAGATTATAGTGATATAATAAGTTTTATTACAAAAGAAGTATTTTTTATCACACAAATTTTTGATTGCGCGCTTTTGAGGTTGTGACACGCCAAAGTACTGACGTTTTGAGAACATATTGTAAAGTTTTACAAACTTCTATTTAAAACGAAAAGCTGATATTGAGTGACCAAATAAAAGGCGTTTAATTGATTTTAAATGAATTATAAAATATAAATAAAATCTAATAATACATCGTTTTACTGACTGACGACATCGAGTTGACCAATTTTTGTATATTAACCCACGGGTGAATGTACAAAAGTTGGTTAACTTTTTGGGATATTTTGTTTATGATAGTTTTTTAATCAAATTCCTACAATTTCGGGTTATTAAGATAGCGAATCTAATGAATATATTGCCCGTGAGTGGGCCAGTCACTTTTTCAAGTAAATGCAGAGATATTCCGATTTTTCCAAATTTGACTGCCAGGGGACTGACGGGGGTGACAAAGTACTGATTATATTTGTGTATTAGTTCTGTTAGTAGTTGATTTTTAATTGGAAACTCTGATAATAATAGTTTCTTACTGTTATGAACATAATTTGTATTTCAGTAGGCTAGATTTTTTTTTGTATTCCTATGAACATGTAAATGTTTTTGTTTAATAAAAGTTGGTTTTATAAATATTGTTGTATTTTTTTCAGAGACAAAACCTAGAAACGTCAACGTTGCTACCCCCGCAATATAACTATGCGGGGATAGCAACGTGAACGTTACTACCCCGGCTAATCGGCTAAAAGGTTAATCGGCGAGTAGAAAAAATATTATGCAGCATCCCCTGGTCACTCTATTTGGGGGAAAGAGAAACTCCTCTGTCTCTTCTTCACCAACTTATCGTGATTTCCGGTGCCGAAGTGTGTGTGTGGCTTGTGGATGTCCAGCACACTGGTTGGCGCGTTCTCCTTCTCCGGCTTCTTATTTTGGCACAGCGCGGGCAGGCAGCGGCAGCCGCCGCCGCAGCCGCGGCCCGCCTTGACGCAGCCGCACATCTTGCTGCAGCAGGAGCCGCGGCAGACGCAGTGCGCGGTGCCGCCGCGGCGCCGCTCGTTCCCCGCCGCCAAGTTTTTGAGATACAAGCGTTGCGCCTGTATACGCCTGTAACACACAACTTCATAAGATAATGCAAACTTTTTATTAAGAATTATAAGAAATCTCTTAGAAACTAATAGTACCAGCCTCTCCTTTCTCACTTTTAATCTTAAGCAGCCTTTAATTAACCTTTGTTTTACTTAACTTTACTACATTGAGGTTTATAAGTAATCAACAAAAAATTGAAACATAAATAAGAATCTTCCTGCCTTAAATTAACATAAAAATAGTTACCAAGTAATACTATCACAGTATTTCTAACAGCCTTCTGACATGTCTATTATGATAATAATAATATAACCTATGCCTTATAGGCAAGTTATAGAAATGCGATCTCTTTCTCAACAAAAAATAAAAATAATGCTTCTAAATAGTTTAACACTAAAAATCACTTTTCAAAAACATCAATCTGCTCTTCAAATTGGTAAAACACTCTATTACCTTTTGTAAAGATATTTGGCACAGGTAATTTTTTAACATGTAAATGTTTTTGTTTAATAAAAGTTGGTTTTATAAATATTGTTGTATTTTTTTCAGAGACAAAACCTAGAAACGTCAACGTTGCTACCCCCGCAATATAACTATGCGGGGATAGCAACGTGAACGTTACTACCCCGGCTAATCGGCTAAAAGGTTAATCGGCGAGTAGAAAAAATATTATGCAGCATCCCCTGGTCACTCTATTTGGGGGAAAGAGAAACTCCTCTGTCTCTTCTTCACCAACTTATCGTGATTTCCCGTGCCGAAGTGTGTGTGTGGCTTGTGGATGTCCAGCACACTGGTTGGCGCGTTCTCCTTCTCCGGCTTCTTATTTTGGCACAGCGCGGGCAGGCAGCGGCAGCCGCCGCCGCAGCCGCGGCCCGCCTTGACGCAGCCGCACATCTTGCTGCAGCAGGAGCCGCGGCAGACGCAGTGCGCGGTGCCGCCGCGGCGCCGCTCGTTCCCCGCCGCCAAGTTTTTGAGATACAAGCGTTGCGCCTGTATACGCCTGTAACACACAACTTCATAAGATAATGCAAACTTTTTATTAAGAATTATAAGAAATCTCTTAGAAACTAATAGTACCAGCCTCTCCTTTCTCACTTTTAATCTTAAGCAGCCTTTAATTAACCTTTGTTTTACTTAACTTTACTACATTGAGGTTTATAAGTAATCAACAAAAAATTGAAACATAAATAAGAATCTCCCTGCCTTAAATTAACATAAAAATAGTTACCAAGTAATACTATCACAGTATTTCTAACAGCCTTCTGACATGTCTATTATGATAATAATAATATAACCTATGCCTTATAGGCAAGTTATAGAAATGCGATCTCTTTCTCAACAAAAAATAAAAATAATGCTTCTAAATAGTTTAACACTAAAAATCACTTTTCAAAAACATCAATCTGCTCTTCAAATTGGTAAAACACTCTATTACAGGTAATTTTTTAACTACTTGGTCCATCGGAACATCTGCTACATATTTTTCATTCAATTGAAATAGAGTGGCTTTCTGTGTACTATTTTTGAGGAAAGTTACTCTCAATTCACCTTCTTCATCATCAACAGAAGAGCAGAGTGCTGCATACCGATATTCTTTATTCCTTGTTATATATTTTACCAATACATAGTCACCAATGCCATAAAGACTTCGTTGTGAATAACCGCTAGTTCCTGGTGTTGCTATCATCGGATAGCAATCTATATTGCTATACGATTTGGAATGGTTATCCATGTCTCTGACGTAAGTGGATAGTGGTATATCATCATCTTCAGTCTGTAAATACGGTAGAAACATTTATACGTGTACCATGTACAGCCACCATCTCTGTCTGATAATGAATCGATCCTAGCTTGTAATGATTGCACACGTCAGCGTCGCAAAAACAACTTAGTGACTTCATTGTAAGATGATTGGGAATGTAAGCTGAGCCGGTCACCTGATGCACCAAGAGCGTCCCCTTAAAGGCGATCATTTCAGACGACTTGTCGTTAATCAAGGTGTTCATCTGCTCAATATCATAGCCGTCAATCACCGTCACTTTTATACCTGGACATCTCTCGCGGATAACAGAAGCAAACTCCGTCAAGTTAGTTATATCACCTCCTAAAGCAATCACTTGATCAGCTGTTCGCTTGCATGTGGCCCCTACACCATCGGGTGCTCCCTTCCCGTGTCCGGCTTCATGAAAGTTCCAGGAATATCCCACAATATTAGGGTACATGTCTTGCAGTTTACAGCCCAATACATAAAACATAGATTTGTTCCTATATTGCGTTACAAGACCATCGCTGAGAAAGTGAATCTTTTGAATGTTTGATGGCAGTGATATCAGCACAGGTTTTAGGTGGGCCAAAATTGCTCCGGCGTTATGAGATAAATTAGAAGACATAGTGCAGTGTGAAGTCGTAGTAGAGTCTCTCAAGTAAACAACCACAGTATGTAATGAAATTTTCGGCTTCTCTTTTCTTTTTCAATATATCTTCTCTATCTTTAGCCATGTTTTGTTTTGTTTTAGGAGCCATGATGTTCTAAACTGAAATAAGTTAAAAAAATGCTTAGACACGCTCAAAAAATCAGTACCCTGGAAACACGTCAGTCCTTTGGCGCAATATCAGACAACGGACTGACGAACCAATCATGAATTTGAGGTTTTCTTTTGAACTAACTTTTAATTTGATACTTTAGAATATCAAGAAGCTACATTTTAAGAAATCAAGGTTAACTATGTATAAGATAAAATATAACACAAGTTTACAAGGAAATAACGACTCACCATAGGACTGAAAATTTGTCTGGATCAGCACGTGGTCCCACGACGAACACAACTCTAGCACTGGCACAGTAATGGCGGCCGAGCAATGGCGCGGTCTACAGCCAACTTCAGTACCAACCTTGAAATTTAACGCGGAATTGAAACTGAGCCGCCGCTATTTAGCGGGAAATTCAAATTCGAGCAACGAACAACGGACTGACGAATAAAACTGAACACAAAGTTTGTCATTATTTTTACAACAACGGTGAGAATATTATATTATGAAAGTTGTGATTATATATTATAAAATACATCACAGATTATAGTGATATAATAAGTTTTATTACAAAAGAAGTATTGTTTATCACACAAATTTTTGATTGCGCGCTTTTGAGGTTGTGACACGCCAAAGTACTGACGTTTTGAGAACATATTGTAAAGTTTTACAAACTTCTATTTAAAACGAAAAGCTGATATTGAGTGACCAAATAAAAGGCGTTTAATTGATTTTAAATGAATTATAAAATATAAATAAAATCTAATAATACATCGTTTTACTGACTGACGACATCGAGTTGACCAATTTTATTTATATTTTATAATTCATTTAAAATCAATTAAACGCCTTTTATTTGGTCACTCAATATCAGCTTTTCGTTTTAAATAGAAGTTTGTAAAACTTTACAATATGTTCTCAAAACGTCAGTACTTTGGCGTGTCACAACCTCAAAAGCGCGCAATCAAAAATTTGTGTGATAAACAATACTTCTTTTGTAATAAAACTTATTATATCACTATAATCTGTGATGTATTTTATAATATATAATCACAACTTTCATAATATAATATTCTCACCGTTGTTGTAAAAATAATGACAAACTTTGTGTTCAGTTTTATTCGTCAGTCCGTTGTTCGTTGCTCGAATTTGAATTTCCCGCTAAATAGCGGCGGCTCAGTTTCAATTCCGCGTTAAATTTCAAGGTTGGTACTGAAGTTGGCTGTAGACCGCGCCATTGCTCGGCCGCCATTACTGTGCCAGTGCTAGAGTTGTGTTCGTCGTGGGACCACGTGCTGATCCAGACAAATTTTCAGTCCTATGGTGAGTCGTTATTTCCTTGTAAACTTGTGTTATATTTTATCTTATACATAGTTAACCTTGATTTCTTAAAATGTAGCTTCTTGATATTCTAAAGTATCAAATTAAAAGTTAGTTCAAAAGAAAACCTCAAATTCATGATTGGTTCGTCAGTCCGTTGTCTGATATTGCGCCAAAGGACTGACGTGTTTCCAGGGTACTGATTTTTTGAGCGTGTCTAAGCATTTTTTTAACTTATTTCAGTTTAGAACATCATGGCTCCTAAAACAAAACAAAACATGGCTAAAGATAGAGAAGATATATTGAAAAAGAAAAGAGAAGCCGAAAATTTCATTACATACTGTGGTTGTTTACTTGAGAGACTCTACGACTTCACACTGCACTATGTCTTCTAATTTATCTCATAACGCCGGAGCAATTTTGGCCCACCTAAAACCTGTGCTGATATCACTGCCATCAAACATTCAAAAGATTCACTTTCTCAGCGATGGTCTTGTAACGCAATATAGGAACAAATCTATGTTTTATGTATTGGGCTGTAAACTGCAAGACATGTACCCTAATATTGTGGGATATTCCTGGAACTTTCATGAAGCCGGACACGGGAAGGGAGCACCCGATGGTGTAGGGGCCACATGCAAGCGAACAGCTGATCAAGTGATTGCTTTAGGAGGTGATATAACTAACTTGACGGAGTTTGCTTCTGTTATCCGCGAGAGATGTCCAGGTATAAAAGTGACGGTGATTGACGGCTATGATATTGAGCAGATGAACACCTTGATTAACGACAAGTCGTCTGAAATGATCGCCTTTAAGGGGACGCTCTTGGTGCATCAGGTGACCGGCTCAGCTTACATTCCCAATCATCTTACAATGAAGTCACTAAGTTGTTTTTGCGACGCTGACGTGTGCAATCATTACAAGCTAGGATCGATTCATTATCAGACAGAGATGGTGGCTGTACATGGTACACGTATAAATGTTTCTACCGTATTAACAGACTGAAGATGATGATATACCACTATCCACTTACGTCAGAGACATGGATAACCATTCCAAATCGTATAGCAATATAGATTGCTATCCGATGATAGCAACACCAGGAACTAGCGGTTATTCACAACGAAGTCTTTATGGCATTGGTGACTATGTATTGGTAAAATATATAACAAGGAATAAAGAATATCGGTATGCAGCACTCTGCTCTTCTGTTGATGATGAAGAAGGTGAATTGAGAGTAACTTTCCTCAAAAATAGTACACAGAAAGCCACTCTATTTCAATTGAATGAAAAAGATGTAGCAGATGTTCCGATGGACCAAGTAGTTAAAAAATTACCTGTGCCAAATATCTTTACAAAAGGTAATAGAGTGTTTTACCAATTTGAAGAGCAGATTGATGTTTTTGAAAAGTGATTTTTAGTGTTAAACTATTTAGAAGCATTATTTTTATTTTTTGTTGAGAAAGAGATCGCATTTCTATAACTTGCCTATAAGGCATAGGTTATATTATTATTATCATAATAGACATGTCAGAAGGCTGTTAGAAATACTGTGATAGTATTACTTGGTAACTATTTTTATGTTAATTTAAGGCAGGGAGATTCTTATTTATGTTTCAATTTTTTGTTGATTACTTATAAACCTCAATGTAGTAAAGTTAAGTAAAACAAAGGTTAATTAAAGGCTGCTTAAGATTAAAAGTGAGAAAGGAGAGGCTGGTACTATTAGTTTCTAAGAGATTTCTTATAATTCTTAATAAAAAGTTTGCATTATCTTATGAAGTTGTGTGTTACAGGCGTATACAGGCGCAACGCTTGTATCTCAAAAACTTGGCGGCGGGGAACGAGCGGCGCCGCGGCGGCACCGCGCACTGCGTCTGCCGCGGCTCCTGCTGCAGCAAGATGTGCGGCTGCGTCAAGGCGGGCCGCGGCTGCGGCGGCGGCTGCCGCTGCCTGCCCGCGCTGTGCCAAAATAAGAAGCCGGAGAAGGAGAACGCGCCAACCAGTGTGCTGGACATCCACAAGCCACACACACACTTCGGCACGGGAAATCACGATAAGTTGGTGAAGAAGAGACAGAGGAGTTTCTCTTTCCCCCAAATAGAGTGACCAGGGGATGCTGCATAATATTTTTTCTACTCGCCGATTAACCTTTTAGCCGATTAGCCGGGGTAGTAACGTTCACGTTGCTATCCCCGCATAGTTATATTGCGGGGGTAGCAACGTTGACGTTTCTAGGTTTTGTCTCTGAAAAAAATACAACAATATTTATAAAACCAACTTTTATTAAACAAAAACATTTACATGTTAAAAAATTACCTGTGCCAAATATCTTTACAAAAGGTAATAGAGTGTTTTACCAATTTGAAGAGCAGATTGATGTTTTTGAAAAGTGATTTTTAGTGTTAAACTATTTAGAAGCATTATTTTTATTTTTTGTTGAGAAAGAGATCGCATTTCTATAACTTGCCTATAAGGCATAGGTTATATTATTATTATCATAATAGACATGTCAGAAGGCTGTTAGAAATACTGTGATAGTATTACTTGGTAACTATTTTTATGTTAATTTAAGGCAGGAAGATTCTTATTTATGTTTCAATTTTTTGTTGATTACTTATAAACCTCAATGTAGTAAAGTTAAGTAAAACAAAGGTTAATTAAAGGCTGCTTAAGATTAAAAGTGAGAAAGGAGAGGCTGGTACTATTAGTTTCTAAGAGATTTCTTATAATTCTTAATAAAAAGTTTGCATTATCTTATGAAGTTGTGTGTTACAGGCGTATACAGGCGCAACGCTTGTATCTCAAAAACTTGGCGGCGGGGAACGAGCGGCGCCGCGGCGGCACCGCGCACTGCGTCTGCCGCGGCTCCTGCTGCAGCAAGATGTGCGGCTGCGTCAAGGCGGGCCGCGGCTGCGGCGGCGGCTGCCGCTGCCTGCCCGCGCTGTGCCAAAATAAGAAGCCGGAGAAGGAGAACGCGCCAACCAGTGTGCTGGACATCCACAAGCCACACACACACTTCGGCACGGGAAATCACGATAAGTTGGTGAAGAAGAGACAGAGGAGTTTCTCTTTCCCCCAAATAGAGTGACCAGGGGATGCTGCATAATATTTTTTCTACTCGCCGATTAACCTTTTAGCCGATTAGCCGGGGTAGTAACGTTCACGTTGCTATCCCCGCATAGTTATATTGCGGGGGTAGCAACGTTGACGTTTCTAGGTTTTGTCTCTGAAAAAAATACAACAATATTTATAAAACCAACTTTTATTAAACAAAAACATTTACATGTTCATAGGAATACAAAAAAAAATCTAGCCTACTGAAATACAAATTATGTTCATAACAGTAAGAAACTATTATTATCAGAGTTTCCAATTAAAAATCAACTACTAACAGAACTAATACACAAATATAATCAGTACTTTGTCACCCCCGTCAGTCCCCTGGCAGTCAAATTTGGAAAAATCGGAATATCTCTGCATTTACTTGAAAAAGTGACTGGCCCACTCACGGGCAATATATTCATTAGATTCGCTATCTTAATAACCCGAAATTGTAGGAATTTGATTAAAAAACTATCATAAACAAAATATCCCAAAAAGTTAACCAACGTTTGTACATTCACTCGTGGGTTAATATACAAAAATTGGTCAACTCGATGTCGTCAGTCAGTAAAACGATGTATTATTAGATTTTATTTATATTTTATAATTCATTTAAAATCAATTAAACGCCTTTTATTTGGTCACTCAATATCAGCTTTTCGTTTTAAATAGAAGTTTGTAAAACTTTACAATATGTTCTCAAAACGTCAGTACTTTGGCGTGTCACAACCTCAAAAGCGCGCAATCAAAAATTTGTGTGATAAAAAATACTTCTTTTGTAATAAAACTTATTATATCACTATAATCTGTGATGTATTTTATAATATATAATCACAACTTTCATAATATAATATTCTCACCGTTGTTGTAAAAATAATGACAAACTTTGTGTTCAGTTTTATTCGTCAGTCCGTTGTTCGTTGCTCGAATTTGAATTTCCCGCTAAATAGCGGCGGCTCAGTTTCAATTCCGCGTTAAATTTCAAGGTTGGTACTGAAGTTAGCTGTAGACCGCGCCATTGCTCGGCCGCCATTACTGTGCCAGTGCTAGAGTTGTGTTCGTCGTGGGACCACGTGCTGATCCAGACAAATTTTCAGTCCTATGGTGAGTCGTTATTTCCTTGTAAACTTGTGTTATATTTTATCTTATACATAGTTAACCTTGATTTCTTAAAATGTAGCTTCTTGATATTCTAAAGTATCAAATTAAAAGTTAGTTCAAAAGAAAACCTCAAATTCATGATTGGTTCGTCAGTCCGTTGGTGTCAGTCCGTTGTCTGATATTGCGCCAAAGGACTGACGTGTTTCCAGGGTACTGATTTTTTGAGCGTGTCTAAGCATTTTTTTAACTTATTGAGAAATATAGAATGTCCAACTGCAAACAGCCCATTATATCTCATGAGATTCCAGATCTTCCCTTTAGCAAAATAGGTATGGATGTAGGACATTATGCGGGTGAAGATTTTTAGTTGTTGTAGATTACTTTTCAAAATGGATTGAGGTGGCAAAATTGAGTAACAAATCGGCTAGCAATATCATAGTTCAATTATTAAAAATTTTTAGTACACATGGAATTCCTAAACAAATAGTCAGTGACAATATGCCTTTTGGTAGTTATGAGTTCAAACAATTTGCAAAAGATCAGGGCATTGAGTTAATAACATCCAGTCCGCATTATGCACAATCAAATGGGTTGGCAGAGAAAGCTGTTGGTATTGTCAAAAACCTAATGAAAAAATGTAATGAAAGTGATGCTAATTTCGACTTGGCAATGTTGCACTATAGAACCACTCCAGTAGCTAGTTTAGACTATTGCCCTTCAGAGTTATTGATGAGTAGATTGTTAAAGACAAATTTGCCTTGTTCAAAAGAGGTTTTGAAACCTAAGTTATGTGAAAATGTTAAAGAGCAAATTTTAATTAATAATGAAAAGTCTAGGGCCAATTATAATAAAACTTCAAAATTTAAGAAATCCTTTAACAATGGGGAAGAGGTAATTGTTCAAGATGTAAATAAAAGTAAATGTTGGTATTCTGGTAAAATAGTGGAAAAAGCTAATGCACCTAGATCTTTCATTGTTAAAAATGAAAAAGGTAATTTAGTTAGGAGAAATGAAAAACATATAAGACCTAGTAAGAATAAGTTTATTGTTAAAAATGATTATTTGTTGGACTCATCAGATGTGGGTCAAGTGGTGCATGAGAGGGGTAGTCACAACAGTCAGGCTGCATCGGGGGCTACTTTCCTGGTAACTGCATCTCCACCACAGGAGCCACTGGTACAACCTGCTAGGCAGGAGCCCTTAACAATAGATAGGCCAGTGGTTACAAGGACAGGTAGGTTGGTAAGAAAACCTGCCTATTTAAGAGATTTTGTATAAGGGGGGGGATGTGTCATATTGATGATTATCTGTGGTCACACGCCATATTGGTCAGACATGTACAAGAAGAATAAATAGTTTTTGTAAAATATTAAATATCTTTTATTAAATAAAAGCCCTGAGCATTTGCATACCATCAGATATGCAACACTCGGTATATCTTGGCGATAGAAAGTTCAGGTGATACTTAAATATCTCTTACTAGTACATTTCCTACAAAAGTCTCGTTCATAAGTAGGGAAACTAAGAATATGGTTTTTGACTAACGACATGTCTTCAATGTTTTTTTTAGTTTTAGGAGATGCTTTTGTGGCATACTTCTAAGTTTTTCGGCAATGTGTTGCCCGTAAGCGTCATATTTTTTTTAGCTGAAGGTGGTTGCTGTGGTTCAGCCATCTTCTTAGATATCTTTAACAGTAAAGCATCAGCTTGACTTCTTGATGGTATTTTTGTTGTATTTGTAGAGGGTCGACTACCACTTTGAGTGCGCGTATATTATCTTGACCGTAGATCTGAAAATGTAATTTTTTACAGATTCTGAAGAAGAATGGAGGAAAATAGCAAAAGAATTTGAAAACAGATGGCAGTTTCTAAATTCTTTAGGGTAAATGACGGAAAACACATTAAAATTATTCCGCCGCCTCACTGTGGATCATACAAATACAAATAATTTATTCAAAAAAGTATAAATACAGGGGTTACTCTTACAGGTAAAAGATTTTTTAAACGACAAAGTGATTTACAAATGCCTGAACTAGGATTCCCTGTGTTTCAGGCAGCAAAAGGACAATATTATTATTATTTTTAATTATTCACTTAATTATAAACTATAAGTAGTACACAATATATCTCTTAGCATTTTAATAAGTTGGTAAGCACAGAATAAGTTGGTTCTTAACTATTAAATATCAAAGTACAGTAGGTAATCATTTTACGACTGTTAGTAAGTTCTCTGTCTCATCGTACGTAATTTTTTGAAGGGCTGCTCGTTATAGAGTATTTTTACAACAGGCATAGCTTAGTGGGTATATGTCTAGGATTGCATTTAACCTACATGTTTATGGAATGAAAAGAACTTTAACAGCATTGTTTTGATGGATTGTGGAAACGCTTATAATGAATTTATGTGGTGTGAACTAGGGATAAATGGGAGAGTATCAGATGGAGGGGTTATACAAAAAACAGAATTTTGAGAAAAACTTTCTATTTAACAACTAAATATACCGCCAGAGGAGAAATGTCAGAATAGTTCAAATAACTTGCCTTAAGTATGTGTTGGAGATGAATCGTTTGCTTTGAGAGAAGACTTTTAAAGCCATTTAATAGAAATTCGTCAACGCCAGAGCGAAAACTGTTTAATTACAGAGATCAAAGGCAAGGCGTATTATAAAAAAAATAATTTGGAATCATGTCTAATCGCTTCAGAATCTTTCATACTGCGATAAATTTAAGTTATGATAAAATGGATCTAGTCGTGTTAACATATTGTTTATTACATAATTACTTGCGTGGTTTGTGTGAATTCTGCAATTCGGCGCCGAATCCAACCACTTCTGTTAACATAAGCAGGTAATTAAGTAAGTCCTTAGATTTTTAGGTGGCCGTGAACGACGGCAAATTCACAAGTTCTCTTTCATTTTTCACATGTAGTTTTCACAAAACATCTTGTATTGTTTTTTAATAACATGCAAGCTTTGGTTATTATTAAGTCTTATAAAAATTAAATTAGTAGTGTAGAGGTGGGTAGTAACGGAAACGCCCAATGTCATCAATACTCAGTTTATTACTTCAAACTTATATATATTATAGCATACATTGTTTCATCGTATTCAAAAGTTGGTAGGTACGTAGGTACTTTTTCCTAGTTAAGTAAATCGGTGGGCAGACGGCAAGGTTGAGCGCGTCTACTCCCGATGCAAATGCCAAGGGACAGGCAGTGTACCTATCGCCAAGGCCTAGGTAACCTAGGGAAGTCAGGGAGAAGACTGCTAGAACGCTATCGAACTCCCAGACTCAGAGAGACTTGCCAGAGGACAGTATGGTTTAATACGATGAGCTGAAAATTTGGCATAATTAATGGAGAACTTTTCAACTTTATCTATCCGGATATGTAGGTTACAGAGTACAGTTAAATTATATCTACCCTCCCCACCTCTCCGCAGCGAGCGTCACCCCCCCCCCCCCCCGCCCTCGAATATGTGATATTCTCCACTCTATAAAGTTTCAGCGCAATCTGCCACCAAATACGAACGTTTTTAACAATTTGTCCATTTTTATTTTCTAATCGTTTAGTTTTTTCAATAATTTCACACTTTAACGCTAAGACATGTATAACAAAAGTAAATTCAGCGAAATATAAGCATTCGTACTTGTTAAACGGTGTTTTACTTTAAATACCATATACTTTTTATATGTTTTCCAGTAATCTATAAATCTAGAACTATTTTCTGTATTTTTTTTTCAAATTTTTAGGCCCAGTATTTTAGGAGATAAGGGGGGGTGGGGGGAAATGGTAAATTTTCGCCTATTTTCTGAAATAACTTCAAAACTCATTAATGTAAATAATAATAATAATAATTCTGAGAAATTATTAGAGTTTTTATAAACTACCCTTTCATTTGATATGTCACACGATATAGCTTGTTTTTTTCTTTTTTTTTTCTATTTTACCCCCAAAAATGGCCCCCATGTTTAAAATTGATTCATTTACGTTACACGTCTGTGTTTGGGTCATCAATTCACATATGTGTACCAAATTTCAACTCAATCGGTCCAGTAGTTTTGGAGGAAATTGGCTATGACAGACGGTCGGACAGACAGAGACACACGAGTGATCCTATAATGGTTCCGTTTTTTCTTTTAAAGTACAGAACCTTAAATAAGCTCTAAAAATGTACCCCAAAACGGAACTAAGTATGATACATGGTGAATGGTGTGTCTAAGTGTGGCCTAGAGAGTTCTTTTGATGTATTTTTTGTTCAGGTTTTCTCTTATCTATTGAAAATTGCTTAAGTTTATTTTTTCTTAGGTTTACTAATACTATTATAAAATAAATAATGAATAAATAAATAAATATACCGGGACAATCTTACACAAATCGACCTAGTCCCACGGTAAGCTCAATAAGGCTTGTGTTGTGGGTACTAGACGACGATATATATAATAGATAGATACATATAAATACTTATATACATATAAAACATCCATAACTCAGGAACAAATATTCGTGATAAACACACAAATAAATGCCCTGACCAGGATTCGAACCCGGGACCTCCTGCTTCGTAGACAGGGTCACTACCAACTAGGCTAGGAGGCCGTTATTATTACTTATGTATAACTATTATAACATCTAAGTACTTCAAAAATCAGCATTATTCTTCTTCAATATCTAATTCGAATACGTTCACACAACTCTGGCCTCTACAATTTTTGCACATAGTGTAGTGCACATCGTAAATCGGCTTTTACGCATCCACATCGTTTACCACAGCCTTTGTTTGCAAGCACACGTTATTGGTTTACGTTATTGGTTTTAATATAGAGGCATGTGCTGGCGGCTCCGTATTTAAAATGGGAAGTAGGCAATTGACGGTTTTTTTCCAGCCCCATTCTTCGTACGTTACTCCTCCAACTTTGCACTTGGTGAAAAACTCGCTGAAAATGATGTTGAGCAGCAGACGATGTAGGCGGCAATTTCGCCAAAATAATAGCATTCTTCGCCTGTCCCACTAATTTGTTAAAGCAAACAAATTTGTGCTGGTTCAAATCCACTTCTTCGGGTCGAGCTTTGTATAGCGCAAGAATAGTGCGTTCGCCAGCCTTTTCGATCTCTTCATTGGATGAATTTGGATTGTTGTAAACGGCGGGAACGTAGTGCAAATCCTGTCTCTTGTTTAACAGTTGTATTGTTTGCATTTAACCTTTTCCGTAGTAAGCTGACGTCGTATCACAGCCACTTACAGCGTGTAAAAAAAGGATTGACTCCTTGATGTTGGGTACCAAATTAGAAGACTGTAAGTCTCGGGAACTATACATTCTTGTTTTTTTTCCTTGAGCTTCCTTGACCATTACTATGTTTCTATCTTCGGGAGTTAATGCAATTAGTAAGACCAGCAAGTCAATATCTTGTCCAACTACGACGACTTGCTTGTGCCGGTCAGATTCTTCAATGGCAGTTGTAACGGTGAGCAAATCAGCGTCTTCTTTGGCAATACGTGTACGTATGCCATTTTCTTTTAGACATAATGTTAATAAAGATCACTACTTGTTTATTTAAACTTTTAAACAACAATTACGATTTGTTTTGTATTTTTTTCCTAATAATAACAACACACCAGAGCAACAAGTGAATCTCGGAAAGGTAAACAAAATTAGGCAAATCATGAACGCAACCACGTGCCGTAGGCCCGCAGCGAATCAGGCGACCCGAACGTTCCCGATTACGCCCAAACTTAGGCTAGTCGGCCAAAACCGTAGTCGGCACATCTCTAATTTAAACCAAGTGATGTCACAGTTAAGATCAAAGAGTATTATAGGATTATTAGTAGGAATCATCCCTGTAGAGATTTGGGCATACATCGGTTTGCATTATTTCTGTGGCACGTTTTACTAATTTACACAAGTCCTTGGAGGGGTACGTTGCTTTTTATCCCACCACTCTCTGAGTCGTAAGTAAGCGTACATGTCGTCTGTTTCAGTGTGTTCGATCTCGTGGGTTAAGATTTTATGGCAATTATAGCATTTGTGCACTTTCGTGACTTGATATGCCAAAGAACCGCTAACGTACACGACGGCCTGGTTGTCCATAGATGCTAAGTCGTTTCCAATTTCCGTAGCCTCTAGATCTTCCGGCAGACTTAACTGTGGAATGTCGTCATCATCTGAATCATCGTCGGTCTGGAGTAAATGTTGAGCATTCATACTTGTTGAGGGATTTTCCTCCCATAGAGCATTTGGGTTTTGTATCTCAAATACCAAATTATGAAAGTTAGTCCTGCACTGTGGGGAGCCGTCAAACCAGTGACTACCGCAGTTTTGATAGCAGAAAAAAAATGGGTGCCCGTCGGGATTTTATTTGTTCAGCATCTTGATTTAATTGGCGTAAGTTTAAGTACTTGAAGCCCATCGCTGTCGTTTTCAACCAAATCCCTCTTAGCGATTTTAGTGAGATCACGTACCCATTTACACATTTTACGTTGGTTGCAACATTTCCAGATAAATCTTTGAAGCTAGTCTTTTTCGAATCGCTTAAAAAAATTTAGATTTTTGCCCACTCTTCCAAAGGTTAGTTTTTTGCGAAACATGTGGTCGCAATCGCAAGTCCCTTTTTACATCTTGTGCACATGACGGCCCATTCGATACATCAAATAAGTGGTCCAGTTCTTGGACCACTAGAGCGGTTTGCGCTTCTGCTTCGTCTTTGTCCTGTTCCGCTTGGGATGACAGCTTTAAAACTGCGGCAACAGTATTGCTCATTATTTGAGCGGCATATTTAACTCTCATTTTTGATCTTAATTTTGGGTACACATGTAAAGGGCTAATTTTTGATAAATAGAGAAAACTTCGGTTTTTTTTCCTCTACCAGCCTGAGGTGTGACCACTTTACTTTCATACCGTCCTAGGATAAAACCCCGAGATTTAAAAAATTGTTGCGCATTGACTTACATAAATTCGGTATGTCGAATACTACAAATATTTCTTCCCCATTTAAAAAGAAGTTCAGAGGTCAAGGAATCTGACATTGAGGCGGCTCCTAGTGCGGATACTAATGTGTCATACTCCTGCGAAAGCCCAGCCAAAAGTATCTCCGCTATCTCTCCGTCCTCAATTGTTTTATCAATATCTGCTAGCTGGGATACTAGTGTAAATACAGTGTCAATGTAGTTTGTCATGCTTGCAAACTGTCCAAACTCTATTCTATGAAGTTTTCTTAGCAAGCTCACACGCCTAAACAGTCCTTTGTTTTCAAAAAAAGAACTCAACTTCTCCCATGCTTCTTTTGCTGTCTCAATCCCATGTAGTAGTTAAAAAAGTGTGGGTTTAATACTCAAAGAAATCCTAGCCATGGCGCGCTGCGTCCTTACTTCGTCATTGTCCTCCCCGAGACGGCAAGCCACAGTCCTTCCAGAATCAAGGCGTTCTTATTCATAAATTTCCAAATTATGATAATTAAATAATTTCTAAATATATTTCTTCGTGTTTCGCACAAATTTTATTTTGCGACGAACCCACTCATAGTACTTCATCACATCTGCGTAGGTTGGCAACATATTGTCTTTTAATTCACATAGATCACCAAACAAGGGACTTTTCCACTTATCACGAGTATTTTCCATCTTGAAATGCGCGAAGTAGTGCGATACGACTGTTCCCTAAAGAAGCCACAGCGCTACTGAAACCTTCCTCCCCGCCCCCCTACATGTGAGTTGCGTGTGAGGTAGTTACAAATTATGTCTGTATTTATTGTGAAGAATATAATTCTCATCTAAATAAGGCAAAAAAGTACCTATCACTTGATTTTAAGTACCTAATATGAATGTCGCAAATTATGTCGAAATCAGAAAAATTTCAAAACTTTGACTACAGAAGGCAGAAGGAGGCAGAAATACTTATCAAAAAGAAAAAATATTTTGTATACATTCATTTTAAGTGGTCTGGCACCCTTTCCGCGATAAGCGCCCCAGAAAAGTAAAAAAAAGTAAAAACGGCCCACCCTAATAAACATGTTAGTTAACACTACACTCAGTATTTGTCCCTGTATGTAATCGGTGAAAATGCATTAAACTCCGTAATGTGTTAGATTTAGGCGACTAAGGTCTATAAGGATAAAATACTAAGTATAAAAATGTACAATTTGTAATTATAAAAAAGCCGAAATGTTTTTATGCCGTGATATATATATAAATGTCGATGTAAATAAATACCTATATATAATTTAAGCGAAATATAAAAATACCATGTATAAAAATGACGATAATTAAAAATGTCATGGTAGAGATCGTAGGTTCCTTATAAGGTGTAGGGGAGCACAAAGAATGAATTTTTTAAAATATTTACCCCCCCCCCCCTAAGGGGTCCAAAGTTTGTAAAGGAAAACAAATTTAGTTTGACTATTTCATTCGAAACTTCACAGGAGTAATTCTAAAGGTAAATGACGTTACTCAGGAACAAATATTAGTGATAAACACACCAATTATCGAAACATCTTTAGTTAATATAAATAAATAAAAAATCTATTGAAAAAAACAACTTTTAATCGAATAAAAACATTTTAAAAATCAATCTGCTAACACAGAATCTAATGTAAAACGGTTCATCAGCAAAGCAGACTTCATTATATCAATAATGTCTTCTATGTGACCCACATCGAAGTTCGTCCAGTTGGAATCCGCTGCGGCTATTTCGTCCCAATTTTGATTTAAACGTTGATGGTAGCCACACGCTCGTGTTTTAGGAGAAATATACAATTTATATTTGCAAATCAGTCTTGCTTTAAGTAGCATTGGTATCTCTTGTGGAGCGAGCGGGCACCCACCAAAAATACAAATGTTTTCGTCTTCAGGGGTTCTTACTAGTCTACGGTTCATTTCTACGCCTTGTCAATCTTCTCTTTGTCAGGGATACCTAATTCACGGAATAGAAAACCTTGAAATCGCAATTCGATGTACTCGCTGATGGCTCTTTTTTGCAATGAAAATCTTTGACAATTGATATATTAAGTAGACAATAGTGTAGACAATATTCATATACAGTGGCGTTGTCAATTAATAAATAGGTATTTAAAAAGATTTCTCTTGACAGACAAATTTGATGTTGTTTGTTGTTAAAAAGTTTTAATATTCCCTTTCTACCACATCAGCCAACACCACACATGGTTACTCACATAAAGAAAAAACATTTCTGAGATAAAACTGTTTTAATTGGAATAACACAACAAAAAATACCTTATAGTTTGGCAAGCACACGAAAGCAGTAGGTAGTATGAGTAGACAGCATCATACTTCTTATGCTAGTATTACCACTCCGAAAAGAGGATGGATATTGTTGTTCTGAGCTCCATACAAAACTCGCTAACAAATCGAAAGTGTGATAAGGCCCTAACAAAAACAACATACTTGTAATTGAAAAAAAAAAAACCTAACACTTCTTCACTTAAACTAAAATCATACCAATACGTCAGGGACAAACAATTATTAGAGACCTCTCATCTTTAGTGACGTTTATAAGTTAAGAGGTTAGTCAGAAGGTATTAACCTAAGACCTATATTTCAGTCTAATATATATAACTTTACGAAGAAGCTGCAGTGGTGACATTTCTTTACGTTGAAGTTTTTTTAAGTATGTTTTATATTTTTTATCAAAAAGAATGTCGCTATTTCTCCGGGTTTTTCTCGACGAATAATATAAGCTGTTCTTTATTATGTAGTCTTGGTGAGTAGCTTCTTTTTTATCTTCCTAATAAAATTAAATAGAGTAGGCCCTTTCTGAATTTTTGATTTGAGTATGTTGATTGTTCGATGTTTCTCAACTCAAAACAACTCAAAAGGTCCAATGGATACTTGTTTAGCCAGTATTTTAAAAAATACTTTTTGAATTCCTTTACTTCATCATTAATTTGGGTTATCCTGAGAATAGATGTCCATCCTTCCCAAATATTCTCTGCAGGTAAGAGGGGTAAGTTTTTGATTAATCGGATAAATTTTCTTCCTTCTCTAGAATTGTACACTCCCAACTCCTTGGCTTTGGCTTTGACAGCTTTTTGGTACTGGAAAAGGCAACCAAATATCTTCGCATCTGGGAAAACGCTTATCACGGCATTCATTGCGGCTACTTCATAGTCGCACTTGTACTGTGTAATATTTATCCCCAATTTCTCCTTTAATAAAGTAAAAAACCTTACGTAGGTATTTTGAGTTTTATTTGGCAACAAGCCATAAACTGTTGGAACAACATTATTTGTTTTGATACCTGAACCAAGATCTACATGTACAGTATATAACTGACAAAACGGCTGCGGACACACTTTAAAAGTTCCGTCACCGAAATAAAATTCCTCATCGTGAAACGTGCTCATATATTCCCACGACAATAATGACGAGAATATTACAATTTTTTCGTCTGCTCCATCATCCGCAACTAAAAAGGAATCCGACAAACCTCTTGGAATTTTGACATCTTTCAACTCTTTGTAGTTTAATTTTTCACATTCCAAAATCCTTTTAACTAGTTTGTATAAACCATCTTTAACTTGAGAGAACTCTGGCATTTCGTCTATGTAACTTATATTTTCCCTTTTTAAAGGTTCCATGCTGTTCTCGAAAGTATCCTGTATGGCCCCAAAATCACTACACAAGTTATCTTTACATTGTCGCATGGCCAAAAATACGTTAGTTTTACTAACGTTCTTTTTGCAAGTATGGTCGCTCCAACGAATCATGTTGGTTTGTTCGCCGTTCAATGTTACAGAAGCTGTACACTCTTTTCTATTTACACACCGCCATCGAGACGATTTGCTTATTCGATTTTTGCCATCGAAATTATATCTGTACCCATTATGGATTATTGTTGGCTTGTTTTTCTGGTTTTTTGTTAAAATAATTTTTTTATCCATTATTTACGCGTATTTTCTTTGAGAAACAAAAGCGACAATGACATTGTCATTATGTTATCATAATGCGATACTTCACAAGAAAACACTTAACATAAAGGTTGCAATCGGTTAAGTAGGCCAGAATACACGCATCCTTGTTTTACAATTTTACAATACCAGCCTGATAAAAGCGACCATACTATCCGTGCTGGCCCACCAATTAAAAAAAATGTTGACATTTTTACACTTAGTAATTTTCGTCATTTTTATTCTCAGTCAAAAATCATAATGGTATTTTTAAATGTCGGCATTTTTATACTTAGTCCATTTATTTGTTTTGACACAATTTTGCAGTATCGACATTTTTATACTTAGTATTTTATCCTTATAGACCTTAGTCGCCTAAATCATGTGTTATAATGTTGTTTATGTCTTTCCTATCACGGAACAATGGTGTTCCGGACCTTGGGAGGCGTACGCGGAGTCGAAGCCAACACGCAGAGGTCCTTTCGACAATTTAATGAAATGTAAGGGGTACACCGAGCGGATGTTGCACCTGCCCGAGTCATGGGGCGCACGCAGAGCAATCACCTGCGAGGGTGTTTCAATGAACGTAATACGAAATAAGTGATTCCGGCTCTATTAACGACGAAGACTTATAATGCACGTATTCAGGTCTTAAAATCCTACGTATTAAATTTTGCTAATTTTCTAACAAAAGAAAGAAAGAAAGAAAGAAAGAAAATACATTTATTAGCACACGTAAAAACACAAGATAACAATCAGAATAAAAATAACATGAAGACTAATTGTGCGCTAAAAGGTCCTCGCTCAGCTTGATGTCACCGAATGAGCCATGAGATATGGCACATTCGGCGACGCTGATTTTCAGCGAAGCCCAGCAGGTAGTCTAGGTGACACTATATACATACAAACAGAAACACATAATAATAAACAATATCTGTTTAAAATAATTTATTATGAACTTACAAGACCCAAGTTCAAACGTATTTTAACAAGTGTTCAAATGCCCACCATCATTTTGTTCACATAACTCCGCACGTCGTCGTAGATTTTTTCTAAGCCTGTCAAATACGAAGTCGTCACCTCTTACGGCATCAAAAGCCTGAATATTTATTTGTGGGAGTTCCTCAACATTATTTGATTCCGTTTTGTACACTCGTTTTTTTATCTCACCCCACAAAAATAAATCCAGTGGAGTGTGATCCGGACTACGAGGCGGCCATTGTACTGGACCATTGCGTCCTATCCAACGTTCGGGAAACTCTCGATCAAGATAATTCCGAACCCGCAGAGAAAAATGAGCTGGAACTCCATCTTGTTGAAAGTACATATTCTCAAGATTTTATAAAGTACCCAACCCTCAAACGTAACAACGTTTGAGGGGTGGGTACTTTATAGAGGTTTTATTGCTACTTACAAGACACTAAACACAGTACTTGAACACAATAAACACACCCTAATTTAACGCACCGTCACTTTTACTTCACTCCGATTCGCTCTTGATCCGCACTGTATCGCATTCAAAATTGTACTACTCCGTGGTCGAAGGCTGCTGCTTATATACCCGCGCGTGGCACTCATCATGGTTCCAGAATGTTCCAGCCAAATCTTGCATCGACAGGTCGGCTTCGATTCTAGTAAGTTCGCGAGTAGGTACCTAAGTACTTCTCGCGATGCTTCCAGACGCGGCTGAGTATTAGGTAGGTGTGTCCGCGAGTATTCCAGAACATTCTCGACTCTTGCCATCTCTTTCTATCTGTCTCTTTCACACACTTCTCGAATGTTCCGTATAGCTATCTCTTTCTAACAGTGCTGTCTCTTTTACACACTTCTCGAATGTTCCGTATAGCTATCTCTTTCTAACAGTGCTGTCTCTCACTACTTCGAGAAATTTCGCCATATACTGAATTGTACTTCAGGGGCCTATAAGGGGTACAAATACAAGTTTGTTGGCACATACTTTTAGCGGTACAGGTAATCGCTGTGTCCCTTGAATGAGAGCCCTGAATGACTCATTTTCTATAATTGATATTGGTGACATAGTATTCATTACAAAATCTACTAGCAACTTATCAAGGTTCACCTTTGTCGGTAATGTACCTTGAAGTTGATTGCTTCAGAATTTTTGATGAAGACTGCCCACCACTCTAAGAACTCTGACCATCGTCAACATTTATTTTCTTAGCATAGAGTCGTGAGTTTTGCATATTCTGCCAAAAAATCAGCATGTCCTTTTCTCTGCACAAAAAAAAAACAAAGTGTAACTTGAATTACATACTAGCAACTTTTTTATGCTTCACCATTTTATTCATTGATTTAATTACAATAACTTGACGATATACATAACATCATATAGCAATAAGAATACTAAACAAAATTGAAAACATTAATTGAACTTGAGCTTTCTTTACCTTTAAATGATTAAGAAAGTTAGTGGTAGCAGTAAAACTTCCTTTTAATGTCTTATGGCACTTTTTGCAAACTGTAGATACATTTACATCACTTCCAGGATCATTTTTGATCTTTTTGAAGAGTTTTTTTTAAAAACATCATTACTCCACAATAGTCAGCTGTAAAATAAAAATAGTACAAGTAAAATATACTTATCACTAATAAAACGTAACAATCTAGGTTACCGTCAACTTCTGAAACTTTGCACAGAAATTCATGTTTTTATTTAAATCACACCTAAAGTATACATTAGCTGTGCTCTTGCTTGCATTGCTAACTTAATCTAGATCTAAAGACATAAATTAAGGTTAAAAATATGCCAAATACCTACTCATAGTTTTGCTTGTGGAATCTTTCAAAATTGCAGTGTAAGGTGAAATGTATGAAAATTAGGAACCTCCTTGATTTCAATAGCCTCGCGCAGCATCCTGGGAATGTATCGCTTCTCCTTGGCGTGGACCAGAGGTTTGTCAAATTTAATTGAATGATTAGGCTTATCAGAGACATGTTCTCAGACTGCAGACCTTGGTTGACGATGCTTGACATCGGCTATATGTTCCTTCACCCTGGTCGATATGCTACGCTTTCTTTGCCCAACATGTGATAGACCACATTCACAGTCAAGCCTGTAGACCCCAGCATCTTGTAGAGTCTAGTTACACTTTACAGGCCTCAGGAATTGTGACATCTTCAACGGCTTGAAATAGGTCTTGATTAAAGCACGCTTCAAGATTTGGCTAATCCTGTCTGTAACTCCTCTGACAAAAGGCAAAACAGCAGGCCTACGCACAACTGTTGGTATCTTCATACGAGGGGAATGCTTGACACTGGGCTGTATCTTGAAGCTGTTAGCCCACAGCGCACGTTTTGCATGCTGTAGCTCAGCACCAAGATGTTTGTCAGCGCAGATCCTTTGGGCTCTCTGAAACAAAGATTTGCCAACTGTAGAAAGCTGTGAGGGATGGTGGTGCGATTTACCGTTCAAATACCTAAATGTATGTGTAGGTTTCCTGTATACGGTTCGGCCTAAGGAGTTATCAGGATTCCGTACAATGACTCTATCTTTGAAAGGAAGTGAGCAATATTTTTCCAACTCCATAGTAAATATAATTTTACTATGAATGGAATTAAGATGCTCCAGGTAATATAGTAAAAGTGTCATCTACGTATCTTTTAAATATCTTCGGCTGGACAGGAGCCACAGCATGCGCCTTCTCCTCGAAGTCCTCCTTGAAGATATCCGCCACGACAGGAAACACGGGGGACCCCATTGCTACACCGTCGACCTGCTTGTAGAATTCATTGTTCCATATCAAGTAACCCGACGTCAGGCAATATTCCAGTAGTTCAGTATATTCCAGAGGCATGTTGTGCTCAGCTAACCTCTTCTTAACAATTTCAATGCAGTCTTGCACCGGTAGGCAGATAAAAAGTGACTGAACATCAAAAAGGAGCAAAACTGACCATGATTTCATCATCAGTTAAAATCAGGTCTTTAATTTCACTAATGAAATGGTATGAATCCTTTGTTTATTTATTTGATTTACCCCACGTATTGGAACTCGACAATTTGCCAATATTTAATTGTATTAATTATTTTAATTAAATTTGAAATGAAAATGTACACATATGTAAATATGAACGACAATGTATGATCAATACAAATAAAGAATATGAATATGAATATATGCCCTGGTTTTACCACGAAGCGTCGAAAGTACCTCAGCCAAGTGTTGAGCTAATTTATTAATCGGAGCATCAATCTGGCTTACTATCGGACGTAGGGGGGCATTGGCCTTGTGTATCTTTGGTAAACCATACAGCTTTGGAGAAATTCAAAGAGCTTCTAGCGCGTGCAAGTCCCATCCTAAGGTCTTCATATCGCCTAATCTTCATTGCCACATCATGCGTAATCACATCTTTTTTTATATAACTAATTTAATAATTTTTACATTTTTGTATGTAGGTAGTTTGTACAAGTAACTTTTGATTGACGGGGAGAATTTGCATTCTCTCAGTCATCAAAGTCGTCTGTGAAAACGAGTGCTGTAAAGGGCCCAAAACGTAGGGTCATGGTTTTAATTAGAAAACTCCCGTGAGTATCAGACATATTAAAATTCTCATAGCGGGTTACTCACGTCAATAAAGTCGAAAATAGCTCGACATGTAGCTAGCTCGACATGTAATAGCTATTTTCGACTTTATTGACGTGAGTAACCCGCTATGAGAATTTTAATAGGGTCATGGTGTTAATAAACGCGATTAATCCGTTTTAAAGTGTTTAATTTCAATGAATAGCAATCGCGGTAACAGAAGACAATATTTACTTTATAGAAAATTGCATAATTTCAAATATTGTGTATTGAAATAACTGCAAATAGCAAGTAGGTATAGAAGTAGATGTAAAATAAAACTGTTTCTTTTTAATTCATGGGTATTTTTAATATTATAAATTGAATTAACGTATTAATGTAAAATAGGAATAACAAAACATATATAGGGGAGGGCGGGGTTCAACGTGCCGATTTTAGTAAAACGCATGATATCATTTTCACTATACAAGTAATATTTATGTTTTGTAAAGTATGTCATGTGAAATTTAATGTAGTTTTTGAAACAATATGCTGTTTCCAATCATATTCAATATGAATTAAATTATAAGCCATATTATACAAAAAGTCAGATGGGCACAACTTACTCTATCAAGGGGCGGGTTGAGCCGATAATGAGGTAAGTTGTGCCGCTTATATTAAAATTATGTAAAAGTTGACTTTGTGGGTTAAAAAAAAAAACAAAAAAAAAATAATTGAATAATAAAGTGTATTTATTCAAAAGTTAACAACTTGTAACTTATTTTCTTTTATATAAATGTAAAACATTACTTTTTAATAAGATCTACAGATGATCTTGTCTGTTAAAAATAAAACTTTAAATGTTAAAACATAAAGTTAACAGTTTTTTATTCTTGTTTGATAATTTATCAAAATAAACATACATTTATTCTTGTAGGTAACTTACATTTACTTAAAATATAAGTAGGTAGTATATCTTAAGTTACCTTATTGTACAAAATAACACAACGTTAATCAGTCATAAATCAGTATATAAGATAAATCTAGCAGTCTAATTAGATCACCATTACAAAGTTATATTTGTTTTATTATTCGGTAGAGTCAGAATAATCGGAAAAGCAATTTGGGCAAGTATATGTCGCGCAATTCTCATCACTGGTACATTTTGAGTGTGCCCAGTTTTTTGCAAATACTGCATTGTATCCAGTGCTCTCCTGGTCGTGAGTTAGAATAAGAGTCACAACAAATAAGACAACAGCATTTGTTGTCATCTTCTTCATCTGTTTCTTCATCTGCTTATTTTTGCTGATTTCTTAACATCTTTTTTCCTGATAGTTTTTGCTTAAGTTTTGGTACTTTTCCACTTTCTTTTTCCTTTATTGCTTTTAACTGCGTCCACTTTTTTTTTATTAGCTTGTTCTTCGGCTATCGCGTTTTTTTCTGGGGTAGCGGTAAGAACGGCACTCTTTCCGATTCTTCGTTTACGTTCTGTTGCCACCCAAGGTGGAGGTGTGGGCAGTGGTCTAACACTTTCAGGTGAGAAAAGGGTATCCTTAGATGTTCCGGGTTGTGGTTTGTCATCGCGAGCTGCAAACGAAGTATCTGGTTCTGTAGTGTTACTGCTATTGCAAGCAGCTGTTTGTGAATTTTGCTCCTAAGATTCTTGAAAAGTAACTGGGCTAGACTCTTGGGTAGATTCGTTAGTTGTTTGTTGCAGTCCTGATCAGGTCAGGTTGAGTCATGAGATCAATGGATTGATATTCTGGCTCTCGATTGGCGATTTTTCTTTTGTTACCCGATTGGTAACATTGTATTTATTAAACGACGTCGCACGTCCCGCGCTTGTGTTTTCAGGGGTTCTTATGGAAAGAGTTGGATTGCTGTGCATGAAGCCTGTGAACCAGTCTTTACCAGCCATGCAATTCGTATTCCACGAAGGAGGAATGTTTTGACAGTTGAATTTCATAGCGCATTCATAAGCAACCTTTTTACTTGTTCAGGTAAAAGACCGAAGTTGCTTGACATACCTTTGTAATGTAGCATAACATATTTCAAGTTCACGAGCTACAGTTTTTAATTTTCGGCCATCTTTTATTCTTGTGAAGTAGTATTTGTCTTTCTTTTGTAAACCTCATCCTAAAAACAATACAAATAATAATTCGATTTATGTGAGATTAGTTGTGCCCTAGACGGGGTTCGTTATGCCGCGGCAAAATGAACCACCAACCATAGGCACTACTAACCCCCTTAGCGACACAATAACTAATAAGCCGATTAAAAAAACCACGCTAATACAACGCTATTATACCTACATTATGCTCACGAATCCTTAATAAATTGTCAACACCTTACAGCTCGTTCACAGACAGTCTCCGTATTTATGGTACAGTCAACAACACAGCTGTGCATACAGCCAAAGTGCCAAAAATATGTATACACGACCTTAATTATCTGGCAATAAAGTTCTGTTTACATATTTTTGGCACTTTGGGTGTATTCACAGCTGTGTTGTTGACTGTACCCGTTTTAACTAATATAATAAAAAAATATGCTTTGTTCACACATAGACACCGTATAACGTTCAACGTATCTGGCATTAACTGAGAGCCCGTTCACACATACTAGTAGTCTCCGTAATTTACGGAATTCGCAGTATACCGCCGCTAGTCTACCAGGATGGACGTTGTTGTGTTGTATTGGTACTATCGGCGGCGAAGACGGTACCGTCACCAGCATAAATATATGACACTGAACAGCTGGCAAAAATATCGTTTCTCCGTATCCGCATAAATATCGGATCGAGGCACTTATAAACATGAGATTACTTATAAAAATCAAAATTATGTGATCACTCTCATCAGCAGAAATATCTATCCACTGCAAAAGCAAAAATATCGGATGACTGATGGATCGCCTATATCTGACAAGATATTCAAAGCTGTGAAATCAATCAATCAGAAAGAGTTGTATGAAGCAACTCGACAATTCACGAAAAGGGTGCAGACTTGTCATTGCATGTCTCACATTTTTCTATTTGCAATTTTAAAATTCAGGCATCAGAAGTGATGCTTGAATTTTAATTATCGACTTCGTATCGTTTTGTAATAATAGACCCGAGAGTTTTACAAATACAAATGCGTTTAAGAAACAATTATTAACTGTTGCATAACACTAGTTTTTCTATGACAGCTAAAATACCGAAAAAAGCAAAATCTAGAAAGGACGCAGAATGTGGAAAATGTCGAATGCCCACTAAAGAAATAAAAAAAAACAACAGTGCTAATATATTGTATGAAAATCCATAGGAGCAGTGTTCTTGTGGAATACCATACACAAAGTTATAATGTATACTTTTTTAGTATCGCTGTCAGTCATCTAATTGAGATATAGAGTGCTGGAGTAGAAAAAAAATATAGCATCAAGCAGGGATTGTAAATAATATTTAATTTAAGTATTATAATAACTTATAATCGAACGCCATTGTCATAGCGACCTATCGACTGGACGACCACACAAAACTCAGAATCGTGTCAATGCACGACTCCTAAATTACTTCGTTTAATTTGGCTGCTTGGACGAATTGCATCAAAATAGATCAGCAAAACTTTTGACAACCTACGGAGTCGGAGAAATGACAAACATATATACATCTCTTTTTGAGACTTCCTTTATTTAGTAAGGAAGTAAAGGAAGGGTATATGACTTTGATGTTCTGAGTTTTGAAGGGGAGCTTGGTTGGACACATATACTACCAAGAAAGTCAAACAAAAAAAAAGTAGTTATCTCCCTTTCTATCGCACTTATACTTATACCTATTCGAACGAAAGAGATGCAGATCGAAAATCTAATATTCGATGTTTGCGGTAGCCTCTCATATCTCTCAGAGCACCTTTAATATTATTCTTATATTTCAGCAATTTTAAACGTAGATTTGATGACAGAATAATTATAAAACGTGAGACTGACAATTATGCAATGACAAGTCACTACATACAATTTACGGCTTTACGCCAGCCAGATATGGTTTTCTTTTGCAGATTCATAAAATATTATTTAATACCGTGTCAGATATATAGGCGAGGCGACCCATCAGTCAGCCGATGTTTTTGCTTTTACAGGAGATAGATAAATATCTGCCGATAGTGATCACATAATTTTGATTATTATAAGTAATCACATATTTATAAGCGCCTCAATCCGATATTTTTGCGGATACGGAGTAACGATCTTTTTGCCGGCCACAAAGCATCACATCACATATTTTTTACGAGGTAGTGTCGTCAGATACTTTTCCACGGCTGTTCACCGTCATATATTTATGCTGGTGACTGTACAATCGGCGTTATTGGCAGCATCCACTCTTGGTGCAAAGAGCTAGAGCAGGTGCTTACAGTTTACTCATGAGTCAGTTGCGGGGAGACTCAATTTTTTTTATTACTTTCGTATGTCGATGTCTTCTTTTGATCATCTTCTTAAACTACTGGAAAAGGATTTAAAAAAGCAAGACACTAATTGGAGGAAAAGTATCTGCCCTGAAGAAAACTAGCAATATTTTTAAGGTAAGTACTTTTTATTTTTACTCAAACGTTTACAATATTAAAACACAGATTCTCATCACTGTACGTAGATTGTACCGATTGCGATGGTGTATTACTACTATACACTATAATCTGGTCTTGTAAAATTTGTATTTGGTTACTAGTACCAGATGCTTGGGTATAATACCCTTGTGTTTGGTGATTAATAGCACCAGATGCTTGGGTAAAATACCCTTGTGTTTGATGATTACTAACACCGGATGCTTGGGTAAAATACCCTTTTGTTTGGTGATTACTAGCACCAGATGCTTGCGTATATGGAGCTGACCAATTGGTTGACTGGTTAACTTTCCTTCTTTTAATATCTTCTATGTGGGCAAACTTTTTAAGCTGGTTTGACATTTCACACGAGATTTTTTTAAATCTTATGTCCTCAAGCGGGGACCGGGGGATCCAGGAGGATACTCCATCATCGCAGAAAATATTGCAGAAATTTCTTATGTCCCGGCTTCCCGCAGGAGAAACAGTTGAATGCGTTTGAATTTATTGGGTTTGTGCTAAATTCTCCAAATTTCTTCTTCTCTTCTTCAGCTACTAGTCTGTCTTTTAATATATTTAATTTTAGGTTACCTATGGTCTCTAAAGCTGTCACTACAGGTTCATATGTCTTCGGCATGGATAGTAAAATTTACTTTATTTCTTCTTACACTTAATTTTGATCCGGCCTCTTTTAATTGGGTACAAATTTCTTGAATTTTTGTGAAATGATCTTTCAAACATGTGGTGTCATTGTATTTCAATTGGCTCAATTGTCTCCTCAAAAATAATTTGCTTCTTACACATTTTTCTTTGAAGCAGTCTTCTAAGTTTTTAAACATTAAATTAATATGCCTTGTGTCTTTTCTTACATATTCCAAGTGGCTGTCGGCCACGGCCGCAATCAAGATGGCTTGCGCCCGCGCCTCCATCTTTGATGCATCTTTATTTTCACTTTGTGAATAGTTTTCATTTACTATAGCTTCTAAACACAGATTTTCAGTACGCTTTTAATTCTGAACGACCAATTGTTAAAACTTTCGCCATCAAAATGTACAATATTGTATTTGTTTCTTTGTACGCCATTTTGCTTTCCTTTCTTCATGCTGCTTTTCACTTTGCCGTAACGACCCTTTTTGATTTTCGCAGTTTCGCCTACCCTGGGCCCATAACTAATGAGTTACTATGGTGGAGCGCGGGCTTATCTTCTTTAATTAAACACTCACATTTACTTATAGACTTTATTTTATTATAAAACGTTAAAAAAATACGGAGCTACATTTGCACGCTTAAGAGGCTATGGCGGAAGATTCCACAGATTAAGTATTATTTTAGACCTTACTAAATGTCACAGAGTAAGTATTTCTGAAGAGAGGGATATGTTTGCGTTGCATATTCCATTATCTTTGAGGCAGCAGAACCAGATCTCTTGCAATTCTTTTGATCTTTTAACGTTCTCACCCAAGCATCTCTAATCTGTCTCCTTTTTTTGTAACAAACATTCCTGAAACAAGTGTTATTTTTTTTTCAGTTAGGCAGCATCCGGATGTTCATTCTTCATTACACCTATCGTGTTGGTGTATCGACCGTTAGCAACATTATAAAAGAAATTTCAAGATGCATATGGAATAATTTTAATGCTGTATATATGCGACTTCCTACATCAGTCGATGAGTGGAAACAGATTTAACAAAAGAGCAAATTTTCCACACTGTCTCGGTGCAGCAGATGGAAAACACGTCAGACTTTAAAAAAATACACAAAATAGCGGTTCAATGTATATGAATTACAAGGATTTTTTTCCATCGTATTATTAGCGATCGTAGACTCTGACTATCGCTTTGTGTTGGATCTTATGGGAAAGAATGTGATTCATCAATATTCAAGGAGACAACATTTTGGAAAATGATGCTAGACGGCAGTTTACAAATACCGCACCATGCCCATTAACAACAAACTCAGAGTTGAGAGTTCCATATGTGATCATTGGACACGAAGGTTTCGGATTACATGAAAATTTACTTAGGCCGTTTGGCGGGACGCACCTGGACAAAAATAAGCGAATATTCAACTATCGCTTGACTAGAGCTAGGAGATACATTGAATGTGTTTTCGGATCATACACGAAATGGATGTCAGCAGTGTGCAGTCTAGAATAATGGCCGTCTTCCATTTTAACAAAAACGAAAAACAAACAGCAAGTACAACAACTAACAATAGTTTCAACAATAACACAATCGAACTAACTGAAGTAAGCTGAAGATAGCGGGAGGTTGTTATCAGAACGCAGAACGAGGGATGACTGATGGACCTGGCAGCCCCATTTGATTCATCTACAAGCTCGCATAAGAAAATTGGGAGTGGGGTGATAGTTCTTGGGATTATCTCAAATTATTATTAAATGTAACTGACAGGGCCATATTTGAACACGTGTTATTTTTAAAATTCTTATTATTATTAAAAAAGATAGAGCTACAATTTTGATATGCATTTCGAGCAAAAATCCTGTACTACAAACACAAAATTTTAAAAATGTACGTAAACGACCTAGTTTTTACAAAAAAGATAAAAAATCCCAATAAATCTCCTTTTCTTTTGTCCTGTTTTTGGTATGTTTGGCTACAATTATTAGCTTTAGTCGATTGTTTAGTTATCCAATAAGACATTTTTTGTATTCGTAGGTCAAATAATCGACAGATAATAGCATAAATACCACGTGCGCCCGTGCTCAGGTGATTGAAAAATTAAACGTGCCGCCATTTAATTACCGTCAACTTAAAAAAAAAGCGTGGATTACTAAACGCCTTTAACGGCTCCGACATCGTTGATCGGACAGACTGTATGATAAAATAAAACTTCGTAATTGATTCAAAAGTCGAGTCGTTTACTATCGGAAACTGCAAATTCATCAATCCGCAGGCAATCACTACCAACTCGTACAAGTACTTAACATGTCTATTATTCATTACAGAATGTGTTTGCAGCATGTGAAACTCCCTTACTCATCCTATTACACGCTCAACATGTATTCGCAAATTTGAGATCACTTTATTTTTGTAGACACTTGGAAGTCTTAAGAGTTTTACATGTTTTATACTTAATAAAGATTCTATTTATTTAAAGCTACGATCTGCCATTATCACTGCATTCAGAGGAAGAATATGAATGAAGCCACTATTTTCTGTGATGGCTTTGTCAGACGATTTTCCCCCAAAACCGCGAGATAAAAAAGCTACCCAGCAGGTGTGCAGCCTATAAGGTATTTCATTGTGTTGCAAGACTTGTATTGCGACCATGATTGTGCTTGTTTGTCAGTATCACTGTATTTTTCAATTCGATTTCAAAACAGTATATATATAAGCTACTGCACATTTGAATACCTGATTTTAAATGTCAGTAGTAGTAGTGTTGGAAGTAAACCAATGTGATTACACCTTTGTGCTGTTATAGTGTGTTTTTAGTTTTAAAACTTATATCCGGCTTCCGGTTGCTCCGTTACCTAGGAGATTATTGGTGTTTAGTAACTGTCTTTGGATATATCTACTCCGAATAAAACTCATATTTAATTTATTAAAACTGTCTTCTTTATTTAATTCCATCAGGTTATGGGCCCTTGCACATAATTCTGTAAAAATTATATAAAGAATTCAGGAAGTTCGTCGCCTAAACCAATGTATCGGCGAGCGGCGTAAATTGAGGTCGGTCGGTACGAACGCCATTACCGAAAAAGCAAATTTTACTTGTTCTGGTTGTAAGAGCAAGGCAGGAAAGCGGAATGGAGTTAAATCTGAACACCAATCACAGCTTGATAAAGTTGGAAGGATCCAGTAACTGGAATATATGGAAATTTCAAACCTCCGTGTTGCTACGAGGTCAGAATTGGTTGGAGATAGTTGAGGGAAAGAGTGTAAAACCCGCAGAAACAGGTACTGCCCAAACAGCCTGGGAGTCTAAAGATGCCAAAGCTCAAGCCATGTTGGTCACGAGAATGACAGAGAGTGTCATGTTACACATTATATCATGTTCAACTTCAGCTGAAATGTGGAAGAAACTACACAGTGTTTATGAGCAAAGGACGGAGACAAGTATTCACGTTATACAGCAGCGCTTCTTTCAATATAAATATGAAGCAGGGTCTGAGATGTCAACGTTTCTGTCAAAGATTCAAGAGATGCAAAATCAGCTTAAACAGATGGGTGAACCAGTATCGGACAAATTTGTAATTACGAAAGTACTGATGTCATTGCCCGATGAATACAAGCACTTCATATCTGCTTGGGAGTCTGCTTCTGATGATAAACAGACTATTGACAACTTAGTGGCAAGGCTGCTGGTGGAGGAAGAAAGGTTAAAAGAAAAAGGTGAAGTTGCTGAATCGTCCCCGTCTTCATCAGCATTTGTGGCGAAAAATAAGAACATGAGGTGTCTAAAGTGTAATAGACTTGGTCATTTTTCCAGTCAGTGTAGAAATTATAACAATAATAACAATAAAAGTGAAGGACATAATAACAATAACAACAATAAAAGTGAAGGACATAATAACAATAACAAATGTTTCTTTTGTGGCAAAGTTGGCCATAATAAGGCACAATGTTGGTTCAGGAAGAACAAGGAACAAAAGAGAAATAACGCGTTTGTGGTGTTTGATTCGCTAGAATCAGGGCTCGGAACCGGTTTAAAAAATAGCGGTTTATACCGGTTTATTTCGGTTTTACTCCGAACTTTCTCCAAGAACGCAAACGTTTTAAGAACATAATAAAAACCTGGATTTAACCGGTTTATCCGAAAAGCAACTTGACGGTCTAAACGCGACGTTGCCAGATTTCGTGTTCAAGTCGCAAGACGTACGAACGGATGGTTCCTTTAACAATTTTAGTTTTATGATTTTGCATACATGTATCTAGAGACGGGTCAAAAAATATAGGCAAACCAGTGAGCTGGTATTTATAGGTGACAGCCAACAGTGTCAATAATTTATTTAAAAGAAATCAAAATATAAGTTCATACAGGGTGTATTTTCTTTTCGGGCCAATGGGGTCAACTAACAGATCCCGAAATGTTACACGAAAATGATCTTCAGACCTTTCCTCGATTTTAAATTAATGTTAGTGGCCTTTACAGAAGAAAAACATATATACAGGTTACGAGAAAAAGGTAATTTGTTACAAACATTTATTTGTGCTTATTTATTCAATTCCTATCCAGAATAAAAAGTTTGTATGAGACATGGAACCAAAAAAAAAACTTTTTTTCTAAATGCATTTTCATATTTTCCTATTAGTCCTAACAACAGGCAGGATGCCGTTCAAATGTAATACAAACATAATTATCAGTCCCATACGGATGAAATTCATAATAAGAAAATTATCTTTTTTTACATTTTGGTTTAAGTATAGATGAAATAAAACACATTCTTTTTAGTCCAAATTTGGCACTTTCACACCCCACATGACGTGATGACGCACCAACTAAAATTAAAATTTTAGCACCATCTTGTATAAATTTTTCATTGATAATAATATTATAAGAATATAATAATAATAGATGGTAGATGTGGAAAGCTAAGTGGCGAGTTGGCTATGTGTCAGTGACACCTCTTTACCTTCATCCCTGATACTCGTACCGGTGTTGCCCCCTTGAGCCATCCTAGATGTCACCTTTTGTGGGAGCCCCTCTTATGTGGGCGAGTCACCGTCTGCCGTAAATCAAATTGCTTACCTTTTTCTTAGACAGACGCCCGATTTTATTTTCCATAACCCAGTATTTAGTGCACCACTTTCACCTAATAGTCCAGTATATTTTGGACTCCATTAAATCTCAATAGTACATACACCCTGGCGGGTGCTGCCTCTGCGTGCGTCCCATGGTTCGGGCAAGTGCAACATCCGCTCGGGTGTACCCCTTACATTTCATTACATTGTCCCCTTTCGACATGATCTTGCGTGTTGGTTTTAGCTCCGCGTAAGCCTCCCAAATGTCCGGAACACCATTGTTCCGTGATGGGAAAGACATGCCTAACATAAGTCTTTATTTTCCAAATAATACATTTTACAAAATTACTTATTTCTGTTTTTTTTGCTACCCGTTATTGAGCAAAGGCCTACTCCATCGTGCTCCATAAACACCTATCAGCCGCCATTCTTGTCCAGGTAGAGCCTGCATACAGCACAATGTCTTAATTCCACTTTCGTTGAGGACGGCCCTGCGGCCGTTTCTCTACGCGTCGCCACTAGTGGAGTACGCTTTCGCTCCATCTGCTCGAGTAACATCATCAAATCATCATTGATAGTATGTAAATTAAAATATGCGATAGATTCTCTCTAATTGTGTCTAGAGTAACCTCGTTTGTAACTATTCCAAATATAACATCGGTAGCTTAAGTAGTTCTCGAGACGTTTTTTAATGATGTGACAGACATACTGAGTCACTCCATAATAAAAAGGAACCCCCTTTTTATCATTTAGGTACGGAACCCTAAAAATGAAAGTATACTAATTAAGAGGTATAAATGTATGTAATTATTTGTTTTTATCAATTTTAAGATCACTTACAGGTACAAATATAAATAAAGCAATTACGTGGCATCCTAGGAACTATGCCTCAAGCGGAGGATTTATGGCATCTTATCTATACATATTTTAAATTGTTTTTTTTGTTATTATCATATTTTTGTGGAATTAAACTTGTTTGTTGTTGTTGTATTAGTTGCTTAAAAGAAACTATGCAATTAGTTGAATGCCAAAAATACGCGGAAATACTCGCGCGTGGCAGATTTTGATGTACAGATCGCGCAACATTTCCTAAAAAATAAATAATAATCTATTGCGCTCCAGTAAGTCAAGATAACGTTTGGTTTGTCGGAACTTTGTAACCCTGCTACTCCTTAAAGTTTCACTGATATTGCCAGATTTTACATGAAAACCTTTTAACAAGTAAGTAGGTAACTTATTCCACTATAATTTAATATGACAGATTAAAATATTTTTCTTATACCATTTTTTATCATGATGCCCTGGTCGCGCGAATCTATATTCGGGGGAGGTACTTAACAAGGTATTCCCCATATGTTAGACTGCCGCGTCGGTGATTGAATATATAAATAAAACTTCAGTCTTTCTCCATAGTAAATGTAAGGAAAAAGTTGTTTTAAATATGGGCCTAGTACCACTAGGCTTGTGCTAATTAAAACGATTAGTATGAAAAAAAAATCTATGAAAATAAAAAAAATATTCCTATAGAAACTATTGTGTGGGCTTCGATTTATAGCCGGATTTTTTTTCCATACTTAATTTCTTTTGATCTCAGGCAGGAGTGGAATACATCGCCATTAAAAAATACTGTCTAGAAATTACCTTACATTCTCTTACCATGTAGGTTTTTATTCTAGAATCTGTAAACGCCTATCTCCATTAGGTGTAAATCGAAAAGGAAGGGAAGGTCTAAAAATATAGTTTTTATGAAGCAGCACAGGATCTGGTAGGTGCCCTCACTGACCCATAAAAAATTCACTCTGTATAAATTACTTACATTTTTTTAAACCGCAATAGTGTATAATTTGCAAACCTGGAGTAAACTGTTAATACATAATTTGTGATTATTTTGGAATATTATAGTCGTACCTACTAAAAAGTAAAAATAGTGTGGGAAATACTGAATTTATATTATTTATAATATTATTTCTTCAATATTTGATATTATTATTTCTTTTTTTATATATTTAGTTCGCGGCAGAAGAAAACACGCTTAAAAATGATTAAATATGCGAAACGACGTGCTTTTTAAACTTTGCTAACTGGACTGTAACTTGTGTATCCTGCGTCGCAAAAACCGGTTTTTATTGTTCTAAACCGGTTAAACGAACAAGAACTTTATTAAAATATTACTCTAAAAACCGGTTTAAAAATAACGGTTTCACGAACGTAACCGAAATATAAAGGTTTTGCGCCAAGTACATGATACCGGTTTGAAAAATTAACCGGTATCCGAGCCTTGGCTAGAATCTTATAAAAAATCTTTTTTCATGGTGGACTCCGGGTCAAATGAACATATCTGCCGCGAGCGTGAACTATTTTCCTCTTTTATAAGTGCCAAATCTGAAGTCTTTGTAGGCAACGGTGCACCGCTTAATGTGCTAGGCTTCGGACAGATGGCGGTAGAAGTGCATAATGGGAGTGAATGGATTGACACAACCATAGACAATGTTTTGTTCGTTCCTGACATGAAAACTAATCTCTTTTCTGTGAACTGTGTGACAAGCAAAGGCTACGTCATGGTGGCAGATGACATTTCATGCAAATTTTATAAAGACAATGTCAATGACGTTTGTGCGGTCGCTAAACTTATTGGAAAGTCGTATTATTTGGAATTTCGATTTAAAAACAATTTAAACAATGTGGCGAAACTGGCGAGTGTTGATAAAACCATGGATGGTACCCTGATTGAGTGGCATGAAAAGTTGGCACATCAAAACTTTGATCATGTCAAAAAGGTGCTTGCAAATAATAACATTGTTTGTAAACTAACAACTTCTGCCCCTAAATGCGAAAGTTGTTTGGAAGGAAAAATACATCGTTTGCCGTTTAGTAACAGTGAGAGCGTAACTACAAGGACGTGTGAATTGATTCACGCCGATACCTGCGGCCCGATGGAAGCATTGTCACTCAATGGCTCAAAGTATTTTGTGGTACTGAAGGACGATTTCGCGAATTATAGAACGGTGTACTTCGTGAAGAACAAATTCGAGATCAAGACTTGTATTGAAGATTTTATAAACAAGGCAGAGAATGTGACAGGAAATAAAGTCCTTATATTTCGCAGCGACAATGGAACAGAGTTCATAAATAAAGAGGTAGAAAAGATGTTTTCTACACGTGGCATAACACATCAGACAAGTGTCCCTTACACTCAGCAGCAAAATGGAAAGGCTGAAAGGGAGATACGTATTCTTGAGGAAGCGGCAAGGACAATGATGAGCGCGAGGAACCTGCCAAAACAGCTATGGGCAGAAGCAGTTGCTACAGCAGCTTTTGTTTTAAATAGAACTGGAAAATCCAGAAATACTGAGAAAACTCCATACGAGGTCTGGTCAGGAAAATGCTTTGATATACATCAGTTGAAACCGTTTGGTACCCCTGTGTATACCCATATCCCGAAAGAAAAGAGGAAGAAGTGGGATAAAAAGGGTGAGAAAGGAATAATGGTGGGGTACGGAGAGACCGTGAAAGGTTATAGAGTGTACTATCCAGAAACAAAGAGAGTAGAATTAAAACGGGACATTGTTTTCCTACAGAATGAAGCATTGGAGAATGAAAGTCAACATGAAATGACATTGAGGTGCATAGCAGAGAACAAAACAGAAGACAAAGAAACCCAGAGTGACAAGGATGATGAACCCTGCCAGGATTCAGAAGGGGAGCCATCAAGCGTCAATGATAGTACAATGACTTCTATTTTGGAGGAATCTGGCAGTGAGTACATCCCATCGAGTGGTGAAGGTGATACTTCAATGGAAGCTAATGATTCGGCTGAATTACCAAAAAGGGAGTGCAGTCAGCGTGTTAGAAAGCAAACTGAATTTTACAATTGCAACTGTCAAAGTGTTCTCTCTGCAGAAAGTGAGCCTACAACATACAAAGAAGCCATGACCCGACATGATGCTAACAAGTGGTTAGAAGCTATAAAGCGAGAGATGCAGACACTGGAAGACAACAACACTTGGGAAGTAGTTGTTGACCCAGGAAGTGACAAAGTCATCAGCAGTAAGTGGGTATTTAAGATCAAAGGCGCTAATAAGGATAATCCGCAGTACAAAGCCAGGTTAGTTGCTAGGGGTTTTGAGCAGGAGGACAATATAGATTTAAATGCTATTTATGCCCCAGTTGCCAAATTGTCAACTCTTAGGCTTTTTGTAGCAATTGCAACCAAATTTAGATTGCCAATGATCCAAATGGATGTCACAGGAGCCTTTTTGTATGGAAAAATACATGAAGATGTGTATGTTAGTCTACCAGAGGGTGCATATGCAGGTAAGAAAACCATTGTTAAACTGAAAAAGTCTCTGTATGGGCTTAAGAGCTCACCAAAATGCTGGAATGAAACATTTACTTCTGTAATGTTTAAGCAAGGCTTTGTTCGATCAAGTTGCGATTCTTGTCTTTATACAAGATGTACTAAAAATGATAAAATATATCTGTTGCTATATGTAGATGATCTGTTAATTTTTGGGTCAAATAATAATGAAGTAGAGCAACTTAAAAGTATATTAAATACAGAATTTAAAATGAAGGATCTTGGACCAGTGTCAGATTACTTAGGTATTAATATAAGACAAAACTTACATACAGGTATTACTGAAATGAGCCAAAAGAGCTATTTGGAAAATGTACTTAAAAGATTTCAGATGGAGAATTGTAAGCCTATGTTGACACCATTAGATTTGAACTTTAACACAAAAATATTTGAAAATGATAGTGGCCCCATAGATAAAAATATTGAAAAGTCTTGTCGACAAATTATAGGCTGTCTTATGTATGCTGTGTCTGGTACTAGGCCTGACTTGTGTTTTGCTGTCTCCTTATTAAGTAGATACCAAAAATGTGCCAATGACATGTTATTGACAGCATTAAAAAGAGTACTCAGATATGTGAAACATACTCTGGATTATAAGTTAATATATAAATGTGATAATGACTGTGTCTTGGAGGGATATTGTGATGCAGACTGGGGTGGGGATCACAAAGATAGAAAGTCTACTACAGGCTATTTGTTTAAATTTTCAAATTGTCTAATATCATGGTGCTCCAAGAAACAAGTGTCAGTTAGTTTGTCATCTACAGAATCGGAATATGTTGCAATAAGTGTTGCAGCTAGTGAAGCCTGTTGGTTGATAAATTTATTAAATGATTTCATGATTAAGAATGAGTGTCCAGTAAATATCTATAGTGACAACCAGTCAGCTATCTCTGTTGCTTGCACAGATACTGTCAAGCGTCTGAAACATATAGATATCCGTTATCACTTTATCAAAGAACTGGTTAAAAATAATAAAATAATTTTGAAGTATATTAGAACCAGTGATCAACCAGCAGACATGCTAACTAAAGCCCTTAGCCGGGAACTTCTTACCCGTTTTCTAATTAAATGTGGTATGGGTAACATATAATTTTTTTTTATTAAGTGGAGTGTTATCTTGTAGAATACTTATTAAGTTTTACAAGTGTAATTACATTGAGAAGGGGTGTTGGAAGTAAACCAATGTGATTACACCTTTGTGCTGTTATAGTGTGTTTTTAGTTTTAAAACTTATATCCGGCTTCCGGTTGCTCCGTTACCTAGGAGATTATTGGTGTTTAGTAACTGTCTTTGGATATATCTACTCCGAATAAAACTCATATTTAATTTATTAAAACTGTCTTCTTTATTTAATTCCATCAAGTAGTAATTTTACTTCATCTCTTTCTTTTATGGTTGCATTTATTGCAAGCTACGTTTGTTTTTCACGCAGAGTCGCTAAAGTTTCCTCTTCCGGCAAAGTTGGTTCCCATTCTTTATATCCGGCACTAAGATTAATAGTCGATTTCCTTTTTTGTATGTCTCTCATGTTTTCAGGCTTATTATTTGGTCTTTGAATATAATGTTTTCTTTCCTCAATCTTTTTAAATAAAGTATTGTAGCCGGATCCAATTAGTTCCTGGGTGTATTTACTCTTGGTTATATGACGATGGGCGTTGATGGCCTTAATTATTCTTTATTAATTATTTGGGAGCCGGACACAATGAAACCACCTTTTAGTTCAGTTCAAGACAATAGACAATTTTTATTTCTTTTTCACAGACACACATAAACCACGACCATAGACTATACAACATGCCCCTCTTTAATAAAAATAAAAATACGCCTTAGAAACGTCCGCTATCTGACGTTGACGTTTATATCTCACATTGACAGCTAACCTATATTCATACAACATTGTTTCATTCATATGTCAATTATTTAAACTAAATACATTTTTACAAGTCAATAACTTAAATATCTACGTGAACTTACCATGTCAGTGAAGTGAAATACATTTTACAAATATTGGAATTACATCAGCGGAGACCTCGTCATTATATTAATACATCATGTCATATTTATACAATAAATGTTTATAAATCTAGTTTATTAGTTTTCTTTAAATTAAATATTCATTTATTTCAGATTAAAAATCCATATAATTTGTTAGTTTGCCTTAACTACTTATTAACTAATATTAGTAACTTAACTAGGTACTATCTTATCTAACCTTAAAATCTAAATACATAGAGTGTCAGGGCTACCCAGTGCCTCCATATCCTGCTGCTGCTTTAACAATCTACCTCTAGAACTGTATCGAGGCTCGTCACCATCCTCTGACGTTGACATGCAAGGTAAGTTTTCACTGTTTACATTTCGATCTATCTCATCACTAAATTCAGATGATTGACATAAAGATTCATCACTTGGACTATCAATAGGATTTGACAAGTTTTCATGAGAATGACTAGACCTACGACTTTCATCATTACAATTATTACAACTTGACTCTGAACCATCCCGACTGACATTTACATTATCTCTTTGACTTAGCTCTTGACTATGACACGAATCATTTAAAACATAATAGAATGTATAATTATCTTCCTTTCCTTCATCTTTATTAAATCGACACAAATACTTCATTTTATTATTCTGACTAGGCTTTTGACCCTGAAAAGTTTTAGACTTTGATCGACAGTTACTATCTGTGAACATTCGACCAGACTGTTCTGACTGAGGTTTTGACATACTTTGACTGTGACTATTCTGACTTATATCTGTTGCCTTTACACCTTTACTTGGTTATATGACGATGGGCGTTGATGGCCTTAATTATTCTTTATTAATTATTTGGGAGCCGGACACAATGAAACCACCTTTTAGTTCAGTTCAAGACAATAGACAATTTTATTTTTCTTTTTCACAGACACATAAACCACGACCATAGACTATACAACACTGGGTATCTTCGTCTCTGTCATATAAACAAGGGAATCGCTCACACAACTCTCGAGCTCTTACTCTATAAAGGGATCTACTAGGATGTGGGTTAGCATAGATTAACTCCTCTGCCACAATCCTCACAAGTGCATTGAGATTTGAATTACTCATAGGCAAATCATCATTGAGTTTAGCTAATATTGGATTTGGTATTTTATGGTATGGGATGACGAATGCATCATTCACACGAGAGATGCTGTTACTACTAATAGTAGAAGCAGATGAAGATGGTGATGGTATGCAGTTATGAACAATGCTACTTGGACTATCGCTATCTGTAGAATATCTTCTTACTGCCTTGTCATGCACATACTCATCCAATAAGAAAAGGGCTTTCCTTATACGCAGTTATCGCTTCATTCTCGTCTACTTCTTTTCCAAAATTTAAAAAAAACTTGGTACCCTTAAGACCTTTTTCATTAGCTGCAAAATAACATAAAATATTTAATATAACTATACACAGGATTTTATTTGTGGGCAGGCAGTACCACTTTCCGTGCTGCTACGCGAAAATAGTTTTTATTAAACGAATCCCCCGATCGAGAGATCGATATCTTTGAGGACTTCCGTTCTATAAGTTCTGGTCTTCATCAGCAATTCCACATGAACTCATATTTTAGGGTGAAAATACTATTGTTGACTAAAACGCAAAAATCGACATACTCGTATATGGACATGGCTATAACATTTGAGACGTTCCCTTGATTCTTCATGATCAGGGATAGGACAATCGGGTAGTTTTATACCTACAAATCCTACAATTAGCAAGGTCTCGGAGAAAGCTCAGCAAGTATGGAGCAAGCTTCTAAAAAATATTATTTTAATTATTTGAGTCCCGGAATTCTATAAAACATCAAGAAATAGTGATTGTATCATATGAAATCATATGGTATCGTAAATAACAACTTTTCCATGGGGCAGGTACATCTTCCCATATCAAGGTATTTTTTAAATGTTTTATTTATTCTTTTCCTACCAGGAATATCAACTTATCACAAACCGACCACTATTTTTATTACACTTTCTATGTACAGGTATTCCATATATCTAGCACAAACAAATAAAAACCACTTCATTTTCAATGATATATACTATGTATGTAATATATAGTGTACGCATTTTCAATAATATAATGTCTATAATATATTCGTATATCCTAATTTCCAGTACTCCGGGAAGTCCAGGTAAATTTATTAGCAAAATTAAATTAAATCGCCTCCATACTACTCAACATCATCGCATTGTAAGGTACTGAGGCCGAAGTTAAGGTATAAAAGCATCCGATTTTCCTATCCCTGTTTATGATCCCATCATTTTGGGACAAAAATGGGACCAAGCTGAAAGTGTTGGGTACAACTACACACAACTATCAAACTAAAAGAAATTGAAATACCTCAAGGAATGGGGGGGATACGAGACAAAAAACATAAAAGAAAAATCAGCTGAATTCAGAACTGAAAATAAGAATACTTATGACCAACTTCAAATTTTTCAAAAAAGACAACTTTGAGGCTTGACTGTGAATGCGGTCTATCATACGTTGGGCAAACAAAGCGTAGCATATCAATCAGGGTGAAGGAACATATAGCCGATGTCAAGCATCGTCGACCAAGGTCTGCAGTCTGGGAACATGTCTCTGATAAGCCTAATCATTCAATTAAGTTTGACAAACCTCTGGTCCTCGCCAAGGAGAAGCGTTATATTCCCAGGATGCAGCGCGAGGCTATATAAATCAAGAAGGTTCCTAATTTCAATAGAGAGAATTGCTTTTCGGTACCACCAGCTTGGGATCCTGTTTTACATCTCATCAAGGATCAAGCACGACACAGAACTGGAAGACCTTAGCGTGGACTTTGTTTGAAAAGATTAAAAACGGATAAAAGAGGCAAAATGAGGTAGTTTTTTTGTCGCTTCTTTCTGCCCTATAAGCCAGTTAGGGAAGCGTTCGTAAGTTGTATGTATGTTAATCTTCACAGGGTTTTTACAATTTAAACATTTATAATTTTAATTATAGAATGCCCTTCAGGCTATGTATTACTAGCTTTATAAGCCCCTCTGAGCATTTTAGACCAACCTCTGTTTTTTGTTTTTAATTATTGTTATATTTTTGTATGTAGGTAGTTTGCAAAAGTAACTTTTTTGATTGACGGGAGAATTCGAATTGACGGGATGGTAATAGCCGAGGAATGATGCGTCATTGAAAGAATCTTTAGATTTCAACTTCAGCTACATTTTTATTAGACTTGGAGTTTTATTCTTTAAATAATTGTGGTTCCTTGGTCTCTCTTAAGATTGTGTAACTGAATTAAAAAAGTTTTCGTCATCATCTTCGATGTTGCTATTTTCGCCACTTAAACCGTGTATGTCCTTTGAATTTTCAGCAGCTTCTAGACGCCACGCCTCTTCTACCTTATTTTCCATGCATTTTCTTACTGTATTTACCCAACTGGTTACGTATGTTTCCAGGCATATCAAACGTAACTTTGGGTGAAACGCTGCGGCAAGTTGACATTGTTCGTCGTCTAAAAGTGGTTTAAACCGTTTTTCAATGCCATTTAGTAAAGCATTGGCTAAATGTGCAATAAAAAGGGCCTAGTTACCCTTCGGTTTTATATTCTTTACTTTCAATACAGATGCTGCAATCTTCGGTAAGACTGACCCGAAACATGCTTGCGCTTCTCCTTGGACACGGTCGGGGGCAGGAGCGGTAGGTTCCATTACCTGTAAATAAGTATTATATTATCTATACAAATTACATCGCGTGAAAATAAGCACAACAAAGTAGGTATATGTATATAATTTTACTTTTGTATACTCCTTCATTAAAGTCACATCTTAGTCATTGAAAGTCGGTATTTTTAGCTGAGTCACAACTCTGTGTGTGTGTGTGAGAAGGCCTAGATGTTTCCAACATTCCATTGAGAAAGACAATAGAGTTCAATTAAGCTTGAATGAAATCTGCTGCTACCGTACTGCGTGATTGCTGATTCCACAGAGTCCGTGCTTTAGCTATGGCACTTCTCTAGGGAGTCTTGAAAATAGTAATTTGTAGGGCTGCATCTGCATCTTTGCTTGCTATCAAATTGAAGGTATGCGCAGCACATCTCATGTGCGCGGGTAAAGTATTGAAGTTTTCTAATATACCTTCGTCAGTTCAGTTTCATTACACTGGTAACGACCAGTAGCATTTAGTATGTTTTCTACTGAAACGAATTCTAAGTCATCTTCCGAGTTTGCATTTAAAAGGTTTACAACATCATTAATATTATTATGAGATTGTGAATCTAAATCACATGTTGGCACCCCTGGAACTTCTGGGAGTAGGTCGGTTTCCATGCCGAATTGTACAAATTGCCTTAACAAAGTTACTTCCATTATCCGTAGTAGTCCTAAACAATAATAACAACAGTTATGAGACACAATATTTTTCGCTTCCTTTCGATTATTATAAAAACACGCGTACGGCCTGCTGCAGAATAGTAATTCCCTCTACATAGGTAGGGTAAGGCTACATTCACACGGCGACTATTCGATTCGATATTTTCTCGCATACGGTTTTACCGTATACGGGACGGTCATTCACACGGTGCGAGGTCGATTCGATTTTTTCTCGTATGCGGTCTCCCCGTATACGTGACAGCCGTTCACACGGCGGCGTCTATTCGATGCAACCTGCCGCCACATAATCAGTCGTTGAGTGCACGCCGACATGGATTATGGATGGTACTCGTATTTGAGGAGGAGGTATCGGCGCTCGAGAAAATATTGGGTTCAATCCTTTATGAAAAACGGAAATAATCAATAAAATCTCTTTCCATGCGTTTTGCATTGCAGTTTTATTTTTATACTCATCTAATCATTTATCCCATCCCATTGGGTCGATCCTCTACAAGCGTGATACATAACTCGATCGTAATCGGCAATCCGTCCTCCATCATGACTAGGGTTGCCAACCGTAGTGTACAAATTTGCGGTACATTCGGGATTGACATGCGGGACTTGGCTACAAAATGCGGGACGCCGTCAACCGACTTATATAAGGTGTATGTATCAGACTGTCAAGTGTCAACGTATTGAAAGGTATACAAAATTACCTGGTTAACTTTCTTAAGAAGAAGAAATTTCTTCTATAGATACGAGTATTTAGCCGATTTAGCTCAAGTTTTTGCCATGAGTTTTTACAGTTATATTTTTTTTTATACCTACTACAACAATTTTACATGTACACAAAATTAAAAGATCATTTCAATTTAAATTAAATACTTTTTAAATTTTTATATGAAATACTTTTTCAATTTTATAGTAAGTTTTTGAAAAATTCACCACTTTCTTATAACTGTTTTACCATATTTTGCTCAGCGAGCTTCAAACATCAACTATCTTCGTATCATCTGGTTTACGACCTTATTGCTATTTAATCTTAATAAAATAAATGTTTTCTTGTTAAGTACCTATGCAATCTTTTATGGAGAAAATGAAACACTTTTGAACATTTTCACACAAAATTATTAAGTTGAAGAAATGTTAAGTTTGGTACATTTTGGTAGAAATACACGAACAATAGCCAAGTTATCTGGCTAAACAGATACTTTTTACATAAATAAATAGACATTTGTAAAATTTTGTTTAAACTCTATACAAAATGTATAAATTGTGTATTCAGAGATTTTTTTTTCAAAACATCACTTCAAATCACTCTAAATTTCGCTATAAAATATGCGGCGTGAAGAGATATTGGGGTGACTGTGTAGCCCCTTTGTAGGTATAGTTGTGATCCCTTGGTATGCCTATCGTTTGGTTACTGTACAGTCACGTCTATAAATATCTATACACTTTGAACTTATTACAGGGGAAGAAGGATCAAAATTGAATAGAGATGCATATAATTATATATGAAGCCGACCGTATCAATGTCGTATCTTGTGTTTTTTTTGCATATTACTTGTAGCATAATACGTTTTAAGACAAAAACATTAAAAAGTATTTTTGATATGAACGGTTGCATTTACGAATATGCACCCATATTGCAAAAGAACCTATAGTTTGTGTTTTGCCTCATTAAAAAAGCATTGTTACGAGTAAGAGTTGTAAGTAGTAAGCTAAATTACATCTTCTTAGATTAAATCATCTAGAATATAATAAAAAATAGATTCACCGTGTGACGGTACAGGTATCCTACCCATAATTCGGCTGCGAGATCCATTCAAAATACAAAAGAAAGCAAAATAAACATAATAATAACCTGACAAAATCCGGTGTTGTGTTTGTCACGATTTCACGTCATATTCCAATAAATACACTTTGGGTTCACTTGAATTCACTTTGTCACATTTATGGTTCCATTTACTATATTCATTATTCAATTTAGCCATCGAAATAATAAGAAATAAACTTATTATAGACAAACATTAGTGTAAACATTGTTTTGACACTTCATAGCTTCAGAAACGTTTCGTTTAGTAATAAGTAGCTGTCATGCGAAAGAAGTTAATTTAGAAACCAAGTTTTACGAAAAAATCCTTACATTATATTTGTATTTCACATTTAAATAAGTAAAACATGCCAATAATTGTAACATTAGTTAAAAAGGAAAATTTAAATCATATTTTAAATCATCCATATATTTGTAGATCCTTAAAATCATGTTGTAAGAATCGCTGAACGAAATATATTTTGGCCCCTAAATACTTCTAATCTCCTGGTAATGTCTCTGTCTAAACAACTACATCTAGGCAACGGATGAAAAATATTTGTGTCTCATTTTTGCGAGGTATATTAATGGGATAGAAAGAGATGTCCGATGACGCGGAGTTTCGTCGTACATAAAAGATTCATTACATAAGATAACAAAATGGCCGACTAAAAAAGGCGTTGCGATTGCGTAAAATTTTCACTCATTGGCTGAGACAATAAACAAGCATAAAAATTATTATAAATAATATTAGACACGGGAATATGAGTCTTAATAAAAACATACCATGGATACATTTTGAATACGACTTAGTCAGACACGTGGATCGCGTTGGGCGGATCGATTATTGGAGTATGCTTGGCATGTAAATATAAACCTTCTTGCTTAAGTATTAAGAGTGATTTTGGAAAAATGCCAGTTTAATATAGACCTCCTTGAGGGCTATGATAGCCTAGTAGTTGCGTCAGGAGTTTTCTTGGATTTCTTGCAGCATTGTCGCATGCAACACGAAGATTCCAATTTATTATGAAGATTTAGCGCTAATGTATAGAAATGGTCATTTTACTATGAAAAACCCCAAATTCAGTACAAAAACCCCAAAATCGTATGAAATGGAGCAAAACTCGATCAGATGCCGCGGTCAGCGGGGATGGTATAAATAGGCCGGGGCCGGGCCCGGCGCAGGCATTCAATCTGGGACACTCAGTGAGACTGGTCGTAACGAAAGAAAGAGCTCTGGTAAGTAAAGTTTCTCTAAATATTTTCTCTGGTTCAACTTTGCTAGGAGAAATCCCTGCGACTTTGGACTTGTAGGATAAGTCACTGTAAGCGAATGCAAGATTAATTTCTATGCGTTACGCCGGACTTTGACTCCTTTAGAGAATCTTTACTACAAGCATTTGATTTGTATTATTAAGGGGTATTTCCTTGTAGAATGAGTCTCTGTAAGCGAAATGCAAGATTAATTTCTATGCGTTACGCCGGACTTTGATTTTTACTACAAGCGTTTCATTTATATTATTAAGAGGTATTTCCTGGTGCACCGAAGTTCTGGGCTAGACTTAGCAATGTAATTGTTGAGTTAGGTTTTGGAATATGGTCTTTGTTTAACTTTACGGAGAGATCCTTTCCGTAGTTTTGAACTTGGATCAAGGTGACCAAGAAGTTTTCAGTTTATTAAGGGGAAGTTTGTTACGTAATTTGTTATTAAGAAACTTTTATTATCTATAAAACCAGAATCACTGTTCGCAAAGTACGCCACAAGTTTGTTTTCACTTGCTGTGTTAAGAAAACATTCTTGAGTCCAAGTTGACCAGATTTGGGGTGTCTGGCACCGATATAGCCTTTATATTGGCCGGTGAATTTCCCCCTGTGCTTCAGTTTGTTTCATGGCGAAAGTGGGGGTTTCTTAGTCAAACCATCCTGAGATCAGGACTCACGGAACCCATGCGACGCCTGAAGTATAGGTCCTTATTTATATATTTCCTAAAACCTATCCTCAGTCCCGTATTCAATGGTTAGAATGAATTTACTCACTATTTCCAGCTTCGGCTATAGTGGGGGGAATTCGGTATACTGGTGGGAGGTTTGCATCTATCAGTTTCGCCAGCTGAACGTTCTTTTACTTAGGGAACACGATTAAAGTAAATGTCACAAGTCGCTGGTAAGTATGACTTGTGCAGTTTTGTTGTAAATTAGGGAAGGGGACGTTAGGGTAACTTCGCACACACCGTTAGGGGGAGATTTTAGAATCTAGGTGGGGATCAGTTAAGAATTTTACTGTGAAGAAATCATTGACAAAGCAGAGCAGATCAATGTTATCTTTAGAAAGGTTTAAAACTCGGTTTGATATTACTCTCTTCTAGAATCATGAAATTAGTGCTTCATTTTCTATCCAAATATAAACATTGATGGACATAAATTACAGCTTTTAGGAAGAAATATCAATAGGATCATTTCAGTACTTATTTTTAGGCTCTAAAATCATTCGCACTTTAATTGTAACAAAATACTTATAAAATGGGATTAAATATAAAATAAAAAGGAATATTATAATTAACGGTTTTACGATTGCTAAATCAAAATGCCTAACTTATAGTATTTTCAACCATTTATTGTTAGAACAATCATTATTTTAATTCCTGAGTTATTGGTGTAGCAACGAGGTGTTTGATATTGCAACAAGGTTGTACAATTATTATTACATATAATCACGTTTTGAACAAGCTGTTCTAGAATAAAAGAATAGTGAAGTTCATAGGGCTCAGGACAGGCAAGAGCAGTTCCTGAGATATGAGCAAAAAGATGTTCAGAATCCTCTTTTGTTTAAGTTATGAGTAGAAAAATGCTCGGAACTTAGCTATTAAACTTTGAAAGGTTGTTTGTTTGCAATTGAATTAAGGCACTTCGTATTTACACTAACAAACTCAGAAATAACGCATTATACTTACAGAATTGGGTAATGGGTTGTATGTTTCGTTTTATAAGAAAACAAAAGTAGGTAGGATCACATGATAGATACTTAACGTTTCTTTATCTATCACAGGCTGTGACTAGGTTGTGAATCGTTACTAAAGCCTTTCGCAGAGTCTTACAACTCGTTAGGGATAGGCAGGACTGTAGGAAGCCCCATTGATAAAAGAATAATATATAATAAACTGATGGGTTTAGATAGGATCTCTCAGACTGCATCCAGTGGAGGAAGAGCTTAGTAGCTGAAGCCAGAGTGGTATCAGTTAGGTATTAACCCTTTGACCGCCGTTGTCACCTATACAAGACAACGATAGTACGATACACTAACGCCGTCGTCTTGTATACAAGACAAAGTTTCAACCGCTTACTAAATGGTAAAATAATAGAATTTAAAAATTATTTTGTACTCGTGTCAACTTGTTGACCCTTTGTTTTTTCATACATTTACTTTTTAAGCAGGTATATGAATCCATTGTTTCATAATAAAGGATTTAAAAAATATGCTTATAAATTCTACATTTTTCCGTGTCACTGTCGCCGTTGGCATGTATAAAAGACAGCTAGGGATGGGAAAGTTCAATTGATGTGCAAGTTTTTAAAATGAATATGTTTTCACGAATCTGGTTTTATTTAACCTTTTGGCCGCCACGCCCGCATTGCAAAATGCGGTCTCCCTGACGCCAGAGATACATTCAAGGTTACGACCTCTAAAAAGATAGTGATTGCAAAGTACGATATCGATAATGGCTATAACCCCTTGTAAAGGGTACCTAGATGCCACTAAAAGGTTACTGGCTTCGGCAAATATATATTAGGTATCTTTATAATGCTTTACATAATATTTTAGTACACATACAATGTATGAAAACATCAATAGTTTCTCATTCAACAGTAACCGTCAGGCAACTGCCTCACAACACTACTTATTTTTAAGACAAATAATGACGTCACGCATGGACGGCCCCAGCCGACATGGGCGCCGAGAACTGTTAAAATTATTGTTATTCTAGGGTTGGGAACCTTCACTCGGCGTATAATTTTGATATCGGCATTTTTTAATACGAACTTGTTTTGAAGCTCATAGGTAATTGAAAAACAGTTAAATTTCATAAAATTGTATATTTAATGTAAAACTAGCCTAGCATTCAAAATCAACAATTTGCAAAAACGAAAACATTTCAAACTTACAATTAACTTAAAAAAGGTACATGCGTCATCACAGATAAAATCAGTTCACAATTTTAATTTATAAAAAATTAAGTATCACAGATTGATTACAGGTATATAAAAGGTTATAGGTAAAAAACTTAAGAGAAGGACGGTGAATGTAGTAGTACCATGTATGTAATACTCAAAATGACGTTCGTAATTTGAGAAATGGCATAAGCTCCATGTAAATTCCTTGTACATACACATACAATAGGTCCTTCTCTTAAGTTTTTCACCTATACGACAATGAGAATAATTAGCCTTTCGTATATAATAATCTTACCTAAGTACATACAATATATGGTAACACTTAAAAAGGATTAGATAAGTATATCAAAATCAACAAGCTATATAATATTACACACAGAGTAACCATTAAAAATCCTATAAATCGAAATCATTCACTTAAAAAAACATGCATTAAAATTATTAATCACAGATAGATTACATAATACATAATGTACAGTGGGCCAAGAAAGTGGTCTACCAGTTTCGACAAAAGTTTCTGTGAAATCTAATGATCGCTAAGGTTGACTTTTTTAACGGAAGTTATGACAAACATAATTTTGACATATTGTCTATTATCAAAAGTGCCTGACATTTGAAGACGCAGGAGTGTAAGGAGGTGGGTTATACGAGTAGCTTGGCCAGGGAACAAAATCGCTTACTACATTTTTCCTACTGGTGATAATTATAAAAACACGGCGCAGCACATAAATAAACCTTGCAGACCTGACACATGTAGCGAGTTTCTCGCCTAATTTTATTTTTGGCACAATTTGTACACCTTTGGTGTTTTGCCCCCATAAAAGGCATATGTTTAAATGCGTCCCCCGGTAAAATCCTAAGTGGATTATTGGCTGTTGAAACACGGGGCGGCATTTGAATCAGCATGTGCTGAGCAGCATTATACTTTAAAGTTATCTGCCTAATAACTTCTAATTGAAATTCAGCAAACCTAGCATTTGGTTTTTCCTTCGCTAATTTAAAAGCATAAAACGCGTTTAGTAAATGCATGTCAATTACATGGAAAAAGAGTTTCTTGTACCACTTTATTGATTTCCGGATACATTGGAGTGAGCTTAGCATCATATCACATGTGTCGACGCTACCCATATTTTTGGAATAATCTAAAACACACAAAGGTTTCATCACAGGTAGTCCCGTAGATCTATCTTCCTTTAAAGATGGTACTAACGTATTATCATGAATGGTAGTTAAAATGTGAATGTCCTTTTTGTCGTGCCATTTAATAACATTCAACGGCGAAGAGCTACGATGCACTACATCGCCTTGTTTTAATTTTTGTGTCAGTCTTGGCATTCCTTTTCTGTTCGGTTTTACTGTTCCACAGGCGTAAATTTTGTGAGTATGTAAATACTGGAACAGTTTTGGACTACTATACCAATTATCTACATACAAATGGCGATGTGATCCTAAAAAACCCCTTAACAAAGTGGAGACAACAGCACCGCCGACACCTAAATTTGCTGGATCGAAGACCTCGGTATTAGCCCCACAGTACACAATAAAATCAACTATCATGCCAGTTTTTACATCGCATAATACAAACAATTTAATTCCGAATCTGTTACGTTTGTTAGGTAGGTATTGTTTAATACTTAACCTACCCTTAAATGGGACAATGCTTTCATCGATACAAATTGCTTTAAAAGGTGTTATTGCGTTCTTGTATTTGTTGCGTGCATGATCAATCACTAATGAAATTTTGTCCAGGGGTGATTGGCTTCTTCTGGTTGGTGAACAGAAATGTAGCATTCCGAGAATGGTACAGAATCTGTTCCTTGTCATCAAGTGGCCAAAGATTGGTGCATACAACAATGCATCCGTTGACCAATGTTCCTCTATGGTCAAATGGTGATTCCTTGTCATTAGCATTACAATTGCCAAAAATATATATAGTTCAGGTACTGTGACATCAATCCATCTCTGCAGTCTCGAATGTGTCCGTAGATCCGTGTTCAGCACAAAAAAGTTGTGGAATTGGTTTATGTGAAATATTATTTTCGTCATAATATTTGTATCCAGAAAATACTGGAAATAATCTAATTCCGAATCATTCGCTCTCAGTTCATTTGGATTCAAACCCGATGAAAAATCGTCAAAAGGATCTACAGTAGGCGTAAAAGAGTCGGAAGACCAGTCTCTTTCTACATCCTCGACACGTCGATTTCTTCGGGGCACTGCAGGTCGCGACAAAGTGTCAGCGACAACTTCAGTCACGTTGTCTGCAGTGTGTGCGCCGGCGCTGGTGCTAGGCGGCTGCAAAAAAATAGTGATTTAATAAAAAAAAAAAAAAAATGTGTTTTACTACGTATGTATTGGGTTTTTCATATGGTAACACTAGCAGCATTCATGAATTGTCTGACGAATGACTTGTATCCATGGTCATGAAATAAATTAAAAAAAAAAATGAATTGTCAAAAACAAAATCACATGTGTTCTGTTTAGTAAACAACCGGCTGATAAACAAAATGTTGTAAGTAGTATCTATTTAATTATGTTCGTAAACAAAGTAAGTCTGATGCTAAAACTCGGAAACTACTAACGAGTTTTAGATCGAATTAATAACGTTAAATCATCATTTGTTGTTTCAGTATTACGGTGATGTATATTATTTACGAGGGATTGCGGCTAAATGAAAGATATCAAAAGAAAAGGTAAACTTTAAGGTTTTTACTAGAATAAATGTACTAATATTTATTTACATCTTCCGGTATATTCCGATACATTGAGCTATTATTACTACGTGTATCTTAACACACGCCGGATCGGCCCGCCAGCGACGTTGAGTACCTATAAATTACCTAAAATCCCAGGTATTTATCATAACAAGTCATCGTCGGCGGCGGCACTTTTTTCAACTTCACAAGCAAAAGGTAATGATTTCAATAAGTTGAAATACCATTGTAGGTGGCTTAGCTCGTTAGTCAAACAATACAGCAATTGAACAAAATATGTCATGTTTACTATCTAAAAGTACCTACTCTTTGTTGTGCCGAAACTGATAAGAACTGCAGCTGTGTGTTTTTTTTTGTTTTCCTTGTCAGCCTTGGCCCCGAGCACATGTATTGTGTTTTTGCTCGGACTACTGTCATACGAAGGTATAGGTAATTCCACAAAAGTTGAGGTGGATGATAAAATTCTAACACACACAGTTACATTAACTAATCGCAATAAAACGAATGAATGAGTAAATGTCAAAATTCAAACAAAATACTTGAAAGAACCATTAGGTATGTCACATTCAGTTTGCTGTTAACTTGCAATCGGTACGAACAAGTAACACTATTTTCAGTATTTTCAACTGTCATTACTTGACGTGTCTGCGTGGCCTCAAATCGTTCACTAGTGTAGTACTTAAGTGGGTTTGGTACCTATGTTAGTTTCTAGCCAGTTTATCAGAATTCTATTGATGATTCTCTGTATTTACAGAAAGGCACAAGTGGAAGAATTTTCTGCAAAACCGGTACCGTCAATACATATCTATAACCAACCGGCGGTTTGCGGTGACCGGAAAACACCATCGGCGAGCATAAGAATACCAGGCTCTAACGAAAGAGATGGAGAAAGGCGGCGAATGGAGTTGTCAGATATCATTTCAGAGAGAAAATTGATTCAACGGCGGCGGGGTCGTAGATATGTACTGTAAAGTGCGATTCTATCGGCCCCGCCACAAATAATAAATGAACTTTTAAAATAATACACAGTATTTTATTTATATTAACGGCTTCACGAGATTATATTGTCAAGCTCTTCTGGTGAAGAACGTTAACATTCTACCCCTTTCGCTAAACAAAGATGCCGTTTCCCTTTCCCGAAATAGAATTCAAACTAAATAAAAATAATCTATAATCACACATTGTATAAAAGGGTAAATTGAGTGAATGCTGTTTGCAATTTGTATCGATGAAAGCATTGTCCCATTTAAGGGTAGGTTAAGTATTAAACAATACCTACCTAACAAACGTAACAGATTCGGAATTAAATTGTTTGTATTATGCGATGTAAAAACTGGCATGATAGTTGATTTTATTGTGTACTGTGGGGCTAATACCGAGGTCTTCGATCCAGCAAATTTAGGTGTCGGCGGTGCTGTTGTCTCCACTTTGTTAAGGGGTTTTTTAGGATCACATCGCCATTTGTATGTAGATAATTGGTATAGTAGTCCAAAACTGTTCCAGTATTTACATACTCACAAAATTTACGCCTGTGGAACAGTAAAACCGAACAGAAAAGGAATGCCAAGACTGACACAAAAATTAAAACAAGGCGATGTAGTGCATCGTAGCTCTTCGCCGTTGAATGTTATTAAATGGCACGACAAAAAGGACATTCACATTTTAACTACCATTCATGATAATACGTTAGTACCATCTTTAAAGGAAGATAGATCTACGGGACTACCTGTGATGAAACCTTTGTGTGTTTTAGATTATTCCAAAAATATGGGTAGCGTCGACACATGTGATATGATGCTAAGCTCACTCCAATGTATCCGGAAATCAATAAAGTGGTACAAGAAACTCTTTTTCCATGTAATTGACATGCATTTACTAAACGCGTTTTATGCTTTTAAATTAGCGAAGGAAAAACCAAATGCTAGGTTTGCTGAATTTCAATTAGAAGTTATTAGGCAGATAACTTTAAAGTATAATGCTGCTCAGCACATGCTGATTCAAATGCCGCCCCGTGTTTCAACAGCCAATAATCCACTTAGGATTTTACCGGGGGACGCATTTAAGCGTTCAAACATACTCTACTCGTAGTAAGTAGGTATATGTAGAAAAAAAAAGGCATAATAATGGATAAAGTTTAGGCAGCTTCTTCAGTAAATTGTCCATTGCGGTTTATTTGCCGAATAAATTATTGACCGCAGTGACAGCGGAGGTCTACATTTTAACTCGATATATATATATATATATATATATATATATATATAACCGATATATACAGTATGTATCACAACGAAGAGCAAACCTTAAAACTGGTTGACGGGGAACTCGAGTACAATGTAATGACGTGCATTTCACGTGCCTAAATACATGTTTTATGACATAAAATTACTAAATGAATTACTCGAAGACCATATTTTTGCAGTCGGTTAATGGTTTTTGTAACATCCTATAGGGTTTGTTTACGTTTTTGATTTTTGACAGTGCATGCGTATTGCGTACTGTTGATATGTAGCTAGGGGCAACTAATTAACATTAACGTTGTTATGTCAATACACATGCGCTTTGAGTTCTGTTTATAAGTAACCTAGGTAATTATTTTAATAATGGCTGCAGTCATAGGCAACGCGCAAGCGCTTTGTTAACTATTTGTTTGTAACTAGGTAAAAATCCAAACTTCAACAAGGTTTGACGCCTGTCTGTCAGTTGGTAATTTAAGAAATGTCATTTATAAGATTGTAAACAAATAATACAGGGGAGGTGCAACACAATAATAATAAATGTATATTTTTATACCTCACGTAAAACCTGTCGTATTTTTGATGAATTAGGTAAGTACCATGCTCATATTTATGATCTAAACATTAACGGGTTTCTTGTTTTGCCTTTCGTTCTGATGCATACTGTATATATATATATATATTATTAAATCCACCTGTTAGTTTTCTCCGAAAACCCTCCGGTAAGTATGTAAATTTATCGAGACACGATGCGCGTCCCTAATCTTATGGTTTATAAAGTTTACGTACCGACAAGCGCTTATGCCGTTGACTCAGACGCTATTATTACTTAACTCGCGCGTAAACAGTATTTGTCAGTCGGAACTAAAGACGTGCCCTGCGCGCCGTTGACATGTATAGAAGACTACTCGTACAGACTAGTGCGGTGATATTACTTCATGATTCGATAATGTTTAGTTGTTGTTTTTCATGATAAAGTCCTTTATTTTCAACATTTTCTTGTATAGTAAATCTGTTTAGTTTAGAAATTTTGAGAGAAATCTAAGTTTGGAAATAAAAAAAGGCAAATTGAGAAGAATTCCACCTTTAATTATGAATATCGATATCACTATTTGCAATCCCTAAACTTTTTATTAGTTGTTTACTTAAAATTTGCTCTGGCGTGTGAGTGAGCGTCTTGGCGAACAGGGTCCGGCGGCCAAAAGGTTAAAGACAAATTTTCAGTGAATAGGACGTTTCGGGATTAGCCCAGTAATAAAGCTCTTTCTCCATAATCGAGAGACTAATAGGGGTGGCAGAGTATTACCTTTTAATAAATTATATTTATATACATAATATATATTAATCACATATACTAAAAGTACTACCCTTTTGACATATGAAAATCATAAGTTTGTAAATTCCATATTAGAATACTCACCTTAAAATCTCTAATCTTCTCTCAATTTAGTAAAGGTTCAATATTAATACTTGATTACCATATCGATTAACGTTAAAGATTATATTTATCTATTTTATCCACCAAAATATTCAATTATCTAAGAAAATTATTACATCACTAATATCTTGTTAAATCTGTTTAAATAACCTTGTCAAACATCCTCTAAATCAATGGTAATAAATATATTATATACTTCTATTTACCGTCATCATCATCATCTATCTCATGTACTACTAAGTTTGCCAAATAATACCATCTTTCAAGTAAATAGTTATCAAAAGAAATCAATCTCTAAATTGTATTAACCATTCTTACTAATTAATATTTCTCAATGGCTTAATCAAATAAATAAGTATATACATTCACTAATGGTTAGGTACTCTAATAATAGTTAATATAAATAAGTTTTGGAATCAGAAACATAGCTTGTCACACTTTAAAGAACTAAGGTTATCTGCGTCACAACCTAGGGTCCACTAATCTAGACGAATCGAATCACAAGGCCAATTGAATAAGTTAAGGTTAAGTTAATGGTAAGGGGTAATTTAGTTTATAAAGTAGTTTTAATGGTGGGAGTTACATTTTGAGAAGCCGTAGACCAGGATTGTGTTTCCATTTTAAATATAATCTTACTTATCTTAGAGTAGCCTTAACGGTACACAATGAGACATGATCAAAAGTTGGAATAAAAAGCGGAATAGAATTTGAATAGCAATGTCATAATTTAAAGTATATCATTTGACTATTAAAACAAAATTTATTGTATTTAGTTTTAGAGTGGCCTTCGTGTCACATTTTGTTGTACGTGAAAAAGGAGGGTGTCAGCGGGCTTGTTTCTGATTCTTAAACACATAATTACATACATATATATAGTTTTTGAATAAAACTCCAATAGGACAATTATTTATTTTTCAACCAGTTTAAAAATCAATCTAGTTACTTGACAATGAAATTTATATCTAGACTAGAATAGATCTTGGAAATACATTTGCACAGAAAGTGGTTTCGTCATGGTTCGCTTTTCATGTTTGAATATCGGTCCCTCCTGAATATTTTCTTGTATTGACATCTGCTAGGAGAGCCGCGTCTGAAATTAAACACAGGTTTATCGATTAGTATGCTGTTAAGTCCAATATATGGTAGAAAATCTGGAAACCTAGTTTGAGAAACTATATACAGTTAATATCAGTATGTAGATAAGTTGCAGTAAGAGTAGGTATACAGGTTCGACTTTTCATGTATGAATATCCTTAAATACTTAACGATATAGCTAAGTTTATGAGTGCAATATAGTATGAGTATCTGGGGGGCGTGTAAAATCCAATTAAACTTTTGCAAGAGATCTGTAGTTGCATGGGAGAATGATGCATAAACAGTGACGCCTTCTCTTGACGGCTAGTGTTTATTCTTTAAACCAATACACAATACAACTTAGAAGCGTTCTATTTTCTTATTTTAACAGATATGATGATGATTGTTAGGATTTTTAGAGGCTAAACGAACAGGGGGCGCATTTTCAATAATTATAATGCGAATGTCTCTCTCTTAATACTCTGATAGTCAGATAATTTGTTTGCTGCAGTCGGTACTAAACAAATGGGGGCGAACATCGGTATTACAAATATTCTTATACAATACGTTTACGATTCATTACTGCCCATAGAGTAGTTACTTCATTAGTTAAAGTATCTCTTCAAAATTAAATGCCTCAAGCTAGGGTGAAGTACAATTACTCAGAGAACTAAATGATACACCACTTCAAGTAAATATGCCTGTCAAACAGAGATCATCACTCTTATTGCAATAATGTGTGCATAAATTATCAGACATACATGTGTCTTAATACATATCTTACTATTTAGGATAAGCAAATACGTTTTGCGGGCCCTTACATAGTCAGTAAGTACATGTAAGGTAAATATAGCAAACCGAAGTACCTTCTGTACAGTTTCATGAGGCATATGCTACTATTCTCTTGTCATGATCAGACTGTGCGTAGAACGGCCATCATAGAAGACATGTTTCTCGATTAGGAGGCTCAATAGGTTGGTTTAAACAGTAAATTCAGCAGTATGACTCAGCAGGCTGAAATGAGATAGAACCACATTAAATATATAATAAATATTAATTACATTCATAGATTATTTACAATAGGGCAAGTTTATTCATGTAGAATTACAGTTAAAACATTTAGGGCATAGGAAACAGTTTCAAATTCGGCATTTGATGATGAAATTTGTTCACAGGGAGTGTTAATTTTGTGCATTTTGTTGTATTGAAGGGGATGTATTGATTCACACCATACTAGGGGGCGCGACATTAACTTTCAACAAAGTTGATGAATTTAAAACTTATTATTAGTACAAAATATAATTATCACCAAATGCAATCATGTTCATAGTCAAGTTTTCTTTAAAAGTTTGAAAACCTTTGGTATGTAGGGTATGTTTTAATAAAATTAGAAGTTTAATAGACCAGGCTGAAGTTAGATTAATCAGTAAAATTAGAAATCAATAAGTTAGACTATGATTTTTATTATTAAGGTGAGCAGAATCTCGGGTTATGGAGATGGGATTTTCAAGCACTAGAATCTTGTAATAATTGGTACTTGTTATAACTTGTCTAATATCTATCAAATAAGTAAATAAATTACCTGTCCTGAATAGTGGCAGTCATACATATGTTGTAGGAAATTCTTCATGTCTATGATCTGGTTTCGGGATAGTCCCCTAAAAATATAAAATTTTAAAATATTAAAACATGTAAGCTTTGGTAACGGTAATATGTCTCTAAGCATCTTTAATAATAATCTCTTAATCAACAATGACAAGTTATTGCGAAAAAATAAGAATAAAATAAAAATTTGTGTTGTCGGAACTGGAGAGCGATAACAATTTTCAAACACTTGAATTTAGTATGGCTAAGTTTAAAACTAGGTTTAAATAGAAGATTGGTACTACTTACGTGTGTTTTGTATGTTATTGTCAGGTAGAATCAGGTATCCTCTTAGTATGAAAAAAAAATGATACAGATTTCACTTCAATAACAATTGGTTCTTGCGGTGGGTTTTCCAGATATGTTTGGTTAGGATAACAGATATGTTTGGTTAGGATAACAGATATTGTTGTCATAGCTGAAAAATATAGACATAATTGATTAAAATGAGAGGTACTTACTAGGTAGATATCATGAAAACCATGAAGTATAAAAAACTTTTGGTATTTTAATATGGTAATAAATTATATCTCAGTATCAAACATCTAAACTTTACAGAAATTTAACTGATGATTAGCTTTCAATGATAGCAATTATTCTCTCTAGGGCTGATTCGTGGTAAAACATACTGATGAAACGAGCGGGTTATTTAGTAAATAATAAATTGACTTACCTGAGTTGTGCTTTCGGCTTTAAGATGGGTTAAGTACTTTAAACCACTCGATTTGATTATTTGGTTTCATTCGGTAGTAACAATTTCTCTTCGGAGCACGGTTTAATAAGGAACACTGTGAATCTTCCATAAATTTCAACTGATTGATCATCAATGAAGTTTGTTGAACGATGAAACAAGTTGTTGGCCAATATAATTAATTGTTTTAGTACAATAGAACTGAGTTAGGCACTTTAAAAGTATCTTAACTTATGCACCGACTAAAATATGTACTTTTCCTCTTCAATCGCGATAAGAAACGTGCCATGTTAAATAATTCAAATAGTTGATCTTGCGCAGGAAGAAAAAATGGCAGCCATTTTTGTTGGGTAAATGACAGATTTGACAAGGTCCCGTATTGTCAAATAAAATATATCGTTTGAGCCATTCTTTTTAACGTTCCGGCATCGCGACTCATCGAAATGTTTATGTACAAAATGAATAAAATTCACTATTTTTATATGTGATATTGCATAAAAACTTATATTCTCCTTGATATATATTTTAAACTAAAATAATACGTGACGAATGAATGGGTTTAAAATAATTATGTTTCGTTTAACAGCTCCATCGTTTGGTAAAGTTCGAACGTAGTGCATTTTCAAAACTAGCAATACTAAACAAATGTCAAGGGACAGTGGAGTTGAAATAACTTATTTTACTGGTGTTTCACTTATTTGGTTCGCGTGTGATTTTATTTTATTACGAAAAGAGAGAAAGTCTTTAGTGTAAAGTGTAATAACAGATAGTGAAGTGATTTAAAGTGTGGAAGCAGTGAAGCGCTTGATTGTGTACTTAGTGTGTGGTCGTGGAAGATTCTGTTTGGAATAAATATGTCGGAACAGTTGACAACAAAGGAAAAGTTGGTGGAAGCAAGAAAAGCAGATGAAACATGGCTTCGTGGCTGGGCTCTTCGAAGATAGATCAATCATGGTTTCGATAGACTTCTAATCATCATTACGAGCGAAACAAACGGCAGTACAAGATGAAGACAGCTGGTGGCAGATAGGGCAGCAAACGTGGTTTATTTTGGAAATCAGCGAAGAAAAGAAAATCATCAAGTTCTGATGTAAAATACAAATAACACGAATGTAGTAGCGTTTATTAAATAATAAACAATATACTGGATAGGTTTTCGATAAATAATGTGTTGCGAGTGTGTTTCCATATCAGCAGATCAAGATTCCAGTATGGTGCAGGGTATGTACACAATATTATTAGCATGCAAGTTATTTTTATTGATTGAAATTAAATCACGATTGGACGGGGTTTTTATAACGAATATTTTAGGTACATATTAAATTTTTCTATATGTCAATTTTATTCTAGGGGCACGGTTTTAAAACAATCTCACAATTTTGAGTGATTTCTTAAGTTTAGTGTGAAATATAAAACGTTTACATTCTCTATCGCGAAAATACTAAATGAAGAGAAATAAAGATAGGTTCCTTTAGATAGCTAAATTCCCTTCAATTGATTAAGTTGATACGGCTAAGTTGATCAACGTAATGTTGTATTAAGTGATGTCTATGTGACTGGGTTCAAATCCTGGCAGTACCTAAGTAATACTTTTGGGTTTTTTTTAATGTGTTATATGTTTTCAGGACTTCCAATTTTTAATTTTATATACTTTTTACAAAGGTTTAAAGTTTTTTTAACTTATATCATTATTTAAATCAACAGATTGAACATTGTGAGGAACCCTAGACTGACAGCAACTTTGGGTATACATATATAGCTATAATGTTTTCCGGTTTTATTTGTACTATTTTGACAAACATATAATTAACTTCTTGTCTTAAATACATAACTGTGTGGATGGTGGTTTAGTAAATTTCAATTTTATTAGCAGGACGTTCGTGGAACGTGACGTGTGCAGGCTTTCCTTACAAAGATTAACGTAGTGCATTTTTCCTTATCAACTTGAAGACGAGCCAGATCCGGCTTGCCCAAGAGGAGGATTTTCGGCACTGCTTAAACATTCATTATTTTTACGCGTTTTATAACTTACGGTAAATCGTTTCTCAAGCACTTGAGATACTTAGGTAGGCATATTGCGTTGCGTGTGTTGCTTTTTACATTTGAGTGCTTATTTGGCGTAATGCATTTTGGCAATTTTGCGTAATGATTTCAAAATTATATTAAGGCATTTTGCGGCATAAGCGTGTGCGTTCGTGCGTGCGGGCGGCATAAGTTAGTCTCCGAAAAACTAGATGGCGCAAGTAGTCCTCAATATCGATGAAAACGCTAATCGGAAATTATTTCTCCTTTAGAATGAAAATTACGAAGCCTAGTTTTTTGTTATGCTTAGATTTTTTAATTATCATTGTAATTGTAATTTTCTTTATAAATAAATAGTTATGCATATAAGAATAGTTACGACGCTTACCCAATTTCATGGTAGAAGTTGCTGTAACATGCGCAAAATAAACGTAGAACGCGGTGTTAAGATTTTTCTCAGATTGCTTAGGTCGGCCGATGGAAGTTTGATTGAGTTGGCATCGAATCCGAGATATCGGTAATTATTGAGTGGAGCATTTATTTCCTTCGTGGAATTACGCGTTGTGCGTTGTACTTGAACCTCGTATGTTTTCGTTGCGGTTACTTACGCAATGCGTAACATTTTCACTAGTTTCGGCAGGCGTTATAATTAAACGAAGACTGATCGGTTAAGAAGTGAAGGTTTGGTAATGAAGCGAGAAGCAATTAGCGTAGATTATATTCATATGCAATGCAAATGCGTTTATTGGCGTAATATTATAGTTTGTTCGGTGGTTATGCATACGTACATAATATAGAAGCAATAGGTATACGTACCGTCGTGGTATATTTTTATACAACATAATATTATTATTGCGAGTTTAGGGCTTCGAATAAAACTTGATTTTCCGATACGTATGGAATCGGCCCGGCACTATAAATCGGTTAAATAGGTTAGTTACACTTAAAGGTTTAATTACATTTTATATAACGGAGTATAACATGTACATACTTATAGTTATTCGCACAGGAGTGTAGTTAACGAGTCAAATTATTTCGAACTATATTAATTAAAATTATATAAAACCATTTGTTTCAATCAACATATTTTCGGTAATAAAATATGTACCTTAAGAGTTTTAAGTACCTACTTCAAAAATTACAGGGTTTTACGGGGACAAACTAAGACGAGTTAAGACGGCAAAATCGTTTTATTAATGTAATTTCGGGTTAATAGTAATAATAGATTTTTCTTATGCGAACAAATATTTTAGTTACGTCGTATGTACTTTGAATTCAATACAAATGGGTATTATACATTACTTCATATGATATTATTGAACAAAAGAGCGAGCACGAGTAGGTTTTCAAGAATACTGAAACGGTCTAGATTTCGAGAGTTGTACACTAGTATGTTGATATACTTATGTGTGGGTATGTTTGTATGTTGGTTCAATGATTTAATGAGACGGTTTAATGAAATAAGATTTTAATTTTGTAATTAAAGATAAGGTTAGTGAGTTGACGAGGTGGAACGTGTGTTCGCATTCGAGAATAATAAATAGTTACAAATAATAACAGATGTTAAAATTTTCTCTATGAGTACGTACTCATTCATATATTTATTTACGGTAAATCAGACGTTTACGGTAAATGCGGTTCGGTTAAAATTGAGTTCAATATTTTTTCAATTGATTCAATTTTTAGAAGTTGTGAGTACCTAGTACCTACTTCAGGTATTGCGTACGTTCGGTCAATTTTAAAGGCACTTTGCCTAAATATAGTGAATAATTTGAAATTTTAATTCTCAGTATATTAGTTTTCAGTGAGTTTTACACTGATTACATATCATGTCTTTGGCTGGCTGTATGGGTCGAAGCGAAAGCGTAAAAGAGGAGGAATGAATGATGATTTGAGTGAAAGTGATTAGAGAAGATGTATGCTATTGTCGGAAATGAGATGATGAATGAAAATGTGATCAGTGAAGATGATGGATGCATTATGAGAAAAAGGATCGATACAGAGAGACAAAGGCTAGACTGTGATCGGACTAGTTCAGTCGGTATTTGCGCGGGGACAAGAAATGGGGTGGTTGGGGACAATTGTTCTGCAACGTCTTATCACGTAGGTTAGTAATCTTTATATAAGATTAGACCCATTTAACAAGGGTAGATTTTGCAGAGCAATACTACACAAGGTATGAAAACTATATCGAAACTCCACACACCTTGTCATGGTTAAGATACATTCGATATAACGCATTTGTTGAGGGCCGTGATCGTCAAAGTGGCGAGGACCCTACGTTATATTTTGATGTCTTATTTTAAGACACAGTTTAATAAAAGTAATAACGACGTACTGTATACAGTATTTTAATTAATCATTTTACTTATGACAATTTATCAACCAATTTGGTTGTATTAACCACGATTTTGGTGTTTATGTGTGTGAAACTTTGAGTTTGCTATTCAACAAAAAAAAAATGAAGGCAAGCTTAAGGGTCGAGTGGTCTTAGTCCATGTACAAGACATGCACCAGTAACATATGGCTGGGAATGGTGGGGTAGAGAGATGTGGTTCGAATTTTTGGCAATGGGGCTGAGAAGTGAACGCTTCGTACCAATAAAAATTAAAGGTCTCTTCGCTTTGTTTGGGAAATTTTTGTGGTTTCACTAGTGTCAAGTACAATGTTTGACTATGGATCATTGGGTGAGGCAGAAGTAAGCTTGATGTATCCAGGGTGAAAGAACAAATTTGGACTATTAGGGTCTGCTGGCCTCACAACCCAGTATCTCTGACAAAGCTTGGTTTCTGGGGAAAAAGCTTTCAGGTTTCAATTGTCTTAATTCTGATGGGCCCATTTCAATGCTGCAGCATTCACGGTCATTTATTATTGGAATACTCATCACGCATTTAAGGGGGGGAAAACTGCCGACGGATCTAGATTTTTTTTCTTACAATCATAATAGAAAGGGATTTTATCAACGCGTCTAAGTTAGTAAATCGAAGTGTTTTTCATGAATCACAGCCGTGCGTCATTAAAAAAACTTACGATTGGGGGCGGTTGTGACGGTACAGGTATCCTACCCATAATTCGGCTGCGAGATCCATTCAAAATACAAAAGAAAGCAAAATAAACATAATAATAACCTGACAAAATCCGGTGTTGTGTTTGTCACGATTTCACGTCATATTCCAATAAATACACTTTGGGTTCACTTGAATTCACTTTGTCACATTTATGGTTCCATTTACTATATTCATTATTCAATTTAGCCATCGAAATAATAAGAAATAAACTTATTATAGACAAACATTAGTGTAAACATTGTTTTGACACTTCATAGCTTCAGAAACGTTTCGTTTAGTAATAAGTAGCTGTCATGCGAAAGAAGTTAATTTAGAAACCAAGTTTTACGAAAAAATCCTTACATTATATTTGTATTTCACATTTAAATAAGTAAAACATGCCAATAATTGTAACATTAGTTAAAAAGGAAAATTTAAATCATATTTTAAATCATCCATATATTTGTAGATCCTTAAAATCATGTTGTAAGAATCGCTGAACGAAATATATTTTGGCCCCTAAATACTTCTAATCTCCTGGTAATGTCTCTGTCTAAACAACTACATCTAGGCAACGGATGAAAAATATTTGTGTCTCATTTTTGCGAGGTATATTAATGGGATAGAAAGAGATGTCCGATGACGCGGAGTTTCGTCGTACATAAAAGATTCATTACATAAGATAACAAAATGGCCGACTAAAAAAGGCGTTGCGATTGCGTAAAATTTTCACTCATTGGCTGAGACAATAAACAAGCATAAAAATTATTATAAATAATATTAGACACGGGAATATGAGTCTTAATAAAAACATACCATGGATACATTTTGAATACGACTTAGTCAGACACGTGGATCGCGTTGGGCGGATCGATTATTGGAGTATGCTTGGCATGTAAATATAAACCTTCTTGCTTAAGTATTAAGAGTGATTTTGGAAAAATGCCAGTTTAATATAGACCTCCTTGAGGGCTATGATAGCCTAGTAGTTGCGTCAGGAGTTTTCTTGGATTTCTTGCAGCATTGTCGCATGCAACACGAAGATTCCAATTTATTATGAAGATTTAGCGCTAATGTATAGAAATGGTCATTTTACTATGAAAAACCCCAAATTCAGTACAAAAACCCCAAAATCGTATGAAATGGAGCAAAACTCGATCAGATGCCGCGGTCAGCGGGGATGGTATAAATAGGCCGGGGCCGGGCCCGGCGCAGGCATTCAATCTGGGACACTCAGTGAGACTGGTCGTAACGAAAGAAAGAGCTCTGGTAAGTAAAGTTTCTCTAAATATTTTCTCTGGTTCAACTTTGCTAGGAGAAATCCCTGCGACTTTGGACTTGTAGGATAAGTCACTGTAAGCGAATGCAAGATTAATTTCTATGCGTTACGCCGGACTTTGACTCCTTTAGAGAATCTTTACTACAAGCATTTGATTTGTATTATTAAGGGGTATTTCCTTGTAGAATGAGTCTCTGTAAGCGAAATGCAAGATTAATTTCTATGCGTTACGCCGGACTTTGATTTTTACTACAAGCGTTTCATTTATATTATTAAGAGGTATTTCCTGGTGCACCGAAGTTCTGGGCTAGACTTAGCAATGTAATTGTTGAGTTAGGTTTTGGAATATGGTCTTTGTTTAACTTTACGGAGAGATCCTTTCCGTAGTTTTGAACTTGGATCAAGGTGACCAAGAAGTTTTCAGTTTATTAAGGGGAAGTTTGTTACGTAATTTGTTATTAAGAAACTTTTATTATCTATAAAACCAGAATCACTGTTCGCAAAGTACGCCACAAGTTTGTTTTCACTTGCTGTGTTAAGAAAACATTCTTGAGTCCAAGTTGACCAGATTTGGGGTGTCTGGCACCGATATAGCCTTTATATTGGCCGGTGAATTTCCCCCTGTGCTTCAGTTTGTTTCATGGCGAAAGTGGGGGTTTCTTAGTCAAACCATCCTGAGATCAGGACTCACGGAACCCATGCGACGCCTGAAGTATAGGTCCTTATTTATATATTTCCTAAAACCTATCCTCAGTCCCGTATTCAATGGTTAGAATGAATTTACTCACTATTTCCAGCTTCGGCTATAGTGGGGGGAATTCGGTATACTGGTGGGAGGTTTGCATCTATCAGTTTCGCCAGCTGAACGTTCTTTTACTTAGGGAACACGATTAAAGTAAATGTCACAAGTCGCTGGTAAGTATGACTTGTGCAGTTTTGTTGTAAATTAGGGAAGGGGACGTTAGGGTAACTTCGCACACACCGTTAGGGGGAGATTTTAGAATCTAGGTGGGGATCAGTTAAGAATTTTACTGTGAAGAAATCATTGACAAAGCAGAGCAGATCAATGTTATCTTTAGAAAGGTTTAAAACTCGGTTTGATATTACTCTCTTCTAGAATCATGAAATTAGTGCTTCATTTTCTATCCAAATATAAACATTGATGGACATAAATTACAGCTTTTAGGAAGAAATATCAATAGGATCATTTCAGTACTTATTTTTAGGCTCTAAAATCATTCGCACTTTAATTGTAACAAAATACTTATAAAATGGGATTAAATATAAAATAAAAAGGAATATTATAATTAACGGTTTTACGATTGCTAAATCAAAATGCCTAACTTATAGTATTTTCAACCATTTATTGTTAGAACAATCATTATTTTAATTCCTGAGTTATTGGTGTAGCAACGAGGTGTTTGATATTGCAACAAGGTTGTACAATTATTATTACATATAATCACGTTTTGAACAAGCTGTTCTAGAATAAAAGAATAGTGAAGTTCATAGGGCTCAGGACAGGCAAGAGCAGTTCCTGAGATATGAGCAAAAAGATGTTCAGAATCCTCTTTTGTTTAAGTTATGAGTAGAAAAATGCTCGGAACTTAGCTATTAAACTTTGAAAGGTTGTTTGTTTGCAATTGAATTAAGGCACTTCGTATTTACACTAACAAACTCAGAAATAACGCATTATACTTACAGAATTGGGTAATGGGTTGTATGTTTCGTTTTATAAGAAAACAAAAGTAGGTAGGATCACATGATAGATACTTAACGTTTCTTTATCTATCACAGGCTGTGACTAGGTTGTGAATCGTTACTAAAGCCTTTCGCAGAGTCTTACAACTCGTTAGGGATAGGCAGGACTGTAGGAAGCCCCATTGATAAAAGAATAATATATAATAAACTGATGGGTTTAGATAGGATCTCTCAGACTGCATCCAGTGGAGGAAGAGCTTAGTAGCTGAAGCCAGAGTGGTATCAGTTAGGTATTAACCCTTTGACCGCCGTTGTCACCTATACAAGACAACGATAGTACGATACACTAACGCCGTCGTCTTGTATACAAGACAAAGTTTCAACCGCTTACTAAATGGTAAAATAATAGAATTTAAAAATTATTTTGTACTCGTGTCAACTTGTTGACCCTTTGTTTTTTCATACATTTACTTTTTAAGCAGGTATATGAATCCATTGTTTCATAATAAAGGATTTAAAAAATATGCTTATAAATTCTACATTTTTCCGTGTCACTGTCGCCGTTGGCATGTATAAAAGACAGCTAGGGATGGGAAAGTTCAATTGATGTGCAAGTTTTTAAAATGAATATGTTTTCACGAATCTGGTTTTATTTAAGCGTTCAAACATACTCTACTCGTAGTAAGTAGGTATATGTAGAAAAAAAAAGGCATAATAATGGATAAAGTTTAGGCAGCTTCTTCAGTAAATTGTCCATTGCGGTTTATTTGCCGAATAAATTATTGACCGCAGTGACAGCGGAGGTCTACATTTTAACTCGATATATATATATATATATATATATATATATATAACCGATATATACAGTATGTATCACAACGAAGAGCAAACCTTAAAACTGGTTGACGGGGAACTCGAGTACAATGTAATGACGTGCATTTCACGTGCCTAAATACATGTTTTATGACATAAAATTACTAAATGAATTACTCGAAGACCATATTTTTGCAGTCGGTTAATGGTTTTTGTAACATCCTATAGGGTTTGTTTACGTTTTTGATTTTTGACAGTGCATGCGTATTGCGTACTGTTGATATGTAGCTAGGGGCAACTAATTAACATTAACGTTGTTATGTCAATACACATGCGCTTTGAGTTCTGTTTATAAGTAACCTAGGTAATTATTTTAATAATGGCTGCAGTCATAGGCAACGCGCAAGCGCTTTGTTAACTATTTGTTTGTAACTAGGTAAAAATCCAAACTTCAACAAGGTTTGACGCCTGTCTGTCAGTTGGTAATTTAAGAAATGTCATTTATAAGATTGTAAACAAATAATACAGGGGAGGTGCAACACAATAATAATAAATGTATATTTTTATACCTCACGTAAAACCTGTCGTATTTTTGATGAATTAGGTAAGTACCATGCTCATATTTATGATCTAAACATTAACGGGTTTCTTGTTTTGCCTTTCGTTCTGATGCATACTGTATATATATATATATATTATTAAATCCACCTGTTAGTTTTCTCCGAAAACCCTCCGGTAAGTATGTAAATTTATCGAGACACGATGCGCGTCCCTAATCTTATGGTTTATAAAGTTTACGTACCGACAAGCGCTTATGCCGTTGACTCAGACGCTATTATTACTTAACTCGCGCGTAAACAGTATTTGTCAGTCGGAACTAAAGACGTGCCCTGCGCGCCGTTGACATGTATAGAAGACTACTCGTACAGACTAGTGCGGTGATATTACTTCATGATTCGATAATGTTTAGTTGTTGTTTTTCATGATAAAGTCCTTTATTTTCAACATTTTCTTGTATAGTAAATCTGTTTAGTTTAGAAATTTTGAGAGAAATCTAAGTTTGGAAATAAAAAAAGGCAAATTGAGAAGAATTCCACCTTTAATTATGAATATCGATATCACTATTTGCAATCCCTAAACTTTTTATTAGTTGTTTACTTAAAATTTGCTCTGGCGTGTGAGTGAGCGTCTTGGCGAACAGGGTCCGGCGGCCAAAAGGTTAAAGACAAATTTTCAGTGAATAGGACGTTTCGGGATTAGCCCAGTAATAAAGCTCTTTCTCCATAATCGAGAGACTAATAGGGGTGGCAGAGTATTACCTTTTAATAAATTATATTTATATACATAATATATATTAATCACATATACTAAAAGTACTACCCTTTTGACATATGAAAATCATAAGTTTGTAAATTCCATATTAGAATACTCACCTTAAAATCTCTAATCTTCTCTCAATTTAGTAAAGGTTCAATATTAATACTTGATTACCATATCGATTAACGTTAAAGATTATATTTATCTATTTTATCCACCAAAATATTCAATTATCTAAGAAAATTATTACATCACTAATATCTTGTTAAATCTGTTTAAATAACCTTGTCAAACATCCTCTAAATCAATGGTAATAAATATATTATATACTTCTATTTACCGTCATCATCATCATCTATCTCATGTACTACTAAGTTTGCCAAATAATACCATCTTTCAAGTAAATAGTTATCAAAAGAAATCAATCTCTAAATTGTATTAACCATTCTTACTAATTAATATTTCTCAATGGCTTAATCAAATAAATAAGTATATACATTCACTAATGGTTAGGTACTCTAATAATAGTTAATATAAATAAGTTTTGGAATCAGAAACATAGCTTGTCACACTTTAAAGAACTAAGGTTATCTGCGTCACAACCTAGGGTCCACTAATCTAGACGAATCGAATCACAAGGCCAATTGAATAAGTTAAGGTTAAGTTAATGGTAAGGGGTAATTTAGTTTATAAAGTAGTTTTAATGGTGGGAGTTACAACCGTCATGCACTGGATCTGAGTCACATTAAAAACCGTTCCTTTTTGTGCTTATTATCCAGTATGGTCTAAAAACGGGACAATCGGCGTCCCGCGCGGCCTCTTTGCGGGACGCGTCGTCAAGACCCCCAGAAACGGGACGTCCCGCGTATAGCGGGACGGTTGGCAACCCTAATCATGACCTTAGCAAACGACGTTCCCAACACAACTGCGGAGTGCGGGCTGCCTGCCCTCGCGTGAACATGACGCTTGCAACAGTTGCGAAATATCGGGTGCTCAATAAAACAAACATACATGGTAATTATCCCGTTTCAAATATTAGTTATAATAATATGGATGTATTCCTCGTAGCTTTATTTATAGCAAGCAAACAATCACATGAATCACAATAGGTATCTTTCGTATTTTCTGTTACCTAATTATACAATAACTATATTTATGCATATTTATGTCTATATAAACATAATATATTCCTTCAATTAAATACACATGGCACGAAAGATAAATTAGTATCACGTAGCAAAAACTGTTCTTACAACTAACAGGCGAATAATCAGGCATTATCTTCTTCTTTCCTTTATGAAATAAGTAAGTATTGAAAGCTCTCGGTAAAATTACGAAAAAACAATGCTGTACATAATTAAAGTAACTGACAATTACAATATAAAATCCTGAGAATGTACCATGTGTAGTTTTAAGTGACCATGTTTATTGTGAGATAAATAAACTAAACTAAACATGCTAATTTGTCTAATCTTCCGAACTGCTGCTGGTATTTAACATGTCCATTATTTTTTGATCATTTATGACTGTATTTGTTACTTTTCTGGTATTTATTTATTTATTTATTACCGTAATTACAATCCATAATACACATTATTGAAACAGCATCGTTAAACAAAACAGGTTTGTCTCGATGCTGCATTCCACATATATACACTGCTAGTAGTGCTAATATCTAAATTACAATAAAATACGACCAATGTCTTCACATCTATTTTAGGCAAGTAGGCATACATAAATTGCAATGAGCGAGCGTTATCAGTTGGCGCTCGGCGCGCTGCAATAACCGGTCCGTCAGCGGCCGACACCCAGGATGCTCTATTATTTTAGCTTTAAGTTACTAATTTGTTGTAGCATTTCGTTTTTTAGGATATGGGCAATATTTGTTGGTGTTATCTTGTCTTTACATTATTTTGGGAGTTTATTGATTAAATCGGGTATTATGTATTCTGATGTTCTTCGCCCGTAAAAATTATGAAATTTAGGCTTACTCAATACGTGATTTAGAACCCATCGCGTAGTTACTAGTTCTTAAGGCTGGTTTATGTAAAGTAGGTAAATGTTTTTGATACGAGATGCTTATTCGGGATAGCTACTGGTACAAAATTGCCTTGCCACTCATTTCCATCTAACGTGAAATATGACTCGTCATCCATAACGCAAATGACATTGCTTTTAGCGTGAAATATTTCTTTGACCAATTCACGCAGCCGTACCTTCTGAGTGATTTCTTGGTTTTCAGAGACGGTGGGCTTAACTTTTCTACACCGCTTATCGATGCCCATGCCTTTAAGATATTTTTAACAGTTTTGCCGTCACATGTAAATTTTCTTCCGAGGTCTCTATAATGGCCTGGCCACGACATTGGTCTAAGGCGACTGGCTAAGGCGACCAGCGGCGAACGAACTAAACAAAATCAAGACCGCTAAAGATTAATAATATAATAAAGATTAATTAATAATACATATTTTCGAAAAAAATAGCTTCAGAAGTTTATAAAAATGCCCCCCCCCCCCCGGGCATTTTTATAAACTTCTGAAGCAATTTTTTTCGAAAATATGTATTATTTCATAATAATAATATGATACACATTTAAATCTAAAAGTATAATTAAACTAAAACTTTATAAAACTAGATAGAAACAAAATAATGGTATTTATATTAAACATAATAAGACATTAAAGGTGTATAAAAAAGCACTTACCTACAAAAGCCCAATTTAAGAAAGAATACCCCGTCTAAAAGGTCCGCCTGTGGCATGGTCCCCATGACACTGGCGGCGTTACCTCTCTGCACTAGACGTGTGCGCCGCGCCGGCGCGCCGCCGCCGCCGGCCATTTTTGCCACGCCGCCGCCGCCGACATTTGATCGGCGTGAAATCGGCGTGGCCTTGAATGACTTTCTTTTAATCAGACAATTTAAAATACTTAACAATAAACATTATATTTGGCTTTTGTAATGGCCTTAAGTAAGAAATAAGATTTATATATCCATGATTATCCTTCCATATATACCTATATATTATTTCATATATAGGTATTAGGTTCATACATATTGATACATAACATAATATAGGTATTATAAATTATAATAGGTATTCGTCAATAAACGCTATTTAATTAGTGTAACATTAAAAAAATATGTTTCTAATACTATAGTAAAGTACTTAGTAGACGAATTTTAACCGTTCTTGCATTGGAAGGCTTCACCGCACAGTTACTTATCACTGCAGCTGCACCCCATCCCCTCTTAAAACTTGAAAAATACTAATTAGACCTTGGGTTTAGTGGACCTGTGCCTACCTGCGCGGTGGATTGTGCATTTTCCTAACGTGGTGTTTATTTGACAAAGAAAAAATGAGTGAGGAACACACTGACGAAGGACAAACTGACAATATCTATCTCGAGCCGATCTGTTTTGAACTTTTGATAGAGATAGAGATAGAGATGCATTTATTGTCAGAAACTGTGTACAAGTAGGTCTTATATATTACAAAAAGGTCCAACAGTACCATCATTCTAGCATGATGGTGCCATAATTCCAGTATCTAACAAAGTTAGGGGTCTTGGCCATATGTTGGATACAAGTCTTTCTTGGAATGGCCAAGTTTCTGAGATTTGTCAGAAAGTCTCTGGAACGCTGCGTAATCCAGTGGGTACCAAAAAATTGCTTGCACAGGCTCTAGTGTTGCCAGTCCTTGATTATGCTGATGTGTGTTGTACTAACATCTCACAGGAGTATCTCAACAAGTTTGACCGTCTGCTCAATAGTGGCATACGCTTCATATTTGGTCTTCGTAAATACGACCACGTGTCTTCCTATCGTCGCCAACTAAACTGACATTCTATCCGTCGCCGTAGGTCCCTGTCCCTTCGTATACTGTGTTTACTATTTTCTGTCTTATTCGAGCCTTCTACTCCAGAATACCTTAAAAGCAAGTTTTCTTTTGACACCCCCCGTTCAGGTTGTGAACTTCATTCCTCCCGATCACTCAAACTCTCGAATACTTTTCACCGTACTGGTTTTATGTCCAACTCTTTCGCCGTTCAGGCAATCCGTCTTTGGAACTCGCTACCTACCTACCTATTCGACAAGCCCCAAGCAAACCCGTCTTCAAACGACTGCTCAGCCACGATCTCCTTACTGAGGAATATACGTAATTTTCTCCATCCGTTAGATATATGAATAGTATGTATCAGTTTATTTGATTATTATACAATATATTGTAATATATTTAATTGTATGTGTAGCTATAGCCTTGTTACTAAAATTCATTGTTACAGTTGATTTTTTCCTTATAATTATTTCCTGCACCAACTTAAATGTCTCTGTTTAGCCCTATGGTTGACTGGTAGAGAATGCCATTTGGCATTAAGTCCGCCATATGTACAGTTTTCTGTCTTGTGCATTAAAGTTTAATAAATATCTAAACATATATACCTGTATGTGGCCATTGTAAACTCTTTAATCATTATTTATAAAAATTTTTTATATAATATACATTTTTTTTATAAAGATTTATTTATTATGCGGACTAAGGTCGATTACACGCAATTTTTATATTGTATTGATCTCAATTTTAATAAACAAAACGAATAATTTTGCTTCTTTATTTACGTGACCTTCACGCCGATTTTACGCCGAAAACACGCCGCCGCCGCCGATTTTTTGGCAAACGCCGCCGCCGATTTTTTGGCAAACGCCGCCGCCGATCATTTTTTAATCGGCGCACACGTCTACTCTGCACAGCTATGGCGATACGTTGGGAGAGGTAAGCGCCAGCCCTACGGTCCCCCGTAGTCTCCACAAGCCGCGCCGACAGAGCCCTTACGAAAGACTGAGTCAGCTGACACATATTAACTTTATATCAAAAACTGTTCTTAGAAAACCCTCATCCCTACCCTAAAAAAATATTCGTACAAAATTACAGCATTCTAGTACGTAGTCACTGAGATTACCCGCGGACGGACGGACAGACAGACAGACTTGGCGAAACTATAAGGGTTCCTAGTTGACTACGGAACCCTAAAAACGAAAAAGTTTTTCGAAATATATCTGGTTTAAATTTATTTTACTAAAACGAAAAAGTTTTTCTAAATATATCTGGTTTAAATTTAATTTACTATGTAATTTATTATAAATTAATGATCTCTCTCTATAAGTATGTGTGCCATGCTGACCCCACAGAATTCCCCAATTTTATCGCTTAAATCCCCCACCAGTCCCACCACATCACTCATTCGGGCGTCAATACTCCCGTTCAGTTCACTTAATTATTTAGTCCGCGTTTTATGCCTCGTCGTGTCTTTAGAACATATTATGTTATGTTACGGGAAGGACGCTCGCTAATAGAACATAATACTCACGGAAGAAATTGTACGCATTAGCTGAAACTATTTACTAATACAAATTAATTTGGATTATACGGTGAGTTAATACTTTAGAATTTAAGGGATAGTAATGTTCTTTTAGTTTCGAATATTCCAGTTATCTATTATTTACGTAAGCGCATATCCAATATGGAGCGATATTGATATCACGTTCTTGACGCAATGGGAATTGTAGTGCATGTAATTGTTTTTGTCGTATATCTATTACACTTTTTTCACATCAAAGAAAAAGCTCTTGCTACGAATCACTGTTCGTTCGTTTATTTACTCACTTGTGGCTGTTGTCTACCAGTGTTTATATTTTAGTGTTTACGAAACACTACGCTGCGCTCTAAAACACGCATAGCTGATGTAGGCGAGAAGACTGCCATGCTAAAATGGGACTGGGCCGGCCACGTCTATCGCATGCATCCGGATAGGTGGGCTACTATAGCTACCAAGTGGATGCCGCAAGGTAGGCGTGGACGAGGCAGGCCCAGGCGGAGATGGCGAGATGACATAGACGCCTTCCTTGCTAACTGGCCCGATGAAGCAAAACAGAGGGAGTTATGGAGATCCAAGGGAGAGGCCTTTGCCCAGCAGTGGGACACTCTGAAAGGCTAATTAAAAAAAATATATATATATATTGTGTTGTAATGTGAATTTAAAATAACTTTCTCGCTTTTACACAGTTGTTCGTACTTTAGTCTCTTCTTCCTAGCGTTTGCCTGGCTTATGCATCGGCTCGGGGAGCCTGGGGTCCGCTTTGGCAACTAGTCCCAAGATTTAGCTTAGGCGATTACCATCTGACTTTCCGACCCAAAGGCTAAACCAGGCCTTATTGGGATTAGTCTGGTTTCCTCGCAATGGTTTCCTTCACCGACAAGCGATTGATAAATATCAAATAATAATTCGACTTCGTACTTACAAGTTCCGTAAAACTCATTGGTACGAGCCGGCAGGATTTGAACCCGTCATATTCGCCCCAACGCTTCTTGAAGTCCCTACTTTAGTAGTAACTCATTAAAAATGTTTATTTGACCGTCCGTATTTTGTAAAGTAGGCAGTGGTCGACGCCAAAAACGGTGTTTACGGTTTTCGCCTTATCACCATCGACTGTTCAAATTTTACATAAGTGAGAATTTAGTTTAGAGACTTATAAACTCTAAGTACTCTAACCTTGTTAAGTTGTTAAATCCTGTCATTGGTGATGCCAATGGTCAAATTAAAAAAAAAAACTTTTTCATTTAGATTATCTTACGCCTACAGCAACAGTATACTCTAAAACTAAGCTAATGAGCATTAATCAACTTTACTGTTATAACACCATTATATTAATAAGAAACATAATTCAGAAGAAAATACACTGTCAAACCTCATTTAAAACCAATAAAGAGAGCGGCAAAAGAACTCTTCGAAGTGCAGACAATCTATCCCTACCGTTTCCACGGACTAAACATTTTGGAATTAAAAATATAACATATCAGGGTGCGCGTATGTACAACGATCTACCTAAAACTATTAAAATCTCTAAAAGTTTTTCCATCTTCAAAAAAAATTAAAATCGCATATATTTGACAAAATAATTATAATATTTAAAAATTAAAACACAAAAACAGAACAATATACATAAAAAAAAGTCAATAATTTAACATAAGTAATTAATAATTTACATCTAAATTAAAAGAAAAATAAATGTGACGTTATCTGGGAAAAGGGACCTTATTGTCGGTGGCGCTTACGGCGTTATGAACGACATTCGTATACGGATATCGCTCATAACGCCGTAAGCGCCACCGACAATAAGGTCCCTTTTCCCAGATAACGTCACAAATATGTCAATAAATTAAATAAAATAAAATAATTACAATCCAATCAAAATTTAAATTAAAATTAAAATGACAATAAATTACATTACAATACAATTTAAATGTCAATCATTATTTTACATTAAATATAAGAGGCCTGCCGCTTGTGTGTACCCAGTTCCAGTGCCTAACCACTGGACACTCAAATTTGTCCATAATAACACTCAGGAGGCCATTGGTACTACTTCGGGTTCTGTGCATAAGGGAGGCAACACGTTTCCGCAATATTGTGTTAAAGCCATCCGTGTTGGCCTCTAGAAACATGCCGGAAGCACTGCACCACCGAGGCAGCCCCAATAACATCCTGAAGGCGTTATTATACTGGACTCTTATTCTATTAATTGTTTTTCGAGTGTAGTTGGTCCATAGGCTGCAGGTGTAAAATGTCTGGCAATACGCTCGAAATAGTGTGATTTTTATGTCACGGGAGCACCTAGCAAACCTACGGACCAACATATTTGCTCTCACAGCCATAGCCCTCCGCTCACGCTCGATGTCCATGTCATCAGAGAGGCTCTCGGTCACCCAGTGACCAAGGTACTTAAACTCGGTGACCTGTTTCAAGGGGACTCCAAGTAGTTTTACTGGAGGCACTACTCTCATTTTTCTAGCCCCAGCCTTGAAAACGAGAAGTTCACTTTTCTTGACGTTGTACCTCAGTCCGTGGGCAACCGCGTACCTCTCACAGATATCCACCAATATCTGAAGAGCTCTTACCGAGGGGCACATAATAACTTACTCGCAAACACTCGCAAATTGTAATTAGTTATAAAACTTACTCATTAAGTGAAATGTAATAATTTCTTTTGAGTAAATAAATGTCTTTAACCAGAAATTTTAAATTATTATCAAGAAAGTCACTATGGGGGAAAGGAACAATGTGGGCAAATTATCTGTTTAAGACTGAATTTATGCAATTTTAAAGTACGAATCAAATAATTTATTAAATGTAATATATGTTTTAATTCATGTTTTAAGTAGTCACACTACTATATATAAATTATAAATTGAAAGAGATGTCATATACTACAGAAAAAGTGATCAAGGTCCCCGGTGAGCAGGCCTGGGATCGAAACAGGGACCTCCTGCTTTCGCGGCAGACGCCCTAACCACTGGGCTCCTAAGCAGGAGGTCGCCGGTTCGATCCCACTTCCCAGCCCTGCTCACCGGGGGCCTTGGTCACTTTTTCTGTAGTATATGACATCTCTTTCAATTTAGAACTGAATTTATGATTTGATAAGTAAGTCTTTAGTCCCGACTATTAGTTACGGGATGACTCACACTATGATGGGACGCGACGGGACGATCTATCAGTTTCTATAGAAAACATCACGTGAAATCCGAATTCTCCGAGCTACCACGTGATTCTTTCTATAGATATAAGACTATTTTCAGGAACTGTTAGGAATCCACCAAAATAAACGTATTGTGTTGCTCTGAAAACAAAGTTTTTATTATACCAAAAGTTTACATTTGCAACTTATCTAGCCTTAAACACACAAAAACATACCTGAAAACAAAAAAACGACATTTAAAGTCTATTAATTGGCATGTCGATTCCCACTTTACACTTCCAAGTTATTTAATTTGTTGTATTTCCAACCTCGAGTTTTATAACCTCACCATAGCACATTCGCCATCTTTCCACAACCAATCCTGTTTTACCGACAGTGCAGCAATGTAGTTTAAGAGCGCCATCTGTTAGTCTTGCTAAGTAAGTACTTTACCGACAGAGTGATACACTGCAGTCCAATCAAAGAAATCATATTTCTTTACATAGAAATAGACAGATCGACCCGTCCCGTCCTGTCCCGACCCGTCCTAGTGTGAGTCATCCTTTCAGCAAGCAAATAGATACCTACCTACTCAATAAAAATTTGCAGCTTCAGGACATTCTTCGAATTAAATGTCATTTTCCTTATTCATCAGTAACTAATAATAGCTATTAATAAGTATATAAATATATGTATAATAATATATAATAGGATTGGAACACGTCAACAATCTGAGTGACATTTGTATGAAATTCTTACACACGCATTTTTAACAAGTTTTGTTAAAACATTAACTAAATATTTTTTGTTTGAACCGGCTTGACCTCCAATGGACTTGGTAGTTTTTTTTAGTATATGACATCTATTTAAAATTTATATACCGTCATCATAAAAAATCATATAAAAAAAAAATAAAAATAAAAATCATGTTCGCTAGCTAGCGTTTTCCTGGTCTATGCGGTGTAGTGGTGTGCATGTGGTTTTTATAAGCAGGTCGCATTTTATAAAAAAATGTATGCAAATTTAAACAATACCGTTGTTTTTATATGATTGTGATAAAGCATAAGAGCCTAGGTTTTACCCGGCCGCTTGTAAAAATCCGACCGGACATCATCACAACTGGCGCTTAATAGCGCAATCCTTATCTCTACTTCTGTTTTTATTTTAAATAATACAACTGTAATAAATGCCTTATCTTGGTTTGTTGTGAGGCGGAGTATTGGAAAAAGAATAACAATATCTATGTTTGTTTAATCAATGTGTCTTGATAGCTGAACATGTACACAGTATTATAGTAAAAATACAGCTTTATCTACTATCTTGTTACGAGTAAGAAGTGTTTTTACCTACTCAGTTTTTTTATAACAAGAGTTTTTTTCTTTTATTGATGACTTTTTTGTGTCAGTTTTGCCCAATATTTAAGGGCCCCCAAATGCACTTTAATATTTTTAAGTAAAGTTCCGTAAAATACCTAATTTGAAAAGTTTTGATGGTCAAATAAACGCTAACCTAAACTTACTTAGCGACGTATGCATTTGTTCTAATTAAGTTAAGTTAAAAATTAAGTTAGCGATTGCTTGCTTAAACTTAAGCGTAATAACAATAATGATTATGAACCCTTCAACTTACAGATCCTGTGACCAAATAGTTTAGTAGTGTTGCTAAATATACATCAGACAGACGTACATGCAGGACATGAAATGCACTTTCATTGATTTGGTAGACAGTAAAAGTGTTAAATGGTTTAAGATATTTATTACTCTAAGGATTTACATAAATCACTTACAGAGAAAACAATGTGTTGCTTAAATCTAGTTAAGAGAGGGTATCATGCAAAACTATTATAGATAACGTACAATATTAACTTTGAGTTGAGTTGCAGCTCTCGATTACCACACGATGTATCGTGTCACTTATAGGTGATAAACTTAAATAAGTCACCTGTTGTATGTTGTAGTGAGCTATTCGAATAGACAATACATGTTTAAAATTTGAACACAAATAAAACAAATGTCTATTCGAATCACTACTACATACAACAAGTGACTTAGGTACTAAAGTTTTTTTACCTATACCACTGATAGACTCAGCATGCCTACCACGAACATCAAAAATTGTCATTGACGGGAAAACCTCTTTGTCACTCCAATATGTAAGTGTGACAGAGATGGAAATACAAATCGCAATCGTTCGATTTTCGTGGTTTAGGCCCATATACACACGCTACATTTCTAAAGCGATCTTTGTCCATCAGTGGTTAAAAAACTATGTGATCTTCATTAAATATAGTTGCAACTATTATTTCTTGCACCAAATTAAATTAAATGTTGACTGGTAGAGAATGCGAGTTGAATTTAAGTCCGCCATTTGTACAATTTGCTGCGACTTGTGTAATATTCTTTTTTAAACAAATAGGGTAGATCGTGTAAGGTTATTATATTCATATCAATGTTCTACTATGTATAATACCTTATTATAATATTACATGCGCGTAACTTTATATCTATGGGGTATTAGACGAGTTTGATATGGTAACTCATTGTTACATTTGGGTACCCGTCATTTTGATATGGCAACAATACATTGTTTTTGACGTACGATTTTGCGAGGGCGATTTTGACATCTACTGGTAGAATTGTCTAGCTATTTTTCATTAATTGCATTGTTTATAAATAAATGAAGAAACCTATTAAACTGCGTTTAATTGAAGAGAAGAGAAGACCCTACAATCGCTAGTAACTGGCCACTGTCCAAAAACGGGCCACCTTATATTTAAATAATAAATTTCTACAATTATTTTTAGTTAGGTACTGGATTTCACTGGCCACCCTTCAATAACTGGCCACGTTGTACTAAAATGAATTACTTATGTGTACCTGTTAACAAAGTTCATTTTTGATATAAGGTGCATTACTATAGCGATTAACCCTACATAATGATTGCAGGCGCAAGATGGGACGGAAGACGGATGCATTGGAAATACTCTTAGGAATCATCCTGGGAATAATAAGTTTTATTTTATCTGTCACACAATTTCTTGTGACAGTAATTGCTATTATACAAGCGGTAAGTCTCTTCTTCCTATCGTTTTTCTCGGTTTATGCCAAGGCCCAGGGAGCCTAGGGTCCGCTTTGGCAACTAATCCCAAGATTTTGGCGCAGACGTCAGTCTGTTTTGCGAAAGCGACAGCCATGCCATCTGACCTGCCAACCCAGAGGATAAACTAGGCCTTATTGGGATTAGCCCGGTACCCTCACGATGTAACTATTTTTATAGAGGATTTAATAGAAAATATATTGTTCATTGATACTTTTGTTGTAACTTTAGCCTTTTTTATATTCGACGTGAAAAACTGCTATTTGAAACACAAAATAGGGGGATAAGATGGGAAAAAATCCCTTGATGTCATATTAAATTTCAACGGTAAACACTCACGTATTAACTCCACTCTGTCTATCCGACGATGACTTCCCGATGCAGTCGAAACATGTCACATTGTGATAACAATACGTGAGTGTTAACCGTTGCAATTTAATAATCAGTATGACTCACTGAAAGTTTAAATGATACGTGATGGCATGTTTCCATTTCCGGTTTTTTTATCCTTATGAGCTACATGCATGACAAGTTTCATGATTTCCCCCACATAGAGCCATACTTCATCCTGAGGACTCGTACTATAATAATATGTTGCTTGTCCCCAGTTGATCTTATGCATCTTCCTTTTGTACGGATCGATCTTCGTGTTGTACTTAACACATGCTCTTGAGACCGTATCTGGATGTAAGTATGTTATGTACAGTAATTTACAGACATCGTAAAATTTTCATCGATTTCGACGAGGCATTGTTCCGTTAAAAGCACCTTTATGTTATGCCCTATTCTAGCTACAATAGATAATTAGAGTTAACAACAGTAATATGAGCCTTTATTCATCATCTCCCAAGAAAATGGCCCGGTTCTGCACGGGTGCAATGCTGATAACTTATATGTTTATAAGACCTTTTCTAAGCATTTATTAGTTTATAAAAGGTCTTAAGTCTAGTATTAACTTAGCTCGTTAAAAGACTTTTCTTAAGCATTTTGGAAAGTCTCCGCAATTTGCACATCAGTACTACAAAATGTCTTTATATGCAAAGATCACTCTTTTGTCATTAGACAATACAAACATGTTTTCTCTAGCGGTTACTCTTGAAAAAGCGACGTTATACGTACGTACGTAGGCTTAGCTTAGGGTGGGTTTTAAACGATGAAAGTTTGACCCTGCGATTTATTAATGATCACTGCTAAAGATATCTTTGCTGGAGACGCTCTTCAATACCATCGCGGACCTTTTTTAGACTACTAATGTCTAATTACATTATTTTCATCTGTCTTGTAAGGCTCAGGTAAGCGCAAAAAATGTGTTCATTTACGAAAATCTCTAAAATTAACAATGTTTCTCTACTATATTATGCATGTTAATATTATACCTACATATAAACCTTTCTATTGAATTACTATATCTATTAAAAAACCGCATCGAAATCCGTTGCGTAGTTTAAAAGATCTGGACAGAGGGAAGCGACTTAGTTTTATACAAGGTATGTAGTGATGGTGCACAAATTTACAATCATTTTATTACCAACTGTCTGAAAAGCAACTGTTGCTGATGTCCACATTCCATTCTCGAAGATTCACCATTTATAGGTACTCACCTGATTTTTCCTTTGCAGCGTGGCAAGTAAAGATTTTGGACATTATCGTCGGCACGGACATGAGTAAAGTGATAGATGATATATCCGGATTTTTCAAAGTCATCGTGATAGGAACCTTATTGGCCGCGTTTATCATTTCTGTACTTCTTTGCAAAGGACTTTGCGAGGTAAGATAATTTAGTTCACTTTACGAGTATTAACACGGATTCATATAACATTAAAGACGATATCTTCTTTTTCCTAGCTCCTCAGGGAGCTTTGGCAACTAATCCCAAGATTTGACGTAGGCACTAGTTTTACGAAAGCGAATGCCATCTGACTTTCCAACCCAGACGTGGAGACGTTGGAGAGTGGGTCAATTAGGCCTTATTGGGATTAGTCCGGTATCCTCACGATGTTTTCCTTCACCGAAAAGCGATTGGTGAATGAACGCATGTCTTTTTCAGTCAGCTTGCAAGTAGGATCCGTGGGGATCTTCAGGATTGTTGGGAACTCGTTCAATTAAACTTGACTTAATTATCAATAATCGATAATTAATGTTGTAATGAGATATATTAGATATACATAGGTATATTGTACTGTAGTACAATCGAAGATAGTTAGCTCAAAGCCTTTACCGTTGCGAGTCGGAGACTGATTTGTGCGCTCAGTAAGGCGGACGCGAGTAGATGGAGGCATTTTTAGCGTGTTTTCGCAATTTTAGATAGGTATATCAGCAGGGCGAAGATGCCAATCGGATAGCGCGATAATTACTGGATAAGGTTACATTGGTTGGTATTTTATCAGTATTATGTATATGACAATTTCTGATAATTTTAAACAGTTATCCACATTTGACAGCAATCACTGACGCGCTATCCGTGCAAATTTGTTTATCAATTTATAGCATTATCAGATGACATTTGCGGATAATCAACTTAGACCTGCTGGAACTGAAACAGTGGCGCCCTAGATCTAATAAGTTTTAGTTTAGGTTGACAGTTAAAAATTATGCTATGCCGACATTCCATTGTATATATTGCACCTACCTGTAGCCCTATCACAGAGGGCCGCGAGAGTATCTTGCGGTCGAGAAAGACAACTGTCATTGTCTATTCCGAACTCTTGTTGTACCTTTATATTTTTGTGAACTTCCTGTTGATACTCAAGATGGTGATGACGCCTCAGGAATACATTTTTGTTTTTTGCCCGTTCATGTTTAATATTGATAGCTTATCATGCGGTTAAAACAAAGAAGTGTGCAGCAAATTGAAAATTATTCTTGATACGGGTGTAATCACACTTCGGTCGTCAGTCGGTACGACTCGGTGGTTCAAGCCGCCTCGGGCGCTTTCGCAAAGAGAGCTATAGTCTGACGACAAGCGAGCGAGCGCAGTAACAGTAGGACAAAATAACTATGCTATATCCATCCCTTTTTTCAGGGTGGTAATACTAGCGTAAGAAAAAGACAGTATGATGCTCTCTGTTCTACTGTTACTGCGCTCGCTGGGTTGTCAGACTATTTCTTCTTTGCCAAGCTAGGCCCCCACCGTACAACGTCTTCAGCCTTTTAACTCACCGTACCCTTGTAGCCCATGAGGCATTATAGCTCGACACTGGCGGAATTGTCCCACTGGACACAGCCATTTCATCTTAAAATACTGAACTGAACTATATTTTTGTCTGGGTTAGTATTTTAGATTTTGTATGTGCATATTCATAACATCCCTCAAATAGCTGCTAAGTATGTAAATATTGTGAATTATTTACCAATGAATATACCTACAAGTGTCCATGCAAATTTTCTGTTCCTAGGTAGACAGGCAGTTCGGAAAACGCACGAATTTCCTTTGCATCTTCAAATATTTCATTCGGGTTCCTTTATGTTTACAGGCAAAACCGTGGTATGTATTGGTATACATTATCTGCGGAGGCATAGCATTTGGATTCAGAGTGTCGTTGATGAGAACAGATGAGTTCTTCAACTTTGATGACAATGGATTCCGTTTTGTTGGTGAGTTATGATTTGTCCACACAGCCTGCAGACTACAAAATCCTGACGTGATAATCCTTTCCTAAATATAATTTTATAAAATCGTTAAAATTTTACAAATAAGTGGGTGATATTCTGATTTTTAGTTAATATACTGGTAACAATGGTACGAGTATTCATAGGTAATTAATGTGCACTCTTTCACTAAACCCGTGTTGTTTGTTTGGTTGTTTATTGTAAACCAACTACCTACTACATCCAGTGCTTGCCATGCATTGCCAAGCATAGCCGTGTGTAGCGCTAGCATAAACGTTTGTGTATTTTGTGACTTCTGTCATGAATGTCAGTTACAGCCAAAATGTTTAAGGTTTTAATATTAACGTATCGACGTTCTGCATCAAAAAATAAATGATTTTTCTAGTGTATAAAACAGAGTCGTCACAATACGCACTCATGACGTTTGTTACTTACGCCTTTCTCGTTTCGGGTAACAATATAATATAATTTTTAGACAAAATCTGAGAATCACGCCAAATACACCATGTATGTACATGTATCTCTATCTTTTTTGGACACTTTATTTAATTCACAGACGGGTGTGTGTATTTATAGTAAGTATACCGCGTGTTTCCGGTAATAGAGCAATATTATAAATTTAATCGTAGGTAGTACTCCCAAAACTGAACGTTTGTTCAGCGAAGTTCCAAGTTCAAAGTTGTTAGGTTTGAAGAGGAAACACCCGGTATACCTTTTGTATTCTTAGCTGTGACGGGGGCTTGGTAATGACAATAACCTTTTTCACTTTCAGGTAACTACGGACTGTTTCTTTTCGCGTCGTTTATTGTTTTTCTACGAATTAAATTAAAGCAAAAGCTGAAGCAGGAAAACAAAACGGATTCAACAATTTATGCTATGTTATAAGGTGTTATGGATCCGTTCAAATACTGGCTGACGGTCATGTATCAATATGAGTAAAATCTGTTTAAGTTCCAATGTTTTACTTGATCATCATTTTGTCATTCAATCCTCGTGTTTAGGGTGAGATGATGGATGATCAAACAAACTTACCTGTAAATGATGTTCGATCATCATTATATGAAGACACAGTCCTTCGATGATCACTTGTGTAGTCTCCCTTTTTCCATCCCTCTGGCGTCACGGATATTTTTTAAAGCATTTAAGTAGAAAAAAATATATGCCGAACGGTCCCACCTTTGCGGTTTAGTATCTGTGGCCTGTAAACTCATTATTTTAAAAGCCTCACATTTACTACAACTAATTTGGGGTCTTGAAGAAGGATTAACATTATTCTTCTTAGCAGGGTCTTAGGGTGGGTTGTAGTGATCATCGAAGGACTGTGTCTTCATATAATGATGATCGAACATCACTTACAAGTAAGTTTGTTTGATCATCCATTACATTTCAGACGTCCTTCGATGATCACTTGTGTAGATGTTCAAAGCATATTCTAATAAATAATTGTAAGTAAATGTGTTAAAAATCAACTTGTATTTATTACAAAAATACCCAACATATTATTTATTCTAGTCAGTCTAATTATCTCTCTGACTGGTAATGGCAAAAAACTCAAATCAATTATAAATTATTATTAATATTAAGTACTATTACTATACACCATCACTGAATAATCGCTCTTGCAAAGCCTCCTTGGTTAATTATAGGTTGGTTGTAAAACCTAGCAAAAGTTTGTGATTGAGCGGTCCAACCTGCTGTTCTCCTGATGTCATCAATATTTACTCCTCGGCTGGCTGCAGCCGTAGTTGAAGCATGTCTAGTACTATACGCTGTAAATATTGATATATCTATACCACTATCTTTTAAGGTTTCCTTTATCCATCTACTTATAGTGGAGACAGAGGCCTTTTTAAAGGGCCGCTTAAAAGTTAGAAATAACCTGTCTAATTCTCCTCTATATTTTTTTGTTCTGGACATGTAGTCCATCACTGCTTGGGCAGGGCAAATAACCAGGTCATCTCGAAAAAATGGTAAAACTAAAATTGGTTGACAACGACCTGAGCTGGTCTTTTTTATTGCATCTGGAATTTTAATTCCTAATTTACTACTATATTTTGCAATATGTTGTATCTTTATTAGATATAAAGTTTGTATTCTATGCCCTGTTGCAATGGCAAGCGATGTGGCAGTCTTTTTACTCAGCTCTTTTAATGACAGACTGCTATTTAGGCCTAAGCTTCTTAAATAATTAAGTACTACTGACACATCCCATATCGGTTCATATTTGGTTATTACAGTTATCTTTGGAGTGATTAGGTTTTCTACAATAAGAGCAAAACATCCGTTTTTTGGTATTAGGCTCCGAGGTGCTCGCGCTCGCATCTGCCGTACTCGTAGGCAGCGAGGAACAGGGCGGCGGAGGCGGCGGCGTGCGCGAGAGCGGCGGCACCTTTGATGTCGTCGGCGCGTGGCGCGCGGCCTCTCGCGGCTCCCGCGAACTCGACGCGTTTGTACTCGGTATTACCTTTAATGAATCTTCGATAGAATGGGGTTTGCTTAGCAACTCGTCGAAAGATTTAAACTCTTCACGGCGCAGGCGTTCCCGGATGCGATGATGTAGTAATCCGTAGACCATGTCCAGTCGCGCTCTCTCCGTGAGGTCTTCATTGGGCAGTCGAGCAAATATGGCTCGGGCGCGAGCCACAAACTTGTCTGTGTTCTCGTCGACCTGTTGCTCGTCGGAAAACAAATCACGGTATAACCGATGAGGCGGCCGGCGGTCGCCGAAAGCTCGACGAAGTCTGTCCACGGCATCATTCCATGAGATAGTGGTCCCTTTTACACCCTGCCACCACGTCGCAGCTGATTGCGTCAGTAATATGGAAAAACCTCGAACGGCATTTTCGTCAGTTACATTACAGCAGTCCTTATAGGCCTCCACCGCATCAATAAATCCTTCAAGACTGTCTTCGGCGTTGCCGCTGTAACTCGCTTGGCATTTTGAGAAGTTGCCACTCACGACAGGGGCGGGCGCGATAACGGTTACGTTGGCGGACTCGGCCGCAGCCGGCGTAGATGTGCGAACTTCCTGCAATAACTGCCGAAACATTTCGGCGTTGGATTGCTGCATCGTTTGCATCAGCATCGTCAAGTTGTTCATCGTGATTGTAACGTTCTCGGGATTTTCGTGAACGTCTTCGAATCCTTCTTCATCAATCTCGGCGTTTTCCAACGAACGACGCGCGGCAGCGGTGGCCTTGACCTTCGATTGCGCGCGTGTTTTCGGCGTTTGTTTTCTGTCCGCTTTTAGGGGACATGTTAATTGTACGTCTTACGCCTTCGAAATAAGGTGAAATGTCTATAATTGTTCACAGTTAACGATTGTTCGTTTATCACAGTAGTTTGTAACCGTATTTTCACTCACGGATTGGGCGCCATTATATGGGTGAGGTTAGGTTAGTTAAACTTCGATACGTCCGTACACAAAAGAACTCTTTTATTATCGTTCATCACCACGGAACACAGGTAACACACGTAAATTATAATATAACAAACACAGATATGATGTAAAGAGATTACCACGATATGTCTTAACATATATTTTAGCAAGTACAATCATATTCGTCTAACCGCCGGGGACGCAAGCTCCTGTGTCGCGGCGCGGGCGCGGGAGGGAACCGAATGGTTCTCCGGGCCGCAACTAGATGGCGGCACGGATACAACACTTTCTAGGGATCTATCCCGCGTTACAAAAGCCATTAGTTACATAAATAGAATGGGTGGTGTCATGTTCTCACAGCTTCACTCAGTTACTGAACAAATATGGAAATGGTGTGAAAAAAGAAATATATGGTTGTATGCTTCATACATCACTTCGAAGGATAATTATATTGCTGATTTTGAATCAAGGCGACTAAAGACTGAAGTTGAATGGAGTTTAGAAGGAAATTCATTTAAGGAAATTACATCTAAATTAGGAATTCCCAACATACTCGTAGATCTGTTTGCATCTAGGCACAATTATAAATGCAAAACATATGTATCTTGGCATGCAGACCCGGAAGCATATGCTGTGGATGCTTTTACAATTGATTGGTGCGGACCAATTTGATTTTTATGCATTTCCTCCTTTCTCACTTGTACTCAGAACTCTGAGAAAAATTAAAAAAGATGAGGCTGAGGGAATAGTCATTCCATATTGGGACACGCAGGCTTTTTTCCGCTATTCATGTCAATAAAATATTTTTTAACCTCGAAAAAATTTGCTGTGTTCAGATGCAGGAGATCTGCATCCCCTGCGATCAACGCTACAATTAGCTACAGGAATCTTACCCGGGAAGCATTCATGAGGCGCGGGATATCATCTGCGTCAGCAGACATCATGTTGCCGTCCATCACTGAATCCACGCTGAGGCAATATCAATCTGCTCTAAATACTTGGTGTGAGTATTGCTCACTAAATAACATAGATATTTATAATAGTTCTATACCAAATGTAATTGCATTTTTGTCATATAAATTTCATAGCGGTTCATCCTACAGTACTCTTAACTCCACAAAATCTGCTTTATCTCTTATCGTAGGTCCTAGATTGTCCGAAGATGATAGAGTCAAACGTTTTCTGAGAGGCGTTTTTAAATTAAGGCCCTCTATGCCCAAATATGAACCGATATGGGATGTGTCAGTAGTACTTAATTATTTAAGAAGCTTAGGCCTAAATAGCAGTCTGTCATTAAAAGAGCTGAGTAAAAAGACTGCCACATCGCTTGCCATTGCAACAGGGCATAGAATACAAACTTTATATCTAATAAAGATACAACATATTGCAAAATATAGTAGTAAATTAGGAATTAAAATTCCAGATGCAATAAAAAAGACCAGCCCAGGTCGTTGTCAACCAATTTTAGTTTTACCATTTTTTCGAGATGACCTGGTTATTTGCCCTGCCCAAGCAGTGATGGACTACATGTCCAGAACAAAAAAATATAGAGGAGAATTAGACAGGTTATTTCTAACTTTTAAGCGGCCCTTTAAAAAGGCCTCTGTCTCCACTATAAGTAGATGGATAAAGGAAACCTTAAAAGATAGTGGTATAGATATATCAATATTTACAGCGTATAGTACTAGACATGCTTCAACTACGGCTGCAGCCAGCCGAGGAGTAAATATTGATGACATCAGGAGAACAGCAGGTTGGACCGCTCAATCACAAACTTTTGCTAGGTTTTACAACCAACCTATAATTAACCAAGGAGGCTTTGCAAGAGCGATTATTCAGTGATGGTGTATAGTAATAGTACTTAATATTAATAATAAATTCATAATTGATTTGAGTTTTTTGCCATTACCAGTCAGAGAGATAATTAGACTGACTAGAATAAATAATATGTTGGGTATTTTTGTAATAAATACAAGTTGATTTTTAACACATTTACTTACAATTATTTATTAGAATATGCTTTGAACATCTACACAAGTGATCATCGAAGGACGTCTGAAATGTAATGGATGATCAAACAAACTTACTTGTAAGTGATGTTCGATCAAAAATCACTAACTTCTAATAAGTGCTAAAAGCGTTAATTATAAAAATAATGCATCCATCAAAACTTACCCGTAGGGGGCGCGAACACTCACTAATAATTATACATGGGATATAGTTGTCCCTTAATGCAATAACGTTATAATCTAAGAAGTTAAGGTTCCACAACTAGTAAATAGTTGATAATTGCGACACGTCCGCCGCATACGCTCCGCCACGAAATATGTCCGTGCTAGCGCAGCGCGCGTCCGACATTTGTCGAGTCTGCGGGCAAATGGCAGAGGCTACGGCCGGGCGTTCCTATGAGGATCGCCTATACAGAAAAACTAGTCCCGCTAGACGAGATGTTAAGGCCGTGCGCTTCGCGCTAACCATTAAGGCGATGCACTGACATATATATATGACTTAAAGATGCTGTTTTAAGCAAAAATGACATTGTAAATGGTTTATTAATTTACCAATCGTGTCATTTATGTAACATAACGTTACAATACTCGTACAGGATACGAAAGTGACGATCTCATCAAATACTCCGACTCGAATATAGGGCCGTTTGTGGTTCATGTATCCCGCGGCGAGGTCATTCAAAATAGCTCTCCAATCCGTATGCGAGCCTTAAAAGTGGCGCAACTCATATACAACAGCAATGTGGCAGGAATTAAGGAAATTAAAAGCATAGGTAAAGAGCAACCTAGTTACTTATTCCAAAATTTCAGATTTCTCGTATGGGAGTAATCCATCAAATCCTCCTAGATTGGACTTTAGAGGAGCTAGTAGAAAACAAACAGGTTTCTTCAGGATCAGGTATCGTAATTAAAGCCCGTAGACTTAATGCCAAATAAATTGTGGATGGGCAAAAAATATGGGAACCCACAGGAACTATTGTTCTGAATTTCTTAGGGCAAACTCTCCCTGAAAAGGTGTTTTGTTTTAGTATGGCAATTCCGGTTGATCTATATAAGCTCCCTATTATTCAATGTAACACATGTTGCCGATTCGGTCATATTAAAGATCAATGTCGTTGATCCCACGTTGTTCTCGCTGTTCTCAAGGGCATGATGCCATGGTGTCTTGCCTTTTCTTCTCCGGCCCTCACTCAGCCACAGATCAAAAATGTCCAGAATTCTCCCGGCAAAGGGCAATACAGTCAGTTATGACAGAGGAAAACATTGGTTACATTGAGGCAGCTTTTTTTTTTTTTTATACTACGACGGTGACAAACAAGCTTACGGCCCGCCTGGCCTGATGGTAAGCGGTCACCGTAGCCTATGGACGCCTGCAACTCCAGGGGTGTTACATGCGCGTTGCCGACCCTTTAAAAACTTTAACACTCCTTTTTTGAAGAACCCCATATTGTAGTCCTTTGGGAAAACAGTGGCAGGGAGCTCATTCCACAGCCGGAGCGTCCGCGGGAGGAAGTTCCTCTTAAACCGCACGGTACGAGACCATTTAGGCTCCAGGGTATGCGGGTGAACACCCTGCCGACGGCGAGCGGTGCGGTGGTAGAATGCAGCCGTTGGCATCATATCAAACAATTCCTCAGAGCACAATCCATTGTACAAGCGATAGAACACACATAAGGAGGCGAAGTCTCTCCTTAGACTTAAGGGTTCGATATCGCTCGTGAGTTTGGGATCGTTGACAATTCGGACAGCACGTCTTTGGATCGAGTCAAAGGGGCCCAGCTGGTATCCAGGTGCTCCCGCCCAAAGATGGCAGCAATACTCCATATGGGGCCTGACTTGAGACTTGTATAATAACAGTCTTTGCCCCGGAGAGAAGTACTGCTTAGCTCTATTGAGCACACCGAGCTTTTTGGATGCCAGCTTGGCCTTCCCTTCCAGGTAGCTACGGAATTGGACGTCACTGGAAATGTCAACACCCAGGATCCCAATACTCTCTGACATGGTAAGGACTGTGTCTTGGAATTGTGGGACCACAGTAAATGGGGTTTTTTTAGCGGTGAACGCGCAAACTTGTGTCTTAGTGGGGTTAAATCGGACAAGATTTTCCTGGCCCCACAGTGAGATATCAGAGAGAGCACTCTCGATGTCTGACACAAGCTTTTCACGACTCTCTAACACAACGGGACGAGGGATGTTAGCACGGCCTGTGTAATAGGCATCCCCAGTACTGTCGTCTGCATAACAATGAATATCGCCAATGGACAACATGTCATTGATATGCAGCAAAAACAGCGTTGGGGATAGCACAGAGCCTTGTGGGACACCAGCATTTATGTCCATGCTATCGGAGCAACTTCCGTCGACAACGGCTCGTATGCATCTGCCGGACAAAAAGCTGGCAATCCATTCGCATAATCCCCCGGGCAGTCCGTAAGATGGTAACTTCGATAGAAGACCCCCATGCCAAACCCGATCGAACGCCTTCGCTATATCCAGGCTGACTGCCAATGCCTCACCTTGACTCTCAATAGCTGAAGCCCAGCGGTGGGTGAGATACACTAGAAGATCACCAGTGGAGCGACCATGGCGAAAGCCATACTGTCGGTCACTGATCAGATCGTGATCCTCTAGGTATCCCAGGAGCTTTCCGTTGATTATGCGCTCCATCACCTTGGAGAGAAGGGAGGTTATAGCGATTGGCCTGTAATTCGACGGGTCTGATCTGTCACCCTTTTTAGGCACAGGGTGCACAAGGGCGGTCTTCCACGAAGACGGCACCTGCCGTTTGTGATATGAGAGCGTGAAAAGGCGCGTGAGCACTGGACACAACTCGGGAGCACACCGCTTGAGCACCACTGCTGGTATGCCGTCTGGCCCGCTCGACTTGTGGACGTCTAATGACAGCAGCTCCCGCCGGACATCAGTTTGCCTGAATATAATACCGGGCATGGAGAAACCGCACCGCGGGACGGTAGGCGGTGCGGTGCTGCCATCATCGTCCATGGTCGAGTTCGAGGCAAAGAGATTGCCCAAGAGATCAGCTTTCTCCTTTGCACTGTGGACCAGATCACCATCAGCATTTCGCAGTGGTGGTAAGGACGACCGACAAAAATTTCCCTCGGCAGCTTTGGCGAGCGACCAGAAGGCACGACTCCCAGAGGGATAGCCCACGAGCTTCTCACCAATTCTGCCGACGAAGTCGAATTTAGCTCTGGCAATGGCTCTTTTACTGGACCTCGAAGCAGCATTTAATTTGCGTTTCACATCAGAAGCGTTAGGATCCTTATCAGTAACGGCCTTGGTCCAAGCCCTGTAAGCAGCTTGCTTATGAATTGTCGCCTCTTTACAGGGCCGGTTAAACCAAGTGCCTATTACTGAGTTGGGAATGAAGCAGTCCATTCCCATTAAGATAGTCTCAGCGACCTCAGCTGCACAGGAGTCAGGATCATCTGATGTGAAACACAGCCGCTTCCACGGGTACGATGCATAGAACTCACGCAATCCATCCCAATCTGCTGACCTATAGTGCCATACGCGTCGCGAGCTAGTAGGCCGAGGTGGATCAGGCCGCGCGCAAGGTGGCAATGTCCGGACAAGACAGTGATCGGACGAGCCGAGAGGTGCGTTCACTGAGACAGAGTATCCGTCCGGACGAGAGGTCAGCAGAAGGTCCAGTAAAGAGCTCGTATGGTCCTCGATGTCTGGTATTCTCGTGGGAGAAGTAACCAGTTGCGAGAGACCATAGGCCAGAGAAAATTCGAAAGCAGACCTCCCCGCGTGGTCAGTGGACCGGGAACCAAGCCACTCCACGTGGTGGGCATTGAAGTCCCCCAAGATTACCAACTCCGCGGATGGGTACTGCTCAAGAACTTTGTCGGACGTCACTTGTAAGTGCTCAAAGAGCCGAGTTGCGTCCGTGTCCCCGCTATGGGACCTGTATAGGCACGCGTAGATACGAGTGTGGCCGCCGTAGTCCACACGCACCCACAGCACTGACAGATCCCTGTCTTCATAGGCATTGAGACGGCGACAGCAGACATCATGCCGAGCATACATGCATACCCCAGCTCGCCGCAAGAACTTATGTTCGAGCATATAGCCGGGGCATAACAAGTATGATGTATCAGCTGGGCAAGATATCTGGGTCTCCGTGAGGAACAGTAGGGTCGGCTGCGCAGTCTCCAGGTGGTGGTGTACTGCGTTTAAATTGGAGTGAAGTCCCCTGATGTTGCAGAAGTCGACTTGTGTGGAAGGGGACGCCGCTGATGAACAGCTCGTAGATTCCGTCCAGTACGAACGTCTTAAGCAGGTATAGCGAATAAGAACAATAATGATAATATAGATGCCCAATCTCCTTCAACATCTCAACACCTCTCCCAACAATCCTCCCCTGCTCCTCAGCTTTGGGGACATAACATAATCTTCCACGTAATAATAAAAGCACTGTCTAATTATACAAACTTAATACCGTACAACGTTCTTGAAACCCTCAAGGGACACATTTCAACTCTAATAAATAAAATATTCCAAGATGGCTCGGTCCAGCATCCAATGGAATGCTAGAAATCTAAAAAATAAGAAGCTAGAACTTATTCATTTAATCAACCAATATAACCCTGTCGTTCTTGCCATCTCTGAGACACGGTTTAAGCCAGGCTTCCATTTTAGGATGTCATGTATCAGGGATGATAGGGACGATGGATAGGCTGGTAGTGCTCTCTTCGTAAATCGTACTTTAATATTTTCTCAGCTTTCTCTTCTTCCACACTCTCCTGAGCTGAATGTGGTTGCTGTTCGTTGCCTGAATATTTCATTTGATTAAAATGTTGCGCATTTGGAATTGCCAAACGCCAAAATTTTGATGACCTAATAAGTTTTCAACGTGATACCCGCTCATCGCAGAACCATGGCCATGTGACGGTCCAGGTTGCGACGGAGGCGGCGTGGCAATACCTGATCCAGAACTTCCTGAAGGCGCTCTCGACGTTTCTTCGACGTTTCTTCTAGCAACATCGTTATTTCTTCGTCATTGGCGTCATCGGTCTAGGCCCTAACCTATTAGCAGATGTGAGCGTGTTTGATTGTTCGGGATGCAGAAATAAAACTGTAACACTTATGCTGATAGTTATTTTGTTTATTACAGACAATAACAAGATCAGGGTTTAATACCACATAAAATTAATTAGGATTACTATTGAAAAGCTAAGGTAACATATAAGAACGATCTGTACGACGCGGTGTCCAGTATGTAAGAGAGCGCTGTCAAATACAACTGACAAGCACATGACGTTTTTAAACATTAAAAACTTCGAGCTATTTAAGCTAATGTTTCTATCGCTTGTAATACTATATAAGATCAACACTAGTTTTTGAGGTCCTTAGGCTTCTTTACTTGTGTTCCTGATCTTGTTCGAAATTCTTCTAGTATTTTCTTCATTCTTCTTTTCTTTATCTTCTGCGTCATTTCTTTCATTTTGAATCTCTCGAATTTCGTCATTTGTTTTCTTTTTTTTTTGTTTTCTGTCATTTTGTCCATATTCATGTTTTTGTTCTTCTTCCTGTTAATCATTATTGTCATAGTCATAGTATCTTTAATCTTTACTTTTATTTGACTTCATTTCTTCATATTTATGTTGACTTTCATCAAACCTGACATCCCTTGCAACTATTACTTCAATTGTTTCTGGATTCCATGCACGATAGCCACATTCTACGAAAATCAACTAAATTTCTCTCTCCTTAAGCTTGTCTTGTTTGGGTAATATCTGAACCCATACCTTGGAACCGAATACTCTTAATCTTGCTAAATCACGATGTCCAATCATCTTCTCGGCGGGTGTCTTGAATTGTTCAGGCTGATGATGGGCAGCGGTTAATCTGGTAAACCGCGCATCTTACCGCTTCTCCCCATAACGTTTTCGAGAGTCCTGTTTCTAACACAAGGGTCCTAGCTCGGTTGTAAACTTCCCCGTTCATTCGTTCACTAATTCCGTTGGTTTGAGGGCTATACGCAATGGTGTATAACATTAAAATACCTTTATTCTTGCAGAACTTGTTAAGGGTTTCTTTCTTGAACTCGCCTCCGTTGTCACAACTAATCTTCTTGACTTTGTACCCAGACTGTGTTTCAATCTTGTTGATATACTCGATCAGTTTCTCAGTGGCTTGACTTTTTCTCTTCAATAGGTACACTTCGCAAAAATGCGTTTAGTCATCTATGATTGTGGGATAATAAATCTCACTATCGATTGTAGGAGTACTCACCGGGCCAGACTTCCAGAGATATCAGTGTGAATCAGTTCACCTATGTGCTGAGAACGTGGTTTCGGAGTGGGATAGAATGGTAATCTAGTTGACTTACCTTGCATGCATGGTTTACACGGGTTCTCACTACAGGGCAGCCTTATCATGCGCAGATACTTCCGGTTGGCGTATCCTAGGCGTCGATACCACAATACCTCACTATTCGTTAACATACACTTTGTGACATCTAATGACATACAGATTTCCTCTCAGATACCCGACTATTTCCAGAATTTTATTGTAAATAAATACGTTACGTCTACTAAATTCAACACGAAAATCTTTTTCTAGGAATTTTCTAACTGACAAGAGACTGTGTGAAAGATTGGGCACAATTAAACCTACAATTTCAACAGAAACATTATCAAATTTTATATGCAACTTACCTCTCTTATCGCATGTTAAGTATTGACCATTAGCTACATATATTTTAATTTATCTGTCTAAGTTAACCACATTACACATATATTGTTCAAAATCAGACCTTAATAAATGATCCGTCGCACCCGACTCCACAATAAATTGCATATACCATTATTATTATCAGGGCGCACACCTGCCCGAAGAGCTTCATATGCCGTGAATGACACTAAGATGTCCTCTTTACGTGCTGCGTTGTTCGCCTGTCTCGAACTGTAGTGATATATGCCTCTTGAGTTGCTTCGAAGTCTGGGTCTGGGGAAGTGTTGGGTCTGGGGAAGTGGTTGGATCCACGGTAGCCTCTATCGTAGGCTCTGGATATTGGTCTTTCTCGAAGTACGTAGGGGTCGGAACTCATCCAAGTGTTACAGTCCCGTATCACGTGACCATTTTGTCCGCAACGGCGACATACGATAAATGCGTCTTCTTCATTGGGTTTCTCTTGGCTTAGTTTGAGTTCAGCGTCAAGGAGTCTTGCTTTAAATCCGTCCGTGTCAGTGGTCTTGGTCTTGTCATCCGTAATGAATGTTTCGATAGCGGTTATCACATTGTCGTAGGATGATGGTAGCGATGAGAGCAAATGGCAGACTTGATCCATCTTGTCGACTTCGCAGTATGGTACCTATCGAACTTTAGAAAATAATCTTGTAATTTCTCATTTGGAGCGCATTTTAGCATAATGAGCTGTCGCTTCACATGTAGTTTGTTACTCACGCTTTTTCGTTCAAAGATGCCTTCTAGTTTGGTCATCATGTCTTGAGCCGTGTTGCATTTCTTCACGATCTCGATGTATTTATCGCTGAGGCACTGCACTATTATGGATCTTGCTTTAGCGTCGTTCTTGGTATTGATTGACTCGAAACTTGCAATTTCCGAAGTTGCATTTTTCACCAAGACGTGGATAATGATTATGGATTTCTAGTTGAGCCATTTTAAACTTTAAACATTTGTAAGTTACTTAAATACAGCGCAGTGGATGCGTATTGAAGACTGAATAAAAAGATACGATTTATTCAATGGGCTATTTATTTCTGAAGTGACGGGTTTTACAAAACATTGTTTATCAAGAAGACTATCTACTAGATTCAAATATAGAACACTACCATAGAGAATTACAGCCAGTTTTAATTTCCATAGACTAAGTCTATTATTACCTTAACACAAGTAAGTTTCTCTAATTATTTTTCCTAATCCTGCATCTAATTATCTCTTAAAGCTTTTAAACAACTGCCTGCCTACTGCGTGACTTGTAACTTGTTCTTTAGACAATAAAGTTTTTTTAAACCGAATGTGGCGACAGTAAAAATGAGTGGCGAACTTACATGAAATCCAGTAGCTCTGTCCAAGGCGGAGCCTCGTGGCTGGTCTGGTGTCTGGTAATGCAGTCCTTCACACAAATCTGGCATCCACACTTATTCCATAGGGTAAAGTACTCGCGATAGTTTTATTCGTGTCACTATATAGCTGCAGCGACGAACACAGCCAGAAACTTAATTTTTGGGCACGAGCGCGGCGCGGTGCATGCCTTTGGTTTCAACGGTGGTAGAAGAGTTTTTTTTTTTTACACCAGAGGGCGCTTTTGCGTAGCGCACCGGACAGGCGTTGGGAATCAACGTAAAGTTGCCAACTCAAAATACTGGTCCAAAATATGAATACAAGGGATCTTTATTAGTTCCAAATTGTGTTGTCTTGTATGTAAGAAATAATTCCTACTCACCTATTACGAAAAAAAGTAAGAACTACAATTAATTAAATCTAATCTGTTCCCACGACGGAACATGCCGCTCACCTTAAAAGCACGTAGTGTCTTTTAAAAGAACGTACGAAAGTGTAACAAACATATCTAAATAGTTGAAACTAGAAAACGTAATAAACCTAACTTAAAGCTAACATTAAGAATCGTAACGATTTCATACTTATTCTAAAGGTAGGGGACAGATTTTGACCACGGGTCGTTTATATAATGTATCCCCACTTTTTAAAGTAACGACACGTACGATTTGATCCGCGCCCGGATGTAAAGAGTGAATACGCGCGAGTTTCCATTGTAACGGCGGCAAGTGGTCATCGCATACCACAACAACAATACCTTCACGGAGGGCGGGACCGCGATCTTGAAGCCACTTTGTACTTTGCTGTATGTGATGCAAGTACTCCCTACTCCATCGAGACCAGAAGTGCTGGACAGTTTGCTGTATCCAGCGCCAATGAGAAAGACGATTAGGATTTTCGTCGGTCAAAGAAACGTCCGGTAGGGCCGTTAAAGATTCTCCAATTAAGAAATGGGCCGGTGTGAGTGGAAGGGGATCGGAAGAATCGGAACTTAATACGCAGAGGGGACGCGAATTCAGAACAGCTTCAATTTGGCAAGCCAAAGTATGCATTTGATCATATGTTAATGTCCGAGTACCTACTACGCGGTGTAAATGTGTTTTAAAACTTTTAACTGCAGCCTCAAATAGTCCACCGAAGTGACTAGCATAGGGTGGCTGAAAATGCCAAGTTAATCCTTGTTTTAACGTTTGTTGGTTGAGAGCACTTGTTACGGAATCGTTGCGCAAGAACGCGTACAAGTCTTTCAAATAATTGTCACAACCGACAAAGTTACGGCCACAGTCTGTATATATATCCGTGCAATATCCTCTACGGGACGTGAAACGTCGTAACGCGGCTAAAAAACCTTCTGTTGATAGTTCTGAAACGATTTCCAGATGTACGGCCTTAACGCTCATACATACAAACACCGCAATATAACATTTAATTATTTTTGCGTTGCGCACCTTATTTGCGCGAACATAAAAAGGTCCACAAAAATCACAAGACGTTTTTATGAAGGCACGAGCGGGACGCAAGCGAACCGCGGGGAGCATACCTAGTCGAGGTTGTAAGCGGGTCGGGCGCGCGCGAAAACACGGAATGCATCGGTGGATGCGCAAGCGAACGATATCGCGACCCGAGATAATCCAGTACCGCTGTAGGAGTCTATATTGTACGCACTGCGGACCGGCATGCAACTCATTAATATGAGCATCGTCAATAATAAGATTTGTCAAAGGATGTCGTTTAGGTAAAATTAATTGATGTTTTGACTCGAAAGGTAAAAATGATTTGTGAATACGTCCGCCGACGCGTAAAAATCCTTCCTTATCTAAAATGGGCGTGAGGCGCCGCAAACGTAAAGAAGGTAACTTATTCAAAGAAATATTTTTAATATCTTGTTCGAAAACGCTTTGTTGTGTTATCAGTATTAGACGATTTAACGCGGATTGATATTCTGGTACGGTAACATAGTCAGGGTACGTTTGTTTATGTTTTCTACATTTATTATAGAATCGGAAAATTAATGCCGTGATGCGAACTAATTTGCCTAGCGACGAATATCGCGTAATAAAGGTATCCTCGTCGTCCGGACTACAGAGCGACGTGGACACACAAACACACTGATTACCTACTGACTCGGGGTTGTTGCGTTTTTCCTCCATTGTATTTACTATCGGGTTTTGTATAGGCCAGGAGTTCTGACTTAGTTGGAGCCATGGAGGGCCATGGTACCACAAGTCATTTCGTACCAGCGCGGCGGGCAGCAGACCGCGTGACGCCGGGTCGGCGCTGTTATCGGCCGACGGGACGTGACGCCAACAACTCGCCGGGACGCGGGACAAAATCTCGCTGACGCGGTTCGAGACGAAGGTTTTCCACTCGTGCGGAGATGACTGAAGCCATGCTAGCACGACGGAACTGTCAGACCAGGCGTAGACATTTTCAGGTCGAATGCGATCCCCGTAGAGGTGCATTACCTTTTCGATCAACTTTGACAGTACCAAACATCCCATCAATTCCAACCGTGGTATAGTAAGACAAACACGTAACGGCGCTACGCGAGTTTTTGCCATAACCAAATAAGTTTGAACCGTACCATGTTTATCGATAAGACGTAAATAAACGCAGCCTGCATACGCAATTTGGCTCGCGTCGGCAAATCCGTGTATTTGAATTGACTCAATGTCGTCAGTGTCAAAAATATGACGCGGAAACGTCACCTGAGATAAGAGCGGTAGCTCGTTGACAAAACTAGTCCATGAATTGACTATATCAATAGGGGGTTCCGAATCCCAAGAAACCTTGGCTATCCATAATAGTTGAATCAAGTGTTTGGCAAACAATGTTACCGGAGACAATAACCCGAGCGGGTCGTAAATTTTTGCAATTTCAGAGAGAATAGCCCTCTTAGTACAGGCCGTAGAAGTACGTCGTACTGTAAAACTGAATGAGTCAGATCCTGGATTCCATTGAAGTCCGAGGACCTTGATACCTTTGTCACATTCCATTTCCGCAAACTGAACATTTTCGCGCCGCTCACCATGAGAATCCGCCGGTCGCGTAGCAGCGAGAATCGCGGGCGAGTTACTTTGCCATTTGCGTAACTCGAAACCGGCCGTACCGCAAATACCTATCAGCTCCTGCTGCAGGGCGAGGGCTTCAGCTGTGGTATGGGCACCGGTGACAACATCGTCAACAAAAACGTCATTGACAAGTACTGGCGATGCAAGCGGAAAACGCTCGGCTTCGTCTTGAGCTAACTGCTTAATTGTTCGTAACGCGAGATACGGTGAACTACTCACACCGAATGTGACAGTTCGAAGCTTATAATCACGCAGAGGTTCCTCAGGAGACTTTCGCCAAAGGATACGCTGAAAATCTCTATCACTCTCCCGTATGAGAATGTTACGATACATCTGTTTGATGTCGGAACAGAATGCAATATTATGCATTCGAAACTTGAGAAGAACATCGACGATGTCTAAGTGTAACTTAGGACCCGTCAATAGAATATCGTTTAACGAGTAGCCACTCGTCGTACGACATCCAGCGTCATAAACTACACGAGTGCGTGTAGTTTCACTTGAATTTTTGACCACGGAGTGGTGCGGAATCCAGTAACTCGCGCCAGTGGGGGGGTTATCGTTCGCGAGCTCCATATGTTTGAGATCTAAGTACTCTTGGAGGCACGCGTGATAATCCGCCTTCAACTGGGGGTTACGTTCTAGACGGTATTCCAGCTTATGGAATCGTGCTAGAGCAATTTGCCGAGACTCGCCTAAAAGCGGTGCATCGGGCTTGAACGGCAGAGCGACCACGTATCGCCCTGTCTCATCGCGCGTATGCGTCTTTTGAAAAAAGGATTCGCATAGCTTTTCTTCGGGAGTGTAACTCCGCAACTCTGGAACTGACTCCAGCTCCCAAAATTTTTGTAAATTTTGGTCATCAAATGCGGTAAAACACGCATGAAGTGGAGTCGAAACGTAAGAGGTAAAATTTACTTTACCGCCTAACAAATAACCGAACACACTTTGAATTGCAGTGGGCGATCCCGGTTCGCCCCTAATAATTTCAATAAATCCGTCGCCTAAAATATCCATAAGAATATCTTGACCGAGTATCATATCAACCGGCTGAGGGTTGTTAAAGTCAGGGTCCGCCAATTCTAGCCCTTGTAAGTGCGGCCAATCGGCGAGAGGCGCTAGCGGCACACTCGGCATTTGACGTGTTAACTTCGATAAAATTGTGGCTTCTATCGGAAAACTCGGTTCTTTCTTGCCCTTGGGCGCAATCGAGCAAACAAATACACCCTTAGATTCAAGCGGTATATCGCCAATACCTACTAACGGTTCGCTAACCTGCCTACGAGGTAGATTAAAACGTTGCATACACGCTTCGGTGATACATGCTGCTTGCGATCCGCCGTCTAGCATACAGCGAATTGTAGCCATTTTATTATCTCCGTAATACATATCGACTAAGGCTGTCGACAATAAAACAGTGCGCGGTTGGTTCCCTATACCTAAAGTATTTTCGTTAACATTGTTAACGGTAGACGGGTTACGGAGATCCGAGTTTGTGTCGCGCTGTTCCGAAGGAGCGAGCGAGACAGCAACTAGTTCCGCAGCTTCACTTATAACCGGCAACGAATTATTTGTTTGTAAATGAATTAATGTATGGTGCTTCTTATTGCACTTCCGGCATTTAAAATTGGATTTGCAACTTCTAAGGTCGTGTCCGGGGCACAGGCAATTGTAACATACGTTATTTGTTTGCACAAATGCAAATCTATTCTGTACGTTTAAATCTAAAAACTCTAAACATTTACTGAGACTGTGAGGCCCTTTGCATTTTAAACAAGATCGGACCTTATTAATATTGTCATAAGGTCGACTTTGGGTTGCACTCGAAGTTGTCGCGAAAACCTGTCTAGGTGTACTTTTATTATTCAAACTTGTATTGGTTTTACTACCAAAAAAATTGTTTTTTGAGGACTGTGAGTTTAAATTGTTTGAAACGGTAATCATCTGATCTGCCGAAAGTTCGCGTTCTAAGAACGTAATTAATGTTTGAACTTTAGGTATTTCGCCCGGGTTGGTTAAAGATCGCTCATATTCTTTTCGCGTATTCACAGGGATCTTACGTAACAATAGGTTCAACAATATGAAGTCCCATTCCTTAACCGGAAAATCCATAACTTCGAGCGCCTTAATATTTTCGTGATAAACATTCAATAAATTCCTCACGGCAACAACTGATCGCCCCGAACAGGTTTCAATGTCAAGTAATCTATCCAGATGTTGCGAAGCAATGATGCGTTTGTTATCATAACGGGATTTTAAAATATCGAGCGCCACTGAATAATTATCTTCTGTTATGGGAATCGATTTAATTAAATTATGGGGCTCGTTTTTAACAGAAAGAAGCAAATACCTAAACTTCTCCGCGGCTGTATAAGCATTGTTGTTGTGGATCAGCGATTGAAATAAATCGTAAAAGGCAGGCCAACCAGTAGGTTCGCCGTGATACTCTGGGAGCGATAGTTTCGGCAAATTCCGCCGATCGTACAAAACGGTGTCGTGGGGGGTAAGCGCGCGGCTTGAGCGCCGCCTTTCTACGTCTACCTGCTTTAGGTTATTTAAATGCGTAACTATCGCGTAATACAAATCATTGAAATCGTTACGAATCTTAATATTCGCTTCCTTATTGAAACTTTGAGATTTGATCAAGGCCTTTTCGATTTTGGTTTGAATTTTGGTAAACTTTCGCTGATGCACAGTTAAGTCGGTGGTACGAGAACGAAATTGTTCGACATTTGTCGCTGCGAATTGTAAAGTTCTTTTTAATTCGTCGAGAATTAAATCGCGTTCAAAGATATCTTGCGTAATACACGACGTATCGACTTCGACATTGCCGTCAATAGGATTTGGTGCCATTTTGCGAGACAAAGATGGCGGAAATGACAATGAGAAAACGAACTACGAACGCGTAAGATTTGTATTCGGGCACGTAATGCCGCAAACAAGAACAACACAACCTGGTAAATAAACATCCGAGGTCGTAAGGACCAAAAAATTATGTGGCGACAGTAAAAATGAGTGGCGAACTTACATGAAATCCAGTAGCTCTGTCCAAGGCGGAGCCTCGTGGCTGGTCTGGTGTCTGGTAATGCAGTCCTTCACACAAATCTGGCATCCACACTTATTCCATAGGGTAAAGTACTCGCGATAGTTTTATTCGTGTCACTATATAGCTGCAGCGACGAACACAGCCAGAAACTTAATTTTTGGGCACGAGCGCGGCGCGGTGCATGCCTTTGGTTTCAACGGTGGTAGAAGAGTTTTTTTTTTTTACACCAGAGGGCGCTTTTGCGTAGCGCACCGGACAGGCGTTGGGAATCAACGTAAAGTTGCCAACTCAAAATACTGGTCCAAAATATGAATACAAGGGATCTTTATTAGTTCCAAATTGTGTTGTCTTGTATGTAAGAAATAATTCCTACTCACCTATTACGAAAAAAAGTAAGAACTACAATTAATTAAATCTAATCTGTTCCCACGACGGAACACCGAACAATGGCAGCTCTCTTTCAGATTACGCGCCGAAAGCAAGATTCCTGCGAAAAAATGCTGTACCTTCTATACTCTCATTTAACGTTTTAAAGGTAGATACACCAAGTGCAATCGCCCGCCAGTAGCGATTTGAGACGAGGTCTCAGAGGAAATTACACTTTCAAGATAATATAACTGCAACAACAAGCCGTGCAATATCAATCCATGAAGAGGAAATGCCTCCAAATGTCATGGAAGTAGACATGGAAGTGGACAGTGAAATAGAATTTGCTGCCGGTGCTGAAATAAAGGACTGTACAGTGCCTGTTGTAGATAATCAAGAATTCTCACAAAAAGGAACGCAAATTGATATGGAACGTGTTTGGGACAATACATCGGTTTAAAAATGATGACAAAGCTATTCGATTTTATACAGACTTTGAGTGTTACAAGAAGTTCTTTTTTGTGTACTCAACTTCACAACAAGTCCTATGGCACATAAAATACAGTATTATACTAGTTCTGTTATTCCGATAATTACGGAAGATCAGTTCTTTTTGATCATGATGAAGTTAAGGCAAAACAAATGTATATTTCAATTAAGTACGTTATTCAATTTAAATACCACCACACTGTCAAATATATTTATCACCTGGGTAAATTTTATGTACTTACCAATTTTGGTCCAAAATCAACACATGGCCAAGTAAAGATTTAGTACAGTACGTTATGCCTGAACATTTTAGAAACTATAACAGTGATATGCTTGCAACCGAAACCCTGTCAGCGTTGCCTTTAAGGCTCGTCACAGTCAAGTTTGGCATAAAAGCTATCTCCACTGAGGCCCTCCGGCGGAGGGCCATCCAGCTCGGGGCCCCTTTAAGCCGCGGGTAATGGGACTCCCGCACCATCACCCACAAGTCCTCGTTATGGCGGCTGCATGCGGCCTGCGAAGGCCCGGCGCCCCTCTGCCTCTGCCCCGCTTGTTACCCCCCTTATGGGATTTGCTACGCTTGTAGTTTTGGGTGCCACTTTTGCTGAGCATCCCAATTTCGGCTTCTGATCCCGACGACTTTCTTCCCTAACGTTAAGTTTTTGCGTATTTCGGCTAATTATACATAATAACATAAATAAAAAAAACTTCATAGATAGTTCTCTCCTTGTTTTATCTCTAAGTATTGAAAAAATGCTGCTAGATGGCGTTACAAGGCTCATTCGAAACAATAAAATTCTAAAAATAACCATAAATAACTACATTTTACTGTTGCCATTCGACATTTATATTTATTTTTAGTGTTATTGTACCGGACTATTTTATATAAAACTGAAATTACATCAATTCGAATTTAATATTTTTCACTATTCGCATCTTTAATGAGCTCGTTCTCAATCACCATAATTTATTCATCAAGGAGCATGCTGTTGATAGCGAATTCCAGTAGATGGCGCACAACGTTTACTTACACTACGCAAAATTACCCAGACTATAAAAACTGTCTGTGAATTATGCATATACGCATTAAATTTATTTACCTATATAACAATGCAAATTCAACGGCGCGCGGACTCGAATACTTTCTCGCTCGCACACTGATTCGTCACTTCGGCCGACCGACGAGGAACGCCGAGCGTCTACGGAGATCATCGAGCGCACGAAGAATACCGAGCGGACCGAATAAAAGCCGCCGTCCGCGCCGTGTTAGATAACTTAGCGAACTTAGCGACTGCCTTAGCGATAGGTCCACTACTGTCCCCTGGCAAGTCTCTCTGAGTCTGGGAGATCGATAGCGTCCTAGCAGTCTTCTCCCTGACTTCCCTAGGTTAGCTAGGCCTTGGCGATAGGTACACCGACTGTCCCTTGGCATTTGCATCGGGAGTAGACGCGCTCAACCTTGCCGTCTGCCCGCCGATTTACTTAGCTAGGAAAAGTACCTACGTACCTATACCTACCAACCTTTGAAACAATGTATGCTACATATAAGTTTGAAGCAATAAACTAAGTATTGATGACATTGGGCGTTTCCGTGACTACCAACCGCTACATTGGCGCCCAACGGAATAACTACCCGCTCTATTGGAAATAAGTTGCATCTACCCGTTTTTTATTTTATTACCCTACATAAACTATGGGTAACGAAGATGAAAATAAGGAGGTAGGTGGCGCAACATCTACAAAGAAGGTAGTAGCAAAAGAATCGAGGACAGATCCAGTGGCGGATTTGCAGTCAGTATCGTCAATACACTTGTCAGAAGATCAGTTTGCGGAGTTGTTAAATCGTCTTCCGACAATGCAGGCGAAGAATTTTGTACCATGTACAATTCGTTTCCACGGCGAAAATGACCATAATAAAGTCGAAGAATTTATTAATGGAGTAAAGTTGATTTCATTTTTACAAACGGCATCATGGTCCAGGAGATTTATTGAGAACTTCGCCGAAACAACAAGACCATTAACTAATTTAATCAAAAAGAAAGTCCAGTGGAAATGGGGTAATGAACAGCAAAAATCTTATGAGACGCTGAAGTCTGCACTTACTACTTCACCTATATTGAAACAAGCCGACTTTGGATCACCATTCGTGATTAAAACCGATGCAAGTAATTATGCTATCGGGGCAGTTTTACTTCAGGGGGGGGGGGTGCGGACGAACACCCTATTGAGTATGCCAGTCGCCTGTTGAATTCTGACGAGCAAAACTACACTGTGACAGAGAAAGAGGCTCTTGCTATTGTTTGGGCAGTGGCACGCTTTCGAGGCTACATAGAAGGCACCAAGTTCATTACAATCACTGACCACCAACCGTTGAAATGGTTGCTCAACCTAAAGTCATCGACAGGCCGCCTTGCTAGGTGGGCCTTTCAACTACAACCCTATAATTTCGAAATTAAGTACTGTCCAGGGAAAACGAATATCTTAGCTGATAGTTTATCCCGGCCACCTTGTGAAGCGAGACATACCACAGCACCATCACCGCTGGTACCCATTCGACGACGAGGAAGACCAAGGAAGAACCATTATAAACTGAGTCCTGGTACTCTCATTATACAGGATACGAGTACCAGAGGGAGAGACTATAACAATACTAAATCCTGGTAGCACCAGAGGGGGAGACATAACAATGCAAATTCAACGGCGCGCGGACTCGAATACTTTCTCGCTCGCACACTGATTCGTCACTTCGGCCGACCGACGAGGAACGCCGAGCGTCTACGGAGATAATCGAGCGCACGAAGATTACCGAGCGGACCGAATAAAAGCCGCCGTCCGCGCCGTGTTAGATTCTGGTTCTGGCCCCAGCCACGAAACCGGCCAATCCACACGCCCCAACAACCGGGCAAAAAGCACACGCGCCTGGGGACTCCTCCCAGACTGCACCCACGCCGTCCCAGAAGGGGACTAAAACTCGCCGGCGCCTTATCCAGATACCGAGCGCAGAGTCACCCGCGAAACCCCAATCGACGGACCCGCTCGACATGGACTTCGTGAAGTGGGGATTCATCCTTCGCCGCCTGAACCTAGCGGCCGAAGGCAAGATGTCCATAGCCAAGCTCACGGACCTTGAAGCCAAGCTCCTGGCCACGCTCCAGGAAGACCAGACCACCACCCGCCAGAAGAGGGCCAGAGAGGACGACGGGACCCCTCCCAAGAACGAAAAGAGGGAATGCCTCAACATTTCCTCGGGGCCCATCACTACGGACCCGCCTCTCACAACCTCTGAGGCCGCCCCCCGGAAGGCAGCACAAACGCCTTCCTCAAACGATCTCACCGCCGCCGCCACCACATCAACACCCACTGCACCAGCAAAGCGCCCCGCTTTGCTACCGACTCCACCAAGCTCGCAGAGGGTCGACTATGCGGCCATCACTGCCTCTCCACCGCGGGCCCACACAGCCACAAACCCTCCACCGACTCCCAGACCGGCACAGCAGCAAGTGCCCCAGAAGAAGAAGAAGAAAGACGCCGACCGCCGCTACCCAGCGGTTGTGGTTGACCCATTCCCAAACTGGGCCAAACACATCGCCGATTTGGAAGCCCACCTGAAAACAAGCGTCAAAAACGACGCACACGGGACCGGCATCAAAATCACCGCAAAGGATGGCGACCAATTCAGGGTCATATTTGACTTCCTGGAGGAACTGCAGAAAAAGGACCCAACTATACTCCTCCACTGCTACTCCGCCGACACTGAAAGGCGGATGAAAGTAGCCATCAGAGGCCTTCCCCCGACGACTTCCATCGAGGAAATCAAAGAAGCATGCAAGGCTGCCGGACACCCAGCTGAACATGTGCGCCAGATCTCAACAGGCAGAGGGAAGACCCGATGCCTCTTCTTCGTTCGCCTGGCCGGACAAGAAGACTCACACACGCCCTTCCTGCACCTGAAGAGGTTCATGGCCATGGACTCGGCCAAAATTGAACTCTGGAGAGGCAGGAAAGGCCCCGCCCAGTGCCACCGCTGCCAAGGGTTCCGCCATTCCTCACACGGATGCCGCAGGCCCTACATGTGCGTCAGCTGCGGTGATAACCACCCATCCGAACGCTGCGATCGACCCAAACAACAAGACGCCACATGCGGAAACTGCGGGGGCCCCCACCCAGCAAGCCACCGCGGATGCCCGACTTGGGTCAAGGAGACCCGTAACCACAAAGCCGGATCAGCAGCCCACTCAAAAAACTCCAACGGGCCACTAAAACGAGGCCCGACCACCAGGGCCTCCTTAGAGCCCGCCACCGTCACCGAAACCGCTGCGGGCTCGCTAATGGCCCCTGCAAACAACCCCAGACCCAGGGGGCAAACAACACGCACTCCGGCCCGAAACCACAAGGCCCCTCTACAGAACACCAACGCCAACCTGGACCTGGCCCCGCAGTTCGCCGCCCTAGCCGGGGAACTCACAAAAACAATTGCGGACTCGCTGGCTACAATAACAGCCAGCATCACGCAAGCCCTGTCGGCCAACATTCAGAAGTAAGAGCCGCCGGCCACGCCAACTACACGGATCCCTCTCTCTTCACACTTCGCCGGCCTCTCTTCAATGGGAACAAAGCTCAAGATCGTCTACTGGAACGCCCAAACTCTAACTGGGAAACAGAACGAAATCAGAATCTTCCTCGACAGACACCAAGTCGATGTTATGCTGATCTGCGAGACCCACCTCTCCGGATCACAACGACTGGCCTTCTCTGGATACCTAGTATACAGACAAGACGAAATCTGTCCAACTGATGGACGAGCCTACCGAGGACTGGCAATTCTCATAAGGCGAGCCATCATCCATCAACACGTGGACTTCAAACAACTCCGCACCATGACAGCACTGGGAGTTGACATCAAGCTCCAAAACCACGAAATACGCCTGTACATTATATACAGGCCTCCGTACGACGACGCCACAACCCACGACTTACAGGCGGACCTCCAGGACCTTCTGGTGGACTCTCCCTACCCGACCATCGCAGCCGCGGACTACAACGCGAAACACCCAGCCTGGAATTCATCTAGAATCTCACCCATGGGGAGAGCCCTCCATGAAGCCACCACAAACCTCAACCTCGACACAGAGGGCCCTTATGATCCAACCTGCTACCCAGTCTGCGGCACAACCCCGGACATCATTGACTTCGCCATCTTAAACAACGTCACGACAACTACAACCCACGAAGTCCTCCTCGACTTGGACTCTGACCACCGCCCGGTCTTGCTAACCCTAGCAGACCGGGCCATCACCACCTTCAGCCGAAAGCCCCGGAAGCGCTATGACTGGGGAGCTTTCTCCGAGGCACTATCCCAAGCGCCCAGAACTGGGCCTATCTCCACGGCAGCGGAAGTAGACGCCGCCGTCGAAACCATAGAAAACGATATCAAAGAGGCCCTCAACGCCGCCGCACTCCCAGCCCGAACACGCGAGCCTCGGCAAGACTTGCCCCAGCACCTAAAGGACCTCATTGACAGGAAGCGCTGGGTCAGACTCCAGTGGCAGAGGCTGAGAGCTCCCTCACTCAAAACCGAGCTCAACAACTTAAATCGCGAAGTCAAGGAAAAACTCGCCATCCACCGTGGCGAGGCATGGAACAACTACCTGGAGAAACTGGAAGACGACGAGGAGCCACACTCCATCCACCGCCTCTGCAAAGCCCTAGGGACAGCCCCTGAACCAGTCCGACCGCTGCTCAACGTTGAAGCCGACCAACTCGTCTACCGAGCAAACGAAAGAGCGGAGATGTTCGCCCAAAGCCTGGAGGCCCAATTCCAGCCAAACCCTGCCACAGACGCCAACATAGACCACATCCACCACGTTGAACAGCACCTCCAGAGGTACTTCGAGGAGCCCACACTCCCCACAGAAGACCCTCTCTTCTTCTCCCCAAGCCAAGTGCTTAGGGGGATTAAGAACCACACCAAACCCAGAAAAGCCCCCGGACCTGACGAAATCCCCAGCACTGCCCTCCGCCAACTGCCTCTCAACACCCTGGCAGCCACGGCCCGACTGTTCAACGGCATACTCCGGTCGGGCCACTTCCCCACGAGATGGAAGCTAGGAAGAGTCATCCTAATTCCAAAACCGGGGAAGGACCGCAGACATCCAGCAAACTACAGACCCATCACACTTCTCAACACGCTCTCAAAAGTCTTCGAGAGAATGCTGCTCGCCCACCTGCGCCCACACATCACACCAAGGGACGAACAATTTGGGTTCAGACACCAACACTCAACAACACTGCAACTCACCAGGGTACTCCACCACATGGGGTACCACCTGAACAAAAAGGAGTACACAGTCGCCGTCTTCCTGGATATAGAGAAGGCCTTCGACAAAGTGTGGCACGAGGGCCTTCTCTACAAGCTGTCCAACACCACGGCCCCCAAGCGCCTAGTGAGGGTCATGGCATCTTTCCTGGAGGACCGGCGCTTCCACGTTCAGCTGGAAGGATTCCTGTCCACCGAACGCCCCATTAAGGCGGGAGTCCCGCAAGGGAGCTGTCTGTCTCCCGCCTGTTACGCCCTGTTCACGGACGACATCCCAGTTGGAGAAGACGCCAAGCTGGCCCTGTTTGCGGACGACGCGGCATTCTTCGCCTCATCGTTCAAGCCCCATCATGCCGTCACTAAGATCCAGCGGACACTCGACGCCCTGCCAGCCTGGTTCTCCAACTGGAGATTGGCTGTGAACGTGGGAAAAACTCAGGCACTCATCACAGGACAGACCCACCTGCCGGACCCACCAACACTCCTCGGAGCACCCCTCACATGGACACACACGGTGAAATACTTGGGAGTGACCATCGACAGACGCCTCACACTGCTACACCACGCGAAAGAGACTGCCCGACGGACACAACATGCACGCTTCACACTCCGTCCAGTGGTGGCGAGTAGACTCCCGGTTAAAACCAAGCTGGGGGTCTACAAAACATACGTAAGATCGCGGCTCACATACGCGACGCCAGCCTGGTGGACCTTCACCGCAAACACCACACGCCGCACTCTTACGGCACAAGAAACCCAGTCTCTTCGCACAATCGTCGACGCACCCCGCTATGTGAAAAACCGCACAACCGGACCTCAAGTGGCGCAATCTGGAGGACTTCATCAAACACCTAGCGAAGAGTATGTTTGCAAGGGCAGACAACTCCCACCACTCGCACCTCCAGAACATCGCGCCACACTACACGAGACCGCCCGACACCCACGCAAGGTCACTCCCAAGGGACCTACTACAAGACGACGCCAACAACTCCGATGACGATATCGACGACGACACTCTACCGCAGCGGAACTCACCATCCGCTACGAACTAAGATCGAAGACACACACACACTCACATACCAACTTGGACTCACCAAGGCCGTCCCCAAAATGACGGCCCACAAGAATCTGCCCACAGCAGGTGGGTAGCAACCCGGAGCTGCCTTATTGACTCTCAGTCAGGAAAGGCCTCCTCGCACAGCTCAGAGGAAGACTGTGACGAAGAAGAACGGACTGGTGTTAGATAACTTAACTAGCGACTGCCTTAGCGATAGGTCCACTACTGTCCTCTGGCAAGTCTCTCTGAGTCTGGGAGATCGATAGCGTCCTAGCAGTCTTCTCCCTGACTTCCCTAGGTTAGCTAGGCCTTGGCGATAGGTACACCGACTGTCCCTTGGCATTTGCATCGGGAGTAGACGCGCTCAACCTTGCCGTCTGCCCGCCGATTTACTTAGCTAGGAAAAGTACCTACGTACCTATACCTACCAACCTTTGAAACAATGTATGCTATATATATAAGTTTGAAGCAATAAACTAAGTATTGATGACATTGGGCGTTTCCGTTACTACCCACCTCTACACCTATGATTTGAAAATTCCGTATATTTTTCTCTGATATTCAGAAGACGCTAGTCAATTGTTGATTATAAACAAAGCCTACCCACCCAAGTACTCACGCAACAAAAGTATTTGCTTCGTCGGAGGCGTTAGTGAATTTGGAGGACGCATATAGTATTCAAAAAATATTTTGAAAGTTTTAAACACGTAAAAAATGTAAGAAAAACATTATACGATTGCGTTAAAAAAAATCTACCACAAATATATGATGTTTGTAAAGAACATGAACAAATTATCAGTGTGTATCTTATTGTCGCTACTGGGAGCGAAACATCCTGGCAACACTAGCCCATAGAGATACGACGCCAACCTCTATAATGTCTATGGTAAGACGCTTTGAGTTACTTGTGTGAACCTGTCCATTTTAACGTGAAAAGTTGCTTGTGAGTTGTTAATAAAGTAAATTAAGTGTTCATCAGGAATCCAGACATCAATCGAATGCTAAGTATCTATTTGTTAATAAAAGATTCCCAAAGAGGGACAATTCACAGAACCAACAATATAATATAACAAGTTCTGTACTTAGACCTAGAATGGTCTCACATATATGAATATATGAACAACTTATCTAATCTTATTTGATTCCAATATAAAGTAATTCCTGTATAAAGTAATTCTTGAGTCTGTTGTTACCAAATTATATATAAATAGAATTTGCCAACATAGGTAAGATGTTGGAAAGTAATGGTAATTATAACTGCTACGGTAAGTAGCAGAGAAGCGTCATGGTGGAAGTGGAGAGAGAAGATATTAGAGAGCCTACATGTGTTGGTAGCAATGATCTGTCATGGTAAGAGTTAATAGAGAGTATCCGAGTGTCGTCGACGAAGGTTGGTAGTAGAGAAGTGTAAAGGTTACAAGTATAGAAAAGTTATAAGAGAATCTGCCAGGGCGGCAGTACAGAGCTGAGGTTCTCTGTTCACTTAATGATCATTGAGTAGTATGTATGTGCACAATTACAGTAAATTAACTACTGTCAAAGTTATAAGAGAATCTGCCAGGGCGGCAGTACAGAGCTGATGTTCTCCTTTTATCTAATGATCATTAGTATTATGTGTATACACAATTATAGGCAAATTAACTGCTTAAAGGCCTACAGCAAATTAACTGCTGACAAAGAGAGAGAGAGAGAGAGAGAGAGAGAGAGAATAAAATGATTGTCCTAACCCTAGAAGATCTAGCTAATGTCATATAGCGGCATTGGGTACTGAGTTTCTTCTGTAAGTAATAAGATAGAAATGGTTTAATACATGAAGACTTAGTACTGCATCTCATAGAGAAGAGATGCTGTATTGAGTTTCATCTGAAATAAGCAGACTAGATATTTGGTGTGTTATAAGAATTATGGTTGATAAGATTACATAGAAAGCAAAGTAAATAGTTACAAAGTATAACTATATCTATATTACATATCTTAGGATATCTTAGTGACCTTAAAAGTCAATGTGGCCCTTTTTTCAATACAGATCCCTGAAGAGTTCTGCGTTACCTAGAAGTTACCTATAACCGTTACCAGGCAGTTACCGAGACAAGTCGCTAGCTGACTGGATGATACAAATCTGCACTCCACTCATTTGGGAACAGGTATGAATTATGTCTCTCTTATACTACCCTAATTAATGCATTGGTTCCTTGTGTACTTGTTCAACAATTGTAGTAAATCTCAACAGTCTTAAATACTATACCGTTAAACCTAGGCAATTGTACCTTGTGACGTTGTGACCATCATCCTCCCCAATGGTGGCCACACTTATATTAAATAATAGTTAAAACGGGTCACTCACGTAATTTAGTCGATTTTCGCTCGACATGTTTCGTTCTTTACGAAGAACGTCATCAGGAGCGCCCACTCGCGACAGAGGCAAGTCGTACACTGCGGGCTAATGCCCTATCTGCTCTGGTACTTGCAGCTGGCGGTGGGAGCGGCGCGGGGGGCGACACGGCGGACGATCTACCCTCGTTCTCATTATCATCGCTTTCGAGATCGTCCGCCGTGTCGCCCCCCGCGCCGCTCCCACCGCCAGCTGCAAGTACCAGAGCAGATAGGGCATTAGCCCGCAGTGTACGACTTGCCTCTGTCGCGAGTGGGCGCTCCTGATGACGTTCTTCGTAAAGAACGAAACATGTCGAGCGAAAATCGACTAAATTACGTGAGTGACCCGTTTTAAATATTATTTAATATGTTCGAGTCTCACGAGAGTTTTATAGTTAAAATCACACTTATATTAGTCAAAATTTACGATTATTATAAATCACATAAAAAATGTGCTTGAAAATAAAATGCATTCGCAACTGAGGATATTAAAAAAGTTGAAATATGTACAGTCAGCATCAGAGTAAAGGATTTCCCCCTTGGTAATGACATGAAAAAAAAAACACCATAAGGTCCCTCTTCTGCAGTGACATTTCCAATACCTTATGATCTTCTGGATCTTCTGCAAGTACTTGCTTGACAATAAATAAAAAAGACACTACTACTCGATCTAGAAGAAGGAAAATTAATGCAGGTAGGTAATTATATTACATCATTCTAATTTGTTTAAATTAAATTAAAAAAAAAAACACTACACTAATATTAAAATTACGAAAGTAACCTTGACAGACAAGGTTACTCTAATAATTTTAATATTAGTTCTGTTTTTTAACCAATTGAATTTAATTTTACATAGATATAAATTATAGATAGAAAGCTCCACAATCTATAGGTAGGTACTTATATAGGGTAGTTATTATCCCAGAACCAGAACCATATCAAAGTCGCAGGTTAAAATATATTTGTACATTTGTTTGTTACATGACGTTACTTTACTATGACAGGGTTCGACTGTGTTCCAAGTATGCGAGTATATATACTATTTTATAAATATCACTGTGACTCTCTGGGCCTGACTTTATAAACCTATGACAGCAGTATTGCATCGTATATAGGGTTCAAATTATTGGACATGTAACTTGCCGTGGTTGATAAGATTGTGTAGATATAAAGAACATAGAAAAAATACTATAGAATAATATAGAAGTCGGTCCTAAACCTGTCCTATGTGTATAGTTTCAGTTTCAGTACATACTTTCCAATATCTGCTGAACAATTACCGCACCAATAATAACGCAAGGAAGGAGCGACAACACCAGAATGAATTAAGACTTCGCCAAAAATTCAAATTAGCCAAGTTAGGTCTTCGGCAGCAGAAAACGTTGGCCGCTGAGAAGGATTTTCGAAAATTAACCAATAATATGCCATAGTCGGCGAAGTTATTTACGCGCATGCAATTTTTTGAAGGGCGAAAAAAGGTCATAGTTTCACACAAGACGAAATTGATGTCTTTGACAATTTTCAAACAAAGCCCAAAGGCTTACAAGCACTTTAGATTGCCCTCCAAAAAAAGTTTTGAAGGCGACGATTTCCCCACACATTCAATACAATAGTTATGTATTGTGTTTTAGAAAACCCTCAGAGGTTTTTAAATGTGATTCTTCTGTGGGTTCTGGCATTACTTCCACAGTTTCCTTAACAATTCTACGTGCAGTAGAGTGTCCACATTTAGATCTGTGAAATTTCATCCAGTTGCTGCAGAAAAAAAAGATTCAAATCAAATCAAATCAAATCAAAATCATTTATTTGCCATAAGTATACAAATATACATGCAAATATACAGTTAAAATAATATTATTAAACCAGTATTTCTTTTTTCAGCTACTGAACTCCAGAAAAAATGGAAAAGTATAAAAGATTTCTATAAAAGTGAACGGCAAAAGGAAAAAAAAAACCAGTCGCAGTGGGTCCGGGGCCAAACCAAGAAAACAATTATGTTTACTAACTATTGTCATTTTCACAACCTTTGACCGAAATAAGACCGCTAAGTCCATCTACAGACGCTGATAAATATGACACCGAAAGCTGTTTTGTTTAGGAATATATAGCAAACGATGCCAAAGAAGATTACACTGAAGATTAGAAGAAGACACTGATAGCGCACAAAACAAATTATACGCCGACCATTGAACATCCAGGTCAACATTTTTTGCTTTCGCTTTTTCCGCATTTTAATTCCATAAAAGACGAATATAAACTCGATGCAAAAGCTGGAATAATAAATTTGCTTCGCAAATATAACAGTGTAACATTATGACTTAAACATCTGCATACACCCCAGTCACTATGGGTATCAGTTTGGGTACCAAAACTACAACACAACACCTGCTGGTACAAGTAACGAAAGTAACGCATCGCTACCAATAAATAGTTACCACACACCGCGGACGCCTGCTGGTAGCAATGCCAATAATGCAGGTTGAGGTGGAGACCCTAGTTGAAGTTGTATGTGACAACCCTAGCTGTAAGTAGAGCTCACTGCATTGTGAAATATGGGAGTAATAAATAGTCTTTAACACAATTCACACGTATTCCTATTTACGCCTCTCCCGCACCTTACCTCAAGGTAGTAGCATCGCAACAGAATAATAATGAATATAATTTTTGTAATTATGAGTGTTCGCAAGATTCGGATATTATCCCAAACTTGTACTCGCTATGAGATATACCGTGTTTTTATTGATTTCCGTTAAATTAACATTATACGTAACTTGTTAATGTCTGTCAACTGTCAATATGTCAAGTTACTGTTAAGACGTAATAAAAAACCTCTCATATTTATGCGATTAAATTTATTAATTGAATGTCTCATAAATAGTAAGAGTTACTACACAAGTTTTATAGAGAAATTATCTGTAGTTGACCTTCATAAAGGAAAGGTTCTCGAGTGGCGACCGCGTACCGGAAGGCGCAGCGTGGGTAGGCCCCCCGCAAGGGGGACTGATGACCTGGTGAAGGTCGCAGGAGTCCGCTGGATGCGGGTGGCGCAGGAGATCTTTGGGGGAGGCCTATGTCCAGCAGTGGACGTCTTTCGGCTGAAATGATGATGATGATGATGATGACCTTCATAATCTGTACTTCACATTAACGGAATACAATTTTATCAGATTTGTTGTTCAATCGGTCGATCGTACTATTGTGCAAAAACGAATAAAAAATATTTTTTTTTTTAATAAATAAATAAATATTATGGGACAATCTTACACAAATCGACCTAGTCCCACGGTAAGCTCAATAAGGCTTGTGTTGTGGGTACTAGGCGACGATATAAATAATAGACAGATACATATAAATACTTAAATACATAGAAAACATCCATAACTCAGGAACAAATATTCGTGATAAACACACAAATAAATGCCCTGACCAGGATTCGAACCCAGGACCTCCTGCTTCGTAGGCAGGGTCACTACCAACTAGGCTAGGAGGCCGACACCAGGGGGGTTAGGAGGATTAACAGAATATTTGATTTTTCTTACCTTAAGGTCAGTCGTTCTTATACTGATGATATACATTGCCTCATTAATGTATTTCTGCGTAGCGATGGGCGACTTCGAATGATTTCAAAAATCGATTTATTAGCAACTATCTAAAATATTATTCGAATAACAAAATAGTTGTATACTAGTCACGACAATCGAATGAATGTTCGACTTATCGACTTCGATTGTTTCACGAACGCGGAGATAGCGAGCCCGGCGACGGCGGCGACTCGCGTGCGCGTCGAAGATATGTTTGCACTTTTGGACCTTATTGCAGTGGGATAAGGTGCAAAACCAAAATGTAATACTTACACTTCTTTTCTTTGCAATAGTTAGGCCTTTGCCACACTAGACGGAAATTCCGTCGCCGAACTTCCGCGGCGGAACGCCAATACATGTTATTGCATATAAAATACAAATATCGGGCACACTACGCGGAAGATCGGTCGTTCCGTCGCGGCGTGAAGCGGACCGCTCACTCGACCGCGTCTGTTCGGTCGTCCGCGCACCGATCTTCCGTCAGCGTAAGATCGGCAACGTCGCATTACAGGTATTTGTTATGCATCGCGCCACATTCAGCGGATAACTCGCAGTGACGACGCACGCACAGGATGTTTGGCACTGAACGATTTATTATTGAAGTGCAAAATAGAGTTTGCCTTTGGGACTCTAGAGAAAAGCCGGATAGAAATGCAAAGAAACGAGCATGGGAAGAGATTGCGAAAATATTTTACAATTGGGATAGTGAAATAGAAAAAAAACAGCAAGAACTTGGTGAGTTTATCACTTTATTAATTTTCTAATACCTAGGTATATCTAAGTATGTACTCGTATGCATGTAGGTACTAATTGAAACTATCATTCATATAAACCTACTGAACAATGATTATATCAGTCACCTTACCTAAATGAAGTTGTGTTGCCACTCTAGTTTACCTTCTTCCATAAAATACTTTTTAAGAAAATCTCTCGCGTTTATGGCACTAGAGGGTCTAGCTGTATTACAGTTCGGTAATGTAGGTAGATCACAAGTTAACAATTCGTCGTTGTAGTTCAAACCATCTCGTCTCCGTACAAAGTTGTGAAGAACACATGTTGTTTTTACTATCTTTGTAGCAAAATCCGGGTTAACAAGTATGGCCGTGTGAAGAACTCTCCACTTGTTGCTCAATATGCCAAAAGCACATTCCACATAACGCCTTGCACGAGATAGGCGGTAGTTAAACGTACGTTTTTCTATGTCTAATGTTTTATTGGGGTAGGGTCGCATAACGTGTTTATGTAAAGCGAAAGCCTCGTCAGCTACCAGTACAAATGGTAGTGCTGGGCCGGTAGTACCGGGGAGTATTTTATCGTCGGGTAGATCTAACATGTCATGGTAAAGTTTCTGTCCGAAATTTGATCTTCTAAATACATTACTGTCACCTTCTTTTCCAAAAGCTCCAACATCGATAAAAATGAAGCAATAATTAGAATCTGCGGCTGCCATAAGAACAATTGAAAAAAACTTTTTATAGTTAAAATAGGTAGATCCGCTGTTGTCAGGATTAATTATTCTTATATGTTTACCATCCACGGCTCCTAAACAGTTTGGAAAATTTGCGTATTTATAGAATTCTTCTGCCACTTTTAACCACAATTCCTTATTTGGCTCGGGCATTTCAAGTGCTTGCAGTACTTTCCAAATTACTTCACAAGTTTCTTTTATTATTTCTGCAATAGTCGATCGTCCAATCAAAAAATCGTGAGATAAACTTTTAAAATTCATTCCGGTAGACAAATACCTAAAACAAAAAAAAAATCAGCATCATCACGTTTTCCCGCCAGTGGCTCCCCCAATCTAAAATAATTAACTAAACATTTATAAACAAACTTATGAAAAATTTGCTTCAGTCAATCCCTCAAGCAAGACTACATTTAACTATGTTTCGCATCGATTCACATAATTTTGAAAACATAGTTAAATGTAGTATTGAGGGGGTCAACAAATCGGTTTAATTATTTTATATTGGGGGCGCCACTATCGGAGCTATATCACCCTAAGCTAAGTTATTTCGATATTTTGTTGATACTTGTATTATTTAATTTTACAGTGGATGAACTTCAAAAGAAGTGGAAGCACTTAAGAGATTATTACGTGAAAGAAAAAAAACAAGATAATACAAGAAGTGGAAGTGCAGCACCTAAGAAACGTAAAAACTCGTACATTGAATTGCTGCGATTCTTGGATGTGGTGAAAGAGTCTCGGGCCTCATCGGGGAACATAAGCGCTCGGGCAGGTGATAATGACCAAAATGAAAATTCTTGTGATGAAATATCAACTAATACAAACACTGAACCAAGAAATGTAAATCTATAAATAATTTTCTATTTCTATTCTATTTCTATTTCTATTTCTAAATGTAAACGCTCAAGAAACTGTAACTGAGGATTTTGTTCCACCTCAAACTGGAGAAGTTTCAGGGACCTCTCAAAAGAAAAAAAAAACTAAAATGACAGCCTTTCAAGAGAGTTTAATTACAGCAATGAATAAAAAGCAACAACCACCTAAAGCAGCCGAAGAAGATGCCGACACGAAATTTTTAATTTCTTTACTTCCTCAAATTAAGAGCCTAAATGAAAGACAAAATTGTGAGTTCAGAATCGAAGTGATGAGTTTGATTTATAAAATCAAATATCGTAACTCATTTGACATGTCACATAATCAAACGTATTCTTACAACCATCCTGGCTATCGTACATACGAACCATCACCTACAACATACAATATACCTACAGGAGGTGTGTCACCGCAGGTGTACCAAGGATATACTGCGAATACAAACAGTGCAAGCTCCTATTCGACCATACAGTCACCCGAATCTATTGAAACTCAAATACCTCCAATTGAATCAGCTGAAACTGAACCATCACACTCAATTGAGGAATTAGATGAAATATTTCGTGATAAGTCCACTTAATTAAGATAATACAGGAAATGTTGCAGCAATTTAATTCAATAAAAAGTTAATATACTTAAGTAATTAATTTGTTTCATTTCATATACTTTTTTACTTAATATTTATATTACCTTAATGTAACGGTCAGCCTTTCTTCCGGAGTAATAGCTGTTCTAAGTTTTGTATTTTCCTTGGTAATATAGTCCTTAGTTAAATTCAGCAATACATCAAATGATTGTATGGACATACGATAATATTCGAATGCTTTATCTGGATTAAGTCTTAGTTGCATATACAGGGTATGAAATTGCCCAATTTCTAGTCGAAGAGTATTTAGGGGATGAACCCAATATTTACGCTCTCTTCTTCTTTCTTCTTCTAATGCCTCATAAATAGCTATCACTTCTATCGGATCCATCACGAATTCACGACCACACCGTATAATAGCAGGCAGCCGACTGATGATCTGCCACTGAATATTCAGTGTGGCTGGTACCGTATAGAACGGATTGACCGTCGCGGAAGTTCGGCGACGGAATTTCCGTCTAGTGTGGCAAAGGCCTTACTGTTAAATGTTAAAACCGAATGTACCGACTTTATTTTATTGTTATTTTCCACGGGTTGGTAGACATCCACGTCGTCCACTAGATTTTTATAGTTATACCAGGCCGGCGAAACTAACTAAGCTAAAATAGTACCTACTTAATATATTTTTTATTTTTTTTAATATTACGGGACATTCTTATACAAATTGACTAAGTGCCGCAGTAAGCTCCAGAAGGCTTGTGTTACGGGTCCTCCGACAACGATATAGGTATATAATATACAAATACATAGAAGACATCCATATTCCATGACTCAGCAACAAATATCTGTGTTCATCCCACAGATAAATGCCCTAACCGGGATTCGAACCCAGGACCATCGGCATAGCAGGCAGGGTCACTACCAAACCAACTACACCAATATTTATATTTATATTATTGTAATTATGTCTTTGCTATTAACGGTTCTTATTGGGAGATGGAGATATGAATCGACGTAATTTCAAATTTTGTTTCAAACAGTGTCTAACAATTTGTATATAATTATACTTAGGCTTAAAGCATTCAACCGACCATAGCAGTCACTGAAAGCGTTCCCCTCTGCCGAAAAGGTTAGCAAATAAATAATCTGTAAATTGGTATTTATATCAGTAGTTTAATTTATGATATATGTGTATATATGAATTTATGATATGAATCATCATAAATCGTGAAATAAATATTCAAATTTCATGTAAAAATTCGGCATTCCTAAACTGCGCCACTTACCCTTTTTTTGACATAACACAACAGACGTGACACAAGTAAGTCAAGTAATGAATTTCATATTTTGAGCAAGACGCCATTGATTCCTACGGCTCTTTTCCAGGTTTTGATAATACAGTTTTGTTGTGATTACAAAATAGTTATCACTCAAGTAAGAATTTAGTTAGTTAGTTAGTTTTCCTGGGCTTTTTCCGCAAATCGACATCCATTGTGCCTATTTTGCGTGATAGCGAGGTAGCACTACTCTAACCACCCTAGTTCGTCTATGAAACCTATCATCGTTTTAAGGTTGCAAGTTGCCTCCTTTAGTGTGCTGGGAGTTCCTAAGTGTAAGTAAGAATTTAATATTTTCAACAATACGTCACTGTTCCCTACGAATTACGATTGACACGTTGGCAGTTGGCAGCACTGCCCGAGCCCACGCCGCTGGGCTGCGGCTGCCGCCATTTTCTCGTTGTGCGTTTAGTGTGTCGGTCAAGACTGCGGGCGTTTGTTTTTGTTCTGGTGTCTGCTGTGCTTAAATAAAACAAAATACCTATTGAATTTAGGAGAAATTATGCGTCATGGACCAATTGATCCGCGATTTGTTGTGTAATTGGGGTTTACAGGAGTATATCGAGGAAGTTAAAAGTAAGTTTTGCTAATATTGTACATTGTTATCTATCTATCCATTAAAAACTTATTATGAGCCTCGGTGCCGCGTATTCATTTACAGTTGTGACGCTCAAAACGATGTACCTACTAAGTGCAGTTGTGGCTCGAGCGGGATACCTATACTATACGGCGGAGCGGGCTGTAATGCCTTATTAAACTTCATGTTAAGTGTCAAAGAAATGCATGAAAGCGTCCTGAATTAGGGAATGCAATTGGTGATTTTGTGTATAAGAAAACCTCGGTTTTACACCGAAACTTTTTTTGACGTGACAACGTCTTATAATTCGATGAGCCGGCTGCACGCAAGAAAAAACATGACGTATGCGTCGTTACCTCGCTTTGCGGCGTTCCATCTCGGCAATATTCGACATTCATCGTGCAAGATCGGAAGTTCAAATGACACGACATTCATTGCTGCTTGTTCTAATAGCCTCGAGTGCATTTAGCAATCTAAAACAGTAATATGGATCACCTGCCAAAATGACATCTGTGTCCTGACTTATGAATAGAATGTGGCAGAAAATATTGAAAGGAAGTAAATATTGTTCAAATTTGAAAACTATTTTTCAGAATTTATAATTAAATTTAACAATGCATTGTCCCTTTTGTAACAAGTGGATGGAACGGCAGAACAAAAGGTGTACCTGTCCTAGTTGCACAAATAAATTGTTAAGATGCGACGAATGTTTCACAATAACTGCTGATACCTTCAAGTTTTGTATCAAGTGCGGTCACAATTTGAGCCGAATAATACGAATTAATAGGGCTAAGGAACAAAAAAATCGAGTGAAACAACAACTGTTATTTGCGCATTCGGGCGTCCGACTGGTCCGAATCGAAAATTCCGAATAGGTTCTAATCAGGAAACCGTGTGTAAATGTTACTTGATTAATTCCATTGTGATTTCCATTTACCTCCTTCTCTATATCCATACAAAATATCTATCAAACAAATAAAATTAAAATTTTCTTTTGAAAAATGAAACCATTTCATTATTATTTTCTTATGACGTTGTCACGTTCAACTATCGTCAGTAAACCAACTTTACAGACAACCGATTTTTTTTTTTTAATACAAAACGGTTAACTGATTGCATTCCCTAACCTAACTGAAAGCACTCTACACGCAACGCTGCCGGCCTGCCACACGCTCTCCACTCAAGCCTTACACCTCAAGGGTCACTTGCACCATCTAGGGTTAGCCAACTAACCCGGGGTATGTCAGGTGTCTAAAATTACCAGGACTTAACCGGTTAACCCCAGGATAGTAGGCTAACCTTAGTTCATGCAAGTGGACAATACCGTCCTTGGTGTAATGCATGGCCATTGATTAAATGTTATATTATATTTTTTTAGAAGGAAAAGTAGATGCTGGAATTTTAAGACTTAGAAAATGATGAAAAAGTATAAAGTGAACCTGAAAAAACTGGAAGGCTGAACTGAAAGCAAACTTATACCAATTTCCTAGCAGGACAGAAAGTGTGTGTAACAAGTAATGCTTAAATGTATATTAATATTTCTTATTAACCGGTTTATAGAACTTTATTTTTTCTCAAAGAAATTATACATTTCACTTTAGAGAAACTTAACTAAATTAACATTAGGTAATAATCACTAGTCAGTAAGTATTGCGAGTAGGTACGTGCATACATATAAAGATTAAACATCATTAAAATGAATATTTTTTTAGATTCAACTGGAATTGAAGAAAAATTAGCAGTCTTAAAAAACACACTGGAACCTTGGAATTTTATTGAAGATTATTGGATTGCTACTGCTAGTTACAGACTGAAAAAAAAAACTATTCGGAGTCAGGAGGAACTCTTCAAGATATTTTTAATGATTATCCTGCACTAAAGCTACCTGCAGGATATAATTTGTTTTTAAAAGATTTTGAAATTTTGTACAAGGACAAAATATATTCCTTGTATATAAATATTACACCCCTTCAGAAGAAAATATTTGAGCTCGCAAAGAAAAACTCGCAAATACTAGAGACAAGGAATTGAAACAAACGATTGAAAAATATTTCTCTGCAGTGACTGGTTAGTATGCAATGTTTCTTTATTTATATTAACTTATAAATTTTGTGATATTAGTACCCTTTCTCAATTTAGGTATACCCTCGTTTTGTCGAACAACTTTTTGCCTAATTTCAGTTCGCCTAAAAACGTTTAGTATAATCAACGGTTTGTCTAAAGTCATTTTACATAAACTCGTTTCACACAAAAATCATTACATCGAATGTCGTTTTGCCTAATGGTCATTATGTATAATTATTGTTTCGTCGAATATTATTTTGCCTAATTATCGTTTCGTCGATTGCCATTTTGACTAATTATCGATTTGCCGAAAAAAGATATACCAAACATAGGGGAACCAATAACCAATAGATGATACTAATAAAAAAATTAGATACCACCGCTTGAAAAAAAAAACATTTAAGCAAGGTTAGGTTAGACGACGAGCGAAGCGAGGAGGAGTGTTATGCCCTGATCACACGTACCGAGTACAGTGGCGAGACAGCAAATTGGAACTCGGCCGAGAGAGTAGGGTGGGCGAGTAGGTGTTTACACGCATTTTGATTTTCCTGGCGACAGTGGCGAGTCAGTTCACTTTCGAGACATACGTAGCGCGTCAACATGAATAATAATAAAAAGCAAAAAATTAGAAACTTTATCAAGCTCCTCATACCACTGTTAATAGAGGAATTAGCGGAGATAGTGCGCGAATGCGAACGGCAATATATATGGACAAGACCGTGGATTTTGAGAAGACCTGCGCTTGGTGCCACTAACACTCTTTTCAGTGAATTGAAGACTCAAGATGATGGTTTTCCTTTAAAAACATATTTAATGAAACCATACAGTGGCTCAAATCTCACAAAAAAACAAAAAATATTTAACTACCGACTATCAAGAGCACGTAGAATCGTTGAAAATGCATTTGGTATTTTAGCGAGTCGATTTAGAATTTTTCAAAGACACATACCAACTGATGTAAATACAACCGACAAAATTATACGTACATCATGTGCTCTTCATAATTGGCTGCGGCGTAATGGATCCAACAATTATATAACAAGAGAATGTGTTGACCAGGAAGACATTGACTCAGGGACAATTACCCAGGGGTCTTGGAGGCGAGAACTCATAGCATCTTTGCCATCTATCTACGACAATAATTCAAACTACGCAGGACGCCTAGCAAGAGAACTTCGTGAAAAATACACAGAGTACTTCAGTGGCATAGGTGCTGTTTCATGGCAAGACAGAATGATTTCATAATACCTACATTATTAGTGTTTGCAGCATTAAAAGTTTTATGTAAAATATTGTGTATACTTACTTCAAATATTTTCCTTTTCAGATCGTTCATAAACACCTCCTCCATCTCTTTCAACCATTTTATATTTGATACATATACGCTGGCTAGACCCGATCCAGACTTTTTTGATTCCTGGATCTTCTTAACTTCTTGACTGTAGGTGGATCTCAAATTTTTTATTTTATTTTTTACGTCAGGTACTCCAAAATCCGCTATATTCAGTTCCTGAGCTATGGACACAAACGCCGCATCTCGCATTTGTTTATTTTTATGGTCCGCGGATCGAAAGTTCCATAAACACGGATGCTGTTTGTATATTTGTATGAACTTTATCGTTGTATCATTATTCCACTTAGCCATTTTATCGCAATAATGGTACAATTCAATTTATAAACAACAAAATGCACGTTGAAAAAACAAATATGCTGAGGTGCGTTGCGCGGCCGCTCGCTAGGACGACGCTACTGGCGAGTGAACGTGTTCATACCTGCCGAGTGGCGAGCGAGCCGGCGCGGGGTAGGCTGAGAGGCGTGCGGGGGTGGGGACTCGGCCTAGTAAACAAACCAAGGTCCGAGTGGCTCGCTCGCCGTTTTGCTGGGCCGAGTACTAGGCCGAGTACTCGTCACATAGTACACACGAACCGAGTACTCGGCCGAGGACACTCTCTCGCTACTCTACTCGGTACGTGTGATCAGGGCATTAGGTTGAACTGCGACCTCACAGCGCGCGAGCCGAGCGAGCGAAGCGAGCGTGCCGCGGCAGCGGCCGATGAAGCGCCAGAACCGAATCTTTCGCGGCCTCCCTTTGCAACCAGAGTCACCGTTAGGTACGACGACGAGCGAAGCGAGGAGGAGTGTTAGGTTGAATTGTGACCAACAATACGCGAGCGAAGCGAGCGTGCCTCCACATCAGAAAGTATGTTCCCAGACACGACCTATTGGGTCGCCAATTATTAGGGGTGGCAGAAAAAAAAAAACATTAGACCAAAAAAAAAATACCAATTGAATATTAGACAAAACAATATTAGGTAAACTGAAATTAGGTATAATGATAGTTAGACGAAACGGGCGTTCGACATAATGATTTTAGGCAAAATGAAATTCGATGTAATGAAAATTCGACGAAACGAATAAGTATACCAAGTGATATTAGGCAAACTGAAATTAGGCGAACTGAAATTAGGCAAATAGTTCGTCGACAAAACGAAGGTAAACCCTCAATTTAAGAGTTTAAGATGAAAACAAGAAGTGGAATTCTAAATTGTTTTCGCTGTAATTGACCAGCTAATATTAATTTAATTGTTACCTATATTTAGATTTTAATGGTTCCTTTTTTTTACAGAAAGTGCTACAAATGACACATTGAATAATGCGTGTTTGCTGCTGCTGCCTTTTTTATCGTCCAGTGTTCCTTTAAAAGACAAAAAGAAGAAAACGTGGAAACCTTCAAAAACAGAAGTAAGAGACGGCATAATCACTCACATTGCATCTGATGCTGACTTGGAACCAACAATAGTTAGTAGAAAAACTAAGTATATAGTAGCGACTTATTGTTCTGAGATGTTATGGTTCTGAACTGTTTGCTATTCCAGCCTCCCTAGCACAGGAGCGCCGAGAGTGCATGTCGCGCGCGTGATATGTTAACAGCCCTTCTCTTTAGGTCTTATAATGAAAAAGTAAGAGATGGGTGGTAGCGCTCGTGGCGCAGTGAGTCGGGTAGTTATTACGCGCGCGACATGCACTCTCGGCGCTCCTGATTAAAAATCGGCTGCAGAGATGGTTGACCCCCTGCGTACAAGTTTGTTTGCAGGTGGGGGTCAACTATCTCTGCATTCGACTGTACTTGGGGCGGTGGAATAGCTATGCAGATTGAATGATAATGAAAATAACAACAACGAGAACGAAATTTCATTAGATGTTTTAGTTAAAATAGTATAATCTATAAATGTTTGTATCAATAATAATTATGCCTGTATTCCTACGCATGTACTGGTATGTTTAAGCAACGAAATATTAGATAATAAATGATTACATTTATCTCTGGTTTGAGTACAATTCACCCTACCACTAAAACTAAGGGTTTTATAAATTCCTTTAATTAAAATTAAATGTCAAATTAGTGATTGCAAAATTATCTCTGCTCTGTATATTTTCCTTTTTTTTTAAATTAACCCTAAACTTGGCAGCGTATCTAATTATGCACATTTTACTAAAAAAAATATCGTGAGTAGTATCGCGCGTTTTCAACTGTCTGTTTAGTTTGAATAGGTAGTAAAATATCCTAACTTTCTACCAAAAAATATATTTTAGCATTCTGGCAACACTATTTGACAGTAGCTCGCGAGATGGCGGACCGTGCGCGTGCGGCTACGAGGCTCAAGGTAATAATTTGCGATAATTCCTTAATTTACTTGTTTGGCACTAAGCTCGTAACTTAATTTTATAGTCGAATAGTGGAACTTTCCTTTTTTATATCTATTTGACAGAAAAAAACATATTTTGTTAGACAAATGTAAGCGTTTTTCTTGGTGTATCTGTAAATGCACATTGCCAGGTTATGCATATAGTTACATTGATTTGGTCATGTGCACTATGAGATACATTGCCAGGGTATGCATAATATTACATTTATTTGGCCATGTGCACTATGAGATACATTGCCAGGTTATGCATATAGTTACATTGATTTGACAGTGTGCACTTTAAGGTACATTGCCAGGTTACGTATATTATTACTTGTGTGCATTAATGTCAACATTGCCAAGGATGCGACAAAATATGCAAAATGGTTTTTTTCTGTCATAATTTAAAATTAAAATGATGTTTAAATAAAAACTGTTTTTATTTCGTTATTTTAATGTTCAATTATTTCGCGGTTTGCAGCCAATCACAAGATCTCAAAGAATTTTGGCATTAGTACCTAAGCCAGGAGCAGCTTCAGACCTTGAAAAGACTGACTCTTCTGAAGATGAACTGAATCTGCCTAGGCGTATAAACGATTCTGACAGCTCGCCTGCACCGTCTATAGCTTCGTCTTTGGAAAATTTGCATTTACTTTCGGGCAGTGATAGTGAAAATGACAAAATTAATGATAAAAACCAATCACACGTCCAGGTCATATCTATCACTAGGTCTTGTTCTGAAGAAAGTCCTCTGGCTCCAATGTACTCACCCCTAACTCCGTTGATTCTGTCCAACACTGCAACTCCACAAAATCTGCAGGGGCAAAGTAATTCGACAATTTCCGCCATAAATACATATTCACCATTAGCTGCTCCCTTGACCCCGTTTAATTGTCCGGCTCCTTCTCCATCTAATGCAACTCGGTCCAAGAAGAACAAAACTACGGCGCCTAAAAAAAAACCATCGAAACCAAAGAAGATTGATGTGAAATGGACGACTCAAAACTTTCGTGGCACTGCAAATATCGAAGAAAAAACATTCAGCAAAGCTTCTGATACTAAGTCACCTTCAGATTACTTTCGCATGTTCTTTTCTGATGATATAATAGAATTGATGGTGGAACAAACGAATCTGTATCATGTTCAATTAAAGGGCACTTCACTGAATGTAACTACCGACGATATAAAAGATTTTGTTGCAATTAACCTTCTAATGGGTGTTGTTGATATGCCAGCTTACACCGACTATTGGTCACTTTTTCTAAGGTTCGACAAAGTAGCGGATATAATGAGCCTAAAACGGTTCCAACAACTCCGAAGATTTCTGCATTTTGCAGATAATTTAAGAGATGATGGTGATCGGTACTATAAAATCCGGCCATTCCTTGAAAGAGTTCGTCTTAATTGTTTGAAAGTCGAAGAGGAAAACCATTTCAGCATTGATGAAATGATGGTTCCATATAAAGGGACTAGAGCAGGCTCAAGAAAACAATATATAAAAAGCAAACCTCGGAAGTGGGGGTATAAAATATTTGTGCGAGCAGGAATGACCGGATTCGTGTATGATTTTCTGATTTATGGGGGAGAAGATACTTTTCGTCATGTTATATTTACTGATGACGAAGACTGCATGGGTTTAGGAGCAAAAGTTGTTATAGCACTGTCACAAACGATTCAAGAACCTGCCTGTAAAGTACTTTACTTTGACAACTTCTTCACGTCCATAGAATTGCTTCATTACTTGAGAAATGAGTACGGGATTTTCTCTTTGGGCACTATAAGGTCTAATCGCCTACGTGAAGCAAACAAAAAACTACCCACAGACAAAAACTTGAAGAAGAGAGGCCGTGGTGCTTTTGCTCAAGTTGTTTCAAACGAAACCAAGATTGTAGTGGTCAAATGGTTCGATAACAAGTGTGTTACCGCAGCAAGTACCTACGTGGATGCTTATCCGACTCAACCGATTTTGCGATATAATAAGACGACCAAAACCAGGCAACAGGTAACTTGTCCTAACATGATCCGGCATTATAACTCACGCATGGGAGGTGTTGATCTCGCCGACATGCTCATTGCTTTATACCGCACGGAACTGAAGTCGCATAGATGGTACTTGCCGCTTTTCTCCCAGCTTCTCGACATCTGCGTTAACAATGCTTGGCTGGTTTATAGAAGAGAGACCAAAGAATCTAAGCCTATGAGACTTAAGGAATTCAGATGTGCCATAAGTAAAAGTCTTGTCACATTGCAAAGGGCGATAAAAATGACTCCAGGTGGCCATAAGAGATTCCTGACACCTGGATGTCAAGTTGACAGTCGTTATGACCATGTTGGCCATTTGCCAACATTTACAACAAAAGGTCGCTGTAAAAAATGCATCAAGGGACAAACCAAATTTTTGTGCAGTAAATGCAATGTAAGACTGTGTTTGACTGAAGATCGCAATTGTTTTTATGCATATCATACTATGTCTTAGATGAGTACCTACAGTTATTTCTTTGTTTATGTATTAAGAGAATATTTCTTTTATAAGTGCAATATAAGTGCACACGTTTTTTTGATAATGTTGTTTTAGAAGTGCATTTTTATACGTGTGATGTTAAAAGGCTCATTTATGTTTCGTTTAAATATTATTTTTATTGGATTCGCAAATCCTTCATTGTATGATCTCAATATGTGATGTAATCTTAAGAAGCGTTAGTATTACAAGTAATTTTAACTAATGGCTGTGACTTAAGGTACATATTAAAATATTTTCATTACAAAAACAGTATGTTTTTATTTCTCTTACTAGCAGGCAATGTATCCTTAAAGATACGCAAAAACTTTCAACTAAAGTATGGAACTCTTGGCAATGTGTCTTAAAAGACACATGCCATAAATTAAAAAATATAAATAATTTTTTTTTTTTGTATTTTTACCATGTATAATTATCACTTAGAAGCTAACTGCACTAAAAAAGAAAAAGAAAACCGATCACACTTTCCGCTGCCAAGTTAAGGGTTAAGAAGTATTATGAATTCATTATTAAACCCTTGATTATTGTGGAGGTGATAACATTACAGGTCTCAAGTTATGATTTCTAAAAATACATACTCTATTTTTCTGAAATTTCTGGATAGCTTCTGTTATTCTACTGGTAATGATATAGGCAAATCTACAGTTTGCAATTCTATACTCCCTAGCACAGTTGCGCCGCGAGAGTATTTGCGCGCATAATTACTATAATAACCGTCTCTTTCTCACTGTATTAATAAGAAAGAAATGGAGTAATAGCATGCATTGGACGCTTTTATACTAAACCGTGCCGTACCACGGCACGGTTTAGTACAAAAGCGTCTATTCGCGGCGCACCTGGCTAGGGGCTGGGAGGTGGAATTGTAAACAGTTTAGTTTTTGCCTGTGACGTCATTATCTTTAGATTAACAACAGCTAGCTTGGAATTGCAAGTACACTTAGTAAAACCTGTGACGTCATCGCCTCCGATATTGCTAAAGCACACACAAAATTACAAAAGGATTAGTTTTTGCCCATGAGGTCATTGCCTCCGATATTGCTAAAGCATTCTCATAATTACAAAACTATTAGTTATCACCCATGAGGTCATCGTCTCCGATATTGCTAAAGCACTCTCAGAATTACAAAACGATTCATTTTCACCAATGACGTCATCGCCTCCGATATTGCTAAATCACTCAGAATTACAAAACTATTAGTTTTCACCCATGACGTCATCATCTCCGATATAGCTAAGGTGCTCTCATAATTACAAAACGACCAGTTTTCACGCACGACGTCATCGTTTCCGATATTGTGAAAGCACTCTCAAAATTACAAAACCATTCGTTTTCACACATGACGTCATCGCCTTCGATATTGCTAAAGTATCTGTTGCAACAACAAAACTATCAGTTGCGGGAATCACAAATTCATAGTTTCTGATATTAATCTTGCTTTCTTTAAATTACAAATATATAAGTTGTGTATCCTACAAATAGAAATTGCTAAAGTCGATTTGCTCCTTTTAGTTGACTCTCCTCGTCCTCGGATTAAGCTTTATTTTTGTACTGACAAGTGTATTTTTGTTAGTTTTTCTCTCAGTGCGGTCGTCAAAAACCAATATACTTACAGAGGTTACGTTATATGAGACTTATGTCACTTATGAGCAACCTAAATGCACAATTCATATAATGATTAAACCTAGTATACTTACAAGTTTAAATTAATTTATCTACCTCTAACCTACCTCCTCTATCTGTATGTACTGGTATGTACCTATACACATACAGTACCTACCTACCTACCTAAATTACGTACGCAACGCAACTCGAATTTTGATCTTTAAGTTAAATGTAGAGAGTACATAATCATTCAATATTAAAAGGATGAGAAAGGCGAGAAAGCTATCTGCTAACAAAATGACTCCGAGACAGTGGCGCCACGTGCATTGCTTCCCGAAAACGCGCCTCATAGGTAATTTAATTTATTCTTAGTTCATATTACTATGACGTTAAAGTTTTTTTTTGCATATCCTTACTTCGTAACTATGTTTACGTAAAATTTGTGGTTCGTAATTTGAAAAAGTTTAATTCGAGTATTTTGAATTAGTGCAAACTTGGCTGCGTAATGTGCTTCCGTGTCGTATTTTAAGAGTAGTGCAAACCTAGAATAAATAAAAATGCCTAGACCATGGTAGTGCAGCCCAGCCGCCCCAAGTTCAGCCAGTCAACTCAACTCCGGGTCAGCAGCCTCCGCAATTATCACTATCAGAAGTAGTGCTACAACTTCTACCTTAGTGGAAGTGGTTGACGTCCAGAATCCAGCAGTGCCGACTAAGCGCAAAAAACAGTTGCGTCTTTGCGCAAAAGAATCCACCGACCTCACCGAGAACGAAATAACTGCCCTCGATGAAGCTCTGCTGGATCTGATAGTTTTAGATTACCAGCCACTCTCCATAGTAGAGGACAAAGGATTTCGTCATTTTGTGCAAAAATTAAATCCAAAGTATAACCTGCCATCAAGAAAAACAATTTCAGACAAATTATTGCCGAATTACTACCTCAAACATAAGCAGATAATTATAAATAAATTAAAAAATGCCGAATTCTTAACACTCACATCTGACTATTGGAAAGCTTTAAACAACGAAACATATCTGAGTCTTACCATACATTTTATTGTCGATTACAAAATGCAGTCTTCTACTTTGGCGGCAACTGAAGTGTGCGGAAGGTCGGGGGATCTGCGACGACTGGCAAGTTTTCCCGAAAATTGTTACAATTGTAACCGACAATGCTGCGAATATGAGGAAGGCCATTACCGAAGATTTAGGCAAATATCATCATCCATGCGTGGCGCATACAATTAATTTAACAGTAAATGATTCGCTGGCCGCGGACCCGCAATTAATGGCCCTTATTGCTAAGTGCCGGACCCTAATAACCCACTTCAAACAGAGCTCCGTCGCCAGTTATAAATTAAAAAATAAACAACAAGAACTAAATCTCCCCGAACTTGTACTAAAACAAGATATAGTAACCCGATGGAATTCAACATACATAATGGTTGAAAGATTGCTGCGGGTACAACAGCCGCTATGTTTGGCCTTGTTAGAGTTGGCTCGGCCCCGGATAACCTCAGTCCCATGGAGTGATCAATTTTAAAGGATATCCTGCGACTTCTACACCCGTTCCTGGAGTTGACGGAGCAGCTTTCTGCTGATAAATAGGTCACAATGTCTAGGCTCCAATTTTTTTTTTATGCTTATAACGTTGATACTTGGTATCTCCGTTACTCACCGGGTACCTCAGCGTTGGCATGAAACTCTATTCAGAAATTGTCCTCAGGGCGCCTCTGTGTTGGGATGTAAATGATAAAATTTAGTGCTTTAGGAGAAAGTCTTTAATTAATATTCACTGGGTCACAGCTACACAGATTGTCAAACGACATTAAGTTCAAGTTCGTGTCAAATAGGTATCAACTAACCTGGATTAATTCACATAACACTCGCGATCACATATTCTTACGAATTACGGGGTACCGCACGTCGACGCCGATGCCTCAAGGATGCAAGCCAGTAGCGTGGTCCGCCAGCTCGTGCACCATGCGCAGTCCGGAAGCTCACACTCTGCTCAAAAGCCTCGTCCAATGGTCTCGTGCTCGTAAATTAATCCTAAGGACCCCTATAACAAGGTACACCCAGCTATAGAACCAAAGAAATCTTGCAAAGCTAATACGTGCATAGAGTTTGAGGTTATAAGTATGTACTTACAGTTTGGGATTTTTATATCTTCATTAATGCGTTGACATTCTCCTAATTAATTATTGCTAAGCTTTATGGTTTCATTGCTAAACGCCGCCAGTAGGGCTCCGATCCTTGTATTTCGCCATATTTCCTTTGTCTGAATTCTATATTAAGTGCGTGCGTGTCCGTATCGTTTTGCGATCCGCCTCCAAAAAAAAGCCTCTAACCGCGCGCTCTTCTGAGTGAATCACGCGGTGGAATTTGGAACTAATTACTAATAAATTACTTTGTTCGCTCCTCTGCAATATCTATAGGGCGCATGGATTGTGTGAGCTTGAACACTGGTTAGTACTTCGTCGCGCATAGAGATGGCGCTGTAATAAACTATTGATTTTATCTATGGATCTTTTTGTTTAGGTATTTTTACAAGGAACGAATTACTACGTTACATGCTATAGGTGGCAAACGAGCAAACGAATCGCCTGATGGTAAGCGATTAACGTCGTCCATGGACACCCGCAACACCAGAGGTGTCGCAAGTGCGTTGCCGGCCTTTAAGGTGGGAGTACGCTCTTTTCTTGAAGGTTTGAAGGTCGTATCGGTCCGGAAACACCGCTGGCGACAGTTCGTTCCACAGTTTAGCTGTGCGAGGCAGGAAGTTTCGGGAAAAGCGCACTGTTGAGGACTGCCAACCATCTAAATGGTGAGAGTGGAAATATTGTCGCGTAGGGCGATGGCGGAAAGAAGCGGCAGGGATTAATCCGAACAATTCCTCGGAACACTCCCCATAATACATGCGATAGAAAATGCAGAGTGAGGCCACATCTCTACGCAGCGCCAAGGGTTCAAGCCGATCAGAAATACGTTGGCAGTTGACAATTCGAGCTGCTCTCCGTTGGATGCGGTCTGGAGGAAGAAGCTGGTACTTTGGTGCCCCTGCCCAAAGATGAGAGCAGTATTCCATATGCGGGCGAACCTGCGCCTTATAAAGCTGTAGGCACATTGTAGGTATTGGGGGCTCTGGAAACAAATAAGATGGTGGCCAAAGCCACATTTCTAGACCCGAGGTTTAAAAAAAACAGGATTCGGCAAAGAGGATAATGCCACCAACGCACAACAGTGGATCACTGATAAGCTAGTCCGCCTCGAAAACCAGCAACATCAACAACAGCTGCAGCAGATCACCACTGTCACCAGAAGTGAAAATGCACCTGAAACCGCAGTAGCCAGCACGGGTAACTATGGTGCTGAGATCGAGTCCCGAGTTTCATTATGGTCGCTTTTTGCGAACACAACTTCCAGTGTGACAGCAATTGTAATGGTGAGGCAGTATTTAGAAACGCCGTTACTTGCTCGACAAAAAGACCCACTGCTTTACTGGCAAGATCATGCCAAAACGTTTCCAGGCCTATTTACCCTGGCACAAAAGTATCTTTGTATACCAGCGACATCTGTGCCTTCAGAAAGATTATTCTCGAAAGCTGGATACGTTTTAAATGATTTTTTTTTTAAATAATAACTTGTGATATTAAGGAACTGTTTATTTTTGTACTTACCATTATTGTCATTAAATTTCATGTTGTCGTATTATGCTCGTTTTCTTTTACACCTTCTTGTAAAGTTACCTGCCTAAAATAACTTTTGTTTTATAAACAAAATTAACAGATAATCTTACGAAACATTAAAACATAAACTTAAAATATACTTATACCTAAAAATTGTTCAACTGTTACCTACCTTGAAATAATCACATAATACGTAATAGACGCCAACGCCATATAGTCTTATTTTAATTAATACAATTAGGTTAACCAATATTAGTGGTTCTAACAACGACACCCACATCCAGCCATTGCATTAAATGTTAAATTTAACACTGTGGATATATACTTCACATTTATATGGATAATTTCAGTAACAAGTATGAATCAATCAAAAATATCCAATTACCTGAATTAAAATCAAGTTATTAAGTATCATAAGACCACCATTTATAACATAGGTGTTACAAACTTTACAAAGTAGAAGTAGGTAAAATACAAAAGTATTGTTTTTTATACAGGGTGCCATCGGAGACGTAATCAGAAACCACTTTTTCAGATCTGGTAATTGATGGTCATTTCAACGTAGTACGGGTTATGTGAATTTAACGTTCTTTGTTTTTGTTAATTTTGTCCTAATTTAAATCGCTGATTAACTAAATCATGGTTACCCTATTTATTTATTGGTATTGGTAGTTTAATTAATACAACTAGCCACTTCCATTCTTGTGTCATTGTAATCTCAATTGAATGCTTAATTAAGTCATCTCACTTCTGATTACGTCTCCGATGGCACCCTGTATATAAGCAGGTAGTTAAGGAGCATATTACATATTATATAAGGTTTCCATTAAAATGGTTTATAACACTCTGGTAAGGAGTAAGCTAGAGACTTCGTCGATCGTATGGAACCCCTACGAATCGACGTATGCCTTACTTCTTGAGAAGGTACAGAAGGCTTTCTTAAGATTCTTTTACAAGAAAATGTTCGGATTTTACCCGTATCTTTACCCAACAAAATACCTACTCGGCTCCCTTGGGTACAACTCGTTGGAGGTCAGGCGCAATTACCACTCGCTAATTGCAGCATGTCGTGTCTTGCGTGGCAAGTCGGACTGCCCTGAACTCGTGGAGCGTCTCGTACGACTGTTTGTTCCGGATGTGCCCAGGATGGCCCTGAGACCGCGGAGTCGCAACCTGTTGGCCGTGCTGCCGGCGCGCACAATGTCGTGCAGGAACTCGCCGCTGCCCCGAGCCCTCTCACAGCTGAATGCGCTCCTGACATCAACACTGGAGTGCGACTTGTTTGCGTGGCGATGGGCGGCAGTGTGTAGTGAATGTCTGAGATTCTGTGAGGCGATGGATGTAAGGTGCTCTACTGTTCCTATATAATTTGTTTGTTTGTTATTGAGTTACTTAATGTACATAATTATATTTATATTTTGTTAGTCTAAGTTTCGTGACGCATTGGTAATTACTGTTATGTCATGTAAACATTTCTACAATAAAAAAATAAAAAAATGGTAAAAATTACTAATGCCTCACGGATAAAATCATTGGAATGTGCTTCAGTTGCTTCGTGTAAGGTCCCATGACTACGAGTTTCACCGATTCAAATAGTGCAGTGAAAGTGTTAAAAAGGACTCAGTAACAAGTGAAAGTGTTTCGTAATGCTCATTATAGAGCCGGGATATAAAAGACAATTAAGGATAATATTAATATTAATTTTGATTAATTTTTGTTAAAAATGTATTTTTATACTTAAGGATCCCAGGAGTTAAGGGACCCACCACGCTGATACCGAACCCTAACAAACCTCGTTGCAAAATTGTATTAAATACTTACGCTTTCGTTCCAGTTGATTTGCCTAATCCGATGTTCAAGTCAAAAGGCACATACCATGGTAAAAAACATATGTTTTTATTGTAAATTGAGTAAAAGCAAGTGGTATTAAAATATAACTTTATTTTACACACAGCAAATACAAGTTTAGAACCGCCACCATTAGTCTATGTATAGAGAGAGAGCAGTCGGCGCGACAGTGCTGCCACCACAAATAAATGAGATTACATTGCATTCTACCAACACGCCCCCTCAATGTAATCCCTGATAATAAAAAACAAATGAAAACTTATTGTTCATACAGACCACAGTTTTTCCTAAACTTAGATAACGATTTTGATTTAGCGCTTTAGTGAACATATCTGCGGTCTGATCCTCTATTTTTAAATATTTTAACAATAGTTTACCCTTTTTAATTAATTCTTTAATGTAATGAAATCTAATATCTATATGTTTTAATCGTTTTACACTGTCAGTGTTTGCAGCCATAATGGCACTCTGGCTATCACTAAGCATAACAACCGGGCACATATTTTCAATGTTGAAGTCTTTTAATAAATTTATAAATAATTAAATGCTTCACTTGCCGCCATACTCATAGCTACATATTCTGACTGTGTAGACGACAGACTTACACTAGCCTGTTTCTTAGAGCACCAATTAATTAAACAATTGGCAAATTTAAAACAATAACCAGTTGTTGACTTCCTATCCTTTAAATCTTCCCCCCCCCAGTTAGCATCACAATATCCCATTAACATATCATTGTTCAAATCAAATCAAATCAATTTATTCAAGTAGGATCAACTAGATCGCCTTTGCATCGTCAATATTTCTACATTATATATTAAGCATGCATAATAACAATATGACAGTATTTCAAAAATTTAACAAAAAAAAAAGGCAAGATAACATAATCAAAATACATTGCCATTTGAAATAAAAATATTACTAAACCTAGGAAGAAACATAATGTATATATATATATATCTATAATAATAACATGCGCATCAAGTCCGATTACCAATTGGTAGTTACGTCACTTTATAATTAACATAATTAAGTTCCATGCAACACGTTATCAGCATCTTGCTACGTCAGAAACTTGTTACACCTATATATCAAGCAATAGTTTATTGTACTTTTTATATATCTAAGTACTCTCTTAAGAGCTGTCAACAACATATTGTTAGCATGATTCTGATATCTGCTTAAAATTGAGATTGCAATACAAATATCTGGCCTTGTGCCATTAGCTGCATAGACCAAACTGCCTATAATTTTTCTATATTTATTTTCTATGCCTTTATTAATTTCAGTTACATTCTCATCAAAAACCTGGGTATTAAAGTTTGGATCCATAGGAGTTGACATCTCTTTACAATTCTGCATTTCAAATCTTTGCAATACATTTTCAAGATATTATTTTTGACTTAATGTTGTAACACCATTTTCCAGATCCTGATTTACATGTATACCTAAAAAATTAGATACCAACCCCAAATCTTTCACCTTAAATTCTCTGTTTAGCAATGATTTAAGGTTACATATTTCAGTTTAGTCATTTCCAAAAATTAATAGGTCGTCTACATATAACAAAACATAAGTTTTGGCATCACCACTACATTTTGTATACAAACAGCTATCACTTTGAGACCTTACAAAACCTTGTTTCATTATTACTGAATTAAATTTATCATTCCAATACTTTGGTGATTTCTTTAAGCCATACAAGGATTTCTTTAATTTAACTATATTTTTATTGTCATTATATGCACCTTCCGGTAATTTTAAAAATATTTTTTCCTCTATATCCCCATACAAAAATGCCCCAGTTACATCCATCTGGTAAATAGGTAAATTTAATTTGGTTGCTACAGCTACAAACAAGCTACAAGTTGACAGGTTAGTTACCGGTGCATAAATTTCACTCAACTCAAACATGTCACTTTGCTCAAAGCCCCTGGCTACTAATCTAGCTTTATATTGATGTCCATTTTTAATTTTGAAAACCCACTTACTACTTACAATCTTTTCGGATACAGGTTCCTCACAAAACTCCCATGTATTATTGTCCTTCAATGTTTGCAATTCTTTATCTATGGCCTGCTGCCACTTACTGGCATCCTTCCTCCCCATAGCTTCTTTGTATGTTCTTGGCTCATTTTCTTCCAGAAACGCATGATGACAGTTGTAGAAAGAAGTTTGTTTTCTGACTCGGGTAGCTCTTTCACGTGGTAGTAACTGATCTTCACCTTCATCACTGGATCCTTCTTCACTGGTCCCCGGTACATATGTACTGCACTCACTTTCTACTGTGTCTATTGAGTCAGGGCTAGATAGGACCTGGGTGCGGAGCTGGTAGACCTCCCCGTGGTGCACCTGGGAGGGGAAGAATAGTCCGCTCAGTTGCGCGATGGCTATTCTTCCTCTGCGAACTACCAGACTGGAGGCGGTTGTAGTCGAGTGGACTCCTGCGGGGGTATTGTGCCATGTATGTGGCTCGGTTGTGGGGTATTTGCCCTCCTGCGACCCGGGGTTAAGCGAAAGGGCGGTCTGTACCTTGTTGTGTTATGCATTTTTTTTTTCCTTTCTTCTTTTGTGTATTATTAAAAAAAAAACATAAAATACTCGGTCCTGACCGGGGCCGTATCTAACTGGTCTGCACCATCTCACGGGTCCTCCTTCTGGAGTCGGCCGGTTTTATCAGTCCCTTTAGTGGGCATAAACCAACTCCAGCATGGGGATAACCACCCCCCCCATGACAACAAAGAGTTGACCCGTGATCTGGTGTGGACTAGATTTACGGTGGAAAAAAATTTAGCATTAATTGTGTCGTCCTTAGATTAAGGCAAGGCATCAGTGCATCCTCGATGTGTATGAGTACCCACGGAAGTGCTAAGAGGTTCGGCAGCAAAGACCATGTGCCCCGTCTAACGTCACCCATACGTCTCTGACCTATGGTGCGTGTCGATTCGGGGATCTTGGTGTAATTCGTCGCTGGCCTCGACCCCAAGTACGTGGCGAAAATCACTGCTCAGGTGTAACTGGGTGTGACGTGTGTTTGGTTTCCCGCGTTAGTTTTTAATGACGGGAAATTGAACAGGCACAAACGGCGTTTGCCTATGTGCAAATCCCCGAACGCGTGACGGAGCCACGGGTATCGGGAATATTCCAGCGAACGAAATCCAGTAGTCGTAATGGAATGCGCCGTCTCTGCTGTCCCCTATAGTTCTGGGCCCGCGAAGGAAGAGGCGAACCTTGGTTCCTTATTTCTTCCTATTTTATGCAGCACAAATAACTCAAATTTCGAAATGCCAACTGAAAGTGTCAACATGAGTGAATCGAAGATTGACGGGATGTCTGATTCCCACAGGGTCACCCGGTCAAGGGCGGGAAACCCTATTGTGCCAGAAGGTTCTTTGGACAGGAGGGAGTCTGGGGACACCCTGGACGACTCCGGAGGGGGGGGGGGAAGTGGGGGGGGGATCACAAACGAGTGGTGGGAGCAGAATGAGGCTGAGATTCGGGAGGGGAGTCACGCAGACGACTACAGAGTCGCAGCGGACAAGCCGAGCCCCTTCAAAGGAGGCCGAGAAAAGGGGATACATTGGGGGGGGGGGGGGGAGAGCAGTCTGAGGCTGACTCCGATGAGCCGTCCCACTCCGGGCGTCTATGGAGGGAATACAGCCGGATCCGTAGACTGTCGGGACACTCATCGGAGAGTGACCACGCGGAGGACGCTCCTCAGCCCGCGGTAGCCGGCAAAGCCCAGGAGGCTGAGGCGACGTCCCAGGGGGTTGGTGGGGCCAAACGGACCAAGGAGGGGGGAGGCAGTGGGGAGGAGATGGCGCCCACCCCCAAGGTCAAGGCGGCCAAGGGGAATATGCCCATGGGGGCCTACCATGGGTTGGCTGCTGCCCGGGCAAGGCTCATGGAAATGGAGACGGACATGGCTGACTACGAGGGGAGGGAGGACTTCCTGGTCTCCCCCCCTGTGGCGCCACGTGCTACCTCTCGGCGGGCGGCGGGCAAATCCCGCAAGAAGGACGAGGGGACTTCGAGTCCCCTTTAGAGTGTGTGCGCAGGTGCGCGGACGTCATCCGCAATGAGGCGAGGGCGTCCGGGAACCTCAAGGGGACGGTGTGGGGCGCCATCAATCGGGCGTGCGCGCAAATTCTTCAGGCGGCGGGGGACCTTGAAAAGGCCCCTGCAGCGGAGTCTGCCCGCCTCATGGCAGATAATGCGCGGATGAAAAAGCAGCTAGAGATTGCAGAAGCCGAGGTGAAAGCGCTCCGCACTGCCTTCTCGGAGCGGAAAGCCCCCTCTGAGGCTCCTGAGGCCTCTTCGGTGCCGCCCCAACAAGGCAACAATGCGGAGGTAGTCGAAGCACTCCTCGAAAGGAGATTGGGGCACTTCTTTCAGGAGATGCACAGGGACCTCTCCAACTCATTGGGCAACATGCTCAACGCCAGAATGGATGAGTTGGGGAGCCGGCTTCCTCCGGCGCCCATCGTTCGCCCGCCGCTGGCGGCAGATAGGAGGGCTGCAGCAGTGCCCGCTCGGGAGGGTGAGACGTTGTCGCGGCCGCCGCTACCGCCGCCGCCGCAGCAGCTGCCCAAAACAAAGGGTGGTGCAGAGCACTGCCCCGACTGCATCCGCCGCCGCTCCGCCAGCAGCTACCCCAGAGGCCCAGACGACATCCGACTGGACGGATGTATTTAGAAAGGGGAAAAAGAAGGCGGCCAACCCTTCTGCCGCTATCGCTCCCCCAAAGGAGTCAGCCAAGCCGGCGCCTCGGGGCCAACCTGGGCCCCGGAATCCGACTCCCGCGGCCAAGCCGATGCTGACACCGAAGAAGCCGCCCACACCTGCGGTGGTAATCACGTTGAAGCCGGGGGTCGAGGCGGGCTATAAGTCCGTCATGGCAAAGGCCACGACCCTCAAACTAGGAGATTATGGCTTGACTTCGGTGAATGTGCGGATTGCCACCTCGGGGGCCCGGGTAATTGAGATTCCTGGGTCCGGAGCAGGGAACGAGGTGGTAGCGGACCGGCTGGCCGAAGGGCTCCGGGCGATCATTGGGAAAGAGGCTGAAGTCACCAGATCGGTCCCGAATGCGGACATTCGGCTGTCGGGCTTCAATGAAGCGGTCACGACGCAGTCTATCCTGGAGTCGGTGGCCGACAAAGGTGAATGCCCAACAGCGCAGGTGTCGGTGGGGGCAATAAGAGCAGAGGGCAGGGGGACCTTTTCGGTCATCGTAAAGTGCCCTGTCGCGGTTGCCGGGAAATTGGTCGGGATTGGGGAAATGTTTTTCGGCTGTTGGGCATCGGCCAAGGTGGAGAGTGTTGCCCCACTCCCGCTCCGGTGTTACAAATGTATGGAGATGGGGCACACTAGGCCGACCTGCCCTTCCACCTTCGAAAGGGACCATTTGTGCCGACGGTGCAGCCAGCCCGGCCACACCCAATGGGATTGCGATGCGGCGGCGCCCTGGTGTGCGGTGTGTTCGCACGCCAAATTGGCGTGCGATCATGTGATGGGGGGACAGTCGTGCACCCCCCCACACACCAAGGGAAAGGAGGCTTCATGGAGGAGCACACTGCCCTCCAGAAATGAGTCACGCCCCCTCAGGGGCAATGAGAGGGATAGAAGAGGAGCCCCCATGCAGCATTGATGCCAGTGAGACCTACACCAGCTCACTTCGAGGTACTGCAGGTGAACCCCAACCACTCCGCCCGTGCGCAAGATCTGCTCATGCAGCACATGGCGGAGTGGGGCATTGATGTTGCAGTCGTGGCGGAGCCGTATGCGGTTCCGCCTCGATCGAACTGGGTGGGGGCCACGGACGAGGGGGTGGCGGTTGTGGCCAAGACCATGGGGCCACCGCTTGTGGCCAAGGAGAATGGGGCGGGATATGTGGTAGCCGAGTGGGGAGGACTAGCTGTCGTAGGGGTGTATTTCTCTCCCAATAGACCTCTACGGCAGTTCGAGGCGTGGCTGAATGTGTTGGAAGGGGCGGTGCGGAGGGCTGCCCCCCTGCCTGTCATTGTGCTCGGGGACCTCAATGCAAAGTGTGTGGCATGGGGGTGCCCCGCCACGGACCCCAGGGGGGCGGTGCTACTGGACTGGGTGGGGACCCTGGGGCTCCAGGTGCTAAACCGGGGCGCTGTGAACACATGTGTGCGGCAGCAGGGAGGATCCATCGTGGTTGTATCGCTCGCTGCCCCTGCGGTCGCCGCGCGTGTTCACGACTGGTGCGTCCTGGAGGAGGTCGAGACCCTCTCCGACCACCTGTACATTCGGATGAGGGTCTCAGCAGTGCCTGGAGCTCGGGGCCAGGGGAGAGGAGGTGGCAGAACCCTCTTCCCGAGGTGAGCACTCGGAAAGTTGGACCGGGACCTCGCCGAAGAGAGGGCCTTGGTAGAGGCCTGGGGCGATCCACCCCAGGGAGACGTAGAGGAACGCGCGGTGGACTTCCGGCGGGTATTGACCCGAGTATGCGACTTTGCCATGCCTCGGGTCACGCGCCTCCCCGACAAATCCCAGGTATACTGGTGGTCGGCGGAGGTGGCCGCCCTGCGCCGGGAGTGTAACGCAGCCCGCCGCGCGTTCTACCGGCGGGGTAGGCGGAGAGGAGGCCGTGAGGAAGCCGCGCCCCTCCTTGCGGCCTACAAGGCGGCAAAGGGGAAGTTGGAGGTGGCCATCGCGCAGAGGAAGGATGAGGGGCGGAGAGAGTTCCTCGCCACGCTTGACCGGGATCCGTGGGGGCGCCCGTACAAGCTTGTACGGAACAAGCTTAATTGCGCCCCCCCCGATGGATACCCTGGAGCCAGCGCTCCTGGGAAGAATAGTTGAGGGACTCTTTCCGCGGGCCGGGGATTTTGCTCCCCCAGCGATGGCGCCTCCCACTAGGGAGGACGAGGAGGTAATGGTCCCCCCCGTCACGGAGGCTGAAATGCACATGGTTCAGGATTGCGGGATGGGAAAAAGGCGCCAGGACCTGATGGCGTCCCGGGGAGGGTATTGTATGTTGCGCTGAAGCACCTTGGGGACCGGCTTAGGGTCCTCTTTGAAGACTGCCTCAAAGAGGGCCGCTTCCCGAGGTGCTGGAAAGCCGGTCGATTGTGCCTCCTCCGGAAAGAAGGGCGGCCGGCGGACTCACTATCGGGGAAAAGGGGAGGGTGTAGTGGCTGTATCGCTAGATATAGCAAATGCCTTTGGCTCCCTCCCCTATGAAGTCATCGTAGAGGCGGTTCGCTACCACGGAGTGCCTACCTACTTACGGCGCATAGTAAAGCACTATTTGGAGGACCGGGTAGTGCTTTACGAGGTGGAGGGGGAATGTCCAGGTCCGGGCCATAGAACTCGGGGTTCCACAGGGGTCTGTGTTGGGCCCCTTGTCGTGGAACCTCGGGTTCGATTGGGCCATTAGGGGGGTACAGCTCCCCCGTATGGTCACCATTGCGTACGCCGATGATACACTGGTGGCGGTACGGGGCAAGCAGCTAGAGGAGACCCTGAGGCGAGCTGGAGTGGCCACGGACCTGGCGATGGGCCGCATCCGGGCACTTGGCCTCAAGGTGTCCCTCCCGAAGACGGAGGCGATGGTCTTCGGGGGGAGAGGGTGGGGACAGGCGGCGGCACGGGGTAGGGGAATCCCCATGGAGAGTGGTATGGTCCAGCTCAAGGCCCACATCAAATATCTGGGCCTTGTGCTGGACCGCAAATGGGACTTTGGGGAGCATTTTGCGAGGCTTGCTCCCCGAATTGTAAAGGCGGCGGCAGCCTTGGGTCGGCTGCTGCCCGCCCAATGTGGGTGGACCGGGCACCCCCTGCCGCAAACTATTTGCAGGGGTTGTCCGGTCGACGGCCCTCTACGGGGCGCCTATCTGGGCAGGAAGGCTAACGGAAAAGACCAGGGCCCTTCTCCGTCGGCCACAAAGAGTGGTGGCGCTGCGTGTGAGCCGCTCGTACAGGACTGTCTCACACGCAGCCGGATGCCTCCTGGCCGGCACCCCGCCGTGGGAGCTTGATGCTCGGGTGCTGGCTAGGAGATACGCCAGAAAGATGGAGGTCCGCAGAAGGACGGACCCCCCGGATCCTGACGAGGAGTTGCGCGCACGCAGGAATGAGAAGGTGGAGTTGCTGCGGGACTGGCAGAATAATCTCGAGGGCTCGCCCTATGGAACGCGCACCATAGGGGCGATTCTGCCAGTCCTGAGCCAATGGGTAAAGAGGAGGCGGGGGGTCCTGACGTACAGAATGACACAGGTGGTGACCGGACCGGATGGTTGCTTCGGTCACTACGAACTAAGAAGAGCAGGCGGAAGGCGGCAGCGCTTCTTGCGCGACGCTGCCTAACACCGCAATGGCGACAGGGCTGGCGGGCCGAGGACCCGCCATCGCAAGCCCAAAGGCGAAAAGGTAAGGCCGAGGCCACATTGGCCTCACATGGCCTTTAAGTCGTGCCCCAACCATGGGGCAGACCGGGGGGGCGTCAAGGTAGAATACCAACAGTGATCCCACAGCGCCCCCCATTCAACGGTCAGGCGTGTTGCCCGGAGGGTTTTAGTGGGTATTATCCTCTTCCCCCCTTCTGACTAGCAGAGGGGCCGGAAGGGATTGAGTCCCACATACCCCCTGTAAGTCTCAACCTCACAGGGCAGGGGGGATGCGTAAAAGCATTTCCCTCCGTCAAAAAAAAAAGGGCTAGATAGGACCTGGCCGAACGGAGGCTCACCCTCTCCAGATTCCAGTTAAGCCACATTCTCTTGAGATTGGATCTCTTCTTCCACAGGTAACTCCTGGTCCTCATTCACATTTTCATAATCTAGCCAAACTATCTTTTCTTTCGGATCTAGTTTCAGAAACACCACATCTCTTTTAGTTTCAATACTGTTATAATTTTCAAAGTATACTCTATACCCTTTAACATCTTCGCCATAGCCAACCATTACTCCCTTTTCTCCTTTTGAATCCCACTTTGTTCTCTTTTCCTTTGTGATATGAACATAGACAGGATTACCAAACACTTTTAAATTATTTATGTCATAGTCTTTGTTAGTCCATGTTTTGTATGGTGTTTTTCCAACTTCATTGCTGTTACCGGTTCTATTTAAAACATATGCTGCAGTTTTAACGGCTTCTGCCCACAGCTTCTTCGGCAAACCTTCTGCACACAACATGGCCCTTGCTGCTTCAGATAAGGTCCTGATTTCGCGCTCAGCCTTTCCATTTTGTTCTGGGCTATAAGGCACTGTTCTTTGATGTATTATGCCACGTTTGGAAAATTAGTCTTGCACATCTTTATTCACAAACTCTAATCCATTGTCGGATCTGAAGTATAACACTTTATTGTTGGTGGTATTCTCAGCTCTGTTTATGAAGTCCTCGATACATTTCTTCACTTCATCCTTCCTTTTGACAAAGTATACAGTTCTGAAGTTTGAGTAGTCATCTTTGAGGATGACAAAGTATTTGGAGCCTCCCACAGACGGCACCTCCATGGGCCCGCATGTGTCTGCATGAATAAGTTCACAAGTTCTAGTTGTCTTGGTTTCACTAGCACTGAAGGGCAATCGGTGTAGTTTACCCTCCAAACAGCTCTCGCACTTTACGTCCGTATTGTCTTTTACCAAAATATTATTGTTTTTAAGCACGGTCTTTACGTGTTGCATGTTTTGGTGAACGAGTTTTTTATGCCAGTCCTCCAGGCTCGATTCTGACTGAGCCATATTCGCTACCCCGTTTTTATAACGCACTTCCAATATATACATATCTCCATTGCGATACGCTACAGTGCACACTTTATTTTGTTTAACAATTTTGCACATCTTCTTCTCGGTGATCGTAACATAACCTCTATCTGCAAGGCATTTGACAGATAGTAAGTTTGTTTTTAACTCCGGTACAAACAGAACGTTCTCTATGGTCGTGTCAATCCATTTATTGCCGTCATAGACCTGCACCGCCATCTGTCCAAAACCATGCACACTACACACATCACCGTTACCTACAGTAATCGATCTCTTCGATAAGGATGGAGAATATGTTGTAAATAAATCCCGATCACGGCACATATGATACTGCAACCCGAATCCACCAGCCACTGTGTTTTTTGTAACTGTTCAGATGTACTCACGGTCACGAACGCGTTACTATCTTTGTCTTTATTTTTCCTAAACCAACATTCACTTTTTAAATGTCCCTGTTTTTTACAAAAATAACACTTCTTGCCGTACTTATTTTCACTGTCCGAGTTATTATTGTTCCGCTTACTACGACACTCACTTTGAAAATGCCCCTTTACGTTACACTTGAAGCACTTAATGTCTTTCTTTTCGATTTTCCTCGCAACAAAAGCCGATGACGATGACTGAGAAGGCTCATCTTGTTTATTTTTCAACCGCTCCTCTTCTATTAACAATCTAGCAACGAGATTATCGTAGGTTTGCTTATCATCTGGCGCCGATTCCCACGCAGATATGAAATGCTTGTAGCAATCTGGAAGTGACATCAGTACTTTTGTTGTGACGAGTTTTTCAGAAATATCTTCCCCCATTTGCTTCAGCTGATTTTTAATTTCTTCTATTTTTGATAAAATGTAGACGTATCTGTCCCCTCTTCGAATTTATACTGAAAAAATCGCTGTTGCACGATGTGGATGCTCGTTTCGGATTTTTGTTCGTAGACACTAGCCAATTTCTTCCACATTTGTGCGGACGTAGTACAAGTTATGATATGCATCATTGCATTTTCGGACATTCTCGTAACGAGCCATGTTTGTGCTTTCGCGTCTAGCTTTTCCCATTTTGGTATTTCAGTTGCAGTTTCCGGCTTGACCTTTGTCCCCTGTACAATTTCTAGAAGGTCATGACTCCGCAACAAAATCATGGATTGGAATTTCCACACATTCCAATTAGATGCTCCTTCTAATTTTATATGATTTCCGGACAACTTTGTTTCTTCCATGGTGTTTTCTTAGCTGCCTGACCTGCCTGTTCGTCCCGTCCTTGCGTTGCAAGTATTATTTTCTGCCCGCCGACTTAACCTCAAAATGCGCGCAACGTGCCGCGCCGGTGCCGACAGTGATTTTTTTCGACGAAACAGTGTCCGACCCAAATGTTTTACTCTTTTTTATAGGATTATGTGCCTGGGCCCATAACCTATTGTAAATTGAGTAAAAGCAAGTGGTATTAAAATATAACTTTATTTTACACACAGCAAATACAAGTTTAGAACCGCCACCATTATTAGTCTATGTATAAAGAGAGCAGTCGGCGCGACAGTGCTGCCACCACAAATAAATCAGATTACATTGCATTCTACCAACAGTTTTACGATCGAAACGTGCGATTTCACAGTTTTGCATATCAACCTGGTGACTTTCCTACCACTCCCTTGTGCATCCGAATAATATATAAAGCAGACCACGTCCCGATGTGATTCATTCCGGATCTGCTCCTTCCTCTGTGCAGTTGTCTAAATTAAGTTTTAATACTTCAATTATAGAGTTATAACTAAACTCAGTTGGTTTTAATATCAAATCAATCCCGTCACAACGGCAGTTCAGCGTGTCATCTTGGCTCCTCGTGACATCAACCCGTCGCGACGACATTTGTGGCGCAGTCGGTAGGATTTTCCGAAGAACTCCAGGTGACGTGAAGCAGTGAAGTAAGTGGCCAGCCTTTATTGTTTTCATCCCTGCGAGCTCTCTTCTTTTAAGAACATATCGGAAATAGATCCTAACAATTGAGATTCTACGCGCTGCTGCTAAAATTTTGATCAATTGAACCTAAAAATTGCCAAAAGGAAAGGAGTACAAAAAAGTCTCACTCGCACACCGTTCCTTCCTTACCAAACCCTTAATGTTGTAATTGTTAATTTTAATTAATAATTTGTAATTTTATTGATTGTATGTTATTATATATTGTGCATTGCAAATTTTATTCGCTCTGCTGTATATCGTGTGTGTAATACATTGTAATTTTATGGTTAAAATTTTATGTCAAAGGGGACTGGTACGCTTTTAAATAATAGGGAGTGTACTACAATTTTAATTAAAGTAGTACACGATTTAAGAACTCGTCCTTGCACATTAACGAAACCAGATAATAGTAATCTTGCATATTCTTTATATCTTATTAAAATAATCTTTATATCATCCTTAGGACAATTTGCAATTAAAATAGAGCAAATATATTTCTAAACATTTAAACTCTTATGCTATAACCTTATCAGGTTAATTATATGGATTCATTAGCTGAAGCCGCTGAATACGAAACGATGAACCAGGCATAGGCCCAAGCTCAGGCTCAAGCCCAGGTTAGGACGGAAGAACTGACTAATCAAATGCAGGCTAATTTAAACCTAGAGAGCGAGCGGTATGAAGAAGGTTCAGATGAGGCGGGGGCATACTCCCCTTATCAACCTGAAGTGCCAGTATATGCTCATATAGGATATCAAATCCCTCCTAGGGTGCCTCCACCAACAATTCAAACCTCTAATAATAATGCCACTAGCCCAAACCCTCACATGCTTACGTTAGAAGAAATGATGAAAATAATTCCTACCTATAACGGTGACCCGCGCCAACTGAGCAGGTTCTTACGTAAGCGTGACTTTGTGCTACAGCATTATAGAAACGGAACGGAGGACCGATATTCCTATATCTTAGAAGTAATAACTTCCAGACTAGTTGAATAAGCTGCCGATTTAGTCAGTGAAAACGACTATCTAGCGCAAAATTGGACTCTCTTAAAACAGCTTCTGATTCAACATTACGATGACCAAAGAACGGAAAAACATCTAAAAACTGAATTAGAAAACCTAACAATTAAAAATGGAGAAAAATTAAACGAATTTTGTGCTAGGATTCAATCCGTCAAAAACCAGCTATTCTCCAAAATAGCTGAGTGTCATGACGAACCCGCCATGCAAATGAAAATGACAATTTATAACCACGCAGCTTTAGATGTCTTTCTCTAACCCAAGTACGTCCTCAGGACAAACTAGTAGTGCTAATAAATAATACTTTTACCCCAAGACGGGATTTTCAAAGTTTTAATAGACCGTACCACGGGTATTCGAACAGTTACGGCAACCGGCCCTTTCAAGCGCAAAAAGGTAGCACGCAGGAATCCCAAAATACCGTTACCAATTCTAATAAACCTGCATTTACCGCGCGACCTACTAAACCACCAACACCGAAACCAGGTACAAGCAAGCCTAACAATACTATAAACCATCATTACGTCTTACCAGAGAATTTCGATAATGTAGAGGAATATACTACCTCAGTTATGAATTCTCCTCTTCCTGAAGTGTATGAACCCACTACTATAGATCCAAACCATCCCCATTATCGTAAATGGAGGGTACCAAATTATAATGGTTTGCCGGGAGTACATTTCAACTCATGGGAAAAAGATCGGTACCCAAATTTTCAAGTGAAAGCCTCCAAAAGAAACCAAAAACCTTAAAAAAGCTGCCTGAGTTTCTACCATTTATTGTAATTCCCAATTTAAATATTAAGCTATTAATAGACACCGGAAGCTCACGATGTTTTCTTAATAACAAAATAACTAATAAATTTTATAGCCAGTATAAGAAAACTGAGTCATTCAAAGTAGTTACAACGCATGCCGTTAGCACGCATAATGCGGTCGTAAAAATCCCGCTGTTTAATATATTCAACGAAAGTGACCTTGAGCATAAATTTGATATCTATGACATTAACGATCTTTATGATGGCTTATTGGGAATGGATTTATTAAAAAGACTAAATACGAAAATTTATTTAGAAAATGATATCTTAATAACTAATAAAACTAAAATACCCATGTTTTTGTCACAAACTAAGTCAGTGAAAGTGCCAATCCTTACTTTAACCATTCAACCGCGTAGCGAACAAAGCGTCATAATTCCAACCCAACTATTTAAAGGTGAAGGAATTATCGACCATATTAACTTGGCAGAAGGACTTTTAATGCCTTGTGCTTTGTTAAAATGTATAAACGGATTTGCGCAAACGACTATTCAAAATTCTTGTGACCAAGAAACTGTAACACTTCATAGTACCTAATTAAGTTTATGGAGTTAGTTTTGTAACCTCAAATCGCCAAAGATTATACTAACTTTGGACGTTTGGTAAAACACTGAATTCAAGTATTTCATACGGAAATCTGAGGTAAAACAATAAAATATAAACCTAAGATAATATCTAATTACTAAAAGAACTGTCAGTCTGTCGGAGTCTTGCCATAGATAAGGTAGACATGTAATAGTGACGCAGAGAAAAAGGTCGTTCACACTTACTTCGTTTCAGGTCTAAGATGGATGGTGATTATTGGTATGTCTTCAAACCTTCAAATGGTTATTCGTTATTAAAATACTAGATTTAAAAAGAAATAGTTTTATTTGGAAAAGTAAATTCTACGTTACTACAATTTGAGATATAGATTTGGTTGATGGTAAAGGTTTGAGTGTGTGAGGTCTTTTATGGCGCGTTGTCTTTATGGAAGGCGATTTCGTCGATTCATTCGTTTTCCAGTACCGCTGACACACAGACGTTGAGGAGTGAAATTCCTGTTCAAAATGGTAGGCCTCATGGCACATGGCATTTTATTCGTGGTGGATCTCAAAGGCTAGTTAATATTAGAGTTTGTGTCTTTTCAGCGCCAACAAGGACGTCCAGATGAGTGGAAGAAAATGAAGCTTTAAAGGGGATAAAACCCCAATCCTTTATATAATTTATACGGTGAGTTGTCGTGGACGCCATTATGAGGCGACTGCAAGTTCAAAACGTGGTTTGGTTCTTTGCAATGGCTGTTACTGGGTGCTTGTATTTTCAGGTCCTCAAAGAATATCCCAGTCACCCGGACAAGAACTATTATGAGGATAGGAATGTCCCGGTTGATATTGGAACTACTAACCCCAGACTAAACCCTGGTAAGTTACTTGTTTAAAATGTGGGTGATAAAGACTGTGATTATGAAAGGTCCTAGGTAATATGAACATGAATAGAATTCTAATTAGGATATTTTCTTTGTCCACAGGGGTTTTTTTTTATTATGTTGTTTTAGTTGAGGTATGAGCCTCTCTAAGCAGCCTACTCGTCGGGTGACTTCTCGTTCCTAGCTGGAATCTGCCCTAGATGAATATTTGAGTATCCCCGCTGGTGAAATTCTGGTGATGTACCCTTTCTATATTTATAGTGCCAACTAAAACTTATACCTAAAGTGGTAGATTAAATCGAGTGATATAAACTTATAAAATTGATGTGAATTAGCAATCTGACATGGCAAAGGTTAACCTCGCGGTTAGGAAAGTTGTTTAAATTAAACAATATAAAAATGATACTAACCGTTTTAAACCGTATCCTTAAATATAATTACTACCTGTATAACGAGTGATGGGTAAAAATTAAGAATAAATGAAGGCTTAACACTGTCTTCAAATCCAACACGATGATCGCACGCTAGGTACTTCTCCTTCCACGTAAGCGCAATATCTTGTCGGACAATTTTCTTAATATATCTTCACTCGTCAGCTCCGTTTATTAATTGCCCAGAATTATTTAGTATAAATCTTCTATCCGGCTCGTTCTCGGACCATGTTATGGAGTAATTCAGGAGTAGAAATTAAATACGGCTTTCGATCTTAGTATACGTGTAATGAGAATAGGTGACTGTTACAATTTTGACACATAGGTATGCAACAGTAGAAATTAACGCCTGACCATATAAATTAGCAGATTCGCTCCTGTGCAGTGATTAGGTGTGTGCGAATATTAAACAGACAGACAACTACGCGGAGACAGAATAACCAACAGCTACTTTATTTAAGGCTATTTCTCTGGATGCCCCTAAACACTCACTGATTGGGCCGAGAATGAGAATGTTCCTGAAGAAATCTAGAAAATTTCCTGCTTGTAGCATGACACCTTACTACATGAAAGAGATGGTTACAGACTGCACAAAGATAGTGATTGCATGTGAAGCTGTTGGTTATTCTGTCTGTTGCAACATAAACCATTGTGGATCAGGTCAAAAATTAACTAGAGAATTAACTTGTATTCCAGATACTTGCTCTAAGTTTATAATAGCAACTAATTCTGACTCTTACTCCATTTCCAGCAATACAAACACTCCCACTTGGTTAAATGCTGAATCCATAGTTGGGCAACCAAGAGTGGAAAAGAGGGTGGTCTGCTCAATAACAGGAGTTGAGATGAAAGAGAACGCTGCCTACTGTGAGGGAAAGAAAAAAGAAAGGATTTTCTCTTCCCTTAATTATTACCATTTGACTAATGGGTCCCAGATGATAGGAACTCCTGACAATTTTGATGTCAGAACTCATGTTAGTAGAGTTATCAAGGATGCTTTCAAATGCGGACCAAGTGCTGATTGTGCAACTTGTTATGAATCAGGCATATCTTGCAATGGAGATGATGTCTACTGCAAGTATGAGGGAATAAACTGCGACCCTGACTCACCTTGCTTCTGTTCTCTAGTAGAGAGTGGTGAGAGAGAGGCTTTTTATGAAACTGTTCCTTTTGGGACTATGAGCTCAGTTTGGTTTGAAATAGAGTCAAAGACTCAAGTCTGGTCTGAAGTTGAAATACTGAGCTCTATTGATTCTGAAAGAGTCAGAACAGACTTAAACTGTAAAATTTCTTCTATTTGCAGCTCAGGATCGGTGGTAATCTCATCATCATGCAATGTTAGCTCCTTGAAGATTCTACTTTATAATAGGATACTATGGCTGCAAGATAAAGCAATAGTGGACAAGAAATCTATTTCAGCAGCAATCCCTTGGGATTTGATTCTAACGAATAATCAGTATGAAGTTACCGTCTACTTTGAGAATCACTCTGAGAAGCCACTATCTTACCAAGGAGTCTGCCCGCCCTTTCGAGTATGCTCAAGAATTGATTGCATTTTTTGCAAAGAAAATATTCAGGCTCCGAGGTGTTGGACTGCCCCATTCGTTATTGCGATCTTCACTCTTGGCCCGATTGCCCTCCTGCTAGTGTTATGGCTCCTAGCTGTGGTGCTTCTAAAGATTGGTTGCTTAAGGAAAACAGTAGGGAAAACACTCACTTTAATTTGGTCAGTGTTCTGCCCATTCCACTTCTGCTTCTTAGTGCTGTTGAAGCAACTAAAGAAGGGTCAAGTAGGAGTAGCCAAGTTGCATGAGAAGATCCATGATCATCACAGAGAGCTCATGGGTATAAAATTGATGTGAATTAGCAATCTGACATGGCAAAGGTTAACCTCGCGGTTAGGAAAGTTGTTTAAATTAAACAATATAAAAATGATACTAACCGTTTTAAACCGTATCCTTAAATATAATTACTACCTGTATAACGAGTGATGGGTAAAAATTAAGAATAAATGAAGGCTTAACACTGTCTTCAAATCCAACACGATGATCGCACGCTAGGTACTTCTCCTTCCACGTAAGCGCAATATCTTGTCGGACAATTTTCTTAATATATCTTCACTCGTCAGCTCCGTTTATTAATTGCCCAGAATTATTTAGTATAAATCTTCTATCCGGCTCGTTCTCGGACCATGTTATGGAGTAATTCAGGAGTAGAAATTAAATACGGCTTTCGATCTTAGTATACGTGACACATAGGTATGCAACAGTAGAAATTAACGCCTGACCATTTCAGCAGCAATCCCTTGGGATTTGATTCTAACGAATAATCAGTATGAAGTTACCGTCTACTTTGAGAATCACTCTGAGAAGCCACTATCTTACCAAGGAGTCTGCCCGCCCTTTCGAGTATGCTCAAGAATTGATTGCATTTTTTGCAAAGAAAATATTCAGGCTCCGAGGTGTTGGACTGCCCCATTCGTTATTGCGATCTTCACTCTTGGCCCGATTGCCCTCCTGCTAGTGTTATGGCTCCTAGCTGTGGTGCTTCTAAAGATTGGTTGCTTAAGGAAAACAGTAGGGAAAACACTCACTTTAATTTGGTCAGTGTTCTGCCCATTCCACTTCTGCTTCTTAGTGCTGTTGAAGCAACTAAAGAAGGGTCAAGTAGGAGTAGCCAAGTTGCATGAGAAGATCCATGATCATCACAGAGAGCTCATGGGTATAAAATTGATGTGAATTAGCAATCTGACATGGCAAAGGTTAACCTCGCGGTTAGGAAAGTTGTTTAAATTAAACAATATAAAAATGATACTAACCGTTTTAAACCGTATCCTTAAATATAATTACTACCTGTATAACGAGTGATGGGTAAAAATTAAGAATAAATGAAGGCTTAACACTGTCTTCAAATCCAACACGATGATCGCACGCTAGGTACTTCTCCTTCCACGTAAGCGCAATATCTTGTCGGACAATTTTCTTAATATATCTTCACTCGTCAGCTCCGTTTATTAATTGCCCGCTGGTGCTGCTGGATGAGGTCGGGAAAGCCCTAGAAAGGATCCTAGCCTCCCGGATATCCCGGCACCTTACTGCGGTGGGCCCCGATATTTGTGACCGCCAATATGGCTTTCGGAGGGGGCGATCAACTATGGACGCCATCGGGTCGTTGCGCATGGAATGCGAAAAGGCGGAGGGAAAAGGGGAGGGTGTAGTGGCTGTATCGCTAGATATAGCAAATGCCTTTGGCTCCCTCCCCTATGAAGTCATCGTAGAGGCGGTTCGCTACCACGGAGTGCCTACCTACTTACGGCGCATAGTAAAGCACTATTTGGAGGACCGGGTAGTGCTTTACGAGGTGGAGGGGGAATGTCCAGGTCCGGGCCATAGAACTCGGGGTTCCACAGGGGTCTGTGTTGGGCCCCTTGTCGTGGAACCTCGGGTTCGATTGGGCCATTAGGGGGGTACAGCTCCCCCGTATGGTCACCATTGCGTACGCCGATGATACACTGGTGGCGGTACGGGGCAAGCAGCTAGAGGAGACCCTGAGGCGAGCTGGAGTGGCCACGGACCTGGCGATGGGCCGCATCCGGGCACTTGGCCTCAAGGTGTCCCTCCCGAAGACGGAGGCGATGGTCTTCGGGGGGAGAGGGTGGGGACAGGCGGCGGCACGGGGTAGGGGAATCCCCATGGAGAGTGGTATGGTCCAGCTCAAGGCCCACATCAAATATCTGGGCCTTGTGCTGGACCGCAAATGGGACTTTGGGGAGCATTTTGCGAGGCTTGCTCCCCGAATTGTAAAGGCGGCGGCAGCCTTGGGTCGGCTGCTGCCCGCCCAATGTGGGTGGACCGGGCACCCCCTGCCGCAAACTATTTGCAGGGGTTGTCCGGTCGACGGCCCTCTACGGGGCGCCTATCTGGGCAGGAAGGCTAACGGAAAAGACCAGGGCCCTTCTCCGTCGGCCACAAAGAGTGGTGGCGCTGCGTGTGAGCCGCTCGTACAGGACTGTCTCACACGCAGCCGGATGCCTCCTGGCCGGCACCCCGCCGTGGGAGCTTGATGCTCGGGTGCTGGCTAGGAGATACGCCAGAAAGATGGAGGTCCGCAGAAGGACGGACCCCCCGGATCCTGACGAGGAGTTGCGCGCACGCAGGAATGAGAAGGTGGAGTTGCTGCGGGACTGGCAGAATAATCTCGAGGGCTCGCCCTATGGAACGCGCACCATAGGGGCGATTCTGCCAGTCCTGAGCCAATGGGTAAAGAGGAGGCGGGGGGTCCTGACGTACAGAATGACACAGGTGGTGACCGGACCGGATGGTTGCTTCGGTCACTACGAACTAAGAAGAGCAGGCGGAAGGCGGCAGCGCTTCTTGCGCGACGCTGCCTAACACCGCAATGGCGACAGGGCTGGCGGGCCGAGGACCCGCCATCGCAAGCCCAAAGGCGAAAAGGTAAGGCCGAGGCCACATTGGCCTCACATGGCCTTTAAGTCGTGCCCCAACCATGGGGCAGACCGGGGGGGCGTCAAGGTAGAATACCAACAGTGATCCCACAGCGCCCCCCATTCAACGGTCAGGCGTGTTGCCCGGAGGGTTTTAGTGGGTATTATCCTCTTCCCCCCTTCTGACTAGCAGAGGGGCCGGAAGGGATTGAGTCCCACATACCCCCTGTAAGTCTCAACCTCACAGGGCAGGGGGGATGCGTAAAAGCATTTCCCTCCGTCAAAAAAAAAAGGGCTAGATAGGACCTGGCCGAACGGAGGCTCACCCTCTCCAGATTCCAGTTAAGCCACATTCTCTTGAGATTGGATCTCTTCTTCCACAGGTAACTCCTGGTCCTCATTCACATTTTCATAATCTAGCCAAACTATCTTTTCTTTCGGATCTAGTTTCAGAAACACCACATCTCTTTTAGTTTCAATACTGTTATAATTTTCAAAGTATACTCTATACCCTTTAACATCTTCGCCATAGCCAACCATTACTCCCTTTTCTCCTTTTGAATCCCACTTTGTTCTCTTTTCCTTTGTGATATGAACATAGACAGGATTACCAAACACTTTTAAATTATTTATGTCATAGTCTTTGTTAGTCCATGTTTTGTATGGTGTTTTTCCAACTTCATTGCTGTTACCGGTTCTATTTAAAACATATGCTGCAGTTTTAACGGCTTCTGCCCACAGCTTCTTCGGCAAACCTTCTGCACACAACATGGCCCTTGCTGCTTCAGATAAGGTCCTGATTTCGCGCTCAGCCTTTCCATTTTGTTCTGGGCTATAAGGCACTGTTCTTTGATGTATTATGCCACGTTTGGAAAATTAGTCTTGCACATCTTTATTCACAAACTCTAATCCATTGTCGGATCTGAAGTATAACACTTTATTGTTGGTGGTATTCTCAGCTCTGTTTATGAAGTCCTCGATACATTTCTTCACTTCATCCTTCCTTTTGACAAAGTATACAGTTCTGAAGTTTGAGTAGTCATCTTTGAGGATGACAAAGTATTTGGAGCCTCCCACAGACGGCACCTCCATGGGCCCGCATGTGTCTGCATGAATAAGTTCACAAGTTCTAGTTGTCTTGGTTTCACTAGCACTGAAGGGCAATCGGTGTAGTTTACCCTCCAAACAGCTCTCGCACTTTACGTCCGTATTGTCTTTTACCAAAATATTATTGTTTTTAAGCACGGTCTTTACGTGTTGCATGTTTTGGTGAACGAGTTTTTTATGCCAGTCCTCCAGGCTCGATTCTGACTGAGCCATATTCGCTACCCCGTTTTTATAACGCACTTCCAATATATACATATCTCCATTGCGATACGCTACAGTGCACACTTTATTTTGTTTAACAATTTTGCACATCTTCTTCTCGGTGATCGTAACATAACCTCTATCTGCAAGGCATTTGACAGATAGTAAGTTTGTTTTTAACTCCGGTACAAACAGAACGTTCTCTATGGTCGTGTCAATCCATTTATTGCCGTCATAGACCTGCACCGCCATCTGTCCAAAACCATGCACACTACACACATCACCGTTACCTACAGTAATCGATCTCTTCGATAAGGATGGAGAATATGTTGTAAATAAATCCCGATCACGGCACATATGATACTGCAACCCGAATCCACCAGCCACTGTGTTTTTTGTAACTGTTCAGATGTACTCACGGTCACGAACGCGTTACTATCTTTGTCTTTATTTTTCCTAAACCAACATTCACTTTTTAAATGTCCCTGTTTTTTACAAAAATAACACTTCTTGCCGTACTTATTTTCACTGTCCGAGTTATTATTGTTCCGCTTACTACGACACTCACTTTGAAAATGCCCCTTTACGTTACACTTGAAGCACTTAATGTCTTTCTTTTCGATTTTCCTCGCAACAAAAGCCGATGACGATGACTGAGAAGGCTCATCTTGTTTATTTTTCAACCGCTCCTCTTCTATTAACAATCTAGCAACGAGATTATCGTAGGTTTGCTTATCATCTGGCGCCGATTCCCACGCAGATATGAAATGCTTGTAGCAATCTGGAAGTGACATCAGTACTTTTGTTGTGACGAGTTTTTCAGAAATATCTTCCCCCATTTGCTTCAGCTGATTTTTAATTTCTTCTATTTTTGATAAAATGTAGACGTATCTGTCCCCTCTTCGAATTTATACTGAAAAAATCGCTGTTGCACGATGTGGATGCTCGTTTCGGATTTTTGTTCGTAGACACTAGCCAATTTCTTCCACATTTGTGCGGACGTAGTACAAGTTATGATATGCATCATTGCATTTTCGGACATTCTCGTAACGAGCCATGTTTGTGCTTTCGCGTCTAGCTTTTCCCATTTTGGTATTTCAGTTGCAGTTTCCGGCTTGACCTTTGTCCCCTGTACAATTTCTAGAAGGTCATGACTCCGCAACAAAATCATGGATTGGAATTTCCACACATTCCAATTAGATGCTCCTTCTAATTTTATATGATTTCCGGACAACTTTGTTTCTTCCATGGTGTTTTCTTAGCTGCCTGACCTGCCTGTTCGTCCCGTCCTTGCGTTGCAAGTATTATTTTCTGCCCGCCGACTTAACCTCAAAATGCGCGCAACGTGCCGCGCCGGTGCCGACAGTGATTTTTTTCGACGAAACAGTGTCCGACCCAAATGTTTTACTCTTTTTTATAGGATTATGTGCCTGGGCCCATAACCTATTGTAAATTGAGTAAAAGCAAGTGGTATTAAAATATAACTTTATTTTACACACAGCAAATACAAGTTTAGAACCGCCACCATTATTAGTCTATGTATAAAGAGAGCAGTCGGCGCGACAGTGCTGCCACCACAAATAAATCAGATTACATTGCATTCTACCAACAGTTTTACGATCGAAACGTGCGATTTCACAGTTTTGCATATCAACCTGGTGACTTTCCTACCACTCCCTTGTGCATCCGAATAATATATAAAGCAGACCACGTCCCGATGTGATTCATTCCGGATCTGCTCCTTCCTCTGTGCAGTTGTCTAAATTAAGTTTTAATACTTCAATTATAGAGTTATAACTAAACTCAGTTGGTTTTAATATCAAATCAATCCCGTCACAACGGCAGTTCAGCGTGTCATCTTGGCTCCTCGTGACATCAACCCGTCGCGACGACATTTGTGGCGCAGTCGGTAGGATTTTCCGAAGAACTCCAGGTGACGTGAAGCAGTGAAGTAAGTGGCCAGCCTTTATTGTTTTCATCCCTGCGAGCTCTCTTCTTTTAAGAACATATCGGAAATAGATCCTAACAATTGAGATTCTACGCGCTGCTGCTAAAATTTTGATCAATTGAACCTAAAAATTGCCAAAAGGAAAGGAGTACAAAAAAGTCTCACTCGCACACCGTTCCTTCCTTACCAAACCCTTAATGTTGTAATTGTTAATTTTAATTAATAATTTGTAATTTTATTGATTGTATGTTATTATATATTGTGCATTGCAAATTTTATTCGCTCTGCTGTATATCGTGTGTGTAATACATTGTAATTTTATGGTTAAAATTTTATGTCAAAGGGGACTGGTACGCTTTTAAATAATAGGGAGTGTACTACAATTTTAATTAAAGTAGTACACGATTTAAGAACTCGTCCTTGCACATTAACGAAACCAGATAATAGTAATCTTGCATATTCTTTATATCTTATTAAAATAATCTTTATATCATCCTTAGGACAATTTGCAATTAAAATAGAGCAAATATATTTCTAAACATTTAAACTCTTATGCTATAACCTTATCAGGTTAATTATATGGATTCATTAGCTGAAGCCGCTGAATACGAAACGATGAACCAGGCATAGGCCCAAGCTCAGGCTCAAGCCCAGGTTAGGACGGAAGAACTGACTAATCAAATGCAGGCTAATTTAAACCTAGAGAGCGAGCGGTATGAAGAAGGTTCAGATGAGGCGGGGGCATACTCCCCTTATCAACCTGAAGTGCCAGTATATGCTCATATAGGATATCAAATCCCTCCTAGGGTGCCTCCACCAACAATTCAAACCTCTAATAATAATGCCACTAGCCCAAACCCTCACATGCTTACGTTAGAAGAAATGATGAAAATAATTCCTACCTATAACGGTGACCCGCGCCAACTGAGCAGGTTCTTACGTAAGCGTGACTTTGTGCTACAGCATTATAGAAACGGAACGGAGGACCGATATTCCTATACCTTAGAAGTAATAACTTCCAGACTAGTTGAATAAGCTGCCGATTTAGTCAGTGAAAACGACTATCTAGCGCAAAATTGGACTCTCTTAAAACAGCTTCTGATTCAACATTACGATGACCAAAGAACGGAAAAACATCTAAAAACTGAATTAGAAAACCTAACAATTAAAAATGGAGAAAAATTAAACGAATTTTGTGCTAGGATTCAATCCGTCAAAAACCAGCTATTCTCCAAAATAGCTGAGTGTCATGACGAACCCGCCATGCAAATGAAAATGACAATTTATAACCACGCAGCTTTAGATGTCTTTCTCTAACCCAAGTACGTCCTCAGGACAAACTAGTAGTGCTAATAAATAATACTTTTACCCCAAGACGGGATTTTCAAAGTTTTAATAGACCGTACCACGGGTATTCGAACAGTTACGGCAACCGGCCCTTTCAAGCGCAAAAAGGTAGCACGCAGGAATCCCAAAATACCGTTACCAATTCTAATAAACCTGCATTTACCGCGCGACCTACTAAACCACCAACACCGAAACCAGGTACAAGCAAGCCTAACAATACTATAAACCATCATTACGTCTTACCAGAGAATTTCGATAATGTAGAGGAATATACTACCTCAGTTATGAATTCTCCTCTTCCTGAAGTGTATGAACCCACTACTATAGATCCAAACCATCCCCATTATCGTAAATGGAGGGTACCAAATTATAATGGTTTGCCGGGAGTACATTTCAACTCATGGGAAAAAGATCGGTACCCAAATTTTCAAGTGAAAGCCTCCAAAAGAAACCAAAAACCTTAAAAAAGCTGCCTGAGTTTCTACCATTTATTGTAATTCCCAATTTAAATATTAAGCTATTAATAGACACCGGAAGCTCACGATGTTTTCTTAATAACAAAATAACTAATAAATTTTATAGCCAGTATAAGAAAACTGAGTCATTCAAAGTAGTTACAACGCATGCCGTTAGCACGCATAATGCGGTCGTAAAAATCCCGCTGTTTAATATATTCAACGAAAGTGACCTTGAGCATAAATTTGATATCTATGACATTAACGATCTTTATGATGGCTTATTGGGAATGGATTTATTAAAAAGACTAAATACGAAAATTTATTTAGAAAATGATATCTTAATAACTAATAAAACTAAAATACCCATGTTTTTGTCACAAACTAAGTCAGTGAAAGTGCCAATCCTTACTTTAACCATTCAACCGCGTAGCGAACAAAGCGTCATAATTCCAACCCAACTATTTAAAGGTGAAGGAATTATCGACCATATTAACTTGGCAGAAGGACTTTTAATGCCTTGTGCTTTGTTAAAATGTATAAACGGATTTGCGCAAACGACTATTCAAAATTCTTGTGACCAAGAAACTGTAACACTTCATAGTACCTAATTAAGTTTATGGAGTTAGTTTTGTAACCTCAAATCGCCAAAGATTATACTAACTTTGGACGTTTGGTAAAACACTGAATTCAAGTATTTCATACGGAAATCTGAGGTAAAACAATAAAATATAAACCTAAGATAATATCTAATTACTAAAAGAACTGTCAGTCTGTCGGAGTCTTGCCATAGATAAGGTAGACATGTAATAGTGACGCAGAGAAAAAGGTCGTTCACACTTACTTCGTTTCAGGTCTAAGATGGATGGTGATTATTGGTATGTCTTCAAACCTTCAAATGGTTATTCGTTATTAAAATACTAGATTTAAAAAGAAATAGTTTTATTTGGAAAAGTAAATTCTACGTTACTACAATTTGAGATATAGATTTGGTTGATGGTAAAGGTTTGAGTGTGTGAGGTCTTTTATGGCGCGTTGTCTTTATGGAAGGCGATTTCGTCGATTCATTCGTTTTCCAGTACCGCTGACACACAGACGTTGAGGAGTGAAATTCCTGTTCAAAATGGTAGGCCTCATGGCACATGGCATTTTATTCGTGGTGGATCTCAAAGGCTAGTTAATATTAGAGTTTGTGTCTTTTCAGCGCCAACAAGGACGTCCAGATGAGTGGAAGAAAATGAAGCTTTAAAGGGGATAAAACCCCAATCCTTTATATAATTTATACGGTGAGTTGTCGTGGACGCCATTATGAGGCGACTGCAAGTTCAAAACGTGGTTTGGTTCTTTGCAATGGCTGTTACTGGGTGCTTGTATTTTCAGGTCCTCAAAGAATATCCCAGTCACCCGGACAAGAACTATTATGAGGATAGGAATGTCCCGGTTGATATTGGAACTACTAACCCCAGACTAAACCCTGGTAAGTTACTTGTTTAAAATGTGGGTGATAAAGACTGTGATTATGAAAGGTCCTAGGTAATATGAACATGAATAGAATTCTAATTAGGATATTTTCTTTGTCCACAGGGGTTTTTTTTTATTATGTTGTTTTAGTTGAGGTATGAGCCTCTCTAAGCAGCCTACTCGTCGGGTGACTTCTCGTTCCTAGCTGGCATCTGCCCTAGATGAATATTTGAGTATCCCCGCTGGTGAAATTCTGGTGATGTACCCTTTCTATATTTATAGTGCCAACTAAAACTTATACCTAAAGTGGTAGATTAAATCGAGTGATATAAACTTATAAAATTGATGTGAATTAGCAATCTGACATGGCAAAGGTTAACCTCGCGGTTAGGAAAGTTGTTTAAATTAAACAATATAAAAATGATACTAACCGTTTTAAACCGTATCCTTAAATATAATTACTACCTGTATAACGAGTGATGGGTAAAAATTAAGAATAAATGAAGGCTTAACACTGTCTTCAAATCCAACACGATGATCGCACGCTAGGTACTTCTCCTTCCACGTAAGCGCAATATCTTGTCGGACAATTTTCTTAATATATCTTCACTCGTCAGCTCCGTTTATTAATTGCCCAGAATTATTTAGTATAAATCTTCTATCCGGCTCGTTCTCGGACCATGTTGTGGAGTAATTCAGGAGTAGAAATTAAATACGGCTTTCGATCTTAGTATACGTGTAATGAGAATAGGTGACTGTTACAATTTTGACACATAGGTATGCAACAGTAGAAATTAACGCCTGACCATATAAATTAGCAGATTCGCTCCTGTGCAGTGATTAGGTGTGTGCGAATATTAAACAGACAGACAACTACGCGGAGACAGAATAACCAACAGCTACTTTATTTAAGGCTATTTCTCTGGATGCCCCTAAACACTCACTGATTGGGCCGAGAATGAGAATGTTCCTGAAGAAATCTAGAAAATTTCCTGCTTGTAGCATGACACCTTACTACATGAAAGAGATGGTTACAGACTGCACAAAGATAGTGATTGCATGTGAAGCTGTTGGTTATTCTGTCTGTTGCAACATAAACCATTGTGGATCAGGTCAAAAATTAACTAGAGAATTAACTTGTATTCCAGATACTTGCTCTAAGTTTATAATAGCAACTAATTCTGACTCTTACTCCATTTCCAGCAATACAAACACTCCCACTTGGTTAAATGCTGAATCCATAGTTGGGCAACCAAGAGTGGAAAAGAGGGTGGTCTGCTCAATAACAGGAGTTGAGATGAAAGAGAACGCTGCCTACTGTGAGGGAAAGAAAAAAGAAAGGATTTTCTCTTCCCTTAATTATTACCATTTGACTAATGGGTCCCAGATGATAGGAACTCCTGACAATTTTGATGTCAGAACTCATGTTAGTAGAGTTATCAAGGATGCTTTCAAATGCGGACCAAGTGCTGATTGTGCAACTTGTTATGAATCAGGCATATCTTGCAATGGAGATGATGTCTACTGCAAGTATGAGGGAATAAACTGCGACCCTGACTCACCTTGCTTCTGTTCTCTAGTAGAGAGTGGTGAGAGAGAGGCTTTTTATGAAACTGTTCCTTTTGGGACTATGAGCTCAGTTTGGTTTGAAATAGAGTCAAAGACTCAAGTCTGGTCTGAAGTTGAAATACTGAGCTCTATTGATTCTGAAAGAGTCAGAACAGACTTAAACTGTAAAATTTCTTCTATTTGCAGCTCAGGATCGGTGGTAATCTCATCATCATGCAATGTTAGCTCCTTGAAGATTCTACTTTATAATAGGATACTATGGCTGCAAGATAAAGCAATAGTGGACAAGAAATCTATTTCAGCAGCAATCCCTTGGGATTTGATTCTAACGAATAATCAGTATGAAGTTACCGTCTACTTTGAGAATCACTCTGAGAAGCCACTATCTTACCAAGGAGTCTGCCCGCCCTTTCGAGTATGCTCAAGAATTGATTGCATTTTTTGCAAAGAAAATATTCAGGCTCCGAGGTGTTGGACTGCCCCATTCGTTATTGCGATCTTCACTCTTGGCCCGATTGCCCTCCTGCTAGTGTTATGGCTCCTAGCTGTGGTGCTTCTAAAGATTGGTTGCTTAAGGAAAACAGTAGGGAAAACACTCACTTTAATTTGGTCAGTGTTCTGCCCATTCCACTTCTGCTTCTTAGTGCTGTTGAAGCAACTAAAGAAGGGTCAAGTAGGAGTAGCCAAGTTGCATGAGAAGATCCATGATCATCACAGAGAGCTCATGGGTATAAAATTGATGTGAATTAGCAATCTGACATGGCAAAGGTTAACCTCGCGGTTAGGAAAGTTGTTTAAATTAAACAATATAAAAATGATACTAACCGTTTTAAACCGTATCCTTAAATATAATTACTACCTGTATAACGAGTGATGGGTAAAAATTAAGAATAAATGAAGGCTTAACACTGTCTTCAAATCCAACAAGATGATCGCACGCTAGGTACTTCTCCTTCCACGTAAGCGCAATATCTTGTCGGACAATTTTCTTAATATATCTTCACTCGTCAGCTCCGTTTATTAATTGCCCAGAATTATTTAGTATAAATCTTCTATCCGGCTCGTTCTCGGACCATGTTATGGAGTAATTCAGGAGTAGAAATTAAATACGGCTTTCGATCTTAGTATACGTGACACATAGGTATGCAACAGTAGAAATTAACGCCTGACCATTTCAGCAGCAATCCCTTGGGATTTGATTCTAACGAATAATCAGTATGAAGTTACCGTCTACTTTGAGAATCACTCTGAGAAGCCACTATCTTACCAAGGAGTCTGCCCGCCCTTTCGAGTATGCTCAAGAATTGATTGCATTTTTTGCAAAGAAAATATTCAGGCTCCGAGGTGTTGGACTGCCCCATTCGTTATTGCGATCTTCACTCTTGGCCCGATTGCCCTCCTGCTAGTGTTATGGCTCCTAGCTGTGGTGCTTCTAAAGATTGGTTGCTTAAGGAAAACAGTAGGGAAAACACTCACTTTAATTTGGTCAGTGTTCTGCCCATTCCACTTCTGCTTCTTAGTGCTGTTGAAGCAACTAAAGAAGGGTCAAGTAGGAGTAGCCAAGTTGCATGAGAAGATCCATGATCATCACAGAGAGCTCATGGGTATAAAATTGATGTGAATTAGCAATCTGACATGGCAAAGGTTAACCTCGCGGTTAGGAAAGTTGTTTAAATTAAACAATATAAAAATGATACTAACCGTTTTAAACCGTATCCTTAAATATAATTACTACCTGTATAACGAGTGATGGGTAAAAATTAAGAATAAATGAAGGCTTAACACTGTCTTCAAATCCAACACGATGATCGCACGCTAGGTACTTCTCCTTCCACGTAAGCGCAATATCTTGTCGGACAATTTTCTTAATATATCTTCACTCGTCAGCTCCGTTTATTAATTGCCCAGAATTATTTAGTATAAATCTTCTATCCGGCTCGTTCTCGGACCATGTTGTGGAGTAATTCAGGAGTAGAAATTAAATACGGCTTTCGATCTTAGTATACGTGTAATGAGAATAGGTGACTGTTACAATTTTGACACATAGGTATGCAACAGTAGAAATTAACGCCTGACCATATAAATTAGCAGATTCGCTCCTGTGCAGTGATTAGGTGTGTGCGAATATTAAACAGACAGACAACTACGCGGAGACAGAATAACCAACAGCTACTTTATTTAAGGCTATTTCTCTGGATGCCCCTAAACACTCACTGATTGGGCCGAGAATGAGAATGTTCCTGAAGAAATCTAGAAAATTTCCTGCTTGTAGCATGACACCTTACTACATGAAAGAGATGGTTACAGACTGCACAAAGATAGTGATTGCATGTGAAGCTGTTGGTTATTCTGTCTGTTGCAACATAAACCATTGTGGATCAGGTCAAAAATTAACTAGAGAATTAACTTGTATTCCAGATACTTGCTCTAAGTTTATAATAGCAACTAATTCTGACTCTTACTCCATTTCCAGCAATACAAACACTCCCACTTGGTTAAATGCTGAATCCATAGTTGGGCAACCAAGAGTGGAAAAGAGGGTGGTCTGCTCAATAACAGGAGTTGAGATGAAAGAGAACGCTGCCTACTGTGAGGGAAAGAAAAAAGAAAGGATTTTCTCTTCCCTTAATTATTACCATTTGACTAATGGGTCCCAGATGATAGGAACTCCTGACAATTTTGATGTCAGAACTCATGTTAGTAGAGTTATCAAGGATGCTTTCAAATGCGGACCAAGTGCTGATTGTGCAACTTGTTATGAATCAGGCATATCTTGCAATGGAGATGATGTCTACTGCAAGTATGAGGGAATAAACTGCGACCCTGACTCACCTTGCTTCTGTTCTCTAGTAGAGAGTGGTGAGAGAGAGGCTTTTTATGAAACTGTTCCTTTTGGGACTATGAGCTCAGTTTGGTTTGAAATAGAGTCAAAGACTCAAGTCTGGTCTGAAGTTGAAATACTGAGCTCTATTGATTCTGAAAGAGTCAGAACAGACTTAAACTGTAAAATTTCTTCTATTTGCAGCTCAGGATCGGTGGTAATCTCATCATCATGCAATGTTAGCTCCTTGAAGATTCTACTTTGTAATAGGATACTATGGCTGCAAGATAAAGCAATAGTGGACAAGAAATCTATTTCAGCAGCAATCCCTTGGGATTTGATTCTAACGAATAATCAGTATGAAGTTACCGTCTACTTTGAGAATCACTCTGAGAAGCCACTATCTTACCAAGGAGTCTGCCCGCCCTTTCGAGTATGCTCAAGAATTTATTGCATTTTTTGCAAAGAAAATATTCAGGCTCCGAGGTGTTGGACTGCCCCATTCGTTATTGCGATCTTCACTCTTGGCCCGATTGCCCTCCTGCTAGTGTTATGGCTCCTAGCTGTGGTGCTTCTAAAGATTGGTTGCTTAAGGAAAACAGTAGGGAAAACACTCACTTTAATTTGGTCAGTGTTCTGCCCATTCCACTTCTGCTTCTTAGTGCTGTTGAAGCAACTAAAGAAGGGTCAAGTAGGAGTAGCCAAGTTGCATGAGAAGATCCATGATCATCACAGAGAGCTCATGGGTATAAAAGTGGATCAGAGAAATAAGTATGCAGCATTGAGTCAGGAAGATGAGCCGCCAGCCAGGAAAATAACATGGTCCGAGAACGAGCCGGATAGAAGATTTACATTAAATAATTCTGGGCAATTAATAAACGGAGCTGACGAGTGAAGATATATTAAGAAAATTGTCCGACAAGATATTGCGCTTACGTGGAAGGACCTAGCGAGCGATCATCGTGTTGGATTTGAAGACAGTGTTAAGCCTTCATTTATTCTTAATTTTTACCTATCACTCGTTATACAGGTAGTAATTATATTTAAGGATACGGTTTAAAACGGTTAGTATCATTTTTATATTGTTTAATTTAAACAACTTTCCTAACCGCGAGGTTAACCTTTGCCATGTCAGATTGCAAATTCATAGAGTTGCAAACTGACCGTCACGTTCAAAATGTCCGTCCGTCATTTATCAAGTTGTCGGTCATAATCGTCATTTACCGGTCATTAATGGTCATTTAAAGTCACTAACGACATTTATAAACCATAGCAGCAACAAGGCATAGTTGTCATAGTTGATAAATAAAACATGGTTTAATATGAATGAAATTTAAAATGTATTGCAATAATACGACAAAAAACTAAAAGTCATTCATCTATAAACATAAAACCTAAAATTCCTCGTCTTCTGATTCAACTAGCATCGATTGATCGATGTATTGTTAAATTGTAAGGAATCAAAATACTCGTAGCAGTCGTCAGAGCGGTCAGCACTGTCAGCAGGATCGGACGATGCCCCGATTTCCATTTCGTCACAATAACGCAAATTCTGTCTAATTGTTATAAGCATGTTCAGGCGGTCTTTAGTTAGTCTATTTCGCAACTTTGTGTGGGTTATTGAAAACAAACTCCAATTGCGTTCTGCTTAGCAGCCGAGCTTGGAGGGATACCTAAAATCCTATGAACTATGGGATAAGCATCTTCTTTTAACGCAAACCTCAGTCACCATAGTTGAGGTGCAATGGCTTTAACCGTTGACCATGCGGAGTAGCATTTACCAAAAAATCCTGTTTTGGTACGAAATTCTGTGACATTGACCATAACCTTTGTACTGTTCAAAGACAGGTATTTCTGCTTGTGAATGCACAAAGTTGGAAGCTTCAGCCATTTCATCGCTTGTAAAACCTGAGCCAAGGTACCTTGGATCCAACAAATTGGCTGCCAAATGAAATTATTGAATACAAAAGTTACGGCGATTTGAAACAGCTGCCCGAACTTAGTCATTTTCCGACTCTGAAAAAACGTCATTTACGTAGAGACCACCTTCAAAAACAGCTCTTGCAAAGCTTGCATCTGCGGTTTCCTTATCTGTGGCTGGTTTTGGTTGTTCAGATGCATTTACTAGAGATATTTAATTAACAGAGTGATTATTCAAATCACTCTCGTAATCTCGTATATCAAATGAACACGAAGGTTTTGTTTTGTACCAGTGGAATATGCAAGCTCGGCGTCATTTTTATGAGTATCGTCAATAAATATTTTATTTGTAACTCCCACATTACTCGTCATCTTTTCGGAAAATAAAGTTTTATATCACTCCGGGCATTTTTGCATATGTATGTAAAAGCATTCGAGTTGCATGAGCATTTTTATACTCAGTATTGCAATAAATGCAAACTACGTGTTTTTTGTTTGCTGAAGCACCAATTATTTGATAATGCGCCCAAATATCTCCAACCATCCGCGGCATGTTATTTATTAATACGCAAATGTAGACACTTGAAAATAAAATTAAACAGAAGCCAGCATTCATAAGCTAAGTTAGAACTTTATAAATGGAGTTTAGATAGGTTAGTGGGTAATACGTAAAATGCGTTCACCTTACCAACATACGTTTGCAAATCTAAACATTGCTAACACATACTTAACCTAACCTACTTTCGTTATTTAAGCGTGTCTTATATCATGACAATGATAGATAGATTTATAAATGATGTATATAATTATATTTCATAAATTTACTTATCGAATACCGGCCATAGGTATTTTTGAAAAGTAACTTATACTATTCAGAATAAATGTCCAATGTGACAATAAATGTCGAAAATGACCAGACATTTATCATAAATGACGGTCAGGTATTGAAAGTGACGGTCAGTTTGCAACTCTACAAATTCACATCAATTTAATTTCGTATTTAGTTAATTTGTATTAGATATTTACCTACTGATACTTGCTCTGGCATTTAATTAGCTAATTATTATACGAAAAGTGAACCTAGTTAATCATTATTTTATTGGACAGTAAGGCATAGGTATCAAAGGAAATTATAGGTTAAACGTTCGTTTCAACCTTAACTGAATAATTGTTAACAAAATTTACATAATTGTTACGCAATTTTCATTATTTGAACTTATAACTAAGTAAATTAAAGTAATTTATACCTAAATAGGCTTCTAGGTATAAAAACAGTTAGGTATCAACTGTAGGTACTTTGTACATTGCTTACCTATACATTTACGTTAATCTTGCATTGTATAACATTTCAGTTCACTACAATCGCCTCTCAAAATGACCGACGAAAAGGAATTAATCAAAAGACGTGGCAGTTATAAAGGAAGACTAACTATTTTCACAAACTACGTGAATAACTTAATGAGTGGTTCACTTACCTCTGTTTCCGCCAATGAATTGCAGTTGAGAATCACCAGAATGGAATCCTTATTTAGTGAGTACGATGAAGTCCAGTTAAGTTTAGAATGCTTGGCTACAAGCATTGAGCTCCAGCTAGCTGAGCGAACTGAGTTCGAAACACAATACTACAGTGTCATGTCTAATGCACAAGATTTCTTAAGTTCGTTTCTAAAAAAGCAAGACGAGCAAGCTAGCGAGCGCGCAAGTACTTCTAGTGCTAATAATCATAAGTTAGTTAAACTTCCCGTCATACAGTTGCCCAAATTTTCAGGATCGTATGAAAATTGGCTTGAGTTCCACGACACATTCCTAAGCTTGATTCATTCGAGTGATGACATTGATGAAATCAATAAATTTCACTACTTGAGATCGTCAATGGAGGGTTCCGCAGCGGTGGTCGTTAAATCTGTCGAATTCTGTGCTAAAAATTATAAAACTGCGTGGAAACTCCTGTGTGACCGTTTCGATAATAAACGCTTATTGCTACAAAATCATGTTTCAGCCATTTTTAACATCGAAACCATCACCAAGGAGTCTTCATTTGCATTGAAACGTATGATTGACCAATTAAATAAGAATCTGCTTGCTTTAGAATCACTCGGTGAACCCGTAAAACAATGGGATACGTTACTTATTTACATTGTATCACACAAGCTCGACACTAAGTCGCATCGGGAATGGGAAGAGTACAAAGGTCGCTTAGATAAAGATAAGCCAATTACTCTCGACGAGTTTTTAGCATTCATGCGTAATCGTTCTGATTTATTAGAAACGTTGGAACTGTCCACGAATAACACTACCGGTCGAGTTAACACTTCTCACAAAAACACTCATAAACTTAAAACTATGTCAGTACAAGACACAAAACCATGCAATAGCACTAAATGTCCGAAATGCAGCGGCGAGCATCATCTCATGAATTGTTCACAATTTCTTGCGCTTAGCAACAACGCACGATTGGAATTATTACCAAGTTTAAAGGTGTGCTACAATTGTTTTCGCGGCGGTCATTATGCTAACCATTGCAAAAAGCCGGGATGCACGTTATGTAAGCGGAAGCATAATACGTTAATACATTTAACCGATCCTAAGTCTAGGTCGAGCGGCGCCTGCGCGTCCGGCCGTGGCGAGGAGGAAAATGCGACTAAATCAAATAAATCGATTTCTCCAGGTAATCAATTGATACCTACGTCGCCCGTTGCCTCCTCTAGTCTAGGGAATACATCGCATGACTTTGTGCCCGCTACTATGCAATCATTATCGGCGCAAATAAATTCAGACTGGCCAAAACTAACTGGTGGTATGCTTGCCACAGCACTTGTTAAAGTCTATGACAGTAATAATAAAGAACATGTCATGCGGGCTATGTTGGACAATGGATCCTTTGCATGTTTGGTAGGTAAAGAGTTTTGTGAAAAAATAAACATACCTACGCGTCACGTAAATACCTCTATTTTAGGTATAAATAAACAGATATCTGAAGTAACAGAAATGTGTCGTTTTTCTGTTACATCTCTCGATGATACATTCTCGACAAATATAAATTGCTTGGTTTTGCCAGCACTCACTGAAGAGGTACCATCTAGTCCAATTGATTTGACGAACCTTAATATCCCAAGCGACATACGTTTGGCCGATCCCTACTTTTATAAACCTGCCGAGGTAGATATAGTGTTGGGATCTGAAGTGTTTTGGGATGTGCTAGGGACACAGATTATTACATTAGGTAATGGACTGCCGGTACTTTGTGACACTCGCTTTGGTTTCGTAGTGGCAGGTCGTAGCGGTGAACGCGTACTGTCGTCACCTATTCGATGCTGCTTCGCTTCCGGTCTCTCGCACGCAGAAAACAATGAAATAAAATTGAATAATGACATTCAAACCCAATTAGCTCGGTTTTGGCAGCTCGAAGAGGTTAGCCAAAAGTCAACAAATTATTCACCTGAAGAAAAACAGTGCGAGGAACTTTTTGTAAAAAACACTACGCGGCTCGCCGATGGTCGGTTTTGTGTCAAGCTGCCTTTAAAACAAAGCGATAGCGTTTTAGGAGACTAGTTTCAACGTGCAAAACAGTGTATGTTCTCATTAGAGCGTAGGCTTAAAACCAAACCTTCATTCAAGAATTTGTATCATGATTTTATGGCAGAATATGAAGCCTTAGGACATATGTCAGAGGGCAGGCAGGTCTCAAAGGTGGAAAAGGGCTTTCTGATCCCCCACCATGGTATTTTGCGTGACAGTTCTACCACAAAACTTCGGGTAGTTTTTAATGCCAGTAGCCCTTCTACCTCAGGTGTCAGTCTGAATGATATCCAGATGGTTGGCGCAACCGTCCAAGATGACCTTCTGTCCATCTTACTCAGGTTCAGGCAGCACCAGTACATCATTTCATCAGACGTAGAGAAGATGTACCGTCAGATATGGGTGCACCCTGAACATCGACACCTTCAACAGATTCTTTGGCGTAGTTCTGAGTCAAACCCTTTGTTGGTGCACGAACTCAAAACTGTTTCCTATGGCACGGCAAGTGCACCATTCTTAGCCACACGGTGCCTGAAGCAAATAGGTCTGGATTGTGATGATGAGAAGGTTAAAGAAGTCATCGTTCACGATTTTTATGTAGACGACCTGCTGACAGGCGGAGATGAGATTTCCGAAGTACTCGAAATCCGTCATAAAGTGACGGATGCTCTCGCGTCAGCAGGCATGAACTTGCGTAAGTGGAAATCGAACGAGCCTCACCTTCTAGGTCATCACTCTAAATCCACCGTCAATTTAAATATGGGCTCTAGTGCTCCCAGCAAAACATTAGGCTTAGGCTGGCATCCTGAGTCTGATGAGCTTTATTTTCCCATAGGGAATCTTGTTTCCAAAGGAAACACAAAACGTGACATGCTGTCAGTGATTGCACAGATCTTCGACCCTCTTGGTCTGTTGTCGCCAGTTGTTATCACCATGAAGATGCTACTGCAGCGACTCTGGCTTGAAAAGATTTCATGGGAAGAAGAACTGTCGCCTGAAATCTCTAAACAGTGGATCGAACTGCTGAACGGATTGCCGGCACTCAATGACATCAGAATCCCTCGTCATGTCACTTGCAACTCACGCGTAATCTTTGATTTACACATCTTCTCAGATGCGTCTGAACGAGCGTACGGCGCTTGTGTGTACGTTCGTAGTGTAACTAATGAAGGTCAGGTTTTGGTTAGACTGCTGATTGCAAAAAGTCGCGTCAGTCCGATCAAACCCACCACTATACCGAGGCTTGAGCTATGTGGTGCTCTCGTTGGTGCTCATTTGTACGCGAAAGTCATGGCTTCGCTCCGAACTCAAGTCAGAAGCGCGACATTTTGGACCGATTCTACTGTCGTTCTAGGGTGGCTTAAGATGTTACCAAATCGATTGCAGCCTTTTGTCAGGAACAGAGTGTCGGACATTCTAGATATAACCGGTAGTTCTATTTGGAGGCATGTTCCAACAGATCATAATCCAGCGGACTTAATTTCCCGCGGAGTGCATGCAAGCGCCATAGATTCGTTAGAGTCATGGTGGTCAGGTCCTAGGTTCTTAAAACAAGACGTGTCTCAGTGGCCGTTAAATCCTACCACTAAAACAAGTAATGAGCTGCCTGAAACTCGCGTTGACGTTTCACTACACGTTAACATAAAACAGGAGCCGTTCATTGATTTTACCCGTTTCTCGAATCTCTCGAGGCTTATTCGCGCGATTGCATACGTTCTGCGTTTTATTGGAAAATGCCGTCAACAAGTGACGTCAAATACGTATCTAAGCCATGACGAACTCAATAATTCATTAAAGTATATTACTAAGATTAGTCAGAGCGAGTCATTCCCGGAATATGACATGTTATTACACAAACAAACTTTACCAAAAAAAAGTAACCTTTTAAAATTCAACCCATTCCTCGATAACGATAAATTAATGCGCGTGGGAGGCCGCCTTTCAAATTCCGAATTTTCGTACGAGAAAAAACATCCCATTATTTTACAGTCCACTCATCGGTTTACAAAATTGCTTTTTTCTCAAGAACATAAAAGGCTTCTCCATGCTCCACCCCAGTTGTTGTTAGCAACTATTAAAGAAACCTACTGGCCGATAGGAGGTCGTAATCTGGCAAAAGCGTGTTACCATCAATGTATCCGATGTAAAATCATGAAAGGCGAAGTGGTCGCGCCATTGATGGGAAATTTGCCAAATTCTAGGTTATCATCTGGGGGTTATCCGTTTAGGAATGTGGGCGTGGACTATGCAGGTCCACTTATGTCAGCCAGCCGTCAAGGTCGTGGTTGTACACTAGTCAAAGTCTATATTGCCATTTTCATATGCTTTACAACCAAGGCAATACATTTAGAACTGGTGGGAGATTTAACTAGTAAAACTTATTTGTTAGCATTGTCTAGGTTTATTTCTCGACGAGGACAGCCAGACAACATTTACTCCGATAACGGCACTGCGTTCGTCGGAGCTTATAACGAAATTGCTAAATTTCTAAAAGATAACCGCAACTCTTTGGCTGAATCATTGGCTGGTGAGCACACACAATTCCATTTTTTGCCTGCTTATGCACCGCATTTTGGAGGTATTTGGGAGGCGGGTGTTAAGTCAGTTAAATATCATTTGCAACGAGTGTTGGGAAATTGTAATTTAACATATGAAGAGCTTAACTCAACCCTCATCAAAATCGAAGCACTGCTTAATTCTCGGCCGCTCACACCTCTGTCATCGCACCCGGACGACTTCTCAGCGCTTACCCCAGGACACTTTCTTGTTGGACGGTCGCTCACTTCACTCCCGGTGCCAGATCTCCAAGACCATACTTATCACCACCTCTCTCGATTCCACCGAATCGAACAGCTTCGCCAGCATTTTTGGAAGCGGTGGATCAAAGAGTATGTCCCGGAGTTACAACACCGAGTCAAGTGGAGGCTCAATCATGATTCACTCAAGGTGAATACACTCGTCGTCTTGAAAGAGGACAATCTCCCTCCGTTGAAGTGGAGACTTGGACGCATTGTAGCCGTTCACCCAGGATTGGATGGCATATCTCGAGTGGCTGATGTGAAAACGGCAGGAGGAGTCATCCGACGAGCTTTCAGCAAAATCTGCCCACTCCCTGTGGCTACCGAGTCTGCTTGAAAGACTTCCTTTCAACCCCGGGGGCATGTTTAATATTCGCACACACCTAATCATTGCACAGGAGCGAATCTGCTAATTTATATGGTCAGGCGTTAATTTCTACTGTTGCATACCTATGTGTCAAAATTGTAACAGTCACCTATTCTCATTACACGTATACTAAGATCGAAAGCCGTATTTAATTTCTACTCCTGAATTACTCCATAACATGGTCCGAGAACGAGCCGGATAGAAGATTTATACTAAATAATTCTGGGCAATTAATAAACGGAGCTTGCTGTGTTAAATGACGGGCTAGCTAGAGTTGCCTTTTGCCAAAGGATGAATCAGAAATTAGTGGAAGATGCCGGATTTCTAAATAAGATATTATGGACAGATGAATCGTTGTTCACGAGAGAGGGAGTTTTTAATTCCCATAATCAGCATATGTGGTTAGAAGAAAATCCCCATGCGAAAAGGGAAAATTCATACCAGCACAAATTTTCCGTAAACTTGTGGGCTGGCATTATTGGGAATAAAATAATAGGTCCCGTCATATTTCCAAATAGACTGAATTCTCACAACTATTTATTATTTCTAAACTTTTATTGAGTTGGCCAACGTTCTCATTTTGACTAGGGAATTGAAAAATCATCTATTCTATATATATATATATATATATATATCGTATGTTGTCTTTTCTAAAACTTAATTGTGTGTGCATGATTTTATAGAAATTATTAATTATTTTTATAAATTATATTTGTAGAAATTTGTAATTTTTTTATAAAAGTGCTCAAACTTGATTAATCCTCATGACTGAGAGTATCTTTTAAAATCACAATTTCGCGGTGTGTTAAAAACAAGAGCCCAAGGAATAAGAAAATTTCTTAAGGATAAAATATATTCGTATAGAAATAAAAAAAAAGCTAATTCCTCTCGAAATAAAATTTGAATTCAGCTAGGAATAAAACTAAAAAGAAAAAACCTCTAGGTTTAAAATTAATAAGCAGCCGTAAATGTGAAAAATACGACGTTTATTGCTTTTCTGCTTTTCGAGTCTTGCTTATGCAAAGCAAAATAGATATTTTACTTAAAACGATCATATCGTTAAGTAATTTAGAGAATGACTTCTCTTAATATTTTTGTTATTTTACTCAGTTTTATGAAACTGAATTTTGTAAAAGGAATTGTAAAGTATAAAAGTATGGCATAGGCATGCAATCAGCTGGTTGCATACAGCCGATACAGCGGCATATGTTAAGATGATTACCTAATAGAAATGCCGAGCATTCCACAAAGTCGGCCAAAGTCCTAGGTCTCATAAAGAACAAAGGAAACATAATATTATTACTCGTCTTTAACATTCCAAGATCAACATATGGCAATAAGGTAACGGATGTAAACTAGTATAGCAGCGTTTCTAGTAATAAAGCGTTCATTACTTAACCGACTTTGGTGTGAATACTTTCTACTCCGAACGCCCAACACTACATGGCGATCCTACCAGCTGGGCTGCTGGAGCTGCCCTTGTGTTCCTGACTGCATCCACCATCCTGCATCTGCATACCATCACGCGACCCTACATATTAACGTACTTGCACAGAATTATAAAAATGGGAGGACCGTACTCAGCTTCAGCCCAGTAGACTCGGAACACAATGACCGTAACGATAGTAATTCGCGAGAGCCCGACACAAAGAAAAGTACGGTATACCAGACAACCAACCACCCTCAACCACCACCATCAATCCCGCCGAATCACGATGACCAACCGCACCACGGCCAAAGCAGAACTTCACCTGGCCAACCCTTCGCGAAAACAAAACCACGCAAGCGGGACGCTACAGCCGAACGAGCAGGATGGCGCCCATTCATCAATATTACACCTGCAAGTGATCCAAACGTTGTAGCAATTTCGCTAACCCACTTCTCTCTCGATCCTCGCTAGCCGGTAGCCTTAACTTTAGTAAATTATAAAATTGTAAACTAGCTCTTAACCTTCACCTATTTATTTAAGACTGTAACCGCCTTTAATTTTAATTAATTAAAAACCAGCGTAACTAAATTTCATTGTTTTTATTCCCTCCTAAAATCCGTTCCGGGACCCTCGGGTACCCAGGTATTTAACAATTGTTTGCCCAACTTTGGGGCTATTTGAGCGAATTACCTCTAGTCACGTTTGTCAGCTAGAGAGTGGCGTTTGGATCACTTGCATTTATTTTTGTAAACATAATAATTGTACTTTTGTAAAATCAGTCACATGTTGAGAGGTTAGGTATGCCACATGTGAACTTTTATTTACCTACCAGTTATTTCTTTTGATCTTTGTGGATAGGATACCTTTTTTAAGTTTAAAGTGTTTAGTACTGAAGTGGTTATAAACCTTTTATTGTGTAATTTTGGGATAAACTTTATAGGCTAAGAGCCAGGTTGTTGTCATACTTTTAAATATTTAGCATATAAATATTTTACTCTTTTTGGAAGTTTGCATGTAGTGTCAGTGTATTATAATAATAGTAAGGGCACACCTTAAACGCACAGTCGCGTACAAAAGTGTAACTTTAAAATATTTCTTTATAAGGTGTAATTTTAACGCAGTAGGTAATTACGAAGAGAGGTGTGGGCACAGCGGATGCATATCGTTTAGTGTGGTAGGGCACAGCACAACGAATGTCGTCTCGCTCAAATCTGGAGCAGAGCCCATCTGGGGAAGTACCTCCACCTTACAGAAAACCGCAGTTAAATAACACTAGACCCTACTCATTGTGTTGTGTTTCTGTTGGTGAGTAAGGTCGCCAGAGCTCCAAGAAGATTCGCTGTGTTGACAGCTGAGGACCCACGGAGCAAAGCCCTTGGCCCGTTTGGCTGTCAACACAGCGAATCCTCCTTTTTTTTAAGGGTCGGCAACGCGCATGTAACACCCCTGGTGTTGCAGGCGTCCATAGGCTACGGTGACCGCTTACCATCAGGCGGGCCGTATGCTTGATTGTCACCGTCGTAGTATAAAAAAAAAACCTTCTGAAGTGTTTAGCCTTCGAATGTATTACAGTATTTGAAAGTTTAGTAGCAGTGGCGATAAAGGTAATTCATCAAATTGCGCGAAAAAAAAACATTGAAAGTGCTAGAATAATAGTTTTAATTTTTATCCACCTGTATTAGTGGAATGTACTAACACGTCTAACAATTTAATGTACATTAGTTATAAAAATTAACTTTTGTAATCCGCACCCTACGAATAAAATTATCTTTCAGATTCACTTCGGATAATTTCACTCTAACGAGGGAGGAGTTAAGTATGCAGATTGCAAAGGATATATATATATCATATTTTTATTACATTGTCAAGACAGATTGAGTAACTTTCGATTTCTAAAGCATAACTAATTAGGCGAGAAGCCCAGTACGTGATTCTTACAATGTTGCAGCTCTATTTTACGACCGACCCTGATCTAGTTTTGTCACACATGATTTCACTTTTTAGATAACCCTACTCTTAAAGATGATGAAACTCATATATAAACTCCTGAGCATCCTCAGGAACTAATTCTGTCCTCTGACTCTGAACGCGGTAAATAAGCTTTAACTGTAGTGTTAAAAATTTAAATAAAGTTAATATAATCGAAGTGAGCATTTCTTATTGAAGACTCCAAGCTACGAATAATTCGCGACACTGAAGAAGTAGACCTCCCCCTCGGTCGAACCCATCACTACTTAGCTAGCTAACTGAGTTTAGGTTGTGCAAACAACTTATCAATTCCACTCTTGATTCGAAATGTTAGTGTTGCTTATACAAAAAAATAAAAAAAATCTTATTTAAACCATACACACATTAAAAGACTACTCCTTTTCTAGTGGTAAAATAAAAATCACTACCGCATACCGCATGCCCACAAGCTGTTTGCTATTTGCTATTATAATAACGATACACATATGTTTAGATCGCAGAGGGATGAAGTAAACCCCTATATTGGACACTTCGACGTCTTTTATTTTACCTTCCTGGATCAGGGGTCGGGATTTCATATTGTTACGCCGGTCATGTGAACAAAACTTCAAATGTGATTTTTCATGCCTTAGAAGCGTTTTCAGCAGGCTGAAATGTGATTTCAGGCCGTTTTAGAGATGCCTCTTTCACATACTAGAAGATTCAAAATTTACCCCAGTTACCGTTGTTTTCAGGCGCCTGAAACATGTTTTCAGTTCGTTTCAGGCCACCCTCTACCAGATGGCACAATAACCTGAAAACCCGTTTTCAGGCGTTTTCAGGACCCCTTATGGGCCCCTGAAGTACAATTCAGTATATGGCGAAATTTCTCGAAGGAGTGAAAGAGATAGCACTCTTAGAAAGAGCTAGCTATACGGAACATTCCAGAAGTGTGTGAAAGAGAAGGATAGAAAGAGACGGCAAGAATCGAGAATGTTCTGGAGTACTCGCGAACACACCTACCTAGTAGCTATACGGAACATTCGAGAAGTGTGTAAAAGAGACCACCCTTAGAAAGAGATAGCTATACGGAACATTCGAGAAGGGTGTGAAAGAGAAATATAGAAAGAGACGGCAAGAGTCGAGAATGTTCTCGAATACTCGCGGACACACCAGCCTAGTACCCAGCCGCGTCTAGAAGCATCGCGAGAAGTACTTAGGTACCTACTCGCGAACTTACTAGAATCGAAGCCGACCTGTCGAGGCGAGATTTGGCTGGAACATTCTGGAACCATCAGGAGTACCGCAGACGGGTATATATAGCGGCAGCCTGCAGCCACAGAGTAGTTCAATTCTGAATGCGATACAGTGCGGATCAAGAGCGAATCGGAGTGAAGTAAAAGTGACGAGTGCGTTAAATTAGTGTGTGATAATTGTGTTCAAGTACTGTGTTTGGTGTCTTGTAAGTAGAAATAAAGCCTCAGTTTTAATTAGTGGTTAATTAGTGCATTTTTTATAAAGTACCCACCCCTCAAACGTAACAATATTAATAAAGAAGGATCGGATATAAAGGCCCCAGTACACAATGGCCCATGCTGGCCCACTACAGGCCATCGCCATTGTGTACAGGGGGTAATGGTATATGATGGCGCACAATTGTCAATCGTGGCGCGCAATCGGGGAGTTGTCGGTTTTTTGGGCACACTTCAAAGGAATCGTGGCCTAGCGTGGCCTGTGGTGTTCACACAATCGGCCATTGTTTAGTTTGTCACCGGCCGCTGACCGGGATAGTACACTTTTGTGTTACGTGCTATCGGCGTGGCGTGCGATCGTCCAAAATGTCAATAGCGTGGAGCAATGAAGAAACTTTCAAGTTTATTGATTTATATCAATCTGAGCCCGCAATTTGGGACCCAAATAATGCACTGCACAAGGATAAGAACAAGGTATGTTTATACTATTTTTATTTTGATAGAAATTATGTATACTATCTATCTATACTTCTATACTAATATTAGGAAGGACTTAAATTGTTTGTTGGAATTGAATAGGCTCCGAAACGAATGTACCGATTTGAAAAATTCTTTTAGCATTAGAATCCTACATTATCCCTGATGAAAATAGGTGATAAAAGAGCCTCGTCTGATAATAATAAATGTAGTATTGTGGGTACAATGTTTTCAGGTGAATGATGCATGGAATCGCATTGCAGACTCCCTGCAAATTCCTGTTTCGGAACTTAAAAAAAAGAAAGAGACTTTGATGTCAGCATTTCGGATGCATTTCAAGAAAAAACAAGATTCGATCCGATCTGGTATGGGAAAAGAAGAAATTTATAAGCCAATTTGGATTTTTTATGATGCTATGGAGGCATTTTTAAAAGGCAAATACACAGTAAAAAGTATAATTTCAACAGATGAGCAAAGGGTAAGTAAAACACTTAATTAGTTTCCAAAATTTTTATTAATAATTAACTAAATATTTACTCATTTTGATTTCCACAAATTATAAACTAATTAAATTATGCATCATAGGCCCTACCACCGCATAGTCTTCTTTGATGGATATTATTTGCGTAGCATTAATAGGAGCCCGACGAGGTACAGATTGTAATGGTAATAGATTTTCTTCATGGTTTACTCTCATACCTACACGGATTAATTCACCATTCCTATCATAGCTGTCAGTACTGCCTGGTGGAGTATAAATATTGCGAGATGATTTGCTCTTTCTTAAAAAAATGTGTAGTAATAAACAGCTGTGGGTTATAATAGAAGTTTTAACGACACCTAATGGAATAGGTCTTTTATATACTCTAAAAACTGAAGATAATATCCCGAAAGTATTCTCTACGACCGCACGAGAACGTGATAGTTGTTGATTGAACATTCTTTCTGGGGTACCTAACTGATGATGTCCAGGAAAGGGCTTCATAATATGAGTACTAAGAGCAAAAGCGCCATCACCCAGAAAAACATAAGGCATATTAGTATTACTTCCAGGAAGTGGGCAACTAGGTGGTAAATTAAGGGTCCCATCACATATTTTTTTCCACAAATTGCTTTGATTTAAAACACCTCCATCACTAATTCTCCCTTGGCTTCCTATGTCAGCAAATAAAAAACAGTAATCACTATCTACTAGGGCTAATAAAACAATGCTGAAACTTTCTTTGTAATTAAAGTATTCAGATCCGGTATGAGCTGGTGCTAATATGGTAATATGCTTCCCATCTATCGCGCCAAGACAATGGGGAAAGCTGAATCCTTCCGTTTTGGTCAGCCATTCTTCAGGACTTGTGGGAATCTGAAAAAATAAATATAAATATATTATATAAATAAAAAATAATATAAATATATTTTCAGGCAGTCATTGGCGAAGAGACAGAAGAAGAAACGGAAACTCCAAGTGATGCTAGAAGCAACACAGAACCAAAGGACATGAATATAAAGATACCTGTACAGAGGAGACGTTCAGTTAAACCACCTGAGTTAGAAAAAGCAGATAAGGAAATGTCAAAGGCTTTTAATACGTTAAACCAGGCTATTCTCAATAAAGACCAACAAAATAAAAAAGAGGACGACTGCGACTTGTATGGGAGGCTTCTTGCTAACAAACTCAGAAAATATTCAGATAATGAGAGACAAGAAATAATGTACGAAATTGATGGATTACTATTAAAACGGCGTCGCAATTGTAGTCCTCAGTACGTGTCTTCACCTTCTCAAATCATTATAAGTAAATGTCCATCTTCTTCAGCCACCAGCTATTCTTGTCCATCACCGTCGTCATCTTGGATCAATCGCCCTTCATCATCGTCTTCAAATCATTATATAATTACTTCTCCTATACAAAGCCCATCACCTATTACACCTGCGCAAACTCCATCCCCTCTTCCACCTACTGAACTACCTAATGCCTCATACACACAAGAAGTAGTTTATCAATCCCCCAACAGAATCCATACACCTGTCCCTACGATCCATATACCTGAGGGATCCATGCAAATAATTTCTAATAATGAATTTTATTCTCAGACACAGAATCAGTCTCAAAATATTTTGGCTGATGCTTATGCAAAAGCTTTGAATGACGATTGTTAAAATAACCAATTAAAAAATGTAATGGGGCAATAATTATTGATTAAAAAATTTAAAGTATATACAAATGTTTTACTCACTTACCTTAATCATGTCCTTTAGCACTTGGTTCAGAGCCAAACATACTTCAGGAATAATTCTAGATATGAGTGTACTTGATATTTTAAAATGGTAGTGCAGGCTCCTATAACTGTCTCCAGTCGCAAGAAACCGCAATGTCAATGCCAATCTTATTTTTGGAGGTATTGCTTCTCGCCAATATGTATCCTTTTTTGCAACAATTGGCGATATTTTTTGCAATATATACTCGAAATCACTAGATGACATACGAACAAAGTTATCGAATTCCCCTGATGGTTCTACAACAAGTTCGCTTAACAGATTGTCCATGAATTGCCTGAAAACAGTAAAAAAATCAGTAATGTTGTTTACGTTAACATTCCAAATATTAATATCATAACCTAAGTACTACATTTAAAAAATCTACGTACCTTGTCCTGTTTCGATGAATGGTCAGCATCCACCATCGCCTTTTTCGCCATTTCTTTTTAATAACTTTGTGACGGTACACACTTCTGTAATACTTGTAAACAGTATACAAATAAATAGCCGCAGCCGTAATTACTTCGACGTCCATCGCAAGTGGTTTGCCAGGCAGCAATGAGCCATGCGCCATTGTGTGAACACCAAGTGATCGTGGCCTACAATTGTGCATTGCAAAGCGTGGCCCATGATGGGCCATTGTGTACTGGGGGCTTAAGGTGTCAAGAATATTAGATTACGTTTATTGTTTATAAATAAATTAGTCTTATCTGCCGTGTCATAATACCTAGATGGAAACTGGTCATAATCTCAAAAAAGTGTACATAAATATCTGCACTCCTTTATAATATGACAGGGCATTATTTAGTGCGTTCAGATTTTACAAAAGGTTGGTATATGTATATTTTACTAGTTGCTTTTCAGTGAAGAAAGGAACAAATTCAACGGTGAAAGATGTGAAGGCACGGTTATAGTTTATTGGTAGTTTCTTTTTACATAGGTATAAATTTGTTAAAATTATTTCGTTTTGATTTTGGATAATTTGGCTTGGAGTTTTAAATAGAAAACTCCCGTGAGTATTAGACATATTATTATACTTAGACCGGGTTACTCACGTCTATAAAGTCGAAGATAGCTCGACATGTTTCGGGACGGTTTCGCGGCTAGCGCTTCTCACTCATGATTATGGGGCGCGGACCGTCCCGAAACATGTCGAGCTATCTTCGACTTTATAGACGTGAGTAACCCGGTCTAAGTATATTAATTTGGCTTGGAGTTTTTATATCGTAGTGAAATTAAATAGTGATATTCAATTGATGTCTCCGAAAATTCGTAAGGAGGCGCAATCATATAGGATAAAGTCTATGTTTATTCTTGAAACGTACTTGGGGTCAAAACAATAAACTTATTGTTTTGTTCCTTTTTTATTTGGCTTTTAGGTCTTAAACTGAATCGCGTTAAGACACCATGGTAAGGCCTCAGAGAGTTTTAAACGGAGATAATACCTAAATGCTCATTTTTTTCTTATTGTAAGGAGGATGTAAACACACACTGGTGGTATTATATTGGTTAATGCTTGAAGCTAATGAACCATCACCTACTTCTGTACAATGCTATTGAGCTAAGCCACGCTTAACCAAGGAAGGAACCCAGCCAATATTTTCAAAAGACATATTTCCATCCAAAAAAAGCGTAGTAGAAATAGGACCAAAAGATCCAGAGAAGTTGAATGCGTTCTATGAGGAATGCAAAAAAAGGAAAATGGGGGACTCACTAATTTTAACACTTTTACCAGATCACGACAAAGGTATATCTAAACATTGCATATTTGACTTGATCCTGGAATTCTCAACAAAAACTGATGATCACAGTTAAGATAATTTCAAGAACACTATATCCGGGTCTTTGACCTGTCATATTAAAAATTAAATAGATAAAACAGAAAAAAACAGGCAGAGTCGACTTTATGGCAAAGCATAAAACAGGTCTTCTCATGATTTTGGACACGGTTCTAGTTTTGAGCCCATACGCAAACAACCCGAATCGCAAATATCTGCACAAAGTGTACATGCGGAAAGCATCTCGGCAGATTCTCAAGATTCTATTGAAGAGGAATTCGATTTTAGTACCGCATTCCAGTAGCATATTCACCGTAGTGTATTTTTTTATTTACAAGTTCTTAAAGTTATAACAATAATTGATATTCAGTACAATTTTGTTTGTGTGCAATAAATAATTTTAAACTAAAGTATGTCATTTGATTTTGTACTCGCCTCAGAGTCCAGCCAATCTTTCTGCAGGCGATACTCTGTCGCGTGATAGCATCTTGATGTTTTAGTTTCTCGGATACTTTTTGAAGCAAGTTGTCGAATGTAGTTTTCTGCATTCTAAAATAATTGTAAAACTTGTCTTCATCTTCCCTCAGTTGATTTTGGACAAGTGTATGAAACGCGCCATATTCCTCCTTTTCTAAAATCGGATGTATCCAAAACCGTCTTTTTTTGTTTTATTTTTTTCTATTTAATATTTTTTTTCGTTAGTAAATCCATTGACGCAGCACGACACATGTCTACACAGCCCGGGAAAAAAAACGCTACTAGCCGGTACTTGGGCAGTGTCTTGCCCGGTGGTTTTGCCGTGTCATGTACAAGCTCGCACGTTGTTTCAACCGTACGGCTAACACGCCGTACGGCGGAAAAAACGTGTCATGGACAAGAGACCTTACAGTTTTCAGTTAAATTAGTACACTTTATAAGATAAAAATTTATGAATTCAAGAACTAAATTAGATAGATAGATTTTTATTTCATGAAAGATAATTACATGAAAATTTAATGATTAAATTTAATTTTGTTTACTTCAAATTAGTTTAATCCACCTCCGCGCTAAATTGGATCCACAAAAAATAAAAGATTACCGCTTCTTCTTACGACTCTAAGAAGCCTACATGAAAGACCTGCCACATGCCTGATACCACCAAGCCTCCTTATATTAGTGCCCTTTTGTTCTGAGGACCGTGCGAGGACAGTCTTTTTATTTTTAAGTATCTTTTGTTTATATATATTTTTTAATTTCTTACATATTTAAGCTATGAGTTCTTTGTCTGACTCGACGTGCCCATATTGCCCTGATTCATCCCGAGTGTTTACATCGCGAGGCCTTAAGATACACATTACGCGAAAACACAATAATATTGTTCGCCCTCCACTTTCGCAGCCCACCAGCAGCACCGCTTTTCACATTAATGTCACACAACCAATACCGGATTCACAGATCAATAATTATAACTTAGACCAAATCGCATCATTTAAAGATTCAGTGCGAGTACTCCATCATATACCGAAAGGAGCAAGAAGTATTGCAGCGGGTAAGTTGTGCGACATCATAGGTAAATGCATATCTACCAATGGGTTGGAAGAATGGTACGCTCTTCTATCTTTTTCGTACAGGGCCTTGAGAGCTCCTAGCAATGCCGGAACTGGATCCCTCACTGCGAAAGTCAAAGAAAACATTAATGCTTTCTCTTACTTATCATCAGATGATTATGTAGCGTCCTCTCGGTCGAATTCTCTTTCTAGTAGGATTGAGGCCAAGGCCCATGCGGGTGATTTGAGAGGAGCTGTCCGGCTCCTTATGAGTGAAGATACAATCGCTCCTCCTGGCCCGGACACTTTGACAGCTTTGCAGTCAAAGCACCCAAGCCCTTCCCATCCCCTTTGTTTACCGGTGGAACCCGTTCAAAACTGCCCTTCCTTGTCAGTAAAATTAGAGGACGTGGCTCTAGCAATTGGTTCTTTTCACAGTGGGTCAGCGGCAGGTCTGGATGGAATTCGTCCTGATCACTTGAAAGAATTAACTTCTAATACGGCGGGAGACAATGGGGTGAGGTTAATGGAGGCTTTGACTAGATTTTGCAATTTTCTTCTTAGCGGAAAATTAAATCCCCAGGTATGTCCCTATTTGTACGGGGCTTCTCTGTGCGCTTTAAGGAAGAAAGAAGGAGGAGTGAGGCCAATAGTCGTGGGGAGTACTTTGCGTCGTCTCGTGGCCAAGCTCGGGTGCCGTGCTGTTAGAGGGGAAATGGCTTCCTATCTCCAACCACATCAGCTGGGGTTCGGAACTCCTTTGGGTTGCGAAGCGGCTATACATGCCGTTCGCGCTTTTTCATTGGACCCAAATAATGTAAGTAGCGTTATTGTTAAACTGGATCTAAAAAACGCATTCAATTCTTTGGAAAGGGATACTTTGTTAAAAGAAGTTAGTGATCACATCCCCACACTTTATCCTTTTCTTTATCAGGCATATCACAGACCTTCTAACCTCTTTTATGGATCTGACCTTATTCTTTCTCAAGTAGGTGCTCAACAGGGCGATCCTCTAGGTCCCTTGACTTTTAGTCTTGCTATACAAACAGTTATTAAGGAACTAAAGTCGCCCCTTAACATCTGGTATCTAGACGATGGTACCATTGGCGGTAGACCTGAGGAAGTCGAGCAAGACCTACTTTTCTTGCTGCCTCGCCTGAGAAAGTTAGGGCTGGAAGTAAACACATCTAAGTGTGAGTTTTTTCCATGTAGTGCTCAATCCTCTTACCTTTTTCCATTTTTCATAACTTTACTCCCTGGACTTAGACAGCTTAACCCCAATTCTTTTCATTTACTTGGAGCACCCATATTCCATTCCGCAGTTCCCGAGGCTCTCAAAACCCGTAGAGTTCTACTCCTCTTAGCCAATGAACGCCTTAAAGGCATTAATCCTCACGTGGCTTTAGTATTAATGCAAAAGTGCTTCGCCATCCCAAAGTTAACCTATCTGCTGCGCACGGCCCCAGTTTGGTTATACCCTGATGACATCAGCGCCTTCGACGCGGCCCTTAAGACTATGGTCGAGACTATAGTAAACGTCTCCCTGGATAATGATCAGTGGACACAAGCTTCGCTGCCAGTCCGCCATGGAGGCATTGGTGTGCGACGTGCGCAAGATGTCAGCTTGCCGGCCTTTTTAGCATCGGCGCATGGGGTAGTTGATCTTGTCACTAATATTCTTTCTTTAAATGGTGACAAGTCAAATATACCTTATGTGGCCGACGCTCTGAGAGAATGGTTGGCTTCCAACCCAATAGCGTCTGTGCCAGAGAATCCCACAGTCCAGCGTGCTTGGGATGATGTAGGATGTAGAACTACATTAGCTGGACTTATGGACCGCGCCACGGGAGTAGATCGTGCTCGTTTTTTGGCTGTCTCGAAGCCTGAATCAGGGGCATGGCTGCACGCTTTGCCTTCGCCCCAACTGGGCACTTTACTAGACGGCGACTCATTACGTGTGTCAGTCGCTCTCCGTCTGGGTTGCAGTGTTTGTCAACCACACACATGCATTTGTGGTGCCACGGTGGGTGCTGATGGTCACCATGCATTAAGTTGTCGCCGATGTGCCGGCAGGCACCCGCGTCACCATGCCCTCAACGACACTCTCCAGAGGGCCCTTAGGTCGGCTGGTGTCCCATCGGTGCTGGAGCCTCCAGGTCTTAGCCGCACGGATGGCAAAAGGCCTGATGGCTTAACTTTAGTACCATGGGAAAGGGGGAAGTGTTTAGTATGGGACGCTACATGCGTCAGCACCTTCTCCGCATGTCACATCGGTCGAACCTCACGTGCAGCCGGAGCGGCAGCCGAAACACAAGCCGCGCTAAAGCGCAAGAAATATGCTCCTCTCGGCTCTAGTTACTATTTCGTTCCTTTTGCGGTTGAAACGGCGGGCTGCTGGGGCGCTGATGCAAAACGTTTTATCCGCGACATGGGCCGCCGACTCAGGCAGAAGGGCGAAGACCCGCGCTCAGAGTCGTTCCTGGTGCAAAGGCTGTCCATAATTATACAACGCGGCAATGCCGCTAGCATTATGGGCACTTTTGCACCAGGAACGGCGGGGAGCGAGATGTAAATATATATATATATATATTTTTTAAAGTAGTTTATATTTATATAAATATATTCTTGGTCATTACATTATAAGTTTACATTTCAACAAATTTATACGAATTTCCATCATGATCGTCACAAACACGAATTAATTGCAGTTAATATTTCTTAATGAGAAACTTGCATCAACTTTTAACAGTGTAGTTAATTCAGCTTATTGAGGCAAACTGGAAGTTCGATGTGTCCAGTCAAGCATGCAGTGGCTTAAATCTAAAAAAAATAATAAAATAACAATGGTTCCTTTAACAAATGACCTTAAACTTTTAAAAGATCATCTTTGCGAAAGGGTTAAACTGCGGCATCTAAATTAAGTCTTGCCGACTCAACTGATGGAGAAGCGTACTTTGATGGAAACAGCCTATTGTCGCGTGATACTTTTAAATAGAAGAAGACCTGGCGATCTGCATAGACTGTTACTCAGCACGTACCAGGAGTACAGAAATGAAAATAACGCGTATGAAGAATTTGATCGCGCCATTTCGGCCCCTGAAAAACTATTGATCAATAGTTTTAAACGCATTGTGATAAAAGATATAATAACGCTTTTAGGATGCTGTTGGGGCTGCCGCGCTGTTGCAGCGCTAGCGGTATGTTCGCGGAGGCGCGCACCGACGGTTTCCACGCCATCGCACGCGGCAGCGCCAACAGTCTCCTAACCACAATAGCAGACAGAACACACGGCGCTTTCTGGAAATACTGGAGTAGCCTACATGCTTATAATAGTTAAAATACACTTACATAGATAGTCACTAACATAGGTTAAGAGTAATAAGCTGCTAATATATTATGGAAATTTAATTTCTGAAATAAATAATTATTAAATTTAATTTAATTTAATTTAATTTAACAGAACCATCGGTAATTATGTTTGACAATGCTAGTTACCACACGGTTCAAACAAACAAGCTGCCTAACACCAACACACGCAAGGTAGACATACAAGCCTGGCTCCGTGCCAATTCTGTGCAGTTTGAGGAAAGATTATACAGGCAGGAACAGTCAATTTATGAGGCAGAGAACATTCTCATAGCTCATGGTCACGAGGTTCTTTAACTCAGATTTTTAATAAGATGGAGAAAATTTAACCAAAGGTGTTGCCGCGAAATGAAAAACATTAGCAGCATATGAGATATTTATACCTTTTTTCTAAAATTTAAAAGAAATCTACGTTCTAAAAGAAATCTTTACTTATAGATCATGGCCAAATTGTTTAATTTGTTGATGACTAATATTATAAAGTAATTAAAACTTCTTTATATAGATTTAAAAGATGGTTTGAATTTTATTTATTGAGCTGGTATCACTTTTTCGACAAACCTGGGTTAATAATCTACGGGCCGCTTATGTGCGTCAATCTTGTTGTGACTTGACTTGCTTCGAGATTGAATTTGCTCCCGTGCCCTTTCTAGCGATTGTTTTCTGTTAAATTTGTGTTATTGTTGAGTTTTTTCTTTTATTTTACGTTGTTAATAGTATCGTTGTTCATAGTTAAGTTTATCGTTCTGTTTGGTTAATACTTGTGTGGAAGGCTGCAGCCCGGTACGAGTACTTCTCGGACAAAGGACGACTATACGTTGTCTCCAGTGAAAAATGACCACGTCGTGGGCATTTAACAGAGTCGGAAAAAATATGGTGTTAAAAGCATATAAACACGTTTACCACAATTGGACGGCCGATAAATATTTGTCGAAAGTGGACTGTGTAAAACAAGCGGCTCAAATATTGGGAATAGCTGATTCCACAGAATAAAGAGAATGACATTCTTTGTCCTCCAAAGAAAACTGGTCCGAAGTTGAATGTGCTCTACAAATTAGATGAATGCTCATATTCAAAATCTAGATGATGAGTGGAAACTTCTCCGAAACACGACCCTAGAACTGGAATATGAACTGCCGGTAGAGTTGTTTTGGCTGCAGGTCGACAAACAACACTTTGGGAGTGAAGCCCCAGCATTTCCAAACCTCCATAAGTTTTGTTAAAACCTATTGATTCTCCCACACTCCAGTGCTTGTGTGGAACGGGCGTTCTCCACTGTAAATTTAAATAAAACCAAATTACGGAATAGGCTCGGAACTAAAACCTTATGTGGAGTTCCACATACCAAGAGAGCACGTAGGGTAAAATCATGCTACAACCATGATGTTAAGAAATATCTTAGTAGTGGTAGTAATTTTATGATAAGATATTTATATTTACACATTTTCACGTGTTGGTATATATTTTTGATTAGACAATATGCGAAAGTAGATTGATTATTGATGAAATCTCAATTAATTTTGATTATTTTTGTACTTTCATTTAATGACATTTATATATTATTAAACGCAAAGTGACGCCATTTTGTGTCATTGTTTGTTGCTCTTGCAGTCGAGATCGTTTTACGTACTCCTGTGATTTGTGATAACCTGTGACTACCATGGCGTCTCCGAAGCCCTATGCTTCCGAATCTGAAGAGTCGAGTGCTTCGGCCTCCTCTTTTGGTGTTGTGTGTGTCGCCTTGTAGTGCGCGAGTAGGGCTTCCATTCCGTAATTACGTAATAACGGAATTACGGACGATTTTTAAGCTTCTCATAATTACGTTATTTAAATGTTGAAATCCGTAATTACGTTATTTTTTACTTTCAGTATCACATACGTCCCGGTGTACATTTTTAGGATTTTTTTGCTTAAATCACGTCATGCACTATTATAAATATATTCGAAACTAGCGGGCATGGGACACGGGACGGGACTTCCCCGTCTTCGGCTTACTTTAATCAGATGCGTTGTGACTTGTGTGATATGATTCGGTAATTCCCCGGGCTTAGGCTCGAATTCATAACCTTACAAGTTAACAATAATAAGTTCTTTCACACAAGAAATAAAGATTAATATAGTCTACAGATTATATAAGGGACTTCCCAAAGATTCAAAAAAGAAAGTCCATTATTGGGGACGGGGAATCCCTGATTGCGTTCGGAGATGTACGGATATGATATTTTTATTTAGTTGTCAGTCGGCAGTTACCCGGGACACTACTATTAGAAACTGAAATGTTCGTGTCTGCATATTTGTTCATTGCTGCTAATTACTTAAATGGATCTTGGCCTCCGCCACCAGAGAGCGCCACTGTCCTCTGTCCTGAGCTAAATCCCGCCAATCTGGCCGTTGAAGTCTCGTCAGGTCTTTTTAGACCTGATCCCCCCAACGGTACCGGGGCCGTCCGATCGGGCGTTTGCCACATAGGGATCCACTGTACGCTCGTCTCAAGGCACGATCCTCTCCCATTCTCTCTATGTGGCCAAGCCAACGCAATCTCGCCGATTTCGTCTCTCCAACGATGTTGGGTTCCCCCACAAGATCTATCTCGACGTTCTTCTTCGCCCTCCATCTGCCGTTCTCCCAAGTCGGCCCCAGGATCTTTCGGAAGATTTTCCTTTCAACGATCAATACCATAGAAATAGGTATAACGCAGTCAAAATAGCTGGTGAATTAAGTGCAATGAAGCCCACACTGTATGGAACGGCACAGGGTTCTATCTTAGGACCTACAGAATACTTATTATATGTTAACGATATGTATAATATATTCCAGGAGGGCTCTGTGTACCAGTTTGCCGATGACACCTGCCTGATTGTGGCCCATAAAGACATCACGGCAGCGGAATGTATTATGCAACATAACTTTGATCTACTCTGTAAATGGGCACATGACGTTGGGCTATCTATTAATTATAAAAAAACTAAACTGATGCACATACGATCACCGTATATAAAATCCCCTATTATACCTAAAATCACTGCTCACGATCACGCTTGTATGCACGGGCAATTAACCCTATGTAATTGCGTCCACCTTGAATTGGTATCCGTTCACACATATTTGGGACTTGTAATTGATAATAGATTTAATTGGAGTTTACATGTCAATCACGTTTGTAATAAACTAAGGTCGATCTTGTCTAAACTGTCCATTTTAAAGCATAAGTTACCTTTCAGGACACTAAGGATGCTCTATATGTCACTGGCAGACTCCGCCATTGGTTATGGCCTATCCAGTTACGGTCGGACTTACAAGTCATATCTAAATAATATATATAAGTTACAAGTGAGATTGTTGAAAACTATTGTACCCTTAAAAATAAAAAACATGTATAGAAATAACTATGAAAGTCTATTTAAGTACTGTAGGGTGTTGCCGGTACAAGATAAACTAGATTTAGCTATTGTCACACAGTATAGTTGTAGATTAAATGAAGTAGTGTTAAGAAATAGGCACAAAACTCTACGTAACTTGGACCATCTTCCAACATATGTAATACCGACTAGTACTAATGAGTATGGTAGACGAGTGTGGAACCGTGCTCTGCCTCGTATCCTAAATAAATTTCCAGAGGTCATAAAAGGAAATAGAACTGATAAACAATTAATTAAGTTGTATAAGCAAATGCTAATAGATAAGTTGCCTTGTAATTAATTTAAGCAAAACACTAACCATTAATTTGTAGTTCTCCATAGACCTAACTCACTAAAAATCTATATAATATTAGATTAAGAGTTTTGTTAGTTGCACTTTTAATAGTTTGGTGAAATAAACAGTTTAAATTTTAATTTTAATTTACAAATTGATAAATTAAATAAATTGCATCATAAAATAAATAAATTATATTTAAAAAAATATATATTGAAATGTGGAAATAAATTGTGCTAACAATAAAAATATAAAAAAGTTTAAATTTTAATTTTTTTTTTTTTTACGAAATTCCGTGCGAAAAAAGTAGAATAAAATATGAATTTAATTACAATAAGTCTCTAAAAACATTTTTTCAAATATATCAAGGCTGAATGTTGCCCCTTTGCCTCTCTACTTTTTTTATCATCTGTCAGGTGAGTTGTGTTGTGTTGTGAGTATAAACAAAAAAGGACGCATTTTCAAGTGGTTTTTCGTGGTATTCTATCAGTAACGGGAAACATTTATAAAAAAATTGTATTTCTATCTTTTGGTGAAGCTAAAACAGATGTAAATTTTTATTCATACAATTAGTTTTTTCTTTCTACTGAAACTTCATAAAATTGATTTTGTGATACTTTACATTATAATTTTTACTTCTAGTGTAATGCCAAGAAGTGCGGTTCCATCACAATCCAAACAGGAGAGATTGTTGGAGTGCCTGTAGCAAAACCCGTGGCTTGCCACTGGTTATGCCCGTACCTCCCAGGCACGGGATCGCACAAGGTCTGCTTGACTGCTGACAAATAAATTAAATAGTGATGGACTGGGTTGCTTGAAAACGTGGCAACAATGGTTAAAGGTTTGTTTTAATTGTACTTTTGTAAATTTTGGTGCTTTGTTGATGGATTTTAAGCTGCATTTTTAATTAAATATTACCACCTTTGAATGCATAATTATAATGCTACATGGAGAAGTTTATTGATTGGTTATAACTAACGAAATAAATAAATAACTTTCTGGTTTTGGTGAATTTTAAGTATTGGAAAGACAAGAAGTCTGCTGTCAAAAAAAAAAAAATAGCCAAATACGTTTGGCTAGACAGCAGACTGGTGGTGGCGCAGGAGAACAAATTGTACTGTCTTCTCTTGAAGAACGGATACTGGCTGTGATGGGGGGTGAATCCGTTCGAACTCTCGGTAGGAAATCGACCTACGCAGCTTCAACTTCACAAGGAACTGCAGCCAACGTTCTACAACAATACTTAACAAGAACGGAACAAAACAGAAATCTGAGTGATCCTCTACTGGAATTTTTCATCAATATGGCTAAAACAGTAAAGATTTTTCCTTTACAAGACCAAATTCGAATTAAATCTCAATTGTTTCAAATGGTTAACAACGTGGAGATGAGGCTTGCGGCAACTCCAATCAATCCTGATTCTAATCTTATGGCATCTAATTCAAATAAAAGAGAGAGGGTGAGAATCGTTTCAAATGTAATCGTTCCGGCACCTATACTCGTTCAAATACGACGATGTTTACTTCGATTTTACTGCTATGAACAAAATTACAACCATCGCTTCGACACCATCTGTGAATAATGCTCTATATATGATGTCTCTTCCTCCTCCACCTGCCATGAACAAAACTCTGCACAATCTGTCTCCGGCAATGTTTTAGACCTACCAATTAAATTACTTATTGACACCGGTAGCACTCCATGCTTTCTTAACAATAACGTTGTGACAAAATTTTACGAACGTTACAAAGAAACTGAGTCATTCGACGTCATAACCACGCATGCGATTAGCACAGATAATACAGTCACCCCACTGTTTAATGTAAATCCCACTGATATTTAATATGTTAACTCCGATTACAGAGGTTTAATAGGTTTCGACCTACTGAAGAAATTGAAAGTAAAAATTGACCTAGAAAAGGATTTATTAACTCCTAAGGTTGAAATACACTCGGTAAAGGTGCCCGTTCTTACTTTAACAATAGACCCGCGTACGGAACAACGAATAGTCATCCCAACAAAATTATTAATTGGCGAAGGTATTATAGATCAATTTAATTTGTCAAAGGACTTAACAATGCAATGTAAAATGTAATAAAGGTCATGTCCAGGGGAGCGTTCAAGTATTACGTAACGAATTTGGGGGGAGGGGGGGGGGTCTTCTAAAACGTTACGATGCGTTACAGGGCCGGGAGGGGGGTTCTGAACTACGCGTTACGTAACATTGTTTTTTAACCCTTCAGAACGGTCGCGTATTTACTCTCATCACAACAGTAATGATTTTGGTACGAAAAACGATTTGTCTGAAGGGTTAATTCAAAAAAATAGGGAATTAAAATCTCCCAAGTTTCTCAAGGAGATTCCCGATTGAATAGTACGTTATGAAATGCGCGGATGAATGAATACTGCTGTTCCCGCTTGAGGAGTGCATTAAAATCTGTCTTTCCGAAAAGTTTCCTGCCGCCACCCTGCCCAATCCTTCAAACCGCAAACAAGCTCGTGGTACCTAGTTTGATATACAAAAGATCATGCAAGTTTTCGCCACTTCTTGTGAGGTTGTCTGTTGATATGTCGAGAAGGGTTTAAGCAGATGCCTTACGATTTTTTTGGCCATTAGTACAATTTATTTATTTATTTAATCTTTATTGCACAATAAAAGTAGTACAAATGGTGGACTTAATGCCTTAAGGCATTCTCTACCAGTCAACCAATGGGCTTACCAGAAAGATTAAGTTGGTGCAGGGTCTTTGAGTTAAACGGACATGATTTACAAAAGTAATAGAAACATTTTTAGCATACATATATACATGTGGAAAATAAACATACATTCATATAAATATATATATATATATATATCTGTACCTTGTGTGTACTATCCAGAGGATGATTAATTAAGCTTATCAAGAAAGTGCTTAAATGTGAATTTAGTCTGAGCTCAATCCGACCTAAAGAACCGAATATGTGCAACCTGTGGGATTTATTTCACATCCCACAAGAGTGTACAAGTCCACAATCGTTGCATGCATGGCAAGACTGTCCAAGACCGCCGTGAACGTCGAGTACGGCCACAGCGACTTGCTGCAAGAAGGGCAAATGAGCTTCTCTGCATAGTGCGCCGCTGTGAAACATCGTCTGAGGATGCTGATTGGCTCGACGAATACGAAGTTGATGCAAGCGGGTTAACAATTCCGGAACCCTCTTCGTTTGCTCTCCGGATGCCAGTAATGAAAGAATCTGAATGGCTGGCAAACCCGTGGACAGAGGAGCAGTAAATCCACTTGTTTTTTTACCATCTACTTATTTTAATTATGGCTGATTTTATTTATGGCGGTTTCGGTCGATTCTTTAATAAGATTATATTTTGACAAATATATTCTATTTCAGTTAAGTTTATGTTTGTAAGTAATTGCATTGCTAAAGGTAAAAATAAATTATTAAAAATTAAATTTGTTATTTTATTTTAGTAAAACGCTAAAATTGGAGAATGGATGAGAAAAATCTGTGCGAGGACAGGGCCAAGTCGAGGAAAACGACGTTTAATTACGTCGTAACAATGTATGATTAGCAGTAAAAATTTTATAGAACAAAAAAAGAAAAAAAAACATTAGAAATCTCTTGCTTTTAAAGACAAGACCTTTCAAATGTTATTAATAATATTAACGCAATTAAAACAATAACAAAGGTATTTTAGCGACTTTCCGGTACTTTACGCCACATAATTGTGGCCTTTAGGTAAAAAAATGGTCACTTGGTGGTTACGTAACGTTTTACTAGGGGGAGGGGGGGTAGAGAAAAACGTTACGGCGCGTTACATGGGGGGGAGGGGGGGTCAAAAATGTCCAAAAATTGCGTTACGTAATACTTGAACGCTCCCCAGACTACTTACTACAAGGAATACGAGTGATGAAAATATGGAAATTGGCATCTTCTCACCATTTGAAGTACGAGGTTTTGATAAACAAAGTAATAATTTAACGCAAAATAATGATAACTTGCTTATGGAGCATATTAATTGTAACCATTTTAATGTTACCTATAAAAACAAACATCTTGGTTCAACCTATTAGAAAGAACCAAATCCTTTTAGTCGTGGTGGTTCAGCATAAAACCTAGTGGTTAGAATACACTCGGGTGCAATAAAATCGGACCACCCCAGCATTTTTTACATTTTCTTGATTTCTGAAAAAACTATAAGCCCCACATTAAAAATTTAAATTCCATGTGATAGATAATTTTCTGCCCTATCGAATGACATATTCATTAAGGGGTGGGGGTGGATATTGTGTAAAATGTGGGCGGGGATATCACCGCATTCCAACTGCCTCATTGCAGTGCGTCCGGCATGTTTGCCGAGGCACGGACTGATGATGGCTTTGCGGCAATTATGAGAAAAAGAAGTGCTGGGATCCTGTCTCGGCTTCGCGGCAGTCCCAACCGTATCCTCAGCGTGTTTGTGAACCGCTGGGACAGCCCTATGCTAGCCCGGTGGACGTCAATGCACGTCGTTAAAAATAGCATATAAGGAATTTTAATTTTTAACGTGTTATTGTAGTCTCTTTAGCTTAGGTACTAACATTAGATTATAAGCAAAACTAACAAAGTGTATGGACTATTTGTCTGCAATAAAAGTTATAATTAATTAATTAAAAAATTGAGTCATGCACTAATTGATCACTTACCATTGGGCATAAAAGCAGTAATTGTCATTGTTTATGCATCATTCGTGATTGACACTTCATCCTGAACACTGCTATCATCGATTTGACCTGGAAGACCTGAAGAAAAATGGATACCACCGAAACTGAAGCTACCCAAGCATTTACCCTGTAGCAAAGGGGGCTCAGTCAGCGTGAAGTGGCTCGCCAACTGAACTTATCAAGGTCATCTGTTCAACGAGTGTACCAGAGGTTCCTCAATGAAGGCATCCTCACCAGGAAACCCGGATCAGGCAGAACTCGCTGTACTTCAGAGAGAGATGATCGATTTATAGCTGTTTCCTCGCTGCGAAATCGTCGACTGAATGCCGTTCAGCTTCAGCAGAAGCTACGAGAGAGCCGGAATGTGTGTGTTAGCCGATGGACCGTCAGAAGACGACTGAAGGAGAAGGGATTGACAGCCCACAAACTTGCAAATGGCCCAAAACTCACCGCAGGCCACCGAGTTGCACGACTTCAATTCGCTCGCGAACACGAAAATTGGACCCTTCAGCAATGGAGGCCTGTACTTTTTTCCGACGAGTGCAGGATAACGTTGTTCGGCAATGATGGACGGGAACAAGTCTACCGAAGAGATGGAGAGCGGTTTCTCAATGCTGCATCGAAGAACGTGTTGCCTATGGTGGGGGATCGATAATGGTCTGGGCTGGCATTTCTCTGGAAGCGAAGACGGACATCGTTTTCATCACAGGGCCCGGTACCAGGCGTAATGCGGGTGGTCTAACTGCTCGCCGGTACATCGAAGAGATCCTGGCTAATCATGTGGTCCCATTCGCGGAGAATATCGGCGATAACTTCATCCTGATGCAAGACAACGCTCGGCCACATACAGCCCGGATCACTAAGGAGTACCTGGAGGAAGCTGGCATCGACGTTATGGATTGGCCAGCAAGAAGTCCGGACTTAAACCCCATTGAACACCTTTGGGACCAGCTGAAAAAAGCAATTCGTGCCAGAGATCCCGCCCCTGAAACATTACAGCAGCTGCGTCGGGCGATCGAAGAAGAATGGGCAGGCATCCCTCAAGACGACGTTAAAAAATTGATAAGATCAATGAAAAACCGCATGACTGCTTGTCGTAGGGCTAGGGGAGGCAATACACGGTATTGAAATGCTGAAAATTGTTTTAATTTTCTTTGAATTTCCTTGCTACCACACTTTTCCCGTTAGACGTAAGTTTTACTCCAGTACGCATTTTTAGGGCGGTTGCGTTTAAAACCCTGAAAATGTGAAAGTTTATGTTGCACACATCTGAAAAGGACATGAATTTGTAAAGGAAAGTCTTAGCTTTCATATGGTATATAATACGCTACGGTCACACTTACAGTTTTATCAGAAATCAAGAAAATGTAAAAAATGCTGGGGTGGTCCGATTTTATTGCACCCGAGTGTACATACAGTAGAAGTAATTAATTATGAAAACTTACGAATAACTTTCCCCCCAAGAAGCCAAATCGCGAACGGCCTTATATCGCATCCTAATATTGAAGTAAGCAACAATGCTGGCTTCTTCTGCACTGGCACTTCAGGCATCCTAATATTGAAATAAGCAACAATGCTGGCTTTCCTGAGGGATATGGGTGTAATGTTGACACACTAGGATGCTAGGGTCTATAGAAATAGAATCTCTCAAAGTTAGCCCAAGCCACTGTAAGATATCAATAGATCATACTTACGGTTGTACAGGCTGCAACATGAAACCATACGCAATCGTCAGAGCACACCAGATTAAAGAAGAAGGGCTGCTAGAAATGGAATCCAATTGTACATGGACCAAAAATTTCTTTAGCTGCAATCTTGAGCCAGACACTATGACACTTGAGACTAATAATGTCATATGTGAGGTTATATTCCCAACAGTTAATCAGACACTCATTGTTAATTTTAGGTATGAATTTACTGGGGATTTGTCATTTTGAAGATATATTACTCTGAAACTGTCTCTGATTCTGTAGCAGCACTAGTACGGTAACTGATAAATCCTTCTGGCAGGGATTGGGAGCTTCACTCAACTTCATGGCAATACTGTCTGTATCGAGTGTTGCTATGTTCAAGCTATTGAGGTTAGGAATAGTATATAAGACGAAGGATGACTTGGAGAAGGTGTAGGTATATAGTAGCATTATAGTTGAAGTAGATTAAGTATTATATTAGTATTAATTAGGTTAAGACTAGGTTAAGTAGTTAAGTTTTTAGTTAAAGAGAAATCTTTAAGGTGTTAATTGTTAGCTTTAAGTATATAATAAGTAGTTTTATTTTTAATTTAAGAAAAAAAATATTTGTACATATAGTTGTAAGTTTAGCTTAATTGACATTAACAAATATGTTAGTGAGTACTATTTACCTTGTTTATTAGTGACTGTAGGTAAGTTTTACCTTTCTATTTATTATAAGAGACAAATAGCCCTATCGCTATCCTATTTATTAGACATTTCTGCCAAAAGTTTGGCACATAAATCTGCTCCTTTTGAGCAAGCCAACAATAACATGGAATTGGTTCCAATTAAAACCAGTTTTTAGACAAGAAGAAAGTTGTAGATACTGAAGATTCAATTCCAATAAGTCAAAACACGAATAATGAATCCCAATCAAATAGTGAGCAAGCTACTATCAATTCAGAAGAAGATTCTCTTACAACCCCTTCATCTAACCAAACAGGAACTTGTGATGATGAACCAACTTTAGCCCTTTCCTCTTCAACGTTCAGGAACCCCAGTACGTCTCAATCAAACCAAATCACTGGTTCTACCTATAAAAGAGGTCGGAAAAATGTGTCAAAGCGTAAGAGAACTTCTGTAGAAGATGATCAATTTGAAAAAGAAATGTTAAACATGTTTAAAGAGTTGGAGTTGGAGAGTTGGAGTAACGCTCGCAGACGTTTATCTAATCCTTTAAGCGAGTGAGTTTAGTGGCATATTTACGTATAACTCGTAGTTTTATGCTCAGTTATTAGTCATCTTTAATATTTCTTTAATATTTTTGTTTTCAGAAATGATGATCTTGTTATTGAGGAAGAAAACAAAAGCGAATTTCAGCCTTTTTGTGGACGAAGACTTGTCGATATTAATTACTTTTTATCAAAACTGCAGGAAAAAGCCCATCACAGTGATTGATTTGTTTGACTGCAAAGCTGGATATTTTAAATTAATTGGGGAAAAAAGAAAAGGTCTCGTCTCGAAATTTAAGTTCGAGTGTAACGTATGCAGAAATGTAGTACTGGTTGATTCAGAAGAAGATAGAACGACTCGTAATACTAATGCTAACACAAAGATGCCAACGAACGGCAGATGCGTGCTGGCCAAATGGTAAGTTGCCATTCCGGTGACATGTCAATCACGTCTTGGAAGGACGTGAAACTTGTCACCGTAATATAAACTTGCCATGGGCAGGGTACGGTGATGGGGTCTCGGGCTGGGCAGCCACAGGATAAGCCCGTCTCCGTTGCCTGCTACAACAAATACATGGGTGGCGTTGATCTCAAAGATCAGAAGCTGTCCATGTATTTGTTGGAGCGGAAACGGGGACTCAAATGGTATATTAAAGTATTCAGGAGGCTGGTTAACACTAGCATCCTGAATGCTTATATAATATATACCAAAAACCCAATGCTACGAGTCCAGACCCATAGGAAATTCCGTTCTCAATTGGCGGAAACCCTGTGCCACCGCTATCGGAGGCTGGAAATCCCGAGGGCCATAATGAGATTACCGCTGCTGGAAATCCGCCTTAACTCCTCGCTGCGCCATTTTCCGGTATTTACAGAGGAAAAAAATAATCGCCACTCCCAAAGACGTTGCGTGCGATGTTCCGCCAAAAGCGTACGCAAAGTTGTTAAAACCGTGTGTGTGGATTGCGATGTCGGCCTGTGTATTGGTAAGTGTTGGTTAGAATACCACACATTACCGCAATTGAAATAAAAAAGCTATGTAATAACTAATAAACATAAGTTTGCACAAGTAACTTTTTTGATTGACGGAGAGAACTCGCATTCTCTCATCATTCGCATTCTAAATCCGTTTTAAAGTGTTTCAGTTCAATAAAAATTAATTAGAAGATTATTTGACCAAAAATGTTAATGTGGTCGATCTCTATGGTCATGTATGATAATGTATGTTAGTATGTTAATTGTAAATATACCTACTTTACTTTGTACCTAAATCTATGTAACTGTCTTGTAAATTTATTTTGTACAATAAAGTGATTACTACTACTACTACTACTATATCATTTTTTTATTTTTTTATTTACTCCTATATCAATTTATTTTGAATTACATATATTAGAGATTACTAGTAGGTGGATGACGGATGCAAATTTCCTTATAGTAATGTCAAAGTTTGGTATAACTATTAGGGAATAACGTCGTTGGTTTTGCAATCATCGTCCACCCATTACGCATTTTGTTGCAGTGTTGTCGGTAGAAAATTCGAATTCTAGGCCAGCAAAACATCTTAGATAGTGTACTAGTCGTGTAGACTCGGGAAACCAAAAATAGATTAGATTAGATAATTTATTTTCATAATATTAGATTAATTTATAAGATTTAATATTAAAATACTTCACACGAAAAATAAGTACTCTGAAATACGTCTACAAAAAGTAAGAAAAAACATCAACTTGTATTTGACAACTCTAAAACCCCAGCGACATCATATGTTGTCAGTGCTCATTTGCAGAAAACCTCTGGGGCTCAGGTGCTTTTTGGAGTTCAAACGCTTGGGATTCGAAGGGTTAAATGAGAAAAAAAAACAGAATCGAGCGGAGTATTTTGAATTTCGAACAAATCGCTCATTTATGCTTGAGCGTGTGTAAATTGTTATAAAAATGACGTCGAATCAAGAAAGGTTAGAGTTGTTAGAAGCCTATTTCGTAAATAATAAAAATTTGAAGGCTGCTGTGGAGTGGTACAGAGTAAAATACACATTAAGAGTGACTCCAACAAGGGAAGTTTAAAAACCCTACTGAATAATCTCCTTAATGGTGGTGGTTTCAAAAAGAAAACTAGGTACCCAGAGATCTTTGGTGAAGAGAAGACTTAGAATTAGCTGTATTGACACTCGACGAAGCTTATCTTGAGATCTCTTCGAGAGAAGTAGCCAGTGAAGTTGGAGTAAGTCATACGTCGGTTTTGAAAATATGGAGTAAGTTTGGGTAAAAAAATATTTGACACTAGGTAGTTGACGCCTTCAGTAAATTCGGCCAGGCACTGGAGATAGAAAATAGATCCACGCCTGAAGTCGTTAAAGCACTCCTAAAATATTTTTCGATGTATGGAGTAGTTAATAAGATCAGTTGCAATCCGGGTTCAGAATTTAATAACGCACTTATAAAAGAACTACTGGCATTATATAAAATACATTTGCATATTGGAACACCCAATAACCCATTCTCTGTGGGTATTGTGGAGCGTTTCCACAGTACACTTATTAAAATATAATATCGTTTAGCTCGATATGAACACAGATCATCCGATGCCTCAACGATAATGACGTAAGCGGATGAGTGCTTCTTGTCCAAGGCGAAAATCTTAAACAATGTAAGAAAACTCCAAATCTCCGAGGGGTGTTGTGGAGCCGGATAGGAGTGTTTGGGTGAGACATTCTGAGGTGACAAGAGTGCCGCTGTGTCCGACTGATGAAGATATCAAAGTGTTGTTGCGGTTGGAGATATCCAGGGAGAATGTTTCCACGCGTGGAAAACGTGAGGTGACTTTAAAACAGGACAGGTGGTCGAAGGATAGTTACACCCAAATAGTGAGGGATGACGTGGGTGTGGAATTTTCCGTCAGGGTGACTAAAAACAAAAAATCAGACGATGCTGCGAGTCCATCATCGTCATCATCATCATCATGATCGGGTGCGGCGGACGTTGATAAGAAAATTGTTTACATCGGTGGGGAAAAAAATGATGGTAAATTAACCGAAGATTGTATGTCATACAGGCAAACGTTGGAAAAAGTTTTGGCATGGGTCACAAGAGGAATAAGTGAGTAATGGTCAGATTTAGATTATGTGAAACCTTGCCTCGTGTTTCGTTATAAGTTTTGTTTGGTCCCGAGCGGGATGGGAGAACGCATATTACAGATATCTGATTTTTGTTTTATTTCATTGTATTATGAACATGTTTGGACTAATACGATGATGATGATATAAAATGATTCATACCTAAGAAATACCAGAATTATTTAAAAAAAAAATACATTCTGTACTATGGTAACCCTAAATACCCATCGGCTCCCCGGGGAGCCAGCTGACGCTGTCAAAAAACCGCTCGGGTTTCGACGGAATTTCGCCATATTTGTCCGGGTCTCGAAAGGTTAATTCTGTTTTGTTTTCTTTGTTTACAGAAGCCCACTGTTATCAAATGCATTAAAAGTTCCAGAGTGCGACCACCCATGCTAAGGATGATTAACGAAGCCGGTCTGGAAGAAATGAGGACTGCCTACACCCACAACCCTTTCATCCCTACGCGACATTTTGCAATCAAATTTAACTGTTCCCTTAAAACAGTCCGCCGTGCTCTTCATACATCACCGTATTCCGGCAAAAAAAAATTGTTTGTCTCTGGCCCAGATGGAGGCACGGCGTTTATTTGCTATAAATTATGAAAATTTTGATTTTTCACGCGTCATTTATGGACGATAAAACTTTTTGTCTAGTCAACATGGCAGGCAACATTTATGGCGCGTGAATAAAACTAGGTATGATCCTCCAAACGTCCTGCCAAACAAGAGATCTGGCAGAGTGGCGGTCAACATATGGGCCTGGATGAGCGCTGACGGTCTATGTGAGCTGGTTTTTATACCAAAAAGGGCCAGCGGGGAAAGCTATCTCTCAATACTGAGAAATTCAATGCTGCCGTCAGTAAGAGCCCTATCCTGCGACAGAAATGCCGGAGATACTTTTTGATCAGGATAGATAGATAGATATCTATTAATTATATGGATCTATTAGCACAAGCCGCTAACAACGAAACAATGAACCAGCCACATACCGAAGCTCAAGCTCAGGCTCAAGCCCAGGTTAGGACGAATCACCTACTACGTTTATAATCAAATGCAGGCTAATTTAAACCAAGGGAGCGAGCGGTATGAGGAAGGTTCAGATGAGCCGGGGACATACTCCCCTTATCAACCCGAAATGCCAGTATATGATCAGATAGGATATGAAATCCCTCCTAGGATGCCTCCTCTAGGCATACCAACAATCCAAACATCTAATAATAATGCCACTTGCCCAAACCCTCACATGCCTACTTTAGGAGAAATTATGAAAATCATTCCTACCTATAACGGTGACCCGCGCCAACTGAGCAGGTTCTTACGTAAGTGTGATTTTGTGCTACAGCATCATAGAAACTGAACGTAGGACCGGTATTCCTATATCCTAGAAGTAATAACTTCTAGACTAGTTGAAAAAGCTGCCGATTTAGTCAGCGACAACGATTATCTAGCGCAAAATTTGACTCTCTTAAAACAACTTCTGATTCAACATTATGGTGACCAAAGAACGGAAAAACACCTGAAAACTGAATTAGAAATCCTAACAATGAAAAGTGGAGAAAAATTTAAAGAATTTTGTGCTAGAATCCAATCCGTCAAAAATCTGTTATTCGCCAAAATAGCCGAGCGTCATAACGAATCCGCCATACAAATGAAAATGATTATTTATATCCACGCAGCTTTAGAGATGTCTTTTTATCTAACATCCCAGAGAGAATATTAAGGACAATCCAAATTAAGGAGCCTTAAAGTCTGGAGGAAGCTCTAAAAGTATGCTTTAGAACAAGCTCACTTTGATGAGCACTATTATATATATAAAAATAGAAAAATCAATTCCCAATACAAAAAGCCAGTAAATAATAACAGCTCACCCAATAAGAACTCAAACAAAAACTCTAATCCAAGTATTCAACGAGAGCGACCTTGAGCGTAAATTTTATATCTATGACATTAACCCTTAATCAAATACCGGGAAGTTATTTCCCACTTCATTCTAATTTACGAAATATTTTTATTTTTTTAATGGCAGCACTCAGCGATACCAATCATACAGATTTAAAATCTTAGTAACATTTTGAATTTGAAAAATGGCAACACTTTAGTAATGGGCGCCATTTGTGACTATACGTCAAAGTCAATGTCAGTTGTCGTGATATTTTTGCAAAAACAACAGTTTTTTTTGAGTGTTGCGGTTAAGTGCGAAAAAAAATCTGGTAAGTGCATCATACACTGACTACTATCATAAACTAGACTTATTTTCCCTTTGTTTTGATTGAAAAGAAATGTGATAACGATATGATTTAGCCAAGATTTTAAGGTTTTAGTAAGTGGGAAACTATTTCCCAATGTCTGTTCCTGAACTTACGATTTACCAAAAAATGGTAGGTTTTATCAATTGGGAAATTATTTCCCAGTGTTTGTTCTCCACCTACATTTTAATTTGTTGCCATATATAAAAATATTTCCCGTTTGTCTGTTACACAAAAAAAACTGTGCTTTCTTTCTATTTATTTCTTTGATTTTCTTTTTATTTGTTTCATTTATTTTATTTGTATTTATTTGTAGTAAAGAGAAATGGATAAGAAAAAAAATATAAGAAAACCACTAACTAAAAAGAAAATAGAAGAAACTCTTGAAAACTTAGCTGACCTTTCTGATTTATCCGATCATGATTCTGATGATGACCCTTGCTATGCTGACAGTATATATTCTCCATCTTCAAGTTACTTAAATCAACCTGAGGAATGTGTAATTGAAAATCGTCTTGAAGAAATTTTTGGCCTCGAAGACAATTTAGATGAAGATATCGTTGATGATGAACCTATTTTGCATAGAACACGATCGGATTTATTGTCAATATTGGGTGAAAACTCTCAGAATTCTACGACACAAAATAAAATCGGCCATGGTCAGCAGGACTCTTCAAGTAGTCCACTCCATTTTCAAAATACATTAGGCAATGGTTTTGAGCAAGATACTTCAAATAGTCCACCCCATGTTCAACGCAGTCCCTCATTTGAAAATACTCAAACAGAATACCTTGATATACCCGAAGAGTTTCCGAGCACACCACCTCTCGAACAAGTGGCGGCAGCTCAAAGCCCAAGTAATATATGTTTAGAGGACGTTGATATACATGAATTACTTGATCAACGAGAGTTTCCAACTCACAACGTAGCTCCCAGGGACCGGACTCAACCTAGAGAATGGAAGACAGCTGATTTAACCCATGATATTCCAGATTTTGATAAGCGTTTTAAACCTAAGATCAAAGACAATCACAAAACTCAGCCCTTGGATATTTTCGAAAGGTTTTTTCCAGACAAATTAGTATTGATAATAACAGAACAGACTAACCGATATGCCCGTCAAAAAGAAAGCGCTAATTGGAAACTAGTCACTGAACAAGATATCAAGGCTTATCTAGGAGTTTTGATCATGATGGGCGTAAATCCTTTTCCAGATTTCGAGTTATATTGGTCGTCAGATCCTTTCTATTATAACAAAGAAATTGCGGATGTTTTTCCAATCGTACGATTCAAAAAAATTACGGAAAACCTGCACCTTAATGACAATAACATGGAACCACCAAGGAGCTCTGCTGACTACGATAAATTGTACAAAGTGAGACCTCTTATTACAGAACTAAACAAGGTATATCAGAGACAAGCATATAACTCAAGTGTGCAGTCAATCGACGAGTGTATGGTGAAGTTTAAAGGTCGCAGCTCGTTAAAACAATATATGCCAATGAAACCTATAAAAAGAGGCTTTAAAGTTTGGGCTAGATGTGATGCCAAAACGGGGTACTTGTACCAATTTGAAATTTATACTGGTAAAGGTGATAGCATGGAGAATGACGGACTAGGTTACAATGTTGTGACTAAACTTTGCAATGGTGTACCAAAAATACGTTAGTTGCCTTCGACAATTTCTTCACGAGTGTTATACTTATGGAAGATCTTTTTGACAAAAATGTTTATGCAGTAGGAACAGTTCGAAAAAATAAAAAATATCTCCCTGAAATTGCAAAAACATCAATTCACAGCTGTTACATCAGGGCCCGTAACAGCCGTCAAGTGGATGGATACCTATAAGAAGTAAATGTGCTTTCAACGGCACATCAACCACGAGACATAATGTTTGTTAAAAGAACGCAAAAAGATGGCACTAGAAAAGAGGTCATTTGCCCGAAAGCAATAGCCTGTTATACTCTAAGTATGGGTGGGGTAGACCTATTTGACCATTTTATTTTAAGTCTTCATACCCGATAGACCAAAAATCTAGAAAATACTGGATGAGACTCCTATTCTTCATGTTTGATGCGTCAATCATAAACGCATATATTACCTACAATGACTCGCATATTTCAACGTTGCATGCTCACCGAGATTTCAGGTTGCGTTTGGCACGTGCATTGGTAGCCAATTACACAGCAAGAAAACTACCACTACAAGTCGTACAGTTTAAAAATAAAAAGGGTGGTGTCTTTGGAGTGCCAAATGAAATCCGTTTATTGAACGTGGGCATTCACTTGCCAGAAGAACTCGGTACTTACAGGAGATGTAAGTTTTTTAGTTTAAAAAAGCACGAACAGAGAAGCAAAATACAATGTTCCACATGCAATGTACCACTGTGTGCCAAAACATGCTTTAAAACTTTTCATACTGTTTCATCTGAAGAAGCACTCTAATACTTTTAGATGATTAGTTGATTGCATTAATGATTCCGCATTGTTTAATGAATACTATTCCAAAGATGTTCTTGCAAAGTTCTTGTAATAAGATAATCAATAAATAATAATAATAATCTTTCATTTGTATTCCCAACTTCTTGCAATAAGATAGTAAATCTTTCATTTTAGGCCTGCATGTTAATTTTTTTACTGTTACTAATAATCATACTTGAATTCTAAGCAAACCCGGGGGGAGCTACTAACTAGTAAAAAGTTCGTAACTGTATCGGACAATGGGAAAGTATTTCCCACTTCATTTCAAATTTTTCTATTCCGTAACGGATAACGGGAAATTATTTCCCATCGCAAAACCCCCCCTTTCCCCCAACTTTATTTTTTATTATATATTTTTTCGTAATCTACGCACCCAAATTACCTAAAAACCATTCTTAGTTTTCTAAAATCTCATAAAAAGTGTTCCGTTTGATTAAGGGATAACAACTAAAATCACTCATAGTGTTGTGTTTCTGTCGGTGAGTAAGGTCGCCAGAGCTCCAAGAGGATTCGCCGTGTTGACAGCTGAGGATCCACGGAGCGAAGCCCTCGGCCCTTTTAGCCGTCAACGCAGCGAATCCTCCTTTTTTTAAAAGGGCCGGCAACGCGCATGTAACACCCCTGGCGTCGCAGGCGTCCATAGGCCACATCAGGCGGGCCGTATGCTTGTTTGTCATTGTCGTAGTATTAAAAAAAAGGCTCGCTTGATAGGCACTATTTAGTATAATCTGTTGTCCAGGCGCAACGCTTACATCACAACAACGCCAGCAACTGGAACGAGCGGCGCCGCGGCGGCACCGCGCACTGCGTCTGCCGCGGCTCCTGCTCCGCGAAGATGTGCGGCTGCGGCGGCGGCTGCCGCTGCCAGCCCGCGCTGTGCCGCAATAAAAAGCCGCCTTCGACCAATGCTAGTTACAGCGACGAGAAGGAGAACGCGGTGAGGCCGGTGAGTGATCAGGTTGAGGCACTTGCTTAGAGCCATACAAATCAAAGAACCCCAATCATTAGAACAGGCATTAAAATATGCTTTAGAACAGGCACATTTCGATTCATGAACACTATTATAAAAATCGGAAAACTCAGACTAAGAAACCAAATAATCTAAAGAATAATGATACGCGCAAATTCAGTCCAAGTAATAGCTCTTCAACAACTGGAAATCATAATAACCTTAGGAATAATTTTCAAAGTTCATTTAGACAGGGCAATCGCAGACTACCATAACAAACCGTTCCAAGCGCCAATAATAATGCTCAGGAAAATCAAAACCCTAGGTCGACCCAAAACACTAGTCATCGATCTCCAAAACAGCCCAATCCTAAACCTAGTACGCAGGCGAGTACGTCAGGTAATAATTTAAATTTACATCAAATTTATTCAACACGTCCATACTTTAATTATAACAGGGCAATCCCAAATAAAAATAATTTCCACTATAATGTTATGCAGGAGACTCCCATTGCTGGGCCGTCAACCTCCGAAAATTTTCATGTCAGGGCCTCCAAACCCGATCAAAGCCCTTAAAACTGATTTTCTTCCTTACATAACTATACCACATTCAACATAAAATTATTAATTGAATTGACCTTATGTTATAGTCAAGGCATACTTAATAAAGGAAGAAGGTATGGTAGAATATGAGTCAAAGTGCACTTGGACTACAAAATTCTTCAGTTGCAACTCAGAACCATATGTAATGACTATTGAAGGTGATGAAAATTGTTACATTCCCAACAATAAATCAGACAATAACTATAAACTTCAACTATGAATTTGTTGGTGAGTTATCGTTATTAACCCTTTGACCGCCGTTGTCACCTATACAAGACAACGATAGTACGATACACTAACGCCGTCGTCTTGTATACAAGACAAAGTTTCAACCGCTTACTAAATGGTAAAATAATAGAATTTATAAATTATTTTGTACTCGTGTCAACTTGTTGACCCTTTGTTTTTTCATACATTTACTTTTTAAGCAGGTATATGAATCCATTGTTTCATAATAAAGGATTTAAAAAATATGCTTATAATTTCTACATTTTTCCGTGTCACTGTCGCCGTTGGCATGTATAAAAGACAGCTAGGGATGGGAAAGTTCAATTGATGTGCAAGTTTTTAAAATGAATATGTTTTCACGAATCTGGTTTTATTTAAGCGTTCAAACATTTAATTGCCAATTATTGTCATTGTTGGTAACTACTCGTAGTAAGTAGGTATATGTAGAAAAAAAAGGCATAATAATGGATAAAGTTTAGGCAGCTTCTTCAGTAAATTGTCCATTGCGGTTTATTTGCCGAATAAATTATTGACCGCAGTGACAGCGGAGGTCTACATTTTAACTCGATATATATATATATATATATATATAACCGATATATACAGTATGTATCACAACGAAGAGCAAACCTTAAAACTGGTTGACGGGGAACTCGAGTACAATGTAATGACGTGCATTTCACGTGCCTAAATACATGTTTTATGGCATAAAATTACTAAATGAATTACTCGAAGACCATATTTTTGCAGTCGGTTAATGGTTTTTGTAACATCCTATAGGGTTTGTTTACGTTTTTGATTTTTGACAGTGCATGCGTATTGCGTACTGTTGATATGTAGCTAGGGGCAACTAATTAACATTAACGTTGTTATGTCAATACACATGCGCTTTGAGTTCTGTTTATAAGTAACCTAGGTAATTATTTTAATAATGGCTGTAGTCATAGGCAACGCGCAAGCGCTTTGTTAACTATTTGTTTGTAACTAGGTAAAAATCCAAACTTCAACAAGGTTTGACGCCTGTCTGTCAGTTGGTAATTTAAGAAATGTCATTTATAAGATTGTAAACAAATAATACAGGGGAGGTGCAACACAATAATAATAAATGTATATTTTTATACCTCACGTAAAACCTGTCGTATTTTTGATGAATTAGGTAAGTACCATGCTCATATTTATGATCTAAACATTAACGGGTTTCTTGTTTTGCCTTTCATTCTGATACATACTGTATATATATATATATATTATTAAATCCACCTGTTAGTTTTCTCCGAAAACCCTCCGGTAAGTATGTAAATTTATCGAGACACGATGCGCGTCCCTAATCTTATGGTTTATAAAGTTTACGTACCGACAAGCGCTTATGCCGTTGACTCAGACGCTATTATTACTTAACTCGCGCGTAAACAGTATTTGTCAGTCGGAACTAAAGACGTGCCCTGCGCGCCGTTGACATGTATAGAAGACTACTCGTACAGACTAGTGCGGTGATATTACTTCATGATTCGATAATGTTTAGTTGTTGTTTTTCATGATAAAGTCCTTTATTTTCAACATTTTCTTGTATAGTAAATCTGTTTAGTTTAGAAATTTTGAGAGAAATCTAAGTTTGAAAATAAAAAAAGGCAAATTGAGAAGAATTCCACCTTTAATTATGAATATCGATATCACTATTTGCAATCCCTAAACTTTTTATTAGTTGTTTACTTAAAATTTGCTCTGGCGTGTGAGTGAGCGTCTTGGCGAACAGGGTCCGGCGGCCAAAAGGTTAAAGACCTATTACTCTGAAACAGTTGGTGATGCCTTGCAGTCTATGGCCAGCGATGTATCATTCTGGAAAGGGATTCTAGGATCTTTAAATATTATGGCGTTCTTCTCAGTTGCTAGTGTTGCACTACTCAAAGTATTTAGATTAGGGTTGGCATTTAAGACAAAGGAGGACATGGAGAAAGTGTAAATAGTATTTAAGAGCATATTATAGATAAGACTTTAGAGCTAGCCTACATTTAATCATATTTAGGTATAAGAAATAATATTAGATAGCTTATGCTGTTTCTTCAGCTCTGTATTAACTCTGACTTATATTCTAACCGGACGCATAGTTGTTTACATATACCGTCACCCTTCCCTCCATCATCAATCATCTTTATTACATGGCGACCCATACCAGAAGAGCTCCGTGGGAGCTTCGCCCACGGAGACGAAGACGAAGACAAAGATGAAGACCAAAAATTAACGAATATTATGAAGACCGAAAATAGAAAACAATCAGATAAATAGAGGTAAAGTTAACGTTATTAAGAATTGAAGCGCTCCAGTGAAGATCACTTCATCATTCAAGAATCCTCATATTAAGAAGAAGAGTGAAAAGAGGAAAAAGAAGAGCGTTGTCCAGGGTTTCCCGGCTTGCAAATCAAGAGGTGTCCAGGGTTATCCCGACCCATGTTCGAGGGAGTTCAGGGTTATCCCGGCCCGCATCGCATCATCATGGAAGCAGCAACCGAGAGCGTCCAGGAACGGCTCCGCGAGAGGCGCGTCCCAGGTCCCAGGTCCAGTGCCAGAGGACCCACATAGGAGTTAACAACGAAGTTGTAACGTATTTTTAATTCTGATATATAAATTCATGTTTTTCTTAATTTTTTAAATATAATATGAGGTTGATTTGTCGCTAAATATCTAAAGAAATTTAAGTTCGAAAATAGTAAAAAAAAATTTTTTTTGATTAAGTATAAATCATAATTCTCTTTTGTTGCTAGAAATCGCAACTTCTATTAATTTATTTTTATTTCGTTAACTCATACCATGAAGTTATCTAGGTCGCGACTTCGCCGCGAATTTACAATTATTTTAATAAGCAATGAATGAAATTCGATACTCACACTTAGAGCGTTCAACTATATTCCATATCAAAACAGTAGTTGCTCATACTTTATCTTTTATTAGACTGTTCACCTGATATAAGAGAAGAGTTTAAGTGATTACTTTGCTTACTTTTAAACTTTTGGTTTTTTTTTTATTTGGTTTTTGTATGGTACCAAGTTAGGAATAGTTACGGAGATTATAGTCACATTCGTATAATGTGACCTTATTGCTAGAGAACTAGTCCTTCACTTGATCATAGTGTGAACTACCGTATCCTCCGTGAAAGTAGTAGGAGACTTATTATGTCTTAATGTATTTGTGTCTCTAGGTACAGGCAAACGGAAGCGAGGCCTGATATGCCATTTTTGGGTGAACACATGAATTCCGAATGGGATGCGATTTTGAAATTATGTTCCGAATACAAGGACATCTTCTTCCATGAAGATATTTGCTTGACATTACCACCATTTAAGCACCACATTCGAACCCCAATATATATAAAGTCATATCGCCAATCGCCGAGTGAAACCGCGGAGATTAAAAAACAAGTAGTTAAGTTTTAAAATCTGAAATAATCCGAGCGTCCTATTCATCTTGGAATGCCCCAGTGCACATAATTCCAAAAAAGATGGATGCGTCAGGCGAGCAAAAGTTTCGCATGGTAATTGACTACCGCAAATTAAATGAGATAACTACGGGTGATAAATACCCCTTACCAAATATAGATGATATATTTGATAAGTTAGGTAATAGTTCGTATTTTTCAGGTTATTACTAAATCGAAATTAACCCTGAAAATCAACTTAAGAGCGCAGCTAGCGTAGGCCCTAACATCCTCAAAGGAGTCCAGGGCACTCATTCGATTAAGAAAAGTGTTTGATACTTCAACAACCTCAAAACCTCATGTGCAATGTTCCTAAAAAAATTATACGTTTTGATTATAGCATATAGATTTAGTAACTGCATAGAGTAACTGTGATTAATACTGTCATTACTGTAGATATAAAAAAATACTTGTTAAAGATTTTAAAACCGTTTTGGATTATACGTACCTAATATAACAACTTATTTAGAAAACTCGTCAGTGCCCATCTAGATTCATTCGAAAAGAGCTTAATAACCTAGAAAATTCATTTCACTTTCGCCAGTACGGCCCGCATTATATGTCCCAAAGTTAGTTCTATAATAACTCGTTTATTCCTTTTATACATACTCTACAGAAATAGATAATGGTTCTGTAACAATCAACCAGATCTGTGCAGATGGGAAAATTGAATCTGGTATGTGATCAGCATTGGTATGCTAATAACAGCTGCAGTGTAAGCATAGGTTCGCAAATGCCTTAAAATGTATGAACTTGGTAGGAGGCAACATAGCAGTAACAACACTTATCGAGCATTATGGCAGCCTGGCGGACTGCTACATAAAGGTTACACCACACAAATTATACACATAACCATTATACCACACTCAATAAAATAACACCGGTGAAGGTATGGGTGTATTGCAGAGGCGTAGCGTGAAGTCCACAAGTTATCTGGTCTTCAACACAACATTTATCTTATTCCTATCAAGTTACGCCGATGGAGATACTGAGCTCTTGAAAATATGAAAACATCAGTGAGTTGAGTACATAGTTCCAGTGTGGACTGTGACATAATTTTCTTTAATAGGTTTTAGGCATAGGCTTTTTTATTTATGAATTACTATATTTTATTTTTTATTCATTCCTGTGAAAACATCAAAACAAAATTACCACGATAAACTCAAAAACTAAAAACTAACACCAAATAAACAAATAAAAAAGCATTTAGGTATATTGAGATAATTCCTTTACAATGGACTGTTTTTTTCTTAAACAGCGACTTCATTGACACACGACGACGGACAATTTTATTTTGAAACTGAGTTAAAAGTTGTCGATAAGTACCTATATAAGTAAGTACATAACTGGATGCATAAATTGCAAAACCATTTGAAACGACACAGCAAGACAGAATAAATAATATTGAGAAAAATTCCTTTTAACTGTCTATAAACATATTATATTACGACCAGGAACTTAAAACATTGTTTTAGTAAGACAGGCAACATTATTTAAACAAAACAAACCTAATTAACTAAGACGGTCAAAATAAAATTGAAAATCAATCTAATTGCCATTGTTTAAATATATTCCCCCCCCCCCATTCATTAGTTCTTAACATTATTTTTCTGCAGGAATAAATTGCCAAAGACAAAAAATACAATTGAGATGCGTTCTGGCAGCAACAATGTCTGATGAAGAATGTTGTGCAAATTAGAAATATTTCAAATTATTTGTAATTAGTAACTACCAAGCATAAGAGAAACAACAAAGACATTGATCTCATTAGAGGAGTAAAAAACGACAAGATTAGACAATAAAAAATATTCAAAAACCCGAACACAAAATTTGCAATTTCTAGTGTCATTTCAAACTGCCTAACCAACCAACTTTATCTCAATGCATATTCAAGCAAATAAACAGACTGATCAACCAACAATTTTTTACTATCCATACTATTCATAGCTAGAGAAAGGTGCCCAAAAAACCTCATTTTATGCCGGCTAGCATATGTTACGTTCCATCGGCCATCCATATATCGGCCGCGACTTAATTTTGTGTGTACAGGCGATACTGTAAGTTGTACTATTAACATATCTCTCTCTCGTTTCTTTTTAATTTTTCAGTTTGATCCACTTCAATCTCAATAATATTCCGTCTCAATAGGTGTAGGATTAAAAAATCATTCATGGTCATCGAATATGGCTACTTGTTTAGTTACAGTATATTGTTTTTGTAAAGCCCGTTTAGTGTTATCCACATTTTAGGTGTATTACTCCATTTTCATCATTTTGACATAATTTTAAATGATTATTGTATTGTGATTTCAATAAGATTTAACATCATGAGAAGCCACGGATGCTGTCTGCAATGTCTTTATCCCTCTTTCTCTTCAATTCAGTTTTTGGGTTTTGTGTAACCTGTTGCTGTTATAGTGACCATTTCCTGTGCAGTCTCATCTATGGTGACCATTCTTCGGCTGCCTGAGCATATTTCTAGGCTTTTTAGGACAAATGGGGCAAGACATAATTGTTGTAATTGTCAGAATTGGTTCCAGGTACATATTTAAGTTATGTATCCTTTGGTGTGGATAATGACCATTTCATGTGCAGGCTCATCTAGGGTGACCATTCTTCGGCTGCCTGAGCATATTTCTAGGCTTTTTAGGACAAATGGGGCAAGACATAATTGTTGTAATTGTCAGAATTGGTTCCAGATACATATTTAAATTATGTATTCTTTGGTGTGGATAGTGACCATTTCTTGTGCAGGCTCATCTAGGGTGACCATTCTTCAGCTGCCTGAGCTCATTTCTAGGCTTTCTTAAACAAATGGGGCAAGACATAATTGTTGTAATCTGTCAGAATTGGTTCCAGGTACATATTTAAGTTATGTATCCTTTGGTGTGGATAATGACCATTTCATGTGCAGGCTCATCTAGGGTGACCATTCTTCGGCTGCCTGAGCTCATTCCTAGGCTTTTTGAAACAAATGGGGCAAGACATATTTGATGTAACTCTGTCAGAATGGGTACCAGATACATATTTAAATTATGTATCCTTTGGTGTGGTTTGAAGTGCAGAAAACAGTTCTGGAAACAAAAAGCATTAACATTAATAAATGAAACTTTATAAGTACATTCATGTTGGTATTAAGACCAGTTTGTCAAATGTCATAAACAGAAAAAAACTTAAGTACGTACAAGGCGGATACTAGATAATGCGACCCGGTTTTAGTATGAGAAAAACCCAGGTTTTCAGGTTACCTCAGTTTTTCATACTAAAAAACCCCGGGTTACATTGCCTAGTCCATACAATAGTCACATTCCGCCAACGCAAACCTCTTGCTATTTATTCTGAGTTCATATAGATGACGGTGACAAACCACAGCAAGTAATTTGTCTAATGAGAACATAACATTTGAGTGAACATTGTCAGTCCTGTAGACTGCTTCTTGTTGATGGTGAAGGGTAAACTATGCAGGTTTCGCTACTAGCACAATTCATCATAATAGTTTAGGGCAGAAACATTTATAAATAAATTATGTGTTGATATAGCTGTATAATGGACTTTTGGTAAATTACTCTAGTATGCAATTTAGAAAACATATTGTTAGGTACAGTAATTGGTCACCTTCAGTGGCAGAAAATGGTTGGATACACTTTGTATACTGTTTGATACAATGCTTTCATTTGTTCTATTATTTTCTGTATTAATACCATATCTTTAAGTTATCACCAGAAACAACGGTGACAGTTCTTAAACCGGTTTTTGTTGGTAACAAGTTTTGATAGCCCAATGTTATGGCGTGCGTTTTAAAATCCTGCCAGGTGTTATTGGGAACTTATGTATGAAATATTATTTAATATTTTACCAATAGCTTTTAGTTGAACGAAAACATCGTGAGGAAACGCAACTTATTCCAATAAGGCCTAGTTTACCCTCTGGGTTGGAAGGTCAGATGGCTATCCAAAATCTTGGGATTGGTAGCCAAAGCTGACTCCGGGCTCCCTGAGCAGAGCATAAGCCTTTAAAATGCTGGGAAGAACAGAGATAGGCTAGGCTATGTTTGCAAACTGCCAACAGTTGGCTTATTCATAGAGTTAGATGAGGAATGCAAAACTGGTTATAACTGGTTATGTCCAAACAAAAATAACTGGTTTCACATTCCATACAGTTAGCTTTCAAGACAACATTTTATTATGGAGCTTCATAGTAAAAATATGCCGTAAAGACTAGCATAGCAGATCTCATGTGTGCCCCAACCTCATTTGCAATTCAATCAATATATTCAGTCTATAAATTTAAACTTACCTTTATAATTTCCAGAAGCATCCATTCAGACCTCTGTGTATACTGCTTGTGTAAGCAGCTAGTCTCCTCATCGCCTGTTCAGTGCATGTCTATTTGTCCCGTCACATGTACATTTGTAAATTTTGAGCACCCAAGCTGAAATAAAATAAAATAATAATTACATTTTTCAAGAGCATTTGCCATTCCAACGTCAAAATTTGAAAACTTTTTTAATGTTTAACTCGCTACTCAGAGTGCCAGTGCTATCACTCTGAGTAGCGAGTTAAACAAAATTAAAAGGATTGTCCCCTAATATTTATAATTTTTAAATATCCTCACAAAAATAGGAACCTGCATAGGTAGGGTCACTACTAACCAATAGTGAATGCTCCTGGTACTTGATTTGTAGTGCTAGGGTAGGAGACTGTTGAATATGGTTGCCATCTTGTATGTTGCCGAAAACAGGCAAAAAATGAATCCCTGACATTTCATTAAGATTGTGTTTTCTCCCAAGACACTAAAGAAAACCATTTTGTAATTTCAAAATATAATCTTATGCTTGGGATTGACTTAAAACCAAAAATGGCCAGGTTTTCCCTACATAGTTTATAAATCTGGCCCAGACAGATTCCAAACTAGGACAAATCCATGGCGGCCCTACTGTTGAACGAGTATATGGAGAGTTTGTATCATGTATTCATTTAAACCCCACTTGCACCACCCGAAGTTAGCCACTAATCCAGAGTTAAGCTATCAAATTTAATACGATAAAAAGCATAGGATACTTGGTTAACCCCAGGTGGTGCAATTGGCTCTAAGACATTTTCTTGGTAAAATAATTATTTGTCACTTCACTGTTTGCATAAATGTGATGGCAAATTATTTACATCAAATGCCCAAAGGATTGCATTTTTCTCTAACCGTGTGTTTAAAGTGTGGAACAGTTTACCTCAGTCAGTGATTATCTAAGTGCATCATCTGTGAACTCTTTCAAAAATAGACTTGATGAATTTATGAAAAACAAAGACGAAAACAAAAGACTTAATTGGTTGTGCACGCATCAGCTATAAGCTGCCTAATAAATAATAATAATAAAGCAGGATGTTTCGTAAATATATTGAATTTTAAGATGTTCACTTGTATGGCAAATCATTCTTTTAATTATGAGATATATGAACAGGATTTAATTTAATTTATCTAGGATTTAATTTAATTTGGAGCCGGAGTCCGGGTTTCTTATATTGTCCAAGACTCAACTATTTTATATCCATTAATAAATCAATAGAAATCTTACCAGTAGATTCGCGATCAAAATGTATCCAATACAGTATACTCGCTGGGTCGTTGGTCTACAATATCAACGGTATTTAATAATAAAAATTCCGAGAAAGGCGAAGCTGCCATTACGACGTAATGATTACGTTGCTGTGTTCACTCTTCCGGTCTTCCCAGTGCCCATTCGCTAATGTTTAATGTTGTTAATGTCTCCTCGCCCTCCTTTGCATTATATGCTCAGTGCTCCTTTGATGCTGTTTCGTAAGCGGTCAAATGATATGAATAGATTTCATGGAATTTATTTAAATTGTCCAAGCCCAACCCATGACGACGTGACGTTCTTTGTTTGTTACAGACGGCCTGTATATATATATATATATCTCTATCTGCCGTTGGCTTGGCGCTAGGACGCTCAGCTCAGTGGTTGTACGCACCACAGATACAGTATAAGGAAGCGTAATACTCGGCCAAGGCGTGTTAGGTCAGATCAATAATCCCTGCCTACTATGATACCACTTCACTTTGCGATGCGCGTTTGCGTATTTTGACCAAAGAATATAATACTCTTAGAGAAGAACGACAATTACATACAAAAAAAGGCCTCTTCCAAAAGTTCGTTTATTCTATTAGCGACATCAAGAAAACGCAGTGAACAAAATTTGACACTGGTTTTACCTAATAATGTAATAATCCTTCGTATGAAGCAGATGGTTCTGGGTTCAAATTCCGGCAATGGATAAATTTTTTGTATTTTTTTATTAACTAGATTTTTGAAGCATTCACTTTTCATTGTCCAAGTTTTTAACTTAAAATCACTAACAGTGTTTCCAGTAAGTACAAGAAAAATAATAATTGTGTACCTATATAATAAAATGGTAACAAGTTTGTTCATTGAGAACAAACTTGTGATTCTGAGTTATAAACACATATTTTGACAGAAATTTACTTTCTCTGAAATGTTCTATATCAAAATTTTCCAAAGACAAGGATTTGTTCTATGTATACTCGTATTTATGTAGGTACATAACTTAAGCCCCTCATTCACGGCAGTCCGCCGGCACTCCGGTATGGCTGGATGTAGCGGACACACGGTGTGCAAGTGGCCCAGCCTGGCATTCCAATTCGCACTTATTCGTTGAAAGATGCGCAGCGCTGCGTTGTAGCGCATACACTGTACTCGAATTTTAAAAATCGCCACCATCTCGTATGTAATTTTTAATAATAATAATTAATATTTTTTGCATTGCCGCAATTCTCAATTGTTTCTTACTGTAATTTAGTGCAATTCGGACTGCAAGGGGGTGGGCGGAGCTAGCAGGATTCAAGGCACATCCTGCCCGGTGTTGCCGTACTGCACGCATCCGGCAACAACATTCACGGTACTTTATTACGTGCCGGAGGTGCCGGCGGACTGCCGTGAATGAGGGGCTTTACTATAGTGGACTTTTTCTTCTGGTCATGTAGATAATATTGTCTTCGGTTACCGCGGTTAGGTTTCATTGAAATGAAAAACTCTAAAAATAAATTAATCTCGTTTATAAACTACATTCCTTACGTTTGCTGTTCCTAACAACATTCATTATCACACACTAGTCGGCATCAATGCATTACAACTTAACTTAGCCGCATATTTTGATGCTGGAATTTTGAACTGTCGTAAGAGGCACGTTATTAGGTTGGACATACGACATTTGAGAAATCCGCTGCCAATTTCAAGGCCGCTCCAAACTGACATTTGACAGTTGTTGTACTACTTCCATGATATAGGGGACGGTCCTATCTCGCTTTTCGCCATACTAAATGAACGAGAGAAAACGGTCCACATGAGACCACTTCCAAGTGGTGCTTTGTCCCACTCGCACATGTTGCCAATGTTAATAAGATACTATTTTGGAAGTGTTTATAACAGTTTACTACTAAAAATAAATATCTTCTTATTTTATTTTAGTAGTATATACAAATAAGGATTTTGTTATCTTTTTAGTAGATTGTAAATAATTGTGATTTTCATATTAATGACCCTTTAAATCAAAGATGTGTATAACAAAAAAAAACATTTCAATAAATATGGTAGACATTAGTAACTTTTTGAATATTAACTGGTATCCCCAACTTTGACTTTTTAAACTTTCAAAATACCAACATAAATGGCGCCGTTTATTATTTATACAAATTATTTTGATAATCAGCTAAAATGGTGAAAACGTGTTGCATAAAGGATTGTCGGAGCGAAAGCTATCCTGGTTGTATAATATCGTTTCACAGGTAAGCCAAAATTATACAATTTTATGCACATTTTCCGATAAAATGACAAAACAAGCTCAGTAGGGTGACTATGATGTCGGCACGTTGTGAGTCGATTTTACAGGATTCTTATTAGTTAGGGAAAGTAAGGGTAAATTATTCTGAATATTTATATTGACATGTTTATTGTTTCACTTACTTGTATGACGTAGAAAGATGCTTGCTGAAATATATTTAAGGAGGTAAATTACAGACTCATATTTAAACATAGTACTGTATATAGGTCGTTCCCAATATATAACGTGGCACGATTATTTTTGAGATTATTCGCAGGTAAGTATTTGTAATATTTGTATTACGACTCTTCGTATTCCACAAGACCGTATAATAATATATCGTTACATGCTAATCGTCACAAATATGTACACAGGTTAAAAACGTTTTTCTTTTAAGATTTATATGGTTTTATGTTTTTTTAGTCGTTTAAAATAGGTCAAGACCAGTTTATACGAACTACAATTTGTTTCTAACGAAATAAAATGACACATTTATCACTCGGGACTTTAATAAATAAATAATAATAAATAAATAAAAATATTGAGAAAATCAGGCTATTATAATTAAATGTCTGTCGAAACCGTATTCCTCCTGGTTTAAGTGTATGAATAATTCTGGCTACCAGATTATGTCTATAAATATCTATGGTCCTAGTTATATGATAATGTAATATGGGCCATAGGGTTCCCCTGATTATTGGGACCGACAAATCACACCGTGTAATATTGCTTTTCGTTTAGCTAACGTTTTATTTAGTATTTAAAACTCTGATTTCACTATGCAATGCAAATAGCTCTCTTCTACTCAAAATGGGCATTAATTACTGTTTGTAAATACTGTCACCCTACCCAAGCTATTTAGGTAAGACATTTTAAGACACCTTTTTATTCACCCAAACTACATGACAAAGCTCAAATAGCCTCTCGTTCGAGTTTCTCGCCCGAGGCTCTCGGACGAGCGTGTAGTAGGTTGCATTCGCCCGCGTCCGAAACATTCGGTCGAGGGCCCGAGCATGTGGAGGCACCATCCCGAACATACAAGAGCGGTAGAGAGAAGAAGTGGTTCATGGTAGCCCTCCAGGTTAAATGGGTATTACACGTGGCAATAATCGGGTCCCGATTATCAGTCTCGCACCGTGTAGTAGACAAAAGAGAAGTTAGCGCATCGAGAGAAGGTAGGAGGGGCAACCTACCGTCGATCATAGGGAACCGATGATTGCCCCATGCGATACCAGTTTTAGACGGACGATAGTTAGGTAAAGATCCATGACGATGAGTGGCCCGTCCAGGTGGAACCATAGAGTACGGGGGAAATTGGCCAATAATCGTCTTGGATTTTTACATATTATCGTCCGCCTAACCACTCCCAATATGATGCTCTCTAACGATCTGGAAAGACGATAAAGACGACGATACTAGATCGTGATGAATATCGTATAAAAAACAATAACGATACGATACGCCGATGACTTAAAAAAATGTCATTATCGTTAAGTATATAATAATAATAATATCGTCGATCCAGATCGTTCGCGTAACCGCTCCCAACCTAATATCCCACGTACTTATGACTTATGGTCACCCTAATTAGAAAGAGATGCAACGGTACCGTAGTAATATCTCATGTGGACACACTTTTGCAGTCACATTACTCCATCCAGATATGTTCAGGTCCGTGCTTCCATGCTTTAGTTATTCTTCCGTGGGAGCACCGATTTTAGAATATGACGGTTACTTTTTTAAATATAATATGGATGGCATTTGTAGGCAAAGGCGTGTACATTCAGCCTCTTTATACGTGTTCTTGGACTTCTTGGCTTATTTAAGATTTTTTGTAAAAAAATAAAATAAAAGAAGCATAATCGTTAGATTTTTTATTACACGCTGTACCATCAAACATAGTTGTGGTATTCATTATGAGTCTTCCAAGCATAGCAGCAATCAGCCCATGTGTCCACTAAAAAAAATCAGTACAGAACCAGTATTTTTCAGAGTACTAATACGCAACTTTATTTTCTTTTAATAAAATAATAATGACCTAATAGTAAAATAAATTTTATTTTATGATATAAATTTAATCTTGTGGTATTCATTCAATGAAGCCAATGACAGATTATATTGTAAATAAGTCTCACATGGTATTTAATGAATAACATGGTATATCAATAAATATTTACAAATATAACTCAAGATATTTATTACCTTCATTCTTTCTCTTCATAGGTTTACCCTCTGGGTGGTTGGAAGGTCAGGTGGCAGTGGCTTTCGTAAAACTAGCGCCTACGCCAATTCTTGCGATTGATTGCCAAAGCGGACCCCAGATGTGCCGTGGCATAAACGGGAAAAACGCCATGAAGAAGCAGATATCCAATAAGAATATATATAATGTATATATACTTATTATATATCACATTGGATATCTTCTCCTTCCTGGCGTTTTTCCGTTTATGCCACGGCACATCTTTATACAGTAGGACACCCTATAATAATAGTAGGTACCTACGAGTATGTTAAAAATTAATCACACGAATTGAGAACCTTTTAAAATTATGAAGTCGGTTGATAACTCGGGTCCATGTAAGTGCAATACATCGCCATCGATGTCTGAATTACAGAAATTGGTTCCTGATCATCGAATAAATGTCATCTTGCATATGTGATTTGACAGTTAACGCCGGGTTACCGACTAACCCCGTTTAGCGAAAAGAGCCAAGTCTATGGATCTCTTTGCACGAATCGGGTTGGTACCGACTCACGCGCTGTCCAAGATAGGGATCGGAAAACACACTCATTTGGCTTACACGTTCATGTGGGTAACCCCCTAACCCCTTCATATGGTAAGCTATTCGTTTGGGTAACCCGTTCACCGGTTACCCAAACAAATAGCAACAATAATGATATCCCGTACTATTCAGATTTACCTAATCGTATCGCGGGGGCATGCAGCTGACAGTATTATATAATATTTCTAATCATAGGCAACCCTAGCGTTGTGACGGCCGAGCGAGTGGCAAAAACACAGACCACACCACAGATTATATAATAATTCTAAAACAAATATTTATCAATTATAATGAGATATAATTGATAAATATCTGTTTTAGAATTATTATATCAAAACAACTGAAAAGTGACATGAAGTCGTTACGTTATCCGACACGCCCAATGCTGGTCCAGCGATGCCGTTTCGAAGGAAACGGAAGACATAAAGCATTTTGAAGCGTTTCAAGCGCTCGATAAGCTAATGTGGTCATAATGCGATGCAAAGGAAAATCGCTGTTTGTCATCTAGTTTTAAAGGCTGTTTTTGAGTGGCTGGGAATGTCGTTTCAATATCTAGCCGGACAAGCTGTGCTACACAGATAACTGATACGTTAAACACACAAGAATTGATTGATGTCGGAAATGTCAATATATGTAATAGGGAAGCCACAGACAACATTGTTAAACTGACCGTTTGTAAGCCTTCATTAACGTATGTAACACTAAATCACATCATATAAGGGCCGTTTTCCTTTTTTTACTACAATAAACGGATGTATAAATATGTGTTTGAAGTAGACAAGTTTTTTTCATGCAGGTCACGTATTTTTCTTTACAGTAATTTTCTAGAAATACCGTGCCCTTTTTAGCAGACAGCCTTCTGACTGACCATAAGACCACATGTTGGGCCATGCGGTTGGATATACTGAATATATTATATTATATTATTATATTGTTAATACACTAGCAGCTAAAAGCTGATGCGTGTATATCACTGCACTTATTGTTTGTAAAAATAAATAAATAAAAATAAATGAGTTTATATTGAAAACTTTAAATGTTTGTCAAGTCTGTTTTTGAAACTGTTCACCGTGGGGGCACTAATCACTGTCTCTGGTAACTTATTCCACTCATGCACAACTCGGTTTGATAAAAAGTGCTTCCTAGGATTGCTTGTGCTAGGTAATCGAGTCATTTTTAAGCTGTGACCTCTTAAATGATGATTCTTATTCATTACAAACAGGTTCTTTATGTCAGGTAAGTCATAATAATCATGTAGAATCTTATAGGTTTCAATGAGATCACCACGCTGTCTTCTTAGTCCCAGTGTTGACAAACCAAGATTTGCCAGCCTTTGCTCGTAGGAATTATTACGTAGTCCATATCAATCAAATCAAATCAAATCAAATCAATTTATTCAAGTAGGATCAACTAGATCGCCTTTGCATCGTCAATATTTCTACATTATATATTAAGCATGCATAATAACAATAAGACAGTATTTCAAAAAAAATTAACAAAAAAAAATGTCAAGATAACATAATCAAAATACATTGCCATTTGAAATAAAAATATTACTAAACCTAGGAAGAAACATAATATATATATATATACCTATAATAATAACATGCGCATCAAGTCCGATTACCAATTGGTAGTTACGTCACTTTATAATTAACATAATTAAGTTCCATGCAACACGTAATCAGCATCTTGCTACGTCAGAAACATTTTTTTTTAAATACAATAATTACACAATTTAACAAACCATTTCAGTAATAAAATTCCAATAGCTAAAAGGTAAAATTAATAAACAAAACAAGAAGCTTTAAGTACATTAAACAATAAACATATGAATATATTACACCATTTTAGTTGCCCTCCGTTGAACTTTTTCAAGAATAATTATATCCTTCTGAAAATATGGATTCCAAATTTGGAAAGCATATTCAAGTAGAGGTCTAATATAAGTTTTGTACAACTTCATATTCAGAAATAATGCCCTGTCAATTGTCTTGAACGTCTTTCGTATAAGATATAGAAGTGAGTTGGCTCTTTTCGTTATTTCGAGAATGTGTATATCCCATTTAAGGTTGCATGTTATGGTGCTCCAAGGTCTTTGCGAGGTCACTGCCTCTAGGACTTGCGTTCCAATAGTATAAGGAAGTTGCGGATTTGTAGACCCAATATGAAGAACAGAGAGTGTTCGGGATCTCGGGGTTCTATTTGATAAAAAACTAACGTTCATACCACATTTAGACACCATTGTCACTCGGGCATCCAAAATGTTGGGATTTGTGATAAGGAATGGCAGGTGTTTTAAACAAAGCAAAACGAAAATACTGCTTTACAACAGTCTCGTGAGAAGCATTATGGAGTACTGTAGTGTCGTCTGGCGTCCACACTACGCTACACACTCCCTTAGGTTAGAAAGAGTACAAAAAAGATTTGTTCGACACCTGGCATTCTTTCATGGACGAGTAGTAGCTAAAAGATACATATCTTACAAACGTAAGCTAGCCCATTTCAAAATTGACTCCCTGGAGACACGGCGTACGATTTTGGACGGATTATTTCTCCACAAAATTCTCCAGCACAAAATAGATTGCCCTCAATTACTGAATCTCTTTCATTTTAGAGTACCTCCTCGAATTCCTCGTTATCCTATTACACCGCTGAAACCGCCAGTCAGAGGAACAGTATCAGGCAGGAATTCCCCAATATGCAGACTATGCCAAGTTGCCAACAGTTGCAGTGATCTCATGGACATTTACTTCGACCCACCGCGTAAATTATTACTTGCTATCAAAGCTGATCGAAGCGAGCGCTAACGAACAATATTGTATTATAGAATATAAGAATCTTATTTTAGTTTTATCTTCACATAAATGGTGCATGTTGTGTTTACCTCTAAGTAATATTTACACTACTCCTAATTTTAAGTCGCATATAATTTTTTGCATGTATTGGTGTAATATATTGTTGGTGAACCTTAATAAAAAAAAAAAAAAAAAAACAGTACATTTTTCAGGATTAAGTGTCATGAGCCAGTCCTTAGTCCACCCTACTACTCGATCTAGATCATCCTGTATCATGTTATGCATGATAAGGGGGTTCCCCATAATTTTCGTGTCATCAGCAAAGAGTGACAGTCTTGACTTGATACTAGACTTCAGATCTGTTACGAAAATTCCAAAAAGAATTGGTCCAAGGACCGAACCTTGAGGAACACCGCTAAGTACCTCGGTGGGCTCAGACAGGTCTTCTCCCACTCTGATTCTTATTATCCTTCCACTAAGAAAGTCCTTAATCCATCTCAGTAGCTGTCCACGAATTCCGCTATGTTCCAATTTGCTAATGAGCCTCTTTATAGGCACTCGGTCGAAGGCCTTCTCATAATCCAAGTATACCACATCTGTCGGGAGATGCGAAGAACGTTCCAGTTCTTTGTCCAGTAATCCGACCGATAAGACCGTCTCGGGACAAAACCGTGTTGTTCCTCAATTATAATATGTTCTTCAGATAAGAAGTTTCTAATATGTCTTGCAATAATTTTCTCCATTACTTTACAGGCAATGCACGTTAGACTAATTGGCCTATAATTCGCAGCATCCAATTTATCACCCTTTTTGTATATTGGAGTAACGGTTGCTTCTTTCCAATCTTGAGGTATTGTACCCGTCGTGAAGGACAATGTCATTATATGAGAAAGCTGCTCACCTAAGATGCGACTGCATTTTTTAGCAATATTGCCGGAATACCATCTGGCCCCATAGCGGTATCATCTTTGAAGGTGTTAATCGCTTTTTGTACCACTTCAGGAGTGAAGTCAATGTTTTCTGAAGATCTCAGCACTCTCGGAGTACTTACAGAGGGAATAGAAGTATCTGGTTCTCTTACAAATGATAGTCTAAACTGGTTTGCAAAGATATCTGCTATTTCTTTACTCTCACTCGTGATTGTATGCGAACTATCGTGGCGTAATGACGGAGGAACTGAAACTTTTGACGTTAGACTTTGTCTTATATAGCTATAAAAGAGTTTAGGTGTCCTTAAAACGATATTTCTTTCAAATTCCATACGTGCCTTTCTAGTTTTATTAATAATTTCATTGTTTAATTTCCTGTATTCTCTGTAGCTGTCTTCAGATTTATTAAGATTATATAATTTCCATTTCATCAGTTTCTGGTTAGTTAATTTAATAATATCAGGTCCAACCCATGGTTTATTGATATTGCCTCTACGTGTTCGTTCGTGAATGCAGCGGAACGATGTGGAATATAGAGGTGAGACGTACTAGGTAAAAAGCGGACTGAGTCTTGCGAGTACGCGTCCACAAAAAAACTAGATCCAAAGACTAGGTCCACGAGTATCTACGAGTACCTATGTACTTAACTCAATTGATTGCGTAAACAATTTTCCCGTAAATGCGCGTCTTGCGGATACACCGTACTAGTTAGTAGTTTTACGAATATCGAACTACCCAATTCCACGTCATAGTCCAGCCTTCTGCGTCGTCACACTTCGTATTTTATTATAAAATTCAAAGTATTTAATATCGACTAAAACTTGCTATCATGCTAGTTTTCAAGTCGGCAGACCGTTGTCAGTCACCGTACTCCTAAATACTCGTACGCTAAAAGACTCGCGGGTGGGATCGCGTACTCACGCGTCCAAGCTAAAGCCTGTTACAAAAACCTATTCCAGTAAATACGGCTCACCTCTGGAATATTGCGTGTTCCCTCTAATCTAATGCATAACTGCGTCCCTTATCATCGCCCATCATCAGCCATTGTGTGGCCCTGGCCCCCCACATTAGACTTTTTATCCTTGCAAATAGAAATAACTTCTTAACGAAATATAGTTGGACCACGCTTGGTCTTCCTGTCAAGTTTTACGTGAAGCTTGGCTTTTTCATACAATGCCAATGCCAAGAGTGCTAAATCAGTGCAAAGTTAGCGTCGTAGCATTCTAGCATTCATGTTTCACCCTAACCTAAACACTATTGGATCTCAATGAATTGCTTGTTTAGTTAGCTTTCAGCTACAGGTTGGTGGCGGGTACTTTTTTAATTAATTCTGCCCCATAATTCCACCTCTATACAAAGTGTGTTGGGTGACTGGCTGTTTCTGGGGCCCACAGTGATATACTGATTATTAAACAGTAGGTAAGGATAGAAAGTATGCAGTGTAAGTTCATGTAGTGTCGCCAACACTGTTAACCTGACCATTTGTAATTCCTATTGTGTAATGGCAGTATTATCACTGTATTTTTCCTATATTTATTTTCTTTCTTAGGTACCTACGGTTATTTACAATATGTACCTACCTATATGTCACTGTAGAATTGTGAGTACCGTTAGTTTATAAACTAACGTGCGAGATTGTAAACAAACGGATAGGTTAGGTTAGTTTATAATATCCCAAGTCAAATTATAATCTGTTTTTATTTCATTTTTAAATATGTTTTATGTATATGTGACATATATAGAAATGAAATACAAAATAACATACAAAAAACAGTATAAAACATAAATACATTATAAAAAAGCCTAACCTAGATTACCGCCGGCATCAGGGCAGGGCCCAGGCATACCTATAGCACATGTAAATCGGCCGCCATTGGAGAGTCACAGCACGATGTATCCGAGTGCTCACTCTTGATACTCTATGGTACTGACCTTGGTCAGTAAATAAGAAAGCCTCCGATTTGCTTAGACCGACAATTACACGAGTTCCGAGAACATTCTTACTTTACAGGCCTCGGTACGTAATCTACAATTAATCAACTCTTCCCTACTGCCTCAAACCGTCCTGTGCCTGGCTGATAACTTTGAGAGTTATTAATCACAAGTGAAAGTTGCCCCATGTTGACAACTTGCCCATGCCGCTGCCATTTTAATTTCACCGCCATTTTTTGGCCCTAAGACGATAAATCATGCGGAAATCATTAACAAAGTTTTTTGGTAGATAAACGGCGGCAAACATGCTTAGTGCGATTGATGGTCTAGTTGGCTGACAGGTTTCGTTTATAGGGGCTTTATGTTTTTTGCTGGTTTCCGAACGAAATTATTAACCTTTCGATTGCTGAAAATACACTAAGTAAGGTTAAAATAATGATCTTCTATCGTTTTCCCGGCTTATGCCACGCCTCAGGGAACCTAATATCCCATGACGAGACCCGTTGCCTCCGCGCATACCCAAAAGCCAAATACTTTGTGGTGCTTTAATGCAAATTGACGAATAAACGAACTAGTTCTCGGTTATAAATCTGGTTAAACCAGTCAAACCCCAGACTAGAAAGGCACCGCATTATGAAGCGTTTACAAAAATAATGAGGTCGCCACACATATGCACGGTTTTACTAGTAAATTTCTACGATTCTATGAGCTAACCGACTTCCACCCTACAACATTTTATACTACAATAGTCCAGGATAATTGCTAAATCATTTTCTCGGGAAGATATCACTATAGCGGGCCATATACGTTCGGGCATATTTGCCAGATCTGCCAATCAATGTATGGTAAATTTGTCTGGCGGATGCCCGGCGGCCATACCCACTAATTGCTGGCCGTATAGATACATTCGGACATACGTATACGGACGATATGTATGGACATTTCACTTATCACAACAGACCGCAGCATTAGAGGGCCTGGGCCTACGCTAGCTGACGCGGATTACCCGGAACGGACGCCCTTCTAATAAGAATTAAGAAATTGTATGAACAGCGCTAAGTAAAGCGGACCCACGGAGCGGGTGCGCCATACTAAATCCACCCGCCGCGTGCACCCGCTCCGTGCACCCGCGTCATCTAGCGTAGGCCCTAACGCATACTGCGGACGAGGATTTGCATCTCTTTCGTACTTGTAACTTCTAACGTAATTGCGAAAGAGAGACAAGACTTCGTTTGCGGTTCGCGGTAGTCCTTAGGTGTGAGAATGAAATGTCGCAGTTTGGTTAGGTTAGCTAATTTACAACTACGGATAGTTTGATCGAAACCAAGAATTTTGATTGATTTATAACTGTAAATTGAAATAGGTAATAATAATGTCATATAGTACAGAAAAAGACCAACACCATCGGAGGCCAGTGCGATAATCGAACTTGGGACTTCAGCTTAAGCGGCTAAAATCATAACCACTAGGCCACCTGGTCTTAACGAATGATGGCGAATTTCTCGAAGGTATCCAATCTTTGTAACAGGCAGGTAAGTACTTCAGGCAGCTCTAAGTACTTCATAGCTTAGTAAGCTGAAGACTCGAGTTCGTTCCTCAGCTTGGCCTTCGATGATGTTGGTATTTTTCTTTAGTATATGACATCTATTTATAACTTATACAAAGTCACTAGCTTTGATTACAACAAATAATTTAAATTGTTTGAACAAATACTTGATTTGTAACTGGCTCATTAATAGAGCAGTTTCTACAGTCAAGGGCATAAATATTATGTACAACTTTTTCATTACTTTATATGGAATCATATGTCTGAAAAGACAAAAAGTGTATAGATATTTATGCCCTTGACTGTACATATTTCATTCGAAATTTGACATTTATGTTGTTTAAACCCTGAACTAGACTTGACATTATGTGAGTGAAATCAAAGCGAAGGCACAGGGCTCGTATAATTAGCAGTAACGCGAGCCTGCCCCGGTCGTTAGTCGACAATGACCCGCGCTAATGAGCTGTGTACGCACGTAGCACACAGTTTTGGAACAGTTTTATACCATTCCCTTGCTATAAGTTAATGAATCTTTTGTGTACTGATTCGCAGTTCTGGGGCCTTACCATGACGTCTTAACGCGATTAAGTTTAGAACAAGTTTAGGTTCTTAACTGTGCTATTGTATGCACAGTTAAGAACCTAAATTGAATCGTGTTAAGCCATCATGGTAAAGCCCCAGTATTCTTCTTCCGACCGTTTTCCCGGCTTACGCCACGGCTGAGGAAGTCTGGGGTCCTTCTGGCAAGTCATCCCAAGACTTGACGTAGGCACTAGTTTTACGATAGCGACTGCCATCTGACCTACTTCCACCGCAGAGGGTAAACTAGGTCTTATTGGGATTAGTCCGGTTTCCGCACGATGTTTTCCTTCACCGAAAAGCGATTGGTAAATATAAAATGATATTTCGTACAAAGTTCCGAAAAACTCATAAGTACGAGCGGAGCCACGATCTTCGGCTTGAAGTCACACGCTCCTACCGCTGGGCTACTGCTGAATTTTGAATTTGCAAGTCGGAAGTTCCAAACGAAAATAGTTAAAATTGTATTGAATCAATTACTATAGGTGAGCAGGGCTGGGATCGAACCAGCGACCTCCTGCTTTCGCGGCGACTTTGTGATACCATGATCATGTCGTGACAATGGTCTAATATACTGCACTGGAATATAATGAGAAAAGATCGTGTCGATTTTTAAAATTTGTACCTGATCGTTTAGCGGGGATATTTGAACCATTTTTTATCACTGTTATATAACTTTTACAATCATTGCTGTTTTAAAACTATGCACTGCGACCTTTGTAAGTAGTAAGGTGACCACACAAGACCACAGCAGGACATTGGTAATACGATTCCTCAGGGCCAACTTAGTTGTACTTGTGATTAAGTGAATGTATGTTATTAAGTTTTATTTGACCGGTAGTATTTGTGAACAAAGAATATTTGGAAAGTTGGAAACACATTTTGCGCAAAATCCAAGCTGCTACAAATTTTTGGCGAAGGTACTAGTTTTTAGGAAAGCGACTACTAGAGGCGTAACAAGGGCAAACACCTAAGTTTTTTTGGCCATTCTGGGGCCCCTCTGGTTAGCAGCGCCCGGGGCACGTGCCCCCTCTGTTGCCCCTCCCTAGGCCCGCCTCTGCGATTAGCCCCTCTTATCTTCCAAATCTGAGATAAACGAGGCCTCGTTGGGTTTAGAACTTTAGAACAGTGTTCTTCACCTTCAGATGTTTCTATCAGAATACAGCGGTAGGAAATATTAATTTATATTTCGTTTTGACTGTAGGTCAAAACCAAACAAAAATATGTTGTTGTTGTGTGTTGTATGTATGTTGGTCAAAAATATGTTGTATTTTAGACAAAAACTTATTGATACAAGCCATGGTGATTGAACCCGTGACCTTAGGGTTAAGAGCCTTAACTCTTGCTATTAACACCAAGTTACTTAACACGTTCTCTTCTCAAGAGTTTGCACGGTCTCCATGAAAATTTGTGGTTACTACAAAAAATAGAAACGCCTGCGGAAAAATAATAGTAACGTTATTATTTCGCCAAAAATATGTATACGCTCGTTTTTTGCCTTATTATCTTAGCAATAAGGCGAAAACGTGAACATTTTTTTGGCGTGGACCGTACGTTCACTGGTCCGTTACTATATACTTACACTACCTAAACTGGTAGGTTTATTATTTTAACTATAAAGTATTACTGCATACAAGTATTTCTATGTTTAGCAAATTATTGTTCCGAATTTATTATTTAAAAAATACTGTTGAGTTATTCATAAATCAAAATAACAAATTCGTGTATTTCTGACATATTTCAAATAGAGAGGATCTTATTTGGACTGTTTTTTGAAACGCGATTAGTCTCTCAATTACGTATTTGAAAACACTCTGTATGTAATATTTATACGGACCGTGGCGTCATTACGCCAAATTAGTTTTAATTTTACATTTTCAGGGATCAAGTCCAACCTTGAAACATCCTGTATGCCAAAGAACTAACCCTACATATAAGTTATACGAACATTGACGTCATCTAGCCATAATATCGACAAATTAGTTTTACTATAGGTAGCATTTTTAAGGAGCTGGTCCAATCTTGAAACACCTTGTATTCCAAACAAGTAACCCATTCTACATATAAAGTTATACGTGCGTGCAGTGACGTTATCTACGTTATCACTACCTACGGAAAATTAAATTTACCATTACATTTTCAGGGATCAGGGCCAATCTTGAAACATCCTGTATGCTAAACAACTAACCCTACATATGAAGTTATATGTATACACGCGTTCAAAAGTGCATGGGCAATTTATGAATATTTATAAACTGCCCATGCAATTTTAAACACCATAGTACAGTGACGCTGACGCCATCTTACCATCATTACGGCAAATTCATTTTATTATAACATTTTCAGGGAGCAGCGTGCATAGCCAAGATGCCAATCGCTCACGCTTAGAGGCGTATCGTAGTTATCTCTCTCACTCTACCTTATTAGTGCGACAATGACAATTGCGTTTCGTTCAGGATTGTGCGCTAGCGATCGGCATCTTGGCTACGCACACAGGTCCAATCTTAAAACACCTTTAATTCAAATTCCAAACAACTAACCCCATATATAAAGTTATACAGACAGTGGCGTCATCTAGCTATCATTACGGCAGATTAGTTTTAATATTTCATTTTCAGGGATCAGTTCCAATCACAGAGCACGGACCTCTTTAGTGTGACAACCTTACATATAGAGGAGCCTTTGGCTGTGATTCTCATAGAAATCGACCGTGTCAGGTAATTTTGATATGTTATTGTCAAAACTGCCATACGTGCTATTAATAGGGTTGTGATATGGGTCGATATTGTATATCGATAGATAAGCGCAGTTATTAAGATTTCACTAAAAATTACATGGAGTAAAGTTATGCAAATATTTTTATTTCTTACCTTATTTTAACCTCTGTTTCAAAATCAGACACTCAAATGACTTCATTGTTATTTCATTTTATTACTGCGTTATGGTTTAAGTGAATTGTTTCTTATATCAGTATTCTATAATGAAGCGATGCTAGTACTATCTTAGTACAACATAAGAAGAGGATATTTAATTATTAACACAAGAGTAAATAAAGAATTGACGCAATTTCAACTACATATTTTATTTACAATAATTTAATTAAGGGCCTGTTTTACAATCTCCAGTTACAGCTATCTTTCAGATAAAACCTAACGCGCTCTCTTTCGTTACAACACTTTTATTTACAGTAATGTGCTATACACGAACGGTATAGAACAGGTGTATTAAGGGCAGTAAACAAGATATTACGAACGAATGTGAATTTAAGTCACAGGTTGAGTCGAAGACGAGATCGTAATTCTAGTACGGCTCGTGATACACACAATGTTTTTCCTCACATTTGCGAGGAAATAAATAAACTTACTGCAGATAAATATACAATCGTTATTAGCGGTAGTTAGTAGAACATTCAAGCAACACAGGAAGTGGTGTCCACATACATAAGGTACCTCTACCTCTTCCGAAGTCCTACTAGAGAGACTAGTCCGTATACAAAAATAGATCGAAGTGTGCAAGATTTATTATTGTAGTTGTATTCATTGTTAATGTGTCAGTTTCACCATTATTGATTGCTTTTTGTATGTATAAATGTGTGAGAAGTGCGCCTGTGTGCACGTTTCCCCTCGCAAAAATTTGGACGGGATTAAGATGTTGCTGTGACGTCTCCCAACATGTTGAAAGCCTCTGTTGCTCGAAGAGCTCATTCTGTACAACTACTGGACATAGGCCTTCCTCAGGGACTGCCACAGACACCCGCAACCTTAACCAGTCAGCCAGCCAGTCGTCAGTTTATCTTCTGCATCGTCTGGTGCGTGGTTGCCATTCGAGAACTCGCCGACGATACCGACCATACCACAAGCCCGTAAAATGGGCGTCATTACAATGTACCTATTCGAGTTCCCATCAACCAATTTTAAGGCTTGCTCTTTGTTCTGATACACACTGTATATTGTATTGTGTATTTTTTAGTATTTCAATAATATTTAAATAAAAATTCATCTTACTATTTTAGTAAGGCATATGACATACACTATCGATAACAAATGCAGCTTCGTACCTCTTCCCTATTTCTCTTGCCCATACTAATATTATATTGAATTAATTACATATTATTTAATTACCTGTGATACGAAACGTTTGAATTTTGTTTATTTACAAATTTGCTTTGGTTGCGGCACCCGATTATTGAGCAATGTAGCATTTTTGAAGTATTTTCATTTTATTATTACTCCATGACGGTCCAAGGGGTACTGACTGCTACTAACTGTCACATATGCGCCGGGCGCATATGCGAGACACGAGTTTTGGCTCTCAAGCCGTCTCTCTATAGGCGCGTCGCCCTACGACTTCCAATCTCTTTGGTTCCAATCTTGAAACCGCCTGTATGCCAAACAACTAACCCTACATGTAAAGTTATGTACAGTAACGCCATCTAGCCATCATTTCGGCGCATTACCACGCTATCGCTCCGCAGTACGCTCTTTATGTCTTCCGTTTCCGTTTTCGAGGCGTCAGTGTCGCCAACATACTAATATGTGCTTATATAAGGCTTAAAAAAGGTTTAAAACATGTTCCAGGGCTTATCAGACGTGTGGATTTAAATGAGCACGGAATTTGATAAAAAGCGGTCAAGTGGTAAAATACTATAACATTTTGTTTTTTAACTGGGCGATAGGGACGAGAGCGTTGGTGACTCAGGTAAGACCGCGACTTTCAATGAGAAGGTCGCGGGTTCAAACCCCGGCTCGTGCCAATGAATTTTCAGAACTTACGTATGAACTACTAAGTATTATTTGATATTGACCAATCGCTTTTCGGTGAAGGAAAATATCGTAAAGACACCGGACTAATCCCAATAAGGCCTAGTTTACCCGGTTGGAAGGTCAGATGGCAGTCGCTTTCGTAAAACTGTCGCCTACGTTCAATCCCCAGCCTCCCTTAGATAAGCCCGGAAAACGCAAGGAAAAAGAAAATAAGTAGGTAAGGTCTTAACTGAAATGATTTCGTATATTCGTCTGTCTAGCTCTGTCCGGCTGTTTTCTTCTAGAAGTTGTTTAGTTAGCTAATTCCGGTCAATGTAGCTAATTCCGTCATAGGATCTACGAGTATTCCGTCTAACACTCGCCTGCGTCGAATATAAGTAGTACAGTCACCTGCAATAGTATATGACGCTATGAAGGCCGCAAAAATATGTGACACGCTCTTATGGCGGTACAAACAAGAATATGAAGGCTGCAAAATAATCTGACAGATTATTTTGCAGCCTTCATAGAGTCCTATACTATTGCAGGTGACTGTACGCAGCTGCCGACTCAGTCGATAAGCAGCAGGCTATTCTGAGTTCATCGACTAAGTGCTGTGCTTATTATATTCACCGCGGGCGAGCGAAATGAAATTAATTAAATGAAGATTGTTTTATTTGAAACAATATTATCCAATCCTTTAGCTAAAAAACACAATGAACACAATGAAAGCTTTACTGTCCCAAAACGAATGCCACTCAGCATTTGTCGAAGCACCATTGTGCAGCGCCGCTGATTTTCCCGGGCCCTATTGAATAAAATGTAACCATTGACTTGAATTAAAAGCACAAATCAGAACAAAAACGTCAAAAAATGTGGGTCAGAAAGACATTAGCGAACAATTTTGCATTGATGATGATAAACGATAAATGTTGCGTACGAATAAGAGCCTACTGACGTTTGAGCATTTAGTGTCAAACTCATACACAGAACTACCAACACTGTTAATTCAAGACTAAATGAAAAAGAGCTGCAACTGCAGTACCTTTATGGCGTATTTTTCCGGCTGATCGGGTATCCAGTAGTTTTATTCCATATCTATGAATGAAACAAAATAAAAAAAAAATTACTAACAAAATAAAATAAAAATACAGTAAATCTGAATTTTAGAAAATTGTTTTTAATAACAATAACAGGCATAAAGTACCGTTTAATTTTCAATAAAAGTGGTAAGCGAGAACGAAATACCACTTATAACTAATATTTAAGGAAAGAGTAGAAACTGAGATCAAAATTTAAATAACTAATTTTTTTAACAATGACTATTAAGGATGACTCACACTAGGACAGGGCGGGTTGGGACGGGACGATCCGCCAATTTCTATAGAAAGAATCACGTGATAGCTCAGCTCGGCGCCCGCGGATGTCACATAGATGGAGTTTTAATTTATTTTTGAACGAAAACAGTGAATGAGCGTTTATTATTGGCGGAGGGATATTATTCCAGCATCAAGTGGCGGCATAGCGAAAGCTGCCACGAAAGCTAGCTAGCCAAGCATTAGACGGAATTAGTCATATTGACGTAAGATACTCGTACTTTCCTTCTTTATATGTGTTTCTGTTTCCTTTGGCAATCAGGGAAAATATTGTTTTACTAAAAATACTATATTAAAATATGGAACAAGTAAATATTATTTATAAACACCCCATATTTGTCAATATAACTTTACTCTAAACAAAGTTACGTATATTTTGCAGAGCATAAAACCCGTGCTTTGCATATTTGTTTAAAGTTTTAATACCAGCTCTCCAACTAAAAGGAAACTTACCCTAATTTATATTTAGTACTAAATATAATCTATTAAGGTATTATTTTCCTTGTAAGTTGTTAACAAACATAACCAGATTAATCCGTGTGTTTCAGTTCAGGCAGTAATTTCGCATTGCGATGCCTATGCCTAAATGAGTTTATGGAAGTTGCAACTGACTTAATACGTGTGATCGTCATGCATGGCTAAGGTAAACATATTATAGCAGGAAAAATAGGGAAAAACTGTATTTAGCCAAAGCTAACTAAATTTTACTTTTAGTTTTTAATCATACAATTCTTTCAGAATGATACTTTTAGAAATAATGCTACCATGGTTCAAGCCTAGGTGCAACATTAAAAAGTTGTTGGGCATATTGCATAATACAAACACATATTAAATAATATTTAAAACGGGTCACTCACGTAATTTAGTCGATTTTCGCTCGACATGTTTCGTTCTTTACGAAGAACGTCATTAGGAGCGACCACCCGCGACAGAGGCAAGTCGTACACTGCGGGCTAATGCCCTATCTGCTCTGGTACTTGCAGCTGGCGGTGGTAGCGGCGCGGGGGGCGACACGGACCCAGACCATCGCCGAGCTGACCGCAGTGGTGACGAAGCTCGCCGCAGCGGTCCAGGAGCTGCAAGCCGCCTTCGCCAACATCACCACCAATGCATGAAGCTGGACGGACCCGCGCTCGCTCCACAAGGGAACGAGCAAATTGAAAACTAGCTGATGGCCCAGCCACCAGCACAGCTGCCAAAGAGCCTCAATAAGAGGACGAAACAAAGCCCCGCCCGTCGTTACGGGCGGCGATTTGAAACCGCCAAGGTCCCGAAAGGGAGGAAAGGCGTCCCTTGCCCCAGAAGGGGGTATAGGAAGAAGTTCCGATCCGACAGAGCGGCAGTCGCTGCTCGACGCCCGTTCGGAGAGCAGCGGTTGCTCCGGAGGCCCCGGTCGGTGTCGGCGCGTGTATGACGCATTCGACCAGGACCTCCGTTCTCCCCTCCCCTTCCTGATTCCCGGTATCGGCGCGTGTATGACGCATTCGACCAGGAATTCCCGAATCCGGATCCTTACACCCCCCCGTTGCCCCGGTGTCGGCGCGTGTCTTACGCATTCGACCAGGTCTTCAGGGTACCCCTTGCACCCCCCCCGTTGCCCCGGTGTCGGCGCGTGTCGTTGACAGGGGCGCAAAAGATGTGCAGAAAAATGTAACACTGGCAGACAGTGGCACCGCTCGGGTAGAGAAACATGTGTTAGTAGACCTGGAGGTGAAGAAGGTGAGAATAAAACATTGGTTACGTGTTCTACCAACGGCCGCGCATATCATGATAGGGATGGACGTGCTGAAGCGAGCCGGCATGAAAATAACATGGGAAGGAGAGGCGTCGACCGGAGGAGAAGAGTTCAGCATAGAGTCCGCAACAAATCAGAGCACGATGACTAGCCTGAATACTCCCGAGCAGCAAGGGGACGCAACACACGAGGTGAGACAGGAACGGCAGGAGTCCCAATCTAACACCGGGGTTGCACCAGAGCTAACTAAGGTAAAGCAGGAACTTGAGCAGTGTCCCAAGGCGCAGCAGGGAAACACATGGGTAGAACACAAAATGAAACTTAAACATTCCGAGCCAGCGAAACAAAGATATTATCCTAGAAACCCGAAACAGCTGGAAATCATAGACACCCGTGAACGAAAAAGATTAGAACAAGGGGTAATAGAAAAGTCAGACAGCCCATACAGCTCACCAGTCGTCCTAGTAAAGAAGCAAAACTACATTGCAGACGAGCAATCCGGCCACCCCATTTGCATGGTAAGTGACAGCGACTGGTACGACGTTAAACGAACCCAAGTAGAAAATAATACCGAACCCACAAAGGAATACTGTATGAGGAACAGCAGCTTATACAGGAAGGTAATCAATCCGGCATACCAGCAAGCAGATTCCAGTGCAGCATGGAGACTATGCGTACCGGAGCACGAGAGAGGTCAGTTAATACAGCAAAATCATGACGTACCTAGCGCAGGCCATTTAGGAAGAGCGAAGACAATTAAAAGAGTAGCTCAGAGGTACTACTGGCCAGGAATGCGAAGGCAAGTGATAGATTACGTAAAGAAATGTGAGATATGCCAGAAACACAAAGCTACGCAACAGAAAACTCATGGACTCATGCATATAAATAACGCCCAAACCCCGTGGGAGCAAGTGACAACAGACCGAATCAGACCCTGACCCAGACAACGATGGGAACCCGCCATCGGGCAGCTGGTCCTGAAGAAAAATCAGGTACTCTCAGATGCCAGTAAGGAAGTTTGCGTTAAGTTAGCACCCGAGTTCATAGGTTTCTAGTACGTAGTACTAGAAAGGAAATCACCCGTAATTTATGTATTACGGCATAGGGACGGGAGTAGGCGAACGGTTACCGCGCACGTAAAAGATTTGAAAGAATACACGCAATAACAAAAACACAACCAAATTGCGATAACGACTAGGGGGTAAACCGAAAACACGAGGAAAACAGGTACCCATACAATAGTTACAAAATAAATAATAAAATAGAGATAAAACATAGGTAGGGAGGTCGAGAAAACAAGAAGGCAAACTACCCGCGGTAAGGAACATGCGGGAACCGGCTCACCTATAAAGGTAGGGGCGTGGCAGCAGGCCCGCATAACGTCACAGTTGCTCACAGCAGAAGGACCTCCAAAAGAAAAAAAAAAGGGGAAAAAGTGGAAAATGGATCCATGCCAACGCAGACCAACCAGACCACGGCCGGTGGCAACCTATCGACAGCCACTCCGCCGACACAGCACCACGGTAGGAGCGACAGCGGAGATGGATTTCTGCACGACGGGCCACTCCCCACATACGGACGAACCCCAGAGGCAAACTTTCATGATAGGAGAACCAGTCGCGGCAGAACCCAACGCGCCGCCCGCCGAAGCACCGGAACCCGCCACACCGAATACAAACCCCTCAGAATCCGGCACGCGGTACCCGGAAACACCAAGGCAGGACACCATACCCCGGGACAACTCGGTAGACGGGCAGATAGACTCGGGAGGCGACACCGATGAGGTCAGTGAAGCGATGGAGCTATTGGTGAACTGCACTGACCACCTTCCGGAGTATCTGGCGTTTGTCGAGGAGGCAGGGGCGACCGGGACACCGGAACCGGAACCTCACCCACACGCACCCCCGGAACAGGGGAACCGAGGTGGCGGAGGTAGGAGAAGAAAACACAGACCCGGCCGCCGTAGGAATGGCGGTTCAAGAAAGGGACTCGTCAGACTCCCAGGGACGAAACAGAAACCGCGTTGAAAGTTCCCGGGATTTATGTTGTGATCGTTTTTTTTCTCATTTTTATTGCTGTGTAGTATAAACATACTCGTACTATACATTAAAGGCCAGAAGAGGCACCGTTTTTTTTGCCCGTTGTTAAACACAGCGTTTCAACGATGGTATTATTTGTTTTTTTTATTAGTTTATTTAAAATTTTTTTTTGTTTCTCCTTACTCAGTTACTGTGTGCCTATATGGGCCAATACACGTATAAAACGTTCCAAGCGTTTTTTTTTATTTAAACATAATTTTCCTTTACTGATTCCCAACACCCTGGATTAGCTAGCAAAACATAAACGGTTAGTGGGGACATAGGAAACAACATATTGAGATGATACAGGGCAGGGCAACAAAATGGGCACTAACGTAGATTTGACCAGACATCGGACAGAAGGACGTTCTGTTCATACCACTATCTTACAGTGATTTTTACTCCAGGTAAAAATCTCGACGGGGGAGGCAATGTAACGTCACACGAGCGACGTTAATACATACCGGCTACAAGCGGCGCGCGGCGCTCAGGGTGAGACGCGTGGGGCGGCGGCAACGGCAGGCATCCCCGCTGCGCAGCCGGCCACCTACTCTGCGGCGGAAGGAATAAAAGCCCGCGCGCGACGGCACAGAGCGGCAGGACTAGACACCACCCTGGCACCGGTTGACGATCGCTAGCTGGGCCTCCCCCAATGGGGTTCCACCCGGCTGGCTCGATCTCGCCGGTGTGAAGATGACCCGGACAAGACCACAGGAGCTCACAAAGCTCCCCCCCAATGACCCAGCCATTTTCATGGCCGGCGGTAGAAACCGCTGAAAGGGGCCAACGCCCTGACCAGCATCCCCAGATCCCCCTCGGGGGTTTCTGAGACGACGTCCTGATGATGATGATGACAGAGCGGCAGTCGCTGCTCGACGCCCGTTCGGAGAGCAGCGGTTGCTCCGGAGGCCCCGGTCGGTGTCGGCGCGTGTATGACGCATTCGACCAGGACCTCCGTTCTCCCCCTCCCCTTCCTGATTCCCGGTGTCGGCGCGTGTATGACGCATTCGACCAGGAATTCCCGAATCCGGATCCTTACACCCCCCCGTTGCCCCGGTGTCGGCGCGTGTCTTACGCATTCGACCAGGGCTTCAGGGTACCCTATCCATCCCCTTTCCCCTGGCGGGAACACACCCCCCCTACCCCCTTCGCGGAATAGCCGTTAGGGCCCGTGCCAACATCTCGCGATACTTGATATAAGTAAGGATATCCTTCATCTTTTAATAAAGGGCGTAAATGACCCATATCTGTTAAGCTTACACTGTGTTTTATATAACTAACCCTCCCCTCATCCCCTGAGTTAGACCGAAACCCTCGCACGACCCTTCCGGTCGAGGGATATGTATGGCCGTCCCGACGGTCGACCATCACATTAACGAACGAACGAAGTAAAACAATAATTTTTAAGAGATGTCTCAAAAGCCCGTGTCCAATTTGTGTAACGCAAGCTACCAGCACATTATCGTGTACTGTGTCAATATACTGTTTATATTTCAAGCGATTTTTACTTTAAGAGTAAATAACAACTACAGTTACAGTTTCATCATTTCCAGCTTCTAATGCACTTCAATGTTTGTTAATGTAATTTATAAATTCAAACAGCAGCTAAGTAAACAAATGCCAATACTACCCTCGATATAAAATATGTGACCGTACTGCCAGTACACAAATAGCACAGCTATATTTTATTCTATTACCTATAAATTTTATAATTAAAATTGTTTAGCTTTTTATTAATCACAATTAGATTTTTAAAAAGTAGCCGATGCAAGTACATTAAATAAACTTAATTATTACACTAACCGGATGTCATGTTTCGTAGTTTCCTTTTCGCTAACTCGATGTTGTGTTTTCTTAGTTTCAAGTTCCCGGTCATTAAATAATCGTGATATTGGATGCCCCTTTCTTCCCTGATGAAGTGTCAACAGCTTTAAAACAAACAAAATGCGGAAAAGCAGCCGGTATGGACAACATATACCCCGAATTTCTTACCAACTTGGGAAAGCGTGCTATCCGATGGCTGAGTGATTTCTTCAATTATATCTATGATACCGCAGTCCTGCCCTCTGTTTTCACGAAGTCCAAGATTATAGCAATTCTAAAACCCGGAAAATCTCCTGATGACGCTGCAAACTACCGGCCAATATCACTTCTAAGCGTTACATATAAACTACTCGAACGCCTTTTATATAACCGTCTGAAGGATATAATTGACCTAGAAATACCTATCGAACAGGCAGGTTTCCGGGCGGGCCGCAGCTGCGCGGACCAGGTCCTTGCACTCACCAGTTACATAGAAGCTGGTTTCCAAAAGGCCCACAAAACATTGGCAGCTTTTGTAGACTTAAGAGCAGCTTACGACACGGTGTGGATAGACGGTTTGCTAAATAAGGTCGGGCATATAATACCTTCGAATAAGATGTTACACCTATTGAAAGGTATTTTAGGCCCACGTAAGATAAAGGTCCTTCTTGGGGACAAAGAAAGCCGATACAGACTTTTGAAGAATGGCCTTCCCCAGGGATCGGTCCTGGCCCCTATGCTTTTTAACGTCTATACACGAGATATCCCCTCGACGGAATGTGATAAATTTCTATTCGCAGATGACCTAGCTCTTACCATCCAGGTCAAAGACTTTGAAAGCGGGGAAACTAAACTTATGCAAGATCTGGAAATTCTGAACGAATATTACACAAAATGGAGGCTCTGTCCTAACCCAAATAAAACAGAGGTAGCGGCCTTCCATCTGTCAAATAGCCTAGCACGTAGAGAAGTAGATGTTACTTTCTGTGGCAAGAAACTGCAACACAATTTCAACCCGAAATATCTGGGGGTAACCCTTGACCGGTCCCTACCTTACAAGCCCCATTTAGTGAACCTAGGTCAAAAGGTCAAAACTAGGGTGAACCTAATTAACAGTCTTGCAGGTACAACGTGGGGAGCTCGAGGCCGAGTCCTGCGCACCTCCAGCCTGGCCCTTGTCTACCCCGCTGCCGAGTATTGTGCCGCGGTGTGGTACAGGAGCGCGCACACGGATAAAGTCGACACACAGCTAAACCGGGTCATGCGCACGATATCTGGTAGCCTATTACCCACTCCTCTATATTGGCTCCCAGTTTTGTCTCATATTGCGCCCCCTGTAATAAGAAGAACACAGGCAGCTTCAAGGGAATGGAATAAAACCAGGAACGGTATGCTTCCTATAAGAAAAACACTCGACAACCTTCCCGAAACTCGTCTCCGATCCCGAAGACCTATCTGGTCGGACCTTCAAATCCAAGGCCCAGAAGAGTTTTGTGTCAATACCGAATGGAGGGATACCTGGATTACACAAGCGCAGCACTTAAATAAGCCTGATTTCGACCCAACAAAACAAGTACCTGGCTTTGATGAACCACGAAACATCTGGGTCATATTAAACAGAATAAGAACGGGTGTCAGCTGCTGCAATTAAATTTTTTTTTTAGTTTAAAATTAATAAAAAAAAGTTGTAGGTGAATTATTAACGCCAGGGTTTGCTTAACGTGTTTAGAACTTAACATTGATGTTGTAGAAAGCTTGTTTCTTGTTTATGTTTTAGGATTAGTTATAAAGTATTATAGTATAATAATTACTAGGTGCATATAGCTACCTATTGTTAGATAGCATGAGCGCGATCTCGCCAACAAACTGGTTTCTCAGTTTGGCGGGTTATAATACCAATTAATGTAACTATGTACACCTTTTGAATAATAAAAAAAAAAAAAAAATTCCAACCTCTATAAATGGGGATACAAATCTTCATCAAATTGTGACTGCGGAGCGCCAGATCAAACGACGACCCACATCGTGAAGGAATGCCCCGCAAGACATTTCTCAGGAGACCTCAGCGATTTGTACGACCTCACTGCGGACGCCAGGGTTTGGCTGTCTAACCTAGATTTAAAACTGTAATTGTAATTGTTTTTTAATATTTTTATTTTGACTTTTTTTTGCAATATTTGTGTTTTTTTTTTTAACTAAATAAAGCCATACGATAATAATTATGTGCTTTCATACAATTCCTCCCAATGCCTTAGTTCCCTTAACCTGAATAAATATAGCTAAATAATTAATGTAACTTTCTTTATTTACCTATTATCACTAAAGTTCGATTACTAGTGTTATTAAATGATGCATTTCTTATTTCATCTTATAAAACGATACCCTAATATAAATAGTAAATACACCCAGCAGTACTAGATCTTCGGAACTATTACTTATCAAACTATTAATATTACATTCACAAGTCCGTTCGCAAAATCGGTTCGCTCGCATTTTGATATTATTAGCCAGCAGGCGCATCGACGCGTATCTACAATACTAGCATGAGATACAAGTATAGTACTTACCTAGTGCGCAAACAAAATTTAACATTTAAGTAGCAATCACGACACAAATTACTTTTTTTGTCAATTTGCCGTTCTAAATGTAACGGGAGTTATCATGGTATTACCCCACAGCGGTCACTCTTTGCTATTAGCCATGACACGTAATGGAGCCGGCGCCGGTTGTTCTGAATCGCTCTTGAACAAGATCTCGAAGTTTGTTCATTAAGCGCTGACCCGCCGAATGTGAAAAGTTTAATTCCTTCAAGTGAATGCAGTTAAAAAATAACACTTTGTTGTCTGCTAGGATTTTTAAGTAACATAAGGATAGGCATATGACATCTCTTTCAATTTATAATACATATTTATCAAAATATTTTTTTGGCTATACCAACACATATTATGAGTTATTACATTATTTTATTACCGATTTTCACTTGTAAAAGTGTACCGGATTCTTAAAGCGGAAACAAAAATATATCATCTAACTATAACGGTTCATGAGATACATCCTGGTGACAGAGAGAAGGACAGACAGAAGAATAGATGGGTCTCAGTAATAGGGTCCCGTTTTTACCCTTTGGCTACGGAACCTTAAAAAGGTTTTTAAACAAATCAAGTGGTTTCACTAGAGCTTGACTGCTCGTACTATCAACGCGTTTGTCGACAAACATCAACTTGACATCATCCTTTGTCGCGCCCGCATCGCACTCACGGTTCATACGGCGCTTTGTGGTAAAGGATGGCGGAACCTTACACCGGAAGACAAGCCGGCAAAGAACGGAGAAATGGAGGTGTCAAAGAAATCGTACTGAGTTTGACAGATAAGCCAGGCATATAAAATTCAAATTTATTTATTTTGCAAGAACATACAGGTGTTATGAGTACATAACATTAGTATTATAGGTACATTTGTACTTTTTTTGCATGATTGTATGGTCTACCATAATATGGCATGCAAAATCTTACACTAACTTAATATTAATTATTCTAAAAATAAATCTAAATGTCGAATTGTCAAAATATTCATACAAATTATAAAACGGCCTTGTTACCAAAAACGATTCCAATTTTTTGGAAAATTCATGTAGGTAAATTATTACCTACATTGTCTTAATTTCCTCATTATTATTTTTTTAAATTTAATGCCATTATATTCCAACACTTCTGAAATGCATAATTTTTTGACTCTAATAAATAAAGGTCAAATTTATGTCTTAATACATAATATATAGGTTCATTTTTAGTTTAACATGCAAAACGGTTCTTATGTTTAAGAGTCCTATAACAAAATCCGCTCGCTCGCATTTCAATATTATTACCGCCAGTTGCGCGCCGGCCGACACGCATCTGTGTGCGGACACACACTACAATCAGGAATACAAACTTATTATCGCCATCCTATTCGAACAGCATAGCAGGTGCGGTTAGTGCGAACGGGAGCGAGCATTCATTCATAGATTTCATAGTATGTAGCACCGTCGCAACTCGCAAGGCCTTTAGCTTGACGCGCGGACCAAACATTATTGATACTTGCGTCCGAACATCAACTATTACTTCGTGTACGTGGTGTAGTGTTAAAAAAATTAATTTGTATCATCATAACTTCATAAGATTAAAAATATTTTTATTCGAACGTCAAATGTCTCTAAATAGTATCCGATGTTATTTTGGAATAGGAATTTGTTAGTGGTACATTTCTAAGCATACCTATTTACTAATAGGTATTGGTGATTGATTTTGGTGGGTGATGGTGATTTGGATATATTTTAGACAGGGATGTTACGGATACTGGATTTGTGACATCCGCGGATGCGGATATCAAAAGGCACACATTCACGGATAGGGATGCGGATGCGGATCTTAGAGTAAGTACATAAAAAAACCCGAAATATACAAATATTGTACTGTTTATTCGAATAAAAGGAAACAAACTTGGCATTGCTTGTTGCTATCTGTCAAGGGCGTAAGAACTCGATCGACGAATCTTGAAAACTAACCCAGGAAAGATACGGTTTTCACAGACATTAAATTATAATAGCCTAATATTTTCAAATTACGTTCGAATGGGATATTTATAGATAATATATGCAAAAGTCCTAAAAACTTTTCTTCCGGAAGTAGGTAGAAAGTAAAAAATAAAACTTAACTAAGTCGATTTTTGAAATTTACGGTAGTAAATACTTTTCTTGTTTGTGAACATGACGACATATTTGTCTTCTATGTGTTAAAAGCAAAACCGAAGAAAACTTATAGACGTAAAACGGTAATACTTACAAAATGTACGGCGTGGGTGATAGATGTGTTATTTCGCTAGAAACAAATGGTAATAAGTAAAAAATGCTTCTGACTCACTTTAATCAACTTTATTTTTAAAAGCACTATATTTTTTTGAGTTCCAGTTTTTTTGTCAAATATCTACTTCTGGCACATCATCTGATAGGTCCTTAGAAATAACTTAAAGGCTTCTTGAACAAAAATTTGGTTAATCGAGTATCGGGAGGTCTAAAAAACCGGCCAAGTGCGAGTCGGACTTGCCCGCCGAGGGCTCCGCACAAAAGTGGCATGGAACTCTCAGTGTGCGGCAGTTATACGGTTTTCGGATTTTTTCCTGTATTTTTGCTAGAAGTTCTTGCTTTTTGTCAAATTTCGTGATTCTATGTTAACGGGAAGTACCCTATACATTTTGATTCCCACTGCAAATGTATGGGAATGACCGTATCTTTTGATTGCGTTGATGTAAAGGTTTAGTTTTTTTGCAGCTTCAAGAGACTGCAGACCTGTGTATGTGGTATTATTTTAACTTGCAACCTTTACTCGTTCCCGCGATAAACGGTCTGGACTGGACAGACAGACGGGCGGACGGACAACAAAGTAATCCTATAAGGGTTCCGTTTTTTCTCTTTGATGTACCGAACCCTAAAAATGTGAAAACTTCAGGAAGTTAGGAAAATTATTTTATTTTGAACAAATTTAAATTAAATTAAATTTGGTTAAGCCTTTTTTGCCAAAAACTATAATTACAAAAATACAGTTAAGTTCCTTGATATGTGAAGGCACTTATGCCTTTATTCTTGCACAATATTTTCATCGTATAACGGTACACAACCTTCAATTATGCGTGGTCCGACACGCACTTGGCGGGTTTATTTCCGGATTTTGCTCATATAGCAATATGGTTATCCCTGACTAGGGTGGTGGCACCAGTAATGGTCAAGAAACCAGTAACGAACAATCACTTTTATTATGAGGAAATAAGGTTCATACATTTATTTTGTGTCAACCAATTGACAACCATATGATGATATTTGAATTAAGAATGAAGTGTCCATAACTCGTGTCTGTCAGCTTAAAGTGTTCATAATGGGTACCGTCACCTTAATAACATTTCTCCATACTGTCCCTCTTAACTCTTGCTACTCACTCGTCAGTTGAAAAATTGAAACACTTTGTTCCCACGCCCCATAATTCGCGGGCTCTAATGTAGGAAGGGCTGGAAGGAGGTACTTATTGGGGATCAAAGATCATCAAAGTATATGACAGCCCGGTAATTCGTGGGCGTGGGTTACGCAGGATGGTTAAAGTATCAAGAAGGGTTGGTTGCGGTACAATGACATTCGATAAAATTATTAGATTTTTTTATTTCATACAGGTCTATAATATAATCAAAACAGTAAAATACTTTCGTCAGTGGTTGGTCGCGGTCTATTTACTTTCCCAAACGCTTCCAGCACTTCCTAGCGCAACAAAACAAACATATTGTACAGTCCACAGAGAACAGCACAGGTCCTACCTCTACGAGCGCACGCGCGGTACTGAGGACTCAGCCCGCGCGCATCGGAATTTATACACCATTTGAATATTTAAAAAAATAATACGGAAATTCAAAAAAATATGTATTTTTCGACTTCAACATGAGCTTAAAAGAATAAACTTTAATGTTGTATACAAATCATCCCAATATTTTGTCAAAATTACTGCGAGAATCCCTGTGTTTGCAGTGTATTTTTATCGAAAAATGTGCATATTCAAAATCGAAGTAGTTGGGTATCTGTGTAAATAATTGGAAATATGGGACCGAAAGTTTAAATAAAACCATGTTACAATATTATATCAACCCGAAAAAACATGTGTTTTCATGTATCGTGTTAAAAGAGATTGAAGTCAAACTTTTGTCTCCGCGCGCTTTTCTGAAAACAACTGCCAGTAATTGTATAGTAAAAGTTAAAACACTGAGTTTTACTTACATTAGAAGCTGAAATTTTTAATACTAGGAAATGAGCTATCAAACATAGTTAGCAACTTTCACATACAGTTCACCGTTTCTTCGTAGTACAACGTCAAAAATCAGCTTTTGTTGCTTTTCCGTACAAATCGTATTGATGGCCTCTTAACGTTCGGGCAATGTCGGATCTCCATATAGACGGAGAGCTAGTAGCTACGGAAATAGGTATGTGTTGCGAATGCAACCGTTCTAGTATTCAGAAGCTTCCTCTAAGCTCCAATAGCAGCGCACCACATACGCTTAATCGCGCCCAATTAGAGTTAAGATAGCATACGTGGTACTTATATTTCAAAAATCAGTCGAATCACTGTTTCTTCAACTTCCATACAAACCATTTCTGCATTCAAAGCATTTTATTCTAGCATCATATAAAATTATATCAAGTCTACGAAACATCGGAGTTTTATTTAAAACTAGTCGTCGAGATTATGGTGGCTACATATGGTCACTACAATTTGTAGAGTCACGAAACCTCTCTAGTTAGTGTGCTGTTAATGTTTATCCCGATGTTTTTAGTCGTGCACAGTACTCGTTGTCGTAATGTTGAATGGAGATGGTAGATTTAGTGGTATCTAAATTGTCACAATTTAAGCTTTGACAACCAGCCAACCTTGTAGCAGTGGGGCACTGCCCTATTGCTAATAGCGCCATCTATTGGCACTGTCAAACTCAGGAAACTATTATTTCTTAGACTTTACGCCTCTGTTACTCAAAACTCTTTGGTATTGTTTTATCGTGTAAGCTAAATATATTATACCCTGTGGATAATGCATCTCTTAACAGTTTGCCACTACTGCAGTATACGTTGTAGGTACTACAAAGCATGCATGAGAGGGATTGAAAAAGGAAAAAAATAGGTGTCTAATCATTTTAGATAATCTAACTGACGGACTAATTAGAATGATAGTTTTTCAACCTAGCTGTCATCCCTATTGTTGAAACGTAGGCAAATCGACCGTTATTTTGGTAATGTTATTAAAACGAGCTATAGGTAGATACATGATTAAATGGCATTTCGTACTTAAGTTCCGAAGATGTCTTCGGTACGATACGAGTTTCATTAAAACGAGGTTTGAACCCGCGACGTCCGGATTGAAGGGAGTCTTCTTACCGCCAGACAAGTGCAAAGTGCAATCATTTCAACAAGGGATAACCTATAAAGGATGACTTACACTAAGGGAAGGGACGGGGCGGGAAGATCTATCAATTTCTATAGACATAATCACGTGATAGCTCGGAGCCCTTGGATGTCACGTGACGTATTCTATAGAAACTGACAGATCGTTTCCGTCCCGTTCTAGTGTGAGTCATCCCTTAATGTTTTAAATTCGCTTAAAATGCACGGGTAATTTTTCAAACAAAAGTTTTTGCAGCTTCATGACAAATTTGTTCATATTTTTGAAACTGATAAAATTTACATATATGTATATTGTATATATATTTTACTATAAATTTATACATACAGTCAAAAATACTCGTAGGCGTCTGTAGGTGACAGGTTAAAAGAAACAACGTGGTTTGCGAAGAACAAGGCCAAAACTGTGGTGCGAGCGAGTTGTCAACGCGGCGGGTGTGAATTTTTAATATGTACTACCTTACAGTTAGCCATAGGTGCAGCGCATGACGGGGCTCGCTACCCACCAATGTTTTTATTAGCTTTAATTTACATATGTAACACTAGATGGCATGACATGTACAAAAGTAGTTATTTAATATAAAACTTAAATCTAGGGTAAAGTCTAGGTACATAAAATATATGCGTCGCCTACAATCCCACCCCCTTAGTGATGACTAGTCATCACGAGCCATCTCTGGTGCAAGTAAGGCGACGCGTGTTACGGGACGGCGTAAAATGCCCGTGCGCGTCCGAACATCAACTACGCGAATACGCCCATCATTGCCGGCATGGGTCGCACTCACTATTCCGTGCCGCCATGAACCACGGTCCAAATTGGGTTCGACTAAAAGAACGTAATCTCCTACCTGTAAGGAACGTCGCTCACGCGTCCACTTTTGTCGCGGCAAGAGCGTTGGCAAATACTCCTTCAGCCAACGTGCCCAGAACATATCGGTTAGACGTTGCGCTATCCGCCATTGACGTTTCAGCTGGAGATCCTCATTGTCGTACTTACCAAAAGTTGGTCCATTGGACGACGTACCAATCAAAAAATGATTGGGTGTGAGAGCTTCGGGGTAGTTCGGGTCCGTGGATACGTACGTGATCGGACGACTGTTCACAAGGGCTTCCACTTCAGTCATCAGGGTTGAAAGAGTCTCTGGACGAGGTGCGCGCTCTTTCAGTACAGCGCGCAGGGCTGTTTTTACAGTGCGCACCATACGCTCCCACGCCCCGCCCATTTCTGGAGCGCCGGGAGGAATAAATCGCCACTCGATGCCTCTCACGAGGCCATCATTGCGCAGTGCGTCGCTGTCTAGTTCAGCGATACTGCGCTTGAGTTCTAAGTCGGCGCCTTTCAGGTTTGTCCCGTTGTCGCTGTAGACAACAGTCGGGACGCCTCGGCGTGCTATCATTCGTCTTAAGCCCATAATGGTGGAATCGGTAGTAAGGCTTTCCGTTATTTCGATATGAACCGCGCGGATTGTCAAACATGTGAACAACATTCCGTAACGTTTCTGCCTACCACGACCTACTGTTACCTCCATAGGGCCGAAAAAATCAATTCCTGTACAAGAAAATGGACGACGGTTGTGCTGCAGTCGGGCGGGCGGCAGATCGCCCATGCGCTGCGGTTGCGGCGCGGCGCGCCGGTATCTGCAAAACAGACAGTGTGCTGCGACCGCGCGCACGGTTGGGCGCAGTTTCAAAATCCAGTAGCGCTGCCGCAGCTCATTAACTACGAGTTCTTGAGCTCCGTGCAACGCTCGTCTGTGGTAGTGTTCAACAAGAAGTCCAGTGATTCGATGTTTGCCATCGAGAATCACTGGCCTCCTCATGGACTCCTCCACACCGGCAGTCTTGTCAATACGGCCTCCTACACGCAGTAGGCCCGTGTTGTCAAGATACGGTGTTAATTGCAGTAGCCGGCTATCTTTCGATAACGACTTATTTTTCCTTAAACATTCAATATCCGCAAGAAAAGAATCATGTTGACATTTTTTTATCAACAGTTCCTCTGCCGATTGCAACAGTTCGTTGTCGATTCGATTACATTTACGTTGGCATTTTTTAACAAATAGTAATACCCGAGCAGTTGTCATAAGTAGTCGAATCCACGACGAAAAGTTGTTTTCGTTAGGTACCGGCAACGTGCTAGTACAGTCGGCTGAAGATACGACGTGAATAGCCTTACGTTCACATATAACCTCCTCAAGCTGCTTAGCACTCTTGAGATCCTTAGGCCACTCACTTTCGCGTTCACGTAAAAACGTAGGCCCCTGAAACCATATATCGTCGTACTGCAGCGGTGGCGCATCCTCACGAGTGGCCACGTCAGCTATATTTAAAGCGGTGGGTACGTAACGCCACTCCGACGCAGTGGTCAACTCGTCAATCTCGCCAAGGCGGTGTGAGACGTACGGTTTGTAGTCTCTCGGGTCACTACGAATCCACTGCAGTGCAGTGTTTGAGTCCGTCCAAAAGTACCTTTTGTTCGGATTGATATCCTTATGTTCGCTCTGCACTGTGGTAGCAAGACGGGCAGAGAGCAAACAACCTTGAAGTTCAAGTCTCGGTATCGAAACCGGACGAAGTGGGGTTACTCTGCTTTTGCTTGCAGCGAAACATACATTGACAGTTCCATCAGAACGAGTAAAACGCCAATAGATAACGCCGGCATAAGCCTTACTACTTGCATCGCAAAAGGCGTGCAATTCAGTATTTATAACAGTGGGCGCACTTACCCCATCCGCCGAGTCGTCATAGCATCGCGTCCATGCGCCTGCGTCAGCATAGTGCCGCGGGATGCGCAGCGATGCTAGAAGTTTGAGCTCGTCGAGCCACCTTACCCAACTCGCGTGATCCTCCGGCCGGATGCGGCAGTTCCAGTCCACGCCACTACGGTGAACGTTCTGAAATATTATTTTGCTCTTTATAATAAAAGGCGACAAAAAACCGTGAAGGTCGTAGACCGACATGATGAGACTAAGCATTTTTGCTTTTGTGGGAGCCTCAGTTCCATTTAATATTTCCTGTGGAACACGATTAAACGAAATTTTAAACCCAAAAGTATCATCTAAAGGATGAAACATTAACCCTAATGTGCGCTCAGTTGTGTTCATGGCTCCGTCCTTGAATTGCACAGCTGATTGCGCGAGCGCATCGGTAGGTATATTTTTCAATACCTCCTTGCTGTTACTGGACCAGTTTCGTATCTCGAATCCACCGCTTTTGTGAATGAGACTAATTTGTTCAACTAACTTAACTGCATTTTCTACACTACTAGTTGAATATAAACAATCGTCCATATAATGACTGTTTACAATTACATTTACCGCCTCCGGATATAAATCAACGTACTTCGATGCGTTTTTATTTTTAATAAATTGAGCTATAAAAGGACTGCAAGTTGCTCCAAACAATAGACTTTGCATAACACATGTTTTTATGGGTGAGCGCGGAGACTCCTGCCATAAAAAACGAAACACGTGTTGATCTTCCGGCCTTATTTTCACCCTTAAAAACATGTCTTTAATATCCCCCACTATAACTATTTTATTCTCGCGAAACCTGAGCATAATACCCAATAGTGAATTGTATAAGTCTGGTCCCGTTAATAAATAATCATTTAAACAATATCCGTTTACTTTTGCAGCACAATCATAAACAAGTCTCAACTTACCAGGTTTGTTAGGATTCTGGATTCCGAAGTGCGGGAGAAACCATATGCGGTCTGCCGAGAGTTCATTTTCCTTGAGCTCGCGCGCGTAGCCAGCGGCAAACAGTTTGTTTACCTCCATTCGGTAGCGATCGGCGTACGCGTCATCTTTAGCAAACTTGCGCATTAGAGATTGCAGTCGCGTAAAGGCAGCTTCGCGTGTATCTGGCATGGCGGATACGTCGTTCTTGAACGGCAGACCAACCTCCCATTGATTCCCGATAAGGCGCGCTGTATCTTCTAAAATCTGCAACGCCCTTAAATGATCGCTATTCTCACGTTGTAAGGTTGAAATTCCTATGGAGTCTAGGGAGAAAGAATGTTTAATTAAATCATTTAATTCGCTAACACTCTCGCCGTCTGTGTGACTGAGATGGAACACATTGGCAGCGTTAGAGCGAGTGCGACCGCAATTACCATGAATAGCCCAACCTAACTTGCACCGAGATCCATACGGCTCGTGTTTACCACCTTCAATAATTTCAATCGGCGCGATTAAGGAATAATTATCTTCCCCAATGAGAATACGAGGAATAACATTACTTTTACATACGTAATCCTTAATATGAGATAAATGTTTGCAATTCAATTTGTTAATTACAGACAAATTTTGAACTGTTAAATCTAACTTAGACACTTTACGCAACTTAACGTCATAACACTCATTACTATTGTTATTGTTTTGTCCACTTATCAGAGCGGTAACGGTCGCCGCATCTGGTTGATATACTTCTAGTCCAAACGCGTCGATGAACTTTATAGGACGAGAATTTTCACATTTAAGACCTAACTCGGTTACTAGGTCCGAATCGATCATAGACACCATCGCGCCATCGTCCAAAAGAGCGTATGTACTTACAGTACCCTTAGGTCCACGCAACTGCACTGACACTACTTTTAACATGACGTGATCCGCAGGAGAAGTATTATCACAATCCGATGTAACGTGGGCTACGGTGTCGGGATCCGAGGGCGCCGGCGCCGGGTCCGGCCGCTGAGCCTGCGCCTGGGCCGGCTCGGGCGGCGGCGGGTCGTTGACCGCGTCAGCTACTTGTGATGACGTAGGCTTCTTCCAGTGTAGCATCTTATGGTGCGCGAGTCCACAACCTTCTATGTCGCATAAGGGAGCAGCGCATTCGTTTCTATCGTGTCGGGACGTAAGACAACAATAACATAGTCCTTGGGATTTTATGAACCTCCATTTGTCGCGGCGCATAGCACGTTTGAACACGCGGCACTCGGGTAGCGGGTGAAATCCTTTTGAGCAAAATTTACAATCTTTGTTTTCCTCGACGGCTTTAGTTGTAAATATGGGCCGGGAGGGACGGACTTTGTTATCACTTGAGTATTTTGCTGTAGTTTTTATTTCATGCGCTTTAACTTGTTCGCGTACCTGTGGCATTCCAACTAATGATAACATTTGTGCTTCTTGTTTAAGAAATGCTGCGATAAGGTTCAATTTAGGCTGATTTTCAGCTAACTTTTTATATGCGTAGTCAGTCCATTTACCTATCAGGGTGCTCGGTAGCTTGCTGAGAACAGCTGATGCGAGCTCGGGACTGCGTAGATAATCTGGCTTATTCAGTGCACTTATGGTTGCTACGCAATTGTTTACCTTGATTGAGAAATCAATTAGATCATGATGGTACGACGTGGGTAACGATTGTAGCTTCTTCAGCTGCGTCGTAAGGTTCATGATGATGACATCCGATCGGCCAAAGCGTAACTCAAGGGCTTCCATAACTGCTTCAGGCGGGGTGTTACCGATCAGCAGGGCGGTGACCGTATCCTTGGCGTCGCCTCGCAGCGCTTTACGTAGTCTCTCCAGGTTCTCAGACTCACTGAACTCACAGACTCGAGTAGACTCCGTATAGGCCTTTTTAAAGTGCAACCATTCGACGCTGTCACCACTGAAGATAGGTAAGTCTCGAGGCGTAGACAAGCGACTAAGTAAGCGATCCTCGCGCTTGGTTGACGATTTCGTCATGATGTCCTTCAAGGTAAGCGCTAATTCTCGAATACTGTCAGTAGATTGCTGGACTATAGGTTGCTGAAGTATAGGTTGCTGGACTATAGGTTGCTGAACTATAGGTTGCTGGACTATAGGTAAGTTGACGGGTGCAGGAGTCGGATTAAGTGTCGGCATTCGCTGCTGTGGCTGATAAGGCGCCTCTGGTTGCGGCATGTAAGTAGTTTCATCGTGACCTTGATCCAACCATTGTTCGACGTTCGACCGCGTGCTGTTGCTAAGCGCGCTTTTGCTCGCCTCACTGCCGTTCTCACACTCACTCTGCGATTCTTCGGCGTCAACTTTAGCTAGATCAGCTTCTAGCTTTTTATCAATAAGGGCCAGCTTAATCTGGGCCTTGGCTTGAGCGGCTTCAAATTCCAGTTGCTTACGTTTTGCAATGGAAGATGACGTAGACAGTTTCGATTTGGCAGATGAAATCGAACCACGTACACTTTTTGGTGTTTCCAATTTCACTTGTTCCAAAACCTTCGACTGTTTCACAATACTATCGGTGCCGAGGTCTGGAATCTCACTGACTATAGGTTCCGCGGTAGGCGCGTTGCTCGAAGTACTCGCCATTTGCAATTTCGTGCGCTCGAATTCGCGGTGCTGTTTACGAGTTTTAACCTGCGACGGGGTTCTGTACATCACTCCTAGTACAGATCGGGTTCGAAGACCACTTTATTGTAGGTGACAGGTTAAAAGAAACAACGTGGTTTGCGAAGAACAAGGCCAAAACTGTGGTGCGAGCGAGTTGTCAACGCGGCGGGTGTGAATTTTTAATATGTACTACCTTACAGTTAGCCATAGGTGCAGCGCATGACGGGGCTCGCTACCCACCAATGTTTTTATTAGCTTTAATTTACATATGTAACACTAGATGGCATGACATGTACAAAAGTAGTTATTTAATATAAAACTTAAATCTAGGGTAAAGTCTAGGTACATAAAATATATGCGTCGCCTACAGCGTCAGATTAAGGAATAATATATCAATTACATTTTTTAAAACTTCTGGTGCGATTATTTCCGAAAATATTAACATTATGAAAAACTGTTTATAGAAAACCCTCACTATTTTTCAAATTCCTATCCAATGATATTATATCGCTTTTATTTTACCACTTTGTTGGCGTGACCGATATACATATTCGTACAAAATTCCAACTTTCTAGTACTTACAGTCACTGAGATTATCCGCGGACGGACGGCCAGACAGACAGACTTGGCGAAACTATAAGGGTTCCTAGTTGACTACGGAACCCGAAAAAGTGCCTATTTCAAAAATCTGGGTAACAAAGTTGCAACAAACATAACGTTACGACTGGTATCACTGGAGCGCGGTAGATTCATGTTTTATTTTTTAGCAATCGTTGCGCGCCCTGTACATCCACATAATGTTTTTTACATTAAAATAGGTCTGTAGTCGCTTCACTCATAATTAAAAAGAAAACCTAACCTTTTATTCTTCCTATCAACTAATATTTCGATTCTAATAGGTCCCCAGGACGCTTGAGTTACTACAAATTAAGCATCTTGGCTTTTCCTACTAATAGGGTGCCCCAATTGCGATTGCTACACATAATACATAATACTTTAATATCTACTAACTAAAGAGGAGCGCGACCGCTCATTTCCGTTACATCCACTTTTACTCACTTTACTCTTTGAATAATAATAAATATGGAAATGTAATTAATTACCGTTCAAAATGTATACCCAAAAAAATTGTGCCCGCTGGTGGTACCGAACTGATTTAAACCAAGTAAACTTAAAATTTTACTATGGTTTTAGGTAGTATACTTTAGTACCTATGGTCTAAATAAGAAAAGTGTGTATTTAACTGACTATGAGAAATAATGATTTTAAGGGTGAAAAAAGTGGAACACATTTTTTAACGAGTTTTGTTCGGCGTTATGAGTCTATTTATTTATATGTCGATGGACATACTATAACAATCAATCATAAGTCAGCATAAAACCATGGCCATGAACTAAAACACAATTTTAAAACCTAAATGTCCCTCGGTGTACGGATAGCGGAGAAAATTACTTGGGTGATTCGACAAAAACCGGAGGAACTTAACTACTTATTTACTTGCTTTTGGTAACTCAAGTTGCCAGTCACCCTTATTACCAAGGCAATAAAGTTCACTGAAAATTTTCGAGTGAACGGAGGAGTCATTTCCTGCTTTCAAAGAGAGTTGAGGACAGAAATGATTAAATACATTCAGGTTTATTTTGTTCAAGAATAGGTGGATTTATGGAACTTTTCGCCATTACGGCCATAACTAAAATTTCTTTAACCACACCCATTTTCTTTAACCACGCGTTTTTGTCTCCTGTGCATGTAACAAAGAGATTCTACCACAGATGATATAATAGACAAATTACATAATAGTTCTCAATCACAGATATTTACTCCCATAGAAAAAGCGAATACAGATGTAGTGCATATGATTTTATAACACGTTAAACTTTCGCGTTTTGTACACATTATTATAAACATAGAACTCGGCTTGACTGATGAATCAGCGAAGCGAAGACTTGCTAGAAATGTTCGCTTAACCGGCAGAAAGTCACTTTAAACGCGTGGGTAGTGGGTAGGTAGAAACAGTTAGGTCTACCCACATAAGTATATTAAGTTCCATGACCAATAAGTATAGAGTCAGTCTGTGCTAAGTTTCCTAGAAAGTGTTAAGTAAACGTCATAATTTCATAGAAGTTTGACGTTTAAAATAACACTTTCAAGTATGACAGTTCACTTGCTGAGAAAAGTTAACGTGGTTTGACTCTATTAAGTTAAATTAACTAAATTCGCGATAGATTTGTTCTATATTCATAATGCATAAGCATGACACGTTCGGACGTTTCGTTTCCCGTAAATACTAAGGAAAATCATTAGATATGCACTACATCTGTAGAAACCGTTTTGAAGACTACGCAAAAATAATTGACGCTCGGCCCCCTCTCCCCCGCACAAACGCTAGGGTTTGTGGGAGTGTTGGGTGGAAATAGTGGTGGAAAAATAGCAAAATGGTATATTCGCTTTGGGTTGGCGCGCCAGTGAGTGAGTATTTTATATAAATGTAAACACGCGTTCAAAAGTGGATGAGTAATTTATGAATGAATTCATTTAAAAACTGCCCATGCAATTTTGAACGCGATAGTACCTACTTAAAATGTTCTCGTTGAGCAACGGGGCTTGAATACGTCATTGTTCAGATTCCGATGAATCTGAACAATGATGGGGATGGTCGAGTGTTCCTGAAACAAGGGGAACTGAAGAAAATCACTGGATTACGATATTTGAGGTACTAAGATCTCTGAATACCGAGATTGGAAGCCGTATTCGAAACCCAGTTAATTTTGTAATACCCGAAAATGTATGCTAAGGATACCATTAAGTTAGCGAACCTCGGACGAGGCTGTGAGTTTTCAGCGTCCGTCAGAATGGTAGGTGAACCTGGGGGATTGCGATGAATTTTAGCTTGATGTTTGGTACCTTTTGTGTACTATTTGGTCCCATATTTAACTTTCACGATTTTCACAGATTATAAATTTAACGTCGAATTTGAAACGTTGGAGGTTGGCTTTCAATGGTTAACGCGATTAAGCCCCGTTGCAGTAAATTTATAATGTTGGTACCTCAAATAAAATGCTCCTGGAATCGAGTCATTTTGTTTTATCAGGTTGGCGGGTGAATTTCAAATATAAGTCGGGTGGACAACCTGGTACAAACAAAATGTACAAAGCCTGCCTATTTCATGATTTGTACCTATATAATAATTTGGTACTTCCTGTGTACTTCTAAAAACTAACATCATTTTAGAAATAAAGTATGGATTGACGTAATTAATGAGAAAATATGATTTACTTCGGCGCTCGCACGCTGTCAAATATAGAATGAAAATTGTCAGGACGGTATCTGCACAGTCTAATGGTGTATTCAAAAGAACAATATAAAAACAAACCTACGAAACTCAATACGACTCTCTAATCATACACAAGCAAGGGACATTTTAAACTGGCTGTTCATTGTAGGATTTACCTAAAACCAGTCAAGTTTGACCTGGAAGGAAAAACTCCCAAGTTTTTTTTTCATTTCGTTACAGAAAAGTCAATAACATCGCGCAATAAATAAATGTTTGTACGGGAAGTATTTTAATATTGACGTCAGGGATTTTCTGGGCAAATAATACAATTGTTTGTTTGAAAAACGCCTTTAGGTACTTTTATTATTTAAAGTTAGTCTCTTTGTCGAGAAGTTTATGTAAATATTTTTATTATATTTATGTTCAGAATTCCATGTCTCAAATTACAAAAAAGGAACCTTTTCGATATACACAGTGTGTAAGTCTAATACGGGCGATAAATTTAACTTAACATAGAATTCATTAGTGTTATCAATAATTAAAACATATTTTTAAGTTACACTTCATTAAGACCCCATAATTAATTTTTTCATAAAACTTTCAGCAGTGTACTATAAAACATTTGACGCTGACAGTTGTCAACGAATGTTTAACGCGAGTGTGTTTGCATTACATTGCGGGGCGAATTATTTTCTATGGATAAAATTATAATTGCAATTCCATTTAAAAGTTACCTAATTACATTTCTTATGTCCTATACTAACCACCGTTAAGAGGTTCGCCCGTATTAGAGTTCTAGTAGCGTGCCGAATAGTTCTAGAGTTCTAGATAGTTTTTTTTTAATAGTTCTGCACATTTACGGGAAAAAAATAAAATTTCAAAATGAGACGCTAACTTCGCAAACATAGCGTATCAAAGGTTAGCATCTCACAATTTTATGAGCGTATTAGTAGCGTGCCGAATAGTTCTAGAGTTCTAGTTAGTTTTTTTTATAGTTCTGCTCATTTACGGGGAAAAAAATAAAATTTTAAAATGAGACGCTAACTTCGCAAACATAGCGTATCAAAGATTAGCATCTCACAATTTTGTGAGAGTTCTAGTAGCGTGCCGAATAGTTCTACAGTTCTAATTAGTTTTTGTAAATAGTTCTGCACATTGTTGGGGAAAAAAATAAAATTCAAAAATGAGACGCTAACTTCGCACATGACGGTATAGCATCCCAGCTGTTATTGATTTCTAGACTTCAAAATAGCACTTTAATGAAAAGTTCTAACATGCGTAGTTAGGTTAGACCCTAAAGCACATAAAAACGAGGAGTTTTGTCTTCCTGGACTTGATTTGAAAAGTCTGGAGCCTCTGGAATACAAACTTTGATTTTTTTTATAACTTGGTGACATGCTATCTTAGAAGCACAGCGTCCCAGAGGATACGAGTGTAAGATCAACATGCGTAGATAATAAAGTTAGCTGTGACTTTTGAGCAGATGAAATCCAAAATTACGAAAATGTGCTATTTTTCAGGCAGTGTTCCAGACGATACGGGAGTAAGACCAAATTTCGTTGATATACCTTAGAGCAAATTAATCCTGTTTTGTTTCTTTTTTTTTGTTTTTTTTTACATCAGATATTATTAAACGTCTTAAACTTTTTTTTCTTTGTTTTTATTATAATACATTTTATTTTTTGATCTATGAACGTTTATTTCCTTTGGGTGTGCTTAGTGGGTGGGAAATGGGTGCCTTTATTCCCTTGTTGGTTGTTAACACCATTAATTGTTGTTAACAACTAACAAGTAAAAAAAAAGGAATAAAGGAAATAAAGGCACCCATTTCAGTTGATGTATTCTGAATGGCGCTCATTTCCCACCCGCTAGGTCCGCTAGGTATTTCAAAGCATGAGATATGGAAAAATATACCATGTACCATGTACTATGTACCATGTTTTTATATTTTACATTTTTGATATTTATGAAATGAAATGAAATGAAATGAAATGAAATGAAATGAAATGAAAAACATTTATTTGTGACATCACAGGAAACAACATAAGAAACAAAAGAAAAGACAAACAAGGATTAGGGTGTGTGTGCGTCACAAAATGGACCCAACTCAGCATATTGCCAGCCAATAAACCGGCGCTGGTCTTCCGTAGGGCCCAAATGGTGATGCCACGACAAAAACACACAATGCTGCAACAACTTATCAAACAGAAATTACACTAAAAAAATTAAAAAAAAACTAAAAAATTTAAATTAAAAAACTACAACTGGATACATGAACACAAGAAGTAAACGAATCACACAAACACAGAAAAAAAGTTACGCCTTCCCTGAACGCGACCATATCAACATGAGACGTCAGACGTCATTGTCAGCGGCCTGCTCCGCCCACTTACACTAATACCGCTGACAGCCGATTTTACGCAAGTGACATGGTCGCCCCATGGAAGACAAAACGAGAAAAAGCATATGAAAAATTTTACAAACAGAGGAACAAGGAAAACATATAGAAGTGTGCAAAATAATGTAAAATAATAAGCGAAATTGATCAAGTCTCTGCGACTACAACAACATGTAAATTAACCTAGCACATTAAAAAGTCAGCTGACTAAACATAGGGGTTTTGGACGGTACTGCCATGTAAACGGGACATTAAATAGAAGGTAAGAAGAGATATATAGATATATGTATATATATATGTATATATATGTATATATTACCATAATTACAGTCTATATAGTTATATACAACTAGTGTCATGAGTCAACATTTCCTCTCTTTGCTGGTGCAACAGTATAAACTTTTTGAGCTTGTTCCTAAAACTTACTATATTTTGCAGGTCCCTGATTGGGGGGGGGATAATATTCCAGCAACGAGTGGCAACATATCGGAAACTACCACGGAAAGCAGCTGAGGTGTGTCGGGGGGTCAGAAGTTGTATACCACAAATCCGACGTTCGCGCATCCTGTTGATTATTAGCTTGTCAAAGAGATATTTCGGAGCATTTAATTTCAAGACACCAAACAGGAGGCAAGCCAGATGGAGCTTACGTCGATGTTGCATCTTCAACATATTGTGCTTATTAAGAAACGGAGTGACATGCGCCCTTGGAGGGATACTAAAACAAAAACGAGCGCAGGCATTCTGTACGCGTTGTATCAGTTTTTTTGTTTTAGCAAGAAGTCGTGAACCATATACAGTGTTAACATAATTTAGCCTAGAGAGAACAAGAGACTCCACTAGCTGTATGCGAACATTTTCATTTATGAAAGGCCTTATTTTATACAGTATTTTAAGTTTATAGAAACAATTTCTGACTGCATTGGTTATGTGGTTTTCATATCGCAGCCCGCTGTCCATGAGAAGACCCAGGTTAAGTGCTTCAAACACCCGATCTATGGGTTGCCCCATTAGCATCACACCCCTTGTGGGGTTAAACCCAGTCAGCTGCTGTTTGCTACCAAAAACTAAATACTTTGTCTTGGTAGGGTTGAGCAATAAGCAATTACTTCTGGCCCAGGCAGTTATTTTACTCAAGTCAAAATTAAGTTTCTCAATTGCACTATCAGCTTCACTTGGCCTACAAGAAATGTATACTTGAATGTCGTCTGCATAGATATGGTATCTACAGTGTGTGATGTGTGACGCTATATCAGCAGTGTAAAGTATAAAGAGAATAGGTCCGATTACCGATCCCTGCGGAACTCCCCTCGATAGCTTTACCCGTTCCGAGGTTTGGGTGGACCCATCACCTCGGCACAATTTAACACACTGTGATCGACCATTAAGGTAACTATCAAACCATTTTACTGCATTGCTATCAAATCCATAGTAACTGAGCTTAGAAATTAGGAGGTTCACATTTAGACTATCAAAAGCCCTGGAAAAGTCCAGCAATACTAACAGAGTACACATTCCTTTATCTTGGGAGCACAATATGTTATCAGAGACGTCTATCAAGGCAGTTGCAGTGCTTCGTCCCTTCCTGAACCCTGACTGAACATCTGGTAAAATATTGTATGTCTCCAGATACTCTGTCAGTTGTTTACATACTACTTTTTCTATCACCTTTGAGAGACACGGTAGGATGCTAATAGGTCTTAAATCCTTAAGCTCTAAAGGGTTAGAATTTTTAGGCAGTGGGCGAACAATTGCTACCTTCCAGATATCTGGAAAAGTAGCTGTCAAGAATGATGTATTTATTAATTTTGTAATAATGTCAATAGTATTAGGAATAGTCAATAATAACATATTTAAATTAATCCCGTCACACCCTTCAGCATTTGAACTGAGGCACTTAACTATCTGTATAATTTCATCTGGGCTGGCAGGCAGCAACTGAAATATAGAATCACTAAACCTATGGAATTCAAAGTAAGTCAAGTTAGATATGCTAATATTTGAACTGTCGGGCAAGTTGAGGAAATGATTGTTTATCACTGTAGGGTCACTGAATGAAGAAGGCAATTCAGTGTTTTTCTTAGGCAGTAACGTAGATTTAAGATTCTTCCACAGTGATTTTGGGTCGTGCAATTTATTATTAATATTTAATTTAAAATAGGCAGATTTCTCATAGTACAAAGCTTTATTAACTATAGATTTTAGGTCTTTGTAATATTTCTTTTTTCCTTCAGTTTGATTTTTATGGAAATCTCCTGCTGCCTTGTCACGCAGTCGCATCATGTCCTTAACTGTGTCCGTGATCCAGGGGTGAGAACATCCCTTGATAATGGTGGTTTTTATGGGTGCATGTAAGTCAAATAGAGAAAGCAAGTTATGATTGAATACCCGCACCATAGAGTTTACATCAGCCAAATTTAATACAGCGTCCCACCTCACACACTGCAAGTCCCTATCAAAATATTGAAGCTGAATGTTTTTACAGGTTGTATTTACAGGTTTTTTAAATAAGTATATTGTTTGTTATTTGCCCATTATTACATGAGGTGTAATATGTTTTTTTCCCGATACTGGTTTCCTGATCGCTCCTAAGTCATTGTATTCATACCAATAAATACCGGACTTTACGTATGCGACATAGTGGCCAGGTATCCAATTTATAACTCCAGATAGCATGTAAGTAGTGCCTTGGACTGCGATTGTTGATGCTATCGAATTAAGTTCATTGTGGCTAGCATTTTTCTTTATTGTATATCCGTCGTCTGTAAAGATGCTTGTGTCTATAATAATGTGAGGTCCATACTCCAACACATCCATGTTTATTTTACTGCAGCGTTTGCATGTAGATAAGCGTGTAACTCCTTCGTCCACTGCTAGTTGCATGCAGCCAAACCCTGCGTTTAGTGAAATGTCTACGTTGACATTAAGCAATACGCCTTTGATCGTTAAAGTTTGTCCGCATTCACAAGCTACCGATTTTATGTAACTGGGCACGTCGCAAAATAGATACTCCTCCAAATGAGCTGAATTACACTCCGCATCGAGTTTTTGTCCCGTTCGCCCTTTTTCCAGAACATTGAATAACGGGATATTGCTCAGTATTTCTGCCCTAGCATTGTTATTATTTTGGGACAGTTTTTTTTTAGCAGTGATAACTGATAAAGCTAGCTCGAGTGTTTTATTGTCGGTATTGAGAATACGCTGCAAGTATGTTTCGTTTGTGGCTAAACCATTCATAACTACTTGAATAATGGCATCAAAAGCACACGTATTCCTCAAATTAACTTTTTTTGCTTTGGTTGTGGTTGCCGGACCACAAAAATTGCCATTTTTAAAAACTGGTAGCTTGCATTGCGGTGCATCTTTGATGTACTCCCAATCAGGGACTTTATCTAAATAAGTATGCTTTCGCCTTTTACTTTCAATGCCTAATCCCCGCCACTCTTCGCATTCTGTCCACAGTTTCCTCTTTCAGGGGACTCTGTAAATGTTGGAGAGATACTAGGTAAGGGTGGAGACTGAGGCTTTGGATTTATGCTGTTCGCGGCCATGTTTGGCAAAAATGGAGTCAAAACTGTAAACGGATGAGTTATAGTATCGGCATCATGATTGATCGAGTTTGGTGAAAGTGGATGAAATGAAGGAGACGGGGGCGGAGACGGAGATGGAGGCGGAAACGTAGGTGAAGATGAAAACGAATTCGGACGCGGTGATGGAGTCGGAGGGAGTGGATCAAACATATCTCTGGTCATACGCGCAGGCTCCATGGGGGGATCACGTATAATTTCTCCAGTTTTGTGAAGATGCGGCCAGCTAGGCACAATTGTAGAAGATTCGTCTGAAGGCAGGTCTGATATTTGTGAAGCCTCCACAATTCTTCCGTCCAAGTAATCTAGGTGTTGTAATACGAACCTGTCAATTTTCATGGGTAATTTATTTCCGAGTACTCGATTTTTTAGATTTGCGAACTCTCCTTCTACAGATGACGACGTCGCTATGATGAAGCCTCGCCCGAAATGCGACCGCATGATGCCAGTCCACAGTGGCAGGTATGGTATTAATTGTTTTCGCAAATCCTCGGCGAATTGCTTATTGTAACAACCATTTACCATGTTACCGGTACTTAATTATTCCCTATTTCCTCAACAGCATTAAAAATATTTTGCGACCATGTATCCCATGCGGTGGCTTGATTTATAACAACCTCTTTATTTTCGTTGCCATCAGAGCCAAACTCTACATCATTATTGTCATCCTGAACGACATCCTCGCGACCAGCGATGGTATTATTTAATATCTGCATGCGTGACTGAGACGGGACGTCTTCTCCCTTTTCATTTTGTCCCAGGAATTCGCTCAGGGCCACGGCTAGGATAGCTTCCAGAAACGACGTCAACGTGTCAATGTCATCCATCTGATACGCCTGAGCGATGCAGCGTAGATATAAACGACGTGCTGCTTTTACAGTGCCCTTCAGACTATTCCAGCGCGAAACCATTTTTATTAAATGACTGACATCGAGCCTCAGAAAAGTCTCTGGTAGGTCTGGCGACTGGTTGAAAATTGCGTCATGACATTTTTGGAGGTAATGTGCCATGTCCGTGCAGCCTCCAAAGATTTCGGCTACTGCATTCACTATGGCCCTGCCAAAATCAGACACAACGACAGGTGGACGTCGTGCTCCTTTGCAAAGAATATACATCAGAAAAAAGGCAATGATGAAGCTTCTGTGGTCAGCTGAGACCATTTGGAAAACGGGGACGCTACCTGCAGAACTTCCAATCATGCATTGGTAGAGGAACATATGCGGGTCTTCTTTATTCACTCCTTTTTTCTATGCTGCCTGTGGCATCTATAGTCAATATATCATTTGAGTCCCGGCATCGAGGAGTGTAAAGTTGCTGCTGCTCGGGACTCCAATATATACAGCAAAATTTATATAGCGCTATGTGATGGATGGAGCCCGCATATTTACCATGTTTAGCCTCCTGGAGTAAATTAAGAGGAGCATTTGCAAATTCTAATCAGTGACTTTTCAAAAGCTGTTGCTCCTTGGCTTTACGCAACACAGCTGGTTTTGGTATGATCGCTACATTGTGCCCTCCAAATTTTTTTAAACGTTTTGCTTCGTCTCGACCAAATGTAACGGCGTCTTTTTTTTCGTTGATCATTAAGGTAGCCACCTTGACACGACGGACTCCCCATAATTGTCGGCGTTTGTCACCACTATGTTTTGTGAGGTCAATATCATGTATCTGAATTTTCAAAATAACATCCACGTCGCGCTCGGGTTCTTTGATGAGGGTTCCTGTTATTTTTGACTTGCACTCAACGCAGACTCCAGAAAACACGGCATAATACTGCGCATGAGAACTAGGAGTTACATTGTTGCTTTTAAATGAAAATACGCAACTTATGTGGCGGTGTTGCTGGCACAACCGTTCAGCAATGATGTCGGTCCCACCTTTTTGCAGTTTCCAATATATACGCCCTGAACTAACTATTTTTTGAGGGCTTATATGTTGCCAATTGGCTAAGTAAAGTTTTTTGAAGGTGTGAATATTATATTTTTTCTCGATAGCCGACGTCTTAAAGTTCAAGGAAATGCGGCTCTTTTATTTTTATTTCCTATTACTTATTAATAATATTTTTTTAAGTGAGCGAGTTGACATTTGTTCAGTTTAACGGCTGAATAGAGCCCAATGCTTTCGTCCATAATGAGTATAATGAATTAGAAAAAAAAGACAACTGTCAATGTCACTTGTGTCATTGTTGAAAAAAACGGTTTATTACTCTCGTTCTCTTGCAATTTGGTGTTATCGGTGTGATGTGATCTATGTAATTATTTTAACGACCCTAGCTGAAACAACGGACATCTGATTTTGCTACTTTTCTCCACGACTTCTGCTAATTATTTGAACAACGATTTGATCTACTTTCGACGACTTGGTACAAAACACTGAAGTACATCTCTGTAATACTCCATTTCCCTTCGAGAGGTTCCAGCTTCTACTGGATCCATGGATATTATAGATACTGTACAGTCCAAAGGTTAGCAGAAGGGTGATTGTGAAGGCAATAAATTGTTGTCCAAAAAAGCAGCGCCAAGTCGTCGAAAGTAGATCAAATCGTTGTTCAAATAATTAGCAGAGGTCGTGGAGAAAAGTAGCAAAATCAGATGTCCGTTGTTTCAGCTAGGGTCGTTAAAATTATTGCATAGATCACATCACACCGATAACACCAAATTGCAAGAGAAAGAGAGTCTAATAAACCGTTTTTTCAACAATGACACAAGTGACATTGACAGTTGTCTTTTTTTTTCTAATTCCTTATACTCATTACGGACGAAAGCATTGGGCTCTGTTCAGCCGTTAAACTGAACAAATGTCAACTCGTTCACTTAAAAAAATATTATTAATAAGTAATAGGAAATAAAAATAAAAGAGCCACATTTCCTTGAACTTTAAGACGTCGGCTATCAGGAAAAAATATAATATTCACACCTTCAAAAAACTTTACTTAGCCAATTGGACGCTGACAGAATTAGCTTTATATGTTTTGTGCCAACGAGGTTACAATCGAGTGACACATTCTCAGGCTCACTGACAGTTGATTCCTCAGACGCGGAATAATTCGAGCTATTTAGAGGCTCAGTTTTGTAATCGAACGACTTTAATACCAATTCTTTAAATCCGTTTTGGTTGGTATTTAAGATTGTGTATATATGTCGAGGACTCATTGGTGAACCAGGTAATTCCATTTTTTCAGATATCCTCAAATAAACGGCATTAGAGGGAGGATATAGCTTTCCGGGTTCATCTATTGTCCGACAGTCATCGTCCACTAAGACTTTTGCCAACTTTTTTTTATCGTAAGTCATTTTCTGTTCAAAGTTAAGAGTTGTGAAATTTTGATAAACAAGTGAACTATTAATAACAAGTTTCCAGACTTTTCTAAACGAGTCCAGAAAGATAAAACTCCTCGTTTTTATGTGCTTTAAGGTCTAATCTAACTATAGTATCTACGCATCTTGATCTTACACTCGTATCCTCTGGGACGCTGTGCTTCTAAGATAGCATGTCATCGAGTTTTAGATTAATTTCATAATGATTATTCCAGAGGCTCTAGACTTATCAAAAAGAGTCCAGGAAGATAAAACTCCTCGTTTTTATGTGCTTTATGGTCTAAGCTAACTATACTGTCTACGCATCTTGATCTTACACTTGTATCCTCTGGGACGCTGTGCTTCTAAGTTAGCATATCATCGAGTTATGATAATTTTCATAGTTTGTATTCCAGAGGCTCCAGACTTTTCAAATCAAGTCTAGGAAGATAAAACTCCTCGTTTCTATGTGCTGTAAGGCCTAAATTAACTATTCTATCTACGCATCTTAATCTTACACTCGTATCCTCTGGGGCGCTGTGCTTCTAAGATAGCATGTCATCGAGTTTTAGATTAATTTTATACTGTTTATTCCAGAGGCTCTAGACTTTTCAAAACGAGTCCAGGAAGATAAAACTCCTCGTTTTTGTGCGCTTTAGGGCCTAAACTAACTATAGTATCTACGCATCTTGATCTTACACTCGTATCCTCTGGGACGCTGTGCTTTTAAGATAGCATGTCATACAGTTTTAGATTAATTTCATAATGTTTATTCCAGAGGCTCCAGACTTTTCAAAACAAGTCCAGGAAGACAAAACTCCTCGTTTTTATTTGCTTTAGGGCCTAGACTAACTATAGGCTTGCTTATTCACGATCATAAGGCTCCCCCAGAGAATGCCACATCGAACGGCCATGCGATGCCCACCAATGGATTCTTGCGACTTCTACTAGTTCATCTATAATATTTACTGTAGCAAATAAAATCGATCAATTTTATTATTTCGAAAGTCGCTCTGATAAAGTTAAAAGGTCGCTACGAGAGCACACATGGCTACGGAGCGGTTTTGCTACATTTTGACCAAATGCTGCTAAGTATTACGTTGGTGGCCCAGCGGTAAGAGCGTGCGACTCTCACTCCGAAGGTCGCGGGTTCAAACCCCAACTCGTACCAATAAGGTTTTCGGAAGTTGGAAAGAAAAAATCATGAGGAAACCGGACGAATTCCAATAAGGCCTAGTTTACCCTCTGGATTCAAAAGTCAGATGGCAGTCGGTTTAGTAAAACTAGCGTCTATGCCAAACCTTGGGATTAGGTGCTGAAGCGGACCCCAGGCTCCCTGAGCCGTGGCATAAGCTGAGAAAACGGTAGAAAGTAGAGAAAGTTGCTCCGACGAAGCTACAGGCTGCTACGAGAGCAAACTCTGCTACGAAGCGTTTTTGCTACATTTTGTCAATTTTTTTTATGCTATAGGTGGTAAACGAGCAAACGAATCGCCTGATGGTAAGCGATTAACGTCGTCCATGGATACCCGCAACACCAGAGGTGTCGCAAGTGCGTTGCCGGCCTTTAAGGTGGGAGTACGCTCTTTTCTTGAAGGTTTGAAGGTCGTATCGGTCCGGAAACACCGCTGGCGACCAGGGACCGGAAAACCCCTCTTTAGGCTTAAGCCTATCGAGTTGGTTACCTAATCATATCTGTTACCCAATGATACTGTAACAGCAACATTCAGTAACCGAATACAAACGGTAAGCGAAATGTTGCTGTAACAGTAACCATAACCCGGTTAACTGCAAAACCCAATCCCGATAGGGTTTTTGTTTGGGGTTTTCTTTAGGTTACTGTTAACCTTATTATAACAAACGATTATACTCTTTACGTGTAAGTAAATTAGATTCAATATCTAATAACAGTAGAGGCTGGCATCGGCAAAGACAATTCCGTGTCAACAGTGAACGATAGAAATGTCGTAAAGGACATATAAAAACCTCGTACTTAGGACATTTGTATCTTGCACTGTTTTTTGGGTCCAACAGGTAGAATAACCCAGGTTTGTTTCATAGTTGTCACTTCAATCAATTTTGAACTATAAGCCGTTACACTAGAGTTGTATTAATAATAACAAGCGGTTTCTACGTCTTACACTTTCAAATTAAAGCGAAGACGGCAACGCGACGGCACGTGTTAATAATTTCTTATTTTTCTTCAAATACACAACAACCCGTTAGATTGAACTAGCTTATTTCATCAAATAAAATGTCATACCTTACAACTTCAATTCACGTTATAATAAATAAATATACTTCTATTAATTACGTGAATTTCTTAAGCTTTCGAAAATTAAAAGTGTAGTACTAAACAAAATTGCAATTAATGAAACTGCAACATCATTACGTTTGCTTGCATGTTGTGATTTAAAGTTATTCGTAGTGTTTATTTTGACGGATTTAACTTGTTCAACGAATTTAGTGAATATCTCTTACGAGTCTTACGACTAACGTCGGTAGGTGATATTTTGTTAAGTTATTTAATCAAAACATTCAAAACCATTGTAGTAGGAACGAATAGGTCTAATACTGCACGTGCAATGATAATTAAACAACTTAGGTAGCCAAGTTTACAAGTCGGGCTCGCGTGTAATTTAGATCCGAGTATCCGTGGTACTCGTAGAAACAGATCTTAAATACACGCGGACCTAACCCATCCTTATCCGTTACCATAACGTTTTAGGGCATTTTCAAAAATAGGGTACCATTTTCATTTCTTTTTGAATATAGGAAGTTTTGGGTTTTTTGTAACCAGAATCACGATTACTATTGGAAACAAGAAAAATAGTGTCCCGTTTTTTTTGTCAGCTTTGTAACGCATTTTTTTCATACATTTCGTATGGGCCGTTACAAACCTGACAAAAAATTTTTTTTATGGAAAATTGAGGACCCATTTTCATTAAAAGGGTGCACTTTTTTCTGAAAATGCCCTTTAACGCATTTCAGTTAAGGTTCAGGTTCAGGTAAGGAACCTGTGTTGAGTTGTATGGCAGCGACTCAGTTTAGGCCCTAAACTGAATCACGTTAAGACGTCATGGTAAGGCCCCTTGGCGTGTAAAGTAACAGTGCATGATAATTAAAATAAAAAGTAGGGATACAAACAAAAAATTAGACATACTCGTAGTACATATTATGATCAATGTGAACAACAATCAAAATACAAAATATTCAGCAAAAACAATTCTACAACGATAGTAAAAAATAATATCGCACTTTTGTCTTAAATCTTCATAATAGGTAGGTCTTCCCATCACGGAACAATTGTGTTCCGGATCTTTGGGAGGCGTACGCGGAGTCGAAGCCAACACAATGAGACCCTTTCGACAATTTAATGAAATGTAAGGGGTACACCGAGCGAATGATGCACCTGCCCGAGTTATGGGATGCAGAGGCAGCACCGCCAGGGTGTATAGACTATTGAGATTTAATGGAAACTAAAATATACTGGTCTATTAGGTGAAGGTGGTTGACTAAATACTGTATTATAGAGAATAAAATCAGACGTCTGCCTAACAAAATGGTAATAAATTTAATTTACGGCAAACGGTGACTCGCCCACATAAGATGGGCCCCCACAAAAAGCGACATCTAAGAGAGCTCGAGAGCAACACCAGTATGAGGGCTGGGGGTAGAGAGGTGTCACTAAACTTTGAACATATAGCCAACTCGCCACTTAAGTTTCCACATCTAGTAGTTAGGTAATTATTAGGATTAGCTTTTGGAGCCGACGTGCTCATATTAACAAAGGCTCGTTTATAAAACAAAAAAATGGCCTTGCACGTGCAGACTACGGACGGTATCGTTATAAAAATTATGGCAATTTAAAATGATAATATTGAAAGCAGCCCTAGAAATTCCTGCTTCAAAAACTTTACTTGCATTGTTTTTACTAATTACTCTCATGAGACAATGACATTTAAGTGCACAAAGATGAATACCGACCGAGTGCAGGCTTATTGTTATTGCCCTTATCGGTTTCACATAAACAATGAATCTCGGCAATGTCTAAGCCGCGATGCGTTATATTATCTTGGTCTGGTATTTTACATTAATATTCTTACAATTTACGTAATCCAGTCAAATTATTATTACACATATTTTGAGTTGATACTTTGTATCCCGATACCTATACCTACTAATTGGTGTCACGGTAAACACTTCCGCTTTTCTATGTTTTCTGTGTGTATGTACACGAATGCATAGAATGAGCAGAAATCTAGATCCTGGATGGCTTTATGGATCTAGGGTGCCATGAAACATTGCTATTAAAGTAATATAAATAGTTAAATACGGTATAAGAGGGCAAGCGTACTGTTGGCTAAAAAGCTATCTCAATGGACAGCGACAATGTGTAGAAGTTACAAAAATAGTTAAAAACCTTAACAAAACGTATAATTCGCCGTTCATCATTAACACATGCGGCGTGCCATCGGGTAGTATACTAGGGCCGTATTTGTTTTTACTTTACATCACCGATTTACCTGGCGCCACACAAAATGACACTATACTATTTGCAGATGACACAACCATAGTAATTAAAGAAAATACAGATGGTTCTCTATGAAATATTATTACATGTACCTACATTAACAAATGTAACAAATTGGTTAGAAAATAATAATCTCAAAGTTAACTTAACCAAAACACAACTGGTTTAATTTCAAACTTATAATAGCAAATCAATTAGATTATCTGCCGATTTTAATGGTGTAAGTACAACTTAATGAAACGGAAAGTGCAGTTTTTCTAGGAATTAAGAATGATAAGTTTTGTAATTGGAAAGAATAGTACAACCTAGTAGTGGAATTAAGTACCTACAACTAATAACTATAAGTGTTATCTAATAAAACTATGGTGATCCCAGGACTTTAATGGCTTTTAGACATTGAGCCATTTAGTCGTGATAACTGTCAATGATATTTTGTGTTAGTCTTTAAACCATAGTATGATAAATATACTTTGAAATATAACACGATACGTGTGGGATATGACTTTGCAAGAAAAAAAATATATAATAATATAAAGTTACGTACAAGTAAGTTACACTATAAACGACATCATGAATTCAAAGAAAACTCAATCGAGCGATTACTTGAAATGCTCCTCGTGTCAAAAAACATATGACATACTGAATACTAACGTAACTTTTAAGAGGTTTCGGTTAATGACAAATGAAAACAAAACTAATTGGAAATGTTCAAATTGTCATAACGCTGCCCGACTGTCACAATTAGAGTCCACTCTCAAAAACATAGCCGGCTCCTGTAAAATGAGGATACAGAATGAATCATTTGCGGCAAAACCCAGGCAGCCGTCTTCCATGGAAATGCTCAGCACGTTTTCAGAACTGTCACAAGAAAACCTCAGTATGACCCTGGATGATGATACTTACCGCAGTCTACCGTATGTGTCTACGACGGAAAGCATAGTAATAACTGATTTAAAACACCAAGTTACAAATTTAATTACACAGTTAACAAATGCGAATACAGAGATAGCCAGGTTGAACTCAGAATATACAGCCCTGAAAAAGATATTAGAAGAGCAAAGTATAAAAAATGAAGGTACGTCTAGCAGCAAATGTAACTTACCTCGAGTACCGCTACCAAATAATTTAATAAACAGTAACGATTCGGCTGGATCAAACACAGTAAGTAAGTCATCAAATCAGGTCAACATCCAGAATGACCTTGACCACCAACCCTCACCGATCATTAGTCACCCAAAGAATAGGAAAACAAAGGTAAAAGGAAAACCATCCTTGCATGTGCCAGAACCCCAAATAGCCATAGACTCAGAAAACCTAGTAAATCAGACAGTGCATATGAACCCTGATAATAAAAGCCGTCTCGAAATAGAACAGAAAGAACTACCACAGAACAGCTTTCCTGATCATATTAAATCTGATAAAAACAAACTGTGCATTGTTAGCTCTATCAGTAGCAGGAAAAATAAGAAAATTTTGAGTTACATGCTAAACGTGTTCTATAACTATCAGTGCCTACATGTCACTACTCCCGGCGGTAGAATTCGAGAGCTCATAGCCAAAGTGACCGACAGTGTTCAAGGGTACACGTTACAAGATTACTGCGTTTTGATAATTGGAGAAGAAGATTTCAAGATCTCTCAAGAATATGATGAATCCGCTCTAGTACAAAAAATAAAGATCGCACTGGAAAAAATAACGAACACAAATGTTATAGTTTGCACACCTACCTACGTTTGTGGTGCGCCAATATACAATTACAGAATTGAGTTATTCAATACACTTTTAAACCAAGATATACAAGCCAACAACTACGCATACTACTTAGACTCAAATATGGAACTATCACTGAATATGTTCTCGTCTCGCTCAGGCAAGATAACAAATGTGGGATTAAGGAATTTATTTAAAAATGTTGAAAGAATGATCAATGAAATTAAACCATATCGCTCAATAAAGCTCGTATCTGAGAGTAAGAAAACAAATAAAAAAACTAACGATCAGTTTTTGACATCGACATCTACAGACAATGCAAAAGATTCCCCGACGAGCATATTAACAGACAACAAGAAACAAACCATAGACAATAATAGTAATAGTAAAAACAACAATAGTATTAATGATTATGACCAGAATAATTTTTTTCGTGTATAAACATATACATGTACTTCATCAAAACATCAACGGTTTGATAAATAAAACTAACGCATTATCTGTTAATTTGGAAGAACTGGCAATGTCTAAGCAGCCAATAGATGTAATCTGTGTAACAGAACACAATATGAAGGAAGGAGATGAGAGTCAATTACAAATAGAAAATTATGTACTAGCGTCATGTAACTCTAGGAAAAGTAGAAACGGTGGTTCATGTATTTTAGTCAAAAATATTCATAAATACAAAGTACTTGACGAAATTTCAAACACCTCGATCTCACGAATATTTGAATGCTCTGCCATCGAGCTAACCGACACCAATGTGATAGTTATTTGTATATATAGAGTTCCAAAATATACTACAGCTGATATAGCACTATTTTTGAGCAAATTAGATTACATTCTAAACCGCATAACCGTTAATAATAATAAAAAAATCGTAATCTGCGGTGATTTTAATATAGACATATTAAAGCGGACCAGACACTCTATTGATTTTATAAATCTTATAACTGGTTTCAATCTCCGTTTAGGAGTAACAAAGCCTACAAGACTGCAAAGCAATACGTGTATTGACAATATCATACATAACATACGTGGCAGCAAATCAGAGGTTAAGGAACTTGCTCTTTCAGATCACACGGCACAACTACTAAAATGCCCGGTAAAGCCAGTATGCGTTCTGTCTCATTGGTTTTGTACAAAAAGGGACTTTTGTATAGAAAATATATTAAAGTTTACTGAATGCTTAAACTCCCTTAGTTTTGATGAAGTGTACACCGCTAAAGACCCAAACGAGGCTTTTAATAACTTTAATGAAGGATTCATACTGTATTACGATTTATGCTTTCCCTTTATAAAATATAAAATATTTCCCTTAAGTAAACCTAGATGGATAACCCGTGGTATACGAAAATGCTGTAAAAAGAAAAGATACTTACTATGGAAATGTAGACTCGAGCCAACTGAAGAGAATAAAAGTGAATTTAAACAATACTCTACAAAACTGAAGAACATAATGCTGCTAACAAAAAAATCTCAAAACAATTTCTACATTAAAAACTCAAAAAATAAGACAAAAGCCACCTGGAACATTATAAATAGCCAGAAAATGAAGCATGTAAAAGAAAATATATCGGAAATTAACCTTAATGGAGATATAATTAACAATCCAAGAGATATAGTACAAGCATTTAATAACTACTACGTTGACATAACTAAAGCAAATGAGGATTTAAAAAATAATACCCATTACTCAGTAACTAACACGACAATGACTTACAACTCCGTAAATTCAATGTTTATGAAACCAACTAATGAGGATGATATCAGAATAATTATTAACTCTCTGAAAGACACGAATAGTACAGGATATGATAAAATAAACACAAAAATTGTAAAACAAGTATCAAACATTATAGCACCTCCGATTAGTTTTATTGTGAATATGTGCATTGAACGTGGCATATTTCCGGATCAATTGAAAACTACCATCGTACGACCGTTGTTTAAAAAAGGAGACAAAAATAATATAACTAATTACAGACCAGTAGCGTTAATCTCAGTTTTCTCTAAAGTAATTGAAAGAGTAATTTATTCAAATTTATATTGCTATTTTGAATCACAAAACCTTTTTGCTGACGAACAAAAAGGCTTTCGAAAAAATAAATCTATAAACATGGCCATCTATGATTTGCTAAATACAATCACAACACAACTAGATAAGAAAGTTCCTGTTATAGCTTTATACATGGATCTAACAAAAGCTTTTGACTTTGTTGACCATCAAATCCTATTATCTAAGCTATACAAATATGGTATCCGTGGTAACGCTTACAATTTGCTGAAATCTTACTTGATGAACCGAAAACAAATTACAGAGATAAGTAGGATTTGTGTAAAGTCGAAGAAAGAAGTGACATTTTCCTCGGATATAAAACAAATATATGCTGGCGTCCCACAAGGAAGCGTATTAGGTCCGTTGCTTTTTTTAATATACATCAACGATCTGCCGCAGGCAATCACAGAAAAAATGGTCTTATTTGCAGATGACAGTACAGTAATTTTTACAAGTCTAGAACTATCATCATTTGAATCCCATATCAACAAAACAATAGAACAAATAATTGACTGGCTAAACAAAAATAATCTCTCTATAAATTTGAAAAAAACTAAGATCATGAATTTTAAACAGAGGAAAGAACTCATTTCTAGTCTGAAAATCACATATAATGACCAGGATATAGAAGACACAGATACAACAACATTTTTAGGACTTACTTTGGATAGAACATTAAGTTGGAATAATCACATAGATAAAATCTGTAAAAAACTAAATACATACTCATATGCACTATTTAATTTACGGAAGGTTGTAAACCAGTCAGCTGTTCTTACTGCCTATCACGCTCACGTCACCTCGACTTTGAGATACGGTGTCATATTCTGGGGCAATAGTACTGACAGAGAACTAGCATTCCTGGCTCAAAAAAAATGCTTAAAATCAGTTTGTGGTATAGAACGATTAGAATCTTGTAAATCCTACTTCATCAAGCTAAACATTTTGACCCTACCGTGTCTTTATATATACGAAGTTGCAATGTACATCAAATCCAACATCGTCCACTTCTCAAAATATAATAGTTATCGTCAACATTACAAAATAAGTTCTAGATCATTTAAGACAGCGTTACTGGCAAAAAGCTTTTTTGGAATGGCACCAAGAGTTTACAACAAACTACCAAAAGATATTCTGGAACTTAATGATTTAAAAAAATTCAAAAAAAGGATGTTAGAATTTTTAATTTCAAAAGCATACTATTCTGTTAATGAATTTTTATCCGACTCTGGAAATTTTGTTACCCTATAGAGAATGTAACAATCATTGACGTGTATATTACATTTTAATTTAAATTAACCTGACATGTGTAATGCTCCATTGATTGTCAGTGAATGCTACCTAAATTGTATTTAATGTTATTGAAATGCACGCTGCATGCTATCTGCAGTTATTTGTGTGCCGTATGGCGAAACATAGTGTAACTACTTTTAATATATTGTAAGACCTACTGATGTACCCACCTATGTTTAACAAATAAATAAAATTGAATTGAATTGAATTGAAAAGCCCATATTAATACCCTTTGTAATAAGCTACATCGATTTAATTATATTTTGTATCGTCTGCGAGCAACCGTCTCTGAGGCGGCAGCAACGGCAGCCTATAACGGTTATGTATCGTCGCAAATCTGTTACGGAATAATAATATGGGGCAACTCATCAGATGCTGATAAGGTTTTCTTAGCCCAAAGAAAGTGTTTACGAGTAAGATCTTTGTGTGGAGCATATTACCTAGATAGTTGCAAGCCATTATTTAAAAAAGTATACTACCCTTGCCATCCTTATATGTATTTGTTATGTGTATATTCGTAAAACATAATATAGAATTGTTTAAAATGAAAGGAAGGGAAAAACGATATAAACACGATCTAAATACCGACACATCAGACATTAAAACTATTTCAAAAAATACGTGTGGCACTCGGGGACTGCCGCGGTAAAGCTATTGCATATCATTTTGTATCAACTTATGCAATTATAATTATTTATTTATTTTATTCATGCAGTATTTCTTTTTCTTTGATATTAATTCAAGTTACACTTTTTGAGCGTGGTGACCGATAAGAAAACAAATTTTTCTATTATTTAACAAATAAAAAGTTAATATTGTTTAAAATGTTTTTATTATTTTACAATACATGTGGGTTTTATTATCTTACAGTAGCTGTTGGTTATTCAGGAATATTTATCATTGAAACTTATGATAACTGAAATAAGAAACATAAGTTTGCGACTAACATATTTGATTTTGGCGGGACTAAAATAATAGTGTTTATTTTGACGTTTGACATCGCCGTATCTCTGGTAATAAAAGCTACTGTCCTCAATATTTTGTATAGAACATGACACTTAGCGACATTCGTTTGGAGATATATCCTTTCCCCGATAAAGAACTTTGTAACAAAGTGAATAAAGTCGGTTTCGGTCCGTCGGAGGTCGGAGTGGGGAGCGTCAGGTTTTTTTTCGTTACGGAATTTCTGGATTCAGTCCCCGCGCTCAAGGCCCGCGATAGAAGCTATGCAATAGCTTAAAAAAAATTCTAACTCTATGGCCATCAAATTATATTATAATTATTCTTCCTGTTACATATGAGAGTTCTTAAAGGAAATAAAATCAGTAGAAAACTCTTTTTCATTGTTAGATTTTGTATATAATTAGATATTGTTATTATAATTTTAGTATTATAAATTTACGAAAACGGGGCTTAATCGTGTATAAACTTTGAAAACAAACCTCCGACGTTTCAAGGGCGACATTGCCCCCGTGGTCCCGGAGAAAGACTGTAATTTTAGTAGTATTTCCGTGAATATACCTACTTAAAAAAGTTATACCCAGAGTATCTCGAGATGCGATATTGTAATGTAATAAAATAAATTATAGATGTTTAATTACTCATTTATTGTCGGTACATTTTCAAATTAATTTAAACACATTACAGAAGCGTCTTGTCACACACGATACCGGTTTTCTGCTCTGTTTGGAACATGCCATTAGGCCACGTGTAATTAAGACACGACTCGTGTACACGGAGCCACGTGTCAGCGTGTACTCTTGTAATCGGGAGCCCTAATCTCAAACTCGTACGATTATACAAATTTTGCTCATTACTACGATAATACGAGATACGAAAAAATAATATAATAATAAGTATCCAATATCAAAGTATGTCATAATCATTTGGAGCACCGCTTGCTGCACTTGCTTACAATTAACTCAAATACATACTTTTGTTTTGCCAATGGTAGCAAATAGCGGTCTCAAGTGAAAACACGTCAGACGTCAGCGTGCGTAGCCAAGATGCCAATCGCTCACGCTTAATAATGTATCGTAGCTACCTCTCTCTATCTCTCTTTCTTATTAGCGTGACAATGACAGTTGCATTTCATTAGCGAGTGAGCGTGAGCGGTTGGCATCTTGGCTACGCAGAAAAGAAAAGAAAGTAATTGCCGGCAAAATCGTATTAAGATTGGTAATAAACCAGACTTTTATTGTCGCATTATCACTCTTGACGCATATGTGAGAAATTAAGGAAAGATAAAAACTATTCACCGTTTTATAATGTAAACATTTTAAAATCACGATTTCCACTTGAAACTTATCTGCTATGAATAGTATTGTAGTGTCTTTTGTTAAACCCAATCGCTAATTACCTGCAGAAAATGAAATGCAGTAATACAAAAACCTGAAATATAAATTACAAATTTACTGTCTTAAGAATAAGGGTCAAATTGGAATAGGACGCATTTCACATAAAACCTTTTAGAAATGAAATATGATCTGACCACCTGGATACAATTGTATAATTTATTTTGTAACTTAAAATATTAGCGGAACTCTCTTTCTAATAAAAGGGATTGAAAAGAGACTTCCGCTAATATTACAAGCTACAACTGATTATGCAATAGGCCTCCGGTAGCGTGTTTTGCAAGTCTTAGTTAGAGGGTGGTATTTATTATATTATTTTTGCTGTAGTTGAGTAGTGTATGAACTAAGCATGGATTAAAAATTCAAGAATCCAAATGCATTAAAAATCCAAAAAGTAGGCCAGTTGTCGATTGTAAGAAATATCGGGAATAGAATACAGTGTAGCTAACGTTGCCGGTACTTGGTAGCATAGCGACTGAAGCTTGCACAATATCCTCAAATCGATAAGAAATCTGTTCCCACTTTTTTTAATATCTACCTACGTAAGTTGCAAAATTTAACACAAGCTACAATAATCAAATCAACTTTTAATTATGAAAAATAAACAGACACCTGGTTGACCACGCCTCGGTTCTTAATTTCAAAAGGTTATACGTTGAGTGCATGCTATAACAATTTGAACTTTATTGCCAAAGGAATACTGTTGTTATTAATAAAATATCTCTTGTTCTTTATGGTACTATTTCGTGCAGGTAATTAGCTGTTGGTTTTACAAAGGATAACAATGTCGAGATTTTAAAAAGTTTTAACTTTACCGACAGCCGTCACAAGATGTACTCACAAAATAGCACTATTTGCTGAATTTTATCGCTTCGTAATCTGAGACTAATAGTTATGTTTTGTTTTTAAATAATATCAGAATAATTGCGCTAAGTTACCCATGTATGATGATTATTTACGACTACCTATATTTGACTGATTAACTACAAGAAAAATAAATAAACTTGAGCGTAGTAGAAACAAACGCTCACGCCGCTTTCATTTCTATGTATGATAATAAAAATTTTAGGCTAGCCTAAATATAGTAAGGAAATAAAGAAACGATGCCACACTAAGAGCAAAACAAACCTGGTTCCACAGCGAGCGACAACGTCCTAACTCCTAGCCATGGTCATTCAATATTAAGTCTAATTCCTGGGCGTATAAAGATTACTTTCGTTTGAACTGTTCAAAACAGATTAAAACACTAACAGAATTCATTGCGGTTAGTTACTGGTTAGAGGTTAATTGGGGTTAACTGGACCGATAAGGTTTCCGAATGATTAAGGTTTCCGTATCATGAGTTAATCATATTGGAGGTGTTTTGAAAACAACCTTTAAAATAACCTTATGAAAAACCCGGGTTATGGTAACCGGTTCCGGTCCCTGCTGGCGACAGTTCGTTCCACAGTTTAGCTGTGCGAGGCAGGAAGTTTCGGGAAAAGCGCACAGTTGAGGACTGCCAACCATCTAAATGGTGAGAGTGGAAATATTGTCGCGTAGGGCGATGGCTGAAAGAAGCGGCAGGGATTAATCCGAACAATTCCTCGGAACACTCCCCATAATACATGCGATAGAAAATGCAGAGTGAGGCCACATCTCTACGCAGCGCCAAGGGATCAAGCCGATCAGAAATACGTTGGCAGTTGACAATTCGAGCTGCTCTCCGTTGGATACGGTCTAGAGGAAGAAGCTGGTACTTTGGTGCCCCTGCCCAAAGATGAGAGCAGTATTCCATATGCGGGCGAACCTGTAGGCCAATATATAGGGCTATAAGGCCAGTGCTACGACTAGCTACGCCGTAGCACTGGCCCTATTGTACCGTAGTCACGAAAAACGTGCTACGACGTGAAGCTCGTATTTTCAACGTCACATTTTACTAACGTGAGTTCTTTTTTTTATACCAAGACAATGGCAAACTAGCATTACGCCGCGCCTGATGGAAAACGGTCACTCTGCAACTCCAGGGGGGGTCACATGCGCGTTGCCGACCCATTCAAATGTTGAGTTCTTGAGTGGCGACCACGCACCGGTCGACGCAGAGTAGGAAAGCCTCCTACTAGTATCGTAGCTATCTCTCTATCACTCTTTCTGATTAGTGCAACAAAGACAGTTGTTGCGTTCGTGACTGAGCGTTAGCGATTGGCATCTTGGCTACGCACGCTGATGACCTAGGAGAGGTCGCAATCCATTCGATGCGAGCAGCGCACGAGCGATGTCACATTCTCTGGGGAGGCCTATATCAGCAGAGGACGTCTTCTGGCTTGTAATGATGATGATGCTTTTACTTACAAGTCGAACTAAAGTACAAATAGCGGATAGCTTAGACCATAGACAACTGAACACGGCTTCTCTGACATTTTGTAAACAAAACATTTCGCCGATTTTTGCGGGGAGATGTATGGATATTCGCACTATAGCGTTCAAAATTGCATGGGCAGTTTATGAATGAATTACCCAAATAAATTACCCATGCACTTTTGAATACGTAGTAGTAGTTAGTAGTTTGTGCTGTTTCGACAAAATAAATTATACTTGCACTATCGTGCAAGTTTTGTGTCAGAGGGGAGATTTTATTGAAATCCGTGTCCAGTAAGTAGTCTAAATATGGTCTAAGGTGGTTAAGCTTGGCAAGGAATATTAATGTAGTCTATGTTACTCCCGGAAGACGAATACAATGGAATCTTATTTTTGGCAAACCGTGAAACAGTGTAAGAGCCATACTAATGAATTTGACTCATACATACTCTTAAAATGCATAGCCTGCCTCAGCTAGTCATCTTAGAGCATAGACAACGGGACTAGCCTTTCAATACGATTGCAACTCTGCTAATAAACTTGCATACAGCAGCCAAATCGGCAGAATATTTTGCACAGAAGACATCAGACAAGCATGGCATTTTTTTCTATAACGAACTACTTTTAGAATAAGCAAGTTTGTAAAAACAGGAGGCCCGTTACACTAAACCGAGTAAAAAGGCCCTCGCTGCCTTAAATAGGTCAGAATATAAATAAAACAGATTTAAGACTTCCGTAATAACGTACATTCTTTCATACAAAACAAGATTGCAGCAAACTAAAACATTTTATAAAACTTCAGCGAACACCGAAAAATGCGAAATGCTATACTAGTCCCTATTGCAGCCGTCAGTACGTCAGTACGTAGCTTTCCGTGGAAGGGGGCGGTCGCTCGCTCGCCCCTAGCCTACACATTACGTATCGAATAATTAAAAAAAACTAATATTTGTTCAGTGTTGACAAAAGACAAACGGCACGTTTGAATGAGTGTTCGAAATTTAAAATTACGACGTAAACTTTCGTTCGCGCGTGTTCTAAACTTTTTAAATTAAGTGCTTTTTAGTGCAGTGATTGTGAAGTTTCTCAAGTGTTTGTGATATGGATTGCGATGGTGCGATAAAAAATGAATAAGGTAGGTGTTTTAGGTTTGATTTATTGACAGTTTAATTTGAATAGGGTTGTGGCCTATAATTTTGAAGGCGTAAAAAAGTTTTTTTGATAGGGTGTCAAAATAAAATTGGGTATTTACTATAGGGTAATATTAAAGCCACGGCGAGTTGGCCTCGCGTGCCGACATGAGAACTCTATGGTGACTAATTAACATGCGAAGCCAAATGGTATGCAGAAATGTTGATATTTTTAAATGGGGAAATATGGCGTGCAAATATACAGGCATACTTACATAGTGAAGATAAAAAGGATCGTCGGTGTTGGTCTTTTATTTAATATATGACATCTATTTTGAATTTATAATTTATATATAGTATAGTGCAGTGTTACTACTTTAATAAAAAATAAATAAAAAAAAGTGTGTGCATTTCTGTTAAAACCTTGAAACACCTTAGATCAGTCAAATTATTAAAGTAAATGGGAAGGTAATTTAACGTTATTGGATTATAATAATTTTCATTCCTGTTTACTCGGTAATTTGATTATTCCTTAGTAACTTGAAACTCTTAATAACAAATCCAGGTGCAAGGTTTTTTTGTTACATCTATACTATTGATTTTTTCGTATAGTAATATTATTGAATGCTTACTTCATTTTCCTCATGGAAAAAGTGCAGTGTCCTACAGTAAATACGGTATTATCCGTTTTCTAACGATAAAGAAAGTGACTAAATTCCAGAATGCAACATATTGGCATTAGAGTCACACTATGCTAAGTTTCCATATATTTTGAAAGCACAGAATGTGAAAGTGTTAAGTAAACGACAGAATTTCATAGAGGTTCGACAAAAAAAATGTTTTTTGTTAAAATGTTATTTTAAATGTTTGAAAGTTCATTTGCTTGGAAGAGTCTGGCTCTAAATGGGTCACTTAATTTCTAAAGGTGTTTTTTCCTTCAATGTTTTACGCATGAATAAGTAATAATTTTCGTCAAAAATAAACTCGTCTTCAAAACCTACAAGCCGTTAAAAGTAGTTTACGCATAATAATTGGCAGATCCGGTAGATATGCCCGAACGTACATACACGAACAATATGGCTGGCAATAGTGTACGTACATTCACGAACGTTTATGGATGGCTATTACCTCAAAGCTGATTGACTATGTAGTCAATTATCAAGAAGTTTTTCAGGCAATAGGTTTTTATTACAAGTAAAATCAGCGCCGAGTTTCGACAGACAGATACAGTAAAATGCTGCTAATTAGTTATAAATCTTTGAGGCCGACGCGAAATGGATTCCCGATAAGATTTATTGATAGCTCTAATATAATTTATTACGAGAACGTAGTTCGGTTTAGCCGGAATTTATGTATACGGTTAACCACCCAGTGGGCTCTTACGACTTTATACATAACAAATTGATTGGATCAAGATTTTTTATAGTCAATATTAGGTCTAGATGTTTGAAACGTTGTATAGGTATATTTGTTTTGAAAATTTCCGAATTGTAATGCAGATACTGAGATAGTGTTTGTTATTCTTCTGTCATTGATATTGTATCTTTTTTATACAGTCGGACTAAGCCGCGGTTAGGCGTTTATTTCATATATAATTTTACAGCTAACACCGGGTTACCTTTCAAGTAGGCATGTTACAGTGCACTTTTGAAAATCGAATGAAAAATAAATACAGCTACACCGGCTCTAACCCTACACCACAGACCCGAGACGATCTAACACTATGGACCGGCAAGAAACTCGGCGTAACACATCTTTTCAAAACATTACATCTTATATCTAACATGCATTAATTTTAAAAACAGTTCAGTTCAATTCTATTAATTTACATTTCTATTAAACACTTTCGAATCTTCAACGAAGTATAAACTATTATTGAGAGCAATCTATTGATGCTGTACACACAGATATCCGAATTAAGAATAATTATTTCACAATAGGATCGTCAAGCTTATAAGTAAAAGTTGTATACAAAAATACTTGCCTAGAAGTTTCTAGAATGAAATCTAAATGTCAGATAAAAAATATAACTAAGACTTAAATTTAAATTACAGTTAATTTTTTTTTTTCAAAAATAAACATTTTGTCAATAAACGCTTTACGAAATGCTTATAAACAAACTAAAAGCCTTAACAGTTACGTAAAAGTTCCGCTAGGTGGTTTTAAATCTCGTACACCCCTATTTATTACGTGCGTACCGACATTTAAAAAGGTTACTCCAGTATTAATGACTCCTGAAATCAGATAGGTGGAAAGTTTTAATTGCCTTAGTTTGTGTGGTAAATTTGTACGAGTATTTTTTTAAATTCGCTTTTGTTTACTGCTTGGCAAAATAGAGTAGAAATTAAAAAAGTTTAGCTTGGCAAAATAGAGTAGAAATTAAAAAAGTTTAGCTTGGCAAAATAGAGTAGAAATTAAAAAGTGGCAACATTGTAGTGCAGTCCCTTTCAAATCAGTATATGTAAGAAAGCGGGACAACACTACGATGTTGCCACTTTTTAATTTCTACTCTATTTTGTCAAGCTTTAAGTACCTACCATAGAATGTGCTGGAGTTTAGTAAAAGGTGCCATTCTTGTCGGTTTTTTATAAGGTTCATGCCATTTCAGAGGTCACACCTTAAATTGGTCAAGTCTTATTCCGCACTTGGTAAGCTGTTGGTAATATCTAAGTGCCAGGTGCGTACTCTATGACAAATTATGAAATTGAATTTTGAATGGTTTCTTCAAGATAACTTACATGTAAATAAGATTTGTAATTGTATGTAGTATTTATTTTCCTCGCGTGAGGGGAAAAATGTTGTATTACACTCGGCGGCAAAGTTTGTTCTATACTCTCGTGCATTGAGACCCTCGTAAAGCTCAAGATTCCAGTTATTGATTGTCCGTGAACGTTCATAAACGTTCGGGCATATCTGCCGGATCTGACAAAGAATGTATGGGAAATTTGTCTGGCAGATGCCCGGCGGACATACCCACTATGGTAATCTGACGAATTGCCCGAACGTATATGGCCGGCTATAACCGTCTTATCATCAAGCAACAAAGTGGTACCTGTAGCTTAAAAACTTCACAAATATATTTTAAAATGAGTGTGCACAATTATTATTTGCGGGTATTATTACTCTCTAAATAGCAGTACTTTGTACCGAGTAATATTTCACTTGCTATTATAATTTGCGTTTAGCAATTTAACTTTTAGTTAGTTAGAAATTTCCAGTCCAAATTAGTGAAGTTTATTTTAAGTTAGAAGCCTTGTTTGAATGTCGGGATGATTCATATTTACGTTTGGTGGAGAGAAAAGCGATAAAAGGGGATAGAAAAGTCATGTCAACGATATTGATCTCAAATGGGGTCTCTCAGCCTTTAGCGGGCCATATAGCCCATACGTTTCTGCATATTCGCCAGATCTGCCAATAACGGTAAGGGAAATTTGTCTGGCGGATGTCCAGCGGACAAACTCACTGTGGAGATCTGACAGATTGTATGGTCAGTGACCAGTTTACGTGGGGGGCTTCGCCCTCCGAGCCCCCTTACACTTTCTTATTACAATCCTAGCGGCTGGGTGTGATTTTAATGCGGGAGGCTTATTCCTATTACAATCCTAGCGGTGAACCCAGCGGTAGTGCTGTAGTTTCTTTTTATGTTGTGGCGACATTATTTTGTTTGTATGCAGGACACTAATTTTTACTGATTACTAATCATTACTGTATCTTAGTTAGACTCACTTTCCATCAGGTATGACTGGTGTTAATCACCGGTGAGTTTATTATTAAAAAAAAGTTAATTCCGCACCCCGGGTCTGGTGCTATGGTTTATTTACTTTATTTACTTTCTTAATTTTTAGTATCAAAATTTGCCAATTGAAATGTAACTGTCAAATTGACACAGAGTCAAAATTCCATTAGGGCTTATGTACTACGTATAGGCCGCGGGAAGTCAGGAGGTTAAACTGCAACATCTGTACAAAGATGTTTGAAAACTATGCGATTTTCACTTGTTAAATGAATGTTTTTGAACGTATTTGCTAAACAAACAGTGAATATTTTCATGTTCCCAATTCTTTTTTATTTCCCTTTGTTAGCGGTTATTATTGAAAAAATGGCCCACATCGGACATTCAATCTAACAGTAAAGCCCCGCCCATACAAGTTTAGCAATTCTTGCATATGCGTGCATGCGGTTCACGTTTCCGCCTTCCGCAAATCGATATGAAAACAACACATGAAAACTGTATGCCTTCGGAATAAGTTGGATTGAAATCCAAAATTTGAGTCACGCGATAGAACCATTAGGAGGCTCCAGACTAAATCAGTTTCAGAATTACCCAACTTTTTTTGTTTTCTGTAGTTTTGAAAAGTACGACCTGTTGTTTATTAGACTGCTGGATTGGGCGGAATTTTAATAATTACTGCGTCTGAATCATTAGGGGCTAATTTCTGCACGCACAAAGGGGCTGTTATATTGTCAGTCAGGCGGCGCCATTAATGCGTGTGTCTTGTGTCAATATGAAAGCACTGTCAAAGTGACGTTTGTAGGTTCCCATATTTTGACACTTGACTGTACCACTAGCACCTCTAGCAGCGAATTGACTCGCGATAATCCCCATCGATTTGTTTTTGTTACAACAGCTTATGTCCACAACAAACTGCGATAACAGTTTGTTGGCGAGGTCGCGCTGATTGTTAAATTTTTCAACCGATTTTAAAATTTCAAAAAGGAGGAGGTTCTTTTTTTTTATTTTTCATATTTGTTACCTCTGAATTCCGTCAATACTGAACTGATTTTATAACTTCTCAAATCGCTCCTCACATTTGAACGGCACATGTATTTTGCTTATAGGTAGAGCGTTTCCTTAGGTAACTTGAACATTTTAGGGGGGGCAACATTTTGGTGGAGTGGACCTGATGATGAAGACCAGGGATGGCACAGTGGAACTGGTAACCTAGCTCTACGTATCATCCGAGTTTTGACATTCATCTTTTTGATTAGATTTTTATTCTGATGATGGAGTTCTTGAGGAATTCAGACAACCCTCATATTTGAAAGGCACTTCCCACGTGATTGGAGGATTTTCATTCAATTTGAGACATTTTTATTTTGTTTGTGACCTTTGAGGTCTACAAGGTAGTTAGTAGTCTAAGAGTAGTATTGACGCTAGCATAACCAGTGGGCCTAACACGAAAATTTGCATTGACGGGAAAACCTCTTTGTCACTCCAATATGCAAGTGTGACAGAGATGGAGGTAGAAATCCGCAATCGTTCTGTTTTCGTGGTATAGGCCCAGGTTATGTGGCAGCCCTTTAATAATTTCCATGTCATCGGAGACACAAGACAAAAGACAATAGATTTGAGTTCGCGCGAAGACTTCTATAGGCCACGCCCCAATTTCATCACGGGGACAGGTGTGATAATTATCACCATCAATATTACTGGTATTACAGGCGTCTACAGGATGTAACAAAAATGATGCTGACGTGTGCCTTATTACGATGTGATTCCCGGATCACTAGCATTTTCTTTACATTCTGTATAAGCTATGGGCCCAGCTTACTATGCATTGGCTGTGTGCTTGATTGCCACTAAAAAGTCATTTTTAAATAGAAACATCAATTTTACCAATTGAAACTAATACTTTAGTGGAGAACTCTTGTTGCGTAATTCCGACACAGGAAGAGTCTCATGTCAAAAACTACGGAAATAGTACATTACGATACAAATGCGAATAGGAGAAAATTCGCAATGAGTGGTGATAGAATACATTTTAAATCGACACGAGTTGCGAATTACCTATTCGCACATATATCGTACGACGTTATACCTCTACAGTACATAATATGGCTCTTTTATTTTTTTATGCAGGCACATCAAGTGCTCATTATCGCATTAGTGCGGTAATGTAGCACCATATGTACTGTGAATTATTTAAAACACTTTACTTACTAGTTGGCGCTTCTTGAACTGTATTTATAAGTTATATACAGCCTGTAACAAAAGTCTCAAACGATACTTCAACAGCTGATAAGGTCAATGACCCTCAGTGCGATGCAAGTGGATAAATTTCGAAAATCGATTTTTTTAATTTGTATGTCCATATAAAGTCATTTCTTTTTCGGATTTCGAAATTTTTCTACTTGCATCGCACTTAGGGTCATTTACCTTATTAGCTGCTTTTTTACACCCTGTATGGGTCGTGAAAAAAATGTAAAGGCTCGTGTCGTGTATCAAGTCCATAATGCTCGGGCAGTTATTTATAGAGCAATTTAGCTCCAAGAAATCTTTGGGTGCCGTAATAACATTCTTGGGTATGTTTATTTAGTACGCAATCTGATTTTATGGTTCTTAGGCTAGGCATTGCAGTGTTGACGACCTCGGGTGTAGGAAACCTTATATGTTGTGTGGATACAACAAACATACATGCATACATAGATACAAACGAAGTATCCAAGTAATTGGGGAGAACTCTGCTCGCTTTTCGCTCGCTCGTTCAACTATTAAAAGATAAACGTGGTCAAATAAATTACACACATACACAATAAAAGCAAAAGGCACGAGTGCAATTAAACTAATCCTCACAAAGTTCATGACCATTCAACTCCCAAAGGTCACAAGCGCACGTATAATTCATAGCTTTTACTACTTTTAGTATATAATAAAATACGGGAATATTATTTCTATCGCTTAGCGAATTTGTATCTGACACTGTTCTACTTGGACACTCCGTTATTTGTAAGTATGTATGTATGTTTATTCGACGGTAATTCGAGTATCATTGATCGGATCGTCGTTTGGCAGGTCAATAGATGAGATAAGTAAGTGGAATTTTTAAGTTCGAATTGCCTGTCACCTAAGAGGATGATGACCTGCCAAATGCAAAGGCGTGCAGTGCAGTGCAGACCAACCGGTTCATGAGCACTTCGTACAATTATACATCCCGACTCTACCATGCATGGTGATCTTACAGCTTGCAATGTTCGTTCACCAACACAACAGCAAAAACTTGCTGATATTGGTGTGGGTGAACGAACACAATGAGTCAAATCTTTAACTTCACATTCTTTGACTTCTACAGAACTTGGCACCCATTTAGTTAGATATCAGATCTTTTGTCGGCGGAGTCGACAATAACGATATTCTCATATGTGACTCGGCTTACATTTTGACATTTATGTTTTTGGTGGGATAATATTTACTTTCTTGATCGTTTCTTTTTTTTCAATCTTTTTATTGTGATATTTTTTCTGAAACATTGTTTTGCTTCTACTCAGAATCACGAGCTCTTTCCATCCTCATATTAGGGACTTCATTTTGCATTTATTATGTAGGTACTTTGTATGGGGTATTTTTGTGTAAAGGAACCAAAGTTTGTATGTTTGTATAAAGGAACAAAAAAAAGGAAAATAACAAAAACGTATGGACGTTTTTGGACATTGAAATGGAAAGAGCTCGTGATTTTTAGTAGAAATAACATAAGTCACAGAAAACATGACAATTTAAAAAAAAAGAAGAAGGGGAACGCGCACTTGGGTATAATATCGTTATTTCGCTTCAAAATGAGACAAACACTCGCTCGCGCTTTCCGAACAATGTGTAATAACGGCGCTAGGCCATACCATAAAAGAGGCCTACCCGTGAGAGCGGATTGAAACTATGACTATCCAATCTCTATTTATTGCTCCCAGTTTTATTTTCATAGGTACTAAACGAGGAAAGTTGTTTTTACTGAGCTTCGATACGCGTTTAGCCTTTCGTCTAATTTAGTACGTTGCCTCGATCCTGTTTTGTGTATGTAAGTGATCATCGGCGTTCGTAAGGGTAGAAGGCAACAGTTGGGCCATTTTTTTCAAAGCTTTTCAAAGCTCCACTGGTTTTTTTAAATGTTATTCCTACTGAGAACCGCGAGCTCTTTTGAGAGAGAAATGTCCCAAAGTATTTTATCCATTCCGTTACCATTTTATCATTAGTAGACTATGTATGTTGGTAACGGAATGGAAGGTTTGGTTGTCGAACGGAAATAGACATGTTTCCATCTTTACGAAGATCGTCACCAGGAGACACCCGCGACAAAAACATTACGTATTTTGCCAACGTCAAGACGAGATGAATCGAATCGTTTATTTCTGGGTTTTGGTAGAAATCCGTTTCTATTATTAATTTAGGACAGAAATTAAGTGTACTTTTTTTTACCATGAATGTGCTAAGAAAATTCTCTTTTTTAGAGTTATTAACACCATGAGACCATGACCCCTGGATGATGGGCCATGGTGTTAATATACGCGATTAATCCATTTTAAAGTGTTTAATTTCAATCGCGGTAACAGAAGACAATAATTATTACCGGTAGTGTAGTATACAAGTGGTTCGCCCCGAACATAAGCTAACAATCCTAAATCTCAGCAACCCCTTGATCGATTTGTCTCATATTCGAATTATAAATATATATGTTTATATCGTCTAACCACTGGCCAAGTTTCACGACGATCCGATCGACGATACTCGAGTTATCGTCGAACAAACATATATACATACAAACGACGGAGTGTGCAAGTAGCCTGGGCGATTAAAAAAAGAACTGTTTTGAGTTTTTTAAATGCGAAAAAGTTTAATACCAAGAAAATAAAACAACGCAAATTAACACACAGGAATATTGTAGTAGTTACTGATTCTGGACGCTTTAAAATGGATACTGAGCTTATTAATTTGTTCCCTGTAACTTCCGGCTATCTATTATTCAGTAGTTCCGAATTTACGAAGCTTGCACAGAAGTCAGACGTTTCTATCCAATTTAAACTGAATATTTTTTTGTGACTACTTTTTTTAGACTTTCTTCGGGTACATAATGAACCGATTCCCCATGTTGATAAAAACCTAACCAGCTAGTCTATGATGGTCGGGTTTTTATCGTTTACCGACATTGCTGTCACGTTCTAACAAGTATGTATGTGCGAAAGTGACGCATAGCGTGATAAGCGATAAAATGGCAACCATGCTAACCCCTAATGTAATTTGGTATGTATTGTAGGGACGCCCGGCCGGATACAGGCGGACTGTCGAGCACTTCACGCGGTCATTCAGCCAATTTCCCTGGAGTTTGAGCTGCAGGTTACTGTCCCAGCTGCCTTCCCATTCTACATTCTTCTTCAAATCTTGTTTTCCTGCAGAACAGAAGGACATCTTTAAGTTCTACATCCCTTAGTTCGGTTTCCTGCAGTGTATCTTTGCCTAATATGCTATATATCGTGCTGCCGCATACATAGCACATTCTGCTAGCAGTCTAGCACATGCTTACTGGTTTCCTCCATACCGCAGTGCGGACAGGATGGGTCCCTACTTATACCTAAGATCTTGAGATGTCTGTTCAGTGTGCTGTGTCCGGTAATGATACCAGTCAACATTCTTAGATTTTCTTACCTAGCTCTCCCTAGTGCCTTCGATCATCATCTTGGATTGCCTGCATCCAGATTCCTCTTTCCACCTCTTTCCGCTTCTCTCTCTGATATACGTCTTCTTACGTGAAAAGCTTAAAAACCTTTTCAATTATACAACACTCAACATAGGACATCTATTTTTACTGCACTTTACTGTACGTTGGTGGCCCAGCGGTAAGAGCTTGCGATTTCAATCCGAAAGTCGCGGGTTCAAAGCCTGGTGGTTCGTACCAATGAGTTTTTCGGAAACCGGACTAATCCAGATAAGATGTCAGAGGTGAGATGGCAGTCACTTTAGTAAAACTAGGCTCTCTGCAGGAGCCGTGGCATAAGCCTGGAAAACGCAGAATTTAGATTAAAATTAAATATTTCCATATCATAATCAAAAACTATCTTCGATTTAGATTCATAGTATGCCCATTGTTCCCCCCCCCTCCTTGTGTTGTGCAGTTGGATAAGTCTCTCTACAAAATATTCGGTGGTCTAGAATAATTAAGTACCATTACAAAATGTCCTTCTCAAACGGAATAGCAAAGTATGAAATTTGTCAACTTCGTCCAGTGCACCAAAAGGAAATAAGGAGGCTCCCCGAAGTTACTAAGTAAATTTCACGGTGAATTCAAAGCTTGTATAAATTTGCATATCTTCACAGATCAATCATTGTCAAAGAGCCGAGAGGTAGATCCTAAAGCAACATTACACTTTTTTCTTAGTCCAATGCGCACTGTTTTTTAACCAACAAAACTTACAAATCTCAGAAGTCTAATTTTTATTTTTTTATTTATTTTATTTATTTAACCTTTATTGCACAAAAGAAACCTTAACGTACAAAAGGCGGACTCTCGACATATACGGTATCTCGTGTGTCACGAAGTCCTCTATCTATAATATGATGGCCACGGGCATGTAGCTATGTGGAAGTGAAATGATTACCAATACATGAGCATTGTCGAGCCAATTTGGATTGTTTCAGATATAAAACATCATACACACATAGGATTTAACATCCACTGTCATCACACGTCAAAGAGCGAGCGATGTGACTGAGCTCGCCTAATTTATTTGAAAAATCCATCGTTTGTACGTACCTATTTATGTATGTATGTATGTTTGTTCGACGATAACTCGAGTATAGTTGATCGAATCCTCGTGAAATTTGGGAGATGGGAAGATGAGATAAATATTAATTTTTAAGTTCGAATATGAGCCAATAGAGGTCTTGACAAAACCTTTAAAATTGGTTTGGTATTCGAGTAAAAAAAACTATTATATCTCCTTTTATTATCTTTCCTTTTTGTTGCTAACAAATAATTATATTATACCTACCTAGCGCAACGTGAAAATTTGAATCTCAGAAAATTTATTTCGCAGTAAGTAAATACATTGTGCTTGTGAATTATCGAAGTTTGATATCCTTCGTGTACTAGACTATATTTTCTGTGGTTGAACATGCCACGTCATTTGTACAGGCCTTTGAAGGGGAAAGAATTCATTTGTTTACTCCAGTTTCGATGGGTTTGAATTTATTTTAGAATTCGTTTGGTCCAGCACAATCATGACAAACAAATCCTTTGATCACAAATGAAGGCGGTGTATTTGTTTGTAAAACATAGCTTTTTAGTAAACAAAACTCCAAGTTTGTATTATTTTTTCTCGGAGATATTTCTGTAATATCAGAGCTCGGCCAGCTTTATGGTGCTCAAATAATAGTAGTTTATGTGATTGTATAATTTGTATATAATGAAAGGTATTACAACTAGAGTGTGGGTTTTCATAATAACATCACACGATTGTTTTAATGCTTAATTATTTACAATTACATGCTTTATATACACAATTATATCACGAGTTCTCCATCGTGCGTTCAAACCGCATAGATTTCGACCGCCATTAAGACTTTTATGAATTAAAACTTTTCTAAGATTATATTTTTGACATTTATATTTTTTAAATTCAGAGACAAACTAGAGTTGGCCCCAATTTTCATATCGTTCGATATCAAATACCCGGACTTGCATGCGACATTGTTTGCAATTGACACTTCGTTTCGAACTAAACGTCATCTTGACTTAAATTAGAATACTTATAGGTTAAATCAAATGGGAGCTACCGTATTGTCGCTCACCAGGCGGCGCCACTCATGCGTGAGTACTGGATCAGTATGAGAGAGTTGTCAAGGTGCCGTTTGAGATGATCCCGCAGGACCCACGTTTCACTAGCGCCCCTAGTGGAAAATCGTCTCGCGGTAATCCTCATTTCCTTGTTCGTCAGAGATATTCAAAATTTAAAAAAATTGTGTTATCGAAGTCAATAATATAAATAAGCTATGATAACATTTAAATAGATAAGAAATATGTTGTAACATAATAGTAGGTACATTACTGCAGAGGCCGTGAAGTAAGAGATTGCAGGACGAGTTTGTGGTAGACGGCCGAGACGTAGACGAGGCCGGATTAAACAAGTCCTGCAATCTCTCTTCCGGCCGAGGCTTGTATAGTGCTTTTCTCAAACATTGTGAGGAAATATTAAAATTAAAATAACTACTAGTGAAATAGTTAATTAGGAAAAAAAAGTTTAATTTGCCACCTTTTTTATTTTTTAAAGATGCCATTTGGATGAGCTATTCGAGCACCATGTTTAACCGCACATAAATATACAAAGAACCATGGAATTTGTTTTTTTAATGTCGCCAGTATCTAGTGGTCGTTGGCTGTATGTAATTTTTCCTTTGTCAGTTTAGTGTTAGTACGCAAATTAAAAAGTTAGAGCAGCGGACAATAATGTTTCGTAAGTATGAACTTACGCCATACATTACTTCACGGCCGCCGGCCAAGAAGTAAATGGGGGGAGCTGTAAACAAGAAACTTCATGCCTTCATTTCGTGACATAAATGCATACATTTACGATCATGTTTGAGAAAAAGCTTATTATTATGCGGTTTTATATATGTGGGTATATAAATATGCATTCTCCCAATCTACTTGGACAATTCGTCGTTTGTATATATGTCTGTTCGAGCATAACTCGAGTACAATTTCTCGCATCATCGTGAAATTTGGCAGGTGGTTACATGAGATAAGTAGGATTTTTAAGTTTTAATATGAGCGAAATTGAACGAGAGGTTGCCGAGCCATAGGGGTTGCAAGTTTACGTCCGGAGCGAAGTAGTATTGACATTTAAACCATGATATAACGTAGTACTTTCCATAATATTCAATTCTCTTGTTAGTTTCAGTCTATGTTTCCGGCGAGTCATTAATTGCAAAGTTCCACAGTTTCATTTAAAGCTGTGCATTCTCCACTCCGTTTGAAACAATAAACGGGGCTCGTCTAGAGAAACTTGCGGTTTCATTTATCTGCTTCAGATGCTTTGGCCTTTGAGTTTGGAAGTGCACGAGTATTGTATGCAAAATTACGTGCATATGCAGCGATAAAAACGCTTCAGTATGTAGAAGATTCTACACAGAAACTCTTATCCCGGTTGTTAGAACGGGAATGTAATAAATAATAGTGCCTCTCCTTACTAGCGTTTTTCCCGGCATATGACACGACTCAGAGAGTTTGCGGTCTGCTTTGGCAACTTAATTCAAGGATTTACGAAACCGACTGCCATCTGACATTCCAACCCAGAGACTTCTGAGATGAGCTTTCTATTAAATACCGAAATTGTTAAACGAAAATTCATCCAACTTATTAACGGTTAAAAACTCACGTATTTTTATTACTTAATAAAACTGGATTTTATAACAGGCGTGACATGTTTCGGCTGCATCGGGCAGTCTCTGTCTGTCCGAGGATGAGTGCCCGATGTAATCGAAATATGTCACGCTTATTGAAATAAAAATACGTGTTTTTAACTGTTTTAGGGTATAAAACCGGCCAAAAGCATGCGCAATGCAGGGTTCCGTAGTTTACCGTCCGTCGCAATAGGCGAACTTAAAAAGGGTTTTAATAAAATGCTCATAACATTGAAAAAGGAGTATCTTCGCAGTTCTTACGGCTTATACGACCTTTTAACCGAGAAGATACGTTTTTTGCAAAATATCAAAAATGGCTTAACTGACCTAGTTAAAAAAAGAATTTCTTGAAAGTCTTCATAAAGCTCTATTTTCATGAATTCTTTCATATTTTTTAGAATAGATTTTTTATTTATTTTGTATCAAAAAATATTTATAGCAAACTTTATTATTTTTCAAATACCTATCCAACAATACTTCACAGTCTAGGGTTGAAATTAAAAATAGAAATCATCCCCACTTTACGTTTATGGGAGGTACCCTGAAAATAAGAGCTTTCAACTTTTTCTTTACCACTTTGTCGGCATGATTGGCATGTAGGTATATTCATACCAAATTACAGTTTTCTAGTACTAACAACGGTCACTAACCTAAGCCGCGGACGGACGGACAGACAGACATGGCGAAACTATAAGGGTTCCTAGTTGACTCCTGAACCCTAAAAAGGAAACCTTATAGTGTGACTCAGTCTGTCTGTCCGTCACATCGTTAAATATCTCGAAAGCTGCCGATTTGAAATTTGAAATAGTTATAAACAAGGTTCACCGAAACATATTTGCCGGCCATATAGGTATGTTCCGGCAATCCGACAGATCTCTGGGTATGTCCGCCGGGTGTCTGCCAGACAAATTACCCATGCATTTATTGGCAGATCCGGTAAATATGCCCGAACGTATATGGCTAGCTATTGAGAGAACATTTATCTATACTTATACTTCTAATTTAATTTTTATAATTTTCAATGAAAAATTCCCAATAAACGAGGAGGCAAAACTAAATGGCATGTGGGACATTTAAAAGGATTGATTGATTTGCACGTTCCAAAAATTTTTGTCATATATTTTTTTAATTGAGATAGGTACTTTTTATTCGGCTTTGCGTTGCGCACCAAAGATGTAAGAAATCTTAGCAAACATAAAGTATTAAATAATTCTTCAGAACCCGTGGCAAAAACCTTCAAAGAGATTAACAAGAAGCCCTTCAATTAAAATAAATAAAAGCACGTTTAAAGCTTCGGGTCTTTGTATAAGGAATCCTGATTAAAAGCCAGAATATTAAGAATAAGCTATTGTTATGACTAAGTTAGAGTGATCATAAAACATTTTAATAACACCCGTTCAGAGCAACTATGTTTAAATCTAATAAAAAGAAACACATTTTAATGTGTTTCAAAAAGTTCATAAATTTTTAAGACGAGAGCGTGTATTTTGCATAGGTACATAATTTTAGGAATATAAAAATGAATGGACATATCCAAGTTTCTCGCTAGACATCTCCAAGTTTATTGGTAACGTCTGAGCAGTTAATTGTTGAATAACGAGTCATTTTCTGATTTAGGCGGAAGTCATACTCCGATCCGTTAAAACGTCATGGTAAGGGTCCAAATCCCACCATTCCATCATCGGACTTCCACGCGCGGGAAGCAAACCCACCTCGTGGTAAGAATTCCATTCGTCTCGTCATTTTTACTGCGTACTGCCACTGCCAAGGAATGGAATGCGGCCCCACCTTCTGTATTACTTGACAAGTACGACTTCGGTCTCTTTAAAGCACGAGTGAATATAACTGAACCGGTAAGCCCTTCTCTTCTTATCTATCTTAGAGTCTGTCTTCACTCTCCATCAGGTGTGACTTAGAGTGCGCCGGTCAGTTTATTATTAAAAAAACAATGACAAGGGCATAAAAATATCTAAATGTCCGCATCGATGTTTTTGACATGTATAAGCCAGGGGTCGCCGTCGATTGGCGTTTGGATTAGAGATTGTGATAGCCGGGTTTGACGTGGAATCCCTCAAAATGTTTTTCGTAGCATTAAACATTTTGATTAGTAACTGTTTTTGGTGTGTAAGCCGAGTTTACGTTCGAGTTGAACAATTCAAATGTATGCGAGCGGCCTCAGTACATGCTGAAATCCCTTGGCGATCTGACGCCACACCCGACGCTTTGGATCGATCACTGGGCGATCGCCACTAAGGCCGTTCAGGAGGTAACAAAATTCTGGTGATCCGAAGGGCGTAATCAGTATCGTGGTCTGATCAGGAAAAAAAGGAAATAAATATTACCCGAAAAAATATTTGTGTTCTTTGTTTTTTGTTACACCTTGTATTACATTTCATTTGGCATTTTCAGAAAAAAGTGCACCATTTTAATGAAAATGGGTACTCGATATTCCATACAAAAAAAATGGTCAGTTTTGTAACGGCACATACAAAATGTATGAAAAATGCGTTACGAAACTGACCAAAAAAAACGGGACACTCTTTTTCTTTTTTAAATCAATAGTACTCGTGATTCTGGTTATAAAAAACCCAAAAAATCTTATATTTTCAAAAAAGAAGGAAATGGTACCCTATTTTTGAAAATGCCCATTAACGTGCTTTATATAGTGGTGTCGCGGCGGTATATGTACCGCTAAGCGTCCGTCCTTCCTCAGTAAAACAATCCGAAAGTGACTTTTGTCCTTTGTTACGCAATGTAGGTACAGATTATATTAACGAAAGCTGGCGCGGAAAATGTATGAAACCGTTATTAATTTAATAGACTTTCTGTGTTAGCTTTCGTGAATCGATTTGTACCACGCGGTGCGATGCGAATGAAACAGAAACCTCTCACACTTACCTTTGGAAATGTTCTGCTAGGTGTTTCGCGTTCGCGTTCACGTTCACGAAGCGACACCGCTTTACAGGATATGACATTAGTTTCCTAAGTAATTTCCTCTATTACTAAGCTCTTGAATATACCTAATAAACCGACAACTGTCGCCATTGTCGACTTCCAATGAGCTCAGTCCAAGCTGGTCCTAATTATATTAGGATCGAAAGCAGACGTGAGCGAACTGCGGAACGGCCGATCGATGGACTTGCCCGTTTAGGCCGGTCAGATTTCGTGATCTTTGACTTGAATTAACACAACTGGGTTCTTTTGGGGAGTGGATTCATATACGGTACGGTTTAGTTTTTTTTTAATTAAAGGGTAAATATAGACTATCTGTGTGGTGACGGGTTGAGGATTTCACACCCCTTTCTTTCTGTGGGTGTTGTAGAAGTGGAATATGGATTAATGTGTGTTGTGTACGATCAATTAGCAACCTGTCACTGCATTTGGCAATTTTCGCGAAAAAAGATAAAAAAATATATTTTTAAGGTAGGTAAATTTAATGTTTTTCCTATTCAGACTGTGGAAGTGTAAACGTCAAAATTTTATAAAAGTTTGTTTGTTAAAATAGGTAAAACTTTTAAGTTTGACAGTTCATTTTCCTGAAATACTTAGATAACGTTGTTTGACTCTAGTGCTTCCTAAAATACTGGTAGCTTTTGTTTTGCCAGCAGTATCTTCGAATCGTTGGGAAATCGGATTTAGTATTCCGGGAATGTGCCTCAAACGAATGTTTAAAAGTAAAATAGAAGTTTTTACTTCGTTTCTCCGTATCGTGTTTTTAAAAGTTTCGGGGGCTGTAATTGGAAACAGAAGCGCATCCCAGATTCTGCCATCCAGTGAGTTTCCATCTAAGAATCCTTTAACAGTAGTAGTAATGGCTATGTGCGTAGTACGTGACGGAAGTAGGTAGTCTGGTAGAACCTATAACTAAGACTATTGCCATGAATGATAAGTGTTAATGTTTTACGTCAATAAGAAATTCTTCTTTTTCGAATCAGTAAACGTTACTAATAACACCACAGATTATATTATAATAGTTCTTGAGAACAGATATCAAATAAAAAGCGAATACAACCCGTTTTGAAGGCTACGCAAAAAACAATTGACTCTCGGTCCTCCATCTACCCCGCACATAGTACGGCGGCGGGGGCGGGTTGCCCCGTTGATAATATGTGTCGTTCCAGACACAAGACAAAAGACAATAGATTCGAGTTGGCGCGGCGTATTCTAATAGGCCTGATGATACATTTAAAATAAGCACCAGATTTTTTTTATACTCAGAAAAAAAGAAAGAAAGATATAATTTATTGCCACGATCACGGAAATAATCACAATATAGTGTGTACAATACAACTCTTGTATAACTTTGCGCGATTGAAAGGGACTGACACTGACATTGTCACGTTGTCGTGTTCGAAAGACCTGTGTGTGTGTGTGTGTGTGTGTGTGTGTGTGTGTGGGCCGTGTGGCTGTCATGCCTGTAGAGAAATGAATTCATTGGCCTGGATTTTTTTTACCTATAAATTCTGCATTGTAATGTAGGGTCTGTGTTGATTCGAATTAAGTCATTACATTAGTATTTATATTTTAAGTAGTAATTAACTAGCTAAGCTGTTCCCTTACCTTTTTCTTTGTCAGTGCCTAATCCTTTAACTGTAACTGTAACTGTATAACATTTAAAACTTTCGCGATTTGAACACATATTTAAACATAATTATTAAACGGGTCTAACGCGAATTAACTTGTTTACCTTATTAATTCAAGTTAATTCGCGTTAGACCCGTTAAATAATTATGTTTAAATAACTGTAACTGTGTTCATTATTTTACTCAAAGAAATAAATCATTTGTATTTTTTTTTGTATATGTAATTTTTTATTTTTAAAGTCTATTGCACTATTAAAAAACCGCACAAATGGAGGCCTAAGTGTAATATATTTACTATCAAGTGACATATTTCGTATTTAAGCTATAAATATTAAAAAAAATACATGTCAAAAATAATAAAATCAATGAAACTCATAAGTCCGTAAGGTCAGCTACAGAGAAAAGTACCCCCTGCATAGAACTTCCATGCTGGAGGTTCTTATCTCTGTAGTTGACTGTACTTAGTGGGATTATTTAAGAAAGTTGCGCTAAAAATGTTTCATTTATTGACATCTTTACGTCTTCTTCGGGCCATAAAACACACACATATAAAATATTTTTCCACGCAGCATTGCTTAATTTACCTATAAACATTTAGTAGCCATTTTAGTAGACATAAAATTGCAATAGAAAACATATTACTGTCATGTCACCTACTTGTTCTTGCTTCGAAATTATACGTATACCATTTAGAATCAAACCACGTTATATCTTCCAAGCAAATTAACTGTCAAACTTTAAAGCGTTATTTTAAACGACAAACTTCTGATGACGTTTACTTAACTCTTTTACAGCCTGTGCTATCAAAATCTTGGAAACTTAGTCGGACTTTAGACTTTACCAAGTACCAAATATTAGTGACGCAAAATATTTCTAAAATGTTAGATCAGTCTACTTAGGCGGTGTGGTGACATTTAAACGCCATGCAACGCTCGTCGCTTCTCGCTGAAATGTCAAAGTCAAAGTCAAAGTGTCTTTATTTGTGAGTATATGTCAATCTGACTACAGTGGTGGAAAATAAAAATTATGTGTAGCACTATACCCTGCCTGATGGCGTACACATATTGATTTATAGTGTCCTTACATATTAACATGCTATATAATTATATTTTCAGTCCTCCGGCCGGTAAGCGCCACTTTACGCAAAACTAAATTGCCGCCTGCCGGCTCCGTCGGGCAGAAAAATAGTATACAAACCTCGGCCGTTAAATGGGAAAGCCTCGGATCACATGTTAGTCGACCTCGGCTTCGCCTCGGCCGACAATTACATGGGATCCGAGACATTTCCCACTAAAACGGCCTTGGTATGTAATGTACTATTACGACATGTTTGTGACTATGCTTGCAATGCTGTAACGATATACTTATACGACCGGTTGGCGTAGTGGGTAGTGACCCTGCCTGCTAAACCGATGGTCCTGGGTTCGAATCCCAGTAAGGGCATTTATTTGTGTGATGAACACAGATATTTGTTCCTGAGTCAAATGTTTTCTATGTATTTATGTATTTGTATATTATATATATCGTTGTCTGAGTACCCGTAACACAAGCCTTATTGAGCTTACTGCGGGACTTAGTCAATTTGTGTAAGAATGTCCTGTAATATTTATTATATTTATTTATTTATAACACGTATATTTTTTATATCTCTGCTGTTACAGGTTACAGCGGGGCTAAGATGCCAAGCTGATATCCTGATAATTGCTGGATAAGACAATTTGTTTGTCGGCACGTTCTGACAATTTCTGATAATTTTAAACAGTTATGTCAAATTGTCTTTGCATTTGGCAGCTGTCACCGTCGCGCTATTCGCAGTTTATCAACTTATAGCATTATCCTATGACATTCGGGGATAACCATCTTAGACCCGCAGATGTACAGGTCAAACTCGGTGTTCTAATAACAAAAATATACTTAGTTATAAATGATGGGATTTTTCGCAACTCGACGTCCCCTCTAAACCACACTATCTCCTCCACGAAACCAGCATCGGTTTTAGGTTGCTAACTGCCTCCTTTAGTGTGTTTGGAGTCCCAGCAAAATTATCCTAGTGAATGTCATAAATCAATAGAATTGGTTAAGGGAGACATTACGGAATAAAGAAAATTATATGTAAAAATGGTATCATGGTGGGGAATCATTGGAATGCAAAAGCAGGAGTAAATCGACATGTATTTTTTACTTATCCCTCTGTATTTTCCTAGATTAGAACTCGTCTGACGAAGTTAAATTAGCTTTTTAAAATAACAATCTTGACTTCGATTCGAGAATCTCATTATTTCCCGAGATGTCTCGATTGTCCTGGGACATTCTTTGTCAGTTAAAATCTCGGTATAATACGGACACGAGGCCGCCCAAGGGCATTCCCAGGAGGAAACCCGGACAACTATTAGATTTGTAATACAAAATCTGGGAACATCCTGGCAGGGGAATACATGAACACATGTACCTAATACCAGGCGAATTATAAGGGTTAAGGCTAATCCCGAAGTGTGAAGCAGGAATTGTTTATTAGGTCGTGTTTTCTATCCGGTAGTCGATTTTTGTGTCGCATTTTTTGTTTCGCCAGTATATTTCGATTTTTTAAGATTATAAAAATAAATAAGATTAGATTTTTGGGAACTAAAATTATTGAAGATACTTCGTGATAATTATCCCGCCAACTCCATGACCTGCAACTGTTTTTGAGAAATCGCTGGGGAATGGGCCGTAATTATCACAGACAGAGTGGTGTTGTCACCTTCGCGGCTCGGGCATCAAGCGAATCGGGCGAAGGTGACAACACCACTCTGTCTGTCCGGCGATGACTGCCCGATGCAGTCGAAACAAGTCACGCCTATTGTGATAAAAATACGTGAGTGTTAAACGTTGCAATTTAATATCAGTATGAGTATAAAGGCAGATGACAAGTATTTTGTTTTAAAGAATATGACTAGAAAAAGCTAGAATTAGTTGTTAAAAGATAAGCTCGCAATGAATATCTATGAATATATAAGCAGAACTACACTGTATACCTACCTCGTATATAGCATTGAAAAGGTATTCTCCCAGCCTATTTTTCGTAATACATATCTGATCTTCAACACTTGCAGGGGCCAAAATAAAGTCACTTTATTAATTAAATAAGTGTGGCTAACTAAACTTATAAATAGCTACTCCCCACTAGATGGAGCCAGCTACAGAAATCTCAAATGACAATATTAAAATGGTATGGCGTGTCAAAACGTCGGTCTACTCGGTTCGTCTACTAGATACAAGATGTCGGTAGTAAAGAAGATTGTAGATTTTATTGTAATAGTTAAGAACGGAAAATTAACAGTTTGAATTCATAAAAAATATATTGCCTTTTTTACAATCAATTTTAGGCGCATACAACGAGGTAGTTGTAACAAAAATGCCAATTTTACTACCATGGCTCCATCTTGAGGTGAGTAGGAAAATCAAGCCGTCATTAATTAACTGTAATTGCAATTAATTAACTCGTAAAATAGGGTTATTTCGGTCCCTGCATCGGTTGGAGCGAAAATGAAGATTATAAAAAATAGCATATAATAGTTTTCGTAGCGTAGAGAGTGTTTTTTCATAATAGTATATTTTTCATCCACTAATTCCAGCCCTGTACGTGCTCTGGCGTTGGGTGTGGTATACAAAAGTGCAGCATTCCTTATATTCTTTCAAATCAAATACCTACGCTAAAACTGCTTACTTAACGTGGGTTTTATAAAAAAACAGTTTTCATCATGCTTAGCTTTTTTTTTTAATATAGTCCGGCCCCTGCACGCTTTCCAATGTTGGTGCTATACAATTAAATAATGCTGAGGTGAAGACCTTTCAAACGAGATACGTTTCAATTGTATACACTTATGATACAAAATGCCCATTCTCCTTTGGTATCTTCCAAATGATTCCGCTAACAATAATCAATTTAATTCAACATTTTTAATTTAAATTTAATACCTACGAGAAAAGTGAAACAAAACGACTAGTCTGGGTACGTAGACTTAGGCGTGCCAGGAATACGAAAAGGAAAATATCATTACGGCATTCATAAACGTCTGTACTATTTAAAATCAACGGCATCTTTTGTCCCTTCGCGCCATTTTATAATTTGCATTCAATTCGGACAATAATGTTACTTTGCTATTCCGCCAAACGTGCCAGTCAATTAGTGCCAATTATACTTACTTGCGTATTTTTTGCATGCAATTAATTTTACCACCCTCCCGCCGCAAAAAATAACACGCAAATAATATATGTATTTGCCCACCCGGCCGCAAAATTAATTGCATGAAAAAATATGGAAGCAACTGGTTGGAACTAATTGACTAGCACGTTCAGCGGAATAGCAAAGTAACATTATTGTCGTATTGAGAGAACTGTCAAAGTGACATTTCAAATGTTCCCGCAGGACCCATGTTCCACTAGCGCCCCTAGTGGAAAAATTGATACGCGGTTATCCTCATTCAATAATTTACTTTGTGTATTTGTTAGAAAGATTCATAATTTTGGTTGGTTTAGTTTTTATAAAAGTCTAGTTTCTTATTGCGGATCTCGAGGACTCTATAGAGCAGCAATAGCTGTCAGAGAGGGTAATACAATACGGACAGACAGACGGCGCGTATTAACCCTTTCAACAACCAATTCTCCGGAGTTCTCACAAAGTGAATATTTAGCGCTCAGAGCTAGCTAAATTGTAAATAAACATGTCATCAGTAAAAGAAATCTAAGGAAAAAGAGAGGAACCGCTACAAAACTTAGGTTTTACAATAAAACTTTTAAACATTTGTGGGGTACCTTCCCACTTACACCTACACTACACTTATATAATCACATATTTACACTTATATAAATATTTAACATTAATATATACATACATTATATTTATTTATATACAGTATATTATCTATTTATATTACCTAGACGAGTACGTAAACAAACACAATATTTAATTTCACTTACATACGAATAAATATACAAGTCTTGTTTACGAATCGTCCGTCAATTCTTGACGTGCCAACAAGCCGATAGTGCAACGCGAACGCGCACTCCGATAGCAGCCTTTTGTTCGCGGCGACCGGTTTGGTGACGAGATCCGCGCCGGCCGCTGGCCGCCGCGCCCCGCCAGTCTATGCCCGATGCACACGCAAAACGCATGTCGCTCTTGACCGCTAGTCGCATTCCGATAGCTTGCGCTTTCGCTTTTATTTATACCGGGTGGAACGGCACGACGATCCTTTCCGCAAAAGGGGGATTGTTTAGATTTAGTACTGTATTTCCTCTAAAGAAACTAGGCTCATATTCGTAAGCGTTTTTAAGTTATAGGCAGTTAACTTTTGATGCAAAATACTGCAAGTGACAATCCTCATTAGGTTCAATAACATTTAACAATAACACAAGGGTCAGTGACATTTACCAAAACAACATTTCTACCCCATAATATTTCCCAGTCAATATTACAATTGTGTGAACTACCCACTTACAATAATCTAACTAACCATAGATAAATTAAGACTAAGGGCAGTTATACATGCAGAATCGTATAATTGAAAATAATATCTTCTGAAGCCTTTATTTTTATAATTCAAATAAACATGTTACTTTTGCATTTCCATACAAATCGGTTAACCAACAGCATTTTCTAGCTTCCACGCACCCCGCCTAGTATGCTCTTCTGGCGGTGTATTATGGGCTTTATGAACTGAGATGGCAACTCAATTCCACATACGAGAGAGGTGTAATTAAGCAGCGCATCCATAATTTACTCGCTATTTTCAAAAGCACCAAGACAAAGAGTGTTAAAATTGAAGGAAACAAATATTTTAAGGATTGTACAAAGGTAACAATTAAACAAAAGAGCGTTAAGATAAGTTTGAGTTTATTTTCTGTTTAGGGCCAGTTATTAAGAAATGGTATCGTAAATCTACAGTAGTTTAGAAAGTAACAAAGACAAATTAACTTGGCTAGCGCACAAAACATTTGTTAACTGAACTTGGACCTTATTCTTCAGGCTTGAAAAGCCACTATAAAACAAAGAGACTGCTTTCTGTTGTTGTAAAATTCCAGAAAGCTGACACAGTTGCAGACCACATGTTGCACCTCAAGCGTCCTTCATTGCGTCTGGCTATGGACGCTACGATGACCCTTCGGGAGAGAGAGAGAGGGCAACAGCAGCTAGCAGATCCTGTCGTGCATAGGAGGGAGATAGCCTCACGACATCCACCGCATCGGCTTGGAGCAGGGATGGAAATTGACAACACGAACGCAACGCGCGGCCTGATAAAATGTTCTTTATAATTATTGTAATAAAGTATATATTAGCTTTAAGTAAAAATAAAATGCAGTTATATGAAGGTTTGAGGAGTAGCGACGGTAAAGCGAAACACTTGGTTCGAGGACGGGAAGGCAGCGACAACGACGGGAAGATTACGATTGTCAGTTTGCATTTTATTGTTTAAACTAAATAAAGAATATATTAAAGTCAGTGCCAGAGTCCAGCAGCTTGATCCAGTTAAGTATTTTGTTATTAAATGTAGAACACGGGTTCGACTCCCGTGCCCTGGATAATCCCTATAATCTGGTATTATTAAGTTTGTGAAGAATATTACGAGTTATATTCATTCGTGTGCCCCTCATTAATGAAATTTAAATATATCCCTCTTTAGTTGAACTCTTATGTTGTAATGCATTGTGTTGACGAGTTCTGTTATTTTTGACGACGCTTGTAAATAGTGTTTCACTGTGTGAAATCTGTCTTGTAATTGTTGGATTAAACTACAATTAAACACATGTTTAATTGTAGAATAACTTAAACGAGTTCGACTCTCGTTGTATTTAACAGAAGTGAAACCTTGCTTGTTGTTATGGGTTCGATTCCCAGATTTATGAAATAAGAATAAAAACAAATCATTTAATTCAATATGGACAATGTATTGCTCATAACATAACATCTGCTAATACATTTATTTTAGATTGTGTGTTCCCCACAACATCTGTATATTGTCTTGGAAATTCTATTTATTAAGTTGTAATGACTAATAATGGTTATCGTATCTTAGAAGCTAGCTTAGTTCAAGAGATTCAAGCTAGGCCCGGTTCGATCTAGGTTTTGAGGTTTGTCCTAGATCCTAAAGCTACCTTTAGACGGAATCGTGAACTCGTAGTTAGGCCTCTTATTGCGATAATAAATCAAATTCTATAAATCGCCGTGCGACTTTTCCTGTATACACCCTAATCAACCCCGACTCAAATAAATTAATATTAAGCATTTTCTCATTTTTTCACCCTTATACATCAAGGTGGTAGCTAGGCTCATACATACGCAGCCCAGATGCCACCTCACGTGGTGCCTGAGCCTAAATACCACTACACGTGGCGCCGCGTGACCAGGATCTAGTCTTTGTGTCTGTATTATATGACAAAAATAAATAAGACACTGCTAGATTAAGGACTTAATTTTATAATTAAAAAAATAATAATAATAAACACAACGTAGGAATATTATATTTTCAATTTTAATTAAATTTGACGATCACAACTATATGTTATACTTGAGAAAAGGAGAATTACTTTGATGTTTACTTATACGTTTTGATAAAGTTTACATTTCTATGCTGAGTCGAAAAGTCTGAGAGGGGTATTTTACTACTGACAAAAATAGAGATTACATTTTTGTAATCCTAAGCCAAGGTTTAGATACCAATGCTTAATTTAAGAGTCTGAGAGGGGTGTTTATACACTTTAGTTAATCAACTGAACGATGATACCTTTAAATATTATTCGATATGTAGAAATTCCAAGACATTGTACGTATTTTTATTTTGTTGATTTTATTGTGTGCATGTGTGTGCGTTGGCCAAGTATAATTTGTGTTTTGTTATTCAGACTAGTACATATTTTTCGATTTTAAAAATCTTATATAATATCGGATTGATGGAAGCATTTTTTTAGCATCTTAATTGTAGAGATTTCTTTAAAAATATTAATATCACGACATAGTGGGTTATAATAATTACTAGTGACGTTTGAATTGTATTAAACGTGGTAAATACTTACTCTTACTTGTTTTACGCTGTCAAGTGTTCAGTAAGATGGATATTTAGTTGTATTAAACATGTCACCACAACCTAACGTGACACGGTCGAATGAATTTATCGAAATAAAAAGGCGAAATTATCATAGAACTAGATGAATGGGGGAGCTTACGGCGTCAGTGGGACTATATGAGTGAACTAGCGGTCAATCGTATAAGCCCTGTCCAAAACCCATCATAATTTCGAATGAAGGCTATCCAAGTACATAATTATATATGTGTTGAATGTAAAGGTAATTAATTAAACAGCGGGTAGATTTGAGTACACGAGTACTATAAATTAAATTAAATACTGAAGTATCAATCACGATATCATTTTTAAATAGCATTGGTCTATTGCATTGAATAATATGCCTGTCGGTCAAATCAGACTATTGTACATGGCAGTAAAATACTTATGAAAGTAAAAGTAAAGTAAAGGTCTCTTAATCATTTATAGTGTGTGACTTAGATATCATAAAAGGGAAGTAAAGTGATGAATGAGTTTTATGTGAGTTGTATGAATTTAAGGGATGTAATGAATGACAGTCTGGCCAGACTATTGAATGGATCATGATGAGGTGATGAATGAATTTTGAACTTTAGAATGTGCACGATACGTGTTATAAGAAGGACTAATGATCAAGAGACTTGGTTGCGTTTAAGAAAAAAAAGACATATTTATTCCATAAAGTAATTGACTATGTCCTGAAATGTGAGAAGGGTTAAGACTATTTGCTAATAAAATTACTAAACATAATTCTTACTGTTATACAAACTCTTGATACTTCGTTAATTAAGCAATTTTATGGTAGGTATTATTGCTTTACGCAAAACATATAATATTCACGTATCAATCAAGACCGGCTGTAGCGCTGTGCGTCAGAATTGATTTAATCTATTATCTTATCAGGTTGAAGCCCGGTTATTTACCTAACTGTGCGGCAGTACTAATTTAAAGCCCGGCCAGAGCTGTGCGGCGTATCAATCAAGACCGGCTGTAGCGCTGTGCGTCAGAATTGATTTAATCTATTATTTTATCAGGTTGAAGCCCGGTTATTTACCTAACTGTGCGGCAGTACTTATTTAAAGCCCGGCCAGAGCTGTGCGGCGTATCAATCAAGACCGGCTGTAGCGCTGTGCGTCAGAATTGATTTAATCTATTATCTTATCAGGTTGAAGCCCGGTTATTTACCTAACTGTGCGGCAGTACTTATTTAAAGCCCGGCCAGAGCTGTGCGGCGTATCAATCAAGACCGGCTGTAGCGCTGTGCGTCAGAATTGATCTAAATTATTATATCAGGTTGAAGCCCGGTTATTTAGCTAACTGTGCGGCAGTACTTATTTAAAACCCGGCGAGAGCTGTGCGGTAATACCCAACCACATAAGACCGGCTGTTATGCTGTGCGTCACTAATATTTATCTCTACTTTTATTATTAAGCCCGGTGAAAACTGTGCGGCGAAATCACATAAGACCGGCTGTTATGCTGTGCGTCACTAATATTTATCTCTACTTTTGTTATTAAGCCCGGTGAAAACTGTGCGGCGAAATCACATAAGACCGGCTATTATGCTGTGCGTCACAAATTATTCAAATTACTTTTTCATACAACTATGTGCCATTACTTATCTGGACCAATATTATCCCAATGTCCAATCGTAATTATGCTTTGGTTGACGAGAGTTATCTACTGATTTCGTTGCGAGTGTGTTCCGGAGCACTTTCGTTGCGAATGAAAGTTGATATGATGAAGGAGTACCTATTGCTATATCAATATTCAGTTGGTTTTAAACTAGTTCAAAATAAATCAAAACCACGGTGAATAATTATGTAATTAAATATGTGTATATTCAAATTAACAATCTCGTAATACTGATTACAAATAAATAAATAAATTTACATTTTTGCTCGAAGGACATCTGTTTGTCAGTATTGTCAGTAACAGTGAGATAATTCCCAGGAGACGGGGAAGTGCCTGCAATAAAATTGCATTAGTTTATGGCCCACTTCGGATTGACAAAAGGCACTTGAGTTCAAGTGAGGTTTAGTCTTGTTTTTATAGAAATGTTGTCAATGGAGCATCGGCATACAAATAAATAGACTGTTAACGCCGAATAAAAGTCGTTTAAAAAGTGTTCCACCTTTATGCCAATTAAATAATATTTTCTTCTAGTTAATCAGTCAAATATACACATTGCTTATTTAAACCATAGTTACTGAGTTATACAATCTAATACCATAGTAAAGTGGATCGACACCACTAACCAGCAGCAATTTTTTTTGGTGCACGTTTTGAGCGGAGATATAATTGCGCCATACTTATTGTTCTTCACAGTAAAAAACAGGAACAATATACAAGTTCCTGAAAGTTTCGATGTCCCTAGAGTGTGTAGAGAGCTAAAATATAGGTTACATTTTAACTATCTACAGAGAGGGGGGTGAGATGGCAACTCAATTCCACATACGAGAGAGGTGTAATTAAGCAGCGCATCCATAATTTACTCGCTATTTTCAAAAGCACCAAGACAAAGAGTGTTAAAATTGAAGGAAACAAATATTTTAAGGATTGTACAAAGGTAACAATTAAACAAAAGAGCGTTAAGATAAGTTTGAGTTTATTTTCTGTTTAGGGCCAGTTATTAAGAAATGGTATCGTAAATCTACAGTAGTTTAGAAAGTAACAAAGACAAATTAACTTGGCTAGCGCACAAAACATTTGTTAACTGAACTTGGACCTTATTCTTCAGGCTTGAAAAGCCACTATAAAACAAAGAGACTGCTTTCTGTTGTTGTAAAATTCCAGAAAGCTGACACAGTTGCAGACCACATGTTGCACCTCAAGCGTCCTTCATTGCGTCTGGCTATGGACGCTACGATGACCCTTCGGGAGAGAGAGAGAGGGCAACAGCAGCTAGCAGATCCTGTCGTGCATAGGAGGGAGATAGCCTCACGACATCCACCGCATCGGCTTGGAGCAGGGATGGAAATTGACAACACGAACGCAACGCGCGGCCTGATAAAATGTTCTTTATAATTATTGTAATAAAGTATATATTAGCTTTAAGTAAAAATAAAATGCAGTTATATGAAGGTTTGAGGAGTAGCGACGGTAAAGCGAAACACTTGGTTCGAGGACGGGAAGGCAGCGACAACGACGGGAAGATTACGATTGTCAGTTTGCATTTTATTGTTTAAACTAAATAAAGAATATATTAAAGTCAGTGCCAGAGTCCAGCAGCTTGATCCAGTTAAGTATTTTGTTATTAAATGTAGAACACGGGTTCGACTCCCGTGCCCTGGATAATCCCTATAATCTGGTATTATTAAGTTTGTGAAGAATATTACGAGTTATATTCATTCGTGTGCCCCTCATTAATGAAATTTAAATATATCCCTCTTTAGTTGAACTCTTATGTTGTAATGCATTGTGTTGACGAGTTCTGTTATTTTTGACGACGCTTGTAAATAGTGTTTCACTGTGTGAAATCTGTCTTGTAATTGTTGGATTAAACTACAATTAAACACATGTTTAATTGTAGAATAACTTAAACGAGTTCGACTCTCGTTGTATTTAACAGAAGTGAAACCTTGCTTGTTGTTATGGGTTCGATTCCCAGATTTATGAAATAAGAATAAAAACAAATCATTTAATTCAATATGGACAATGTATTGCTCATAACATAACATCTGCTAATACATTTATTTTAGATTGTGTGTTCCCCACAACATCTGTATATTGTCTTGGAAATTCTATTTATTAAGTTGTAATGACTAATAATGGTTATCGTATCTTAGAAGCTAGCTTAGTTCAAGAGATTCAAGCTAGGCCCGGTTCGATCTAGGTTTTGAGGTTTGTCCTAGATCCTAAAGCTACCTTTAGACGGAATCGTGAACTCGTAGTTAGGCCTCTTATTGCGATAATAAATCAAATTCTATAAATCGCCGTGCGACTTTTCCTGTATACACCCTAATCAACCCCGACTCAAATAAATTAATATTAAGCATTTTTTCACCCTTATACATCAAGGTGGTAGCTAGGCTCATACATACGCAGCCCAGATGCCACCTCACGTGGTGCCTGAGCCTAAATACCACTACAGAACCTATTTATTGTAACTGCCCTTAGTCTCAATTTCTCTATGGTTAAGTTAGATTTTTGTAAGTGGGTAGTTTGCACAATTGTATTATTTTGTTTGGGAAAAATATTAATTTTTACTCAGTCTTACCCGTGATAAAACAGTGACGCAAATAAATTGCAAATTACGTGATAAAACCTATTTTCAAAATGCCCTTGGGAGCCCGCGATTTCCTAAATTTGCTTATGTTATACCGGGAGTGTAATTATAATGCCGCCGAGACGTTACGACGCTATAGACAAAGATATCCTCCACCACACCCAACTAGCCGTATGTCAATTTTACGGGCCTTTGATCGCGTGGCAAATAATCAGCCCATAGTACCACGAACGGGCCAAAACGACCAACGGAGAGGAGGTGTAGTTCACATTGCACCAAGGCTTGAAGAGCGAGTGCTGCGGTATTTCGAGCAAAATCCTAGGGCTAGTTCGAGGCAGGCAGCTCGACATTTCCACCTAACTCATACCGCAGTACTCAAAATCTTGAAACGTGCACGTCTTCACCCTTACAGCATTCAGCGGGATCAAGCTCTGCTGCCCAGGGACTGCCCTGTACGAGAAGCATACTGCCGTTGGCTTTTGAATAAACTGGAGGAAGATCGCCTGTTCATTCGTCGCATTATTTGGAGCGATGAAAGTTTGTCTGCAGCCTGCATTATTATGCACGGAGGGAACTTTGAACATAGAATGTGAATCAATAATTATTCAGTTGTAAATAAAGTAGTTATTGAAGTTTTGAAAGTGTTCCCATTGCATACCTATACCTACCCACCTCTTTATTACAAAGTAATTTTTGTAAACATAAAGTGTCACATTACAGTTACATGTAGGTAGATAGTACATAGTAATAGCAGGGTTGTCACTAAGAAGAACATTAATTAATTTTAATATTTTTACTGATTGTTCGTAACAAAAATCTAAACATTACTAATCGATTCTCCATCACTTAAACTAACCCCCCTTTGCGAGAAGGATCGTCGTGTCTTTCCAGCCTGTATAGTGTTTAGTTATTTCTACCTTTCTTCCGTACTGTTTCTTCTGTGTAACTATCTTCCGAACTTTGGATACTCCTTCTGTGTTGTTATTATTGACATTATAATAATTAATTGAGTAAGTGGGTGTTTGGATTTATGTGGCTGAACCGCGTCACACCCTACACCATCCCCCCCTACACATTTGTTTTGACACTACATGCAATGCTCCAAATATGAAATCTAAAATAAATATTAAAACTCTACTAATTAAACCAGAATGTGAGGTTCAATGAGAGGACATTCTTATCAAATTTAAAAAACTTAAAAATTAAAAAACTTATCACGCTTTTACATATGTAATGCAGTGTGTTCTAGCAACCCCAAGAAAACTTCTTACCGAATCGCGTGCCGAATCACCAAACACTTTGAAAAACAAAGAAATACAAGTGCTCTGATACCTATACAGCCAAAATGGGTAGCCAGATCACATGAAACTCTAGTGAAGTCCAAGCTGCGGAGGTGATAACACCACTGCACTGTCTGTCCGACGATGACTGCCCGGTGCAGCCAAAACATGTCACGCCTATTGTGATGAGAAGCGTGAGTCTTTAAATCGTTATATAAGTTTAATGTCAGTAAAACTCACGAAAGTTTAAATTGTATACTTGAAACTTGGTTTCTTGCAGCGTAGGTCTACAGTTTCCAATCTAATTTTACTGAATGAATATGTAACGGAAGCAATGGATAGTGGATACCAAGTTGATATAGTTTATACTGATTATAGCAAATGCTTAGATAGAATTGACCACAAGTTATTAATATCTAAATTGAATAATATAAATAAATGGAGACTTGCTGAGATGGTTTTCTTCCTACATCGACAATAGGTCTCAGGATGTTGTCGTTAACAACTACATACCTGGATGGGTGCCTGTTCCGAGTGGAGTACCCCAAGGGTCTTTGCTGGGACCTTTGTTGCTCAACATTTTTGTTAATGACATTAGGGAATGCCTTCGGGATTCTCATCTACTTTGCTTCGCCGACGACATGAAAATTTTCTTAAAGATACAATCTAGCGATGATCCCATTTTAATGCAATCTGATCTCGCACGCCTTGATAAATACTGTGAAGTTAACAGATTGGATCTGAACCCCTCTAAATGCTATGCTATGACTTTCTCTCGCCAGCGTAAATTAATCCCTCCTACTTATACATTAAAGGGCCAGCTCCTTCAAAAGGTTCCGGTAATAAAAGAGTTAGGCGTTATCCATGATTCCAAACTTATCTTTGATGATCACATTAATATTATTATAAGTAGCGCTCTTAAGTCGCTAGGTTTCATAATGCGTACCTCGACCCATTTCACACAGGCTAAAACCCTAAAAATACTATACTGCTCCTTTGTTAGAAGTAAGCTCGAATACGCTTCTCAGGTTTGAAACCCTTGCTATAAAACGTATATCGACAGAATAGAATGTATCCAAAAAAAATCCTAAAATACCGTTGTTTTAAGTTAAAATGTCCATACAGCTCCTCCAACTACATAAACATATGCAAGAAGCATCATCTTGTGCCTTTGCAAAAACGCCGTGAAATAGCCGATATTACATATCTACTAAACATCACTAGTGGTGTAACGGATTGCTCTGAGTTGCTTAGCAAACTGCGTTTTAATACTCCAACTCGTTCCAAGAAATACCACCCTCCTATTGCAATAAGTAGTGCATCAACCAAATACAGGCAAAATATTTTTTGAGACGCGCCATCCAGTTGTACCCTAAACAAGCTGTCAAACGAACTGGATATCGATATATTCAATAGCAAAATTCCTAGCGTGAGGCGTAATTTGGTTGAGCGATATTTTAAGTGAGCGTGTTGACATGTCATTGTCTACATTATTATTATTTGTATGTCTTTCCCATCACGGAACAATGGTGTTCCGGACCTTTGAGAGGCGTACGCGGAGCCGAAGCCAACACGCAGAGGCCCTTTCGACAATTTAATGAAATGTAAGGGGTACACCGAGCGGATGTTGCACCTGCCCGAGTGGGACGCACGCAGAGGCAGCACCCGCGAGGGTGTAAAGACTATTGAGATTTAATGGAATCTAAAATATACTGGACTATTAGGTGAAAGTGGTGGACTAAATACTGGGTTATGGAGAGAAGAAAAAAAAATCGGACGTCTGCCTAACAAAATGGTAATCAATTTTATTTCCGGCAGACGGTGACTCGCCCACATAAGATGGGCCCCCACAAAAAGCGACATCTAGAATGGCTTGAGGGCAACACCGGTATGAGGGCTGGGGGTAGAGAGGTGTCACTGGACTTTAAACATATAGCCAACTCGCCACTTAGGTTTCCACATCTACCCTCGAGAACACAGCTCTCGCGACCCCACTCTGGACGGCCGACTCTATGATTACAGCTGTTGGTTCTCCGAATAAAAATAAAAAAAACTCTTCAGATTCAGTGCCACTATTAGGTATTAAGGGGTTTACAGATATCGAAATTGTGATATAGCATAGCCACCGGGCTTTGCCCATCACCCACAAGTCTCAAAACACACTTGATCCCATATCCCAGTCGATTTCTACAACAGCCATGGAAGCAAGGGGGTGGTAAAATTATTTTCTTAACCCGTCGCTACACGGGGGGGGGGGGTCCACACTATGTAACAGGAATCTCTCTGTACATTAGCGATAGCGATGTACTAGTTATCGCGTTCAAAATTGCATGGGCAGTTTATGAATGAATTAATACATAAATTGCCCATGCGCTTTTGAGTACTTACCTATAATATGGCGATGGTCGACCAAGCTCTTGAGTAGTGCAGCAGAGGGCAATACACAAAATATCTCAATGGGTCGAAATGTATCTAATCAATTGGAACTTTTTATTGCACTCTGGCCAGACAATAGGCACTCCATGTCGCCAGAGCTCGATAGCTCCTAAATTAGAACTAGTCTAGACGTTGTAACGGTCTCTGTTGGCCTTTAATTGCTGGCCCGTTTTAGCCATTTAAGCGGATGTTGTCTAAGCCTTTTTCCTCTTCTTTCTAATCTCCAAAATTTGGTGAAGACGCTAGTTTTACAAAAGCGACTGCCATCTGATTTTCCTATTCAGAGGGTAAAGTAGGCTTTAAGCATGACACAATAGAACGGGACGGGACGGGGCGGGACGGGAAAATCTGTCAATTTCTATAGAAAGCGTCGCGTGACATCCGAGGGCTCCGAGCTATCACGTGATTCTTTCAATAGAAATTGACAGATTTTCCCATCCCGCCCCGTCCAGTCCCGTCTCGTGCTAGTCGTGTCAGTCATCCTTTATTGGGATGAGTTCGGTTCCCTCACAATATTTTCCTTCACCGAAAAGCGAATGGTATGGCGTATAGATTTTATTCAAAATGAAAAAAATATACCTATATCGAATTTCGAAATTTTTCCACAAACCTCAGATTCGAATTCAGCACCCCAATCTACATATGAAATGATAGAAATCAGAACTACCCCACAACTTTCCTAGCAAAAACACTATTTAACTGCATTACATCGCACTCAGGGTCATTGCGGTATTGTTCGGGTATAATGGCCTTATGTCTGAGCCCACTTCACTTAAGTATTCAAAGTTAGATCGAAAATAAAAGAAAACTAATAAACCTTTATATTTACTTCTGAGTCGTAATAATAAATTGCCCTCAGGTTATCAGTTATTAAAATTAAAACGAATTTGTTTAGGTACCCACTATGTTAAGAGGCCTTACGCCTTTGAAAATTACTTCAACTTAAATTATGACAAAAGTATTGGTAACTAGCTGGTGCCCGCGACTTCGTCTACGCAATATTTTTATAAATTGTAGCCTATGTGTTATTCTGATGTATCATCACTACATAGTATAAAACAAAGTCGCTTTCTCCGTCCCTATATCCCTATGTATTCTTAAATCTTTAAAACTAAGCAACGGATTTTAATGCGGTTTTTAAATAGATAGTGTGCTTCAAGAGAAAGGTTTATATGTATAATAATAACCCGTGCAAAGCCGGGGCGGGTTGCTAGTAAGCTATATAATAGTAAAGTTTCATTAAAATCCATTAAGTAGTTTTTACGTGAAAGAGCAACAAACGTAATATTATAATATTAGTAGGATTTAAAAAACTGTTAAATGTATATGATACTCTGATCTTAATTTTTGGCGGTAAAAGAGACGAAACTAAAATTTATTTTGTGTTATACTGATATACCCGAAAAATCCCGATTTTCTACAAAAAATTGGTCAATTTCGCATGATTTTTGAAGTAAAATTTCTCATTAAAAGTCACTAAAATACATATCAATTGTATGCTATTAAACCCCTTAAGATAGTCTTCTTGTCTCTTTCCTTCTTCTTTTTCTTCAGCGTGTGTTCGTCCATTGGGCATAACGGTAACGGTTTTCAGTATCTCGCATCCAGACTTGTCCTGCTGTCTCCTTTGTGTCCTCGTTTAAGTCATGAGTAAAAGGAAGAAAATTATATGATACTAGCTGGTGCCCGCGACTTCGTCTGCGCAATATCTTTATAAATTGTAGCCTATGTATTATTCTGATGTATAAGCTATATTATTGTAAAATTTCCTTAAAATCCATTCAGTAGTTTTTACGTGAAAGAGTAACAAACATCCATACTTACAAACTTTTGCGTTTATAATATTATTAGAATTAAATCACGGCGAAAATGTACTAAATTCATGAGCTGTTTGATGAATAAAGACTCTTAACAACAAACATTTTACTATTTGTATTTTATCTTAGGAAAGCAGAATGTACCTACTCTTTCAGGAAATTTAATAAAATCCGTTCCAGACTCAAACAGACGCGAAAGATTGAAATTTAGGTAGACTTTATTTACCGTGGTATTTTCGTAGACGGGGACAGAAGCAATAACAACTATTGCTTATTAAATACTTATTAAAACAAAAGTAAGTAAATAATAGCGAACTTCGTCCTGAAATGCTTCATAAATTATTATTAATTAGATCTTCAAACTCTGTAATTTACTTAAAATTACGTAGATTTTAATTATATATACAGCGTGGGTATCAAATGATACGGGCGAATATTTTAATGACGATTACTATTGGACGTAGGGAACCTATTTACATTAATTTCTTTAGGAAATAGAGATGTTTTTTTTTCATATATAAAAATTCAGCACGCAATGTATTGCATCCACATAAATTAACGTAGCTATCTAAACGTCATACGAGTATCATGACAGTGTCATTTATCATGTCAAACAAAGTTGGACGACATACATTGCAGCTCTGTCGCACCTTAGAAAAATCATTACACCTAATTAATAACACAATTTAACGAAATTATTATCCCATACGATTCATATGAACAGGTACTATAGCTGGATTAATTATTCGGCCGTATCAAATACCTACGCTGTATAGGTAATGTAGTAATAACTAACAGTATTTGTTGTTACATTACTGGAATCCGTACTGCGATCGAATACTCCTAACGCGCCGTCATGCAACCTAGAAGTTTTTAGTTCTGAAACTTAACAATACGGGGTCGATTAGGCGATGTTAAAGCGACGAAGGGCAAGACCATTTTGCGGTATTTTGTTTGTATTTAGGTACGTCCAACCCTACTGCAATACAACCTAAGTTACTAAAGTTTTCGGGCCGGGACGGGACGATCTGTCAATTTCTATAGAAAGAATCACGTCCGAGCTAGCAGTTCTCGGAGATCACGTGACGTTTTCTATAGTAACTAACCCGCGTGCGTAGCCAAGATGCCAATCGCTCACGCTTAATAACGTATCGTAGCTATCTCTCTCTATCACTCTTCCTTATTAGTGTGACAATGACAGTTGCGTTTCGTTAGCGACTGAGCGTGAGCGATTGGCATCTTGGCTACGCACCCTGGTCGGGTCCCGGTTCGTTCTAGTGTCGACTAAGTCATCCTTTCTTTAGACAATTCCTTTAACGCACCTGTTATACCTACATAAGAGGTGACCGCAAACCCACTAAATAAATCTACGTGATCGTTTTAATAATTAGATTAAATATGGTTCACCCAAAACATTCCTTGTCCCTCGCGTACTTAAAATAAATAAGTTTATTCGATTCCCAAGGGATCTCATCCTTTATGCGTGGTAGTTTCATACCTAATATTAATATGTCTGACGATACTTTAAATTCGATGAAATACATTCGTGAATTTTTGGGGCAATACTGTAATAAGGATTAAATTGGAAAGCATTGACTTAGTATATTTGATCTTCAAAATTTTCAGCGATTTCGTTGCAGCATACTTAGTAGAAATAAAGGCATTTCTACAAAAAGGGAGATGATCCATTAAAATACATAATATATTACTGTTATTAATATAACATATAAGTGCAGATGCTTTAAACGCAACAATGGTGCACCGAAATTGCTTCAAAATTTACGTTCACTGCTTATTATAGGTATTTGGTTATTTAATTAGCTTGTTATTAATCGCAACCCTTCAAACAGGGTTATCTTAATCTTGTTTCGTACAGTGTGGCCTTTACCTAAATGTTTACCCTTATTTACGAAGTATTGAACACGAACAAACTTGGTTAGCTTAAAATTATGGCAGCATACTTACCTATTTCAGCCGGACGGCATAACGACTTTTATAAAACTTCGTTGTTCATGTTTGACAGTTAGTGGTTACAATTTCAAAGCACGAATCAAATCATTTATTATCACTACATAGTATAAAACAAAGTCGCTTTTTCTGTCCCTATATCCCCTATGTATGCTTAAATCTTTAAAACTACGCAACGGATTTTGATGCGGTTTTTTTTAATAGATAGTGTGATTCAAGAGGAAGGTTTATGTGTATAATTATAACCCGTGCAAAGCCGGGGCGGGTCGCTAGGTCATAATAAATCCCGCTCTTCATATCGCCTGATTTTCGTTGCTACATCCAGTCCGTACTGGTGAACATATGCCTATATGACAAGCCAGCGAACGCAATAACAGTAGGATAGAGAACATCATACTCTCTTTTTCTTACGCTAGTATTTCCACCCCGAAAAAGGGGATGGATATAGTTTTTTTGTCCTACTGTTACTGCGCTCGCTGGCTTGTCAGACTATAATATTGTCTATTTTAACTATAAAACTCTCGTGAGACTCGAACATATTAAATAATATTTAAAACGGGTCACTCACGTAATTTAGTCGATTTTCGCTCGACATGTTTCGTTCTTTACGAAGAACGTCATCAGGAGCGCCCACTCGCGACAGAGGCAAGTCGTACACTGCGGGCTAATGCCCTATCTGCTCTGGTACTTGCAGCTGGCGGTGGGAGCGGCGCGGGGGGCGACACGGCGGACGATCTACCCTCGTTCTCATTATCATCGCTTTTGCCAACCGGGTTGCAAACAACACTCACTACGTCACTCGCTAAGGGCACGTTCACACAGTCCACTGACGCGGTACCCAAAACCGTTTTCCAACTGGGAGGCACTGACCAACCACAATCACGGTTGAAGTTCGGATGACGACTTATTTCAATAGCCTCCCGTATTTTCCGCTGAACTACGAATTTTTCTCTAGCCAACACGGTTACCCTATCAAACCTAATGTAGTGCGTCGAATCCGAGTCCAATACGTGTTCCGTTACCGCAGAACCACGGCCATCTCGGTTTTTCATACTACGTATGTGTTCTGTGAGTCTCGTAGAAATATTCCGGCCGGTCTCTCCAATATAATTCTTTCCACAAGAACACGGAATCATATATACCCCAGGACCATTTAAGGGCTCCTTGTCCTTCGGCGAACGCAACCATTGTCTCAGCTGAGTGTTTGGACGGAAAATCGTCTTGATGCAATATCTACGGCGTAACAAGTGTCCGATTTTATCCGTCACGCCCTTAATGTACGGCAGGTATAAGGGCAACCTTTCCACTGCAGCCGATCGACGACGCGCCGATGTGTTCGCAACACGTTTACTTTGCCTCCAATTGTACCCGTTGTTTTCCAACACACATTTCACGTGGTTCAGCTCACGGTCTAAGTGCTGCGGATCGCACAGACTCAAGGCACGATTAATCAAAGTGGTTGCGTTCGCCGAAGGACAAGGAGCCCTTAAATGGTCCTGGGGTATATATGATTCCGTGTTCTTGTGGAAAGAATTATATTGGAGAGACCGGCCGGAATATTTCTACGAGACTCACAGAACACATACGTAGTATGAAAAACCGAGATGGCCGTGGTTCTGCGGTAACGGAACACGTATTGGACTCGGATTCGACGCACTACATTAGGTTTGATAGGGTAACCGTGTTGGCTAGAGAAAAATTCGTAGTTCAGCGGAAAATACGGGAGGCTATTGAAATAAGTCGTCATCCGAACTTCAACCGTGATTGTGGTTGGTCAGTGCCTCCCAGTTGGAAAACGGTTTTGGGTACCGCGTCAGTGGACTGTGTGAACGTGCCCTTAGCGAGTGACGTAGTGAGTGTTGTTTGCAACCCGGTTGGCAAAAGCGATGATAATGAGAACGAGGGTAGATCGTCCGCCGTGTCGCCCCCCGCGCCGCTCCCACCGCCAGCTGCAAGTACCAGAGCAGATAGGGCATTAGCCCGCAGTGTACGACTTGCCTCTGTCGCGAGTGGGCGCTCCTGATGACGTTCTTCGTAAAGAACGAAACATGTCGAGCGAAAATCGACTAAATTACGTGAGTGACCCGTTTTAAATATTATTTAATATAATATTGTCTTCTGTTTCCGCGATTGTTATTTGATTGCGATTGTTATTGATTGAAATTGATCTTCTTAAAACGGATAAATCGCGTTTAGAATTAGAGTGTCAATATAATATTTTAAGATTTTCCTAATCTTTTTGCAAAATATTTAAGTATATTTTCTGTGTAGTATCACCGAATTAGAAGTATCATAGAGTTTACCCTATAAGCTGTTTTCGTCAACGTGAATTCGATTTTCCTGCGACCCTCGTGTATTAATGCCCAAAACTGAAAGACAGAGGCGTCTTCCATCATTTTTCATCAACCATCCCTCGTTTGCAGAATATTCCTGCGTTTGATTGGTGATTTATGATCCTCGCTATGGGCTAAATTAAAATCGAGAGGGGCTAAGATTTACAAATTAAATACTTAAGTGACTCGCCTTTTGCGTTTAACTTCGTTTTGTGGTTTCTTTTCGGGGACGAGTTTTGTGTTTTATAGGGGATTTAACTTTTATTTTTATTTAAGTTTAGGTAGCTAAATTTTTTTTTTAATTATTTATAACTGGGCTTAACACACCTTGTTTCACCTTGGCGCGCGACCTTGGTTCTTTGCGACGACATAGCTTAAAGTTAAATGACTATTGCAGTAAAAGAAATAATTTATTTTCGAGAACGAAAAAAAGGCACTTTCGATGATTACCAATCACTAGCCTCATGCTATTTGAGGCTTAATACCTTTCCGATTTGTGGAGTTCAATCTATTTATCATGAATGCCATAATCAGTTTCAGAACCAAAGTCGAACGTGAACATCTTGCACTATGTGAATGAAGAAAATAACAATGTACAGTCGTAAGCTACTTACAAACAAGCGTACACTGAAAATCTCCTATTTTAAAGTCCGTTGAAAGTAGGTAATGCAACGGTTAACCGATTTTGTATGTTTTTTTTTAATTATAATATTTATTATCTTTAAAATACTTAACAACTGATTTTACAAAAAAAACCGGTACAATAATTACATAACAACATCAGACTTTTATACTTGTAATAGAAAAACCTGTGCTACAAGTATCAATTACTTCCATCTGTCTGTATATTGTCGTATAAATGAGAACTTTACGAGTAACAAGTTGTCAAGCCAACTGTAAAACAAAAAGAAGAAATTTAAAATTAAACTAAAAAACGGGGTGTTCTTTCTTTAATTGGGCTTTTGTAGGTAAGTGCTTTTTTTTTGTACACTTTTTATGTCTTATTATGCTTAATATAAATACTATTATTGTATAAACGTTGATTATCGTAACTAAAAGATATAAAATAACTAGTTAATTACAGTAATCAATTAAGTGTGTGAGTGTACCTACACTTGAGATTGTGTGTGAATTTGTGTGTGTTGTGTGTGTGTGTGTGTGTTTGTGTGGGTTGATGAACAAAGTAAAAAAAAATTATACATGCCTTTATCGCCGACTGTACTTTGTTTTCGACGGTCCACCTATATATACTTACTTACTATACTATATACTTACCTAACAAGACTAATACTTGCCTATTGTGTTATTAATTGTGCTATTTTACCACACAGTTCTCATAACTACCTTCGGTCTCCATAATCAGATCAGCTCTATAGTAACATAACATTATGTTGTCAGCCAACGTAAATACTTACTATAAAGTTTCAGCTTAATTGAATAACGGAAAGTGTCTCTAATTTAGCTTGCAAGATTTGACCCAAACAACCAGAGAAAGTTAACCAAAAGCACGTAAAAATTGCAGTTTCGGTTAAAAATCGAGTTTCCTACAAAAATAACCGATTTTATTCCCAAGTTGAAACTCAAACTAAATTGTAAACAACAGTTTCTTAGCAATCTTGTTAGAATATTGGAACAACAAATCAATAGGCAATTAACACGCCTGAAAGCGCTGTTCCAAATTAAACAAACCACCCATCGATAAAAGGGACTCCATCCCTCAACGACCTAACCAATTGGATAGTCAAACAGTGACATAAGACATTTGTACCCTAGTGCGGAAATGCAAAGATTCTTGGTCCCGTGTCGCACCTTCGTCTTAAAGACAAATAGTCACTCCACTTTTGCATTTCACAGTTCAACGGTGCCCCTACTATGAGTTTATTGTTTGTTCGTTGTCTAGTAACACGACATAACAACTAAACAGACCTTAATTGAGCTTAGAGTGGAATTAGGCCGATTCGTGTTTTTTTTTTTTTATTCTACGACGGTGACAAACAAGCATACGGCCCGCCTGATGGTAAGCGGTCACCGTAGCCTATGGACGCCTGTAGCCTATTTTCCCATAATACGTATTTTTTATGGTTATTAAAATCAGTACTAACCGATAAACCTTAAATGCTAATAGTAATTAACTATAAGCCATTTTAAATTCTAAAAATACATCGTTTGACGCGCCTGTATCCACTAGCACCAGTGAACTCACTTCAAGTCAAGTGAGTAATATTACATTATTGTAATGTTAAAATGCATGTCACAATGACACATCTACATCGTGGTAAATTTCATGAATATTATAAAAGATAAATATGTAAAAAAAACTTACTTAAACTTTCACGATTCTGACACATTTTATAGTTCACTACAATGGGGCTTAATCTCGTAAAACATTGAAAACTAACCTCCGAAGTTTCAAAAAGCATCTCATAAAAGAATCTCAGTCACGTGGAATCCGGTCATTAATAAATGTAAGCGTAAACGTATATCGTCGGGTCAAAAATCGGACATCGAGAGTGTAGTGACACACTACACTCTCGATGTCCGATTTTTGACCACAGAGTTATTGGTCAGAGTCACATCCTTAGTGCGCAAAATGTTAAAGTTGATAATCAGATAGAAGTTGTCGATGTTAATCCCAGCCAGTCTTTCTCCGGGACTACAGGGGCAATGCCGCCCTTGAAACGACGGCGGTTAGTTTACAATGTTTTACCCGATTAAGCCCCGTTGTAGTTAATTTTAAGATAAATATGTAGACTAAATGAACATGTATCACGTTACCCACACGGTAACTGCAACCATGATAGACCCAGTCAACATTTTGAGTATTAATGCCGAAGTCGCAATTGGTCGACTTATTTATATAGAAAATGATAGATAGTACCAGTCCGGGCGATTAAATAGTCATGAACATAGTAAACTCGTGCATTTCGCACTGCGAGTGAGTTTACACAACGATAGCGGTATGGTAGGCGTACTCGGGCAGGATGACAAGTGACATTTGGACCGTTGAGAAACACGTTTAAGCTGTGTTTGTCCTGTGGGTGTTAACCTAAACATGTCTATGTCTACACCCACAAGATTTCTTACGTATGTGTTTTTTATCAGTCGTGATATTCGTGAAGAACAGGGATTGTTGAGCCACTTAAAGTAAAGTGTTGGGCTACTTGAATGAAATGACTAAGCCGGCCATATCCGACAGATCTGACGGATATTCCCGAACGCATATGGCCAGCAAATGACAGTTGCGTTTCGTTCGCAACTGAGCTTTAGAGATTGGTATCTACGAACGCAGTTACTATTTTTGCTTGCTACAAACAAGCAAGATTCTTGCTACAGTGCCGAAAATCAGGAGCTCATAAAATAAATATACCTACACACAGTCGCGGACCGGAATCGTTGAGCCACTTAACTATACTTCTAACTTTGAACAAGAATTGGACAATTTTGCCAGTGTCCCGTATCAGTGTACCTTATATAAATAGTATATTGCCTTTTGGGCGACGTTGTTCGGTAATTGGCCTTACTATTTATTCCGTTTATAGCTATACGTAATAAATATCTCAGGAGGCCGAGATCCCGGGACAACCGAGTAATGACTCAATAACGCGATTACACGCGTTTCAGGATAAATTCTTCATTAGCTGCACAGTTCTTCGTTAGTTTACTGCACAATAAGCTAAAAATATTACACATTACACAACATTTAGTACACAAAAACAAACAACTATTCAAGAAACGCAACTGCCATCTTGAATATCAAACGGACCAACTTCTAACGTTGCCATGTTATGTAAATCGGTATGGCAAATGTCGACTGTCATTTATATTGATACATTGATAGCAACGGTCATTTATTACACGACAAAGTTACAAAAAAAATCCAAGTGGCTCAATGATCCATGTTCGCAACCCGTTTTTAGTTCCAACATTCACATAGATAACCATATCCTTATTTGTGATTGTTTTGAGTAAAACGTATTATTTTGTCGAATGTTACGCTGATGGCATAAAGGTTCATTTTGAAACGAATATATAATGGAATCTAAATCTATTTTCACTTAAAACAAACACATTTCCTCAACACTTAAAAACATTATTAATTGATCATTCATACAATCCATCTCAGCGTTCATAATCCCTTCATACAAAGGCAGATTCGTTCAGCAACGCTGGAGCTATTTGTCTACAAATGAAACATTCCGCTGACGAAAAACAATTAGGAGAGCTCGTGAATTCGCTAATTCATCGCGAATTAAATGAAGACGGGGGATCGATTAGAAACATCGGGGAGCCTACGTCAGCACTGTAGTATTGTTGAGGGGGTTTTCTAATTCAAAAGAGGGGGAAAAACTATTGTAGTCAAATTACGGATAACACTCACGTATTTTTAATAAATGCGCGAAATGTTTCGGACAGCTTGTGATGCTATTATCAAGCGTTGAGTACGACGACGCAAGTGAGCGTACTAAAGCGTTTCGCTTCGCCGCCCGCAACGTTCTCGATGACAAAGTCGGTTCGGGGTGATTCTGTCATGGAGTCCAGGGATCGTTTGACTGCAGATTTGTTTCATCCAATGTAAGAGGCTACAAGCAACATGTCACGCCAATTGTGATAAAAATACAAGAGTTGTATCCATAATATTAATGTCAAACGGGTAAGTCTCGGTAGCTCAGTCGGTAAAGCGCTGGGTGGGTATTCCAGAGCCGTGAGTTCAAATTCCGCCCGTGGCCTAGACTTTTTCCGCCGTTGGCCGTGTTTTCTTTTTTATATGAAACAGATAAATCAGATTTCTCATCTCAGTGACATTGCTCAATTTCGATTGGCGAATAGCTAATATCCGCGCTCCATACGATCCCTGTATATCTTTTGACAGATGAGATATGATGGATGGAGGTTAAGAATTAGGCGGCACCTTAAATATTGACGCAATTTTAACATAATGATGAATCCCAGCATCAATCATGTTTGATGAACTGGAGAGCGAAATGTTTACCCTGCCAGATAATTATGGAGATCATATGCGGATCTCAAAGTTTTTGGTTACACTCTTGGTTTATTATAGTAGTTTATGTGGCTGTTTATAATAAAAGGCATTACAACTTGAGTGTGAGTTTATGAAACGAAGCGTTAGCCGAGTTTCATAATAACATCACACGTGTGTGTGTTTTAATGCCTAATTATATACAAGTCACATACACTGGTTTATATATGTCACCGTTAAATCGTGAACTCCCGACAGTTTATGATTTGACTAGGAATATTATAAACGAACCTGACATATTCGTTTGTTTACAATTTTGTGCGTTAGTATAAACTAACGGTAGGTACTCACAATTCTACGGTGACATAGAAACACATATAATATCATCTGTCAATGGTGCGTTTAAGCCGCATATTTTGTCCGTCATTATGGCTATGATGAATGAAAACTTTTCTGACGTGGTGGTTTTCGTGGAGTTGGCAGACACCAAATCAAACCTTGTTTTTTAGAGACGTTTGAAATTTGAATGTATAGCTATAATATCACTTTCACAAATAAGAAATCAGCAGGAACGAAAAAGTTTATTATCATGGGGGCGTGACGTCACGTGTTGATGGTGTGGATGGGGCTTTAAATTTACTTTGACGGACTTACCATAGCGAAGTTAGTTTTATTTGTGAATTAAAAATAAGCAAGTACTTACCGTTTATGTAAAGGAAGTTTTATTCATCAAGTTATAAGTGTAAGGTTTCATGGTTTTAAAACTAAATTACATGATTTTTGGAATATAAATTTGATTAAAAAGTATCTACATCGACCATTCCGGTGACGTCATCACAGATGGCGGTTAAACGGGTGGTGAGGTGACTTGACGGGCGGAGGCATTCTTGGGGCATTCTCGGTCCGGCATCGGAACCGAACGGACGTGTCGAGTATATTTAACGTAGAGGTATTGCTAAGCGAGGTTGTTATTTAATTGTTTATTTAAATATACGTTTTGAGACTACACGCTGAGTTGGTTATTTCCGAAGTTGATTACATTTCAGCCAGTGGGATAACGAAATTCCGTAAGTACTCGCCCACTTGTTTAAATATGTGTGTTTTGCTTTTACAATGTTTGTTCCTTTGACTTAAAGTAAACTGAAGACGGTTCAATAAAGTCTCAGGGTAAATTGATTACTATTATTTGAATTGGATACTAATCTATGGACATTTAAACGGTTAGAAAACAATTATTTTATTTTACATACTGTAACGAGCTTATGTAAATATGTAATACACTGTAAGTATATACACGTTGTGCCCAATTTAGATACGGCACAATATTCTTAGTTATCTACTTAAATATTGTATTTTGGGGCCATGATTGTTCACGTTTTTGCAAATTTACGAATTATTTTGATCATTAGTGCTAACCATGTGCTGAGCACGTGTTTTATGCTACAATATTTTCAAAATTTGCTTGTGTTGCCACCTGGACACGTAAGGCGACACGGGGGTAGTGCGATTGACATTGCATGCATTTAACACATCCAACAAGGGCGTACCTCGAGGTGCCATACTTCATACAGGGTACCACTGATCATTTTTGAAAATTTTTTGGGTTTTGATCATTGTGTCCGAGGACTTCTGGGGTATTAAAGGGGGACAAATTTTTCATTATTTTTGCGCTAGGACTCACCGTTTTCGAGATATTCAACCTTGTATCTCTCGGTGTTTAACCTCCTTCTTGTGTAATTGCTTACTTACCTACTCACTGCAATCCTGACCAGATAACTAATACTTTTTGCGGTGAGTTTTAAGATAATGAGTGACGAAGAATGAACAAATGGCCGGAGGTTGGAGACTTCTGGGCGTGACCGTTCCCGATCAAGGCGCAGTGAGACGAGCGTGCGTCTTAGAAGTCGTAGTCGCAGCCACAACCGCCGCTTGCGGGAGAGAGAGCTGGCTTTAAAGAGAGAACGGGAGAGACTTCGTCAGATGGAAGAGGACCTGCAGAGAGACCGAGATGCTGAGCACCGTTCACGGAGGAGCGAACGCCGCCACACGCCAAGGTCGAGCCGCGAGCGCCGCAGCCGGAGCCGAGCACCGAGAGCTGTGACGAGCCGTGAGCTTCGCAGCCGAGAGCCAGGACCGAGAGCAAGACGCGAACGGACAGGCAGGGACTCCACGAGCATCGATCGTCGTTATAAAAGGTCATGTAGTCCTTCCTTTACTTCTAATGACGTTTTAAAAATAATAAAATCAATAAAATAAGTCTTACCGTCTCAGCCGACGACACAAAGCCAAAATCATGTTAACAGAAGGCTTGATCACAAAAACATCATCCCAGAATTTAACCCATCAAAAAAAAATCAACGAATCGATGTGTGGCTTAAAAAGGTTAATGAATGTGCTAAAGTTTTCGGCTGGGATGAGAAGACGGTGATCCATTTTGCTATGCAGAAGCTGACAGGGCTTGCTAAGATGTGGTTTGAGAGCCTTAACACTATTTATTTCACATGGGATGAGTGGCATACCAAATTAGCTAACGCGTTTCCTTCAGAACAAAATTATGGGCAGCTATTAGAAGATATGCTTAAACGTAGAAGCAAGCATCAGGAACCTAATGAAAATTACTTTTACGGGAAATTAGCTTTGCTTAATTAGTGCGAAATAACAGGCAAGCGGGCAGTCGATTGTCTTATACATGGTATAGGAGATAGAACGATGCAATCTAGTGCTTTAGCGTTGCGTTGTGAGGAACCCGATCAGCTGCTTAAGTTTCTTCTAAGTAACAATAAAGATTCCGATTTATTTACGGGCTCCGTAAATTTGATCACGTGTCGGCTTTTCGCCGTAAATTAAATTGGCTCCCGATCCGTGAGCGCAGGGACTCCAGAATTCTTTGCTCTCTTTATACCATCCTCTTTGATTCTGCTGCACCAGATTATCTTAAAGCCAAATTTCAATTAGTTACGCCGCGTCCGGGTTGCGAGCTTCGTACCTCGCGGAGTCTTCAACTCACCTTTCCCCTATACCGCACCGGTTTCATGACGAACTCATTCGCTCTTCAGGCAATTCGTCTTTGGAATGATCTCCCTCTATCAATAAGACAAGCACAGAGCAAATTTTCCTTCAAACGTAAGTTACGAAAACACCTTTCTAATTTAGTTCTACGTTCATAATCTGTATAACGGTTATGCATGGGTACAACAATATGTATTTTATTATGTGAATATAATATGTATGTACATGTGTATATGTATTTGTGTATGTATATTAATAATTAGCTGTATTTATTCCAGAATGTGACATTTTATCTCTCTGTTTTACTCTTCCGCACCAATTTTGTAAGTTTCTGTTTGACCCAATGGTTGACTGGTAGAGAATGCCTTAAGGCATTAAGTCCGCCATTTGTACTTTCTTGTATTGTGCAATAAAGGTTAAATAAATAAATAAATAAATAAAGAATCACCTAGCCAATTTCCGTTACCTAAAGATAGGACTACAACTGGGACAGATGATAAGTCGTTTAATAAAGCGGGTACGTGACCGAACCCTAACATATTCGGCTACAACTGCAAGGAGAAGGGACACATTTTTACCCGTTATCCACGGCCCTTAGTTAAATGTAGTATTTGTCAAAATGTGGGGCATAAATCAGAGATGTGTAAGCTAAAGTCAGAATCAGGGTCGAAAAAGACTGACACATTGCCCAAAATTATGCGCATAATACGGTTCCAACCCATCTGAAAAATTCAGAAATTCAGTACAAGTTAATGATGAGACAATGGGTGCCTTTGTCGACCTAGGCAGTTAAGTCACCCTCATCAAAGAGTCCAGTTTCTCACGTCTTGGGCTTTTCTCATGATGACGTTCCTAATACTATGAAAGGGTTGAGATAAACTCGTACAATCTTTAGGATTGGCAGAGCTGACGATAGTAATTGACGGATTACCAGCCACCGTTATGTGTAGAGTCGTAAACAATGGATTGCTCGAGAAGTCGATGCTCATAGGTCAAACTTACACCGAGCAACCTCATATCGTGGTGTACAAGTTACAAATTTTACACATGGTTAGTGAGCTCCCTAATTTGCAGGTCCTTGACCATGATGAGGTTAAGAGAGTAAGAATTGTAGCGCGTAACAAAATCTATGGGGTAGCCAGCGTAAGAGCTGCCACAGGGTCAGTATTCAATGGCAACATAGTTTTAAGTACCAGGGTGGTGGGGAAGCCTCTAGACTAGTATGTAGTTTGTGGCGAGGTGTATGAAGTGAAACAGAGTAACCTATTATTTATGACTATTCCTTGTGCTGACTCTTGTTGTTTGCAAGAAAATTTTGTATTCGCGCGAGCAGAACGTGTTCAGGCAGTATGTCGTTTATCTGAAGTAGATGTTATAGGATCCTAATTAGAATATGATAGGTAAAAAAAAAAAGAGATGCTTTACCCACTCGGTTTGACGAAAAGCAACTTAAATTAGGCGAGAACGTTACTGAAAGCGATAAGTTCAAGCCCGTTGAACTTCTCAAGCGCTAAGATGATTGTTTTGCATATGATTTAGCTAGTTTAGGTTGCACGCATACTACCGAAATGCACACGGACGCAAGTAAGTTAGGTGTAGGCGGAATACTCTTGCAGCGGCCTGAAGGAAGTGGAGGGCCCTTTCATCCGGTGGCGTATTAGTCGTCAAACTACACCGAAGGAGAGGAACTTCCACTCCTATGGATTAGAAACTTGGGCCGTGATCTGCTCGCTGAAAAAGCTTAGGGTGTACTTATTAGGGAAACCATTTAAGATAGTCACTGATTATAGTGCGCTTCGCTCCACATTCGAAAAACACGACCACATACCGAGGATAGCCGATGGTGGTATAGCGTTACAAGAGTTTCAGTGCACAGTATAATACAGGGCTGGATCTAAAATGGGGCACGTAGACGCTCTATCCAGAAATCCCACCGTCGATTTAGATACCGTATGTCCGGAACAGTACCCTTCTGCCATGGCAATTTGCTATGATGACTGGCTTCTTATACTGCAAATGGGTGATTCGGAATTGTGTCGTATCCGCGATATTATTACTAATTTGGACTCTGAAGGCGTAGAATATATAAAATCAAATTACGTTTTGCGAGACTATAAATTATTAGGGTGCCTAAGCGGCGATAAGGAAAGTTTGAGGTGGGTGGTCCCAAAGGCCGCAAGATGGCAAAGATGCAAGCGCAATCATGACGGTGACCTAGGTTTAAAAAAAAAAAAACATTGGACAGAATAAAAAGAAATTACTGGTTTGCAAAAATGAAGAAGTTTATAAAGAAACTAGCGACCCGCCCCGGTTTCGCACGGGTTATTATTATATAAACCTTCCTCTTGAATCACACTATCTAGTTAAAAAAAAAACGCATCAAAATCCGTTGCGTAGTTTTAGAGATTTAAGCATACATAGGGATATAGGGACAGAGAAAGCGACTTTGTTTTATACTATGTAGTGATATGTAGGAGCTTGCATTGAGTGTGCATATGCCAAAAGACTCCGAATTCAAAGGAAGGCCTCTTGCATCCCATAGAAAAGATACAAAAACCATTTCACACGCTGCATATAGACCATCTTGGGCCCTTCGTTAGGTCAAAGGCGGGTTACACTCGCATACTGACTATAGTTGATGCATTTACGTTCCTATTTATAAGACCGGTCAAAAACACGAAAACTCGGAATGTAATAAAGACATTGCAGGATATATTTGACATTTTCCGAGTACCTGAACGAATTATTAGCGACCGAGGCTCATGTTTCACTTCCCAAGCATTTAAAAGGTTTTGTTTGGACCGAGGCACCAAACATGTACTGAACGTAGTGGCAAGCCCGAGAGCTAATGGGAAAGTCGAGCGATATAATAGGACAATCCTCGACTCGCTCACAGCGCAGGGTGTTGGAGCCGACGAGAGAGAATGGGACAGGGAATTAGGGAAGATTCAGTGGGGATTGAACAATACAATAAAGTACTAAGCTCATGCCATCATACGAGGGTCCCTTTAAGGTCGTAACGGCAACGATCGTTCTAAGATAGCTCCTATCTTTGGATTTGAGGGCATGAAAAATAAGAAAAGGACTACGGTAGCCGCAGACAGAATGCGTCCTTGGATTCATATCGCATGATTAGAGATTGAAAACGATAACGAAAGTGATAACGATGGCTCTTATGATGCAAATGTTTTTTTTTTTGGATTGTTTCAGGTCAAGTGCTAGAAGACGTGGAAAGGGATCCCGTGCTTAGCTTGGCCTGGAAAGAGAAAACTAGCATATTTGGTTACATGGTTACAAGGTTACAAGGCTACAAGGTTAAAAGGTTACAAGGATACATAGTTTCAGGTCAAGTGCTAGAAGACGTGGAAAGGAATCCCGTGCTTAGCTTGGCCTGAAAAGAGAAAATTAGCATATTTGGTTACATGGTTACAAGGCTACAAGGCTACAAGGCTACAAGGTTACAAGGTTACAAGGCTAAAAGGCTACAAGGATACAAGGCTACAAGGTTACAAGGTTAAAAGGTTACAAGGATACATAGCTATAAATATATAAGAGTACTTGGTTATAAGGTTGTAAGGTTAAACGGTTACAATGATAAATAGTGTTTTCGTTACTAAATAAATTGGATACTTGGATATATAGTCCCTTAGATCTTTGGGTATTCAAATAAATCCCTACACTCATTGGATACACTGCTTCAAAAAATATATATTCATACATACCTTTATATTGTTATATTGTTATATTGTATTACTTTTATTTAAATCATAAGACAGGTATACGTAATTGATAAATTATAAAGAATATAGTCAATTGTTACAAGGTTTTTTGGATATGTGATTAATTTAATTTAATTTGTGTTATGTGTGGCTAACGTTAAATGCACAGAGAATGTCATTGCTCGCCGAGTGTAAGGTTTTGGTTTCACCAGATTCGTGCCTGGGGACATGCACGTCATCAGGATGGTCGAGTGTAAGGTTTCATGGTTTTAAAACTAAATTACATGATTTTTGGAATATAAATTTGATTAAAAAGTATCTACATCGACCATTCCGGTGACGTCATCACAGATGGCGGTTAAACGGGTGGTGAGGTGACTTGACGGGCGGAGGCATTCTTGGGGCATTCTCGGTCCGGCATCGGAACCGAACGGACGTGTCGAGTATATTTAACGTAGAGGTATTGCTAAGCGAGGTTGTTATTTAATTGTTTATTTAAATATACGTTTTGAGACTACACGCTGAGTTGGTTATTTCCGAAGTTGATTACATAAGGTAACACTCTAACAGTAAAGTCCTCTTGCACCACCCAGGGTTAGCCCGTAACCCAAGTTAAGCTATCAAATTCCATACAAAAAACGCTTAACTCCGGGTTATATGGCTAACCCGGGGTCGTGCAAGTGGCCTTAATTGGGAGAATTATTGTGAAGCGACAGAGTATTTTTAAATGTTTTCTTATATTAGTCGTTTTGTGTTCTTAACTCAGTAAGGAGGCAAAAACTCCTAAATATTCCCGGCGTTGTTAGGCCAACGTGGCCACTTACCATCTAGATGGGCTTCTTTTTCTTCTTCTTTCTTGCTTTTTTACGGCTTATGCCACGGAAGGGTCAACTTAGGCAATTATTTCCGAGATTTGGCGTAGGCGCTAGTTTTACGAAAGCTGCTATCTGACCTTCCAGCCCAGAGGGTAAACAAGCCTTATTGGGTTTAGTCGGGATTTATCACGATGTTTTCCTTCCCAGAAAAGCGGTTAGTAAACTATCGAATGATATTTCGTACGTATGTTCCGAAAAACTCATTGGTACGAGCCGGGTTAGAACCCGCGACCTACGGATTGAAAGTAACACGCTCTTACCGCTAGGCCACCAACGCTCTCAAGTCAGGTGAACCGTTATCGTAAATAAAAAGGTAAGGTCTTCCAAAATTACCAACCGTGCTATTTAAATCACCCAGGCCCATACAATGTCGTATAACGTAATATGACGGGAGCAAGGGACATTGAATAGCCACCCATTTCTCGAACTGAGGTCATAAAAAAGTAACAACTAAATATATCTATAGCGTACAGTAAAGCCCATAAGTATGTATACAAATTTTCACCTTTTTCCTACGACTTAAGGCAATGTGTAAAGATACCATGGCCGTAGCATATGTCCCTAGATACAGTGCGGACAACATTGAGGGACCCTATTTTATACTAACGTTGGGGTCCCAATATGGTTTATTCATCGGCCGGGCGGCGATTCTTCTTCGGTAAATGTCAATATGGTAATGCGATATCGGCTGTGTTTAAAAATGGCGGAGTTAAAGAATTTTAGTTCTCGAAAAGTTCGTTCTAATAAATAAGCGTTAATCTACATAAAATATAATAGATTGTACTCGTATATCAAGGGCAAAAAGTAACCCATTATGGTAACCCATTTAAGACGAGGCTAGAATTTATTGGTCCAAGTGCAACGAGGACCAATATAGTAGTCGAGGATAAAATGGGTATTTATGCCCGAGGTATACTCGTATATACATTCTGCTTTTTGCTTCTATTGTAAAAAAAACATGGGCAGTTTATGAAGGAATTCATTCATAAATTGCCCAAACACTTTTGAACGCGGTTGTACCTATTTACGTGTGATGGGAAATACTGTAAAAACAACTCGCTTATAATTTTACAACTTTGTCGGCCTGATTAATTTATACGAGTATGTTTTAGGAAACTCCAGCTTTCTTGCACTAACGGTCACTGAGATTATCCGCCCACAGACAGACAGTTATGGATCTTATTTATCTACGTAACCCTAAAAATCTGATACGTTAAACGTTTTGTCGTTGGAAATTGAGCATTCTTTAATGCATGACCATGTTGTAGTTTTAATGGCTGCATAAACTCTGATAACAGTTACTTTAAGTATGTTACTCGGGCACTGACGGTCTTTTCGCGTGTCTTGTACCCATCTTACCTAGCAATGCAAGGTTTTTATGCCCGATATTTCATTTATAATAACTTCACTTTGCCTAGTTACACAACAGCTAAAGGTTCCGTACCTATAAAGGAAAAAATAACCGCTAGGCCGCGTCGTGTGCGTTCAAATCGCGAACGTGAAGCGATGCGGTGCAGTGCGGTTGTAACAAAAAGCGGTGCGGGGCAGTGGCTGTGTCCTACGTCTACGTGGGCTTTTGACATGCGGACGCGATGCGACGCGGTTTGGCCGTAAGCAAATGCCCTGCGTGAGCGAATGTTACGCGAATGCAAAGCGGCACGGTGCGGTTGCGACGCGACAGCCTTGTTTTCTAAACGCGTTATAAAGGGTCTCCCTCGACATCCCTAATGTCGGTTGTCCTAAACTCACTTGCCCTAACTCTTTTGTCCTAATGATCATAATTCCTAACGATCAATTGTCCTAACGATTATTTACCATAATCGAATTATTGCCCAAAAACGACTTCACGCAGAACCGAATCGCTGTTAGAAAACTCGGTTAGGTTAGGTTAAAACTGTGACCGCACACAGAGTCGAATCGGTGCTAGAAAAGTGGGTTAAAACGATGTTAGGATAAACAATATTAGGACATTTGAGTGTAGGACAAATTATCATTGTGTCAAACAGTATTAGGGAATGCAAAAATAGGATAAAAAGCTTTAGGGATTCCGATATAGATCCGTTATAAGATCACTTCTAGTCCGTCGTTCGTGCGTCTGTCTGTTAAGAAATCGTAGTTTAGGAACTAAACTGAGTCGCTGTCATACAACTGAGCACAGCCCCTTTACCATTACATCTTAACGCGATTCAGTTGAGAACCTAAACTGATTCGCGTCAGGCGATCTTGGTAAGGCCCTAGAACCCTTCTCGTTGTCAGGTAGAAATAACACCGAGCCTATTCGCTATCGAACGTAGCAACATAGAGTTTACTCACGGCAGCTGCTTTGTGATATTGACGTGTGTCATGACATGTTGTACACGATACGGATCCTCGAATTCTAGTTCACGATGTGAACACAATAGCTTGACTTGATTGTACGGCAAACCGTTCAAAGCCGTCAAGGACATAGCTTTGTGGGCGATGAATGTAGCCGCAAACGATTTGCTATTTCGAATTTTGGTAGTAGTATTAACTAATAGTTTGATTGTGTTTTAGTGTTTGTTTTTTGAGTTGAGTCTTAGTAATAGGGTCCCGTTTTACCATTTGTGCAAGGAACCCTAAATATACATAACAGCAATAATATTTTTTATAAAACTAAATTTTCTATCCTTTTAGTCATCTTAATTAAGCAGAAATAGAAAATACAAAAGTAAATAAAAATTTATAAATACTAACTATATACGAGCGTTTTCCAAAACGATTCCGAAATCCTGATTCATCTAGTTTTTTTATTGCCTTGGTGGAGCTGATTCTGTCCTGATGATAAAAAAACTTGTTTCTGGACAAACAAATTGTGCAGACGAACTTATCCCTTTAAGAGATGTCTTCCAGTTAACCTTATATAATTATGGTTATGTATATTTTTACTGTCCTTAATCGCCGGTGATTAATGTTTTGTGTTTTCCTTTACGATAATTTCTTGAAAGTATCTGTAATGTTGAATTTTTTTAAAGCCTTGAAAGTAGAATTGCCGTACAAAAGCGACGGAAATTCCAACATGGCGTCATTCCACTCGTATTTTAAATTTTGTTCTATATTCAGTTTCCAGTTTACCTATAAGGATACCTATAAGATTTTTGAATATGTCTAAGCCATTCGTAGTTGAGAATCTGTCATTGCAATCACGAATTCTCTAGTTCTCTGGCTGCATCGCCAGAAATCAGGATTCAATTGAATGGATAATAGTAAAGGGGCACGTGGAATGCATCCTTTCGACAGAAACGGAAAGACAGCGTGGGAACGTTGAAGAAGTAGATGAAGCGACCATGTGCTATCCAAGCAACCACCACCACCAATAACTACTCTCACAAGCAAGACTATTATTATTATTGTGGTTTTGGGCTTATAAAGATGCCGCGTCGACCAGTTGTGATCTATTGTGGCAGGCAAGCAAGACTATTATTTTTATGTAGAAATCTGCGAATGATATTAAATTAGAATGAACGGAAAGGCCCGAAAAAAGGAGGCAGTTAGCGCCTCCCTGAGGCATACTCGTACGAGATAGGGTGTGCAAACCGGTTTTTAATTGCAGGGAAAACCGGCTAATATCCGGTTATTAACAGAAATTTCATACAAATAAAAACCGACTTGCACACTAATACGAGATATATGGTGGAGAAATTCGAATTTTTCCACTTCTCCGTTCTTTCTAAGAAAAAAGAGAACCGAGTGAGTATACTACTGAGGACAGAGAATGGCATTTAAAAGGATAAATACAGACATTTTATACCTATATTTTTGTGATGCCGCGATCAAATATTCGTGCCCGAAGCGAACGGAATACTCCGAATTCCTTTTGTCATATTTCACCCGAGCAATTAACAAAACAATATTATGATTATGACATGTGGTAGGTACACGTGGACCGAAAAAAGTTTTCTTTGAAACAACTGGGTCGGGTCAAACGCATGTTTTCTATTTGACCCCTTTTGCTCGAACAAAATTGAATCGCTTAACAGAATCCGTCATAAAACATAGAATTCGAGCCATGGGTCATTGTAATTATTGTGAACTGCTTTAAATTAGTTGAATCTCAATTCAATTTGGTAATATGAAAACCTAGTTTTATAAAGACGATAAATGTTATTCGCACTGATGACCATTCCTCCCAAATTCGGGTATCATTGTAATAAATGCCATGGATCTATCGTGTCGTAAAAATGGCGGTCATCACCCCTTTCAAAGCATAGAAATGGGTAGAAAGGGGATATAGATTCGCGCCCGACAATGCATAGGTTAGTGTGTTGTGCCGCACCCCTTGACCCTAATTACTTACCCTGACACATTTAGTGTCACGTTCGCAATAAAAAAATCAAAGCCCGGCCATTTTTTACCTTTCGATCATATAGATTGCTATCACGTTCCCGATCATGTTACGTGAGGCGTTTTTCAAAACCTCAAACGGTGCGGATTACCTATAAAAAGCGTTATAGGTGAAAATATTAACGGCTGATATGTGACGTTAAATATAGTCGGTTGTTGAATAAGGCATTAGTGCCTTAATGTTTCATTTAGAAATCAACCTTAATACTGGGGTCACAACGCACGCAAGTTTTTGTAGAAAACCGTGAAAGGTCTGGTTGATATAGCTGGTGACCGAAGAGCTGGTGGCTTCCTCTCACAACGTATCAGCACAGCAATACAACGAGGAAATGCCGCCAGTACTTACAATGTCTCAAGGACCTATTTTTAAAGTGCACAAATCATTAAATCTAACACATCCGACAACATAATCACAATTTATATTTTTCGCGTATGTTGACGACTAATGACCTATTATTAATTACACCCTCAAGGGATTATAAGTATACCTACTTACCATATAGCGCTTATAAACGGGCTTAAAAAGGTCGAAATGAATGAGGGCCTATAATCTGAGTAATTTGTCTCTGTCTGCCTATGTTAACATAATGTGAAGTTGTGGAACATTATCGTTAGATGATATGTTAGGAGAATAGGTCGTTATAAGATTATTTTATTTTTATAATAAATTACGGATAACACTTACGTACCTATTTATAGTCATTGCGGGCGACATGTTTCAGTGATCTTAGGATTTCATTATTAAGAGTCGAGTACCATCCGACCCTACGATTCTCGATCCCGGGATTCCGAGACAGGATCATCCTCAACCGGTTTTGTTATCGAGGGTGATGCGCGCGGGGAGACGCGCCGCAGTACGCTCGCATGGTACCGGTCACAGATCATCGAAACACTAAGGTACTAGCTTCTAGCTGATCCAGAAGCTCCAAATTTTTAACATAAGCAACTTATAGCCTTTTACTTTAAAATCGTAGAGGAACACAGAGTATAAATACAAAAGGCAAGTCGGTTGAAGTCGCGATCTATCGACACCCCCTGGTACCGACTTGTGTCCCAATCTACTTGGACTCTCCGTCATTTCTGGGGTGCAAGAGGATCTACAACAACAACCATCACTGTCTTAAAATAAGTGGTTCGCCCCGAACGTGAATTTGCGATCCCTATACCATCTAACCACCTCTCAAATTTCACATTGATCCGATCAACGATACTCGAGTTATCGTCCAATAAACATACATACATACATACAAACGATGGAGTGTCCAAGTATATTGGAAGAACTCACTCGCCATAGAACGCGACTTCCAACGACTTGCCTTTTTTGTTTATACTCTGTGTTCCTCTTTATCAACTCCATCATCAGGTCACAAATATATCTAAAGTATCTAGTCTCCTTAGCAAGCTGAAGTGGCAATGGGCAGGCCACATTGCACGCAGAGCAGATGGCCGATGGGGTTGAAAAGTGTTTGAGTGGAGACCATAGCTTCGACGTCCACCCACAAGATGGACAAATGGCTTTATGAAAGTCGCTGGGAGACGCTGGATGCAGGTCGCTTCCAACCGGTACATATGGAGGTCCAAAGGGGAGGCCTATGTTCAGCAGTGGACGTCTTATGACTGATATGATGATGATGATGATATATATACCATTATATATATAACTGAGAATAAGATGTAACCAAAATGGTGGAGATACGATCGTCCCTAGAGTCCTTCCTCTCAGTAACCTTTTATGGTCTTGTATTCACCATTATTATTATTTATTACACCCTGTTTATGGAAACATTATGTTGTCCATAGTTTCCGCGTGATAAATCCCCGACAAAACTTGGCTAGAGTTAAAGTGTGAAAAACGTCCCAGTCGTTTAAAAAATATAATGCCATGCAAAACGTCTCGTACTGGCCGCTCGCCAACAATACCACAGAACTGAAATGATGCAAGTCCACATTGGTACAGTCAGCGTCAAAAAGTAAATCAGTAATATGAGAATTAAACTAAAAGACATAGTATTGGTCTATGTCTGTTTCATTCTGGTGCTTAAGTAAGTCCAACTTCGAGCAGGAGGTTACTGATCGAATCTAACTCGGCTGGGCAGCGTTTGGGAAGCTACGTCATAATTATCTTCTCGTCGAAAATTCCTCAGTGCCTGAAGACCAAAGTCTTCGAACAGTGCGTGTTGCCAGGAACTTGAGACCTGGTCGTTCACGATAGGATTCATAAGGCGGCTTAGAGTTACACAACGTGCTATGGAGAGGGCTATGCTTGGAGTTTCTCTGCGTGATAGGATCAGGAATCCTGAGAAGAACCAAGGTAACCGACGAAGCTCACAGAATTGCGCGGCATAAGTGGCGTTGGGTGGTCCATGTAGCCCGGAGAATGGATGGCCATTGGGACATCATAGTCCTATCTATAGTAGGGAACACGTGTGGGAAAACGAAGTGTAGAACTGCTCCCTACTCGATGATTCGATAGATACGGTCTGCGCAGAATCGTACGTTGTGGCGAGGTATAAGGGAGGCCTATGTTCAGCAGTGGACGTCTGTAACTGATTAGATAGATAGATTATGTTTTATTACAAATGAGGACCATTTATGAGGAAGCCACTGGACGTTCGGCGCCCTCTTAAGCTATTGTCGAATAGTCATTGTTTTCATTTTAATACTTTTACGAAGGAAACGGTTTCCTCTAAGATGCAGAGAATGCTGGAATCGACTACGAGTGTATAATTCCTTTTCTTTTAAGGTTAGAAAAATAACGGTCAATTCGCCTACTTTTCATCTATTATTTCCAATACTAACGTAATGGCGAAGAGAATAAGAGCTATTAATTTGTTTTCCCAAAAGTCGTAAGAACAAAATCGCACGATTTTTTTAATTCTAAATAAAACTAGGTATAGCTCCTATCAATCGGTGGCTGCAATGCAAACATGTCAAAGGATTTGTCAGACTGTACATTCAAAAGTAACATTTTGGTTCTAGGGCTGTCTAGAGCGACGGGAGGAAAATGTAAAAAGAAAAATAAAATGTTCTAAATTCAAACGTGTAGCGGGAAATATGATATTCGATGATGTACGGTGTTTGAGTCTACGGAGTTACGTTATTGCTGCTGCCAACTTTTCCTTGAATTTTGTTGTTACGTGTTAAGAAAGATTGTTTGAAGTAAGTAAATAAAAATCTTTAGCCTTCGCCTATATTGATAAGTGTCAGGTCTATAAGATGTCATCATCATTTCAGCCGAAAGACGTCCGCTGCTGGACAAACGCCTACCCCTAAGATTTACACAATGAACGACCATTCGCCGCAGATCGTCGGTCCATCTAGTCGACTCTTCCCACGCTGCGTTTTCCGGTACTTGGTTAAATTTCAGCGCTTCGGTCTTAATTAGTCTCGGTAGTAATTAAGACCCAATCATGTCGAGGGTTAATAATTTAACTATAAAACTCTTGAGATTAGAACATAATAGTGAGTATTAAATAATTGGTAATATAGTGGGATAATACTAATAATAATTTAATAAAATAGTGGGTTTGTGCATCACCTTACCGCGGTCGGGACTTTTAAGTTTGAAAAGGTTTTCTATACCGGTTCTGAGATCTAATTCGGCTAAGAGTATTTTTAAGCAAATCATGTATTATAATTCGATTTTTTTTCTAATATATTTATATTTTGAACATTATATGACTGTGTGTTTTGCTTACAGGTAATTGCTTGCCGTTTTTTTTTGAAAGCAGAAATAGTCAGTTAATGTAACGTTTACTTTGACTAAAACTTCATTACGATTAAGTGTCACTGATTCTGAAGTGAACATCTTTAAGTAGCTAAACAATCAAATTAGCTTACGCAAGCGAGAATCTGATTTCTCGGGGAGAAGAGGGCCAATCCACATAAATGTAGCGTGAGTCACGATTTCATTGTGTTTATTTGTATTACAGATGCAAATTTATGATTCAACATATATCTAGAGGAAGTAACATTTATTTAGAGATAAATTATCACTTGAATTTGCATCATGAATAAAGGGACTTGGCGTTTGAGCCGACTTCTGTTTTGAATAAAAAATTAATTGCCTACAGGAATAGTAACTTGAGGGATTTAGAATATTATTCTTCAAGATTTTTATAAAGGATTTGATAGCTTAACCTACTAAATCATGTGTTTGTTTAGGAGATGTAATCATAACTGCTGTTTGTACTACACGAATTACAAACTAAGAATAGTGATACACTCCGAAGTAGTTTTAAAAACGTATGGAAATTTTAGGACACTTTTTTCTTGAAATTAAACACTTTAGAACGGGTTAATCGCGTTGATTAACACCATGACCATACGTTTCGAGCCCTTTACAGCACTCGTTTTCACAGCAGCAGCATATCAGCAGTTTCGTTTTAATAAACGCGATTAATCCGTTCTAAAATGTTTAATTTCAATGAATAAGAATCGCGGTAACAAAAGACAATATCACTTTTTAACTCTTATTTACTAGTATTGAAAAAGTTCGAGATTCTGAGTAGAACTTACGACGATATAACAAAGTCTACATCCCAAGAGAACTTGATTGTCACTTGTCTCTTTTCTGTGTCCTAAATGCATATTCATGCATAACAGAAAACACATAAAATTTTGTAATTTAGTAAAAAATTATGAAAACAAAACGACCAGTTATTTTTACTTCAAGTGAAATATAGGACAAGAGGCAAAGTTAAGGTGCCAACGGGGTCTTTTGTCAACCAAGATTTGTAGTAAATTGCTCCACAGATAGCGGTAATCCTTAACCTACTCTATGGAAACCTTGCCTATACTCAGAAACATCTATTAGCACGCATAAAGGATGAAATCCCCCGGGAATCGAATAAACTTATTCCTTTTAAGTACGTGAGGGACAAGGAAAGTTTTGGGTGAACCATTTAATCTAAGTATTAAAAGATACGGTCACGTAGATTTATTGGATGGTTTTGCGGTTACCTCTTGCGGTTTGACTTGGATTAATTTCTCGTATGTAGGTATAAAAGGTGCGTTAGGACGACTGACACAAGAATGGGTCGGGGCGTGATCGGCTCGGGACGGGACGATCTGTCAATATCTATAGAAATCGTCCGAAACGAAACGTGATTCTTTCTATAGAAATTGAAAGATCGTCCCGTCCGTGTGATCCTTAATACTAAATAATTAGATATTATTCAAAATAATGATTTTATAAATACACATTTTCCTTAATAAATTAGGTTTCGACGCTCAGACCCTGTCAGAGCGGAAATAGAGCCCAGCTTTTATACACAAATAAAAAGACTAATTTAGAGTACGCTAAAAATATCAGTTTAATTGGACAGAGAGAAGTGGATCAAATTGAATTAGCAAGAGTTTGTGACAGGATGGACCAGAAATTTGTAAACGTAGTTTTATATCATTATTTTTCTAGCGTTATACGAAATAAACTGTAAGTATATTATTTTTGACTAAATAAATCGAATCGTCTTTATGAACAACCGCGTTTTATTTTAAAACGGATGCACATGTTTATAAAAAAATAAGTAAATTGTTATTTTTTACGGCTTACCTAAGATTTATGTTTGTCTAATTACAGCAAATATATTTTTAAAAATGTCTCGAATTTGTAAATAATAGAAGCGACAAATTTTTAAGATAATAGATAAGAGAGTTATAAGTAAAGGATGACTCACACTAGAACGGCACGGGACGGGACGGTACAGGATGATCTGTGAGTTTCTATAGAAATAATTACGTCTGAACTCCTTAAAGTAGATTTAGTTAAGTCGGCTGAATAACTTACTAATCTAGGAAAAATGTGTTTACACCATTGATTGACATTGCCTTCTGAAAAGGAGACGAACGAAATATCCAAACCTTGTGAATATCTTTCCGATAACTACATTATTTTGATTAATTTCGAGATTTTACTATGTTATGTTATGTACCCATACCGGTACAGGTGAAAGTAAGCAGAAAGGTTCTTCAAGTACAATTATAAAACTTAAAAGGAACCTTTAAATACATTGAGCTAGACTCAAGTGTCAAACCACGTTATCTCTTTCAAGCAAATTAACTAAAGCGTTATTTTTAACGCCAATCTTCTATGAAATGATGACGTTCACTAAACACTATCAAAATCTAGAAAACTTAGCATACACGGACTCTATCTCAGCCATATTTAAAATTCTGGACATTTCAAATCCAAAGGAAATAAACATTCCATGTCTCGTAGCACTCGTAGCCACGTGCTACGTCTTCCGTAGCGCTACGTAGCGTAGTCGTTCGGAAATCGTAGAGTGCTACAACTAAGCGCGTGTCTTTAAACTAGAGCCCGATTATAACTTTTTCTTATGATACTCACAGTATAGCGTTGGAGGCCCAGCGGTAAGAGTGCGACTTTCAATCCAAAGGTCGCGGGTTCAACCCCGCCTCGTACCAATGAGGAACTTGTGTACGAAATAGATATTTACCAATAGCTTTTCGGTGAAGCGAAAAATCGCGAGAAAACCGTACTAATCCCGATAAGGCCTATTTTTTTATTATTATTTCTTATTTATTTTTCTATAGGTGGCAAACGAGCAAACGAATCGCCTGATGGTAAGCGATTAACGTCGTCCATGGACACCCGCAACACCAGAGGTGTCGCAAGTGCGTTGCCGGCCTTTAAGGTGGGAGTACGCTCTTTTATTGAAGGTTTGAAGGTCGTATCGGTCCGGAAACACCGCTGGCGACAGTTCGTTCCACTTCTTAGTTGGATAGTCGCTTTCGTAAAACTAGCGCCTACATCAAATCTTGGGATTCGTTGCCAAAGCGGACCCTAGACTCCCTGAGCCGAGGCGTAAGCTAGGAAAACGCTAGGAAGAAGAAAACATGCCTTACGCATCAAAACACACTTCGTATTGGGAATTCCACAAGGAATTATCAAGGTATCAATTTCTTCCCGCACTTAAATCACTACTTTTTTCTAGAACGTACAAGCATTGCTCACGCTAACCGTTGAAACATTCCCGCACAGATCCTTTGACCCCGAGGATATATAGCACCGTTACATGTAATGGGTGCCATTTTTCCGCGCAAAGAGAATCTTTAAAGTTATCTAAGGGTGCTTAATATCCTTGTTGATATGATCACAAGTGGTGATATTTCTCCATGTGTTATTATACCCTTAAATGCATGAATTTGACGACCGTTTGGCGTAGTTGGTAGTGACCCTGCCTGCTAAGCCGATGGTCCTGGGTTCGAATCCCGGTAAGGGCATTTATTTGTGTGATGAACACAGATATTTGTTCCCGAGTCATGGATGTTTTCTATGTATTTATGTATTTGTATATTATATATATATCGTTGTCTGAGTACCCGTAACACAAGCCTTATTGAGCTTACTGCGCGACTTAGTCAATTTGTGTAAGAATGTCCTGTAATATTTATTTATTATTTATTTATTATGAATATGCATTTAGGACACAGAAACGAGACAAGTGATAATCAAGTTCTCTTGGGATGTAGACTTTGTTATATCGTCGTAAGTTCTTAATTTAAAATGAATTTGGTTGTCACTTAGGATGTTTTAGTATCAATACTGTTAATTTATGAATTTACGGGTTAAATAAAAAATATAGGTACGCCTGTCTCGAGTCATCAAGAATGTATATGTTTTTTGATAAAGACGGTTGTTTAGTTACTAATTCAATGAAAGATTTTTGTCTGTTCTCCCAGTCTAATGGGACAATCCGTCGTTTGTAGGTGCCTTGCCCAAGAAAAAATGTAGCCATCCTAAAATAAGTCATTAGTAAGTAACAGTAAAATAAGTTATTTATTTATTATTATTATGTTTAACAATCTAATATCCAAAAGCATTGCAACAGCTTAATCCTTTAAGGATGACTCACACTAGAACGGGACAGGGCGGGACGGGAAAATCTGTCAATTTCTATAGAAAGAATCACGTGATAGCTCGGAGCCCTCGGATGTCACGTGACGCTTTATATAGAAATTGTGAGATTTTCCCGTCCCGTCCCGCCCCGTCCCGTTCTAGTGTGAGTCATCCTTAAGAGTCATCAAAATGAAAATAATGTTAGATAACGATTAATACAAATGTAATCGCATGAAAAAGTGTGATCTTCTAAGACACTCAATAATATCTGGCTCGCAATCAAGAATAAAAACCCTAGAAACGAGATTCACTGCTTATTATAGTATCAATATTGTAATTTAGTTAACCCAATTTGAAAACTTAATGATCCAAATCCAAAATATTTAACAAGTGTGAAGCACGAATCAAAATAATTTATTATTTGTAAAAAATATTTTAAAACAGATGTCATATACTACAGAAAAAGTGACCAAGGCCCCGATGAGCAGGGCTGGAATCGGACCAATGCCCTCCTGTTTTTGCGGCAGATGCCCTAACTACTGGGCTACCCGATCACGATTAAAACGGATCACGGGCAAAATGTTAGTTTAAAAAAAACACCATTCAAATGCAAAGGTTCAAATTAAGGCCCATAAATATGTCGCAAATGATTAAAATATAATCAACGTCTTCTATTTCCTTAGAGCCTTTCTTTTTAATAACACTGATGTAAAAATATGGTTTCATTTTGAAAATTTGAATTATAAGGCAGTGGCTATTTTTTTTCATGGACAATGAATGCCTTGTGTATGTTTGTTCCGCGATAACTCAAGTATAGTTGATCGGATCTTCGTGAAATTTGGCAGGTAGTTAGATAAGATAATTAGAATTTTAAGGTTAGAATATAAACTAAAACTGTCAAGGGGTTACTGAGATAAACAGGGTGTAACAAAGTCCCGAACGATACTTCAACAGCTGATAATGTAAATGACCCTGAGTACGATCCAAGTGGAAAACATTCGGAATTCGAAAAAAAAACATTTTCAATTGGTATGGGTGCATTTTCGATCAGCTGTTCCATACAAAGTGAAAACATTTTTTTCGAGTTTAGAAATTTTTCTGCTTGCATCGCACTCAGGGTCATTGACCTTACCAGGGTGCGTAGCCAAGATGCCAATCGCTCACGGTCAGTCGCGAACGAAACGCAACTGTCATTGTCACACTAATAAGGAAGAGTGATAGAGAGAGATAAATACGATACGTTATTAAGCGTGAGCGATTGGCATCAGGCTACGCTGGCAGCTGTTGAAACATCGTTCGGTACTTTCGTTACAACCTGTAGGGGTCCCGAGTTCAAGTTCAGGGCGAACCACTAGTTTAAATTCCATACAAAATAACACTGTAGATATCAAGTTTAGGTACCTACAGTCACGTGTATAAATATGTATACACTTTGGAACTTATGCCTGGGGAACAAGGGTCAAAATTGAATACGGTTGTATACATATTTATGAAGCTGACTGTACTTCCTTAATTTATTAATACGTAAAAAACTTTTACACGAATCTGGTTTGTTGATTTTAATACAGAGCATAAAATATGTGCATATATTTATAACAAACTTTAATGATTGTTGTTATTGCCTTCATAATTTTTAGGGTACCCAAAGGGTAAAGGATGACTCACACTAAGATGGGACGGGACGGGGTGGGACTGGAAGTTAGTTAATTTCTATAGAAAGACTCACGTCATAGCTCGGAGATCTCGGATGTCAAGTGACGTTTTCTATAGAAACTGACAGATCATCCCGTCCCGTTGTAAGTCATCCCTAAAACGACCCGCTTTTACTCGAACTAAGACTATTGTCCCTCCGTCTGTCTGTCACCAGGCTGTATCTCATGATCCGTGATAGTTCCATAGTTGAAATTTTCACTGATGATGTATTTCTGTTGCCGCTATAGCAAAATATATTAAAAAACGGAATAAAATGATTACTTAATGGGGCTCCCATACAACAACGTGATTTTTTGCCGTTTTACTAGATACCCTTTGTGACGTCGATACGGAACGCTACGCGAATGAGCCCGACTCGCATTTGCCGTTTTTTTAGTTTTGAAAGTGTTTATAATAATATTATTTTATGGTTCAATGTTTACGCAGTAATCCAATAAACTGGTCAATGTTATATTCAAAATATCCGCGACAAACCAACAACAGATGTGGATTTATAGCATATGCATCATTAATATACTTCCTATATAAGTACTCACGTCTATAAAGTCGGAAATAGCTCGACATGTCTAATAATCACGGGAGTTTTCATATGCATCATGTTGCTAATGCAATGTGACGCGTGCCCCGCCCAGTCAAGCGTCTATAGTATTTTTTGGTCTGTGTCTCAAGAAGGACACTTTCATAGGTATCAAGATTTTTTCGCCACACTGCACTGCATTGCCGTCGCGTTCGCCCACATTGCAACAGAAAAAGGTAGATTAGATATTAAAAAGTGGCAACATCGTAGTGTCGTCCCTTTCAAATCAATATGAGAACGAAGAGATGAGAGAGAGAGATGTAGCCACTTTTTAATTTCTAACTGTTTCTGTTTCACTGTATACTGCGTTACCTGCTCACTGCTCGTAAAACTTATAGTAGGTACACTAACGATCGTTTCTGTTTCCGTTGTGTTACCACTTAACTACCACTCCACGTAACAATTATTTTGCATTTTTGTAACGAAGGAATAAGCTTTGACCAACAACGTATTGCGATTTTTTTACAATAATAATATAATGTTTACGCTGCACTATTTGGGTACTTCCTTTCATTTTGATTCTAAAATATTTGCTGTTAATGTATGCAAAATATTACACGCTCGATTTCATATTGACAAACTTCTCCATCTAGATATAGATCTGGAGTGCGATTTTTGAGTCTCACCGAAATTAAGTGTTTTCTGAAAGTTCACATTTCGAAAACTCCTCGGTACCTATAATATCGATTTACGAGTGCTCCCATTCGTAATTGAAATCACCATTCGACTGTTTTTGACAGTTGACGTATGTAGCACATCCGAAGTGTGTTTTTAGATAATTAGTAGTGACTAGCGAGGCTCGTTCATGATAATCATTTGATATTGATCATTTCAATAATACTGCATTTGGTAAACGGTGATATCAAATTATAATAAAACATAGAACGAGTGTATCGTGAATAAAGGTAGGTAATTGAATAGAGGCGAGGTTTCCAGCACATAGCTCAGACAGTACTTTTGTCATATTGTCCTTTTTTTAAATAAAATACAGAATGTTTAGGTTCAGTCTAGAGTGTATAATTCTTTGTTTAATATTAATGTGATATTTTTTTTTTCGTGACAATAAATTATTTTTCTTTCTTTCTTCCTTTCTTCTTTAACCTTATAATTTGTTTATTATTTCAGTGTTTGTGTTACCTTTCGTGTTTTTTCATCGGATGGGCTCATCGGAAGATCAGCGCTGGAAGTGGCCAGCATTATGCTGAGATGAGTCCGCGTACCGGAAGGCGCAGCGTGGGTAGCCCCCCCACAAGGTGGACTGATGACCTAGTGAAGGTCGCAGGAGTCCGCTGGATGCGGGTGGCGCAGGACCGGTCATTGTGGAAATATTTGGGGGAGGCCTATGTCCAGCAATGGACGTCTTTCGGCTGAAATGATGATGATGAGTCAATTTCGTGGCACTTATTTTATTATTATGTTTCAATTTTTTTTTCTTAGAATTATACTTATTTTGTGTGTGTCATCGAATAAGTTATGTCTATTCTATTTATATTCTATATACCGACAATAGATAATCACCTGCTAACTTCAGGAATCATTGCATCAAGTTGCACCCTAAATACTCTCCACTGAACCACAGAATAAATAATAGTTGACTGAACGTCACTATTATTATCCCCGTTTAGTAGAGGCTATTGACAACAAAAACATCCCGGAAATTTCAATCGTGAATATGATTTCAATTTAACACCTCCTTGGGGACCAGTGACTCAGAAGTTCAAATCGCGAGATGTGTCGTCGGATCGATTCGCGGATGTTGTGAGTGTTGTGTGTCGTGCCGATAACATTTAGTAAAAGGGTAGATCTAACTTTTTCGATCTACTCATGCGTTTAAAGTGATTTTGGGTGACGCTGGGTAGGCGAACATTTCTAACAAGATCGCCGTTGACACTTCGCTGATTCATCAGTCAAACCGCGACCATGACACATGAATCTGTGTCAATACGTCGGTATATTAAAGTAAATTAACTATATTCGCGGATTGTCATTTGTTTCTCAAGATGACGATGGCGTCTCTGGAATATTTTTTTGTATTTTGTTTGCAAAATGTTGCTAATGTGTAATGTTGATAGCTAATTGTGCAGTAAACTAACGAAGCAGTATACAGCTAATGAAGAATTAATCCTGAAACGAGTTCAGTCACTGCTTTAGTCACCAAGCGGCAATCCCGGGATCTTGGCCCCCTGAGAAGCTATATTTTAAGTATTTTAGCTATAAAATTAACATATAGCGAGGTCAATTACCGAACAAAGTCGCCCAAGTGGCAATATACTATTCTATGTATATAATATTCTTAAATAATAATAATACGTGACACTGGCAAAATTGTCCAATTCTCGGACAGAAGCCATTATTTAAAAAGAGAAGAAGAGAACTGTATTTGATCTATATTTTATAATAATGTGTAGGTACCAAGCCTCCCGTCAAAACTGAAAACATCAAAGTCATAAACTCGTCCTTCACTTCCTTACCAAGTAAAGGAAGTGACAAAAAGAGATGTATATATGTTTGTTATTTCTCCGATTCCGTAGGTTGAAAACAGTTTTGCTGATCTCTTTTGATGCAATTGGTCCAAGCAGCCAAATTAAACACATCGTTGTAATTTGGTAGTCGGTATCAATGCATTACAACTTAACTTGGTCGCATATTTTGATAGTGGATTTTACAAATGTCGTAAGAGGCACGTAATTAAGTTAGACTTACGACATTTGAGAAATCCACTGCCAAAATATAGATCGCTCCAAACTGTTCTCATTTGACAGTTATCGTACTACTTCCACGCTAGTAATTCTTCCGTGGTAGGTACAAACCGCGAAATTTGTCACGGGTAACATTTTTGTCACCATTAATCTAAATATTACCAGGTGGTAAGGTAAGATTCAAAAATCGCATCTGCATGTTTCAGCGATAATAATCTGCAAAAATCAAAATGGTTGCCTAAAACGACGCACAAATGTGTCAATAAAATCCAACTTTATTTATATGTTTGACACAATGGCGTGGAAACATTATCAATACAAAGAGTATTTCACGGTGAAACCATAGTCACGCTTGGTGGCATGTTGAACGCCAAAGGTCACCGGATCAGCTGTATCGGCAAAAAGCGTTTGCATAGATTCCGATAAAGTCACGTCCATAACTATGTATACATTTCGGCACTTAACACTGGGGGAGAAGGTTCAAAATTGAATAGCGCTGAAAACATATTAATGAAGCTGATACCACACGAAACCCTGTGTTACAAAGCGGTTTATTTACTATTTTAGGGTTCTGTTTGTTTTTTAGCGTAAGCATTAATAACTAGGAAGGCCAGGAATCGTAGGTGTTATTACGATCGAAGGTATATAAATATAGATTGTGTATTTTCAATATAAATGTAGTGATTATGGGGAACAAAATAATTTAATTGTTTTATACGTATAGATACTGCGTAAGGCCGATATTGCTTTCATTTCATGTAACTACGCGGTATGTACCCGGGGAAAGAAGTCTAGTTACCTTTAACCGATTTATTGTATTGTAAGTGACAACGAATTTTTCTAATTCATTATTATAGAAAATTGCAATTTTAACAATATTAAAGTATTAACAGCAAATTATTGCTGTTAATATGCTGCTAGAAAAATTTAAAGAGCACATTTGTACTCGTATATGAATCAGAATGAAAGGTAAAGTGGAAAGATTCATGACCGCGGGCTAACCAGAACCCAGAACCCATGACTCTGGGATACCAGCCCATCGCTCTTCCAACTGAGTGATATAGTGGAGAAATTCCGGGCCACGGGTGTGGTCTCGGTAGCTCGGTTGGAAGAGCGATGGGCTGGTATCCCAGAGTCGCGGGTTCGAGTCAAATCGAGCTGATTTATTCCACATTTCCGTTCTTTCTGAGAATAAAAATCTAGTAATCATATAAAATAAAAACTTTATTAAAGGGAACTAGTATTTTTTGTCCGTGTATACACCATCATAGGTTTGTCCTATTGATTTGACTCCTACATTATGTTACGTTTATATTATAGTACTATATCTGCCTTAGATCTTGCTGCTTGGTGGTGAACGACGTATGACATTCAATTCATAAGTGCGTATTGTTTTTAAAGTTCTAAAAAATGAAAAACAAAAACATATTTTTATTCAGCTAAAATCCGAATACAATTCGCCGAATAAGTTCGCCTTTGTTGTATCAAATTGTCTATGTTACTGTGTTTCTTGTATTTCTTGTGTTATTGTACAATAAAGCTTATACATACATACATACATACAATTATTCATAACTGCCATTACGGAACCCGTGTCAATTTAGAACCACTTTTATACCAACCCACTTTTCTTATAAATTCTACACGTCCTTGGCAACAAATGGTACGGCCTTGTGCCGGCAGTCACACGTAAAATTCCATTCCGATAGTGTTATTTTATGACGACAAAGTAGGGTTATATGCGTAGTATTTGACATACGTGAAGTGACTGGACTATTACCCGTTTTGTTCTTTCGCGTTACATTGTAACACATACGGGACATAACCATATGCATTATTATAAACATCGAAAGGGTCTATCACGAATGTAGTTAATTTACCTTGATATACCGAGGTTTCGACACAGTTTCATATTTCATGGCTTGAAATTGATTTTGGGTGACACTGGGTAGGCGGACATTTCTAGCAAGATCGCCGTTACGCAGACATTGGCAAAATACATCTCCCCACAAGATGCGAAAGCCACTCTAGAAAAAAAAGAAAGATCGCCGTTGACAGTTCGCTGATTCATCAGTCAAGCCAAGACATGACACATAAAACTGTTTTGAAACGTCGGCATATTAAGGTAAATCACGGAAGAATAACTAAAACATGGAAGTATAGTTGCCGATTTCTAAGTCTGAACTTTTGACACTTGAGTATTGACGTACTTAGTGATGAGGCTAAGACAAATCGTTTGTCAAATTCAGCGATTATTGATTTTAGCGATGAATCGTTTGATTCGATTTTACTATTACGGATTTGTATTTGATAAGACCGAGTAACTTCGACAAACGGCGCATTTGTCATACGATTTTTTCCAAAGTCATCTTACTTTCGTTCAGAAATCAATACTGTTGAATTCTTAAAATGTAAGATAATAACCTTCATAGATAATTTGTCTTATTTTTAAATAACATTTTTTTCCACATCGTACTTACTTTTATTTTCGTTTTAATTGTTTTGTTTTGATTTTTTACTGTATTGCCTATTGATAACAAGATCGATTTTTATCGATTAACAGACAGTTGTATGAATTGGAACAGCAGACATGGTCACAACACTAAATTAAAAAAAAAAAAACGTCGTAGACCGTAACTGTTGGCGTGCTAAATTGTTATCGTAAAATATTCAATAACTAATGTATGAAACAATGTAACATTCATCACATTATGTTTATGAAAAGTGAAATATTGTGTTTATGTACATGACTAGCTGTAATATCTTTATGGGATTTTGTTTATAATTCCAAAGTGTCTTGCGCGTTTACGTTCTACGGGTATTTCGATGTGTCAAAAGTTCAGACTTAGAAATCGGCAACTATAGTACAACAACTGTCAAATGACAACAGTTTCTAGCGGCCTTGAAATTGGCAGTGGATGTCTCAAATGTCGTAAGTCTAACCTAATAACGTGGCTCTTACGACATTTGAAAAATTCACTATCTAAATATGTGACTAATTTTAGTTGTAATGCATTGACACCGATTGCGATTGCGATTGTGTTTCTTGTATTTCTTGTGTTATTGTACAATAAAGCTTATACATACATACATACATACATACAACGTATTTAATTTGGCTGCAGGACTAATCGCATCAAAAGAGATCAGCAAAACTGTTGAGAACCAACGGAATCGGAGAAATAACAAACACATATACATCTCTTTTTAACACTTCCTTTACTTCGTAAGGAAGTGAAGGACGGGCTTACATACGACTTTGATGTTCTTAGTTTTGATGGGGGGCTTGAGGTAAATTAACTGCATTCGCGATAGACCCGTTCTATGTTTATAATAATGTGTATAAAACGCGAAAGTTTAAAGTGCCATATGGCAATAATATTCACTGCATACGAACGAAACTCTACTAATACGTGGGTTAGTGTTAAAACCTTAAAAACTAACCTCCGAAGTTTCAAAGGCGTCATTGCCTCCGCGGTCTCGGAGAAAGACAATAAATTTATATTGTGTGCAAATCGTGATTGAAATAAGTGAAGAAAAATCTCTACGCCGTTTCGAATTATTAAAAAGTTTTTCTCTACCATTCAGTTATTTTAAAAATTCACTTGTTTTTCACTCTTTACAGTCGCCATCAGATATTCGTACATCGAAGCTGCTGAAGTGCTCACAAATATCCGAACACGCGAACACGCTATATCTGATAGCGACGACAGCGGCGTATTAACCATTTATAGCAACCATTTTTTTTATAGCAAGAGTGGAAAATTCTTCCGTGCATTTACAAAAGCTACACCATTTCAGTTCAAGTGTACATTTTAAACAGTATTAAAGGATTTCACTAAAACTTTTCAACCAAATCAGTTACTGAATCAGTTTAGATACACATATTGTTAATGAATTAGCATGAACAAAGGCTCATTTGGTACGTCCAAACGTATTTATATTGTGTGGAAAAGTGGTACGCGGTAATGTTGAATTAATTAATACTATAATTATAATGACAGGTATCAGACAGATTCTTACAGAATTTTACAGTAATGAATGATACAAACGATAAATGTTTCGTACGAAAAAGAGCATACCGACGTAAGCATAATGTTCAAATCCATACACAGAACTACCAACACTGTTAAAACTTCATAGGCTGTTGGCACTTAACGAAACGTCACGTTCTAAACAAGACTATATGAAAAAGTGCTGCAAATGCAGCACTCTTATGGTGTCATTTTTTTCGGCTGTTTAGGTATCTAGTTTTTTTTATTTATCTATCCGACCATAAGATGCGTAGACAAGACAATCGTTCACGCTCCGTAACGTAGCGTAGGTACTTATTTATTTTTATTGTAACAATGTTTACATGACATAACAGTAACAATACCAATGCGTCACGAAACTTAGACTAACAAAATATAAATATAATTATGTAAATTAAGTAACTCAATAACTGGTAACAAACAAACAAATTATATAGGAACAGTAAACAAAAATCACTTAGTTCTAGGCGACGCAATAGCATGGCTCCGTTGCGTCGTCTGAACCAGCGGCATGGGATTCGGCAGGTTGCCCCGGAACCGCCGAAACACGACGCCCTTCGGCCAGAAGTCTGCGCTCGCGATGGTGTCCTGCAGCGGCCGCGGTACGCGCACCACAAACGAGCTGAAGTGCTTTTTTAAAGAGTCGACAACGCGCGTGTAACTCTCCTGGAGTTGCAGGCGTCCATAGGCTACGGTGACCGCTTACCATCAGGCGGGCCGTATGCTTGTTTGTCACCGTCGTAGTATAAAAACAAAAAAAAAAACGTAGTGGCGCGACTGCAGCTGCTGCACCCTCAGCGTATACGAGTAGCCAGTCTTCCGGTGGACATACTCCACCACGTCGTTAGCCACGGCGGAGTAGTGCAAGCGCGACACGTAGAGCGCTCTACTCGGCGTGGCGACCCGTAGACCTGAATTAACAGGCCGTGCCTTGCAGAGTCTTACGAGGCGCCCTGCGCGTCTTGCGCTTCCTTTGCACCAGTGTGAATCCCTCCTTATCCACAACGGTGCATGAGGGCTTCTCCTTAGGAGCCCGTACTTCACCCGTATTACAGGGTGCGTTTCCCGGTTCGCTGCGAGTTGCTGACCGGCGACTTCAGCACAAACACGCTGACGTGACTTCGACAAAGGTGGCGGCCGACGACGCGCGGGGGGCACGCGGGCGGAGAAACAGCGCGAACTGCACATTTTACAACGTCAGCCACGCGCAAACTAACCGACTCGGCACATCGGTCATCGGTCTTGAAATTTGAAGCCGCCAACCGAGCAGGGGCGCTATTTCGCAAACTGGCTACTTCGTTGCGTAATTCGGCGATTGTGACTTGGGCCGCTTCAAATTTTAAGATAACTTCGGCTAAGCTTGTTTTAAGGGCCACGATGTCTTCAAACAAGCCGCGAACATCCGGGTGATCCGGGCTATTAGGCGGCAGGTTAGAGGCTCCCGCCGCGACAAACTCCGGAACTCGGTCTTCGTACTCCCTCAGGATTTTCTTAATATCACTGAGGGACTTTTCACCTTCTTCATCTCCTCTCCGGTGAGGAACATAAGTGTCGGCAATTCCTAGGGACTGGCACAACACCTTCTTTGCTGTACAGATGTCATCGACGGAGAAACTCGACGCCCGTGAACTGAACTGTACAGCAGTCTCCAGGTCTATCCTTCCTTCCCGCGTCAGCTTCTCTTTCTGCTGCAGAAAGGCGAGGAACTCGTTCACGATGGGCTGACTTCCGGCACTCATCGCATCAAAACGCAAGCAGCGGCGAGGCCGCGCTAATTTCGCAATTAATTATTTAATTACTCATCAATGCGTCTACGTCGCTGCGCGCATTGGACACGACTCCTTATTTCGCTCTATCACTCTTCCTTATTAGTGCAATAAAGTTGTATTTCGTTCGCTGCTTTGTCTACGCACCCAGGACGGTTTCACCTTGTTTTTTCACTACGGTAAGGACGTTCGTTGTACAAGGCCATTTTTATAACTTTTATAAGCATCGCTCGAACACGGAAATGGCTCAGTCGTATTTATAAACTTGCACGTCAACTAGCAATCGATTACAGGTGACGTTGCCGTAAATAGGTTGACTTAGAGATTTAGTGGAATAGAAATTAGAATTAACTATATTTCACACGACCCCAGTGAGTGTAGTAGGTACACTAGGTACCTATGATATATAATTTACTTACACAAATGCCTACGCTTGGCACGCAAAGTTGTTTTGCGTTTGCGAAAAAATATTCCGAATGGAATGTGCAATTTTTAGGAAAAGCTGCTAAATTTACCTCTTGAAATGAAAAAACATTTATTTTCGAAATATATACAGTAAGTGTAACTTAACTAACGACCTATCTCTACCTACCTTAAATCTAAAATAGGTCCTTGAGGCATTGTACCTAGGATGCCGGCAGCATTTACTCGTTGTATCGCAATTATTAATATCTTATTTCATAGATATGACTGATATAATTACAGAAATGTCGGCAAAATCATCTGTTATTTTTAAAAACGACGTACCTATAGTAGGATGATATTTTATTACCCATCGGTAAGTAGGTAACGCACCTATTATAATACATAGTTGATTCATTGGTAAAGAACCACATGCTATTAAAACATCGTATAGAAAAAATAACTTAACATTTTAAAAAATTTAAATATAATTCTATGCCTATCTATATTTTTCCTTGCATTAAACTGCGAACATCCATTCATAACCTGCAGTTGCTCTATTACTGCTGTTTTCTAATATTTACGATCCCATAAATAAGCTTTATTTCCGTTCTCCCTGCATAGTATTAGTTAATCAAAAGCCGATCTTTAGCAAGGTTTAGTAACAACGTGTTGCCGACAGCCATTTCATTATCATGGTAATAGTTCGGGCTGCATGTCAATATGAAACGAGGGTAAAGCTCCGTTAACACACGAGTATATTTATTTATTTATTGAAGTTTCAACACGGACAATTGTACAAATAGCTGATTGCTGAATGTAATGCAACAAATAGCTGAATGGAACAGCTGATTGAAAATGCACCTTTTTGCAAATGCAGGGAGCCTGGGGTCTACTTTGGCAACTAATCCCAAGATTTGGCGTAGGCGCTAGTTTTACGAAAGCGACTGCCACCTGACCTTCCAACCCAGAGGGTAAACTAAGCCTAATTGGGATTAGTCAGGTTTCCTTAGGATGTTTTCCTTTATCGAAAAGCGATTGGTAAATATCAAACGATATTTTGTTCAGTTCCGAAAAACTCATTGGCACGAGCCGGCATTGAACCCACGACCTTCTGATTGAAAGTCGCACGACTTACTGCTGGGCCACCAACGCTCTCTTTATGAATAACGCTATTAGCATTCAACCACTCGAATATGACAACTCGAGAAATGAGGTGACATTTTAAACTGAAAGTCATTTTTCGTTTATGGCCGTATTTACTCCCTCTCTCTCTCTCTCTCTCTCTCTCTTTGTATCTCTCTCTTAAATATGAATGCTTTAAATCGTACGAGTAACTTGTACCATGTAAATGGGCCTTTATAAAGGGCGGTACGGGCACGATGGATGGACAGCATTTAAGTGTATTGGATCCGTCTAAGGGCAATAATGAAAAACAAATGCCTTTGTGAGGCTCCGGGATAGCCCTGAATTGATATCCTCAAGGGACTTTATTTTTAACACGTTCACAGTCGTCATACAGAATGTTTCGATTTCCCCGTACGTCCATGCAAATAACTTTTAGCACATGCTTGCACATGCCATGATCCACTTTTGGTTCACTAAGAAACTATTGTGATATTTCATATAAACTAAACAATTTAGTTGGCAAATAACTTGTATCACAAATTAAATTTTTGACAAACAAACTTTAAAAGGTGCTCAATGTATTTAAGTGTATGATTTCAAGTCATTGAGGCTAGTGGTAACTCAACAACCTTACTTATATTGCTCATAAACAAGCTCATAACTACTCATAAGTTTTCATACCCCTTTCACTAGAATAAAGGACTAAATCCTAGTGAAATATAGAGAAAAAGACGGAAAAAGCGGGCACTTTTTCCCACGAGACCGTGATTTGGTTTTTCTAAAAGTAGCTTCGAGTGTTTCGCTTTAGCTTCCGTAAGTCGATTCCGCTAGTCCACACTACGAGAAAAATACATTTGTTCTAGTTTTTGGACTCACTGATTATAATGAAAATTACAATACGCAGGTTGTTGGTAAGTCCCTGTCAGTAATTTTGTGTATAATGAAAGGCATTAAAACTCGACTGTGGGTTTCATAATAACATCATACGAATGTTTTAATACCTAATTATGTACAGTTACATACACTGCTTTATATACATACATATCATGAGCTATCCATGATGCATTCAAGCCACATATTTCGACCGCCATTACGACTTTCTTGACTGAACATTTTTGACGGTTGTAACGCACCCAGTTTTTTTTGCATTATAACTAATCTACAACAGGATATTTACCATGTAGGTATGCTTGTTTTATTGAGCACCCGATAAAACAAGCATACGTGGTAAATATCCCGTTTTAGACTGTATTATAAAGTCATGAATAACCCCCCCCCGGTTAACGAAGTTTTTCCAACTTTTCCTGTTCAAAGAAAATATATACTTAGATGTTTATGATGGCACTGCCTCATTTGAAAATGTATTCAATCGCAATCCAGAAAAAAGATTAAAACCTTTTGTATGGCTACCGGCGATCAAACCTGTCACTTAAGCCGAACTGGCTGAAATAGTGACGGACAGCGTCGCACTAATCTCGACAAAAACGGACCAAATACTCCCTACAAAAATGGCCGCTGAAATTAAATGAATACGATACGAAGCTGAGCTATAAAAATCCCTGAACTAAATTAAGTCTCGAAGCCATTTAAACTGCCGAAGGGTTTGTATGTTTTAGAGCTTATGTTGGATACGGCAAAGGGTGAGTCACGATAGACCGGGACGGGACGGATCGAGCCGCGCCCGATATGTCAATTTCTATAGAAAAAAGTCACGTGACATCGGAGCGCTGCGAGCTATCACGTGACATTATAATTAAATTATGGATAACATTTAAGTATGCACGACATGTTCCGGACATCTTGTGATGCCATCATGACATGGATGGGAATGAACAAACGGAAAATGAATGAGTGAACAGTCGCCGTCATATATATCGGAGCGTCCGAGGTGTTCACAAATATCTATTATTATTATTAAAATCATTTATTCACACAAAACAATTACATTGCCATTTAAATAAATGCGCCAAACTGGAGAAACCGGTTTGTTGGCGCTTCGCACTCAGTTACAATTAACTCATTGTTTACATGTGACTTTATACTCTATTGTTAGGTACTTAAACTAGCATGCATTTTTATTAGATGTTGAGGACTACTGATTATAAATTTTACATGTTTGTTTCTTTTCTCGTGCACATTTCCAATAGTTGAATTTTTAACAATTTTTTAAAGGAAGCTATTTTCATATTTCTGAACACGCCTCTATTGTCAAGGCGTTAGAGTCCTTGTTCAGATATTTTGCACACCTCGGACGCTCCGATATATCTGATGGCGACTGAACGAATTAATGACTTATATTATAATGTTCTTTTTATTATCCAATTGACCAACTTATTAATTTGTTATTTTACTGTATGTTGTTATTTATTTATTTTTAATTTTTGCTGACATTTTTATATTTCAATTATATTTTTTATATTTTGACCATGTTTACTAGAATTAAGTGTTACTGATGTATATTATTTTTATATTTAATCAATCTGACATTGAAAAGTGGTGAATTTTGGCCTATTTAAAATAAATGCTTTTGAGTTTGAGTTTGACAAGTCGCGCATAGTGCCTAAAAATACGTGATTGTTTACCGTATTTTGTTTGCGCTTGGTACTGGATGCTTAATATGCCCGAAACATGACGCGCGAAGAGACTAATAGTACGTGAGAGATATCCATAATTTAATATGATATTAATATATCTCACGATACATTATATTCGAATATTGATTAAACCGCAGAAGTTCACATCGTGATATCGATTGAACATCAAAAGGCAGTCACTATATTGTTTACATTAAAGCTTAGGATTAGGTGTCGAAACAGATAAGATTGAGCTGCGATAAAAGTCGGGAAGACGATGAGTGTCTTTAATGTCCGCTGATGATTTTTCACACCACCTATTCATAAAAGAGTTTTTCAAGCTAGGAGGGATCAATAAAAAATAAAAAATAATAACAAAAAACTGACTAAGCCTGAAAAAAGCGTTTCTGAACCCTCTGGACACAAGTCTGAGTCAAACAAATACCTTTCTGGGACGCAAACTGCGTTAAATAGTTTATTTAAGTATCTTGATCCGAACCGGGCACCAATTTCGATATCCGAGGTATTTTTAAAGCCAACGACATTCCTATAACTGAATTCTAAGTACCTTTAAGCACAAAACTCGTTACGTAAGCAACGACTCTCACCTGGACAACTGCATGCATTTTCTGATCGAAGCGACTATGCAAAAATGTATTCTTGCTCTCCCACAACAAACAAACCTAGAAAGTTTAAAATTGACCCGTATACCAATGGAATAAGAGCTCGCTGACTGTATATCTAAAGTTGCAGTTTGAACAAATAAAATTCTGTACTTGGACCGAACTTAAATGCAATTCTGAACGTTGCCGCGTTCGATTCCCGGTCGTGTATGATATACGGAATATCTCGGAAATCGTTGGTACAAATCTGGTATTTCAATGACTACGGAAATGTCGTGGTGATTTAGTTTGGTTTGGCTTAGGAGAAGTGTCGTGGAGAAACATGCAATTTTCTATAACTCGTTTTTATGGATATTCAGGATATTGGAAAACTCGTGCGATTTTTAGGAAAACAGTTTAAAAGCGGGCATGTTTGCCTCTTATTCACCATTAAGGTGTGCAGGCCGGTTTTTAATAGTATAGAAAAACCGGTTAATAACCGGTTATAAACCGAAATTTCACCAAAACCGGTTTGCACATCCTACTCACTATCTCATTTTAATATTTTCTAGAGATGACTGATATAATTGAAGAAACGTACGCAAAATCTACCATTATTTTGCTAATCTGAAAAAAAACGAGGCAGTACACATGGCTCATGACCGCACTCTGTGGAGACTACACGTGGTAGCGATCTTAAGCAACGAGGTTAAGAATAAGAAGGAACACAAATACTATAGAATTTAAACTATCGTGCGACATATTAATGTTAAAGTAAAAATACGGTCAACAACCGTGCGGACGGTCTGAGCTCCTCCTTGCCGCGCGCAGCGCCCTTGATGACAGAACTGATTGAAGGTGATCCGGTCTTAGTCCGGGAATCCCGGGATCCTTCGACTGTAGATCTGGTTCATCCAATGTAAACGGATTCATTTTTATTATAATACAAAATGACTGGGCACTTATGTTAAGAAACTAGCTTTTACCCGCGGCTTCGCCCGCGTACTAAACGTAATTTTCAACCGTCTACAAATAAGGAGGTTCTCTGAGAGGGAGAGGGAGGACTGACTTTGTTTTGTTGGACCCGTATATTTGTATGTACATAATTATGTATGTTTGTCTGCTATTATCTTGCGTTTGACTGAAAGGTTTTAAATGGAATTGATGGTTTTCGGAAAAGTGATCAAACTGAAAAATTCAAGTTGGCGGTCGTTTCTCAACTTTGACCTCTGATTTGTTGTAAAGAACCTCTCGAACCCTTTATATGCGCCTACCGAGCTTTATCACGAACCTAACTCTATAAATTCAAGATGATGGCCGTTGATGGTGGCGTTGGTGGTTCGTTAGAAAGCACCTTTCTGATCCTCGGATATCGATTTTCATTACGATCAGATCATAACCGAAAGAAATTTTAGACGATGGCCGTTTTTCTCAGTTTTAACTTCAGATTCTTCATAAAGAGAACCTCACGGATTGTCAGAAATCGATTTTAACACGATCGGATCAAAATCGAAATAAATCAAGATGGCGGCCGGTTCTCGCAGTTTTTACTACAGATTCGTTACTGAGGAATCTCTCGGATCCCTAAATACCGATTATTATCATGGTCGGATTAAAACTCAATAAATTCAAGATGAAGCGCCTTTTCGCAATGCTGATCAAGGACCTATTTTAGATTTAAGGTAGGTAGAGGTAGGTAGTTAAGTAAGATACACTTACTGTCTATATTTTGAAAATAAATGTTATCGATCTCAGATCTGTTAAAAATAACCGAGAGATTATATCAAAATTGTCGAAATTATAAATGGCAGCCGGTTTCGCAATATTTACCTCAGATTTTTTATGAAGAACGGATCTTATTGTACAAACAGAAATTAGCAACAAAACGACACCCATATCGATATTTTGAGATTTCAACCCCATCGCACCCCAACAGGGAAGATGGTGTATCTTACGTCCACCTCGTTGGATTTTAAAATGGTTGTTGTTTTTGATTTGAGCGACCCGACAAAACATAAAAACGATAATCATGTTGTTTTTTGACTTCGTCACCCCTTTTTCCCCTCTTAGGGGTTGAATTCTCAAAAAATCTAATACACGTCTTTACTCATTTATCTTTAGAAATACTCTTGTGTAGTTTTGAATTAAATAGTTTAACTTATCATGTTACCCCATACACAGTGTGTACCCTCATTTCACCCCCTTTGGAGGTGAATTTTGAAAACTCCTTTCTTTGTGCACCCCTACGCCTTATAAGGAACCTAAGTGCTAAATTTGGAATCTCTAGAACCAGAAATAAACAACAAAACGACACCCAAATTGATATTTTTAGAGTTCGACCCCCTCACGCCCCAACAGGGAAGATGGTATTTCACAATCGCCATGTTAGATTTTAAAATCGTCGTTGTTTTTGTAATCAGCGACCCTATAAACTATAAAAGGATACCCAAGTTGTTTTTATTTACTTTTTCACACCTTCTCCCCCTTTTAGGGGTTGAATCCTGAAAAAACCTGAAACACGTGCTAACTCATTTATCTTTATAAATACTTCTGTAAAGTTTCTAATAGAATAGGCTAACTAATCTTGTTTCCCCATAAAAACTTTGGACCCCCAAATCACCCCCTTAGGGGTTGAATTTTGAGAAATCCTTTCTTAGTGCACCTCTAGACTTTATAAGGAACCTACGTTCCAAATTTGGAATCTCTGTGCGTTGATATGTCAGTCAGTCAGTCAGTTTCTTCTTTTATATATATATATATATATATATATATATTTATAATATAGATAAAAACACCTTTTTTGTATTTTGATGAGAAACTTTTACACATAAAATAAAGTCTCTAGCTAAACAGAAAACCTTCCGCCATACAAACTTTCAACACCCTTTTCACCCTTATAAGGGTCGAATTTTTGAAATCGCTGAAATTACTTTTTGTAAACTCTAATGAGGATTCTTTTCACAAAGTTTGTAGTCTATAACTAAAAGGGAAACGATTCCGCCATACAAACTTTTAACACACTTTTCACCCCTTTTGGGGTTGATTTTTCCAAAACGCTAAAATTACTTTTTTTGTATTTAAATAACAAACCTCTACACCAACTTTTGAGTCTCTATCTAAAAAAAAAAACTTTCTTCCATACAAACTTTCAACAACGATTTAACCCCCTTAGAAGATGATTTTTTCAAAACCCTTTCTTATTCGTTACCTTCGTTAAACACCTAACGTAATGTGAACATTTCAGGATCATACGTTTAGTAGTTTCGGCTGTGCGTTGATCAGTGAGTCAGTCAGTCAGGACTTTTCCTTTTATATGTATAGATTAAAATTAACATGAAACATAAACAACGAGTTCAATTTTTTAAAATTCGAACTTAAGTTTTGGAGATTTCCTTGGCAGGGCTTGGAACCGGTATTAATAAAACCCCAAATGTTTGCTCAATATATTGAACTATTTTATGCCTTTTATGTGGGACTTAATGATGTATTAGGTAAAAACTTCGTATTATCATGCATATTTAGAAGATAAAATAATAATCTATAATACCGAAAAACCGATTCTGAACCGACTGTTTGTATGTAGAAAATACCGGTATTAGCCCTGTTCCTTGGCATAGTCGCATTCAAAAGTGACAAATTATGAATATTTCTGACCTATAGTCACCCCATCATGAATCGTTTAGAGAATGAGGTCACCAGCACACACTCGTATGTACATTATTACTTGCAAATTTCTACGATACTATGCGCATATATAGACTCTACCCTACACCATTTTTTACCACAATATTCCTGGTTCACCCCTAAAACACAATAATAGGGATGACGATCATGTTGAAAAAGTATTATTCTATTTAGTCCGTCAGTTAGAATATCCAAAATTATTAGTCTGGTTTTTTTCCCATTTCAATATAACTAAAATTGACGAAGATGAAGAGCATCAAAGTTCCGGGGTGGGGGCTGGTGGCGGGGTGGATTAATTTTAATTTTAATTGTAGAATGCCCTTCAGGCATTGTATTACTAGCTTTAGAAGCCCCTCTGGGCATTGTAGATCAACCTTTGTTTTTGTTTTTTTTCTTTATTTTGGTACTAAGGTAGTTTGCACAAGTAACTTTTTTGATTGCCGGGGATTGAGACTTCGCATTATCTCACTCATCATCTTAACCCTGTGAAAACGAGTGCTGTAAAAGGCTCGAAACGTAAGGTCATGGTGTTAATAAACGCGATTAATAAGTGTTTAATTTCAATGAATACACGCGGAAGGAAGACAATAGTAGTGAAATAGTTGAAACAAAAAAACTGAGGTAGAATTTAAATCCTATTAGCCCCTTCCTTAACACCCCCTTGTCCTCCCCAGAATACGTGCTACACGATAAGGTGGCTTTAAATTAATAATGAAGAGTACTGAAATAGCAATTTTACTAACCTCGTTTTTAGTTAAAAGGGTGTATTACGTAATTTCAGAATGTTGCTTTATTATTTAATATATAATGATTTATGGCGTATTAAATAATATCACGTCTTTGTTACTACAATTTTAACTATGTTTCAACCATAGATTTATGAATTTATCAGATCGGACATATCGGCCGTTTTGTACTGAGTACGCATATCGCAAGTTCAGTTCACTAAGGAGCAGTCATTGTAAAGGAAAAGTAAGCACACATCTACAGCACATACGCTGTTATTGCAGAATACACACGCGTCATTTTCATGTCCGCGTATATGCAAGCAAACGATGACTAAGGAATACCTCGTACTTTTTGCAAATTAAAATAATGTAAAAAAACCAAACCACGTGACCTGGTCATGTGGCCAATAAGGTTACAATATTTCGTATCTGTCATAATACGAAACTATGTCAATGGTCCAACAATTAAGTCACGTGGTTTTGTTCCTTACCATTTTTTAATAAGCAAGAAGTACAAGGAATACTGTCAACTTGCACGCATGAAATGGTTATTTGTATCACAGAGCATGCTCAACTACTGACATATGTCAACCGGCCGCCGGCAGTTTGTCCCCTCTCTAGTATTTTCCGCTCTGTGGAAAACAAAATGGTAGGAGGACCTCAATAAAACCGAGGACAGAACTAAAGTCGAGATAGAACGCCCACACTATGGGTTTGAATGGTTTTATGTCCCCGTTGGCCTTAAGTGGGTAATATCTTCAAGCATTCTGAAGTATTTTTGCACAACTACCGAAGAAAAGATTTGTTTTGAGCGTATGCGAATATTTTTCCTTTGTTGTAATGTTTTGTGAAGTGTGCAATAAAGAGTAATTGTGTTGTATTGTATGGTATGTGTGTATAAACATATGTCTTAGTAATATTCTTCCTAGCGTTTTCACGGCTCAGGGAGCCTGGGGTCCGCTTTGGCATCTAATCTCAAGATTGCGTCGTCTGCCATCTGACCTTCTAACCCAGAGGAAATACTAGACGTTATTGGGACCAATCCAGTTTCCTCACGATGTTTTCTTTCACCGAAAAGCGATTGGTATAAGTATATCAAATGATATTTCGTACCTACATAAGTTCCGAAAACTCATTGGTGTGATCCGGCCGCCTACATAATTATATCTTTAGTATAAAGTTATGTTCATTTCATTTTTTTTTAGTTAAATAGAACAATTTCGCCAGTGTCAAAGTATATTGCCACATGGGCTATAATGTACGGTGAGTTAAAGAATATGCTCTAAGAGCGACGTTGTACGGTGAGGGCCTTGCTAAGGAGGTTGCTTTTTTTTTTTACTTAGGCATAAGGCAGCTTGACCTCGGAACTACCGGATGATAACGAAACAAGAAGGTAAGGCGCGTCTCTAGAGAAATTCTGTATTCGCTGCACACTTTTTTGTTAGTTCACTGCATAATACGCTATCAATATTATACATTAAACAAATAAACGAACAAAAACAAAAACTAAAAACTATTGTAGAGACTTCTTCGCCATCTTGAGTATCAAATGGAAGCATATAGTTATGTAATTTGTTTGTTTTGTTTTTGTTTTGGTTTTTTTTTTTTTTGTTTTGGTTTTGTGATGTTTTAAATGTTGGTAATTTTAATATTTTTTTTTTTTTTTTTTTTTTTTTTTTATGGGAAAGGTAACAAACGAGCAGACGAGCCGCCTGATGGGAAACGGTCATCGCCGCCCATGGACATAAGCAACATCGGAAGAGCCACTCATGCGTTGTTGACCTTTGAGCCTTTTAAAGCCCTGAACACTCGTTTCTTGAAGAACCCCATATCATATCGCAAAGGGAACACCTCAGGAGGTAGGTCGTTCCACATTTTACATGTTCTGGGTAAAAACGAGCGAGAAGCCCGTTTATTCTTGGTGTGCCATGTATCTAGGAAATGTGGGTGAACCTTATTCCTTTGGCGGGAGGTGCGATGGTAAAAACGAGACGGAGGCACCATGTCAAAGAGTTCTTCAGAGCATTCCCCATTGTACAGACGATAGAACAGGCACAGAGAGCCAACATCTCTCCGAAGGCTAAGCTGCTCTACATTGTTAGTAAGATCGGGGTCGTCCACAACACGAACCGCCCGACGCTGGATGGAGTCAAGTGGGAGAAGCTGGTACTGAGGAGCACCAGACCAGAGATGGGAACAGTACTCCATATGCGGTCGAACCTGCGCTTTGTATAACAAAAGACGGTGACTCGGTGTGAAGTACTGTTTCGCTCTGTTGAGCACTCCAAGCTTCTTAGAGGCCAGTTTGGCTTTGTGCTCCAAATGACTCCGAAATTGGACTTCGTTCGTGATTTCGACACCAAGTATCCCGATACTCTTGGAGATGGAGAGAGGGATGCTCTGAAATTTAGGCGATATGGGAAATGGGGTTTTCTTAGCAGAGAACACGCACACTTGTGTCTTACAGGGGTTGAATTGGACGAGGTTGTGAGCGCCCCATTCGGAAACCTGTTCGAGAGTGGTCTCAATTTCAGACACAAGCTGCTTTCTGCACTCCAATACCATACCATAATTTATACTGTTATGTTATTTTTAGTCCTTTTTTATGTGTTACTTTTCGTGGCATCATCGAATGGGCCCTACGGAAGACCAGCGCTGGCTTCAAAACTAGCATTATGCTGAGTTGGGTCCATTTCGTGATGCACACAACAATTTTGTTTTCCTGTTTTTGTTCTTTTATTATGTGTTGTGTACGTCACGAATAAATGATTCTTATTCTTATTATTCTTATTATAATTTGTCTAATTATGGATAGCCACTTACAGGCCACACAGTTTAACGGGTACAGTCACCGGCAATAGTATATGACGCTATGAAGGCCGCAAAAATATGTGACACATTCTTGTTTAACAAGAATGTGTCAGATTATTTTGCAGCCTTCATAGAATCCTATACTATTGCAGGTGACTGTACTTAATGTATTGTATGAGCCATGAGGTGTCATTAGATTCGTCTAATTGAAAACCATTTATATTATTAAGTGCTACTTTTTATTGTATGGTTCGAAAGATTGGACCAATTAATGGTATAGACGTTTAATTTTAATTTCCGTAATTCTCGTTATTTTAGTGTAAAAGCCCATTTATATTGTTTCTCGAAACGGGAAGGGCGTAAGTAACAAACGACACGTGTGAGCCTTGTTACGTCATAATTGTGTTTCTACACTAAAAAAATAATTGAAATAATTGAGATTTGATGTGGATTGGACGTTTACATTAAAACCTTAAATAGTCTCAGTGTAACTGACATTTATGACATAACAGCGAAAAAAATGTTACTTTGCTAGTCCACTACTTGCGTATTTTTTGCATGCAATGAATTGACTAGCACGTTTGGCAAGGAATAGCGAAGTGACATTATTTTCGTTATTTATATGGAATTCGGCAAAGTAACACCTGATTCAATTAATTATTTATGACATAGGGATGTCACAAACGTTGAAACTTGTTAACAAACTCTGTATTTTTGCGTCACGAATGAAATGTACTATCGCGTTCAGAATTGCATGGGCACCTTATGGATGATGTCATTCATAAATTGCCCATGCACTTCTAAACGCACTTACGAACGCGTGTGTACAAGAAAATCACAAGCAACTATCCGATTAATTTGAACTGTGCGGTTAGTGTCAATGTCACTGTCAAACTCAACTGACAACCCAACCGGATTGATTATAGTGGCAGTCCTGAATCAACCGTGTGACGTCACCATCCCTGAAAACTATTTTTTAAGGATTTTTATTAAAAATACTAAGAAAAAAACAAAGAAATCAATTTTGAGCTCTACAGGCGTATATTACGAAATGGTTTTCGATTTAGGGACATTGAAAATTATGAAATGTTGTTAATTGTCCTATGTCATAGTTAAATAAAATAAATAAAAAATAGTTAATTAATTATTAATGTGATCGTGTCAAGTAAAAGGTCTCACTTTTTCGGTTGAATATAAGGTCTAATGTCAAAAAGATTCGTTTAGAAATCAAGCTTATAAAGAAGCAACAAAGTGGTACCTTTCTTTAACATCACGTCGGTGGCATACAAGTATACGGCCCGCCTGGTCGAAAGTGGTGAAATTCCAGGGGTGTCACTTGCACATTGCCGACCTATTAAAAATTTGTACTCTTCTTTTTTTGAAGAACCCTATACTTTATTCTTCTTCTTTGTCGTATCCTCATGTCTGAGGGACGTGACGAGCTGGAGCACTTTTCACGAACGCCCTCCAAGCCGAACGGTTTTGGGCTTGGTGCATGCTGGCCTGTAGCGTTGCTTTGGTCGCCGATGTTATTCTTTCGACCCAACGCGTAGCCATACGGCCACTCCTTCTCCTCCTTGCCATTCCTCCTGTGAGTATAAGCTTTTCCATACTCTCTGGACCAGCTCTGCTCAGGTGGCCGAAGAAGCTAAGCACGCGTTGGGTGCAAATAGTAGAGAGTCTCGTCTTAATACAGAGCTCATCAAGGATAGACGCGTTTGTGCGGCGTTCAGTCCATGAGATCCGGAGCATTCTGCGCCAACACCACATTTCGAATGCATCTATCCTTCGGCTGGTGCGAGATTTAATGGTCCAGGTCTCCGACGCGTATAGAAAGATCGAGAAGACAAGGGTCCGCATCAGTCTTATCTTTGTTTTGCGGTTTATACTTCTGTTCCGCCATATCTTCCCGAGTCGTTCCACCGCAGCTTTTGCCATCTGAGATCTTCTGATCACCTCCTGATCGCAGTCGCCATCGTCGCTTATTTGAGAGCCTAAGTACACAAACTTGTGCACTACCTCAAGGTCGAGCAACTCGTTGGTCCTCTGCATGGTACCAGGACGGTCAACGAACATCAAATTGGTCTTGCTTCTGTTGATTCTAAGGCCATATTCATTGCTGACACGCTCTATCCTTTGCAAGAGGATCGCAATTTCTTTTTCAGAGGCTCCTATAATGGTTGTATCGTCTGCAAAGCGGAGGTTGTTAATTAGGTGGCCACCTACTTGGACGCCGCCCTCCCAGCCCTCTAGGACCCTCCTCATTATGTGTTCACCGATGAGATTGAACAACTGTGGAGATAGGATGCATCCCTGGCGCACTCCTCTTTCGGCTTTAAAGGTTTGTGACTCATTGCCCTCTATCCGCACTCTAGAAGCGCCAGCCAAGTAAAGGTTTTGCACAAGAAATATTAGGTGTTGTGGTATTCCCATCTCGCTCATAACCCTAAACATTCTGGTCCAACTGATGCAATCAAAAGCCTTTGCGTAGTCTATAAAGCACATAGCCATGAAGACGTCATGCCCTCTACATTTCTCTATTAATTGCCTATATACTTTATACAGGGAGCTAATTCCACAGCCTTTTATTAAAAACAATAACAAATAATCAAGATGGCGGCTAGTTGAAAATTATTGCTTGTGAAAATAGGCTTAGAGTCTAAAGGGAAACTATAAAATACGGGTACTTTCTAATTGCTTTTTAGTGGGCTACAAAACTTGTGACACACAGCGCAGTTAAACTTATGATTTTACACTCAAAATGGGTTATTAAATTGGTTTCTACTCTGACAAACCTAAGTGTGACTCTATATCTATCCCTTCTTTTGAAATGGCAATACAAGCGTAAGTTAAAAATAGTATATCTCTCTCTTGATGGCCGTACACACTCGGGCTCTTGGCCGAATGTTTCGGCCGCACGCGGGCCGAATGTTTCGGAATGCTACCTAGTACACACTCATTCGAGAGCCTCGAACAACTCGAGAAGCTCGAACGCTGAGGCTATTTAAGCTTTGCCATGTAATTAAAAACTTTGAACCGGATTAATCGCCATTATTAACACCATGACCCTACGTATCGAGCCCTTTACAGCGCTGGTTTTCACAGGGTTAAGTTGATGACTGAGATAATGCGAGTTCTCCCCATCAATTCAAATACGTATTTTTTTTGATTGACGGGGAGAATTCGCATTCTCTCAGTCACCATCTTAACCCCGTGAAACCGAGTGTAATATGGCTTCCTAACTGAAGCTATTTAAGACATCTTTTTACTCACCCAAATTACATGAGGCTATATGACAAAGCTATAAGTAAGCTTAAGCCTTTCGTCCGAGGCTCTTGAGTGTGTACTGGGTTGCATTTGCCCGCGGCCGAATCATTCAGCCGAGAGCCTGAGAGTGTACAGGCAGCATCTGACTATGCATGAATGAGAAAAGAGCCTATACCACGAAAATCGAGTGATTGCGGATTTGTATCTCCATCTCTGTCACACGAGCAAATTGGAGTGACAAAGAGGTTTTCCCGTCGATTCCAATTTTCGATGTTTGTGGTAGACGTGCAGGAAGCCTACCACGAATCACTTTGTTCGTTCGTTCGTCTATTTACCTCTTTATCTCTCGAATATGCGAGAAGAGTGAGCTTACCATGAGTTGTGCGTGGCCGTATTTGATAGCGACTGCGACTTTCGTTACAAAGCGGGAAATGCATGTTATCAGCTACGGCGTGGCGCTATGAGATATCCCAGGCGGTGAATGAGCTAAGGTTGCGGAAACCGTTGGCTAAGGGCAGCGAATGACCGTTGGACAAGGAGTTCCTTGAGGAAAGTAACTATTACTCCACTATTAGACGTCTTTCGAATGATGATAATGATAACGAGGGAACTAATTCATAGCCATGTGTATAGCGTACCCGTTTTTAAATAGTTAAACATCACTGAAATCTGGGCACACAGTATATAGTAATAGTTCTTAAGAGGGCACAGGATAGGGTCACTACTCCATACAAATGTTGTAAATGTACTCGACTGTTTCCTCCTTGGTATTTGAAGCTCGAGCTATGATCTTTTCAAAACAATAATTTTGTTATTATCTGTGTCTTTTTTTGATATTTTTGTTATTCAAAAAATATATGAAAAAATATCAAAAAAAGCAAAACAGTCCGACACATATACTGATAATATAATACCTACTGGTGTAAAAAAATCATGGCTTTAGCTTGAAAAAACAAAGAGGAAAGTGTACTTGTCTATGGAAAAATGACCTGTCCTGTGCCCTCTTAACACATTGAGTGCCAGCGAGTACTACACGCTACGCTTGTAGCCGATTCTGTCGTTTTCCCGCTTTGTAGCGGAAAGCGACCACCCACAGAGAACTAGCGGGTTCCCGGCACTCAATGTATTAAGCAATTCGGCACAAGCACGCACACACACTCACACGCACACACATACCTACTTTTTAGATATAAAAAAAAAACAATTTTACTTGTGTAGAATCCTTCCTTAAATACTTTATAAAGCTGGAATGGCACTTTATTAGTCACCTATTCATCACCATAACTTAATTATATGCACGATAATGGTACTGCGACCGAACGACCTTCATGGGCCAGTCTGAAAACCAGCGCCGGGCCCTCTGCTCGGCATATGCTGAGACTGGAACCTTTTGCCCGATTATGTTACATGTTAATTCCAGATTGTACTTAGTTTATAAGCTTTTTTCTTTCTTTCTTCCTTTCTTTCTTCCTTTCTTTCTTTCTTTCTTTCTTTCTTTCTTTCAAGAACAGATATTGAAAAATTAACGCTCGGCCCCCGTCTCCCCCGCTTCATGTTTTTATGTCAACATGGATGTTAGATATTTATAAACCTACGATTATCCTTTTTCTTTATTAAATTGAGCTACATTTTTCTTTGAAGTTCGTACGCGACGTAAAATAACACAAGCTTACGATTGCGTTGGCGGGAGGAATTATTTTTCCGTACTTTTCACTGTCAATTTCACTTAGATACTCCTCACGTTCTTGATAAGAGAGGACCTATTAGCACGAATATAGAAAAAGTATTTGTCCTGCGTCTAACAAAAGTCACGTAACTCAGAGAATCGCCAAATTGAAGTGGCAGTGGGCTGGACATATTGCCCGGAGAACTGATAGCCGGTGTTACCAGCGAGTTCTTGAGTAGCGTCCACGCACCGGTCGACGCATAGGAAGGCCACATGAGGGACCAATGACCTGGTAAAGGTCGCAGAAATCCCAATGGATTTCTTAACCCACAGCACAGCGGGCAGCACATGACCATTGGAGTCGATTTGTGGTCTGGGCGAGGCCTATGTTCACCAGTGGAAGATTTTAGCTGATAATATTGGTGATGATGATGGTCTCTTATACTCGAATAAACAAGTGTGGTAAAGAGAGATTTCAAGAGATTTTTTAGGGACACTAAGGACTCGAAGTCTCTAAGTCTATCCGTCTGTGTGTCCCAACACAAAGTATTAATGTCGAGCCGCATTGCACCACCCACAAGGCTACCTTTGGACAGACACGTACGGAGCTTACCGATTTACGTCCCCAAAACTCATTGCCCTTGCAAAAACAACGTTATGCCCATAAAAATAAGGACGTGCCCGGATTTCTTGAGTTGTCTTTGTTATCTTGGCCTTGGTACTGATTGTTGCTTCACAATAGGCTGTACTGTTATTAAAGGAGGCGTTTTGGAATCTATTATTTATTATGTTTTTTTGTGCGATCTCGGGACGTAAATAACTTATTACCGGCCTGTCATGTTTGACTACAAATGTTTGTGGCCATATTCCACTTTGCTCGACATTGTTTGCTATTTTCGCTTATCAGTTTTTCCTGATAACATTAGTGGTGGTGAAGACATTTGTTAAGTGTCAAGTCCGAATTGATGATGTAATCAACTGAGGTTATTTGGAGTTTTTTTAAAGGTGTTTTATATAGGAATATAGGCAGTTTATACACAATGTGATCAACTGCTCATAACCTAACGACGGGAGTTTAATGTTCGGTTTTTTAAATTGATGTTTTGATTTTGATGTAATAAGAAATCGCGAAATTAAAGAGGGCCGAACATCGGTAAATATTCGGCACTTGACAAGTTTTTCAATATTCGTACTCGGCCGAATAGTTTTGTTAGATTGTGTAGCGTAGGTTGTCGTTGGAAGTCCTTATGTCACAGCGGTTTTATTCACAATCAGTAGGTAACTGTGAAGCATAGTTGATCAATATTTTTATAGAGAGATGGCGCAAGGGTTAGAGATGAACTGAGTGCTCGGCCGAATATTCGTATTCGGCAAGGTCCGTTTTCGGTTCATCTCTAGTCAAAATCAAATAAAATTAGAATACGTTAGTCCGTGTGAGGCATATGAAATTTATTAATATGAATATTTACCTATTTGCTTTAAATAACCTATCCCACTAATATTATAAGCGTCGAAATTTTCGAGGGTTTTTAGGGTAAGTTGGAAGTTGTATTTATGCAAGTCGATCCAAACATTTCAATACCGCGATGTAAAACGTTTATCCTTTATGAAAACTCTATATGGTTAAAGTGCTTAAAATGTGTACTACCACATAGATTTTTATTATAAAGACCATAGTACATATTGCTAATTTAAAGTTATAACAATAAAGGATGACTCACAGTAGTCCGTTCCGTTCCGATCCGATACGGGACGATCTGTCAGTTTCTATACAAAAAGTCACATGACGTCCGAGGGCTCCGAGCTATCACGTGGTACTTTCTATAGAAACTGACAGATCGCCCCGTATCGGATCGGAACGGAACGGACTACTGTAAGTCATCCTTAAGAGTAACTGTCTCCACCTATACACTGTCAATTCAAATAGTCGATGAATCAATTTAGTCGATTCAAATGCACGTGAATAGATGGCACAATCTATTCACGTGAATTTGAATCGACTAAATTTGACACAGCAAAGGCAGAATGAATTTATTGCTATGTTGCAGATCGGCTGGCCGCATTTTAATAAAAAAGAATAGGTTATTCAAATCAACTTATTAATTGTTCTATTCATGGAGGAAACGAGTTCAGATATGAAAAGTACATTTTTCCGTTAACCATATATTTATTTCCCTACCATATATACACTTCATATAGGACTACTAGCTATTAAGTAGGTAGTTCTATCTCTCTTAGGAATCTAGAAAACATGCTTAACTCCGCCAAGGAGTTTCCTCGATTTTTTGTAGAGGGTGCTCGCAGTTAGATTTGGCAAATAAAATCTAAAAAATTAAATGCGTAAACTTTAATTCTATTATCGTATTTTTATTATTTAGTTGAACTTTTGTATTCGATTAAGAAGAGGAGGAGAACTGTCAAACTAAATAATCACGTAGTAACATTAGATGTATTTGTAAAAAAAAATGGCGCCACGGTTAGTCCCCGATAAACAAAATGCCAATGATATAATTATTCACAGCATAAACAGTGCTGCTGGATTAACTAAGTACTCTTCTTCTTTATGCACCAACAGGTAATGGCAAGACTTATTATTAACTGCTAGCCCGGCATCGTCATGTTCGTAACATATATACATTTTGTAATAATTTCACGCTAAAGGTACCTACCACATTGTCGGTAGCTGGTAAAGTTTCAATTAAATTGTATGGCAGTAGCACCTTATGGATAACCGGCAATGTTGTACCTTTAACCTTAAGCAACATGTACCTATTGTGTTTGCAACTGGTGCAGCTATTAAGGCATATTATTATTTGGAGTCAGATGTTTAATGCGTCCAAAATGTTGAAATCGTCCCGGGCTGATGGTAAATATTGCCATCCCGTCACGAGAGACACTTTATAAAGAACACAAATAATTACCCATATCAATTTTCCTTTAAGTTGGCGTTTACAATTTGACCATTATAGGTCCCCGGGTCAGACATTTAAAATCACAAAAATGTATTAAGGCAATCCGTGTTTTTCAGGCGCCAACTTAAAGGTATCTAAGTACTAAAAGTTCAACTGCGAACGAAGTCGCTAGTAATGTAATAATGTCGTAAAGCAAAACTTGTAGACTACTATGAGAATGCACTATTTCTTATAATTCAACATTATTATAGCTAGATGCCTTACGAGTTCACACCATTGAGAGGGTACGGAAACTTCGCACAACTTACATTAATTAGCACGCTACCCACAGACGCGACCAGTACTAATCATCAAAACGTCGTAACCGACACCATTTCCCGTGTATATCACGTCATTATCAAATATTGTATACATGCACATCATTCGTCAATGTCATCGCTCGATACATCATGTAGGCTGAGTTGAGTGACGGGCCGATGGACAGTTTTTACTTTGCAAGTAACAGTCTAGTGCAACGCGAATTTTATAAACATACAAGTTAAGGGGCTGACAACAGCCAAGTCAGTGCACACTGTCTATTTGTATCGGAGTAAACGAGATCGCACTGTCACCGGCCGGCCTGGTTTTAGAAGGAAGTATTCCGTTAACAAAGTTTCGTACGGAGCACTGCAAATACGAAAACGATTAAAATAAACATCTACACTTTTCGTTTAAGGGTAATGAAGTATTAAAGTGCGATAAAAAAAGTAAAAAATAAATAAAGTGGCAACACCACTTCTCTAGTCAAATATGTCATTATTTTCGTTAACAAACATCTGTCATACGGTAGGACTTCCGGTTAATACTCAAGATGGCGAGGACGCCTCAGGAATAGTTTTTGTTTTTTGTTCGTCAAAAGTTGTTTTGTGGGTAATATTGGTGGCTTATTATATAGTGAACTAACAAACAAGCGTACTAATGAAGAATTAATCCTCAAACATGTCTTACCACTCTTGGGATCATCACCCGGTTGTCCAGGCCACGTGCTATTTGAAATCAGCTACCATTTTAAATAGCAAGGCTTCTCACCGTACAAAGTAACGCTCAAGGAGCGAATTTAGTTATTAGACCGTACATTTGCTAAAACAAACCTTGAGTCCTTGACACTGGCGAAATTGTCCCATTGGACAGAAGGCATTTATTTAAAAAAACAGGGGCTTTACCATGGTGTCTTAGCGCGATTCGCATTCATGGTGTTTTTGCGCTCAGTTGTATGGAAGCGACTTAGTTCAGGACGTCAACTGAATTGCGTTAAGACGTCACGGTAAGGCCCCTGGTTGCGTAGCCAAGATGCCAATCGCTCACGCTCAGTCGCTAACGAAACGTAACTATCATTGTCACACTAATAAGGAAGAGTGATAGAGAGAGGTAGCTACAATACGTTATCAAGTGTGAGCGATTGGCATCTTGGCTACACACGCTGAACTGACATGTCATACAGTTAACTAACTGCTCGCACTTATGCGACAGATTGTGATGCACAATATACTTCGAGCAAATGGAAGGGAGACGGCAAAGCGATATCTTACCATATAAAGTATTCTGTCTCTTTATGCGGGGGGGGGGGGGGGAAGTGCACACAGACGCATTTCTCACACATTACATACAAAAACAACCTCTAACGACGACACTAACGCAAAGAAAATGATACAACTACACTAACAAATCTTGCACACTACGAGATAGTTTTGTGTACGAATTAGTCACAACATAGACCCGCGTATGCCCATTTGGGCTTGTACTTTGGCAAAGGGGAAACCCCTCCATATGTTGCTTGAAGAGAATATACAATGTTTTCTGCTAAAGCTCCGTGGCGCCCCCTGTCTTCATTTTTGTCACACTGTAGGTAGGGTAAGGAAGCTAGATAGAATAGTGAACCACCTTGTAATGTACATAATAATGTTACAAGTTCACATTACGCCAAGTTCTGCGGCTTCCAACTTCGAACAAGTTTGCACAAATTACTTAATAACTATTGTAGCGCGTAAATTCCTTACAAACTTGCGACTGGAAGAGATTTCTGTGAGATGCTCAGTTTGTGATTCTGAAACATAAGTTACGCGAAGGCTTTGGAAGGATGTTGAAAGGAAATTTCTGAATGAGATTCAGGTTTGATGGTATTTAGATAATTGGTAAACTTGGTATTATTCAGATTAGGTATCTATCGTATTTATGTATGTAAAGGTAAAAATTTAAGAAATAACCTAGTTGGCGCTGTTACGCTCCATTCATTAAGCGGTCACTGTACAAGTGTACATTGGGTTGTATCCTAAAGAATTGTTTGACATGATGCCAACGTCCACTTTTCACCATCGCACTGCTGGCCACCGACAGGCTGTTCATTCGCACACCTTATAATCTAAATTATCGCGCCCTGTGCGGTTTCAGAGGATTTACCTCTCGATGACGCTCCGGCTGTGGAATGAGCACCCTGCCGAGGTCTTCCCGAAGAGCTACACTATGGGGTTCTCCAAAGTTTTTGATGTGTTGGCAACGCCCATGAGCTCTTGGAATTGCATACGTCCATAGGTAACAGTGACTGCTTTCCATCTAGCGGACCATATTATGCTTGTTTTCCTCCGACGTGATATATAAAAAACTCATGTGTTAATGTTATTGCCCGTTTGTTTGTCAATCCAGTTACCACAAAACATATTAAGTTATAAGCGCCATAGTGTGAACTATTTGTATACCTAATACGTATGTGAATTTGAACACAAACAAGACAAGTGCCTGTTCCAATAGGTCACACACAACACAACTACATAAAGGACGTCACTTAATATCACTTTTACCTAAAACGTAAGAACAGTCACGTCTATAAATATCTGTACACTCTGAAACTTATTACAGAGGAAGAAGGGTTAAAATTGAATACAGATATGAAGAAGAATATATTTATGAAGCCGTCCGTACTTTGGGCCCGAACCTCGTGAGTCTGGCTTAATTAACGCTCACTTTCACCAAATCAAACTTTAAATTTTTCACTTACCAATTCTAAAATCTAGACTTGACTTTGAAACTCAACCGCGTCTCAACTCAACATCGTGACAATGATAGTGAAGCCTTTTAGTTCTAATCTAATATTGATGACTGAACTGAGTTTGATATGTTACCTCTCAAAAGGATGACTACACATGAACGATTTTGTTTATAAAAACAATTGTAGGTAAGACGCATTTTGAAATAAAGCTGGTATCCTAAAAAATATTTGTATTTTTTTTAAAGTAGCTTTTCTACAGCGACAATAGGCTGTTCAATAGGGTCGGGACTAATTGACTAGCACGTTTGGCGGAATAGCAAAGTAACATTATTGTCGCTAACTATATCACTTTGTGACCCTCTATAACTGTGTGAGGTCTAAGAACGTAACCGTCATTCCATATTATCTTGACATAATGGCTGCGCATAAGACAGATTAATGATGGTTCCTGTCAGTGTTTCACGACCACGACCTCTCGTCACCCGCCCTCAACATAGGGATACGCCGTTGACCTATAACGCCTATAACCCATTTTTTATGGAAATGTACCTACTGTACAAATGTACAGTCAACCAATTGGAACTAGGCCACTCTAGAACCATGTCAAAATGACAATCAGTAGAAGATTTCTTACAATCTGGTTTATAGCGTCACTATGACATAGTCCTACAGTGGCCTGTTCCAATTGGTTGACTGCACAGTGCCGCACTAAAAGTAGTTAATGCAACAGTGGTATGATGAGGTAAATTAGTAGTTGAGTTTTGTAATATTAAGACCCGAAAATTTTAAGAAACAATTGAGTTGTTGCATACACTACTTTTCTACATCGGAAAAAATAGCTAAAAAGCGAATGGTGGCAGAATGTGACAGATGCCGCATGCTAACTATTGAAAAAAATATCAACAGTGATATTATATTGTATGAAAAGTCATAATGGTATCGCTTAGTGATGTTCTTATGGAATACTATATACAACGTTATAATGTTTACTTTTTTAATATCGCTGTCAGACATCTAATTGATAGATAGAAGTGCTGCAGGCCTACCACGAATAACGAATAGCATTGATGGGACCTCTTTATCACTCCAATAAGCAAGTGTGACAGAGAGGGACATACACATTTTCGATCGTTCGATTTTCGTGGTACAAGGTCTGGAGGATAAAAATATTTTTTTAGGTACAATGTTTGCTTTTGTGTTCGCATCACAATGCGAAGGAGCAACAGATCAAGTTGATTTTTCCGGTCAGCTGCCCAGTTCTCGGTCCGGAAGAATGCACAGTTCACGCGGTCAAAGTCGCGGGTGAACCCACTCTTGTGTAAAAAGGTAAAACGTAAAGGGTCTTTTAAAAACTGGAGTGTATTATATCCAAGTAAGTCTTATATGCATTATTTTAATTCCGAGTCTCATCAGTCTACCAATACTCATTTAAGTACAACGAAAATTGATTTTTGAGGTTGACAGAATAAAACACATTTATATAATTAACTAAGTTAACGAGCTTTAGGTTAGCTGGAAGAAATCCTTTAAGGGTATAAGTTCGCTTTTATACTTAACATCTCAACTTGTTAACTGTGTTTGTGTACAATAAAGTGTTACTTGCTTACAATCTTCTCCGCCCACGGCTTCGTGAACGTAGCAGTTGCCAAAACTCCTATTTCATCCCCGTAGGGATTTAATAAAAAAAAAATAACTTCTCTTGTTCGAAAAGTTTAAGTATGAGTCGAGTCTAGACGACAAAAATCGCTTTTTATGCTCTATAGTATGAAGTAAAATCGTAGGCGGCTGGCGCTCGCCGCGCCCCCGGCCGCCTGCGAGGGCCGCGCCGCGGGTGAGGACGACCACGCCCCAAGCATGGCAAGCATGAATGTTTCATTTTCAACGATTAAAATTGAAATAAAACCTATTATTTTCCTTACAATCGATGTGAAAAGCAGAGTGTATACCTCAGACATAAATACCCATGTTATCCTCGACTACTATATTGGTCCTAGTTTGGTTTTGAATCCGCGGCTTCAAATTGAATTTCTGACGTCTTACTACTAGGAGTACTAGGTCACAACTAGGGCTTGCAATCCGGATATCCGAGTATTCGTTTTATTCGAATATCCGTTAAATTTACTATCCGGATTTAAACTCAGTGCATATCCGGATAATACGAATAATCCGAATAATGCACTTCAGTATGGATTTATGTCCACATTGTTCGTAAAAGTTTGCAAAAGCGTTCATAGATAGAGTGTAGACGACGTTAACGTTTGATTTTTTATTTGGATACATTTTTAACTTGTATACAAATTCCGCAACCATCAGAATCGGGACCAAGAATTGAGAGCTCATCACAACAAGCCGACATAGTATTAAGCCCCAACATATCCGAAGGATCAGCTACAGAGCGCAAAGTCTTTAATTCTTTATCTACAAATATACAGGCTTCTAGATATATTTGGAAACCTAAATCAACACTAGAAATGGCTTATTTTGATAGCGGTTTTTAAGTAGTCACGCTACTACCTATATAAAAATTCTAAATTGAAAGAGATGTCGTAGCGTAGACGTAAGTCTGAGCCGTAAAAGATGGTGAAACGCACCATAAGCGTTTCAAAAATAAGAAAGGATTGCATATACTTAGGAAATTTCGGACTCTGGTTACCGTTGTCGGGTGGCCTAGTGGTTAGGGCGTCTGTCGCAAAAGCAGGAGGTCGCTGGTTCGATCACAGCTCTGGGCACTGGGGCCTTGGTCACTTTTTCTGTAGTATATGACATCTCTTTCAAAATATAATATTATTTTCGGCTTTGTTACTAACATTATTATTATTTATTTTATAGTATTTAGGTTTAGAGACTCTTTATTTACTCAAAAGAACAATAGTTCACTTAAATGAGCTTACATATTAGATTTCTTAAAATTAATTAACATATGTATTTAGCATGATCCCAACAGGCTTATGTAACATTGCTTTGTATATATTTCTTTAAATTGGTTTTATATAAATTTAGAGACTCACAGACCTCACAGTCTTTCACATTACTTGGTAGTTCGTTGTACATTTGCGCTCCCCCATACATTACGCTACTTTTGCCATAACCTGTTCTTATTTTCCGTAGTTGTAGTTTATCCGTATTTCTTAAACAGTGTTTGAATGTTCGTTGTTTGAAAGAAATGTCTGAGTGTATTTTATTTGTTAAGATTTTTCTTATAAAAAGGCATGTTGAATAGGTATACAATTGTTTTAGGTTAAATAGTTGAGTTTTTTTGTATAGGAGTTGAGAGTTAAATCGATAGTCGTACTTAAATAGCGTTTTAATACAGTTATTTTGAGATCTTTGTAGTTTCTGTAGGTTAGTTTTGGCAGCAGATCCCCATATCTTATTTCTATGCAAAAATGAAAATATTCGATTTTTATTCGTTTTATTCGGATATCCGGATAGTAAAATAATAAATATTCGAAATATCCGGATAGCAAAATTGGACGGATATTGCAAGCCCTCTCACAACACAAGTGCCTTTTCTTGCATCGTTTGTAATCCGCCTAATATCAGTCCCAGTTCAGTAAGTCACTCACATGAAAATAGTTTAGGGGTCTAGATTGGATTGCTATATGAATAGTTCACGTCGGTCGTCTGACTAGACTGCCTAGCGAACTCTCGGATAAGTCGATACTTTGATACATATTTAATTTGTCTCCACTGTATACAGTAGCATAATATGTACCTATACAGGACTTTATTGTATTGTCTTCTGTTACCGCAATTATTATTCATTGAAATTAAACACTTTAGAACGGATTCATCGCGTTTATTAACACCATGACCCTACGTTTCGAGCCCTTAACAGCACTCACTTTTACAGGGTTAAGATGATGACTGAGATAATGCGAATTCTCCCTGTGAATCAAAAAAGTTACTTGTGCAAGCGATCTACTAAACAAAAACAAAGGTTGGTCTACAATGCCCAGAGGGGCTTATAAAGGATGACTCAGACTAGCACGGGACGGGACGGGGCGGGACGGGAAAATCTGTCAATTTCTATAGAAAGAATCACGTGATAGCTCGGAGCACTCGGATGTCACGTGACGTTTTCTATAGTAATTCACAGATATTCCCGTCCCGTCCCGTTCTAGTGTGAGTCATCCTTTAAGCTAGTAATACATAACCTGAAGGGCATTCTATAATTAAAATTAAAAATGTTTAACTCACACACAAATATGCCCTGACCAGAAATCGAACCCGGGACCTCCTGCTTCGTAGGCAGGATCACTACCAAGTGAGCTAAGAGGCCGTTAAAATCATTATTCAATTTTAAGTTCATTAATTTGTTCAACTGAACTAAATGAACTAGTTGAAGTCAAACTGTTATCAATCAATTGGCGTATTTTTTTAAATTGTCTTTCATTCTAGTTTCTGTTAAAGTGACAGTTATTTAAGTGTTTGGGTTCGTTAACCATTTCTTGTCTATAATTGCCATGATTACGGCCTCCTGCGGCGGTCCTGGGTTTGGCATTAACATTCATAAAACATTTTGCGGTTGTTAGATTCCCTTTCCAGGATGGGTTATCTACCAAGCATCTTAGTAGAACATATTACATTGTTTCTTCGAAAAGTTTATTTGGCTGATGGAACAGAATAACCAAATAATAGTAGTAGTAGTTCAACGTACTCGGACATTACGAAACTGTAAGGGTTCACACTTCATTAAGAAGCCCTAAACAATAGGGATGACGACTAGGTTGAAAAACTATTATTCTAATTAGTCCGTCAGTTAGATTATCAAAAATTATTAGAACCGTATTTTTTCCTTTTTCAATTTAACTAAAATTTACGAACATAAAGAGCATCAAAGTTCCGGGGTGGGAGCTTGTGACGTCCCTCCTAGGTAAGAATTGTACCTAGGAGTGACATTACGCGAAACTTGAACGCACTGTATTTTTGTCATTTTTGATTTGACGAACAAAAGAAAAAATACGTGTACAATATTTTTTTATAATCTAAAAGACGGATTAAATAGCTTTTTTCAGTCGTCTAGCCTATTCTTACCAGCTATGTGCACAGAGAAACGTAAATGGTTAAGGAAGCACTTACCTATAATTATAAAATTACAAGAAGTTTGTCTAATAAAATAAAGATTATACGATTTTAAGCTATGGTCATTTACACTATAATTACTATATAAAACGAGATATTTACCATGTATAGGTATTTGTTTTTGTGAGTTCCCGATATTCACCGATACCAACCGTGCTTGTAACGATGCTGAAATATCGGGAGCTCACAAAAACAAATATACATGGTAAATATCTCGTTTTAAATAGTAATTATAATAAAATAAACATTGTTAAGTATTTACTTTTATCATAAAGTAAAATTAAATCTTCTGACCCCTTGACCAATTTGGCTCATATTCGAATTTAGTTTTTTTTGTCTCATTTAACCACGTGCCAAATTTCGCGACAGACAAATCAGCGGTCCTCGAATTATCGTCGAACAAATATTCAAACATACAAATATAAACTTAAAGAAATGAGTGTTCAGGGCTTCAATATCCCACTTAATTTAAGGCCCGGTTAAGTATCTCGCCGGGGAATCAAAACCATCTTCGGAATAAATTATTCGTCTCAAGTGCCCTCGCGGATGTCAACCCGTCCTAAGTATCTTCAGACGTTATCTTAGCAATATTTTGGACTTTTGAAATGTCGTCTGGTCTCGAGTATTCCTCGGGGCATGATAAAAAAGCATGAAGTTAAAGTTAGGATGACATCAAAGTACCAGCTTTGTTTCACCTTTCGGTGTAGGGCAAATTAAATGCCAGCTCATTTTTATGCGACTCCCTAAGCATGTTTGGCGGCAAGTTAGCAATAGCAATGTTACATTATTGTCGTCTTTCCCGTCACGGAACAATGGTGTTCCGGGCCTTTGGGAGGCGTATGCGAAGATGAAGCCAACACGCAGCGGCCCTTTCGACTTATTGTCGTAATTATTACAGTATGTAATTCCGCAAAGTAACGTCTGTTTCAATAAATTGCCTAAGGTGAGGGAGAGGGACAAGCATATGTATGTATCTTTTTACTTGCCTATCTAATTCTTGGATAGTAGTAGTAGTAGTAGTAGGCCATGAGGCCTACTGCCGCAGATAACAGTTTTTAAGAACAGACACATTCTCTTATAGAAAAAGCGCATACAAGCCGTTTAGAAAACTTCGCAAAAACAATTGATGCACGGCCCCCTCTCCCTCGCACAAACGCTAGGATTGCCTAGACCTACGATTAGAAATATTATATATATATATGGCATCGGAATTTTTGACTTATAGCAAGCTACAGAGTCGACATATGCCAGAAATCTTAACTCTCTTCTCCTGTTCCTGTTCTGAACTTCTCCGATGCCTAAATTTAAAGCTAAAGGCGCACTGGCGGGCGCGGGTTGTGAGGGCAGCCCGTTGATAATATGTGTCGTTACCAACACAAGACAAAAGACGATTGATTGGAGTTCGCGCGTTCTCATTTTTTAACTTCCGTAGCGATTTTATCCGTAAATACTAACTTTATCAAAAAATGTTTTTAGCAAACCCCTGTTCTCAAATCAAACCCATATTCTGTTAATATTCAAATCAAATACCTATCTAATGATACCTCACACTTTAGGGTTGAAAAAAAAAACACCCACCGCTTTACGTGTACGGGAGTAAAAATATTTTTTTAAGCATGGCTAAGTATATTACAGCTTTCTAGTATTAAGATCACTGAGCTAACCAGACAGAAGCAGACGGACGGAAAGACAGACATGACTACGGAACCCTAAAAAACCCTTTTTATTTATTATAGTTTTTTTTTTACATTGGGAGCCACAGCAAAACACTTTATGAAATGCACGCGTGTTTTAGTCACACGGGTTTATTTTAACTCTTTCAATGAGAATTCTGGAAAAACAATTATGTCACTGAACAACTTTTGGTTCTCCTACCATGAAAATGAAAGAAAAATCTGAAACTTCGTAAAAAATACCAAAAATATGTGAAACAGCCATTTTTTCCGCTGGCTTTTGGAAACTCCGCGTAAAAGTTGTTAGGAATGACCTACTTTTTCATATCGAGTTGGTAAGGGTTGAAAAACATTCAGTAATTATATTTCATACCAGTAAACATCAAAACCAGCATTAAATATTTGTTTTCCGACTGTAAGTATGTTAACGAAGTTCACCAATTAATTGGAATTTTCGAGAGCCGCAGTTGGTCGATCTCCGATTTATTTGAATCGAATACTGAGGGTAGGTCGAACTAGGGCCTATACCACGAAAATCAAACGATTGCGGATTTGTATCTCCATCTCTGTCACACTTGCATATTAGAGTGACAGAGGTTTTCCCGTCAATGCCAATTTTCGATGTTTGTAGTAGGCATGCTGAGTTTAAAGCGGATTTCGAACACCTTAGAAGGGAGACTAGAGAGACGAAAGATTCTGATCGAACTCGTACAACGTACCAGCAACAGTGGATTGCTAAAGTTTAATCATGATTGGCTGAAAGATGAAATGAAACAAATGATTTACCAGGTTCTACGCAGACGAAGTAACGTGTGGGACTAGTTATAAAACATGTCGTTTTTTCAATCGGTAGCCATATTTTGCGGGGTGATTTTGTTGGTCATACTGAACAACTTTTACTATGAGAATATCAACAAAGAGATCGCAAAACAATTGGTTATCCCTATCCCATACAAAACATCGACATGTAATTTGCCGAAATGTATGAAACAGCCAAAAAAGTGGGTCCCGTAGTAAAAGTTGATAAGTAAGACCAACATAATTTTCTAGCAAAATTAAGAATGACTCACACTAGCACGGGACGAGACGGGACGGGACGGGGCGGGACGGGATAATCTGACAATTTCTATAGAAAGAATCACGTGATAGCTCGGAGCTTCGGATGTCACGTGACGTGACGCTTTCTATAAAAATTGTCAGATTTTCCCATCCCACCCCGTCCCGTCCCGTCCCGTTCTAGTGTTAGTCATCCTTTAAAAGTTGAGAAAACATCCTCTTTAACAAAGTCAACCAGTATCACGACACTGGTTGGTCAGTGTGTCCGACTAGCGACTGCGTGGTGAGCAATACGAATACGTGACCATATCACAGATGTGGGCTTACCCGAGCGTTAAGTTGCCGCACCAAACTTTTAAAATCAATAAGGTCATCTGTGGCATGCAACTATCAGCCAAATGCAACTAATTGAAACTCTTAATCTAATAAGTTTTATAAAAATGTAGAGTGTGACATATCATTAGATAGGTATTTGAAAAATAATGAGGGTTTTCTAAAAACAGTTTTCGATACAGTTAGTATTTTCGGAAATAATCGCTCCAGAAGTTTAAAAAATGAGTCCCCCCTATAACTTTTGAACCACGAAAAACTTTTCAAATACCTATCCAATGATATGTCACACTCTAGAGTTGAAACAAAAAAAATATAACCACTTTTTATTTTAACAAAGTGGTAAAATAAAAAGTGGTTATATTTTTTTGGATTGACATATCGGTCAATCCATATTCGTACAAAATAACAGCTTTCTAGTACTCACAGTCACTGAGATTATCCGCGGACAGAGAGGACAGACAGACAGACTTGGCGAAACTATAAGGGTTTCTAGTTGACTACGGAACCCGGACTACTAAAAAAGAAGAAAAAAGAGAAGTGTTAAAATGATGGATGACTATTCTGTGGCGCACCGATCCGTGCGAACCTTACGACAAATATTCTTGTCAGTATAAAATATATTACAGCGGGCAACTGTCAAGGCAATTTCATTAAACATATTGGATATTTATCACATTAAACATGAGCTCGTCAGTTAAGCAATTTAAAGCGTAAAAATAACAGTGTCTTTACGTCATTTAGGTATATAGGTTGGTTTTTAGTTAGTGACTAAACCCTAAGTAGTGAGCAGTACCTAAATATTGGTCACCCTGTTCAATCGCGTTCCCGGCTTTGCGAATGCTTGGTGTACAAGCGTCAACGTTGATGAGTTCGTTGATTATTGTCCACTCAAACAATATCTGAATATGCTTTTAACTTTGACAAATTTGACAATAGACTTCAGAGGGACTATGGTCCATGTCGTTTATCTTTGTCCAAGCATCACGTCATCCATCACTCGCACTCAAGTGTCAAGTTTACACGGTGATAAAATGATTTTCATCAGGCTTGTTCGCAAAATGTGTTGGTACACATTGGCGATGCAAACATATACCTACATTCGCTAAACAATTTTTTTTTGGTTGGTTAGTTACGGACGACTAAGTCAAAAATATTGTTTCTACTCCAGCATTTCTATCTGTCAATTAGATGACTGGCAGCGTCTGACTGACTGACTGATGTTGTCTATAGTATGCCGTAAAAAAACTGTTCCTAAGGACTTTTATACAATATATTTGCACTGTTTTTTTTATATAGTGGGCATACGACATCTTCCACATTTTGCCACCTTTCTAGATTTTCCTTTTTTTTGTTATCTAGCGTATGCATCATAATTGGTTCTTAAAGCTTGAGGGTCGCCGTTACAAAACGAGACAAAGTCAAGTTAACCCTTATTATATCACTGTTGCATAAACTACTATAAAATATCACGTTCGTATCGTTCGTAAAGTGTTTAAAGCTGATTTTAGGCAGATGTCACACTGGATGCGATTTGCACCGCACTCCGGTTTCTGAGTGAGATAACGCCACGCGCGTGTATAGCGCTGTCCCCCTTGCACGTGCTGGGGCGAGTCGCATACAGTGTGGCATCCGCCTTAATATGCAAATGCGGAGGAACACTTTGTAGCAGGCGGAGGAACATTTTGACCTTATTTTCAATAAATCTACTCATATGTCATAATTAATATTAGCATGTATTTTTTTTAAATATTGGAAACAATTTTTTTTTCAGTAGGTACTTAGAGATCATATTTGAGTAAAGTAAAATTGGAGATAATTAGCTTTTGGCAGCTCTTGAACAACTATGTCTAACTGCAGGGTAAATACATACGAAATCCCACATCCCACTACTTAATTAATAGAAAAGTTTCCTAACAAATTTCGGGAGCGGGTGTGCTTTTGAAAAAGTAAAACGGCGGCAAATAAGAAAACTTTACAAATTATTCAACGCGTGTGTTGCGGCGTTCGTTAATGCAAACTGGGAAATACAGAAATCATTACAGAGAGAGCACTATCCACCATGAGTGTCCATATTTCGAAGAATAGATTCTCGCGTCATCTACAGTTGCGTCTCGCTTCCATCCGAAAGTGCGAGCAAGATGCACTGACAGTGCGTTGACGTAGACGTATGTGACTGTAGATTTCTATAGTAGATTTCAAACTCGTGTTTTTTTTATGGCAAACAAGCATAAGGCCCGTCTGATAGAAAGCGGCCACCGTAGCCTATGGACGCTTACAACTCCGGGGAGGGAATGGGGGGTCACATGCGCATTGCCGATCCATTAAAATCTAGTACACTCCTATTTTGAAGAACTCCATTCTGTAATCTTTCGGGAAAACCTCGGCATAGCTCATTTCGGCATAGGTTTCTCTGAAACCGCACAGTGCGCGACCAAAGGTCCCGCAGGGTATGTGGATGAGCCTTGTAGATGACGAGCGGTGTGATGGTGAAAAGTGGACGTTGGCATCATGCCAAAAAATGTTCAGAACACAACCCATTGTATAGGCGATTCTCTCAGATTTCTGCTTGAAGCATTTTGTACTAGAAATGTACACTTAACTAACTTTTTAATTGACGGGGAGAATTCGCATTCTCTCAGTCATCGTCTTAACCCTGTGAAAACGAGCGCTGACAAGAGCTCGAAACGTAGGGTCATGGTGTTAATAAACGCGATTAATCCGTTCTAAAGTGTTTAATTTCTTTGGCAGTTGTAATTGTAAAAGTAACTCCGCTGTAAGCTAAGTTAAGCGAACTGTCCGCAGCAAAACTTCAAAATTAATGAAACGATCGTGCTGAAATTTGGTCTGCACCGGGCTCCCATTAATGGGAAATGACTCCGATCATGTTTACTTTCTAAATTAAATATATACACTATAGAGAGTAGTTATTAGACTAAGACTGCTACGCCCAGGGTTAGTCGCTAACCCTGAGTTAAGATGTCAAATTCCATACAAAACAACGCTTAACTCCGGGTTATGTGGCTAACCCCGGGTGACGCAAGTGGCCCTAACAGGAATACTAAAATTAGTACCTAAGTTACCTAACCTATAATCATACAAACGAATCTTTTAGTAGAATAACTCTAGAAGAAAAAAGTTAAAAACCATGGCGATTAAAGAATCGTACTGAAATGCGTTAAGATGCATCATTACACTAATCGATGACTCACACTAATCCGATCCGATCCGGGACGATCTGTTAGTTTCTATAGAAAACGTCACGTGACCTCCGAGGGCTCCGAACTATCGCGTGATTCTTTCTATAGAAACTGACAGATCGTCTCGGATCGGATCGGATTGGTGTGAGTCACCCTTAACGCGTGTTAACAGTAAGGGTCGCCACACACGTCCTGACTCAGAGTATGAATTCATTGCCCGTATGCCAGCCACACACGGCCGGAATCAGATCAACCTGACAGATTCATAATCTGAAAAAATCAGAACGACTGTGATGTCTGTGATCAATAGCTAAATTGTATGTAGTTCCGTGCGTTATGAATTAGTAATACGAATTAAGATTATAAAATTCATACTCTGATTCCGGACGTGTGTGCGACCCTTATTTGGCGTTATTCATAAATGCGTATCGAACACAGTTTAGCTAAATAACTGTTATATCCTTATCTGTCAGTTGGACATTTGTCTCTGTTAGAAAACATAACTAAAACATCTGTTAATTATTTTGTTGCGAGTTCACGTTCGTAAATAAAAATAAATATAAATTAGTGGTTCACCCCAAACCTGAACTTGCGACCTCTGTATCTCAGCAACCTGTTGTTAGATTTGACTAATATTTAAACTTGATAATTATATTTATCTGATCTGACCAACTGCCGAATTTCAAGACGATCCGATCAACGGTACTCGAGTTATCGTCGAACAAACATACATACATATTTACATACATACATACATACCGGTAGATTGGGAGACTAATATTTTCATGACTTATATGCTAAATAATTCCGAGCGAAGCCCTAACTTTCAAGATGACGTTAAAATATTCAGCGCAATAATACACGCATCTCGGGCAAAATAACAAAATGGCCGACATTCGCAGGTGTGACGTCACTTCCCTGAATTTTTCACGAGCGGCAAATGGAATAAAGTTGAATAAAGTCCAGACACGGCACTAACAAGGTGGCATTACACGCCGAATTTACCAGCATGCCATTGGTGGAAATGGGGACGCGGTTTTTGGGGCGCAAGTTAAAGGAGTTTGACATGGCCTCATTATTCTAATCAAGGCGGATCTAAATAAGCACATTTTTATACTGAAGTTATTGCATATGTTTAACATATTTAGGCATAGTTTTCACATTATTATTGACGACTATAACCAGTCGTGCTCCTCCATTTGCGCAAAAAAATGTGCGGTATTGTCAGGATAAGAATTATTATTTTCGTATCCTATTTATTTATATGAAAATCTAAAAATACAAAAGTGAAGCACGAATTACGATACTTCTGTTAATATTATTTACTTCGCGCAAATAACTTAATGTGATCGAATAAATGAAATAATAATACCTCAAACATATTAAGCAAATTCGTTATAAACCTGCAAAAACTTTTATATGAAAAAATTACCCTTGCACATCAACCTTAAGCATGTAGGTACTTTTAATTGGGTATCATTGAATCGGGCGGCAAAATATTAGTGTTTTGGTACGCAAAAATATGTGAGTATTTGACCAGCAGAAACAGCTGCTTGGGCGGCAAACATTTATGTATAAATTAGTTCGCAATTAATGTCATACTCAACTGCTCTAAATTAAAGTGATCAGCACATTAATTTGATAAGCGACCCACAGTTTATTAAATATTGGTAAGTAATCAGTGGTTAAGCTAAATATTTAAATTTGGTTATAATTTATTCAGTCTGAAAATAAATGGTTATCAGCCCGCTTCGAGTTTGCTCAACCCAAGGAAAGGGAACCCAATAATTGGCGACACTGTAATCCGTGTACATCATGGACGCGGCTGTTTTGTCGCAGTTCAAGCTAACACTCCTCCCCGCTTTGCTCGTCGGCGTACCTGACGGTGACTTTGGGAGCCTGTTTTCAGTCAAATAACTCGGGCTTATGGGGCTTTGCCGGCCGCTGCCGAGGCATATTCGCTTCGCACGCTCAGGTCGCGCATTGTTTGGTCGCAGTTATAACTAATTTAACACTCCTCCTCGCTTCGCTCATCCTCGTACCTAACGGTTATTCTGGCAACTTATTATCAGTCAAATAACGTCAAATCAATCATGGTCCACTTATTTTTAAAGACATTCATACTTTTACATGGCATACCTCTCAATGAAACTACTTTTGACATGTTATTTCTGCTGAGCAACTATGAAATCTTGCCGCCCACAAAATTATTTTGTAACTCAACTTTTTATTCGGCCCACAAAGTGAGTAAATACAAGCGGATCGAATTTGGTAAACTTTTTTTTTTTTTTTTTTTTTTATGGGAAAGGTAACAAACGAGCAGACGAGCCGCCTGATGGGAAACGGTCATCGCCGCCCATGGACATAAGCAACATCGGAAGAGCCACTCATGCGTTGTTGACCTTTGAGCCTTTTAAAGCCCTGAACACTCGTTTCTTGAAGAACCCCATATCATATCGCAAAGGAGGAGGTAGGTCGTTCCACATTTTACATGTTCTGGGTAAAAACGAGCGAGAAGCCCGTTTATTCTTGGTGTGCCATGTATCTAGGAAATGTGGGTGAACCTTATTCCTTTGGCGGGAGGTGCGATGGTAAAAACGAGACGGAGGCACCATGTCAAAGAGTTCTTCAGAGCATTCCCCATTGTACAGACGATAGAACAGGCACAGAGAGCCAACATCTCTCCGAAGGCTGAGCTGCTCTAAATTGTTAGTAAGATCGGGGTCGTCCACAACACGAACCGCCCGACGCTGGATGGAGTCAAGTGGGAGAAGCTGGTACTGAGGAGCACCAGACCAGAGATGGGAACAGTACTCCATATGCGGTCGAACCTGCGCTTTGTATAACAAAAGACGGTGACTCGGTGTGAAGTACTGTTTCGCTCTGTTGAGCACTCCAAGCTTCTTAGAGGCCAGTTTGGCTTTGTGCTCCAAATGACTCCGAAATTGGACTTCGTTCGTGATTTCGACACCAAGTATCCCGATACTCTTGGAGATGGAGAGAGGGATGCTCTGAAATTTAGGCGATATGGGAAATGGGGTTTTCTTAGCAGAGAACACGCACACTTGTGTCTTACAGGGGTTGAATTGGACGAGGTTGTGAGCGCCCCATTCGGAAACCTGTTCGACAGTGGTCTCAATTTCAGACACAAGCTGCTTTCTGCACTCCAATACCAGCTCAGGACGGGCATTTGCACGACCCGTATAATAGCTATCAGCCGTGCTGTCATCCGCATAGCAATGAATATTGTTACTTGACAACATATCATTGATATGCAGGAGGAACAGCGTGGGCGACAGTACGGATCCTTGCGGTACACCAGCATTTATGGGCTTGTAGTCGGAGCATATTCCATCCGTAACGACTGAAATGCTACGCCCAGACAGAAAGCTAGCAACCCATGTGCACAATCCCTCGTGAAGCCCGAACGAGGGAAGTTTCGAGAGGAGCGCCTTGTGCCATACCCTATCGAAGGCCTTTGCGATATCTAGGCTAACTGCCAAAGCCTCAAACTTGTTGACCATTGGTTAATTAATTGAAATTAAACGCTTTAGAACGGATTAATCGAGTTTATTAACACCATGACCCTAAGTTTCGAGCCCTTTACAGCACTCGTTTTACAGGGTTAAGATGATGACTGAGAGAATGCGAATTCTCCCCGTCAAACGCGATAAACGCGATTTAAACGCGATTAATGCCTCTAAAGTTTAATGGATAACAATCGCGGTAACAGAAGACAATATTAAATTGGTTTAATATTTGTAGAACGACGGTTGCAGTCGGATGTTAATTTGTTGGCGGCCAAATATTTATACGCTGGTGAAGTTTAACGGTGTCTTTTTTTACGAATCAATTTTATCATTTGTCGGCTAATTACTTCCTTAGCTATCATTTATAATGAATATCGAAAGTGGTAGGCGAGGCAGCTTCGCATATTTTGTATGTTTGTCGTGTATTTTGTCTTTAGCAATAGACCGCGTATTGGTTAGGTCTTTTTCACATATTGGTAATCTTTAACAGTTTGTGTTATTTTTGTTGTTTTGAGGTGCAATAAAGAGTTATTGTATTGTGTTGTCACTTCTTGGTGTAGACAAAAAAATATTTGTTGTTCAATGTCTTATCATAACCGCCTGGTTTTAGCTCTTAGGCCCACCCGGAGTTCAGTTGTCAAATTCCAAAAAAACAACTGCCTGATAACTCTTAATTCCGGGTTAAGTGCTTAACCCCGGGTGGTGCAAGTGGACCTTACTGTTTTGTATTGTTCTTGTCACTACTTTGTGAGGCGTCCAGTAAAGAGTAATGTATCAATCCTTAGATTCTGTGTTCATCTAATCAAACTGAATAATATTTTTCATACATCTTTTAAAAACCTGTCTAAAATGTAAAAAGATTATAATAATACATACTTGTATGTCTTACGTAAACTAATCTTTAGTTTAGTAAGGATCTAACCTTGATCACATGTGTCGCTTAACTTCAAACCCGGGTCAATTCATTCGACCCTCTGACCAAATATCGACCTTATTACCTTTTGTTAATGCCAAAATGGTATAAGTAATCTTAAAGATGATTTTACCCGAGTTTTAAGTTAAGAGGCTGACAACAGCTAAATCATCGCACACTGTCTATTTGAATTGGAGTAAACGAGATCGCAATATTTAAACCGTTTAATGATGAATTTAAGACAAATCTTTGCAATTATATTCTATCGAGCCGATTTCGTCCAATTAAACATCGGTTCCGTCTAGGATCTTTAAAATATGATGAATTTTAACATATATATTTTTTCAGTATTAAAATACCTTGTTATTCTTAAAACACTGCTTAAAAACATGAATTAAGTGTTGTCAACCCCTTAAGCGACTCACATGGAGGTCAAAACTATACTTACCCAACCGCTTTTAAATTAAACCTTACAACAAGGTGGACCTTTATTAAGGACACGTTAAAAGGACTTGGTTTTCTGGAATTGCCCTAATTTACGAATAAAAGGTTGTGGCGGAGGAAAAAAATCTCTCAAGTTTAACTCAAGTGGGTCTTAATGGAAAAAACAAATTGACTGTCTCTAACGCGGATGTTTCTGGTAGCCCTCATTAACCAAAAAACCTATTTCGGTGAAAGGGTGAAGTGGGATAGCGGTGTCTATTGTATTTGTGCTATTGTGTAGGTAAATGTGGCCGTTGTGGGGATTTCTGTGGTAATAAAACCGGCCAAGTGCGAATCAGAATCGCGCACGCGGAGTTCCGTACATTATCTGTAAAAATGGCAAAAAACATGTGTATTGTATATGTATATGTAATCATTTAAAACATTGTTATGTCTGGTTTAATATATTTATTAAGAAAATACGTAATAAACTTAAAAGAATCAACAGAAAAGTCATATATTTTTTATGTCAAGTTTGTAACAAGAACAAGAAGAATAAAAACTATGTCGGTTTAAGACTGACTATGTTTTAATACCGAACAACTGTTTGTATTGGAGTCCCCCTTAAATATTTGTTTATAAAGTGAATTTATACGATAAATAAGTTTTTCTGTTGCGGTTTTCAATATCGAGCAAAATCAAGCAAAAAAAACATGTCAGTTGTACGAGAGCCCCTTGAAATATTTATTTTATTCTGTTTTTTAGTAGTTGTTGTTATAGCAGCAACATAAATACATCATCTGTGAAAATTTGTCTAATTATCGCGGTTCATGAGATACAGCCTTGTAACAGATGAACAGACAGACAGACGGACAGCTAACTTTAGTAATAGCGTCCCGTTTTATATTTTGGGTACGGAAGCCTAATAAAAACGGTATCTTTGGTATAGACAATTTGGGATGACAATTGGTTCCCATTTCTGTATTTACATACTTAATTCTTATGAAAATTGAATACTCACACTCGTGACTCGGGTATAGTATATTCACAGATACAAATACAAATACAAGTCGTTTATTTCCTTGAACAAAACAATGAACATAAAATACAGCATTAGGCACTGACAATGGAAAAAGGTATGGGCACAGCTTAGCTGGTTTTAAGCCCATCCAAGGTCAATCAAAGAGGGAGAAATTACAATTTAGGTATAATAAGGCAATGAATAGAATGTAGGTACACAATAATTTTTATAAGAAGTAAAACTACAACTACTTACCAACACCACCACAGATGGGCGTGTACCGTCAGGTTTTCCGATTTTCCTATTTTTAATACCACGACGGTGGCACACAAGCATACCCGCCTGCATTCACCGTACCCTATAGACGCCTACAACTCCAGGGGGAGTCACATGCGCGTTGCTGACCCAAATCTTGTACACTCCTTTCTAAGCGCGAACAATCGGACGGAAAATGAGTAAAAACATTTCAAATCTCTTTAAATACAAGCTGTAACCAATTTCGACCGGGAAAAAAGAAAAAAAACACTTATTGGCATGGATCATAGTAATAAGGTAACTTCTTCCAATAGCCCGTTATCTGCAGTCTGCTGCAGCCGCAATGCTGCTTCAGTCTTAAACAGAATTTTACCTCTAATGTTATACATTTATCGTCTACCCTTATTCTAAGTATTCTAATCTACATACTTAGTTAATATGCCTATGTTATACGTTTGCTTAATGAATATGCGCATTATATTTGACTTGCTAATACTGTAATACACTTTATTTTGCTAGTTAGCCTATATTCACCATTTATTGCTTGTTTCAGGTAAACATTGCTGTAAAACTATTTAATTAAACGTAAGTACGTAAGTTCAGGGTAATAAGAATATGGATAACATTCAAAACAGCGTCGTCGCGCAAGGTACTCAACGCATGATGATGGAATCCTAACGTATCCGAAACATGTTACGCGTAGTGAATAAGTACAGTTTTATGACATTAAAACATTGTTGTAAATAGAATATGTATTTGAATGAAAAATTGTAATTGACATATCACATTTACTTATGTACTTTCTATTTTATTTATAGAAGTCCTATTATTTTGTACGTAGCCATTGTTTATTATTTGAATTTATTTATTTAATACTACAACGTTTCTAAAAGACTGTGCTGCATTTGTCCCCTGGCTGACGGGATAGAACCCCTTCCCTGTGATACCCGCAATGAGCACCCGATATTTAGTCACTGTGGTTTCGCTCCGTGGCCATGGCGCTTGCAACAGTGCCGAAATATCGGGTGCGCAGAAAACAAACATGCATGGCAAATATCCCGTTTTAGATTATAGTAATAAAGCGTAAAGTTACTAAGTATATTTCATAAAATAATACATTATTTGATTCATGCTTTCATCCGTATGCTTCAAGTGCGGTCGTTTGAAAATAAATGAAAAGATAATGTAAAGATTATCTAAAAGTGCACTGAACGTAAGTTTGAGCTGTAGGGTTGGCGGAACGCACTTAATGCATAAATAAATATAAATATTAGACGACATTCTTACACAAATTGACTAAGTCCCGCAGTAAGCTCAATAAGGCTTGTGTTACGGTTACTCAGACAACGATATATATAATATACAAATACATAGAAAACATCCATGACTTAGGAAGAAATATCTGTGTTCATCACACAAATAAATGCCCTTACCGGGATTAAAAAATAAGAAAAGATTGCATATACTTAGAAAAGGGTCGGACTCTGGCAGCCGTGTATCCTAGTAGGCGTCTGCCGTAAAAGCAAGAGGTCGCTGGTTCGATTCCAACCCTGAGCAATGAGGGCCTTTGTCATTTTTCCTGTATATAACATCTCTTCCAATTTATAGCAAGCCTTATTGAACTTACCGTGGGACTAGGTCGATTTGTGTAAGATTGTCCCATATTTATTTTTAAATTTTATATTATTTATAACGTAAAATTACTAATTTAATTACCTCTTCCTTAGTATAGCCCTTATAATCTCAAAAGGGTTTTGAGGCCAAGAGTCTTAAGCACACTTTGATGTTCTACAAAACGTTGTTGAATAGGAAGACTGTTCAGTTCAAGGTGTACCTAAGCAAAGTTCCCTGATTGATTACTTTGTGAAGTAATGTCTGAAATTGTAGCAACATTAATTAATATCAGAAATATTAAAACGAAAACCGAAGCCTTTTATTCAGAAAAGCTAAACAGCTATATTTAAACCCCTATATATAAAAGCTTAACAACTATATTTAATTGCTGCCGCGAAAGCAGGAGGTCGCTGGTTCGATCCCAGCCCTGCTCACTGGGGATCTTGGTCACTTTTTCTGTAGTATATGAAATCCTTTCAATTTATAACTATATTTAATTATTGTTATTTTTAAGCAGAAACGTCTGAGTACGATATCATAGGTATTGTATAATCGGGGCCACCAGGTGGGTCTCAGTAGCTCAGTTGGTAGAGCGAAGGGCATGTATCCCAGACTCGGAAGTTCGATTCTCGTCCGAGGCCATAAGTTTTTCCTCTTTCAAATCAGATCTACATTTTTTTGTCTATGTATCTCTTTCAATAATTTATAATTATAAAGCAGTTCCTCTTTGACATCCCTGGTCGTCATCATCAGGTCTGCTCCACCAAACTGGTATGTTTTGTAAAGAAATGCTCGAGTTTTTCCGCCGCCGGCCGCTGGCCGTCGACGGTGTTTGTTTTGATTTTGCTACTGAAGTTCATCGTTGCCAAGAAAATAATTGCGAAAGAAATGAGCTCTTTGTCGCCAAAACAAACATAAATAAAGGCGCAATTATGTATATAAAATGAGTTTTCGTTTCCAGCGAGCTGAGACTATTTGCCAAAAGGTTTCGGATGCCTCGAGCAAATCTCGAGGACATCTTAAGGTATCGTCATAATTTGTATAATGACACGGCGTAGAAATACAGTACGGACATTGAGGAATTTGCTTCCGTTAAACGGCAAAACACTTAACCCGTAGTCAACCAGGGTGCGTAGCCAAGATGCCAATCGCTCACGCTAGGTAACGTATCGTATTTATCTCTCTATCACTCTTCCTTATTAGTGTGACAATGACGGTTGTGTTTCGTTCGCGACCGAGCGTTAGCGATTAGCATCTTGGCTACGCACGCAGGAACCATTATAGTTTCGCCTGGTCTTTCTATACCTCTGTCCGTCCGTCTGCGGCTAAGCTCAGTGACCGCCAGTACTAGAAAGCTGCAGCTGAAAGCTGCAGCTGAAAGCTGTATGGTATGAATACACATATCAATTATGCCAATATATGCCAAATACACAAAGTGGTAAAATAAATGAAAGTCTGAGGTGGGTTAATGAACTAGTTGCCAAGGTTACGGCCTCCTGAGTCACTTTAAAATCACACATTTTGGTAGTAATATTCCCTTTCCATGATGGGCCATCTACCAAGCATGTCAGTAGAACATACTACAACGTTTCTTCTAGCAAACTGTGTTGCATTTGTAGTATTTGTTGTGGCTGACAGGACAGAATAACAATAAGAAATAGTTGATTCATCCAGTATCGTCTGATACGTATTTGAAAAAGAATATGGGTTTGCTAAAATAGTTTCATCGTAAGCGCTTTAGAAGGATGTTTTTTCCACATTTCCTTTAGTCTCTTTATCCAATACTATCATGTAGTCAGGCCCCTTACTCAGAAAATGACTGAGTAAGTGGCTAAATACGGTTGGAACACATCTTGATGCCATTGAAATAAGCATATATTTGGTTACTGGCTGTCAATAACTATTTGATGCTGTAGCCGCCGCGGGATCTTGGTCGACGACTCGTAAATTAAACTTCAATATGAAGAAAACTTGGTATATTCCAATAGGTATTGGTTTACAAAAGATAGTGCCAAATACACGAGTAAGGTAGAAGTGAATGGTATGGATGACGATGAAAGAGTGATTTGCAAGATTTGAAACAATGAGTATGAACTTATGCTAACTTAATCCTAATTGGCCGCGGGAAAGCGTATGTGGAGCGCTGCTATTAGAGCTTAGAAGAAGCTTCCGAATAGTAGCCGAGCCCGAAGGTGCGTTTCGTTACTGCACAAATTTATTGAATATAAAAAGAGGTTGCGTTCACAACAGATGCTGACTACAGGTTGCAAAATACATGACCTGTAAATTACGTTTCCCCGTACACGGTATCAATCTCGTTGAGAGCAGATCATGAGCAAACTTGGGTCTGAAGCAAATAAACGCACCGACAATATTTGGAGTTGCGTGTTCAAACATCCTTGTGGCTTGCGAAGTGTTTAGAAACGACGAGGGAGTCTGAACTTACATTAATCTGTGAAATACGCAGTTGAGATTGAGTATTTGAATGGGAAAGTGTTTCATTGTGTTGTTAATATTAGTTGAAACTAGTTTTGGTGTGATATTGTATTAACTGTGAGCAAAATAGAGGTTAATACCATCAATAACGAAAATAATGTTACTTTGCTATTCCGCCAAACGTCCTAGTCAATTAGTGCCAACCCGTTATACCTACTTGCGTATTTTTTGCATGCAATTAATGTTCCCACCCTCCCGCCACAAAAATAAATACGCAAATAGATATAACACACTGAGGTGAAAAACACGTGGCGTGTATTTTTTGCGGTGGGGGGGTGGGAACATTAATTGCATGCAAAAAATACGCAAGTAGGTATAACGGGTTGGCAATAATTGACTAGCACGTTTGGCGGAATAGCAAAGTAACATTATTTTCGTTGTTAATATGGAATTCCGCAAAGTAACGCCTGCTTCAGTAAATTATTAAAACCAACAATACCAAAGATCCCCGGTATTTAACTACCGATTCCATATAAAGTTACCTCTGTATTTACTATGTACAGCTAACGACTTTCATTTGTGATCCACCCACATACGGTTGACAGTCCTGTCAAACAGTTTTGAAGTTTTAACGAAAATTCTGCGAATTGGCCAATTGGAACTGTCACAAATAAAAGACCGCGAAAAGAAACACGTATGACATCGTATTCGAAAAAGTGTACAATCGCCATCAGATAATTATATAGGAGCGTCCGAAGCGTTCAAAATATCTGAACAAGCACTCTAACGTCTTGACAAAAGAGGCGTGTTCGAATATTTATGAGCACCTCGGACGCTCCGATATATCTGATGGCGACTGTACAGTGGTTTAGCGCGAACTTTAAGCAACACAGGGAGGGGAGTCGGCATACGTACCGTTTTCTGTACCGTAACAATGGACAGCGTAGAGAGAATGAAAAGTTTTAAAGAGATAAAAACCTCATTACTCGATAATCACCAGATATTGAATTGTACAACAATACAATACAATAACTCTTTATTGCACCTCAAAACAACAAAATTAACACAAACTGGTATAGATTACACATGAAAAAGAGGCAAACAACAGGCGGTCTTATCGCTAAAGAGCGATCTCTTCAAAGGTTGTCTACCTTTGGGTAGAGGAGACACTACACTAAGAAAAGTATAAATACAGTAGGTGGTACAAATCTGGAAAAAGTATTATGTGAGAACCAAAATATATGACATAAACAGAAAAAACAAATTTACAAAAAAAAGAAAACAAACACACACACAATTATATATACATACATATATATATGTTCATACCAAAATACATAAATATATAAATACATATATACAAATACAAACTAATTAAGCGAAATGATGATAGCAGATTACTGAAATTACACAGTCAAATTATAGGAAAACAATAGTTAAATGAACAGGAACTAAGGAAGTGATAAATAGTGCTTTTTAAGGAGAGATTTGAAAGAAGCAACAGATTCAGCACGCCTTATATCAAGAGGGAGAGAGTTCCACAGCCGGGTTGCTTGAAAAGTGAAAGAAGTATTATAAAATTTGGAAGAGGAGGATGGCACAGTCAGAAGCATGTTTTGAGAGGAACGAAGAGAATTGAGATAACTAAAACGCTGCTTGAGATAGCAGGGGGTTGCAGGGTTGAAAAGAATGCTATAGAGAAGTGAAAGAATATGGGAATTACGACGATAGCGGATAGGGAGCCACTTGAGTTGTGAACGAAAACAAGAAACATGGTCATATTTGCGTAACCCAAAAATGAACCTTATGCAAAGATTTTGAATACGCTCAAGTTTGTTTAGTACCTTGAATCCATATTCATATTATTCATAGTTTATGATCTGATTTTATTTTTATTATTGATGATCCTTGCAATATGCTATATCGACAAACGGTTCTTGAGATACAGATAAGTCCCTATGAAATACCGTAAAATGGGGTGGGTTGGGACGAATTCGAAGTTGGAAACTCGATAAACGTTGATATTTAGGTATATGTGGCATGGTAATTTATATATTTATTTTTGTAATAAATTTAATTAAGTGGAGGAATTGCATTGTACTATTGTGTGTTGGTATGTTTTGAATTGCATGTTAATTTAGATATTCCAATACAATGTATATTGTTTGCTGAATAAATACAATTAAATGAAATGTCCCGGTTGTGTGAATTCTAGTTTTTAATAATAATCTTTAATTTCATACATTTAACGATAAACACAAAATAGTAAGAAATCCCAGTTCACCCCATAGTCGGGGTTGAGAGGGATAAGAACTGAGTAAGATGGGACAATTGCTAGAATTGACACAATATTACAATAGGTTGACTTGCCAATAGAATAAAGTATTTTTATAACAATATGACAACTCTGGCCTAAAAATACGAACTCGCCCCTCTAACATCCCTCTTCTCCCCATTCATAACCCAACTACCCTCGCATTCTCTACTCACCCCATTTTACGGTACGTATAGATAGTGTCAAATTGTACAGTGTGTGAGTGTGTGCGTGTGCGTATGTGTGTGTGTGTGTGTGTGTGTGTGTGTGTGTGTGTGTGTGTGTGTGTGTGTGTGTGTGTGTGTGTGTGTGTGTGTGTGTGTGTGTGTGTGTGTGTGTGTGTGTAGTGTAGTGTGGAACCATGTTTCATCTGTTTTATTATTAGGGTCGTGAGAAAACAATACGCCAGCCCGATTAAAAGTAAAAACCAAACAAAGGATTAATCGCAACGTTCAGTAATTTGGTCGCCGCAGTTGTACTCCGGCGTCATTATTCCGAATGCCCAGGGAATACAGCCAAGCATTCGCCTCGGCATCTGTAGAGACAAACCATGTTATCTCTTCCAAGCGTATTAACTGTCAATCTTCTATCGATCCCAAATTCACAGTCGGTATTGAACCCTTAAGTCTAAGGAGAGACTTTGCCTCCTTATGTGTGTTCTATCGCCTATACTATGGGTTGTGTTCTGAAGAATTGTTTGACATGATGCCAACGTCCACTTTTCACCATCGCACCGCTCGCCATCGACAGGGGGCTCAACACACCTTGCAACCAAATTGGTCGCGCACTGAGCGGTTTCAGAGGAAGACACCGTTGACACTTCACTGATTCATCAGTCAAGCCGAGTCCATGACACACAAAACTGTGTCGGAACGTCGGTATATTAAGGTAAATTAACTACATTCGCGATAGATTCGTTCTATGTACATAATAATACTATGGATATGATACTTTGCATCCATCGGGAATAATAGCGGTCGTGTAAATGTTTTATCTGCCTCCATAAATACGGCCCGATATAAAAACAATAAGCCGAATGTACAGCCCCTTTGTTGCCTGATTGGGAATCGAATAAAGACCGGTATTAAATGTTAAAATCATCCATTAATTTAATTGTTGACGTCCGTTATGAGGTTCTGTCGTACTTCCGCGTATTTTATATCGGAGTTAATGTATGGCTTAAAGGTATTGGGCGTCGCGTCGTGTGGAAACATTTTTTAATGGATTATTTTTTCTCTACTTTATTCGAAGCGCTTTTGCACGATCGCCAATATACCTTCCAACGGTCCAAGGCTACCGTACCTTGGTTGGTGATCCATACAATATGGTGGCCAACTGCTTGCTACACCATCGAAAATCAACAAGGACACCTTGACCGGTTTATTGGCTGGCAATATGCTGAGTTGGGTCCATTTTGAGCTGCATACACATTCTAATCCTTGTATGTCTTTTTTCAAATTAAATCAAAATATTTATTTTTCAAGTAGGCATGTTACTCGTACAGTGCACTTTTTTTTCTTTTGTTTCTTATGTTGTTTTCTGTGATGTCGCAAATAAATGTTTTTCATTTCATTTAATTTAATTTCATCAGGAGCCGTGTTGAACTGTTGAGACGCTGTAAAGGCTCACTTAGTTTCATTGGCCGACAGGCCCCACGACATGCGTGGTGGAGATCTCCTAGCGTAGAAGTATCAGTGCTCGACGCTGCACTAGTATTGGACATGAGCGCTTTATGTCAACGTGACAAGGACTATCTTCGAACATCCAAAAATTTTTGTTGTTTAAATTAAACTAATAATAACTTTGAATAAGCTGCATAGACAACTGTTTCATGCGGAAGTCCCTTTTTGCGAACTTAGTACGTGTAATTTGAAAAAAAAAAGTATTTTGAAAAAAAAAAATCGTACAGTAAAAATTGGTAATTGGCCCTAAATGGTAATTTATTATTTTTATGAGTATGTATTAGAATATTTAGACGTAGCCGAGTTTTACCGACATAACACAAAAATATAATCCTTGCCCATGCCTTTTAATTTAGATAACCGAAGGGAATCAAATACTTTTTTCAGTCCTCCGGCCGGTAAGCGCCACTTTACGCAAAACTAAATTGCCGCCTGCCGGCTCCGTCGGGCAGAAAAATAGTATACAAAATTACAAACCTCGGCCGTTAAATGGGAAAGCCTCGGATCACATTTAGTCGACCTCGGCTTCGCCTCGGCCAACAATTACATACGATCCGAGGCATTTCCCACTTAAACGGCCTTGGTATGTAGTATACTATTATTTTACAAGAATTTCAACACAACACAGGGATGGAGATATACAGATATCTCATCAAAAACCATTCAATCTTTCCCCCACCTTACTTTAATATTATAAACACAAAGAATCAAGATTTTAAAATAATCCTACAAAGTCCAACAGGGCGAAATTCAGAAGGTACATTAACCCTCAGCCACAAGACAAAATTTGTTAAAATTTTAACTATTCTGAGGTAAATTTTTGCGAGACTATGCGGCGTCAGAATTTGAGCACAAAGACAAGCGTCTCTTATAGTGTTCAACCCTTGTAGGTAACATTCCGTTCCTAGCCACAGACTGCAAATAGCTGCGTCAGGCTAAAGTTAAGGTAAGTAATATACAATGATATAGCGACCCTATAGAACTCCGTACCAACTGGGATCGATTGTTACTAATTAAGTTTCGCCTGCGACACAAAATACTAACGGGCTGCCACACTCTTTCATAGCACCCCGCCATTATTGAATAGTAAGTTTAGAGTTTGTCGATGCTAAGTTTCCTAGATTTTTATAGCACACACTTTGAAAGTGTTAAGTACCTAAACGTCATAATTTCATACAAGTTTGAGTAATCCATTGTGCTGGCTGATTTTTTAAATATTTTTTCCTACTCAGACCAGACCGGCTGCCCTACGCAGAAATCAAGTATCTCGAAATTTCCAAAAAAATGTTTTTTTACATCATTCGATTCACTTTTTCAAAAGACATCTTTCAATCTTTTATTTTTTTTTTAAATAATGTGTATTTTTCAAAATACAGAACTTTAAAAAATTCAAGTATCTTTTTCTAACGGGGTATTCTACGCTAAAGTCAAGTATGTATCCAAATTCTACCTTGAAATCAAGTATCTTGCGATAGATACTTGCAATTCATATAGACTGCCAAGTTACTTGACTTCTGCATAGAAATATTTATATAGATTGCGAAGTTACTTGATTTCAGCGTAGAAATTATCATTTTGTTACGGTGCCCAAAACCTTGTAGTTATATTTATTTGGGTTTCGGGTAGAAATCTACCTTTTTAATTTAAGTAATAAACAGTTTGCCTGTTTTCTCATACGTGTATATTCGTCAGTCATAGATCTTATACAATCGTAAAGTGTTATTTAAGTGCTAATTATCTGATAAGTGAAGTGTTTCCCTGACTGTTTATTACCTGATTGGTTTTAAATTATGAAGCGACGCAAAGAACTGAATTGGAATAATTCAAATGCTCGTCATAGGGCAAAACAGATGGTTTCTATGTGTTTGGAAAATAATAACAAGGGGTAAGTAGCTTCTATTTTTAATTCTGTTGATCGATCCGAAAAAAAAAACTTATGTTATGACAATATTTACTTACGTATTTAGTCGTTTTTTTAGGGCTTAAAAAATAACGACCATTTTTGCTTACGTTTCAATTATTATTCCTTTATTCTTCTAAATTCTAAATGAAGTTACTTATTTTCAGGTCTGAGGTGGAACTTCTCTTACCATCAGAAGAGGTATTCGAGCTGAACGGGTCTTTAATTGGTAATTCTGATAGTTTACGGGATTTTAACGATTTAGAATATTTAGATGTCTTAAATGGAAACCCTAATTCCTTGATTCAAGAAAACCTTGACAGCTTTGTCGAGAACAGCAGCGATGGAAACTTGGAACACAGATTAACAGACCTAATGCCAATGCTTCCAGAAAATGATTATTTAGGTCTCCTTGACAACAGCCAACTCCTGATTCCAAGCATGCATGAATCCGATTATGTATCCAGTACACAAGAAATTGACAGTGCGTCAAATAGCTCTTCAATAATTGTTGACAACAATCAGGGCCGCCTACCTGTCGTTGTACCGGAGACACCGAGTAATTCCGAGACTGATGTAAGCAATATTTCGTCGGAGAGCAACAGTAACAACATAAAGAAACGAAAAAAGTTTTTCAAATATCCCAAGCTGACAACTGACGAAAAAAACGAGAAAAATAAACAAACATATCCAATAAATTTGACTACATGCAAGAAAAGCTGTAGCCGTAATTGTTCTCAGTTTTCAGTTTCAGATCGAAAAAAAATTTGGGGAGATTATTGGCGCTCACCTAAAGATGTTCGCTTACAGTGGTTAGCACGCAACATACATCTACAGCCGGTTTCGAAGCAAACTACTGATGGTGTAAGTCAAAGAAAAAACACCAGATTTTTCTTTTTGGAAAATTCACGTGGCCATTCTATTCGAGTATGCAAAGTATTTTTTTTAAACACTTTGGGGTTCAAAAATGATTCCATTATTACAACGGTGTCCAAAAAGATTGAAAATTGCCCGCTAAATATTTTCGATAAACGTGGAAGTAACAAAAAACCAAAATTCGATACTGAATTGATTAAAGAGCATATTATGCGTTACAAACCTTGTGTAGCTCATTATCGAAGGCATAATTCTCCGTTGACAAGATATCTTAACCAAGACATCACGCTTGTAGAGCTTCATAAGAATTATATTGAACAATATCCCAATTCTAAATGCTGTTTAGAAATATACCGTAGAACTTTAAAGGAAATGCATATATCTCTTCACAGGCCTCAGAATGATAAGTGTTTTGATTGCGAGATGTTTGAAAATGACACAAACGAAGCTAAAAAAACACACACTGTCTTACCTCTGAAAAAGATGTGTCATATAATTGTTCATAAACATAAAGTAAAACAGGCCCATTTAAACTATAAAGAGGACACGGAAAAGGAATCGCAGCAATATACAAAAATTTATTCCATGGACCTTGAAAAGTCTTTACTGATACCAATTATACCAGACGTGAAAGATTGCTTTTTCACTAGTCGTTTGGTGGTTTTTAATCTTACGTTTGCAGGTTTAAAGAAAAAAGATTCATCAACGCCTGCTAAATGTATTCTCTGGCATGAAGCAACATCGGGAAGAGATGCTAAAAATATTATTGACGCCATTTATAAACTTATATTATCAGAGAGAGACGTGAAACATTTTGTATTTTGGGCCGATAACTGTACCTCGCAAAATAAAAACTGGTATATTTTTACAGCTCTTGTAACGATTGTAAATACCTTGGAAATTGACTCAGTAACTATTAAATATCTAACTAAAGGACATACACACATGACAGCTGACGGAGTACACGGAAACATTGAAAAAAATATAAGAAAACAAAAATACATTTACGATTTTGAAGATTTTAAAACGTGCGTTGCTACTAGTCGCAAAAATACAATTGTTATAGAAGTGACGGAAGGGGATATATACGAATGGAATAAAAAGAGAAGGAATGTAATAAAGAATAATCAAAATGACAACTTAAGGAATTTCTTATTAAAAGATGTTGTTGAAGTTAGCTTCAGAAACGGAGAAAGAGAAATATTTTATAAAAAGAATTTTAATGAGGAATATCAAGCAGTGGACTTCTTACAGAAAAAATACACAGTGCACGAATTACCAAAAAAAGTCAATGTTTCAGGTGGCAGAGGTGTCAAAACAACAAAAAAGAAAGAGATTTTGGAAAAGTTAGTGCCCTTAATGCCAAACAATCGGCAACTATTTTGGATGCAATTAAAAGAAAATTCACAATCACTAGACTTAATAGAGGAAGGTGAAGTAGTTAGTACAGATGTTTGAATAAGGTTATGTATACTTTTATTTTTATTAATGGGAAAACTTTTTTTTTGTCTTTAGGTCTTTTCGTATTTTCTATAAAAAAAATAATAGGTAATCTTATGATGTTATTAAAACCAACCGGATGTAAACAGTTAAAGCATGAAGAAAATATTATAACTTCTTATATACAGAATACGAAAAACCTTTCCCCGACCTAATATAATATTAATTTCTAGGTGTTCTGTACCACGTGTACGTAATATAATTATATTTAACGTTGATTAGTTGATTAATGTAATTAAACAAAATTATAACTTGTACTTTTTTATTTCTATGCCTTCGAGTACTTATTAATATTGTGCATTCCACGGGTGTCGCATTCGAAGTTCTTTTTTTAATTGTTTAAGTAGTTACTTGCAATTTAAATAATTGAATATAAGTTTGATGAGTATATTTAAATTTGTTACAGAAAAAAACCCTTAAACCTATCAATCTTAAGGCAACTTGCATTCAAGCAGAACAGGAGATACTCTTCCGTGGAATTCTCCAATATTACTTGTACGAGTAGAAACATAATTTACACAAGCATGACATATTACTTTATAGGCATCTATTTACAATGTAGTATACATCATGCTTGTGTATCGTGTACCTAGTTATCAAGAACAAGGCTTGTTCGTAGGCTTAGCCTACCAAAGCTAAACGAAAACATCTAAAGATACTTGCTTTTTTGTAGAAAATCTTTAAAATCATCTTATCTCATTCTACGCAGAAACCTGTTTTTGCATTTTAAAATGGTTGTGTACATAATTTTGAAAAAAAAATTATAGTACACTATTGCTGATATCTTGCATAACAAAACATGACTACTTTAAATGCTGTTACTTAGTTAGTAAGCATGTAATCAGGAAAAGTTTAAAAAAATAGTTTTTTCGCTCTACTGTAAAATTTGTCAAAACACAGATACTTGATTTCAGCGTAGGGCAGCCGAGACCTACTCATAACGCCCTTAAGAGAGCACCAGCATTTTTGTACATTGTGTATACCGTCGTCTAGTAACCACAACACAAGCTAAATTTAAGCTTGATTTGTCTTAGACTATTTCATGATATTTATTTATTTACCAGTCGTGTTTCAAGTGGAATAAACCCTCTCGTTGGCCTCGTATCTCCACAAATCTTGCACTGCAGCAGCCGTTCATCAAGATTGTGCCAACTGAATATTTACACAGTTGAGTATATGTTTGTTCGCGAAATTCGAGTCGGAAGTGAGTTTGCTTTCCGCTATAAACAAATGTATGACAAACACGTTCCATTACCGGAATGGAACTGCGATAGAGACGGGATTTGGGAGTCAACAATAATTAAGGGGCCTACTCGTGGTACTGACAGTTGAAGCCGTTAGATGTATTTTTACTTTTTTATTTATTATTATTGAGTTTTTTTTTAACATTTATTTTCGTAATATATACAGTTAGTGTAACTTACCTAACTACGAGTATCTATAATTACTATTTAAAACGAGATATTTACCATGTACATTTGTTTTCATGAGCTCCCGATATACCACCCCCGATATGGGTAGACCACAAATAAAAAATAAAAAAAACTCGCAGCAAATCAGTTACACCGTGAACATGGCACTTTTAACAGTGCCGAAATATCGGGAGCTCATGAAAACAAATGTACATGGTAAATATCTCGTTTTAAATAGTAATTATAGTGTAAATGACCATGTGAGCTTAAAATTTTACGAGTACCTACCTCTACCTACCTTAAATCTAGAGTAAATTATTTCGCTGCTCAGTTTTAGCATGAAGAGGTAACATACATACTGGCAGAGAAACTTGCGCATTTGTAATATTAGTATGGATATCCTGTAAGTTCAATAAGGCTTGCGAAGTAGATACTATAGACTACGATAAATATAATAAATATACCGGGTGTTGCCTTAATGCTCCTGATTGAATTAAATCGCAGGTGGTACTCAAATTTAACAACTTTTGTTCAACAATCTGTAGATTTTAAATTTTTCACGCAAACTCATTCGGCACTTGCCATCAGATGAGATTGTAGTGAAATGCTTACATTTTCCTAAAAAAAAAGTATTTTCAATGTACGGTAACTTCAGCCTAATTGACGCCTCTTGTCATAGTACAAAAATTATAAAATTCGCAGTACATTGCGTCTTCTAACAACCTTTGTAAGTAATAAGAAACAAAACACACGTTATTTTTCATAGTCGCTGAACAAACGTTGTTTATTTTGACGAGGACTACCTACGATTAAATTTATTGCTCCTGTTACAGGCAACAACCTGTATACAAATAAGTACTTATATACATAGACACGCTTCGTAGCGTGTGCGATTGGCATCTTATTAGGAATGACGACTAAGTTGATAAACTATTATTCTTTTTAGTCCGTCAGTTGAATTATCCAAAATTATTAGACACATTTTTTCCTATTACAAGATAACTAAAAATGACGAAGATGAAGAGCATCAAAGTTCCGCGATGACGTCACTATTAGGTAAAAATTATACCTAATTGTGATGTCACGCGAAACTATAATGCACTGTCTTTCCGTCATTTTTTCATTTGACGAAAAAAGGAAAAATACGTGTCGAATACTTTTTAATAACAGACGGACTATTTTTTTTTTCCGTCTAGCCTATTGGGACCACCATAGCTGGGCATTAACTCGTTAATCCGTTAATCGTTAATTAACGAAGTTAACATTTTCATTAACGGATTAACTTTTAAGTTAACTTTAAAATGTGTTAACGGAATCATTAACTTCCGTTAAGTTTTCCCAAGTCCGTTAATCGTTAATCCAGTTCCAAAAAGATACCGCACATACCGCGCCACGCGGCAAAAAACTTGTTTCCACCCGACTTTTCGACACCCGAAATTTTCAAAAAGAAGAATTTCTCAATTCATGTAATTTTTTGATTATTATTCTTTATTTTTATGTTTGTTACGTCAGAACTCCGTCAATACTGAACCGATTTTAAATTATCCATGGTGGTTGCAGATTGGTCCCATTTTCTTCAAAATTCATTTCTGATGATGGGATCAATGCGAAATTGAGGGAACTCTTCAAATTTAATAGGCTTATGCATGATGATTTGGGTGTTTTCTTAAGAAACTCGAGCATTTTTCTTTACAAAAACCATCAATTTGGTGGAGTGGAGCTGATGATGGAGCCCAGGGATGACAGAGTGGAACTGTCTGTTAATTCCCATCCTATTTGAGACATTCATATTTTGAATTCATGGAATTCATGAAGAAATTAAAGAACTCCTCAAATTTTAACGGCACATGCATTATGATTTGAGGGTTTCCTTATAAACTTTAAAAATTTTTTGGGGGCTACCAACATTTTGGTGGAGTGTACCTGATGATGAAGAACAAGGATGGCAAAGTGGAATTGGTTGGTAAACACAGACATTCATCTTTTTGATTAGATTTATATTCTGATGATGGAGTTCTTGAGAAATTCAGACAACCTTCAAATTTGAACGGCACGTCCAACGTGCTTGGAGGGTTTTCATAATTAGTTGGGGTATTTTCTTAATCAAGCCATTAATTTGCTGCAGTGGACCTGATTTTGAACACCAGGGATGGCATATTGAAACTGCTCGATAATTTCTAGCTGTCCTCCAACTTGAGACATTGTTATTTTGTCTGTGGCCTCGGAGGTCTACAAGACCATTGGCATTTGATTTTACTTTAGATCAAATTATGGAAGCCATGAGACATTAAGAAAACTCCTGAATTTTCAAAGGTATTCGGATGGTAAATTGGATATTTTTGAAGGAAACTGATTTGTAAGAATAAGTTGTAGGTCACTATCTCAAAAATACCCTTTTTACCACGTGTTAACGGATTAACGATTAACGTTAACTTCCGTTAAGTCTTCCAAAAAGTAGCGCTTTAACGATTAACGAAGTTAACTTTTTTTGTAACGGATTAGCGATTAACGAAGTTAACTATTTGATTAACGGTGCCCAGCTCTGGGGACCACCTGCTTAGTACGCGGGGTCACTACCAACTGAGCTGGAAGGTCTGTATTATATAATGCTATACCTTTTCGTTGCAGGAATACACTTACTCTTAGTTCTCTTTTACAAAATGGCGTATTCCAATAGAAAATGACAGTTGCTAAAGCCGTTCTAACCTGTAGCTTGTTAATTAATGGATAGCTCATTATCAGCAACGTCGCTCCTTTATGTTTATTGCAATTTACTTATTTACTGGCGCAATCGTGGCTGCTTTGACGGCGAGAATATTCTTAAGTGGAACTTCAATAACTGGATCCTCGACACGAAATGTTCGTTTATACGAAATAAACGAGTAAATAAACAAGAACAAATAAACAAGGGTGGGAGATTCTACACCATTTAACATCCTAAGTAATTCCTAACTTTTTATGCCTCGAGTTTAATTATTAAACTGCCTATTATAGGCAATACGCCTTTGAAAAATATTTTTAGTCATATCACGACGAAGGTGTAGGTAGTTTTAACCTACTGTTAAATATACATGATCATCTGATCATAATTTTAGATAGTAAAGTTTCATGTGGTTGCTGGAAACAATAGTTTTTATGCTAAACTTGGCTACAGTGTCGAGTGATCTTTGAATTGAGATTTATCAAAAAAAATCACTAAAATACGTGTAATTTGTACGCTATTAGACCAGCCCTGTTTATGTATAATTAATGAAAGAAAATAGGTATTATGCTTTATGCATAATCACTTCGAAAAGTTATAAATTCACGAGCGTTTTAAATAGAATTTTGGACTCTTAAACTCAAACAAAGTACTCGTATACCTCATCAAAGATTCCTTTACATTAAATTTCTGTATTAAAAAAGCTGTTTATTCAGCATTTTATTCATTGGTTTGGAAAAACTTGGATAACTCGAAGAAAAATCTAAGACTTATTTTTATGTGTTTAACAAGTAAAACACGTCTAAATAATACCAAAACAGCAATTAAAATTTTGGTTACTAAGGTTACTCTGTTACTTGTGAATATTACATTTATTAACTTTTTTTAAGTTTCGCGGTTATTTGACTTTCTAAGTAATACAGCCACCTCCACCAGTTCTCGTGAACTTGGCGGTTGCAAAATCGCCGAAATAACGGGAGCTTAAGTTTAATGAAACACCGGGGTAAGAACCCAGGTTCATTATTAAGAATATTCAACTTATTAGTAATATCCTTATAGTTAACTTGGTTAACTGGAAGAGATCCCTCGTAGGGATAAGTTCACCTTTGTACTTTTCTATTTATTCCTTTTTTGGATTATTTTATTAATTACTTACTTGAAACCCTATTAAAGCTTTAACAGGACTATTACTGAAGTGACTTGAAGCCTACGAGTATCTAAGAAATATCTTCATAACAAATTTTTCGATTTTAAAAGGCCGTATTCATAACGATAGAAAATGTAACGCACAGTTACACATACCATTCCACACACCGATACGCACGTGAAACTTACAACATCTTTAGTTCCGTCGACGGTAATAACTAATAGTACATTACTGCAGAGGCCGGGAAGTAAAGGGTTGCCGGCCGATAACACATAGACGAGACCGTAGCGAGACCGGATAGGTACGAGTATGATGGTGGCAAGCTCATTTAACTCATGTGTAGGTACCTATAGTATTTTTCTCAAACATGGTAATGAAGATTGAAGATAGGTAAATACGAAGAAAAAAGTGCAAGAAATCATAGACAGTATTCATAAAAATTTTCTGCTCTCCGGCCGGCAAACGCCACTTAACGCAAAACTAAATTGCCGCCTGCCGGTTCCGTCGAGCAGAAAAATAATATACAAACCTCGGCCGGTAAATGGGAAAGCCTCGGATAACATGTTAGTCGACCTCGGCTTCGCCTCGGCCGCCAATTACATGTCATCCGAGACATTTCCCACTTTAACGGCCTAGGTATGTAATCTACTATACCGACGTAAATGGAAAAAGAACATACCAAATATAATGTCCGCCTCACACATCTACGAGTAAACCTAGATAAAACTAGTGAATTAATATTTAATTTAAACCTGGGCTCTCGTTACACAAGTTAAAGGTAGGGTCTTCCTGGTAGCGACAACGAAACCCACACGATGTTTAGTACGTAAATGTCCATTTTTTATTTTTGTGATACCCCCCACTGCAATATGCGGTTTTTACGATAAGCTGATCGTAAAAACCGCTGCCATGTTTGAGTTACGCTTGTCCTTGGCTACAAGCTAAGATGCTGTGTCACTAATCTACGTAAAACAAAAAAAAACACTTATAGGCCTGGAACTTTGTATGAAATTCCATTAAAGGCTTCTCGTCTAGCCACTTCCAGAACGAGGTACTTTGCGGCTTTTTACTATAAGGAACGTAATGATAATATCTTATTGCATATTATATTTGAGAAAATATATATTAGGTATTTTGCATATATTTAATCTGCTATTATATATTTAATCCAAAGGGAATCAAGTCAAAAGGAAGCATTCTTGAGCACACGGAAAATAATATCATATGAGACATCACAAAGAAGTAATAATGTACAAGCGAAAAACAATTTAAGGATAATATCTTACATCAAACGTAGTTGCAATGGGGGACACAATAATCTAGTGGAGGAGACTTCAAAGAAATGTGATGTGATATTAACTTCTGGAGGCAGCGGGGTTTCATACTGTTCTGTAGAGTTTGACAATAGAAATGATGTTTCATTTTGAACACGAAAGGACCTCTAGTTACTAATGTATCGGGGGTTGGGCAATTGCGATCCCGAAACAATATCCTCTATAGACATGCATAGCCTCTATCTTACCTTTACAAAGTACTTTTTATTTCGTCTTCTCCGCCTTACCTTTCACAGCGCTGCAAATTTTTAGCAGATCACCACCACCACCGACTCCGGTCTAACATTAATCTCTCCTTTTTTAACCCCATAAACACCGTTCATACAACAAATCATTCACAGTACACTCAGTAAAGCTTTGAAACACTCTACCACATCCCCTAAGGCAGTGTCAGTCAGTGGCATCGCTAAAGTCTAAATAAAAACATGTTGGTCGGAAGCATAGTACTTACTTATATTATAAAATAAGTTAGTTGGTTTTTTATATTTATTTATATCATTATATTCATAGATGGTTAACTGGAATAAAACCCTCGTAGGGATAAGTTCGCCTTTGGCGTTTGGTTCGGATACACCCACTGAGTTGCTTCTAGAGTTGGATCCAGTACGGATTTTCCCTAGGTGAAAAAAAAGGACCTGGGTGAAAGGACTGGCTTAATGTGTTGTTTCAATGTATAGGTCAGCTTCTATTTCTACAATTGTCAACATTTCAAATTGTTCAATATCTCTTAATCGAGAACTTTTAAAAGAGAAATTTCAAGATAAACGCCTGTACGTCACAAAAGTATACTTAAAAACAAAACACAGCATTTCTGTAAAAATCCTTAAAAATAGCGCCACGAAGCTGATTCGACGAACAAAAGAAAAAATACGTGATCAATATTTTTTAATAATCTAAAAGACGGACTAAATAGATTTTTTAGTCGTCTAGCATAGGCTAGACGACTAAAAAATCTATACTAATAGTAGCACTAATAGTAGTGCCGTACTTTTTTTAAGTCATTACAATAAAAAGCAGCTCTTAAAAACATAAAATGTTGTCAATTATTTGTAATTTATAATTTCACCGCACCAAACTATTACAAATATGCTTGAGTACATTTAATTCTCATTAACGAATCCAAAACGCTGAACTTTGAAAGTTACATGATGCTAATTGAAATGTTAAAGTGTTTAAAGAATGAGCATGAAATTTGCACGAAAACTTGTGAAGTTGTATGACAAAATTCGCTTATTGTTTTACAATTTCAAAAGTAAATTTTCGATCGTTCAAATGTGTTGAGTGAGAAACTTGAGCTGACAAGTGTACCTCAACAATTATGTAGTACATAAGTACAGAATATTACACTCGTATGTTGCTTTAGAGTGAGAGATAGTAGTTTTTCGTTGTGATTCACGTCGATAATAATATTCTTTTCTAGGAAAAAAAGGTTTTTTCTACGTAGGCCTCTTTTACTTATATCAAACATGAAGATCAAAGTATGATACCTCTGTATTAAACAATTGGTTAAAACTATCTAATATGCGTTAGTCATAATTTGAGTAGTTTTTAGGGTTCTGGACCACTTTGTTGTCCGCCCGTCCGTCCGTCTGTCTGTCTGTCAAGACCCTGTATCGCGGGAACGCGTAGAAGTAGCGAGTTGAAATTAATACCACATACACAGTTCTGCGTTTACTTGAAGCGGTAAAAAAACCAATCAAAAAACTTCTACGTCAACGCAATCAAAATATACAGCCAGTTATGTCGCATTTCCCATACTTTGCATGGAAATCAAAATGTATAGGGTACTTCCCGTTGACCTAGAATTACGAAATTTGTCAAAAATTTGTAATTGCCGTACCTACACTGAGAGTTCTGTACCACCAGAATTCTTAAGTACATAAAGGGGGAAGAGCATTCTTTGTGCGGAACCCTCGGTTGGCGAGTGCGACTCGTTTTTAGTCATACGCGTATCAAAAAACACTTTTATCAAGTAAGCATGTAGGTATAATGGGTTGGCAGTGTCAAATAATATTGTTCCCAAATTACCATTCTAATTAAAAATTGCAGACTAACTTGGCACTGCCAACCCATCTGCATATCTATCTGCAGTCTATCCTATATATCGAAATCAATTTTAATGTTGCAACAGTAACATTTTTTTTTGCCATTTGATTTTTCCATTCGGCTTCTATATGCTAAAAAAAACAAGCGGAATCAGGCAATGTATAAACTTTTATTTTCGAAATATATACAGAAGGTGTTACTTACCCTAACTACCTACCTTTACCTACCTAAAATCTAAAATAGGTCCTTGACATTGTACCCAGGATATTTATCAGGCAATTACCTATTTACAGTTACTAGGCTTTATACACAGCCGAGAATGCCACGGGTCTATCAATGATACTGAATATTTTACACAGCCTAAATGGACACGGTATTCTATAATGACTAGGCATTCTGTACAATGATTATACGCTTTACTGCCGACATAGGCATAGACATAAAAAATGGACTAAGCCATATAAAAAACTAATGCGGGACCTTTTTGCAGGGTCCTCATTTTGTGTTTCTCGTTGCTATGCTTGGAAAGGCTGTGTTTGCTCGGAAATATCTTAAACCTTTGTATTAAAAAATATACAAAGAGGTCAGGCTAATGTAAAGACTCAGCAAAGGCTTTTTTATTATTATACCTAGTCTGTTTAGTTTTTATTTCTACTGCGGATTTCTTTGTTTAGGATAAAGGGTGTTCACACATGCTATTTGGCATGTTTAAATGCCCTCAGGGTAATATTGTGTTTGAGAATATTCGTACGCTCGATTTCGCGGAGGACGACCTATTTCAAAACCCCAAAGGACTTTTCAAGAGCTTTACAATAATTTGACTTAGATCTGGTAGCATGATATTTTGTGTAGGACAAATTCTGACTTTTGTAAATGGTGTAAGCATTTTCCACACACAGATGTACTTCGTGTGGTAAACGAGGCCAAAACGGCTTTGTCAACTTCAGGCCCGACTGCGGGGTGCGTGCGACGTTGGGTTAAAAACAGAAGAAATGGAGATGCTTATCGAGGTATTTTCTTTTAATTTTAAGCCCCGGGTTAAGCTTAAGTTGTAGTTAGGTACTATGGGTACTAGGAGACGATATACATACATACCTACTTAAATAGATAACACTTTGCCGCCCGCACCCCTTGCGCCGAGTAGTCACGTGAGGAGGGCCGCTACCGCGACCGTCGCGAGTGCATCTCATGATTAAGGGACACGGATTGTTCCGAAACATGTCAAGCTATTTTCGACTTTATTCTAAATTTCAAAGAGAGTAAAGTATTTTTGTACCATTATGACAACTTTGGTGTAAAATACCAACTCACCCTACCATTCCTCTTCTCCCCATTCATGACGAAAATACCATCGCATTCCCTACTCACCCCATTTTATGATACGTATTTATTGTATTGTAGGTGTCTGGTACCTAAATAACCTCATAATTTAACCATTCGTCTAGCATGACGTTTCGTGATAAAATTTGCATTTCAAGACCACTTAAGCCTTATCTAGGTACCATACAATGTTTTATCACATCGTTAAATTTATGTTTATAAAGAAAATACAAAGAAAAGTTCACTCAACTGAGCGTCCAAAGTGACCCTTTATATCTTGATTTTATAATGGATGTAATGCATACAATACATTAAATTTTTCACGTGCGATTTAGAATTTTCTGTTGTATTTATTTTAAAAAATATGATGCAAAAAATGTTGATATCATCTCGTCTGGGTCGAACGAAATATGGATGGTTATACAAATATTGGTTTTTACATTGGTTGTATAATCGGTGGGGGAGTGGTAAAGCGTCTAGCTTTCAATCCAAAGGTCTCGGGTTTAAACCCCGGCCCCGGCTTGTACTAATGACTTTACGGAACTTATGTACGAAATATGATTTGATCTTCTTCTTTCTTTAGCGTTTTCTCGGCTTATGCCACGGGCCAGGAGCTTGGGGTCCGCATTGGCAATTTACCCTATTATTATAGGATTTGTCGTAGGCGCTAGATTTACGAAAGCGACTGCCATCTGACCTTCCAACCCAGAGGGTAAACTAGGCCAGTGATTAGTCCGGTTTCCTCACGATGTTTTCCTTCAGCGAACAGCGATTGGTAAATATCATATGATTCGTAGGCACATAAGTTTTGAAACTTATTGGTACTAGCCGGGGTTTCAACCCGCGATCTTCCGCCTCTTACCGCTGCGCTACCAACGCTCCGTACTCCGTGACTTTAAAAACAGTAATGGTTAAAAAACGGACTTGCCCTTGGTCAGGTCATAACACCGGGCTTTAAATTACGCTTTATCGAGCTATATCTACCCTGTACATTGTAGTGCATCGCCTTAACACGCGATGTGTTTAAAATTACCTGCAGTTAGCGATAGCAGAGGTATTCTGATTGGACCCGAGAGTAGGCGACATTGTTGGTACGTAATCAACGTTTTATAGTAGATTGTAAACCAAGTGGTGAAAGGCTCTTATTTCAGTTGAGGATAACACTCTAATTTTCATATCGAACACGAGAAAAGAGAAATATAGGTGTATTTATAATTGGAAATCGGAACCCTTGGCAGCCTTAGGATTAGGAATCGTTGGGGTGACATGGTCGACGCGAATCTGCGCGAACTCCAAGTTACCAATTGGCAAGAGTTAGCGCAGGACCGAAAAAAATGGCTGTGGTGACGTCGCTGAGCCAGCGGAGTAAGTTTTTATATTTTTATTATATTTATTTTATATAGGTATATCTTAACATGACCTTGTCGACATGTACGAGTCTTACAGAAATTTATGGATTCGGGAGATAAATCTCAGAATGGAAATCGTACAATGCATCACTACAGGGCGTCCACGAGTTAGTTTCCATCTTGGGGCTTCCACTCAAACGCGACGCTGGCGCTGTTCGTCGCTCCTCTTCGAAGGGGAGACTGTATGTGTCTTTATATTAATTTAAAAGAGACGTACCTATCTTGAGCACCACATATTGTGGCGACACATTCGCGCTAGATGTACTGAACATTGCAAACCACAATCTAAGTCATGACGCTCCAAATTTAGCATTGCGTGAATCCTACTCCCTATTCCTCCTCCGATTCCAACTCATACTTCTTTGGCAGTCAAGTAAAAAAGCCAATATCAGAAGTAGGCTTGTCACTAATAATCCCATCTGCAATAAGCTTTATTGCCTTTCCCCTACAAAGCTGTTGAATTTATTACGAATCCTTCTCAAATACGTTCCTTCAAACATTAACTCTAATACCCGTTTTATATTTACAAAATCTAAGTCGCAATGGAATTGTTGTTGGTAAAATGTTCATATCGTTTTTTCCCCTTTTATCTTTGAAAATAACAAACATTTTGTCCGGAGCGTTTCGAGTGATGGGACCTTTATGTTAATGTGTGCTGACGCTAGATCGGATGGCTTAGGGAGACCACGATTTTTGTAATTTTTTGCACGGGTAAGGTACGTTGCTTAGAATATGCTAGGGTAAAGGTGCGCCCAGAACGCACATATTAGTCGCTCGCGCTGTGCAATCTCTGTCTGCCACTCGGGATCTACTCACGCGCATGTCCAATGTTAATAGGAGGACATGAGTTCAAAATTATAACAAAATCAAGGTATTTAAACGAATAGGTACAAAACTAGCAATCTAGCATAAAAAGTATATTTTTTTTACAATATTTTTTTTTGTTTTTGTTTTTCTACACTAGAAAGCTCTGCCAGTGATGTCATCTAAAGCGTTTATAAATGTCAAACAAAAGTAGGACTTGCTGTGAATCGATTCCTGGAAATAATCGAATTTTCTTGACCTATTGCTTAGATACGGACATTTGATCCTGCCGAATCTATACATAATTAGCCTAAGTGAAGTTCATCAAGTATTTGTAAAACAGTAGAAATATAATATCGACCACTTTTATTCATTATATTCACAAATTAAAGTGAAGTTACTTTTTAGGGTTCCGTATATAGCTAAAATGGCAAAAACGGAACCCTTATCGTTTCGCCCAGTCCGTCTGTCCGTCCTCCCGTTCATATGTCACAGCTGTTTTACTCAGTAACTATAAAACATAATTATGGTAATGATATTACAGCTAGAGGTGTATATTTAGTGCCGCTACTTAGTTCTGCCTATAGATTGCGAAAAAAATAAAGGGCGACATTATCCCCGTGGTCCCGGAGAAAGACTAGCTGAGTCATCAACTTATTATAGCCGCGCGGGTTTTACTCCCCGTTTTAGCAAATTTATAATTTGTAAAAAATAATAATCTTACACAATCGCTCTTTCGTAAAGGAAAACATTGCGAGGAAACCAGACTTATCTTAATAAGGCCTAGTTTCCCTCTGGGTTGGAAGGACTGATAGCAGTCGCTTTCGCAAAAAAGCACATACACAAAATCTAACCTAAATGGGGTTAGATGGCCAAGCGGACCTCAGGCTCCTTGAGCCGTGGCCAATCGGGAAACGCTAAGATGCTTAATTGAGTAGACGAAACCATCCAGCTATTTAAACATTGTCTCGTTTTTGCAACAAACATGGTCACCATAACGTAATGCGACGAAAATGAAAGAAAATTACTGGAAAGAAATTGTCTCATGACGCTCCTAGCAAATGGGGCCCTCACGCGTAAAGTCTTAAGTCTTTCTGTATCCGTGCAAGGAATCATTATTATGGAGAAATATGTTGGGGACCGCGAAATTTGGTCGGTTTCCTTCGGCCTCGGATATTAAAAGGCTATCATTGTGAGTTAATGGTTTGATTGTCCTGGTTTCCTTAGCTTATGTTTTATTACAGTTATATGGGAGGTGAACGATGGTGATATTCGGTGTTAATGACGAGTTTTTCCTTGTGTGTATCTTTTATAATTGGCAGTATTTAAGTAGGAGGTATAGTAACTTTTTGTTTGAAACAAATCAAATTAATTTATTTAACATTTTTGATTTATTATTAAAGTAGTAACAGTAGGTACTATATATAAATTATAAATCCATATCATTTATTCATTAAAAAAACTTAATCTATTTAATTACAATCATAAAAATGCATCAAATCATAAATTACTTAACCTAAAACATCTAATTCTTATTATAAATTGGATTCAGATTAGTCTTTTTTTTTTCAAAATCTATTTTTGATGATGGGATCCCTGAGGAATTGAAGGAACTTCTCAAATAGGAGGAGGGAGGTTGCGCTTAGTATAGTCTGGCCAAATTATGCAGTAAATAAAAACTATCTATAACTATGCACGAATGAGAAGAGGTCTTGGCCAAATTATAATTTGACATGTTTTATTCGTTAAAGATGTTAAAAATGTGGATAATACTACGGACATAGGTATTTTGCTTAGGTTTCGCGAATATTCGCATTTTGAAAATAATACATAATTACACAGCAAGTTTACAAACTGCGCATTACGTGGTCTCGAGGAAAGACTCAGGAAAGACTCAAAGTTCTTGAGTCTTCCGGGACCAAGGGGCAATGTCGCCGGAACCACGGAGGCGAGGTCGCCTAAGTCAATACTAATTTTGAATTCGCGCCATAGAAGCACAAGCAAACACTTAGCGTGAACTCACGCAGTGGCGCCGCCTGGGGAACAAAACACAGGCCAAGTGCGAGGTTCCGTACATTATCTATAAAAACTTAAAAAAAAACACGTTGTTTGTACGAGAGTTATAATGGTACATTACGATAAAAGTGCGAATAGGAGAAAATTCGCAATGAGTGACGATAGAATAAAACACGACCGAAGGGAGTGTTTTCAATCGACACGAGTTGCGAATTACCTATTCGCAGTTCGCACATGTGTCGTACCACGTTTTACAGTACATATGGATCTTTCAACTTTTGACGCAGGCATATAAATAAAGTGCTCTTTATCACACTAGTGCGGTAATGTAGCACCATATGTACTGTAAATAAAATGTATAGTTTGATTTAATTTGAAATTAAATATTTTTTCAAATTATATATATTAGGTATTTATTTTTAAGGTAATTATTTATTTTTAATAGGTACCTATATAATTAAATATTTTGTGAATATCGAGCAAAAACGTGCAATGAAATCACGTTTGTTGTATGCGAGCCTTCTTAAATGTTTATCTTATTCTGTTAGTATTTGTTGTTATAGCGGCAACAGAAATACATCATGTGTGAAAATGTCAACTGGTTCATGAAATACAGTCAAATGTCAGACGGACAGATGGACAGACAGCGGAGTTTTAGTACTTAATCCCGTGCTAAAAATGGTGTTCTCCGTTAATTAGGTAGATCAAAGGAGGCTACAATGTTTTGTATGAAATAACGAACTATTCGCGTAGTGATTCTAAAGAATTTCCGGCCGAGGAAATGGAACAGCATGCACCGTGGGAAATTCACACGATTCGTCGGACTCAGCGCAACCTAGGTACTTTCAAGAATAGGCAACATTGTGTCGTGTAATGGTGTTCCCACACTGGCTGTTATATAACATTACATTCATTTCATTCTTTAACGTGATAATCATATTTCTAGAAATTGTCACAATATCTGGAGATTACAATATTTTTTTGTCATTAACAGAGCTACAAAAAAAAAAACTATAGACTAAGTACGTTATGTTAGTTTTATAGCTTAAAACGCCGTTCTAGTATCAGGCTAATATATGATTCAATATAGTCCCACTTCACGCCAGAATTGTCGTTCACAATACACAATAATTTGTTGTGAATGGCTATCTTTTGGTAAATAATATTATCCGAGCTAAACTCAAAGCTTAATTTCGTTAAATGGCGCACCGCAATGCGCAAACTAATTGCATCTGAATTTGGTATTAAAGGTAACATTTGAAACACATAGCCGTTTCGATCTAGGTACTACATTATCGCGAAAGGCTACGCGACAATGCGGATCTTAAAGTAGAGGTGTGTAAAAGAACGTGACGATGTAAAAATCATTGTGACTTGCCGTTTAATAGTATCACGGTGACTGAATGGGAACGACGTTACAAAATCACGGTGGTAGTTCCTTCGTTCCTGCACGTCTACCACGAACATCGAAAATGTACAGAAAAAACATTGACAGAAATACCTCTGTGTCACTCTAATAAGCAAGTGTGACAGAGATGGTGATTCAAAACCGCAATCATTCGATTTTGGTAGTAGCCCTATAGCTGCCACTCGCATCGCGATCACGCGTATTAAAACAAGAGTAGTGCAACGCTCATCGAAGCTCGGGCTACCGATGCCGTACCGAAAGCAAGGCGCCAGTGAGCGGACGTGATCGAAATGCTCATTAACTCACCGTGTTGCAAATTATTGCGGTTATAAAATCAAGTTGATCTATCACTGTGAAGTTTTAGGGACTGGAACATCAGTCGCGGCGGCAATTAAATACTTTTTCTCATCTCTACCTCAAAACATAATAGTTTTCAAATACAGATAAAGCCAAAAGTATTTAACTAATATAAAATATATCATATAGTTAGATGAAAAGTTGGAGAATTAGGAGGACTACAACGATGATAGAAATATAAAGCTTTATTAAAGAACACGATCGCCCCAATGAGGGCGCTACTGGATGCCCTGCGCCCTCTTGAGTATTCAATGCTGGCCATCAGACGCCTATAAAAGCCGTTTACAATGTAAATAAAAAACAAAACAGCTGTATAGGCAGTCATAAATCCAGTGTCACGTCAACGGAACCGCAAGGGTCCAACATTACGTAAATCCCTGCTGGCTTTGATTCCTCTTCAATAGGAAATTTATTCCCACCCGCTCAGATTAAAGGGTTTTTCGCACATTGAAAGGGCAGATTATAGTGGCCCGTTCCGCGTGAGTTGTAAGCAATCCTATTATGTGTAGGGTCCGTTATGTAATGCCTGTTTAGGGATGTACGCGCCTGAATTTTACGGTAATGGCGTGCGGTAATGGTGTGCGGTTTCGGTACCAATTTGATTAAAATGGTACTTATTAATGTTAATCTGCAGCGAGTAACGGAAAGGGCAATACTCGGAGTTTCTCTTCATTATCGAATCAGAAATGACGAGATCCGCAGAAGAACAGAAGTCTTCGTCGTAGCTCAGATAATCGCCAAATTGAAGTTGCAGTGGGCTGGACATATTGCCTGGAGAACTGATGGCCGGCGGGACTAGCGAGTTCTTGAGTGGCGACCACGCACCGGTCGACGCATTGTGGAAAGCCCCCAGAGATGGATTGCTAACCAGGTAGAGGTTGCAGAAACGCATTGGATGCGGGCAACGCATGACCAATCGATGTGGTATTCTTTGGGGACGGATATGCTCAGTAGTGGACGTGTTTTGGCTAACAATGGTGATAGTTATGTAAGACTTTCAATCCGAAGTTGCCGGTTCAAACCCCGGTTCGTAATGAGTTTTCGGAACTTATGTACGAAATATCATTTGATATTTACCAATCGCTTTTCGGTGAAGGAAAACATCGTGAAGAAACCGGACTATCCCAAGGTCTAGTTTACCCTCTAGGTTGGAAGGTCAGATGGCATTCGATTTCGTAAAAGTAGCGCTTACGCAAAATCTGGGAATTCGTTGTCAAAGCGGAACCCAGGCTCCGTGGCTTTAGCCGTGGAGGAAAACGCTAGGAAAAGGAAGAAAATATGTTATACTGGAGGAGTTCTTAGTAAACGCAGTGAACTGCGCCCCTCAGGGAGGAGTCGGGATCAGTTACGGTCATCAACAATCATTGAAACGCCATTTGAAAATGGTGGGAAGGAAGCAATATTTTTACGATAAGTACTTGTATCTGTTTGATAATTATTTGTTTTTATTAAAACGACTGCCATCCGACCTTCCAACCCAGAGGGTAAACCAGGCTCATTGGGATTAGTCCGGGTTCCTCACGATGTTTTCCAAGCGAGCGATTGGTAAATATAAAATTATATTTCGTATATAAGCTCCAAAAAGTCATTGGTACGAGCCGGCAGGATTTGAACTTTCGGATTGAAAGTCACACGTTTTACCGCCGAGCAACTAACGTTTAATAATAGCAGAAAGAGTAAAAAGCTACTTTTCCTGGCCCTGCCAAATTGCAAAAGTATTGCTTGTAGCACAAAACATAATTAATATGAAAAGTGTATTTGTCTTGCGAAAACCTTTTCCGTTTGCGTAAACTTTTACCCCGAAACAAATTCGAAAATCACACAAAAACATACTTATACATGTTACGAAGAAAACTTAGCCTTTTACGGTGACACATCTGCCGCAGAAAACAAGATTCAAAACTTTTCTGCCGTCCCTTTTTATTCCGGATATGATATGCAGAGTGAAGGGGACAGGGCGGAAGTTTCGAACACTCTGCACGAGGTACTGATTCTTTGTTTGGGCCCAGATGTCTGCATCTGCATAAAGGTATTAGTAGTTCCAAGAGAGTTGAGGTGAATGCACACACACACACACATGCAGCCACATAAAGTACTGGCCACGAAAATCAAACGTTCGAGAATTTGTATCTCCTCTTTATGTCACACCTGCATATTGGAGTAATAGAGGTTTTTCTATCAATGCAAATTTTCGATGTTCCTGGTAGGACTCCTGATTTAAAAAAAAAAGAATGAATTTCGAAAAATGAAATAGCCTACTTGTTATGGGTGTAGGTTCCTTACTAAATTCATTTTGATTGAACGAATTTTGATTTTTGTGATTTTTTAAAATCTTCCCCTAGGCAATAATATAGTGTAGCACAATTCAGTTTAGGACCTAAACTGAGTCGCTGCCATACAACTGAGCACAGTTAAGAACCTAAACTTTTCATTCTGTAATCCACAAAATGTATGAAAAAAATGTAACCGAATAGGAAAAAAATGTTACGATATTTTAATCTCCTATAAGTAAAAGTCACATAAATAATTCCAAAAAAAGTGGGACTACATTGTAACAAAAATGGCCCTTATAATGAATCTACTGAGTTTAACTCTAAGTTTTGTGAACTCTTCCATGGGTATTAATTGCTTAAAAGTTTTATTAATGATAAAAGATTAAAGATATAAAGAATACGTATCATAAATTGTGGCGTTTTCAGGCTAAACGTCAGGTTCAGGTAAAGGCATTGTCGGTTATCGATAAGACTCTACTGTCATAAATAATCATTTAGAAATTAACCTTATCAACAACCGACAATGTGTTACCTTTAGCCTGAAACGCCACAACTATAATGTACTTATGAGAAAATTGTATATATTTCTACCATCATATATTTGCTATCTACTTTGCTGTAAAAAGTAGAGTAGAAAAAGATCGTTCAATCTAACTGGTCTTAAATGCTTCTAAAGGAATAAAGTCCAGTCTTAGCAAACTTTTAGTACGTTTACTCTTTGAAAAGCTTGCGAAGTTTTGTGAGGTCTCAAAGCAAACATTAGGAGAAAGCCTTTTCAAGACTTGTATAAGTCACTTTGGTAGTATGTTAGAATATTTATTTGAAATTAACTTATTGAATCTTTTCTGAGTCCAGAGTAGACTTGAAATTAAACACTTTAGAACGGATTAATCGCGTTTATTAACACCACGACCCTACGTTTTGAGTCCTTTACAGCACTCGTTTTCACAGGGTCAAGATGATGATTGCGAGAATGCGAATTCATGGTGTTATTAAACGTGATTAATCCGTTCTAAAGTGTTTATTTTCATTGAACAACAATTGCGGTAACAGAAGACAATATCCAGAGTAGATATTTTTGTAATAAGTACTTTAAGTTCTTTAATACGCGAAATCGCTGAGTAGGTAATATTAGGTCGGGAAAAAAGTATTTTCGTATTTTGTATGATTTTATCAAAGTCAATAGAAAAAGCTGCATTTTTGACATCAAAATTTCCTGACGAAAAACCGATCTTTGTGAAATTTTTACTAACAATACCATGGGTCCATAAATACAGTATTTTGTTCACCGCTGGTTTTGTAACTCTTCTTTTTTTTAATGTATTAAATTTCTCTGTCGTATTTAACCGTTTTGACGGGCACAAAACAAATGCAAGAACGAGCAAAAAAGTCACGTTTGTTGTATGGGAGCCCCCTTAAATATTTATTTTATTCTGTTTTTTAGTATTTGTTGTTATAGCGGCAACAGAAATATATCGTCTGTAAATCAATAGTCTAACTATCGCGATTCATGAGAAAACGTCTGGTGACAGACGGACGGAGAGACAGACATAGGAACAGCGGAGTCATAGTAATAGGGTCCCGTTTTAGAAAGGGAAGAAAATCTATTTACTCGTGGCTTTACAGTACACAACCCTCCTTTTTTTTAAAGGGTCGGCAACGCTCATGTAACACCCCTGGAGTTGCTTACGTCCATAGGATTCGGTGACCGTTTACCATCAGGTGGGCCGTATGCCTGTTTGTCACCGTCCACAAAACACAAATTTACAAAATTAAAAAAAACTTGAGCTACGAAATGGCCGCCTCAGCTTGTTGCCGGCCTACCCTTGGGAACTCTAAAAAAGTACAATAATAATATTTGTGACTATTCTGATTCCCATATTTCCACTCAACATAATATTGTATGTAAAATGACGGATGAATCCCACGGAAGCGTTAAAGTGAAACATTTTAGATAACGCATGGACCACAGCCGTGACAGCAGATGGGCAAACTTGACTGATGGTCGCTGTAACTTTACCATACAATAAAGGCATATGAGTAAGGGGAATGTTGTAGAGTTATGCCCTTTTTGCGAAGCTGGGCGGAAGGGTCGGCATGCCCTTAGGGATCCAGTCCAATGCTAACCAAGCTCGAATCTGAGGAAAAAGCGTTTTGTCGGTTGAGCGATATTCTTGGAGATTGATTTTATGTACGGTTTCGACGTGTGTGTGTTACTTATAACTACATATGTACAATCGTCCTCGAGTAGGCACGATTGTTTTGACGAAAAATTTTGAATGATCTATGCCAGAGAAAGCCAATGAACGAAAGCCACTCACCACTTTTCCACGCAGCGCACAGCCTGTCGGTACCGACTTTCCTCTGGCGTCGAGCTGATGATGCAGTGTGGCTGGAGCGAGGGTTTTGACACGAAAACGACCGATTTATCCAGTTTTTTTGGACATTTGCGACGCACGAGCTGCGAGTACCGCAATGAGCAGCCATCAATCTCATCTACCTTCGTCTGGCTTTTCTAAACGTCAACGTTATTCGAAAAAACTACCCTACTTACTGTCGCTAATTAAACGCGTTTCGTTTTACGATATGTGACAATATTATATGTACTTATATAAATAAAAAAAAAAAACAAAAAAAAAACATAAGAATTAAATTAGACAGTGTCCGGAACCAACATTCCGCCCACCAAAATGCGAAGTATTTTATAAGTAAGCTATTCGATAGGTAAAAATGAAAATGAAAATGAAATGAAAAATGTTTATTTGTTAATAATACAGGGTAGAATAATTAAAGGTTGGAGTCTCCTAGTAAGTATGGAATACCTGTGTCAGGAGACCCCGCTCTTCCAGTAACAACAAGTAGAATTTTTAAATTAACAAATATAAACGATTTCTATGCAGAAGTAAATTTAACAGTAATAAAATTATTTAAGTATACAAATGAGAAAAAAATAATAGTTTAAAAATAGATCTATTACAATACAAAATGTGTAAATGTGTGTGTGTGTGTGTGTGTGTGTGTGTGTGTGTGTGTGCGTGTGTGCGTGTTTATGCAAATAATTTAATTATTATTATTATTCATTTAATTACATCACATTAGCGCTTCCACCTCGTCATAGCTCAGAGTTTTTAACCAATCTGTAAGTATTTTTTTGCATTTGTGTAACTGTAAATGGTGGAACTTTAGTGTTTTATTAATTTTATTATATAGTAGAGCCGAGAGTTTAAGAAACTGTAAATTGGCAAAACGTGATTTGCAGAGAGGTATTGGTGCAATATTTTGTTTGCGTCTTCTATTAGTAGGGAGCAAAGAGTTATAAGGTAAGGTTTTATGCATTTTTAGTACTGTATTTAATATAAACAGTTTCCTGACTGAAAGTAGTTCTGAAATGTTGTAAAGATCTTTAGTGGGGTATCGGTAGGGTTTAAAATGCATTACCTTAATTAAGCTTCTTTGTCCTCTCTCTACCTCTAGAAATTTTGTTTTTGCCGCCCCTCCCCAAACAGTAATACAGTAACACATTACGGATTGAGCTAGAGCAATGTATAACTGTTTCAGTAAGAGCTTCGAGGCTACATGTCTTAAGTTTTTAAAAATCCAGGTAAGTTTCCTAATTCTGCTATTTACATATTCAATATGTGAGTACCACGAAAGCCGCTGATCGATCATAATACCCAGATATTTAATAGAGCTAACTTTCTCGATTTTGGCGCAATTACAGTCAGATGCACTTATCAGATCACATTTGTGTATTTTCAAGGTGTGAATGTCAGATGGCTGAGTACTTATGTTTTTAGTAAAGCATATGTAGTTGGTTTTCTGGGTGTTTAGAGTTAAGAGGTTAGACTTTAGCCAGTGTGATATTTTTCTTAGCCCAATTTCAGCACTGTTATAAACATTATCCCAGGATTTTCCGTTAAATACTATGACCGTATCATCTGCGTAGGAAAACATGTGACCGTTTTCTACAGTCATGTTGGTGAGATCATTAATATAAATAAGAAAAAGTGTTGGCCCCAGTACACTACCCTGAGGAACCCCATAAGATATATTAGCTTCCTGGCTTACATAATCCCCAATCTTTACTCGCTGGTCCCGATTATAAAGGTAGTCACTTAGTAGATCCAAAGGCTTTCCCCTAACTCCGATTTGCTCAAGTTTCTGCACAAGAGTGGGAATCGAGACGGTGTCAAAAGCCTTTTTTAAGTCCAAGAAGACTGCCATGCATTTATCCCCTTTATCTACTTGCTCAGTTATACGAGAAGTGAGCGCTTGGACAGCATCTTCTGTAGACTTTCCTTTCCTGAAGCCAAATTGTGAACCAGATAATATTTTATATTTCTCTAAATATGAAATTAATCTAGTGTTTATAAGTTTTTCTAGAATTTTAGAAATTGCGGGGAGAACGGAAATGGGCCTGTAGTTGTTGACGTCGTTTCTTTTCCCACCCTTGTACACTGGTGTTATTATTGATTTTTTAAGCACTGAGGGAAAAACACCTTTGGAAAAACATTCATTAGCCAAGTGACTAATTATTGGGACAACAAGATGCTTACAAAACTTAAGGAATTCTGTTGGGATATTGTCGAGTCCAGGGGCACTTTTTGTTTTTAAGTTCATTAGTATTTTGTCTACTTCTTGTGGATCAGTATCACTTAGTACAAAGGAGGAAAGATTAGATTTGATTTGCTGTGAGATTACTGTATTGGTATGGTTAGCATTTTCACTAATAATTTCTTCGGCTAAGTTTTTACAGTAAAGGACACAACTTCACCAGAGGTCTTTGTAATAGACCAGATTGTGACCGAAGAGTGGCAACACGAGAGATCCCATCCTTCCCCGGATGCAATGATACTATTCGGCCAAGGTTCCAGTTGAGGGGCTTAAGTTGCTCATCTTTAATCAACACTAATGCGCCGATCTTGGGCTCATCAGCATCCGAGTGCCATTTCGCGCGTTGAGTTAATGTATGCAAATACTCCTGATGCCATCGCTTCCAGAAATCACGATGGAGTTTTTGTACGAGCTGCCAGCGATGCAGTACAGAAATGTTTGCATGAGTGGTTGGAGCTTCTACGAGCGATGTCAAAGGCTCCAACGTCAGAAAATGTCCGGGTGTTAGCACCGACATGTCGTTTGGATCAGAGCTCATCTCACAGAGTGGCCGAGAGTTTAATACTGCTTCAATTTGAACGGCCGCTGTGAGAAATTCCTCGTAAGTTAAGATTTGACTCCCTACCACGCGAGCGAGATGTGTCTTAAACGACTTGATGTTGGCCTCCCATAAACCGCCGAAGTGGGATGCGGCTGGTGGATTGAAACAAAATTCGATGTTTTCATGAGAGGCTGCGTCTTGCATTAGGGGTAGCAGTGCATTGTGTGCTCCCACAAAATTTGTGCCCCGATCACAGTGTATGCGTTGACAACGACCACGACGGGCGATGAATCGACGTAAGGCGGCAAGGAAGGCTTCGGTTGTGAGCCCAATAACTAACTCGATGTGACATGCTTTAGTCGCGAAACATATAAATAAGCACACGTGTGTTTTAAACGGCCTGGCTCCGCGATGACGTTTGATATATGTGGGAAAGGGGCCCGCGAAATCGATGCCGATGCACGAGAAGGGTTTTACCTGAGAGATTCGAGTTTTTGGGAGATCTGCCATACGGGGTACCAAAGGTTTGGGATTTGAGCGAAAGCATTTAATACACTTCGATAAACGAGAGCTAATTACGCGTTTAGAAGCGAGAATCCAAAAATTTTGGGCGATTAAAAAATTCAGCGTGCGTAGCCCCGGATGTTGATTATCGTTGTGTACTTGATCGATAACGAGCTGTGTCAGGCGACACTTACTGGGCAGGAGCAAAGGGTGTTTGCAATCATAATCAAGTTCAGAGTGGACGAGCCTACCGCCCACCCTCAACAGACCGCACTTATCGACGAAAACACTGATCTTTCTAAATAGTTTAGGCAGTTTTTTGCCTTCTTGGAGCAATTTAATCTCATTTGAGAACGAATTTTCTTGAGATAATCTCACCAGATTGGCCACGGCACTGTCAAGTTCTGATTGAACAAGAGGACCAATGCGTTTATTGCGAGGGTTACGACAGTTGTGTACGAAGCGATGAATGTAAGCGACAATGCGCTTTGTCTTATTAAGACTCGAATGTTTCAATAAGAAATCGTCAAATTTGTTGACAGCGATGAACAACGAAGTTTGTTTAGGAGTTTTCTCTTCCTCTGATATCTCCGGTTGCCTTTCGATGGAGAGCGGTGATTTTGGCCAAGCGCTACTCTCAAGATACAACCAATCGGGGCCTGACCACCACAATGGGTGACTAACGAGTTCTCGAACCGTTACGCCGCGAGAGGCGCAGTCGGCCGGATTAGTTTCGGACCTGACATGACGCCAGTGATCAGCCGGTATTCTTTCTTGAATGTGACTTACGCGATTGCTGACGTAAGTCTTCCAGCGTTGTGATGGTGCACGTAACCAAGAGAGCGTCACTGTGGAGTCTGACCAACAGTACGTATCTTCGAAGTTGACGTCTCCGCTGTAGACGTCTTTCACGTGCTCAACGAGATCTGTTAGCAAGACCGCAGCGCAGAGCTCCAAACGAGGAATGGAGATCCGTGTCAAGGGGGCAACCTTGCAACGGGCCATTATTAAGTGTACGGTGATGCTATCATCCCCATGGCGAATGCGAAAGTAGATGACAGCTGAGTATCCTGTCTCAGAGGCGTCACAGAAGCCATGTAGCTGAACACTGACAGACTTCGACGTTGGAATATATCGAGATATTTCAAGAGAGGATAACATTTTGAGATCCAAACGATACCGAATCCAATTTTGGCTGATGTGTGGGGGTGCTAAGGCGTCCCAGTCATGTCCCAAAGTCCAAAGTTCCTGAATTATGAGCTTAAATGATAGAGTCAATGGTGTGAGAAACCCAAGAGGATCAAAAATACGAGCCAATTCTGACAGTATATTTCGCTTTGTACACTTCTCGTGAAGTGCACTGACTGTAAAAGCGAACGCATCATTGGACGGACTCCATTCCATGCCGAGCACCTTAACAGGAGATGTCGGCTCCGAATCAAAAGAGAGTGTCTTGTTATGACAATGGGCTGGGTCAATATTTTCAAGCAAGCTGGGACAGTTACTTGACCACTTGCGGAGTTCAAAACATCCTTTCTCCAAGATCTGAATGATTTGAGTTTGGAGCTCGATTGCTGCTTCGACAGACTCAGCACCCGTCACGACGTCGTCGACGTAAATGTCACGTTTGAGGACATCAGCCGCTTGAGGGTACTTGCTACCTTCATCAATAGCTAATTGAATCAGGGCTCGAATGGCGAGGAAACTAGACGAGGACATACCGTAGGTAACGGTGTTCAGACGAAATTCTTGTATAGGCTCATCGAGTGAGAACCTGAACAAGATGCGTTGATAATCTCGGTCAGAGAGAGAAACCAAAATTTGTCGATACATTTGACGAATGTCGGCTGTGAAAACAACCGAGTGTAGACGAAAGCGAAGTAGTATCGAGACGAGATCAGATTGCAGTTTCGGTCCGACGAGCAACTGATCGTTTAACGAGGGTCCTCCAGGGGGCTGGGCTGTCCCGTCAAAGACGACCCTTAACTTAGTGGTAGTGCTGCTAGGCTTGAGCACGCAGTGGTGTGCCAGATAATAAGTGCGCCCATCTGGCTGGGGTGCGACAGGCTCCATGTGACCAGCATCGAGGTAGTCATGCATGAAGTTATTGTAGTCTTTGCGAAGCTCGGGATCTCGAGCGAGTCTCCGTTCAAGAGAGAGGAGGCGGCGCTCGGCGAGGGAGTGCGAATCACCAAATTGAGGATTCGCGGTTCGAAATGGCAAGTTAACAATGTATCTCCCGGTTGAGTCACGCGTGTGGGTCGAAGCGAATATTTTCTCACATGTGTTCTCATCGTCGCTTAGCGGCGAGGAGTTAGGGAGACTTTCAATTTCCCAAAATCTCCGAATTTGGGAATCGAGCGATTCGATTGAGCAAAACAGCGAAGTTCTTGCATTACAAGGCATGCAAGGGGCCTTTCCCATGACCACCCAGCCAAGCTTGGTTTCGAAAACTGAGGGTCCGTCGTCACAATCGCCAAATATTTGACAATACACATCCACTCCCATTAGAGCATCAATGCATCCAGGTTTATCGAAATTCGGGTCTGCGAGTTCGAGAGAGCTCAGGTTTGGCAACCCGTCAAGGTCGATTTTTGCTTCGGGCTGTTCGCTACAGACCTTGGGCGCTACCAATGCTTCGACACACATTTCAAAGTTCGACTTCAGGTTCCGAAAGTTTACAGTGGTACAGGAAGTTGCCAGAGTTGACAAGTCACAAACGCCCTCGATAGACGTAGGCTTCTTGCGAATCGGAAGGCCAAGGCGCTGCGCGCAACGTTGCGTAATAAAGTTAGGCTGACTACAATTGTCTATTATGATCCGAATTTTCTGGTAACTACCGAATTTATCTAACGCCTCCACAACTGCCGTGGCAAGAAGAGAAGTGCGACCGGTGGGCGCTGAGCCGGATGTGCCGGATGCGACCATAGTCACCGATTTCCCAGGAGCGAGACCCGAATTCTCGATGGGCGAGGATGGCGAGAATTTTATCGCGGCGACATTGTTTGTGGCCGGAGAACAGCCGCCAAGCTTGGAATGGCCGTTATCAGCATCGAAATGTATAGTGGTATGATGGGCGACGTTACACTTGAGACAACGAGATTTTGAAGGGCAGGCCTTAACTAAGTGTCCAGAACGTAGGCAGTTTACGCACAAGTGGTTGTTTTTAACAACCCCAAAACGCTCGTGAGGCGTCTTATTCTTATAATCAACGCATTTAGCAAGGTCATGATTCGATTTGCATAACACGCAATACGGTTCAACTGGTGTGGCGCTAGTAGCAACTAGCGTTTTGTATACGGCGCCTGCAGGTGCGCGTTCCTGCGTGGTGCGCCAAGCAGCGGCGCGTGGGCCATGGCCGCCCTGTACGCGCGAGGTGCGCGCGGACGCGGTAGGAGCGCGCGCTGTGGGAGCAGCGGCGTTCTCCGTGAGGTCGGCAAGCTCCAAAGCTTGGCCGGCCTTACTAACGTATTCCAATAACGAATCAAACGATGGCACATCTTTACTATCATTTTGCAATTCGAAACGACGACGGGTATCTTGGTCCAATTTATTTATCAATAAATAGAATAACGGAAAGTCCCAATCAGTGACGGGAAATCTCAAGTTTTTTAGAACCGCGATGTTTTCTTTAAAAGTGTCTACAAGTCTACGTAGCTCACTCGGCGAGTTAGATTTCAATGACGCATTCTGGATTTCTTCCCAATGACGAAAAGCCAGTTTGCGTTTATTGTTGTATCGATCTATTAAAGCCGCGTATGCATCTAAATAATTGCTATCTGATAAAGGAAATCCCTTTAGTAATTGCAACGGTTCTTCCGAAAGAAGTGACATTAAAATTGAGAACCTTTCAATGTTTGACAATCGCTTGTTTTGATGTACCATTGTGTTGAACATGTCATAAAATGTTCCCCAAGACTTAACGTTACCATCAAAATGAACAAGGTTTAAACGAGGCAACTTTACAGACAAATCGGTTCTGTTCGAATCGCCCTCGATGGTCGACGTAGATGACAGCAAAGTATGAATTTCGATTATTTGAAAATATTTGTCATCAAATTCTTGACGTATGACATCTTCTTGATCTAACTCGTTCACGTCCGTTATTTCAGAAATTATCTTTAGATGGTGCGCTTCGAAGCTAGAACAATAGCCATCTATTTTACTGTATCGAGACATAAACAGAGGCAATCGCGAGGAATCCTCCTTAGCCTGCAATCCGGCCGCTAAACATTCATCGATTCGTTTGATTGATATTTCGCGTTTTAGTTGCAAGTTACGGCGTGCAAGTGCTTTAGACATTTTAATGTAAACAGCTTCTAATTACTCCAGCTAAATGTAAACAAACCCGTTTACCGAAAAAAAAACTATCGGTGTGATGCACAAACAAGATTCAACCTTATACGCGAAGAGATAAGGTGCACGGTCTACGATACTACGTACTACGATACGTAGGTACACAAATCAGATAATATTGCAATGACTAATTGATTTCACTGCAATAAGTTCGAAAATAATCGACGAATAAATACACAAAACCATCAAAGTATATACCGTATATATCTTTAATCAGGATCGCAAGCACCTTGTGCCAGGTTCTGATAATAACCTTGTTTTTATTTTGTAAGTATTAACACTGGTTAATTAGCAGTTCTGGAATTTATTGATTAGGAACAACTTATTTATGCGAATATGAATGGACAACTATCTGTGGACATTATTAGATAATAATGCACGATACTTGTATAGACCCAATACTTTAGGTATATTAAATTATTATGTATGTACCTACTGAATTTACCTATCAATGAGACTTTAGGTGATATTGTAAATTGTATTTGTCTAAGTTTTATATTCACTTTACAAAATAACAATAACTAATTATCGCTATTCTTAAAGCCACCAAATCAACAATGTATACTCGTATATTTACTTAATTTAGGTTAGTAAGCATAGGTTATTAAAGAAATGGCACGCGGTACACTATTACCCGACTAGCTTAAGAAGTAAACCGTTCTAACGGTTATGAGAACGAGGTGAATGCCTACTCAATTTGGCCGTATAATATATTGCATCGTCTGTGATTTTACCGAAATTTCGATTTTGAATGACTAAATTAGGACGAAAATAACAAATGCTATTTAATTTCGGCGAATTAAATGTATATATGGAATGTTCAAATTGCGTATTTATGGGGGAATGATGGCTACGTGGTCGATGCGATCTATGCGAAATTTAGCTTTTCGACGAGACAAGATTTATAAAGCGAGATGAGCGAAACGAGATGCGAAACGAAATGAGCGAAACGAAATGCGAAGCGAGAAATTAACGAAAATTAGCGACAGTTGTAGACGAAACGAGAATGGTTCAGTACGTCACTCCTGGCCCCGAGACAGGTTAGCTGTTCTCGGTTTTAGGAGGATCCGCGGTCGAAGTACCAAATGTACAATCGTCCTCGAGTAGGCACGATTGTTTTGACGAAAAATTTTGAATGATCTATGCCAGAGAAAGCCAATGAACGAAAGCCACTCACCACTTTTCCACGCAGCGCACAGCCTGTCGGTACCGACTTTCCTCTGGCGTCGAGCTGATGATGCAGTGTGGCTGGAGCGAGGGTTTTGACACGAAAACGACCGATTTATCCAGTTTTTTTGGACATTTGCGACGCACGAGCTGCGAGTACCGCAATGAGCAGCCATCAATCTCATCTACCTTCGTCTGGCTTTTCTAAACGTCAACGTTATTCGAAAAAACTACCCTACTTACTGTCGCTAATTAAACGCGTTTCGTTTTACGATATGTGACAATATTATATGTACTTATATAAATAAAAAAAAACAAAAAAAAACATAAGAATTAAATTAGACAGTGTCCGGAACCAACAACATATTATGGCTTATATGTTACATTCCTCACGTAATTAACCTTTTCCACGTCAAAGATGCATGTATATATATTGGCACCGCAGGTTCAACGCCGATTAATGGGTCACAAACCACAGAGCAACATAAACCTTAATGAATACTCATAAAGTTCAAATTCAGTTTTGACGAGGCGTCTGAGTGAAAGCGTTTGGAATTAACATGGCGTCGAAAATGTTTAAATCATATAAAAATATCTTACTGAAATCGATTTAGGGCACAGATTATATAATAGTTCTTAAGCACAGATATTTGTTTCCCATAAAAAAGCGAATTAAACATTACGCAAAAAATAATTGACGCTCGGCCCCCTCTCCCCTGCACAAACGCTAGGGTTGTCAACGATTAGGAATATAATAATATTAATAATACTGGCGGCGGATTGTGTGGGCAATCCGTTGATATTGTTTCGGTACTTACACAACACATTTTTTAGCTCACTATTCACTATTGTAGTGCCGACTAGGCTAGGAGGCCGTCACTACTGTAGTGACGGCCTCCTAGCCTAGTCGGTAGTGACCCTGCCTACGAAGCAGGAGGTCCCGGGTTCGAATCCTGGTCAGGGCATTTATTTGTGTGTTTATCACGAATATTTGTTCCTGAGTTATGGATGTTTTCTATGTATTTAAGTATTTATATGTATCTATCTATTATATATATCGTCGTCTAGTACCCACATCACAAGCCTTATTGAGCTTACCGTGGGACTAGGTCGATTTGTGTAAAATTGTCCCACAATATTTATTTATTTATTTATATTTATAAAATATATAGCAAAATTGACCCACGGGACAAAAGCCATTTCATTAAAAAACTGAACCTAGTCCAGTTTTGGTAGCAAACAGCAGCTGACTGGGTTTAACCCCACAAGGGGTGTGATGCTAATGGGGCAACCCATAGATCGGGTGTTTGAAGCACTTAACCTGGGTCTTCTCATGGACAGCGGGCTGCGATATGAAAACCACATAACCAATGCAGTCAGAAATTGTTTCTATAAACTTAAAATACTGTATAAAATAAGGCCTTTCATAAATGAAAATGTTCGCATACAGCTAGTGGAGTCTCTTGTTCTCTCTAGGCTAAATTATGTTAACACTGTATATGGTTCACGACTTCTTGCTAAAACAAAAAAACTGATACAACGCGTACAGAATGCCTGCGCTCGTTTTTGTTTTAGTATCCCTCCAAGGGCGCATGTCACTCCGTTTCTTAATAAGCACAATATGTTGAAGATGCAACATCGACGTAAGCTCCATCTGGCTTGCCTCCTGTTTGGTGTCTTGAAATTAAATGCTCCGAAATATCTCTTTGACAAGCTAATAATCAGCAGGATGCGCGAACGTCGGATTTGTGGTATACAACTTCTGACCCCCCGACACACCTCAGCTGCTTTCCGTGGTAGTTTCCGATATGTTGCCACTCGTTGCTGGAATATTATCCCCCCCCCAATCAGGGACCTGCAAAATATAGTAAGTTTTAGGAACAAGCTCAAAAAGTTTATACTGTTGCACCAGCAAAGAGAGGAAATGTTGACTCATGACACTAGTTGTATATAACTATATAGACTGTAATTATGGTAATATATACATATATATACATATATCTATATATCTCTTCTTACCTTCTATTTAATGTCCCGTTTACATGGCAGTACCGTCCAAAACCCCTATGTTTAGTCAGTTGTTGTAGTCGCAGAGACTTGATCAATTCCGCTTATTATTTTACATTATTTTGCACACTTCTATATGTTTTCCTTGTTCCTCTGTTTGTAAAATTTTTCATATGCTTTTTCTCGTTTTGTCTTCCATGGGGCGACCATGTCACTTGCGTAAAATCGGCTGTCAGCGGTATTAGTGTAAGTGGGCGGAGCCTGACAATGACGTCTGACGTCTCATGTTGATATGGTCGCGTTCAGGGAAGGCGTAACTTTTTTTTTCTGTGTTTGTGTGATTCGTTTACTTCTTGTGTTCATGTATCCAGTTGTAGTTTTTTAATTTAAATTTTTTAGTTTTTTTTTAAATTTTTTTAGTGTAATTTCTGTTTTATAAGTTGTTGCAGCATTGTGTGTTTTTGTCGTGGCATCACCATTTGGGCCCTACGGAAGACCAGCGCCGGTTTATTGGCTGGCAATATGCTGAGTTGGGTCCATTTTGTGACGCACACACACCCTAATCCTTGTTTGTCTTTTCTTTTGTTTCTTATGTTGTTTCCTGTGATGTCACAAATAAATGTTTTTCATTTCATTTTCATTTCATTTCATTTCATTTCAAAAGTGGACTTTCACGAGGACATGTGTTTTATGCTGTACATAAGAGTACTAACTGGGTATGAGTAAAGTGCTTTTTTTGAAGTTACTGTAAGTTTTCCTTTTTACACACAAATGTAAATGTAATGTTTTATTTGTATTTGTATTTGTTATTGAGAAATTCAGCGGATCATATTTCACATTCACATCAGTCAGAACAAATATTTTAATATAAGTACCTATTACCGCTTCTGACTTATAAATTATACGAATCACATCTAAAACTAATTTCATACACCTAAACTAAAATAAAACTATCCCTAAAAATTACAAGTCTTACAGGAAAAAAAATTAGAGACCTACAAAAGTAAACCGCCGCCGATTCGTTCCCGACGTAAGGCCATCTTTATCATCAAATCGCTGCGTTTCCAAGCTGAATCGTGATGGACAGTCTCTGTCAGAACCAGGCCCCATATTCTGAAACTTTTACCTGAAAAAATATTGTTTATTTTATTTATTAACAGCTTTCTCACTGCATTAACTAGGTCAAGTGCTGGACCAACACATGAAAGGCAATGCATTTTAATAAGGAGCATAGAAGGCTTACAGGAGTCTTTTTAAGCTTGCTGGAAACATGTTGTTTTTTTTTAGGGCTCTGGAAAAGCTGTTTTGTATATTAAATTGGGTAACTTCAACAGTAATTTCTTAAAACTTAAAGTACTAATAGGTATTACAAATAATTATCGGCGTTGTAACAACTTGCCCCAAGTCGGGGTATATTGTTACTTTTCGACTTTTGACAAGTAACAATAAAAAAAAATCTTACAATAAATGACCCAAATACCTAAGATATTCATAACAAAGTAACATGATATGTGTGTATTGATTTAGATCGCGTCGAATGAATACCACAATCAAGTATTCATATAACTTTTAGCCCCGTTCGCCTCTAATTGCTATAAGTGCTATTTATTAGTGGGATTGAGTGATTAAAAAGTGATTTTTATGGTATGTAATTAAATACTATACTGGTCGAACTAATGAACACGGGTTTTTACCACGGTTTTATTAGAGCGCCCGATATTTCAGCGGCGTTATAACCGCCATGTCACGAGAAAACTGAAGTCTGCAACACTTCAATAAATCACACAAATGGCTTAGATGCGTTTTTAATTGGTTTTTGACGGTTGAAATTATTATACTTAGAAATTTAAATGGTTTTCGGGATATAGCGGCGTACTGTTGAAAGTTTGTCATTAACGCTCAACGTTAAGGCTTACAGGCTTAAGGCTTACGTTAAGGAATTGAGAATCGCTTGTTCAGGTTTTTATTTTATTTTAGTTTAATGGGACAATTTCGTCAGTGTCAAGGTTTATTTAGCAGTGTACGGTTTTTTAAACTAAAATCGCTCTTTGAGCGTGATTTTGTACGGTGAGAAGCCTTGCTTTTTATAAAGTGGGAGCTGATGATCTTTACAAATAGCCACCAGGCGGCCACGACCGTACTACGGGGTGATGACCAAAGTGTGGTGAAACACGCTTTTATGATTAATTCTTAGCTGCACAGTTCTTCGCTAGTTCACTATATAATAAGCTACCAATGTTACATATTAAATAACTTTTACCGAACAAAAACCAAAAATATATTTCCGGACCAACTTTTCCACCTTGAGTTTTAATTGGAAATCCCTCCTCCTTGTTATTGAATTCGGTTAATAAATAAAAAATCGGTTCACCTGTTAGAGAACAACCATATCACAGCCCACAAGTTTAACGTGTAAATCTCCTTAAGGATTTATTGTAATGACAGTAAATCCTCAATCAATTTTGAGTGGCCAATTTTCCATTTATAGCTAATGAGGTATAAATGGAAAATTGGCCACTCAAAATTGTACGTCAAATTAGAAAAATTACAACTTGAAATACATCATCTAGGGAAATTGTACACCCGGGTCAAACACAACGAGTTTCCGAGTTCTTCCGGTAGACTTTTCAGAAGTTAAAAGTGCTATAATGCTTGATTTTCTTATTCAATCCTTTTATATTGTTTATATGTATTTTGTATTGTTTTTGTATGTGTTTTTGTATTTTACTTTTATAATCATATTATATAGCCTAACCTAAGATAAAAAATAAATAAAGTGAATAATAATAATAATATATTCTTTATTGTGCATAACAGAAAGAAAAATACAACAAAATAAATAAAAACATAAAGAGTTAAGCAACAACAGGCGGTCTTATCGCTACAAAGCGATCACTTCCAGACAACCTTAGGGTAGTAGAGATTACTTAGGAGAAACCCGTAAAGGTGGCACAAATATGTAGATGAACTGGTTGCACATCAGCACACAATATATATATACCAATATACATACATAAATACGTAATATATAAATAATTAAATACATAGAAAACATCCCTAACTTACCTAAACATCCTTAACTATTGACCACAGGAAAAAAAAGTGTATGTTTTGCTGAACTATAGTGCTAATCTTTCCTGTGGTCAACAGTTAGCAGCTTGTGGACATGTAGTCATTTTATATACAATTCAATAGAAAAGAAGTACCTTTTAATGTAGCTAAGAGTTCAATAAGAAAATCAACCTTGCTAGACCTTAACTTTTAAAAGTCGACCGGAAAAAGGTGTAAAATCGTTTTGTGTTTGACCCATCCAGAATAATCTTGAAAAATAATTATGTTCTATAGTAAAAATGACAAATATGATATTGGTCAAAAAACAAACGTTCTTTTTTATTTACGTACACTCAGAAAAATGACCCTATTAAAGTTGACCATATAAAAGTTCGTCTATGCTAGGTTTCATAGATTTTGATAGCACGGACTGCGAAAGTATTAAATAAACGTCATAATTTCTTAGAAGATTGATGTTTAAAATAACACATTAAATTTTGATAGTTAATTTTCTTGGAAGAGATAATGTGACTTTACTCTAGGCTACATTTATACTGGGTGTCTCCGACTATGGGGCTTTAAATCCAGGGTTTGATTTTACTCTCTAAGCTGAGCCTCTTTCACTATGGGATCAACCCCGAGATCGCGAAAAAAATTTTGGTTGACCCCATAGTAGGTACCCCATACAATGTAAGTGTTAACATCTGATTTTCCGAAATGTACGAAGAAAAAAAAGTTGTAGCTCTTTCAGTGTTGGTTCCATAGTAAAAAATGCTCGATTTGGAGATTGAAATCATACCCTGGATTTAAAGCCTCTAAGTCGGAGATACCGTGTATCCCGTGTATACAGTGTATGTGATGGTCACTTTACTCTTGGAATGTAACCAAAAACGTCACGTGACCTCCGAGGGCTCAACAGATCGTCCCGGATTGGTTCGGATTGGTGTCGCATAAACTGACAGATGGATTTACCCGAGTTTGAAGTTAAGCGATTTATAAAGTGACAGCGTGCGTAGCCAAGATGCCAATCGCTCACGCTTAATAACGTATCGTAGCTACCTCTCTCTATCACTCTTCCTATTAGTGTTACAATGACAGTTGCGTTTCGTTAGCGACTGAGCGTGAGCGATTGGCTCTTGGCTACGCACCCAGGTGTCTTTCTCGACCGCGAGATACCGTCGCAGCACTCTTTGTGCTTACCATGAGATGCACGCAATTGTATTCGATACCGACTGCGGCGTTTGGAAGTATGTCCGTGTCTCTCTTACCATTACTCTGAAAGGAGCGAGACGGACATATCCCCAAACACCGCAGTCGCTATATACAATTAAGCCAAGTACAACTCGTGGCATTATTGTGCTAGCTACTGTGATTGACTGAGACGAGAGCATGGCAAGTATGACACCTTCCAAGAAATTGGTATAAAAGCCTTGTCTTAGAGACTCTTGAGAATCAGTAATTTACTTAAGATTATAAGCGCTTAATACGCGCTTGACTTACACAGGTATTTTAAGGGTAATAATTATAACTCAAGATTACCTACGCAAAATTTGCTACAGTATTATGAGTCAAGTAACGTGTAGACAAATGGTTAAGTATTTACTGGTAATCTTATCAGATTTGCCGTACTTGTATGAAATTAAATGGTTTTAAGAGTTATCTATTCATCTATATTTCATCCACTTATTCGTATTAGCCCTTTGAATGGTACATTTATATTTGGAACATTCATTTGCCTTCAGAGTCAGAGTGAAAGAGATGTTATCAGAAATATCTAATTTTTTCATTTTCCAGAATTTATCTTTGTCAAAGGCTGAATAAACATGTGGATAAACGATAAACTTTACTTTATCTTCAGAGGCCGGAATTTTCGTGGAACTTTTGAGCTGTCATAACGACTTCTTATATATTGACTTATTTTTTTTTGTATTCGGAAGAATAAAAGTAGGTAAAGGTGTTCAAAAATCACGTTATTATATTTGGCCGATTTTTAAAAAGTGCCATGAAAATTCTGGCACGTATATGTAACGTAATGGCGAAATATTTAAAATGATAGTGTGTTTACTTACCTTTTGTCCCTTAAACCGTATTTTTTTCTACTTGCGCTTATCCCTCGTTATCTTGGATCGGCACAACGTGTTTTTCTCTTCCATTATCCCCAGTCTCCCGCCATTTCAGCACTCTGACTCCTTTCTTTCTCATATCTTCTTTCACACAATTCATCCATCGTTCACTCTCCGTTCACATTATTTTGCCAATATGAAATTCATCCTAATTACATGCCCGTACGACGCTAACCTACTAGTACTTATCTTCTTCATAACTGGTGAAATTTTTAAACTAGCCGTCAATACGGTCCGCGAAAGCAGCAGGTGGGATGTCTCTGGTCCTATGAAAATGCTTCGAAGTATCTTTTAGAGGCTTAAACTTACTAACTTAACCGTTTCAAAGTAAACTACCCGTAAACCGCAAAAGAGCCCCACGCACCCTAATTGCTCGTCTCAAGTACCGTACAAAGACACCCTTCCCTTTCATTTGTTACAAAAGAGTAACAGGTTCCTTAGGTGTACTAAGTGTATGCAATATTAAACACTGCTGCCAGGGAATAAGTTTCAAAATGTGTAAACTGAGAATGCCATGTAACAGTTATCTACGCCATATACAGCGTAGATGGAGACAACGACCTTAGTTGCAAGCGTGAGCACTGAAGGCCTACCACGAACAACTTCGTTCGTTTGTTCGTCTATTTCCCTATATAGGTATTGCTCTCGCATATTCGAGCGATGAAGAAGCAAACAGACGAAACGAACGAATTGGTTCGTGGTAGGCTCTCTGAGGACCTAACGCAAACCGCGAAGGCTGTGACGACATGGCTCGTAAAGATTAAATACCTGGGGCCTTAGCGAGATTCAGTTGACGACCTAACCTGAGTCGCTACCATACACAGCTAAGAACCTAAACTGAATCGCGTGACGTCATGGTTAGGTCCCTGAACACTACGCCAAAAATAATAGACGCTCTGCCCCCCTCTCCCCGCACAACGCTAGGGTTGCCTACAATTAGAGGTATTATAAAATACTGGTGGAGTTCACCGGCAGGCGCAAGATGTATGGGCAGCCCGTGTGTCAGTACCGACACAAGACAAAAGACGATCGATTCGATTCGCTCGGAGAACTCTCCTGTGGAACTCCATAGACCTGATAAAAGTGATTTGTCCCTACTCTCTCTGAGCCTACGGTCATAAAGAAAACATGTCTTCACCAGGATTGGACTTAACATTTCCAACTTTGTAGATAAAAGGTCTACTAAGTGCACTATAGTAGTTTATGCAACAGTGATATAATAAGGGTTCTTAAAACTTGAGGGTCGCCTTTACAAAACTAGATGAAGTCGAGTTTTGTAATATAGACCCGAGAGTTTTATGAACCAATTATGAGGTGTTGCATACGCTAGTTTTTCTACGACAGCTAAAATAGCGAAAAAAGCAAAATCTTGAAAACAATGAACAAGTCGTATGCCCACTATAGAAAAAAAACAATGGTGCTAATATATTGTATGACAATCCATAGGAGAAGTTCCTATGAAATACCATTCAAAATTCAAAATTCAAAATTCAAAAATTTATTCTGCAAGTAGGCCTCAAGGGCACTTTTACAAGTCAGAATAGATAGTCAACGTTATAACGTATACTTTTTTAATATCGCTGTGAGTCATCTAATTAACAGATAGAAGTGCTGGAGTAGAAAAAACCTTACTGTGTTTAATTCGTATAAAAACATAAAAAATTTAAGCTACGCTCTTTAATTACATTCATCCCAGAGCAAGAAATTAAAACGTAGAAACAACAGGCAGCCTTTTAATCCAAACGTAATCGGATTACGGCATATCGGGAAACAATGCGAAATCGGCTTGTATGCATGTACTTATGTTTGTATCGACATGTGTGGCCCTAACACTTCGCTCTCTGAGCCGTGTATAAGTAGATTGTTAAACAAGGGAAGAAAGGCAGTCATATGACTCGAGGAATTTTGGCCTCGCCAATAGTCTGAGACTGTAATGTGCCTGTCACCCGAGTTAAACACTCTACTTTTCGTATCGAATGCGAGGGAAGAAAATGCAGGTGTATTTTATAAAATATAGCGTAACGTAACGTACATGTCATTTGTGGATTCGCGAAATAATTATCAGTATGAAAATCATGCGCGATGCATCAATTTAAGGCCAATTTTAAATTGTAATTAGTAAAACTTCAAAAATGGATATATGTTATAACGTAAAACGCCCTGGGATATAAATGCGTCAGTTTCCACCCGCTTCATAAGTTAACACTGACCCAAACATAGATTAACATGAGCTCATGAAATAGTACATTGTGTATTGAATTAAGGGCGGTTCGTAATTCTTGTACTGCCCGTGATACACACAATATTTTTCATAACATTTGCAAGGAAATAAATAAACTTACTAAGCAGATAAATATACAATAATTAGTGGCTTGTAACACAGTCCAAAGTCACCGGGGTGAGCGGTGGTGGGCGCGGGACCATCAAGAGGCCAGAAGTAAAGTACTATGAAAATCCATTAAGAGCATGGGCACAATAAAGCTCATTAAGTCTTAAGTATGCTTGCAAATAATATTACCGTTTACGAGCAAGTGTGATGAAAATATATTTTTCATATCTCATCCGTGAATACATATTTATACTATAATTACTATTTAAAACGAGATATTTACCATGTACATTTGTTTTCATGAGCTCCCGATATTTCGGCACTGTTACAAGTGCCATGTTCACGGTGTGATCTCGTTTTAAATAGTAATTATAGTGTAAATGACCATGTTAGCTTAAAATCTTATATTACATATTTATGTAGCGTACCCTATGACAAAGAGTGCTGTATAGGACGAAACGTCGAGTACGAGTATGTAGTCAATATAATCGAAATCCGTTATAAAGTTTTTCATTTCAAAGATAATCGCAGTAACTCAAACAAATATATTATAATAAAAAAATAAATTCACGTGGCCATCCCAGTTTTTATCGTTCTCCGTGTCCAAATTTGTTAGAACAATGCCTTTGAAAAAAAGTGACGGAGCCCTAATCGGGACTTCTCAAAATACATCACTGTATATTTACCTTGTCTCGCATTGCGTGAAAAAAAGCGGCGGGAAAAAAACGCGGAAAGCTGACACTCATTCATTGCATTAGGCGGATGATATAAAGATAAACTGTTTTATGTACGATTTAAACCAGTTGTGTGTATTTCTCTTTAAGTGTCTATTTGATACTGTGCAAGTAAAACACAACAGGACAAATGTGCTTGGTGCATTTGTATGAAGTGGCCCTTCCTACACTGCATACCTACATAGGTACTAAATGTAACAAAAATACAAGAGTCAGAAATAATCGCTCTAAAAGTCCTTAAAAGTGCTTATACAAAAAATATTAAATTATTTTAGTTAGAGTTTAGAAAAGAAAACAAATAGGACATGGTACGAACAAAAAAAAATTGACAAAATATTTAGTGATTTATTCACTTTAAAAATAAATAATGAAATTAAAATTTAACAAATATTTAAGCGGGGTGTCCCATCTTTTGGCGTTTTTATAGATAATGGTACGGAAATCATCGCGAGCGATTCCTCGCTTTTGGTTGGTTTTGTATTTCGAAAACTCCTATCGAAACTGAGCGTTTTCAATACCAGTGTGTGTCGCAAAAGCATTCTTTAATCTCTCGCCGGACTCACAAACGAGGATTGCTCTGAAATAAAAGCCTTACCAGTCCCTTTTTCATTTCTTTGTAATTTAAACATTTCACGCGGATTGTCCCGCCACTTCTGTTTTTTCTTCAAGTGTGCGTTTTTTTGTTTAAAAACCGATGCTTTTTCTCAAGCTGTCTGAGTTCTTTCAGCAAAATATAGGATGGTTTTTTAGTCACTGAGTAAAAGTATTATATGTATAGTAAGTCCTAAATGTAAGTTCTAAGTATCATAGCTGGGGATTAACTCGTTAATCCGTTAATCGTTAATTAACGAAGTTAACATTTTCATTAACGGATTAACTTTTAAGTTAACTTTAGAATATGTTAACGGAATGATTAACTTCCGTTAAGTTTTCCTAAGTCCGTTAATCGTTAATCCAGTTCCAAAATACTTAGCAAAAAGGTACCGCACATACCGCGCCACGCGGCAAAAAACCTGTTTCCACCTGACTACAAATTTTCAAAAAAGAAGAATTTCTCAATTCATGTGATTTTTTTATTATTATTCTTTATTTTAATTTTATTTTTATGTTTGTTACGTCAGAACTCCGTCAATACTGAACCGATTTTCAATTATCCATGGTGGTTGCAGATTGGTCCCATTTTTTTCAAAATTCATTTCTGATGATAGGATCCATCGCAAGGTGGACTGATGACCTGGTGAAGGTCGCAGGAGTCCGCTGGATGCGGGTGGCGCAGGACCGGTCATTGTGGAAATCTTTGGGGGAGGCCTATGTCCAGCAGTGGACGTCTTTCGGCTGAAATGATGATGATGATGATGATGATAGGATCCATGAGAAATTGAGGGAACTCTTCAAATTTAATAGGCTTATGCATGATGATTACGGTGTTTTCTTAAGAAACTCGAGAATTTTTCTTTACGAAAACCATCAATTTGGTGGAGTGGAGCTGATGATGGAGCCCAGGGATGGCAAAGTGGAACTGTCTGTTAATTCCCATCCTATTTGAGACATTCATATTTCCAATTCATGGAATTCGTGAAGAAATTAAAGAACTCCTCAAATTTTGAACGGCACAGGCATTATGATTTGAGGGTTACCAACATTTTGGTGGAGTGTACCTGATGATGAAGACCAAGCATGGCAAAGTGGAATTGGTCGGTAAACACAGACATTTATCTTATTAATTTGATTTATATTCTGATGATGGAGTTCTGGAGAAATTCAGACAACCTTCAAATTTGAACGGCACGTCCGACTTGATTGGAGGGTTTTCATAATTAGTTGGGGTATTTTCTTAATCAAGCCATCAATTTGCTGCAGTGGACCTGATTTTGAACACCAGGGATGGCATATTGAAACTGCTCGATAATTTCTAGCTCTGTCCTCCAACTTGAGACATTGTTATTTTGTCTGTGACCTCGGAGGTCTACAAGATAGTTGCAATTGATTTTACTTCAGATCAAATGATGGAAGCTATGACACATTAAGAAAACTCCTGAATTTTCAAAGGTACTCGGATGGTAAATTGGATATTTTTGAAGGAAACTGATTAACTATAAGTTGTAGATCACTAACTCAAAGATGCCCTTTTTACCACCTGTTAACGGATTAACGATTAACGTTAACTTCCGTTAAGTCTTGCGAAAAGTAGCGCTTTAACGATTAACGAAGTTAACTTTTTTTGTAACGGATTAGCGATTAACGAAGTTAACTATTTGATTAACGGTGCCCAGCTCTGTAAGTATTGTAGGTGTTGGATAAGAAATAGAGAAATATTTTTATTTATTAAATTGGCAAGATAATCCAAATTAATACAATCATCATAATAATAGTTGTATATTTATTGGCAACATTAAATACCTCCTACAACAAAAATTAAAAATAACTTATATAAAATAACTAAGAACAAAATTAAACTAAAAAACTAATAGATATATTTTAGTTTTTATTTAGTTTTATTTTAGTTTTTATCTAGATTTATTTTAGTTTTTAGTTTAGTTATACTTATAAATTTAAATTTTTAAAAACTAATAGCCCCGGCCCCTGAGGCATGGTTCCAAGAATGCTGGCAGCATTCCCTCGCTGTATCGCAATACTTATGCGTTGGGCGAAGTAGCTGCCAGCCTTCTTATCCCCGGAGACGTCGACCAAGTTTGGCCAAGTCTTTATACAGGATTTTATCTTTATAGAGAAATTCATGTCTAACCCTACTTATCAGTAGAGAGAAACTTGACTCTTGCTTGCATAAACTATTACCTACTATTAAAACAGTTATTAATGTGGTTTTACTCATTGGGTAACGCGCTTTTGATATCCATTTAGAGTTTTCTAATATCTGTTATATTTACGGAATAATCGCTTGGCTATACTTAACCATTAGGTATTTCCTGTATACCTCAAAAGACATAATCCTCTTTCGGCAACGTATAACGAGAATGATGATGCGTTCTCTTCCAGAACATAACCAATATCCATACCCAAGCTTGTAAGCATATTTTACATTAGCCTCGCTTTCCCCCTTCAAATAATCCTTTAGTCGAAAAAGGTGCTATAAATTTTAATATGAGTTCCGATTATGAACAAAGTTCGCCAGTCAATGTTGGTAGTAAAGAACCTTACATAATTTACCCTTAAAGGAGGAACGTGAGGCCGACCCGCGTAGTTATTCTGTAGTAAATTACAAAATGGAACATCACGCGCGTACTTCTGAAAGGAGCTGTTGGCTGCGGTTTCGTTTGCGTGATTTTTTATCCTTCTTAAGGGTTGCAGGAAAGCGATTTTTGAATCTGACCCGGTAACAATAAGATCACTGGTGACTGAAATATCATGCGTGACTTTGAAATCACCGTTTATAAAATGTCGTAGTTTTGAAAGTCACACTCTGTTTACCAACAAACAGACATTTTACAGTTTCAGTGATAGTCCAATTACGCCTTTTTACTCGGAAATTATTGTGGTGTCCTTGATACAGATGTTTATTTGTCATAAAACTTAAAATAGGTTAAATCAAATCAATCAAACGTAACAAAATGCAGTGTATCTGACAATGTAATTTTAAAAGAAACAAAAGTTTCGAAAAGTACACCCGACAGATGTTTCAAATGTCAACTGTCAAAAACAGGCCACATGGTGAATTCAATTACCAGTTTGATTGTTCGATAATTTTCGGATTAATTAAACATGCGAAATTAATTAAAATTTAAATCAGTGTTTAATATTAAGTACTTACTAACATTTAGTTGTAAGTCTGGTTTTAATTTATAAGTGTTAAAAAGATAGATCTTTGTTATCTGGCCATGAATTATTTAGATTTTTTTGATTTTGTGAATCGAAATCATGAGAATAATAGTCACCAGTGAGTTTCAAAAATACGAATTTTCGGAAATCACTTATTTCGGTAACAATTAGACACTTGGCGAGATTGAAAATCGCACCCTTGGTGACATATTCGTTGACTACCACCAAGAAGGAATCATAAAACTGGGGTACGATTATTGAAATTCGTTTCAAGTCAACTCGGCTCCTTTGAGGCCGCGAAAGTTTGAGTGACATAGAAATCGCACTTAAGCTTATGCACTTTAAAAATATTCAGATGTTGCCTACCACCCACAGTGGCTCTCGTACATGTTATAATAAGCATATGTTTTGTACTATTTCCGTCTGTCTATACATTTGTCTCATAATAGTGTTTTGCATATAAATAAATAAATAAAATAAATATTATTAAATATTATAGGACAATCTTACACAAATCGACCTAGTCCCATGGTAAGCTCAATAAGGCTTGTGTTGTGGGTACTAGGTGACGATATATATAATAGACAGATACATATAAATACTTAAATGCATAGAAAACATCCATAACTCAGGAACAAATATTCGTGATTAATACACAAATAAATGCCCTGACCAGGATTCGAACCCGGGACCTCCTGCTTCGTAGGCAGGGTCACTACCAACTAGGCCAGGAGGCCGTAAAAATACTTGAGTTATACTTGAGTTACTTAAGTTTTAGCCTCTATGTATTGCTTTCATTAAGACTATATGTGTTTCCAAATAAGTGAATGTGTTGTTGTTTGAGAAATCGCGAAACGTCTGGTTGATATGTAACTGGTGTGGTGACCGAAGAGCTGGTTCCTCGCACAACGTATTAGCATTGCGATGCAACGAGGAAATGCCGCCAGCATCCTAGGTGCCATGCCTCAACGACCTATTTTAGGTTTAATGTAGGTAGGTAAGTTACACTTTGACTTACTGTATATATTTTGTTAGTTATATTTGTAAATAAATTGTATGTGTTGAGGGGATGCCTTGTTTAAGAGCTAATAGAATGACTTAATTTGTGCTTGCTCAGCGCAAGATACCTATATCACAGAAAAATTGTCTCTGGTTTAGTGATTCGGTGGAATAGAAATATCAAAAACTTGCTACAGAAACAAAAGTAGCACTCTGTAAAGTTTTGACCTGATGTTAGGCACAAAAGGTAGGCAACTCATTATACAATAAACCTTCTATTACAAACTGTTACTGTTTATTTACCGGCTTTACTGAAATAGAGTTTAATTTAAACTTTAACAAACTCTCTCTGTTTGAAAAAACAGACATTGAACTTTACTAATGGTGAATTTTATTAGGATGATTTTACTCGTGGGTGCTCTTCCTTGCGCACGCACGCCATCCATTTGCCCCAAGATATTTAGTCTTTCTATGTCATGCTTTTTAGACCGCATGATATGGCTAAAATTGCTGAGCGTGCGTTGCTGACAGATTTTGAAGAGTCGTGTTGTGATCCTTAGCTCCTCTATGATAGACGTATTTGTTCTCATTGTCGCCTAGTATATACACCCATAGTACAAGCATTGCAAATTTTGGGACTAGTTTGACCTGTGTTAGATTATCCTGAAATATTTTATTTATTTCGCGTCTCTGTAGGGATGGCTCACGCTTTGTCAATATCTACAGAAAGCTGGACTTGATCTCCGAGTTATCACGGGACGTTTTTAAGGGAAGTCCGCTTTATAGGGCAAGATCTCCCATGCATGTATACCTACATCTCTCAGACAGCCTTGGTAGGGCAGTTATTGGTTTTTTGAACTTTGCTGTCTAAGGTGCCTTACGTATCTACAAATGTACCTAACAGGAAAACCAGCTAATAATAGTTGGTGGACGGAATTACTCACGTTGACCTTTACTATAAAATCTGCTCACAGCGTTTGACAACAATTGGTTGAGAAATTTGATAACATACAAATACTAAGCTGAAATGGAGACCTTCGCTGATGCTCAATCAATTTTATGCTAGTATTGCACAGCGCGATCCTTCGGAGCTAATCATCGGGGGTAGCTTGCCCCTCCCTTCTCCACCCTGGACTACCTAGATCCCCTTTCGTCTATAACATGACTAATGATTGGCTCCGACGGATCGCACCGTGTAACGCTCAGTGTATTACGTGGCTGCACAAATGCGATGGCGAAGCGATGCGGCGCGGAAAAACAAATCGTTGATACCTATGGAAGTGTCCTACCGTTAGGTACGCAATCGCGAAGCGGCGCGGCGAGGCGCAGCGCGGCTCGCCGTTCACCTAGGACACTCCTATACGGGTACCGAGGTCCTTACTATGATGTCTTAACGGGATTGAGTTTAGGCTCACATATATGGAAGCGACTCAGTTTAAGTCGTCAACTGAATCGCCTTAAGACGTCATGGTAAGGCCCCTGAGCACAGTTATGAAACCTAAACTGAGTCGCGTTAAGACGTCATAGTAAGGCCCTATAGGTTTGTTTCTTGACATTTATGAAATCTGAAGGCGAAGCGACATATCGCAAGGCGTCTCATTGAAATGTCACCACACCGCGCCGCGTTGCCATCGCGCTCGTCCGCCCACGTGGTACATCGCCTTATACTTGCAATATAATAATCTGTGGTTTACGTAGATAAGATCATCCGTTTACATAAAACCCGCGCGTCAGTTCGACATACGATACGGGAACATGATCAGCGAGCCGACCGCACAACCTTCAATAATTGTATCAGTTTACTGATAAATAAATACTGACGCATCGAGACAATGGAATCTTAGCGCCTACCACGAACATCGCTGATTTGAAATTTCGTGTCTATCTTTTTCAGGCCTCTATTTCACCACGCTCACAAGGGTGAGAATAATATTAAAGTAAAATTACTGAATTACTGGAGTTTCAGGCGTCTATACTACGAAAACCGCTCACCAACGCGCGGGCCGTGTGCTCGTTAACCACAATTTCAATAATTTCAATAAAAATTAAGTGCATCGTAAATAAATATATAATTTTTTTGCGAAGACTTTATGACAGTTGTCACGAGAAATAAATAGTGTTAAAAAAACGGTAGTTTTTGGCATGAGACTTTTTCTGTGTCGGAATTTCGTGACATACACGTATGTCGTGTTTCTTGTGACAATTGTCAATAGCTCTTCATAAAAGTTTTAGTTATAGAATTCATGTTTTTATTTACAGATGACATTTTGGTGGCAAACAAGCAAACAGCTCACGCAATATTAAGCGGCGTCTGTAGCCTATAGACGCCTGTAATAAAATGATGTTGACAATGATCACACTTGTCACCGTGGTTAAATAGGGGCCAGGTTGCCTGCCTATGTTTGATAATATATGGGAAGGCGGGTTTTTAGGGTTCGAACGAAAAACTTATAGTATTGTCATATCCGTATGTCTGTCCGTATGTAGTCATTTTACCGAGGAACAAAATATGTGCATCGTGTGCGCTAATTTTATTTTTATTTTCTTTTATTTTACACTAAAGTTATATGTGACATTACAGCGTAGACCTAGACACCAATGCGTCACAAAACTTAGACTACTAATCGATTATGGTAATATTTCATAATAAAATATACATACCTACATAGGTAACAAATTAAAACAAGAGGAAATTATATTGGAACAGTTGAGCATCTATCATCCATCGCCTCACAGAATCTCAAGCATTCATTACACAATAATTACTTTTGTATATAAATTTCTCAATATATTTTTATATGTTTACATGAATATTTAAATAATTACTAAATGTTTCTGATTTCAGGTACTTAATTCTTTCAGTGCCCGTTATGTCAGTTTGATGTATAAGGTATTTAGGTACATAGATAGGCATATATTCATAAAAAACTGATTGCTTGAAGACTACGTTCGCTACCCAAAGGGTAAAACGGAACCCTATTACTAAGACTCCGCTGTCCGTCCGGCCGTCTGTCTATCTGTCTATCCGTCTGTCACCAGGATGTATCTCATGTCATGACGTATACCGTGACAGAATTGTCTCTATCGATGTATTTCTGTTTCCACTATAACAACAAAACTAAAAAATTAATAAAATAAATATTTAAGGGGATACTCGTATGAGGATCTTGTTGTATAACAAACGAGATATTGCTCGATATTGATAACGGCAACTGGTAGACGCTTAAAATAATAACAGAATATAGTTATGTATTTACTTTAAAAATAGATTTAAATTAGATTTAGATTTATTTATTACCAATTTATAAGAATCTATACTGTGATTGTCAAAAATATAATAAAACAACATGATAATTTACACAAATGAAATGTGTTCACCAAAGAGGATCGTCAAGCAGAATACAAAATTAAATTAAAAAATAATTAAATTAAAATAGATCAAATATTTAAAGGGGACTTATACAAATATACATTAACGTGATTTTTTTCCCGTTTTATAGGTAATCCAATGAGACGGAACCCTTGGCAAGTGCGATCACACTCGGTCGTTTTTGTTTTATTTTCTATGGTAAATATCTATAATACATACTACAATAACAAAAAGCTTACCTGCTACGCGAATAATTAATTACTTAATTGCTAAACAAGGCGAAACAACTAAAATTCATAACCACCCCTCATTTGCTACATTTCAAACAACCGCAACTAGCGCTTATTGTTATTAAACTAAGTTATCGATTGTTTTGTCAGTTTAGCCTAAGGCTTTGAATATCCTATCAAAACTTATCTCATGTACACGGCTCATACGCTACATAATATTTTACCTTAATTTTAGGGTTCCGTAGGAACCTCAAAAGGAAAAATGACTTTGTTGGCTGTCCGTATCCGTGCATCCGTCCGTTCGTCCGTCCATCTGTTTGTCAAGACCCTTTATATCGGGAACGCGTAGATATAACAAATTGAAATAAATACCATACTGAGATCTGAGGCCGTTTGAAACTGTGAAAAACCAACGCTCGAAATCTAAATCAATGTAAAAAAAAATACAACCGTTTCTGTTTCATCTCCTATTTCCATCTTCCCGATTGCAAAGGGAATCAAAAATTTTAAAGGGTTTTCCATTCGTCATCATCAGGGCCTGTAATTCTCATCCCAATGACAGACAAATGTCGTCAAGGTTCATACATCATGTTTTAGGTTTTAGTTTGAAAGAATAATGCTGCCATTGAATAGTGTCAAAACTATTTCGTTCGACGTTAGAATCGAACGTTGATAGACTTTATCTGTCATTATCTGATTTCGTATTAAAACATCCTGTGTGTTTAAATACGTCATGATGATGAAACCGGCATGAAAATTACGGGCCCTAGTCATCATTAAATTTGGTAAAAACAAGATCTTTTACAAGAACCAGAAAACAAAATTTTGTTGTGGTATCGTACCCACAGTGCGCCAGCCCGACTCACACATTTTGGTTTTTCAATAGCTGAGGTTTCTAACATGATAGACAATGGTACTATGTCAAAGACATGCAATTTATAACAGTTGCCTGACAACTTTCTCAAATAATAAAATCCATAATCACTCACTTTTAAAAGTAAAACCATCTTTTGTTTGCAAGAATCTCCTACGATAAAGGAGGCATTTTGCGTTATATTCACTCGAGACTTAAAAAGGACACTTATCGTATTTCAAGAAGGAACTTGGCACATCTGTGGCCCGCGGCGTGGCCCATCGTGGTTCAACTTTTTCACCGAAATCGCTATCAGAAGTAATGTTATGTTATTTGTGTTTCAGAAGTTTCAAAAAACGTACCTACCTAGTAAGACTTGATTATAGACGCGTACGTTTGATTAAAAAAATCTGTTGCTTGTAATGGTAGATGTAATTCAATGCTGATATCGTTGAACCTAATGGTAGCTGTTGTATGTCTGAGCGTTTTTCAAAATAAATCCCGAAAACCTGATTCTTTCAGATCTGGACTTGCTTGGTCTCATTCAAATCCAAATCACGAGCTGATGCCATCCTGATAATAAAAGAAGTCCCATAAAATTCCTTTCCATTACGGCACGTTTTTGTATGTATTTTGAATGTTGAAGAAGAAGAATCTCGAGAAGCTCATTGGAGCCGGCAAAGTAGATAGTAAAGGACTTCGTGGACGCAGCCCTACACGTTGATTTGATCAGGGGCCTTACGAAAACATCTTAACGCGATTCAGTTTAGGTTAAGTTTAGGCTCAGTTGTATGGCAGCGACTCAGTTTAGGTCCTTAACTGAATCGCGTTAAGACGTCATGGTAAGGCCCCAGGTCAACCCGCGCTTGACTTTACAGTCCACAACACGGCCCATACCGCCGGAGGCAAAATAAGTTGGAGAAAGAGCTTCCGTGAGAAAGTAATACAGGAGGCAGGTCACGACTTTGATTCCTGAGGAAGGACGCAAGGAGGAAATAAAATACCCATATACTCAGACTTGATTATACACGCGTATGTTTGACCAAAAATATGTGTTAGAAGAAAAATCCAGTCTTCCTTCTTTTTTGAGGATCGTAAAGTACCTCGTGCGCCCTGTTTGCTTATTACGCATACGCACATTTCTGGCTGGGCCATGGTTTATTGTTATGGGGTCACAGCTGCAACGTCTACCTCTTCTATACCTTTATGACGTTATTTATAAACGCACATCAAACACAGTAGCTGAATGATTGTTTGTCCTTATCTGTCAGTTTCACAAATTTGAATTTAAAACTTAATAAAAATGCTCGCTGTTAGGATTAGTTTAAAAGGCAATTATACAATATTAGAATATACACAAATTTCTAAGCTATGAAAATGACTGCCTAAATACGTGGACTAACAAAATAATTCTAAACAAAAAAGGTCCTAATATTACCTACATTGGTGGGATCGTAAAGAATAATCTCTAATATTAAATATAATAATTCATAATTACTTAAGGCATTTTCTTAAAATGGGACCAGGGTTGCCAACTCAAATTTTTATTTACCACTAAAGCACAAACTGAAATCCCCTAAAACTGTAGTGACTTTTCGGAAAACCCCCTAAATAAAAAAATTATCGACATATCGACATTATTCAGTATCTCATAACATAAAGTCATTAACGCACGACCGTTTACGCCACAGCTTTAGTTTTTTTGGTCAGAAAGGTTGAATGATGGCCTGTCCAGACGGGACTACTAAATGCAATTTGATAGATTGGGAGAAAATTTCGTCCCCGTTAGGATGCCTATTCTCTTACACATCACTGTAGCGTAAATCGGAGCGTTTGAGTTCCGGTCGTATATTTCTTTTTCAATCGCACACTTGTGAGTTCGATTCGAGCAACTGAGAGTGGAATGGACTGCAGTGCAGTATCATTTCATTTTCAGTAATAATTTCGCTTCTCATTTCATTTTTCGCTGTCACACATACATGGAATGGGAAAATCAAATATCCCTAAATTTACCCCTAGAAATATTTCACCCCTAAAAAAACCTCACGCGTCTTGTTTACCCCCTAAATCTAGGGGGAAAACCCCTAAGTTGGCACCCCTGAATGGGACACGACAAAAGCATCCGTCAAAATTAAGTTTGAGTTCAATATTCAAAAATCCACAGCAAAGAAACCCGAAAATGTTGAACATTTCTCGTTCAATGATTTCGGGTTAAACAACGGTTCCTTGTACTTGAGAAATATTTAATTAAATCTTGAGACTTCTAAGAATTTAGGAGAGTTCTTAGATTTCAACTTTAAAAAAATAGGGTAGAAGTAATGACGAAACCCCTCAATTATTGTTGGAAAATTCCATACAAAAAAACGCTTAAGCCCGGGTTATGTGGATAACCCGCATGGTGCAAGTGGCCCTTAGATATATTAACGAGAAGTTTATAATCTTACGGTTTTACTTACATATTAAAAGAAGCATAACATACCTATCGCTCAAAGGGGTTATATTTTTCGGTAGGACGACAATATTTTTTAGATTTACAGATTTAAAAGTTTTTGTTGAATCCGCTCCATTGTCGCAAGAACACACATACACATGACACACACACACCTTACACATTCTTACACCGTGCCACCGCTATCCCTTACTGAAATATCCGTCTCATCCGTCGTAGTTTGACATGACATGACACTTTACCCTCTGAAGGGTATTCGGTGCTAACTACGACTGTGACTTCCCGATCCATCTCAAATATTGAAGTTTTGGCGTCAAGTGACTGGCGATATTGATCGGATTGACACGAAGTGGTAGGCTGATTGTGATATAACAATTCACGTTATAGATAAGGAGAATTTATTTAGTTAATCATTGGTGGCCGTACGATAAGGTCTCGGGTCCAAATCCCGCCGGCTCGTACAAGTTTTTTGAAACATATATCGTTTATTGTATCGTATTATCGTCATTTGATATTTATTACTTATGTTTACTGCATGCTTTTCGGTGAAGAGAAACATCGCGAGGAAACCTTAAGCGCGGGTTAAGTCTAACCCGCTTTGGGCCAATGTCTTTAGTCAATCACTCTCGCGGTCGTGCCCTGCAGTGGGACATATATGGGCTGGATTTTTATTTTAATCTAGTTCCTAAAGCTATTTCAATACGTAGAATATTTACGCTAAATATATTAAACTGATATTTAATAGTACATTACATACCAAGGCCGTTTAAGTGGGAAATGCCTCGGATTCCATGTAATTGTCGGCCGCGGCGAAGCCGAGGTCGACTAACATGTGATCCGAGGCTTTCCCATTTACCGGCCGAGGTTTGTATACTATTTTTCAGCCCGACGGAGCCGGCAGGCGGCAATTTAGTTTTGCGTAAAGTGGCGCTTACCGGCCGGAGGACTGAAAAATATATTGGAGCTTCAATAGTAACGACATGGGCATAAATAAATAAATATAAATAAATATTGTGGGACAATCTTAGACAAATCGATCTAGTCCCACGGTAAGCTCAATAAGGTGTGTGCTGTGGGTACTAGACGACGATATATTTTAGATACATATAAAAGTCGCCAGCATTATGCTGAGATGAGTCCATTTCGTTGGCCAGGACATATGTTGCCAGGCAGAGAGATGGCTGGTGGATCGAAATGTTAACGGATTAGTGGCCGCGAAGAAGCGCTTGGCGTCCGTCCACTTGATGGGTGGATGGCATCCACAAGATTGCGAGTCACTTCTTCGTACAAAAAGAAAGGCTCAGCATTGACCAATAAACGGATGAAATTATGATGATGAATAACGAAATAGGTAGAAGTTCTGAATGAAGTTGCAGACGGGGATTAGTATGAATTTGAGTAAATAAGTTATAAATAGGGAATCCTTCTATTAATCCGTCATGGTACCGTAGACGCTGGCAGCGTTTCTTCGCTGTATTGCAATACTAATACGTTGGGGGAGGTAGCTGCCAGCTCTACGGTCGCCGGTAGCGTCCACAAGCCTCTTTGAGATATCCTAAAAGAGGTTGAGGGCGCTCGAACCCCATGGGCCGAGGGTCTCGACGCCGAACGAAATAAAGTTGTATTCGCCGCCGAGACCCCTATTTTTGAAGACATTTTATTAAATGTGAGTTCTCGACTACCTACCATTTTTTGACACAATATATGCATTTCAATCGGTTGATCAATCGGCCTATTCCACTGAACGCTTGAAGGCACTAGTAGTATATGTGATGACCAGTAAATAAGAAAGCCTCCGATCACATGTTAGTCGACCTCAGCTTCGCTTTGACCGACAATTACACGAGATCTGAGACATTTCTTACTTTACAGGGCTCGGTACGTAATCTACTATATTAAAAAGGGGTAATAATGAACTTTGCTGGATGTTGAATTACAAATTATTCGACTGGAAATGGTTGGAAATTGGATATCGCTGAAATTAATACGCTTCAGAAGTTTGAAAGAAACTTTATAATAGGGTTCGAACGAAAACTAAAATAGACTGTTCATTATTAACTATTGTGTATTATTAATAGTAGGTACTTGGGCAATCGATTGACGCTCTGAATACTCTTCAAAATACATACTGGTTTAAAACTCACATATTTTTATCACAATTGGTGCGACATGTTTCGACTGCTTCACACACACAGCTAACACTGACTGTGATCGGTGTGGACTGTGGTAGCTGGTTGCGCGCGCTATCTTAGACGGAATCCGGCGTCGTCGTTTTAGGAGCCTGCGTTGTCGTATCATCACGTCAATGTACGCAAATATGTCATTAAACACGTGATAAAACAGTCACGCACACGTAATCAACTAGGAATCCTTATAGTTTCGCCATGTCTGTCTGTCCGTCAGTTCGCCTGCGGCTTAGCTCAGTGAAAGTTAGTAGTAGAAAGCTGTAAATTGGTATGAATATGCATATCAGTGGTAAAATACAGAGTGGGAAAAAATATTTTTAGGGTATGTCGTATAGTCGTAAAGGAATGGGGGGTGATTTTTTTTCGTGTCCACTCGACTTGGAAGCCGGGACGAGGGGAGGCCACGAGCCATATGGTCGGAGGACATTAAAAAGACAGCAGGGCCGATCTGCCATAGAATCGCCGCATCTAGATCAACATGGAAATCCATGAAAGAGGCATATGTCCAGCAGTGGACGCAAATATGCTGAGAAGAATAAGAAGTAGGGCACTTCCATAGGAATCTACGATTTGGTTTTTCCAAGCCGCAACACACCGCATCGCTAAAAAGGTTCACGCACGTAGTAAGTATACTAGGTGTGTACGTGGGCGAACCGACGCAATGGCAGACGAAAGGACAACTTGGATAGACGCAGTGGCGTTAGGGATTTAGAGGATGTTGACTTCTTCTACACGGAATAAGTCGCATGCTGAGTACCTATAGTCTAGTATAAAGTTAAGCAGGAATCTACTCGGATCAAGGAAGGGCCTTACCATGACGTCTTAACTGGATTCAGTTGATGACCCTAACTGAGTCACTTCCATACAACTGAGCCTAAACTGAATCGCGTTAAGACGTCATGTTAAGGCCCCAGGGCCCTAACCATGACGTAATTTAGATTATTAAACTCTGCTCAGTTGTATGGCAGCGTCTCAGTTTAGGGCCTAAACTGAATCGCCTTAAGACGTCAGTCCGTAAGTCGGTAAGTGGCCCGTTTCCACGTTGACAACGTCGGAGCCATTTGTCATTTGTCTCTCTAGGAATGAACTCAAGTTCATTCCTATTTTCCTAGCACGAACGAGGTGTTGTAAGTGTTTGACCAAATAAACACATCGATAGCACTGTTACCGATAAGTAATACATACTTCAACGTCATAGAGGTAATACAAAAAAAAAATAGAACCCTATATACCTATGTATATAGGATGCGACAGAAAGCAAATAATAATAACAACATTATCAATCTGTTTTTATTTTACATACTTCAGAAATAATTAGGGAAAATTTCGTAATTTTCTTTCATCGTGTGAATGAATTGTTCTGTATGGCCCTCCATAGAGTTCGACTATGCTAAGTTTCCTAGATTTTGATAGCAACGACTGTAAAAGTAACGAAACTTCATAATTTCATGCTATATTTGACGTTTAAAATAACACTTTTTAAAGTTTGACAGTTCATTGCTTGGAAGAGATAACGTTAACGCACACCGACATTGTCTTTCAAATCGACGCAGAATGTCACAAGTTCGTTAAAGTGGTACTTATCGATAACAGGGTTGTCGATGTTTTTAATGTGCCAAGCACTAGACAAATGTTGTTCCTGCTAGAAGAATATAGAAGAAATAGAAGCTGCTCATATTTTCTTTGAATCGTTAATTTAAAAGCATTGGTACATACAAATTGCTTCGAGCACTCAATTTGCGTGTTTTATCTGTACATTATTAAACAGGATATTGGATTTATAAACGTTTAATTAACGCACGTGCTTACTTTCAATGAACAAGGAAATCCCTTTTGCACTCGAAATTTTGACATACAATTTTGATTTGAGCCCCCCCCCCCAGGTTAATTAAAAAATTAAAATAAAACAACTTGGGCTACGTCGAGTTTGGTATCATTTTGTTGTAAATTGAGGGCGTTTAATTCATTTCTGTTGTTATTTTTTTTCCTTTCCAAAAAAAACTGCAACGAAGTAATTAGATTCGATGCATCAATTTTTTTTTTAAAACATGCCGCTATATTTTTAAATTTACTTTGGAGACCAAATATAATAATTTTATGCCTTCCTAGTCTTGATTGTAAAAGGTATACACATTATATTGACTTCTGTTCCCGCAATGGTTGTTCATTGAAATTAAACACTTTAGAACGGATTAATCGCGATTATCAACACCATGGCCCTACGTTTCGAGCTCTTTACAGCACTCGTTTTCACAGGGTTAAGATGATGACCGATAGAATGCCCCTTAACTGTGTGAAAACGAGTGTAAACACATCATTATAATTGAAATTAAACACTTTAGAACGGATTAATCGCGTTTATTAACACCATGATCCTACGTTTCGAGCCCTTTACAGCACTCGTTTATAAACGTATGGTGTTAATAAACGCGATTAATCCGTTCTAAAGTGTTTAATTTCAATGAATAACAATCGCGGTAACAGAAGACAATATTACATCATTATAACTTAAAAAAATATATGAAAAAATTAACTTGTGAAAAAATGTGACCAAAAAATAAATAAACTGTAAGATTACTTTCGATAGGTAAGTAAATAAATGATAAATAAAAAAAATAAAGAATAAATTAGATTTTTGTGGCATAAGAGATGAAAAAGGGGGGTTTATACAATACAATTAAGTAATATAAGCCGTAGGGCCGTAGACCTGGTGCAATTTTTTTTTTCGGTTCGGAAAAATGAGATGAAATTAGCTTGCACATGAGCAGAAAGTTCAAAAATTAAAAGTATTTTAACATTATATATTATTAAAAGTATTTTATTTTAATATTCTGTAAATTATTTGGGGTTGAAACTCTAGGTCCACGGTACTTACCTAGGATGCTGGCGGCATTTCCTCGTTGTATCGCAATGCTGATACATCGAGGATTCGAGGCACCTTCAGATAGGTCCTTGAGGCACTTGCCTCAAGGACCTATTTTAGATGTAAGGTAGGTAGATGTAGGTAGGTAGGTAAGTTACACTTACTGTATTTATTTTGAAAATAAATGATCCCTCCAAAACTCAAATTGTAGACGTAACTCGGAAGGCGGCCAAGTTGAAGTGGGACTGGGCTGGTCATGTATTTCGCATGCCGGATGAGTTGTGGGTCTAGATCGCCATTGAGTGGCAACCTGACAGCTCAAATCGAGGGCCCGACAGACCCCGCCGGCGATGGCGAGACGAGCTTGACTCCTTTTTGCAACAATGGCCAGGGACTGCTCAGGATCGGGAGGAGAAGGTGGGGGAAGGCCTATGCCCAGCAGTGGGACAGTATGGGTTTGCAAAAAAAAAATGATTTTAGTTTTAATTATTATTTATTTTTAAGCTGAAGCGTCTGCGAACTATGCATCGAACTCGTGACTCTGGGATACACGCCCATCGCTCTGCCAACTGAGCTACCGAGACATATCCGGTCATTTTTTTTTCCATTTTTTCTTAGTGTAGTAATTTAGTATTATTCGGAGACGTTTATGCTTAAAAGTAATATGTCAATTCTTATATTGGAAACCGTAACTTGCAGTATGTTCTTTACTGTCACTCAATTTATTAAAGAATTTGATAGCTTCCACAATAATGTAGCAAATACTAATGTCATTACACCTAGAACCTTTTAACTAGACCCTTGAGAGTACCTATGTCAAACTTCAACATTGCAAACTTAATTATGATTCGACTTAAATTACCTAACATTAAGATTAAACGAAACTAGAGTGTGATAAATAACTTCACGATAAGGAATCACCGTGACTCGCCGTCTAATAAATATCACCGTGACATGGGATCAACAAAATCACGGAGGTTGTTCTTTCGTTCCAGCTATCTTCGCCACTTGCATCGTGATCACGCGAATTAAAACAAGAGTAGAACAACGCTCGTCGTACCTCAGGGTCTTTACTACGAAAATCGCTAGCATATTGGATTGACAAAGAGATTTTACCGTCAATGCCGATTTTCGATGTTCGTGATCGGCACTGCTCGGCCACATCCGCCGTACCAAAGGCAAGGTGCGAGTGAGATAACTTATCGACGTGCTCACTTCTTTACCGTGATGCAAACTTGACCAACGTGACGGAATCACGTAGATAATCACTGTGACTTTTTAGGAACTCGAACATCAGTCACGGCGATAAAAAATTTACGCTTTTCCCATCTCTAAGCTAAACGGGATACCGGCTAGGTTCCTAAATCTCACTACATGGAGTTTTAGGTTAATTCTGGTAAAATATGTACCCTAATGGCTCCAGTGAGAAAGGAAGCTAATGAAGGCATTATGTATTTAACTGTTGTTAGCGTAGAAACTATGCAAATAGGTTAATTACCTACATTGAGTAAGGTACGGGAAAAAAGTAGTAAAACCATAGTAACTGACCACCCTCCAATAACTGGGACGTTATACCAAAAACAAGAAGGGTTCTGTACAATTATCTATAAAACCGACCAAGAGCATGTCGGGCCATGCTCAGTGTAGGGTTTCGTAGTTTACCGACTGTCACAATAGGCAAACATTAAAAAAGGGTTTTAATAGATACCATACGAGTAACAATACATAATAAAGGAGTATTTTCGCAGCTCTTACGACTTATACGCCCTTTTAACCGAGAAAATCTGTTTTTTATTGCAAAAAAGCTAAAATGGCTTAAAGACCAGGTTCAAAATAATTTTCCTTTAAAGTAATATGTAAAGTAGTAAGTATGGCTATAAAGCTCAATTTTCATGTTTTTTTTATATTACTTGCGATTCAAAAGTTAGAGGGGGGGACAAATTTTATTTTGAGTCGGGGTTGATTGTAACAGGGGGCAATAGTAACTGTATGGAAAGAAACATTGTTGCATAAGTCGATATCGTTTTTGTTTCTAGTATAAATTAGACTTGAAATAGAACACCGTAAATGACCTATAGCTGTGGTTTTGATCGTTAAATTATACTTTTATTACTACATGAGATATTTATAGTAATGTGAAATAAAACGAACCACTGATCTCAAATAGTTTTATCAAATGCGTTCCTTCTTATAACTGATGGTCTAAAACAACAAATCTTTAAATTTTTTGTTAAGATGCAGTCATCACCTTAACCCTGTGAAAACCAGTGCTGTAAAGGGCTCAAAACGTAGGGTCATTGTGTTAATAAACGCGATTAATCCGTTCTAAAGTGTTTAATTTCAATAAATAACAATCGCGGTAACAGAAGACAATATTAAATCTTTAAATAACAAACATAATAATTGAGTTTTATTTGCATTCCAATTGTTAGTACTAATAACCCCTACTAAGGGTCTATTGTAACACAAGGACTCATTTACGAAAAACTAATTTTTCTGCTATACTGTTACCTTTTATTACGTAAATAAGTAAATCAATAACCTAGTATTTCACATGTATACACAGTTTATCACTTATATATTCTGAATTAAGGACTATTATTCAAAAAGTGGTTCAATTGTCCCCGGTCTACCTTACTTAATCCACTGCTACTACTAGCATGAAGTACTTAATCCGATTCGATTGCTATACTTAAACAAATCTACACAAAATGAATTTTATTAACAGACAAAAGAAATTCTTATCTTATCAACCCATATCAGCCACATTTTTATTTATTGAACGTGACTTTCAAAATACACCTTCCCCTTTTTGAATTAAATTCCCGTGTTTGATTTTTTTCTCCAGCAGACCCTTTGCCACATTCATTGGTCGTTTTCTCACCGTGGCCCATTTTATCAACTCCTTTGTGTTTGCATAGCCCAATACACAATATATCGGGACCTTTTCCTCCGATTTCCTTGGAACATAGTCTTATTTTACTTAAAAAAGGTCTACGAAGTCAACAGTCGATGTTGAAACAGTAAGACAGACGCTTAGTCTGAAAGTCTGAACAGTGATTTAAGCGCTCAGTTGCTTCGTGCGGCAATCGCAGCATCAGAGGAAAGCAATTAACGTATTGCGTCTGCCCCGTATGTTTCACCTGCTGCATTTGCAAAAACAACATGAAATTGGGCCGGGCCACCACGGAGTAAATTTATTTATTTATTGAACAAATATACACACACAAATAAATGGGGCTCTGCTAATTTGCTCCATGCTGGCTTGTCGTATTCAAAAAACAAAACAAATAAGCATAAAAGTACGTTATGGCGGTGTTCTAGAAGGAACGAGTGCAGTGCTTCGATTAAAATTAATTCAAGAAATGAGCTAATAAGAGTGACCGAACATTAAATTTATGTAGCCCAAACATAGAAAAAAATATTGTGTCCATAATATTTGACAAAACTAAAAAAGAAGTTTGTAATACATTTAGGCCAATACCGCAAATGTTCGAAAATTTTGTTTTGGATAATCCGCAACCTAGAAATTTAATAAACGAAGAAATAAGTGTGCCCGCTGTTTTCAAATCCAAATAAGATTTCTTATATAGAAGCACAGAGCGGGTATCTAAAAGTTGAAAAAACTCACTGCACAAACTTAAATGAATTCAAGTGAAGATATAATTGCCAATAATTTTCTTGTATGTAGTGATGGCAATACAAATAATAAAATAGTAATATTGTCAAGCGTGCAGTTTCTACGGCGACGGAACATTTAAAAGTGTGCCACAAGTATTTTATCAGCTCTACACCATTCATTTGGATATAAACACTGGCAACAAGGACTCTGTGAATATTGTTCCAGTGATATTTTGCTTATTGCCGGATAAGAAACAGGAGACCTACATAAGACTATTTCATCCCATTAAAATAATTTTGAAATTGACAATCAGAATTACAAATGTGATTACGAAATTGCTCAGATACATATTATTCTTCTGGTACACGTGGGCTCCCTAACTTTAACTGATATTTCAAATATTTGAAATACTTTACCGCCCTAGGTCGACAATTAGGATCTAAAACTTTAAGTGGCAATTTTTGACTTAAGGACCACATCGCCTACGTATGCTAACACGTTTAACCGTATGTAACCTTGATACATACAATGTTTTTCATCACATTTGCGAGGAAATACCAGACAAATAAACAATAATTGTTATAGTAGTAGTCTAGTAGCACAGTCCACAGTACACCGGGGTGAGCGGCGGCTACTGGCGGCGTGCGGCGCGGGGCCTTCCGGGGATCGGATTTGCTGAAAAATACTATGAAAATCCATTACGCCCGTAGGCATAGTACCGCTTATTAAACTTAAGTATGCTTGCATATACCTAATTTCACCATTTATTAAACATGTTCTTACTGTTTTTAATCCGACTAGCAGTTTGACGTAATGACGCGGCCCGTCGTGCGGAACTCATTTCGTTGTTTTCCTGCGGGACCCAGCCAATAAGCTCGTGACGGTCTTCTTACAAAAATAATCATTTTCCTACCAAATATAATGAAACCCTATTTTCTTTGGTTACCACAGCGGGGAGTTTTCCAAGTACAGTAGAACCTCGATTATCCGAACGCTACCTTGGTTTATCCGAACGCACTCGATACTTAGTACGTATTTTCTTTTATCAATCCTTATTTCAGATTGAAAAAAATTTAAGCAAAATATAATATTTTTCCAAGTAGTTTAATATATACATACTGTACTGTTTTTGTACTAGTCAAGGTGTTGTTGTCTTTAGATCTCGTCCCAAAATCTCAGATTTAGATGATTAGAACCAGCAGCGGTCCCAGCTAGGGCTTGTGGATAAATCACTTGAGGTTCTAAAGAAGGAAGGGGTAAAAAAAAACTAACGAAATGTCACGTTTTATTTAAGGAGCCCTCACGTAAATATTTTTCAACACTGAACGAGTTTATTTTACAATATTTTAAAGCAAGAACATTTTAGGAAAACCCTACATCATCACTTCGCACTTAAAAATAGTGAGTCTATTTCACAATATTTTGGAATGCGTGGCCCTATACAGTAGAAGACATTATTAATATCAAAAAATTAGGTCGAGGGATAAAAAAACACGTAAGGTTATGTCGGAGACGGGGATTAGCCTCGAACCTCACCAAAAATCACCAAGCATGTCAAAAAAATCCAAAAACAAACCTCATGATTTGTGCACGAATAATCGAGGTTTTACTAGGGTATTAGGATTCGCGTTTATTAATTTAAAGTTGCACGAGTATGGTATTATTTAAACAAAGGTTACAAATGTGATTAAAGTAGGGGTTCTGTGTCGTATAGATCCCTTCCTTCCTTTCTTTAGTTCCGATATTATAGAAGCTGCTCACAAAATTTCATGAGAATCAGTGGAGAAATCGAATTTAGTGAACAGTCAGACAGTCGAATAGCGGAACAGACAAACGAAAGCATTGTTACCCAAGCTACAACAGAGATCCTTCGCGCTTTAACTGTGCAAAAATAGTATGAATGCTTTTGATGTAAGAAAAATATCTCTAGTAGGTATTAATAGTTAACTATGGCGAGGAAAATAAAGACTAGGTACATACGATTACAAATGTTGTTCACATGTAAGTTATCTTAAAGAAATAATTCATAACTGAAAGTCAGAAGTGTCATAGAGTACGCTCCTGGTACTTAGATACGAGTATTGCCAATACGGCGGGATAAGACTTGAACAATGTTAACGTGTGACCTTCGATTGCGCATATTTACTACGGTCATATACGATATAGGGTTTCACTTATACTGGACTGGTAAGTCATAGGAATAAGATCAAGTTCAAATTACTTTCCCCACTAGTGGATAAAATGCGTTTTCCCCCGCTAGTTTTAGAACAGCGCTTTCCGAGCTAGTGAGGGGAAAAGAATATTGTGACATATTGTATCCGGCGGTTGGATCTTCTAAATTTAAAGATTAGAGTGAAACTTGACTGCGTTTATTGTAAAACAATACATAGGTTCGTACCTATCCGTAAAATACAAACGAACAAGGAGTAATGGTGTGAGGTCGAGAGAAGAGAGCGTGAGTGTTGACACACGCAGTAAAGCTATGTTCACATTTTTACCACAATCAAGCATGTGTTTTTATAAAGACGTTTATACACGGCCGTCTGTAGGATTTAGATGTGTTTCACACACATATTCAATCGAAGTGCGACATGTCCTACGGCAAGCTTCAAACGCTAAAATAGTGACGTTTATGTGCCCATATTTCATACTCTTTTTATATCTGTAAGCGGATAAATAACCAGTTTCAAATTAACCAATAATCTTATAAAACCTTGGGGAGCTTGGGGTATGTCTAGAGGGGACTTAACACTAAAAAGGGCATCAAATATTATAGGACGTCAATAAACCTTGTTTCGTCCCCCAAAAATCGAACGATCAAAAATTTGTATCTCGGTCTCTGTCACACTTGCTTATTAGAGTGATAAAGAGGTTTACTCGTTAATGCCAATTTTCGATTTTCGTCGTAGGCCTCCTGCTGTTTCGTTCAGCGCGTAGAACAAAGTGTGGTAATTAGATTACCAGGATACGTAGCTAAGATGCTAATCGCTCACGCTACTTAGCGTAGCGTAGTTATCTCTCTTTCTACTCTACTTTATTAGTGCGACAATGATAGCTGCGTTTCGATCAAGATTGAGCGTTAGCGATTGGCATCTCGGCTACGCACGCTGATGTAAAATCATGTTGCACGCATTGCGTTTGTTGCACTGCGTTTGTCGCTGCGTAAGCGATAAAACAATGGGGCGTTTAACTAATATGTTACATAGCCAATTTTGTGCACAAAGCCAAACCTCGACCCAAATTCAAGATATGCCAGTTGCATCAAATTGCAGTATTCTCAAATGGCACATTCCACTGAAGTGGCGTTCGTAGACATGCTCTCCAGTCAACCGAGTATTGACAAACGCGATCCAATGTAATGCGTCTTGATACATGCATTTTGGTATATCCTGTCTTTATTGGAAATATCTATGATTTCAGTATTGTGCTGTATTTCCAATAAAGTCAGGGTGCGTATCGAGTGGCCTAGGCTTGCAATATATACATATAAATGTAGACGGCGCGTCTGTTTAATGTACCCGGAGCGTGATGCTTCACAGTCGATTTAAGGATGACTCACACTAGAACGGAACGGGACGGGATGGGAAAATCTGTCAATTTCCATATAACACGTAACGTGATATCCGAGGGCTCCTAGCTATCACGTGATTCTTTCTAAGAAACAGATTTTCCCGTCCCGCTCCGTCCCGTCCTGTCCCGTCCCTTGCTAGTGTAAGTCATCCTTTATCAACATCACAAAATTTGAATAGGACCACGTAGAACTCATGGTAAGCACACGGGTGTTGTCGCAAGGCGGCCCTCGCGCACTGTTTGCGCGCCCCATCGCGGGCACTAACCAATTTGCCAATGCATCTCAGAAGCTAGCATAGTTGCCATTTTATCGACTATCACGCCATGCGTTGCTTTCGCACTTACATACTTGTAAGAACGTGACAGCCACAGTGATAGTCGCCTGTGACCCTTGTGAACTCAGTCAAAGTAAAGTTGAACAAGTCGATGTTGGAGGACACTCCGTCGTTATTGTTCTGGCTCTGACTAGGGTGCGTAGCCAAGATGCCAATCGCTCACGCTAGCTACCTCTGTCTATCACTCTTCTTTATTAGTGTGACAATGACAGTTGCGTTTCGTTAGCGACTGAGCGTGACTTTACTTTGAGTTCAAAAGGGTCACAGGCGAACAGTTGTGCTACTCAAATGTTTTATAACTTTTCTGCCCTCCGGCCGGCACCCAGCTAATTGAAGGCCGCTATGCTAAACAAATTCGCCGCTTGCCGACTGCGTCGAGCTAAAAAATTGTGAACAGACCTTGGCCTGTAAATAAGAAAGCCTCTGATCACATGTTTGTTGACCTCAGCTTCGCTGCGGACGACAATTACACGAGATCTGAGACATTTCTTACTTTACAGACCTCGGTACGTAATCTACTATTATTCTAGTAAGAATACGTAAGACCTTGCACCACCTAGAGTTAGCCGCTAACCCGAAGTTAAGCTGTCATATCCCATACAAAAAAAACGCTTAACTCCAGGTTATATGGCTAACCCCGGGTGATGCAAGTAGGCCTAAAAGTTAATATTTTTCACAAATTTCATATTTTTCGCAAAAGTCCCGAACTATACTTTGGTAAGGTCAATGCAACCCTGCATACGATGCTAGAGGAAAAATTTCGAAATTCGAAAAACAAAAATCACTTTGTATGGAACAGCTGATCGAAAATCCATACAAAATGAAACTTTTCCACTTGTATCATACTGAGGGTCATTGCATTGACCAGCTGTTGAAGTTTCATTTTTAAGCAGAAGTGTCTATAAACGATACCCAATTTCTCAGACAGATAGGAAAAGAGGACCGATGTTATGAACTTTTCCGATTTTCCTTTCATTCTGAAAAATGTTGAAGTATCGTTCGGAACTTTCGTTAATCCCGGTATAACGCGTTGGTTTTAGCTGTAAGGCATGTGTATGTCTTCAACAATCAAATAAATTTAAAAAAATCAGTACCGCGACTTTGTATGTTGTCCTCTATACAAATGCAGTACCGAACCGGGAATTCCCGGCAATCCTTAGTCCTCTATGTTTCTTTTACATTTCAAAACTTGCATCAACTCAAATTACAGGCAAGCCCAGTATAAATACCACATGAAACATAAACGGCGTAATCCAACTCAATATGCCATTACGGCTGGCAGTCACGACACAACTGTCATTACGAAACCCGTTTTATATGTAAATAATACCTGTTCGCCGTAGTAAAGCAATTTGCAAATTAATTGAAATATTTTTTCACGGCGGGACACTGTAATCGAGTTTTATAGTTATTTGGATTAAGTACAATGTAGGGTGTGGGCGTTTCGTTTCACGGCAAGAAATATGCGAACTGAGACCTTACCACGGCGTCTTAACGCGATTCAGTTGACGACCTAAACTGAGTTGCTTCCATATAGTTTTGGGTTACTAACTCGCAAGGCACCTCATTAGTACCACTCATTTTGCTCGTTTATCTCAGTACCTCACACCGCGAAAATGTGCCACTTCAAAAATGTCCCACACCTCAAAATTTGTCACACGCCTTAATAACACCTCATTTTGTCATACACCTCAAAATACGTCACACACCTCAAGATTGAGTCACACAGCTCAAAATTGTCCCATAGCTTTTATTTGTCACGTGGCTCAAAATTTGTCATTTGCACAACTTAACTATTTATATATTTTTACTGTGATGCTGCAAATTTGTTACTGCCTCACCTCACCTCAAGGTATGGTATGGTATTTGTACCACCTCGTTTCAGAAAATAAGGTATTCATACAAACTAATTTTAAAATTATGACCTACCCATCACTACTTCCATAAAACTGAGCCTAAGTTAAGACGTCATGGTAAGGCCCCAGCCCAGGCTTAACTTTTAGGGTTCCGTAGTCAACTGGGGACTAGGGGTACCCTTATATTTTTCCATGTCTGTCTGTCTGTACCTAATCGTAAGTAAGTAGTGGAAAACTGTAATTTGGTAGGATTATGTACATATGTATATCAATCATGCCGGTGGTAAAATAAAAAGTATTGTTTTTAGCCCTTACACGTAAAGTGGGGGATGCTTTTTTTTTCGTTTAGCAGTACCATACAAGCCACGATTCATCGCTATCCGCACAGTCTCTAACGAGAAGTGTGCGAACACTGCGTATGCGCAGGCCCATGGTATCCAGGTATACACTAGTATCTCGGTATACATATATTCTCTAGAGTATATTATAATAATAATAATAATAAGGATACACCGAGGATCGCAAGACGATATGGAAGAGTAAGGAGCTACACGGGCGGTTCTACAGGGCCCTCACGGGGCCGGACGTAGCCCTGCTCGCGTCGGTGAACTGGCTACGATTCGGGGACCTTTTCGGAGAAACCGAGGGTTTTGCCTGTGCAATTGCAGACGAAGTTATCATGACGAATAACTACCGGAAGTATATCCTGAAGGACGGTACGGTCGACATTTGTCGGGCATGCCGCCGTCCCGGAGAGTCACTCAGGCATATTATTTCTGGTTGTTCTCATCTTGCTAACGGCGAGTACTTGCACAGACATAATCTTGTAGCCAGAATTATACACCAGCAACTTGCACTTCAATATGGTCTTGTGAACCACGAAGTGGCGTACTACAAGTACTTACCTGTACCAGTTCTCGAAAATGGTCGTGCCACGCTCTATTGGGATCGATCTATCATCACGGACAGGACTATTCTAGCCAATAGACCTGATATCGTCGTGATAAATCGATCGCAGCGCCGGGCCATGCTCGTCGACATCACCATCCCCCATGACGACAACCTCGTGAAGGCCGAGAAGGACAAGTCCAGCAAGTACCTAGACTTGGCGCACGAGGTAACCGCCATGTGGGAGGTTGATTCGGCGATCATTGTACCGATAGTTGTTTCAGCGAACGGTCTTATAGCGAAGAGTCTCGACCAACATCTCGAGAGGCTCTCGCTACGAAGTTGTGGTTGGATCAAGGGTCAGATGCAGAAGGCGGTAATACTGGACACTGCGCGCATAGTCCGAAGGTTCCTCTCTTTGCGGCCCTAACCACCGGCAGCCTGGGCCCTGCCCTGTTGCCGGCGGCACTCTAGGTTAGGTTTTTTATAATGTGTATTTGTTTTGTATTGTTTTTTGTATGTTGTTTTGTATTTTATTTTTATATACATATTGTAAAAAATCCTAACCTAAGAAAGAAGATAAATAAACGAAATAATAATAATAATAATATATTTTATTAACCAAAAGTAATTTACATAAAATTAACAGTATATCGGTGACTCCCACACTAGGCACAGCCTGTATCGTGGAAGTCAGAAACATTTGTACAATTACCAAAAACAGCGGCTTATCAAAATCTAAACAAAGTGCATGCAGTCTTAAAACTAAAAGAACTATTGAGAATAAATTAAAAACATGGTGACAGAGTTTTCATCAAACAATACTGCGTGTAAGTGTAAGTGAACAAGTGGGTGTAGGTGTATGTGTAAATGTGTAGAGATGAGGGGGTGGAGGTGATGTAGGGACTAGTATAATAGCACTTATGAGACCTCGCTACCTGATAATTTTCAGACGCAATTTAATTCAGTATTCACTCTCTTTAGGACAGCATATCCTCAGACTCCTTGTATGATAGCGGCAGTAAATAATTTCGTATTATGATTTTAGCTTTAGCAAGGTGGCAGTTCTTAATATCACAGCCTTTGAGCACAGCATTGTAGACAGTCGGAAAGATGAATGATTTAAAGCGTCTGGCGAACTTTGTGTATACTCGAGGAACCGGGATCCTGAAGACGCGCCGCATTAACATATCCGGATACAACAAAGAATTGATTAACCGTTTATGCTCATAAACAGCAACCCTCATTAAAAATAGTCTACGGACACTAAACACACCCGCCTCTTTAAACAGACTGTCTGTAGGAAACAGTCTCGGTTTAAGCAGGGAAACCTTTAGGACCGCGCGTTGTGCTCTTTCCAGGGAAATGAGGGTAGATTTGCAGCAACCTCCCCAGGCTAGGATGCAATAATTGAGTATAGGCTGACACAGTGCAAGATAGACTAATTTAAGTAGCTGTTTATCAGCAACCTCTCTTAAAAATTTCATCGTATAAATCAGTTTACGGACTCTGGCCGCAGCAACAGCTATATGTTTTTTGAAATTCAGATTTTCGTCCAAGTTAACGCCGAGATACTTAACATAATCTACCTTTTGTATGCTGACACAAGTACAGACCACAACGCCAGACGACTGGTAGGGGGTACAGTTCGAAGTGTGAATTTTAAGACTGTTCATAAAGCAAGGGGGACGCGTCCTAGCACTTTTATGGAAGCATAGAAACTGGGTTTTGGCAGCGTTCAAAGTTAAGAGAGTAAAGAATAAAGCATTGTAGGGTCAAAAATCTGTACATAGAAGTAGTTTGAAAAAAAAGAGTTAGGAGCTCTTAGAATGGTATGGTATGGTATGTAACAGAACACATTTCAATGATTTTTAGAATTTTTGACTGTTTGTCTGTCTGCTTGTTTATTTGTTCGAGCATCACGTGGAAACAGCTGAATGGATTAGGTTATAGGTTAAAAAAATATTACTATCCGCCCACAAAGTTGCGGGCATCAGCTATAGGTACATAATATTTCTACTCGTAGACAATCCTAGCGTTAACGGGGGGTTTGTATTCTCTTTTTTTATGAGACATTAATGTCTGTTCTTGAGAACAATTATTGTAATCTTTGGTACTACGTATGTAGCGGGTACGTTAATGACACGTTTAAATATATATTATGATAACTAACCAATTTCATAACGAGTTATAACAATTTCATAGCGGTTACCACATAATGATACGTAAAATGCTTTAATAAGGAAAGACCCAATAAGTAGTTTAATATGCCTGTTACGGCCACCTAAATTAGGGGTCGTAATATACGTCGGAAGTTTATTGGGTATTATTAGTTTTATAGCTTCTCAAATAAAAACTTTTTCGCGGTGCGGGATACTATGTATAGTAACCGCGGCACAAACTGACTACTAACGTCATAATGCTATCTTTGTTGATTCAATTGGGTCTTGCTACGCGTAAACGAGATAACATGTTGGTTCCAGTTGCCAGCTCGTATTGCGCTTAGTATGTATAATAGTGAATGGAAAGTTGTCACAATATCGTTCTAGATTTGAAGAGGGTTATGAAGCAATAATTGGAATTGGAAGTTATTAAGTGAAATTGTAACTAGAAAACTCCCGTGAGTATTAGGCATATTAATATACTTAGATCGGGTTACTCACGTCTATAAAGTCGAAAATAGCTCGAAATTTTTCGGAACGGTCCGCGTCCCACAATCATGAGTGAGAAGCGCTTGCGGCGATTGCTCTGCGCACACTGCGCGCAACTGCGCGCAATAGCGCGTTGCGCACGCCGGCAGGCCGGCGCGGGGGGCGCGGTCGGCGCAGGCGCAGGCGCAGGCGGCACTCTCTGTGTCAACTACCGTCTCTTTTATTTCTATTGTCAACTGCACTATTGCACACGACAATTACTACGTCACACTCTAAGGCATGGTCCACACTGAGCACCGACGCAGCACCCAAAACCGTTATCCAACCAGGGGGCTGACCACCCACCATCGCGATTAAAATTTGGGTGACGACTGATCTCGATAGCCTCCCGTATTTTCCGCGGAATGAAAAACTTTTCCTTCGCCAGCACGGTTACCTTATCGAATCTAATATAGTGTGCACCCGAATCCATCGAATGATCCGTTACGATATTTTCGACTTTATAGACGTGAGTAACCCGATCTAAGTATATTAATATATTAAGTGAAAAGAAATTGTTATTGAAACTTGTTTTTTGTAGTTTTAACTATGTTTTTTTAGGGTTCCGTACTCTTCTAGGAACCCTCGCCTTGTCTGCCTGTCTGTCCATCCGTCCGCCCGTCCTCGGCTTAGCTCAGTGACCGTTAGTAGTAGAAAGCTGTAAGTGATCAAAAATCGACTAAATATGGCACCTAGCCCTTAGGTCTTGCAGCATTTGTTGTAGACGGGATGCCGTGTGTTAATTTTTTCATAATTGTGTAATAAAGAGTTTTTGTATAAGTACAACACGATTTATTCATGAATTTATTTTAATTTCAGGTAATCACTTGAGGCAACATGGCTGTTTGCTATGCACCGATGAATGTTTCGTCTGCAATAAAGTAACCTTCTTCTTAGTCGGTACATTCTTGCCAGAGTGGTTGTGGGCATCATTGCGCATCACGATAAGGGATGACTCACACTAGAACGGGTCGGGACGGGACGATCTGTCAGTTTCTAAACAAAAAGTCACATGACATCCGAGGGCTCCGAGCATCACGCGATTCTTTCTATAGAAATTGACAGATCGATTCGACATCACCAGTCTGCCCTGGAGTCTGTCCAGGTACATTCGTAAATCGAGCACTTAGTTGCGACTCTGATTGTCTTAACATCTCTTTTTCTTCTTCTTTCCACCCCTTTTCCCATTTCAACTGGGGTCGGGCCTCCTTGTAGGTAGGTGCCAGGATCGTCTGTCTTGGATTGGCGATGACGATAGATATTCAGGGCTTTTAAGTCTTTCTTAATTCATAATCATTTCTGCATTTTACCATCTTAAACAGGGTTTGTGTTTTTAATGGCCCCGAATGCAAGATAGTCCAACGATGTAAACGCCACAACTGTACGTTTTTACTGAAAATTTACGAATTACGAATTTGGGCCAAGGTATATCGCCAGTCCCAACAAATGTATACCGATTGCTGCGCACCAAAGGTGATCAAGAATGCCAATAATGTAAGCTTTTTGATCCCTTTACACGAAGAAGTAGAAGAAGAACAAATGTAAATACACTCAAACATCTGAAAAATTTTGAATTACTTTTAAACCAAATTATTTCGAATCTCATCAAATATATCATTGAAGGCACACTTCTAATATTCACGAGAGGCCCAAGGGATTCGCGAAGCGATTTCAGTGAGGATAGTTCATCACTCCACCACGCAGTAATATATTATTTAAAGGGTCGGAAGATTTTCACTCAGTTGAGAGACGTTTAAGACATATTTATCGTAGGAATAGAATTTATAACTCGCCACCTTGAGATCCAATTTAAGACATGTTTATTGTAGGATTAGAACCATAAAGGATGACTCACACCAATCCGATCCGGGACGATCTGTCAGTTTCTATAGAAAACGTCACGTGATCGCCGAGGGCTCCGAACTATTAAAGGATTCTTTCTATTGAAACTGATAGATCGTCCCGGATCGGATCGGATTGAGGTGAGTTATCCTTAAAATAGCTATGTAGTATTTTTATTTTTGTTATTTGACGGCCTCCTAGCCTAGTCGGTAGTTACCCTGCCTACGAAGCAGGAGGTCCCGGGTTCGAATCCTGGTCAGGGCATTCATTTGTGTGCTTATCACGAATATTTTATATATGTTTTCTATGTATTTAAGTATTTGTCTGTATGTATCTATTATATCGTCACCTACTACCTACAAATAGGTCGATTTGTGTAAAATTGTCACAGAATATTTATTATTTCATTATTTATTTATTAATATTAAACTTCATTACAATGCAAATCTTTTGTACAATATCGACCCTTTAATAGACTAAGACCTGTTTTTAAGGTTCTATACCCAAAGGGTAAACCGGGACCCTATTACTAATGCCGGCCATAATACGTTCGGGTAATCCGTCAGATTTTCATAGGGAGTGTGTCCGGCGGACATCCGCCAGACACATTTCCCATACATCTATTGGCAGATCTAGCGGATATGCCCGATCATATATGGCCAGCAAAAGACTTCGCTGTTCGTCTGTGTGTCTGTCTGTCCGTCTGTCACCAGGCTGTATCTTATGGACCGTGATAGACAGTTAACATTTTCACAGATTATGTTTTTCTGTTTTTCTGTTTTTTTTTTCTATACCAACAAAATACTAAAAACAGAATTAAAAAAATATTTAATGGAGCTCCCATTATTTTTATTTTTTATTTTTACGGGAAAGGTAACAAATGAGCAGACGAGCCGCCTGATGGGAAACGGTCATCGCCGCCCATGGACATAAGCAACATCGGAAGAGCCACTCATGCATTGTTGACCTTTGAGCCTTAAAGCCCTGAACACTCGTTTCTTGAACAACCCCATGTCATATCGCAAAGGGAACACCTAAGAAGGTAGGTCATTCCACATTTTACACGTTCTGGGTAAAAACGAGCGAGAAGCCCGTTTATTCTTGGTGTGCCATGTATCTAGGAAATGTGGTACACAACAAATGTGATTTTTTTGGCTTTTACACTCAAATATTTGTTTCAATTGAATTTAATGATAATATTGATGACATACGGTACTGAAACGTGGTCGCTTACAATGGGCCTCATAAGAAGGCTCAAAGTCACCCAGAGGGCAATGGAGAGAGCTATGCTAGGAGTCTCTCTGCGAGATCGTATCAGAAATGAGACCATCCGCAGCAGAACCAAAGTAACCGATATAGCTCTCCGAATCGCTAAACTTAAGTGGCAGTGGGCGGGGCACATTGCACGTAGAACCGATGGCCGTTGGGGCGGAAAGGTTCTCGAGTGGCGACCGCGTACCGGAAGGCGCAGCGTGGGTAGGCCCCCCGCAAGGTGGACTGATGACCTGGTGAAGGTCGCAGGAGTCCGCTGGATGCGGGTGGCGCAGGACCGGTCATTGTGGAAATCTTTGGGGGAGGCCTATGTCCAGCAGTGGACGTCTTTCGGCTGAAATTATGATGATGATGAATGATAATATTTGCCAGGGTAATAGTAGGAGCGAGACGGACATACTTTCGAGCGCCGCAGTCGCTATTGAATACATTTGCCTACAGCTCTTGGTAAGCACACTGTAAAGAAGAAATACCGCACAGACATCAGAACAGTCATACGAAAGCATTTTTACCCATGTAACGGAGACATTAACTTACGCTCGCTCAATTAAGTGATGCATCCGTAAGGTAATATCATGAATATTTGAACAATGATGTATTTGTATTCAACAATTTATTATACTAAATGAGTTGCACATAAATAACAGCAAACAGACGTATAAATTCCGATGAATAATTTTGAATTGGACATTTAGTCGATATTGGCATCAAAGCAGGCTTAGTCACGCACTATTTAATTTTACATCGCATGCAAATACGCTTGATGCGGTCTGCGCGAACTCCAAGTTAATACCAATTGGCAAGAGTTAGCGCAGGACCGAGCAAAATGCAGGCGAGGGACACGAAAGCGCCCTCGCCCATGACGCCGGCTCTCGAGTAGGAGAGTGCGACCCTGTGTCCGGGAAGCGCTCCGACGGTGAGGATCGGTCGGCTCAAAGCCCGACCTTGCGACGGATCCCGCTCCGGAATGGCCGCTGCGGGGCTGCGGACGCATCGCGCGAGCTTCCCCGGGACCCCGCATTTGTAGCGGTGAGAGGACACCATGGGGTTTAGTGGGTAGGGGGGCTTTTACAGCCTCGAGTCCCACATAACCGACCGGGTTGCAACACCACCTTAAACCCGGTGGTATGCGTAAATGCATTCCCCATGTAAAAAAAAAAGGACCGAGCAAAATGGCGCAATCTTGTGTCGGGCTAAGACTCAGTTTAGGCCGCTGAGTCCACGGAGTAAGCAGTATGTATTTGAGTGAATCAACTACTTCCTGTTGTTATTCTGTCCCGTCAGCCAGGGGACAAATGCAGCACAGTTTGTTAGAAGAAACGTTCTAGTATGTTCTACTGACATGCTCGATAGATGGCCCATCATGGAAAGGGGATATAACTACCAAAAAAAAAGTTTTGTGAATTTTAATGCCATAAAACCGTGATTTTAATTTTATAAGTGACCCAGTAGACCGTAACCATCGCAACTTGTGACAAGAAAGTTGATTAACCCATTTAAAGCAAATCAGTAAGGCTGGATTTGACCAAACTTTTTAACCAAGAGTAACGCTTACTCTTGGATACTAATGTCAAAATCCCATAGTAATTTGACGTTACTGTCTGAGAGTAAGCGTTATTCTCGGAATAAAAATTTGGTAAAACGCAGCCTAAGTAATACAACACTTTTACCGCCCTTCCAACTAAGCTACCGAGACCACACCCGTGGCCCCGAATTTCTCCGTCGCGAGTTCGAGTCGCGCCCGAGGTCATGAATTTTTCCACTTTTTCTTTCTTTATGAGAAAGATCTTTCTGCTTAAAAATAACAGTTTAGTTTTATCGTCATTATCATATCGGATAGAATAGAAAACTCTTCATTCATCCAGTCTGTCTCGTTGGATTTCTACTTCATATAAATTAAAAACTATCGTCAGTTATAACGGCATTCACAATGAAAAAAAAAACCGGCCAATTGCTTGTCGGACCACGCATAATTGAGGGTCCCGTTCCTTCATACGTTGTAAAAATTGTACAAGCAAAAAGCTTATGCCTTTTTACAATATCAAGGCATTTACGTCCTTTTGTAATAAATAGGTTTTTGGCAAAAAATCAAAAACGGTTCGACAAAATGTATGTTCATAATAATTTTCGTGGTAAGTTCGTCTTCCTGAATTCTTCCTGAATTTTTACATATATTTTGCACCTCCCGTTCAAAGGAAGACGGGACACACTTTTTCAGACTTTCAGAGCGATAATTTCTGAAACATTTCGATTTATATAATTTTTTCAAGGAACCTTTAAGATATTTCGAAAGCCCTATCATATGATGTGCCAGAAGTAGATGATTGCCAAAAAATTTAGTTAATTCGGTCCTGAGTTAGGGATGTTTTCTATGTATTTAATTATTTATATCTATCTACCTATTATATATATATCGTCGTCTAGTATCCACGAGCCTTATTGAGCTTATCGTGGGACTAAGTCGATTTGTTTGCGATTGCGAATATTTAAAAACATGCGAATAGTCACGAATACAAATGCGAATATTCGTTACATCGCTAGTTTATAAATGTGTGTAAACTTATTTAAGTAAGCGCTGTGGTGCTAACCAGGCTGCGACCAGGATGCTTACTATACCTTTTGTCTTTCCTTACTAAACAGTGGCCCTGTGAGCTATAGACGTCGCATTAGCACAGGTGGTTCTCCTCTACAGGTCGCATTTATCATCCAATTCTTGTGAAAATTTGCAAGGATGTTTAGTAATTACAGTTTTTGTCGTTTCAGTTTTTGGAAATGTTTAAAATGGCGGGAGTTCGCACAAAGGTCTTAAGCACCATAGATTCCAGGAGCCTAGGACCTTTGTGCTAACTCCCGCCACTTTAAAAACTAAATCGCCAAACAAAATTACGTAATTACCGAACATGCTTGCAAAATTTCACAAGAATTGGTTGATAAATGCGACCAGTAGAGGAGAACAAATGGTCAGACAGACTGCCGGACACACGAAAGCATTTTTGCCCAATCCGGAACTGACTTCGCGTGCTTTTCCTTTGAGTCGTTAAGGAGAAATGTGCTAGATTGTCGGGCGCAATGGAAGCCGGCAGGAATCGAGTTCATGGTTGCTTCCGCCACTAATGCTTACTTGTAGTTTTTGTTTTGCTTTTCTTGTCTCTGTTTTCCGTCTTGTGTGTTGTTATGTTATTTCTTTTGTAGTACCTATTTTCGACAGTAAAATATCTTTTTTGGGATTCCGTGGCTAGAATGACAAAAATGGAACCCTTATAGTTTCTTCCAGTCCGTCTGTCTGTGTGTCAATCCGTCCGTATGTCACTGCGGTTTTACTTAGTAACTATAAAGCATAAGGTGTTGAGTTAGCAACCAGATGTTTAGTTTGTGTGCCGCTACTTAGTTATACGTACTAATTGCGATAAAAAATATTTTTAGAGGGGGCACCCCATACATACATGGATTATAAATGTATTAATGTACTAAATTACTGCTTTACTTACTACTAAAGGATGACTTACAGTAGTCCGTTCCGTTCCGATCCGATACGGTACGATCTGTCAGTTTCTATACAAAAAGTCACGTGACGTCCGAGGGCTCAGAGCTATCACGTGATACTTTCTATAGAAACCGACAGTCGTATCGGATCGAAACGGAACGGACTACTGTGAGTCATCCTTTAATGTCTTTTTTTTTCAATATTGTACTGTGACACATGTGCCACAAGTACATAATTATATGGAGGCACATCAATGTTCAATAACTTATTTACATACCAAAAATAACAAAAAAAAAGATTACAGACCAACCTAAGTATATTACAAACAAATAACGAACTGGCACAATATTTTTTTTAATAGTTTCTCGATTATGCAAGTAACGTGACGTTGTCATCCGGTTTACTGTTTTTTTTTTCAAAAGTTAATTTAAAAACAAAAATCTAAATTTCGAGTCCTTTATACCTAAATTACTAGGTACTCAAATGGGTTTTCAATTAGCGTCTTTTAAAAATATGAAATGATGTCAACTGTTACGCTCAAATTATCTAAATATAACGAAAAGCATCTTATACACAAACCTGTTCATCACGCTATCGCGGGTTGTCACCGCGAACAATTGATATATGGCACGCTATTCTGTTTGAAATAAGCGATTGAAAATTGATTGTCTATTATAGTAGGTACTATTTGTATGTCTTTCCCATCACGGAACAATGGTGTTCCGGACCTTTGGGAGGCGTACACGGAGCTGAAGCCAACACACAGAGCCCTTTCGATAATTTAATTAATTCTAAGGGGTACGCCGAGCTGGAACACAGAAGCAGGACCCGTCATTATATAGTATGGATTATTGAGAGTTAATAGAATCTAAAATACAAGACTATTAGGTGAAAGTGGTTGGACTAAACACTGGGTTATGGAAACAGAACCGGACGCCTGCCGAAGAAATGGTAAGCAATTTTATTTCCGGGTGATGGTGACTCGCTCACATAATATGGGCCCGACAAAAAGCGATATCTAAGATATCTCGAGGGTAACATCGATGTGAGGGCTGGGGGTAAAGAGGGTCTGGATTTTAAACACATAGCTAACTCACTACTTAGATTTCCTCATCTACCCTCGAGAACACAGCTCTTGCGACCCTACTCTGAACGGCCGGCTAAGACAAGCCAGAGGCAGGGGACTCAGTCGAATTACAGAGTTCCGCAGGAGCACTCAGGTGCGTGGGGTGGCTACTCCTCAGCAACTCGCCACAAGCTGTTCTGCGCTGACTGATTGCACTGGTCGGAACCAGTGGGCGATAATTGAAAACCATGACGAGATCACAGAAAATATATTTATGTATAAAAAAATTCACAGCATTTTAGTAGAAATTATATAAATTGGTAAAAATAGTTCGTTCTGCGCCATGCCTTGACTCATCCAAAAGTCATTTGGTCCCACTCTGAATGGCCGGCTAAGACAAGCCAGAGGCGGAGGACTCGGTCGAATTACAGAGTTCGGCAGGAGCACTTAGGTACTATCGGGGGCACGCTGAAATTTACCATCTACGGGTTCTTTTCCAATGCACTCGGACGCGATCGTTTATTTACAATAACCACCAATGCAAACCGTCGGTGATTTTGGACTAGTTAGTCTCACTTTGTCATTGTCTTTTTCATTGTCACTTTGTCTTTTTGCACGATCCCAATTGATTATCATAAAAGGAGGCATACCTAACGCTTCAATCTTTTGCGTGCAAACGAATGTCTTCAGAAAAGGTAAATTTGAGCGTGCCCCCGATAGTACGTGGGATGGCTACTCCCCAACAACTCCAACCATTTCAACATTTTCAATATCCCTGAATTGAAAACCATGCTAAGATCACAAAAATATAGATAGGTATATAATTTTTCACAGTATTTTAGTAGAAATTTTATAAATTGGTAAAGATACATAGTTCGTGCCCCATGCCTTGACTCGTCCAAAAGTCATGGGGTCCCGAATAATTGTTCCGCTCTCCATCCCGCTCTCCTCTCAGCTCTCCGCCACGCTCTGCGCTCCATCCCCGCGCCGTTAGCAATGAGAGCGTTGTTTGTAAAACGTCACATTGTCTCCGCGGATGCATTGAATTTCCAGGAGTATTCAAATGCATCTCTGACCTGGATAGACGCCTTAGTACTTTGCATTTTAATCGTTCATTGGAATATTATTAAAGCCTACATTCTTCATTTCATATTAAAAACTAGATCATTACCTTGTTATCATAATTATTAAGAGAAAATATAAGTGTTTGTTTAGGAATAGATACAATTTGTTTTATACTCTGAAGCTTGCTGAATATTGCTTTTAGTTACGTCTGGGATACTAGATTGCTTAATAGAAAAGTTTTAGATTTAAGTTTATTTATTTATTTTGGGACGTTTGTACATATAGTTTAGGTCCCAATAGTTTTTAAGGTAGGTTTAGATTGTTTTTTTTTTTTTCAGCAAATATTTTAGTCTTAAGAAAATTATTTGTTTGAAGTGTATATACCTTTTGAGCTTAATAAAATCATTAGTTTAAGATTGCTTAATAAAAAATTGTTGTTGTTGTCGATTAAGATTAAGGTCTAGGTTATATAAAAAAAAATTGTAATACTTATTGAAATAATACAGTTTTAATAAACAGACGTAAAGTCACGTTTTTTTTCAAAATAAAATGTTCATGCGCACTGCAGAACGGATTTGTGCCCAGGTAGATATCGATATATAAAACAGAATTTCAATTGGATGCTGTAGAACCCGGTTTAGGCACCAATAATTCGGATTGCGGCTGGACAATTCGGTAGCGACATAGCTCCGGACATGAATGCCACGTACCGGTTGTAAATTCTTTTACTGTGTTTTGCTGAAAATTTTTACATCCTGCCAATCTGGGGGAATTAATGAATATTCTATTTCCAATGTGGAGCTCATGCAACAACAACCAGATTCAAAATATATTCCTTGAAAGTCTTCAAAAAGCTCTATTTTCATGATATTTTTCACTTAGAAGAAATATAGTCAAGTTAGAAGGAGGGTGGGATACATTTTTTGAAATTTTTGGAGCAATTATTTCCGAAAATATTGACCTAATCAAAAAACTTTTTATGTTACTACGTTGTGGGCATAATTAGTATGTATATTCATACAAAGTTACAGCTTTCTACTACTAACGGTCACTGAGCTAAGCCGCAGACGGACGGACGGACGGACAGACAGACATGGCGAAACTATAGGTATTCCTAGTTGACTACGGAACCCTAAAAAGGAAAGTTAGGTATCGCGCGAGCAACAACAAGAACGAGACGTTAGTGCAGGTAGAGGAAGACCGATGTGGAAAGGCTGCTCCGTAATTAAATATTTATATTGAGGACAATTTGTGTACCTACATTAATTAATCAATTCAAAACCTATGAGAACTTAGCAAGTGTACATACTGTAGAACATACTATGTAAAAGAACAATTCATAACACACAAGTTTTCACTACACATCGGCAAAACTAAAATAAGATTTTATTCGCCCGCAAACTATCTACAGGAAACACTTCGAATTCTTCCATCAAAACAGTTCCAAAATACCAGCCGTTGTCACGCTGGTTCGAAACTTGAAACGCAATATCGGAACTATATTTCGCGACACTGCAATTTTATTGAAGATATAAAACAAAATGGAACCTCATTTTATTGAAGGAATTGAGTTAGTGATTCAATTTGGCTCGTTTGACGTTTATCTGGCGATTTCTGCGCTCTAGACGGATATCCCGTTCGTTATGTCGACTAGAATGACAGTAATTGCAAATAAAATTAGTTTTCGTCGGCGCTATACAGAATTGCGGTGAATTGAGGTCAGTGATACAGCCGGGCTATTAAGGTTGTATTTCGGTCGTTTAGCGATATCGATAAAGCATAATAACAGGTAGAGCGAAGCAAAATATCATCTCGTCCTAATTTAGAGAGTCACTTGGGAATAGGGCTGCCATCCGTCCGGGTTTTCCCGGATTTGTCCTAGTTTAGAATTTTAGAGCCCGTCCGGGGAGCGTCCGGCCCGGATTTTTAAAACTGTCCGGGGTAAACCCGGACAGTGGGTTCAGGTCAATCCCTAGCAAACGCATATATTTTTTAAATTAAAAATTGATTTCTTTAGTGTCCGGGGTGAGACCGCGAGTTTATTGAAACGTCCGGGTTTTTTAACTTTTTTGTCCGGTTTCGGCCATGTACGAGATGGCAGCCCTAATTGGGAAGTACTTATTTTGCAGAAGACAAGACAGAGCTGTTCTACTTAACTAATTATGTCCAACTATAATTGACTTAGTCAGTTTAATGGTTCAGTGATTCAAAAGCATCTCTCACACCTAAGGGAAAGCCACTTTATCCAGTTGGATACCTACAGTGAGGGTAGTCTATTGTTCATATTATCAACGGACTGTCTATACAAGGACTGTTTATCACGAATATTTGTTTCTGAGTTATGGATGTTTTCTATGTGTTTAGGTATTTATATGTATCTGTCTATTATACATATATAGGCGATGATATATATCGTCGCCTAGTACCCACAACACAAGCCTTATTGAGCTTACCGTGGGACTAGGTCGATTCGTGTAAGATTGTCCAACAATTTTTATTAATTTTTATTTATTCTATTTTTACAACCTGCGCCCTCTGCCGCCGCCAGTATTATATAATATTTCTAATCGTTAAGCAACCAGCGTGGCTTGAGGGGGCCCAGGGTCAATGGTTCTTGCCCAGTGTTCAAAACGGGTTTATATTCTCTTTTTCTACGAGAGACAAATATCTCTTCTTAAGAACTATTCATGATCAGTGATTGCGCGATGTCAAGTTATCAACAATATTTTGCTAGCCATCATCCGCTCTTGGCATCATAAACCTGCTTGGTCTAATGATGATAAAGAAGAAGTACCTTTAATACAGTCCTAATTATAATGTACCTATGGTAAATTATAATGCTGTTAATGATATGACACGTTTTCATTTTAACTTCTATAAAAAATAATAGTAGCATACGTAGGTACCATGTTATTCTAAAAACGTGTGATCTGAGGCCTTCATATTTAATAATGTTAAAAATATGAATGAAAGAATATTGGATGGAGTGCTTACGAGTGTTGAACTGAAAGGTGACGTATGTGTTCGCCGCGCGGAGCCGGGAGAGGAACTCTCTGTTATCGACGGCCATCACCCTCCACTTTTCATCAGAGTTAAGTACAACTTTTCTAAACCTTTACTCCTTATGCCGCCTTCTAACATAGATCACACTCTGGATTGGGACTTCGGTAAGGGCGACTATGTAGCATTGTATTACGCAATTAAAAATATAGAGTGGAGCCCTATACTCACCAGTAAGAATCCAAACGAAGCTGTTAAAATTTTTAATGACAATTTGTACCAAATTTTCGATTACTGTATTCCGAAAAAAATACGGAAAACGAAGTGTAGTCGAGTGTTTCCGGTGTACTTTACTAAATCAATAATTGCAGATATTACGGAAAAAGCTCGACTTCACCGACTGTGGAAAACTCATGGGGACGAGTCTATCAGGAATAAATTTGCAGTCCTGCGTTCAAAAATAAAAAATGACATAAAGCTTGCTCATGATTCCTATGTGTCAAACGTATCCACACAATTATGTAAAAACCCAGTTAAGTTCTGGGAGTTTGTTAATAGTTTGCGTAGCCGAGGGGGCATCGAGCACACAGTCCAGCTCGGGGAATCGGAGTTTAAAGGTGCCGATACCGCAGCGGCATTTGCTGCGCATTTCAAGTCTGTGTTTTTGCCGAGCAAACCAGCTCTTGACCCGTCGGTGGCTTGCAGCGGTAGTCATGAAAACACTGAAAGGTACGTTGATTTACAGGTTTTTGACACGGCGGACATACTCAAAGCCGTCAAAAAACTTAGACCGAACACAGCGGCGGGTCCAGACGCCATACCACCGTATGTGATAAAGGGCTGTGTCGATGATCGACATAGTGATCAAAAACCTAAATTTACCACCTGTATTGTTAATACCTATGTTTAAACAAATAAATGTTCTGATTCTGATTCTGATTCTGATGAACTCGTTGAGCCAATAAAACACATTTTTAATTTGATTTTATCAACGGGACAGTATCCTACGTGCTGGAAGCTATCGCGTGTATCTCCAATACCTAAAACGGGTACAAAGACAAAAGTAGAGAACTATAGACCGGTGGCAATTTTATGTTCTCTGGCAAAGGTATTCGAGATGTCATTGCATGCCAATATATTGCCCCAATGTCTTCCCTATATGACGAATGCGCAGCACGCCTTTCTACCGAGGCGATCCGTAGCAACTAATTTGGTCACACTTGTCAATTTTGCGACGCGCGAACTAGATAAAAAGAAGCAAGTAGACGTAATTTACCTAGATTTCCAGAAGGCATTTGACAGAGTTGATAACGACGTTCTACTGTGGAAACTAGGGGTCATGGGATTCACACCGCGACTCCTCAAATTATTTTCAAGTTATTTGGCAGATAGAAAGCAGTACGTAAAATATGGACCATATGTTTCGGACACATATTTAACGCAATCTGGAATAAGTCAAGGTTCCAACTTGGGACCTTTGCTTTTTAATATCCTGGTTAATGATCTGCCTAAAGCGGTGCGAAACAGTGAGGTTTTATTGTTTGCCGATGATGTTAAGTTGATAAAAGTTATCAACGAAGTAGCGGACTGTGAGATCTTACAGCGCGATCTCGATGCTGTGTTTCGCTGGAGTGTTGAGAATGCATTAAACTTCAACTCTAGCAAATGTGAAACTATGAGCTTTTCGCGTTCACCCACTCCGGTAGAATACGGGTACCGACTTGGTGGTGAAGACGTGCTGCGTGTCTCTCAAGTGCGAGACCTTGGTGTAGAATTCGATCCTAACTTGACCTTCCGTAATCACTGTGCCCAAGTCACAAAAAAAGGCATTCAAAAGCTGGGCTTCATAATACGCAATTCCCAGGCTCTTACTCCATCTGCCCTTAGAACTCTGTATGCGGCACTTGTTCGGAGTTCTCTAGAAACAAATACGGTGGTATGGAATCCTACTGAAAACAAATATATATTAATGCTGGAGAAAGTACAAAAAAAGTTTTTAAGGGCACTCTACAAAAAGCAATTCTATTATTATCCGTTCTTGTACCCAACGCAATTTCTATTAGGTCATCTGGGGTACGAATCCCTCGAAGTAAGACGATCCCTAGCGACAGTTAAATTTGTGTTGGGTCTCATACACCAAAAAGTGGATAGCGTCGAGCTAGTGGGGGAAGTGGTGCGCCTATTCGTGCCCGACTCGCGGAGCAGGCTCCGCGCGCCGCGGCTGCTGGCGCCGGCGGGCGCGCGCACCGGCCTCTACCGCTACTACGCACGGACTGTTTATGCTCAACTCCATGCTCGGCGCGGCTCTTCAGTGTGATTTGTTCGCATCGGGGATGGCAAGTTTGATTGATGAATGTAAGAGAATGCTTGAGAAGAATGAATTTATTAATAACTGGGGTTAATTGACGTTTGTGACGCTATGGTGTTAGCTGTAAGTTGCAAATCATTTAATAAATAAATAAAAAAAATAAAATAAATAAAAAATTTACTGGCCAAGGTATGTACACATTATTTTTCTGATCGACGCAGTCGGCAAGCGGCGAATTTCTTTAGAGTAGCGACCTGTAATTGGTTACTTGCCGGCCGGAGGGCAGAAAAAATACATAACTATTGTCATTACATGCCAAATGTCGCTATTAAAGACCACGCGCGATATGCAAACATGAGTTCGCCTTTGTAATTTTTTCTATCATTCCTTTTTGTAAACGCATATACTGTTTTGAGCAATAAACTGTTTATTACTTATTAACTTACATAACATAATTAACACAACAAGGTTATTACTGCTAGTTTTTCCATAATAAAAGCTTAAGGCTAAATCGACCTACTTTCGCCCTATGACTAATTGACTCGGATATTGACCTTTACCATACGTTCTTATGTTTTCCTGCTGACTATTCATATCAAAGGTCGGAAACCAGTTTTGCTTCAATACAAAAAACGGCTAATATTTTCGGTTAATCGTAAAACGTGGCACTTTTGTCTTTTAATTCATTAATTTAAGTTCAATACTTTCAAAACTACACCTAAAATAAGAACAATAAAAACAGTCTTATAGAAGATATTTCAGAAATAATACGATTGCTTCATAAAGCTTGTCAATCGGCAGTCAAGAGTCACATGCCCAAGCTACTAATGAAAACCGTAAGTAGGTATAGATTGGTTGTTTTGGGACGGGACGGGACGAGACGATCTGTCATTTTGTATAGAAAACCTCACGTGATATCCAAAGGCTATCACGTGATTCATTCAATAGAAATTGACAGACCTCGTCCCGTCCCGTCCCGTCCTAGTGTGAGTCATCTTTTAATGAAATAGGAGGCAAACGCGAGTGTATCGCCTCATGTAAGCGATAATTGCCGACCATGGACACTTGCAACGCCACATGTGCGTTGCCGGCCTTTAAGATGGAAGTACGCTGATTGAAGGTTTCAAGGTCATATAGGTCCGGAAACACCTCTGGCGACAGTTAATTCCAGAGTTTAGCTGTGGAGGGCAGGAAAATTCTAGTGAAACGGACGGTTGAGTACAGCCATCTATTTAGATGGCTTCTTTTTAGAGGTACTTATCGTATTCTGTTGGTACCTACTGATAAAGTAAACCAAATTTTACACATTCAGCTAATTTAAACCAGACAGTTTACAGAACAAGAGTTAGAACATTGTCGCAAAAAAAGTAGCCGACCTAGACAATTGTCTTGACGTTTCAGTTTTCGCACAATATTGTTGTCAAATGGGACTTAGTCGCTTTTATATATTTTCTTATTTATTTCTCAAAACACAAGTTTACCGACCTCACCTTTGTAACAGGTCAATGTGGATAAATGTTTCATTTTTAAGGGAATATATAGATAGGTTATGATCCCCCATGTTTATATGTATAGGCAGCTACACCGCTTAGATAGGGTCGGAAGGGCAGTCTTTCAACTCTGGTAGCAAAGGTGGCTTACGTGTACCTACAAATTCAACAGGAAAATCAGATTTAATAGTCGGTAGATGGACTTCGATAGACGGTCTTATCCACCCACATTGACCACAATTAATTTTCTAAGTTACACAGAGGAAATGCCGCCAGCATCCTAGGTGCAATGCCTCAAGGGCCTATTTTAGATCTAAGGTAGCTTGTAACTTACTATACATACATATATAGTAACTGTACATTTAAGAGCGAATTCCGAGTATTTTTAGTATTTCTCATATATCTATAAAAGTTGTACTGTTAAATGAGTTAAAAGTTGAAAGTTCTAATCTTATATTTTTATCTTTATAAAGTATTTAATGTTAAATATTTTTATCGGTTTAAAATAGTGGTCAAATGAAAACGTAACTTTTTTGGACCAATAATGGGATGTTCCAGTGAAAACTAGTCCAATATCACTAAATATACACATTTCTGCAGTCACAACTGATTGTAACCTTAATGGTTAGATAGATAGATACATAGATAACTTTATTTCTCAATAGCAATAGGTACTTTGTTTTTCATTATACACTAACAAAAATATGCACACATATTGAGATCGTCAAAGTAGGTACACCCAAGGTACCCAAGTTACATATATAGATTAGTAGGTACATACAATTTAACTCACTACACATTATTTTTACAGTACAACTTCAGTCTTATAATTTGTCATTGATTGGTTCGCTTTTAAGAACGTCAATATACATTTAATTTCAAAATCGCTATTTAAGTATTCTTTTGCACTATATAATGTCTTGTTAAGGAGGAGTTGTTTAACTTTACGATGTTGCGTTGATGTTTCTTCCGTTTTTTATTTCTATCGGTAACTTATTATACAATTTTTTACTCATTGTCGTAGGACACTTTTTCGCCATTTGTAATCTACATCTATTTTGCCTTATGTTGTCAGCATATCTTGTCGGGCGTCTACTAATATCTCCAATGCGTTAACTAACTCAAAGAACGAAACACAGGCTGGTTTAACAAAAAAAAAATTGTGGCGGTAAAATTAAGCTTAATCCGCTGATATCGGCCCAACCTCATTCGTTCCAACACCATTTCGAACCTACAAGACAGAAATTACCAAAAGAAATTTTTTTGCAGCTGAATGTCAATGTTAAAATGGGTCCAAAAAATTAAAAAGTATAAACGACTTAATGTGGATTTTTTCATATAGCGTCCCATTGCCCGTACGCCGTCCATTATCAGTGCGTTTACTACATATTTTGTAAGCTACATATTAAATAGTAAAAAGAAAACTATGACTTATAAGCTACACAGTCAGTTTTGGGTACTTACGCCAATACCAATGAGTACTAACAACTTATCGATCATTAAAGTTAGTTATTGGTAGCGTTCCAGTAACTTTAAACTTTAAAATTCTTCCCAGGAGAGGTTGAAAGTCTGTATTAGCGCAGAGCTGAGACTATTGAAGCTAAAACATTTTATTATGCCCTGTGGGTAGTTAAAAGCAGTTTATGTGACTGTAGGTATATCATGAAACCCATTAAGTAAATTTTTCATTCATAATGGTGGTCGAAATATGCGGCTTGAACGCAGCATGCTGAGAGCTCATAATACGAGTATGTAAATAAAACAACTGCTTTATTTACTTTTTTTTTCGCCCATAGTTTTTTTTTAGTTACAGGGCGAAATCAGAGTTTGCCTCAATTACTTGATATCGAGTGAAAATGATTTCACTCGATATCAAGTAACGTGCGACTTGTGTGCGACGTGAGTTGCTGTAGAATACGAATGTTTCGTTTACGTCACGTTATTTACAGTTAGTTGCATCTCGCTTCGACCCGCAAGTACGAGCAAGATGGTCAGTGTGCTTACCATGAGTTATACGTGGCCGTATTCGATAGCAACTGCGGCGTTTGGGGGTTTGTCCGTCTCGCTTCTGCCAGTACACTGGTAAGAGCGAGACGGATATATTTTCGAACGCCGCAGTATATTTCTATACTGAATTTCAAACTAGTAAGTACAATGATTTGCAATTGGCACTTCATTTGTTTGGCGAGCTTCCATTGTTTTTGTGTAGTGTTCTAAATGGTTTGTATTTGCTTTTTCTCTGAAACATCAATTTCTTAAGAACTATTATAAATTTAATCTGTGATCACGCTTTATACTTTCACTAAATATTTGCTGAAAGGCTAGTTATTAATATTAAATGATTATTGTTAATAAGTTTAGAGAAACTCCAAGGTACCTCCCAAGTGTCAGTAGTACTTCAACCAAACCAAGATTGAAAATCTAAATCCCCAGCCCACGTAAAATAAATGAATGACAATAAATTCAAGCGAGCGCTCACAGGCTAATAGAAAAAGATTTACTGTATCAGAAAAAATACTAAAAATAACGAATCCGACGTAAAAGTTATCGGAATCAGAATTTCATCAGCACCCTATATTCTTCGGAAAATAAAAAGATTTTTATCAAGAGCCTTCGTCTTAATTTGGAGGATTCCGTGGCGATATGAGATGTCGATTTTCTAGAGATGAAATTGGGGCGACCGTTGTGTAAATGATATTGTAGCTACTATCTTTAACACATTCGGTGCCAATGACCCGATATCGGGTTTTCTGTTCGTTTCAATCTAAGATTCAGCGATATCCCTTTCGCTCGAATTATAAAACTTCGATAGAAATTAGGCTTTTATTGATTTTTTTAATTATTCCTAAATGCGTTAGTTGGGCGGTTTGGCAGCCCTATATAAATATTTGGTAAAACATTTATTTTCTAAATATACATATATAGTAAGTGTTACTTACCTAGCTACCTACCTCTACCTACCTTAAATCTAAAATAGGTCCTTGAGGCAATGTACCTAGGATGCTGGCGGCATTTCCTCGTATCGCAATGCTGAAACGTTGTGCGAGGAAGCCACCAGCTCTTCGGTCACCAGTAAAATCAATCAGACGTTTCGCGATTTCAACGAAAAACTTGCGTATATTAATATTTTGGGTCCCAAATCCAAAGTAGTTATATTATTTAGCAAGTAGTCAAAGAATACAACACAAGTGCAGTGGTGTACACACATCGGTTCCAAGAGCTGCTAGGGTATAAAATTATAAATAAATATAAATACATAATACACATTTGCATTGTTGAACAAACACGGAACCCTAAAAGAACTTAAGATTTCGTGCCGCGCTTATCGTAAAAGTAGCTATACACCTATCAGTGTATATGTGTGTAATAAATCCGAGGAGACACGCAAGGCTGATTTTTCACCTCGTAAAATGCAAAGTTAACGTCAAAACGCTCCTGGCCTAGTCGGATTACATTGTTATATTGACAGATTGAAAAATACCACAGATTATAAAGTGTTACTTTTGTAGAACGGTCACTGTAATATTATATTTATAGGTCATAGATTATAGTTCTTACGAGCGTTGGTGGCCCAGTGGTATGACGTGAGACTTTCAATCCGAAGGTCTCGGGTTCAAATCCTGCCGACTCGTACCAATGAGTTTTCGGAGCTTACGACTATGTACGAAATATCATTTGATATTTACCAATTGCTTTTCGCCTGTGTAGGGTTTGCCAGTAAATTGAAAGTAAATTGAATCCTTAAATAAAAGTATTCCTTATAATTATCTAGATTTGGAAGATTTTATTTTTCATTTACAATTTGTTTTTTACTTAATGATTAAATGAGGACTCCAGACAGGCAAGTTTCGAATTATTTTTCTAAAGCAAATTAAATAATTTGTTTAAATTAAATTCCACCATTTTTACGTTAGTACTTGCCTTAAATAAACGTTTAGAAGTTTATTATTACATTCTTGTTTTTGCGTATTCTGTTATTTATTTATTTCAAAATAGGTACACGGCATAACATATATATAAAAAATCTTAACACTATTAAAGTTTAATTTAGGCGACGCAACTACGTGGCTCCGATGCGTCGTCTGATCAGGCGTAAAATTCGGCAGGTTACCCCGGAACTGTAACACGACACCCTTCGGCCAGAAGTCTGGGCTCGCGATGGTTTTCATGAGCGGCCGTGGCACGCGCACCAAAACGAACTGATGTGCAATGCAGGTAGTGCCGTCGCAGCTGGTGCACCCTCAGCTTGTAGCTAGTCTTCTGGCGGAAGTACTCTACCACCTCGTCGGCCACGGCAGAGAAGTTTACTATATTCGCCGTATTCTGTGTCGCAATCGGTAGATCAGACTTAACTGGCAAGCAGTAGCTGCTTCTGGTGTTGCGCGTGTCCATGGACGACGTTAATCGCTTACCATCAGGCGATTCGTTTGCTCGTTTGCCCCCTATAGCATAAAAAAAAAAGCAAACAAGGAGCTCGTTCACGGTGGGTTGTCTCTGTCCAGAGACACTCATCGCGTCGGTTCGCTAGCGGCGGCCGCGCCGCGCTAATTTCGTAATTAATCATTTAATTACCTCGTACACGCGTCTACGTCGTAGCACGCTTTGCACACAGGAGGTTAGGCTTTGTTGAACTTCATTAAAGAGAGTGGATACATTTAAGTACCTGGGCCATTGGGTCACAGACACTTTGTCTGACGTCGAGGATATCGAGTGGGAGCGCCGGGCGCTGTGTGTCCGCTGTAACATGTTGTCCCGAAATCAAAATCCTCAATTTTATACTTGCCGCAATTGCGGCGACCGGTTTGAGGGCCCTTTTATTTATTTTTTAATTAAAAAAATAACTGTATTTTTCTTCTATATTTACGCTATTCAAGACAACTTAAACGTCGCGGTACCAACATTATAATAATAACCACAGACTTTCTGTTTTGGCCAAGTTTTAGCTGTTTAGAACCAATGCTTTCATTTTATATGCTGCAACTTTTCTGTCGCGATATCGAGAGTGAAATTACTGTAACTTTTAAGTTTTGATTGACCATAACCAAAGTAGTTTACGACCTAACTTGACCGGAGAAGTCGACTTTGCATAGCATTTTTGAGAAAAGAGCTTTACTTTCGTGCGTTACATAGAAACAACGTCTTGTCGCTCTCAAACATCGTTTTGTTAGTGAATATTCTGTATTATAATCTATTCTGCGATGCAACGTTAACGCCCCAACGATGTCGTAAATGTAGCGCAATCTGTTGCTTTTAACGAGATCCCGGCTTTCCTATTATCATCTCAATTTTATCGTGATTTTTATGACATATATCATAAATAAGAAAAAGAGAACGTTGGGGATTGAGAGGCATTACAAAGGATCAGTGGCTCTAGTTACTTGTAAGACGCTATAAAAGACCAAAGCTTTATTATTTAAAAGAGCGTTGGGGGCCCAGCGGTAAGACCGTGCGACTTTTAATTCAAAGGTCGCGGGTTCTAACCCCAGCTTGTTTTAGCGACCTAATATTTGCCAATCGCTTTTATCGTAAGAAAACCGGGCTAATCCCAGCAAGGTCTAGCTTACCCTTTGGTTTGGAAGGTCAAATGGCAGTGAAAGTAAGTAAGTGTACTATTGTATACATATATCACATAATGTAAAATACGACACATAAAGAAAATAAAATAAACCCTGGTCGGTGCAAGTCACATAGAAAGCGTCACGTCACTTAGAAATGCAAAACTGGTTATAACCGGTTAAGCCCATACAAAAATAACCGTTTTTGCATCCCCTACACTTCACGTCACATAGCGATTTGTGACTGTTTTATTTGATCTCCACACGTTGGAACGTGAGTCATCCTTCACTCTGAGTTGCTTGCGGACAAATAAAATTACGTGATGTTTGCCGACACCCTTTTTCGAATGAGATTGGGTAAGATTTGGCTGAAAAGGTTATGTGGAAACGAGGGAGTGCCAAAATTAATCCTCAGATTTCATTACAAATAGGCACCGGATATGGGAACCAAATAAACAAACCGGCCAAAAATAAATAAACCGGACAAAAATAAATAAACCGGCCAAGTGCGAGTTGGACACGCGCATGAAGTGTCACGTTTTTGTTTTATTTTATTTGTATTAAATATTCTGGGGATTTCAAGCGACTACCTGTGTAAGCGATCAAAAATCACGTTTGTTGTATGACAGCACCCTTAAATATTTAATTTATTCTGTTTTTTAGTATTTGTTGTTATAGCGGCAACAGTAATACATAATCTGTGAAATCTTTAACTGCCTTACTGTCACGGGTCATAATCCAGTCATTGAAGTTTACCCTCTGGGTTGGCAGGTCAGATGGTGGTCACATTCTTAAAACTAGCGCCTACGCCAAATCTTGGGATTAGATGCTAAAGCGGACCCCAGGTTCCCTAAGCCGTGGCATACGCCGGGAAAAACGCTAGAATTAAGATTTTGTTTTCGATGAAGCAGTTGTTTGTTTTTTTTATGCTATAGGTGGCAAACGAGCAAACGAATCACCTGACGGTAAGCGATTAACGTCGTCCATGGACACCCGCAACACCAGAGGTGTCGCAAGTGCGTTGCCGGCCTTGAAGGTGGGAGTACGCTCTTTTCTTGAAGGTTTGAAGGTCGTATCGGTCCGGAAACACCGCTGGCGACAGTTCGTTCCACAGTTTAGCTGTGCGAGGCAGGAAGTTTCGGGAAAAGCAATACCAATATATTATTTCTAAGAAAAGAAAAGGTAAATCTTAAACCTTTTAATATTAGGATATTAGGGCACCTAATATATATTAAATGCCTAAGAGGCCGTTTCGTCGTGCCGGGTAATAAATAACAGAATTAAGAATGGCAGATCACCAGGCCCAAATAATAGGATTACCCACAAAAAAGGGATTTCGCCGGCCAAGGAGTACGTGGAACCTTTTCGCTACATTATATCTTAGGTATTACACAGAATATAATAATAGTACTGTGCAGAATGCTCACTTCTTCCCGCGGGTATCGTAGGCGTAGCGTTGAAAAATCTGGAATAATCGAATGTTTATTTCATGATTTAATGAACTTTTGTTATTTACCGAAATTTTCGGATTTTTTAAGAAATGAATAATGTTTTTACCACTGTCACTTTTTTCTTCCTCGATGTCATCGATCTAGTCCTTTTGTATGTGTAAATTAGACCTAATAGACATTGATTTAGAGTTGAAAATTACAGCGAAAACTTTAATTGTTTTTTTTAATCGTTTGGAACAAAAGTGGTTTTTTCCAGACTTCAACGCCACGTAGAAATCGACTGTAGGATATGATACCATACATTCAAGTGATGCCCATCGGCGCATCAACCTGTCACAGCAATATCATAAGTTTGTTATCTTAAAACCCTTAAGAGTCCATCAAAAAACGCTAAAATATATCTACGAAAATTTCTGTTGATATTATAATTATTTAGCCAAATAACGAGGAAGCGGTTATGCTTGAATTGTTTTATGATTGAAACATTTGCCTGCCCAAATCTATCAGCCTGTTTTAGTGTCCCACTCCTGGGCAAAGACCTCCTTTCTGAATCTCCAATCCATCGTGTCATTTGAATTTATTATTATTAATTATTTAATTAGCATAGACGGACGTTACCTACTCCAATCAGGTACGTATCGGGATATAGGTATGATGAGTGATTTGGTTAATTTCGAAAGCCTACCGTAATAGCCAATAAATACGCGAACTTATTGGTTTATTTAAACGAAAAAGCCGAAAAGTTTACACACATGTAATGAAAACCAAATATTGGGTATAGGGGAGCGGTGGGCAAACTGAATAGTTTTTCTATATGAGGTCGTAGAAAAAATATATCTGTAAAATACAAATAAATTTGTTTAGTGCTGTATACTTTCAAATTGTAGCGTTAAAAAGTTAAACATTATGATAAGCAAAATGAAAAGGTTTTTTTTTGGGAGAGTATAAAATTCCTATATTAACATAAGGAATTCGTTCCTGATTAGTTGGGCGTGAATACTTTTGAAACGAATATTTTATTTTATTCCTTACTCGTAACTGTATTTAATCCGCTTATTATACGATTTAAAATCACATATTTCTTTCACAAAGTAACAATAAGCATATATTGCACGTAAACTGATTACCCGCTAAAACATAATTTGGTTTAGCGTAAAACTACTTGCTGCTGGGAACTTACTTCCATAGCGACAGCGTTGCCATCAGACGGCCTAGTATAAAAGTTGTACGACACTTACTTCTCGATCGCGTTAGCGTATCGAGAGTTCAAATTATGTTTGCCGTTTATTTAAATCATCTGGCAACTTTCATATTTTGACCCCTCGATACGCTAACGCGGTCGAGAAGTTAGTGTCGTACAATTTTTATACTAGGCCTTCTATATTTGGTGAGCGCGTACAATCTTACCCACCATTTCCACCTTTCACTCCCCTAGCAGTACAGTCACGTTAATAAATATATATGTCACTGTTAAATTGTGAACTCCCACAGATTATAATTTGACTTGGGATATCATAAACTAACCTAACCTATCCGTTTGTTTACAATCTCGCGCGTTAGTTTATAAACTAACGGTTCTCACAATTCTACGGTGACATAATATATATACATTTCAGAACTTATTACTGAGTGACAAGGTCCAATATTGGATACAATACAATACAATACAATAACTCTTTATTGCACCTCAAAACAACAAAAATAACACATACATATTTATATGGATACATATTTATGCCGCTGACTATACGAATCGAATCGGAATGGCGACCGCAATTGCGTGACTTGCGTGGCGAGGTGTACCTTTTGACAGAAATGGTAACATAAATAGGAATTGGGCAATAGGTTTTTCAGTATGTTGATTGATGGTTGTGGGAATGGGTAGCTTGAATACTTTTCTGTGTTCTTCATAGTTATAAAAAAAACTCTCTGATTATTAAACTTCCATTGAAGTATAGCGGTAGTGGCGTAAGTATCATAAAACATAGTCGTGGCGGTCAAATAGGTTTACTGCACTCTAGTTTGCCGCCGCCAACGTAAAAAAGAAAAATAATTTTTTTTTACATTTTTGATACATGCTTTTATCGCCAACTGTTCTTTTTTTTCAACAGTCCACTTAGTCATAGAGACAATTATAACAAACCCAAATACAATGGTTGCGTTGATCCACCACAATGACATAGTTTTCATGACTGCCTCCGGTTTCCATCATCAGATCGGCTCTTTAGTAGGTACTACTACCATTACATTGTGTTGTTATATCCGATTTTTTCCGAAAATATTCACTTGATCAAATGACGTTTTTAGCAAATTCCTGTTTGTTTAAATACCTATGGGGGAACGATGGGGTTGAAACGAAAAAAAAATATTGTACCACTTTTTATGTTACCCATTTGTCGGCGTGACTTATATTCGTACTAAATTACAGCTTTCTAGTACTAGCGTTTTCTCAGATTATCCTCCGATGGACAGACAGACAGATAGACCGACTTGACGGAACTATAAAAAAGAAGTAGGTATTAATAACTGATTATATATATATATAACAGTTATTAATACCTACTTCTTTTTTATAGTCTTCTTTTCTTGATTATGAAATTGATATCAATTTCATAATCATAACTTGTATTGTATTTAAATTCATCGGGTACCTACGTTGTATAAGCATCCACGCTAACGTAACAGACAAAAACAGAAAAGCTTTTATAATATTAAGCTTAATGAAGGCTAATAAGGTTCACAAACACAGCGTGGTATTCAGATTTACAAAATTTCAACCTGATCTTACCTTGGTATGATGCGAATCAAACAAAATGCCATATGTGTAAGTATCTTTGTACCTCGAAGGCCTAGTATAAAAGTTGTACGACATTAACTCCTCGACCGCGTTAGCGTATCGGGAGTTCAAATTATGTTTGCCGTTTATTTAAATCATCCGGCAACTTTCATATTTTGACCCCTCGATACGCTAACGCGGTCGAGGAGTTAATGTCGTACAACTTTTATACTAGGCCTTCAGTAGTATTTACGGCCTCCCTAGCCTGTGCGTAGTGGTGACCCGGCCTACGAATTTGGAAGTCCCGGGTTTGAATCCTGGTAAGGTCAATATTTGTTTCTGAGTTATGGACGTTTTCTATGTATATGTCACCGTTAAATTGTGAAGTCCCGACAGATTATAATTTAACTAGGGGTATTATAAACTAACCTAACCTATCCGTTTGTTTACAATTTCACGCGTTAGTTTATAAATTAACGGTACTCACAATTCTACGGTGACATATAATATATGTATGTATTTATGTATGTATATCGCCGTACCTATAGTAAAAGCTTTGCTTAGTTTGGGATAAGATCTTTCTGTGTGAGATTGTCCACCAAACATGTAGTTATTTTATTTTTTTATACCGGGTGTGGCCTACAATAGTAGCAATAAATTTAATCGTAGATTGTACTCCTATAATGAACAACATTTGTTCAGCGACTTTTAAAAATAACGTGGATTTAGATTTTTATTACTCTTAAAAGTTTTTTAGAAGACGCAATGTACTGCAAAGTAAATAATGAATATGAATATACTGTCTGAGACGGTATCTGTACGTCGAAAATCTAATATGGAATTATGATCTTGACTTTAAGTGGTTAATAATAATAATAAAGTCAAGATCATAATCCTATATCAGATTTTCGACGTACTTTTGAATAAATAAAAATATTTAAAAATCTTGTCTCAATTTTCAATGAAAAATGCCCGATAAAAGAGGGGGCAAAAATTAAAAGTTTAGTCACTGGGTCATGTGGGGTATCATTTGAAAGGGCAAGATTTGCATTCTAAAAAACATTTAGAATGAAAAACTTTTGATTTATTAACGAAAATGTTGAAAAAATACCCCCCTATTTATCTCCGAAGTTTATGAAGGAAAAATATAATTTAGTATTATCAAATCAGTATCAGATTTAGTAAATTCGAATACGTATCTTAAGTTGATTACAATGATTACTAAGGCAGACATGATGCTGAATATAGAATACAGTGTGCCCAGAACAATTCTATTGTTTTTTTGTTTCATATTTTGTCATGCGTGTAAAATTTAAACAAACGCAATCACCATAATTTACATTTTATTTCCAATTGAATTACACCATTTGTGCTTTAATATAAAATGAAAAAAAAAAAACTTGGGAAATGAGGAATACAACGGTTCACTGATGTTTATTAGAAAATGTAGGTCATGGCTTTCCACGACACAAACGTCTGCAATACAACTCTATATATTTTGCTCTCAGTGTCGTGAATGTATAGAGTTGTATGCAGACGGTTTTATACTTATCGTGATCGTTTCATATACAAAAAGTGTCGTGTCGTTGAAATTCACGACCGATAAAAACGACGGGTTTACTTTAATCACATCTACAATAAATATTTAAATGTAGTAGAAGCAATGGGTTCAAAAAATAATCTTACAGAAATCCTTTACTTCTGGAATCGTCATAGATTCTTCTATATCACTGGGCTGATAATGCACCATCTATACTTGCCATAACCGTTTTTTCTAAGAACGCTTTTCTTTGCTTACAATAGAATTAATGTGCCGCATTAAGTTTACATTAATTAAAACTGGATGAGTGATATATATTGTATGGAGTGTGCGTTTTGTGAAGGCACTATGGTAAACCCGGGATAGATGCCCCACTTTTAGAATAAGTCTTATATAATTTTAAAACTATCATGTCACCTGTCCACCTTGTGGGTGGACGTCCTACGCTGCGTTTGCCAAGCCGTGGTCTCATGATTTGACTGTTTCGAGCAGGGATCACACACACAGCTAACATTGACTGCGATCGGCGTAGGTAGCTGGTTGCGCGCGCTATCGTAGGCGGAATCGGGCAATCCGGCGTCGTCGTTGTAGGAGAGCGTTGTCGCATCATCACATCAATGCACACAAATATGTCATAAAACACGTGATAAAACACTTGAGTTGTAATCGTTTTCAGGGTTCCGTAGTCAACTAGGAACCCTTATAGTTTCGCCATGTCTGCCTGTCTGTCCGTCGGTCCGTCCGTTTGCGGCTTAGCTCAGTGAAAGTTAGTAGTCATCATCATATCAGCCATAACACGTCCACTGCTGAGCTGAACATAGGCCTCTCCTTTGGACCTCCATAACTACCGGTTGGAAGCGACCTGCAGCCAGCGTCTCTTGGCCACCTTCATAAGGTCATCTTTTCATCTTGTGGGTAGACGTCCTACGCTGAGTTTGCCAAGCCGTGGTCTCCACCCGAGCACTTTTCGACCCCAACGGCCATCTGCACTGCGTGGAATGTGGTCTGCCCATTGCCACTTCAGCTTGCTAATCTAGAGGGCTATGTCGGTGACTTGAGTTCGTCTACGGATCTCCTCATTTCTGATTCGATCACGTAGAGAAACTCCGAGCATAGCCCTCTCCATAGCTCGTTGAGCGACTTTGAGTTTTGAGATGAGGCCGATAGTGAAGGACCACATTTCGGCGCCGTAAGTCATCACTGGTAACACACATTGATTGAAAACTTTCTTCTTGAGGCACTGAGGTATGTCGAACGAAACAAATATTAGACTGATAGTGGTTTCTTTTGTTCTATTTACTAGCGTATTTACGTTTTTCGAGGACATGTTTTTAAGGATATAAGCCTTATCGATCCAGGTAGATGTCTCATCATCAAAATGCTGGAAGGGATAGATGGTCTTTGAAATAAAATAATTCAAACTACAGTGTGTAATTTAGTGTATAAACAAGTAAAAAAACCACAAACACACAATATTGAAAAAATGCGACTATTTTAAATTACTATTAAATGTATTAAAGAAGGAATCTTAAAACTTTAACGTTAAAACGCAAACGTTGACAAATAGGAGGGATGGATGCTCTTAAGGGACGGATAAATGCCTTTTGGGGCGTCTATCCATCGAAGGGTTTGGGCGGATACTACCTAATAGGTTCAATCCTGACGTTTCCAGTTTCCTATTTAGTCAGATTCTAAAGTCGTATAACATAAGGTTATATTAGTAATAAGTTTAATACTGTGTACGTCTAATCCGCTAAAGATTAAATTCTGAGAAGGTCAGATTCTAAGTTAATTCAATTATAACGACAGCAAATTATGACTGCGTCAAATTCAATAATGAACCCTTTTGAGATCAGTTTCCGCATACATTTTATTCATTGATTGATAGTCTATTTCTAATTTAGTCAGATTTTGATAACGTCACATTCTTGTAAGTGACATTTCTAGTGTCAGTAAATTTAATTGTACGTCATGCGGAACCACAGTCAACCACAATTATTTGTAGCCTGTTTCAACGAGAAATGAAATAACAGTATTAGGTTTAGGTAACATGTGGTACAAAATTTTATGAACATTTTATGAATTAATTCCTTCTATCACTTATCATTACTGTAGTATTGTTTTAATAATATACCTAAAAGTCTTAAATAAATTTAAACTAAAATAAAAATATAAACGTCAAACGATGAGTCAATCATCATCTTAACCCCGTGAAAACGAGTGCTGTAAAGGGCTCGAAACGTGGGGTCATGGTGTTAATAAACGCGATTAATCCGTTCTAAAGTCTTTAATTTCAATAAATAATTTGGTTTGTTTCAACGAATGTTTTAGTATATTTAAGTCTTTTTAGTTATGTTTTAATTTATTCATTTTTTTATGTACCTTTTTAGTACCGAATAAAGCCTTATACATGTTTTTACAAAAATGTTACATAAATGTAGAAGCAGGATGCACTTGCGACACCTTGATGAAAGTATACGATATAGCAGGTGTCAACAAAAACCTATTGGGCGGCTGGAACGTGCTTCTAGTACCTATCGGGGTATTATCTGTGGGGCTAAAACAATTTACGCTACTTGTTTGATAAAGGATTAATAAAAGGTTGATGAAAATCTTTGAACGTGCAAAGAATAAGCCTAAGTGCAAGCCCAAATGGACATATGCGGGTCTGTGCTGTGACTAGTCCATATGCCAGTACTACACATTAGATTCAGATTCTTTATTTGCTTTCGTAAGATACAAGTATCACGCAAAATTGTGTAGGTACAATATCATAAAAAAATACTAATGTCCAGAGAGCGTTATAAATAGGATGCCTAAATTACATTTTTGAGATGAGTTTTAAACATATAACAATCGCTCTTTATTGGCAATATATGTCATTTGGACTCATATTGTCACGCATGTGGGTTGATATTCTATAACAATATTTATATAGAAATTCAGCATAATTCAGCATCGGGTGTTTGTGTTTTGCCTTTCGCTCCCACCGCAAAATGTAACTGATGCGAGCGAGAGGTGAAATATCCGCAGTGTAGAGCTACCCATAATATTACATAATAACCAACGATTAGCAGACAAAAAACGATAAACTATTCCAGAGACATCCTCGCCATCTTGAGTATCAACCGGAAGTCCTGCCTGACTTAGTCTAGTCAAATTTAATTGACAAAAGTCAAATTGAACAGTAACATATTTTTTTGCTTCGTCTACGTAAAATAAAATACCCATGCATTTTTGCGGTGATGAATATTTTTGGTTTGTAGCGAGACCTAAAAATACAAAAAAAAAAACCGGCCAAGTGCGAGTCGGGCTCGCGCACAAAGGGTTCCGTAGCAGCAAATATAATAAACTTATTATGTCAATTTATACACCTGGTGAATGGAGCCTAAACTTATAAGGTTCAGCCATCGTTTTCAGTGTAAGCACAATAACTTAACCAAAATTACAGTTAAATCAACCTATCTCAAAAACTATAAGAGATACTTTGATCAAACCAAAAATCGTTGAAAGAGTTAATTAGCATGCATCACCTCTATTTTTTTTAGAATTTTATACCCCGTAGTTATAAAAATAGAGGGGGGGGGACATACTTTTTACGACTTTGAGAGCTGATATCTCAAAAACCGTTCACTTTAAGAAAAATGTTTTTTAGAAAACTTTATATCATTTTAAAAGACCTTTCCATTGATACCCCACACGGGTATGTACATCGAAAAAAAAATTTTCATCCCTCAGTTACATGTATGGGGGGCCCCACCCCCAATTCTTTTTTTTACTATTTAGTGTCATAATTTTGTAGCGGTTCATACAACACATATTCCCATCAAATTTCATCACTGTAGTACTTATAGTTTCCGAGTAAATCGGCTGTGACAGACGGACAGACGGACAGACGGACAGACGGACAGACGGACATGACGAAACTATAAGGGTTCCGTTTTTGCCATTTTGGCTACGGAACCCTAAAAACGTGTTTTTTTTTGCCAAAGTTGACCAAAAGCATTGTAAAGTTTTTTGCTTCTTTTTGCTTTTGGGATGTATGGAAAATATTTCCCTTTCCTCGCGGGCAAAGGCGCTTTCCTAGTGTGAAAAAAATCCGGATTTTCAACACTCCGCTCAGAAAGCTGTAAACAAAGAAAAGCGTATTCATACAAGCGTGTTTACAGCTTGAATTCATGAATTCATGTGATGAAAGGTCCCTTTTATCGTGTTCTAAGAACTCAAATCTCGTACTGTAAAATGGGGTGAGGAGGGATTACGAGGCTAGTTGGGTCATGAATGGGGAGAAGAGGGTTGTATTTTTTGACCAGAGTCGCGTTATTGTTAAGAAAATACTTTATTCTCTTAGCATGTCAAACTATTTTAATATTATGTCAATTCTAGGAATTGTCCCATTTTACCGAATTCCTATCCCTAACCTTAACCATTGGGTGTGCTCAAATTTCGTACTATTTTGTGTTTTTCATAAAATCTATGAAATGCATTTTCACAGATTTTATGACAAACAGATAATAATTAAAAAACTAAATTGCATACAACCGGAGCACTTTTTAAGTAGGTATGTAAATTAACGTGCCACATATAAACATCAACTTTTATCTAGGTTTAAACTTCGAATTTAACCTAACTGACCTCACTTTACGGTAAAAATACCATTATATTTCCTTGAAGTAGGTAAGTAATTGAATTGATTACAAGATGAAATAGTCTTTCGCCTTTAGGGTAGTATAGAAACTAATGAATCCTAAGATTTTTCTGATGGAAGCAGATAAATCATAGGATTCAATGCTTTCAATTGATTCAATGATTCGCTCTTATGTTCAACTCAATTTAATCGGAATATAAATTCTCCGTAAAAATTACTTTACCTCGTTCTTTGTGAGTGATTTTGTACGAGTAAAACTCGTGATTTGCAATTATTTTCAAACCTCTTACGCCTACTTATAGCCGCCTACCTGTAAAAGCCTGGGACTCGGTACGATGGGTTCCATACCATTATCTAAAAAACAGCAAAAAAATCACGTTTGTTGTATGGCCCCCTTAAATATTTATTTTATTTAGTTTTTCAGTATTTGTTGTTATTATAGCGGTCACAAAAATAATATCAACTGTGAAAATTTCAATTGTCCAACTATAACGGTTCATATTACAGCCTGGTGTTAGACAGACCGACGGACAAACGGACAGCGGAGTCTTAGTAATTCCCGTTTTTACCCTTTGAGTACGGAACCCTATATAAATACAGAAAAATGCTATTTTAAGAAGTAAGCAGAAAGAAGTGAAAAATGAACCTTTTTGCGTCGAGGGTCCATTACTTCTAAATCTTTTTTTACCCTTCCTTACTGCGACGTATGGATACAACACCACGTGTAAGCGTTACTTTTCAACACGAACCACAGAGCATTGGTTATCTCTTATTATTCGCACGTATGCGTGTCTAGAGTCTATAAAGACAAGGCCACTGTCAGGGCAATAAATATGTGAAGGCACTTTAGTCCAAAAAGGACGTATGTGTTTATGGAACGCGTGCAACAATGGGCGTTTGGTTGAGAACATTGCGTATTCAAGAATGAATAGTGTAAGAACACACGCGGTTCTGCTGCGGTGAATATGTGGAAAGTACTTTTATGATGATGCGTCCTGACCGATCCGGCCGCAATTCGCTTTGGAATTTCCTTAAATTTAGTCCAAGCAGCTTTTATTAGGGTGTGGCTGTTAAATTGTTTGATGCGCCTTTAAATGGTTTGCGTAGTGCATACTCCATCTCCCTGCTAAAGAGCGTCCAAACAGCCATTCCAGATATACATCGATGCTTCCCACACACCTACATTAAAGATAATTCTGTAGACAAAAACATTAAGCGAAAATTTATTAATTACACGTCCTGGAACCTTACCGTGGCGTGTTAACGCGATTCAGTTGAGGAGCTAAACGGAGACACTTCTATACAACTGAGCCTAAACTGAACCTAAACTGAATCGCTTTAAGACCTCATGATAAGAGTCCAGGTCGTGTAATAATTTTTTGCTTAATGTCTTTGCTTTTCGTGATTTGGTTTGCTCAAACTAACTACTCCTAACGTGTCTGGTACTCTTGCAGCCAGCAACATGTGCATGAGCTCGGTGTGCTCAATAGATCGAGGCAGTATTTCACGCCGGCCCATCGCCTACAGCTTTATAAGGCGCAGGTTCGCCCGCATATGGAATACTGCTCTCATCTTTGGGCAGGGGCACCTAAGTACCAGCTTCTTCCTCTAGACCGCATCCAACGGAGAGCAGCTCGAATTGTCAACTGCCAACGTATTTCTGATCGGCTTGATCCCTTGGCGCTGCGTAGAGATGTGGCCTCACTCTGTATTTTCTATCGCATGTATTATGGGGAGTGTTCCGAGGAATTGTTCGGATTAATCCCTGCCGCTTCTTTCCGCCATCGCCCTACGCGACAATATTTCCACTCTCACCATTTAGATGGTTGGCAGTCCTCAACTGTGCGCTTTTCCCGAAACTTCCTGCCTCGCACAGCTAAACTGTGGAACGAACTGTCGCCAGCGGTGTTTCCGGACCGATACGACCTTCAAACCTTCAAGAAAAGAGCGTACTCCCACCTTAAAGGCCGGCAACGCACTTGCGACACCTCTGGTGTTGCGGGTGTCCATGGACGACGTTAATCGCTTACCATCAGGTGATTCGTTTGCTCGTTTGCCCCCTATAGCATAAAAAAAAAAAAAAAAATGTTCTAAATACAGGATTATCTTTAATGTAGATGTATAGGAGGCATGTATAGGGGGGTTCTGTAAATTTTCATTCTTTACTGAATTATGTTTAACTTCCTTGTGGAGCAAAAAGACATCCCCGCAAAGCATCAACCAGCTACAACTTCACATCCTACTAATTTCCCTGATTACATTAAAACGAGCAATACGAAAGAGCTTGACAAATAAACTGATGAACGCGGCAGCAATCCCAGCTTTACGTTAAGTAATGAAACCTCAACACGGAACGAAAGTTTCGCACGTGAGGATAAAATTCGACGTCGTAAAGCAGCACTTTGGCGCACATTATGCTATCGTTAATGTATACGTTGTTATGCCTTAATATTGGGGTATTAGCGGTTCACACGAGTAGTGTGCTAGCATAGTATATAAGTTATGTTATGTTATGGGAGGGACGGTAGGCTGGAATCGTGCGGGCTTTCGAGCACTTGGTAGAAAGGTAGATTATTGTCCCTGAACTAGGTGATCCAGAAAGACTAAACTCATCGAACGAATACGTGAGTTTTCCCAGTTTAAGGATAGAATATAAGGGAGGAAACTGACCGAGCCGGGCCGATCTGTCAGTTTCTATAGAAAACGTCTCGTGACCTCCGAGGGCTTTGAGCTCGGACGTGACTCTTTCTATAGAAATTGAAACATCCCGTTCTAGTGTGGGTCATCCTTTACTTGGACAATGCGTCGTTAATATGTAGGTTTATTCGGCGATATCTCGAGTACCGTTAATCAGGTCGTTGTGAAATTCGGCAAGTAGTTAGATGCAATAAATAGAATATTTATGTTCGAATATGAGCCAGATAAAGGAGTTGCGAGTTCGCGTTCGGGGCAAACCACTGGTAGGAAGGTATCCGATATTTATTTACTGTATTGAGTAGGTACGGTTTACCTGCTTGATGCGAAATAAACAAAAGAAAAACATTTTTAATATGAATTGAGTCTCGTATCAAGTGAATATAACCTTAATAGTACTTATATCGGGTCACTCACGTCAACGGAGTCCAAAATAGCTCGTCATGTTTCGGAGCGGTCCGCATTCCATAATCATGAGTGAGATGCGCTCGTGATTGCTCAGCACACATTCTTAATAGAGTTTATTAGATAACAGCCCCACATCTTATTTTACAGATATTTACGTAGTTCCAGGCTCTTTTAAAAAGAATGAGAGACAGAAGAAACCTATCCACTAATACCATCCCGGTAGTTCCTTTTAAGAGAGATGTCGTGAGATCGCAAAAAATCAACACGACGTCCCTAATATTCAAGTGAGTTTATGTAGTGATGTTAGCAGTGACCGGGCGGGCGGGCGTTCATGTTGGCTTCCCTTGCATGAACCAATCTAGCGCATTTCCCTTAAACTATTTAAGAAAGCAGACTAAAGGATGACTCACACAGCATAGGACGGGACGGGACGGGACAGGAAAATCTGTCAATTTCTATAGGAAGAATCACGTGATAGCTCGGAGCCCTCGGATGTCACGTGCCGCTTTCCATGGAAATTGACAGAGTTTCCCGTCCCGTCCCGTTCTAGTGTGAGTCATCCTCAGCTTGCCCTAAGAACCTTTTGACTCTCCATCAATGGTGCCTACTGTATTCATTATGAAGTCGCTGTTAGATAAGTGAGACATTGAGCTATTTACAACTCCGCGTGTCACGCCATGATTCTGCCTCGGCGTATCCGGTATTCGCGTTTTGGACGAACACTTTGCATATTACTTGGCTTCAGGATTTGTGAAATAAAAGAATTTGTCACAGGATGACGACACCAATAATGAACACACTGCTGGCAAGCACCAGTTATGGATACTTCTTAATTCAAATATCGTACGGTTGTCAATTGATTGACACTAAATAAATGCATGTGTATCGTACGACGTTTTAGAGTACATAATGGCCCTTTGAATTTTTGCCATAGGCACATAAAGTGCTCAATATAGCACCATATGTACACATTACGATACAAGTGTGAATAGGAGAAGATTTGATTTGCAATAAAGATTAAATAAATAAATAAACATCTGTTCTTAAGTACTGTTATATGATCTGTGAACTTACGTAGGTGACTTCCATTAAGGTAAGGTACCTACTAAAGATTTGTGTCTACCGCGCCGCGCTAGTAGTACTAGGCGTCAATATATCCCAGTAAGTTTACTCGAAAGTACTCACTACACTCGTGGTACGGGTGTTACATAAGTGAGACATTGAGCTATTTACAACTCCGCCATTAGTCCGCCACGATGTGTCCGTTATTTGCGTTTCAGACGAACACTTTGCATATTAATTAGCTTTAGAATTTCACAAATGTGAGAATTTTTTACACTTGCCTCATACACACAAAGCCGTATTTGCTTAAATATTCGTGGGAAAGCCACAAAATACGGTAATAGACATTGAGGCAGTTATATGGAACAGAAACAGTAAACCCCCGACTAACCTGCTAGTCTATAATGGTCGGGATTTTTTCGACTATCATTAGCTGTCACGTTCTAACAAGTATGTAAGTGCGAAAGTGACGCATGGCGTGATAGTCAATAAAATGGCAACCATACTAGCCCTCCTGATTCTTTGGCTGTGACAAAAATATTTAAATATAGCATCTAAGATCGCCGTCAATAGAACTTGCAAACAATGTAAACAAAAGGAATCACATGTTTTGTCACTGTTTCTCCTTATATTTTCACACAACCTCATCAAACACCTCTGAAGCCATTCACTACTGATACGGTCGTATTATTGTAACATACAAAACAAAGATAAATAACTTAATCTTGCATTAAAAATATAAAAGTTAGGTTATTACGTTCAATATGGCGGTTTGTTTACATTGTTAGGAAGTTGGAAAGGAAATTTAAGTTGTTTTAAAGGTGACTGATAAAATGTAGTGAAGGTATCTCACGTAACATTTCTCTTTGGACAGAATAATAACAACTGGAATGTAAGTCCATGCCCAAGAAATGAAATCTAGTGTCGGTTCCGCTCGCTTTTTTGACGATTTCTTAAAAAGGTATTAAAATTATTATATTTTTGATTTGACTTTTTGATTTGTTGGCGTTATGGAGCTAGGCTTCTATGAGATTAAAATACATTTTACCAAAAAAATAACCCAGGTCACACAATTAACTTAACCAAAATTTGCATAAATTCAAACCGGAAGACAAAACAAACAAGAGGTCTTATTTTATTAAAGCATCCTTCAGCGTATACCTAAGCTAACATACTTAAGCATAAACAAGTAAGTATAGAGACGTTCAGTACTATTTCCAATATGCCAAAAAACTTGCACAGTTTGTGCAAAGTTTTGTACATGTTGACGTATATTTGACATTGTGTACTATAGTACACAATGTCAACGTATACTTTGTGAGATCTAAAAACCACCCTTTGACACATGTCGACGCCCATAGAAAGTAAACCCGCATGACCCATCGAAATCATCAAATAATAAACAAAATATTGTTATAATATTAGGAGGTTTCACGCTTTTAAATCAAAACTTAACCGTCTTTACATTTTTCGTAGTTATTACATATTTAACGATAATAATTTATCACACGAACAATAATAAATACTTACTCGTATTAACTGTCTTAACGATAATAATTTATCTCACAATCAGTACTAATAGGTAGTTAATAATGTCTTAAAAATAAAGTTTTTCAATTTTTCATTTTACCACTTTGTCGGCATGATTGATATGTATATTCGTAGCTTTCTAGTACTAACGGTCACTGAGCTAAGCCGCATACGGATCCATGGACAGACATACATGTGGAAACTATAAGGGTTCCTAGTTAACTACGGAACCCAAACAAAATATACATTTAAAAGCAAAACAAAACGAAACCCGATGTAAAAAAGGTAAATTAATAACATAAACCAATAATACAGGGTGAAACATAGGTCGTGAACAGAAATATGGTTTTCTTACTACTTTAGCTTAAACAAACTTTAGCTTAAACATGTGGACGTGATAAGGGGCAGAAATATGTAAACATTGTTTTTTTAATTCGTAACTTTAAAAAATGTTTTAAATTTAATGAGTCTCATGGTCACCCTAGTTGCTACGTTAAACTGTCATAGACTTAGATAAATTAATCATTCTACCTCTTTGTATTGGCTGGTAAGAATGTTAAAAAAATATTCAATTGACAATGACAAATTCAAAAGTCATAATAATGTTATGACTTTAAATTGTTGTTTACATTAAATGCATAATGTAGGTTCCTGAAGTACACATATGATCTTGTTTGATAGCCTAAGTACTCGATTGATAAGATAAATAAGTTCTACATAACAGTAATTGTAAATACTTTAAGCTACGCTACAGCCCAAGTCTGGTCGAATAGGGTGACCATAAGGTTTGTGTTTTTGCTATTTTAAATTAGTATAAAATAAGTTTTATTGTTTCGTTTAAGAGTTATTGCAATGAATTCGCCTTAAAATACTGCAATAGAAACATAAATTTCTGTTTACGACCTATGTTTCAGCCTGTATACTTGTATAAATGAAAAAATTGTCTGTTTGATCGATTCTACCAAATCCTCGAAAATCGCTAGATTTGACAAACAATATTTCTTAGCCTCGTCACTACGACCTTCAATAAACAAATATCATTAGGTGGTTCTTAAACCTCACAAAGTATACTTATTACTACGGAACATACACCGCCATAAACCCCTCGCAAAAATCGACGGAATATTGAGTATAGAAAAGGCAGACAAGGCATGTCCACTTGCCTATGCTCTAAGGCTAACACAAGGCTCAAAAGCCGGAATGGAATAATTACAAAAATACCTCGCGTGGGCGTTAATTAAGCAAAGTTTTCATATAATTTACATTTCTCCTTGACCGTGTTGTTTTTACTTCTCTAATTTATGCCACGTGTGTTGGCTTAACACAGTATTCAAACAGTAGGTAAGCAGTGGCACATATCCCGGCGAGACAGAGAGACCATAGAGTGCCTACTTGTGCAAGAGAGTGTAAAGCACCACTGGAAAATTGATGAAATTTTATTGATGTTATGTTTGTATTTTGTATTATTATTTTCTTAACAATATGAGCTGTAATTGCTTGAATTAAATTATTTGAATTTGAAAACACTGCATCTCTGAAATTATACATCTGAGAGAGTTGTGCCCTATTAAAAAAATTATCAAGAGACTTCAATCTATTAAAATTCTCATAGCGGGTTACTCACGTCAATAAAGTCGAAAATAGCTCGACATGTTTCGGAACAGTCCGTGTCCCTTATTCATGAGTCATGCGTCTAGCCGCGGCGGCTGCTCTACGCACACTGCGAGCCCCAGCGCGGTCAGCTCTCGACTCCAATCTACAAGACTTGAGATTTGAATAAGACTTTTCTTTAGAACGTTACATCAGAGTCACTTCGAACAATATCAATATACTGGAGATTGGCATAACAGTAGTGCTGCCAACGGAGTAAAGCAGCGACCATATCCACGTACTTGTAGATACAGCATTTCGCGTAACTAAATGTATGGAAGTTTGAAGTAGATTGTTAAAATTTAGAATTGGTTTTTATCCATAGAAAATAATTCGGCCCGCAGTGTAATGCAAACACACCCGTATTAAACATTTATTGACAACTGTCAGCGTCAAATTTTTTAAAGTACATTGCTGCTGAAATTTACTAAAAAAAAATAATTATAGGGTCATAGCTAAGTGTAACTTAAAAATATGTTTTAATTATTGATAACGCTAATGAATTCTATGTTTGGTTAAATTTATCGCCCGCATTAGACTTACACACTGTATATGAAGTTTTAGATTGTATTTAGTTTCCACTTACGAAAAAAGTATACTTATATAAGAATCGGACCATTATTTTGTGAGTTATGCTAATTTTCTTGTTTATAACTTTAATATCGTTTTTCTCGAAATGGTCAAACAATCAATTTCAAAGATTGAGACCTGAGTTTGGCTTAACACGGCAGATAAGCAATATCACTTTTTCTCTTTCAAATTATAAGTGTCGCATTTCCCCACACATTTTCCCAGCTTCCTCGCACCACGACATACTGCTACATTAATTTATACGGAAGTATGAACGTTATATGACTATTATTTTATGTCTAGTTTCTATTACTCGTGGTCTCATTTCTGAGATATATGGCCCATGCTTTTGGCGTCATTTATTTCTATGCGGTGTGCTTTCATTACATCTTTAGGTTACATTCCATTCCGCAAGGAGCGCTCGCTGCTTGCCGCGGAAATAACCCACGAAAAATAATATTATATAATAAATACAAGTAATATGTTTTGCGAAATATTAAATTACTATTGACTGATTTGCTTCAATGACACTCTGATAGGATATTTATGGATAAAATATGCCAAAATCCTCCAATGTTTGTATAATTAGTAATACATACTAGACTAGGCTAGACGACTAAAAAAATCTATTTAGTCCGTCTTTTACATTATTAAAAAATACACGTATTTTTTCTTCTGTTCGTCAAATCAAAAATGACGTAAACACAGTGCGTCCAAGTTTGCAATTTAATGTCAGTATGACTCACGAAAGTTTAAATTATATAAATATCGTACGACTCCATCTAATTTAGTTGCGGTTTCAAAATTTGCACGAAACAATTATGAGTTAATACTTGCCTTGGCTAAAAATATAACTCGTATTATAAGTGTACCTACTCCTTCATTACGTGACTGTCCTTTAAAAAAGCCGTTTTATAATTACTCTAAACACTAACAGGTCAAAGCATACACATAATTACATTTCCCTCAAAGTGTATGTTCTAAAACGAAACTCGAGATAGGAATTTAAATATGTATGCACCACAAACAGTCGCTATACACTCTAAACCGTTGGCTTAGGGTTCATTATCCAATGCAGCGAAGTAAATGCAAAGACATTGCCCACTCGTAAATAAATTGGGGACGCTTATCACATTCTAATTATCTATCAACGAACTTTATTTAAAAAGAGTATCACGATTTATAAGTTAATTTTGAAGCTTTAGTTCAGGTTTGATTACGTCTATGTCAAAATGGGTCGTGCAGGGCGGCAGAAATGCGGGCGGCGCTTATAAAAGAGTATAAACTAAAATAAAATTCTGTCTATTTAGAGCTTGTCAAATTAGAATCCAACAGTTTCCACAACGGATGTCATTTATAGTTAAAATGGTTTAAGTAAGTGAAATGGAGTGACAATATTGCTCACGATGCACTATCTATTCGCGATCTCTATTTACGAGTATACGCGAGCAAATGCAGCACTTATTTATGCTTTAAAGGGTTTATGGCTTCATCAAGAACCTTCTCACATAGACGGCCTCTACACAATTCTCGTTTCATAATAGCGGCTCTTCAGCGAGTTTCGGCGAGCTTATTCACAACACGTTTAGGACATCATTGTAAAATGAGTTTGAGTGAGTACCCCATTTTACACAATGTGGTACCATGACATACCTCATTTGAGGTGAGGTACTCACAAATTTGCAGCATCACAACATCGATTTATCAATATAGCAATAAAAATAGTAAAGTTGTGCAAATGAAATATGAGCCGCCTGAAAAATAAGAGCTATGGGACAAATTTAACGGCCTCCTAGCCTAGTTGGAAGTGACCCTGCCTACGAAGCAGGAGGTCCCGGGTTCGAATCCTGGTCAGGGCATTTATTTGTGTGTTTATCACGAATATTTGTTCCTGAGTTATGGATGTTTTCTATGTATTTAAGTATTTATATGTATCTGTCTATTATATATATCGTCGCCTAGTACCCACAACACAAGCCTTATTGAGCTTACCGTGGGACTAGGTCGATTTGTGTAAGATTGTCCCGTAATATTTATTAATTATTATTATAATTTGAGCTGTGACTCAATTTTGAGGCGGGTGACATATTTTGAGATGTAAGGCAAAATTTGGTGTATGACAAATTGAGGTGTGGGACCATTTTTTTGAAGTGGTACAGTTTTTGGGTGTGAGGTACTGTGACAAACGAGCAAAATGAGTGGTAAATACAAATGAGATACGTGCCTCACGAGTGAGTAACTGACTATGCGAATTTACCAACTAGGCCGTGAGCGTCGAGAAATCGAAAATATATATCTCCTTCTCTACTACTTGCTTCTCTAGCACTCGGTTATTCGAGTGAATACAAAATTTGCCGATACAAAAATTCTAATATTTAAAGGTTCGTCCAACATGAACTTAAACAAAAGTTTCTCTAAGGAGTCTAAGGTTTGTTCAGCAACCATGTGATAGGGGAAGGGGTCGGGAAAACATCACGAACGAACAAAATCCAAAAAAGTACCAAAAAAGATCACCATGTTTCAAAATCGGCCACATATTATGATCACATGATTTTTTAAAGCCCCTAGCACATCAGACAGCATTTCAGAATCTGGTTAAACGTGTGATTTGAGAAAACTCCCGTTTTACTAACGTCATCAAATTCGAAAATACAGTGAGGAAGCGCGAGCGCTTTTCACTTGCAATTATGGGACGCGGACCGTTCCAAAACATGTCGAGCTATTTTCGACTTCATTGACGTGAGTAACCCGATTAAAGTATGTTAACGTGTGACATTAATAACAAAACTGCACAATATTTCGCCAATTCTGTTTGTATGTTTGTCAACGATAACTCCAGTATCGTTGATCGGATCGTAATAAAGGGTTTTCCAATTAGGGCGGGTCGATTTGGACCGTTTGGCTTTTAGGCGGGAACGGAAATGGCAACATATAAGAAGTTGTTCTTAATTATTTAATAACTGATGCGAAATTACCATGGCAAGTCACACTATTGAGCAGCATGTTATAGAAGTGAGTATCAACTAAAATAAAATTTATATTCTAATATTGTTTTCTGTTTTCGCGATGGTTATTCATTAAAATTGAACACTTTGGATCGGATTAATCGCGTTTGTTAACACCATGACAGTACGTTTCAAGCCTTTTACAGCAAAAACGTGGTTGATTTCAATTTTGTAGGCTCAAAGTCACCTAAAGAGCAATGAAGAGGGCTATGCTAGGAGTCTCTCTGCGAGATGCATTAGAAATGAGACCATCCGCAGCAGAACCAAAGTAACCGATATAGCTCTCCGAATCGCTAAACTTAAGTGGCAGTGGGCGGGGCACATTGCACGTAGAACCGATGGCCGTTGGGGCCGTAGGTTCTCGAGTGACGACCGCGTACCGGAAGGCGCAGCGTGGGTAGCCCCCCCACAAGGTAGACTGATGACTTGGTGAAGGTCGCAGGAGTCCGCTGGATGCGGGTGGCCGACCGATGCAGGACCGGTCATTGTGGAAATCTTTGGGGGAGGCCTATGTCCAGCAGTGGACGACTTTCGGTTGAAATGATGATGATGATGATGACGCTAGTTAGAGCTTGTCAAATTACAATACAACAGTTTCCAAAACTGAATGCCTATTTTGTTAAAATGGTTTAACTAAAGTGTGAAGTGAAGGGAGAAAATAGCTTACGACGCACTATCCGATATGATTTTATCATACGATGAGACACGAGCAAAGTCAAATCTGCTTCCAGAGTTTAAGGCTTCATCAAGAACGCTTCCATCAAATTGACGGCATACACTCAATCCTCGATTCATAACGGCTACAGAGCCGAGAGAGCAGATACTCTCTAGCGAGTTTAGTAAAAATGCCAATAGTACCTGGCTTACTACCGCGAACATAGAACTAGCGAAAATATGCATCCCCTTCACTAGCGTATTTGGTTATTTGATTCTCGAATTCTCTATCTTCAGGCATCAGTGTGCGTAGCAAGATGCCAACTGATGACGCTCAGTAGAGTTATAGAGACAGATAACTATTACACGCTTCTAAGCGTGATTGATTGACATGATGGCACGCTGGTCAGCCTGAAAGGGCTATGACAGACTATATAATAGTTCTTAAGTACGGTACCATGAGTCTTGACGTGATTCAGTTTAGAACCTAAACTAACTCGCTGCCATACAATTGAGCACAGTTAAGAACCTAAACTGAATCGCGTTAAGACGTCATGGTAAGACTCCAGATATTTAACTCTTATAGAAAAAGCAAATACAAAATTACAAACCGTTTTGGTCACTACGCAAAAAACAATTGACGATCGCCCCCGCGCTCTCCCGTACAACCAAGGGTTGCCTACGATTAGAAATATTATATGATGCTGGCTGCGGTGTGCTCCGGCGGCCGCTAGATGTAAGGGGCCCCCCCGAGGAATTCCCGCCTTGTCGTGGCGGTGGGGCTGAGTACCCTATGCAGCCAGCATAGGGGAAACTAAGAGGAATTACAGGTGAGGAGCTCTCCAGTTGTGCTCTTTAAATAGAGCTTTCACGGACGAGACCTGGAAGGAGCCCCTTTATCCCTAGCTACTAGAGCTCGGCGAAGGGAAGTATGACTGTGGGGAAAAACAGCTGCAAGAGCGCTCCTGGGGGACCCTTACCCTGGTAAACAATTGGGCTAAGCTGTGGATCAGCAAAAAATAATGAGTGGAAGAAAAAAAATTATACTACTCCAGGAGGGTACCTGCCGCACCGCGGACAGTGAGCCCCTTGATTTTCCAGGCACAGCCTCTGAGGCTATGACTGGAAAATCCCGCCCCTCGTATTCTGGAGAGGGCAACTTACACTCGACTAGTTTTAAGGAAGACGAGGGGCGCGCGGCGGCGGCACTTGTGCAAGGTGCACAGGTGGCGCTGCCGTGCGCTGACACCGAATCTCAAGTTAGGCGTTCGGCGACGAGATGCATGGCTGGGGGGAACCCGGCCGATAGGACGCCACGGGGGACCGCACCCCCACCCAGTAACGGGAAAATAAAAGGAATCGGCGAATTGGCTATGGACATGGATAGCGATGACGCTACTCGAAAGGACAACGCTATTGCAGAGGCTGAAGCTGTTGGTAGGTTCCGACGACCTTTTCCCCCGGACAGGATTACTCGATCCCGGTCACGGTCGCGATCTTCAATTGGCGAAGAATCAGACGGGTCGGTCGCTTCCATGTTCTCGGCAACCTCTGCGTCGTCTCAGACAAGGAAACGTTCCGCTCAAAACAAAGGAGGCGCGCATGTTAAGAAGAAAGCAGCGAAAACCTCCTTGCCTTCACCGGAGGAACTTGCGGAACAAATGAAGCACCAGCCTATTGCGGATGTTGCAGCCCAGGCTTTTCAAAGTCTGGAAGCGGTGGAAAAGGCAGCAAATCAGTCAAAAGTTCTGGAGGGCGACCTAGCGTCTGCACTTCGCATGGCTGTGCGCGTAAACCAAGCGGCAACCTCCGAGTTGATGCAAAGGGCGTCCTCGGACCGCTTGCGGGAGGAAAATGAGGCTCTTAAATCGCAAATGGAAATCCTCAATAAAAGAATGGAGGTTCTGGACAACGAGTTGGCGGAGATGCGGCGCAAAAGGCCTACAGAGAGTTATCATATGCCTGAAACCTTAAACTCTCAGCCCGACGCAACGCTCTTAGAGCAAATCAGGGTTATAATCGATGGAAAACTAGAACATTTCAAATGTCAGTTTTTCCCGGAAGGTATTGTCAGACCTCCACTAGGAAAAAAGGTCGACAACAGTCCACAGATTCCGTCGCGGGACATACTGCCGGTGGTTACGCAAGCGGGACAAGCAGTTTCACTGCAAACAAACTCACCCACCGCACAAACAAAACAAAAGGGCCGGAAAAAATTTAAAAAGGGTACTGGGCCTGCTCCTGCTACCGTTTCCACTGCTCCAAAGCCAGTGACAGCCCCTAATCAGAAGCCAGCCCAGAGCCCAGCAACACAAAAGAAGGAAGAATGGGTTAAAGTGACGAACAAAAAATCGAAGCCGAAAACTCCAAAAGCCCCACCCGTACCCATACGGAAGGACAAAAGGCAGGTCAAACCACCGAAGGTGCCGCAAACCGCAGCGGTGACAGTAACTCTACCGGTTGGGTCCAAAGTCAGTTACGGTGAGGTAATGGCGGCTGCGAAACAGCGGCTAAAGCTGGAAGACATCGGCATCACAGAAGCTCTCCGGCAGAAGCGCGCCCTGAACGGTGGCCTACTGCTAGAAATCTCTGGAGCCGAAAACGCTGCCAAGGCAGATGCACTTGCCGCTGGTCTGCGGAACGTGCTGACTGACATGGAAGTCAATATCACGCGGCCAACCAAGACAGGAGAAGTCAGGGTGATGGATCTTGATCCGTCTGTCACCATAAAAGACGTGGCGGAAGCTGTTGCTCAAACGGGCGAGTGCGCTGTAGAAGACGTCAAGGTAGGAAATATCTTCGGTGGCGGGCAGAAGTCTCTGGGGACTGTCTGGGTTCGCTGTCCGATCTCCGCCATCCATAAGCTTGCAGCAGTAAAGCGCATTAGAGTAGGCTGGATTTCCGCACGAGTTCAAGTACTGGCGGCACGCCCCTTGCAATGCTATCGTTGCCTGGAGCAGGGGCACTCGCGGTTCCAATGTGTTAGTCCCGTAGACCGCAGTATGAACTGCTTTAAGTGTGGTCAACCAGGGCATACAGCCAAACTATGCACTGTGACAATACCAAGCTGCCCGATATGCGTTGCTAACGGGAAACCCTCTGGTCATCGTATGGGTAATCCGAAATGTCCTTCGGCTAAAAAAGGGAACAAGGACAAAGCATCCGCCGTTTCGGCAACAGTGCTAGGAAGATCAGAGGATACCGCAGCAGCGAGGGCTGCGACATCCCAAGCGAGTCAATGCTCGGGGGCGGAACCTATGGACTCATAACATTCACTCCCCGGCAAAGAATCTTACAGGGCAACCTAAACCACTGCCGCGCCGCGCAGGATCTCTTCCTACAGACGCTCGCGGAGTGGTTGGTTGCTCTAGCAATCGTGGCAGAACCTTACAGTGTCCCGAACCATCCTCGCTGGTTTGGGGATAGCGTAAATTCTGTCGCCATATATTGGTCGGGTGGTCAAGGCGATCCACCATGCTCGAAGTTGCACGCAGAGGCAGGGATTATTGTGGTAGAATGGGGTAGCATTATCGTCGTGGGATGTTACATCTCTCCCAATTGCAGCCTTATCGACTACGAAGCGTATTTGGACCGCGTGGAAGGTTATGTTCGCCGATACCTTCCACGCCCAGTACTCGTTCTGGGTGATTTTAATGCACGTGCCAGGGCTTGGGGAAATAACCTAGACAATGCTAGAGGAAGGTCTGTTCTAGATTGGGCTGCGACACTAGACCTCCGCCTATTAAATCAAGGTACAGTGAGCACCTGTGTGCGGTGGCAAGGGGAGTCGATTGTTGATCTTTCGTGGGCGACTCCTGCCGCCACTCGGCTAATATCAGGCTGGAGAGTGGCGGAAGAGATTGTGACACTGTCGGATCACCGTCACATAATACTGGACGTGACTGTGCACCCCCCAACGACATTGGCTGGCGGTAGCCAACTGCGCTGGGCGGTCAAACGTCTTGACCGAGACAAGCTGTTGGCCGCAGCCCATGTGGCCGACTGGGGGGCGCAATTAGAAAACGAACAATGGCCATCACCAGAACATGGCGCGGCCTGGTTTCGCTCTACCATGACTCGCGTTTGCGATGCCGCCATGCCTAGGGTCGGGAAGCCGTCCACGCAATCCGTTTACTGGTGGTCGGAGCATATCGCCCAGCTGCGGGTTACATGCCTTGCAGCGCGACGCCAGTATCTCAGAGCTCGGAGGCGCCGGCGTTCCACACCGGAAGAGACTGCGGAGACATACGCTGAGTACAGAGAAGCGACTATAGCACTGCAAAGCGCAGTTGCTGATGCAAAATCTCGATCGTGGGATGAGTTGTTGCAGGAACTGAACCGAGATCCCTGGGGACGCCCATACAAAATAGTTCTTGGGAAATTGCGGCCATGGACTCCGCCTCTAACGGAAACGCTAGAACCAGGCTTGACCAGACGAGTGGTGGACACCCTGTTTCCACGAAACTTGGCAATCAATGCAGCAGATGCCATCACCCAACCGCGACCTGAAGCATGGTCTGACGAGTTGGACGTAACCCAGGCGGAATTGAAACGGGCCGTGAAGCGTCTTGCTGCAAAAAATACTGCACCTGGACCCGACGGCATTCCCGGTCGAGCATGGGTGATCGCCATGGAGGCGCTCGGCCACAGGCTGGCACACCTGTACAGCAGTTGCCTCCATTATGGATGCTTCCCTGCGATATGGAAGGAAGCAAAATTGGTTCTCCTGCGAAAGCAAGGGAGGCCTGCTGACTCCCCCTCAGCGTATCGGCCTATATGCCTGTTGGACGAGGCGGGTAAGCTCTTCGAGCGTATTGTCTCCGCCCGTATCACCAGGCACCTTAACAATGATGGTCCAAACCTGTCAGCCGCTCAGTTCGGTTTTCGACAAGGTCGATCGACAGTAGACGCGATCCTTCGTGTCCGAGCGCTGTCGGAGCAGGCAACTTCCAAAGGAAAAGTGGTGCTGGCGATTAGCCTTGACATCGTCAACGCTTTTAATTCACTTCCTTGGGATACAATTCGAAAGGCTTTGGTTTACCACGAACTGCCTTACTACCTGAGGACCGTGATAGAGGCATATCTTTCCAATAGGAAAATTCAGTATCCCGGGCGTTATGGCGCTGCCATGCAGAGAGAAGTCGAGTGCGGGGTCCCTCAGGGATCGGTTCTGGGTCCTCTTTTATGGAATCTCGCTTATGATGCGGTTCTGCGAGCAGTACTCCCCAATGGCGTTAGTATAGTCTGCTATGCTGACGACACACTAGTCTTAGCCGAAGGGGACGATTTCACGAGGACGACAAGATTGGCAGAACTAGGTGTGGCGGTAGTGGTAAACGAGATCCGCGGTCTTGGACTGGCAGTTGCACCACACAAAACCGAGGCGATTTGGCTACATGGATTTCGACGAGGCCGCGATCTTCCAGTCACTTCCGTGCGGGTTGGACAAGTAGAGGTTCAAGTAGGTCAGTTTATGAAATACTTGGGCCTCACGCTGGACAGCCGATGGAGCTTTGACGAGCACTTCAACCGGCTAGTCCCCAGGATTCAAAGAACAGCAGGTGCATTGCACAGACTACTGCCAAATCTTGGAGGACCTAACGAAGGAGTACGTCGTTTATATGCGGGTGTGGTGAGGTCCATCGCAACGTACGGGGCGCCCGTATGGTCAGAGAGGTTGACTCGCAACCGACGAAATAAAATGAAGGTCCTGGCTGTGCAGCGCAGGATATCCATTAGGGTCGCCCGTGGATATCGGACCATATCTTACGAGGCGGCTGCTCTCCTGGCTCGGTCTCCACCGCTGGATGTCTTGGCGGAAATGGATGCCGAAGTATACATTGCGCTGCACACGGAGCACGAGGATGCTGCGGCGGAAGAGTCACTTCGGAAGAGGGCCCATGAGCGAGCCATCAATCGCTGGCGCGAGCAACTGGAAGAACCCAGATGCACGCAGCAGCGAGTGGTCGCCGCAATCCTACCAAACCTTGACCAATGGCTGGAGCGGAAGAGTCGCGTGACCTATAGATTAACTCAGGTGCTCACCGGACATGGCTGCTTCGGTGAGTACCTGCACAGAATAGGTAAAGAGCGAACGGCACGATGTCATCATTGCTGTTCTAACCTGGACTCTGCGCAGCACACACTCGAGGAATGCCCAGCGTGGCGACCCGAGCGGCAGATCCTGGTGCAAGAAGTGGGACAAGACCTTTCTCCATCCGCTCTTATAGCGGTAATGTTAGTTCCATTAAGCTTGGCCATGAACAGAATCCTGCCCGTCGCAGAAAGGTTACGGCCACTATAGTCAAGTCCAAAGACTAGTAGTACTAAGTACTCATATTGTCGACTAGTACCTATTCATATTTTCGGTTGAATATTTCATACTAGTAACAAAACTGGAACAATTTGGAGTTTGTATGTATGTAACCCCCTCTGCATACAAACTTTCTATGCAGAGGGGGTCCGTTATCTCTGGAGTTGACTGTATTTATGTTTGTTCGGTGACAAATCGAGTATTGTTGATCGGGTCTGAATGTTTCGGTGGTTAAAATAGATAGAAATAGTCTTTGATTAAAAATATGAAGCATATCAGTCAAGAGGTTTCGAGATATTGTCCTCGCAGGCCACGGGGGGTTCGGGGTGACGGGGTTAAAAAAAAACAAAATAGCTCATTAGTTGTGTAAGATTGTCCTGTTATATTATTTAATACTCATTTTTAAACGAGATCTCATTACCGGGTACGAAATCACGTCTCTTCACTGCCAATGTCACAAAACTGGAAGTTTAATAAAATCAGCGTTTATATCATAATTGTCTAAGTAATTTCTCGCGAGTAATATAATATTACTGAAATTTTAGGAGACTCTAAAGAGGCTCACTAATATACAGTTACTTGAGGGAATTAATCCTATTTCAATTTGTTTTCAGACCTCTCAAATACAATAGGAATATTTCTTCGCAGTTAAAGTACCTATCAGTATTCTGACTTAAAAACATATTGCTTTTAACGAAGAAGCAATTGAGGGTTTAACGACACTGGTATATGACATCTCTTTCAATTTATAAAACATGTACGTCCGTCAGTTGATCCGGAGGAAAAAAAAAACAGATTATAAAAACAAGTTAAATAAGATCGTTAAATTTCTTATTTGAACTCTTAAAACCGATGATAATGTTTTTTGTTTTTGTTGCAGGTAAATGATTGGATGTGCTTGTGACTACGCCCGCCTAGGAGCTGTGAGATTTTTTGAGACTCTGTAAGTCAGATTCTACTCAAAAACTGCTGTAATGTTTGTGTACGTACTTAATTACATATGTAAACAAAATAAATCAAGTATACAAATTATGTGAATTTAAAATAATCTAAAATATAAATTTAAAAATGATGCTCCTCTGCGTTAAAAGGAGGCCAGTGTCGCGCAGTGGACTACTAAAGAAAAATATTAGTATGAATTGTACTTCCATCAGAGGTCATAAAAAAGTAAGAACTGTCATTACTATTTTACCTTTGCACATTGCAAGCGTTTCTAAGAAGTTATGATACTGAAGATGTGTATTGATTGTGATGACGTTTCACCGGTGTAAAATGATCCGATAAATTTGTTATCCGTTCAAACGGAATAATCTTTGTACATTAATTGTTTATTGTTGCTTACTAACAAATATAATCTAATTAATGTTATTATTATGTATTATAATTAAAACGTACGAGTATAAAATGTATATGGACCTGGTCCGAAATAAAATATTCTTATTCTTATTAAGGAAATACAGTAAGGGAATATCTTAACGGCTCCATTTTCTTTGATTAATTGCTTTGGCTATTCAATGTGTTTTAAATATGTTGGTTCAATGGAAGTGTCATTTTTAGGGTTCGGTTACTCAAAAGGAAAAAACGGAACCGTTTTAGGATCACTTTGTTGTCCATCCGTCGGTCCGTCTGTCTGTCAAGACCCCTTATCTCGAGAACGTGACGAGCGGAAGATGCGGCCCCCCTTGAAGGTGAGAAAAAACTAAACCTGACCTCAACGCAATCAATAGATTCGGCCCTTTTATGTCGCATTTCCCATACATTTGCAACGGGAATCAAAATGCATACGGTACTTTTCGTTGACCTAGAATCACAAAATTTGGCGAAAAGCAAGATCTTGTAGCACAAGTACAGGAGAAAATCCGAAAACCGTATAATTGCCGCACACTAAGAGTTCCGTGCCATCAGAATTTTTAGCACCATCCATCCTTTGTGCGGAATCCTCGGTAGGCGAGTCCGCACTTGGCTGGTTTTTTATGGTTCCGTGAATTATTTATTTTTGTGCGGAATCCTCGGTAGGCGAGTCCGCACTTGGCCGGTTTTTTATGGTCCCGTGAATTATTTATTTTTGTGCGGAATCCTCGGTAGGCGAGTCCACACTTGGCTGGTTTTTTATGGTTCCGTGAATTATTTATTTTTGTGCGGAATCCTCGGTAGGCGAGTCCGCACTTGGCTGGTTTTTTATGGTTCCGTGAATTATTTATTCGCGGGATCTGCCAACCAATGTATGGGATATTTGTCTGGCGAACTATGGAGATCTAGAGGATTGCTTGAACGTAGGTACTATAGCGTTCAGAATTGCATGGGTAATTTATGAATTAATTCATTCATAAACCGCCCATGCAATTCTGAACGCGTGTGTATATGGCCAGCAATTGGATTTCTTTTCTTCTTGCAGTAACATTGTTTACAGGTAATGAATAGAGATATCGATGTAATAGATTAAACTTAAATTCTTGATATAATTAAAAAACGACTTTCATATATTACGAGTGGCACTGCTTGCCAATCGGTCGATGTTGGTTTTGGGGATCACTTTTTTTTTTCAAATGACTTTCCTCTTATTTCCATTTCCTAACGGTGTTTTCCTTCACCGAAAAGCGATTTGTAAATATCGGGGTATCTTCTCGGGCTGTGGTGTAGGGATAGAACCGGTAGTAGCTTTTTTTTTTGACGTTCATAAGTGCATTGTAATGTGCCTAAATTGAAAAATAAAGATATTTATCATTTATCATTTATCGAAAAACTTAAGTACGAGCATGCAGGATTTGAACCCGCGATCATCAGATTGAAAGTCGCGCGCCTTACCGCTGGGCCACCAACGCTTATAGCAACTAAATATGTGAACATCATTTCTAATACACTAGTAACCCGACCCTCTACTTTATTAAACTAACACAAAACTATTTATGTTATTACAAAAGCTAAATATAAAGATTCACAATGACCTTTCACCACGAACACCTAAACCTCCCGGGAAAAATACTAAGTACACACGCACTTTTAAAAATGCCTGTCCCAGTACGAACTCTAAATGAATGAAACGGATACAAATTAAGCTAAAAGGAATTTTGCTAGCGAATAATCAGAGGGGACGCATTCAGGCGGAATAATCGAAACCACAACGCGGTTTAATGGGGACTAAGTATCCTAGTATTTTTCACTAGTATATATAGGTACTAAGTATCCGTACTAGAGAAAACATACTCACTAGTATGTATACTTAGTATCATACTAGATAAAATACTAGGATACTAGGATCGAGTATTCGCTGTGTGCATAGTGGAAAAAAGGTTTTTTTGAAGTGATTCCTTTTTGTAGACAAAAAAGGAATCAGTTCAAAAAACCTTTTTTTTCTAATCAGAATTCTACATCAATTAATCCTAGAATCGGATCATCACCATTTTTGTTACACCATGTATTATTTATTACTCTTTGTATTTAAAATATTTAACTACGACACAAACTCTGTCGCCACATTAAAATATAAAATAATATTAATAAAATATAAAATGATTTCATCTTTTTATTCAAGACAACAAAAAACTGCCATCACGAATTCTTTTTATTAGAGTACTCTGTTTACTCACGTGTTCATATTAGAGTCACGTTTTAATTAAATTAAGTTGAATTTGTTTAACAAGCATAGCGATAAAATTATTTTATGTCAAAAGAAAGGTAGCTTTACACAAACATACCTAGACGTTATTCAGAATACTATATTAATAATAATACTGAAACCTGATTTTCACTTTTCAGGTAAAAGTTGATAAGGGTGGGTACTATAAAACATTCCAATAGTACATTATGTCACAAAGGAATAAATTTATATAATTTATGGTGAGCGCCTACTTGAATCCTGAATAAAGCATAGATTCTTGATACATATATTAGTTATTAAGGTTTTTCTATTTATATATGTATGTATTTATCTAAGTATGTATATTGTCTTCTAGTACCTACCCATAGTAGGTACAAGCTTTGCTTAGTTTGGGCACAGAATAAATAATAGTACAAGTACAGAAGACCCTCTGTTTTGATGTTCACGAATGCCGCCTTTTTACGTGCCTATTAATTATTATTAGCACGGACCGCACGCGAGCCGCGCTGTCATTGAGTTCTATTGCCCGGCGCGAAGGTCGATATTACTCCGCACCTCGCCGAAGATAGGGTTGTCATTTTTTTGAACGACGTCGGTGGCAAACAAGCATACGGTCCGCCTCGGCGACAATAAGATATTTCAATGTACATATCACCTACGCATCTTGTACCTACCCTTGATCCAATAATATACACACACAGAATACGCGAATTATAAATATTAAATAGCACGCGTGGTATATCTACATGCATAAATTATTACACTTAGCAGCTACTTAGGTAAATAACACCGAAAACATAACAGGCGTGTGACCGCAAACCGTAACGAAGATCGTAAAGTCTATCTCCATCTCTGTCACACTTACTATTCGAGTGACAGAGACGGAGATAGACTTTACGATCTTCGTTACGGCACAGAATACATATTAGTACAAGTACAAAAATCCCTCTCCAACAACTCGTTTAAAGAAATAACGACTCATGTTACGATAATACTAAGTTAAAATTCCGACCGCGCAACGCTGAATGCCTACAATTATATTCACGTAAAGTGCGCTCGTTCCTTTTATGATAATATCAATGTTGTCTTCTTTTAATATAATCTTAATACTTAGTTACTACCTTTTTATATTGCTCTACTTTAGCTCGAATAAACCTAAGATATGTCTAAGTGGTATGTAGGTTTAATTCTAATAAATTTGCGTGCAACTAGTTAGGCATAGGTACTTACTTAGATAGGTACCTTAATTGAAACAGGCCTGATGAACCTACCCAAAGGCCTTGAATAATTCCGCCTTTTAGTTATTTTAATATAAATAAAATTCAGTGACGGCGTTCGAATCAGTACGTAGGTATGCGACGAACAACTCTCGCGCGTGCGTCACCGCTCGCCCGTGAGTCCCTACTGATTTGGCCCCTAGCAAGGGGTACTTACAGTTCGATACCTACACGCGCGAGTGGGACAGGCCTGGTTTGGGACTAGTTCAATCTGTGTGAAATTGTCTCTAAATATTTATTTATTTATATATGTACGGTCGGCTCCATAAATATATATGCATCTGTATTCAATTTTGACCCTTCTTCCCCTGTAATAAGTTCCGAAGTGTGTAGATATTTATAGACGTGACTGTACTCGTATATACGTACTGGGTGATTTTTTTAGTCACTGAACAACTTTTGCTATTGAGCCAAAGCCAGAACCGCAAAAAAATGCCGTTTCATAACATTCCGGTGTGTTTTATCATCAATTTGTATGGGACAGTTTATTTCGCGATTATGGTATTAGCCCCATAATAAAAATTGTTCATTACCTACTAAGAAGTCGGCCAGTGATTAAAAAAACATCCTGTATGTAAGTAAATAAGATCCCGAACCCGAAATAGGGAGCTCTCGGCTCGCGAGAGCCGGCTCCACACTCGCGTCTTGGCTTCTCGACTGTTTGGTGTACAGCTGGCCTTAGACTAAGACGTCACGGCCAAGCTTGCCGGAACAGCGGGCGTTTAAAATTCCAGAATCTTTTTGAAATTTTAAAAGTAGATTTATATAGGTACTACATTTTATAATGATAAAAAACTATCATACAATGAGTCCATATTCCCTATTCCCTATAACGTCATAAAACAATGAAAATGTACTTCAAATACAAATACCGCGTATTTCCAGTACCATTACAGCCTCAACCCGATCAAGCGTATTAGTGCCTGAAGGGAAGGGTACTTTTTCTCTCATCCGCGACCTATACGTAATTGACTCGGAACAACGTGCGGACTCGATAAAAGACCTCTTGATTGTGAATCTCATTAGTGATCAGCTATAACGGCTCTGTTTGAATTTGGAATTCCTTTTTCGAATATTAACGATCGTTTGGTTTCTAAGGCTCTGGTAATTTGGCAGATATTTATTGGAGTCTTCGGTAGGTTGAATTAGGAAATCTCTAACCGTTTTCACCCTTAATGTGACCTATATACGACCCTCTAAGAATAGGCCTGCTCTCAGGCAGAAAAGGGATTGGTCTATACTCCCAACATAAGACCGGCATTAAACTGGTAAGTTTTACTTACGTAATTAGGGACGCAGCTATATGCAAGAATAATATAGTTATCTTCATGTCCTATTATTTCGTGTACTTTTGAATTTATTTTATTATTCGCGAATTATACGAAATTTCGTACAAAGAAAGGGTAATTGTTAAAAGCTCATAGCCTCTGGTGAGACTTGAACTCGTAACTCTTGATACGCGCCCATCGCTCTGCCAAGTGTCAACTGAGCTACCGGTGCCACTCGGTGGCTGCGAATTACTCGATCATATTCCTCTTAATGCGTCTTAGCTTAGGAACATCTATCACCACCACTGGCCATTTGTGGCCACCGGGTTTCGGTAGCTCAGTTGGCAAAACAATAGGCGTGTATCCCAGAGTGGCGAGTTCGATTCTCGTGTTGAAATTGAGGTTCTAAGACTATTTTTTGTATACGGTAAACTCGCGTTATTTGGTGACACTTCTACACAGAAAAAAACCGGTTAAGTGCGAGTCAGACTCGCCCACCGAGGGTTCCGTACAAAGGTGGCGAGGAACTCTCAGTGTGCAGCAATTATTCGGATTTTCTCCTGGACTTGAGCTACAAGCTTTTGTTTTTTTGCCAAATTTCGTGATTCTAGGTCAAGGAGAAGTACCCTAAATATTTTGATTCTTATTGCAAGTGTATGGGAAATGCGACATAAACCGCCGTACCTTTTGATTGCGTTGACGTAGAGGTTTGGTTTTTTTCGCAGCTTCTAGGGCAGATCTGTGTATGTGGTATTATAATTTCAACTTGCTACCTTTACCTGAACGCGAGGTCTTGATAGACAGACGGACAGACGGACGGACAACAACGTGATCCTATAAGGGTTCTGTTTTTTCCTGTGTACGTAAAGTACTGAAACCTAAAAATACTTAAATACGTTGCGAAAACGTCGAATTCTTCAAATATCATATTGATACTTGAATTTGACGAATTCGACTTATTTGTTGTTGTTGTCTTAAAGTACTTTTTTCTGTGTAGCATTACCGAATTAGAAGTATCATCAAATAACGCGATTACCCTATTTGTTATGCGATTATTCCGTCAATAGTAAATTGATTTTGATGTTTATTTTCTTTAACAAATTGAATATACTTAACTACGTCCGGGAACCTATGTTTGAAAAATAAAAGCATCGAGGCTTTTGATCAAAATCATATTTGCACATTTACCAGTTTTTAGGAAATATGTTGAAATTTTATGTGTATGAATATCAGGTACTTAGTTGTTATCAATATTGAGATATAGATGTCTTAATGATAACAATTGGATCACTGTGGCCTCTTAAAATTGCTGCTACGTGCTACGGAACAAAGCTACGACGCGTAGCAATTGCTACGCGTCGTAGCAAAGGCTACCAAGGGTTCCAAAATCTGTATCATTTTATTGAATCAGGCGTTACTTTGCGGAATTCCATATTAACAAGGAAAATAAAGTTACTTTGCTATTCCACCAAACGTGCTAGTCAATTAGTGCCAACCCGTTATACCTATTTATTTGCGTATTTATTTTTTGCGGCGGGAGGATGGGAACATTCATTGCATGCAAATAACACGCATCTAGGTATATTAATAGGTATAACGGGTTGGCAATAATTGACTAGCACGTTTGGGGAATAGCAAAGTAATATTATTTTCGTTGTTTATTCTGTAGCATGTTTGTGTTTTGTATTTTTTTTTTTCAATGAAGTAGGAGTAGGTACAACACTGCCGTTTTTGCAACACACTACTTATAATAATTAGAACGTACACTATAATAATAGGAGTGTGTAACAAAAAAACACCCTTTTGTAGTATTAAAAGTCCTTTAACCGTGAATTTCAAACAATGTTCTAGTTCAAGGCGTAAATTAATTACGACTGGTACCTCGCACCGCGTTGAATACAATGGATTGTTAAATAACGGATTCAATGTACCTAAGTAGGGTATATTATATCTCATACAGGGTGACCTCAGCTATTGGACAAACACCCTGAAATTCAACATCTTAGTAATTCTCTAGCAACATTTTTTTGATAAGAACTTATAAAAAAACTAAAGTTATTTCCAATAATCGACAACAAAAAGAAAGATACTGTATTTGCATTGGCAGTGTATTTCTCAGTAGCTATTGACACTGTCAACGTCATTTAATGATGACATTTGTCAATAATCAAAGTGTTATACGTGATATAAATAAAAACGATAATCAAAAGACGGAGAAGGTTTCATACTATTCTATGAGGATTTATTACGTTATGAGTTTTAGTTGTATACAGCCTGCTCCAAAGTAACAAATAGTAACTTGTTAATTTCTTTGTATTGCACCAATTCTTATGATACTTTGTGTACTGGTTCTAATCTAAACACCGTAACGCATTTGTACGTTTCAGCTTTGTCCAATGGCTAAGGACATTCTGTTTATGCCGGGTGTAAACACAAATAAATGCTCGTACCTTATTTAAACACGGGATCGGGATTCCAGTGTGATATTTTATGTATGATAATCTCTACAATAAATTCCATGGATTTGAGAGGAAAAACTATACACGTGGATTTGTTTCTGACGGGAGTAAATAAGAAGTTTGTTTGACATTTTATTCTGCTTGGTGCTTACAAAGCAAGGACTCCTAGATCTATTTCTTTGCGACCTAGGGCCGCGATGCATCATTTTCTACTCGCTTCATAGATAGAGGTGGCACGGAACTCTCAGTGTAAGACAATTTTACGGTTTTCGGATTTTTTCCTGTATTTGTGTTACAAGCTCTTGCTTTTTGGCAAATTTCGTGATTCTAGGTCAACGGGAAGTACCCATTTTTATTCCCATTGCAAATGTATGGGAAATGCGACATAAATCGCCATATCTTTTGATTGCGTTGACGTAGTGGTTTGTTTTTTTCTCAGCTTCAAGAAACCGCAGATTTGTGTATGTAGTATTTATTTCAACTAGCTACCTCTTTGCATTCCCGAGATACTCGTAAAGGCTCTTGACAGACAAACGGTCGGACGGACAACAAAGTGATCTTATATGGGTTCAGTTTTTTTTCCTTTTGAGGTACGGAACCCTAAATATAACCCACTTTCAGAGCATGAGATATGAAGCATATGAATTTGTTATAAACATGACAATATGACGGAGAACGATTAACAACGGTATTAATGTTAAAAGCGGAGTAAGAACAATCCGAGCCATTTATTACTCTGCAGGCATAATTACAAAAACCACGTAAGTATTTACATAATGTTACACATTTATTTTGTTATTCTATTTCAATTTTCTATATGCAATTCCAACTATCATTAATTTGATGAAACAACATGCCATTACCAATAATCTGCGCGTTTAACCAACTAGAATAATACTAGTAGTTTTCTGCAACTGACAATAAGTAATGCTGTGGAAAATTCACACAAGGCACGTAAATTACCGCTTAACGTGAAGCGAGTAACAATTTACTTGCCAAGCTTGGGTCTATGTTAGTTTTTAAACCACCAGATTGAGCGGTGTAAGATGTGACTTTTCATAATACGACGCAACGGAGCCACGTAGTTACGTCGCCTAAATTAAATTATTATTTTACCTATTAAGTTTTATACGTTTTGTATTTGATGGTTGCAGTGCTTTTGTTTTTACTGTAATGCTGTTAACTGTTTTTAATATACTTACAGTATTTTCGACTTTATATTGACGTGAGTAAATCGATATAAGTATTTTAATATTTTTAATATGTATACTCACGGAAATTTTCTATAGAAAGTAAAAAATTACAAAAATAACAAAAATTAAGGTAGCTGTTTACGACATAGCGTCGACGTCGTTATATAAAAAGTATCATATGTTTTAGCTTCCTATTTAATTGCCAGAGGTTGTTGAAAACAGGTGGCGTGCGTGGGTTCGTTCACAATGTCTTTGGGGACGTATTATGTTCGGTATGTGTCGTTTAATGAACAATTTACAAATCGTTTAAATTAATACACTGAGCAAACATGTTTACTAAAACTAACGTGTCTTTTTTACTAGAGTTTTTCCAGATTGTACCACGGCTCAGAGAGCCTGGGGTCCGCTTTGGTATCTAATCTTAAGATTTGGCGTAGGCGAAAGCGACTGCTGTCTTACCTTCCAATCCAGGGATAAAACGCCTTATTGGGAGTCCGGTTTCCTCGCGATGTTTTCCTTCGCGAATGGTAGGGTGATTGTGCCAACAGTGGATCACCTATTTTAGAGACACATAGCTCTGAAACTATACAAGCTATTAATGTTAAACTCAAATGAAATGAAAGATCACTTAGTCACTTACACTTTATGTGCCTTTTAACATAAATGTAATACCTAACAGATTTAGAGATATTACCTTTAAAAAAAGTGGAGTTTGACCCACTGTACCCTTAAGGATGTGCACACTGAGTCAACCTTGAGGGCACAGTGAATCAGAAAGGAGCAGATTGAAAGTCAGAAGTGTTACCGTTATGCTACACTTGTCATATACTCGTTGTGTGATCGTTATTAACAGTGGTCGCTAAATTATGTAGCAATGTCGGTGCAGCATAGTAGAAATAAAAGAATAATACTGTTATTAATTATAATTAACTATCCCAACTAGATAGGGCATACCGATGCTTTTATCGCAACAATGCTGCACCAAAACTGCTACAAAGTTTAATAATTTTTTATTATTAAAGAAAACAATCATTTATTCTCGAAATATATACAGTAAGTGTAACTTACCTAACTACCTACCTCTACCTACCTTAAATCTAAAGTAGGTCCTTGAGGCATTGTACCTAGGATGCTGGCGGCATTTCCTCGTTGTATCGCAATGCTGATACGTTGTGCGAGGAGGCCACCAGCTCTTCGGTCACCAGTAACATCAACCAGACGTTTCGCGATTTCTAAGAAAAATTTGCGTGCGCTGGGACCCCATGGACCAAGAGTTTCGACCCCGAATGGTACAAAAAGGTACTCTCTGCCCAGGCTCTTATATTTATTACGTTTTAAAATTTCGGCGCATTCAGCCGCTCCGCTCGCTTTTACATTAGTTCGTTGGAGATGGGACGGTGCCAGCGTGTCTACACAGGTAGCATCCCACACTAGCATCCGTCCCAATTTCCAAGGAACCAAGGACACCCCATCAGGTCTCTTGCCATCATCCCTGAAAATGCCAGTCGGCTCAAGGAGAGCAGGCACGTTGATGGTGGCAAGAGACCGACGGATTATGTCATTAAGAGATGCATGTCGCGAAAAACGGCCTGCACTTTTTTTACAACACAATCCATGGTGTCCCAGTCGGTCCACGTCTGTGCCACAAGGACATGAGTGTGGCGCACACACCGAAACCCCCAGTCGCAAACCAGTCGCCAGTCTAAGGGAGGCCGGATCCAAGAAAGTACCAGTATTGGGCGAAGGATGGGCATGAAGCCAGTAACCAGCTTCCCGGGATCCGACCGCCAAAAGCCTCGCGCGATCTGGACCTGTAGAGTTATTTAAAAGAGTATTGTAAGTTAAATCGCAGTAAACATTATCCCAACTCCAAATTAAAATTAACAAATCAAGTAACGACCCGACCGCTCGTATCTTAAGCCAGATCACGTGAACATGTAAATTCGGGAACCGAGTGCCTGCCTACTTTTTATGAATAATGCCAGAATTATATCGTATGGTAATCCACATGCGGTGTAAATGTAAAGGTTCTGTTACCGTATTGAGCGGTGAATATTAATACGTTAAAATACCGAGGCTTTTCGGGACAGCGTGTGATATTTATATTTACGTGGGGCTAAAATTTGGAAAGCTATTTGTAAACGTAAGGCGGGGTGGTTTTAAAAATGAATTTATTTTTGTCACGGTATTGATTTTTCCCCCCATTGATTGAAAGTAAGTGGGCCTAACCGTTTATCGAAGGATCTTAAGAGTCCACATGCTCTAGCAAAAGAGAGCGGGATAAATCTTATTGCAAGAGCACGCGAAAAATGAAAACGCGATAGTAGGCGGACGCCTCAAAATAAACCGCATAATCAGATAATTGCTGTTTACAACTAAACTAAAATTTTTGTAGACAAAAAAAATTAATACATTTAAGAACAAGTTATTAGTCAACTATGTAACTAAGAACCATGTTTTTAAATTCGAGGGTTACGACGTTTTGACCAAAAACATGTATTGTACAAAGGGTTTGTTGAAAAATAAAAGTATCGAGGTTTTTGTTAAAAATCATTTTTCACGTTTACCAGTTTGAAGGAAATACGAGTATGTTGAAGTTTTATGTATGTGAATGTCAGGTGCCTAGTTGTTATCAATATTGAGATCTAGATGTCTGGATGGTAACAATTTGACCACTGTGACCTCTTAAGTGAATTAATATAAAAGTAGCCGTAAGTTTTCCGTTTGACTCCATTATGTAATAATTGGCTATCACGAAGGCATGGATAGTAGGTATCAACACATTCAACGCTAATAACGACACGTTGTCGTCACGTCTAGACGCATTTTCGCTACGAAGCGGAAATTGACTACGGCGTAGCGCTTCAAAAAATCCTAAGCGGTGAATGTGTTAGGCCGGGGTAGGGGTAAAAATACAATAAGAATAGTGACTTTATAAATCGTCCATTGTATCTACCTACTTCTTACCGAACATGTAAAAAATGAATGCGTTTTAAATTAAAACCCTTAAACCCTTACCTTACTCGTTTTAAACCCTTTTTATAGGGTTCCGTAGTCAACTAGAAACCCTTATAGATTCATGTCTGTCCGTCAGTGCTGACATTTGGTACGGATATACATATCAATCATAGATAAATAAATAAATAAATCATGCCAACAAAGTGGTGAAATAAAAAGTGGAAACATATTTTTTCGGGTACCTCCCCTACACGTAAACTGCGGGAGGTTTTTTTTGTTGAAACCCTAGAGGGTGTGGAACCGTTCGATATGTATTTAAAAAAGTTTCGCCTGATCTGTCCATTAAAGGGGATCTACCGCGAGCTCGGGTCCCCGCAACTTTGCCCTGCACCACAAATCGCTCAATGGAGAGGTTTCCTCGTCCAGATACGTGCCCAAAAAAGGTGAGGATTCGAGCTTGGACTATAGAGGAGAGGCGCTGTTTGATGCCAATCTCTTTCAATATGGAGTAGTTTGTGCGGAACTCAGTCCACGATATGCCCAGCATACGTCTCCAGCACCACATCTCGAGAGCATCTATCTGCTTCTTTTCACTTATTCTTAAAGTCGTGCTCTGACAAGTCTGACCTTTGTTGCTTTAATTATGTTGTGATTCTTCCATATTGTTTTCAGTATGTCCTTAGAAGATCTTGCGATCGCCATGCGTCTTTTTTTTCATCCACGCATCCACAATTTTTGAAGATCAAGGCACCGAGATAGTAAAGACGAAAACATAATAGGGGTTTGCGAAAAACATATTTTGATCTGGTAGATCAATTTCGGAAATAAACGCTCCGGAACATAAAATAAGTGTTCCTTTAACTTTTAAACCGCAAGTCCATAAAATATGAAAAAAATAATGAAAATAGAACTTTATTAAGAATTTCTAGGAAAATTATTTTGAACTTGTTCAGTTAGTTTTTTAATAGTATAAGCATGGTATCTATTTAAAACTCTTTTTAAGTTCGGCTAATGTGACAGACGGTAAACTACGGAACCCTATACTGAGCATGGCCCGACATGCTCTTGGCCGATTTTCTACTCTCTCTCAACTCTTTGGTAGTTACTGGTTCGAAATTGAAAATTGGTTTAAGAAAGCGATGCGTATTATGGAGGAAATTGCCCTCAACTTCACTGAGCTTGAAGCTAAATTAAATATATATTATAATGCCCCTAACAAATAGAACAATCAAAAAAATAGAGCTCATCGAGCTAAACTGAGTATACTGACATACAAATGGATATGTTGGCGCTATACATATAATAGATCTACTCAATAGATAATAACTTAATTACGAATAGGGTAATTATGAATATTGTTGTAAACGTAATTGTTGTAATTATTAAGAATGAGTGTTATTAGTTAAAAGCATATGTCGTATTTTGAAAATTTAATGAAACCTGCAAAAACAGAGTTCTTGTTATATTGAAATTTCTTAATAACAATTTTAGGCCAATGAGCCTTTATACGTACTTATACACGGTCCCTAATTTCGGGGCCCATACATCCCGGACCGTAATCCGGCCTAATAACCTTGTTGGTTATATTTTTAATGTGCTCATATACGACATGTGTGGCTGATGTAAAGGAGGGTTTACGACGCTGAGGTTTTTTAACTAAATTTCAAAAAGTAGGTTTTACTTTGATGTTTGGCTCGAATACTGATATAGGGTTTGTTTCTCGAGAGTATCTATGTACCTATATAAACCTATACCTACTATATGTATATGTACCTATGTTTATATGTCTAATTCTTCGACACGGCCTACTGTCTATATCAGTTGTCGCATTTCCCAATGTGAGGTGATTCACATAGAATATTTTACGTGTAGGCTATTATTTATTCTGTGGTGTAGGTACACTAAGAATGCTGGGATGTCACTAGCGCGTCACCTAGGCTATCATCGTCAAGGTGGCGCGAAGTCACGTTTCACCTAATTGTCGTGTGATTTATTGGGGTATAAGTGTAATACCTATCGTACGTGATTAAAACGTGTATTTATATGGTATCTGGTGTTTTAACTCTTTCATTACCAAAACTAAGTAACTAACTGCGCTGGCTCAGCGACCAAAAATGAGTCTTGGCCTCCGACACGAGGGCTCGCCACTCTACCCGATCCTGCGCAATCTATCGCCAGTTTTTGACTCTTTAATTGCATTATTTTTTAATTTCTATAAAACCTTTGATGCTTTCAACTAATAACACTCGTTCTTAATAATCGATTGGTTACAACAATATCCATTATTAACCTATTCGTTATTAAGTTATTACTTTTTAATGATGACTCACACTAGAACGGGACGGGACGCGACGGGGCGGGACGGGACGGGAAAATCTGTCAATTTCTATAGAAAGCGTTACGTGACATCCGAGGGCTCCGAGCTATCACGTTGGCGCAGATAGCACCAGCATCAACGCATCCCGCTAATGCGCTGGAAGCCAAACCGGTCGCCCGCTCGCGCCCGCGCCCGGTCCCGCGCCCCGCAGCGGCTCTCTTACTCACCGATCGCGACACAAACCGCACGACGCAATACATCCGTTCCGCGATATTTTGTACGCGCCGCGCACAGTTACCTACCAATATAACGGTCGATAATATTTATAATATATTTTTAATCAAGTGTTACAGTCCGCTTATTCCTCTCCAGTAGCTAGACCAACACACGTGATTCTTTCTATAGAAATTGACAGATCTACCCGTCCAATCCCGTGCTAGTGTGAGTCATCCTTTATCCATTGATTAAATCTATTATAACGACACCATGTCCATGTGTGTATGTCGGTACGCAGTTTAGCTCGATGATCTTTATTTTCATTGTGTAATTTGTTTGGAGCATTATATATTTAATTTAACTTCAAGCTCATTGGTTTCGAGGACGATTTTCTCCATATTTCTCAGAAAGAAAGAGCCAGCCAGCAGAGCCAGCATGCCTACCACGAACATCGAAAATTGGCATTGACGGGAAAACCTCCTTGTCGCTCCAATATGCAAGTGCGACAGAGACGGAGCTACAAATCCGCAATCGTTCGATTTTCGTGGTATAGGCCCAGAGCTCAAATTGTATTGTAATATGTGTTTTTGAACAATAAAGAATATATTATTATATTATTAAATAAAGGAAAAGTAGAAAAATTCATAACCTTGGGCGGGACTCGAACCCACGACTGTGAGATACCAGCTCATCGATCTTCCAACTGAGTTACCGAAAGCACACCAGAGGCCCCGAATTTCTTCACCATGTCCCTCGTACGAGTATGCATCTTAGGGGGCGTTTAGCAACATATACCGATTTTCTCCATAATGATTACCTAATTTGAAATCGAAAATTGGTTCGATCGATTGGTTTTTATATAAAAAAGCCGGCCAAGTGTGAGTCGGACTCGCCCACCGAGGGTATCGCACAAAGATATCTAGATATCTATATATATCTATATTTTTAAATTGCGTTGACGTAGAGGTTTGGTTTGTTCACAGCTTCAAGAAACCGGCATTACCGGCATGTGTATTAATTTTAACTTGCTACCTTTTCGCGTTCCCAAGATAAATGGTCTTGACTGGTTGACGGTCCGGACGGACGGACGGATTGACGGATTGACGGATGGACGGATGGACGGATGGACGAACGGACGGACGGACAAAAAAATGATTCAAGGGTTTAGTTTTTTTCCTTTTGAAGCTCGGAACTCTAAAAGCCTTATATCTCTCAGAATCACAGAAATCTACACACAGCCAGGGTAGGTACTTTATTGTTTGGCAGATTCTCTAAAACAAAACATGAACAAAACAATAAAAGCAAGCCCGCGATCTCAATCTAGCTCAGAACCTTTACGTGTTCCGTAAAACAAGATATGAATAAAAGATCATAGCTAGGCTCGTCGCGAATTATCCATGACAGTGATATGCGATACATATGGACATCTGGAAACGCGAGCATTTTTTTAGAACGTACCTATATGGATACCGATGTTAATAATATAGAAGTTTTTACGCAAATGAATTTAGCTAGTTGTAAAATATACTTAGACATCGGGGTTCCTGAATGAAAATCGGGTACCAGAAAAACCTAAACTACTTATTATTTTTAAGCAGAAAAATCTCCGAACGATACTTAATTTCTTTTAAAGAAAAGAATACTATAAATTAATTACGTCGGGCGGAAAATTCCCTAAGCTTAGTCAACCCTGATTGGCACATGTGGCCCTAACTTGACAGAATGTAAAGGATATCCTAAATCCGAGGAATCATCTATCGTCAGTTTTGGTATGTCGAATCGCGCTCCTGATATGATGATGATGTTTGGACTTCCGGTTGATACTCATGATGGCCAGGACGTCTCAGGAATAGGAATTTTTGTTTCTTGTCCGATTAAATTTGTTTAATTTTTAAATAATGATACCTTATCATGCAGTGTACTAACGAAGAAATGCAAAATGCTGTGCATCAAATGAAAAGTTACTCTGGACACGCATTTAACCACGCTTTGGCCATCACTTGCCAGTCAGGGGTCAGGCTGCCTCGTGCTTCTTAAAAAAAAACTGTCTCCTTTGTCAAGCAATGCCTCCACCGTGCAACGTCGCTCTAAGAGCCAACTTTTTATTTTTAACTCACCGTACACGTGTAGCCCATGTGCCAATATACCGTGACACTGGCGAAATCGTACCACTAGACAGAAGCCAATATATAAAAAAAGCCTGATGATAAAGTTTGCCATCCGTGTGGGTTGTACGTCCGTTCTACAAAACGTCAGCCACCATCATCTGAGCTTTCTCTCATCGCGTCCGTCTCATTTCGCGCCCCGGCGGATTCCTTTGATGCCCTTCATTATCCGAGTTCAAACTAAAACCGATTGCGGGAAAACACGCGAAAGTACTTGTAAAGGGGTTACGAACATCTTCATTGCAAAATGAAATGAGCGCTTTGAGGCGAGTAATGTACTTAGGTACTGAAGAGTCACCTCCATTACTCTTCATATTAGAGGTTTGAGAGCGATTGATAAGCGGCGTTGCGGTGTGGTGTGTGCTTAATGTTGCAGCGAGCTCTTGAGCACGCCAGCTGCAGCTTCGCTCGATCCTCGCTAGCTATAAAATCCAGTGTCATAAAACCCTTAAGGGGCTGACAACACCTAATCAATGTTTTCAAAGCAATTTTATTAAGAAAAACTATTTATTTTAATAAAAGAGTATGATTATGATTATCTCTGCGCTGATTTTTCAGGTGAGAAAGCGGACGGTAGTAGTTCCAGTGACAACACAGAAAATAAGCGAACCCGAAAGAGGGTAAATCGCTATGGCGTGTGGGGGAGACCACAACTAAAAACTCGCAGCACGTCAGTTTACTCCATGAACATGGCGCTTGCAACAGTGCCGAAATGTCGGGTGCTCAATAAAATAAACATACATGGTAAACATCCCGTTTTAGATTGTAGTAATAATGATTGTAGATACATGTTTGAATCAAGGCAATGGAAAATAATAGCACTGTGTGCGTAGCCACGATGCCAATCGCTCGCGCTCTGTAGCGTATCGTAGTCATCTCTCTATCACTCTTCCTTATTAGTACGATAATGACAGTTGCGTTTTGTTCGCGATTAACATTTTGGCTACGCACGCTGGTGGCCCAAATAGTAAGACGTCAGATTTTCAATCCAAAGGTCTCGGGTTCGAACCCCGGCTTGTACCAATGAGTTTTTGGAACTTACGGAATATCATTTGATGTTTACCAGTTGCTTTTCGGCGAAAGAAAACAGTGTGAGGAAACTTGCATACATTTGGAAATAAATTTAAAGGTGTATGTGAAGTCTCAAACCCACTTTGGGCCAGGGGACTATAGGCCGATCACTTTGTGCTTGAGAGGAGGCCTGTGCCCAGCAGCGGGACGTATCTAGGATTATTAGTATTTTATTTCCTCTCTCTGCGGCCCTAACCACCGGCAGCCTGGGCCCTGCTCCGTTGCCGGCGGCACTCTAGGTTAGGTTTTTTATAATGTGTTTATGTTTTATATATTTTTTTGTATGTTGTTTTATATTTTACTTTTATAGACATATTGTAAAAACCTAACTTAAGAATGAAAATAAATAAAGGAAATAATAATAATAATAATATATTCTTTATTGTGCATAACAGAAAGAAAAATACAACAAAATAAATAAAAACATAAAGAGTTAAGCAACAACAGGCAATGTCAAAAACCACACGGAAACCTAATTACATTAGCAAGAGCAGACTTCCAGGTACCAAAACTTTAGGTACTAAATAGGAGAAAATTGGTTGGTTGGTGGTGTTTAAAAGGTTTGGTATAGTATGAAATGTCAGGGCCAAGTGACTTCACTAACAACATTCTAATCAGAAATATATTTTCGAAGCAATCGAGGTAAAACATTAAACCCGCAAAATTACCTGATTTTCCGTCGCAAGTTCTCCACAGCGCGCCCATTTTTTTTTTTCCTTCTAATGACCTGGCTTTAAATGTAAAAGAGTGTGTTAAGAGGAATGCCTCTTAACGGAAAATCCTTTTTAGGTACGTGCAAGATGTTTTTAGAAAATTACTAAAGAGGTAATTTGATCCAGTTACTTGGTTGCCTAAGTGTACGGGCTTGTGAGCGTCAAATCTGGTAGTTATGATTTTTTTAAGGCTTATACAATAGTGATCGGGTAGCCCAGTGGTTAGGGCGTCTGCCGCGAAAGCAGGAGGTCGCTGGTTCGATCCCAGCCTTGCTCACCGGGACCGGGCCTTAGTCACTTTTTCTGTAGTATAATTATGACGTCTCTTTCAAATTAAAATTTTTCAGGCTTGTTTATGATGTTGGCCAAATGAGTAATCCAAGTATTTCAGTTTGTGACCTTGAGCGCCGAACGTAACTTGGCCCATAATAGAAAAACCCGTGGTGACCATCGATATGCTGTCCCAAACAATTTAGTATGGCAGCGCCACTGCTTTTTTCAGTTGCATCTACGTTTACGACTTGAGGCCTTTCCATTACGTCTTAACGCGATTCAGTTGACGACCTAAACTGAGTCGCTTCCGTACAACTGAGCCTAAACTCAACCTATACTGAATCGCGTTAAGACGTCATGGTAAGTCCCTTGAACTCGTATAGTTATATTAAAATTATATATAATTATTGTTGAAATTAAACACTTTAGAAAGGATTAATCGCGATTATTAACACCAATAATGTTTTATTTCAATGAATAACAATCGCGGTAACAGAAGACAATATTATAATTATTGTGCTTTAGAGGTTGGATAGGTACTAGGTTGTGCTGATTGAATCATAGAATTTTACAGAAATACCGTTGTGATATGACCTCGTTGTTATAACGTAGACACTATTTCAATCTTATCCCTCGACCATTCTATTTTAACCCGTAAACTTTTTAGGCAACATTGTATTTTATTTAGCCGAGTTTTACCGACAGAATATAAAAAATATCCTTTTTCATGCCTTCTAATTTAGATAACCGAAAGGAATCAAATATTCGTTATTTTACAAGGGTTTCAACACAACACCGTCCGTCTCATCAAAAAACCATTCAATCTTCACCCACCTTACCTTACTTAGATTATTTAACTAGAACAGTTCCAGAACCGAACAAGAAATCTATAAATACGCTACAAGTATTTCCGTGCTCTAAAGCCAGACCAATCCAAGTGGTTGTTAATATTTTAGATCGTTGTTCAGTTAACTGGTGCATTCTAGTAGTTTCTTTAATCGCTTCTTATGCACAATATATTAGAAAACTTCGGGCTGCCTGCTTTTAAATTTCATCCAAATCGTATACCGTCAATATACGTTCAGGGATATCCGGTGTATGGTACATTTATCTGGCGGATACAAAACGGACATACCCGCTGGAGATCCGACGGATTGGCAAGCGTATTATAGCTGGCTTGAGAGTAAAATTGAGGTGCGAGTGAGTTCAATCAAGCATTTTGTCCTGGTCTCACGGCGACGCAAAATAAATTGAATGTCAACATTAGAATGTCTGCTGCTACAACTACCCAGCTCACAACTCACAAAATTTCGCTCGTCTGGCTTCACCCTTAAATAATATGCTAATTTTCTGAAAAAATGACACAACACGATAACTGAGCGGGACGTGACACTGGGTGCAATTCGCACCGCACTCCGGCGTGAGACAACGCTATTCAAGAGTATAGCGCTATCCCCCTTGGACACCGACGAGCGAAGGTCATGTTAAACAATCAAAATGTGAGCATCCTGAGTGCACGTTCGGCAGAGCGTATCTGTTTTCTAGTAAACCCTTCCATTTCTTTTTAATCTATACTGTCATCGTTGTAGTCGTACAAATTCCCTAACTTGGTTTATGCCACATTATTTATTTTGTTTTATTTATCACCTAAACGCCGAAAAATTAACGCTATTTCGGTTGTTTTACGGACTAATACGATGGTATTATGGATTATAGAGAAATTCAAAGGTTTATTAACTTTATTAGAAAACACAATATCGCCAATGAGGGCGCCACTGGACGGTGACTGACAATTTGAGATTTTCCAATTATTTAATACATAATTTTTCATAAAATGAAAAAAATCGCTACAATTAACATCCCTCTTCACAATTCTACCCTCTTTCTTATCTTAACTTACTTAGCTTACAAACTTATCACTTAAATCTTACTTCATTCCCAAGAATTAGCGCAGGCATAGTTCGGACGAAATCTGACCATCTGACCTTCGAACCCAGGTACAAAATTAGGTCTTACTTGGATTAGTCTAGTTATTTAACGATTTTTTGTGGGTGCAGAGCGTTTGTGTATATGATATCGTTAACGACCTCCTAGCCTAGGTGGTAGTGACCCTGTCTACGCTGCAGGGGGTCCCGGGTTCGAATCCTGGTCAGGGCATTTATTTGTGGGTATCAGTAATATTTTTTTATATTCAATCGACCTATTCCCACGGTAAGATCAATAAGACTTGTGTTGTGTGAACTAGACGACGATATATAAGGTGGTAACAAATTAGTCACGGATATTTTATTGGACGTTAATTAACTCCTGCTTCGTAGGCAGAGTAACTACCGACTAGCCTAGGAGGCCGTTCAACGACTAATAAAAAAAAACCACACGAATTGAGAACCTTTTCCTTTTGATGTTTAAAAGTCAGCTAGACTAGAAATACAGGTACATAAAACAGAACTAAAGAAAATGTACCCATTTTGTGGACTCGTGCTGTTACTTTGCTAAAGGCTAGTTGATCCTGTCAAGTGTAGGCACTAAAGCTTTGCTATATCCGATTGAGGTAAAAGCCTGTCAGGCACTATCGGGGGACAGATATTGCGGTTGGTTATTATAGTATTATTTCAAGGGAACGAGGCGGAGAAATGTACAATGCGACAGAAAAAAGGTAAACGTTCAAAAGTGTTGCTCCAATAAAGATTGACTCACGCTAGACCGGGCTAGATGTGTCAATTTTTATAGAGAGCGTCAAGTGGTATCTCGGAGCCCTCGGAGGTCACGTGAAACTCTCTTTAGAATTTGACACATCGAGCACAGCTTGGTCCGTTACAGTCATCCCTTCAATCATAAACTTAAGAGTTTGTCAGTGTAGCTGATGAAGTATGCAGCTCTCTCAAAGAACTCTGTTCAAAGCTGCCTCCTTAACTACCTTATAGGACATGACTGCTATTTTATTTGTTTGATATAGCTTATCCTTAGTCTTCCCTTTCCTCGCTTCATCCCTTAATACGGTAAAAATCTTTGAAGTAAAGCTTAACGTTAACTCTCAAAGTCAGCGAGTGAGATGTCGTTAAGGCTGATGATTGTTGACTATCCGACTTATAGCCAGCTCTCGGTACAGTAAGCCTTAGCTAATGATACTCAACAGTTGATAAAGGGAAAGATAAAGCACAAGTGCGGTGTAGTACAATACAAGAGGCGTTCTTAAGCAGGCGACGAAGTATTTCCGATATCTCCCTTTAGGCCTTTTAGTCAACACAAAAGGAGTAGTAAAATCACAGAATAAGTAGTAGAACTAGTACAGAAGGCTCACTCTCCTACATTTGATTTTTAGCTTTTCAAACATGCACATAGCAATGCGATCCAACCAAAGATACTTGAGTAATCGCCGAACAAAGGTACTAAGAAGACAGAGAATTTACTTGGAATCTACTATAACTAAAACAACGTTTTATGGCTGAAAGTCATCGAACAATAGATTAGGTGACGGAAGAAGTATAGAGTAAATGGAGTTGGCATTACAGCTAAGGACATCTGAACATTGACTGTGACATCTGAATGTACACAGTTTAAACAATAAATGACATCTTATCTTATCTTAAGGGATGATTCACACTAGAACGGGACGGGACGGGACGGGACGGGACAATCTGTCAGTTTCTATAGAAAACGTCACGTGATATCCGAGGGCTCCGAGCTATCACGTGATTCTTTCTATAAGAATTGACAGATCTTCCCGTCCCGCCCCGTTCCGTCTCGTCCCATCACGTCCTAGTATGAGTCATCCTTAAATTGTTAGAAAACCAGTGTCGCCGGCAGTTTTTTTTTTACTTATGGGTGAAATGAAACTAGTCCAGGGGCTTCTTTTAATTCTAGGGGCTTCTTTTATACGAAAAGGCAATGGCGGAACACGGTATTTCTATATTTATTTTACCACTAAATATGTCTTCTAAAAAATACGTTTGCGTGAAACTCTATGTAGCCATATGCATCTTGTTGCTAATGCAGTGTAACGCGTGTGCCACCCAGTCACGCGTCTATACTATTCTTCAGGTTTGTGAGTAGATGCTGGCACCGTCGCATCTCCAACGAACTGATGTAAAAGCGGGCGGAGCGGCGGAATGCGCCGAAATTTTAAAACGTAATAAATATAAGAGCCTGGGCAGAGAGTACCTTTTTGTACCATTCGGGGAAACTCTTGGTCCATGGGATCCCAGCGCATGCAAGTTTTTCGTAGAAATCGCGAAACGTCTGGTTGATGTTACTGGTGACCGAAGAGCTGGTGGCTTCCTCGCACAACGTTTCAGCATTGCGATACAACGAGGAAATACCGCCAGCATCCTAGGTACAATGCCTCAAGGACCTACTTTAGATTTAAGGTAGGTAGAGGTAGGTAGTTGGGTAAGTTACACTTACTGTATATTTATATTTCGAAAATAAATGTTTATTTTATATATGTCACAGACATGTACATTCGTACACATACACCCGATTTAGAAAAAAAACGTGTACAAATTATATTCACCCGTAAATTCCTCCTCTGTAAATTTTAATAAAATAATTTTAAAAAATATTTAAAACCTTTTTACCCAAAGTGCAGATTTAAAAATGGAATCCAATTCAGTTGGATTTATATAAGTGTTAATCTGGCCTTAGTGCTTTGGATAATTACTGTCCAGTCGTAGCAAAAATTGGTAAAACGCCTGCTAAGTCTTGATAACAAAATCCAAAAACCTTTAGTATTAAGGGATGACTCACACTAGAACAGGGCGGGACGGTATAAAATAAAAACCGAATAGTGTGAAAAAAATGAAATGTTGTCAATTGGTTGAGTGTACGTCTGTTCACATTCGTTGCGCATGTACGCGTGAAGGAATGTAATCGACGTCCAAACTTCCACGGGCTAGTTTCATAAGTGAAATTGTGAGGAAACTGAGGAAATAAGGCCCAGAATCGCTTAGCACAACAATAAGGGAGTCAGTGAGACGGAAGCAAATCCCTACCGCTTTATTTCGACTGATATTGTAGTAACATAGTTATCAAGTCTCATGCCTCTCAAGCATCTTACAACTTGAGATGAAATTGATCTTACTAGTCATGAACTTACAAATAGGTACGTAGTTTCCGCAAACTATTACGAGTGGTTCTCTCGGCAACCCCTTGACCGATTTGGCTTATATTCGAACTTAAAAATTATATTTATCTCACCTAAACGCCTGACAAATTTCGATTTAGGGTCGCTTTACAAAATAAAACATTTATAGGAAAGCTGCTAGTGTAAGTACAATGAAGTGACCTGACTCCGGTTTCACCACTTAGTTGTCAAAAAAATTCTATGAACCCCTATTCCTAGCCAACATTGTCACCGTGGTGAAATAGGGGCCAGATTTGATATTCTGACATTCTTCACACTTTGACCATTTGTCTTTTTACCACGTAAAGGATGACTCACACTAGAACGCGACGAGACGGGGCGGGACGGGAAAATCTGGCAATTTCTATAGAAAGCGTCACGTGACATCCGAGAGCTCCGAGCTATACGTGATTCTTTTTATAGAAATTGACAGATTTTCCCGTCCCGCCACATCCCGTCCCGTTCCGTGCTATGTCATCCTTGATCGTGTGATATTGCGACTAATAAAAGTCGCTAATTAGTCGCGTCTACATTTTGTCTAACGAGAGTGACCAATCCATGTAGAATCCACAACCCGATTCCAACAATATATTTCCGAATAGTTTAGCAACGCAAGATATATTTTCCTTAACCTATGCCTTAAGCGCGCCAACCCGTAGCGTTCGACAAAGTAGCTATTAACCTCATTATGGGTTGCGTTCGCATGTGGATCTTATTCCTTACTAAACAACACTTGCCGATATATTAAATAATATTTAAAACGGGTCACTCACGTAATTTAGACCCGTTTTAAATATTATTTAATATGTTCGAGTCTCACGAGAGTTTTATAGTTAAAACACTTGCCGATAGAAATATTCATAGTAAATGCTTATGGAAGGACAATACGTTTTTATACGTTTGTTTAAAGTTACAATAGCTGTCGCTGTTGGAACTAAAAGCAGGGTTTTTATACAAAGTTTTTCCTTAGTTTTACAATCAAGTTATTTGATCAAGAAGTTTATACCATTTCGAATCTATCTTCGGTAAAGCTGTGCACCAAAAAAGTGCACCGTTTTAAATAATCCTCGATTTTCTATACAAAAAATTGTCAGTTTCGTAACGAGCCATACAAACTGACCAAAAAAAGAGAACAGTTCCGCAGCACGCCGCACAGGCTGTTCACGTGCATCAGATAGCAGAAGGGCCCGAAGCCTGAACCTTGCGGCACTCCGCAGCGAACGATCTGCTCGTCGCTGAACGTTGACCCGACCTTCAAGCGGAAAGACCGTGCGGTGAGGTAATTTCGGAACCATTGGTTCAGCGGTCGCCCCACCCCGCACTCCTCCATACCTATTAACAGCATCTCAGTCTCAAGTGTGTCGAAAGCCTTTTTGAAATCTAAGAATATAGCTTCTATAAATTATTTTTCGGCTAAATAGTTATTAATTTCATCAGTGAATGCAGTTAATAACGTGTTCGTCCTTTTTTATTTTTTGAAAATATGTTGACAACTATTTACTTCGAGGTAAGGCAACAAAACTTAGCAGTCATATTTCGCATATTTGCCCCAAGTCATCCCTTAAGCGCGCCAACCCGTTTGTAGAGCTCGGCAAAGTGGCTATTAACCTCATTATGGGTTCCGTTCGCATGTGGGTTTTATTCCTTACTGAACAACTTGCCAACGATTAGCACTATTAGCCAATAGAGATGTTGAGAGGTAATATGTTTTTATGCGTTTGTTTAAAGTTACAATAGGAATTATTGCGCGCTGTTTGAACTGTAAGCAGAGGTTTTATATAAAGGAAGTCTTATATCAAGTTTTTTTTTTTATTGTAGGACAAACTTACACAAGTCCCACATTCAGCTCAATGAGGCTTGTGTTGTAGGTACTAGGCGACGATATAATAATGTTATAGATAAGCACATAAGTACTTAAATTACATATAAAACCTCCATGACTCAGGAACAAATATGTGTGATGAACACACAAATAAATGCCCTGACCAGGATTCGAACCCGGGACCTCCTGCTTCGTAGGCAGCTGCTTCACTACCGACTAGGCTAAGATGAGTTGATAATTGAATGAGCGATCCAAGCGAGTGAAGTTTTCCTAGTCTACTTGGACAATTCGTCGTTTGTATGTATCTATGTTTGTATTTTTGTTCGATGATAATTGGTGCCAAAATTCACAGTTTTCGTTGAACGAGTAAGTTATCCCAATTTACTTGGGCAATCCATCGTTTGTATGTATGAAGGTCGCCGGGAGACGCTGGATGCAGGTCGCTTCCAACCGGTACATATGGAGGTCCAAAGGGGAGGCCTATGTTCAGCAGTGGACGTCTTATAGCTATGATGATGATGATGTATGAGGTATGTATGTTTGTATGTATGTATGCTTGTTTATATGTTCGTATGTATATATGTATGTTAGTATGTTTGTATGTACATATGTTTGTTAGACGATCACTCGAGTACCTTTCCTTGATCGGATTGTCGCGAAATTTGGTAGCAGGTTAAATGAGATATACAGAGATAGATTAACGATTTTAAAGCACGAGAATCGTTATGGGGAATAGACATATAGACTTTTCACGAAACCTTTTATTGAATTGAATGAATTCACTTCAATGATGCGGTCGAAACGTCACGCCTATTGTGATAAAAATACGTGAGTGTTAACCGTTGCAATTTAATATGCGTGTGTATGTTCTTGTTACTGTTCATAAACGAATAAATAACAGACAGCAGTAAAGGAGTAAGAAAATAACATTAAGCATTACGGATGACTCACACTATAACGGGGCGGGATGGGACGATATGTCAGTTTCTATAGAAAACGTCACGTGACATCCGAGGGATCCGAGCTCTCCCGTGATTATTTTTAAAGAAATTAACATATCGTCCCGTACTGCCCCGTCCCGTCTCGTCGTAGCGTGAGTCATTCTTAACCGGCTGTCGGGCAAAAATACTTCAATACCCGAACTAGAGCTCGAGTTACCGTCCAACAAACATCAATTATGTATTTACTAAAACGGGGCTTAATCGTGTATAGATTTTGAAAACAAACCTCCGACGTTTAACATATACAAATACCGGATTGTCCAAGTAGATTAGTAGAACTCACTAGCTTCGCTCGCTCGATTAAAAATCAAAAAGGTAGATGTTGGTGGCAAAATACGTTAACAAGCCTTATTCAACTTTTTAAATCAACTCATTTCATTTATTATACAAACTTCGTAAGTAAAGAATCAGCGGCGTTTATTTTTCCACAGCTAATTTAACTAAGCTACTTAAATACATTAATGGGATAATGAACAAAGAAAAGTCGGTTATTGCCCTCCTTCCGGGCAGGCTAGTCATAAGTTTCTGTTTTTCTACAGTACAAGTTGGAATAACGTGGCGTACGAGTACAGTCACGTTTATAAAGATCTATACACTTCGGAACTTATTACAGGTGAATAAGGATCAAAATTAAATACAGGTGGATATATATTTATGACGCTGACTGTATGAACAGTTTTTCATTTGTTTTTTAATCAAAATTGTGTAACAGCGTGCGTAGCCTAGATGCAAATCGCTCACGCTTCTTAACGTATCGTAGTTATATCTCTATCATTATTTTTATTAGGGACAATGACAGTGCGTTTCGTTCGTGACTGGACGTTAGCGATTGGCATCTTGGCTACGCACGCTGGATCTCCATTTGTAAGTTCATTTAATATGTCCGTTTCTCTTTCTGCGGGCTGTGTGTTCTTGGGTAGTTCCGTGATAAAACAGATTTTGCAAGAAAAAGTGCACTTCTTATTCAATACACAAAGAAACAATATAAGCTAAGAAAATTAGATCAATAAATAGCATTTCCAGGGATTCATTCCCAGCAGGCTGTTTATCATTTCAATGCCTTAACTGTTTTTCTTTTATTTTCAAAATATATACAGTAATTGTAACTTACCTAGCTATTTACCTCTACCAACCTTAAATCTAAAATAGGTCCTCGAGTCATTGTACCTAGGATGCTGGCAGCATTTCCTCGTTGTATCGCTGCTGATACGTTGTGCGAGGAAGCCACCAGCTCTTCATTCACCAGTAACATTAACCAAACGTTTCGCGATTTCTACGAAAAAACTTGCGTGCGCTGGGACCCCATGGACCAAGAGTTTCGACCCCGAATGGTACAAAAAGGTACTACTTCATTATGTCCTAAAGACGTGCAAACCGAGTTTGCACAATCCAGGAGTTGAGCTTGACTTAGAAGAATCAAGTAATTGTCAAATTTTCGGTGATTTTTAGTTTTTTGCGTCTAGCTTGAAAATGTAGCTACGTATGTCAGCTGGAACAGTTATCTTTAACTTTTAATTCGGTTTAGTAGGACAGTCAAAATAAAACAAAACCGCGTCACACTTTTAGTCTTTCAAGTCAAAAAATGTATATATATATATATATATTTACTTTTATAAATATATATTTGTCATAATCATAAATTGATGTTGCGTGTGTTACTTTCCATGATACTCACAGATGGCTTCGACGGAAGACCAGCGCCACCAAATCTAGGATTACGCTGAGTCGGGACCATTTCGTGGCTTTGTTATACTGTTATTTTTTGTGTAATACCTAATTTTTTTATGTGTTGCCAACTTACCACGAATAAACGTTGTCTATTTCTATGACTGGTTGAATATCTCTAGGAATATTTAACGGCTAAAGAAGCCAAATCGAATAATTTCTCCTTAATTCGATTTTAATACAAGATTGAATTCAAACTGATTTTAATTAATAACTTCAAATCAAAATTTCAGTATTTTACGAATCAAAGGTCCGTGACAACAAAGCCTAATCTGAAATTCGTTGTAAGTTGACAATCACTGAAAATTAATACAGAAATCATTTTATCTGATTATCAATGGCCTGGAAATTCGATAAAATGAATTTAGAAATAAAAGCATTATTGATAAAAAGTTTACAGCTTTGAAATACTTTTTAATTTAAATGCGTATTGAATTGAAGCGTGTAAACTACTTATATACTTACTTACTTACGCCAATAAAGTCGAAAATAGCTCGACATGTTTCGGAACAATCCGTGTCCCTTAATCACTGCGCAGGGACTTAAGGCGGCTTTTGAAGTAAGGTACCCGATATAAATATTTTAATACACATTACACACCTGGACCCATCCTTCATCTTTCATCATCCTTCTGGTAGTAAGTATGCAAATAGCTGAAGTACTTCACAGTAGTCGATTTTAATTCATCCAAGTTTCTCCGCTATTTCAGAAACAAGGGATTAAAAAAGGGATTTGCTGGAATCTGTACGCATCGCCAGATCCGTTCAACACGGAACGGGTAGTAATTAAGATTTTTATCAGCTTCCTTTCTTTTTTTACGGCTTCGGGTCACGGCTATTCTGATTTTATCTTTACATCTTTTACTAATGGTTTTCGTGCAAAAATGTCGAAGAAAGCGATCTGTAAACGTTTTACACGATCTGTCTTTGGAAAAGCGGACAAAGGCATTGTAATAATGGATTTAGGTTTATATATTGTTGACCTTGCTACTGGAGAGGAATAAGTGGACGTAAAAGCTTTCAAAGAAATATATTATCAACTCCTTTACCGTTACAATAATTAAGCGTGGGCGACGCGTAGGTACAAAATATCGTTCGGGGAACGCTTGCGTCGCGTTTTGCGTTATATGTCGCGATCAATAAATAAATAGACTTTTAACGCAGATAAAAGTTGTTTTTCTACTCCAGCACTTCTATCTGTCAATTATATGACTAAGAGCGATGTTAAAATAGTAGTTTTTCTACTACAGCACACCAGAAATCCTTGTTTTGCACCAAATTTCCGCTTGCTATGAAAATGCGATGTTGGACAACATTAAAGCTCATTAAATTTAACATAAAATAGTTCTACCCAACTATACGAAAACAGTTGAAGAAACGAAAAGTATCGTCAAAACCATAAAACCAGATATTCTTGCCTGAATACGATTCTTCCCTATTTTTATATCATTGTCCATTAACTAGTCTAGTATAAACAATTAACATGACTATGACTCACAAACAAAGTAGGGTGATGGTCTATGGAAAAATTGCTACATACTGTAGTCTTGGTACTAAGCGGATTTGTACAACCAATTCCATTGGAGTTGGACAACGAGTCAATATCAATATTATTTTATAAAAATCAATATGGCGGCCATCAGAAAGCACTGATATTGAAATCGATTTGTTATGATGGAAAATATAGATTTTAGGTCGTTAGTGGGGTTTAAATGATAGTCACAATAATGAAATTGCACACCTATAGTCTCTGGGATTCCTGTTTCATTTCTAAAAACCTACCTCCTCTCTGGACCTCTGGGATTGGTCGCCATCTTGAAAAATGTATCTCTTTTTAGATTTATAAATGTATTTCAAAAATGGCGGCCTCTGTGTAAAAAGTGTGTAATGGCAAAACAAAAGCTTTTTTAATTTCGACAGATTTTTGAATCAAGATTACTCAATAAAAAATCACTAAAATAGAACTAGTATGCCACTAGACCACAAAACCCAGATTAAGTTCGTTAAAATCAGACATTATTATGATTCGCGTTATATCACACCGAAAAAGTACATTCATGAGCGTATTTTAAGGAATACAGTTCCACGCTGATTTAAAATGTATGCGAGTTTACTGAGCATGCCAAAAAACTTACAAGACATTTAATTTGGAGACCAAGACAGCAGTTCCGTCAGCCTTCAGACCATGAAACTAATCAAATCCCCCAAACTCTCTAGAACAAACCGCGACGCCGCAGTTTATCTCGGCCGGATGGACGAGAGATGTTCACAGTACACAGTTTCCAGGGTTTAAACGCTTTACACTGAGTAATAATATTGACATACTTATAAAGGGGGCAAGACAAATATATTCTAGACTCCGAGCTAGCTCCTATTTTTTACTTGTAAATATTTGTAAAACAGTTTTTTATTTCTAGTAAGTTAATTTAGGTTTTATTGTTTTTTCAACCTAACAAACATTTCGGAGAGTCCGACTATGCTAAGTTTCTTAGATTTAAATAGCACAGACTGTAAAAGTTAAGTAAAAGTCATAATTTTTTAGAAGTTTGACGTTTAAAATAACCCTTTAAAGTTTGACAGTTCATTTGTTTGGAAGAGATACCGTATTTAACTGTAAGATTAATAATCCAGGGAAGAAATAGGGACTCCACAACCAGGCAAACACAGAACATCTTGGCTCAAAAACCATAGAGAGTGTTTTAGAATGAGAAGCTGATATATGGGTCAAAAACTTTCCTGTGAACTGCCCATAAGTTATATGGGCTATAACGTTTGATGTTTTTATTCAACCTTTACGTACAATATCCTTTGCTATTGACCTGTATGTATATGATGATGATAATGATAACACCAGAATTCCATCAGTTTTCATCAGTTTAGAAATAAATCAACGTATCCCATCAGACGGATAATCCAAACGTGTACAATACGAACAAGAGATTAATCCGCTCGGTAGTAAAACACGCCAAGTCCTGCACTATATATTCATTCCCGTAAATACAAACCCGTCTTAGCTGCCAAGTGCTTTACGTATGATCTGAAGTACTTTATGGGGTAGTTATTGTTAATGGACTTTCTTAGTTTTATGGGTTGTTGTCCAGCTATATATTTTGTGCAGGTACTTATCTAGGTTCGTAGGTACTATGAATTGTAGGCATTTTGCTAATAAGTAAATAACATTTAAAACTACTATATTGTCAAATAATATTTAAAACGGGTCACTCACGTAATTTAGTCGATTTTCGCTCGACATGTTTGTTTTATAGTTAAAATTACTATATTGTCGCCTAGTAAGTTAATTATTCTAAGAATTATCTCGAAAAGTGAGACATTAAATTAAAATAAAATCATACTTAATTTAATTCAACTGTTTGGTTACTAAAATTCCGCAGACAGACAATCTGACTCGCACGTCAAACTTGTAACACCCCTCCAAAGTTCAAAATACAAAACATAAAACCGTCTTCGTCAATCGGGTAGAGGTCTGAAGCGTCTTACTGTTCCAAAACATGTACAATACGAACAACAAATTAATCCGCTCGGCAGTAAAACACGCCAAGTCCTGCACTATTCATTCCCTTAAGTGCACTCTTGGCAGCCAAGTGCTCGCCGTATGATTTGATGTACTTTGTGAGTATGCGGGCTTGGCGAGGGTAGTTATTGTCAAAGGAGATGCTTAGTTTTATGGCCTTTGTTGTCCGGCTATAAATATATTTTGTACTTGAGGACATCGACTGGTACATTTTTTTAGAACAATGCAAAAAATTATGTTATCAAATCGCATGTACCGTCGCCATCATTTATATTATAAAGGCCAAAGTGTTCAAAAATATCTGAATAATATTCTAAAGGATCTATATCTGAATCCCTGAAGTTTTTTTATCCTATTTTTGCATTCCCTTAATACTGTTTGTCATGATGATTTATTTTCCCTAACCTACTTTTTTAGCAGCGATTCGACTTATTGTGAGATCACGGTTCTAACCGAACCTAAACGACTTTTCTAACAGCGATTCGGTTGTGTATTAAGTCTTTTGGGAAATAATTTGATTATGCCAAATAATCGTTAGGACCGACGATAGGATCGTCATCGTTAGGATCGTTAGGGATCTTTAGGGATTATAATAATTACAACAAAACAGTTAGGGCAAGTGATATAAGGGATGTCGAGGGAGACCCATTGTTACGCTTTGACGATTGAGGCGTGCCCAGATATTTATGAGCACCTTGGTCGCTCCAATATATCTGATGGCGACTATACATTTTTTACTTTAAATTTTTGTACTATTTACTAGACATTAGATATTTGTATGCATTAAATGCAATAACTATGGGCCCGTTCAAAAATCATGTAATCATGTTTTTCCGATTTTGACTCCCCTGCCATGGTGATCTTGTTTGGTACTTTCTTGGCCTGATTTTGATCGTGCGTGATATTTCCGTGACCCCCTTCCCCACCCCTATAATGTATCACAACATTCCATATATCACATCATTATAATGTATCACATAATTCCTGCTTAGGTAACATTTTTCTGCAGTAGAAGGTTAAATGATAGTTTTACATTATAAAAAAATCCTATTCCGATTCGTAATTTTCATTCGTGATGATCTACGCAGTAGGTTCAAGCTAAATTTACACATCATAATAGATAATAATTGTCATCATTCCTCAATTCATCACAGAGTACATATCATACACACATTAATTTGCTGAAAAACGCAACTTATATCTGCGATTAAAAACCGCAGAACGTCCACCAGCGATGTCGCCTCATTGGAGGGATTATCTTCTCTTTTTATTTCTCTATTGTCATACTTCTAAACTAACTAAGGCTGCGTTTTACCAAATTTTTATTCCGAGAATAACGCTTACCCTCAGATAGTAACGTCAAATTACTATGGGATTTTAACATTAGTATCCAAGAGTAAGCGTTACTCTTGGTTAAAAAGTTTGGTCAAATCCAGCCTAAGTTAACTAGTAGAAACGTGGGTGCAACTGAAATAAGCGATCGCTCTTCCATACTAAATTAGTATGGGACTACATATGTGCCGTGACCGGGAATTATCTTGTATGCTCTGAGTAGTTGAGGTGGTGTGTGATTAAATAGTTTGAATTATAATTTCACAACGGAGGAAGTAAATACAGCTAATTACGTATACATTAATTACTCTGAACTATACGAGTAGCTTTGCGAAACGCTTCGCTAGTATTTGATTTCCATACCAAACCATACCGGTAATTGTAGCGATATCTAGGTCAATGGGTAGTCTCCCACTAGAGAGGGTCTTAATGTACACCCTCAGCATTTGAGATGGTAACATTGTTTTTTTTTTATAGCCTACTATGTTGCTCCCCTCTGCTCAGCCATTTGTCACTTAGTACATGCTCCCGCCATTCGCTACAAAATGAGTCCAGGAGGGTTACCATGGTTGCCATTTTATCGACTATCACGCTATGCGTCAATTTCGCACTTACTTACTTGTTAGAACGTGACAGCCACGGTGATTAGTCGATAGAAAACTCGACCATAATATACTAGCAGGTCATCCCTCACTCTCTTTTTGGTCTGCCTCTGCCCCGGTCGCCCTGTAGGGTCTGATTGGCAGCCAATTTGGTCCATCGCTCCGAGTGCATGCAGCAAAAATGTCCAGCCCAATCCCATTTGAGCTTGCCGGCCTTGACACCCACATCTGCGACATCCGTTCAATTAAAAATAAAAAAAATTTAAGTTTTTATTCCTACGCTAGTTGCACTTGGCCGGTTTTTTAACTGTTTCACTCAATTTAAATGGGTACCAAATTGTATAAGGTGAACAGACAGACAGTTGTTTTAAGGGGACGTTTTATAATGTAATTTTGTGATACTGAGTTTCATTATTGAAATGAATCTTATCTCTCCGAAAAAGTGTCAATGTTTATATGTATGAAGCGTTCAAAAGCGATTCATTTCTGGGCTACAAAATCTCTGTCCGCGTCTGTCAAGAAGTCAATCTTCTCCCTAGTTATGTAAAGAAAGGGAGACCCCTATTCACAAGATTTTGAGAAATTCAAAAACGCGATTGAGGTATTTTAGCGCCAATAATCTATTAGTAGTGTAGGACACACTGCCAGATGGACCGATGACTTTTAAAAATAGTAACTGCCCTCAGTTATATAGTATCGTACTTTGTGGTGTATATTTGGGGAAGCCTACGTCTAGCAGCGGACTGCAATAGACTGATTGATAGATTCTATTATCATACCTTATGCCTCTCCCTTGCCTGAGACGAATCTAATGATACCTGAGATGATTAAATCCTTCAAGCAATGTAAGCTATAGGGCGTGACAAAAAATTGTACATTGTGTATTAAGGGCGGTAAACAAGAAACCACTAATCACTAAGTAATTCTTGTACCGCTCGTGATACATACAAAGTTTTTCATCACATTTGCGAGGAAAGAAATAAACTTACTAGGCAGATAAATAAACAATAATTATTAGTGAGCGGTGGCTACGTGCTGCTTCCCATGGGGCGCAGGTTCTCCGGGAGCTCGGGGCAGGCGGTACAGTTGTATAGAAATCCATTACGAGCAGGTGTGATGAAAAACACCATTACAGCCGCTAGGGACTTGAAGTTATTGTGACTGTGATAAAGTATGAAATGGTACATTGAACTTTCAGTATCGTAGATACGCTTGTAAACCATAACCCTCCTCCAACAGTTGAGCAAAAATGCGACCAAAATGGACTGTTACCCGATTCAATTCTGCAGAATTCCCCACATAATGTTTCGACCCACAAATTAGTGGCTTGTGGTTTCAGATTACATGAACACAGTGAAACCGGAGCCTAAGGGTGGAACTCGCAAAGATTGAAGCCATACCAAACCGTACCCTAATTGGTAACATCGATTGGTATATGTGTGGATATTTAATAATAATCTTTTATTGTTATTTAACAATAAAAGATTACCCAATTCGTCTTTGTATACAAAGTGTAACAAGAATACAGTTAGTACTAGGACTGAATAGTATTTTAAGCTAACATGGTAATTTGCATTATAACTAAAATCTAAAACGGGATACTTACCATGTACCTATGTTTATTTTATTGAGCACCCGATATTTCGGCATTGTTGCAAGCGCCATGTTCACAGAGTAAACTGACGATCTGCGAGTTTTTAGTTGTGATCTACCCAGACACCATAGCGATCACCACCACCGACCACTTTCGGGTTCAATAAATAATAAAAAAATCGGGTGCTCAATAAAACATACATGGTAAATATCCCGTTTTAGATTGATAAGGAAATAATAGCATTTTTTACTAATATTCTTGTTCCTTTTTTCTCCAAATCAGTCCATTATACTGATTATACATACACCTAAACGGATCGCCAGCATTTTTTCTACAACTTGTAGAATTCGGGACGATACATAACATTTAATACAGTTCGGATTTGATTGTAATTCACTACTTTGGTTTGGTTTGTTTTGGACCCCGTTAAACAATTCATAAAACAAATGTACAGTTCAAAATTTTTGGATCAAAATAATCCCCTAGCATTAATTGATTCTTTTTGTTACCCTCTTGGTGGATTGGTATTGTAATTTCAGGTTGTCAATTCCGCCATTATTTTCTGAAGGCTGCCTGATTTATATGTGCCTACAGTCGCAGTACCCATCATATAATATACCAGAGCATCAATAAATAATAACTATAATAAGGCAAGACAATTATTAATGTGGCACATAATATGATGTTTAATGCGCTCCCAAAGCACACTTTATATCTCCAGTAATCACACATGAGCTTGTCCCGTAATATTTATTTATCATGTACTAAAATACAGTCTGTTCGTAAGTGCACTTATTCCAATTTACACCATTTCACTTTATTACGAATACTGCACAATTAAAATGAAACCACCATCGGACACATGAGTTCCCCGAACAGATTTCGCGGAAAATGGGGTAGGTACTTATCCATGCAGTTAATGGTTTAATAATAGGTTATAAGCACTGGTCCTACCTAGGGCTGCCATCTTGTACACACACGTTCAAAATTGCATGGGCAATTTATGTATGATTTCATTCATAAACTGCCCATGCAATTCTGAACGCGATAGTACATTGCCGAAACCGGGCAAAAAATTAAAAATCCCGAAGACTTCATTCAGATCGCGTTTTCTCCCCGGGCACTTAACAAACAATTTTAATAAGGTTACATTATATGCACAAGTTGCAGGGCCACGCAAATTTACTTTAGAAATCGCGAAACGTCTGGTTCATGTATATGGTGACCGAAGAGCTGGTGGCTTCCTCACACAACATATCAGCATTGCGATACAATGAGGAAATGCCCGCAGCATCCTAGGTACGATGCCTCACGGCCCTATTTTAAATTTAAGGTGTATTTATTTTGAAAATAAATGATTTCCCCTCTTTACTTATATACTGAGGTTAAACAACTCAGTAATGTTTAACCTTTCGTTTTAATTAATCAAGTACTGAAATTAATTTGATCAAAACCGATATCAGAAGGGAAATGAGAAAACTACTCACTGAATTTTTAATTATAACACAGAAATAAGAAAATTATATACCAGTGAGCTATAAAATTCAATTAATAAAATAATCAAGATCACCATTTTTTATATCAGGGATTTATTAAGAACCAAATATAAGTAGGTATATAAAATTCTACTATATATATATATAAAAAAATAAAAAATTGGATTAACTTTTCCTTTATTTCTGAGAAACTTGGTATCGTTCGCAGGCATTTCTGCTTGAAAATAATAGTTTGGGGGTAGCACATTGTTAGTAGAGTATGGGGTAGCACATTGTTAGTAGAGTATGGGGTAGCACATTGTTAGTAGAGTATGGGGTAGCACATTGTTAGTAGAGTATGGGGTAGCACATTGTTGGTAGAGTATGGGGTAGCACATTGTTGGTAGAGTATGGGGTAGCACATTGTTGGTAGAGTATGGGGTAGCACGTTGTTGGTAGAGTATGGGGTAGCACATTGTTGGTAGAGTATGGGGTAGCACATTGTTGGTAGAGTATGGGGTAGCACGTTGTTAGTAGAGTATGGGGTAGCATATTTGTTAGTAGAGTATGGGGTAGCACAGTGTTGGTAGAGTATGGGATAGCATATTTTTTAGTAGTGAATAGGGTAGCACATTGTTAGTAGAGTATGGGGTAGCACATTGTTAGTGGTGCATTCTCATTAAAGCATGAGACTCCAATTGCCGATTAAGAAATACTTTCTTAATGGGCAATCGGTAGTTTCTTAATATAGATATTGCTAAGACGAATACGAGGGATATGGTGGTGAAATTTAAGGCGACGCGTGTGGTTTCGGCAGCTCAGTTGGAAAAGCGATGAGCTGGTATCTCAGAGTCGCGAGTTCGAGTTTATGTTAACCCAGTTATTATTTCCTTTTTTCAGATGCTGGGATTGCTGCACTGAGTCCCTGCTCACTGAGTACGTACCTACATTCATTTAAATAATAGTTATTAGTCTTACCTTTATATAGATAGGTATATGAGTTAATTAATACAATTTTTTAAAGCAATTTTTTTTTATGGTTCAAATCATTTATTATTTTCAATAAATGTTTTGACTCATGTTTTATAAGTAGTCACGTACACTATAAATATAAATTATAAATTGAAAGAGATGTCAGTGCTCAGGGCTGCAATCGAACCAGCGACCTCCTGCTTTCGCGGAAAAGCTCCTAACCTGCTTGGGACCTTGGTCACTTTTTTCTGTAGTAGGTAAATGACATCTCTTTCAATTTATATTGCTCCTTCTTATAAGGTCATTGATATTTAACTATTAATTAACCCATATTAAGGATTTTTTTTTGGCAATTTCGTGACTGTTCCCACTGTAAAAGTTGCTCTGTGTGCCCTCAGTACCCTGTTCACTCCTGCTCCAGGACCCAAAAACCTTACAACAAACAGAACCAGTCAGTTCCAGTCAGTGGTCAGTTGTTACCATTTATTCAAGCTACCACCATTCATATTGACACATGAATGCTAAATAAACAAAATATTTATATTTAATCACAGGTTAAAATTTAGAGAATCGGATAACACAAAAGCTATTGAATTTGATCCAACATAGTTTTCTCACTAATTAAAATAGCGAACGAAATACGAATTCACTCAGAGAAAAAGAATTCCCAATTAATAATTACGAGCTTGAAATACCTAGTTTTATCCTTAATGCAAATCTGCTTTGGGGTGTCGCATTCAATTCGAGCAAAATACATCGAAAGCTAAAAAACGCAGCAAAATTTCAAGTGAAAAGGTCTCGTCATTGAAAAATGTCTTTAACAAATCCAAGCTAAAATGATTTTTATTTGTAACCGCTTAAGGTTCATTTTCAGTTGCATGGTTGAACTAATTATCAGCCTATGACACGGAAGAAAGAAGTGGCAAGAAGCCTGTGAAATCATGTGAGACGATAACCTATAATTATAAGAGGGTGATTATATCTGGCTTCTAGGGATGGGACGTTTTTGTCAATAAAGGTAATTTATAAGAATCTTTTTCTACTTTAGCATTTTTATCTTTCAATTAGGTCTGTCAGTTGACAGCGATATTAAAAAAGTATACAATAATAACGTTTTCTGTGGTAATCCAAAAGACCACCGTAAAGCTATGGTTCTAATGGATGTTCATCATACAATATATGAACACAGTATTTTTTTTTTAATTTTTGTAGTTGGCATCGTGCAGTTTTTATTTTGGCTATAAATGACCGTAAAGAACCAAATCGAAAACATACTATTAGAAAGTGACCATTTAAAAGGAGCTACGGCCTCGATGACGTCATCGGTGTTTCAGTGATTCCACACAAATAAACTTTTGTATACATGTTGCTCCTAGTTTATCAAGCTGTCTTTTTTTTACTAATAAGTTTAATTTAATTTTAATTTAATTTTTTTTAATTTATTTATTTGGGAAACATACAGCACATATATACAATAAGGTAAAAAACAGAGTTAAAACATAAGCCAAAACAGTTTCCACTAATAGCTAATACACAATTCCTTTGCTCCGAAACATGTAAAAATAAATAAGTTATTTCAGGTTTAATTTAGTTGTTATTGATGTTAGTGAACATTGAAATTAAACACTTTAGAACGGATTAATCGCGTTTATTAACACCATGATCCTACGTTTCGAGCCCTTTTACAGCACTCGTTTTCACTCGTTTTCGTTAGTGAACAATTAAAACGTCAAATCACTGAGGGACGGGAGGTTTTCCAAAATCAAGAATCATGCTAAGATAAGACCATTTCGTGGGAATTTTTCTTTTATCTATGATTTTGTCTGATAATTGTATTGTGTCTTGTGTACGAGTAAGTCTGGATATAAAAACATATAAACACTTTATATAAAATAATTCTACATCTGATATTTTTATTTCTCTTGGTGACGAAATTCAGTTAAGAACCTAAACTGAATCGCATTAAGACGTCATGGTAGCCCTGCTCAGTTTCAGTGCCACTCTAAGCAAATAAGGGGTTTAATGTTAAAATAGTAGATTGTACAGTCAAGTGTAAAAATATGGTGGTACATCTTACTCAAAAATATGTCCCATAGCACCTTATACCGGTGTAATAAGAGCGTAGTACCATATTTATGAGTCGATTATGTCGAACCATATTTTTGCACTTGACTGTATATCAAGATTATCAAGGGCATGAACTAACCCATGTTAGCGGAGGCTATTTATTGGTCCGATTGAAACGAGGACCAATATAGTAGTCTAGGACAAAATAGGTTTATATGACTGAGGTATACACTTTTCACTACGATTTCAAGGAAAATATTTGGTATTATTTGAAATACATATACAAATACAAATCAATTATTCGTGGTAAATATAAAATACAATTACAGACATGGAGAATAGAGACAAATAAACACGACAAAATTTACCACGAAATGGTCTCGCCTCAGCATAATGTCGACCCCGAAAATCAACGCTGATCTTCCGGCCAGACCATTTGTGGGCCACGATCGCAGCGTGTAAGCATGTCCTAATAGCAAAGAAAAATAATGTTGAATGCATCCGTGACGCAGCGAGCGAAACAGTGCCATCTAGGCAAAGGCATGGCAATACACAATGACATAACATAATGAATAATAAGGTACTATCGCGTTCATAATTGCATGGGCAGTTTATGAATGAATTCATTCATAAATTGCCCATGCACTTTTGAACGTGTGTGTACAAGGCTATGTCTCAGACCAGACTTAAAACTTATACATTTTAATATTTTAAAAATAAATGAAAAGAATATTTCATTTTAAATCGTTGAAAATGAAACATCCATGTTTGACATCCTTGGGCTCGGTTGTTTTCACCGCCGGGTCGCCGGCGAGCGCTGGCCGTCTGCGATTTTACTTTATGCTCTAGAACGTAAAAAGCGGCTTGATGTCGCCTAGCCTCGATTTAAAGTGAACTTTTAGGCCAAATAAGTGAAAAATGTTATATTGCAGACAGGTTGCGAGCCCATCGCCCACAACACGTTTGAACCCATATCCCACAGTCGATTTCTACGACACCCACGGGACGAAAGGAAATTTTTAACCCACTACTTGGGATATCCTATTAATCTGATTGTAATTCGGAACTATGAGATTGTTTAATAGAAAAGTATTACCGAATTTAGACTATCGTGAGACATATTAGTATTGTAATAAAATTACGGGTAACATTCACGTATTTTATATTGGATGAACTAAATCTGCAGTCAAACAATTCCGGGACTCCAAGACATCGGGATCACCCTGAACGCCCGCTGCACGCTGGCGTCCGCGAACGGAATTCGGCGCTTAATAGCATCACAGGATGTCCGAAACATGTGACGCATAGTGACAAAAAATAAGCGTTAAGGATGACTCACACTAGTCTGATCCGACAAAACGTCACGTGACGTCCGAGGGCTCCGAGCTATCACGTGATACTTTCTATAGAAACTGACAGATCGTCCCGTATCGGACCGGAACGGATTAGTGTAAGTCATCTTTATCCGTAATTATATTATAACATAAACATAATAGATCTATTTTATCAGTTTAACTTCTCGTTTCAAGAACAATACTCGTAAAGTTTGGCCTGATTTTACAATCGGTTAATTGACGAGAGATTCAAAATTCGTTCAGTTTTATCGATAAAACTGCTCTTTTTGCGAACGTCGATACTTGCTGTGGCGTCGAGTACTCTCACGTAGAGAATCATTGAAGCAAGCTGCAGCACTAGGCTGCTTTAAAATATCAAGTGAGTGATTTGCGCAGATATACTCACAGCGAATCAGGGTTGTATAATTTACTATACATTTTTTTAAAGCAGAAATGTCTGAAAACGATACCAAATTTAGAAAGAAAGGAAAGTGGATAAATGTATGACCTCGGCTGGAATTGAACTAATTATAATAATTTCACTTTTGGGTGCTGTTTTTAATGTTTATTAAAATTTTAAATAATAAAAATCTTTTCAATCGATTTATAATACTTGTAATGTTTAGTCTGGTATGATACGGACCTTTCATTCTGAAAAAAGTAGCGGAGAAGGGATAACCAATGAGAGCGCTGCATTATAGGCATGCTCACCGTTTGCAATTGGGTCCGAAATGAAGAAAAATTAAAATATGAAAGATATTTACTCTTGAAAACTTAAAAAAAAGTAAACATGTAACTATATACATATTAAAATTTCAATTTCTGTTTCGATATTTACACTTTTAATGGATTGTGTATTTTATAAATGTGTACCTAATATTGTATAATAAAGACAAAAATGTATGTCCGATTGATGTTATTCAAATAATACCTTGGTTTGGACAATGCGGAATTATTAGATTTTTTACAGTTTTTTTTTTAATTAACAAGCTACTTACTCGCACGAGTGCGAAAAAGAGCCACTTTCTATGCATAAGTTTACCCTTGAAAATAGCACTTTCTGAGCTAATAAGCGTCTGGCAGACAGAGTGGTGTTGTCACCTCCGCGGCTCGGGCATCACTCAGTCCTCATTGGGAGTGACGATGACTGCCCGATGCTGTCGAAACATGTCACGCCTATTGTGATAAAAATACGTGAGTTTTAACTGTGGTGTTTAGTACCTCCATATAACAAATGATTATAGGTATATGTAGGTATATTATATGAATATACATACTTACATACATTATAATAATCTGTGTATATTAACCCACTTATATAACTGGGTCACAATTTAAAAATATATACCATAACTATCCGAACGAAGTCATGTAGAACATCCATTATCATACAAGCATTTTAGGGGAATTAGGTTAAAACCGATACCGATAACATGGACATCACTAACAATGATTGATGGTCCAACCATTGCATTAATGGGGGTTCTAGTAAACGAAATCGCTACTAGGAACTGATATGATACATACGTATAACCTGACTGAAATGTTACAGATTGGAAACTATCTGTTTTATAAATGTTTTCTCGTGATATAAAGATTATTAAATATACAACGGCAGTCAACTGTATTTTTTGCCCTACTGTGGAAAAAGGTTAGTAATCATACTAATCATACAATGACTCACACTAGGACGGGACATGACGGGGCGAGACGCGACGATCTGTCAATTTCTATAGAAATAATCACGTGATAGCTCGGAACCCTCGGATGTCACGTGACGTTTTTTATAGAAACTAACAGATCATACCGTCCCGCTCTGTCCCGTCACATTACTTTGCCCACCAAGTCCGTTGTGGACACCCGTGACGATAAGCAAATTGTTTAAGTGTTAATTCTGGTACCCAAAATGATAAGCAAAGGTTTAAATGAAATAAATCATTATTAAATTATTAAAATTAAGGATGACTCACACTATAACGGGACGGGACGGGACGGGAAAATCTGTCAATTTCTATAGAAAGTATCACGTGACATCCGGGCTCCGAGCTGATTCACCGACGTGATTCTTTCTATATAAATTGACAGATTTTCCCTTCCCGCCCCGTCCCGTCCCGTGCTAGTGTAAGTCATCCTTTATTCAGCTTGACTTTTAACACTTTACTAATGGCGGGTATAAGCGCTATGGGGTGATACGAATTGAGGGATGCTTTGGAGCCTTTGCCTTTATGTAGCGGAGTAACTTTTACTTTTTTTAGACTTACGGGGATAACGGCTTGACGAATCCATTTATATAACTCTGTAAGTATATATTTCTCAAACATGCAATGAAATGTTGTTATAATGTTCGTAATAATAGGCTTCAAAGTACCACGTTTCAGGCGGGGCAACTGGAGAGACACGTAATGAAATTTCATACAAAATTGAAGGCCTAGGCCGGGAAGTAAATTTTTTTTAATTTTATTCCACATAAATGTGTGACACAGCGACATGGTTTTTAGCCATTATAACAGTTTCATTACGACAGTTTCATGATGACATTCTGCCAGTTATGCCAGTACGCCTATTAAAAAAAACAATAAATTATATATTCGAATATATTAAGTCGATACTTAATCGATATGGACATGAACATAACAAATAACACATTATAAATTTAAACATTAGCGGTAAAAGTGTCTACTCAAACCGTGCCGTTTTGTTTCATGATAACATTCTGCCACAGTGCCTATTAAAAATAAAAATAAGTAATGATATTTTGAAGTTTTATTTATATAAAATGGACATCGACATGAACATAAGTAACAACACGTTATTGCAAATTTACTCACACAAATATAGGTACATTCCAAATATTAAAATAAATTTAAACGTAAAAGCGTCTACTCAAACCGCGTGTGAAAAAACGCCTATGTAGTTTTTTAATAATTTTGGAGGTTAAGTTAAATAACTTTGATTCTTTTATTATATTTCAATGGTTTTATTGTTCATTGTTATTTATTATAATAATGTTGTCGTCGAGTTTTGAAGCAGAAATGACTATTCATTGAGCCCCACCAGAATTAATTGCGAAATGCGAAAGTAAAATTGAATGGGCTCTAAATTAATTGATGGCGCAAATGACAAACGAGATGTCGGAAGGCATATATATGGCTACCCAAAATGCATGCGCGTTTAGTTAATATTACGATAACAGTTTAGACTAAATAGGTTTCTTGTTTAAGTGAGAACTGTGTCTGTCTATCTAAGGATAAGTAGGAATTACAAAAATTTGTAAAGAGGTTATAATTTTCATTGTCACAGAATAACAAGTGCTGTTCGTGTTTGGTATATTTTACATTGCGACATATTTATAAATCATGAAATATTTATGGATCATCTGTTTTATCGTTATAGACTAAATTCATGTTGGAATCACCACGAACTAAATAAACTTGTGTTAGATATATTAATTCGTCAAGTCAACTCATATTTTTGGAGATTTATTTATTTATTTCATTGCATGTTTGAGAAAAGCACTATACATGCCTTGCCGTGAAAAGGGCTTTAACGGCTTCGTATGGTTACCCGGCCTCGCTAACGCTCGGCTCGTGTATATACATACTCACCCGTTAAGCCCTTCTTTCCCGGCGTCTGCAGTAATGTACTAGAACAGCGCTGGAGCCACGTAACTGGCTGATAAGTCATAGGTAAATGTTAGTGCTATTTTTGGGAGCGCCTTCATGAGGCGACAATGGTTCAAATAGTCAGGTACGATAAAATACGGTGATGTTACTTGATATTGCAAACATCGAGCATTCAGAGTCGGGGGTAGGCGCACCACTCATGGCGCCAGCTGTTATGAATTCTGCGTTAAGTGCCTCAACCGCCAGTTGTTTTGTTTAGTAAACATTAGCCCCCGTATAGCCCCCGTCTAGTGCATTTGTTCACGGCTGTTACGATCTAATTCGTCGTTTATAATACCCCACATTGGGGCATTCTTTATCAAGTCGCTATAGTAGATAGTAAGTACGTTTGCGCTTTAAAATTGAGTTATTTTTAGATGTAAGGTTAGATAGCCAATCGACAATGTGTGTGTCTAGAGGGAATGTCGCTTTTATGTCCATTATGTTGTGAATGAGAAGTTAATTTTACAAAATTTCCATATCAAGAATTTTTTTTTACTCACACCATCTTTTGGTACTTTTTTAGGAATACCTATTTGAAAATGATATATTGATAAGTTTATTAATGTAGTTGATGAAGATTGGTTGTCTCCGTGGCATTTTGCGACCATTTCAGACCGATCAACAGACCCTAACGCAGTAGAAATAGTACATTAAGGGCGGTAAACAAGAAAATAAACCGAGTGTCAATGAAATTAAGACGAGTTCGTAATTCTTGTACCGCCCCGCCAGTGATACATATTAAAATACCATTTTTTTATCACAAATGCAAGAAAATAAATAAACTTACTAGGCAAGGCAGTTATTTAAACAACAATGATTAGCGGTAGTGTACGAGTAGTACCAGTAGCTCACAGTTCTCCACGGTTAGCGGTGACTACGTGCCGCACGAGGTCCTCCGGGAGCTCCGGGCGGGCGGTGAAGCGGGCGGAGGGATCAAAATGGCACTTTTCTTCCCTGCTGGGAGGGATCAATGTGGCGCTTTTCTGTTCAAGGACTAAACATTTTTACGTTTTCGGGCATTAACTAGTGACACGATGCCCTGCATACATGATGCTATTTTCGGCTTTGTTTATTTCCTCTTAGTTGGTGTGAAAAGCAGTATGTGTCACACGGTATCAAAATTATTTTCGTCTTGAGCGTTAACGCTTGAATCCCTCATTGCGCTCAGGATTATACTTTAGAATCCCGAACGTAGTTAAAATCCATCGCTTCATTCGGAATTCAATGTACTCCCTCGCCGGAAATATATCATTTTGATCCCTTGTACAACTAACTAATATTGTTGTTGGTGTTTATATTATGCCAAAGTGTAGATAAGCATTGTGCGGGCGAGTTGTTTAATAGCGTTATCTTTTGTGCCGAGTGGTGGTTACCTCAGCGTAAAAGTGGTTACGTAATTGGTATACACACGGTCACTTCAAACGTTTGAATATGCACAAACTCGATCATCACCATTATTCATCATCATCATGTTAATTATTATACATGAGGAATCGTATTAACGCGTTTAAGTTGTGGTGTTGGTGCCGGCTTTTACGGATTCCATGGATAGCAATGCATACTAACCATACTTGACGAGCTACGGCATTCTACGCCGGTTGTCAACGATATGCCAGGACAGCCTTCGGACGTTCTTCGGGCACCTCTCCACGTTCCCCAGATAGCCTAGAGAGAGTCATATTGACGGGAAAAGTTGAAGGCAAGAGACCGAGGGGCCCTCACCCTACTAGATGGTGCTCCCAAATAATTGCACCCATGCAATTAAATCTGCACGAGACAATGCATTTGGCGAGAGATACAAAATGGAGGCATCTGGTCTTCAAGAGAATGACATGTCACAATCCTCAGCATTGCGGGAAGGACTGATGATGATGAATAAAGTCGAGCTGCTGTTTTGTGTTCGTGTCGGAAAGTCAATGTGTTGGCTAAAGTTTTAACATGATAAAATATCTATGACTCTCTTTTCACGAAGCGAATTTACTAGGAGATCGATATTTGTATCACCCATTATAATTGCATATAACTCTTCTGAGTTTATCTTCGATAATAATTATATATTATATTATCAAATAAGTTTAAATAAGTGCAGTTAAAATGATATATGGCTACAATTAGGATACTATAATCTACTAGTTTAACTTGATACACGGTTATCGTGATAAAAAAATATCAAGGAAAAACAAACTCGCATACTAACTCTATACCCTGGAAACGAGTAACCCAACAAATTATTATTTATTTCACTCAAGACTACATAGGTCCACAATAATTATTTACAATAATATGATACGAGTACATATGAGAAATTAAAATTAAAAAGATAAGAATTCACATTGTATAATAAAATAAATTTGTATAAATTGTATAATAAAAAAAACCGGCCAAGTACGAGTCGAACTCGATCGCTCACCGAGGGTTCCGCACAAAAGTGGCACGGAACTCTCAGTGTGTGGAAATTATAAAATTTTCGGATTTTTTCCTGTATTTGTGCTACAAGATCTTGCTTTTTGCCAAATTTAGTTTTTCTAGGTGGACGAGAAGTACCCTATACATTTTGATTCCCAATGCAAATGTATGAGAAATGCGACATAAACGGCCGTATCTTTTGATTGCGTTGACGTTGAGGTTTGATTTTTTTGCAGTTCCAGGGGATCGCAGATCTGTATAGGTATTTGGTATTAATTTCAATTTGCTACCTTAATGCGTTTCCGAGATAAAGGGTCTTGACAGACAGACGGACGGACAGACGGACAACAAAGTATAAAACTCCCGTTTTTTTCCTTTTAAGACACGGAACCCTAAAAAGCTCTCTCACAGAAACCTCCAGAATATAATTTACCAAAATGGCCATGAACATGATGAAATGTTGATGACAAAGATAAAGTTTAAGTTACCACTAAAACTACTAAATTAGGCCTTAATATAAATTCAACCTCCACTAACTAAAGGGTTGAAAAAACCCTGTATTAATATCCGTAGTGGCATGCGACAGGCTTGATTAAAATTCATTAGCGTACCCCTGGGAAATACGCGGAGCATGTCAAACGCTATGACAAGAGCCTAATTAAGATCGTAGTTTCTCTTGATAAATAGACATACACAAGGTTATAAACTGAAATGGATGTCATGCTCTAAAGGAAAAAACCAACTCCATTGGATGCCAAGCCGGGGTCGAACCCGGGTCTGCCGCTTACGCGACTAACGCCATAATCGCTAGGCCACCTGGTCTCAACGAATGCTGGCGAATTTCTCGAGTACAATCTTTGTAACGGGCAAGACGCCTGTGGCCGGCGGTCGCGAACCCCCTATAAATGGGATGAGATTTGATATTCAAACATCCAGAAAGCGTATACATATATATATATATATATATATATATATATATATAATCGTGTATAGCTTAGACGTTATACAACGACAATAATACTAAGAATAAATATTTACCTCGCATGTAATGAACGTTTGATCAGAAAGCATCTAAGAGAACCTTCCTTATCGTATGTAAAGTACATGCAAAATAATTCAGAACCAATCTAACCTAAGCTAAATTTGGTAAGCATATATTAATGAATTAAATTGTATAATAATAGCGTACGATATCTTCTAGTAACGAGGGCCTAAAAGGGGCCAATGAACCAGATGTAGTTTTTCAATATTTCTTACAGAGTTAACTGCCGAAAACACCTTTGAAAATCCTTTTATGTTTTGTTTCATCTTTTATATTTGGAATAAATTGTATTTATATTTTTTTTATTTTGTGGCAAGTGACGTTTGATATTTGAATCACGTTTTATAATTAGTTTCAATAGTTATTTATGCATACAATTTTACTAAAGAACGCTTTTTCAGTCCAACGTGATATTTAAGTCATTACAGAATTGTTATTTAAGTAAAACAGGGCAACATAGTTGAACTTGAGAAATGTAATAATCGACAGAATTGAACGCTCGAATGACGGTATTCCATCAAGCAAATTGGCAGTGACATTATTTTGCACTACTGCAACCAGAGTAGCAGTACTTAACGCCTCCTCAAAATTGGACTGTAACCGTTAGCGAATTTATTTGAAATTAATAAATATACTTGAACAATACTTAAAAGCGATTGTTATTCATTGAAATTAAACACTGTAGATTGGATTAATCGCGTTTATTAACACCATGACCACCATGAACACCATGACATTTTGGTATTTTGGTAGTTTTCGCAAGTAACTTTTTTGATTGACGGGGAGAATTCGCATTCTCTCAGTCATCATCTTAACCCTGTGAAAACGAGTGCTGTAAAGGGCTCGAAACGTAGGGTCATGGTGTTAATAAACGCGATTAATCCGTTCTAAAGTGTTTAATTTCATTACTTAAAAGATTTAAAAAAAACATATGAATAGGTAGTGGACACTCTAGACAGGCTTGATAAAAGTTACGACTTATTCATTGGAATAAATAGTTCAAAACGGATTAATCGCGTTTATTTACACCATAGCCTTACGTTTCGAGCCCTTTGCCGCACTTGTTTTCACAGGGTTAAGAAGCCGCCGAGATCGAACATATTTGCTAATAAATTCAAGGCTTTGAAGACCTTACGCGAGGATTGTTTTGATACCACATATTCTAACCAGAAAATCGAGGATCTTTTGTCGGACGTATTAAATAATATTTTAAACGGGTCACTCACGTAATTTAGTCGATTTTCGCTCGACATGTTTCGTTCTTTACGAAGAACGTCATCAGGAACGACCACCCGTACGACTTGCTTCTGTCGCGGGTGGTCGCTCCTCTAACTCTCCCAATGCACATACATCGCGCTTATCGCTGACCAATTACGGGCTGTCTAAGTTTCCTGGTACTGGCTTGTTAACGTGGACAGGGTATGGATCCAATATCACTATTGAAACATTAACAAGCCTTAGGCAAACAAAGACCTATCTAGCTGTAAATGCATAGTGAGATGAGCCATTGTCTCCTAAGGGCCAAAGTTATCAGCGCAAGACAAATACCTAGAGCTTGTTATTACAGAGAATGACGTTTAACAGGTTGACAAGATTGTTTAGTGTATTGTTTAAATAATTTTTCATCATACTTGCTCGTAAATGGTGATATTGTTGGCAAGTACCTATTCTTAGCTGTATTACGCCCCCATGGCCGAACCGTAATCGATTTTCAAACATTTAACCGCCCCTTCGGAGCTCCAGGAGGACCTCTTACCGCGGAGTTGTGTCACACTATCGCTAATAACGATTGTTTATTTATCTGCCTAGTAAGTTTACTTATTTCCTGGCAAATGTGATGAAAAACATTGTATGTATCACGGGCGGTACAAGAATTACGAACTAGTGTTAATTAAATTCACACTCGTAATTTCATGTTTACCGCATATAATACACAATGTACTAAATATGTTGGTTGACTGTACAATTGATTGTGTGACGTATGTCGCTGATAAGCTGTTCCAATTAACAACAAGAACTATTAGCGCCGTATTATGGCAATACCTCTTGTTAATCCTCCGCTGACTGTACGCCTCGGTCGACTGTACCGCGAGATAACCGTAAGTTATGGGTGGGCGCGGCGTGCATACGAGGATTTGTGGTAGAAATATGTAAGCGCCTGGATGTGGCTCAGGGCAAGGTTCAGAACCGGTATTTATTAAAGCTCTTGAATACTTATGTACTTACTCCGATGTATTTAATTATTGTATATTTTTTGAGTAGGTCTCAAACATAGGAGCGGATGACTCTCAATCCAAAGATTTCGGGTTAAAACCGACTTTTGAGTTATTCGGAACTTAAGTACGAAATATTGTTTGATATTTACCAATCGTTGCTGATGGCAGTTTTTTCGTAACACTAGCGCCTACGCTAAATCTTGTGAGTTACCAAAGCGGACCCTAGGTATCCTGAACCTAGACATAAGCCGGTAAAAACGCAAGAATGAAGAGGGAGTTATCGCGATTCCTCAATAGCCGGCCATAATATGTATATAAATTTTACAGCTGAACACATTATTTCTATGTACGATTTAAAATATTATGTGCCGTGTATGATGGCAGCATTTCCCCGCTATATTGCGATACGTAGAGCGACGAAGGTGCCAGCTTCGATCTCCACTAGAGGTGTGATAAATAACGTCACGTTAAAAATATCAACGTTACTCGCCGTCTAATAGTATCACTGTGACTGAATGTCGGGGAACGACGTTACAAAATAGCGGTGGTTGTTCCTTCATTCTTGTAGCTATCTTGGTCTCTCGCATGGCGATCACGCGTACTAGTGCATCTTTACCCCAGACAATTATATATCTGCAGTAAGGCGCAGTGTACGCAGACCTAGAGACCTTTTCACTACCCCTAATCATAAACGCCTAATCCTATCCATATCCCCTAATCATATGAAGCCTCAAATGTACCCACGCACCGCGCAATGTAACATAAGTAATTTGTCAGCTACAATCCAAATTGCCGATATATTTTCTGATAACTGGATTACCGTACAACAAAAAAATAATCTGTACCTCAATAGCTATTATTATTGTTATTTGTAAATCATTTGTATTTTATATCTCAATTAATAATTTAGATTCTTAAAGACCTACCTACGTGTTTAGTAGTAGATTTACCACATGTAAATGTTTTGGCATAAGCTGTAAATTTACATATTTATCTTCAATAAAGAATAAAGAGAAAGTGATCGACGTGCTCACTCACTGTGATACCCGTAACGTGACGCAAGTATTGGCCGTGACAAAATCACGTTGATATTTCACTGTGACTTTATAGTAACTGGAACAATAGTCACGGAGATAGAAATGTAACGCTCCAATCACCACTCAAGACGATGTTTAATACAATACAATACAATACTCTTTATTGCACACCTCACACAGATGAAATACAAACACAGACGAAATAATTTTGAAATTTCTTTAAAAAGTCTGAGAGCATTAAGACGAAGCTAAACACGAAGCAATAAAGTAAATGCGAAAGTGGTTTAGAGCGGTAACAAGGTGGTAAAAAACAATAGCCGTTCGGAGAACTTTACATCCGCGTAGCTCGTTCACGCTCCCAACATTTAGTACCTCCACTGTAGCCTTTTTTCAACAGTTACCATGTTGCTTTTTGGTCAGAAGAGTGCTTTTAATGGATCTTTTACACAAAAACCAACACTGTGTTTCAAAAATGTAAAACACGGGCAACTTTGATTAAAAACGCTGCGTGTGCAAAGTTTGCAGTAGGCTAACCGACAGGCCCGAGGTGTTTTGTCCGAGTATAGGAGAATTGGGTTAATTTTTGCTGAAACTACGAGTTTTTTGTGAAGTCTAATTTAACTTTTCGTGTTTTGTTGCTAATTTGAGTTGGATCTAGTTGGTTGTTTTGTTTGGTGTTTTCAGTTGTTATTTACCGCATAGTATCTATGTGAATGAAACAATCGCGGTATATAGAAGATGTAGAGATTGTTAGACAACGCACAGCTTCAAGGATTACTCACACCTCCTCACTTAAAAACATCACACAAAAAGCTAAAATGGCCTTTTGGTCATATTGTCGCTGTCATAATTAACTGCGCCAATAAAATTAAAGATCTCTTTCGAGGTTATTAACTAACATTATTGCACACTTCATAAAATATTACAACAGAAAAATATACATCATACACAAAAACCGAGGTAAACAACAGGTATTAATTTGTATATACTCGTAATATTTATACGTAAATATCTGCTATTTATGTAAGTATGTTGTCTTTCTCATCTGCAAAACGGGGTACTCTTGTGCTGAGGTTATTAAATGCATATTTTTTTAAATAAAAACTCATGCAGCTCACAACTGTCAGCATCATTATTGTCATTGGCGTCCATAGGCTGCGGGCTGTATGCTTGTTTACCACATGTCATTTACAAATAAAAACCAATCTACCACTAAGAACTAATACTTCTGTGAAGAGCTCTTGACAATTGTCAGAAGAAACACGACATATGTCACGAAATTCCGACATGGGACTCATGTCAAAAACTAATTACCGGAAATTATTTTAAACGACTATTATACAATATCGTCATAAAGTCTTCACCAAAAATATCTAATTGTTGACGACACATTACGATTTTATTTAAATTTTCGAATTGGTGGTAGTTGTTGTAGCCTATGGACGTCTGAAACGCCAGTAGGTAGTTCAGAATTCTTAGGAATTTAACACTTGCCACTTCCTTTTATATCAATGAGCAGAAATGTCCAAGAAAATCTCTGCAAAACCTCAGTTAATTACAGCACAACTGTAAAATCTCTTCACTCGAGATTTAAATAAGCACTTAGATTAAAAACGGCCATATTGAGACTCTTATCTTGACAGCGTGCCTTAACAAAATGGTGTTTTACTTTATTCCTTATTCTATGTTTTTCCTTCCGCAATCTTGGGACTGACTTTAAGATCCTTAAAAATGACTGAAGAAAAACAGTTTTAAGACTTTTTTTAAATTTATCCCTTGAAATAATAAGTATAGAAAAGTAAAAGATGACTGACTCTATAGTCTGTTCTTTAAGTATAAAAAACCGCGTTACTCAGGTGTAGCGTAGAATATTCCGGAAAAAATCAAATGTTTTTTCATTATTTAATGAAGCTTTAGTTATATTCCGAAATTTACGGTTATTTTAGGAAATAAATGTCACTATCACTGTCACTCTTTTAATCTGTTTCAATGCTTTCTTCCTCAATGTCATCGATGTAGCCCTATTGTAGGTGTAGATAAGACCTAATATAAATTGATTTAGGGTTTAAAATAAAGCGGAAACTTTCATTGATTTTTACCGAAAGAATCCGAAAAAAGCAGGTCGTCTGAGAATAAAAAAGCGGATTTTTCCAGACTTTTTCAACGCTTCAGATGTTGGGTCAATGACATAATTAATGACGCAAAATACGTACAGGTAAGGCGTAACTTAACACAGTTTCCGACTCGTTGCAACTCACGAGGTACAAAGTCCTTCTGGCGAACTTTATCCTCCTAAGACACGACTTGCCAAGTCTTAAAATTGTATGCACACGGAAGAACCTAAAATAGGTATAATATAACAAGATCGACGGGACTGAAAACAAAAATCTGAAGCCTCTTACTCAATCGATGCCTTCTATGAGATCTAACACTGTAAGTACGTACTAAATCTTTAAAAAACACTGGTTCGATGGCTCAGCCCTGTTTTGCTTGCGTCCCAAAAATGCAATAACACCTATACATATGTAACTAATTATAAGCACTCGTACCTGCCTATATTGACATGTAAAAAATTATTTTAGCAATAAATTATTGAATTTAATTGAATTTCACACACTTAAAACATACAAAGACCATATTGTTTCAGTGGACTTAAAGAATTAAGCAAACATTTCTGATCCATAGGTTCATATCCGGCTCGAAGGACCATATGAAAGAATTGTCAAAGTGACGTTTGACAGTTTCCCGCCAGACTATAGTGCCCCTACCGGCGAATTAGCTCGCGGCAATCCCCATTAGACACGAGGAACACTGCTTCACGTGTCGAAGTGTGAACATGAGAAGTGAAAACGGATTTTTGCATTTCAGTGATTGAACAACCCACCCATGTATACGCGGCACAGAAGGTTCCGCGCATGTTAATTATGCATACAGCAAACGCGTGCAGAGCAAACTTTGTAATAACCTTAGGTAGACTGTAGGTACCCACACATGGCGGTTGCTTATCCACTCGTATAAGCCTTGGGCGTAATGTAAAACAAACGTGGTGCTTTCTAAAGTGAATTATATCTGCAACTGTACTGAAAATAATTTCCTTGGACCCCATGGACTTAGAGTTTCGACTCCAAAAAGACAAGTTAAATAAAATTATCAAAATAAACCTGAATTTCTCAACTACATAATTATGAATCGAAGCTTCGAAAATAAATAAGACAATGTATTCCAAAAAAAATATTGCTAAGTCGAAGAACGAAGCTTGAAAGAGAATACTTAAGCGAAGTAAAAATAAGCATTTTTATGTGGATTCCACTCAATCGATAATATATAGTAAAGAAATATATATTTAATCAACTTGGGTCATGTTATTCCTTCGACCATTCAACCATCCGTACTGGCATTGTCTGTCATTTTCTATGCAACTAGTTCATACCAAATCTGAACTGGGGCCTTACCATTACGTCTTAAAGCGATTCAGTTAACGACCTAAACTGAGTCACTTCCGTACAACTAAGCCTACACTGAATCGCGTTAAGCCTTATGGTAAGGCCCCTGGACGCTTTAGGTTCTCCACTATTCGGTCGCATGTAACGAATTTGATAAATAGAGATCATTTAACTCTAAGCGCCAAAAAACCAAGAGATTGCAGGTCATCAATCCACCGCCTAGGGGTAAACTAGGCCAAAGTTAACCGCCGACTCATAAACAACGGTAAACACACTTAATCTCTTTCATGCCGGTTAGGGCTAAATTAATAACCGGCCCTACCGATAGCCGTGTAAATCAGCTATCCGGACATGGCTAATGGAGGCTATTATCCGGATAAACACAACGGAAACGCAGGTTATGGGGCTGGTTAGTGGGTCAAGCGGAGTTCTTTTTGTTGTTAGCACATGTGCTAATAGGCAAGATATAAAACTACACTACATAGTATAAAACAAAGTTTGCTTAGATCTTTAAAACTATGCAACGGATTTTGATGCGGTTTTTTAAATTAGATACCTAGAGTGATTCAAGAGGAAGGTTTATGTGTTAAATACATTGCATTCGTGCGAACCCGGGGCGGGTCTCTAGTACCTTATAATAAGCATTAAGTACCTATATCGTTATACATATACTTAATGTTATAAATTGTTGTTTTGAAATGTGATTACATTGCTTCTTACTTTTTTTTAATGAATAAGAAACTGAGTTGTACTTTGATTTGGTTCGTATTTAAATATAAAAATTATATTTATTTTACCTAACCACCTGCCAAATTTGACGAGCTCGAGTTATCGTCGAACGAACATACATATATACGTATAAACATCCTTACATACATACATACAAACGACGGAGTGTCCAAGTAAATTGGGAGAACACTAACTTGTGTAATTTTATAAAGCATAATATAATATGTACCAACTTTTTTAATATTTCATGTTCCAAATTCCAACAGGAAGTTACTTTGCTAGTGATATTGCTGGATAAAACGAGCAAAATTATTTTTATAACAGCTCTTAAGTAACTTTCAAAGTTGGTAATAATTACAATAATAAGCCTAAAAATAAATAAAGTCAAAAATTCATAAACCAAAAAAAAGATCCACCTTGAGAGTGCCTCCGCCACAAACGTTGGTACCTGGGTAATGTCATTCGAGACTAAACTCGAGAGACAAGAGAGTCTTCCAGAGTGTCGTGAGCGAAGGCAAGAAATACTACCACTCCCACCTCACACGTATTCCCAATCGTCCGTGTCAGTAACATTTGTTATTTAAATATAAAATTCTGTGTGGAAATATAATCCTGTCTCTAATGACAAGAATGGATAAGATTAAAAATTAGTTCCCTGTTCAGTCTACTCTTTTTAATTTTTCACTGAATGATTTAATTTCTCCCTTTGCCAAACCTTCTTCATTAGACCCAATCACTAAAATTTTTAGTATTGCCGAGATTAGTTCCATGCCTTGTTTTTCTTCAAACGTTTTTGCTCTTGTCCCTGTCACGGATGCTGAGATTCGGAAAGTGGTAACTTCAATTAGATCCAACGCGACCGGCCACGATGAACTGAGTCAAACTATATGAACTACAATACAATACAATAACTCTTTATAGCACACCTTACAAAACATTACAGAAAAAATAATATAAATTAAAATAAAAACACACACAAAAAGTAGAGGTAAACAACAGGCGGTCTTATCGCTAACAAGCGATCTCTTCCGGACAACCTTAGGGTAGCGGAGCAAATAAAACAGGAAATAAAGAAACGGTAGGAGGTGCAGAAACGAAAAGAACTAAAGCAAAAAAAACTCATACACAATTATATATATATATATATATATATATATATATATATATATATATAACAGCTTAATTAATAAAAGTAAAATTGAAATGGATTCCAGTGAAAGCCAGCATAACACTAAGGAAGTGACAAATAATAATCCTTGACTTTGTTTTTGAAAGAAGCAAGTGACGCAGCACGTCTTAATTCAACAGGCAGGGAGTTCCACAAACAAACTGCTCGGAAAGTGAACGAACCATTATAAAACTGAGAAGAGGAACTAGGAACAGAAAGAAGTAAATTCTGCGAGGACCTACTAGAAATTAGAAAGCTAAACCGTTCTTTGAGATAGCGGGGCGTTGCAGGAATAAAAAGTACACTATAGAGAACACTGAAAATGTGAAGATTACGACGATAACGAATAGGAAGCCACTTAAGTTGAACTCGGAAAGAAGACACATGATCATATTTGCGCAAGCCAAATATGAACCGTATGCATACATTCTGAATACGCTCCAGCTTGCTCAGATGCTCCTCATTGAGGTCAAGGTAGGAGATATCGGCGTAATCAAGAATCGGAAGTAACAGAGTTTGAGCAAGCGCAATTTTTGTGGAAATGGGAAGGAAATTACGAAGTCTTCTAAGGGAAGCGACAGCAGCAAACAACTTACGACTGACCATCCCCACTTGTGGTATCCAAGATAAGGTGCGGTCCATAATGATACTTAAATTTTTTACCTGGTTTGAGATAGGAACCTGGATACCATCAAACAATATAGGAGGTAAACTAGAGAAGTCCACGCGAGATATCAGTTTGCTACTGCCGATAATGATGACTCGAGTCTTAGAGGGATTGACTTTAAGACCGTAATTAGTGCTCCACTGTAAAATACGAGTCAAGTCATCATTCATACGCTCTATGACAGAAGAAAGATCTCCAAGTACACCCTGCGAATATAATTGGAAATCGTCGGCATAAAGATGTAATTTAGAAGTAAGGTTGAGTGTAATAGAATTAATAAATATAGAAAATAAGAGAGGTGACAGAACGCCGCCTTGTGGAACACCGGCCAACGTATCTACGAACTATATAACTAATATAAACATAAAATTAATGTAAGAAGCAAACTCATTCTTAAATATACACTAGAGAGAAAGTTTAAGTTATAATTATATTCAGTCCGAACACAAATGTAGGTATTCCACACGTAAAACCAAACCGTGACAGCCCTACGTGTCTAGCATAGCTAGGAACTTTACAACGCCTCGGATTCCTAGTTAGTTTTAATTCAGGGTTGTCACGCAAATACGACTCAGACACGTTTTGCTCTAGTCCTATATTCCTGACCAAAACCAGTATATTTTGACTTTTCATTTAATATCAGTGACGCCTGTATCAGGTGTCTTGTTTATAGTGGTGTAACTGGTGTTTCAGAAAATGATATGTGTTGTATTTGAGAATAACAGTTTGGTAAATCGCTTTATATCTGGGTGGGTAGCGTTTTACTTTTACCGCAGTTATCTAAATACAGATACTCACGATTGTTACTGGTAGGAGCGGCTTGTAAAGATCGCTGTTGTACTTTTTAAACGACTTCGGGAAGGTCTAGTTTCATTTCAATGTTTTATTATGCAATTTGTGAAATGGTTTCGATGTTTTGTTTGCTCGGAAAGAAATTCATCCAATGTGTTCCCATTGAAATTTGTTTCAAATCCATTATTGATTGAATCCATGAGGAATTGACGGAACTCCTAAGTTATTGTGGTGATTTAGTGATTTCTTAAATATTTTGAAGCTAAATGTAATTCTACATGGTCGCGCACCATGACTGACAGTTTGTTCCACAGTAATTTCCTCCCGCGGAAACTCCATCTGTGGAATGAGCTCCGTGCTGAGGATTTCCCAAAGGACTACAGTATGGAGTTCTTCAAAAAAGGAGTATACAAGTTTTTAATGGGATGGCGACGCGCAGGCGACATCCCTGGAGCTGCAGGCGTCCATAGGCTACGGTGACTGCTTTCCGTCAGGCGGGCTGTATGCTTGTTTGCCACCTACGTGGTGCTATTTAAAAAAATGGTTAACTTCGAAAACAAACAATTTCGTTAAGTGGGCCTAATGATGTGCCTATAGTCCAATTAAAGTTATTTTATATAGGCCGACATTTTTCTTCTACTTAAGCTATACATTGTATCCTTGAAATATAGAAGAGCGCCGTCTACGATCAACTTTCACCTGTCTTCCCCTTTGAAACGGTTTTTTTCTAAACATAACTATGATGAATTTCTTTTGAAACACAGTGGAACTATTATGCAGCTATCTGCAAATAGTTTCCAAGCCTGAAGACTATCTAGCTTAATGTTTGTTCTTAACGTCCTCTTAGCGATACCTCATTACTATTGTCTTCTGTTTTCGCGATTGTTATTCATTAAACACTTTAAAACGGATTAATCGCATATATTAACACCATGATCCTACGCTGCGAGCCCTTTATAGCATTCGTTTTCATAGGGTTACTATGATGCCTGAGAGAACGCGATTAAAGGGTGACTCTCACCAATGCGATCCGATCTGATTCGATCCAATCCGGGATGATCTGCCAGTTTCTATAGAAATAATCACTTGATCGCTCGGAGCCCTTGGAGGTCACGTGACGTTTTCTATAGAAACTGACAGCTCGTCGCAGATCATATCAGATCGGATCGGATTAGCGTGAATGTGGTCCGTTTTACGGTGTTTAATTTCAATAATAGCTCAATGTTTTTCTTAATAGATCCTCAAAAAGAGTGCTCGTCTTTTTAATACGAGATTGTTCAATAGTGTACCGCTTTAAAGTTAGTTAAAATGACAATTATATCTACTTATTTACCGCCACGCCACGAAACTAGCAACGAGTATTTAATAACAAACACCCGGCCAATTCGGTTACCCGGCGAAATTATACCATTAATGATTCACGCCCCCACGGCACACGTGGCGCTCCCACTCTGTTGGCTGCATTCAACCGACTAATAATGTGGCAACTTTCACTTGGTAAAGAATAACAATATGATCCCGACAGTTTAAATACCTATTTGTCAAAATTATACACTTTGGCCCCGTGGCATCTTTGGTGCTCACAAATAATGATGACAACTTTGACAATGAGCAAGCACCAGTCGGGCCCGCGCACGCGCTGCTCAACTCTGTGCTCAAGGCGCAGCCGCAATGTGATTTGTTGGTGAGTCCGATAGGCTGTGTGATATTAGATTGCAGAAACGTATCGTCTCTGTCCTAGGGAGTTTTAGGTACCTACTCGTACTTTTCAGATGCATTTTTCTTTCCTCTTATTCGATGTGAAAAGGAGAGTGTTTAACTAGCATTATTCCAGTATCGAACTAGCGAAATACCTCAACTGATATGTATGCCTTACATCCGTTGGTTAACAATCTATTTTGCACTAATATTGTCGGATTGCGTGATACATTAAGCGGCGGATTGGCATTATCCGTCGGTCGGATTGCGAATCCACATTGTGGTCGGCGTCGCCTATTTGCTCAAGGAACAGTAGAATACGTACTGAGGCTTGTAAAGTATGAAATGTCTCAGATCTCGTGTAATTGTCGTCCAAAGTGAAGCTGTTCGACAAACATGTGATCTCAGGCTTTCTTATTTACTGGCCAAGGTCTGTACACAAATTTTCTGCTCGACGCAGTCGGCAAGTGGCGAATTTGTTTAGCGTAGTGGCCTGCAATTGGCTGCTTGCGAGAGGGCAGAAAATTAACATTTTTCACCATAATTCAGCAGACTACGAGAATCTATAATACGATCTTGGCAATGTTAGGATTTTGATTGCCGGCTTAGTAATTCTGATTTGCACATAATTTATCTTTTTATTACTATTTAAAACGGATCATATCAACGTGAACGTGATCGAGTTCTAAGTGAGAAAAGGGGTACTTACTAGCGGCGGTGACACCGCACCAAATAAAATAACCCGTAGGAGGGTAAATCGCTACGGCGTGTGGGTAGACCACACCTAAAAACTCGCAGTAAGTATATCAGTTAACACTTTGTACTTAACACTTAACACGTTGTAACAGTGCCGAAATATCCGGTGCTTACAAAAACAAACACATAAGGTAAATATCTCGTTTCAAATAATAATTATAATGTATCGTATATCACAGATACGACATACGCGCACTCAAAGCTGAGTTCAACTCGAGATCCTTTAAACAATAATCGGTAGGGCCTAGTACACATTTGTTTTAAAGTAAGTTATGCTTATGACCGACCACGTTGATGTTGCAGCGTTGCAACAGCAACAAGGAATGGCATCTGTCAACATTCTTTATGAATTAAGACGGTGTCATAGCCTTATTGCCGTCGCGATTGGAATGTTAAACGCTTTTACATAAGGTCAATGTGGCTAGTTCGTTGATTATAAGTACAGTACGCAGCTGCCGACTCAGTCGATTAGCAACAGACTATCCTGGCTATCCACTGACTGAATCCGTAGCTGCCTACTGTGTTTATATTGTATGTATGCAGGCTATACTGACGGAATAGTCCCTATGATGTATGTAGCCACATTGACTATCAAGGAAATTGACAGGGGCGCGATAGTCCGTTTTCAGAAAAACCTACTGTAGCCAAAAAGTTGCTGCAGCCGCGAGCGTTATATTACGTTTAAGGATAACTCACACCAGAACGGGAAGTGACCGGCCCGGGCCGATCTATCAGTTTCTATAGAAAAGTCACGTGACCTCCGAGGGCTCCGAGCTCAGACTTGATTCTTTCTATAGAAATTGACAGATCGTCCCGTCCCTTAATAGTGTGAGACATCCTTTAAGACAGCAGCAAATGCAACTGTATTCAAAGGACTGACCCAAAACTCTGCAATGCGCCTACGCTACAATGTGATTGTACATTTACAATCTGAAGATAGAATTTCTACCTGCCACGTTTTTCTTTTCCTTTCGCACAGTCCTGGAAGTGAGATATTACATTCGGGACGCTTGCGGCAAGGAATATTAATAAAATATACTAGTAAATAACGTATTGTGAGGCGGAAGTCTGCGCAATATCTTTTCATACAATATGGTAGGTCTTGAGGAGACATCTTTGAACAAATGACGTATTATCATTATATTCATCATGTGATAGGGACAAGTGAGAGGACAAAACTATTTGTCTCTTTCTATCGAGTATCGTCAAACGTTTGTACCTATTTATGCAAACAATTTTCGCGACTATATCGCATTTTTGATGTGATTATTTAAGATCCCCGGAATCGTTTTCTGTTTTTTCTTTTTTTAAACAATAGCGTTTTCTATTACCAAATTGACTGTAATCTCAATTTTTACCGAAAATAATCAGAAATAATTACCCCGTTTCAATAGTAAAAAGAACTAGGTACTTTTCGCGTGACGTCGCAGAACTAACAAGCTTTCATATACCTACTACAGAAAAAGTGACCAAGGCCCCCAGTGTCTGGGATCGAACCAGTGACTTTTGCGGCAGCCAGGGTTCGAAATATATATATTTCTATATTGATTTGATTCGTGCTATAAAAAATTGTTAAACTTCCATAGATCACAGTGATGCTTGCTTGTCATAAAACAGGTTGCGTTTCACAGCCGCCGTATGATCATTTAAGAACCGATTGGATCCAATCCGGGACGATCTTTCACTTTCAATAGAAATAATCACGTGATAGCTCGGAGCCTTCGGACACGTGACGTTTTCTATAGAAACTGACATATCGTCTCGGACCGGATTGGATGGGTGTGAGTCATCCTTTATTGAGATAGGTTTTGATTAAAGCGCTTTCAATAAATAAAGGCTATTACGAGTAAACTGGATTATTTTCCAAGAAAATCATTTCTAGGGCCGTATTCATAGTAAATGGACCTGAAATGCTTGAAATTCACTTAAAAGAGAAAACCAATAAAGTTTATTTCCACCTCAATAGATCTCTCCTAGCTTCAGATATGAAATAGGTATCCGTAAAATACGACTTTGGGGTATATATCCTCGGTGCTTTGATTTATTTGATCGTACCTAATGGAGTTATCCGTTTCAGTTAATAATGCATTGATAGCCATGTTGGTTACTTGGACCGTTCTATTTTATAGCGGCAATTAGCTGTATCCGCGCTGAAAACTGTCTGATTTAGAAAATAAGAGGTAAATGCACAAAATATTGAACTACCTTATCAGCACAGTACCTACATTTGTTATTTCCCTGGTTACTAACTGTAAACTTACCTACATTATTTAACTCGAAACCCCGTGACACAGTGGTCAATCGGAAGGCTGTCTACGCTGAAAAGGGCCACTCTGTTTTTTTTTTTTATACTACGACGGTGACAAACAAGCATACGGCCCGCCTGATGGTAAGCGGTCACCGTAGCCTATGGACGCCTGCAACTCCATGGGTGTTACATGCGCGTTGCCGACCCTTTAAAAACTTTAACACTCCTTTTTTTCCTGTCACGGTGTTTTGTAGAAAACCACTGAAAAAAAAAACACCTTACCGACATGTAAAGAACTATCAAATAGTCTCCTTCAAACATATATGTCTATATATTTTATAAATAATTTCTACCGTTATCATTTTACACACGGTCGCGTTTTATTGTCGGTGAAAAAGGAGAGTGGCTCGTCACTTGTACTTTTAATCTTAAGAGTCCTCACGCCTTTGAGAAGTATTTTAACTAAAATTATGACGAAACTATAGGCAATTTCAACCATCTGTTTAATACATAATTACGATACTCTTATCTTAATTTGAGGTAGTAAGAAAGCTTAATCTTGAATTAATTTCCTATAATGAATACATATTCAATGCGTTAAATGTGATATTTATAGATAATATATGCAAAAATCCTACTAACTTTTCTTCCGGAAGTAGGTAAATAGTAAAAAAAAAAACTTGACTAAGTCGATTTCTTTCATTTACGGTAATCAATATTTACTGGTGACCGAAGAGCTGGTGGCTTCCTCGTACAACGTATCAGCATTGCGATACAACGAGGAAGTGCTGCCAGCATCCTAGGTACAATGTCTCAAGGACCTATGGTAAAAAACTACTTTTTGCTAAAATATATAGATATTTGAACCGAGATTTCTCAATAAAAAATCACTAAAATAGTACATAGCATGCCATTAGACCAAAAACCTGTTTAAGATAGTAAGTACCGGCAGAAATGATTATGATTTGCGTTAATTCATACCGATAAAGTACAAAATTCATGAGCATTTTTAAGGATTAATTCTTTAGTTTACCTAACTAATTAAAAATCACGGCCAAAATAGGAAGTTTCTAGTTATTCCATATTTTAAAATACATAGCTGTATTAAGTTCAATACAATGGAGGCGCCATGAATATGCAGAGAAATCATATCAATGTATCTTCTGACAAGTCTCTATGTATGTGACGTATTTCGGATGCGTCAATGGAGACTTGGAAATATTTAGCGCGTAAAACCGTGTGTGTACTCGTAAAATAATTTTAAATATTTATGTATGACTCACAGAAATTCAAAGATTAACGAATTTGCTTTCAGTTTTCATTAAGTTTAAGAATTTTCATTAAGCTCTGACAACAGGCTATATCGTTTCGCAATACGTACGTAAACGTATAAAAGACGACTCACACTAGAACGGGACGGGACGGGACGGGACAGGACGGGCGGGACTGGACGATCTGTCAGTTTCTATAAAAAACGTCACGTGACATCCGAGGGCTCCGAGCTATCACGTGATTATTTCCATAGAAATTGCAGATTTTCCCGTCCCGCCCCGTCCTGTCCCGTGCTAGTGTGAGTCATCCTTAAATCGGCTGTTTTTTTTTGTGTAGTAAATGTCAGACTCCGGTTGTCTTTGATCTAAGTTAGCAGCTATATCGCGAATGGTAGGTACTATTTTTAAGATTCCGTAGTCAACTAGTTTCGCCATGTTTGTCTGTCCCTCTGTTCGTTTGCGGTTTACCTCAGTGACGGTTAGTAATAGAAAGCTGTATTTTGGTATGAATATACCTACATACCAATCATACTGACAAAGTGGTAAAATAAAGAGTGAAAAAAAAATATTTTTTTAGGGTAGAGTACCTACACGTAAAGCAGGGGGTATTTTTTTTGTATTAACCTTTAAGTGTGAAACCCTATTTACTCGGTTAAAATGACGTACAAGTCGTAAGAATATATATATACCTACACCGTTTTTTATTGTCATGTTATGAGCATGTTATCAATTGAAACCCTTTTTAAGTTTTCCTATTGTGACGGACTATAAACTACACTGAACACAGCACGACATGTTCTTGGCCGTTTAAAAAAAAAAAAAAAAACTTTGCCGATCTATTTTAAGATTTGCTGTGCTCATTTTCTGTCCTCTTTTAACACTGGTAACATCTATATCAGAAACACACACCCTTTTTGTACCAAAAATGCCCATATATATCCAATTTTGTGAACCACCGCTCAGTAATGCCAAACAAAAACAATTAAATAACCCAAACGAATTTACCTCCAACGAACAGGTTTATAAAAAGCACTTTGTTTTACGCAGCGGCGTGTCAAATTGTCCCGGTAGGTACTTCCATAAATGAACCCTTTTATAATTCAGAGCTTGGAAGGAACAAACATACAAATTGAGAGCTATGACCAAGCTATTGTGCTTTACAACGAGTTTTCAGATGACGCAGCTTACATTTGTTTCAAACTTCAAACATTTTATTTGCATGAATACACGTACAATGGGTTTTAAAGCTACAAAAGTTTCAGTGCATTCAATAAAAGCATAGAAAAGTAACTGGTTCCGTAACTAAAACATTCAAACCTATTTCTTATATAGTATAGGTCGATTCACGAGGGCTGGCATGAATTAATTGACCGAAAGTAATGTCACTTGTCACTGATAGTGACAGTGTGAGCGCCGTTCTTGTACAGGGGCCTCCCAATATTTTGAAAACATGTATGTAATATTCAATTGCAACGTTTAACACTCCCGTATTTTTATCACAATAGGCGATAAACCAGCAGTATGCAGCGTTCACATACTGTAGAGAGAGCGCCTGCATACCTGCCCTTTATCAAGGGAATGACGGACAAAATTGTTCGCCTATTAAGCCGTAAGTACAGCATTAGGTCTATTTTTCGTCCACTTACCAAGGTGAGGCAGCTGCTGTGTTCTCCTAAGGATCAGGGCCCTATAGGCAACCCGGGATGTATGAAATACCCTGCGACTGCGGTAGGTCGTATGTGGAGGAAATGGGGCGGAACGTGTCTACGAGGTCAGAGCATATTCCAAGCGTGAAAAATCAGGACGTAAGGAATTAGGCGGTGGCGGAACATACTTGCGTTACGGACGCGATGCATTTCAATCGGTTCGATAAGGTGAAGTTGTTGGCACGGGAAAAATGTGACGTGCCACGCAAGATCCGCGAGGCCATTGAAATCGGACGTCGCCCTAACTTCAACCGCGACGGAGGTTGAACTCTGCCACCGGCTTGGAAACCAGTACTTCCTAGAGGGAACGTGAATTTGTGTGGTGACGATTTAGTGGACATGGTTAGTTTGGTGTGCTTGTCGTTGATCCCGTCATACGATCCGACAATTCAGACCCCCGCAACGACGGCGCCGGATTGCTCGAATCAGCCTGCTTCGACGCGCGCGACCACTGTATATCTACACGATGCAGTCGAATCATGTCACGCCCATTGTGATAAAAAATATTAACTCCGAAGATCTAAAACGAATTCTAGTGAAATTGACATTCCTCATGTGAGTACTGAGTCAGCTACTAAATGAATTCTGTGACTAATGTCTCAGTTCCACTTTAGAGTACTTCAATTATTCATTTGATCTTTCTCATGCATTCGAAAGTCAGTCGTCCGTTTGATAATTTAAAATGAATTGGAATTTAACTCAATTTCAGATTTGTTCACACTACTCATATTGTAAATTGAATTTGGATGATTAATTAATGAGATTAAATTGAAAATTTCGCGATCGATTACGAATATGATTCCGATGACAACACTTTCGATTCGCCACCAATATATTAAACTACAGTAGAACCCGGTTATAACGACGTACGAGGGACCGCCGATATTACGTGGTACCTACTAACAGGAAGTCGTACTAAACAAATTATCTATTTTAATATTGTTTATCTATTTCATTAATCACACATGCATTATAATTCATTATGATTCATGCAACTCACGAACAGTCGAAAATGAGAGCATTTTTCTCTTTAGCGAAAGAAATAGTTGAACCATTTACTCGTAATTCCCGATTACATTGCAGCTGAAGCCATTGTAAATTGCCGGGTTTTTATTTTGCACTAGACAAAACCCTTACGCGTTTAGGTTTTAAAACATTCACTTTCAAGGTTCTATCTTGTGTGTATTGTTCGGTTACAATGCTCGTCATCATTGTAACCGAACGATTTCATGTGAAATCCCGTCGTTAAAAGCGGTCTGTCGATATAAGCAGTTGTACTAAGCGGATGCACTTTCATAGTGCCTTTTACGTCGCTAAAAACGGTTGGTTATTTTATGCGGGCGTGTTAATCGGATTCTACTGTAATAACTCTACTGCAATTGGCTGCTTGCCGGCCGGCTGTTTTCTGGTTGCAAACTTCTTCTCCTGCTGTAGAAAACAGTCAACGGTATTCTACTGTAATGTATTCAGTCTACTGGAACAATCCAGCGTTTGTATCTATGTATATTTGTTTGTGCGGAGATCTTTCAAAAACCGAGCAGTCACATCAGTTACCTACTTCTTAGATATTTATTTGCTTTGCTATTTATTTTTAGAGCAACATTTTCCCGAGGAAAAGTCCGGCAATATATGGCAAATACTGCATTCCCTATATTCGGGCCAATCCATGCATAAATCTGAAGGAAGCTCGGCAATATAAAGGCGCATTTACACTACACTCAGACCGGCTTACTTTCGCGGTTCACCTAATATTAAAGTATAAATTTTAAAGGATTATTTACAACGAGACCGAAATTTATTAAATTTATGCAGTTAGGAATTAAATCAAACTGCTTCAGTTTCAAAAAAGTTTACCCAAGTAGATTAAAATGTTGTGGTTTGGGTTTAAATTTTAAACAGTTTTAGCATTGCCGTATAATTGGATGAATCCAGATAAACTAGTGATGCGCCCTGAATTTGAACTCTTGACCGGTTTAACTCTTAAACCTTAATTTTTTAATCTCATCTTAATACCTGTCAAATTTCACTATGATCCAATAAACGATTCTCAAGTTAGGGATGACTCACACTAGAACGGGACCGGATGGGGCGAGATGGGACACTCTCAGTTTCTATAGAAAACATCACGTGACATCCGAGGGCCCCGAGCTATCACGTGATTCTTTCTATATACATTGTCAGATCGTCGGGCCCCATCCCGTCCCGTCCCGTCCTAGTGTGAGTCATCCTTTATCGCCGAACAAAGTTTTTGTCGTTGGTTCGATGATTACTCGAATATGGTTGATCGGGTCGTCGTAAAATTTGGCGTACGAACATACATACTTAGATTGGTAGAACTTACTTGCTTGTTCGATAAAGCCGTGTAATTGGCAGAATCTTTTATAAAGAGAAAACAAAACTTATGATAATATTCATGTACGGCATCAAATGCATTGCAGAAAACATCACATACGTAATGGCAAAACACGATATGAAATGAAAACATGGTACCTACCTACTGAAACTGCCAAAGGCGGGTCACCAGTGCAAGCGGGAAGTATAACCGTCAACACAAGAATCTAAGATGAAATCCATCTCAGATTTATGATTAGTATTTGTTTGTTGTTGGCACGGGAAAAATATTACGTGCCACGCAAAATCCGCGAGGCCATTGAAATCGGACATCGCCCTAACTTCAATCGAGACGGAGGTTGGACTCTGCCACCGGCTTGGAAACCAGTGCTTCCTAGAGGGAACGTGAATTTGTGTGGTGACGATTTAGTGGACATGCTTAGTTCGGTGTGCTTGTCAGACGATCCGACAATTCAGACTCCCGCGACGACGGCGCTGGATTGCTCAAATCAGCCTGCTTCGTCGTGCGCGACCCGTTACCTACGCCAGTCTGTCCGACGATGACTGCCCGATGCAGTCGAAATATGTCACGCCTATTGGGAGTGTTAACCGTTGCAATTTAATATCAGTATCACTCACGAAAGTTTAAATTATATTTATGATTAGCGTATACAGTCAACTAATAGGTGGCCACCGAAGGACTATGTCATAGTGAAGCTATAAATCAGATTGTCTATAATATAGGCTAAGGATTACCAGCTCTAAATCAGCCCCTATGCCTAACTTGCTATAGCATCGCATGTAACTAAATGCAAAGTTGCCCTTTAACGCCTTTGCCTAAAAGTTATACTGGAAATTACTTAAAAACGAGCTCATCTCATGTTCAGGTGTTTCCTTTGCATGTTTTCTTCGTTTTGGACGTTATGACAGTGATATTGTCGAGATGTAGGTTGAAAACTGTTTATTACACACATACATCAATTAAGTAAATTCAATTAATTATTCATTCAATTAAGTAAAGTGATTATTTTGGGGCAGCCTGTTTCATGCACATACTTGCCGTTGGATATTTTTTTGCTCGGCCGGTCGGCCGGCGCGCAAACAGATAACAAATGCACTCAGCGAGCTATAAATGTACCTATAGTGAAGTATTATCATTGTTGATTTTTATTATTTTTTTATTTTATTTTATTATTTTTTTATTTTATTTTATTTTTTTTTATTTTAATTTCATTACTTATTGTAAATCGTATGTGTAAGATGTGTTACAATTGAGATAGGTACCGCCTTATTCATGGAAACTTAACAGACCTGAAGTCGTTAACTTACGCTTTTACCATTTTTAACAAACGCTAAGCTGACACAACAAACAATGAATACGTATAAGTTAACAGAGGTTTGATGAGCGTTTATGAAGAACGGCATTTTTATGTTGCACTGAATTTCGTCTTTGATTAATTAAGAACTGCGGAACGAGGTATCGAGACAAACCGATCTGGTTTACCAGTACTGTCATATAAAATGTTATGTAACTATTATTTATATCAATAAATAAATAAAAAAAATAAAAAATAACATACAAAACGATTTTTAGGGTACCCAAAGGGAAATAACGGAACCCTATTATAAAGACTCCGCTGTCCGTCCATCTGTCTGTGTGTCACAAGGCTGTATGTCATAAACCGTGATAGTTAGACATTTGAAATATTCACGGATGATCTACTTCTATTGCCGCTACAACAAAAAATAATAAAATCAGAATAACATAAATATTTTAAGGGGCTCCTATGCAACAAACGTGATATTTTTGCTCGTTTTTGCTCGATATTGATAACAGCAACGTCTACCACGTTTGAAGTATTCACAGTACGATACTCGAACGATTATCGTCGGACAATCATACAATACATACATAAAAATGACGGATTATCCAAGCAGACTGGGAGAACTCCCTCGTCCGTTCGATTATCTATTCACACGTTTGTTGCCAATACCCAATACTCGTACCTATCTTTAATGTACCAGTAAATACAAAGATTAGAATTCAAAGAAGTATTTCGGCAACATTACGTATGAATGTTCGAGGTATTCCCAAGCAATTCAATAACACTAATCCTACACTACAATCCTTTCCAGTCCATCCTAATTCCAGGCACGTCTGCAGAAGATCACATTCCATTATGGACCGGCGGGAAATCGGCGCAAACACATATAAACAACTCAATTGAGCGTTGTTTAGCTTTGGATCGAATATTGTGATAGGTTCGAAGCAAATTACTTGGGGCTGTAAAACTGCGGTGGGCAAGCGAATTGCAGTATTAACATAACAGAACAAACGTGGATGGAAAAGACGGATTTTGATGGGGACATGATGGTGGTTACGTCTTTTCAGTGTTCGAAAGAGATTGGGTGTGTCCAGCTTATATATCACTATTGGAGACTGAATATATAAGGAGAACTTTGATTGAAACAATACCGGCCAATTAGATGAAAGCTCGAAGACCACGTGACGTTTTTTTAAATTGACACGTCGGTCACGGCCCGGTCCGTCCCGGACTGTCAAGCCTCTATTTTCAACACGTAAGGCTCACTTGCACCACTCAGAGTTAGCCGCTAACCTTGAGTTTAGCTATCGAATTCCATACAAAAATACGCTTACCTCCGGGTTATGTGGTCCCCCGGGTGGTTAAAGTGGCCGAAAGACTAATTTTTTCAACTGCTACTTTGGCCAGGAGGGTTAGCATGGTTACCATTTTATCGCTTATCACGCTATGCGTCACTTTCGCACATACATACTTGTTGGAACGTGACAGCAACGTCGGTAAACGATAAAAACCCGACCATCATAGACTAGCAGGTTATAATAAATGCCGCAAGTTTCATCGGAACCGAAAACTGGAACCAGAGTCGGGGCCCGAGTGAGAGGTAGACGAGGTGTAAAAATAAAAATTCCAAAATCACACTAATTAGCACAGCACCTGGCAAGCGGAGAGATAAGTGAAAAACAGTTTTAAACCTTATAAATTTACTAAAACGGGGCTTAATCGTGTAAAACTTTGAAAACGAACCTCCGACGTTTCAACTAGATCAAGACCGGTTAGTTCGTAACACCCGCTCGGCTAGAAGATGTTGATGTCGACCTCAGACAGTCTTTCTCCGGGACCACGGGGACAATGTCGCGCTTGAAACGTCTGGGGGTTCGTTTTAAAAGTTTTACACGATTAAACCTCGTTAGTAAATTTATAATGTGTGAAAATCGTGTAACATTAAATATGTATAAACCTATTCGTTTTTGATGTACAACGCTCATGTCTTGCCGTCGCGCTAAGCTTCAACATGCGATATAATATACCTAACTTCCGATTAAAAAGTAACGGAACCTGATCCGAAGCGGACGTTCCAACTTCCGTGACTGGGACGGAAACAGAGCTCCGTAATATCCCCGCTTAATACAGCCAGTAACTATCTGTAATCACTGGTGGACTGTAAACATTATTTCACATTCCGTTTGAGCCGTTACAAACTGACTAATCAGCACTATGAAGTTATTAACTAATTGACGAAGCTTAAACACGTTGTTGATATGTCATCGGTTGTGGAACTTGTCGTAATTGCTTCTATATCAAAGTTGGTTTATGATTGATACATGAACGGCATCCTTGATTTTCTACCGTAACACAAATAAAGTGAAGTTAATGATTCAAATATTATACGTTAAAAAACAATGATATAAAAATCAAAGAGGTCAACACTATAGGTAGAGACGCCCATACCATACTTCGACCGCGCGGAAATCCTAAAATGAGTGACTACACTGGTTCTAGACCAATAGTCCTGACTGTGTCCAAAGGCGTCCTTATGGTCGCCATGGTAGCGGAAACATTCCAAAATTTGCAACACTCTTCTTTTGTAGGCGTCTCTATCTACTTCTATCTCAATGTAAATAATACATTTTGAATTTGTTGGTTGAATCGATTTGGTATTCGCTGTGAGCATAACTGTGACGCCATCTGTTGAGGCAGTAACTCAATAATTCAAACTTTCAAATGATACGCTCTAAAACTGGTATTAGGGCGAATAGATGTCGGTTTTAGGGCGCCAAGCTAACATGGGATTAGCTCTGATGAGTGGCAGTAGAAAGGGGAGACATTTGCCTAGAAATGGGACACAAAATGGGCTATTTTTGTATAACTTAAATAAACAGTTATTTATTTAAAGAAAACATTTAAATTAATACCAAAGTTTAAGTAATATCCTGGATATTTTAAAATTGAAACTCCCAAACTTTACAGCCTTTAAGAAATCGCTTCAAAGTTTATCAAAAGGAGCGTACTTTTAGTTGCAAACAATGCTTATGCTTGGGGTTGCTAAGACTTTACATTAAGTAAACAGAATACCAGCAAAACCAACGGCTAGGTATTATTTTAGTTTAATATGTACTGTTTTGCGTTAATCCTTGCTGATCACAAACTATTGCTTATGTAATGGAGCAAATATCAAAACACCATGTCATACGCTAAGTTGCTGGTTTGAGTTCCTTCTTAGCTAATGTCGTAACTCGATAACATAGCATTTTCCATCGAGGAGTTCTACAGGCTACCTTCTGACGGCATCTTCAGATCAGCATCTTCATCAGCAGTAAGCTTATAATTACTTCATCATCTAGATGACGAGAAATGATAAAGTTCAGATGTGAGCGAAATAAATCGACTGCGTGTCTGAATAAGGCATGACAGACCATGATATCTAAGGGCCAGGTAGGTTGTCGTTACGGAAGCAAATATAAATGTAAGTAGATTTCTTACGACAATTTAAAAATGTTGAAGATGGTTTTTAGGTTCCGTACCCAAAGGGTAAAACGGGACCCTATAATATAGAGTCCGTTGTCCGTCCGTCTGCCTGTCGGTCGCCAGGCTGTATCTCATGAACCGGGATTTATATATAGTTGTAATTTTCACAGAATAAAGATGATATATTTCTGCTGCTGCTATAGCAACAAATACTAAAAAACAAAATAACATTTTTAAGGGGACCTCGCGTGAAACCGTGACTTTTCAGTCCTCCGGCCGGTAAGTGCCACTTTACGCAAAACTAAATTGCCGCCTGCCGGCTCCGTCGGACAGAAAAATAGTATACAAACCTCGGCCGTTAGATGGGAAAGCCTCGGATCACATGTTAGTCGTCCTCGGCTTCGCCTCGGCCGACAATTACATGGGATCCGAGGCATTTCCCACTAAAACGGCCTTGGTATGTAATCTACTATTTATTGCTCGTTTTTCAGATCGACGCTTGAAATAATTATTCTCAGAATATTAAGTGACATACTTATTCTAAAAAAAACACGCATTTCAGTAAAATTAAAATTTCACTTTTATAGATAATGTGGTACGAACGGTACTTCCTAAAGTTCTCGCCCTTGGCGTTTTTTTTAAGTCCAGCCTAAGGTTCCCAGAAAGCCGTATCTTATCGCTATAATACAATTGTAAAGCACTAATCAAGGGCCTTACCATGACGTCTTAACGCGATTCAGTTGACGACCTAAACCGAGTCGCTTCCATACAACTGAGCCTAAACTGAACCTCAACTGAATAGCGTTAAGACGTCATGGTAAGGCCCCAAATCACTTATTATTTGTATTGGCATTTTAGCTGTGTTAATTTCTTTGTTTTGTATCTTTGATTTTGCTTGCCAATAGAAGTGGCTTGATAATAACTTCTTTGGGGTAAGATTAGATACCGCCATTGTCCGTCATCCACCCTTCTCCTACAAATATATTAGATTCCACATTTAAAACCTTAAATGAACCTTCAAACCACATTTAACTTACTTATAAATTATGTACATGTCTCCATACCCTAAGTAAGAAGCATTGGTACTTTGCTTCAATATCAGTACATTAAAGAAATAGGTTTTGCCGGAGCCTGCCCCAAAATAAGATATTCACTCAGACTACTCGTGTATCTACATTTATCGAAATTAAAATATGGTAATGGATTCTGTATGTCTCATATATCTTTCTCAATTATGTTTATTTATTGCTTGAAAGTAACTTAACTCTATTACAGTTACATGGAACTAAATTAGTTAAATAAAGCATTTGTATATCTATTGGTAGAAATAGCTAAAAGTTCTTTAAATTTAAAATTAGGGTAACTTTCCTAAAATAACTTTTTAATTCCGTCATATTACACTTTTTTGACATTAAAAAAGTGTCAAAAAAAGATGACGACGTTAACGGAAAGTTCGGTGCGGTTCGGTGTGTGCGTGGTCCACAAGTGTATATAACAATAAGGAGATAAATATCTTACTTGTTATTAATTTGCCTTTTAAAAAAAGAGCATTGAAAAAAACAACTTAAAAAATACAGAAGATAATTTTAACAGCTAGCTAGAAAATTCGAAAGTAACTTTAATTGTAGAAACGTTTAAAAATTACAACGCAAAATAACAATAAACGGAAACAAAATGGTGGATGAAATTTACGAGTAAAGTTGGATGGCCCAAAATGGCTCGCCCTGTCTACCTGTGTTACGTAACAATTTTGTTTTAGCTCGGCCCTTCCGAAGTCGTGACAGGAGAGTTAAAATACCTACCTAAATTAAAAACGTACAGTCTGCAGTGGTACCTTTCTGAACACGCATGGGAATTTTGTAGTAACGTTCGTTTGAAAGACTTCCGTATATTGCCGGCCAAGGCCGTCAAATGGAATTGGGTCACGCATGGTGTTAACATTGAACTTTTAGAGCCCGACTAAGTTAAGTTTGCATTGATTTTGATAGCAGGTACTGTGAAAGTGTAAATTAAAAATCATATTTTGTGCATATTCGTAGAGTAGAGTTTAACCTTCTTTAATACCTACCTAAATGACTTTTCAGTCCAATGTATCATTTTCGAGCTAGACGCAAAAAACTGAAAAATACTTAAAATTAAATACCAACAGTCATGCTCAACTCCTGCAATAGTGCGAACTTGTTGACGCGTCTTTAGGACCTAATGAAGCTTGCTGGGAATGAATTCCTGGAAATTATCAATTTGATAACTTCCAGGGATTAGCAAGCTCACCTCCTGGAATTGTGCAAACTTGTTGACGCGTCTTTAGGACCTAATGAAGCTTGCTGGGAATGAATTCCTGGATATTATCAATTTGATAACTTCCAGGGATTAGCAAGCTCACCTCCTGGAATTGTGCAAACTTGTTGACACGTCTTTAGGACCTAATGAAGCTGCTGGGAATGAATTTCTGGAAAATATCTAATTTTCTTGGCCTATATCGGATAGTTCACATTACTCGTAAATAACAAACTAATTAAGTATTCAGTCTGTTAGATTAATAAAAACGACTCGATATGTATGTCTTCTTTTGTTTGTCTAATGAAAAATGAGGGAAATACACATTAAATTTTCGCGTGACGTCACAATTAGGTACAATTTTAACCTAATAGTGACGTCCCCAGCTTCGCCCCGGAACAATGATGCTCTTCATCTTCGTCAAATTTAGTTATCTTGAAAAAGGAAAAAAATACGTGTCTAATAATTTTGGATTCTAACTGACAGACTACATAGAATAATAGTTTTTCAACTTAGTCGTCATCCCCTTTATATTTTTTCTACATTCTCATTCCATCGGGACTCCATTTTCAATTTATATCAATAAAGATTTTTATTCTCGTTGTTATCTCTGCACTCAACGCCTCGCGCGTCCTTCAACTGTTTTTCTTTCAAGAAACATACCAGTTATTGGTCACGAACAAAAGACGTTCTATTTTCTGCCAGTGCTATAAAATAGTAATTCTATAATTATATTAGTGTCGTTAGTTAGAGTTATCGTCGAGCAAACATGCATTCAAATATACATAAATACATATTATAAACGATGAAGAATCCAAGCAGATTGGGACATCGCATTCGCTTCGCTGACTTGTCCGATAAGCACCATAGTAAATATAATTTAAACTTTTGTGAGTCATACAGACATTAAACTTAAACGGTTAAAGCTCACGTATTTACAACACCACTCTGTCTGTCCGACGATGACTGCCCGATGTAGTCGAAACATGATATGACAAAAATAGATGAGTTTTAATCGTTTAAGTTTTTTTTTTATACTACGACGGTAACAAATAAGCATACGGTCCGCCTGACGGTAAGCGGTCACCGAAGCCTATGGACGCCTGCAACTCCAGGGGTGTTACATGCGCGTTGCCGACCCTTTAAAAACTTTAACACTCCTTTTTTGAAGAGCCCCATATTGTAGTCCTTTGGGAAAACAGTGGCAGGGAGCTAAGCTTAAGTTGAAGAGTATAGAAATATTTTGGGAGTAGAAAGTTTTCGCGCTTTCATGAATGTAAAATCAGAACGAATCACAAATATACAGAGTATAAAGTAATATTATTATGGTTTATGGTTTAAGAATTTATTTCTCCAAAAGAATTATAACAATTCACTTTACTAGAGAAATACAAAACTATCATAATTTAAATATACATGTGCTATAAGTGTATGAACACAAATCAAACAAAATAATAATATTGTTTAAGAATAAAGTAAAGTGGGTACAGTATAATCCTCATAATTACCATCACGCAAGGTTCCATCGTCGTTTGTTATTTTCGCCGTAATACCCAATAACTCCCTTAATTACTCGGCAGATAATCTTTAATTAATGAGAAATCTGAAAAGTTCTCGAATGAAGATAGTGTTAACAACTAAAGTTTGAGCGGATTCGGAGTTCGTACAGATTCTGCTTTTAGACTAAGAGTTAGCCCCGAAAAATGTATGTAATATTGAGAGCACAATTATTGTACGCCGTTTTTTAATGAATTACTTTAACTGCAGCATGTAGCTATGTTTAAAGGAACAGAGCATAGTTAGTTTAGAAGCGTTGGTGGCCCAGCGGTATGAAGTGAGACTTTCAATCCGAAGGTATCGGGTTCAAATCCTGCCGGCTCATACCAATGAGTTTTTCGGGAATAATGTACGGAAATATCAAATTGCAACGGTTAACACTCACGTAATTTTATCACAATAGGCGTGACATGTTTCGACTGCATCGGGCAGTCATCGTCGGACAGACAGAGTGGTGTTGTCACCTTCGCCATGTCACACTGCCATCGGGCATGATACGCGATACGTGAATGTTAACCATTGCAATTTAATGTCAGTATGACTCAAGAAAGTTTAAATTATGCGGAAATATCATTTGATATTTACCAATCTCTTTTCGGTGCTTTTAGAGCTTAAGCCGGGAAAACGCTCGGAAGAAGAATCAGCACACTTATTTTCCTCAAATTCCTAAATGTTTACTTTTTATATCAAAAAATAATAAAATTACATATTTCATTAACCGCTAATGTAAAACGGACATAACAATTCACTCTACTAAATAAGTGTGAACTATAACATATCAATGTTTTGTCAAATACTCATACTTCGTTTACACACTTGTTTATTCTTATCAAATAAAACAAAACTGGTGATTATCTCCAAAGTGGAACTAATTAGAATACTTGTTTCTTTGAAATTAACTTAATTTAAGCTAAGGAATGCACCATTGAAATTAAAACAAATCAATATAAACATATTTTGTGGCACGATATACGTCGTGCCACAAAATATGTTTATATTGATTTGTTCTATTATTGAAACAATTTACATATTAAAAACTTTGGATATCACCTGGGCACTGGTTTTGCCCCAAGAAAAACGCCTGGCAGTTCAGATTAACATACAGATTCTTTATTTGCTTTTGTAAGATAAAAAAGAAAGCTTTTGAAAGTATCATGCATAATGTACTTCGTGTTTTTGAGCAATTGTTTAAACTTTAAGAGCGCATTCTATTAGCTGGTTTAAATATTAATAATTCCGTGCAAGGGTACGGTAGGCCCGAATGAAAGTAAACTAAAATGAGAGAGCGTTTAAAAAAAGAATAGTTTCGATTCGCCAACTTATTTTGGTAAAATTCAGATTATTGTGTTTTTTGCACTTAAAGGGTTCAAGGACGGTAAGTGACGTCATGTGTCATGGGCAAAAGGAAACAAAAACTACGCGAATGCTACAGCAGTCGTATCCACCAACGACGTGTTAATTTGTTGTCCAAATTGTGAAATGAGGTAGATTTGTGACATATTACGTTTGTTGGTTGACAGTGATGAGTGCGTTCGGATATTATAAACTATATTTTTTAAGGACGACGACTGGCTGTATAAATTGTATTTTGTAAAAACAAGAACTAACATTTAACGTATCCGCGAGGTTAATGAATAAAATTATGCCGGTAAATGGGGTAGAATTCTACACAGTTGTGCTAGGAAAATAAAATTAATATTATGCTGTTTGAAAATAAAATTAATATTATGGTGTTTGAAATTAAAAATAAATGAAATTAAGTCTCAGAATTATAAGCCTTTTTTCGGAGCTAGCTCTCCGTTTATTTCATGATGTAGGTACTTTCTCGGTAAGAAAGTTTGGTTCACTATCGTTATGTTCTTCGCTTACCAAAGGCATATGCTCCAGCCTAAACGTAATGTATCAGATTGGTGCAATCTACGTGTGATTGCAGAGTATGTAGTAGGTAGTTCTTAAGAATAGATATTTATTTCTTATAGAAATAGCGAATACAAACCGTTTTGAACACTACGCAATAAAACAATTGACGCCCGGCCCCACCTCTATCCACACGTTGGGCTTGCATACGATTAGAAAGCCCTCCGGAGGACTCCGTCGCACCGCACGCTGCGCACAGCCGCCGCTCACCCCGGTTTACTGCGTAGTGGGTTACTACACTACTGCTTTGTTTACTTGCATAATGCATAGTAGAACTGGATGAAAAACTTACTTATTTTGAAATTTAACTCCCAATTTTAAATATTTATATTGGCGGGGCACGTATGTGTGGCTTTCGCTCACGAGTGCTTTTAATTTTTAGACTGAGCACTGGTTCTATCTGATTCTATATATTGCATACACGCTCAAAATATCCAACTGGGAAAAGAAAAGAGGGAAAGGAACTCACACCTTTGAAATGTCCAGTCTTTGAAGCCGCGATGGTACATGCGGTAACACGAGGGTTGCACTTTTCACCATGGGCCCATGGACTTGTAGATTTCTTCGTAAACACTTATTCCACCATCGTAGACACTTACACAATATAAACAGTCACAAATTGTCGCAGATTAAAATGATTAAAATAGATTTATGGCTGGAGCTTTATGACGACGGAGCTACACAACGCCATATTTTAAAGCAACTGACCGCAACTCGTTCGCTAGATGTCGCCTCGTTGACGCGCGGTGCGGGCGAGTGCGATATATATATGATTTGATGTGAAAGAGCGGGACAAGAGAGGATAGGTATTATATTTGAGCGTGCATACTAAGTTAATTAGTTTTGAAAATAATAACGAAACCCAACATCCCCCCGGGCTTGAAGGATTCCCTTCAAAAAAAAAAAGAAACAAAAACAAAAAGTAAGAATGATATACAGAGAAAAAAACGGAAAGGAAATAAATCGTAGGGTATCTACTCTATGCTTGACTTAAATCATTATAAAGTAAGAGTTAAATTAATGTTAACATGCAAATGTAAAGTGACAACCCTACTGCGTGGGCAGTGGGCACAACCGCACTACAGGGCGCTCTAGTTTTACTCCTCGTGTCTGCACCTCCGCAACTCGGACGATTCCGTCGCGACCAGGTAAAAGACGAGTTATAATACCGATAGGCCATTGCAAAGGCGGTGTGTTATTTACGTTGATAAGCACAACTGTACCTACGGCTAAAGGTTTAGCTGGAGTGTTCCATTTTTCCCTGCTTTGCAAGTTGTGCAGGTACTCCGTTCGGAACCGTTTCCAGAAAGATTGAACGATCGAATCTAACAATGAATAACGCGTTAAAAGATCCGTTCTTTCCTGGCTTAAATCAGCGGCGGGTAAGTACTGCAACGGTGCCGTACATATAAAATGAGCAGGTGTCAGTGCACTGGGTTCCGAAGGATCGGAACTCAAAACGTAAAGAGGTCTACTATTCATAATAGACTCAATTTGGCTTGACACTGTCAAAAATTCCTCATAGGTCAAAATTTGTTTGCCTATAACGCGATGAAGGTGCGTTTTAAAGCATTTAATGTTGCTTTCCCAGGCACCCCCGAAATGAGGTGCATTTGGAGGATTTAAGCGCCACGTTATACGGAGCTTTAAGAGCTCTTCTTGAAACGTTTTATAATAATCTTCAGTTTGAAGAAAAGAGTGGAGTTCACTCAAATAAGCCTTAGAGGCTACGAAGTTCGTTCCATGATCACTATATAGCGTCTGGCACGGCCCACGGCGGGAAATAAACCTTTTAAACGCATCTAAAAATGCCGCAGAGCTAAGAGATGAAGCGAGTTCAGTATGGACAGCCTTGGTAACCATACAGATGAAAAGACAAAGCCTAAAAACGTGGACGACCGACTTAAGAAATCGGTGCCATGATGAAAATTTCGCTCCTAGCTCCAGAAGCCAGTGACCACTGCTTCCTTCATGGGTAGCCACAAGGGCAGCAACATTTTGTTCTGTTAGCACCTTAGCCGTTGGCATAAACTTAGCTATCGGCCATTGGTTAACTGGTAAAGAAGCCCAGGACGGACCCTGAAACCAGAGACTGTGATCCTTCAGGCTAGAAGGCAGCAGTCCTCGTGATAAACAATCGGCGGGGTTCTCAGGTCTGGACACATGATAAAAATGTTCCGGGGCATAATTTGTTTGACATTGAGCGATGCGGTTGGCCACATAGGTAGCAAACCTATGCGGAGATGAGTGCACCCAGCACAAAGCTACCTCTGAATCCGAAAATGCGTAAACATTGTCAATATTGTGGCGTTCTGATAACGTGTCGTGTACGACGCGTAACAGTTTTGACATTAAGACAACCGCACAGAGTTCCAAGCGAGCAACCGTCACCGTCTTAACCGGAGCTACCTTAGACTTGAAGCAAATCAAGCGAATGATGGGATTCTGATTGTCCGTAACAACGTGTGCGTAAATGACGCAACCGTACGCCTTTTCACTGGCGTCGGCAAAAGCAACAAGAGTCACTTTTGAGGATTTTTCAATGCCTAGATGTCTAGAAAATCTAATATCAGAAATAAGCGGCAATTCGTTGACAAACTTGTGCCATAGGCTTAAAATGTTCTGAGGTGGCAAATCATCCCAACCTTGCTTTAAAAGCCACAATTCTTTTATGAGGAGTTTCGAATATAAAATAATAGGCCCAACCAGGCCAAGAACGTCATACAAGCGTGCGGTGGCAGAAAGAATAGCTCGTTTCGTACCTGTCAGCGGAGGAGGCGAGACGCTGAAAACGAACTCGTCAGACCCAGGAAGCCATTGCAGGCCAAGTATTTTTAGCGAGCCGCTGTCATCGAAAGTGACGCATTCAGATTGGCGATGGGTTGAAGGTATGGTTTCCAGAAACTCAGGAGAGTTACTGGTCCACTTAACTAAATTGAACCCACCAGCCTTGAAGAGGCTAATTAACTGGGCCGCTGTCGTAACTGCTTCCTCATGGGAAGAAGCAGACGAAGCTAAATCGTCCATGTAAACGTCTCTTTCGAGGACATCAGCAGCGAGCGGGTACCTTTCGCGTTCGTCACTAGCGAGCTGACGAAGCGTGCGCAATGCAAGGAATGGCGAACACCGAAGACCAAACGCGACACGATTGAAACAATACGCATTTAAAGGTTCTTCAGAAGAGAAACGATATAATATCCTTTGAAAGGAGCGGTGCGGAGGATGTACTTCTATACATAAGTACATCTGACGAACATCAGCGAAAAAAGCGATGCGAAATATGCGAACATTCAGAAGTATCTGAAAAATATCAGCCTGCAAATTGCAACCGGTATGCAGAAGGTCATTCAAGGACAGACCGCTGTCTGTCTTACAACTTCCATCCAAAACCAAACGTACCTTAGTAGTCACTTTATCATTTCGGATTACTGGGTGATGCGGTAGAAAAAAACCGGGGCTGCCAAGATCTTGAGGAGGAACGAGGGAAATAATCCCTTTCTTCAAATAGTCGAGAATAATCTCATTATAACTGTCATGAAGTTGCGGGTTACGAGAAAATTTATTTTCGAGCATTAAAAATCTCTTTTTTGCGGTATAAAAAGAATTACCTAAAGCGTTAGGACTTTCTTTAAAAGGAAGGTCTACAGCGTAAGATCCATTATCGTTACGAGTAGTGGTTGAGGTGAATATTTGTTCACATGCCTGGTCTTCCGGGCTTAAGAACTTTGCATTCAAAACCTCTTCTTGAGACCAAAACTTTTCCAAACTTTGGTTAAGCGGTTCATGCGTGAAAGCACAGAAAGCGCGAGTCTCGCATTGCGGTGATGACTGCCAATCGACGTCTCCCATAATGAGATAACCTAGCGTAGTCTCTAAGGCAGTAGGTAAGCTAGCGTTACGAATTTTATTATTTAATAATATTTCGCAGAAGAAATTGGTACCTAATATCATGTCAATTGGTCCAGGTTTGTTAAAACTATCGTCCGCGAGCGGTATATTCTCAAATAATTTTAACATCGATGAGTCTAATTTCTCTTCAGGCAATTCTGAAGTAATCTTTTCAATTACAAGCGGTTTAGCCGAGTAAACGTGCGGATCGTCAAACCTAGAGCAAAAACTTATATATGAAAGACCGATAATTTTCATAGACATATCTCCAATTCCCTTAACAGCTGAGTAACGATTTTTATTGGAAATTGGCAAAGATAAACGTTTGCAACAGTCAAGCGTGATATAATCCTTTTGCGAACCAGGATCAATCAGAACTCGCAAACATTCACCAGAAGCATTATTTGCTTGAAGAACCTTAACCTTAGCGGTACCTAGGAAAGTCAAAACATCCTGGCCTTCATCATCTGACGCGCCGGTAACCGGCGCAGAAGCTAAATAACTCAAGGTTGATTTAGGTTGCGAATGATTGTCAGCTTTATTCCCTTGCGCATTAGGTTGCATATCGTTTGTCGCTTTGTTACTATCTTCGTAAACACAAACAGCTTGCGGCGACGTACCTACACTGTAGGTACCGCTTGACGACGGCGGCCCTAAGCTGGACTGCTTATTTGTCATCGAATTAAAATGTAACAATGTATGATGCTTGGAGGCACATACACTGCAAGTGCGTTCGGAACTACACGCGGAAAACTTGTGTTTGTAACTAAGGCAGTTATTGCAAATTGAATTAGCTTTAACGAATTTATACCTTTCATGCGGTGACATTTTTGCAAAAACTGAACATTGATACAAATGTTCATGTTTATTGGTTTTGCACAAGTGGCAAACTTGCGTTGGAGCGGGTCGCGGACTGACAAAAGATTTGGTTTGAATGTTTTTTGGAGTAGGAAAGCCTTTACTATTATTAATCTTAGGCGCGGAATAAGTAGGTTTTAACGTCGAGTGAGGTATGACCTTGGACTGTTCTTTAATGAACTCAACAAGATTGGCATAAGTCGGACATTTTTCTTTGCGGTAATACATTTCGAACAATTTGACGGATTCCGAGTCCAGTCGTTGTAATGCGAGATGCAGAAAGAGGAAATCCTGTAAGTCTGTCAACTTTAGCGCCTTTAGCGCTCGTACCGAAGCATCAAACGTGCATAAAAATGCGTCTAAATTCGCTTCCGAACCAGTGGAAATAGGTTTAAAATCTAACAGCTGATTCGCGTATCCAGCGGCTAAAGCGCGCTTATCCTCATATTTATCAATAAGCGCTTGCCATATAATTTGATAATTTTCACCCGTGGCGGGTAAACCGGCACAAACAGACCTCGCCTTATCGCTCAACTTGCCTACTAAAAACTGCACACGTTCACTGTCCGATAGGTGCGGATTGTTATGAATTACACTCTTAAATTGCTCATAAAATAAAGGCCAACTTTGAATGTCACCGTTAAATGGTAACAATTCAATTGCGGGCAACTTATGTTTAACGGCATAAGATTGACTTTTCTGTACCTCGTTTAAATTACTTTTAATGTCAGCATGTACTCGTTTAATTTGACAATAGATTTCATCAAAAGAGATCAAAGGCTGATAATTGGGCGTAGCGTTAGGTTTATGCTGAATTAACTTCATATTATAATCGTCAAGAACGCGTTCAAAATCAGACCGTAACTGGTCTAAACCTGCGATATTATTCAAAAAGAGATTGCGCTGAGGTTCATCTTGTTGTGCCTTTAACGATAATGTATAAATATTTTGTAAGCGCATAAACAATGCATTACGTTTTCCCTCAAGAACAACCAGATCACCAACACGGCTGGCTGAGGGCGCTGAAGCGTCTTTTTCGTCTCCGCCCATTGTAAAGAAAACTAGGTAGTAAACTAATAAACAGTCACTATACCTACGGGACCAGCGTCAAACAATAAAACAGGGCACTATAAGCGGCGTAATTACTCAATACTAAATTGAACCTTAGTACGAATAAATAGAAGCGTATTGACAAAAGAATGATACTTCGCGAAATTCGCGCAAATAAGCAACGTAGTTAGTGAATTCAGGTACAAAGAACGACAAATGTTCTATTTTAAATACTAAAGTAATAAAGCGGTTTAAATTATAAGATTTATAAACAAAAATGCGGTGCGCGAAAAGAAGGTTGTAACTGTATATGATGTACGCGGCGCTTACGCCCTTTATCACAGCGAAACGAAACAGCTAGAAGCGCGATGTAATATTTTGTGTAAGTGGGTAGGTTTAAGTTACCTACGTATGTACTACGACGCAATGGAATGTCGATTAACTGCGAATTCGAATTTATAAAACTAGGTATTTGCACTTACAATGCCGATTTGCGGGTGTGACAAAGCAATATCAAATTAGGTGCGGGTTAAGAAATAAAAAGGAAATATAGGAAACTAATTCGACGAGTCAAGCATCAAGTATGTACCCAGATTTACTTCGAAGCAGAAATTAAGAAGTGTGATTTTGATTTCAATAATTATGAAGTATGTTACTACTTTAATGCGTAGAACCAGGTTGGAAATAAGCGATTACGCTGGAGAATCAGATTTAAAAGGACCAGACTTAACAATCCGGTTTAAGAAGGACCATAAAATTGGATGAAAAACTTACTTATTTTGAAATTTAACTCCCAATTTTAAATATTTATATTGGCGGGGCACGTATGTGTGGCTTTCGCTCACGAGTGCTTTTAATTTTTAGACTGAGCACTGGTTCTATCTGATTCTATATATTGCATACACGCTCAAAATATCCAACTGGGAAAAGAAAAGAGGGAAAGGAACTCACACCTTTGAAATGTCCAGTCTTTGAAGCCGCGATGGTACATGCGGTAACACGAGGGTTGCACTTTTCACCATGGGCCCATGGACTTGTAGATTTCTTCGTAAACACTTATTCCACCATCGTAGACACTTACACAATATAAACAGTCACAAATTGTCGCAGATTAAAATGATTAAAATAGATTTATGGCTGGAGCTTTATGACGACGGAGCTACACAACGCCATATTTTAAAGCAACTGACCGCAACTCGTTCGCTAGATGTCGCCTCGTTGACGCGCGGTGCGGGCGAGTGCGATATATATATGATTTGATGTGAAAGAGCGGGACAAGAGAGGATAGGTATTATATTTGAGCGTGCATACTAAGTTAATTAGTTTTGAAAATAATAACGAAACCCAACAAGAACATTGTATGAAACGCGTGTAAAAATGATAACCGACTCGTGTCGTACTTTCCGCACTCGTTGCATAAATAGCTATTTGCGTACGTACTCGATATCTTGGCACTGTTGTAAGGATATTACTAGATCTAATTTATATGACCAAGTTAGCAGAAATCTTAATCACACTAGTTGGCCTTAGGGTTAGGGTAAACGTTCTCGCCACCGAATCTAATCGAATGGGATAATTGCGTCATTAGTGAACATGATAAATAATCAATCAGTGTTACATACTCGTACCCTGCGTTGTTTGAGATATAGATTTTCGTCTTTTTCCCAGCCTTTTCCAGGCATATGCCACGGCGCAGGGAACCCAGGGTCCGCTTTTCGTAACTAATCCCAAAATTTGGCGTAGACACTAGTTTTACGATAGCGAACTGCCATCTGACCTTCCAACCCAGAGGGTAAACTAGGCATTATCGGGATTAGTCCGGTTTCCTCGAGATATTTTTCTTTATTTGAGAGGGGACGCTGCCTATGTCATGGGGACCATGCCGCAGGCGGACCTTTTAAACCGGGTATTCTTTCTGTAATTAGGCTTTTGTAGGTATGTTTTTCTTGCACACTTTTTATCCTTATTTATATTCTCAATTTTCATTGTTAGCTTTAACAATTAATTGTAAATATATATAATAAATGAAATACCTATGAATTACTTACATATATATAAAAAAAAAAACTAAAAAGTAACAAATAAATAAAACGAAGAGTGATTGGTAAATATCAAATGATATTTCGTACATAAATTCCGAAAAACTCATTGGTACTAGCCGGGGTTTGAAACTGCGACCTTTGGATTGAAAGTCACATGCTTACGCTGGGCTACCAACGGTCTGTAATCTCCGTTTGAGATACTTATGCTTTAATTTTTTTTACTTTTTCAGACTGGTACCTATAAAATGACTAGTGGTTTGCCCAAACGTGAAATCGCTACCCCTGTGTCTCGGTAACCCCTTAACCGATTAAGCTCATATTTAAAATTAACAAATCTATATATAATCTGCCTGCTTGCCAAATTTCATGTCAATCCGATTAACGGTTCTCGAGTTATCGTCAAACAAACATACAGACATATATCGGCAACCCTTAAACCGATTTGGCTCATATTTAAAATTAAAAAATCTATTTATATTATCTGCCTGCTTGCCAAATTTCATAACAATTCGATCAACGATACTCGAGTTATGGTCGAAAAACCAACCATACATACAAACATACATACATGAAAACGACGGATTGTCCAAGTAGACTGAGAAAACTCCGCTCGCCCCGCTTGCTCGTTCAATAAACGTTAAAAAATAAAAGGTTTTATGGTACGCACGTAGATAAGGAACCTATTACGTAAAGGCGTTTGTTAAATGCATCGCCAACAGAAAATCATCAATCTGTTTAATTCAAACCCGACTATAATGTCAGAGAATTTTCAATTACGACGGAGCTCCATCTTAATATAATTTCGCATTAAGTTAACCGAAAACTTGGAGCTATCAATATCTCCGATATTTGACTTGATAATTAAAATCGACCCAAATCAATCAGTGTAACGTTTGATTGACTTAATATTTGCCATAACTTGGGATGCTAGGTGTATTAAATTTATAATAGCGGTTTGCCTCAGACTTGAAATTTCTATCCCTATATCTCGTCAACCCCTTGACCGATTTAGCATATATATTTGAACTTAAAAAAATAAATATTTTATCTAACTTTCCCATCCAATTTCACGACGATCCAATCAACGATACTCGAGTTATCGTTGAACAAACGTACATACATACATACATACAAATGACGAAGTGTTCAAACCGTCCGTCCGTCCGTCTCGTTCAACTAAAGTAGCCTGGCGATATAAATAATATAACCTGTCCTCACCTATTATCATGTTTAATTGGCGTAAATTTCACTTATTATTATACTGAAACCATCCGCCCATTCCTTAAGCGAAGATTGACTCACCCAAATAAAAATACCTACTACTTACATAAAAAACATGCAAAACTCATTAGGTACCTATGTCTAAGACGAATCAATAACTCTTTTAAATATCTCATGTTTAACGAATCGAAGAAATATTCCTATTGATAAACACTCAAACGACCAAAATTTCTTTTTAGTGATAGAAATCCTGAATGTCCACATGTTTTTTAGTAGTATCCAATCACCAAGTTAAAATTGAAATTTACGGTATTAAAAATGGGAACTTTTTTCAATTTCATACAATATTGTTCCATATAATGGAAATAAAAATTTGGAACGTTTTAAAAGGTTAGCAGGGCTGAATCTAATTGTTATTTAACGATTCATTGACATTAAATTGTAATACAGGTATGCAACTCTTTGCGTTATTTGTATAATTATGTATTTACCATGATTAGCTTACTAAATTGGTGCCGTGACCAGGATAATTGGCTCGCTCACGAAAGTCAAAATATTTTTCAAGAATCTCAATAACTGCTCGGTACAATACAACACATGTTCAATTTTAGCAAGATTTTTCAAGACAAAGAAATGAGAGATTGTTTGAGCCAAGTTATTTTGTTAGTTTTTGCGTACGAAACTTAAATTCCATAATACTTATTTTATTTGTATTTGTAGAATTTGTTATGCCTAGTAACACATGCTCTCTAATGTGATTCGATGCATAATCATAAACTGCATGACTTTAATATTATTCTAATGTCGCATCGGATATCGCTTTTGCGATCTACTGTTATGGCAGTTATGTTCAAATGTTCCGCTTTCTGTGGATACTCTTATGCTGTTATAAGAGTAATAAATCTATTCATAAAATATATATGGGAGTACATAATAGGATTAAAGGTATATTTCATAATACTTGCTGATGATGCGGACCGTAAATATTTAATTTTGACCTAGTGCGACGTAATGTAATTTTGTTTTTAATTAAAAATATTTTTTTGGTTATTTTTATGCTATCGACTCTCCGTTCGGGAACGGAGAGTCTCGAGAAACTGGTCGTGATTGGCGAAATGGAAGGAACGAGAAGCCGTGGCGGCTCACCGACTAGATGGACTGACCAAGTCAGAGAAGCCACATCCTCGAGCAAGTTCCATCAAACGGTGAAGGCAACGATGTATCGAGACTGTTGGAGACAACTGATCAAGGACGTAACAAATTGTGATCACGATCCTCAGGAATGAGGGACCGACTAAAGAGAGAGAGATGCTATCGACATCATACGACGGCATGTGATGTGCGCCATCAACAGGTCGCTCATCCTTACACCTTGCAACCTAAATAGTCGCGCACTGTGCGGTTTCAGAGGAATTTCCTCCCGTGGACGCTCCGGCCATGGAATGGGCTCCCTGCCGAGGTTTTTCCGAAAAGGGTACAGTATGGGGTTCTTCAAAAAAGGAGTGTACAAGATTTTTATGAGTCGGCAATGCACATGTGACCCCCTGGAGTTGCAGGCGTCCATAGGCTATGGTGACCGCTTTCCATCAGGCGGGACGTATGCATGTTTGCAACCGACGTGGTATTAAAAAAGTGCTAATCTTCAAGTCCACATCAAAGTAGGTGTGATGAAAAACATTGTATGTACCACTGGCGGTACGAGAAATAGCGATTCGCACCGTGAGTGTGAGTGAGACAACGCTTAGCGCGTATATAGCGATATTCAGTGTGAAATCAGTACCTTACGAACTCGTGTTAAATCAATGCACGCTTGCTCCTAAATTCGTGTTTACCGCCATTAAAACAGTTAAATTCTACGTTCCATTTATAAGCACAAACAATATTTCTCTACTGCACAAAACCCAAAGATTTCCACGTTTATTCCTTGTTTCCACGTAATGGGAAATACAATACGCCTTAATTATAAAATAACGAACTTTAATGATAGGTCTCGATAACGTAATTTAAAGTCGGGTGGAAAACAAGTAGGTATTTTACAGTATGAAATATTATTATTTCGTTTTCATCTCCATCATTCATCATGTGCTCGCACAGAAGCATTTGATGCTGGATAGAAATGGAATCAATTAGATCAAAAAAAAAGTTTGCTAAAATTAGGTACCTTTTTTTTTGCATCCTGTATGATCTTTCCGAAATCTGCAGCCAATCTTCATAAAAAAAAATGGAGCGATTGTTTCTTAAGACCATTTGCGCATAGCATAGCCCACAACACAAGCCTTATTGAGCTTACTGTTGGACTAGGTCGATTTGTGTAAGATTGTCCTATAATATTTATTTTCATCACACCTGCTCGTAAATGGTGATATTATATGCAAGCATACTTACACTTGAAGAGCTGTATTATTCCCATGGTTTTAAAGGATTCTCATACTACTTTACCGCCCGCCTGGAGCTCGCGGAGGACCTGCCCCGCACGCGCTCGCAGCACGTACTCACTCCGGAGTACTGTGGACTGTGCAACTACACTACCGCTGATCATTCTATCAATTCATTCTATTGTTTCTTTACCTGTATAGAGAGTTTATTTATTTCCTCGCAAATGTGATGAAAAACATTATGTGTACCACGGGCAGTAAGGGGATTACTAACTCGGGTCATTTAAAGCCCTCCGCCTACGGCGTCGGGCTTCAATAGACCCTCGTAAGTAATGCCCTTCTTACCGCCCTAGATGCACAATGTACTATTATTTATTTACACAGAAAAAGTTAACGCGCGAATAAAATACTGACTGGGGTCTTACCATGACGTCTTAACGCGATTCAGTTTAGGTTCAGTTTAGGCTCAGTTTTATGGAAGCGACTCAGTTTAGGTCGTCAACTGAATCGCGTTAACACGTCACGGTAACGCCTCTGTACTTCCAGTAGAAGTAAGTAAAGCAGTATTCGCAAAGTTAGTATTTTAATCAGTACGTTTAGTATTTCGTAGGTTAGGTTAGTATTTTTCGTCTATCTTAGTCTTCTTCGTATTATTCGTCATCTATGTTGCAAAGTAGTGCGACAACAGGATTCAATTTATAGTTATTGATTAGTAAAATTCGAGAGCGTTGGTGGCTCAGAGGAAAGAGCGTTTGACTATCAATCTGAAGATCGCGGGTTCAAACCTCGGCTTGTACCAATGAGTTAATCGGAACTTATGTACGAAATATTATTTGATATTTTACCAATCGCTTTTCGGTGAAGGAAATCGCGAGGAAACTGGACTAATTTACCCTAGGTTGGAAGGTTAGACGACAGTTGCTTTCATAAAATTAGCGCCTACGCCAAATCTTGGGATTAGTAGAGCCGTGGCATAGGTATGTACACTCTGCGCAAGCGGTGCGCGTCCTTGCTCTGCAGAGTGCGCGCCAGCAGCAAGGAAGTGTAATAAATTTGTCATTTTTGAAGTGTTTTTAAATTTTAACTACGTATTTTAAATTTTAATTTCAAATTGTTTCATTTGATATTGGATTTTAATTTAAATTTAAATTTATTTCTAATGGTAATTGGATTATTGTTATTGTTATTAATTTTATTTTAATGAAATGTCTGGACCATATGTTGTCTGTAAATAAATGTTTTATTTTTTATATAGGTAGCCGGGAAAATGCTAGGAAGAATAAGTGCCTAAAAGTAGGAGCAGGAAATTACTATATTAATAGTATAAAATGACTAGTAAAATTCGAAAAACGAAATTATAATTAACGTTGAAATAACTTAATTAGTACGGGGAGTTAATGGGATTAAGGCGCGCTCTTAACATAATTACAACCTGAAATATTTACGTACCATTTTTCATTTTTAAGCCCAGTAACTGGTATTTGCAATGCAGTTATTAATTTTCAAAAATGTTTTCCGAATATTACTGTGAATGTACTCGTACATTAAGTTGAACCCATCGCAATTAAGCGCGAAAACTCAGCGAGTAGGATGGACACCTTTGTGTCGGGAACTAATTGGCGCAGTTTACTCCAAAATTGTCGTTTCTTTTAAGATTTGTCATTTTTAAGTACCTATAGTTTTGTTTTAGACACGTGTATTAAGATTTTATGTATACGGTGAATTAGTAGATTGTGTCAGAAGGGACATAGTAATATACTTCATGGGGCCCGGCATAGGGGAGGTCAGGCAAGCCATGTTTCCGCTGAGGCAGATATAGTGCTTTTCTCAAACATGCACCGCCACCGGCATTTTTTCCCTATAGGAGTAAAATGAACCGTACAAATTTCATTATTGTCCGCTGCGTCCGCGCTCCAGCAGCCCGCGGACGCAGTGGTTAAATAATTAGACACTTTACGTCTTCTATTTGCGAACAAAATGCGACCATTCCTGAGCATGTTTGAGAAACTCAATATATGGGCGTGGGTATTTGATACGGGTGAATATTTTAATGACGATTACTATTGGACCTAGGGAGCCTATTTAAATTAAGTTTTTTTTTTTCATACATAAAATTTCAGCAGGCAATGTATAATTTTTTTTAATTATAAATATTATTTATTTATTAGTTTGATTAACACAAAACATTTACAGAAAAAAAAAACAACACAAAAGAAAAATAAGACTAAATCCGCAACGCAGGCTTCGTCATAAGCACACAAGTAACCACGTCTCATACAACACAATGATGAGCTCCGCAACAGGCTTTGTCATTCTTATTTACTAATACTTAACTAATCACAACCCTCCCGAATCGTACCCGGCCCAAATGTACCCATCACACTGGCCGCGTTACCGCGCTGAATGGCCAATGAGATCTGTTGGACCAGGTATGCAATGCATTGTATCCACATACATTAACGTAGCTCTCTATCTTAACGTCATACGAGTATCATGTCAGTGTCATTTATCATGTCAAACAAAGTTGGGACGACATACATTGCAGCTCTGTCGCAACTTAGAGAAATCATTACACCTAATTAATAACACAATTTAACGAAATTATTATCCCATACGATTCATATAAACATGTACTATACCTGGACCAATTATTCGCCCGTATCAAATACCCACGCTGTATACGGAAACGGAACGACACGACGATGATGTTGCCACTTTTTATTTTCTACCTTTTAACCAAAGAACCACGTAAAGTTACTTTTGCTCAAGAGTATGTTAAAACAGTATCATATCGAAGCACTAAATTGTGTTACGTCGTTCTGTGCATCAAACCCATGGGTTGCCAGTGTGCATATTTGCAGAACTACGTCATTATTTCCGTGAACGTCGCCATTTTCATTAAATCGCTCTTTGAACGAACGTGACAATACGGTGATATGGCCTTTTACGGGTTAAACGTAGGAGATAGTAGTTATAGTTTTAGTATCCAAAGGATAGTATATGTATCTGCGTCTACTGGTTTCATGTAGAGAAATGTAAACCATTCTGTTGCATAAGTGTAAACAGTAGGTTTGCTGTTTGATAGATGTTTTTTACTACATGTATGAAAATTGTTGACGGCATCGAGACCGGTCGCCCTGTATAATTTGAAAATTACCCATACCAAATCCATGTTTGATGCAAAACGTCAATTTTAAAGTAGGTAGGTACCAGGGGCCTTATCATGACGTCTTCATCCGATTTAGTTGACGCCCTAAACTGAATCGCATCCATACAACTGAGCCTAAACTAAACCTGAATTGAATCGCGTTAAGACTTCATGGACCCCTGCACCATTTGTTAGAGGTACTCTGCCACCTGGCCCGACACCTTTGTTTGTAATACCTAGCACCAGCACAGTAACATTAGCCACCAGTACTCTCAAAGCATCACTAAATCATATAAATTATATTATTCTGTTTTACACCACAACAGACATATTCTCACAAAGGGAACCAAGATTCCTGGGGCCTTAACGCGATTTTAACTTTCTGTTCGCGCGTTTCACTTTTAATTAAGAAAAGATTTTACGAGTATTTAAACCAAGTGGCTATTCCATGCTACTTATTCATAGCTGTTTTTCCATGCATTTTTCAAACGATCCATTTCGTTACCACCATACAAAGTCTATGAAAATAACGGAACGAAACGGTCTAAAATGTTCAATCAATCAGAAGATATATAGGATATCAGATGTTTTTGAATTTTGTCAAAAAACTATTTATTGCAAAAGGACGTGAGTGTCTTGATTTTATGAAGGCTTATTTGCTTGCTCAATTTTTTCATTCCATGACGGTACGGATCCGTCACTGATGTGTGATCTGACATGCATTTGTTTTGTATTTGTTGTTATGGGCAACATAAATACATCGTCTGTGAAAATTTCAACTGTCTTACTGTCACGATTCATGAGATACAGCCTGGCGACAGACAGACGGACAACATTATCTTAGTAATAAGGTCCCGTTTTAGTTTTACCCTTTGGGTACATAACCTTAAGATGGCCCATCGTATAGACAATAAAATTATATACCTATACGGTATAGACATCGTGACATTGTGTTTGTGTACTTAGTCCTGCGAGTTCTTACAGATGTTGCCTTGCCCGAGGCATCCAAAGGGGCATTCAGTGGCTCGGATCGATTTTACGCCAACCGACGGCTTTCAATATGGGCTGACATATGCAATATACTGACGCTACGCATAGTTATCTTTACCTACAGACTCACATAAACATCGACCCCTCTATTTGCTGCGTGTGTTATTAGTCCCGCGTGGTACTACAACCAGTCGATTTCAAACGATTAAAAAACCCGACTGTGGATTTGTGGCATACGTCCCCTCGGCCGATGTACAAGCTCAAATGGGCATACACGGGTCTGTGTTGTAACTGGTCCATATACAAAAATAGATCGAAATGGGCAAGATTTGTTAATGTAGTTGTATTGTTTTCTATATTTTAGTGCCGTCTTAACAGATTGTTTTTTGTATATAATGTGTGAGAAATGCGTCTATGTGCACGTTTCCCCTACAAAAATAATCATTTGTTCGGTAAAATATCGCCTTTTCCAACGTGTTGGAAGCACGTGGTGCTCGAAGATACATACACAGTAGTAAGAACCTAGTACCGCGAATCCTTGTCGGTTTGAAAAATATATGTAGTTTATACGGGTAGTGAATAGTTAGGTAAGTAAAATATCTGTTTACAGTTTACTATATTGTACTGGAGCCATGTCTGCCAACGGACCCCATCCTGGTTTATCAGAAGTATTTCGTAATTTCACAAATATAACTAACAAAAATACCTATACAGTAAGTTACAAGCTATTATATTATATAATATTTTATAACTTTATCTTTATCGCGATTGTTTTATAATTTTGACATAGCATAATCTAAAAGTTGTTTTGATGACAGCGCCATCTCTCTCGCCATACCGGAACCCCTAAGTGGTTTGGATGGAAGTACTAAGCAACGTCGCTTGTAGTTACAAAATGGCCACGGGCGTCTTGCCTGTTACTAAGATTGCATATATTCGAGAAATTCGCCGGCATTTGGTGAGACCAATTGCCCTAGTGGTTATGGCGTAAGCCGCGTAAGCTGAAGACTCGAGTTCGATCCTCGGATTGGCCTTCGTCGGAGTTGGTCTTTTTCTTAAGTATTTTCAACTATTTAAATTTATAAGATAAATCTAATAATACATTGGCAACTAATCCTAAGATTTGGCGTAGGCGCAATTATTTATTACGAAAGCGACTGCCATTCTGACCTTCTAACCCAAAAGGTAATTTAGGCCTTGTTATATTTAAAATAATATCTGAAAGCGGAAATCGAGTTATAACAATACTGTCGTGGAGCAAATTGAAATCTTCAGTTCTCTTTTCTTATTTTGATTCAAAAGACATAATACCTATTAAAAAAAAGTCTACTGCAATCTTTGTCTTGTTCCAGTTTGAAAATAGGACAATAAAGCTGACTGATATTGACTTGTTCCTGAAGATTCATATTTAACTTATAGTTTTTGTTGAAATCACGACAAATTTTAAAAATAGCGGCTCAATTCATTTTTAACAAAAATATAGTCTTGGAGTCGCTTCCGCGTTGGAGACTTGGTGGCCGAGAGCAAAGAGAGAGCGTGCGACTTTCAGTCCGAAGGTCATGGGTTGTAACCACGGCTTGTGCCAATGAGCTTTTCAGAACTTATGTACGAAATATCATTTGATATTTACCAATCGCTTTTCGGTGAGGGAAAACATCGTGAGGAAACAGAACTAATCCCAGTAAGGCAAAGTTTACCCTCTGAGTTGGAAGTTCAGATGGAAATCGCTTTCTTTAAACTAGCCCCTAGGAAAACGCTGGAAAGAAGGAGTTTTCAAATCGATTTCCGGGATTGGTCTATTATGCACTATAATAATTATATTTTACAAAATAAAAACCTTTAGTTTCCCTACAAAATTATGCTTACCGTAAAACCAGGTGTTAGTATATAATTTTTTTGTAAATCTACTGTCAATATAAAACTATGCAGCTAAATATAATAATGAACAACTCGGTACGCAAATAGCGATTTATGAAATTATCTGCACGTGTTTTATACATTGTGCGAGAAAATCAAAACATATTAGTGGTAGTGTAAAACATATTAGCACAGTCACCGGGATGAGCGGCGGCTGAGCTGGCGGAAAATTATTATGGAAATCTATTCCCGCACTAGTGCGGAAATGTACTAGGTACTTTGCGCGCAATTTGGCTCTAATAGAAAACGCACTTTTCGAACATATGCATTGTAAAATATATATTCATGCTTTATTTACGTATATGCATATACAAAAGCAAGTAGTGCATGTTAACTTGTAAAATAATATATTGCACTTGTACGAGATTTTTTAGGCTACTTAGTAACTTAAACCTTTCTTTAATTACACTGTATCACGAATATCTCGCTGAATGCGCTCACTGCACTAGCTATAATGCACAGCGGAGCAATTTGCAGCACTAGTAATTAGGTGATTTTTATGAACTTTTTACGGCGATATTCAAGTTTCGCCTTTGTTGCGGAGTCTTGGCCTAATTGCAAACAAGCTTTTGAAGCTGGTTCTTTATTCAATTAAAAATAATTTTATAATGATGCATTTTCATGAAACTGGCGAAAAATTAGTCATAAATTCAGCTTCCTGGTCGTAACCTGAAGCGAGTTACGAATTATGGTAAATTGTCGTACAGTTATTTAAACTTTCTCAGTTTTCATATACAGCGTGGGTATTTGATACGGGCGAATAATTAATCCAGCTATAGTACCTGTTCATATGAATCGTATGAGATTTCGTTAAATTGTGTTATTAATTAGGTGTACTTAATGATTTTTCTAAGGTGCGACAGAGCTGCAATGTATGTCGTCCAACTTTGTTTGACATGATAAATGACACTGACATGATACTCGTATGACGTTTAGATACGTTAATTTATGTGGATGCAATACATTGCGTGCTGAATTTTTATGTTTGAAAAAAAAAACATCTTAATTTCCTAAAGAAATTAATGTAAATAGGTTCCCTAGGTCCAATAGTAATCGTCATTAAAATATTCGCCCGTATCAAATACCCACGCTGTAATATAGCTTTACTACAGCGGGATTTGATCGGGTAAAACTTTGAAACCACGGCACCACGGGGGCAATGTCACCCTTGAAACGTCGGAGGTTAGTTTTGAAAGTTGTACGCGATTAAATCCCGTTCTAGTAAATTCGTAACTAGTATTTGCTACAACGTACTACTAATTAAGCGTACGTTTTATTGAGTGTTATTTCCGATAAGTGGATTTTCGATTGCCGAACGGTGTGAGGAAACCGGCTTAACTTCGACATGGCCTTCTCGCTTCGAAATGCTAGCTAAGCAAAGGAACTCTAGTCTGAGCATGGCCCGACAAGCTCTTAACCGGTTTTGAAAATAAATATAAAATAGTTCTAATAAAATTTAAATTAAAACTAGCAGGAAAGGCTGCCAAGTTCCTTGTTCTTTTTTACCGCAGACGGTATTATAACCGGCTTCTTTAATGAGTTTTGGTACCGCAATATGTTTCGCATTATGATACTTAGGACTGATTTATTACTTATTAATAGAAATTTAAATAAAAACGATGGAGGACTGAAATTGAATCATGGAATAAAATTATGTACCTACTAAATAAAAGTGACCAAGGCCTCTTAAGCCCAAGATCCAAATGCAGAGCAGAGGCCTTACCAGTACCGTGATGCGTCTTAACGCGAGCCAGTTGACGACCTATACTGAGTTGCTTCCACGTTGCTTCCATACATTACTGAGCCTAAACTGAACTTGACAAGATCTATAAATGCAATAATGAGATCTTATGCATAATGAATTTGGGCCTAAATCTATATTGACGATTCAGGAACCAAAGCGTAGTGGTTCCTAATCGTCTGTCTAAGTTATTTTGCAAATTTCTAGCGTTTTTATAGAGTACTTCGCGAGTAGGTACTGTGCCAATCTTGTCTGTCAACCCTTTCACATATGGCAAAAAGCCGGTTTTCTGCACAACCAAGATTTTGAACCAAGAGATTGGCACAGTACGCGCGAAGTACTCTATAAAAACTGTGTTTACCCCTTTATCCAAAATTTTTAGCTGTTCAGTTTATTAGCGTTCTCATTCCAAAATAAAATTCAAAATAAAGTAACTCGCCCGACATCTAAAACATTAACAAATTCTTATAATTATTATTAAAAACTTATTTAAAACTTACCTAATTAAGTAGGTGATAAACTAGCTTTACTTAGGTATATTTTCCTGATGTTTCTCCTTGTAGAAAAAACGAAACTTTTAAGTTGTAACATACTAAAAAGTTTGGTTTCTTCTAAGAATAATTTCTAAGAAAAGTCTTTCTAAGAATGTTTGAAATAAATTGATATTCCGTGAAGGACTTTAGTTCATAAAACCGTTTACTTTCAGAGCAGACTATTAAACCAAAAACTTAATCTAGTTAAACTTACTTTTAAAAGGTGTCTGAGTTCCTCAAAGTTTGCTTTAAGAGAAAAAAATGTCTCCAGCGCTGCAGTTCTTTTTATGGTTCAATTTAAAGACTGCAAGAATTTTATTTGAGCAAACGTTTGAGTTAAAAACTTATTCACTTGGTGTTTCATGGTACGTTTGCAAGCTAGACGTTTTGCGAGTTAAGCGGCGTATTTCCAGGAGTTTGTCGTATGGAACCCCATAGTTCATAATTTTCGCTGATAAAGAAGTTTATCGAAGTTAGACTTTTAGAGTAACAAAACAGAAACAAATATTATTGATATCAGTACGTGATATTTATGAATTATTGAAGAAATAAGAAATAATAACGGCCTCCTAGCCTAGTTGGTAGTGACCCTGCCTACGAAGCAGGAGGTCCCGGGTTCGAATCCTGGTCAGGGCATTTATTTGTGTGTTTATCACGAATATTTGTTCCTGAGTTATGGATGTTTTCTATGTATTTAAGTATTTATATGTATATATCTATTATATATATCGTCGTCTAGTACCCACAGCACAAGCCTTATTGAGCTTACCGTGGGACTAGGTCAATTTATGTAAGATTGTCCCACAAATATTTATTATTAGTATTTTATACAATCGTGATATAATGAAGAGTTTTTCAGTCGAGTACCGTAAATTGTACAGTGAGTACGAGATTGAAAAACTTAATTATATTACGATTGTATACAATACTTTTTCTACGAGTCATCATCATCATCATCTATGGAGGAACAATTTCATCATTCAATTTCATTGACTTAACACGGTGCACGGATGTAACACAAAAATATGTAATTGCGCGCGGGGGGCGCGGTCGGGGCAGTCGCGGGGGGCGCGGTCGGCGCAGCAGGCGCGGGGCGCGCGCTCGGCAAAGTCTCAGGCGGCATCGAAAATAAGTATAGAATTTGTATGAAGTTATTATAGTTGCCTACAGCGTATCGAAATGAGATATTATAGTTGAGTTGGACTGTCTAATATCGAAAAGTATGAGCTTATAGTTTTGTCTATGTACTCGTAATTGACAGATTAAAGTCGGCGAGTAGAAAAAAATATTTATTGTCTTCTGTTTCCGCGATTGTTATTCATTAAAAAACACCTTAGAACGGATTAATCGCGTTTATTAACAGCATAACCCTACGTTTCGAGCCCTTACAGTACTTGTCTTAGATAACTGAAACTGTCATCATCTTAACCCTATGAAAATGAGTGCTGTTAAGGTCTTGAAACGTAGGGTCATTGTCTTAATAAACGCAATGAATCCGTTCTAAAGTGTTTAATTTCAACAAAATAAGAAACAATTGACTGAATGGTTTTTTATCCGACTGAATTTGTCCTCTTCTCCTTTATTCGAATGATATTTAAAATAAGAAAGACTTTCATTCAAGCAGTACTTTATCAGGTACCTATTAAAATGTCTATTTATAAACATAAACGATTGAACATTGCCAGTTTCTCAACATTGCCTATCGCGCTCCACGGTTGGGCAAAGCCTTCCCCTATTTTTTTCACTGACCACTGAGCTGTGTCTAATAATGTCTCCAAGAAGTATTCCAGTTCACTCAGTGGGCAATAACTCCGCGGTACCCAACCCTATTCAATTATCGCATCAACAATACAAACCAGCGCTTAAGTAACCTCGAAAGATTTAAGTTCCACACATATCAACTAATTCAAAGACCGGATTTGGAACAAAAGACAGCCGTGCGGAAACTTAGCCTAATACAGTCATGTTTATAGACATGTATACGCTTGGGAACTTACTACGGGGGAAGAAGGTTCAACATTGAATGAAGACGCATATATTATTTACTAAAGAAGCAGAGTAGTCGTTCACGGGTTCTAAACTGGGTTCGGGTTTGGAGTAATCCTTCTGGTTACAGAGTTTCATGAAGCGGACCGGAATAGGGGACCATTTGAAAGCTGACAACATTGTGTTTAAAAGCCGAGATGTGCCTGTACCTAACTGATTATGACACAATATGAAAATGTAAGTAGTAAATTTTAAAATAGGTCATATCCTTCACTATGGGAAAATTTATGTATTTAAACATAGATACAAACATAGATTACAAAATAGTACAATAAGCGTACTTAAAGCCTTTGGGAATTTTCTAACAGTCAACCACATGGCTAAATATATATTATTAAGGTCCAGTGAGAAGAGTTATATAAATACAAAATAATAAACAATAAAAATCCAATAGACACTGTAAAACGTCAGGTCGCGTAAGAGTCGCCCTCAAAACGTCGGAGGTTAGTTTTAAAATGAATTAGGTAATGTAATGCATCAAAAACAATTACTGTATATATTTCGAAAATAAATGTTTATTAATCCCTAAAACAAGCACAAAGCTAGAATACATAAAAAATGTTTTCTTTTTATCATTAAATTGCAACGGTTAACACTCACGTATTTTTATCACAATAGGCGTTACATGTATCGACTGCATCGGGCAGTCATCGTCGGACAGACAGAGTGGTGTTGTCACCTTCGCGGCTCGGGCATCATTCGTTCTATCATTTTCCTGGCGTACGTCATGGCTAAAGGAGCCTGGGGTCTGACTAGGCAACTTAAAAAGAAACAAAAGATTAGCGATGTGTCAACCCGGTTTGCTAACTCGGTCCAAACCGAGTTAGGCTCAACTCGGCCCGACCCGGTTTGTGAATTCACTAACTCGAGTTGAACGGTTTGGACCGCGAATGAAACCGCGAGCGGGTCGCACTCGCACTGCGACTCGCGCGAGCGGGCTAGAACGGAGCGGGTGAACCGAACCGAATGAGGCGCCGAATAATCCCGATTTCCCCCGAAACAGGTGCGCGAGCGAGGTCTGTCTTGACCTTGACTGACCATTAGAAGACCTTATCTCGTGGCAGTAAGGTTCACTAAAACTTATTAAATAGTAGCGTCGTCGTAATATGACGTCCTTGAACTTAATTAGTGTTTTGAAGTTAGCTTGTACTATTATTTATTCTGTGATTTAGCGTAGGTACGTAATTTCAAATTTTAATAGACAGTTCGTGTTATTTGATTTTTTTAAATATTTGATTGGTGTTTTCCAGACTAGAAAGTAGTGTGTTACCATTTTTTACCATTGTTTTGGTTTATTAATTAGTGCACAGTATAACTATTTTGCTAGACAATGTCAGCACCAGGACCGCAAAAACGCTCTGCAGTTTGGGAACGAATCCCCTTTAGACGGCAGAGCTAAATGTAAAATGGCTCAGATTCATATAAATATTCAGGCAACACAAGTACCTAGTAGGTACAGTCATGAATGAGTTTGAGTAAAATATATTTCATTAGTAAAATATATGGCATTAGCCGAAACGAACCGACAAATCACCTGTGGACAGGTTAGGTTTGACTCGTCTGATTGACTCGATCTACTAAGACGAGTTCGGTCGGTCCGATCAAACCTAATACTACACCGGACCGTCATAGTAACTCGGTTTGATCAACCCGGTTTGAGCCCGGTTTACACAAAAAGTCAAACCGTTCAGTTCGGTTTGGTTTATCTTCGGGTCAAACCGTTCAACTCGGTTTGCGATATTTTCGGGTTGGCACATCTCTACAAAAGATACTAAAACAAATATGAGGATTGACTAACTACTTTTAGCCAGTGACCTCTTTCCCGTAGGATTTGTTAAAACTCGTATACATAGATCGATTTATGAAAGCTGGCGCGGGATGTCTATGAAAAATGCCAGCTAAATATATTATCCGCGACAGCTTTCGTGAATGGATCTGTACTTACTTAACTTTGAAAAGGTATTTGAAGCTTTACATTTGGAAAATACAAAAAAAAACGAAATTTCAAGATTCTGACTTGAACGGATACTGTGTATTGTAAATCGTTATAGAACGCGAGCGTTTTATACATTTATATAGATTTAAAAAAATATAACCAAACTGTCTAACACAATAATTTTAATATAAATAAATAAATATTCGGGGACAATCTTACACCAATCGACTCAGTCCCACGGTAAGCTCAATAAGGCTTGTATTGTGGGTACTAGACGACGATATATATAATAGATAGTTACATATAAATACTTAAATACATAGAAACCATCCATAACTTGAAAAAATATTCGTGATAAACCCACAAATAAATATCACCAGTTGGAATATCCTTCTCAAATGGATCTGGAGCTGAGCTCCAAATGGGTTGCTAAGCTCATTTGAGACGTTAGACTGTCTGTCTGTCGGGGTGAGCCGGAAATCCCGCGGACATTTTGAATGTCAAATTAACGGCCATCTAGCCCGAAACTTCGGGTTGTACAAGTTTATGCCCAATGGATGTAATAATAATTCTTGGATAAGAGTTAATTGAACCATGTTAAGCGCTTTGTCTTTTCTATAGATTTTTTGTTTGGTTTAGCTTTTTTTATTGGAAAATTTTATATGATTTTTACTCAGAATAACGAGCTCATTCGATCCTAGTAGAAGAAAAAAAGTGTTCCATAAGATTATTTTCCATTGCGTTACCATTTTTCACAGAACTTATATGGCGGTAACGCAATGGAAAATTTATACAGTGTGGAAAGTTTTGATGGGCCCTGGAGGGACATGGAAATTATGGGACATTTTTTTTCTCCTACTAGGATTTAAACAGCTCAAATTTCTGTGTAGAAATCACATTAAAAAATCAAATTTGAAAAGAAAGTTTGGGCTACATACAACAAAACATAAAACCGCTCAATTGAAAGCAGCTAGGAACATGGCCGCGTGACAATTATTTATTGACAACGCCAATGTATGATAATGAAGTGTGACTTTTGTGAGTTAGATAGGTACAGTTTTGACATATCGATTGACATTATCTGGAAGTGACTGTCCGATTGTGAAGGTGGATGTTAAAATAATGATGAGTAAGGTAATTTAACCCACTGTTATTGTATATAATACACTGTAAATGTATATAATACTCTGATTTTAATTTTAGTTTGAAAAAGAGCCAAGACTTGAATTTATTTCGTGTAATATTGTATACGAGGAAAAACCGATTTTTTTTGCAAAAATTTCGACTATTTGAGTGATTTTTGAAGTAAGATTTCACAATAAAAAACAGTATAATACGTACGAACTGCAAGCTATTAGACCACAATAGTCCTGTTTAAGATAGTAAAGCGAAGAAAATTTTATGATTTAGGTACGTTAAATCACACCGAAAATGTATGTACTAAATCCATGAACTTTTTAAAGAAATAAACTATTTGAAGAAAAACACTCTACAGAATGAGACGGCAATTCAAACTAGGCGTCATTAACTGACCTCATTTTGGACTCAGTATTTCTACACCCACTCTCCAGTTAGGATTTAAGCTGGACCTGTGTCATCTGTGACAGAATATTAAATTGCATTCCATTATTTTACTCGACCTTGGCAAGCCCAATAGGAAGAGTCAAACAAATTTCAACAAACTTCTAAAAAGGTAAAGTTTCCTTAGGAAATAAAACCGTGGCTCTAAGTTTTGAGTCGTTTTTTACATTGTTCCTTACCTCGACAACAACAAACGAAGAAAATCCAATATAAAAGCTATCTCGGGTCACGAAAACAGGGGAATTGTTTCAATTCCTTGCAAAAAAAGTTTTAAAATAGCCTGCTAGTGATTGGATGGCACTCGGCGCTCTAAACATTGGCATTCGAAAATGATCTATCTCCATTTCCTTCCTTTCTCACTTAATTGGACAGAGATAGATATGTCAATTTCGATTTACGTAATTTAAAGTAGACTCAGCACTATGATCGATGGTGCATTAGTACCTAATCATTTTTTCATTACACTTGCTCGTAAAATGTATTAAATATTACAAGTAAATGGCCGTAATGCGGGCCGTTCTTTATTACATCCTAGCACGACGTACGTATTTACTTAATATTGAAAACGTCGATTAAATTTTACGCTAATTTTAAGTACCAATCGAAACAGGTGTTTAGAAAAACATTGTGTGCGCCACGGGCGGTAAAAGGTAGGTATAATGAGCTCAGTGTTATATCAAGTCATTTAATTTACACTCGTTCGTAATTTCTTTGTTTCCTTAATACACAATGTACTATTACTTATTCCTACTATGATTATAGTCAAACAATCTGAATAAGTCTCGCATTTAGCCATACCGTAAGTGCCAAGTAAAACTAAAAAAAAACTGAACTGCAACTAAGCCTCAAAGGAAACGAAACAGTTGTGCGGAAATTCTACCCTGAGCGTTTATTTCCTCTTGTGAGTCAACTATTGTGAGCGGTGTTTTTCCGGTACATTTACCCTTGTATGAGCAAGTTACCCTATTGCATACGTTAGTACGTGTGGTGATAGAGTTTTGTGATTGCAATCGATTCGTTATCAATAGCTGGTACCCCACTACTAGGTTAATAACAGATAATAATATCTTCTAAATTGTTTTAATCGTCGTTACTTCTGTTTTTGGATCTTATTTAATCGTCAAACTATATTATTCAAATTATTATTAATTTCAACCCACTTTGCGGTATAAATGAAGGCTTTAAAAACTTAGACTGAATGACTTGTTTTAGTGATGGGATGAAATTGAACAAGGCAAGGGTAGTAGAACTTGTTGCGTTTGACGCTCGTTTCAATCCTACGGTAATGTTATCACAAAGAAAAAACACAGAAGACACATAAACATAAGTATGAAAATAGTAAAAAAACTAACTATTAACTATTTTTCCAAAATTCACAAAGATTCACTTTTCTACTATTTATTGGCAAAATTTTATTACAGATTTTCCTTTTGTATAAATTGACTTTAATGTTCTGACTAGACGAAAGTTTATGCCTCAGGGCTCGTAAAATAACTACTATGAACTCTCAGAACCACGTTTATGTAAAATTTGGAAACATATTGCTCAGGTTTACACCTGGAGGTAGCCTCATAAACCCACAAGTGGGCACTTTAGTGTTTACAAACATTTTACTGTCCGGATACGTTAATATCTTACACCAATTACATTATATTTAAAAATCAGAGTCGAGGAGTATTGGACAAAGATTAATAAAAACGGTGTTTAAGAACTTTCGAGGTTATCATTCCAAAAAAAAACATGTTGGAAAATTTGAGCTAACACATTAAAATAACAGTCTTATATGCAGCTGACCATGTCATTAATAGGTACCTAATCTTTATCGAAGTCAAACCAAATCCCTGTGTTTGTTAATTTCATACCCCACTCTTAAAATAATTGGCAATACTTATTCTCTTGATCCATCAAACTAACTTTGATAAGAAGAATTAATTCCAGAAGATTGCATTTTCAATAAAGAAGATTTTATATTTCCTAAGGTTGATAGTTTAGCCAGGAGCTTTTCTTATGCTATGCATACGTACATGCATAGCCAAAGAGAATAATACTGTATTTTTGTTGTGCTAGAACCACAACCACCAACGAGGGATGAATATAGTTTATTCAAGTGTTACTGACAATCTGGTTGGCTATACCTCAGAAATTTTGAATTTGTGTTTTAATAATATACATCCAGCTATTGCTATCAAAAAATGACACGTAATTCAACCCCAATATTACCATCAATATTGGAAACTGGTCCGAATGAGAATCAACTACGCCAATCACACAGCAAACAGTGCATTAAGCAATACATCGTTTCGGTTTTATAGATGTTGAGTGTGCAACTTTGCCGTTTATTCCAATTGCTGAATAGTCATCATCATCATCATTCTCATTTATTGAAACTTTCACGGGTATAATTTTACTAAACCAGGGCTTAATCGCGTAAAATTTGAAAACTAACCTCCGACGTTTCGTCGGCGACTTAGACCACAGGCGCAATGTCGCCTTCGTAAAGTCGGGTTAGTTTTTATAGATTCACGTGATCAAGCCCGTTTTAGTAAAATTATAATCATCATTATCAGCCATAAATGAGGCCTCTAGGAAGCCCTATATCCACTGCGGAATATAGGCCTCCCTCAGAGAATGCTATATCGATCGGTCTTGCGCTGCCTGTATCCAAGGGATTCCTGCGACCTCTATCAGGTCACTCTATCTTGTGGGCTGGTTGTGTGGCAAGATGAAGGCGGAACAGTAGCGATAATACATTGAAAACAGTATCATAATGAGAATACAGTACTCATATATTACATCAATTTATTGGCTAAATACGAGTACTATATTAAATTAAATCTTTTAAAAGTCGGTATTTATACAGTGCGACAGAAAACGGTAGAAATAAAAGACTGTCGCCCCTCTCAAATCAATATGTAAGAAAACGGGACGACACTACGATGTTGCCACTTTTAAATTTCTACCTTTTTCTATCGCCTGTATGTAGTTTAAAAGCACTTTAGACGTTAGTAAGATCAAAACTTTGGCTCCAAACAGTGCAAGTACGATGGAAGGTCATTGATATCCACTAACAAGTTAATTTGTAGTTGTATTTGTGTTTAGTAAATAATATATTGGAAATGAATAATTTTTAAATTAAATTTTTCAAAGTGATTGCCTCATAATTTTTTTTAATTCTTTTGTAGACGTTTGCTCACTTTAGCTTTATTATAATTTATTATGAGTTTTATTTATTTATTTATTTTAAACTTTATTGCACATTAACAGAAGTACAAAAGGCGGACTTAATGCCTTAAGGCATTCTCTACCAGTCGACCGAGTTTTGTATCTGAATCTCCTTATATTAAAAGTAAACTGAGGCTCCTATTATAAAATTAGTTTTAGCTTGATTTGTTTAGCTATAGTGATACATTTAATTAATGTTGTGACGAAACTGCGGATAGCATTGGAGGATGTCTGAAACATGTCGCGCATAGTGACTAAAATACATGTGTTATCCGCAGTTGTATTATAAGCGTTGCTAAGTATAAAATAAAAACCTAGGTTACCTATTTTTAGTTCACATTTAGTTTAAGGCAGTTAAAACTGGTCTCCCGCGATACAGGCTTTGCCTAGTGCGGGGACCCCTGCAACTTCTGAACCCCCACATGCTGCAATTATTTGAAATAATCACTGCACCCGACGGCAGTTGAGTTGCAGTAGAACTGTGTTCTATTTATTATGATTCGTTATTAATATATCTGAGTGATCATACTGTTATTACCTGCCAACCGTGCCGTGATCAGACGGTCCTGTCATTCCCGGCCAGGCGCCAAATGCTGCGATGATTTGAAATAATCACTGCACCCGACGGCAGTTGAGTTGCAGTAGAACTGTGTTCTATTTATTATGATTCGTTATTAATATATCTGAGTGATCATACTGTTATTACCTGCCAACCGTGCCGTGATCAGACGGTCCTGTCATTCCCGGCCAGGCGCCAAATGCTGCGATGATTTGAAATTATCACTGCAACCGACGGCAGTTGACTTGCAGTAGCATTGTGGTCTTTTTATTACGATTAGTTGTTAATATATCTGAGTGATCATACTGTTATTACCTGCTAACCGTGCCGTGATCAGACGGTCCTGTCAGTCCCGGCCGGCGCCACAAGCTACGATGATTTGGAATTATTACTGCACCCGACGTCAGTCGACTTGCAGTTGCATTGTATTCTACTTATTTTCATCGGGCAGCGAATGGAGGATTTTTCTCGGTTTTGTCATGTTTTGTGACGGTAGTCATTTTAACCGCAACCAATTGTGTTTGTTTTACGCAGTGTTTTCCAAATTTATTCCTGGCGTGACCCTCTTATCGCGTATAATATTGTCGCGACCCCTCAGTATGAAAGAGAAACTTCACGGCCTCCTAAATGTAAAGGTTTTGAGAATCAAATGTCGATAGGTACGGGATGAATTGCGTTACAGAAATAAAAGAGTAAAAAATCAAAGTCAAAGTCTGGCATTTGACACTGAAAAAGTTCAAAATGATAATTACGAGTAACGTCACGCCAACGCAGCAACTTTTTGCACAGATAAACAGGAAAATTCCTCTTTTGATCGTATAATAGTCAATCGAATTTATTTTCTACTTTTTAATTAGTCATTTCTTAAATGATTATCATCTCGGCTACAGTCCTTGTTACCTTGGTAAATAAATAAATATTATTTATTGCCTTGGTCTTGCCTTGTCCTGCGCTACAGCATACGTTCATGAAATTAAGCCTTACGGCGTCTGATGTCAGCATGTATGACAGATGCGACACGCATCTTGATTTGTTGCTGGTTCAAACGCATGCTTCACATGGAACGGGTTTGGTCTGAGCTAACGTTTCGCGCACGCATGTGACATTAATTGGTTTGTACACTGGGACATTCTGTCAGAGACGAAATGATCAGGGGCCGTCATTTCCATCCCGGTTTCGTCATAATGTCGTATATAAACACACATGATGTTTTAATACGAAATGAATTAATTACAGATAAAGTCTATCAACGTTTGATTCAAACGTCGAACGTAATTAATAGTTTTGACACTATTCAATGACAGCATTATTCTTTCAAACGTAAAATCTAAAACATGATGTATGAAGCTTGACGTCATTTGTCTGTCATCGGCATGAAAATTACGGGCCCTGATTATTATCCTTCAGTGCACGGATAATTAACATTTTGAAATAGCTCTTTTTATTCTGATAATTAAGGCAATAAACTGCGTATCATCAAATTTTCATTTATCTTTGTTAAGTACTGTTGCAAAAAATAATGAAACTTCATTATGATAGGTATAGGTTCCAATAGAGGCGGGACATATTATACAGTATTTGATTGCTGAACTTAGTAGATCTGTAAGTCGTTTAATGCAGTTTTAATCTGAAAGGATCGCCTTTTATTTCCAGTATTAAAAGGGTAGCCATTTATTTTAGACCTGACGTGACAACTGTAACTTTTACAATGGCAAATTATTTGGATTGGAACTCATTGCGCTAGAATTTTGAGCACCTGAAGATCATATAGGAAAAATAATGTTAGAGATGAATGTGGATGGACGGAGAGCGATGGGTAGGCCGAAAGTGCTATGGATGGTTTGTGTGAAAGAAGATTTTAATTTTTTTGATGACATAGGCGGTACAGAAATCGTAAGATGTTAAGCGACCAGTTATCGTCGTCCAAATGACTAAGAAAGGAGTGAGTGCTGAGTTGATGACAAAAAGGGGAGAATAGAAGCAGAAAACAGGTGTGCCGACCCTACCTAATGTGAGATAAGGGCAGGAAAAAGAAGAAAGTAACGTAGTCCCAATTTACTTGGACAATCCATCGTTTGTATTATATGTATGTATGGTTTTTGGACGATAACTCAGGTACTGTTGGTCGGATCGTTGTGAAATTTAGCAGGTCGTTAGATGAGATAAAAATAATTTATAAGTTTGAATTTAAGTCAAATCTGTCAAGGGGTTGCTGAAATATAGGTGTTGCGAGTTTACGTTCGGGGCGAACCAATAGTATAATGCCAGTTTGTTACAAAGCGACGGAACAGAAATAACTGATCAATCCATTGAAAACTATTCTGTAACGTTTTATAAAGAATTTACTTAAAAGACACGACTACCATTAATACGGATAAGTGTCAGAGTACGGAGTAAAAATGAAGTGTAAAGTGAGCGCAAAGGAAAATCCTGTCATATTTTATAGAGACGCTCTGCTTTAAACTAATTTTCTTCTCTCTCCGAATGATAACAAATTTAGAGAACAGTAGATCGAGAACAACAGTAAGATAGAGAGTGATAGCATTATTTTTTTACTACATTTAAAACAAATGTCCGAGCCACAAACATTTGCATTCGTGGGACACGGCAAAAATTCAAATAATTCCAAACCTTCTTCGACTTCAATGATAGCGCAGCCCTCCCACATCCATCTTTCTCTACCCTGCCTTCACGTTTTGTTCTTGTTGTTAATCCAATGATACCTAACTTTTAATATTGTTATTTTTTTAAGTATTGTCTTCTGTTACATTGATTGTTATGCCAATTTTCTCCGTCAGTCAAAAAAGTTACTTGTGCAAATTTTCAGGGAGAATTCGCATTCTCATCATCATCCCTGTGAAAACGAGTGCAGTAAAGGGCTCGAAACTTAGGGTCATGGTGTTAATAAACGCGATTAATCCGTTCTAAACTGTTTAATTTTTGTTTTGTTTGTAAGTGTCTTTTTATATAAATGATTTATTTACCAATCAAAACAAATAAGCACCTGAATTAAAAATAAATAAGAATGATATAATAATGCGCCAGTTTTGGGGAATCGATCTGTACCTGTTTGGCTATCTGTAATGTAATTACGAGTTTTTTCTCATTATGTGCGCCTTTTCAAACTATCAATTTTTGAATCAATGCGTTTAGGTTTGGTTTAAACCAGCGTTTTACTTAAACAATAAATACCTGCCACGAAATCAAAAGTCTTTAGGTATCTTAGGGCCACTTGCACCACGCAGGGTCAGGTTAGCCCGGAGTCATGATAATCCGCAATTAAACGTCTTTTTGAATAAAATTTGACATATTAACTCCGGGTTAACGGCTTATACTGCCTAAACATTCGCTTAAGTCATAACACCGAGGCCCTCATGAATCAACCCGGTTCATGCGGGCCTTGATGTTATGACGTAAGTGATTTTTATCTTTTCTTTATTTTATGTTATATTAGAATATTTAGCTTAACTACTGTTCTTAATCCATGCAATATACTTAGGTCTTGAATAATACTTATTGTGAGCTAGCCAGGAATTGTAGAGAGACGGTCCTCTTTGGAATTCAAATTTATTTCCAAACTGGATTATGCAACTTTTTGCCCGCTTTCTGTAAGTTTTTATTGGCTTCTTCCGGTGTGTTTGCTCAGGATTTTTTTTTATTAAGTCCTTGGTACTGATTAGTTAAACAAAAAACTACGCCGGCTTGACCTTCGTAGTCTTGAGTTCTAAAACATTTATTTAAACTTTCACGGTTTTGACACAGTATAAATGTACTAAGACGGGGCTGTGTATTACTTTGAAAACTAACCTCCAACGTTTCGACTGCGATTATATTACCCATTGCAGAAATACTGACTCTTTCGCTAAACGTCGGAGGTTAGTTTTCAAAGTTTTACTCGATTAAGACCCGATTTAGGATATTTATAATGTCTTGACTTGAGGTCTTTTCTTTTATAACACGACGGAAGCAAACAAGCATACGACCCGCCTGATGGAACGCGGCCATCGTAGCCTGTAGACGCCTCCAGGGGGTCACATGCGCGTTGCCGACCCATTATCTTGTACACTATCTTGAAGAACCCCATAAATTGGACAAATATTAATACAAAATATTTTAAGGTTATATTCCCTAACAAAACTTATTAAAAAACAGTTTTAATTCTGGTCAATATTTTTTTCATTGCTTACAGATATCATCAATGCAGCACGTCACTTTAGTAAGTATTAAACTTACAAATAAAATCGCCCTTAATGGAACTTCTTAACAATGTAAACAAAAGGCGTCATATATGTTTTGTCACAGTTTATCCTTGTATTTTCACACTACCTCAACAAACACCACTGAAACCATTCACTACTGAAACGGTCGTATTATTGTAACATACAAAACATAAGATAAATAAGTTAATCTTGGAGATATCGTTAAAAACATAAAAGTTTGGTTATTACAACAAACATGGCGGTTAGTTTACATCATTCGGAAGTTCCACTGACAGCGATCTTACATATCACTTAAGATCTTCGTATATGTAAAACACGAGTAATTACTGGAGTTTTAGAAAAAGTTAAAAGCTTAGACTATTTAAAGCCTGCCTAGGCTGGTAATGTCTGTCATTTTCTGAAGAAAATATCTGCCGATTTTTGACATAACTATTTGTACGTGACGTAGTTATGTCAGACAAACGTCAGTCCCTACAATGAGTATGATTATTTGTCATATACATTCGGGCAAGGGCAGGCTTGTTAATTGCTATCCCGTCTGGTTAAATGATGACTCACACTAGGACGGGACGGGACAGGGCGGGACGGTGCGTAGCCAAGATGCCAATCGCTCATGCTCAGTCGCTAACGAAACGCAACTGTCATTGTCACACTAATAACGAAGAGTGATAGAGAGAGGTAGCTACGATACGTTAAGTGTGAGCGATTGGCATCTTGGCTACGCACACAGTTTAGAAAACGTCACGTGACATCCTATGGCTCCGAGCTATCACGTGATTCTTTCTATATAAATTCACAGATCGTCCCGTCCCGCCGCGTCCCGTCCTAGTGTGAGTCATCTTTTAATACTCAAAGTAAAAAACAGAATAGAAACCTCAGTTCACAAAATCGGCAGCTATAGCTAATGGAGGCTTCATACACAGCCGCCGCCGAAAAACATTGGCCTCAACTGGGTCAGCCGGTTTTTGTGTTTTTTTACTTATTACGTTTGGACGTAGCTTACAAACAGCGAGTTTAAACACCGAACTTTGCTGAAATTTGTTTTTTCATCATACTTGCTCGTAAATAGTGATATTATATGCAAGGTTCATTTCCTCTTAGCTTAGTTAGGGTAAATCCATTCGAACCTCTTAGAAAATTTCTTAATACCAAAATCGCACAATCGGACAGATGGATTTACCCGAGTTTGAAGTTAAGCGACTCACTTAGACAAGCTGTATTAAGCCCATGGTCGAAATGGATTTTCCTAGTACTTTACCGCCCGGGCCTCCTGGAGGACCCGTGCCCCTCGCTCACGCCGAACGTAGCCGCCGCTCACACCGGTGTACTGTGGACAATTCTACTACACTACCGCTAATAATTAATGTTTATTTATCTGCCTAGTAAGTTTACTTGTTTCCACATGTGATGAAACACATTGTATGTATCACGGGCGGTACAAGAATTACTGATTTTTGTTAAAATTAGACCCTCGTCTTCGACTCGGGCTTAAATTCACACTCCTTCGTGATTTCTTGTTTACCGCCCTTAATCCTTAATACACAATGTACCTCAGATCTACACGTATCATCGTAAACCCCAAACGTATGAACCGGTAAGAATCGATAGCTACTTTAACGACCTCTTTGATTAACTTATAATACCTACCTTTGTAGGTACCTAAAAAAATGAGTTCGGCGCTCTTACAATTGATAACAAAACACGTTTCAATGATTTTTAGAATTTTTGTCTGTCTGCCTGTTTATTTGTTCGAGCTTCACGTGGAAACGGCTGAATGGATTTAGATGCAACCTACACTGGCACGTTAAGGGAAGGCCTGTCAGGTTATAACCTAGAAAATATATATCCGCGAACCAAGGCGCGGACATCAGCTAGTTATTAATAAACTTGCCACTCCACTGAAAGTTATGTCTACTTCGAAATTGTCACGGGCGCAAAGTAACTAGCAACTCTAGACACTTCCTGTCTCATCGCATACGGCACATTTCCAGTGTTCCATAAACAGTTTGCCGGAATCAGTAATTACTCAACTCTCGGAGAGAACCATGAGAGAACCCTCAGATAACGCATTCAAAAATAGATTCGATACATTTTCGGAATGGACGAATCCAAACACAAGAGGACATTGATATGCAGTTATCACCTGCCTGTGCATTAATGTTTGTACATAATAGGCTAAACGCTTAAAATTATTTTATATAAACTTGAATAAATTATGTTTTGAATTTGAATTATTAGTGCTCTTTATCTTCGTAAATTTCAGTTAACAAGGCAAAAATACGCGTCTAATTTCTGATAGTCTAACTGACGGACTAAATAGCATGATAGTGTTTCAACCTAATTGTCACTCCTATTACAATTTACACACCTTACAAAAGCCCAGTAGTATTATAACAAAGCAAACGATAATTGTAATTATACTTGCTCTGGAGCACGACTCATTTATGCAAAACTAATATTCCTATTACCAAGCTAGCTCCATGCAGCGGTAGCTTCTAGATTAAGATCGGCTCGGAAGACATAGATATGATGGTAAACTAAATAAGGCACACGGCCCAGTGGATGACACTGACCCAGTAGATGACTTTTTTGCAGATTATTTGAAAAAATAAAGATATCACTATTAACATAACCAAAAATAGACTGCTAATGGCATTTGCGAATTGTGTTCCAAAACTTCTGTCGGTTCAATAAATAATTTACTATTTATTTGAGAGACAGTTTCCGTAACTACCTAGGTGTTTTTAGAAAGTTTGTTATGAACTTGTATCGTGAAAGTCAAGATCATGACCAAAATTACGCGAGTTTTTAGTAACTCATTGATGATTAAAACTGTTACATAATTAATTAATTAAACACGCAATATCAAATAATAAATTCAAATATATCATATCGCATATATCAATTGCGTGTTTGTAATTAATTATTTTGATTAAATTACTGTTTTGGAGGCCAGATGGAGGGAGACTGAATTTGCCTGTCATTCACTGGTAGAATTTCGGAGTTAGCATAAAACTGAAATAATTTGACAATGGTAACAATGTAATACATTTTATGATGGCATAGCATGCAGAAAGAAGTGGATTACATATTTGGATAAGCATGCAGTTGGTATTTTTGATAATTCAGAAGTTATTTGTAAAAATGTGTGACTTTCTTCCTTATAGTGTCATCCATTGGGCCGTTTACCGTAATTGGTTCATTAATGAGCATTGAAATCCGAAACTTTTTTTTTTTTTTTTATGCTATAGGGGGCAAACGAGCAAACGAATCACCTGACCCAAGTAGCAAACAAGAATAGTGATTAAATCTTACATATCTTAACTTTATCTTAAATAATAATTAGCTAAATTTAAAACGACTCAGTTTAGTCATTTTAATCTTAAAAACTAAATAGTTTTAAGCTACTCCTACTTTAGCAAGTTAAGAATACCTTAAACCTAGTTAAGTATGCTAAAAACTATTTAGTATTAAGTATGTCTACAGTTAAGTCTAAAAATGCGTATTTTACTCAACTCAGATTATTTGGAAGCTCACTTAAGACTCAATGATATAATTCAAGTATTAGTTTAGAATTGCAAAGTAAAAACTGATTTTGGTAGATGAACTTAAGATGATTGTAATACTAAGCTCTATTAATTGGGTTAATGAAGACTATTGTATTCAATTTTTGCTAAATTTTATAAAGTTTAAGTGAAAATAGGTTTAACGGGACGTTTTTAACCGAACTAGAACCATTCAAAGATAGACGAAATAAAAAAGTATATTAAAAAATCGTCAAATTGTGTGCGACCAAGTGCTTCAAACGTTACCAGTGCGATGCGTGAGACTTCGTTAGTAGTACCAAGTACATCTTCGAGTGATACTTCGGTATCATTATGCAGGACTGGGTATGTGCCGATTTAGATATTTTAGAGTCATCGGGAGCATTCACATTTATTAGCGAGGCGCATGGATCCCGCCGTTTTCTCGACCACTGTATAGTAACTAAGGCCGCATTACGGCATTACCGAGTGTTATTGATGATCATGTTACATACTATGTATGTTGGTCTGATAATTTTTCACTCATAGTAAAATGCAAATTGAACTTAGCGAGGAAAATCACTAATGTCAGCTTGGTTAATAAATAATACAAATAAAGTGAAGTGGGGACAAAGAAATGTCCACCAAATAACGGAATTCTGTCTTTTTGTCCCTAAATTTACATATGTGCTCCGATGTTGTCCTTTTTGGAAATATCTAAATTTACTATCACCCATAGATGATTTGATTAAAATTAGTTTAGAGATGATTCTAAACATTCAGCTCAATGAGCCTTCCTGGTCTCAGGCGTCCCTCCCTATTCGGTTCGGGGGTTTAGGAATTCGCAAAATTTCCAGTGTGGCATCCCCAGCCTTTTTAGCATCCACTCATAGCACAGCCGGTCTCATAGGAAATATTTTAAGGGCTTTGCCCACAAACTATGAGATCGCAAGCTTTGAGGATGCTAAAAATGCTTTTAAAATTGCCTGCCCGGGCAAAGACTTTCCAGACAACCCAAATTCACAAAGGAGTTGGGATAATGTTTACTGCGATTTAACTTACAATACTCTTTTAAATAACTCAACAGGTCCAGATCGCGCGAGGCTTTTGGCGGTCGGATCCCGGGAAGCTGGTTACTGGCTTCATGCCCATCCTTCGCCCAATACTGGTACTTTCTTGGATCCGGCCTCCCTTAGACTGGCGACTGGTTTGCGACTGGGGGTTTCGGTGTGTGCGCCACACTCATGTCCTTGTGGCACAGACGTGGACCGACTGGGACACCATGGATTGTGTTGTAAAAAAAGTGCAGGCCGTTTTTCGAGACATGCATCTCTTATGACATAATCCGTCGGTCTCTTGCCACCATCAACGTGCCTGCTCTCCTTGAGCCGACTGGCATTTTCAGGGATGATGGCAAGAGACCTGATGGGGTGTCCTTGGTTCCTTGGAGTTTGGGACGGATGCTAGTGTGGGATGCTACCTGTGTAGACACGCTGGCGCCGTCCCATCTCCAACGAACTAATGTAAAAGCGGGCGGAGCGGCTGAATGCGCCGAAATTTTAAAACGTAATAAATATAAGAGCCTGGGCAGAGAGTACCTTTTTGTACCATTCGGGGTCGAAACTCTTGGTCCATGGGGTCCCAGCGCACGCAAATTTTTCGTAGAAATCGCGAAACGTCTGGTTGATGTTACTGGTGACCGAAGAGCTGGTGGCTTCCTCGCACAACGTATCAGCATTGCGATACAACGAGGAAATGCCGCCAGCATCCTAGGTACAATGCCTCAAGGACCTACTTTAGATTTAAGGTAGGTAGAGGTAGGTAGTTAGGTAATTTAAACTTACTGTATATATTTCGAGAATAAATGATTTTTTTTAAATAACGGAATATTTGGAAATTTGTAATTTAAAGTTAAAGAATATTGATTTTCCTACTGAGTTCCAAGATTGTTGCGGTAGGTATTGCGACAGTATATGTCATAGGAGCCTTGTTGACCAACTGTGTACTGTAATTGGGGCTCTATATGTCATGCGGCTACTCTAACACATTTAAGTAATAAGTATTAGTGGACGTAAAAATACTTTAGCCGGATGGAACAAGCATGTGAAGGAGGCCCACAGTCACGCCAAAAGAGCGTTCAGAATTTGGGAATGGTATGGGAAACCGGGCTCAAGGACGGTGTAATGACATGTTGGAGGCGCGTAAAGTCTTTAAAGGAAGGTTGAGGTGGTGTCAGAACCATCAGGACCAAATTAAAATGGACCTGCTGGCATCACATCACTCTAGTGGAGATTTCGGGGCCTTCTGGAAGGCCACAAATAAACTTAATCCTAAGAACGGCGTGCCTGGGAGTGTTAATGGAGTTTCAAATCCTAAAGAAATAGCTAACTTTTTCAGAGACCGGTTTAAAATTATTTCGCCCTTAGGTCCTGCATGTCGGAATATCGAATCTGGAACTTTAACCATACAAGATGGAGTGCGGGGTACGCCAGCGAGGGTTTGAGCTCACCCTTGATGTCTATACGTACGTAGACCCACTTATTGAGCAACTGAGCGGTACACATGTCGGATGCCATGTTGATGGCGTATGCCTAAACAACATTACGCGGACGATATGTTGCTACTGGCTCCCTCCATTAGTGCGCTTCGGAAACTTTTTGCCATATGTGAATCCTACGCCTCCTCACACGATTTGCTTTATAACGGGAAGAAGAGTGAATTTATGGTTTTTAAGGCTGGTAACAAGTCCCTGACGAGAGTCACTCGCTTCAAGTATCTCGGGCATATTGTTACTGACGATCTGAAGGACGATGCCGACATAGAAAGGGAACGGAGAGCATTATATTATTATAACTACTTTGAGCTAATATTGAAAAACCCTTATTTTTTTTATAATTTCACCATAATTTTCTTACCGTAGGTATAGATAAAAAATGAATGATTAGCTTAATGTTACTGTAACTACTTAAATAACATCAAGAATAATATTGGCCGCTCAGATCAGTAAAATACCACACTGCAACATTCAAAAGTTCAAAAATAGAATTTTGGCCAATCCTATGTTAAAAATCTGGGAGTACACCGGGAATGCACAGCACTGCGCCGGGCGAGGCTATTATATGAAGTTATGATTCAGATTCAGAATTCAGATTCACTTATTTCTACAGTGTATTACATGATTTTGCATTACAAATTAAAAATTCGTAATTGAAATATGAATACAAGTTGAGTTAGCCAAAATGTGTTTTCATCACAGGACATACAGAATGAATATTATATACCTATTATAAATTTAATGGCTCTTCTTGCATAAAACTTACCGTAAGTTGGACGACAACTTGCATTCACTAAGTCAAAACTAAGGATTCTATTGAGTCCCTTTAAGTATTAAGTAGAACGGTTTTTAGTATAAGTTAAGTATAATATATCTAAATCGGTACTTCTCCAAATCCAATGTGTCTATACTTTATCTACAGTAACCTTACAAAATCAGTATCGTTTAAAGTTATACTTCGCTAAGAGTAATAAGACTTAACGCCATTTTACACTTGTAATAAATAAAACAAATTTAAAATTTCGATGCTGATTCTTTAAAAATAAAGTTCATTGAAGTTAGATTTTTGTTATATCAATAATAATTGCATTTATATCTCAAATACATTTACAGAAAAGTAGTATTCTGCGCTGTATATAAGAAAATTTTCATTTTGCAACATAATATTCCAAATTTTAACTGTTTTTTTTCTAGTATTTTGTAAGCCCGTCTTTTTTATAGCACTTTCGATCAATTCTACACGACAAACAATCGTGCGTTGTAGTTTTTAAATACCTACAAGGTAATAAAACGGTATTTTATAAAAATAATAAATAGTAACATAATCGCCATTTTGATAACCTTCAATAAATTCTCTTTTTAGTATAAGAGTTAGCCATGTTTTCTCAAATACATCTAAAATACAATCCATGAGTAAAAAAAGGTTTAAAATTTTCTTTATTAAGAGAAGGTCGAATTTGTGCAACTCAGTGTTAATAGTTTTAAGTCAGTATTGTAGATATCTTTAAGTATATTTCTTGGTCTTAAATCAACCTTCAAGATATCTTGAAATCCAAGTTTAGAGATCTGTAAACCCTCATTCTTAAGTAGGGTTTAAGTTTGTCTAAACAGAAGTATTAACTCTTTCTTGAAATTTTCTTAAATACTGTGCCCACTTTGTCTTAACTGAGTCTTGGGGGATATCTTCAAGATATCTTCAGGGACATAATGGTTTTAGCCAAGACACCAGCAAGAATTTGTCTAATTGTCTTCAAGATATCTTCAATACCTTTTTAAGACATTTGATTGCTACTTGGGGATGGTAAGCGATTAACGTCGTCCATGGACACCCGCAACACCAGAGGTGTCGCAAGTGCGTTGCCGGCCTTTAAGGTGGGAGTACGCTCTTTTCTTGAAGGTTTGAAGGTCGTATCGGTCCGGAAACACCGCTGGCGACAGTTCGTTCCACAGTTTAGCTGTGCGAGGCAGGAAGTTTCGGGAAAAGCGCACAGTTGAGGACTGCCAACCATCTAAATGGTGAGAGTGGAAATATTGTCGCGTAGGGCGATGGCGGAAAGAAGCGACAGGGATTAATCCGAACAATTCCTCGGAACACTCCCCATAATACATGCGATAGAAAATACAGAGTGAGGCCACATCTCTACGCAGCGCCAAGGGATCAAGCCGATCAGAAATACGTTGGCAGTTGACAATTCGAGCTGCTCTCCGTTGGATGCGGTCTAGAGGAAGAAGCTGGTACTTAGGTGCCCCTGCCCAAAGATGAGAGCAGTATTCCATATGCGGGCGAACCTGCGCCTTATAAAGCTGTAGGCGATGGGCCGGCGTGAAATACTGCCTCGATCTATTGAGCACACCGAGCTTCTTCGAGGCCAATTTGGCCTTACCCTCTAGGTGGCCGCGGAACTGGACTTCACTCGAGATGTCAACGCCAAGGATTCCAATACTGGCTGTGGCAGATAGGGGAGTGCTCTCAAAACGAGGTGACGCGACGAACGGAAGTTTTTTTGCGGTGAACGCGCAAACCTGTGTCTTTGTAGGGTTAAAATCTGAGACTGAGACTTCTTTTAGGGAGGTCTCAATTTCGGACACAAGTTTGTTCCGGCTCTCAATGACGTTTTCCCGGGAAATATTGGCGCGGCCGGTGTAGGAGGCATCACCCGTACTATCATCAGCATAACAATGAATGCCGCTAGTTTGCAACATGTCATTGATATGCAGGAGGAATAGCGTGGGTGATAGCACACAGCCTTGAGGGACACCAGCATTCACAGACATTGAGTCTGAGCATTCACCGTCAACTAGGACCTTAATGCTTCTGTCTGCTAGAAAACTGCTGACCCATTCGCATAATTTCCCGGGGAGCCCATAGCATGGAAGTTTCGAAAGAAGTGCTTTGTGCCAAACGCGATCGAAGGCCTTCGCTACATCCAAACTAACTGCCAGTGCCTCACCTTTACTCTCTATCGCCTGTGCCCAGCAATGTGTCAGGTAAACTAAAAGATCACCAGCCGAACGACCCCTACGAAAACCGTATTGTTGGTCACTCAGCAGCTGGTGATCCTCTAGGTACCAGAGGAGCTGACGATTGATGATGGACTCCATAATCTTAGAGAAAAGGGAGGTTATAGCTATCGGCCTGTAGTCGGATGGATTTGAGCGGTCGCCTTTTTTAGGGATCGGGTGCACCAAAGCTGACTTCCACGAAGTCGGGACTACGCCAGAAGAGTAGGAGAGCCGAAAAAGACGCGTTAAGACCGGCGCCAACTCAGGAGCACACATCTTGAGAACAATTGCAGGGATTCCATCAGGCCCACTGGACTTATGGGTGTCGAGGGAGCGAAGAGCCTTACGCACAAAGCTTTGGCGGAACTGTACATCTGGCATACAGCTCTCGCACCGCGGTATAGTCGGCGGCGCTTGTCCCCCGTCATCCAAAGTCGAGTTGGACGCAAAAAGCTTACCCAGTAGATCGGCTTTGTCTTTTGCGTCGTGGGCCAACGAATCATTTCCCGTGTGCAGAGGTGGAAAAGACGGCGTGCAGAAATTCCCCTGGATAGCTTTGGCAAGAGACCAGAACGCACGAGTTCCCGAGGGGAGACGCTCTAGTTTCTCGCCAATCCTACCAATGTGCAACGACTTTGCTCTGGCAATGGCTCTTTTGAAGGACCTGGAGGCAAAGTTAAACTCCTTTTTTAAAGCGCTGGTCTTTACATCCTGTACCGCCGCTGCATTTACCCAGGCTTGGTAGCACTCCAGCTTTCGGCGAGACGCCTTTTTGCAGGAGCGATCAAACCAAGGCTGGGTTTTGCCACCAACAGGTACCGCAGAGGATGGAACGAAAAGTTCCATTCCCTGAAGCACCACGTCAGCAACAGAGTCAGCAGCGATATCAGGATCATCCGGCGTGAAGCAAACCTGCCCCCACGGGTAAGACGCAAAGAACACCCGCATCCCGTCCCAGTCTGCTGACTTATAGTGCCACACACGGCGGCTACAAGCAACTCGCCGACGCGGCGGGCACGTGAGAGGCACTGTACTCCGGATGAGGCAATGATCCGAGGAACCGAGAGGGGCTGCAACGGATACATCATAGCCAACCGGGTGAGAAGTCAGCAGAAGGTCCAACAGGGAAGGTTCCTGGCTCTCCACATCTGGGATTCGCGTAGGCGCAGTAACCAGTTGTGTCAAGCCGTAGGTCAGAGCAAAGTCGTGAACAGATCTCCCCGCATGATCAGTCTTGCTGGAGCCCAGCCATTCGGCATTATGGGCGTTAAAATCGCCAAGAACGATGATCTCAGCGGATGGGATCTGCTGCTGCACTGAATCCACAGCCGTTTGAATCTGCTCCAAGAGTCGGTCAGTTTCGGAATCACCGCTATGGGACCTATAGAGGCACGAATAGACGCGAGGATGATCATCACAATCAACACGTAGCCATAAGGTGGAAAGGTCCCTACCTTCAAGATTGCTGAGGCGACGAGAACTGATATCGCCTCTAACGTACACACACACTCCAGCCCTAGGCAGAAAGGAATGCTCTAGTTCGTACCCAGGGTAGGAGAGGTATTTTGTGTCCGCTGGAGACGATATCTGCGTCTCTGTCAGAAAAAGCAAGGCCGGCTTAGCTGTCTCGAGGTGATGATGGACAGCATTAAGATTAGAATGCAAACCCCTGATGTTGCAGAAATCCACAGCGAGCGTGGCAGGGGCTGCCGTAGCCGTCTTGCTCTTGCCTCGGGAGGATGGCGGATGGCGGAGCGCGGATTTGCCCCCCCCCAGAGTACGAAACGGGGCGCTCTCGGCGTCCACGCTCAGGCACGACAGTACCTGAGCATGGAAGCCCAGAAAGGGATTCTCCAGCGCTAGAGCAGCTGGTACCCTCCTGGGGTAGCTTATTAATCTGCGCTGTCATCGTCATTAAGGGGGAGGTTGGGGGGATTGGAGCTCTGGAAACCTTACTCACCGTGAGGAACACAACACCACATTCCTACAAAGTAAGTAGTGATGTTATTATGGCTTCGGTATTCTGTAAGGTGGAGGTACTTCCCCAGTCAGGCTGCTCCAGATTCAAGCGAGATGACGTTTCGCTGTGCCCTACCTCACTTGTTGGACGTAGTTTAAGGACATACCCGGGTCCAACATTATGTGCTAGAGATTCATCGAAAATACTGGTGATATAATGTGATAAGAATAATATTCATGGAGAAAAAAGTGAACCTTCTTTTCAACTAAGCTGTTGCAAATGTTATATCAACAAGCACGACTTGAAAAAACAACGTACCCCGTCATCTGTCGCTTTATGTTATGTCGGTTATCGCGACCAACAGTCGACAATTAACTTACATGACCTTTTTGTCCTCTAAGCTGTTTTTCAACCGCATTGCTCAAAAGAAGCTTATTTCTACGAATGTTGTCGACGCCTGGCAACAAATAAATGTATGCGGTTTTTTACATATTATAATATATACTTTTTTAAACTAGCGTGGTTATTTCATATTCTAACTCATTAAAACGGGTTCTTATCATGGTTTTTTATTCAAATTGAGCTTCCGATATTACAGCACCGATATTACCCTAATGTTCACAAGAAAAACCGTGTTAGCCGTGCGAAAACTGGGTGACAACCCGTGTTTAGTTAGTTAAAATTGCTTTTTTTACTTTCTTAGTACGTTAGATCGGTCAAACATAAAACGAATCATTCCGGTGGACTTTTCAAACTATGAAGGGTGATTTTCATATTGAACCGTACTGCATCCAACTCATACACATTAAAAAAGTACTCTTTTGAATTATGTGACAAAAATCATGACTACATGTACACAAGCTGTTAACTATTGGCCACAGGAAAAGCTCTACAGTTCAGCTGAACACGCACTTTTTCTTTCCTGTGGTCAATAGTTAACAGCTTGTGGACATGTAGTTATGATTTTTATCATACAATGCAATAGAATGGGAATACCCCTTAATGTAGATAAGGCTTAAATAAGAAAATCCCTGAACTTTTGTATAGTCCACCGGAAATACTCCGAAAATCGTGTTGTGTTTGATCCAGATGTGAATAACGGCGTTGTTTATTTTTGTGAATGACATAAACACGCATATGGAGTACGTAAAGCGTACGTAGAATGGACCATATTTTTCGAAATTAACAACACTCTCTCTCTCTATCAGGTAATTGATAGCCAGCCATATTGCGTTCGGGTAATCTGTCGGATCTGCATTGCGGGTGTATCCCCCGGGCAAATCTATAATACATTGATTGGCAGATCAGGCGCAACGCCGGCAAATTTCTTTGATAAAGTAACGATATGGAACGTTCCAATCAAAACAACAGAGCGGCAATGACAGTAACTCAATTGAATAGAGATGTTGACACATATTTTATACGAGCTTTTGCCCGCGACGTTGTCTGCGTAGAATCGAAACAAAAACTATCCTTTATCCTTTCCCAGGCGTCAAACTATCTTCATACCAAAATTCATCTTGTTCCGTTCAGATCAGACAGTCGAACTGGGGAACATACGAAAGTATTTTTTACCTAAGCTGTAAAGGGGTGGTATCATCCTAAATTAGCATCCTAAACAACATACATTGAATAAACAAAATCTACAGTCAAACATCTCGGGACTCCAAGGCATCGGGATCACCCAGAATCAGATTTGCCATCTAGAGCGCTGCGGGCGGCGAGGCGAAACGCTTTAGTACCCCCGCTTGCGTCGTCGAGCACGGTACTCAGCGCTTGATAATGGCAGCATAGGATGTACGACACATGTCGCGTATAGTGACTAAAAATGCGTGAGTGATATCCGTAATTTTATTGTAATATATGAAACACTTTAAAATTAATTCATCGCGTTTATTAACACCATCGCCTTACGTTTTAAGCCCTTTACAGCACACTGAGAGTCTGAGACTGAGGGAACGAAAATTCTCTGTCAATAAACAAATCTACTTTTGCAAACTACCCACATGCACAATACCCAGGGGGAGTTAATAAAGCTGAAGGCATTTTACAGTTTAAATTAAAACTTTAGCTGCTTGCTTAAAAACGAGTGCTGGTAAGGTATTGATAAACGTGATAAATCAGTTTTTAATAATAATGAATAATAATCGCAAATCCGGTGTTGTCGTCAACACGATGAAGCGTTCAATATGTCCGCCCGCGTGGTCGCGCACGGTATAGGAGGCTTAATAATGGCATCCCATTATGTCCGAATGTTATTTTATTATAGTAATAATAATCGCATTGTACTATTAGATATGACTTGAAACCGCTCTGAATGAGGCTGGCTGAAGCCCAACTAAGGTAAAACCATTTTAATTATTCCTTAGCACGCTGAGACGCCTTGTGCAACTTAGGGCTGTCGATTCTATTTTGAATTTATGTTTATACATTAATATGTAAATTGAACGAAACAAACTTTAAGCACGTTATAAATATGTATATTAACCCAAAATTGTCCTGTTAAATGTTTTCTGTAAGTTTTAATCGAGTTTCTTTTTTTTAGCTTAGCTTAAAAAAAATAGTTTCAACGTGACAATCAAAAGTGCCTCAAAACGCAAGTCTTCAATCAATGTGTGTTACGAGTGATGACTTCAGAAAGTCACCGACATAGCCCTCCGAATTAGCAAGCTGAAGTGGCAATGGGTAGCCCACATTGCACGCAGAGCACAGGCCGAGATGGACAGATGGCATTATGAAGGTCGCCGGGAGACGCTGGATGCAAGTCGCTTCCAACCGGTATCTATGTAGGTCCAATGAGGAGGCCTATGTTCAGCAGTGGACGTCTTATGGCGGAAATGATGATGATGACGAATCAAAATTGCGTACAATATAGTGCAGATGTATGTATGTATGTAGGTATGTTCGTTCGACGAAAACTCGAGTATGGTTGATGGGATTGTCGTGAAATTTGGCGGGTCGTTAGATGAGATAAATTATTCATATAGTTTTTAAGTTCGAATAAGAGACAAATCGGTAAAGAGATTGCGAGATATAGGGGTTGCGTTCAAGTTCGGGGCGAACCATTAGTTTAATACAAATGAGGTTGGCGAAGGAAAGAGTGGTTTGGGAATACAGGCCCTGATAAAGAAGGACTGGGTGACAAAAAATCACCTAGTTTTTCTTCGTCAGAATATGTTACGTAGCCTTGGTAAAGCCTGATTAGCGAACGTCCAGCACAGCGTTTCTGACCGAGAATTCCCGAAGCGAGAATTCCCAGGAAAATCTGTCGAGAAATCGTGAACTCGAGACAAACCTAGTGTCTTAAGTTCTTGAAGTGAGACTTTGACTCAACGCGTAGCGGCTGGCGTAGTTGGTAGTGACCCTGCCTGCTAAGCCGATGGTTCTGGGTTCGAATCCCGGTAAGGGCATTTATTTGTGTGATGAACACAGATATTTGTTCCTGAGTCATGGATGTTTTCTATGTATTTATGTATTTGTATATTACTTATATATATCGTTGTCTAAGTACCCGTAACACAAGCCTTCTTGAGCTTACTGCGGGACTTAGTCAATTTGTGTAAGAATGTCCTATAATATTTATTTTATTTTTTATTTATTTTATTTAACTAGAATTGCCCAACCCCCTTGCTCGCGCTTCTTTGCGATTCGTGTAACCAGTGTCCAGCCCCCAAATGTTCATGCCTGACTAGGTTCTGATAGATATAAAAGCCCTGTTGTCAGCTATATCAAAAAATATGTAGTTACATGGGTCTCACTACTGGGTTTTGTCGTTATGCAATGAGGCAATTTTATTTTATTATTATAATTTTTTATATACCTAGGAATTAAACAATCTAAACTGTAATAGTCAACCTGGTTTTACGACTATTTCCTTTAACCCTAGTAGACAGCCAGGCCAGGCTGACAATTGGATAGGCATTAAAAAAACTAATGTTCGATGATAGAGTATTACATTGCATTTTTTTCAGTTTATAAATTATCCAGGAACTCGAGAAATCCCGGGAAATCGTAGTTGAGAAATCTCAAGTGCCGGAAACAAAAAAAGTCGAGAAATCAGCTCTCGAGATATAGTTGATTTCATAAAACTCGACATTCGCCATCTTTTAGTGGCCGCCATTTTGGTTAGCTACCACTTAAAGATAGCAGTTGTTTTTTGAGGTTCTTATAAGCTTACCTAACTGCCGTGAAAACGAATATTAGTACCTCCAAAATTTACCCATACCGGTCATACATGCGTTGTATTGGATAGGTCGATATTTCTATTAGCTACCACTTTGAGATGGCCATCATGCTTTTTCATCATTCTAATTAACATGTTTAACTGCTGTATAAAGGAAATTTGGTACCCCCAAATTATACCATTTTCGAATTTTTAGCCTGGCATGTTATCGAATATAATGACACTACAATTATAACTTTAATAGTCCCTTAATTTACCTCAATGACTCTAATTACAAACTGTCCTTCGTTAAACTGCTATCAACCATTTTTCGAGGCAGCCCTATTGTTAAGAGGGTTATTGTTTTCCGGCCGTTTCTCACTTGCTAGGGTTTTGTTATGCAAAATAATGAATTCGTCGGCTTGCATTATATTTGCAAAGCGAGTTAAGCGAAGGTTTCATTAAGCGCTTCATCTTAGCAACTGGATTAACACCTGCTCGTCTCTACACTCGTCGTCTATTAATAGTTCCTTGGTATTTACAGTACAAGTAATCCAGTCATTGAACTGACAGCTTAGGTATATGGAAATTTTGATTACTTGGGAAATAATTTATATATCGGGAGTCTAGTATTATGTAGGTAACCAAATCCAACAAAATATCGGTACATGCTAATCGTAACAAATATGTACACACATGTTATAAACGTTTTTCTTGTAAGATTTCTATGTACTCGTATACATATATGTTTCTTTGGCCGTTTAAAATGGGTCAGGACCAGTTTCTACCTATTACCTACCATTTGTTTTTTTTTTATGCTATAGGTGGCAAACGAGCAAACGTATCGCCTGATGGTAAGCGATTAACGTCGTCCATGGACACCCGCAACACCAGAGGCAAGCAAGTGGTGTCGCAAGTGCGTTGCCGGCCTTTAAGGTTTCTAGCGAAATAACACATCTATCACCCGTGCCGTACATTTAGTAGATTTAACGGTTTTACGTGAATAGGTTGTCTTCTATTTCGGTTTTAACAGATAGAAGACAAATATGTCGTCATGTTCACAAACAAGAAAAATATTTAGGAATTACCGTAAACTTTAAATAAAAAATAAAAATAAAATAAATAAAGTTTTATTGTGCAGTCCTATAATTAACATAAAAGCAAACACAAAAAAGCAATTCTAATAAAATAGAAGATAAGAACAAAAAATAAAAATAAAAACATAAAATTGACCTTATAAATTACGAGGTAAAATCGTAGACGTCACATATAATAAATTATAGCTATAACGTGTCAACTTACAAAAGTATGTTGACCGTCACTTATTTGCGATTCTCACTCTGGTGAGTAGATAGCCAGCACCTAAAAGTATATAAATAAAATAAATAAAAATAAAAATAAAAAAGCCTTTTATTTCTCGCAGATTATGATCAAAGTAACAGTAAAAACAGCTATAATGTACACAGTTAGAATTTTCAAATTAATAACAATTTAATTAAGTATTTAAGTATCATAAATATTATATTTATCATTTTTATATATTTTTAAGCTATTGCATAGCTTCTATCGCGGGCCTTGAGCGCGGGGACCGAATCCAGAAATTCCGTAACGAAAAAAAACCTGACGCTCCCCACTCCGACGGACCGAAATCGACTTTATTCACTTTGTTACAAAGTTCTTTATCGGGGAAAGGATATATCTCCATACGAATGTCGCTAAGTGTCATATTCTATACAAAATATTGAGGACAGTAGCCCTTATTACCAGAGATACGGCGATGTCAAATGTCACAATAAACACTATTATTTTTTCCCGCCAGAATCAAATATGTTAAATCGATTTTGTAATCGATGCATAATATACTGGCTGGATCGAATTAAAGGCAAAAGGCGCCTAATTTTTTATTTAGACTGCGAATCGTTTTGTTTTTTTAATCGATACCTTAGTGCAAATGCAAAGTCGTACTAAGTACCATTTTAAATTTGTGAATTTAGCACGTTAGTGCACAACGGAATAAAGTGGAAATTTCATTGGCATAAGAAATATTAGTACCTACAAAGAAGTAGAGTATCGAAATATGCCTTTGTCTTGTTTATCAAATATTTTCTATTGGTATATTAGATTTGTTCCTTATTGTGATAATCACAAAGGTGATATTGCTGCGTGCTGTAAATATTTTGTTTGTGGTGTTCGAAGACGATGAATACCGTATGTTTTTCGCCTATAAAAAAGCTCTCTTTCACTGCAGACGAAAATGTACCCAAATTTATTTTAAGTTTTTTTTGTTCAGTAGTGTCATAAACAAACAGAAATTAAACTTAAGTAGGTACATATTTGTCACTACTGACGAAAGTGCACAAAAAATACAAAACTGTGTTTTTAGGAAATGAGTTGAAAAGTGACCAATGTGCCGGGATCCATTAAATCTATGTAAATATGATATGTTTAATGCTGTGATAAATTTGATAATAAATAAAATCACTAATAATGGTAACTTTGTAGCAGCCCGCTGTCTCCACAACCAAAGGCATGAACATGTATTGTATCCATGTCCTATAGACCTAAGTTGCTTATCCACGAATGTCATCTGATAATGATAATGCTATAAGTTCATGAAAAGACAAGTTGCATGGATAGTGCGACGGTGATTGCTGTCAAATGTGAGTAACTGTATAGAATTATCAGAAATTGTCATACAAAGGTGACAAACTGTTGTCTTATTACGTTACGCTATCCGTTTGGGATCTTATCCCAGAAAGGAGCGCACACTTTTGCGGCTTCGCCACCGCTAGAGTTTCGGCAGAGGGCTCCTGCTACGTGGGAAGTGCGAGTAATATGGGTGGTCGAAATTGTGCTAACGCATGTAACATCCCACACTGAACACCGCCCCGTTTTCCACAGCACCAGGGTCACTCCATCTTGCTATCAGTGCGGCTAAACCCAGTGGCTCCAGAACGGAATGAACACCCGCTGACTGAAGAGACCTCAGGACAATATCATTGAGGTCTTAGTGACGCGGAATCCAACCACTACAAATACGGCAACTCAATGTATATATGGCTGTCAACACCCACCATGCATTGTACAAGCGGATGACATACATACCTCATAGCGGGCCCAGGGGAGTACAATGGCCAAACGCAACGATTTTGCCTTTGCGCAAAGAACAATGTCACAAAGCCAGTACGGTTTTAATATTAAATATTGGACAAGGATAGTTTATAAATAAACTCAGATTTTTTTGTACGATTACTTTTCTAAAACTGCTTATTACTGAATATGCACAACTTGATGGATTAGGATGGCACTTATTACAGTTCTATCTATATGGCACTAATGGAACTAGGTATCGCCTATATCCCCGTTAAATTGATTTGATTAAAATTATTTTAACTTTGCGCAAAAACATTCTTAGATCATGGCATGCCATTAGTCTCATTAGATACATTTTACTTAATAATGGCATCTATTTTATTTTTGTTGTCTAGCAAACTGATCTTGCGTAGCGATGTTGTCACAAAACCAGCACGGTTTCTTCAATTACATTTTGGACAAATTTCCATGCGATGCTAATATTGTAAATTTGATGAACTATTATCTGTTACCAATTCACACTAAATTAAAAACGCTGAACGGATTAAGGTGAAATTTGGCATGGGGATGTTTTGACTCCTAGGAAAGGACAGAATAGTTTTTGTTATGAAAATCATCCTATATAGAGGTGCAAAGGGGAAGGAAGCAAGTGAAATAGTCAAATCTATAATTGCATGGGCAGTTTATGAATGAATTCATTCATAAATTGCCCATGCACTTTTGAACGCCTGTGTAAATGCGAATAAAGGCCTCTGCCGATCCTATCATAAGATCGTCCTTGGTTGAGATGAGACATAATATATACTTACTTACCTAATGAAAGTTTATAATTATTATATGCGTGACGTAATTATTTTGGTATCCTCGCAATGTTTTTCTTCACTGGGAAGTTAGTTGTAATCAGGTACCGACTGATATTCTGTGGGTTAAATTCAGTGAGCTTAAGGCAGTGTTGTAAACCGTGATCAAAAACACTCGGCCTTGATTACTTATTTCATTGAAAGATAATTTATGTCAACTTGGACGTACTTTTTAGCATATCTACAGCGTATCCAGCCACTGAAAGATTAATATGTGGTCAAAGATACATACAGCTGTCACAAAAATGCTGGTGATTCGATTAAATGTGTAATCACTAATCAGTATCGAATTGTGGTTAGGAGAATAAATAAACAAAAAATGTTTGACAAAAAAAACATTTAGTCCTATTTTTTCCAAATCAGATTACAATATTGATCACCAGCATTTTTGGTATATCCTGAATTATTAACGAGAACAAAGAATAACAGGTTACTGTAGTTGCAAGTTAGTTGTTTGTTTTATACGGCCCCGGAATTTAATTAGCAATTTACAGTTCAAGTCAATTGGGTATTTAATACTTATGGTAATAAAAATACACTACCAAACATTATAATACTGCGCAGACGAAGTCGCGCTAGTAATTGCATAAGTTGATACAAAATGATATGCAATAGCTTTACCGCGGCAGTCCCCGAGTGCCACACGTATTTTTTTTTTTATTTTTTTAGTCTGCAAGAACCCCCCTGCAAGAACCTAAAAGTATATATAAGGGGCTATTTATGTCACGGTAAAAATTGACTTAGTTCAGTTTAATTTTTTTACTATTTACCTACTTCCGGAAGAAAAGTTTGTGGGATTTTTGCATATATTATCTATAAATATCCCATTCGAACGTTATTTAAGAAAATCAGGCTATTATAATTTAATGTCTATCAAAACCGTATATTTCCTGGGTTATATTTTTTTTTCGAATACTTAAAACAGGATGATCGTACGTCTAAGGCATATTAGCGTTTTTGCTGCCATTTATCGAACCAATTTTTATGTTTCCTTTAAGCTGAGAAAAAAAATGCGAATGTTACTTTCGTCCCCACGGGCGTGTCGATAGTAACATGGTTCAAATTAACAATTAATCTCGTCAATATATAACTTATTTGAAATGCGTTACTTTGTGGTTTATCTATTACTCAGCCACATAAATTAAAAAATTTAATATTTGGTTACTTTTACTTTTTTTCTTACAAATAATTACGTTTGACTCATTCCAAATATTCCTTAATCAAATACATATGACTAGACAAATTTACCAGTTTGATATCATTATCCCAACACTAAAAAATGCTAAATAAGACAAGATTAAAATGTTACTTTCGTGGCGCAAAATCATGTTTTGTCTTCTAATTAGAGCCGAGATGGCGGCACACGCTCTTGGTCATCAGTAGTGAAACGTCAATCACTAACTGTGTTATGGCCGGACGTGGCATTTTGATTAGTGGACAACGCTACAGAGCCTCTGTTACTTTTGATTTTGACCCGATGTTACGTTTGTCCCCGCTCTCCTTGTCTTCTGTTACCGCGATTATTATTCATTGTCAAAAGGGACTTGCGTGTTGGCTTTGACTCCGCGAACGATATTTAAAGTCTGTTTTTTCGTTACAACAACGAAATATAACAATAGGCTGATACCAAAAATGCAATGGTTTTTTTTCCGCGTATACGCTTGCGTATTTAGAGTGGATAAACATGTGAGGAGCTTTGGTGGCCCAGTGGTAAGAGCGTGCGACTTTCGATTCGAAGGTTGAGGGTTCAAATCCTGCCGGCTGGAACCAATGAGCTTTTCTCAACTTATGTACGAAATATCATATTCATTAATCGCTTTTCGGTGAAGAAAAACATCATGAGGAAACCGTAATAACGACTAGGTCTAGTTTACCCTCTGGGTTGGAGGGTCAGATGGTAGTCGCTTTCGTAAAAAAGCGCCAACGCCAGAATAACGGGATTAGTTGCCAAAAACAGACCCCAGGGTCCCTGAGCCATGGCATAATCCGGGAAAACGCTAGGAAGGAAACGCTTCATCTATATATATCCACCTGTATTCAATTTTGAACTTTCTTCCCCTGTAATAAGTTCCGAAATGTATACATATTAATAGACGTGACTGTACTGACACGATGAAAGCCTCTTGGGAGTTAAAAAAATATAACTAACTGTATGACTAGATGGATATTGTAGTGTAAGCCATAATTTACGCGCGCTGAATAAGACATCTCAGTAATTTTTCATTTCGGTATTTTAATATTTAACTCAACTAATGTTTTAAAGTGTATCATCATCATCATCATTTCAGCCGAAAGACGTCCACTGCTGGACATAGGCCTCCCCCAAAGATTTCCACAATGACCGGTCCTGCGCCACCCGCATCCAGCGGACTCCTGCGACCTTCACCAGGTCATCAGTCCACCTTGCGGGGGGCCTACCCACGCTGCGCCTTCCGGTACGCGGTCGCCACTCGAGAACCTTTCCGCCTCAACGGCCATCGGTTCTACGTGCAGTTAAAGTGTATACTTGTCCCTTAAAGGGTTGAGTTCGTCTTTGTACTTAACATCTCTACTTGTTAACCATATTTTCCAACTATATTTATACAATAAAGTATTACTTACTTACTTGTATAGTTATCATAATAAATGCAAGCTCCGTTTTTTCATCAAAAATCGCAGTTAACAATTCCCTTGGAAGCTAAACCTTCTCTTAAACCAGTAAAGGAGGCCTCATTACCAATTCATAACTTACCAGCGGTAAAAACGGAATGGGGTAAATGCCTTACTGAAACCGTAATTCCCTTTCTGCTAAAATACTGTAAGTAAGAAATTCTTATTTTCTGATCAACGGGATAGGTAGCTTGATAAACTAGTTTTCTAGTAGAAATGTGCAACGATTTTGAAAAATAATACTTTAAACTTTCACTTTTTGTAGACATTATTATAAACATACAACGAGTCTATCGCGATTAGTTAATTTACCTTAAGATGCCGAAGGCCTAGTATAAAAGTTGTACGACATTAACTCCTCGACCGCGTTAGCGTATCGAGGGGTCAAAATATGAAAGTTGCCGGATGATTTAAATAAACGGCAAACATAATTTGAACTCCCGATACGCTAACGCGGTCGAGGAGTTAATGTCGTAAATTTTTATACTAGGCCTCCAGATGTTTCGAGACAGTTTCACGTGCTAAAAAAGTTCGCCTACCCGGCGAAATGTCACTTTAAAGGTAATGTTCGTCTATGCTAAGTTTCCTAGATTTTGATAGTACAGACTGCGAAAGTGTTGAGTAAACGTCATTATTTAATAAAGGTTTGACATTTAAAGTAACACTTTTAAGTTTGACAGTTTATTTGACTAAAAGAGTTAACATGGTTATAATTTTTTTTTTATTAAAAACATTTATTCTCGAAATATATACAGTAAGTGTAACTTACCTAACTACCTACCTCTACCTACCTTAAATCTAAAGTAGGTCCTTGAGGCATTTTACCTAGGATGCTGGCGGCATTTCCTCGTTGTATCGCAATGCTGATACGTTGTGCGAGGAAGCCACCAGCTCTTCGGTCACCAGTAACATCAACCAGACGTTTCGCGATTTCTACGACAAAATTTGCGTGCGCTGGGACGTATTTTTTAGTTTATAATAATTTTTCAAAATTTCGGCATATGACAATTTTAATGCTGTAAATAATACTGTATTACTAACCCTCTATGAACCCGGAGTCTGAAAATAAATGTTTTGAATTTGAATTAATCTCCATTGCGATGAATGGATCAAATAAAAGCCCTCGCGGGAGCACCCTTAGACCTGTGCGTGCAAAATGCCTGGACGAGGAAGAAATGACGGGAGGGCTACGAATTCTACAACCATGATTACTCTTGCCTCTTGCATGACTGAGACAAGAGAGAACATTTCGAAAAAAATGCTTTTGCCTTAAAAATACTTTCCTTACTCTGAGTAAAGAATCTAGAATGATGCACAATATAAAAGATTCTTACGAACGCAAAGTATCTGAACTGATTTAGATCTTTGGTATTCGGATGGTTTACATTATTATTTGTAGAACATATTTTTATTTTATATGAACTTAAGATGAGGACGAATACATAAAAAAAAACATTAATATGGGTTTGATAGATGGAGGACGCAATTGGGGACGATGGCAACTTAAAAATGCAACTGCTTGTATGGTGTGTGCACAATAGGGGCTCTACCGTCTTGTCGCTCACCAGGCGGCGCCATCGACACTCACGCGCGGGTATTGTGTCCTTATGAAAGAATTGTTATAATTACTTTCACTAGCGCCCCAAGCGACGAATTGACTGCTGTACCTAATCCTCATTAAGCCCATTGCTCCCATTACCTCTTAAGGAGGTAAAATGGAGGGCCAAAGTCTGGGTGGACTTTACCTGTGTCTATGTAGGTATGCTCAGGCTAAATCATAGCCTTAATTAATCTACTTGCCGGCATCTGCCAGTTACAGTAAAAGAATACAATTAGGTACTCTCGCCAGGGGGCTTACCATGACGTCTTAACGCGATTCAGTTTAAGTTCAGTTTAGGCTCAGCTGTATGGAAGCGACTCAGTTTAGGTCGTCAACTGAATCCCGTTAAGACCTCAGGTAAAACATCAAAAACATGATTTTTGCATTTACCTGGTTTCGTTTAGGCCGTACTACCTTTCGCGTGACCTCGCTATTGTAGTAAGCCAGCGTCGTTTCTGGGTTTATTAGATTTTAAGAATAATTTAATAACATTTTCGGCATAAATAAGTTATTTTCACAGCTCATAATACTTAGAGGTTTTATGAAAAGTGAATTTAGTAATTTTTGGGTTATTTGCTTATTCTATTAAGCGTAAGTTGTTGATAAGGTGTTAAAAATTTAAAAAATGCGTTATTTACTTTATTTACATAATTTACAACTAAGTAAAAAAAACCTACATTCACTCTTAACATAACAAAACATATGTTGTTGAATTAACTAAACGTTCAAAATATTTTATCTATTAATTGTAGGGTACCTACACAAAATCTTAGGTAAGATCAATTGCGACGTTTCCATAGCGTATAACACCCTGTTTTCCTAATAGGCATACAAATTAATTATTACGTACTTTAGACATAAAGGAAAAGTGGTAAAATGTTAGGCCTCCGGCGACACTAGAACTCGCGACTTTAGGACACACGCCCATTGCTTTACCAACTGAGCTACCGAAACACACCCGTTGGTTGCGAATTTATCCACTTTAGGGGCCTTGCGACATCTACCATAATATGTAGTTGATATGACATTATTTAAATGTAATAAGGTATTCTTTAGATACCTTTTACTGACGCTGACTGTACCTTTAAGATTTAAAAATAATACTCTATAATATACTTTTTAGTGGCGGAGCGTTCATAGAACTCAATTCCTGTCGGCTTCTCTTGCGCGAGCCAATCAAGCACATTTTTGCTTAACAACTCAAGGAAATAGCAGACCAAATCTGCCGTTACTTGCCCAAATAACGTTTCAAAGCTCCGCCACTGATACTTACTTACCTACTAAGGATTTTAAATGTAATTTTTGCACAATATGAAGATTTATTCTCTTTATGCTGGTAACTTCCCTACTTATGAAATAGTTGCCAACATAATTTGTAGCTAACGGCGTCGCGTTGCATTTCGTACAGCGGCTTGTTAATGCAACTGCAGCTGCAGGGGAGTGCAATATGTCACGTTAGTACTGGGACACACTGGTGGGAATGTTAGACAAGACAAGTTTTTATAAGGTATATTTAATAGTAGTTTATGTCACTGTCGTACATAAAAGGCATAACAGTGGCAGAAACATAAACAGTGATATGATAAAAGTTCTTATATGATTATGAACCAATTATGAGATTTTTATGACATCAAAAATAGCAAAGCGAAATCTCGAATGACGGCAGAATGTGGAAGATGTCGAATGCCAACTATAGAAATTTAAACAAAAATCAACTGTGTTGTTATATTGTATGAAAATGTAAAAGATCATCGCTTAGCGATGTTTGTGTATCTTTTTTATTATCGTTTTTATCAGGCCCCCGTCAAAACTTATCATCAAAGTCATGAATTTTAATGTCCAAAAGAACTGACATCCCGCTGACTCAATTCATCCAAGCAGCCAAATTTAATACATCGTTGTAATAATAATACATGTTGGTTTATAAAAAAAAAAGATACTGTAGAGCATTACTCCCCAGTTAGAAGGATGTTATAGATTTAATGATACAAAGAACAGAGAATGGAAGATATTCCACTCCAACGACAAGAGAATAACTCCTAAGTTTATGATGATGATGAGAGCATTACTAAAAGATGTAGCCCCATATGAGGTTTCAGGGGTATAGCTTGCGTGATTACCACCACACACAACACTAGTGAGAATTCCCCATATAAAAACTTATGTAAAATTTTATCTACCATTCACAAACATTAAATCGGCGTTTTAAAAACTATCTTTTAAGGCAGATCTATCAAACATGTTCCACAAGTTTCCTCTCTATGGGTCTCAAAGTTAATGCAAGAATAACGGATGAGGTGCGAACATGAACATGTTTGAGTAGCGTTCACCGAGTTTTCTACTAGATAAAGTTACCGTAATATCTCTATAGGTACTTGGAAATTGTAATTGGGTCTCTTTGTTTCTCCTAGAGCTTGTACAGGATCAGATGCTCGAAGTCTATCTATGGAACGCACCTTTAAGGATGACTCACACTAGGACGGGACGGGACGGGACGGGACGGGACGGGGCTTTTTTTAGTATGGAAGGCGTCACGTGTTCACAGAGCCCAAAACTCTGACAGATCGGAAGCATCGGAAGGCCCCGTCCAGCGCCGGCCACGCTTTTTTGGTATGAAATTTGATCGGATCGGAGAGCACGGAAACAATAAGCTAAAATAAGTAAGTTACCAAATGTCATAAACTTGTATGTGAAATATGAGGGCGCAGCTGCTTTCTGCTTAGTCGGTTTATATTACTTGGGACAAGGAGGAGTTACTTACAAAGACTGTCAATTTCTAAATAAAGTCGCCTTTCTCGTGATGATTGCCGGAATGAAATTATTTAAAGCGTTATAAATCAATTTAATTAAAATATATTTACAGCATGGAAATGCTATAGATAAATTATTCTTAAGAAAGAGTTGATTTTGATCGTATGTAAAATATTATAAATAACTTTTACCTACGATATCCAAGGCAACGTGATCTAATTGAATGCAATAATATATTTACAACTTGTAATACCAAATGATTCTTATATTTGATTCACTGACAAATTTTCAGGCATTTACATAGTACAATTTAATCTTCCGTGACCCATACTGACATGAATATGGAAAAAAAACGGTTGAATCTCTCGTATTTTAATCACAATTGGCGTGACATGTTTCGACTGCTTCAGGCAGTAAACATCGGATAGGGTGATGTCACCTTCGCAGTACAGCCAGCACCCGTTTAGAGAAAGTCAGGAAGTGTTAAAAATATTTATTGTATATAATTATACGCCTATGCTACACAGTGTGAGGCTAAGTCACCATACAAAATATCAAGGTGATATTAAAGTAGAAAATAAACTCAAGATCTGTACGGCCGGTTGGTTTATCAGAGTATTATACAATATTGGATTATGTATTAACAAATACAAACAAAACATACAAAATAATTTATACGTATACTGGTATTAACGGTTTCCCGCAGAACGTCTTAAATATTACGGTTAACAGTCTTCATTATTTACTATTCTGCTACTGATTGGAACTTTTGTCACTACATACGGCTCGAGTGTCTCAGAATATACGTCAAAAAGAGGTATATTGCTAAATGTCATAAATTGTTGTGTGAAATACGGGCGTAAAGATAATATTTTATTTCGTCGGGTTAATCAAGCACGTGGTATTGCTGTTATAAAAAAATAATTAATAATAGATATAATGAGCACAGGTTTTTAAAATCAAGTGCTGGTATTTGCACATGGTACATACTATTAATAATTACGTTTTTTTAAATCGCTTAGGTAGGAAGAAAAAAGTTTTTTGTAATTTCATACATGCCAAAAACCGCTTTAACTGTATATGTATATGTAAGTATAAAAGCTATCGTGCCATTTGTGTACTGCCACTGTACCACAGAATAAATAATAGTATAAGTACTGACTGTACTCCATACTAATATAATAAATGCTAAAGTAACTCTCTGTCTGTCTGTTCCTCTACACGCTAATATCGCTGAACGGATCAAGATGGAATTAGTAGGTATGGGGATTGTTTTACTCCTAGAAAAGGACATAGGGCAGTTTTTGTTCAACTTCTACGGAAACGTAGTCGCGAGCAAAAAATAGCAACATATACATATAAGCGTTCACTATAGTCGCAATTAGGTATTTCGAAGTATGGTGCGATTCGACATGCGCCCTTGTAATAATACAAAAAGTGTGGTGTTTCATCAGATTTATTTATTTCTAATAGAAAATTACATTTATGCACAAAATAATACCTACTCGTACATGCTTGCCTGATAGCGGTTATTTTGCCTTAATGTAGGTAAGGAACTTTTTGATATTTTGCGGTATAGTTTGATCACATCACTTTGATCGCAAAATATGACGAATTCATAAAATGTTCTTCAAGGTATGGAAGTACGTAAAGCTTCTATTGAAGTAACATAATATTTACAGCGTGCGAACTAATTTTGACAGAAAACGCCATAACACCTAAAGATGTTGCTGGCGTGCAGGCAAGACCATAGAGGTATGATTGCGCGGTAACGCTATTACATATTAGTTCTGTAGGCACGAGGCACGACAGCACACGCCATTTTTAGGTTTTTGGCGTTTAAAGGGTTAACCTTTTCGCTGCCACGGTAAATAGATAATAAAGTACGTCAAGCTCCCGGCAGAACCACCTCGCTATTAATGAAAATAGAAGCATCAGAATGTATATAAAGTATACAAGTATCTACATAATTCTTTGACCATCTGTAACAAATCTACATGCCTTGGGGTCCTTGTAAACCTTGTTGTAAAGAAGTCTTGAGTCTTGAAGAAAACTACTATAATTTATTTCATACCACACATACTATTTACACATAAATGCAATCAAATAACTTTACATCAATTTAACATGTATAATGTAGAACTGATGTATATGTGAAGTGTAAGAAGTATATGTGGTAAGAAAGATAATAAATTTCTTACAAATGGTCGTAGAAATATATATATATATACACTATAGATGCATTCTGATGCGTCTATTTTCATTAAAGACGAGGTGGTCCAGCCGGGGATCATGACATTATAAAGTGCCACCATCACCAAGTAACAAAATAATCATAGCTAAACGTATATTTGATAAGAAGTCATGGCGTGTGAGGCACGAAATGTAGGGATAGGTGAAATAGTCGTATTTTTATAGGTACCGTAAACTAGGACTACTTTGACTTTTGTGGTCAACAATTCACTTAGGTATATAATGTATAAAAGAACCGGATTTTTGAGCACAGGTTTTAGAGTTTTATAATTTTAACAGAAAAACATGATAAATTAATGAATAGCTTCATGGATTAATCATACTATTATATTTCTAATGCTCATGCTATTGCACGAGAAATTACTAGTTGTTGGATTAAAAATCGATGAACGCACCATTTCAAGTAGGTAACCTGAGTTTTCCGGTACCTATACATCACTTGCATTTGGAAATCAAACAACAGCTAATTTCAATTTATTGGTAGGAATAAATACTTCTAAGACTTAGGTGCTAAAAATTCATAGTAAAAAGGTTGAATACGTATTTAACAAGAGTATAGGTACAAAATCTTCAGATACAATCCTTCCGGTTGCCGCATGCTAAGTTCTTGATGCAGAACTGTAGCTTGGAGTCCCTTATTGTCCATGGTATATGAAATTAAAAAACAATAATAAAAAAAAGGTTAAATCGCTGCCTATTCATATTTCAACTGTAAAAACCTTTGTGACAGAATGACCCGACTAAATTCATGATTATAGGTCAACGGGAGGTATCCTATAGGTACAGTTTGATTCTCTAAACAAATGTATGGGAATGTATCGATGTCCGTATCCTCTGATTGCGATGATGTAGAGGCAGCGGGGTGTCACTAAGCGTTCTACGGTACCACCAATAGGTAGTGCCTTACTAGTAAGTACTAGGGCAGCCCTAACTATAACGGGTCTAGGCGGACAGACGGACGGATGGACGGTCGGATAGATGAAAAGATGGAAAGGCGTACAACAAAATTTAAGGGTTCCGTTTTTTTCCTTTTTACGGAACCATTAAAACAAAACCTTCACTACACACATACAATACAAACTTTCAACCGTGTTCTTATCTTATCTTATTTAAGGTCAGGGGGCCCTAGCGGAGATACTTCGACCCATTGAGATCGATCCACATCCACCCCTGAGCTCCATCTCCATGTGTGGGAACATGGAGCTCAGGGGTAGTGCTCTGAATTCCTTTGGCTCCAGGTATCCTGCAACAGGGTCAAACACAAAACGATGACGAAAGTTTGATTTTCTTATTGAACCTTTAGCCACATTAAAAAGTACTCCTTTTCTTTTGAACTGTATGATTAAAATCATGTCTACATGTCTAAAAGCTGTTAACTGTTGGCTACGGGAAAGATGGGCTCTAAAGTTCAGCTGAACACACACTTTGTCTTTCTTGTTGTCAAACGAAAGATTTTCTAATGAGGCAGCTAGAAAATGCACAACAATTGGAGAAATGTCATAAAATGTGTGCACTTTCTCTCACTACCAACTGATAGAGAATTAATTATCCAAATGTATGATGCGACAGTGATATGTTAAAGAAAAACCGGCCTAGTGTGTATCGGGCCACGTATAAATACAATACAATGAAAAAGTTGTGCAAGCAAAAAGGCGTAAGTGTCTTTATAATATTTAGGCACTTATGTCCTTTTGTAATAACGTTTTACATCCTATCTTCCAGATTTATTCAAAAAAAATTTGAGCTCGCGTTCAAAAAAAGTAAGAGGGGGACTCTTTTTCAGACTTTCAGAGCAATTATTTCCGAAAATATTAGATTAATAATAGTTATAAAAACATCTAAATTATTTTCAAAGGCCTAACCGATGATGTGCCAAAAACCCCCCTAAGCATATTTCTGTTCGCAACTCATAGGTAAACCTAAGTAGCGGCATACAAAATACACTTTCAGCTATAATATCTGTATCATATGCTTTATAATTACTGAGTGAAACAGCTGTGACAAACGGACGAACGGACAGACGGACTGGACGAAACTAAAAGGGTTCCGTTTTACCCATTTTGGCTACGAAGCCCTAACAATGACTATACAAGTTAAAAACTATTTTTGCATGACAACGCAATTTTGACTCACATCTATATAATTACGATTTATTATATAAAACTAGGTTTAGCAAAGGACTAAAAGTTTTTAAAATAATTCTAAATCATTTAACTTAGTATGTTATCAAAAACATTGACTGAGTGGTATGTTGCGGAGTAGGAGTAAATAAGTATAAGGATTAGCTATGCCACTGATCTGCTGAAAAATTTGTTTTAGAGTGTGCAAATCCGCCCAGCCTGCAGACAGATAGAAAAGCAGATAGACAGACACACAGGTGAACAGATGGACAGACGAACAGACAGACGGACGGACGGATTGATAGGCGAACAGACGGACAGACAGACGGACAGACCGACGGACGGACGGACAACAAAGTGATTATATTAGGGTTCTGTTTTTCAATAATAATAATAAATCGTAGAATATTTAGAAATAAAGTCACTTGGTTTATAAGGTATTCCGTTGAATTGAGAACCTGTTTCAGTATTAGATGTCGCCCAAGAATGAGTACTACACTACTATTATGAACTTATTGTACTTCATTAAAAAAACATATAAGTTATACAGGGATAATATAAGTTATACATATAATAATACAGGGATACCTGTTTTATATTTTTAGATGTAATGTTCGAAAAGCCTGACTACTTAAAAATACTTTTTTGTATTTTAATAAACTTAGGTACCTACTTATTAAAATACAAGAAAATTAAACTTCTTACAAGGTGGTCAGTTGCCCATTGTTGTAAACTTAGAACGCAGCCCATTTTTGAAAATAATAGTTTCACGAAAGGGAGTCCAAATCAGCGTTTATACAGGCTGATTCATAAGATGTGAGTAGGATTTCTACTACTATTATAAAGCGTACTTCGTAATCAACTTTAGTTTTCTGACAAGCTTTGTTCTTTAAATATTATAAGGATTTCTACTAGGTATACTATTATAAAGCATACTTCGTAATCAACTTTGGTTTTCTGACAAGCTTTGTTCTTCAAATATTACACTCCGGAAACAAGCGTTCTGTTATTTTCTTTTAACGGAACCCTAAAAAACCTCCATTACACACATACTTACAATAAAAACTTTCTCGGTTTTAGTAAGAAGTCTATATATACATGGGCACCATTGTAAATCTCTCCCTCATAGGCAGGAGCTGTCACTAAGCGTGTTACGTTATTACTTAGTAAGGCAGACTCTTACTATAAAAGGCCTTGACAGACAGACAGACGAATGGACGAACGAACTACAAAGTGATTCTATAAGGGTCCTGTTTTTTTTTCCTTTAGTGGGAACCCTAAAAACAAAACTTTCACTACGCACTTACAATACAATCTTTCAACCGTTTCCTTAAACCCTGATATTACTTGTCTTGTTTTTTTCTATATATGTATACGTCACAGTAAGATTGTGAAAACCACTAAATTGTATATATAATTTTCTTCGTGAAATAAATGAACTTAACTTAACTTAACCGGCTTATAATCTAACTAGGGAGATTCTAATGTATGGGAAAATATGGGAAGACCACCGGTTGGCGTAGTTGGTGGTGATCCTGCCTGCTATGCCGATGGTCCTGGGTTCGAATCTCGGTAAGGGGGTTCCGAGGAATTGTTCGGATTAATCCCTGCCGCTTCTTTCCGCCATCGCCCTACGCGACAATATTTCCACTCTCACCATTTAGATGGTTGGCAGTCCTCAACTGTGCGCTTTTCCCGGAACTTCCTGCCTCGCACAGCTAAACTGTGGAATGAACCGTCGCCAGCGGTGTTTCCGGACCGATACGACCTTCAAACCTTCAAGAAAAGAGCGTACTCCCACCTTAAAGGCCGGCAACGCACTTGCGACACCTCTGGTGTTGCGGGTGTCCATGGACGACGTTAATCGCTTACCATCAGGCGATTCGTTTGCTCGTTTGCCACCTATAGCATAAAAAAGGGCATTTATTTGTGTGATGAACACAGATATTTGTTTCTGAGTCATGGATGTCTTCTATGTATTTGTATATTATATATATCGTTGTCTGAGTACCCGTAACACGAGATATTTTGAAGGCAATTACGCCTTTTTACTTGCACAATTTTACTATAATATTTATCAACCCATAATTATGTGTACTTAATTTCAAAAAGTGCAAATGACGGACTTAATATCTTGAGGCACTCTCTACCAGTCAAACAGAAACATGTCTTTGGTACACGATCATAAACATTGACAATGAATTCTTAGACACAAACCAAAAATAATATATTGTTCTATTAATTGTACAGTCAACTACTAAGATATGAATACAGCCATAGTGCCAGAAATATGTATACAGGACTTTATTGCCTGAACATTAAGGTGTTACCCGCCTGTAAGGGTGCCGCGTAAAAATTGCGATGTCCATAGAAGAGATATAACCATACCAAACCTTTTTTAAGAAACACTTGCAAAAAAGTGTTTGCTGTCCAAATCTTCAATACAATATGGAAAGAGCCATAGCCTCTTAAACTTCCACGTATCCTAGTCGAACTGTGACATTAACTATCTTCGTTTACTTGTATTGATTACAATGACCAAATATCTTTTTTGACGATACCAAAATGCCCGAGCTCTCCATCCTAAAATAGAGGGAGCTGGTTTTGAACGAATCTTCAGTAGTCAAAAACCTGCGAATAATACTTTTTTTTAATAATTACTTATCTTTAAAATTATACTTTCGGGAAATATTGCTTAGGTACGCTCTTGCTACTCCCTCGTCAGAAAAATTGTAACACTTCGTTACCAAGCCCCTTAATTCGCGGGCTCTAATGTAGGCAGGGTGAGGGAAGGAGGTACTTATTTATTATGTATCAAAGTACATGATAGCCCGCGAATTACCGGGCATGGTAGACGAAGCATTAATCCTTCCTCCACTTTTAAAGTCAGTTGTAAGTAGGTACCTAAATAAATATTTCACAAACATGCTCAGAAAGTCAGTCTCATTTCATTCCCAAATAAAAGACGTAAAGTATCTAAGTAATCATTTAACCACCTCTAGCAGGGCGCGGACGCAGCGGATAATAATGGATTTTGTAGGGTTAATTCCACTCCTAGTGGAAAAAAAAACATCCTGGCCCCGGAGGCCCCGCCCCGCAGGCCGCGCCTGGACGTAAATGTTCGAAAAAAGCACTAGATAAGGTGCCGTGGCGGAAAAAAGGGTTGCCTCGCCCCAGCAACCACCTCGTCAGTCAATCCCTTACTTTCTCGTCTCGCCAATAATGTACCCTCATCACAAATACCTACTCATCAAATGTATCCTCATCATCATTTCACCCTCGTCACAAAAGCTAATCGGCTCAGTATAGTTTTGTATGTATCTATGATGTTGCAGTAGAATACACTACACAACAAACCCACATAATTAATAATTATATAGTGTTTTGTATTTAAATATTTCTTATGATATATATGATGATACCTAATATCTATATTTTACCTGAAGCAGCAAACAGACTGACTATTTTTCTTGGAATGAAGCGCCGAGCGATAATGTACATAAGACAAACTCCACAAGTATATTCCGACGCATATTACTATTACACACGATGCAGGAACATAAAAATATAATGTATTATTATGTATTAATAGTTTAATAGCAATCGCTAAGATTAAATATTATTAAAACGGTGAAGCAAAAAACATTGACATTTAAAGTCGATGACAGCTAGCAAACCTGCATAACATCGATGCGCGCGCAAGAGCGCGAGGCTTGACAAAAGTGACATTTGAAAAAATCGTCTAGCCCGGATAGCCCGGACACCTCGGATAGGCCCGTCCCGTGTCGGTGGGTAATCGGTGACAGCTTAGAAAGATCGGAAGCCCCGTCCCGTCCCGCCCCGTCCCGTCCCGTCCCGTCCCGTGCTAGTGTGAGTCATCCTTTATTATATGTTTTTAAATAGCATTTTGCAGTAAAAATTAAATACCATTATCACATTTTGTCAAATCAAAAATATGAAGTTATTAAGCTACTATGAGAATTACTATGAAAAAAAAATTGTGAGTAAATGTGTAACTCCAAGACTTTTAAGCTTCGTCGCTCCCAAGTTGGCGATTTAAAATTATATGAATGCCTGGCAATACTTGTATTGCCAGGCATTCATATAATTGATGATGATGATGATTGATGATTGTAATCTCTAGGACCTTGTCAATATTCACATATCAGATTCCTAGATCTGCTTGCACCAATATATACGCAAGCACACAATTTCGTAACTATTGCTTTTATAGATTAGTCGCTTCTATGGTCCCAATCGAGGATACTTACGACTTTGAAGTTTCAAATAGATTTTTATAGTTATATCGGAATCTTATAAATAAATATAAAATATTTTACTATAGAGAATATATTGGATTGTTTTATAGGCCCGTAAATGTTTTTGCCCATTTTATTATTATTAACTGATTTATATCGATTAGAACCAGTAGCCGTGACAACTGTGTAGTACTACTGTTGTAACTGTAGTTACCGTATTTTTTACATACACTTTTATGTAACATTTGAGATTTTCATTTTATTGTAGGTAATCTAAAATATTACAAAAACAAAAACGATGGAACCTTGTTACCACTAACTGATGCATCTATGGTTACAGTAATTTGTCATGACACGGCAGACGTCACGTTTTCTATAGAAACTGGAAGATCGGTCCGGCCCGGTCACGTACTAGTGTGACTCACCCTTAATATGTCGTAAACTGGTTCAAAAGTAATTGAATAATTTCATGAATTAATATTACAGGTTGAATATTTAAATTTCGCACGACAATTTTCGAAACGAAATCCAGCTGCAACGTTTGAAAGGGCTCTCGTGCGACTAAAAATTTGATTCACATATTTTGTATGGTTTGTTAAAAAGGACGGCAAAGGGACATTCAAGTGAAAACGCGGATTCCGGGACATATTCGGTCCGGTTTGTTTTGAAGCTCACACTTGGAATGAATGAATGCTTTTTTAGTTCGCCGATGTTGCTGAATGGGAAACGTTATAAAAGAAGGGATGCGACGCATGGGTTTTTATTCGCCTACATTTAAATTGAAACTTTGGGAACTGAAATAGGTAATTCTTAAATAAAAATTTATACAATCGAACGTATAAAGAGAACCTATAATCAATTTAGTTTAATTTACAACAGCAGTCAAAATATATTCACACTTATATGTGTATCACATTTTTTGGATAATCGTTTGCATTACTTTGAACAATTTTTTTTTTATGGTTTGCAAATGTTAAATAATCCAATATTAGACCAAAAATCAAATGGAGGATCAAAGCCAATAATTACCTACCCATATAAAATTATCTTTTATTTTAAACCTGGCAGTCTCCGTCGGCGATGGCGGGATAACTTGGACTCCCTTTTAAGAGATTGGCCAGATGTTGCTCAAGATCGGAACGAATGGAAGCTGAAGGGGGAGGCCTTTGCCCAGCAGTGGGACACAATATGCTAGCAGTTATATTACCTGCAGTCAACGCCAAGGACGTGTTTTTTTTTTCACTTTTTCACTTTATTTTGTCGTCGCTTTATTTGTTTACTTTATTACATTACAAGGGACTAATGTGTAAACATATCTTTCACGTCGACTGTAAAATACATCCAGTACATTTTACGCAAAAGTATCAGATTGCACGCGTTGCCATCTAAGACGTATCATTCTACATTCTACACGTGTATGAGGTCATAAAACGATTTGGCATTTGTATGACTTTTTAATTCATACTCAGTCGGAGTATTCCTTAATTTTCTTTTCCACGAGGCTCCTTGACACCTGAGGTTTGAGCACACTTGACTAAGAAATAACCAGGGTCAAGGACGACGGCGAATTTTGTTTAAAGAAGACAACAACACAGTGTAAAGTTAAAGATCCGTAGGTGTGACGAGTTTTTATCAGCTGCTAAATAAATACGAGTAAGTGCGAGTATAAACTATAATTTTTAAGCAATAACGTCTTCGAATGATACCAGATTTCTTAGGAATAATGAACAAGTGGAAAATTCATTAGCTCGGGCGGAACTCGATCCCGCAACTCTGGGTAGAACGTGCCACCACCACATGTACCCACGGCCCCGAATTTCTCCTCAATAACCCTATGCGCCTTAGTTGGACGCTTAGCTACATCTACCGTAAGAAAGTACTTAAGACTGCCCGAAGTCATGAATTTTTCACTGTCCCTTTCTTTCTTAGAAGTGCGAGAGAGATCATGTGATGCTGTTGCAAGCTGTCAAGTCTTCGAAAAACCCGTAGTCATCAGATTTGACGTTACGGTCACTCTGACTGTGTTTTTGACTGTTACCACAAAGCATAATGGTAGCTTACAGGCGCCATCTAGTGAGGTAGACGATGAGATCATAGAGTGATGATGTCAAAACTCAACGAAGATTATGCCTCAACGCCTCTTCTAATTCATTCTCTTTGAAGAGTTTGAAGTAATCCCTCTCCATGTCGCAGTAGATTATAAATGTCATAAATGTGTGATGTGAATTTACTGTTTTTTGTTTTATATTCGTTAAGACACTTATAACAAATAAAATAAAAATGAATATTATAGGACAATCTTACACAAATCGACCTAGTCCCATAATAAGCTTAGTAAGACTTGTGTTGGGGGACAAGACGACGATATGTATAATAGAGAGATACATATAAATACATACAAAACACAGGAACAAATATTTGTGATAAACACTCAAATAAATGCCCTGATCAGGATTCGAACCGATTAAAAAAGTATTATACATTATAACGATGTCTATGGTATTCCATAAGAACACTGCTCCTATGGATTTTCCTACAATATATTAGCCCTGTTGTTTTTTTTTTAATTTCTATAGTGGGCATATAACATCTTCCACATTCTGCCTTTCTAGATTTTTTTTCAATATTTTAGCTGTCGTAGAAAAATTTGCGTATGCAACAGCTCATAATTGGTTCTTAAAACTTGAGGGTCGACGTTACAAAACGAGACAAAGTCAAGTCACTTCATTATATCACTGTTGCATAAATTACTATTGTATCCGCTTTTTCTATGAGAGGTAAATACCTCTTCTTAAGAACTATTCTATAATTTGCCACTGTATAAGATGTTAAAAAATCACAAGCTTATTCTCCTTCTACTTCCAACTACCCTTTTACCGTTTCTGAACATTACATACATGCCCGTAGCACATCTTAGGAAAGCTAATGTTAACAGCCAAGAAACATGAACCAAGTTTACCTCATTAATCCTTATCTCATTACCCAGGCCTTAATCGAACGTGTTTATTTCCGTTGAACCGTGACGGAAACCAGAGTAGAGTAATTAAGGATATAAGTAGTTTATCTTCAAATAGTTAAGGATATTGGGGGTAAACGGATCATATTGCTTGTAGATTGCCGCTATAGCAAAAGGATGCAGGAAGTTTTACGAGTACTACTTCTAAAACCTTTGACCCTAGTTAGGTGCAACTAGGGTCAAAGGTTTTAGGAATAGTACTCGTAAAACATTAAACAAAAGCGGTAATTATTTTATTACTATAAGTTATTACTTGAGTGAGAACACCAAGGTGGGTCTTGTTTGAAACTAAACGAATCTAAAAATCAATGAAAATGCGGGCGCATTAAACTCAGAATCGCTTCAGTCTCGTATGTATCAACTTAGATTTGATCTAAATCAAATCGTTCATTACTACGGAAAAGTCGATACCAGCGTGCGTAGCCAAGATGCCAATCGCTAACGCTCGGTCGCGAACGAAACGCAACTGTCATTGCCACAGTAATAAGGAAGAGTGATAGAGAGAGATAAATACGATACGTTATCTAGCGTGAGCGATTGGCATCTTGGCTACGCATCCTGAGTTGAGCGTCGACTGTTTAAATTGCAGAATGGCGAGAGGTAGTTAGTTAGTTAGTTATCTTGGGCCTTTTTCCGCAAATCGTCATCCAAAGTGCCTTTTGCGTGATTACGAGGTAGCCCTACTCTAACCACCCTAGCTCCTCCACGAAACCCATCATCGTTTTAAGGTTGCAGACTGCTTCCTTTAGTGTGTTTGGAGTCCCTAAGTATTTACTCCGGTATGCTTCTATCTGTTTACATTCTAGGAGAATATGTTTTGTTGTTTCTTCTTCTTTCATGCATGATCTGCACAAAGGGCTATCTGTTATACCTATTATGTGTAAATGTTTGTTTAGTGTGTTGTGTCCTGTGGCGAGAGGTATTTTTTTCTTATAAGCCCCGTGGTTAGTGGCATCCTTCGTTTAAAGATGAACTACTCTAATTACTCTAAACTACTCTGGTGTAAACGTGACCTTCCTGTTCGTAATGAAGGACGCGGACGTCGACAGAGGCTATTACTAAACAGAGAGCTAAATGGTTAACAATTTGCTTGGAAAATTGTCTAGTTAGTTTGTTAAATTATACTTGTTAGTAGATCCAGGCATTTGGCAGCTGTACATTAGTGGAGGTTAGAGAATGCATGCTACGTGATGGATGCATATAGTTCTGACTTAGGTGTAGGTAATTATGCATTTATACAGCTTTATCCTATTAGCAGCAAGCAAGTGCCAGGTGACGTCTAATCATAAATTCTCAAGGACAGATATTAAGATTGTGTGATTATTATGTTTTCTTGTAGTAAGACTCGTACATTTTGGATTTATTTTGTAGACGAAACTTAATTTAGCATTTGTCTTAAACATAGGGAATCCTAGTTTAGGCACGTGACATTTCGTTTTTGCTATAGGTAAGTTTAATATTAATAACAAGCAGTAAAAAAATGAACTATTTTATGGTTATATTTCTCCTTTGCGGACCGTGCCTATAAATCCCGGTTTTTTGGTAGGCTACAGTGAAACCTGGATATGAAATGAAATGAAATGAAATGAATTTTTTTATTGGTAACATTTAGGTACAAGTCACAGTACAATTTTGTAGTAGGTATTTATTGTAACATAATAATAAACATGTCACTCTTATATAAAATCTTATACAGTAGGTAATAAATTATTCTTAACAATTAATATGATTATCCTTTTTTTTTTACATAGTTAGTGGCAGTTGAAAAAATTCATTATAATTATAGAAATTGTTTGCGAGTAACCACGATTCCAGCTTACATTTAAAAGACTGGTGAGATGGTGCATTTCTTATGCTGTCTGGGAGGCGGTTGTATATCGCAGGGCCGGTGACGTACACTGATTGCTTCGACCGAGTAAGCTTGTGAAAAGGTGTGACCAGGCGGTCTCGGTGAGCATTGCTTCGGAGATCGTGTGACTCTGCCATGCCCTTTCGCTTAAACTTGCTGATATTGGTGTGGGTGAACATTGCAAGCTGTAAGATCACCATGCATGGTAGAGTTAGGATGCGTAATTTTACGAAGTGCTCATGAACCGGTTGGTCGCTGGGGATACCTACGATGCCTCGCACTGCACGCCTTTGCATTCGGAATGCGAGCTCAAAGTCTGATGCTCGACCCCACAGCTCAGAACCGTACAATAATATCGAGTGGATTGTGGCGAAGTAGCACGATCTTACCGTGTCCGTACCAGCTGTGGACGCCAGACGCCGAATGGCGTAGCATGCTTGGCCCAGTCTCGCACAAACCGAGTCGATATGCTCCCTCCAGGATAGTGAGGAGTCGAGCACAAAGCACATAACACGTGGAGGCCTTTTGAAGAATTTTGCTGTGTATCACACCTGCAAGAACCCACTCACGGGTGCATCAATATATAGATGCCAGTGAACCCCTAGCAGGCGTTCGGGCTATAGTGTTGAGGTTAGTTATGTCGCTTCAGTACATCTATCTGTACATCTTTATACCGCAAAACTGTCTCTATTGCGTGCGCTAGCCAATTCAGCAAAAAAACATCGCGAATAATCCTCCCTTTACCGAAATCGGTACAAAACATATGCTTAAGCATGGATAACAATCAATTAAACCCATGCAAAGGTTTACGTTTATGCAGAAATTGAGCCACTAAATCTCGTATTCCTTGTCAGATGGGACGCTTATAAAATATACTATAAAGTCTAAGGGATAGAGTCCAATTTACATAACGCTAACGCAAATCTGTTTCACCTTTGTACGGTCAGCGTAATAGGATTGAATGCTTTGAAGTAACGTAAAAAAACTTCGTTTGGTATTTAGTTCATAATACGCTCCTTGTTTTTTCTGTTACGTCGCTGCCGTTTGGCTTAATAAGGAGAGAGATGGAAACAGCATAAATGAATATCAAACCCTGGGTATATATTATAATATTTGATATGTATTATATTATTATATACTTATTACATTTTATTTATTTGTGTATAATTTTATGTATTTTATTTATTAGTTATAATATGGTTATGCGTATTTATATATGTTTACTCGTCTAGTAAAGTCATTATTGTACATCATTGTGTAAGTTTGTCTATCGTAATATTAGTTTTCCACTCATCAACTCTAAGGTTAGCTGGAAGAGATCCCTTACAGGGATAAGTTCGCCTTTGTACTTCAATTCTTTTCAGTTGTTTTGTGATTTATTTTGTGTACGATAAAGTGCTTACTACTACTATATTAAGTATATAATAGGTACTACTAAAACAGTTTTTTTATGCCTCATCTTTAATATAAAAAGCTACCTACTACCTAAACCGTTTTGAACACTACGCAAAAATAACCCATGGCCTTGCTAGGGTTGCCTACGATTAGAAATATGATATAAGACTGACGGCTGGCGTGCGCGGGTTGTATCGGCCGGCAGCCCTTTGATAGTATGTGTCGTTACAGACTCAAGATAAAAGACAATCGATTCGATTTCGCGCGGAGAGTTTCATAGGCCAGCTCTGGGATAACTGGTATGGTATCAAGAAAAGACAAACGATTGTCGTGGTTGCAGGTTATAATAGTACAAAATGATGAACATTTTGCTGATTTGAATTTTAATATTCCGCTAAATATTACGTTAATAATTCAGTGACATAAATGGCAAAGATAGATTTTAAATAGAAAACTCCCGTGAGTATCTGGTATATTAAAAAACTTTGGCTCTGGGAGTTTATGGGGAGCTAAGCATTGAGCTGGACCTTAGACAGCTTTTGTGAAAAACAGTTTTATAAAAACAATGATTTTGTATGAAACTTCGTATGTCTATTAATGCCATTCCGTACTTAGTCTCCGAAAAGTTCAATTCTTACTTTGGCATACTCGGCACATCTTAAGCCAAGTGAAATAATTCATAAAACCGCGAAAAAAATTTTCAAAACAGCCGATATGTGGCAATCTCGTCCTATACTCAACACTTCAGAAAAATTCCCTATAAACAAAAATCTATTGCAGGAGTTGCCAGTGACGAAATGGTCACTTTCGCGATATTACTATACCAATTTCTTAAATTCTTGTTATAATATTTTTTTAGGCAAATCAATTTTATCCAAGTTTTAAAAGTGAACAATGTAGGTACAGTCAAGTGTAAAAATATGGGTGGACACATCTTACTCAAAAATATGTCCCATAGCATTTTATTGCATTGTAATAAGAGCGTAGTACCATATTTATGAGACGATTTTGTCGATACGTATTTTTGCACTTGACTGTACCATAAAACCGTATGTTTGAATGCCTTAAAATAACTTAGCATTTTCCGTTAATCTGTGTGTGTGTTTTTCCCCTTTGTTTCTTCACGAGGATTTAATTATTTTAATCTTTTATTTTTAATATTTAAACGTTCCATTTTTTGTATAATTTCTCTAAATGAGAATTAAATTATATTTACCTAGATTTTTTAAATCATTTGTATGATAATTAGTTTTTTTTCCAACGCTACAACGCACAGAACATGAATTACTAGTGGTTGGATAGTGGGCGAAATCCCCTGAAATTAAGGTATAACGTGTCCGGCCGGTTGATTGCTCGTTTTACGTTACACCGGTATACCGATGTTACATTATACATACATCCCCATTTAAATTGCTGACAATGTTATTACAATCGTTCAGTTTATAGATTTACTACAAATATTTGAAAATACACTACGCTTGATCGTTCAGCCAAAAAGTCATTTGAGACCGATCGTCTTTCTTAAGGTCTTTTTTAAGTTCATGAGGACAATCTTCTAACTAATGTATAGAGGTTTTTACCACGGTTTTTTTTATGAAAATTTTGCTCCCCACATTTTAGCGATGTTGCAACCGCCATGTTCATGAGAAAACTGAAGTCTGCAGGTAGGTTGACACTTAAGATTAGCCATAACAATCTACCCTCTTTCTTGTTCGTTTAAGATGAATTGAACTTCTGCTTGCTTTTTCGACTCAAAGCCGTTAAGTAAAAATGTGCTAGACTCGCTCACGCAATGAAAGCTTGCCGTGCTGCTTGCGTGTGCTTGTCGTTGATCCCGTTAGACGATCCGACAATTCAGACTCCATGCTTTTCTTGTACTATGTCTTTTTTTTCTTGTGTGTTTTGTTACTTTTTTTTTACTCCAGTGGCCTATCCCACAAAACTTTACAAGTGTACAATTCGACAAAATTGTGAAATTGTAAACAAAAAAATGTACCACAATAATTACAAATATGTATTCGTTACAAATTTGCAGTATACAAATATGTCACTTTTGGGAATGCGTATCACAAAGAATAAAGGTATGTCGCGACAGCTACATAGTTGTAGGATTGTTGATTTGTAAATATACAAGCGACAATTGTAATGATACTCGTACAACTACAAATATGTAACTATTTATCTAGCTTCTTAAATGTTGAAGGTAGTTTAACTTTATACACATTACATTAATTATGAGCACCTTAAAACCCGCGAATCATGTACGGAGCCAGGTCATATATTCACATAAAAAAAATTAAATTCGGTCCACAAACTACCAAAACATTTATAGAATGATTTCCGTGTCGATCAACAAAACCAGCTTCATTTTGATGTGGAGCATCTATCGGTATTAATGATCCATCTATAAAATACCCTGGGAAAATTCACATGTGATGCTGCAATAAAATCTTGAGAAATTGAGTTTCCATTTGTTGGCCATCTTACTTCACTTCCCAGTAATTTGTCCACTATTTGTGAACATACGGCGTGAATCGAACGACACATTGTTATTTTGGAAACGCCATGAGCATCACCAGTGACGTGATATTGGGATCCTGAGCCCAACCATCTTAAAACAGTTAGTAACTGTTGTTTAGGATCAAGAGCGTGACTTCTTCGTGTCGGATGTCTAAGGTTTCCACCAATAGTCACCAATAGTCATATTCGACGGTAGATTTACTCACTCTGAACCTCTGATTAAATGTAACATCCGTTATGGTCAAACTTAAATTTATACGTTCTCTATATGTCCTAGGACGTCTTACAATTAATTCTTCTTCACTATCACTGCTACTTGAACTAAACATTTCGTGGTACAAAGGGTTGGAGTCGCTAAATTTGATAAAATATACTGCAATTACTAGTATTCGTATAGTAGCAAGAGGGTGTGACACACGTTTAGATAATTGTTAACTTGTAGGTACAATTCTACACATATGTATAATTATTACTACAATTTAATGTAGCACAAAACAATTGTCAGCTACAAATTTGTACGTTTTCCGGAAAAGTATGTAAAGTCTACAATTTATTTGTGATACCATAAATTGTAGACTTGTCGATACAATTTACATATTTGTAAGAATTTTCCAGTACAAATTTGTTAAGTGTATATTTTGTGGTACGCACACTTGTATTATTACAAACTTGTATCTTGACACTTGTAAAATTGTAATTGTAAGTTTTGTGGGATAGGCCACAGCACTTCTATCTGTCAATTATATGACACGCCCACGCCCTCTTTAATGATATTTGAAAGAGGCTTGTGGGCGCTACCGGCGACCGTAGAGCTGGCAGCTTCCTCGCCCAACGCATTAGTATTGCAATACAGCGAGGAAACGCTGCCAGCGTCTATGGTACCATGCCGAGGGAGAATATTTAATTTAACTTTTATTTTATTTTAGTATTAAGTGTACTTGTTATTGAAATAAATTATGGATATAATTAGATGACTGACAGCGATATTAAAAAAGTACTCGACTTCGTCTCGTTTTGTAACGGCGACCTTCAAGTTTTAAGAACCTTTATTATATCATTGTTGCATAAACTACTATTGTAGAACCTGATTTTACGACAGTAAATGATATTTTATTTTTATTGAACAGAATGTTAGATATTTTTCGTTTGTCTGCATCGAATTTTTGATAACTTGTTGCTTTTATTTAAATAAAACAGTAAAACTTGACATTTTCAAGCTTTCAGGTCTTGTCATTTTTATCATATAAAAACATGTTTACGATAGATTACATTTTCAGTTCATTTACCTACTTCATAACATTTGGTTTAATGTTGACGCGTTAATTTTATTGATAATTTACATAGATTTTCTTTATCATTCGTATTATAATTAGTTTTGTTTCCAACGCTATAAGGCACGCACAGAAGATTAATTACTGGTGGTTGGATGTTGGGCGGGATTCCCTTGAAATTTGGGTTTGATTTGACCGGCCGGTTGATTGCCTGTTTCACGTTACAACGGTATACCGATGTTACATTGGTATACCATTATGTTATTGCCATTTAAATCGCTGTCATTGTTATCGTACTAAAGGATTTGTAGTATTCGTGATTGTTTTCAGTAAAAGGTACTTTGTAGGTTACCGATAAGACGCTAATGACAATGACATAAAATACCATTTAGATACTAACCTTAAGCGAAAAAGTGGTGGTATCCCTCGCGCTTTAGGGGGGCGCTTAACAATATCTACCGTAAAAAGATAGTACTTGTTAATTGGGAAGTGGAATCTCAAGTTATTTTGAGGATTCGGAGGGAGTGGAGAAATTAGGCCACCGGGTGTGTCTCGGTAGCTCAGTGGGCAGAGCGATGGCATGTATCCCAGAATCGTGAGTTCGAGACTCACGCGCATGAGTTTTTCCACTTTTGTTTTATTCCTAAGAAATGAGTTTTCCGGTATGTAACTATCGTTCTTCATAAAAAAAAATGCTGGGTTGGAAGCAAAACCGACTGTTTTAAGTATTGTAATAGAAATAATAACCGTTTTTGTTTGATAATTACTTCTTCCTAGCATTTTCCCGGCTTTTGCCATGGCTCGGAATGCCTCGGGTCCGCTTTGGCAACTAACCCGAAGATTTGGCTTAGGCTCTAGTTTTATGAAAGTGACCATCCAGCCCAGAGGATAAATTAGGCCTTAAGGATGACTCACACTAGCACGGGACGGGACGGGACGATGCGGAACGGGAAAATCTGTCAATTTGTATAGCAAGAATCACGTGATAGCTCGGAGCCCTCGGATGTCACGTGACGCTTTATATTGAAATTGACTAATTTTCCCGTCCCGCCCCGTCCTGTCCCGTCCCGTTCTAGTGTGAGTCATCCTTTATTGGGATTAGTCCAGCATCCACAGGATATTTTTCCTTCACCGCAAAGCGATTGGTAAACAAATGATATTTCGTACATAAGTCCCGAAAAACTCATTGGTTTTGAACCCCACGACTTTACATGCAGTATCCGATACACAAGTTGCAATCATACGCTCTTAACCACAAGTTTTTTTTTCACCACTTTTATAAGGGCGCAAAGCGGGCAATTATTTATAAGGGATGATAAGAACAAGGGTCAAGGGACAGTCCCAGGTTATCCTAGGAAATTTGTAGTTGCCAAAGCTTCCTTGCAGAAGGATTTGACTTATTGAATAAAAAATGGCTTCGAAGACTCTGGGCTTACCGCTAACATCGAATAATCGGAATGCGTATCGGCATCTCTTTCGCTGAGTTAAGCAAGTGCGATAGAGAAGGAGATACCAATTTTCGATTCTGAAAGGATTTGGAAAGGATCGTGACTTTTAACCAAGAGGTCTTTGCATTAGAATTGAAATTTATAGTTACTACAAGATGGACAGACCAAGTGAAATACTCGTCTTCATCCAAGTGCTACTCGGTCGTAAGAAACGCACAGCGTGCGTCACCAAGATGCCAATCGCTCACGCTTAATAACGTATCGCAGCTACCTCTCTCTATCACTCTTCCTTATTAGTGTGACAATGACAGTTGCGTTTCGTTAGCGACTGAGCGTGAGCGGTTGGCATCTTGGCTACGCACCCAGGACAGAAAAGGATGGCGACATATCATGTAGACCACGATCCTCGGAAATAAGGGACAGACCAGAGACAGAGATATTTTTGAACTTTTACTTTGTGTAACTGCCATCGAAAGTTATGTTACGTAATGTTGGTGTAAAGTTACGTTATGTTAGTGATATTACCACTATGTATATAGGTAATATTTAATGGTAATATCACCAAAATAACGTATAAGTAGGTAGTAGAAATAAACTCGTCATTATTTCGTACTCTTAGGATTGGAAGAGCTCGTGATTATGCAATGAAATTTCTCTCAATAATTTTAATTTTAAGTTATAAATTGAAAGAGGTGTCATATACTACAGAAAAAGTGACCAAGGTCCCCGGTGAGCAGGGCTGGGATCGAACCAGCGACCTCCTGTTTTCGCGGCAGACGCCGTAATCACTGGGTTCCCCGATCACGGCAACCAGAGTACAAAATTTCCTAAGTATACCTAAGTTTTTTTTCTGCAGTATATGACATCTCCCTACTTGTGCCTATTTAAAAACATGAATAAAAACATTAATTACAAAAAATAAATGATTTAATTGATGCTTTACAATTGTTGTCATAATAAGCAAATTGTAAATCATTAATGAGAATAAATGATCTTAAACCTAAAAAAAATATGCATGACAAACAATTTCATCACACTTTTACTTGAACGCCACTCGCTTTTGTTTCACCAACCATTACGGCCGCGTCATATTTACTTTCAACAGAACAAAAGCAACAATGGCCTGAATCAAAGCGTATTTCGCGATAAAAGTTACCGAGCTAAAAATTATACAATACAATATTGCATCGCTGTCGGGCAGTTGACAAAGCAAAATTGTGACCGCGACAACGAATATGGCGCCTGGCGGTTACCACGGAGCGAAAGCCTTACCAAATATGACTTTTAAAGTCCGAATATAAAAGTACATTGTGCATCTAGGGCGGTAAGAAGGGCATTACTTACGAGGGTCTATTGAAGCCCGACGCCGTAGGCGGAGGGCTTTAAATGACCCGAGTTAGTAATCCCTTTACTGCCCGTGGTACACACAATGTTTTTCATCACATTTGCGAGGAAATAAATAAACTCTATACAGGTAAAGAAACAATAATGATAAGCGGTAGTGTAGTTGCACAGTCCACAGTACTCCGGAGTGTCTGCGTGCTGCGAGCGCGTGCGGGGCGGGTCCTCCGCGAGCTCCAGGCGGGCGGTAAAGTAGTATGAGAATCCTTTAATACCATGGGAATAATACAGCTCTTTAAGTGTAAGTATGCTTGCATATAATATCACCATTTACGAGCAGGTGTGATGAAAAATAAATTAAATTAACCTGGCAAAACATAGAAATGTACCTACCTGTTAAAATTAAAAAACTTAAAGGTAGGGAGGGTATTGCTTCCTTTCTCGTCGAATTTATTTCATGTGAGATATTTCATTTTTATCGATGCCGTTCTAATTGCAGTTAAAGGGCTTCAACATTTTTAATCTTATTTTTTAACTTTTCTTTTATATAACTACCGTACATATATAGGTATGTATACCTAAAAATATAGCATAATACAACGTACTGGTAAAAAGTTATAAATTACCTGCTCTTTTAGAAATTTGTTCTATTAGAAATGAAAAAGCTTGTGATTATGCGTTGAAAGAACAGAAAATGTCATACTTTTAAATAGTTGCATTTTCAATAACTCACAATTTACATTACCTATCCTCTCCTACCCATAACATATCTTTTTTTTTGTAACATCATGCTGCTGTGCTGCATGACAGTCAATTTCATCACACTTTTACTTGTACGCCACTCTCTTTTGTTTCCACAATCATTACCGCCGCGTCATATTTACTTTCAACAGAACAAAAGCAACAATCACCTAAATCAAAGCGTGTTTCGCGAAATAAAAGTTACCAAGGTAAAAATTATACAATAGAATATTGCATCGCTGTCGGGCAGTTGACAATGAGAAATTATGACCGCGGCAACGTACACGGCGCTAGCACTGACGGATAGCGCGGATAAAGACTTACCAAATATGTCTTTTATGTTCTGGTTATGTTATAATAATATGGTCACCGAAAATACTACAAGTACGTAACTGTTAATACTTAAAACATTAGTACTAGTATTCTCTGAATTTTCTCCCGGTGAGTTTATTTGATGTTACATTGTCATAATATCGTCGATACCAATTAACTTTCGTGAGCCACACGCAAATTGTGAAAGGTTTTGAACGTTTTTTTAAATATTTATGATATTTTTTGTTTATTTATTTTCTTTCTCAAAAATATAAATTTTTATTATTATTAGTAATCAGTTATTAAAGTATAGACCCTTTGCAGCACTCGTTTTCACAGGGTTAAGATGATGACTGAGAGAATTCGAGAATTCGCATTATCTCAGTCATCATATCTTAACCCTGTGAAAACGAATGAAACTTTGGGTCATGGTGTTAATGACCGCGATTAATCCGTTCTAAAGTGTTTAATTTCAATTAACAACAATCGTAGAAACAAAAGACAATATTAAAAATATATAAGCAAATTATTGAAAAGGCGACTGCGTACTAGAATACAGTATGGGTGCTCATAACCAGGTGGACCGGACTGATCATAGTTACAGAGAATCGGATACGTAAGGCGCGCGCGTATACTGTGGAAACCTTAGGCAACTGTTTGTCCAGCACTTGTTTTTCAGCTGCAATGCAGTGAGCGTCGTTGCTATACTGTTTTGTAAATCGAAACAAATGTATAATGTTACCTTTAATAAATTACTTCCAGTAAACTATTAGATCCCTGGAAAGCAGCCCTTCAGTCGTCTCATTTTGTCCCAACTCTAGCCACAACTTTTCCTTTGACATTTCGTGATAGTTTAGTTGTATACATTTGAGTTGGTACGGCGCTGTTTAAATAATTTTAGACCATACAAATTCACGAATTCCAGTCCTTTTATATAGCCTCAGTTATCTGCATTGCAGATTTTTAAACTTAAAGATACACAAGATTATGAAAATTGAGAAATTGGGTGAATGGTATGGTACGTATTGGGCTACATAATTACGAAAAATAGGAGTCGTCAAGAAAGATACCTTAAGCCAGATAGTTCAAATGCTTACCAACAGTTTACCTTTGTCGCTCGCTCATAACTTAGAAACTATCTCGAAGACAACACAGCGTGAGGGATTACCCGTTGAATATCTTAGCGCTTAATAATAATATAATAGGTTAGTGCAATATACGTAAGCTTGTAGCATAGATTATCTACCTAAGTGCTAAGACGGGACGTAGGATGACTCGCGACTATCGCTTAACACGTTCAAAGAAGAAAAGACCCGCGATGTCGGAGTCTCTGTTCGTATACGCTTTTCGCTACATTTTCTCGTGTTATCGCCCACGCTCCATCGATTTTATAACAGCTCTTTAGAATATATATGTAATAATCTTGCATTTGTAATTCAAGACCAAAAACACTGACCGAGTGCACCATTTTAATGAAATTGGGACCTCAATTTTCCATACAAAATTTTTTTTACAGGTTTGTAACGGCCCATACAAAATGTATGAAAAAATGCGTCACGAAACTGACCAAAGAAAAGGGGCACTCTTTTTCTTTTTTTAAATCAATAGAACTCGTGACTCTGGTTATAAAAAACCCAATACTTCCAATATTTTCAAAAAAAAGGAAATGGTACCCTATTTTTGAAAATCCCCTACTGCAACAAAATGCCTCAATGATAGTATATTCCTTTTTTACAAACAAACACGCTACGCTTATTTATTTATTGGTAATTGTAGACCTCTGATTCAAATAAGTAATTTTATGTATTTATTTATACCCAAATGCAAAGCTCTCTAATAAAAAAAGAAACTATTTGTGATTTTTAGTTGCAATGTCGGTATTGTACTTGTAACACTTCAGGCGTTTATTACATTTGGTGCAATAATTTAAAAGCTGAAGCTAAGAACAAACCCAGTTGTAATTCACTATATTGAAAGGTATAAATAGTGTGCAGCTCGCTTTATAGTTGCTATTATTAGAGTACCTAGTAGTTTTTGTTCCTCTAGAGGCTATTTGGAAAAATATAATATATAATAATATAATATAATAATATGCAATATTAATAAAACGAGGTCTCAAATTTTAAAAAAATGTATAGAAATAATCTAACAAGAGTGACAAAACAATAATAAAGAAACAAACGTTAATATTAAATAAATAAATATTTTGGGACAATCTTTCAAAAATCGACCTAGTCCCACGGTAAGCTCAGTATTGACATTTAAATTTGTTTCATTGATGACAAAAACACGCAATGAGTGAAATTACCCAACGTTGAGCTATAAAACTAAACTGGTAACTAATTTAGGCCAAAGGCACACATTACAGTGACGATCTGTATCGACGATAAAGACGATCCATGGGTCAACGTCTTTGTCATGTGTGTAACCTAGCATATCGTCAGGCACACAGAAAAGTAAACCCAGTTTTTCTTTGAATAATTTCTTAGATCTGTGGTAGAATAGCGCAACATTATTAAGTTAAGAACCTGAGTTCTTTACAATTTTTTGACAAAAACCTTACCTACCTTCTATATATACTGTTACTATAATGTTGTAGACCAATATAAAGAAGCGTATTACAAAAAGGTTGGCGAAACCTGAACTGTCAACGTGACAGTGACATAAGTGACTTTATCACTTTTGACAATGATGTATACATGTAGTAGATTTTTTGGTCATGAATTACAAATGCGAGATTAGAAAAAGTAATACAAACCGTTTTGAACACTACGCAAAAAAAAAATTACGCTTGGCGCACCTCTACCACGCGCAGACCCTAGGATTGGCTACAATTATAAATATTATATAATACTGGTGGCGGCGTACGCAGGCGCGCTGGGTTCTGTAGGCAGCCCATTGATATTATGTGTCGTTACAGACACAAGACAAAAGACAGTCGATTTCAGTTCGCGCCAAAGTTCCATAGGGCTAGTAGCGCGCAGTTGGCACGTACTGGCGCCGAGTGTGTTAAGACCATTCCATACATTCACTAAGATATCGCTGTCGCTAATTTCAGTTTCGTCCAAGTAGGAGAGAAAAGGGGGGGGGAGTGCAATAGAGTTTTTTGTATAAATGAGAAGTAAACGCTACTTAGCATTAAGCGTGTACCTACTAAAGGTACACGCCCAAAATGTCAGATTTTGATCAATTATCTACATTAATTAAAATCTGACATTGTAAAAGTAATGTCGATTAGGTACATACAACAAGAATAAATCAATTCAAGGTTAAGGGGCAGAGAACACCTTATTAATGTTTTTTTAAGAAAAACTAATCATATTATATGTACCTACTGCAAAAATATATGTTAATATTCAACATATTTCAAAGACCGTACCTAAGCTACGGGGACCGATTTTTAATTTAACGAAATCGGATCGATTGAAATAATTGTAAACATCGGTGTTAAAAAAGTAATTGAACGGTTCTATGTCGTTATTTTTTACTTACTCGTCTGAAAATTCACAATTTCATTGTATACCTACTCATATGTAAACCACTAACGAGTACCATTTCACAACTTTATTTTAACGGCGCAAAATATTTCGGGCGCATTTATGTTATGTATGAAACGCGAGTCAACAATGTACGATGCGGAGTCTATGATAACAGAATTACGGTAAGTATTTGTGAGCTTGTGGTACCTAATGCAAGCCCCAGATGCTGAGCCACAGGCTTCGTTATTTGCTTGATCATTTTGAAGTATATGCGATACTTAGCATCAATTTAAAAATGAAACTTGAAAACCAAATTTTTTCAGATCTGGACTTGTTTAGACTCATTCGTATAAGAATCACGAGCTGATTCCAGTTAATACAAAGTGGAAAACGAGGCCATAAGTGAATATAGGTACTTCACTGACATACATATATATATATATATTGACTTGACATTTTCAACTATTTTTAAAGAGATATATTAGACATTTATTTTGAAAGAGAGGATATTTTTATTGAGTTCGAAACGGACATGATTGATTTATAGTGGTAGAATGTGAAGACCTAAATAATTATCATACTTACCACATAATATACCTACATCCTGTTTTTTTCCGCCAACTTTAAGGGAAGATTTTTCAGATTAACTCGAGTTAATTTCTAAGAAAAACTAGTAGCTTAACTATTACAGTTTTTGAGATATTCAATAAATAAATTTATTAGCCGAACCCTTGTAAGACGTTACTAAATTACTAAACTATCTATTATTAAGTGTTTTGGCATATGTCTACAATTTCAGCTTTATAATACTTGAAACCTACTATCGTGTAACTCTAAAGGACCACTACACAGTGTAATATATATTTATTGGCAACATTAACCCACTTGTTAGTATCGTTATTTTAAAAGGACGCCAACACTTAAATTCTTACGAATAAAGAGGGTACTTATTAAACTTCGAGTGTTAGAAGCGGACACCTAATTGACTGTGCGTGCTTAAAGCAGTGTTTTGTTTTTAAATATCGGTATGTTTGGAAGAATTACAATGGAAATGATTACCTTTAGTAGAATAAAAAATATTTCCATAATTTCGATCATGACGGCCTTATTCATACTAAATCCTTTGTCATACATGATTTGTAGCGAATTAAAATTAACTTAAATTAAAGATATGGTAAGAGTCCGTCTATACTAAGTTTCCTAGATTTTAACAGCACAGTCTGTGAAATTGTTACGGTCATAGAAGTTAGTCTACAAAAGATACCAAATTTCTTAAAAAAAAGGAAAAGTACAATAAATCATCACCTCGGTCAGAACTTAAACCCGCGACTCTAGCTCACGCCCATCACTCTGCCAACTTAGCAACTGTGTTAAAATTTGCTTGTCTTTTAATCTACAACACAAGTTTCTGCTTACATTACATCAGACCCTTAATTGCCCTTTACAAAATACCTAGTTGCTAAATTGCGATAAAATCGGAGTGACCTCTAACATTTTGAGGTTGATCTGATAGGGTCGGGTCGCCTAGTTGGTTCAATCAAAACTAAAATACCGCACTCATTATGTATAAATGTATGGTATAAGTCATAAGTCATAGTCATAATTATTTATTCAAAATAAATTCATACAGAATGCTTTTTGAACGTCTTAGCTTACATAAATTAACATTCTAACATTATCAGTTCATTATCATTTATACATAAGTTTATTAATTATACATTATTTTATATATTTAATTATAAAATTATGGACATTGCAACGAATTACATTACATTACAAATTATATACAAAAAGACAAGCCAAATTACATTATTTGTAGTATTTACCCATATTTCGTCATATGTTAAATATTCGTCCAATAAATAAATAAATCAATCGAGTTAGATAATAGTTACAAGTTAATAAATGTGTATCGTTTTTAATTATTTCTAAACCCATTCGCCGAAAGTCACCTGCACCAGTAATTACCACAAACCGCGAAAATAGACAAATCTAAAATTAAAATTGCTCTATCATTTATATGCATACATAAACTAACGCTTATATTCCCAAAAGAAGTTCACCCGCCACCAAGCATGCCTACCACGACAACAAAAATTGTCATTGACGGAAAAATCTCTTTGTCACTCTAATATGCAAGTGTGATAGAGATGGAGCCCAGGACACTTTTTAGTGTAAAGGTTTTGTGTAATTAATGGTGTTCATTACTGTTGAAAATACAAAAACGATTTTTTTTTAATTAAGTAGATTGCATGAGATTTAATGCCTCTTTAAGGAAAGTTTTTTTTTCAAGTAAGGTGTATAGTTACTTTACAATATTCACTCGTCAAACTGAGAGTAGTTTGTTGGTGATGTCTCGCAATACAGCAGGGTTAACGAACTAGCATCTTCGGTACAGTCAGGCACACAGCTACGAATACAGCCAAAGTGCCAACAATATGTATACACGATTTTAATGCTTGGGTTATTATACATGTTTTTCGCACTTTGGCTGTTTTCTTAGCTATGTGCCTGACTGTACCATACCTCGCATGCTCGCTTTGCTATCGATAATAAAGTTGTTTCTAAAGCTGTTTATAATTTCATGTTATTAAGCTTCCAAGAAGCTTTTAGCTATACGCAGAAGGGCTTGAAACAAACGTTTCTCAAAGTCTTGTCATGTTTCTAATTGTTCTCAAATACACTTAATCCGTCTACAAAGTGAGAACACGCGGAATATGTTACATGTACCTAAAATTGAGCCTGGATTACAGTAAATTCATTCTCTGAAAATGGCAGAAAGCTTTATTCTCGCCTATCTGAATATTTTACGAGAATGTGTTAAGATGATAATACATTAACAATTTAAATGAAATATAACATTTAAAACTTTCGCGATTTGAACACATATTTAAACATAATTATTAAACAGGTCTAACGCGAATTAACTTGTTTACCTTATTAAAATTGTGTGTTTACCCCAAATTTCTACATAGACTTTTCGTTGGGTAGTTACACAAATCTCTGTTTTGACATTTTGCTGGGACATCAGTCAGCCGCGACCATGACCAGTGAAACCTGTGTCGAAACGTCGGTAAATAAGGTAAACAAGTTAATTCGCGTTAGACCCGTTTAATAATTATGTTTAAATATGAATTTAAATGAAACCCTTAAATAATATAATAAACAGACTAGTAAGCTTTTCCACAATTCCGTTCTTTCTAAGAAATCTGTGTACATTTTTAAACAAAAACCTGTTTGTTCAGATATTAAAATTACCTTGGCTAGAGAAACTATATGCCGCCGAAATTCAAACAAAAAATGTGCACTTAGTGTTACCGCCAAGTCCCATTTTTTACCACATTACATATTAACCGGAAACAATGAACGCCCCGTTTCGTAATATATGAGCGAGGAATAAAGCCATAATAGCTTCTTCATAGATTTATGATAAGAACCGTACTACAGTGATGACAGGAAGGATTTATGTTTAAATAATCTTCCCAACCCAAGTATTTTTGGAATTATCATTACATAACATACGCGAGTTCAACTGTACAAGACATTAAATGTACGGGTAAAAATTAAAAAAAAAAGTTTATTTAGTATACAATACTCGTATTGGTTGACCATTCTAAGCTATGTCATGGCCATTTGCATTATAACTAAAATCTAAAACGAGATATTTACCATGTATGTTTGTTTTATTAAGCACCCGAAATTTCGGCACTGTTGCAAGCGTCATGTTCACGGAGTAAACTGACGAGCTGCGAGTTTTTAGTTGTGATCTACTCACACACGTAGTTATAAAATAGGTTGAATTTCATAAAGGGTAAAATTTGCTAGTTATTTAAGTAGGTACGGACCTACATTCAATATATTGTTATTCGGTAATTCGACTATAGGATACAAAGCATTAGAATAACCTCCAGTGAATCTTTAGGCAGGTTGTCTACCTAATTAGTCAGAATAAAATAATTTCTCCGTACTAGGGTCATGGTAATTTTTAATTTATTTTCTTTTAAGCCACTTTGTTGAGGTAAGACTTAATGAGGGATTAATGTTGCCATATTTTTTTTATAAAAATCACAGCTCAGACCAGCATATTTTATAAGTTAGTAAAACAGATTTCCTTAAAAGCAATTTAACCTTTTAAAAACTGAATCCTATATAAAGCTCAAGAGCAAAGCGACCGTAGCTTTGTCAAGCTCTGCTTTCTATTATTGTGGAAAATGAAGTTACCCATCTTTTTACCTGGCTTGGCGCTATTTTCACAAAAGAGCATTAGACTTGAAACAAGCTTTTGCTGTTATACCTGTAGAGCTTTACTTGTCTTCCAGATTTAGTGGCTTATATTTTTTATTTATAAAACTAGGAGGCAGGGATATTATTTTAGTTTCATTATGACTTTTGTTTTCAACGGGGTCGCTCTAATGAATGTTTATTTCGTTTAATCACAGATGATACAATAATAGTTCACTCAGATAAGATTAAGGTTTACAGTTTTAAAACATATACCTACGTGCGTTTAAATATAAGAACGTGTGGCAGTTGTTTAATTTCTGCCGTAAAGCCCATTTGGCCGCCTAGAGCTAAGCTGCCAAATCTCATACAAATAAACGCTTAACTCCGGGTTATGTGGCTAACCCCGGGTAGTGCAAGTGCCTCTAAGTGGAATATAACGAATGACAATCGATGTGAGCCTGTTGAGAAGAGTCCCATGATTGAGGATGCCGAAGAGGGATGATTTAAGGGTGATTCAGGGGGGCGACATAGTGGGAAAGCGAAACGTAGTGGATAATCGTTATTATTTCATTTTAAAATACTACTTTTTATTATTTTACCAAAACGGGGCCTAATCCTGTAAAATTCAAAGAGCTAGTTTAAGAAGTTACTAAACTAGTTAAATTAGTCTTGTAATGCTTTGATTTATACTGAAATGTGGATAAATAAAATGTAAATTATGGATAAATAACAATAAATAAAGAAACTTTAAAAACTAACCGACGTTTCGAGGGTAACACGGCGCACGTGGTTTTGTAGCCGTTATAGTAAAATTATGTGTAAAAATTTTGAAAATACCTACAAATAAGTAGGTATACCTATTATTTTTACCATAGAATTTGTAGGTATGGTTTCCTCTATAACCTCTGAATTCGGAATGTTACTAAATAAGCAATGAAGTTCAATTATTAAGAAAAACAAACGAACGGAGGACTACTAAAATACTTGTGATTCTTAAGCCCAACTTTTCATCTAGAAAAAATATACTCAGTATAACTAAGTGGCTACCCGAAAAAATCTTAAAATTTATGAGCATCGTAAATGTCCAGGGGTGTGCCAAATACAATGCCATTTACCGTAGTACATTTTTAGTGAAAAAAGTCCTTCCCATTGCAAAATAAATCACGGTCGGGCTTCGAACCTACAACCATAAATACATCAACTGACAATTACTTGAGTAACTGAAGGTCCCACTTGGTGCGTTCTAGTGGGTATTCGTTGGGAAATGGTCCTTATTTAGTTTATGTAAGGTTGAAGGTTGTTGGGGGAGAAATAAAATAAGAATTTAATTATGATTGAGACAAATTGTCTGCTATCGAAAGCTATTGTGGAGCAATAGAGTGTTATAATGGGCTTAAGTATTGTGTAATATTCTTCTTTCTAGTGTTTTCCTGGCTTATACGAGTACCACGGGTCAGGGTCAGCCTTTGTTAACATAAGCCTACCTGACGTCTCTTGTCATCAATCAGCAAAAAAATCAACTTTTAAGCGCAATCAAAATCAAAACACTCGTTTGGGGTACTACACTTACGATTAAATTGATTGCTCCTATTATGGGCCAAACCCGGTATAAGCTTTATAGAGAGACTTTTGTCTAGCAATGGACGGCTGAGTGATTATCTTCTAGTCTAGTCTATTGCTAACTTCTAGACACTTTAACCTTAACCTTTGGTATGCTTAGGAGCAAATCTGCTCCCTAACACTTTGAACTTTGGTTTACAATTTCAAGGTCAATTATTTAATAGCAAATATTCGACAGGCGCATTCGAAAGGTTAAGCCAAAATGTTATTTATTAAGCCTTAAGTCAAACTAATCTCAGCGTAAATCATAAAGTTTGGAGATAATCGAGTTAGAGTTACGATGTAACTAATGTGCTTACAAAGTACCTAAATTGTGTTACACATACATCTTGCTAACAAATATCCATCTGCCAGAAGTTGGTAATATGTATTGATGTTGATGGATACGTGTTTCAGTAGTTTTAAGTAAATACTTACAATAAATTGTGACTCAAATAAAATAAACATTTTATTGACTTTTCTTTGTTAACTAGTAGAGAACTGAGAGGCAAGTTGTAATTTTTATGTGAAATAAGGTATACATAAATATCTGTCGTACAGGAATATGTCGCTCGCTTGAAATACCTACATATTTCGGAGGTCGATTCTAAGATACTTACAAACTGTTTTTTTTTTTTTTTTTCAAAATATATACAGTAATATACCCACCTACCTACCTACCTCTACCTACTTTAAATCTAAATTAAGTCCTTGAGGCATTGCACCTAGGATGCTAGCGGCATTTCCTCGTTGTATCGCAATGCTGATACGTTGTGCGAGGAAGCCACCAGCTCTTCGGTTTCATAAACCAGACGTTTCGCGATTTCTACAAAAAAACATGCGTGCGCTGGAACCCCATGGACCTCGAGTTTCGACCCCAAGTGGTACAAAATGGAAATTAAGATTAAAACCTAAACTAGTTCTGTTATTGTTTGTATACGAACTTACACTGTGCATTTTGTACGCAATAAATACGAACGAATTGTCAAATAATACAACCGCTGAATATTTCTTACCTGACAACACTAAATTAAAACTCCATGAAGCCAGAGCGGGAATCTCCGCTTACCTTCCGCAAACGCTGGCTTAATTCTTTAAACTCTCACTTGTTTGCGCGTTCAATAAACATAGGCTTTTAAAAACTGGATACCTACGCACGGCAGGCGACGCACGGGAGGCGACGCATGGGCGCCGGGCAGCGGCGGAGCGCAGCGCGGCGGAGCGCAGCGCGGCGGAGCGCAGCGCGGCGGAGCGCAGTGCGGCGGACCGCAAGCGACCCGCGAACGACACTCGGCTTCACCTACTCCACCGTCAACGAACGATACCGACATTTAAATTTTCTTTTCTTTTTTGCCGGGTTCAAACTGTAATTAAGGTGGAAAACCAGCCTATTTTAATACAGTCCTCTTTTAATTTCTACGTCTCAGTAGGACTCTAACATAGGCACTTGCACTCACTAGGCTCCTGGGGCCTTACCATGACGTCTTAACGCGATTCAGTTGACCATCTAAACTGAGTCGCTGCCATACAACTGGGGCGTTACCGTGACGTCTTAATGCGATTCAGTTGACGACCTAAATTGTGTCGCTTCCATACAACTGAGCCTAAACTTAATCTAAACTGAATCGCGTTAAGACTTTATGGTAGAGCCCCTGTTCTCCATCAATGTCAAATTATTCGTGAGAGATATCAAACGTTTACATATTTATGGAGCACTTTGATACGGCGTCAGGCATGTATTAACTATTCATGAAATGTAAGACGGTTTTATTTTATCTTTGCCGTGAATATTTCTGTCATTAATAATTTATTTTGTATGTTTCTTTGTTTGAGTATTTGATATTTAACAGACTTCAAAGAACAGGGATTATTGATTCGGCGGGGGTGTATGAGGACACTGGGACAAATGGGAGGTTTTTTAGGTAAAGGTCTCCTCTCTTATCCCAGATAAAATGATTAACGTCATTATTTCAGTCGAAAGATTTGTCTTTCAACTGAAATAATGACGATTCTAATCAAAAGTTCTCACACACAGATCACCATAATCGTCTCGTTGACTGTAGGTTTCATTAGGCTAACACATTTCCATGTCCTTTACACTAATCGAACCTACTCTTGACGATATGTCTACAGTTACGATCTTTATAGGACCGTAGATTCATTTTGTTGTAGACCTATCCACGATGATATACTTACTAGAAATCTCAGGCAAAATACCATTTGCCACCGAAAGTTTGGAACACAGTTATGCCCCTCTCCCTCTCTCTCTCTGCCCACGAGAATACGAGTGCGACAGAGACACAAAAGTTCGTTCGCCGTTCACGGTAAGCTATCAGAATCTAAATACTCAATTTAAACTACAACAGCAATTTAGGCTTTAATTAATTGTCACTCCATGACATATGTTAGGCGGTTCTGACGCCGACGCTGGTTTTAAACGGATTTAGAAGCGTTGTGTAAGCGAGATAGTGCTATCGATTCCATTTGTCCGCTCACGCAAAGTTTTCATTGGGACACCGTTGCTATATACGATTGCGGATCGATACCTTTTTGGGACGCATAGTCACGAGGCCATTTTTGGAGGACCGTTGGTGGCCCAGTGGTATCATGTGACACTTTCATCCGAAGGTTCAAATCCTACCGGCTCGTACCAATGAGTTTTTCGGAACTTATGTACCTACGAAATAGCATTTGATATTTTACTATAGTAGTATTAAATCACCCTTAACTTTTTTCGCGAAAAGCGAAAAGTCTACCGGAAAAATTCCGAACATCGTTTTGTGTTTGACCTAGTCCCATTGGGACCGTAAAATTAACGAGAAACAGCAGCTGAACAATTCACAATTTTGTACGTCACTGAGATAAGATACCTCGACAAAAGCTTTTCCTCAAAGCCTCTATAATCACCAGGAAGAGTAGAAGTTATAGGGATAAATAGGCTTAACGTACCGTAAGCATGTTCTATCCGCTTAGTGTGGGACCTTTTAGTTTTCCCCGTGATATCAGTCTCGTTGAACCCTATTTAAAATGTTTGTACGCTTTGAAGCAACAGGTGACGTCAGTTTTAAAAAGGCGTTAGTGCTGTAGGGATACGACTGGAAATCATCTTTATCAAACGGCGACGATTATATCAACGCGCGTTTTGATTTTAAAGGTCTCGTTTAGAAGGGTTAGTCTTAAAGCGAATCCACACAACACAACAACAACTACGTTTACAATTTGATAATTTGACTGTGAACATTGACTTATTAAAAGACAGACACACAAAGCAGAAAAAAACGTCAAAAAATGTGGGTCAGAACGACATTAGCGGACACATTGCGAAAAAGAGCTTACTGACGTTACCAAAGCAATTCAGTTCCAATGGTCATTTATACTAAGAGTCCTGAAAAACTCCCACGAACTTTTTGAACCAGTAACACATGCACTACGAACGCTGTTCCTGCCAACTCTCTTTGGAAGCAATGTCACCCCGACAGAAGCCAATCTATTTTTTTTCCTTACGACGAGTACGAGTAAATCTCGACTCTCACTCGACTAAATCAATCTCGGCCTATTTACTTTATAACAAATAAAGTCATACCAACTGTCAAAAAATACGTATTGCCTTCTAAAACATGTACCCTGCAGGGGTTCCCGGATTCAATAACTGTTTCTATAAACAATAACCATATTTCTAGCAACACATTTTATATTTTAAAATAAATGAACGGGGAATACAAAGGAAACACGCTAGAAACTAAAGAAAACAGATCGTATCAGTTTTCTATTTCGCTACCTGCAATGCGGCAGGAAATTGGTTTGTACCTGTATGGATTTTAAAACGATTTCCAGGGAAAAACATGTTTTTCTCGCGTGGCGGCATATTTATAGAGACGTGTTTTGACGTGGTGGTAGCCCATCTACCAACACGTCAAAACACGTCCTCCACAACGTCGTCTAAATCGTTACTATTTCGAAATAAGTTAGAACTGCGATCCTAAAAGCCTGTTAAATTATTTTTCTATGCCTGCAGATATAGACTTTGAGGCGAAAATTGTGGACATATTATTATTTTTACAACATTTTTTTTACCTATTTGTTGAAATAGATCAGATTAATTTATATTGTTTTATGGTAATGTACAAAATATAATAAAAAGGTTTCAAATATTTTTTCGTCTTTACTCTTAAACAACATGCAACTTTCAAACAGAGACACAAATTCAATTTCCGTCTCTTACCATTGAGTTGTTTTAAGGAATATGTACGAAATACATACCTATGTTTACATCATGAACTTTTAGTTAAAGCAAACCGAACTAATCTCAATAAGACCTATCATGCAACTTCCTTGGCAGACTGAGACTGTTTCAGAAGTAGAAAGTTCCTAAAACGCAATAGCAAATTAAACAATTTAATCATTATTATTTAAAAAAAAAACACTATCTCCACACACCACCACAGGGATAGCTACACTATTGCCCACGCGTAATAATGTAAAGTACATTAATTGTACCAAAATAGGTATTCATGAAAATAAACATTTACTAAAAATATACCCTGAGGATTATGAATCACACAGAAACTTGTGTACTAATAACTAGTCTAGAATAAGGACAAATTGCTGATAATTTATTAAGACTATCTCTTAGACGCTGGCTCCCTAGAGCTTGTATCACGTTGCTTCATAAAATGTTACGCTGCAAGATTTGTGTATTCTGCAAATAAAATTAAGTTGACTTGAACTTATTGATATATACTCGTAATGTTAGGGTACCTAAGACATAACGAATACATTAAAACCAACATAAAAGGGAAATTCGACAGGAAGAGAAAGAGAGGAAGGTCGAGAAGGATATACATGGACCAGGTCAAGGAGAAAGAAGACGTCGTGTTGTATTAGGCAATCAAAGAAAAGGCCCCAAAAAGAACCAGCTCTTAAGTTTAACAAGAGGAGAAGAACATATTTATATTACACAGACGCCCGTCCCATCCCATTTGGGGTAGCGATGGAGTGCGAATCAGGTGAGTTGACCTTGACTCGTACGAATCAAACTAAGCAGCGTACAATTAGCCACTGGTTGGACGTCAATTCATAGTATTGTTATCCTTTTTGCAATGCGTTTGGGTCCAGTTATTTATTATTTAATTATTAAGAACAGGGATACATCTTAAAACTAAACATAGTCCCACAAAACTCAAGAAAACTGAGTTTGTCTGTGGAATCAGGAGTTTACATTACATATTTAAATATATGTATATTCTATGTTATAAATTGTTTATTTATTTATTATTGTAGTGTTTTTTTAAAAGTCTTTTGTATTTGTTTGGATTATTTTCTGAACGGATATCTTCAGGCAAACTATTCAATAGGTACGGTAGGCGTTTCTTTAGGGTTCTATCACCGTAGTAGTTGTTAATCCTAGGAACGAATAGTTTGCCTTGTGTCACAGACTTTGTGTTATAAGCGTGGCTAACAGGTGCCAGCAAGGGATTTGTTGAGTTAAGCTCTGGACGACTATGGTTATTTATTGCAAGTAAATATTTATGTTTTAAACTAACCGGTAAGATTTTACAAATATTAAAAAGAAGTCTGTAGTTACCTTTACATTTAAGCTTGGTTTTATTGTCAACCAATAATTTCAAAAATCTGATCTGCATATTTTCTAGTTTGTCGATATTGGATTTAGTTGCGAGACCATAGCTGTCTAGAGCATAACTCAGTATGGAATCGACTAGCGACATATATAAACATCTTAGTGTGCTGATAGGACCTCGGTATCTTAAGTGAAAGAATTTACCTAATAAAACTCTTAATTTTTCATAAATAAAATTAACATGATATGACCATGACAAGTGTTCATCAACTTTGATTCCAAGGTAAGTAACGCATTTAACTTGTTCTATTGGTTCACATGGACAGCAAGACATATTTTGGTGAAAGCAAGAGAAAGTGTGGGCATATAATTGTGAAGGGATATTTTTTTATGGTAAATATGGGGATTGAATTATTAGAAATTTAGTCTTGTTGGTGTTGAGAACTATCCCATTGTCATGAGACCACTTGACTACAGAGTTAATGTCATCTTGGACAAGACGGAAGGTGTCCTCAATGTCGGTGCCAGCGCGCAGAGCAGCAACACACGTTCGTTTGGTCAGAGTCAGTACTCGTTCGAGTTGATTCGAGTTGTAAAGGAACTTGATAAATAAATAAATAATACTTAAATAAATATTCTGGGTCAATCCTACACAAATCGACCCGACAAGTCCAACGGTGAGGTGAATAAGGCTTGTGTTGTGGGACTAGACGACGATATATATAATAGATGTAAATACCTACATAGAAAACATCCATAGCTCAGGAACAAATATTCGTGAACTACTAGAAGGTACGTTAAACTTGATTCGAGTTAATTCGTCTAGACACTGATTTGGGTTATTCCAATCAGTCGAACTCGACTCACCCATCGCTAATTTGGGGTAGGCAGAAATTAGGAAACGCCAAATACTACGATCCTCATACACTTTTTTAGCTTCGTTCACACGTATAAAATTTCATACACACTCGTGGGTAACGGCGGGCACTGTGGACTTTTTTAGGATGAGTTAACCTCAAGCCATATTTGTATTAAATTATTTAATACAAACATTTTGAGAATAAAATAATAACAACCTTTTGGTTAAAAAGTTTTCAATAGGGACGACGACTAGGTTGAAAAACTATTATTCTAAATAGTCCGCCTGTTAGATGATCCAAAATTATTAGACACGTACTTTTTACTTTTTCAAGATAACTAAAATTGACAATGATGAAGAGCATCAAAGTTCCGAGGTGGGGGCTTGCGTAGGTAAGAATTGTACCTAATTGTGACGTCACGCGAAATTAATGCACTGTATTTCCGTTATTTTTTACACGAACAAAAGAAAAAATACGTGTAAAATATATTTTTTAATAATCTAACAGAAGTACCTACTTATTAGTTGTTTTTGTCGTCTAAGCCTGTTATTAACGTTCAGACAATTAATGAAAGCTGAGAGAGAAAAAAGGTTTTTAAATATTGCGATATATTCAATGCCTATTTAATTTAAACTAAAGTGACTCGAGTGTTTATTTATGTATTCGAAAGTCTTTTTGTAATAAAATATTATAAACAATGTTTTGCTTATCAACCTTTGAATGTTTCAATTATCAACACGAAAATATGTAGCTAATGTTTGTAAGAACATATAAAAAGGCTTTTGTTATATTGCGGTATATTTCACCGTACATTAATGTCCTGCCATAAAGTACTGTATTAATAGCGTAATGAGTGCGTATTTAGTGCACAATTAATGACAACACGGCACTTATAATAAATTATATTTTTGTACACAAATATAACTACATGATTATTCAAAGATTAGGCGTGGGACAGAACATGTGAGAATTATAGGTAGTTATTTTTTAGGGTTCCGTATCAAAATGGTAAAAAAGGAACCCTTATGGTGTGACTTTGTCTGTCTGTCTGTCACATCGTTAAATATCTCGAAAACTACATAAGCTACCGATTTGGGAATAGTGATAAACAAAGTTAATCCAGGCACATCGAGAGAAGATTTTTTATATATTTTTATTTATTTTCAATGAAAAATGCCCGATAAAAGAGGGGACAAAAATTTAAAGTTTAGTTACTGGGTCATGTGGGGTATAGGTATCATTTGAAAGGGCTACATTTGCACATTATAAAACAATTTTTACAATTTTTTTACACAGAAAAAAATTCGATTTATAAACGAAAATGCTGAAAAAAATACCATCCCCCCCTTCATCTCCGAAGTTTATGAAGAAACAAATTTGAATTTTTTACACAATCTTGATATTATCCTAAATATTACAGAAAAAATATAACATTGACCCTAACTTCATTTTTTATTTTATTAAAAAAGCTTTTCTGAACTATTTTTGTAATTTACGCGACTGAGATTGTTTTTTTTTCTACTTAAAGTTAAAAAATTGGTTTATTCGATAAACATCTATCAAGCAAAAACAAACTCGCATACTAACTCCATACCGTGCAAAGAGTGACCCAATCTGTCGATACATGTGGCTGACTTCCAATTTTTACTTCTAGGTGAAGTTGCCACATAACGTTTGTACGGAACCCTCGGTGCACGAGGCTGACTGGCAGTTGGCCGGTTTTTTAACATCACGATCAGATGGTCTAGCAGCAAGGTGTAAGACTTTTAAATAGTACTATGAAGGACTGAAGGTACACTAGTTTTTTTTTTAAATGACTACAAGCTCTCTCAACTCTGAGAGGAAACTAATCACTATGGTGATTTGATTCGTTTCCTGGCTACGTTTTTCATCAGTAAAATTTCTTAATATTAAATGATATTTCGCCGATAAGTTCCCAAAAATCATTTGCGCGAGCCATAGTTTGAACCCGCCGGCCGCCTGCCATGTCGGCAACTATTGTTTATCACACTTTGACTAAGACAATCATACAGAGTGTCCCTAGCCTTTAGACAAAGTCGACACATACATATGCGTTACGATGTGAACTAGTATACAAAGTATCATAATAATCGGCACAGTGGTTACGAAGAAATTAACAAATTACTATTTGTACTATATAGGTCACCTGATTTCTACTCGCCGAGTCAGCTCAACGATGGGAACTGCTAAGAAAGGCGAGTCGAGTCAACTCGAAAACGCGGTAAAATCAATTCGAGTTATTCGAATTGGAAAAAGTCAACTCGTCCCATTGATGTTTAAGTCAACTTAATATAATTTGCAAAATAAACACACAAGCGCAACATTTTATGAACCAACGTGATACCAGCCAGCGTCTAAGAGATAGTCTTAATAAATTATCAGCAATTTTTCCTTATTGTAGACTCATAGTTGGTACACAAGTTTCTGTGTGATTCCCGCCCGCAATATATACAATGTTTTCCATCACATTTGCGAGGAAATCAATAAGCTTACTAGCAGACAAATAAACAATAATTATTAGCGGTGGTGTAGCACAGTCCACAGTACACCGGGGTGAGTGGCGGCTGCGTGCGGCGTGCGGCGCGGGGCCCGGAGCCGCGGGAAATTACTATGAAAATCCATTATGCCTATGGGTATACAGCTCATTAGGCATAACTTATGCTTGCATATAATACCACCATTTACGAGCAAGTGTGATGAAAACATCTTTACAGTACACATAGTTCTCTACATTACCGCCCTAGGGTGATAATTTCCTCTTTTTTGCCCTTGTATCGTAATGTTCTATTACGCTCAAAAAACATTCTAAACAAAAGCCTAGATTTTCCAATTTCCTTCTCCCACTGTAATGTCGTGTAAGCGAGGAATAAAGCTCATTGTTATATAAATTCCCTTTAGTAGCGGGACAAATCAGGCCGTAAGTTGTTATAAAAATTGCGTTACGCCCGTCGCCTTCCTAGACTCGACGCTTTACGAGCTACTGGCCTGAAGGGTGGCAACAAATCCTTTACAACTGGGGAACAAAATAAGTTCATTGTGTATCAAGGGCGGTAGACAAGAAATTACGAACGAGTGTACATTCAAATGTATGCTAAATTTTAACACGAGTTCGTAATTCTTGTACCGCTCGTGGCGTTACAAGAGTGTTATACAATTGGCAATATACTATGGCATGTCGTTAAAATGTATGTACCATTTTCATAACGACCTGGTAAATTTTCTTTATTAGTCACCTGTAGCTGCCTAAAAAGCGCATTGCAGTCCAAACAACAGTGCTCATCGTTTACGTTGTCTCGACTGCAGTCATTCCCAAAATAAACTAAATGATGGTCACTCCACTCACTCGCTGTAATAAACGCGTGCGTCGCGGCAAAAAATCATTTCGGCCCCGCCCGGCGACTTTGAGAAAGGGGGAGACTTAATGTCTCTTTTACTGGCTTTGTAACCCACCACCGCCATTAAAAACTAGTATAGTTTGGTCTCAAGGTTCGTTGGAATTTCGTGGACTACGAGCTCTTTGTTATACTGGACGTTTCAGGCAAGTATACTCTCGACTCTCGACTAGAGGCGATAATCTTGCACCTACACTATTTCACGTACAAAGTTGAGTAAGTTCACTGAGCTTGGTGAGATTCAGATTTTTAAATCTTCATTAGAAAGACAGAAGATATTTAACCTAATCCCCAGATTAGGCGTAAATTTTCCTAAACTGTAAGCAGTGAATGTATAGCCATACTGAACAACTTTTATCATGGGGCTAATTGCGAATAAAATTTTGCTGTTCCATACTGCGGCATGTGTGATGCCGGAATGTATGAAATCTGCCTAGCTTTTTTCCGGATTATACCACGGCTTAGGGAGCCTGGGATCCGCTTTTACAATTCATTTCAAGATTTTGCGTAGGCGCTAGTTTTTTACGAAAGCGACTGCCATCTTACCTTCCAACCCACAGGGCAAACTATGTTCACGGTGTTCTGTATTCGATATGTGACGTACTTGGCTAAATGCACTAACCGGAGATGAAAATCAGCTCCCCATTAACACCAGATTGATTAATTGTATTTAAATTAAAGTTAACTACGTTATCATCTCGTAATAAATGCCGCTAAATAATTACATTTATCGTCACTCTCGTAATGAAGTTAGAAATTTTGACATCCACTCCGGAAGTGAATGACAGGCCCTTAACAGGTATCATTTGATTGCCATCTTCAATTTAAGTTGAACAGACGCGGCGAACAACAAGAGGGTGTATAACTTTGGATAAATGCTATTTCAGTCATGCGAAGTTACAATTTTGGAGATTTGTAACTTCGCATGATAGATTAGTGATGAATTGATGACTTGCTCAGAGTTTCGGGGTCTAGCGGTGTGTAATTTTCAATCAGACGGTCGCGAATGTTCAGCGTTCAGACGAATGAGTTTTTCGGAACATATTTACGAAATATCATTTAATATTTACCAGTCTAGCATCCCCAATATAGTTGAAGCAAAAATAGACTGAAAAAGAGATGGCGGGACGATGCGGGTGGATGCCTTGCGGGATTTGCGGGATCTTGCCCAGCACAGGGAAGATTGGATAAAGAGGAGTAGTTGCCCAGCATTGGGACACACACACACAGGCTAATCGGGTCAAATAGCATACCTACATTTTTGTTTTTTGGTACTTTTCTGGTCTGTTTTTGTTCGTTCGTGATGTTTTTCCGACCTCCCATAAAGTATCAGTTTTTAAACGACCCCTAAAATGTGGATTTCAAAGGGTAAGGTTGAGTCTTATACGAGTAGCAAGTATTGTGAAAGATAATGATAGTAATTCATAATTTTCATAGTAATATTGGTAAGCTACTAAGCCGTGATGAGTGGCGGAGCAGAGGGGAGGCCTTTGCCCAGCACTGAAACAACATAATAGACTAGTGAAAAAAAAATGGTAAGCTACACGCTTAAGAGCTTTGAACCAACCAAGTTACAACAAATATGTTTATATGCCAATTAAGCCTCTTATTCCCATGTAACGAGTACACAATGAGTATATCGAACCAAACAGCATATCTGCCTTTCTTAATTCATAAACATACAGCGTTATGACCAAGAACGTAAGAGTAATCCTTCCGGAAACTTCGATTGTTATTTGTTACTTCCAGATAATACTTTGGCGCTTTACTGTGTACGAGTTTGGAAGTATTTGCAAGTTTTCCAAGTTTCCTCCGATAGATTATCATTACATTGTATTTTTAAGAGGGTTGATACTAAAGCTGTGTTGTTATAAATTAACTTATATAATGAGTAACTTTTCGAAGGTAAAATAGGCCAAAGAGAAAATAATTTCATTAAAAATGTCGCAAATATATAAAACAGACGCTTTTTTTAAAACGAAAATAGAAACTGATAATAATATGTGTTTGAAACTTTAAAAATATATTTTTAAAAGTGAAGAAATGATTTTTTTTATTAAGCCCCATTGCCAAACTCGGTTAAAGTTTTAACAAAATGTACGCGGCTAATATAGCGGATATATAGGTAAAGCTGCATACCAACAAAAATAGAATAAGTAGAACGATACAATACGTGTGTATTGAAATATAATTTATTATAGTTTTCGAGGAATAATAACTCGGTGCTTGTTCCGTTATCATCTTTATTCGCTGTCCAATTACAGAGTTATATTACGAACTTGCCAAACTTAATTACATTTTGGTGAATTTAATCCTAAATTGGTCTACAGGTTTCCTTTTAAATTTAATGGGCTTTTAATGTCCTGCGGTTGTGAGCAGGCAATACATCTATCAAACAGATATTCTTGGCTAACCTCTGACTGGGACTGATATGATTATCCCTAAGGCAACGGTCGCAAAAGAGACCACCTTATAACATACCTTTTTGTATTATTTATTTCTTTAGAAGTCTTTGGACTTTTCAACGCACATTTTTTTTTAGTTATTTCATTACCGTGAAAGGGTTATACGATGAGGTATAAAATGAAACAGTACCTACTTTGATATCGATATGAGAAAAGATTCACACATTCCCGAACATGTTTTAATGTTATTTTTTTCTATTGTTACAGAAACAAATGAATCCGGTCTACAACACCGTCCAGGCATGCCGCACGAGGCGATGAGCGTAGTAGCAAAATGGCTCATGAACATTGGAAGGCATGGATGAAAATCGCTTGCACTGTAGTCCTCCTAGCCACAGGTCTGGCAGACTTCACTACAGAATGCCAGAGACCTTGCGACTGCCGCTGGCAGTCTGGCAACAAGGCTGCCATCTGCTCAAACTCCAGCCTTAAATTTGTTCCTGCCAACCTAAGCAACGACATACAAATTCTAGACCTATCCAACAACAATTTGCTCACCTTGCATCAAGAAGCTTTCAAAAAAGTCGGCCTAAGCAACCTTAAAAAACTTTTCTTAAAGGAATGTAATATAGACCTAGTACATAAAACAGCATTCGCCACGCTAGCTATAATGATAGAACTCGATCTGTCCAGGAATCGAATACGCAGTTTACACCCCGACACCTTTAAAGGCACAGAGAAACTTCGACTAATAAACCTGAGCAATAATTTGATAGATAAACTCGAGGACGGCGTATTCCGCAACTTGAAGTACTTGCAGAAAGTCGAAGTCAGCAATAATATGATCGTTCGTATCGGAACTAAAGCCTTCGTCAACTTGCCCCAACTAAAGATATTACGATTCGATGGGAATAGCCTCAGTCATATGAAACCAGAAACTTTAATGGCCCTCCATAACTTATCCGGGTTAGATCTCCATAATAACCCGTGGCGATGCGATTGCAATCTTCAAACGTTTAGAGACTGGGTGATGACTCATAACTTATATACTCCACCGACCGCCTGCGCGGAGCCGCTTGTGGTCAAAGACAAACTTTGGAACGAATTAGACTCCTCCAATTTCGCTTGCCGGCCTACTATTTTAGAACCTGCGCCAGACGCAAGATTCAAGAGTTATGACGAAAACGTGACCTTAATATGCAAAGTCGTCGGAAACCCGACACCTGAAGTTGTGTGGCGTTACAACGGTAGGGTTATTGAAACAAGATCTTTCGGGGAAATCAGATATGTGATGACTGAGAACACGATGGACCTAATAAGATGGGTAAATTTGACCATTGTGAATGTACGGTACAGCGACAGAGGTAATTACACGTGCATCGCCGAGAACCCCGGGGGCCGTGATGAGAAGACACTGACCTTGGTTTTATCTAAATATGGAAGCCCTGGCACTATTCTAGGATTGGATACTGACACTTTTGCTAATTTAGTAGGCTGTTTAACTGCTTTGACTTTAATCTGTGCGGCAGTTCTTGGAGTATGTTACTTCACGACACAGAATAACGATTCTAAAAGACTGATCAAGACGGATACATCATCAAATGGGGATATCCTGATCGAGAACTCGGTAGCATCAGAGTTAGAGAAGGGGTTTAAAGTGGAGGTGAACCCAGTGATAAAGCCGCCAAGAAAATATGAAGCACCGGCGTCGTTGACCAGCGAAGCTACTGAGATGTCTGAGCTGAACAGGACTCTGCTAGACAACGAGTCAATGTTAAGTAAGTAAGCACCAATAAGAAGCTTTTAATTTAAGAGGGCGCAGAGCATTCAGTGGCGTTCTCATTAGAGATATTGCGTTTTCAAATAAATCTTTCCATTTTTCCGTTATTCATGGTATCATCGTTGTAGTCCTATGAATTTTCCAACTTTTAGTCTATATGATATAGTTTTATATAACTATGGCTTTATCACCTGAACGGAAAATGTGTCCACTTTTCACCGTTTTCGTAATAAAGCAAAACATTAGGTTATGTGCCAAATTATGTACCCTAGAACAAAAGTTGGGGAATTAGTATGACTAACAAAAATGGTATCACGGATCATAGAGAAATGAAAAGGTTTATAAGAAAACACAATCCCCCAATGAGGGCGCCATTGGACGCTCTGCACCCTCTTAATTATTATTTTATTGTATAATATAATTATATTCTTTACACATATATTTGTAAAATCATTGGTAGTCTAAAAGTCGCAAGCTTTACCGGTTCTAACCTGGTAAGAGTTTTTTGGGATGAATTACAACATAATATTTCAAGGTTGAGAAAACATCGTAAACCGGATTAATATTTACTCTTAAGTTGAAAAGCCAGAGTGGGAGTTTCGAGTGTGACCAAGTGACTTATTTTCACCGAAACTAAGTGATTTCCGAAAGTTCATATTTGCGATACTCAAGGCTTCATCGGTGACTATAATTCTAATACCCCATGATATACTCGTAATTGAAATTACCATGTGATGTTATCGGTTTTTGGCAGTTGACCTTTGTGACATTTTATTTATTTACACTGACATGCTATTTTGTAAACGGTGATTTCAACGTTGCGGGTGATATTTTAGTCACAGTGATCTAAATTTCACTGGTGAGATTCAAAAATTGCGTCCCAGATGGAAGTCGCTTTCGATAAAACTAGTGTCAGCGCAATGTTTGGGATTGGGCTGCCAAATAGACCCTGAGTCCATTGACAAAACCTGGGCAAATTAAATATGTACCTACTTACCAAATTTTTCAACGTCTGGTACAGTCGCCATCAGATATATCAGAGCGTCCGAGGTGTTCACAAATATCTGAACACCCCTCTATTGTCAAGGCGTTAGAGTGCTTGTTCAGATATTTTGTACGCCTCGGACGCTCCGATATATCTGATGGTGACTGTACCTAAAAGGTACCAAGTATTTTCAAAGCTCTACATTTTCTTGTAAGAAACATAAAACTGTGATTTTCTTTAAACTAGAGTAACTTTTACACACTAATACGGGACGGGACGGGATGGGACGTGACGGAACGGGACGATCTGTCAAGTCCAATAGAAAGAATCAGTGATAGCTTGGAGCCCTCGGATGTCACGTCGTGACGTTATCTTTAGAAACTTATAGATCGTCCCGTTCCGTCATCCCTAAAGAAGGCAAGATGCCTGCAGAATGCCTGTTAATGTATTGCTACAGAAATTTCATAACAACTTTGCAAACTTCATCTACCATACCATATTCGTATTACCGGGGAAATTATTTTCCACTTGTACTATTCTCATAGTATAATTATAATTGAATGAAATCATTCAAGGCGTTCCTCAAACAGCTTAGAGTCCGCTTGAGAGAGAAAGGAGGAAATTTATTTTTTAGTGGTGGGGGAAGCGACGACAGACTTTTTAATGTAAAAAAATATGCGAGCTTGTCAGTGTGCGTAGACAAGATGACAATCGCTAACGCTTACTCGCGAACGAAACGCAACTGTCATTGCATTGTCACACTAATAAGGTAGAGTGATGGAGAGAGATAAGTGAACGCGTGTGTACGTACAGCCGCTTACAGACTACCGCGCTCCAGTAAGCTAAGGTAACGTTTTGTTTATTGCAACTTTGTGACTCTGCTAAACGTTTTGCTGAAATCACAGATCAAATAATCGTCCGATTTTTGAAGCGGACACTTTTTAACAAGTAATTCATCCACTATTCCTTAATCGGAGTTACTATGGAAAGTATTAGATTACTGATAAAATAATTTAATTTCATGATTCTATTATGAAACTCATCCTACACAGGTATCTATTGAAGCCTCGTTGAGTTCTGGGGTTTGATTTCGGTCAGTTTGCGCTTTAGTATTTGTTCTGATGGAAACTAGAACGGATCTTGCTTTATGTTAATAATTTCGATGCTGTTAGTACTTCGAATTCCGGGTTTGGCGTAGTTTGAATTTGGTTTCTCTTTAATAGGTGAAATGGTCTGATTATTCCAAGACGTTCTGAATCTATTTTGTAGTAGTCTGGTTTGGTCGTTTGCCATCCTACTAATATTATAAATGCGAAAGTTTGTGTGGATGTTTATAACTCTTTCACATTATACATCGCACATAACTGATTTTTCCACTCTTTGCCACCACCACATTTTAAAGTTCTGCAGATTTAAAATTAAATTATTTTGTAACTTACAAAATCTACAAAGGTTTTTTGGTCAAAGTCATTACAAAGTGTCGCATAATTTTAAGGACCTAGGAGACCTGGAACGCACCAAACCTCGACAAAGGCCTTGTTTTAGTACAAAATCTCGTGAGTTAAAACCTTATGACGACTCCAAGGCTAGTTTAATTGTATGCAGCCATAAACGTGCTAACCGGTGCAATTATGAGTGTTATAAAACCTGTAAAACTACAGTGTTAACTTGAGTCGTAAACAAATAACGGTATTTCTAGGAATTGCAACTACAATCATGGATAAATGTGAACCGACGATAAATTAAAAACAAACTATTTAAAATGGGTAGAATGCATCTTGTAAAGTTAAACGACTTTTTTATAAAATTACAATAATATGAATAGTTGAAGTCGATGTTATTATTTAACGATAATAATAACAAAAATGTTTATCATTTTTGGGGTCTAAATGGGGGTGTCTGGACGCATCATATAGAGTTCATGATATGTGGGTATAGGTATACCTAAACATACTTGAAAATATCTGGGATCACTAACACAAACCATGATTATTTGAAATAAATGACTTTCCGAATGGATCGCTCAATACTCTGTCAATAAGTTCCTGATCTATTGAAACTATGTCCTTCTCACAGTTATGTATAAAGGAGAAATGTACGTCCAATTTTCAATCAGGAAATGTCTTCGGAAACTCTAGTATTTTCATTTGTTCCCGTTATAAAGTTGAAGTAATAAATTTATGTTAAGTAAGCTACGGCGCCATTGTTGATATTCGCAACACTCCATTGAACCATAAAATGTTATGAGACTGCAGCTCGTGATTTATTGTGATGAGATAACACTTAAAAATCTATATTACCTACATTATTGCTACCTACGGTATTTAATAAAATGTTAACAAATAACACCATGTGTATCAGGTATTGGGTCCATGACATAATTTCATATGATGACATTGAAATGACGGATACGAAATGTTGTGACCGCAAATTACTAACTCACGTGGTTTGCTTTTGTACATTTTTTTAAATACATAAAAGTACAAGGTATAGTGTAGAGTTTGTTTTTTCTTTGCCCTAACGAGCACTGGGTGCCATCTCTCTTCTTTTCTTACTCATTCACGGGATAGTATTTACTCAAAGAAGATGAAAGCAAATTAATTACTGCCTTTTTTCACTAATTTCTTTTCTATTGATGATAGAAGGAAATTGGTAATTTTAGGGAAATTTCAAATCTGTAGCTTCATTGAATTTCAAAACTGTAGCTGTAACTCGCAGCGCACAATTCAGGTCGAAATTACGGCATAGTTGCTACAACTAGGCAATAATGAACCTTTTTGTATCCCTAGCACAGGAGTGTTGCGACATTATCTCCAAGGTCGAGAAAGTCACCTGATATTTAATAACTGTTCGTATTAAGGATGACTCAGATTAGGACGGGATGGGACGGAAAGATCTGTCAGTTTCTATAGAAAACGTCACGTGACATCCAAGGGCTCTCCTCGCTTTCAAGACACAAATGAAATAAATATTATTTTGCTAAAAACAGTGACACGTGCAGAACCGTTACCTTTTCATTATTTCACCTTTACTACAAGGTCATGATTCAGAAAATTTACCTAAACATCTATGCTATAATAGAGGAAAGTGTTATTCGACTCTCATTAAACTCTTGGCGTGGGAGTCTGGAGTGTTTACACCTCATTATAGCTAAATATTTATAAGATGTCACGGCGTTTTGGTTCATTAAATACTACTTAAGAGCTCAAGTTAAGTTACCACAAAATGATACTTGCTTTGTGATGATTTCAAGTTACCTATTTACGAATCAAAAACCACAATTGTAAAGGTGTTGTAATTGTATCAAAGATGACTTATACTCCTGAATTATTTGATAAAATATTATCCTATTTAAAATATTCTCTTCTATTTCCTGATTTTCTGATTGTTTATTGTTGTCCACAGCATCTACTGAAGACAACAGCAGGCATCACGATATAGACCTGCCAAAGATATCTCAAGAAACACTCCTGATGGACCGACACACGCAGGAACACCAAACATATATTCCCGATTTGCTGACCTTCCCTCTCAGGGGAGGAACCCAAGTCTCACCAGCCAGTGGTTCCAGTCAAGACCGCAAAAACTTAATGGAAAGCCCTGTAAAGTCCCCAGGGTACGGAGTCACTGTTATTCCACCAGGCTATAAATTCCAGTTACCGACAACTTCACATGCATCCATGAATACAAAGTCTGGTTATGTGACCCTTCCAAGAAGACCTAGAGTGAACTGGTTTCCTGAAAGCACACATCCTCAGGTATTCTCAACGCTCAATGGAGTCCTGCCCTATTATGAACACTTCAATATGAAGCTGTTTAATAACGGCGCGAATTATTACAGTTTGAATAAGAGCGAGATGGATTTAGGACCCATGAATAAATTGAGATCAGGTTTCTATGAGGGGGCTGAAGAGCTGGAGCCAGCACCGTCGCCAGCACCGGGAACGCCCCACGCCACCATTCCAAGAAGCAGCTTGAGCTCTCCAAATATACATAACCAGTTACTAGCTCTCCAGGCGATGAGTTACAGTGCTCTTCAGGGAAGAATAACGAAGCCTTCCGAGCATAGGCCACTGAAGGTGACTCTGGCGGAAAATGAAAGTCTTCTGAAAAATCCAGTGCGAGATTTGAGGGTAGGAGTGAGTGTGAACAGTTTAAACAGGACACGAACTGCCCCTAAACCTCCTCCAAAACCGAGAAAAAGGGGGTCCAGTGAGTTAAAAGAACCGTTTCTGTTCAATACAGGTGAGACCGCCACGCAAGTTTAAAGTGATATAGAAATATAATGTAATCTTTAAATATAACATACAATTTTGTCACTTATTTTAGGGATGTCGAAATATAGGCAGCAACATTCGTTCTTCTTAATGCTAAGTATGAAGCATATTAAGTACTTTATGAAACTAAAATCGCTTGACTAAATATTATTTGATATAAATTTGTATTTAATTTTCTTCTTCTATTATTTAAGTTTTAAGTACTCAATATTTGTATCATTATTTATTTTATTTATTATTTATTTATTTATAATATAACCGCATAGGTAATGGTTTTTGTTCCGACTCTAATTTAAAAATGAATTTACATGAGAAAATGAGATAGATAGACCATAAAATCATGAATGAATCTGTAAAACCTACAGGTCTATCTCAGCGTTATTAGTTATATTTAATAGTTTAAAATATATTTTGTAAATACGATCTATTTTTACGTTCATATAGATCTAATACAATGTTAGATTATTGATTTATTTATCCTGTTAACAATATTTAGTCGTTACTGCAAATTTTATCTAACAAGTTACATGTTTATACAATCATATTCAAATATTGAAAAATTGTTTTTCAATAAAGAAATTGCTAAAAATACTAGAGAACTAGCTACGAAACAATCGCTTATCGAAAACCTCAAATGAATTCATAAAAAAGTTAACAGACGTTTTAGTTAGATTATGTTTTCTCCCTTTCTAACAAACGTTGACATTTGCGTTTGTTAGAAAGGGAGACAAATAAGGACAAACAATCATTTACCTAAACTGTGTTTGATCTACGTTTATGAATAACGCCAGTATGATATTGATAATGATCGCATTTATCTTTCCGATTCTCTTTCTTTTCGATACGATTGTCACTAGCTGCCTGTCATGGCCACTCCACACAATGGGCCATGATGGGCGATGATAAGGGACGCGGTTATGAGTAAGAGGGGTTACGCGATAATGCCATACCGTTCTGCTGTATAGCTACGTCCCGTATAATGGCCCATGATGGCCCAATATGTGGAGCGGCCATCAGGCTGCTGTCATGGCGCGCCCATAAGGCAACAATTTATCGTAACGATTTTTCTATGCAGTACAGGGTACGGACCCTAAGAAAATCTGATCATAATAATTATGAAGATAATTATTATAGTCTGACAAACCCACTTTGCTAGTAATAAATGTATACTTTTTCGGATGATAACGCACGTCTAAGGGCCACTTGCACCAACTGGAGCCAACTAACCCCGAGTTAAGCGTTTATTTTTATATGAACTTTGACAGTTAACGCCGGGTTAGCGGGTAACCCTGGTTGGTGCAGGTGTCTCTAAAATACAGTATATCTCTCATCTATAACCAATCCAATTTTGGACTAATACAATTTGTTAATTTATAAATTTGTCATGGTCTAACGTATATTGTAACAGCTTATTACAGGCACATGATGCATGTTTTCGAGCAAATAAGTGACATATAGGCTGCATAAATCTAAAATCGTTACGATTTATCGTTACGTAAGTAGGGGCCATTACTTGCTGCTTATGTTTATTTATTGATTAATGTTATTGTATATTAATGTAAGTAACTATATAGGTATACTTTATCAATGCAAAGCTGTATATAAACACAATAGCTGAATTTATATAAAAGTTTCATCTAACAATAGTGGTTATTTTTTTATCTAGTTCAAGTTATCCATATAACTTAGTGTTGAATAGACAAATTGTTAGACTTTGACATTATTCTCGATTATGATCGACTTAAATTACCTGTTTAATGCATATAAAGTGAAAATTTCAATGTATAGGTATGACATGCATTACACGGCTAAATTATGTGACATGAGTGCTATTTTAATGCCGCGTTGAAAAAAAAATATTTATTTAAGACCAACTATAAAAAAGGGTAAACATAACTTAGGCCATTTTGTTTCAAGTTCTTTCCATATTTTGTTTAACATGGGCATTTCTCTTTTGATCCCAGTAGGAGAAAAAAGGTGTCCCTAAGTTTTTTTCCTACTTGTTACCTTTTTCCATACAATTTTTATAGGGTAACAAAACTGGAAATTATGGAAAGTACAAAAATGGATGGACATTTTCGTATTGGGATAGAAAGTATTGGGATAAAAGTCGCAGAAAATATGACAATAAAATTTTTATTAAAAAAGTCGTAAGCGACGTTGACAAAAAGCGAAAAAATTAAGCCGTTTGTCACATTCAATACGGTGCAATTTCAAGTGCGGCAAAACGAGCAGTTCTGTGAGTTTAATGTCAAACGTCAAATTTAAATACACAGTTAATTAACCAATTTTATCATATAAAGGACACCTTGCAAGTAAAACTCTGATTAAAATTTTAGACCTAGAAATGAACGGACCTCATTTCGCTGAGTTAAAACTGAACTCTTTAGGCCTCCTTTCACAAGTCACGGTTAGCCGCTAACCCAGAGTTAAGTTTCCATACAAAAATAAGCTTAACTCCGGATTATGTGGCTAACCCCGGGTGGTGCAAGTGGTCCTTAGTACACCAATTCCCTTGCACATCGCTCATGTCGACTTGTGAATGAGTGGGACATTCGAGTCTTAATGTTGTCTTCAGAACGTGATATCCGTGAATCTCTAAGGTCTATGGTAAAAAGAGAATAATATTGCATAGTGAATTTTCAAACATTGTATAAATGTATATAAATTAGATATTTGAAGATAAATATGAGTATGTTGTATATTTATAGTGTGGTTGGGTATGAAGAGAGATTTGGATGGACCAATAGACAGGTGTGGATTATGAACGATTAGGCACGAAACTATTAATAATAAACTGAATTCGAAATTGTATTGGTTTTTATTTTTCAATGTTTACCCAAGGTGATCAATGGAACCTCATTACTGCATGAGCCTCCACTCCACTGTATAAATAAATAATAAATAAATAAATATTATGAGACAGTCTTACACAAATCGAGCTATTCCCACAGTAAGCTCTATATAGCTTGTTTTATGGGTACTAGACGACGATATATATATACCTAATAGATAAATACTTAAATACATAGAAAACATCTATAACACAGGAACAGGATTCGTGATAAACACACAAATAAGTGAGAACCAGGATTAGAACCCGGGACCACCTGCTTCGCAGGCAGAGTCACTACCAGCTAGGCTAGGAGGCCGTTGTTGGTCTGACAATCACGAATTTTATTTCAATAATATGCTTGGTCTTAGTACCTAAAGTGACGGAAAGTATAAAATACGGCTGTATACTTACATTTAATGCTTATTCATAAATAAATAGCATCATCTTTTTTATCAGTCGTTTTTCGTCAATTTCGTCAAGGGGTAGGCAGTGCCGATACACCCAAATCATCCGAAATATTATTTTCCAATTTTCATAAACCCACATTTTTAACCCCGAATTTTCATAAATCCTGTAAATCAGAATCCCAAATTTTATAATCCCGACCTATCAAAACTCCGTTTATAAAAAATCCACGAATATTTAAAATTAATAATTCGGTTGGTATTATGTTATTCGGAATTTTAAAAACCGCTTTTCTGGTTGTGAAATTCGAGATTTCAGAAATCGGCAAATTTTTCGGAATTATGTAGTGTGCCCAGGCAGAGCTCTTGAAACTTTTAGGCATTTAAAGATAAGGAAAATGTGACAACAAATTATTATCATTTACAATTCGTCTGTCCAGTTGCCTAATTTCGTTGCACTCTAAATTGCTGACCATTTCCCGGTTCCCGCTGCTAGTTCTACTATATTATTAATACCGCCAATATTCATAATTCTATGTAGTTGAACGAACTTATTTATATTTATATCAAACAATTTTACATTTCATTTCACAGACAAATATGTGTTTTAATACTCGGTACTAAACACCAAAATCGTTTGTCGCCCAATGTTTGGGTTAAGTCTTGGATTAAAATACGGTTAAGCCAATGCGGCTGGCGGCTGACAACGTCAGATTTGGACGTGGAAAAATAAAAAATGTTATTATATGTATTTGTAAATAGATTTTTTACGAACAGCACATCATTTGCGTTACAGTATCAAAATAATGTACTCGGTAACGTAAATAGGTGTTTATTTATACTTTTTAAGCAAGCTCCGAGTTAAATGAATAACACATACTTATTGTTTTTGGTTAAAGGACGTTATGTAATGAGTCAAGTGGACGAACAAACGATATATATAATGTATATATATGGCAAAATTTAGCGATCGGTGAGTCGAGATGACTAATTCAAATAACCCAAATCAGCGTCCAAGTGTGTTAACTCGAATCAGGCTCCTTTACAACTTATTTCAATCGGGTGCTGGCACAACACTACTGACTGACTGAAAAAATGCGACTCGGCGAGTCAACTCGACCCGCCAACTCATTTCGAAGCGATCCCGCCTATATTTGATTCGTACGAGTCAAGGTCAACTTGTGATGAGCTGTGGTGTGTGGTGAAGACGAGTAAATGAGCAAATATCACAAATATCAGATTAAACCCGAAACATACCTTCATTAGTCTCCTAAATTGGTAATGTTTCCTGTGATGTGTTGCTACGTAATTAGCGTAGGCGGGCTGGCCGGCATAATAATGGGGTTTAAAGTGATTTATCGCTGATCTATGCTAAAAACGATTTATTATACACATACGTTCTAATTATTCTAATTGTGGAGGCCATTACTTCACACCTGGACTTTTGCGTTAAAATATATGCCTCATTATACGAGCTTGCATAGAAGCACTGCTAAATCGGGTCAAGGTCGTAAGTTTTAACCGCAGCTCGTATCAATTATTTTCTTGGAGCGTTTCATTTGATATTTACTAGTACAGGGAAAACCTCATGTACCTATAAGATAAGATAAGATAAACGTTTATTTGCCAAACATTATGTACATTTTAAAGATGTTTACAATATAAAAGTAAGCGTGCAAATGTTTACATTAAACTAAACTATATTTACACCAAGCTACACATCAAATTTACAATGATTGCTTATAATTTAAAAACTCCTTAATCGAGTATGGTTTTTTTGACCCAGCCACTCTAACAACTTTAACTTAAAGTTCTTCGTAGACAGCTCTAACAAATTTATTGGTAGGTGGTTATAAATTTTAGCAGTCATTCCGTCAACATTATTTTTATAAAATTGTAAAGCTACTTAGGAGTACAAATTTGATTTCTATACATACTTCTGGCGTTAGGGTTATGTTCTGGAATTGCAGTGAATAAGCTGTTATTTTTCCTAATAAAAAGACATATTTCATAAATGTATACACAGGCTAATGGGAGAATTTTTAATTTCTGGAATAGTAGTTTACATGATTCTATTCTACCTACATTACATAACGCTCGTATACAATTTTTTTGTGCCTTGAACGCTCTGTCGATATCAACTGAGTTGCCCCACATGATGATACCATAACGTAAAACTGAACCGACATATCCATGATAAGCATTAAGTGCGGTTTGCAAAGAAGCAACTTTTCTTATTCTGTTCAAAGCGAACACAAATTGGTTTAACTTGTTACATACTAAATCTATATGACTTTTCCAATTACAATTTTCGTCTAGCGAAATACCGAGAAAAGGAGTCGAACTTATGATATCTATCTAATTATTGTTGTAACCTATATTCAATTTATTTTTTTGCTTTGGTACGTTTTAAATTGAACGGCTTTCGTTTTTTCAATGTTTAATTTTAAATTATTCATTTCTAACCATTGAATAATGTCCGCAAGTGTGTTGTTTATGTCATTTTCAAAGTCTTTTTCATCGTGACCAGCCTGGCCAGTAAAAAGTATTGTTGTATCATCTGCAAATAATACACATTTATGGCTTGTTATGTCTGGCAGGTCATTGATGTAAAGCAGAAATAATTATATGATTAAACGAACTTACCTTAAGTGAAGTTCTATCATAATTATACGATGCTCCTTGTCCGAGACGGGTTTAACAGTGTAGTCACGCCGCTGTACAGCGCCTTAGTCACTATTTCAAAGCTAAAAAAAAAAAAAACGCCTTCGCTTTGACAGGTCTGTGGTAAATCATTTCGTTTAAAGCTATTACATGAACAACCCTTATCAGGGAATAAAGTCGCAAGCGCTTTTGGGAGGGTATGGGACTGCCGTCTCGGACAAGGAGCATCGTATAATTATGATAGAACTTCACTTAAGGTAAGTTCGTTTAATCATATAATTATACTCCTCTCCTTGTCCGAGACGGGTTTAACAGTGCATCTACACTGTTTAAAGTGAGGGTTGTGAATGAACAAACAGTTTAGGATCAGATAACATAAACGTTTATTCTTCTTGAATAATTAACAGAAAATAGACTTCTAAAATAACTCTTTAACAAATTCAAATTATGTATTAATCAGTCTGCTTACATTCATACTAATATTACTTACGAGACAATATGGCACATTGTACTTTATGCATGCATGCATTGTACTTTTTACATTAGGACTTAACTAAGCGACCTTAGTGTAATTACAATAAGGTCGTATTTAAAACTGCATGGCTAAACGACACTAAGGAGCGTTCCGTTGGTCTATTATAATGCCTTGCAAAGGTAGCGGAATTCCCAGACCATCCTGCAGTTTTTCGTATTTGATCAATGGATACACCTGATCTGAGAGCGGCAGAAGTGGAAGCATGCCTTGTAGAGTGAGCTGTAAATATATTCACATCAATCCCTGCCTCATGTAAGGTACTTTTTATCCAGCGACTTAAGCTTTGCGTAGACCATTGATATAAGTAAAAGGGGAAGATATGGTACCAGGCGCACGTTCGTGTGCCACGAAATATAGGTTACTGCACCTATATTGAAATAGTCGTGTGACGGCGGCCGATGTGTCAACAGCGTGGTCATCTGGCACGAATATTAAAGAATCATGCCCAGTGGCGCCTTTTTTGAGTGTTTCAACAGCTCAAGACACAAAAACAAAGCTCACGGTATCACTTTCCATTCGTAAGTACTGTTTATAGTATGAAAATATTATATTTTAGCAAATAATATTCAAAATAATCTTTGTTATTGAGTGAGAGAGACAGCTAAATATCTAATACCTACGCGAGTAACACGTTTATCCGATTGTCACATTACGTCACTTCACTTTTCTTGATAGGGTCAGCAAAACAAATTCTGATCAATATGAAATGTATTTTTAATTTCTGCGCTCCTGTTACTTAAAACACATCTGATATTAATTTTGTAACACTTATAAAAATAATATGGGTAAATTATGTTTGTATGCATACCTACGTAGGGTACCGTCGCCATCAGATATATCGGAGCGTCCGAGGTATTCATAAATATCTGAACACGCCTCTATTGTCAAGGCGTTAGAGTGCTTGTTCAGATATTTTGAACGCCTCGGACGCTCCGATATATCTGATGGCGATTGTACCTATACATACTCGTGCTTACGTCCTGTGATTTGATGCTAATGGTTATATTTACAACTTTTAACCCCATTTTCACTGATTTTCACCATCTTTTTGGTTGAATTACAAAAATTATAATTGCTATGGTAATAAGTTTATAATGTCATATTGTATATTTTAACTTCTACGTATTAGTGGGACGTCTTTTTAAAAGGAATAAAAATGTCCCATGATTTTGGGCATTTAGAATACTTTTATTTATATCACCGGTGTCTACGATATTGCAAGACTCTTAAAAAATCAGACATACTCGTATATGTGTCTCATCTACACATAATAGATTTTAGTATAATAATTTAATATACAGATTTCCTGCCGATGAAATATGGAGAGATAAGTGTCTCACAGTGGTTCGTGTTCAAAGAAGGGATAGGGATCCAGAGTGGATATCTACCAAAAATAGTAGAATATGTTCCATACACTTCAAACCAGAACATATTTACACCACCAACAAGGGTAGAAGAAGAATAACGCTATTCCTTACTTTCGGGTATTTTACTCTTAAAACTTAATAAGAACTTTTAAGTTAAATGAAATTTAATATAACTGTCAATACAAAGAAGGTAAACATATTATTTTAATATTTTTAATTTCACTATGTAGGTAGGTACTCCGGTGAGCACCGACTATTATTGAACGTTATTTCTAGTTTCATTATCTGTGAAGTATGTACATTACAATATTAATAAAATACCCTATTTTATTAATATTGTAATTTTCATACCTACTTCATAATTCCCGACTTGTAAAACGATCTTTAATTTCATTCTGTTTCATTATGAAATTAGTAAATTGTTTAAGTAATTTTTTGAATTTGTTTTCTGACGCTACCTAGATTTCCAACTCAGGGCGCTAATTCCTACAGCTTACCAGTGTAACTGCTCGTCCAGCAAAAGTGAGACCTGTTTGATTTGTGAATATGCGCAATCGGAGATCACATCTTAAATTGGTCAAGTCTTATTCCGCACTTGGTAAGCTATTGGCAATATCGAAGTACCAGGAGTAAAACTTTTTGATTTGATATTGATAATAGTCCTATTCGCTTGCTTTCATAGTGGTCCGTAAGGGACGGACTAAGATTATTATCAAATCGAAGTCCTCTTTTTTAAAATGGAAATGACACGGCTTCTTATTTATAGAGGTATTGTAAGAAATACGGGTGTCTCGCTTGCACAAATGTATGAATGCTTTAGTTTATCTCTGTCGCTCCGTGTGTAATACGCAAAATAGGGGAGTCTCGTTTGCACAACCATGTAAATCGTATTATTTTATCTCTATTGCGCACTGTGCACATACACATTACAGCGGTGTGTAAGAAATTGCAAGTGTGTGGGTTTTGGCCTAGCTTTCCGTGTTGACAACTATGAGCGTCACACATCTTCCTCTTTTACTTATATCAATGGCGTAGACGCCGGATGATGCGGTCTCTTAAAGGTAAGTATTAATTTATTATGACTTGTTCGTAGAGTATCTGTCGCTTCTATGTAAGTCCTTAAGGTTCTAACTGGGCAGATTTCTAAATTATTTATGTATGATTTCAATTGAAACAGTGGTTGTGTGGCACCCCTTCTAGTGGTTTTTATAATGTCTGGTATGAAAATGTTAACCATGTTATCAGAAAAAACTATTTTATCTAACGAAATTGCTGATAGAGTTTGTACCCTATGTCCTGTAGTTAATGCTAAAAGTGTAACTAACTTTTTAGTCAGTTTCTCTAAACAGATTTCTGCCGTAGGTAAACTGGTTAAGTAATTTAAAACTATTTCTGGGTCCCAGGTTACATCGTATTTAGGTTTAGATGGTTTCGATCTAAATACACCCTTCATAAATCTCTTTACTCTATCGTCAGACCCAACTTTAGGGCCCATTATTAAGGACAGAGCTGACCTAGTTGAATTTAAGGTTCCATAAGATGCTCCTCTTTCAAAGCATTCACTTAGGAATTTAAGAATGTATGGGACTGATGCCTCATAGGTATTTAAATTATGATTCATACAAAAATTCCACCACAGTTTTAATGGTGAGTCATACTGTCTTATAGTGTTAGATGACAGAGAGTTCAACATTATTTGGAGCGCTGACGTTGGGGCTCCGCGTCTCACGTACGCCTGCCTGATAGCAGTCCTGCAGCCAGGGTAAGCTGACGGTGCAGTGGATGAATTTGTCTGAAAGGAGACGATAACAGATTTTTGTTAGGGTTGAACTTCAAGAGGTTGCCCACAATAAGCGTTTTAATTAGTGGAAACCATGGTTGGGATGGCCAGTACGGAAACACAAGAATGCCAGTGGCTTTGTCAGTCTGGATTTTATGAATACATTTAAGTACTAGTGAGAAGGGAGGAAAGGCATAAAAGAAATATTTGTTCCAATTAAGGGTGAAAGCATCTATTGCAAATGCTTCAGGGTCACACTTCCAGGATATAAACTTCTCACATTTAGAGTTAATTCTAGAAGCAAATAAATCAATTTCTGGTGTACCATATTTGCTAACAATTTTTGAATATGCTTTATTACAAAGTTCCCACTCTATGTTAACTTTCCTAGACTCTCTATCAGCTTCAAAGTTATCTTTGGTGTTAATGTATGATGAATAAATCCAGATGTTTTTCCTTTCACAGTATTGCCATATCTCTCTGGTTATATTGTTAAGATGAGGAAACTGAATCCCTCCGCATTTGTTAATATAAGCTACAGCTGTAGTATTGTCAATTCTTAACAGTATCTCACAATTACTTAAACTTTTTGTAAAACATTTTATACCTAAAAATGCTGCCTTTAACTCTAAAAAATTTATATGATTTTCTTTTTCTAAGTGTGACCAGGAACCTGACGCTTTTTGTCCTTGACACACTGCGCCCCAACCCGTAAGGGAGGCATCTGTATGTATTTCTAGAGAAAAAATATGTTGTTTAATTAAGTTAGGATTGTCAATATTCTTACGCCACCAATTGAGTTCTGGGGTTACAGAGTGGGGGATTGTTATGACTGCGTCATAATCTTCATTATTTTGTAGTAATGCTAAATATTTTTCTCTTTCCAGTAACTTAGTATAAACCCAACCGTAAGGAACAGCTGGGGCAATGGAGCTAAGAGACCCCAAGAGTTGGGAGAAATCTCGAATACTGCAATGTTTCTTTTTGTGAAAATTCTCAATTTTTTCTATTATTGACAGCTGTTTTTGTTCAGGAACTGCTATTGATAAATCGGTTGAATTTAAAGTAAACCCTAAGAACTTACAGGTTTTTTGTGGTAAAAGTACACTTTTCTCAGAATTTATCACAAAACCCAAATCTTGTAATAATTTACAAGTTAATGTAATACTGGCTTTACATATTAATTCCGACTCACCGATAATTAAAATATCATCTAAGTAGCAGGTTAGTATGATATTATTTTGTCCCAAATAAGTAGTCAAGGGTCTCATCAACTTTGTAAATACAAACGGGGCGGTGCACAGCCCATAGGGTAGTGCATTAAATTGGTACAATTGTCCTCTAAATACAAATCGCAGATATTTTTTTGACTTTTCTGAGATGGGCACAGAAAAATAAGCTTCCTTGAGATCCACAGTTGACATGTAACAATCCTTAGTCATTAGTTTGGTTGCTGTTCTTATATCTTCTAATTTAAAGTGCTCTGTAGTGATGTATTCATTTAAATGTTTTAAATTTAAAATAAATCTGTATGAACCATTGCTTTTTGGAACTAAAAATATTGGAGATGTAAATTGATCTTCACTATAAGAGCATAGTGAAATTGCACCAAGAGCTTTAAGTTTACTTATTTCTTTATTTATTAGCAAGGTCTCTTTCTTAGACCACTCTTGATGAGCTGATAGATATGGAGGAGGTGTCTGACTAAATGGGATTTCATAACCCTGGACCCAGTCTAATATAACTTGGTCTCCAGTGAGCTCAAGCCAATTACTAAAAAATTGTTTCAGCCTACCCGCATGTACCTGCTGTTCTAACGGCGGTATGTGTGACGGGACCGGTGACCCCGCTTCAGATCCCGTTGCTGTGGATGGTGTTTCCGTGCCGGAGGTGCACGATGCCCGCCACGAGCCCGCTGATGATATTGTTGTGGCGGGCCCCGCCAGTTTCCCTGCTTCTTGGTGTTAGCCTGTTGTTTGCCGGGTTTTGAGTGGACACTTGGTGCAGTACTATGTTGAGGGCTTTACTAATTTGAGACCCAGTTTTCTTAATGGCCTGAGCTGCTTTAATGTTTTCTGCACAGTCTGTTCCAAACAGGAATGCATCTGTCTTTGAGTCGCGAACGGCATCCTCAATTGTTTGGTTTGCTCCAGCGAGGGAAAATAATTTTCTTGAGGAGGAATCTTGGAAAAATATCTCAGCACATAATTTAGCTGCATCATTTACCTGCTCTATAATGATCTTTGCATTAATCTCACCCTTCATAACACTTGTCAGGGTCTTCCCCAGAGCACACATTACTTTACCTGTCAAATTTTGACGTTGTATTATCCTTTTATCTCTCTTAATTGTGATGTCTGAGAGAGATGCGAAGATCTCTGGATTGATCTTCGGGGCTACAGCACTATCAAAGTTGGATGGAATTGAGTATTTCTTAAAAATACTGTCTAATGCTTCCTTTCCCAGTCCAGCACACATCAATTTTGTCCACCGGTTGGCTAGCTCTGGCCGTATGTCTTGTCCTCGCTCCTCTTTCTCTTCCCCTTCACTACCAAGGGCTTGAAGGTATTCCTCAGGTAACTCGTTGTCTTCTAGCAGTACATCATTCTCTAGTAGCTCGTTGTCCTCTGGTGGTCTTGTATTCTTGTCTGAAATTTATAGAGCTCTGTCAGGTCAGGCTACTCTTACCACAAAAGGGTAAACCTAAAACTGTCTATCCGCTGAGTGATAGCGCTTATTATTGTTATAATGATATCTGTTTAAGATATATGTCTATCCGTTTTATGATAGCACTTCATGATATTAATATGTAGCTTAATATGTATAGCAGTCTATCCGCCAAGTGATAGCACTATGCATACACACAACTTTTTTAAGAAAAAGAATATGCAAGGTCTACCCGCTATGTGGTAGCGCTAACTTGAAATGTAATTAAATTATGGAGATTAGTATAGTAGCTAGCTAAATCTTAACCCAAATGTTTAAAGTGAAATAATATTTTTGTATATAGGTAATGTCCAATAGCATACCTGTGCCCAGTTCTATCTCGGCGTCATTTTGTGGTTCCACGGCAGCATCTTGTAGATTCGCAGAAAGTTTATCCAATTTCTTCTTGTATCGCTTCATTTTTCTCTTTAGGTAATCTTCTTCACTTTCCTCAGTCTTTCGTTTCGACATTTTGATGGGTAATATAATAACGCAACAAACTAATCACGACACACCCAACGCAGTGAAAACTTTTCGCGAGAAATCGTTTTTTATTTAAAGTTTTAACAGATTAAGCAAAGCAAGTTTGCGCAAACCAAATCCTACGATGTTGTACCAACATAACGAAACGAATGACGCCGCTTTAGCGGGAAATAAACGTCACTTTCACTACTCACTACTCACTACTTCTACTACTTTCGTCACTAGGTGTCTACTTTAAGATTTTATTTGTCTTGTCTGTGACCATAAAACACAACCAAAACAACTTAACCTTTTTGAGACAATACATTTGACGAATCATTTACTGAAGGATATTATCGTCGGCAGTATTAAAGTAAACATTTCTTACATACCTTAAGTGTCTCGAAGTCGTCATTATCAAAAACAAACCTTGTTGAACAAAATACTTCGGAACGTAAACAAACACCGACGCGAGTCGTAACTTCCAGAAAGTAAGACGAAAAATAACGCACAGTTATCACACATATTATGATATCTTTCTGATGTACAAATCTCATTAAATTACACACATATATGACGTAAAAACTACTTCTTTCAAGGATAATCTAAAGAAACACAGTGACCGGCGCATGCACTAGAAACGCAATGATTTACCACAGACCTGTCAAAGCGAAGGCGTTTTGTTTTGTTTTTTTTTTTAGCTTTGAAATAGTGACTAAGGCGCTGTACAGCGGCGTGACTACACTGTTAAACCCGTCTCGGACAAGGAGAGGAGTATAATAGAAAGTAAACATTGAGGAAAAGTGTCATCAATTATATTGTGCCCCATCCAATAAGCGAAGCAATAAGGCCACTTAATTACATTATTTTTTATCTCCTTTTGAGAATCACGACCGTATACATCCCGGTCTTTTGTTGAAGTCTGGATAAATCCAACACGTAGACGCCTTTTAGAAAAGTTTACTGTGTATAGGTATATTGATTATTAATGGTAAACTGTATGCTCTATTATGTTCTAACACTTATTACATTGTATTACCTATGTTGTTGTTTAGGCAGACTCGTTTCCACTCTAGAGTAATATTATTATTTAGATAGGTACTTTGAGCAACGACGACAACGACGCAAATTCACTCTGGACTCATCTGAAGACCCAGATTAACACTGCGCTCGATACAATTAAAGCAAGCAGGAAGGATGATAGCATGACGGGAAAGACCAAGTCCTGGCTATCCGACGAAACCTGGGAACTGATCCGGGGCTGTAAAGAGGAAAGAATTAAGGGTCTGCAATCTGACGACGTCAGGAAAAAGTACTCTGGACTTTGGAAACAAGTCAAAAAGAAATGCCGACGAGACAAAAACAACTACCTGTCAGACATTTGCTCGGAAATTGAGACCAACTCCTTGAAATTCCAGACTGCAGACCTCTTCAAGAAGGTTCGACTCATATCCAGACAGTTCAAATCTAAGACCTGGGTGATCAATGATGAGGACGGCAATGCAATCCACGATCTCGAAGCGATAGCAGAAAGATGGCGTGGATACTGTGAGAAGCTTTACGACCATCAATCATGCGCCTCGACAGAATTAGATCGTGATTGGACCAGTCTAGAATTAGAGCCCTCAATACTACGGTCGGAAATAACAGCAGCCATAACAGTATTAAAATGCAGGAAAGCCCCCGGGCCCGATCAAATAACGGCTGAGTTGCTGAGAGCCCTTGGTGACAGGGGCATTGACTACCTTCACCACATCTGCAACCGTACTTGGCAAACCGGCAAATGGCCAAAAGATTGGACCGAATCGGTGGTTTTACCCTTGCATAAAAAGGGTTCCACCAGAACTTGTGACAACTACAGAACTCTGGCCCTCATATCCCACAGCAGTAAAATCCTCCTGCACATAATTAACAACCGCATAAGGCACTTCCTCGACTGGCAGATCCCACAGGAACAGGCTGGTTTCGTAAAGGGAAGAGGCACACGGGAACAGATCCTCAATATAAGACAAATCATTGAGAAGTCCTACGAATTTAACATCCCATTCGTAATGTGCTTCATAGATTACAGTAAGGCGTTCGATTGCGTTAACTGGCTATACCTGTGGAAGGTACTCTCCGAACTGGGGGTCCCGGATCACCTGACTGCCCTACTTCAGTCACTATACTCCGACAACCAAGGCGTGGTCAGGGTTGATCACACGTTCTCTCGGCCTTTTTCTTTCAAAAAAGGGGTCAGGCAAGGCTGCATACTGTCCCCCATTTTATTTAACATATATGGGGAGTATATCATGCGACGAGTGTGTGAAGGCTGGGAGGGCGGCGTTTCCATTGGCGGAACAAAAATTACAAACTTACGCTATGCCGACGACACGACGCTCTTCGCATCGAATCCAGAGGAAATGTGCATCTTGCTGGAGAGGCTGGAACGAGTTAGTGGAGAGATGGGGCTTCAGATAAACAGAGGCAAAACCAAAGTCATGATGGTCGACCGAAGCATGTCTCTCACCATGACCAACAACCTAAACCTGGAAACCGTACAGGACTTCATCTATCTAGGCTCTGTCATTACTAATAATGGGTCCTGCGAGAAAGACATCAGAAGACGCATTGGCATGGCGAAGACTGCTATGACACAGCTGGACCGTGTATGGGCCGACAGGAACATCTCGAGGAAAACTAAGAAGCGGCTCGTGACCTCCCTTGTCTTGTCCATCTTCTTATATGGCGCGGAGACTTGGACCCTCAGGAAAGCCGATCGCCAGCGCATAGATGCATTCGAAATGTGGTGTTGGAGGAAGATGCTCAGAATTCACTGGACCGAACACCGCACCAATGAATCCATTCAGAACGAGCTAAAGATACCAAGGAGACTCAGTACCACATGCTTACGAAGGAGTTTCGAGTTCTTTGGCCACATCGCAAGAAGGAGAGGTGACAACTTGGAGAAGCTCCTCTTAACGGGAAAGGTGGACGGGAGGAGGCCTAGAGGCAGGAGCCCGACTTGCTGGTCAGATCAGATACGCGCTGCCTTAAATAGCTCCGTCTGCGATGCCATCCACGCCGCCGAAGACAGATCGACGTGGCGTAATATAGTCCGCGACAAAATCTGACGAAGAGGCCACGACCCTCAGCATTGAGGACAAACGATGCAAGGAGGAGGAGGGGAGGTACTTTGAGTCACGGGTTGAAGATTTTAATACGGCTCGGTAGGTACCACATCACGCATATTATCATGGTTTTCATAAGGTAGCTAGGGAATGCTACTCTGAGTTATAGACTACATTTAAATATGTTAGAAATACCCATTTCAGGAGAATAGTACTGCAGGAAATAACAGAAATAAATAGGAGTTTATTGTCCAGCCTGACCAATTGTACGTTGGGTACTTAAGTTTTAATTAAACTTTTAAGTAATTTTCTTTACGGGTTAAGCTTTTAAAAAAGAACATAAAATCTTTATTCTTCTGGACGTTTAATTAAATGGGTGTTCAAAATTTAATCCCTCGGTAAATGAAGTGGGCGCCGTTGAAAAAACACTTTGTCTAAGGACTGAATTAGGGTGAGACCGACATCTGTTGCAACATTGATAAGAATTATTTACCTCCGGAATACGCCACGCCATTATTTATACAGAGTAGGAAAATAGGAAGAGTAAAATTTTTCGTAATGAGAATAAAAAAATTTGATTATTTTTAATGGAAATTTGTGTCGCTCAATTTCAAACTCTGTTAAATCCATTCGACCCTCTCAGTAAATATCTACCGTAATACCTTTTCATAATACCAAAATCGCATAATCTGATAGTTGGATTTAAGGATGACTTACACTAGAACGGGACGGGACGATCTGTCAGTTTCTATAGAAAAAGTCACGTTCTATAGAAAAACTAACCTGGAGTGAATCGTTTTTTTGTATGGTGTCTGACAGCTTAACTTCGGGTTAGCGCCTAACCCTGGGTGCTGCAAGTGGCCCTTCTTGTATTATATGTATTATGTGTATGTGACAACTGTATTTTTTTACTCATTAACAGAAGATTGTGCTCGTTACAATATTAATATTGTAACGAGCACAATCTTCTGTTAATGAGTAAAAAAATACAGTTGTCACATTTAATAGATACCTTTTGCTTTTGTAAAGATCACAATTTTCTATTAGTAAGTAAAAACAAAATAGGTGTCCGGGACGGGACACCGTGTCCCAAGTAAAAATTATGCTTTTCACACTTTTTTCGCCGTGCGATTAAATAGGCAAATACTGGTGGCACGGAACTCTCAGTGCGCGGCAATTTTGCGGTTTTCCGATTGTTTCCTGTATTTGTGATACAAAGTCTTGTTTGGTTTGCCTAAGTTCGTGATTCTAGGTCAACGGGAAGTACCCTATACATTTTGATTCCCATTGCAAATGTATGGGAAACGGCCGTATCTTTTGACCTTTTGATTGCGTTGATGTAGAACTTTGGTTTTTTTTTCACAGCTTCAGGGGACCGCAGACCATATACAGGTATGTGGTATTAATTTAAACTAGCAACCTTCACACGTTCTCGAGATAAATGGTCTTGACAGACAGACGGACGGACGGACAACAAAGTATTCCTATAAAGGTTCTGTTTTTTCCTTTCGAAGTACGGAACCTCAAAAATTACAACTATGTAGGTACTTTTATTCAAAAAAAAGGTTAACAAACAAAACCGCGTGACTTGGGAACTTGGTCAATGAGGTTAAACATTTAGTATCCGTCATCTCAATGTCATCATATGGAATAAAAAAAACCATTTATTTTCAAAATATATACAGTAAGTGTAACCAGATGTTGCACAAGACCGAAACGAGTGGAAGATGAGTGGGAGGCCTTTGCCCAGCAGTGGAGAAACACTAGGCTAGCAATAATAATAAGTGTAACTAATATGGAGTTATGTCATTGGCCGAACACCGGAGTCACGTGGTTAGCTAAAAATTTCATTATAACAGTCATGCTGACCTCATCATTTCAAACCTACTAAGCCTAACCAACACACCACAATACCCTTAATCTAACACCCGAGATAAAGTGTCAAAAAGCAAATTAGTCCCGACCCAATTTCTGTCCGTATTCTTTTGTGTCGGGCCCTATCTTGCGTCCGTCGTTAAGATAATTTCATACCTTTTTATGCAAGCCTGATTTATAACGTCCTCCATCTATTATGGCTTAAACGGTTTTGTGATGGGATGTTTAGTTCACTGTTGTGACGATGGGGACATAATGGTTTTTGAGCCGTTGGCTGGCTTTTTGATGACGGTGACAAGCATTTTGTTTGGAAGAATTGCATTATCACGAATTATATGTTTAGATAAACTGGGAAGTCAGCCTAAGCTATCCACCATCAGTCTCCAACGTGTACAATACTTTGACCATATAGCTCGCAAATACCCTGGTAACTTGAAGACATCACCGCCCGGTGATGGGAAAGATGGACGGCTCTAGACCCCGGGGAAGAAACCCAACACGATGGTGTGATCAAGGTGCGTAGCCAAGATGCCAATCGCTCACTCTCGGTCACTAACGAAACGCAACTGTCATTGTCACACTAATACGGAAGAGTGATAGAGAGAGGTAGCTACGATACGTTAATAAGCGTGAGCGATTGGCATCTTGGCTATGCACGCAGATATCCTACCAATTGAATATGATTCTTAGCGGCACGCTTCGCAAAGCAACCGACAGGGAGAAATGGAACTGCAGCCATCATCGAAGTGTTAAGTAAAACTCATGGTAAGCATACAGTTAGGAACAAGCAAGATGCATATACTTTCGAATCGTGCAGTCGATAGCGATTCTAAAGCGTGAGCAACTCATGGTATCGATAAAGGTGGTTACCTACATCAGATACACTCGCTGCTATGGTACCCGAGTGGGACATCGTACTGTCCTGCTCGCACACCGCAGCGGTATGCGGACCGCGTCAGTGTGATAAACGAATGTTTCATCTTGCCAGCTTTGACCCTCGCCATTAGCATTTCTCATATCTCGGGCCCTTCCATTTGTTTAGGAAAATACACAAAACCTAGATGTGTTTGTGGGCGCAATTCCACACCTATTGGCCTATTTGGTGTCGCGTGAAGCTTGTAGGTATACATGCTATACATTCAGATTTTGTTCAATTTCAGTTAAACTATTGTTTTTAAGCACAAAAGTCTGCGAACGACTCCATTTTTTTTAGAAAGAAAGGAAAAGTGGAAGTTTTTAATTTCAGTTGGCAGAGGGGCGTATCCCTATCCCAATAATTTTAATTAGTTTCATACAGATTGTTTATCCAACCTTTAGCCATATTACGTGGGTGACAAGTCTCTAAGTAGTCTATTACCACAAGTTCATAGCCGTAGTAAACCATATTGTACGTTTTGTCTATGACCTGATTATTTTATGGCTAAGGTGGTATCCTACGGTCTACCTATGTCTTACTGAACTAGTTAACTATATGACCATACATTTCTAAAATTTCGGATGTCTGTTTTATATGGGACGGCCGCAATTTTCGGCTAAGATCTTTGGGTTGCAAGTGAAAGTAAGTCTAGGGTTGCTTGAAAATTATTTCAAGTAGTTTTGTGTGTTACATATATTCTCTTTTCTTTTTTGTTGTAAAATTAATGTGGCTAATTCCCACAGTATGCAGCGCTGCCGGTGCCGGCTCACTCGATAAGCATGTCCTGAGTTTCCCGACTGAGTCGGCAGCTGCGTATTGTGCTTATATTCAACGCAGACGAGCATTCGACGGAATAGTCCCTATGACGGAATTAGTCACATTGACCTTAGTGTATTTTATACCCACATATCATTAGCCCTCTATAATGCGTTCAAAAACCGCATATTATATATAAACCCCTTAATAATAAACATTTTTGTTGTCACAAATTTCTTATCTGTAAAAATGTTGTAAAAATTATACCTAATTTATATTATCGACTTCAATTTTAATATTTTTTCTAATTTAGAACATGTCTGAAAACAAAGGAAATTTAATTTGACCTCTATTCTTATATCAGTCGAGATGTCGTTTCCTTCGAAACGAAGTGTCAATTGCAAACAATGTGTTACACGCAAGCCGCACGTTATTTGATATGGAAAGATTTGAAAATTAGGGTCAACTCTAGTTTGTGTCTGAATTTTAAAAATAATAAAGTCAAAATTGAATGTCAGATAAGTTTCCATTCATAAAAGTTGTAATGGCGGTCGATAGATATGTGCGTATATAAAGCAAGGTCATGATATGTGACCTATTATGTACAACCTGTGTTTACAAATAAATATATGATTGATTGATTGTGCGTATATAAAGCAGTGTATGTAATTGTAAATAATTACGCATTAGAACACTCGTATTATGTTATTATGAAAACCTACACTCGAGTTTTAATACCTTTAATTATATACAATCACATAAACTAGTATTGTTAGGTGTGTAATAAAAAGTAAGTTTATTGTTTTGGAATAAACATGACCTTAATATGCCCGTAGCCAGACCATGGTAAACAACAGTCAAAAATCATCAAAACAAATATAAACTATTAAGAACTTCGCATATAAATCTGAACCCGGAACTGTAAACAACTCTAAATTCACAATGAATCGTATGGGACCCCTATCAAAAGACGCCCGGGCCTACTACCTCGATAATCGCACAAATGAAAATGTATATCTCCCTCTCTCGCACTTGCATGTTAGAGTGAAAGAGATATGATACGAAAATTAAGATGTTTGTGGCCTTCAGACCGACAACAATTAAATGTGATGGCTGACATTATTATAAGTTATTAAATAAGGGTTGTAAACAAGGTTCCCTTTATCTGGGGAAAGCGACAGTAAAACGAAGCGATATGGATTTCACCGTTTTTCGTTTTTTGTTTAAGCTGTAAAAGGTTATGTTATGTGATGAAATTTAAGCTTATTAAATTGCAACGGTTAACACTCACTTATTTTTATCACAATAGGCGTGACATGTTTCGACTGCATCGGGCATTCATTGTCGGACAGACAGAGTGGTATGTTGTGTAGTGATATGTTGACGACCGGTTCGCGTAGTTGGTAGTGACCCTGTATGCCTAAATGGGCATAGGCGGCTCTGTGTTTTCACTAGTGTGTACACTAAAATATATCGAAGAGTGCAAGATTTGTTAGTGTAGTTGTATCATTTTATGTGTTAGTGTCGTCATTACAGATTGTTTTTAGTATGTAGGGTGTGAGAAGTGCGTCTGTGTGCATGTTTATCCCCGCAAATAGTGATAGAATAATTTTTACAGTAAGATTTTGCTTTGCCGTCTCCCTTCCAACGCGTTGCTCGAAGCTTATATAATGTCTTGCTGTCGCTGACAAATAGCCACACCGTGTTATAACCATGTCTTAAAGTATTAGAAAGTAATGATCGCTATAGGAACATAATTGACATTAGCAGATAACGAAAACAAATCTGACTTGTGAGTTACGTTAGTTTTATTGGTTCAAAAACCGTTTGCTGGGTCTCCTGGTACGCTGTCGCTACTCGAGATGCATTGTAAATTTCCTTAGTAAAATTAACGATGAAACTTTTATTTATTTATTTCAATAACAACTAAAACACATAAAACTAAAATAAAATAAATGTTAAATTAAATATTTTCCCCTCGGCATGGTACCATAGACGCTGGCAGTTTCCTTGCTGTATTGCAATACAAATGCGTTGGGCAAGGAAGCTGCCAGCTCTACGGTCGCCGGTAGCGCCCACAAGCCTCTTTGAAATCCTTAAAGAGGGCGTGGGCGCTCAAACCCTATGGGCCGAGGGTCACGACGCCGAACGGAACAATGAAACTACATTTATCTTTGGGTTTGCAAAGGGTCACTCAACTTATGAAGAAAACATGAATCCAAAGAGTAAATTTCCAATAAAACTGTACTAGAGCACCACGTTTAACTGTCTATCCTCCCATTGACATCATTCGTACCATTCGCCTCTGAATTGCGAGAAACTACTATTTGAGTTGGCGCGTAATAGCGAGAGCAAACTTCATTCAACACCAGTATCCCTTACCATAGTAAAACATAGCTGAAATAATTTTCCGCGCGAACTCGAATCTATTGGGTTCCGTCGTGTGTCGGTAACGACACATATTATCAACGGGCTGCCCACCTACCATGTACTCATTGTAAATTTACATACACACTATGAAAATCAGCCGCATGAAATTCACGGTAGGGGACAGAATACCGACCAGGCAGTGGTCGAAACGTTAGAATGCGATATTTACCATGTATATTTGTTTTTGTGGGCTTCCGATATTTCGGCACCGTTACAAGCGTTCACGGCGCGGCGTAGCTGAACATGACTAAATAGCAATTATAATGCAAATGACCATGTTAGCTTAATCTATCTAAGGCTGGATTTGACCAAATTTTTTAACCAAGAGTAACGCTTAGGTACTCTTCCAGAAATTCCATAGTATTTTGACGTTACTATCTGAGAGTAAGCGTTATTCTCGGAATAAAAATTTGGTAAAACGCAGCCTTAATCGATATAATAAAATAATCTTAATCGTAAAATATTATATTATTTGTAATCGTATATAACCCTAGCGTTTGTGCGGGGAGAGGGCCCCTCTCCCCAATTCAATTGTTTTACATAGTCTTCAAAACTGTTTCTGTTTCAAAAAGATAAATAAATATCTGCTCTTAATAATAATTTGTGCCATGGAACTCTCCCCAACTAACCATGGAGAACTGACCTGTCCTGTGCACTCTTAACTCTGGGTTAATTGGCTAACCTGGGATGGTGCAGATGGCGCTTAAATTCATATCTGTGGAATTTACACTGGCGCTAGCGTGTTACGTAAGACTCATGGTAAGGACACAACTCTCAATCTCAGATCAATTGTCATTTGTTACGTTCATTCTGCGGCACAAATTGCCTAACAACTGCCATACTATGTCCCAATAGACAAGCGCTGCACGCGTCGTGGCGCCTTAGTCTCAAAATACGATTAAAAACGGTAAATTTAACCTCTTTACGTTAAGTTTAAGATACAATTTACCTTCGTGTGTTTATCTTTGAATTATTCTATAATCCGTGTCGCTGACTAAACTCTGCTCTGGCGATAGGTCTACGTAAACTCACTGTCAGTGTATCTCTCTTGCACCAGAGTAAAAAGAGCGAGATGTACTCATTGTAAATTTACATACACGCTACCGAATTCAGCCGCATGAAATTCATGGTAGGGGACAGAACCGACCCGGGCAGCTGTCGAAACGTTAGGCACGTTTTACTGCGATCGTCCATAACTCTTAGAGGGCTAATAAAACATTCGTAATGGAATTTGAAACATAAAGTTTCTGTGTCACGCTGTTTGCTAATCCATTTTATATAATCCATTTAATTAATGAGATGTTTTAGTACGTACTCCTTGTTGTTCGTAGATTAAATTACATTAGGTAGATTCGTAGTCATAAATTTTAAAATTAATGTTTGTTAAAAAAAATGGTAGAGGAGAAAGTTGCTTCGTATTTTGTAGAAGTACAAAAAGTTATTATTTAAATGCTTTTAATTTTTATACAGATACCTATTATTCATTTTCACAAGATTACCTATTCAAAACAGCAGGGCTATGATGCTCTATCAAATGTCACTATGGTAATCTGATAATGCTATAAACTGATAAACTGACAGATTGCGTATGTGTTACACGAATAGCGCTGCGGTTATTCTGATAAAAATTACAGGTTTACCATTTTATCGGCAAAACTGTCACCTTACCAGCAAATGACACATCAAAAATGTATAATCATAGGCCTGCAGTAATATATAAGAAAAAAATATATACTTTCCTGTCTTTTTCATTTGTTTTCTGACCGTCAAAACGAGTGAACCTGACGGAGAAATATAATATATTTTTAAATTTTGATATAAAACAAAAGAAAGTAGCAAATCGAGCAGTGAAAATCCAAAGCACTGTGATTCATCGAACAGAAAGAAATAGGTACATGTACCTTAAGCTTGACCACTACTTATAATTTAATTTAGGTGACATAACTACGCCCCGTTGCATCTTCTGATCAGACGATGGTCATGATGGTGATGGCCAAATTCCATTGAAACATGTGGCATGGCGTCACTGTGATAAGTGAGTAAACAAAATAAGTGAGGTTTACCGTGGTTTCAATATAAACCCTCAAAATAAAATTTTACTTTTCTGTGGAGTCGACATTCATTAGCAAATATAGGGACTCCCAATATGCCCGACCATCCCATCCCTCCTGGACCCTCATTAGTAAAGTCCTTAAAAAATTCATTATTTTCATAATTTTGTTGAATATTGGGCGTCCTTATATTATTTTATGAGACATAAATCTGTGTTGCTACGTTACAATGTAAAATTATTGTCGTTTTTTTTAATATTTATTGTTTTATATCCACTTGGCTAGTTTAATTGATATTTTGTGAATTTATCAGGGTATAAAACTGTCACTTTCAGTGAAATTGTTCACAAGATTTTCACGACATATCTGCGCCGGTCAATCAAGCTTGCAGAGGTGGCGCGTTTATAGAACTCGATTCCCGCCGGCTTACAGCATCTTTTCCTTAGCGATTCAAAGAAAAGGCAGGCCATAATTGCTCCGGCTTGCCCAAAGAAAATGTTGCCGCTTAGCCACTGCAAAGCTAGTCTACGTTAAGTCAGCATATTTTTGAAGTGTATGTACCTATATGTTAATATATATATATATATATTAGTGATTTAGGTTCATTGTATGAGGCAGAGACTTTCTAGCATCATGATCAATTATTGTTTTTTCTATTAATTAGGTATATAACGCCACTGATTGTGTCTTTAAATGAATCATTACTATCTTTGTAAATGATGGAACTGACGTATCGTCCCGTACCGCCCCGTCCCGCTTCGTCGCGTCCCGTTCTTGTGTGACTAGTATATTCATTTTTTTATTACTATCTGTATTTATTCATATGTCATATTTTGATTATGATTTGATATTAGGTATATATACTTACGTAGGCTACGAATAAACAATTTCTATTTACAAAATGAAGGAGAAAAGTAATCAGACGTCGCAATAACTTGGACGTATATATTTTCCAAGATTGGAATTTCCAATAGCAAAGGCATATGCATATTTGCACAGCAGTAAATGATATTTAAAATGTTACATGATTTAATTCTAAAAATTGTTGATAAAATTAAACAGTCAAGTTCTAATAAATAACGGATATCAATCACATATTTTTAGTCACTACGCGCGACAAGTTTCGGAATTCATAGGATTCCATTATCAAGCGTCGAGTAAAATGTCATCATGAGTGTTATCCGTTATTTACTATAATATTAAGATGTCTCACTATAGTTTATATTCGCTACAGCAATGTTTAGGTACAATTTCTTAAAATAAGTATTTTTTTAAATAAACGTCTGATGTTGACGTTACACATTACTTTTAAAGGATGACTCACAACTAGAACGGGACGGGACGATCTGTCAATTTCTATTGACTTTACTCATTTTAAACTTTCACAACAATTTATTTCGGGTTATAGGTACAGTCAACCAATTGGAACCCTAGGCCACTGTAGAACCATGTCATTGTGACGCTATCAATTAGATTGTAAGAAATGTCTTACTGCTTGTCACTTTGACATGGTTCTAGAGTGGCCTAGGGTTCCAATTGGTTGACTATACATACTATTACGTTCAAAATTAGGCAGTTTATTAATTCATTCATTCATAAATTGCCCATGCACTTATGAACGCGTGTGTACATGTATGCTCAAAGAATGCTATTTTTCATCTCTGAAAGAACGTTGAATCTGTTAGAACGAGGAGCAGTCAGTACTAATGATTGTTTGTAGCAATAAAACAAGATGCTTGCACAATGTTTCTACTTGAATCAATGTTTAGATTGTAAGGTACATAATTACCTATTTCAATATCCAAACTATGTAAAGAACGTCTCATCAAATCAAATAATTTTATTACAAGAATGATCAGATATTTTCTCCTACAACTTTTCAGGACAATATTTGCGAACAGCAGTAATTATATTGACTGAGGCAGATTGATTAAAATTCACATTTTCATTCCGAAATGAAAGTAAGAACACGAATTTGAAAGTAGGTACTTTCTATTAAAAGCTATAGAGATCCTACTGATTATTTTGGCCGAAATACCGAGTAACCAGATAATCATCCATTATTCTATGTTTTAGGGATGACTCACACTAGAACGGGATGGGACGGGACGGTCTGTCAGCTTCTATAGAAAACGTGACATCCGAGGGCTCCGAGCTATCACGTGATTCTTTCTATATACCTAAATTGACAAATCGTCCCGTCCCGCCAGACCAGTCCCGTCCCGTCCTAGCGTGAGTCATCTTTTACTCTTTCGGCTGCTAGAGGGAAGTCTTTCCCCTCATAATTTGCTTTTCACAGCGATATAAGGCGCCGAAGAACTCTTCTCCGTACTTCCGGGAACGTAACCACCATGCAAATTGCAGAAGGTTTTAAAATTGATGGTTAAGTTCCCGGAAATTTCATTCCCCACCAAAATTGGCAGAATTTTTTTTCATGGAAAATGACAGGCATGGCGTCTCCAGTTACCTACTAACCTAACTGCTGTAGGGGTTATATCGCGTTCCATAATAAAATAAAATAAAATAAAATGAAAATATAACATGTTTCAATATTTTTAAACATATTATGTTGTGAACACATAATATGTTGCAATAGGGTGAATGTATTCATTCATAAACCGCCCATACAATTTTGAACGCAAATACCTACAAGTAAAAATTTATACTAGGCCTTCTGGGCCCTTACCATGACGTCTTAACGCGATTCAATTTAGGTTCTTAACTGTGATCAAGGGTCTTACCATTCAAGGCGAATTAGTTTAGGTTTTAAACTATGGTCAGTTGTATGACAGTTCAGGTCGCGTTAGGACGTCATGGTACGGCCCCAGTTTTATGGCAGCGACTCAGTTTAAGCCCTAAGCTGAATCGCGTTAAAACGTCATGGTAAGGACCCTGCGTTTTTATTCAACACTGGCGAGACGGAATAATCCCTGTGACAGAATTAGCCACATTGACCTTACATAGGTAACTTAACTACTACAGGCAGGTATCTAATAAAATTCAACAATAAATTTTCAATGGTTAAGAGGTTTTAGTAGGTATATACCTAGTACTAGCTAGCGAATTAAATAGTTTAAAAATATAAAACCAGATAGAATTTTATTATAGAATTCTCTCAGTTGTCATTTCTCTAAAAATATACTCTTGGAAATGAAATCGGAGAAAACCATAGTGCTTCTACAGTATGTGGTGAGGTGTCCCATAGGATACCGCCAACTGTTCTGTCCTACTTAAAATAAGCATGACTTCCAAAATGGCCGCTGAAACCGTGTCTTTTATCTCAAATCTGAACTGTATTTCTGTGACTTAAGGTTGATTTTACAACGGTACTGTTATATGCTGTACGAGCTGTCGTATTTTATTGATTACACTGTACGTTTAGAACATTGTACAATAATTCAATAGCGTATCTGTTAGTAATAATGCATTTGTCTCGTAGTCCCAAAAGGGTAAAATGTATTGAAATTGACTCGGGCAACCGTGATACTATTTTGTAGTGACGAGGAGCAGCGTTCTGATTTTAAAATCTATTATGGTTTTGTTATTTTTATTGATAATAGCGTACCTGTTAGTAATATAATAATGCATTTGTCTTGTAGTCCCAAAAGGGTATAGTATTGAAATTCACTTGGGCAACCGTGATGTTTTTTAGTGACGAGGAGCAGTTTTCTGGCTTTAAAATATGTTATGGTTTTGTTATTGATAAGTTACTAGGTATTCCCAGTTCAAGTCGGTGTCATCAAGGAGTAAATACAGTCACCTGCAATAATTACTATCTTTCGCTATAAAGGCTGCAAAAATATTTGTCCTACAAAGGCAACTGGCACACATTTTTTTTAAATTAATACAAGGATCAGACTCAAATGTATGTTTTTTAAATATTTAAATTTGTGATGTAACTGCTTTATTTCTGACTGCTGCTCTGCAACCTCGCCCGATACCTCTGCACTCTGTTTCTAAAACCCAGCACAGTAACATTATAGTCTGACAAGCAACCGGATTGTTTACATTATTTAACATACATAAAAATATACATACATATATTAACAGCCTCCTAGCCTAGTCGGTAGTGATCCTGCCTACGAAGCAGGAGTTCGCGGGTTCAAATCCTGATCGGGCATTTAATTGTGTATTTATAACGAATATTTGTTCCTGGGTTATAGATGTTTTATATTCGTAAGTATTTATATTCTATCTATTATATACCTCTATATCGTCGTCTAGTACCCACAACGCCTTATTCAGATTACCGTGAATCTAGGTCGACTTGTGTAAGATAGTCCCGCAATATATTAATTTATAAAATATATTCTTCTTAGTCGTTCCCTCATGGCTGAGGATCGTGACCGTATGCAACTGTTCTCCATGCAGCCCGGATCTTGGCTAAGTGGATCGCTTCGCAGAGATTACAATTTGCAGCCCTCTTGACTACGTCGCTCTATCGCAATGGGATCTTCCCTCTACTGCAGTACTGCGTTTGCCTATATATATGCAACCGATTTGTTTTTGTTTTTTTAAACAAATTAAGACTGTCAGTATAAAAGTTAAAAACTGTGTCCGGAGCAGTGCACTAGGTATCAAATAGGTAATCGGTTAACACTATGACCCGGTCTGCATAGCATTCCAGACATCCCATCATGTCACTTTTCCCGAGGGTTCATTCAACATGTCATGGGCACATCGACCTAGCTTTCCAATTTGCTGTATATATCGATGTATCCGGTGAACAGTCCGCGGGGAGCTCATTACTGTAGCTGGATTTAGAGCATGAGCTGAGACCTAGGGACCGGAGTTGATATGTAAAAAATAACGGCCAAGTGCGAGTTGGACCGAGGTTTCCGCACAAAGGATGCTTTCCCCCCAGTTATAACCTTAGGTACGTACTTAAAAATATTGGTGGCACGGAACTCGGTGTGCGGTAATTGTATACGGTTTTTGGATTATTTTCTGTACTTGTGCTACAAGCTCTTGCTTTTTGCCAAATTTCGTGATTCCTGGTCAACTAGAAGTACCCTATATATTTTGATTCCGATTTCAAATCTATCGTCGTATTATGTTGACGTAGAGGTTTGGTTTTTCACAGATTTGAGGGACTATGTCCTTATGTATGTGGTATCAATTTCAACTTGATATCTCTTTCAGTTCCCGAGATTAAGGGTCTTGACAGACAGACGGATGAACGGACAGACGGACGGACAACAAAGTGATTCTATAAAGGTACCTTTTTTCCTTTTGAGGTACGTAACCCTAAAAACAGGCCGAGTGCGAGTCGGACTCGCACACCGAGGGTTCCGTATAAACCTTGTACGGCATACTGCCCTCGTAGTGAAGAATGCAGTAATTGCTAAAACATCTTTTCGAGAAAAACTTGAGTTAAGGTTTTCTTTAAAACTGAACGTCTAGCGAGACGAAATAATAATATTTTGGGTTTTATAAAACTGTTATACAATATTTTCCATGATATTATAAAGTTAAAAGTTAGAATATATGAACACATTCGATTTTTAAGTCGATTACTGCAACTTATCTTTGCATGTTTTTTGCTACACGCGATACATGCTAAATAAGTATGCAGTATACGCGTCGAATACTGCATTTATATTTAGACTACATACATTACTGCATTTCATACTTGAATGGCAGTAAAATTAAAAATAAGTTTTCAAAGAAGGAATGCAGATTAACTTTCTGTCAGAAACTATATGGCACATACTATTAAAAAAATACATTAAAATGTGCCCAATTACAAGGAAAAAGTAGGTGTTTACAAGATCAGAAGATAGAAGAGAAAAAAAAATGCATTATTAGTAATTTTGTGTATTGTATTTTTAAGTCTTTACAGTTTATTCTTCAACGTCCAAAACATTAACGAGGTCAGCAGAATTATTATTTGTATGGAGGTTATTCCAAAACGACAGTCTGTTCTTGGGCATTATATAGACAGCGTTTTGAGAATATTATCTTTTCTTGGCTGTGTTATGCCTCTTGGAATATTTTTTTGGATAGGTTCTGGCAACAACTTCGATTTTAAGTATTTTGCTTTAAGAAAATCAATTTCATGAATGGGTCCGTCATACTCTGTTTTAACAAACAAGTTATATTTTCCTCTGTGCACTTCTACACTGACTATGTCCTTCAAATATATTCTGTTATCAGATTTTTTCAGTTTGTATTGAGAGGAAGGATCGACGTAATTGTAGAAATTAGACACTTCCATTGCCTTTACCGTGACTCTGCTTGAATTGGATAACTGTACGCAGTCAATGAAATCTGAAAAATCATACAATTTAGCCGCCCTCTGCAACTGCTTTTCAACTTGGTGGTGAAAACTTTCGGCTGACATAAAAGTGTGCCCGGGTTCTAAATATTTTACAGTGATGATCGCTGCAGCAACATCGCAACTGTTTACAATTTGAACGAGGAATGAAAATAGTGCCCAGTTTTTATTCTGGCTTGAACAGTTGTCTGCCCATATAACAACATTGCGGCAGTCCCGTTTACTGATTAAAAATGCATTATAAGCACTTATAATGTCTTCCTGTTTACGACCTGAAACAGCTTCATGCCATACAACAGCAAAAGGTTGACTATTCTGTCTAGTTTCTCCTAATGGTACGAAACTTTCATTAAACGCTATAATACGCGGACAAAACATCACTGCTTTGAACATTTCGACTCGAGGAAGCATTATGACTTTTTGTAAGTCAGCGGACGTTTTCAGTTTGTTTATTTTCGCTATCCTCATTCTTGAAAAAGTATTTGAAGATGTTATTGCGTAACAATGAACTAGTGCCGAGCCGTCTATTAATGTTATGTTTCTGAACTAATGACTGAATATAATATCCTTGACTTTCGTAGGTGAGCTCCCAAAAATCTTTGTTGATGCGTTTACGTTTATGTTCAGTAAACATCAATGTACATTTTTTCTGGCAAAATTCTGAACATGGTGGTTTGTAACAAAATTGTTCGAGTTTCAAATCCTTTTTTATTTGTTTTCTCTGTCAGTTAAGGAGGTGCCATTAAAATGTCAAGAACTAAGGATGTGTAGTTTTAGTCTCTATGATAGAGCACCTGCTAAATTTCACGACGATCTGGCCAACGATATTTGAGTTATCGTCGAACAAACTTCTCACTTGCTTCGCTCGCTCATTCGAAAAGACGGTACTTATACCATGATATCATATTAAGCTTAAATAAATAAAAAAATTGGCAAGCCTGACTTATGCCTCAAACGTAAAGTGACCCATTATCCAAACTTTTTCTTTGAATTCCTATACAGTTTGACAAGAACTTAAGTGGGTCTCAAATTAAAGTCCTTGACTGTACAATCACCAATAGCCTTTTCTTCTGACAATAAGATTCAAAGGTATAGGTAATGTGAAGCTGTCGTGAAGTACTTTACATATTCGTCAGTTAACTTGATATCACAAAAATGATAATTTAACGAAAGCAACGGCTTGACTTATATAAGCAGTAGGACAGAACTGTTTATAACAGACTTACTAGTAAACATGTGGGTTTGATTCTTGTTCCGTCGATACTCGCATCCCACTGACGAATCCGGATGGCTCCTGATTCGTGAACGCAAGTCATTGCGAATTTATCTTTTTTCATTTTTAGTCGCCCAACTTCACCCAGTTATCTCAAGACCAAAATCGAATTTATAACACCTCGTCCCGGTTGTATGCTTATCACTCCTCGTAACCTGATGCTTGCTGTTCTCCTGTACAAAACTGGATTCTTGTCCAACCCATTCACCTGCCAGACAATTCCGCTGTGGAATGCTCTCCCTCTGGCTATCAGACAAGCTAAAGATAAATATTCGTTTACAAGCGTGTTGATGATGATGATGATGGGTTCCTGTTATCCCTCATTAGGGACATCTCTAAGAAGATTTCTCCATTTATATCGATCTTCAGCGTCTTTCTCTAGCTCTTTCCAGCCGAGACCAATTGAGCTAGCCTCCTTCTCAACTGAACGCCTCCACGTAGTGCGGGGACGTCCCGGCCGTCTACTGCCGGTAGATTGCCAGCGTAGTTTAGTTTAGTTGTAGATTGCTTGGACAGGTGGTTTTCTGACATTCGAAGCGCATGTCCAATCCAAAACCACTTCCTCTCCCGGATTTCCTGGCTTAAGGGCTTGTGGTCAGTCATCTGCCACAGTCTAGCGTTCAAGATCGTTTGTGGCCAGTAAATCCCTAAGATGCGACGGAAGCATTTATTTTGTTCGTCGAATTATCGTGGTGGACGACTATACAGGCTTTAGTGTGCGTATGCTGCACGCGCCTTGTTGATGCGCGTCTCAACATCACCATCCGCTCCCCCTGTCGGGTCGACCACGCTCCCCAGTCCCAAGGTAAGTAAACTGGCTGACTTGTCCAACTGCGTCACCGTTGAGGTATACAGGCGATGCATCTGAGGTATTAAGGCGTATTTCCTTGTTTTTGAGCAGTCTATACGCAAGCCTTCTGCTGCAGCGATTTCGACGAGATCGTTGGCCTTGCACTGAAGCTGCTCGCGTGACATCGCAAATAAGCAAAGATCTGCGAAGTCTATGTCCTCGAAATCAAATTGCGTAAGCATTTATTAGAAAATATTCGTCATCAAGTGTCTGAAATAGTTCATAAGGTGTACATAGTTACATTGATTGGTTCTATACCCCTCAACTGTTCTAAGAATTAGAAGAATCTCATTTCTTAAAAAACATTCTTCTGGAATGCCTTTAAAAATCGCATTCCTCCAATAAAGTGAAATGAGAATGACAAAAAATGCTGACAAGCAGGCCAAATTAAACATACATCTTGCAGCTTCATTAAGATGGGATTTATTTAATTCGACTCCTAAGGGGGTGAAAAGGTTGAAAGTTTTCACCGACTTCTACGCGGGCAGAGACTACTTACCTTACTTATAAAAAATGCTCATGTAGGTACTCAAATATGCTTTTCCAGTCAGCTCAATAACATACATCTCCTTTGCCATTAGAATTTCAATGCGTCAAGGAAATTATATTGATTCTGTGCGATATTCCAAAATAAAAGGGTTACATCAACAAAATATACTTACTGTATATGTTTTGAAAATAAATGTTTGTTATACTTCAAAATGAATCCAGAACTGCAATGTACATGCAATCCAAATGCAATGTTATTAATTTGCTTGTGGAGTCACAAGCAAATTCAATCCCCATACAAAAATGTGAGAAGTTTCTGAAACTTTCCGATTTGAAATATTTCGCAATATTGGAAAGTTTCCATCGGCACATCAGTCTGTGCTCGCTGCTTGCTTGTAATGTGTCTTAAAATGTAAGTATTTGAATGAACCGCGAAATGTCCAATAAACATTAAAATCGAAGATTCTGCTTAAATTTCGGAGAAATTTTGTATTTTATTCTAAAAGTTTAGAATTGCAGTTTTTCTAAAAAACTTTTTTTTAATCTTTATTATAGATATTTGTTTATTTCTTTCCAGCTGCGGGAATTTGCAACGCGAAGGGAGAGTACGGAAGGCATAGTATACATTTTTACTTGCTGTATTTGCATTTACTTCTCGAGCGCGTTAGCGTATCGGGAATTTAAATTATATTTGTTGTTTATATGAATCATCCCGCTTCTTTATTATTCTGACCTCTCGATACGCGATCGAGAAGTAAATGTCAAAATTAACTAGAAAAAATTATATTAAGCCTTCGTATGTTAGCTTGACATTTTCTATTTTTCTGCAGGTATATTATTCGTTTAGCAAAGGGGAAATAGTACGGAAACGCCTCCATTATATTAAACTTTATGATATTATCTTACACTTATATTATTTATCTTTTAATTAAAATTCGAAATAAATGTAGCTGTTTTAAACTTCAAATGTAATGCGATGAATACTGGAGTCGTTGTTGGCTAACCTGAAATGCAAGAAAAACATGCTTAAAGAATGATTCATTGTAGAACGGGACGGGACGGGAAAATCTGTAAATTTCCATAGAAAGCGTCACGTGACATCCGAGGGCTTCGAGCTATCACGTGATGCTTTCTATAGAAATTTACAGATTTTCCCGTCTCGCCCCGTCCCGTCCCGTCCTAGTGTGATTCATCCTTAAAGATTTTGTACAAAATACATCTTGTAACTTGTATTTCGTTCGACACACAAACAATTCATATTGTCTGTTTGTTAATAGTCTTCTGTAAGTGCGTAATATTTTGTAGTTTAACAATCGAGTCATTCATTTGGCAGACATAAAAAACAGTACTACTAAATAAAAATAAAATACATTTAAATATTAATAAAATACAAGTATTTCCCTGCTATATTGCTATGCTAATGCATTGCGCGAGGAAGCTGTCAGCTCGTTGGTCACCAATGTATTTACCATGAGTTGCACTTGGAATTGGAAAGAAACTGTGTCCGTCTCGCTCCTACCCTACTCTGGCAGGAGCGAGACAGACTCACACACAGTGTCGACAAGCCTTTTTGAAATGTACTTATTTAAAAAGTAGACGGGCACTGGGATTCTACAGTCTAAGAGTCTCGACTGTTCTAAGGGAACTAGTAGTCTCACTATAGTGATATAAGCGGAATAGGTTAGGTCCCAAAAAATTGACCTAATTCGTCAAAGTATCAAACGGTTTCCTATCTATCTATCTACTCGTATACATATAATAAAGCAGAGTAGGGTTTAAAATCTGCACATTGATGATATTTAAAAAAAAATTGTTAGGTGCTCTTAGATTTGGGATATTGACTGCTATAACTGCTATATAGGTTTCGGATGAAGTAATATTATACGTGCTTAAATAAGATTTAGTGTTTCATTTCAATGAGTTTCAGGTAAGTAAAAAGTAGTGTCTGGATGGAAAGGCAAATAAGTCGGCGTGTTCGAATACGGTTACGTGGAACTCATGGTAAGCACAAAGCTGTTCTTCTAACTTTCCATAAACATCCGTAGACCGTGACTATCCGAGAACATCCGTAGATTGGCCATCAAGGCTTTAATTTATCATCATCATCATTTCAGCCGAAAGAGGTCCACTGCTAGACATAGGCCTCTCCCAAAGATTTCCAGAATGACCGGTCCTGCGCCACCCACATCCAGCGGACTTCTGCGATCTTCACCAGGTCATCAGTCCACTGTGTGGGGAGTCTACCCACGCTGCGCCTTCCGATACGCGGTCGCCACTCGAGAACCTTTCCGCCCCAACGGCCATCGGTTCTACGTGCAATGTGCCCCGCCCACTGCCACTTAAGTTTAGCGATTCGGAGAGCTATATCGATTACTTTGGTTCTGCTGCGGATGGTCTCATTTCTGATACGATCTCGCAGAAAGACTCCTAGCATAGCTCTCTCCATTGTCCTTTGGGTGACTTTGAGCCTTCTTATGAGGCCCATTGTAAGCGACCACGTTTCAGTACCATATGTCATCACTGGAAACACACACTGATCGAAGACTTTCGTCTTCAGGTACTGCGGAATATTGGACGAAAAGATGTGTCGCAGCTTCCCGAACGCTGCCCAACCGAGTCGGATTCGACGATAATTTATAATATTAGTAATTAAGAAAGTATGTACACTTGCCTCAAGATGCAGTGATTTGAGCTTTGAATTTGTTAACAACACAATCAATTAATTTACAACCCAAAGTTCCCAGGCATGTCAATGCCCTCTCTTCTATAGTGTCGGGCAACGGCAACTCCGCCAGGCAGATGCCCTGAGTCATCAACGCGTTGAGTAAGCAGTCCATGAAGGCCAATTGGCGTACTTCTTCCTCCGCTTTCTCTTTGGAGAGAAATATGCATATTAAAATCCTTTTTAGATAGGACAGGATAAAAACATCTTTGAGTCAATCCATGCAAGAGTAACGTCAGTTACCATTTTTTTGCATGTTCCCTTTATTCATGAGGGAAATTAAAGTGATATTATCTCTAAATAATTGTACAGATTTGTAAGATAAATTCTGACAAGCGATTGAACGCTACTGCGTTCAATCGCTTGTCAGAATTTATCTTACATTAGGTTAGAGAGCATCATACTTTCTTTTTCTTACGGTAGTATTATCACCGCGAAAAAAGGGATGGATATAGTTTTTTTTCCTACTGTTACGGCGGTCGTAGGCTTGTCAGACTAATCATACATTTGCATCTGTAATTCAAATAAACACGCAATGAAGATGAAAAATGTAATGTTATTTAAACTTACCTTTTGCAAGTTTTGCATCATCTATGACGTTCCCTAAAACCCCCAGGAGTAAAGAAAAGAAAACGATTGAGCGGATTCTTCTACTCATATTTAATTACTGATTAAATATATTTAATAATAAATGATCCTTGTTAGCTACTGCTCTCTTTTCTAGATAATAGTTGAATAAATTTAAATTTCAGTGTCTATCTCCTAACTAACACGCGGAAATATTTGTAATATTTTGAGCTGTAATAAGTTTAGGTATAGATGTAGGTATAAAGTTTGTGTTTTAATTACACCGAAGGTACTTAAGAACTATAAAATGAAATTATGTTTTTGCTAAATTCGTACGAGTTTATAACTGTGTTTTATTGATAGCTAAAAATACACGTGGATTTTACATTATAAGTACCAATTCGAATCTTCTCGGACGAATTTTACACCTCGGGTCTTAATCTTTCAAACAAAGGCCATTGTCTCTTTTATCGCAAAACCGCTCGCTCCTGTGTCAGCGCGTGAAACTACTAAAAACCAAACGGTATCGTCATACTACTAAGGTGCAAATTGCACTGATAAAGGATGACTCACACCAATCCGATCCGGGACGATCTGTTAGTTACTATAGAAAGAATCACGTGATAACTCCTCCGAGTTGCTTCCAGTTCGCGTGCGCTCGGAGGTCACGTAGGATCGGATTTGTGTGCTTTATTTTTACAACTTATTTTATCAAGCTTTTGTTAGCCGTTGGCAATATTAACAGTGACCAGTGTGAACCTGTAGTGTGGACAGTCCATGGGTAAATTTATATCGATTTTACCTGTAGACAGTTAATTTTCATATTAGTTGATTATTTTTAATTTAAATACATCAAGTTTTGCTTATGAATTTTAGGCGTCAAATAATAATTCAGATATTTCTGTTGACTCTGAAGGCTTCTTAAAGTCCAATAACTGAACTTAATATTTTGTGTAGACTATTGCAATTTAAATAAACGGAATGTTTATTTTAAGATAAAAGCATAATTACAATTACTTGATGAACTATTTTCAACCTATTAATTACGTTTTTCTAGATGTTTATACTGTGTGAAAAAATGTTCATAGGTACATTGGCGTCCATAGGTAAGTTCTTAGTGTCCATAGGTACAAATAGAAGATGTACCTATGTACACAATAAGTGTTTTTAAAACATGATTATATCTGTTAACTACTAGCTACCTGTAGTTTAGCGAAATGACCGAGAGTGACAATGAAATATTGATAAACCGTTTATTTTTTAACTATTATGTCGTAGTGGCACGCGCTGACACAGGAGCGAGCGGTTTTGTTTGCGATAAAGGAGACAATGGCCTTTGTTTGAAAGAGCCCGAGGTGTAAAATTCATCTGAGAAGATTCGTACTGTAGTTTGGGTTGATATTGACATGTTATATTATGGTATTAACTTAAATGCTCCTATATAGTGACCCCATAAGTAAGTGCTGCGTACAAAACTTCAGGGAGCACTTATGTGATCCTTTCGGTATTGTAAATTAGTCGTAAGCTTATTTTTTTTCAAATACATGAAAGCACTAGTTCCATGAAACCATGCCTAACTTTAATCACCCAATGCTTTTTCAGAAGCTATCGCCAAAAAAATGCAATCTTAATCAAAGTCATTCAAAGTGATCCCCACTTTCATAGTTTTTGATCAAGAATTGGATCTTAAAATAAAAGATTCAATACCTACTTTTTCATGTTTCCCCATAAATGCACCTGTGGCAAAAGTGTCGACCAGCTGGGCCGACATGGCCTCTCATGTGTTAAAAGCGCCGGTCGCTTCTACCGCCACGGTACCATAAATGACCTAGTCCGTCGTTCGCTTGCCACCGTCTCTGTGCCTGCAATCCTAGAACCCGTAGGCGTGGCAAGAGATGACGGCAGGCGAGCGGATGGGCTACTTTGGTACCGTGGAAACTTGCCAGGGCCCTGGTGTGGGACGCAACATGCGTTGACACGTTTGCGCAGTCCCACATCCAGGCGACCCGTACACAGGCTGGTGCTGCGGCTGGTCAGGCCCAGGTTCTCAAGCGCCGCAAATACTCGTCCTTATCAAAGGATTACGAGTTTGCGGCGCTTGCAGTGTAGACCATGGGTCCCTGGTCAGCGGATATGAAGTCCTTTATGGGGGTCTTGTCGGCGCGGCTGGTCGACGCTACCGGAGACCATACTAGGGCTGGCGCTTACCTCTCTCAGCGAATCTCGCTTGCAATATAGAGAGGTAACGCCGCCAGCGTTATGGGAACCATGCCGCAAGCTGATTTGCTGGACGGGGTTTTCCTTTTGTAGTGGGTATGTTGGTTTTTTAGTTAGCTATTATTATTATTATTTCGAATTTAATTTTAATTTAGTCTTAAATATGTATACGTATGTTGAAGTTTATACCTACTTAAATTTAAACTGGTATTTTCTACAGAACTGCAAGACTGCATAACGAATGATCGTCACCAGATTTTCCATTCAATTTATTATTTAATCGTAAGGCATTATAACAATAATAGGCAATCACAGAAATAAAATGGCATACCATTTAATTAGGCATGCGTCCGGTTTTATACTCCATAACCCAGTAGTTAGTCCTCACCGCTTTCACATCATAGCCCAGTATATTTCAGATGAACTGGGACTAGGATGGGGTGGGACAGGACGAGACGGGAAGGGATGGGACGAGGCGGGACGGATCGATCTGTCAATTTCTATAAAAAGAATCACATGATAGCTCGGAGATTTTCGACCCTACTCTGCTTTATTATATGTATAGATATAAAATAGATAGATAGATATAGATAGATAGACAGATACCTAAATATGTCTTAAGATATATTAAAATACCTACTTGTATCGGGATACTCACGTCAATAAAGACGAAAATAGATCGCAATTAATAATATACCTATGTGTGCGCAGAACAATCTTCGCGAGCGCATGTCATTCATGATTAAGGGCCACGGACTATTTTCGACTTTATTGACGTAAGTAGCCCGCTACAAGTATATTGATATGTCTAATACTAACGGGAGTTTTCTATTTAAAATGTCTTACGAGAGCTTAAATTAGCTAATACAATTATTGTGGCAGTATTCGCCTGCTACATTATGGCGGGAAATGTCAAAGTTCTTGATAACTTGAGTGACAGCCCTGGGTGCGTAGCGAAGATGCCAATTGCTAACGCTACTTATCGTATCGTAGTTATCTCTCTCTATCACTCTTCCTTATAAGTGCGACAATGACAGTTGCGTTTCGTTCGCGACTGAGCGTTAGCGATTATCGTGGGGTTTGAAAATCGGCACGGCATCGCGAGTTGAGACTTTGATATAACCATTATGACCTCAACAATTTCATTAGCTTTCGAATGTCAACTTAACGGCACTTACAACTAAAGGCTCAAAAAATTGACCAATTTAGATTTTGCCGTATTGTCAATGAATTTCAAGAACTTGTGTACCTGAGTAATAAAAAAAATTAAAATAGGTACTCATATAATTCTGCTTTAATCAAAATTTGATCGGAACAATTTTTGCTAGTTTTACTAACGAGAACTTACCACACAATTATTTTTGAAGAATTTGCCAAAATTGTTTTGTTTTGTTTTCAATAAGCAATTCAGCAGGCCTAAGATAGACTGGAGAACAATCTTAGGCCTGCTGAATTGCTTATGTAACGTGCTTATGGAATGTCCACGGTCCACAAATGTCACCTGATAATATCATAAGTTGGTGAAGAAACAAATTGCACGAATACCGCCTATCAAATGTGGACAACTGTTTAAAATTATCACAAGTTGTCTAATGTGAGAAAATTAAAGAAGTTTTGAAAGTTGGTACAATTATTCCTTCACTAAAGAGATATTATAAATAGTTTTCGAGTCACAATCTAATAAGTTGAAAAAGAGACCTTTACCTCCCTCCCGGCTTCTGTCCCTCCCTCGAGAACTTTTAGTATATTCATTTTTTTTTTTTTTTTTTTTTTTATGCTATAGGGGGCAAACGAGCAAACGAATCACCTGATGGTAAGCGATTAACGTCGTCCATGGACACCCGCAACACCAGAGGTGTCGCAAGTGCGTTGCCGGCCTTTAAGGTGGGAGTACGCTCTTTTCTTGAAGGTTTGAAGGTCGTATCGGTCCGGAAACACCGCTGGCGACAGTTCGTTCCACAGTTTAGCTGTGCGAGGCAGGAAGTTTCGGGAAAAGCGCACAGTTGAGGACTGCCAACCATCTAAATGGTGAGAGTGGAAATATTGTCGCGTAGGGCGATGGCGGAAAGAAGCGGCAGGGATTAATCCGAACAATTCCTCGGAACACTCCCCATAATACATGCGATAGAAAATACAGAGTGAGGCCACATCTCTACGCAGCGCCAAGGGATCAAGCCGATCAGAAATACGTTGGCAGTTGACAATTCGAGCTGCTCTCCGTTGGATGCGGTCTAGAGGAAGAAGCTGGTACTTAGGTGCCCCTGCCCAAAGATGAGAGCAGTATTCCATATGCGGGCGAACCTGCGCCTTATAAAGCTGTAGGCGATGGGCCGGCGTGAAATACTGCCTCGATCTATTGAGCACACCGAGCTTCTTCGAGGCCAATTTGGCCTTACCCTCTAGGTGGCCGCGGAACTGGACTTCACTCGAGATGTCAACGCCAAGGATTCCAATACTGGCTGTGGCAGATAGGGGAGTGCTCTCAAAACGAGGTGACGCGACGAACGGAAGTTTTTTTGCGGTGAACGCGCAAACCTGTGTCTTTGTAGGGTTAAAATCTGAGACTGAGACTTCTTTTAGGGAGGTCTCAATTTCGGACACAAGTTTGTTCCGGCTCTCAATGACGTTTTCCCGGGAAATATTGGCGCGGCCGGTGTAGGAGGCATCACCCGTACTATCATCAGCATAACAATGAATGCCGCTAGTTTGCAACATGTCATTGATATGCAGGAGGAATAGCGTGGGTGATAGCACACAGCCTTGAGGGACACCAGCATTCACAGACATTGAGTCTGAGCATTCACCGTCAACTAGGACCTTAATGCTTCTGTCTGCTAGAAAACTGCTGACCCATTCGCATAATTTCCCGGGGAGCCCATAGCATGGAAGTTTCGAAAGAAGTGCTTTGTGCCAAACGCGATCGAAGGCCTTCGCTACATCCAAACTAACTGCCAGTGCCTCACCTTTACTCTCTATCGCCTGTGCCCAGCAATGTGTCAGGTAAACTAAAAGATCACCAGCCGAACGATCCCTACGGAAACCGTATTGTTGGTCACTCAGCAGCTGGTGATCCTCTAGGTACCAGAGGAGCTGACGATTGATGATGGACTCCATAATCTTAGAGAAAAGGGAGGTTATAGCTATCGGCCTGTAGTCGGATGGATTTGAGCGGTCGCCTTTTTTAGGGATCGGGTGCACCAAAGCTGACTTCCACGAAGTCGGGACTACGCCAGAAGAGTAGGAGAGCCGAAAAAGACGCGTTAAGACCGGCGCCAACTCAGGAGCACACATCTTGAGAACAATTGCAGGGATTCCATCAGGCCCACTGGACTTATGGGTGTCGAGGGAGCGAAGAGCCTTACGCACAAAGCTTTGGCGGAACTGTACATCTGGCATACAGCTCTCGCACCGCGGTATAGTCGGCGGCGCTTGTCCCCCGTCATCCAAAGTCGAGTTGGACGCAAAAAGCTTACCCAGTAGATCGGCTTTGTCTTTTGCGTCGTGGGCCAACGAATCATTTCCCGTGTGCAGAGGTGGAAAAGACGGCGTGCAGAAATTCCCCTGGATAGCTTTGGCAAGAGACCAGAACGCACGAGTTCCCGAGGGGAGACGCTCTAGTTTCTCGCCAATCCTACCAATGTGCAACGACTTTGCTCTGGCAATGGCTCTTTTGAAGGACCTGGAGGCAAAGTTAAACTCCTTTTTTAAAGCGCTGGTCTTTACATCCTGTACCGCCGCTGCATTTACCCAGGCTTGGTAGCACTCCAGCTTTCGGCGAGACGCCTTTTTGCAGGAGCGATCAAACCAAGGCTGGGTTTTGCCACCAACAGGTACCGCAGAGGATGGAATGAAAAGTTCCATTCCCTGAAGCACCACGTCAGCAACAGAGTCAGCAGCGATATCAGGATCATCCGGCGTGAAGCAAACCTGCCCCCACGGGTAAGACGCAAAGAACACCCGCATCCCGTCCCAGTCTGCTGACTTATAGTGCCACACACGGCGGCTACAAGCAACTCGCCGACGCGGCGGGCACGTGAGAGGCACTGTACTCCGGATGAGGCAATGATCCGAGGAACCGAGAGGGGCTGCAACGGATACATCATAGCCAACCGGGTGAGAAGTCAGCAGAAGGTCCAACAGGGAAGGTTCCTGGCTCTCCACATCTGGGATTCGCGTAGGCGCAGTAACCAGTTGTGTCAAGCCGTAGGTCAGAGCAAAGTCGTGAACAGATCTCCCCGCATGATCAGTCTTGCTGGAGCCCAGCCATTCGGCATTATGGGCGTTAAAATCGCCAAGAACGATGATCTCAGCGGATGGGATCTGCTGCTGCACTGAATCCACAGCCGTTTGAATCTGCTCCAAGAGTCGGTCAGTTTCGGCATCACCGCTATGGGACCTATAGAGGCACGAATAGACGCGAGGATGATCATCACAATCAACACGTAGCCATAAGGTGGAAAGGTCCCTACCTTCAAGATTGCTGAGGCGACGAGAACTGATATCGCCTCTAACGTACACACACACTCCAGCCCTAGGCAGAAAGGAATGCTCTAGTTCGTACCCAGGGTAGGAGAGGTATTTTGTGTCCGCTGGAGACGATATCTGCGTCTCTGTCAGAAAAAGCAAGGCCGGCTTAGCTGTCTCGAGGTGATGATGGACAGCATTAAGATTAGAATGCAAACCCCTGATGTTGCAGAAATCCACAGCGAGCGTGGCAGGGGCTGCCGTAGCCGTCTTGCTCTTGCCTCGGGAGGATGGCGGATGGCGGAGCGCGGATTTGCCCCCCCCAGAGTACGAAACGGGGCGCTCTCGGCGTCCACGCTCAGGCACGACAGTACCTGAGCATGGAAGCCCAGAAAGGGATTCTCCAGCGCTAGAGCAGCTGGTACCCTCCTGGGGTAGCTTATTAATCTGCGCTGTCATCGTCATTAAGGGGGAGGTTGGGGGGATTGGAGCTCTGGAAACCTTACTCACCGTGAGGAACACAACACCACATACCTACAAAGTAAGTAGTGATGTTATTATGGCTTCGGTATTCTGTAAGGTGGAGGTACTTCCCCAGTCAGGCTGCTCCAGATTCAAGCGAGATGACGTTTCGCTGTGCCCTACCTCACTTGTTGGACGTAGTTTAAGGACATACCCGGGTCCGAATTCATTTGGACACCTTAAGGAATAATTGTACCAACTTTCAAAACTACACGAATTATTTGGTCTAATCAACGATTTTGATACTAATTTTCTTATACTAGTCATAAAATGCTGACAAACTGTAATCTTAACCAGCAAGTATCACGCTATACGCTAGGCAACTAAGCCTTGCAGAATTAAAGGAAACATTTAACAATACGTAAAACCTGCGTCAAGTCCTGGTAGTAGATTGCCAAGGAAACCTTAAAGTAGTTGCCGATTTTTTTTTAACTTAAAACGGGAAAACGCCTAGAAGACTGTTATTTATCGTTTCTACGTAAAATGGGTTGCGCTTGTTCCCTCCGAGCTCCGTTTGAAACAAATCCGAATGCATCGAAGGTTTAGCATTTCCAGTTAAATGTGGCGGAGGAAAGCGCATACGGTTGTACCTAATAGCATTGGAAAACATGCAAAACGCCAGGAAAGCATGCGATTATTTAGGAAAGCAAAAGTTTCTGCGGATTAAAAGTTTTTGGAAAGTTCCCATAATCTTAGCGGCCAGGGGCCCATTTCTCAAACAGTATTAGACTAATATTATTAGTATGTTGCTTTGTCATGGAATTGTTTTTGACAGTTCGCGACCTAATAACATTAGCTAGTCTAATATCGTTCAAGAAAGAACCCCATATCGTTTCAAATATCTGAGCACGCCCCTAATATAATAAAAGCGCTCCATGTTCAGTTATATATGAGCACTCTGGTCGTTTCTATATATTTGAACATTTTGTATTTCATTATAGATTTATCATAGTGACAACAAGTGATTTGAATGAGTGATGTGACGCTTAGCAATACGCTGAGATGAGACCATTTTCGGGGCATTTTGTGATGTTTATGTAATCTATATTTTATACATTCTCTTTTTTTTGCGTCAGGCCAAATGAATAAAAATTGAGTATAATTTTATCTTGTTGACTTTATTTTATTCTCGTGTAAAAAAAATGTACACTCAAACTTTGTTCCGGAGACGGGAGATGCGCCCAAAATCTTTAAAAAAATACTTTTTTTATTGAGGAAAAGGTAAGCATTTGACTACAATCTCACCTAATGGTAAGTGCTCATGTAGTCTAGGATGGAGCATGTTTGCCTAAAATATGTCTATCCACTTACCGGCTTATTGAAGTGACAGGTGACAGAGGGTTGAATAGTATTTCGGCCAACGAATAAGCATTGCCATTCAACGTGGCAATGCAGCCAGCCTTCTGGGAACGCTCCATACTGCCATAAATTTAGGAGGTTTTTATTTATTTATAGGTAGGCCGAGTTTATGTATAATATAAGAGAGGTGAATATGACCATGTGATTGCAATTTCATACCAACAATTTCAATCGAGAACAGCATTTTCAATCGATTATTGACATCTTGTAGGAATGCGGCACACGTGCCGCCATAACTCGACGTCAGCTGGCATCAAGTGCTTGCAGCAAGATAGTGCTTCGCTTTTAGACTTCGGAAACGTAATATGGTTTTATTTTTACATGTTTACGAAACATGCAGCTTTTCGTGTTTTCTCAAATTAAAATTCATGACTGCTGTGAATGAGTTTAATTTATCTGTGTATGGAAATCTAGCGTGTTACATATCGAGATTTACATCTAGCCCGTAATATACGTGCGCTAATTTAGTTTAAATACTTTAGAATTGTTTCCACAATTGTTAATTCAAAATGAATAGTCGCCGATAAGAGCTTTTTCATCACACTTGCTCGTAAATAGCGATATTATATGCAGGCATACTTAGATTTCATGAGCTGTACTTAATATGCCCATGGGCGTAATGGATTTTCATAGTATTTTTCCGCCCGACTGGGCCCCCGGAGGACCACGCACACGCAACAGCCGCTCATCCCGATGTACTGTGGACTGTGCTTCTACCCTACCGCTAATAATTATTGTTTATTTATCTGCCTAGTTAGTTAATTTATTTTCTCGCAAATGTGATGAAAAACATTGTATGTGATACATACTCATGTTAAAATTGAGTTACATAGGGTCAGTTGCACCACCCGTGCTTAGGCACATAACCTTACATAACCTGGAGTTAAGTGTTATTTGACAGCCAACCTCCGAGTTAGCGGTTAACCCTGGTTGGTGCAAGTGGGCCTTAATTAACGCTTGTTCGTACTTTCTTGTTTACCGCTTAATACACAATGTACTATTATGAAAAACGAAACTGATGGCAAAAAGTATTAGATGGAAATTAACCAAAATGAACTGTGTAGCTAAACAAATCGAGTCGATACAAAGTAAGTGTGCCCTTGGGGTGCGATTCGGAGTCGCACATTTTATTTATTTATACTACGACGGTGACAAACAATACGATGCCCGTGCACTTATGAGCCCGTGTGTACATATGTGTTGATTCTGAATATGAATCAGTATCAGACATGTCTTGATACTCGTCATAGACAGTCAAGCGGCAGTATCTAGATCCAATCAAGATAACCATCAAGATTCTGCCGCTAACGAAGCATTCTGGGCAAGCAATTGCTCAGTGATTTTGATATGTGACATCTTAGAGTATCAAAGTGAAGGGTTAGGGCTGACTCACTGTCCCGTTCCGTCTCGTCCCGTCCGGTCCCGTCACGTCCCGTCCTGTCCCCGTCCCGTCCCGTCCTGGTGTGAGACATCCTTTTAGTCGCGGATAGTCGTAAAACGCACTTCGCAAACGGTCTAGAACGCTAAATAAGTTTTTTTTAGGTTTATCTTTACGCCAGCGATGTCAAATTCAGAACCAATGAGTTTTTCTTTCACTCATAAAAATCTGTCGTCATATTATCATATTATCTGTCGAGTTAATCCGTAAAAGTTATTCAACAAGTGCATTTTGTATGGAACAACTAAAGGCTTTGAAATTTGAATTCTGCTGTAGGTTTTGTTTAAATACCTAGTTTTGTGTCCCCCTTATCAGCTGGGCAAAGGCCTCCTCTCTGCTTCGCCACTCGCCATGACTTAATGCATGCTCCCGCCAGTCACCACAAAATAGGTCCAGGTCATCCCGCCATATCCTTCTTGGTTTACCTGGGGTTTCGTGATCACAGTTTGAAATAAGGTAAATTTAATTCCGTCTAATGCTCGTCTACGTTGAATATAAGCACAATACGCAGCGCAGCCGAATTAGTCTTTAAGCAGCAGGCTGTCCTGAGTTCCTCGAGTAGGCAGCTGCGTACTCGGATTCTATTCAACGTAGGAGAGCAGACGGAATAGTACCTATGATTGACAAACAGACAACAGGATGTCAAAATGAGAACATACGTCCGAATGAAACGTGAAATAAAAGGCATTTCTTTGTAAATTTCATGCGGCGCCGGCTCCACAGTAGTTCATGCTTTTCAGTAGAACAAATGAGTATCAAGACTAGTGTAGTGTATACTTCTATTATGACATTATTATTATTTATTTATTTATTTACGCCCAGGCAGCTTATAACTGATGCGTGCACAATCAATAAAGTCTTGTTTTTCATCTTTGTTTTTCATAAATTCATCAAGTCTATTTTTGAAAGAGTTCACAGATGATGCACTTATCACCGACTCAGGTAAACTGTTCCACACTTTTACCATACGGTTAGACAAAAAATGGTGCCTGGGGTTACTAAAACTTGACGAGCGAGCTAATTTCAAGGAGTGCCCTCTCAGGTTGCTATTTGTACTCCTGACAAATATGTTCTGTAGCGACGGGCACATCGTGGTATCCATGCAATATCTTAAATGTTTCAATTAGGTCACCACGCAGTCTTCGAAAAAAATCTTTTTTAATAAAATCAAATTATTTAATTTTAAGTCAATACACTATTTAATTACACTACGTAACCGTTAGTCATACCACCGCTCCCCATCGCTTCCGGTGCAAAAGTGCCCATAACGCTCGCGGCATTACCACGTTGAATAGCTATGGACAGCCTTTGCACCAAAAACGACTCGGAGCGGGGGTCGTCTCCCTTTTGCAATTATTTAATTAAATATTTTGATTTGTTATTAAAGTACTACCTATTTATAAGGTAATATATGTCGTATACTAAAGAAAAAAACTCAATCTCTCGCCATACCCGAACCTCTAAGTTTGGTTTGGATGGAAGTACAAAGCAATGATGCTTCTACTTAGAGAATGGCCACGGGCGTCTTGTCTGTTACTAATATTGCATATACTCGAGAAATTCGCCAGCATTCATCGAGACCAGTTGGCCTAGTAATTATGGCATTGGCCGCGTAAGCTGAAGACCCGAGTTCGATCCGCGGATTGGCCTCCGATGGTGTTAGTCTTTTTTTTAGTATATGACATCTACCTCAATTTATAAGACGTCATATACTACAGAAAAAGTGACCCAGGCCCGCAGTCCCCAGGCTGGGAACCAGCGATCTCTTGCTTTCGCGGCAGACGAAATAGCTTATTGAAAATAAAAAACAACGTGATGTTTTTTTGCTGTTTTTATAGAGAATAGTACGGAACCTTACGTGCGTGAGTTCGACTCGCACTTGGCCGGTTTTTTATTTGTTTACAGTCTGTGTACTGCGACGGCCGAAGGTAACGATCGAGTCGAGAGTCAGCTCACGTAGGAGAAAACAAGCTTTGTACTGAATCATTGTCGTAATACAAAAAATAACTTGTTGTTTTATTCAACAAATTTGACCCGCGTATGCTTTTTATGACTATGCTCCTAGCAAAGCTGGCAGAGGGTTGTTGTGAGCTTTAAGAGTGCTCATGTGCGAGCAAAAGAGAGCGGGATAGATCTAATTGCAGGAGCATGCAATTAAATGGCCGTATCAAAATAAACCGCATAATCAACTAATTGCTATTTAAAACTAAACTGCAATTTTTGTAGATAAAAGCTTTTGAAGAAACTGATCCCAAGATTTGGTGTAGGCGCTAGTTTTACGAAAGCGGCGCTAGTTTCAACAGGGTAAACTAGACCTTATTGGGATTAATCTGGTTTCCTCTCGATGATTTCCTTCACCGAAAAGCGATTCCTAAATATCAAAAGATATTTCGCTCTGAAAAACCCATTAGTACGAGCCGGCAGGATTTGAACTCGCGTTCAATCCGAAAATCTCACGGCTTACCGCCGGACCATCAACGCCTCCATTATAGATATTCCTCAATTAGGGCTTCCAAGCCATGCTATTTTTATTTAATTTGTTTGCTTTATTTTATGAAGTAACAAACAATGTGTACTTAAAATACTATCTGCCAAACTGCAATGCAGTTTGTCGGCAGAAAAATTCAAATTCAAATCATTTATTTGTTCAACATAGGTGTGCATTACAAAATGTTAAAAATATTTTTGTATCACTATGTCGTCGTGCCTATTAATCTACCCTCTTACCTCTTATCTTGTCTTTAATTTTACATCGTAAGTAGTACAAATGCTTTTAGGATGACGCACACTAGCACGGGAGGGGACGGGGCGGCACGGAAAAATCTGTCGATTTCTATAGAAAGTGTCACGTGACATCTTGGTACAGTGTTGAAATGAGTTACACTTAGTATTAAATTGCAACGGTTAACACTCACGTATTTTTACACTTACTGTAAATATTTTGAAAATAAATGTTCGTTTAAAAGAAAAATCCCTGATATTAGTTCGCACGACCGGCCTGTTACTGCTCGGATGACTTTCAATTAAACACAGGCACTTGGAGATAAACGACCCGAAGGGTGTCACACCTAGGACGGCTGGAACTCAGCTCACCCAAAACCTGTTTACACAAAGTTTACTACATTAAATAAAGTCTGTAGATGCTTGCCCCACCACTAAAGAAGAAAACATCATATACCTTTTATTTTTCCTATCAACTTATCTTTTCGATTCTTTTCGATTTTTTGATTCCTGCGCTCGAATTTCCGGCGCTCGAATTACTACAAATTTAGCATCTTGACCTCCCTTACTAAAAATGACAGGAAAATTAACGACATCACCGATAATTAAATATCATTTTATCATCACATTTTTAATCATCAAAATAATGGAAGAATACGATATTTCAGCTGTTGAAATTTAACTCCAAATAATTCACAAATAGGCAGTGATTTCTGACTTTTTGTTTATTTTTGTAATAATTCGACATTTTGGATTATCAAATATACTTATGTAATTCAAACATAAAGAGGAAAGTTAAGTCAAAATGTACTGATGAAGGTCAGATAGGGGCGTGATGGTCAAATCGACCACTTTGCACACTAAGTGAGCTAATAAATGGACACGCTTTTGCGTTTAGTTTCGTAATGAAGGTCACAGTTGGACACGGATGTAAAGGAGAAAGAAATTGACGGTCAATGCATTGAGCGAATATGTATTCTGGTCAGGGTGCGTAGACAAGATGCTAAGCGCTCACGTTACGTAGCTTTTTTTTTAATACTACAACGGTGACAAACAAGCATACGGTCCGCCTGATGCGTAGCTATCTCTCTCTATCACTCTTCCTTATTAGTGCGACATCGACAAAGACAGTTGCGTTTCATTCGCTACTGAACGTTTGCGATTGGCGTCTTGTCTACGCACCCTGACCAGAACACATATTGTCTACGCACCCTGACCAGAATACATATTTTCTACGCAGCCTGACCAGATACACCTAAGAAGGAAAAATAAAAAAAATAAAAAAGAGGAACATGCCGCAGTCTAACACGATGGTCAGACCAAATTGGCAGATCGCTCAACCCAGGTCCCTACAGCCTTGGGAGTCGCAAAGAGCGGAAATGCCTGAAAGTGCCAAAAAAATAAAGTATGACCAAGATATTAATATTAATAAAAGTTTGTCCTTTTCTATCTCACAGACAAATATGTTTAATGAAAAAAGAACCGCTTCCAGCAAAGCATTCTTGTTCCACAAGTGTAAAAGGTATAAAAAGTTAATTAATCAAGTACAACGCTCGCCGCACCTCTCTATTACCTAAATTAACCACAAAACTCTCTCAATACGATTACATAGTTTGATAATAACAAACTGTTACTGTAACTATAGGTTTTCGGTTAATTAAACTACGTGTAAAAAACATTGACTTATTAATGAAAATAGACACACAGGCAGAACAAACACGTCAAAAAATGTGAGCCAGAATGACATTAGCATACAATTTTGCATCGATGATAATACAAACGATAAATGTTTCGTAAGAGAAAGAGCTTACTGATGTAAGCATTAAGTGTCAAACTCATACACAGACCTACCAACACTGTTAAACCTTTATAGGCTGTTGGCACTTAACGAAACGTCACGTTCCAAACAAGACTATATGAAAAACTGCTGCAACTGCAGCACTTTTATGACGTTTTTTTTTGGTATCCCGTTCTTTTATTCTATATTAATAATAAAAAATACGTAAAAAAAACAAAATAGGTTAAATAGGTGAAAAACACCGCAAATACGATCTGGCTGCAGAAGATCTAAGAGCGTCATTTACTCCCCTTGTGGTATCCTGTGATGGCATTGTCGGAACGGAATATGAATCATTTATAAAGAAAACCTCCCTAAAACTATGTGAAAAATGGTCCAAACCATACTCACAAATAATTAGCTGGATCAAAGTCAAAATACAAATATCAATCATCAGAGCGGTATCTATTAGAATTAGAGGAACAAGAAGGAGGATACAAAGATTTAGCTGCGAAGACGGATGCGGAATACCTAACGTAGAAAATTAGATTATTTCCTGATATATTTTTATGTTAATTGTTATATATGTACCCATAATACGAATAAATATCTTTCACACACAAAAATACGTAAAGGTACAACAGCTCAAAATTTACAAAAATTAAACCAACTTCTATTAGCCTTTCAATTCTGTCATTGGTGCGTTGTTTGCGAGCCTAAATGTATGGTTTGAATTCCGAAATTATACGACTCCTTTTGGGGCTGCCCTACCCCACTGCTACTTTAAGAGAGCGTCGACCAGTCAGTGGCGCCCTTATATAGGAGAATGTGTGTTTCGATAACTCAATTTCTGTATACTCCATCAGTTACTATGTATAGTTCCCCTTTTGGTATGCGTCACATGTTTTCACTTAACATATTTTTTACTTTATCATCAAAACATCACATTGATTGACCTTTTTTTTCTTTTAGCTATGGAGCCAAATGTAAATAACAACAAAATATATTCCATACACCAAAAATTGGGGAATAAGTGAGTCTACAACTTATAACTAAAGGATTAGATATATAATGAATAAATCAATATTATGGCACAATAATATTACTATTTATTATTTATATTTATTTATTTACATTTAAATACTTAAGTACATAGAAAACATCCATAACTCAGGAACAAACATTCGTGATAAACACACAAATAATTGCCCTGACCAGGATTCGAAACCGGGACCTCCCGCTTCGTAGGCAGCTTTGGGAAGCTTGCGTCCAGCAGTGGACTGCAATAGGCTGATTAATCATGAATCACATACAGAAATGGATTCCTATCTTAGTAAACACAATCCCCTAATGAGCACGCCATTGGACGGTCGGCGTCCTCTTAAAAAATACTTCACGCATGATGTCTGTTCAGTTCTGAAGCGGATCACTTCTGATTATGAATAGTTACAATTGTTACAAACACCATTAATTGAATATAATATGTAGATACTCGATAGACCTTATGTCGTTCCAATAGGGATTACAAAATACAAATTGTCAGTTAACAGATGATGATACAATCGCCAGCAGATATATCGAAACTGCCGAGGTGCGCACAAATATCTGAACTTGCACTCTAACGCTTTGACAATAGAGGCGTGTTCAGATATTTATGATATTGTGTATTTTAGATTTAATTTATTTTTATTATTCTTGACATGTGTTTTATGACATTAAAGATTTTGAAACTTGAAACTTTGAAACCTCGGAAGCTCCGTTGTATTTGATGGCAACTGTACAGTCTGTACAGTCCTGTCCTAAATTAAAATTCCTGCTCTCCAATTCGGAACCTCCGTCAACTCACGCACTGTCAGACCCTTATTGTTTCACGGGTACCACACCATCTCATAATACAACTTGTGCTCTCTAAATGCTAATTCCTAAACTTTTGATGTATGGTAATGTATGAACGCTCGCGGCCCGACCGTTTTTGTAAGGATATTTTAATGAATTGGATGTTCTTTGTTAAATAAGTATTCTGATTGAAATTCCGCGTTTATTAAAGTTTGAGAACTTTGAACGGTCGTGTTTACAATAGACCGATTTTAGGATACTACTCTTGTAATTTTCAATCTTATGTCTATGGAAATATAATCAAATTTTAGATGGAGATATTTTTAAATTATATTTTTACGAGAGAAGAAAGGGAAGAGAAAATATGAATTAAAAATAGGAATTATAAGTGTGATGGCCAATAACTGGCTTAGGTATAGTCAACCAATTGGAACCCTAGGCCACTGTAGGACTTTGTCATAGTGACGCTATCAATCAGATTGTAAGAAATCTCTTACTGCTTGTCATTTTGACATGGTTCTAGAGTGGCCTAGGGTTCCAATTGCTTGACTGTACATACCCAACACCGATGTTTCTGAACATAATACAACATATTTATACAGGATGTAAAATTTTACGTGATTATACTTTGTGAGCTCTAAGAACCACTTTTTGACATTTGTCTATTAAAGTTTGTACATATGAGGCTAAGAAGTATTGTTTGTCAAATATAGCGATTGTTAACGATTTGGTCTTCGAATAAATAGACAATTTTTGAATATACAAGTATATGAATGGTTTGTTGGTTTATATTATTAATTTACCTTTTTTATAACGGATTTCATTTTATTTTCATTATTTTCAGCGTTTAAATGTATCTTTCTTTTTTATAGATTTTTATCAACTTACGGAAATGTCATATGAATCGAACCGGCAGCCTGGGTCACAACACTGCTTTAGATAATAAATAAGACATGGGTATGTAACTGTCTGTGTATTAAATTGTTATCGTTAAATATGTAACAACTACGATTAAAAAATAAATAAAGATGGTTATGTTTTGTTTAAAAAGCGCGAAATATTGTTAAATATTGATTAATTAACATGAAATGTCTTAATATTGTTTACAACAGGATTTCATTTATAATTTCGATGGGTCATGCGCGTTTACGTTCTATGGGCATTGACATGTGTCAAAAGGTGGTTCTTAGACTTCACAAAGTATATAATAATATTTTCTGGGTCATGATTACGACCTACTTGTACCGTGTGACCAACTTTGAAAATGGTAACACAAAATGGACATATCCATACAAAATATGATACCAGCTTTTAGCAAGGATTTTTTTGCCAAATTTGTTATATGTCCCATAGCAAACGATAATCGTAGAGCCCAGCTGTAAGTGCGACTTTAAATCTGAAGGTCGCGCGTTCAAACCTCGTTTCGTACCAGTGAGTTTTTCAGAACTTATGTACATCATTTGATATTTACCAATCGCTAATCCCAATAATGCCTAGTTTACCCTCGGGGTTAGAAGTTCAAATGGCAGTAGTATAAGTACAGGGTGATCGTAATCATGAATAGATACCTAGAAAATATAATTTTGTATCTCCTCGTTACCCTGTATTCACAGTTTATTAATTATTTCGATACGAATTTACCTCAGGCATAAGCCCTTACTTCTCTCTCGTTCCTACTTGGTAATTCTAGGAGGCTGTCAAGTCGACTTGAATCGCCGTCATCGTTAATCAAACTTCCTAACAATGTAAACAAACCTATTGTAATAACCTAAGTTTTATGTTTAAATGAAATCTCCAAGATTTCATTATTTCTCGTACGTCTTGTATAAGTATTCCAATAATACGACCATATCAGTAGTGAATGTCTTCAGTGGTGTTTGATGAAGTAGTGTAAAAATATAAGGAGAAAAAGTGACAACACTTTAGGCTATTACCCTTTTTTGTTAGAATAAATACTTTTTCGATCGCGTGATATTAGACTGCGAAGATATAGAGCAACTATCACATCCACCGCTGGACAGCTGCCAGGCGCCCGAATTAATTAATAATGGCACACTTACTAGAGGGGTTTTGTGGCTCTCTAAATTGAATATCGTTTTCCGTAACTACGACTACGAGACTGTAAGTAGCGTCTACTGGTCTAAACTCTAAAAAGACTTCTTCCCTATACTGTGGTTTCAGCATCCGCGAGATTACGCTGCCAGCAGCTTTCTATCGTCAATATCATCTTAAAACTTTAATATTTCCACACAGGTGATCGAACCGGGCATTTCTACAAACTGAAATCCATACCAAACTACACCGTATGGAAATGGAATAACACTTCAAATTGAATGTGATAGGAGGGGTTGGCGTTTGCGTTGCTGTTCATCTTTACGAGCCCAAATCACAACTGTTATATCAGCGAGGGCATTGTCTTATTTATAATCGTGAAGCAAACGCACTCTTAAAAATATTATATTAATTTTATGACTTACGTACGACCGATGTCGCATTTCTCATTGGTACGTCTAAACAAAAAACTATCGTAAACTCACAAATATCTCAATACGACTGTGAAACAATTGTAAAAGCGTTAGAGCGCGTGTTCGAATCAATTCGAATTGTCGTCAGCCAGGGTCGTTCAGATAGGTTTGACTCCTTGGCTCTGCGTAGCTGTAAATAGTTGCTCAGCATTTCTTATCGTATAATTTAAACTTTCGTGAGTCATACTGATATCAAATTGCAACGGTTAACACTCACGTATTTTAATCACAATAGGCGTGACATGTTTCTACTGCATCGGGCAGTCATCGTCGGAGAGACAGAGTGGTGTTGTCCCCTTCGCGGCTCGGGCATACATGTCACGCCTATTATGATAAAAATACGTGAGTGTTAACCGTTGCAATTTAATATTTTTTATCGTATTTACAACGAGGATTGCTCTTCGGATTCTTCGGATTAATCTCTACCGCTTTTTCCACTACTGCTGTTCGCGACGTCATTTTCACCCTCACCATTTAGATGGCTCAGTCCTCAACCGTGCATTTTTTGCCCCGAAATGAACTATCGCCCATTTTTCCGGACCAATCAATGCGCCGGCAATGCACATATAACCTGCCAGGTGTAGCAAGTGTCCATGGGCGGCAATAATCTCTTGCCATTATGCGATACGTCAGCTCGTTTGCCTCCTAGCAACTTTTAAAGGGTCAAAGAACCCTCAAATTATTATTATTGGATATTGAACCTAGTATCAATAGTAAAAGAATCGAAATTGCAATGGAGTTTTCGTATTTCATAAAAAAGAACCATGTCTCGCTTGCATGGCGTGCGGATCCAAATTTAAATAAAGTCAAATTCCTTACTATTGAAATAGGGTTTATATCTGTGTCATCATTCCTGAGCTTTAATTTCACTCGAAGCGAACCCACTGACGTTAAATAAGTTAGCGTCGACATCTCGTCTGCATTCTTTAATATGTAGAAAGGTTACTTTAATGCATCTGGTGATTCCGGCATGTACTCTGTCAACTGCAAAGATATGAATACAGCCAAAGTGCTAAAATATGTTTATAGCACTTGATTGCCTGAACACATATACACTGTCGTGTATACATATTTTTGACACTTTGGCTGCATTCATATATTTATAGTTGACTGTACCTACCCTATACGATTTTAAGCTATCATGGTCATTTACATTATAATTACTATTTAGCGAGATATTTACCATGTATATTTGTTTTTTCGAGCTCCCGATATTTTGGATTGAGTTGCATAACCCTCAGATACTCTCGCCAGAAAAGCATTACATACCCTAGGATGGTTAAAGAAGCTATAGAAATCCTAAAATACAAGAACTTCAACCGAGAACCCGGGTTTCAACTATCGAGGGTCTGGCATCCAGTGATCCAAAAATTCCAAAAACCAAAAGCTACTGGTTCGGCAAGGAATGTACCAGTCGATACTGAAAGTGTCGTGTGTCGTGAACGTGATCGAGTTCCAAGTGAGAAAGTAGACGGTAGTAGCGGTAGTGACACCGCGCAAATTAAACGAACCCGTAAGCGGGTAGATCGCTACGGTGTGTGGGTAGACCACAAATAAAAACTCGCAGTAAATCAGTTACACCGTGAACATGGCACTTGTAAAAGTGCCGAAATATCGGGCGCGCTAAAAAACAAATCATCATTATCATCATCATCATTTCAGCCGAAAGACGTCCACTGCTGGACATAGGCCTCCCCCAAAGATTTCCACAATGACCGGTCCTGCGCCACCCGCATCCAGCGGACTCCTGCGACCTTCATCAGGTCATCAGGAAATGAGACCATCCGCAGCAGAACCAAAGTAACCGATATAGCTCTCCGAATCGCTAAACTTAAGTGGCAGTGGGCGGGGCACATTGCACGTAGAACCGATGGCCGTTGGGGCGGAAAGGTTCTCGAGTGGCGACCGCGTACCGGAAGGCGCAGCGTGGGTAGGCCCCCCGCAAGGTGGAAAAAACAAATATACATGGTAAATATGTCGTTTTAAATAGTAATTATAATGTAGGTACCTACATTGCGGTGCACTAGAATGAGTCAGTGTGCTTTACTGACACTTGCACAATACAATATCCTTTTCACGTCACTAGCTCATTTTCTTTAGGGATAACTCAAGCTAGAACGGGTTGGGACGGGACGGGACGGGACGATCTGTCAGTTTATATAGAAAACGTTACGTGACCTCCGAGGGCTCCGAGCTATCACGTGATTCTTTCTATAGAAATTGTAAGATCGTTCCGTCCCGTCCCGTTCTAGTGTGAGTCATCCTTAAGTAGGTACATTCAAGAAAATACCTCGTTCATCTCCAACTTTATTTGGTGGTGTTTGAGCAGTGAATTGTCGAAATCCGACGGCAGATTTAAAGTAGAAAACGACTATTTTCTGCTTCACTTCTTCGCTTTCTGACGTCACTGTTCGCGGGTTCGCGGTCGGGAGCGACCTAAAGTTGGTGGAGCCGTTTTGTCTATTGCCACATTTTTTTATTATCAGGATCGAATCAGCTGGTGATCCTGATTTAAATGAGCCCAAGCAAGTCCAGATCTGGCAGATTTAGATTTTCTGTTTTTTTTAAACGCTTATGTACACACATTTCATGGTTCTATCTTGATAAATTATGTGATTTTTGTTTTTCATTCTACCATGTTTACGAGTGTGTGAATCGTCGTTATGTTAAATGGAAGACTCTTCTTCCTAGACTCTGAGAGCTTGGGGTCCGCTTTGGCAACTAACCGCAAGATTTGGCGTAGGCGCTAGTTTTACAAAAGCAACTGCCATCTAACTTTCTAATTCAGAGGGTAAAAGGCCTTATTAGGATTAGTCCGGTTTCCTCTCAATGTTCTTTCACCGAAAAGCGAATGATTAATATCAAATGATATTTCGTATAAGTATAAGTTCCCTTGAACCCGCGACCTTCAGATTTAAAATTGCATACTCTTACCGCTATTAGGCCACCAACGCGCCCATGTTAAATGGAACACAATTTTGTCAAATAATTTTAAAGTTGCATTTATCCGAATCAACTGCGCCATCCAAATCAATTCGAACGAAATCGAATTGAAATCCCACTGTTCCGGCTCCAATTGGTTTTGTGGTAAATTAACGTGCTGCGTCCACATCATTACTTTATTGTAGTAAAAAAATCGCTACCAATAATGGTACATTTTGACAATATAAATAAATATTATGGGACAATCTTACACAAATCTAGACCCACGAATATGTTTAATTTAATACTTCTAACCGAACAATACTAAAGGACCAACCGCGAGATCGTGAAAGAAATGACTGTATGTACCCATACAAAACGGAAACATCTGATTTGCCGAAATGTATAAAGCAAAAAAAAAATGGCGACTTCAGGGTTTGTCCAATAGAAATAGATCTTCAGTTTTATGAATAAAACCAAACCTTGGATTTTAAGCCTCATGATTGAAGACAACCAGTAGGTATAGAAGTACGACTAGGTAATAAAATAAATAAAATAAAAATAAAAAAGCCATTTATTTCTTAATATCAGTAAGTATTAAGTCCGTCAGTAAGATTATCCAAAATTATTAGACACGTATTTATTCCTTTTTCAAGATTACTAAAATTTACGAAGATGAAGAGCATCAAAGTTCCGGGGTAGGTTCTGGTGATGTCACTATTAGGTACCTAATTGTGACGTCACGCGAAACTTCAATGCCCTGTATTTCCGTCATTTAACATTTGGCGAACAAAAGAAAAAAATTGCTTTGAATTTTTTTTTTATCTAGCAGACGGAGTTTTTTATCTAATACACGGACTAATCAGATGTTGGCGTCTAGCCTATTGTTTCGTACATACGTATTATGGTTCTATGTAGGTACTTATCAGAATACAAGCTGATTGGTGTTAGCATACGTCTGATTTAATTACTAAATTCGGCTTAATTGACATCCGCAATATCCGCATTGATTAATATTTGCCATATTGGTAAACTCAATTCCGTAAACAGTCATAGTTTGTATACAGAATGAGCCGCTAAGAGGTACAACGTTTTTTATCGCCATTTATTTTTGAATAATTTTTTTACAGCTATTACTAGTAACCACTGAATTGTTTTGCGCAGATATGGAAAGTTAATTATGGAGCGCTTCTAGATCAGACGACGTGTTCTTATTACCTATAACTAACCCTTATTGAGCTTAATTAATGTAGGTCTTGCTTCTATAGCTTATATGTATACTCTATCGATTTGTGTAAGATTGTTTCATGATATGACGCCTAGAGTCAATTAGATATAATGTCAATTTTGGGCAGGACCTTCGCGGCTAGCAGAAAGGATTAGATTTAATCTGTAGAATTTTCGAAAAAGTTACTTGCGCGAAGTGAAACTGATTCAATAAAATATTAAGGCCAATGTAGCTAATTCCGTCATAGGGATTATTTCGTCTACTAAAATCGTCCGCCGACTCTGTCGATGAACAGTTAGGATAGCCTGCTGCTGCGACTAAGGCGGCAATTGCGTACTGTGCTTATATTCAAAGCAGGCTAGTATTAGACCCGCTATGGACATTTACTTTAAATAATTGATGTGATAAGACCGTAATACCACTGACCAAGCATCCTCCTCCAATATTACTTTAGTAAATGGAGTAATAAATAATAGAAGCCATTGTACCGAGACAGGCTATGACAGATTGTGTTCACTGTTTCAGTGATGTCTCGAAACGTTTATATTTCATTCTCAAATTGTAAGGGGGTGGACGCACATAACTATGTGCAGGGGCTCAATTTTACTTGACGGTGGTAAAATGTGACACAGCTACTAATGACATTTCTATTTAATACAAGGTTAAACTCCGTAAGCAATTTTAATGTTCTTAAATGCCGGCTGTGCCGACTTCAAATCCCCGTTCAATAGTTAGTATCCCACTTACAGTAACACACATAGTACGTGTTTTTTTTATAATACTACATCTGACTGTCGCCAATTTGATCTTTGATTATATTGCCATCTCACCAGAGACATATGGGCAACAAATACGAATCGATAAACATAAGAATCATCAAAACCGGTTCGCGTTAATATTCAACAAATTAAGTAATGAAGTATAAACTAAAATAGAAGTAATATACTAAAGATAAAAAACAATTTAATCAGAGGCAAAGCCAATTTAAAGCGACTTATTCATATTTAATTTAATAATTTGATTTGTTTTTACGAAAAGTTAAATTAATGAAGGTTTGCTTACAATTTTGTATTGAATAGTACCATGGCCAGAGCGAATATCACTGACCAAGCGTTCTCCTCCAATATTATTTTAGTAAATAGAGTTATAAATAATGGCAGAGATTGTATCGAGACAGGCTACGACAGATTATGTTCACTGCTTGAGTTATGTCTCGAACCGTTTATATTTATTTCATACTGTAAGGGGGTGGACACACAGAACTATGTGCAGGGGAACAATTTTACTTGAACGTGGTAAAAAGTAGACAGTTAAGGAGGGCGTCACTTAACCAGGCAACAAGCAACATTGTATATTGTGCATCTCATTCTGTCGCGTAAGTGCGAGCAGTAAGTTTACTGTTTGACAGATGTTTGTTTACGAAAATAATAACATATGACAAAAAAACTTGTGCCACTTATTGGCGTTTTATTTAATTTCTTAAATTAAAGTGCATGGGCATTAATAAACTGCTCATGAAATTTTGAACGCGTGTGTACATTGAAAATACTATGCTGTGCGAGTCATCATCATCACTGACACTAGAACTGTGATCTGTCAGTTTCTATAGAAAAAAGTCACGTGACCTCCGAGGGTTCCGAGTCATCGGAATCACGTGATTTTTTCAATAGAAATTGACAGATCGGCCCGTCCCACCCCGTCCCGTCACGTTCTAGTGTGAATCATCCTTTATTCCTTTCACAGGCAACACCCGGTATACAAATATTGTAACTAATGAACAAAAGTTCTTACCCCAGGTTTTTAAATAACACCGTGAGCTTACGAGTAATTTCAATGAAAATCCGCGGTAAGAACCCGTTTTCATTCGTTAAAAATATATTAAATTAGACAAGCTCAAGCCTTCGAAGAAAATCCTGAATACCAAACATTTATATTTAATCCAAACTAAAGATAAAACATTTAAGCCTTTTGCATTCTTTCTCTGCGACCACTTTAATCATCAACAAAAATCTTTGTCATTTATTTCAAATATAATCGCTGTATATATACCCATGTTTATTGGAGACGAAAACCATGAGTTTCTATACAAAAATGGTCTTTCATTTCTTAATATATCATCGCAACTTTAATCTAAGTGGAGAGAGACGTCTTAGCAATGGTTGCCAAGTCTATTTAATATATGTGTTGTAAAAAGGTCTTATGTTGGTATACAGGATGCTCGCAAAAGGGACGCGAATGAGTTTAATTTAGTATTTATTAGATACGGATCCTCTCGTCGCTCTGTGAGCGGGATATCGGATATAGCTCTCTTACTTACACATTGGTGCAGCGTGCAGTTACCGGCACAACAGTGCGATGGCCAAGTATATGATAATATTTATACAATAGAAACAAATATGTCATACAATTTAAACTTTGGTGAGTCATACTGACATTCATATTAAAAAAACGGTTAAACCTCACGTATTTTTATCACAATAGGCGTGACATGTCCCATCTGCATTGGACAGTAATCGTCGAACAGAGTGACTTTGAATCCGAAGGTCGCGGGTTCAAACCCCGGCTTACATCAATTAGTTTTTCGAAATGTTTGTACGAAAATCATTTGATATTTACCAATCCCTTTTCAGTACATCATTCAAAATCAACCTGAAAAACATATTATTGGATCTGGCTTGTTACACAATTGACGAATTCATCAATCGCAGTTCATTAACCCATTCATTATACTAAACTACTAGTCAGCATGTTTACTGACATGACTTAAATGTAGGTAGGTTTAATGTAGGTAGTAAATAGAATAATTATATTGACATTACTGTAATACCAAAGAATATTGTATCCCATATGACATGTAAATAATATTTTTATCAATAAATATCTTGAATCTTGAATCTTGAGTAAGAAAAATAAATATAATACAAGGAGTACTAGATTAAAAAAGTTTGTACAAAGTTATTCAAACAATTATTATGGTAAGAGAACAAATAAGTTTTCAGTACCAAAGATTTGTAACACAATTGAGTGGTTGAGAGGAGAAAAAAAATATAGCAAAAAAGTAGTGAAAAGTTCTCTAAAAAGGATATTTTTGGAAAAGTTGCCTTAGGTCAAGTTTTGCAAAAATAACCTTCCCTCCTCCGCCTCCTTAGTTTAAAATTAAAAAAGTTGTAGGTGAATTATTAACGCCAGGGTTTATGTTTTAGGATTAGTTATAAAGTGTTGTAGTATAATAATTACTAGGTGCATATAGCTACCTACTGTAAGATAGCATGAGCGCGATCTCGCCAACAAACTGGTTTCTCAGTTTGGCGGGTTATAATACCAAATAATGTAACTATGTACACCTTTTGAATAAGTAATAATAAAATAAAATAAAAAAGAAGTTAAGGAAAACATCGTGCGGAACCCGGACTAATTCCAATAAGGCCTAGTTTTTGCCGCTGGTTTGGAAGGTCAGAAGGCAGTGGCTTTCGTAAAACTAGCGCCTACGCCAAATCTTAGGATTAGTTGCCAAAACGGACCCTAGCCATGAGTCGTGGCATAAGCCGGGAAACGCTAGGAAAAAGAAAAAGAGGATATTTAAATTGACAAAAAAAAAACTTTTTTCAGTATCGGGATATTTCCCTAGCATCCTGTAGAATATAAATGTATCCAGTATATTTGGATAACACTGCAGTATAAGTCATGTGTTTGGACATGTCGCCACTAAGGCGGCATTCATTTCTCCCTATACACCATAATAATAAGAAATTGGATACTATATGTGATGCACTGTTCTTATAAGGATGAAGACAAAGGATGGAAAATGATTTATTTGCATTTGTCCCAAAAAATTTACTCTTAAAAAAAACTGCTATGCCGTTTAATAAAAACAAATTGAAATAGGGACCAGAATAGAAAAAGCGAAACAATAATATTCATATTGCTGTATTGTTGTTATTTTTAATTGGGAATGGAGGATGGAATAAAGAAAATTATTTGCTTTCCTGCAGAGAGTTGTGCCCCTATAAAAAATAATTATAAGGAGACTTGAATCTACATTATACTAAAATTTCGTAAGATTTGACTGAAACCAATTTTTCCCTATGTTTGCTGCGGGGTCCTTAAATCTGTTTTTGACATAATTATAGAAAAAAAAATGGTGCAAAAGGAAATTACGAGAACAAGTAGTACCTATATATAATATTGATCCGGTAATTTAAAAATATGTGAAATTCGCTGTCAGGACCAAAAACGTGATGGATAATATTATGTTTGTCTTTTCTTATAATGCATTTGTCCTACCTATAAATAAATAAGGTTACTTATACTAATGGTAGTATAAGTAGTGCGCCCTATAGTCCTGACCGTATCTCCTGTCTGTCGTAAAAGCCGACAAAAAAGAGTCCTTGGAGTCAGGGACTACTATCGTTCAAAACAAAGGTAGGACTAGAGGTAGGGCGACACTGGTGCGTCCCACTGGAGATCCCAGGGCCGCCCTGATTGTGTCGAAGAGGACCAACGCGGGGTTTTTAGTCGGTGAGAGTTTGACATATATTGCAAAATGGATTTTCCTCCCAATAATAACAAGGTAGCATCGAAGTGCTAATAGAACACTGGAGAGCAATAAAAATAGGTTTTTTATGGTCGCGGTAATTATTGGGTCGGATTATTTAAATGGTTTTACTCTTTATATCTGGATGGCTTTAAAAATGTTATAAGATATACTTATCTATACGCAAAATAGTAATAAATAATAAAAAATACTTTCCTGTCATATTTCATATGTTTTCCTATATATATACGTTTATGTTTTGTTTTATATATGTTTTCAAAACGAGTGAATATGACGGCAAAGTTGAAGAATGTTGCGAAGCGTACAGGTAGTATTTGTAAAAAGTGGCACAGAGTGGCAGAGATTAAGGTTTTTTTATACAGGGAGTTTTAGTGTTAAGGATGCAGCTTTTTTATAGATGTTTCTACTATCTAAAATACGAAAATACTTTTTCCTCGACCTTTTAACTTCTGGGTGGGTTTACGCAAACTTTTCCCCTGATTTTCAGTACAGTTTGACAGGACTATCAACCTTAATTGGGTTAGAAATAAAAATCCTTTGCTGTACATAGTATATAGTTAATATATTATGATATTTTAATTTAACGGCCTATTAGCCTAGTCGGTAGTGACCTACAAAGTAGGAGGTCCCAGGTTCAAACCCTGGTCAGAGCATTTATTTGTGTGTTTATCACGAATATATTTGTTCCTGAGTCATGGACGTTTTCGAAGTATTTATAATATGTATCTAACTATTATATATATCGTCATCTAGTACCAAAAACACTAGGTCAATTTGTGTAAGATTTTCCTATTATATTTATCATAGATGCTAAACCAAATTACCACAAACCCTTTCCAATTTAAAAGTAGAGCGAATTCAAAGGAATGTTTTACATTGCTTTGAATGGATAGCAAGAAAAGGAATGTTACTCGTACCTGTATTTAATGGTTCCAAAGCTTTAAAGGAGATTGCCTGCGAGATTTCGCTGGGGCCTTTTAATCTTACTGTAGGAACAGACCGACGTCTAAATAGTTACCGTAAAATGGGGTGAGTTGGGATATAGAAAACTCCCGTGAGTATCAGACATATTAAAATTCTCATAGCGGGTTACTCACGTCAATAAAGTCGAAAATAGCTTGACATGTTCCGAAACATGTCGAGCTATTTTCGACTTTATTGACGTGAGTAACCCGCTATGAGAATTTTAATATGAGTTGGGATAGATTTGAAATTCACAGTCACGGTTCGTGACAGAGGCGATCCCCGATCCGGGTCCTACCTTGTTTCACAAATATTGCTTGCCATTTAGCGCGGCAGTACCGCAAGTAAGCAAGAGCCGCCGTTACTCGTAACATGCTTTTCTCGCTTTGTAACTGTTTATTATTATTATTATTTTATATAATGTTCATTCAAACCTCAATAAAAGTTGACGTTCATTTATACATACATTTAAAACGTTTCCGTACATTTATTTATATAATATTTCTAATCGTAGGCAACCCTAGCATTTATGAGGGGCTGAGGGGGGCCAAGCGTCAATTGTCTTGTGTAGTGTGCAAAACGATTTGTTACCTTTTTCTATGTGAGATAATATCTGTTTTTAAGAATTATTATAAAATCGAAGCTTCGTCGACTAGTTTCAAGGACTTAGGTATTGTACCCTATGCCATTTTAGGTATTCTTTTGTAAAAAACACCTATACTATACGTAATATTTAATTAAATCAAATTATTGTAATTAGTGTTCGACCGAAGTTTCGGTTTTGGTGTCGGTTTTGGCCCAAAAATAATGTTTCGGCCTAAAACCGGCCTAACCTTTCGGCCGCGCCGAAACTTTCAATATCATACTTTCGGGACACGTTCGAGTGAGCTCGGCACGGCTGACAAAAACAGCACTATGGCAATGCTAAAATTAAATCCGAGAAAAAAAATGACCATGGAGATATTTCATTATTCATATATCTGAAAAAATTACTCAGTTACATTTTATTCAGCGTTTTAATTACATTTATCATTGATTTCAAAAAATCAAAGCCGAATCTTCGATTTCGGCAAAACAACGTGTTACGGCCGGACGGACACTAATTATAATACAAACTAAAATTATAGCAAAAAAACAATTATAGCTGGAAATTTCATTCCATTCCATTCAATTTATCACCATTCCACCATAATTAATTTGTCGAAAAACCAAAGAAAATAAATAATATAATTACATTTACAAATTTCACAGTCCATTGTTGTTGTTTGTTCATCACCAGCTTTGTGTAAATTTTTAATATTATAAGCTACTTTGTAAAATAATCTACGGTGTTTTTAAACCTTTCATAACGAAGAAACACATTTTTAATAAGATTTCTTATAAAATTATAAAAATCTAATCCTTTAAATAATTATTTAATACTTCCTTAAGGCAACCTTTTACCGAAATTTGCCAGTACAAATGAAAGATGACCGCTAATGCCGGGGGCAACCGGAGTCCGGTACAATTGCGGACACTTAAATATACATACTTTCATATGTATATTTAAAAAAAATTTTAAATATACATATGATTATACTTTTACTTCTCACTATATATTGTAAATGTTTGTACATGCAAATGCTTTATTGTAATACTTACTGACTTGTAAAAGTGCCCTTGAGGCCTACTTGCAGAATAATTTTTTGATTTTTGAATTTGAATTTGAATATGAAAGTATGTATATATTTAAGTGTCCGCACAAACAATTTTTTTATTTTATTTTATTATTTTTATTTTTTATTTAAATCAATTCATTAATACAATATAACAATTTCCAAAAGAACTTAGCCTAAAACATGTCAAAAGGTAATTAAAATATCCACAAAATTAAAATTTGACTTAAACTACATATAAATTTAAATTCCATACAAACGAGCACATTTTAACAAGAATTAAAGGTTGACAATTCATCTACAAACCTAGTCAAATAACCCGCCCCGTACCATTCCGGGCGCAAAAGTGCCCAACACACTCGCTGTGTTTCCGCGTTGAACTGCGATGTATAACCTTTGCACCAGGAATGATCCGGAGCGGGGATCATATCCTTTGTGTCTCAAGCGACCTCCAATCTCTTTGAGGAACGCCTTTGCCCCTGTGCACTAACTACAAGACGTCTCTACAGCCAGCGGAACAAACAAAAAGCCACCCAAACACGCATACTTATCCCGCTTTCTTAAATAAAAAATAAAATAAAAATTGTGTTTTTAAAAGTTGTCAACTGCTACGGCGTACTGGGATAGTTATAACGCAGTCAAAAACTACCGAAAATTGAAATTAAATACTTTAGAAAGGATTAATCGCGTTCATTAACACCTCACACGTTTCGAGCCTTTGACAGCACTCGTTTTCGCAGGGTTAAGATGATGACTGAGAGAATGCGAATTCTCCCAGTCAATGAAAAAAGTTACTTGTCTAAGTTACCTACATACAGAAAAATAAGGTTGATCTTCAATGCCCAGAGGGACTTAAAAAGCTAGCGATACAATGCCTGAAGGAAAGAAAAAACCCTGTGAAAATGCTGAAAATTCTTCAAAAACAATTGTTTTTCGCGCTTTTACATGACAACTTTACTGACAAATTCAAAATGGTGGCAAACATGCACATAGCCCGCCTGACAGTAAGCGATTATCGTAGCCTACGGACGCCTAAAACGCCAGTAATTCAGAAGTTTAAGGAATTGTTACACTAGTCAGCGTGGTGAAATCGGGACTAGAAGTCACAGACTTATGAGAGTTATTAGAAACAATGTCAAATAATGCCACTGCTGCCCCCACTCACTTAAAAAATATTCATAGTCGAGCCTATTCATTGTGTGAATGTGGTTTGGACGAAGAAGATCTAGATCATATTTTCTTTGCGTGTACTTTATAGTATTATCATGATCATTTGTACGCAGATCTCGTATCACTCACAATTTAATTTCTAACACACTTTTCGCATTTGATCCAAATTAAAAATAATATAGGATAGGGATGTTGACATCAAGACCCATCAGGCTCTGGGTAGTTTTTGTTACATTAATAAAATACAGTTATAATTTTAATATAAATTATGTAAACTAAAACTAACCTAGTAGTTGTGTATCGTCTTGTTTTTTCTAACTTTTGGTTTTTATAAATTACACAGAGTAGCAACTCAAATTTCGCGTTCGCGTAACATTTTTTTAGAAAAGATAATCGACATGAACAATACTGGCTAATTATCAAAGCCAGAAAAAAAACTATTTCACTGCCACGCAGTGTATATACAAAAAAGTAGGTAAATGTTTTATTACGTAAATTAATTAAATCCTTTCCCTCCTTACGGGAAAACAATTGAAGTAGTCCGTCCTGCCGACCTCTTGTAAAGGTTTTGCTTGTAACAATATGTTATAATAATTATTCATAAGAAGGAATATTATATGCATTAAAAAATTCTAAAAACAAGGCATGAGAATCGTCATGCTTTGTAATATATTATCAAATATTTGTATCTAAAAAATTAAGACTAACGACAGAGTATGCTATCAGGCCACAAAAACTTTGTTTAAGTAAAAGCCAGAAATGATTATGACCAAACCGAAAAAGATCATGAGCATCTTTTAATGAAAAAGGACTCTCTCAAGCATATTATTGCAATGTTATGTTTAAATAGTAAGAATTTTAATGCAATATTTATAAGAGAGGTCAAAAAAACGTAGCGTGGGTAACAATTTGGGTGGTAGGCGAAAATTGGTATGAAAAACGCCTCGAGCATATTTTGACCTGCTTATACAACGTTGCACACAGTTTTCCTACGACCACGAAGCCAATTTTTCTTATAAAAACGCGTTTTTTGGTTTGTTAGGTAAGATAATTATATGTTGGACGATTTTAAAGCACTAGGACCGTTATGGGAAATAGGCAATATAAACTTTTCTTGTAACCTTTTATGGCTCCTCCACACAAGTTAGTTATGCGTTGTAGGGAATACGCAATATTGCCTACTCGTTCTGCTGCATAGCCCATTGTGTGGAGGGGTAATGGAGTATCATAAGAACATACATAATCATAGATGATGACTGATAATAATAGGTAAGTACAGAAGTTAAAACGATGGTAAAAGTCAACTTCGTTCTTGTTCAGTAACCATTGACTTATTAAAAGAAAGAGCAGAAAAAACGTCAAAAAATTTCGCGTTTAAAATGTTTTATGCCAAAAAGAGGGATTTTAAGTGTCATATTCGTACACAGAACTAACAACACTGTTAAGACTTTATAGCAACAGCCTATAAAGTCTCGAGAAGATCACTTAAAGAAACGTTACGTTCCATGAAGGTTCATGGCGTCATTTTTGCGGATGATTGAATATCCAGTTATTTTATTTATTCTATATCTATGCCAGTAACAAAGAAAAGAAAAACAAAACCACTTCTAACAACCAAAAATGAACATATATCAATTATGTACAAGTAAAAGTAATCTGAGAATAAGGAAGAGTATTTATATTTATCCAAAAATTTTCGTATTTCGAATGAAACGAAATAACGGCCCCTATAATCCGGTTGTGTAGTGACGTGTAATTTTTATCGTGACTGCAATATATCGATTGTTTGGTTTTTACTTGTAGGTAAAAACCAAACAATCGATAAAAGGGGTTGGGGGGAAGGGGTTGTATATGACATATACAGGGTTTAAGTCCCGAACGATTCTTCAACAGCTAATAAGGGTCAATGACCCTGAGTTCGACGCAATTCGAAAAAAAACTAAATACGAAAAGGAAACACTTGGTATGGAACAGCTGATCGAAAATCCACAATCTCATACAATTTAAAAAAAACCATTTGCACCGCACTCAAGTTCATTGACCTTACCATCTGTTAAGTATCGTTGAGGACTTTTGTTACATCCTGTAGACAAGTAAAAATTAGAATATTATATAAAAAATCACAAACTGAATTTAAGATGAACCTTAGATGTCTTAATTATCGCAGAATTCATACAGTAACCAAAACCACCCTCATCCACCTCGTACACTGGAATGTGCATCCCCAATAATAATTACAATATAAATACTTCGTCCCTTTCGGGGTTAAATAAAACTGTGCTTATAGTGCTTTTGTATGTGTATTCAGTAAATTCGCATAGTTCATAGCTTTTTTGACATATTCCAAGGTAACACATAATTCATTCTCAGCCAAGAGACGTCCATTGCTAAACATAGGCCTTCCCCATTTCCAACGGTAACGCATAGATGATTAAATCACGCGCTATGCTGGTTTTTTATTAGCCATCAAAGCCCAGTAACATCATCACCATCTAACAATTCTACAAACAATATAATACACCTAAGTATAGTGGAGTCTTGCACTAGTCGATTTGTGTGGTGCCGTAGCCAAAACGGTATAAAGAAACCTTACCTTCCTTATGTGTTTATCTGTCCTAGAAGGGGGCCGAAGGCACGATGGAACAATGCGTGACACACCATACGATAGATCTGTAAAATAACAATTAATAGTAAATAAAATGTATTGAACATTTAATTGATATGTCTATCGACTTTCCTATCCCGTCTCTATTATCATCAGTGACTCGCCGGAGGCAAAAAGTGGTGGTTATTATCACGGGATATTCGAGGATACGGTGACACGACGAATTCGGAACGTTGCTAACAAATCTTACAATTCCCCGACATTTGTTGGGGGATATGACATTGTATTTTTGTATTTATTAATACCACATCATTTTTTTCGGTTTTAACAGCATTGTATCGGATTTATTCAAATTGTACGTTACAATTTTAGTTCCGGAAGTTTTAATTATGTTTCTTTAGAATTCTGTGTATGTTTTAAATACGTTATTTTACAGAAGTATGCAGGAAAGTTACTTATAAACTATATTAAAGTGACACTGCCAACGAAGCAGTCGTTAGAGTGAGTGCTGGGTGGCATACGCTAGCAATACGCTGAGATGCGACCATTTTCGTGGTTTTTTTTTGCGTCATGAATAAATAAATTGAGTATGAGTATATGTTACTCTAAGGCGTGGACAAACACCCATGTTCCGGTGTTTGTGAGCGCCTTAGCTGGTTTGATGTATTTCATGGGGACTGTACCATCGCCGTATACCATGTTTCTCGCTGCAACTGTAGCATCTTAATATCCCTTTTATTTAGTAAAGAATAACTACTTAATAACACATGTAAATAAATAATTTAAAAAAAATTATGCCCTCGGGTGGGACTCGAACACGCGTCTCTGGGATACCAGCCCATAGCTCTACCAACTGAGCTACCGAGACCAGACCTGCGGCCCCGAATTTCTCCACCGCATCCCTCGTATGCGCCATAGGGTGGCGCTTAGTAACATCTACCGTAAAAAATATTTCTTAATCGGCAAGTGGACTCTCGAGATAAATTAAGAATTGAAAACACATGCGCACATGCTGTCATGAATTTTTCCACGTCTTTGTGAGTTTGGTTTAATTCACAGACGTTTCTTCTTAAAAGAACTAATCCTAAATAACTCATAATAATTTTAAAATAACACTCAAAATAAACTAACCTATACATAAAAACCTGCCAAGTGCGTGTCGGACCACGCATAGTTGTGGGTTCCGTACCGTCATACGATGAAAAAAATCTGCAAGTGAAAATACGTAACAGCCTTCTTTATATCAAGACACTTACGTCCTTTTGTAATAAATCGTTTTTTTGGCAAAAACTCAAAAACGGCATGACATAACGGCATAATAAATACTTTTCGTGGTAAATTCGTCTGATAATCCATCTTCCTGATTTTTTTCACAAATTTTTAAAGTTAAAGGGGGGGACACTTTTTCAGTCTTACAGAGTGATCATTTCAAAAAATATTTAATTAATCCAATTTTGTACAAGAAATCTTAATTTTATTTTTAAAGACCTATCAGATGATGTGATTAATTTTTTTTTTCATATTTAGCTACATGTATGGAGTGCCCCCCCCCCCTAAAAATATCTTTTTTTCGCAATTATAATTCAAAACTAAATAGCGGCACACAAAATACACCTCTGATTGTAATATAATTACCAATATGCTTTATAGTTACTGAGTAAAACCGCTGTGTCATACGGACGGAAGGACAGACGGACTGGACGAAACTATTTATAAGGGTTCCGTTTTGCCATTTTCAAAATGCTTCCCAATAATTCATCGTCACGTGTAATGATGCCCAGAATGCTGGATGCTGGCAGCATTGCCTTTTTGGGTGGCTAGGTTTAGCCGCTAGCCATAGTTGCTGCCAGCCCTTCTAGTTGCCAGACCCATCGTCTTTAATTTGATTTCAGTGATCAAGTATGGAAATGTTTACTAAATATTCATGTCGCACAATACAGCTACAGAATAAAAATACCCAGTATTAGGACGAATAAGTATAAATATATTCATATAATGTATACACAAGCACAGACATTACAAATAAATCTTGTGCAAGCTCGAAAGTCAATCTCACTCCGACCGCGGGGCCACATTACGCTGATATCGAAGTATTTTCGTGTTTGCGTTACGACCAATAACAAGGATGTGCTAATGTTGAAATAGTATCGATATTATTTATTTTGAGTGGATTGTTGCATTAGTTCAAAACTTACATGGTTGTATTAAAAAGTATTAACTATTCAGATTTTTGAAATGACTTTTGTGGTTTAATTCAACTTTTATCTAAAATAACTCAGCATATATCAGATATTAAAAAATAACCAATATATTCTAGAGCCCATTCATAAACTGCATTTATAGTAATTATGATGTAATTTAGGTGATTAAAGATTAAATAGTGACTTAAAATAATTAATTCATACAAATGAAAGATGAAACGTTGTGTGAGTCAGTTAATGACATCCAGACACGCATCCGCAGCTTTTCGGCATCAAGCTGAGGCGGAATCAATTTGCATGATTATATGTATTTTCTTTGTGTAATTTCTTATAAAAACACGACACAATTCATGTTTGAATGCTTATACGTATTTTGCCTATTATTTATTGTAATTTTTATATATTGTTCCGCCACAAGTCGACCAGTAGCCCTAGTACATGAGGCTGCGACAGTGCCCAGGGCTGGGATCGAACCAGCAACCTCCTGCTTTCGCGGCAGACGCCCTAACCACTTGGCCCCCCGGCCACGGCGACCAGAGTCCGAAATTTCCTAAGTACCTACATACTCGTATATGCAATCCTTTCTTATTTTTGAAACGCTTAAGGTTTCAATTTAAAAACTTAAAAATATGAATCATAACATTTATTATATTTAATAAATGATTTGATGTATGCTTTACAAATTGTAAACAACCCTTTGCTTACTAATGATATTACTTGGCGATTCTTTTCGCAAGAGATAGGCAGATAATTACGGTTCAAGCAGCTACAAGCAAATCTGGCGACTATTCAAAGGACTTTGGATCGCTCGGCCTGGAGTTAGGAGAAGTCGCTCACAACAGTCACGTCTCTCAACCTTCAGGTTACTATCAATAAGAACCGACAATATGGTCAATAATGCACACAAAGTTTCCAACCATAGTGATTTTTTACAGGGATAACTAATACAAAAAAATCCGGGGTTGGAAGATCTGCAATCGATATACTCGTAAACAGTGGCTTATCGATACCCACATCACTAGTCAATAAGAGGGTGAGTGGCCCCATTTCTGTCTTACATTCACGAGACGACGGCACGAACCATCTTAACCAGCTGAAAAATGGTGTTTCGATGTGTCTCCGCCAAATCAATGTCTTCTTGTATTTGTATTGTAACTTTATTTGTGGAAAACCTTTCAAATAAATGTGCAAGTCTCATTATAACATTTTGTTGAAACAAATCAAATTATTATATACATATATTTGATTTTGCCGGTTTTCATTGACACCGGGTAGTATAGAGGTTATGACGTTAGCCGCGTAAGCTAAAGAACCGGGTTCGTTCCCGGCTTGAGCTCCGGTGTAGTTGGTCTTTTTCTACTGTATATGACACCCTATTTTGGGTTTATACATTCGATTTTTTTTCATTTTAACATGAGTGCTTCTTAATTTGACTGTGTGCAAGATTGCGGTAACTAACTATAAGAATGGGTAATCATTTTTTGCTTATTAACTACTCTTCTGCATCGTTATTTTCTTTTTTTTTTACTTTATGACTAAAAAGACACCTGTCAACTGTCTAATCCGACCAGTTAGAAAATGGCAGGCGTCTTCCTCAACCGCGAGATAATGTCGCAAAGCTCTTGTGCTAGCACTACTGCCTTCTTTTACAACGCGACTGATAATTGTCGATGAATATCAAAATAAACCCTTTATATAAGTCCTTTAGCTGTCAACACAGCGAATCCTCCTTTTTTTAAAGGGTCGGCGACGCGCATGTAACAACCCTGGAATTGCAGACGTTCATAGGCTACGTTGACCGCTTACCATCAGGCGGGCCGTATGCTTGTTTGTCACCGTCGTAGTATATAAAAAAAACTTCTATTCATCAAAAACACAATTTAAATTGATCTTACATTTGAACGTAGGATTGTTTATGGTAAAATTTTGAATTGGGCTAAAAAATATAACAAAAATAAAACAGTTTTCGGCAATTAAAACAATCGCCACCTGGTACCAAAATTCGGCAATCTCCTTTGACACCTAGATTACTATTATTTAGTTGATATATTTTTTCCATACAATGTTGCACCAACCTTATGTAGGAAATTCTCCAGCGTCTTAAAGTATGCATAAAATCGTCTGATTACATTTCGCTTGAAATAAAAACATATTTGCTGAAAAATCTCTTAAAATCCATGTTCGCCTTATTAGTTAAATTCAATTAGGTGAAAGCTTAAAAGCGCTATAAAAAGCTGAACTGTTAGCAAAAGCTTGGCACAGTGAACTTGGGCGACGTCCAAGGATTACCCTCACTAGTGTTCGCAAAATTAAACAAAACTGTAGAGGCGTTCTAGATGTCGGTCTACAAAGGTATACCAGTTATACCTATGCCATGGCGTGAGAAAGTAAGAAACGTAACGGTTCTGCGGCTTATGGGTAAATCTTAAGAAATCACCAGCACAATTAAAATTAACTTGAGTATCTCCACTTTATAATGACTATGTGTGTGTGTCTATTAGCAGATAAGAGGCAGCTGTAATAACTGAAGAGTAAGATTTACAGACAATAAATAATAGACCTTGCGTATGTAAGTAGTATAAAATTAATTTTCAATGTTATATATCGATATATTTTCTTAGTTATGTTGTACGATTGCCCTATATATCTATAAAGAATGAATGAGCCTCGTTAGAACGTGACAAGACTACTGAGAGATCACCGAGCAATCACGAGACGCTTTCCTTAGAAATTGATACATTGTCCCGTCCCGTTATAACTTGAGTATGGCGCGCGATTCGTCTTTTATGCTCCATCTAGTGGTCAGCAATCTAGGTCGAGGCCGCAAAGATAAGCTTTACGATCCGTCTCGGGAAAGCTGCAAAAGCTCCATTGAATACCGGTTGAACGCTTAAGTTTTTTAATAAGTAAGAAAGTATTTTAATTTGCTTTTTAACTGGCCATCAGGTGTCAGCACAATTTTGCAAAGTAAGCCGTTAATAAATTGTTTATTTACGGGCCACTTCCACCAACAGGGGTTAGCGACATTATGGTTAAAGTGGTTTAATAGTAGATACATTACGATACTACTGCGGAAAAAAGAAATTTGAAACGAGTGGCGATAAACTAAACCATGACCAAAGGGATTGTTTTAAATCGACACGAGTTGTTAATTCCCTATCTACAGTGCATCGTACTTGAAAAATATATATATATACGAGTAGGTTTAATTTGTTTAATAAATAAATAAATAAATTGAAAGAGATGTCATATACTACAGAAAAAATGACCAAAGCCCCCAATGCCTAGGGCTGGGATCGAACCAGCGACCTCCTGCTTTTGCGACAGAGTAGATATAGTTGTGCGACTACTTAAAAACATGAATCGAAACATTTATTATATTTAATAAATGATTTAATTCATGCTTTGCATTTGTTTGGAACAAATAATAAAAAATCTATTTATAGGGTTTACCACCGGCGCTTTACCCTTACTTAAAATGATCTTCCAAATCGAAACAAAAACAAGAGATTCACAAAAAGTTTACAACTCCGAAGTGAAATTACACAGAAAAAAAACGAGAGAAACATTTGATTGATAGCACCCAGCATACTGGGCTCGCGGGCGCGTAACTTCAAAGTGTGATTTGAAATCTTTAAAAGCCCAAAAGTATAAAAAATGTGCAGGAAATGCCAGGCAGTGACTATATAGGGATGCTCTCTATTTGGCATAATTTATTTTGTCATAAAAGACACACAATATGCCGAGCAGGTACATTTTGTCCGAAAATATATTTGGCATACTAATAAGTTGGTTAGGTTAGGTTCGAAATGTGTTCGAATATTCGGACAATTTTAATTCAGCCAAATCAAATTATTCTGAGCTCGACTAGGTATACCATAACAGTTTAAGCGTAAAACCAATGATGACTATACTGATTATACCAAATAGAATTATGCATACAAAAAATATGCGAAGACAAAAGGAACCATTAGGTAGTGACTATGTAGGAGGTCCACGGGTTTAAATCCTGGGGCTTTACCATGACGTCTTAACGCGATTCAGTTTAGGTCGTCAACTGAATTGTGTTAGGACGTTATGGTAAGGCATGGTATGGAATGATATTGTTCGGTAGAGAGAAAAAATAAAATTACAAAAAACGATCTTGTTCGTGAGTTATGAATGTTTTCTATCTTTTAAATATATCGTCATTCTAGTACCCAAAAAAATTAATAAGCTTATAATCGATTGGAAGCTAATCATGAAACTTTTAGAAAGTGCAAACTTTCTATAAAGCCTGAAAAACAGTATTTTAGCTACTATAACCTGGTAAAGAAAGAAAACAGACTAAAACACAAAGCTACATTATCTTATATTTACCTACCTACCGCACCTACTTTGAAGCGAATCGATGATCTCCATTTCATAATGCTTATAGAGTCAAACCACGTTGCCTCTTCCAAGCAAATTTACTGTTAAACTTTAGTGTTATTTTAAACGTCAAACTTGTATGAAATTATGACGTTTACTTAACACTGTCACAGTCTGTGCTATCAAAAACTAGGAAACTTAGCATAGACGGACTTTACCTACCTAAGACCTTTTTTCTACTTCAGCAATTATATATGTCAATTATCTGACTGACAGCGATATTAAAAAGTATACATTATAACGTTCTCTCTGGTATTCCATAAGAACAATGCTAAACGCTGCAATGCTGTTGATTTTTTTTTTATTTCTATAGTGGTTTCTACCTTTCGAGATTTTTTTATTTCGGTATTTCAGCTTTTAATTGGTTCAACAGCTAATAATTGGTTCTTGAAACTCTCGGGTCTATTATTACAAAACTCGACTTCCTTTTGTTTTGTAACGGTCTCAAGTTTTAAGAACCCTTATTGTTCAAAATTTCGGACTCTGGTCGCCATGGTCGGGTGGCCTAGTAGTTAAGGTGACTGCCGCGAAAGCAGGAGCTCACTAGTTCAATCCCAGCCCTGGGCACTGGGGGCCTTGGTCACTTTTTCTGTAGTATATGACATCTCTTTCAATTTATAACCCTTCTTATATCCCTGTTGCATAAACTAATATTTTGTGTATCTAATTGTAAAATGATTTCAGTTTAAATCTACTATAGTTTGTACTTACGCGCCTACCACCACGGACTCCAGGGAGCGTTGAATAAAAAATATATGATGTTCGGTGGCTGTACCTTTGTTTTGAATCCCTTCTGCCTACTATATCGATATTAGGTATTCTTTATTTCATTTCTTTGCCCAAACAACCGCGAGCTTCAGATGTTTTCGTGAATTCAAAAAGAGACGTATTCAAATGCTTTTTGTCAAGAATGCAGTGCACAGTGTAAGTTGAAGTAGCTACAGGCGCGAGAGGCCTGTAATGGGATTTCATATGAAATTGGAAGTCTGGGCTGAAAAAGAAATGAACTGTTTTGTATTTCAATCATATTTCAATGCATGCTTACAGTGGGACTAGGTCGATTTGTATAAGATTGTCTCATAATTTTTTATTTATTTATTTAAAACGTTATTGAAATTAAACATTTTAGAACGGATTAATCGCGTTTATTAACACAATGACACTACGTTTTGAGTCCTTTCAGATGACTGAGAGAATGCGAATTTTCCTCGTCAATCAAAAAAGTTACTTATGCAAACTACCTACATAAAATAATATATTTAAAAAAAAACAATGGCTGGTCTACAATGCCCAGAGGAGCTTATAAAGCTAGTAATACATTGCCTGAAGGGCATTCTACAATAAAAATTAAAAATTATAAAATCCTATGAGAAAGTCATTTGTGAGTCAGTCATCATCATCATCACCCTGTGAAAACGAGTGCTGTGAAGGGCTTGAAACGTAGGGTCATGGTGTTAATAAACGCGATTAATCCGTTCTAAAGTGTTTAATTTAAATATCGTTTTAAATAAATAAAAAAATATTATGAGAAGGTGACCGCACCACTCTATCCGATGATGACTGCCCGATGCAGTCGAAACCGTTATTTCAATATTTATCTCTTTTGCAAAAACAAACACATTCTTCATAATATATCTTGTGTACGTAATTTAGCATGGTCCGAAGTAGTATGAGAGAGAATAGTTGGCATAGCCATAGAGGTTTGTGACATATTGGAGTTTCAAAGCAAGTTCGCTGACTGTGGACTCTGGATTAAGTTACTGGGACTGACGAGCTGTATACACAGGGGTCTAATACATTCTTGTAACTAGTTGGTACTTTGGCGCTGTGGAAAAGCTTTTATTTAGTCATATCTCATGCTCTGAAAGTGTATAATTGTACCCTTTAAAGCGGGTTTACTATTCAAATGCCTTGTTCCTTAAGTTATCTTATTTCAATAAAAATGGGTTTAATAAGGATGTATCGATTCTGATATTTATTTCACCGATTAAGATATACCGACCATAAATCAAATTTTTAAAATAATTGCTTTTGCAAGACTCTCGTACGTAAGTACGGTCAACGAATTGGACCTTAGGCCACTCTAGAACCATGCCAAAATGACAAGCAGTAAGAGATTTCTAACAAACTTATGTATAGCGTTACTATGACATAGTCCTATACAGTGGCCTAGGGTTCCAATTGGTTGTACATCAAGATTATCATACAATATTGTAAACTTATGGATCATACTAATATTTATATGAACCCTTAACGCATGCTGATGGATTTATGACACAGAAACGAGACAAGTGACAATCAACTTCTTTTGGAACGTGGACTTTGTCATATCGTCGTAAGTTCTTAATTTGAAATTAATTTGGTTGTCAGTTAGGATATTTTAGGTTCAATATTGATAATTCATGCATTTAAGGGTTAAATAAGGGTAATAATTCACGTATTGTTATCACAATGGCGTGCAATGTTTCGAAGGCATTAGGCCAGCGATGGCAGTCGGTACTGATCCCTGCAGGCCTACCATGAACATCTTTGTCGCTCTTATATGCAAGTGTGACAGAGATGAAGTTACAAAAACGCAATCGTACGATTTTCGTGGTACTAGCTCTGACTACGGCCCACTGATTACGACGCGACTGGCAGATACTGTCCGATGAAGGTGGCCAAATCTGCGTGCGACTCTGCGTGTGGACTGGTGCGTTGCGTCATGGTGTCTATGATGCACCACGACGCAACGCATCCGTGCGACCTTTCTCGTTAATCCCTGTATCCAATTTGTACATACATGCCGCGAAGGCAATATTTTCTTGGAAGAACCGGTTTTTCAAGAAAACAACGCTTCCGCAGCATCAATAAAAACACATTTACAGTGGCAATATGGCGTCGGCACAATTTGCGCAATGCCGTCTTCATTTAGACTGGAATTGAATTTATGTGACGGCGTGTCGCTTTCCTGTTACCTCGGTTTAAGGCCTTTGGATTAAATTGTAAATTTATGTAGGATCGGCAATACGCTGCAGACACAAAATATTTTTAGGGCGCGTACCATCGTCAACACTAAAACTGACCATTTATAAGCCCTATTGCAACGGGTTAAGGCCTACTATTAGTTAGTTAAATGTGTTGCTGTTTGTAGAGCTAGAAATTACATAGTTCTTGTGGACAGATATTTTTATTTATCTCCAGTGATCGTAAATTTAGTAGCAATTTAAGCATCTGTATGCCCTATTCTTGCGTATTAATTAGCTATTAGAGTTAATAACAATAGGTAATAGGTAAGTAATTCCATTAAATCTCAATAGTCCATACAACCCGGCGGGTGCTGCCTCTGCGTGCGCCCCATGACTCGGGCAGGTGCAAAACTGTCACGGCTATTGTGATAAAAATACGTGAGTGTTAACCGTTGCAATTTAATGTCAGTAATGACTTACAAAAATTTAAATTATATAAAATTTCGGGCATTCACCTCCTATAGTTAAACACAATAATTAAATTCAAAATCAGTCATTTTTCAGCGAGGATACAAATCATTCTCGGTAAATAGAAGAACGGCCCAGCTACGATACGCTTCGTAGCGTGAGCGATTGGCATCTTGGCTACGCACCCTGAAACAGCCTGAAACAGCGGGCAGGCAGTTAGCTAGTTTGAAGGAATTTGAACCTTGCGCACAAGTAATTATTTACGTTCCATATTTAAATATCAAACGATATCGAGAGCAGTGAGCGCGCGGCATGGTGTCGTGTGGTGGAAGTCCGAAATTGTTTCTCATACCGTTTAAACACCATAAAGGATGACTCACACTAGCACGGGACGGGACGGGGCGGGTCGGGAAAATCTGCCAATTTCTATAGAAATAATCATGTGATAGCTCGGAGCCCTCGGATATCACGGTGACGCTTTCTATAGAAATTTACAGATTTTCGCGTCCCGCCCCGTCCCGTCCCGTTTTAGTGTGAGTCATCTTTAAAGAGCACTCCACATTTTTATTAAATACTTACGTAACTCGTACTTCTTCACATTCATAATGCCAACGTCTAGTACCTACATAACGTTTTCCCGGCTAATGCGAACTTGCCAAATTGGCAACTAATCTTAAGATTTGACGTTGGCGCTAGTTTAACGAAAGCGACTGCCATCTGACCTTCCAACCTAGAGGGGCCTAGTTTACCCTCTATTGAGATTAGTCCGGTTTCCTCACGATGTTTTCCTTCACTGAAAAGCGATTCGTGAGTACCAAATGATATTTCGTATATAAGTTTCGAAAAACTCGTTAGTACGAGCCGGTAGGATTTAAACCCGAGACCTTCGAATTGATAGTCTCACGTCTTACCGCTGGGCCACCAACGCTCATACATTCATTTATTTTCATACATGTCATAATAATTATTGTTATCCAAAAAAATTAGGTATAGTTTTATGTTGAGTTTTGTTCTAAATCCCAAAGCGTCTGTTTTGCCCCCTGCACTTGTAAGAAACCGGCTACTGTCAAAAACAAGGAGTGTTTTGATTAATAGGAGCCCTTGGTCCTATTACGTGTAACAACAATTCTCAATAAATTATAAAAAAGGTACCTAATTCTTTAACAGAGTCACTGTAGTTTTTCGGGTTCCGTACCCAACCCCGTAAACTGGGAACCTATTCCTAAGACTCCGCCGTCCGTCTGTCTGTTACCAGACTGTATTTCATGAACCGTGATAGCTAGACAGTTGAAATTTTCACCGATGACGTATTTCTGTTGCCGCAAATGCTAACTTTACAAATACTAAAAAACATAATATATATTTGAGGGGTGCTCCCACGGAATATAATTATTTATTTCTGTGGGTGCTCCCATACAACAGACGTGATTTTTTTGCTCGATTTTGATCGTTATTGATAACGGCATCAGGTACGGTAGCTTGAAATATCTACAGAATATTTTTTTTATTTTTTTTATTAGTGAATAACATAAAAAATATTTTCTAAATATATACAGTAAAATGTAACTTACCTAACTACCTGCCTCTACCTACCTTAAATCTAAAATAGGTCCTTGAGGCATTGTTCCTAGAATGCTGGCGGCATTTACTTGTTGTATCGCAATGCTGATACGTTGTGCATGAAAAAAAAATTATGCCCCTACAACAAACGTGACTTTTTTACCGTTTTTATAGATAATGGGATGGAACCCTTCGTGCGCGAGTCCGACTCGCACTTGGCCGGTTTTTTATGACGATTCAAAGAATGGTACCTAGGAAGGAACGCGCGGCATGTTTTTTGTATAGAAAAATTGATAAAAAAATATTTACATTATACGGTTTGTTTTTTCGCTTATTTAAGTAATGTTTAGAAAAATAAGTTCCTTATGACCAGTGGTCGTAAAATTTGCAGAAATTTCGATGCAGTATTGTTGCGTTCAAAGCATCTGTATGCCCTATTCTAGCCGGGATAGCTATTTAGAGATAAAAACAGTAATATGTACCTTAATTAATCAGCTACCTAGATGTTTTTATTGTAGAAATTCCTTCATTTCTACTATGCTGCACAGAAATTGCTACAAAATTCAAATCACTGTTTCCGACAGAATACTTATTCATAAAATAAGTCAAGTGGGTACGTACATTTTCTAAATAATTCATACCAAAACAAAATTATCTGCGGGCGGAGTCGCGGGAATAAGATAGTAGGTAATAATATATTTATGTGAGCAAAACTTTTGAATAGTCTTAATTTAATTTAACGTTGTTTACCGACTCTATCGAAATCGCTATCACTTTCCGTAATTAGTCAGCAGGTAGATTTATTTTCTTACATGAATAATTAATGTGGCTTATGGCTATTACAGGATATAAATTACCTCATTTTTTGTTTTCATTAAAAAAGTCTTAGTAACATTAAATTTGGTAAGTTTTCTTATTCTGAAATACATTATACTTACCACATAAACCATGAATGGCTAAAAACTTTTTAATAAATCTAATTAAAACGGGAACCAACACAAATAATAAAATAAATGACGAATATATAGGATTTACGAGTATTTTACAACTTTGTACTCTTAATCATGTACAGTCAACCAATTGGAACCCTAGGCCACTCTGAAAACATATCAAAATAACAAGCAGCGGGCCTAAGATGGTTATCCACGAATGTCATAGGATAATGCTATAAGTTGATAAACTGCGGATAGCGCAACAGTGACAGCTGCCAAATGCAAAGACATATGACAGAACTGTTTAAAATTATCAGAAATTGTCAGACTTTGTCGACAAACTATCGTCTTATCCAGCAATTATCAGGATATCACCTTGGCATCTTAGCCCCGCTGTAAGAGATTTCTTTCAATCTAATTTATAGCGTAACTACTTATGACATAGTCCTACAGTGGCCTAGGGTTCCAATTGGTTGCCTGTACTATCGCGTTCACAATTGAATGAGCATAAACTGCCCATGCACTTTTGAACGCGTGTGTAACTACTAAATAAATATCATGGGACAATCTTAGACAAATACACTAAGTCCCACAGTAGTCCCAGGCTTGTGTTGTGGATACAATTGAGACGACGATATACTCGTATATAATAAGTAGATTAAAACTTAAATACATAGGAAACATCCTCAATTCAGGAATAAATAAATATTCGTACACACAAATAGATGGTCCTGGCCAGGATTTTCAAAACCTAGACCTTCTGCTTTTTAGGCAGGGTCACTACCAACTAGGCTAGAAAGGCTGTTTGGCCTTTTTTTTTAAGGCTGTTTGACCTTTTTTTTTTTACATGGGGAAATGCTGTTCTGCATACCGCCGAGTCCGGGGGGGAGCACGGCGGTTATGTGGGACTCGGGCTATCGGCCCCTCTACCCACTAAAACCCCATGGTGTCCACTCGCCACTATTGTTGCGGGGTTATGGGCAAGCTTGCGCGATTCTTCCGCGACCCCGCAGCAGTCATCCTTGGAGGATTCGCCTCTGGACTAGAACCCTTTCTTCTCTGGAAGCGCTTCCGGGACACTAGGTCGCGCTATCCCACTCGGGGGCCAGTATCGCGGGCGGGAACGCCCCCGCGTCCTCCGCCCTCTGACTCCCGTTATGGCGGCAGATTCCGCTCGTGGGCGGCTCGTCTGCGACCAGTCCGGCGGCGGCGCGTCGGGTCAGCTTCGGCCTGAACTTCCCTTACGCGCTCCGCCGCTTCTTTGTCCGCTATGACATTTTCGCAAAAAGTTTGCATAGTCTTCCACGCCTTTGACCTGGCTGTTTGACCTAGCTTAACATATAGCGATACTTGTCTTATTGCAAAGTATAAGTTGGTAATTAGGGGGCCTAGTTAAGAAAATGGTCAAGTCCACTATCCGCTCCCAGAGAAGAACACACGACAAGTCCATAAAGGATTATTAGAAAAATACATGTTTTCATAAATCCCTGACGTAACATTTAGTGTACCATCCGCTTCATACATTCTTACACTCAAAGACACTGATAAAGGTCGATTTGGACGATCCGAATACACGTCATACGCGAGAGCCATCTGCCAGTCTACGTAACGTCCCGGCCTACCTGGTTCCCTAAGAAACCGAGCGATCAGACCTTCTAGAAAATACCATCTCGAACCTCGACCACGGTTGAAGGACCTCGGCTGAGGAATGAAATTATAAGGCTCCATAGCTCCACCAAGCACTGACGCTAAGAGATGAGCTCGTTCGTCATTGTTTCCGTCCAGCCGTGCCGTATAAGGATTCATCATTGCGATATTCCTAGTGACGGTACCAGGGATGTTCCCACGGGTTCCAGGCGCTCTGAGATGATTCCTCGTAATCACAGCCCGTATAGCCAACGGTATAATAATATCGTCTTGACCTGCAACAGGGATCGGTAGTACTGTATACGACTGAACTGGCCCTCCGTCGTTTGGGATTACAGTCGGAAAGCCAGATTCAAATTCTGCTACCAGGTCTCTTACACTCTCAATGTATGGCCACTGCGAGTTAATCGCTCGCTTCTTTCTATATTCCGACTCAGAACATTGCTCATATCCAGATTCATCCAATACACCAAAATACTTCAAGGCTGTGTTAATACTTTGACCAAACTCAAACAATATCAGGCTTTTATCTGGATTTAAATAACACGATTTCCAATCTTTGTTCTTGTCGTAGCATTTATTGTCGCCTTTATATAGAACGCACCTTGAAATACATTCATCGTTATATTTGTCTGTCGGGTAGTTGAAGACTAGTACCTCGTGTTCCGGATCGCACTTCTCCCAAGAATTGTGGGTGTGACACCAGTTATAATTTTCGCCTCGACGTGCACAATCATCAGTGCATGTGTACAAATAGTTATCGGTCTGGATGCGCTTAATAGCAGTTCTGGCTTCAAGTCTGCTGCAATATTCCCAACTAACGGAGTTATCGACTAAAGTGACACACCAGGTGAACGGCTCACTGTTGTATCTTCCGCAGTTACTGTAACAGTTGGTCCCTTTGATGGTTTTGAAGTCTGGCGTTGGAACTTCGCTTTCAATGCAGGTATTCTCATGCCCCCACCAGTCGTAAATGCATTCATTCTTGATGCAATCTCCTAAGCATGGGTAACCATTTGCCAATGTTGAGGAGTGTGTGTGACGGTAAAGAGTTTTATCAGTCGTGATGCCTTCATGCATTAACATTAGCAGAATTATTACGTTCATTGTGATTTAAACACGACTGAAATTTGAAACGAATAGACCTTTACCCACTAGTTTTATAGTAACTGCTAGTACATATTAGATGCAACATTAATTTAAATGTTGTAAACTGGTAATCCGATATTCAGATAGTAAATATAACAGACCAGCACATGTGATATTGATATTGTATATTATTTGTAAGTAGTGATCGTACATAACGCCCAGTTGATATCGCGTCTTATCAACGTTAGTAGGTAATATTTTCTATTTGTTAAATATAATTTTCATGTATTAATGTTTGAATATTAGCCGGCCATACGTAGTATTATTATTTTATTGCCTTTCTACTCTACGAAACAGCTTAAACATGTATCAGAGTAGTAAATTAGTAAATTATGATTGGTGTAATCAGTGTAACACTGTGTTCTTTAAACAACATTGCACGTCAAATAAACTCTGTCTGGAGGGCTAGTCTAGTTCTGGACGCCCAGCGCTATAAACAAAATTGCGTCAATTTTTCTCGGCCATTTTTTAATACTTTTTTTACACCTTAAAATTGATGAATGATCGTTATTGCATATAAACAACATTTTTAATAGAGAACGATTTACTACAAAAAAAATATCTTTATAATTTTGTGTGACAAAGAAACATAATCCGTCCTTTCTCAGCTCTTCACCATGAATTTTAAGGAGAGATAAAGTGAAATTATGTTGAAAGTCGCCTTAAGTCTGAAGTAATTAAAGCAGGATCTGTAAACACTTTATGCTTTTCGTCGGAGATTCTTTGCCGCGATTAGATAAAAATAAGTGGAGTTGGTCAGGCTCATTTATTTTAAATGCTTGGTGTGATAACGGTGTACTCTGTCTAGGTGAAAATAGGTTGAGTTTTTGTTTTATTAAATGATTTTTTATAAAACTTGTTGGAATTAATGAGTATGTTCTTACTACGTGATTAGCTATTGTATATTGAATTAAGGATGACTTACACTAGAACGGGACGGGACGGGACGGGAAAATCTGTCAATTTCCATATAAAGCGTCAAGTGACATCCTAGGGCTCCGAGCTATCACGTGATTCTTTCTATAGAAATTTACAGATTTTTCCGTAACGTGTTAGCGTGAGTCATCCTTTAATTTCAAATTCAAACATTCATGATAATGACATAATCATCTTGCATTTTATATGAGACATGGATAGCTCAGAAGTGAGTCATAGAAAAGATATCAGGATCGAAAGATATATATCAAAACTTTCTATTATAACAAGTTTAAAATATGCAAATACTTAAGTCGTTGATGACCTACGGATCCGATAAAAATAACGAGGAAATTATTGCTAAGATAGGTATTGGTAAATAGTAAAATCCGCCAGATAACCTTTGGGGGAAGGAAATTAAGAGCATAAAATAGAAGACATATTCTATCGACCCGATCTCTTTGGTTGTCTTATATTATCTTGTGTCTATATTTAAGTGCCTGTCCGGAAAATCGCTTTTCAAATATATCGTGACTAAGCCTACCATTTTATTAGTTTATTTATTACATGACAGTTTTTTTGTGATTATTGTCTGCTGAAACCATAAAATACCATTTTATCTGATGCAATCGTTCTGAGCCTCTGTGTCATAATTGTAAGCCCGCAAAAGACGTTTTTCTACTCCAGTACTTCTATCTGTCAATTAGATGACTGACAGCGATATTTAAAAAGTATACATTATAACGTTGTCTGTGGTATTCCATAAGAACACTGCTCCTATGGATTTTCATACAATATATGAGCACTGTTGTTGTTCTTTTAAAATTTCTATAGTGGGCACAACATCTTCCCTATTCTGCCACGTTTCTAGATTTTGCTTTTTACGCTATTTTAGCTGTTGTAGAAAAAGTAGGGTATGCAACAGCTCATAATTGGTTCTTAAAACTTGAGGGTCGCCGTTACAAAACGAGACGCAGACGAGTTTTGTAATAATAGACCCGAGACCCTTATTATATCACTGTTGCATAAACTACTATTATATATCCCGTGTCAATTATAGTAGATTACATATCAAGGCCGTTTCCCATCTAACGGCCGAGGTTTGTATACTATTTTTCTGCCCGACGGAGCCGGCAGGCGGCAATTTAGTTTTGCGTAAAGTGGCGCTTACCGGCCGGAGGACTGAAAAATAATATTCCTTCTCCCATTTAATTCAAACGAAATATATAAAGTTTAAATTTATGCACGCACGCACCTGTATGCATAATATTTACACAATTCCTTTACACCGCGATTATAATTGTCAGCACGTGGCAAGTTTAATTGAAAACGTCAGCAAACCCAAACTTTCCCAAGACATTAAAATTTACAGCACATTTTAGTTTAAACGCGCCATATTTGATTACTTAAAATGAAATATACTTCCAGCGCTATCACAATAATGTCCCGAGCAATAAATTTAGATTCTAAGAGGGCGGTAATAAAGTTCAAATTCAGTTTTGGTGTCATAAATTTGCAGAGTGCTTGGGTGAATAACGCCTGCAATTTTGTCTCGCTACGTCCTCGAAGGTACGATATACTGTATGTTTTCCAGCTCGCTTGCTGTGTTCACAAAAACAGCTGAACATAGCAGCATTTCTCGACACAATGAGACACAGAATTGTCCGTGTCACCGATGAAGAACCCCCGCTGTCCTGCTCCAAATTTAAATTTTCCACCATATATGAAGGCGTGACAATCGCCGCAAGTATGTGGCTTGTTAAAAGGTATTTATTTAGAAAATATCTTGGAGCAGACTTTTCCAAGCGTAAATTTTGTTTAACGTGCGCAAGTATGGGCTATTTGAAAAATGACACAGTTATGAAATGTGTTTAGATTTTAAATAGTAAATAAGTGAATGTTTCATACTTATGATATAAAATGCCGCAAAATGGATAGCATTGTATAAAACTTGGGTGAGCCCGAAATAAAATACAAAAGGGGTCTGTTGGCTACATTAGGTAACATGTGTTACATGAGCAGTATAACTACTATTTAAAACGAGATACGTAGCATGTATATTTGTTTTTTTGAGCTCCTGACATTTCGGCACTGTTACAGGTGCCATGTTCACGGCTTAACTGATTTACTGCGAGTTTTTATTTGCGGTCTACCCAGACGCCGTAGCAATTACGGGTTCGTTTAATTTGCGTGGTGTCACTACCGCTACTACCATCTACTTTCTCACTTGGAACTCGATCACGTTCACGACACATGCACCTTACAGTATCGACTGGTGCATTCCTTACTGAACCAGTAACTTTTGGATTTTTGAATTTTTGTTTTTTTGAGCTCCCGATATTTCGGCACTGTTGCAAGTGCCATATTCATGGCGTAACTGATTAACTGCAAGTTTTTATTTGTGGTCTACCCACACGCCGTAGCGATCTACCCGCTTACGGGTTCGTTTAATTTCCGTGGTGTCACTACCGCTTCTACCGTCTACTTTCTTACTTGAAACTCGATCACGTTCACGACACACGACACTTACAGTATAGACTGGTGCATTCCTTACTGAACCAGTAACTTTTTACAGTGATTTACATTTTCAAATATTTATATTAAAATGGCCGTGTAGGTACATTTTTCGAAATCTGTTTAGGGTTAGTCCAGTTCTTGTTAATGCATAACACAGCGTACGGATGTATTCCATACAGTGAGGTAACTGCATACACGGCCAGCGGCTCGGCTCGGTGGTCGTGCTGAGGCTCAGGGTTGTCAAAAACTATGCGAAAGATATTACAGTCTGATTGGCAAACTTATTTCCTTTTTTCACCCCTTAAAATAAACCGCCGAATTTTCATAGAAATTCGGCGGCATTTCCTCCCCGCCTCCTTCCCCGCCCCTCCCCATCGATGACCCAGAAATCGGCGGAGTTAACCCACTGTATAGAATACATCCTTACGCTGTGTACATAATAAACAATAAGGACGATGCATGTTGCATTTTGTAATCATCATTAATTGGATTTAGTAGTATGATCTAATCGAATGTACTCGTATAGATAATTCTACTATCCTACTAATATTATAAATGCGAAAGTTTGTATGGATTTTTGTTACTCTTTCACGTAAAAACTACTAAATAGATTTTAATGAACTGTCGCCAGCGGTGTTTCCGGACCGATACGACCTTCAAACCTTCAAGAAAAGAGCGTACTCCCACCTTAAAGGCCGGCAACGCACTTGCGACACCTCTGGTGTTGCGGGTGTCCATGGACGACGTTAATCGCTTACCATCAGGTGATTCGTTTGCTCGTTTGCCCCCTATAGCATAAAAAAAAAAAAAAAAAAAAACTTAACAATAATATAGCTTATACATCAGAATAACACATAGGCTACAATTTATAAAGATATTGCGCAGTCGAAGTCGCGGGCACCACCTAGTAACCAATATATCTTAATTAAATGAAGAGACCCACATTTTTTGACGTTTTTTGTTAGGCTTTGTGTGATACACGGTGATTATTTAGTCACTGGCCCAACTTAAAGTAGTGAATGTTTATGGGGCCAATGTCAACATTGTGTGGGACGGGAAAAAGTTTTTCAGTATGACCTATATTTTCACTACTTACAGTTTGAACAGTACTAAAACATCAGCCTGTATATGAAACATTTGTTTTTTCGTGCTGCACCGCGCCACGCCGCGCCACGCCGCGCCACGCCGCGCCACGCCACGCCGCGCCACGCCACGCCGCACCGCGTCGCCATCACTTTCGTTCGCTTACGTAGTCCACCATTTACATTACCGATAAGCCAAAAGTGTATTTTCTTAATATTAGGAAAATCAAGCCATTGGCAATGAGCTATTTTTACCTAAAAATCTATTTAAAAACTAGTACACCTGACTCTATGTCTTCGAAAGAGATTCAATTTGAATGTATTGCAAAAATGGACAAAAAACTAAAGAAATGTTGGCAAACGGCCTTTTTTAAGCTTTGAGGTATAATAGGATTAAATTAGACGCTGAAAATACGAGCTTGAAAACAATGCTGGTTAGGCACCGAGCAGGGACGCTGTCAATATTTTACTAGCCCTAGAAACAGCGTCGAGCGCAAACCAAACATCGTCGGGAGCAAACGTTGGCTTATCATGCCTGGGCTATTTTAAACGCCCCTTTTTGAAATGACGTATCTACGCATATATTATTAGTGCTCTAAAATGCGTTCAGAAACAATAAATAGGCAATGCTGGTCGCATTACTAACCAGTAGGAATTAACGGAACTGTAATTTAAACATTACCTCCTGAAAACACAAGGTTATAGTTAAAATTTTAAACAGCTTTCAATTCAAGTGGGTGTATATTCTAGATTCGAAACGCCGCCTTTCCGAACTGTCATTTGTTTGCAATGTAATTTTTTAAATCTATAATTTATACATATTTTACATTTAGCACTAGTAGCAATGCAGGTCATTTTCCTAAGGTTCCTGAACCCATCTTGAAGCACTTACAATATGTGTGTAGATAAAATTAATGATACCAGCTTAAAACAACTAGAACTGGGGCCTTACTATCACCTCTGAACGCAATTCAGTTTATGAACTGTGCTCAGTTGTGGTTTAGGTCATAAACTGAGTCATTGCCATACAACTGAGCACAGTTAAGAACCTAAAATGAATCGCGTTAAGAGTTAAGACCCTGCCTCTGATCTAATGATTACGGTTTTTGGCGTATTTGTTTGTAAATAACCGACAAAATGTACACGTACACACAGGGGCAGTTTATGGCTTATACGCGTTCAAAAGTGCATAATTATGAATTAATTCATAATCATAATATGCACTTTTGTGCACGTGTGTACCTTAATTAGCCACAAATCTTTTTGGTTAGAATCGGTTGTGGCACATCACTATTATGTGATGTAATAAACAGACAACCCACGAAACAATATTTTAGTCTCCGGGACTAAAGAATAGGCTTTGGTCCGTGAAAACTCGATAAAACTTCTTGAACTCCATTTTTTGTACGTACTATCGCGTTCAAAAGTGCATGGGCAGTTTATGAATGAATTCATTCATAAATTGTCCATGCACTTTTGAATGTCTGTGTACATAGATTAAAAAAAAACATTTTCTTAGTGGAGCGACGTGCACACGACACACGTTCTTCAATTTTAAATTTCAATTTCAAATTCCATCCTTGGGGTTAAAAAGAGGGTTGAAAACCTTACCGACCTCTACGCAGGTGAAATCACCGTCAGAGCTCAGTCCTTTATATTTTTACTTATTTGTACAGTTTTCACATTTTTCACACAAATGCCTACCGAAGTTAAGATACGAAATTCTCAACTCCATTTTAATGGGCTCCGTAAAACTAAAAGGTCCCAACGATTATGGCACAAACAAAGGACACATCACCTTCTAAGTTCACGACAATAAGTTTGCAAATGAGGGACCTTTGAATCCATTTATTCTGGCTAAGTAATACCCGAGCGTCCAAACTTTTAGGGCGGAGACAAATTTCACCTGTAAAAAGTTCTGCTTTGTCGACTTTTGTTGAGTGACGTAGGGCTCTTAACAATGAAGAACAGCCAATTGCTCACTATTTTCTTCTTTTTAGTCTTCTCCCGGTTCTTCTCCGGGTCCGTTTTGGCAACTAAAGATTTGACGAAGACGCTAGTTTTACGAAAGCAACTGCCATCTGACAATCTAACCTAGAGGGTAAACTAGACCTTATTTCCCAATAGTCCGGTTCCCTCCCGATGTTTTCCTTCAAAACCGCTTCACATCCGAGGGCTCCGAGCTATTACGTGATTCTTTCTGTAGAAATTGACAGATTTTCCCGTCCCGTCCCGTCCCGTCCCGTGAGTCATCCTTAAGTCGCATAAAAAGAAACTATGGCTAGATTTAGCACTACGCTATATTCAGCAGGATAATAATAGAAAGACGCAAGGGAGCTTGGGGGGGCGAAATCAAATCAAATCAAAATCATTTATTTGCCATAAGTATACAAATATACATGCAAATATACAGTTAAAATAATATATACAGATTTGTTTACATTGAAATTATTGGTAAATTTATTGACATACTTGGCTAATATAAATAAAATCAAAATAAAATGGAAAACTAAATAAGATGAGAACGTTAGATATTTAATGTCAAATGTATATTAAATTTTAAGAGTATATAATGAGATCGAAGCCCCTCGCATAAAAATAAACAACAGCATAATATTGTCTTCTGTTACCGCGATTGTTATTCATTGAAATTAAACACTTTAGAACGGATTAATCGCGTTTATTAACACCATGACCACCACCACCACCACGTAGGATCATGGTGTTAATAAACGCGATTAATCCGTTCTAAAGTGTTTAATTTCAATAAACAACAGCAGTTTCTATAGACTCACCCCGGGGTCATATTAAGAAGGTGCAAGGAGGAATCGAGGGGCGTAGCCCCGCATGAAAAGAAACGACAGCACTATCACTAGGTAAATTGACACCTTTATGAGCATGTAGATATGTTTACGTTTTTGTTTGTACCTATCATCTTAAACTGTCCTGTAGTTTTGATTTTTTTGATCGACAAGGTCTTCGTTCTTCCACTCAGTGTGTCACACAGAGCCCGAGCGTCCACAATCCACGGGGGCGTATAGGCCTTCAAATTTATAGCAGACCCCAAATCGTATCTATGACGGATTGTTTGGAACATGGCTTAATCCACACTTTAAGTACCTACTTTTACTACGTTATTGTTTTATTTAAACTAAAATGTAAGAGACCAGAAGATAAATTATTGCGTCGTACTCGTAATATTCTTTAGCTAAATAAGGCATAGTATTTAAAATATTTTTCAGCTTTAATATCCATTATATTGGAGAATGCATCTATTATGTTAACACAACCAGTTTAGGGATGACTTACTAGAACGGGACGGGACGATCTTTCAGTTTCTATAGAAAACGTCACGTGACCTCCGAGGGCTCCGAGCTATCACGTGATTCTTTCTATAGAAATTGACTGATCGTCCCGTCCCGCCCCGTTTTAGTGTGAGTCATCCTTACAGTATATGTCAGATATATAAAACTAATGGGGCCGCCCCGAACTTGAACTCGCGACCCCTAGGGGTCTCGGCAACCCCTTGACCGATTTGGCTCATATTCGAACTTCTAAAAACTTCTTCTAAAAATTCTAAAAAAGTACTAAGTACGAACCGAGTTCTAAACCTCCGACCTCCGTATTGGAAGTTAGCGTCTTACTACGGCAACATCCAGTGTCGAACCCACACCAAAAACCGAATTCGTTTACTATAACATTAAAATAGTAGGTACTTTTATTAGTCGTTGAATACTGCTTGTATAACTCAGATGATTCAAAAGAAAAACGTAACAAATACCAACGAACCTCATACGCAGTTACACCTCTTGGTTGTAACGTTACACATGCGTTAGTTACACACTCTGTAAAAATAACGCGCGGAGTAACGTTACGTTCCGTAAAGTCTGATTGCGACGTTGTAAATCGTACGGGAGCTTAGGGTTGTCGCAGAATACAACCGCTTTATATTTAATATGAAATCACCGGTTATTTACCGGCTTAGGCCGAGTACCTACTACGGGGGCGTACGATCGCTGTGGCGACGCGATGCGATGCGGTAAGTCAACGTGACGCCGCGCGGTATGCCGCTTCGCCTCCAAATGCCAAGAAACACATCGTTCATATAGCTAAATTAGCGAGAGCTTGGAATGGCATATGTAGTAGTGGTACCGTTAGCATGAAAAGGATTATAGGTAATTTAAATGCATTTTAAGTATTCATCTTAATTAAATGAAACTACATATCCAAAAAAAATTCGGCAATCCTTTTTGGTGTTACTCACTATCATTTAATTAAATAGTGTCTTCTGTTTCCGCGATTGTTATTAATTGGAATTAAACAAGTTACTTAACTCCCCGTCAATCAAAAAAGTTACTTAACCAAACAGCTGCAACTTGTTGTTTGCACAAGTAACTTTTTGAGCTTATTTTCTTCTTCTGAGCTGTCAAATTAACATTATTTTGATATTTACTTCAATAAATAACAAACCTCTTTTTATGTTGATAGTAGAAAATTCAAATTTGGAATGCCTGTACAGATACATTACCATTACATATGCCAATCCAAGCTCTCGCTTATTTATCTATACCTTTCGGGATGTCCTGGGTGAGCGGCGCATCGCCCCGCACCGCTTCGCGCTCGCGTAAGGTTGACCCACGTAGGGTCCTACCAATATACGTCGGGGTGCATAGCCGAGATGCCAATCGCTCATGCTAGGTATCGTATCGTAGTTATCTCCGTCTATTACTCTTTATTATTAGTGCGACAATGACGGTTGCATTTCGTTCGTGATTGATTGATTTATTTCTTATTGAAAATTAACCTTACATTTTACACGTCAGATAAAATAGAATGCATTCACAAAAAGATCGTCACATATTCATATAATAATTCTTTCCCTGTAAAAAGTCGTAAAGTGGCTATGAAAAAAAAGCAGGAGGTATGTATTTCATTTTATTTAAGGAACTGACCAGCTACAACCACGAGTTTATTTATTTATTTAAACTGAATTGCACATGCAAAATGGAAGGAAAGTACAAATAGCGAACTTAACGTCTTAAGGCATTATCTACCAGCCAATCGGGCTAGACTGAAACTGTTTGTAAATACACATTTCCATATGTTAAGGTTTTAGGTACCTACGAGTACATGGTCTCCATATGTATACCTACCTAGGTATTACCTAGATATTTGTATTACGCTGTATGAAAACCACGGACAAAATTAAAATAGCGCAATTAAGTGACTTAAAACCAAAGTGGAAATCTCTAGCTATTGATAAAAAAGGCATTCAAATCGGAATATATTTTCAGAGCTGCGCTGCCAGAAACAAATATTGTACACATTTGTATGTTTGTATAATATAGCTTTAGTTATTTTGTATGCCGTCGAAAGTTGCAAGCGCCCATAAGCTATGGTTCCTTTGATTTATAATAATAACTTAATTTTTCGATACTGGTTGTAAATTGTAACGTAAAAATCATCGAAGATTATCTATAAAATTAATCTGTCTACCAAGAGACAACCCTATTGGACACACATGTTACAGCCTCTTTTATCGGTGGATGCCTTATGAGTCTCCTGATGGGAGAATTTACTGTAACGTCTCATTCCTTTTTTATTTCATGTTGGCTATCGCATGCAACATGGGGCTCGCGTACTGCCGTGCAAGTCAAAATACATTGAGTTTTTAACTTTCTAGACAGTGTATAGACTACTAACTTTAGCGCTTTAACTTTAGAACAGTCGCCCTAGTTTCGAACACTTTTAGTCGCTACGGGGTCCAGCGGACCCAGTAATTTATGTGATCATAAAATTAAAAGTCTGACAGACGCATATTTTTCATAAACTAGGATATAAAACAATTCATGTTTAATAATCAATTGTTAATAATTGGTGACAAATTGCAAATATTAAAACGATTAAAAAAAGAATGCACAATTTTTTACATTTGTTTGGCACTTTCAAATGATTTGCTAATAACCATTATAGCTCTTTGTAGCATGTTTTCTTAAACTACTATTAAAGATGCATTCCAAATGACAAAACGACATCACAATGTATACTTACTAAAATAAAATCCGTAAATTCACTCCGAATTTCGCTTATTACAAAAAACAAGTAAACACTTTAATTTTAAATTCCGAACAGTTTTCATACTTTATTTGTTCATTTTCAATGTTTTTTTGTCTTTTTTTGTTTTGACTGTTCACTAAAAATAATCACATATTCAGTCATCATCTTCATCATCATTTCAGCCGAAAGCCGTCCACTGCTGGACATAGGCCTCCCCCAAAGATTTCCACAATGACCGGTCTTGCGCCACCCGCATCCAGCGGACTCCTGCGACCTTCACCAGGTCATTAGTCCACCGTGCGGGGGGCCTACCCACGCTGCGCCTTCCGGTACGCGGTATATTCAGTAACATACATTATTTGGAAAAAAAATACAATACCATCAAAACAATGTAAAAAAACACAAGTCAATCTCGCTCCGCAGTTCTTATGCTACAAAAATGTTTAGATATGTAATTTTATGACAAGTCGGTTATTTCAGTCAGTACCGGGGAGTAAGTGTCCGTAGAACGCGACTTCCACCGACTTGCCTACTTTTAATTAAACTCCGTGTTTCTCAACGATTTGAACCGACTTGTTTTAAAATTAAATCTCAAAACTTTTTTGCAGCGTAAGAACTGCTGACTGAATTTTTAGAATGTTATATGACTTGGTATGCTATAAACTACTTATGTTAAAAAATTCAGCTTCTGGGCCTGCTAGATATAAGTATGATTTATGATTTTTGATTATGATCGGTGAGTGATACACTCAGAGTGTCCAAATTAAGACACTTTTACGTTCGATAGTTCTTCAACTACAAGTTCAAATTAAATGTTATTCAGAATATATGTATCTATATTCTGTTTTAGCCAACATGTCTCTGAAAATTCAGGACTAGCTTTAACCAGCGCGAAATTACAGGAGGTTGAAAATCGCCTAAACTGCTTCGAGAAAATGATGGTACCATGCCATGCCTTTTTGCTCGACTACACGCGTTCGACGTGCTCGACGGAACTGCCGTGCCCCCAGATATAATTTGTCCGTTACTCGAAGACGTAATATGCGTCATGGCACCGAGGGAATGACAACTGTGTAAGGGAATGATAAAAATGACTAAATTCTGGCACGTTTCTCGAATATGTAGTAGGTTATCTAAGCAGTTGCTTTCATCTCCCATTATTGCTAATCTTTACAAATGCCTTGAGGTGGTAACATATGTTTTAAAGGAACAATGAGATAAAACTCCACGATCGTTTAAAACCCTTTCTGGAACCGTGGAAAATTATGATTCACCAATTTAACTGCCAAAACAAAACGTCATATCTACAGTAACTTTAGATATACCTTGCACCTTATGTTTTAGATTCGAAGATTGATTTTGCTACAGCAGGAGTATATGCCAGTTGTGAGCGTGTGGTGATAAGTAGGTGGTAACGTGAGGGTTCCGCAATTGTATTATAATGGAGCTCCTTATGGATGTAAAGCTAATGAAGCTAAAATGGATATTTAGTATTTATTAATTTGTAGAATAAGACAAACCTGAAGCTAAAACTTAATATTCAGGGAGGCAATTACTGGCTATACCAGCTGTCGATATATTTATTGTACGAGTACGAATTTTGGGTTATTCGAAATCGTATACACTCTTGTAGACTATCGTATCAAGCTATTTAATCTAGGTTTTTTCTATAGGAGCCCCTTATTTTTTGACAAGACCTACAAGTTAAAATCTATATTTTTTGGTTTCTGACCGGGTATTCATTTATTATATATATACATCACCAAATAATCTATTCATCATCATTATTTATGTCTTACAGCGCATTGGTGCCTAGCTGTAATGTTGTAAAATATGGTTTAAAGTAGAATAAGAATATTCATTTTATTCTTTTTTTAGTACTGTTACAAAACATTTTTCTTTTCTCGTTACATTTTATTTTATGTCCGAAACAGAATATGATACTGAATACTTTTTAACGAATAACCTGTATTTTTGTTAAACATGCCCGCAGGCAGTCTGGTTTTAGTTCATGAACTTTTTACGACCTGTTTTCTAGCTGATAGTTTCCAGTAACATGACCGAGGCAGCTAATAAAGTTGTGTAAAAGCTTTGGATTTATTGCCTCTCTGCAGTTTTAAGATTTTACCTCGGGTTAAAAGCTTCACTTGTGAACACCGACTTTTGATCAACTTTTATCCCTCCCAGTCCTTATACAGTCAAGTGCAAAAATATGGTTCGACATAATCGACTCATAAATATGGTGCTACGCTCTTATTACACCGGCATAAGGTGCTATGGGACATATTTTTGAGTAAGATGTGCACCACCATATTTTTGCACTTGACTGTACCATGAGCTTTACGTTCGTTGCGTGCGTTGACTGACAGTAAGATGACGCAGACGCTAGCGAGTATGGTATAGTAAATTTAAACTCTTACGTCTGCTTACCACTGAAAATATAGCGCACAAAATGGTAGCTCGGGGACCTGCAAAAAACACAAATACCAATATTTAACCTTTCCCACGACAATTTCTATCGAGTATTACTAAGCGATTATTTACTGGACACCTGTATATATATATTGCATTGACGTCGGTCTTTCATAACACACGTTATACCATACCATACGTGATTCCATAGCACAAGAGTGCTATTGTCGTTCCTATAGTAGGAAAGTACGGGAAGCCATTGAAATCAAGAAATACCCCAATTTAAATCTCATGTAATCCGCTTGTAAAAATATCGCTGCGTCAAAAATCAGACCGTGATCCCAAGTACGCAAAATGTTCAAGTTGATAATCAAGACCAATGTGCTTACCATGAACGTGGCGGCGTTCGGGGATAAGTCCGTCTCGCTCCTACAAGCGTAATGATAAGAGCGAGACGGAAATACTTTCAAGCGCCGCAGTCGAGGTATTTTGGTCGGCCGATAGTCCGTGACTAAAATTGTGCCTGTCCCCCGAGTTAAACACTCTCTTTTTCATAACGAATTCGACGAAAGAAAAAACCAGGTGTATTTATCATATATATCTGACCTGACATGACTTTAGTACGAGAGTTTAGCTTTTCACAATAAGGCCTAGTTTACCCTCTGGGTTGGAAGGTCAGATGAAAGTCGCTTTCGTAAAGCTAGCACCTACGCCAAATCTTGGGATTCGTTGTCAAAAACGCTGAAAACACCGGGGAAAACGCTAGAGAGAAGAGAGTTAGAGTTCTGTTGAAACACGGTTCGCTCGATGGGATTTCTCGATAAGGGTGTCGAATAACAGGTAAGTATTGATCTTACCGGACCTAAATTAAGACCTGTCAATTACTTAGCAGAGATACTGTCAGATACTTATCTGCAACTTTAGGTGTGAAAGGCGTTTAAACTTCGGAATATGTCGGGACATCTGGCTCCTAATAACAAGGTAGTAGACAAACATTCTATTTGCTTCGTGCAAATATAGGGTTATTTGAAGAATCTTTTCCCAACTATATTTCTAACTCGATATCTAAGTCACTCGCATCGTTTACTCGTTGTTAGCCCTCATTATGCTCTTGTGATTCTTAAATAATGTCTTTTTGTCCCAAATTTATGTATGTGCCCCTTTGCTGTCCTTTTTGGAAAATTTACTATCAAATGAATTGATAGATGATTATTTGGTCAAAATTAGTTTCTAGTCGATTCTAAACATTCAGCTCAATGCGCCTTCCTGGTCTAAAGCCTCTCTCTCTCTTAGTATCGGGGGTTTATATAATATTTACAAACTATGGCTAAGTATATTTGGTATAGTTAGTGAGACCCGTTTCCTATTAATGAATTGAAGCAAGATGTTAAACCCAGTGTATATTTCGCGGTCATATATCAGCTCGTAGCGCGAAAGATGATGAATGACGTTAGAAAACTGTGCTGCTGTTTCATGAGAATCGTCTATGAGGTGTAACAACCTTGCATTTAAGGAAAAAAGTTGATTAAATTTAATATTTACAGGTAGGCACGAACACTGCTAGAGCTCCTACTACACACAGTGCCACTTCATCTAGCAGAATATACGGCACGAATGATAGGAGTCAAGACTTCGTGAGTTTCCTATTACTATCCAATCATAACTTTATTGACGTGGCAATAAGGTTTTAATGTTCAGCTAGGAGTGTTGCTTGTTATCATTCATAATCAGCGTGCGTAGCCAAGATGTCAATCGCTAACGCTCAGCCGCAAACAAGACGCAACTGTCATTGTCGCACTAATAAGGAAGAGTGATAGAGAGAGGTAACTACGACACGCTATAAAGCGTGAGCGATTGGCATCTTGGATACGAACGCAGAACTCGTATGTTTAGTAAATTGAAGTACCTAAAATGAGGGAGGTGAAATGGGTAACTTGGAAAATGCCCGGTTAAACATCCGGTTAAACCGTTTCTTCAATATTAACAATTCGGTTCCAATTCAGGCCAGAAATCGAGATTAGCTCGGGCACTATTTAATACGGTGGTGGGTGGTGGCCATGTTATGAATACCAAAAGCGGTTTTAATGGCTCTTCAAAAGCCATTAAACTATGTTATCGTCCATGAATGTGGTAAATACATAAACGTTTGAAGGCTTATGAAACACAGTTAATACCGGTTTATGCTTTAAGACCGTATTATGCCATAAAATTTACCACTATTAGTCTCATTTTGAACAAAAGCTAATCTTTAAAAAGGGAATTTAGCCTCTTAACCTTTTAGAGCGTCCAGTGGCTCCCTCATTAGGGGGGGGGTTGTATTTTATAATCAACCTTTTCTTTTCTCTATAATCCATGGTACCATCGTTGTAGTCCTAATAGTTTTAAAGATTGTCCACTTTCCGCCGTTTAGGTGATTAGCAAAAAATAAGTAAATCGAAATTATGTGCCATAGACCAAAAGTTTGGGAATTTGTATGACTACCACGATAATACTGTGGATTAAGAAAACACAATCCCAAAATGAGGGCACCACACTGAACGCTCTGTTTCCTCTTAAGAGATATCGCTATGAGCAGACTTAATAGATTATGTATACAAATAAAAATCAATTAAAGTACCTACTTACTGGCTTACTGTTTAGAGTGTATATAGTCAAAACTATTTAAGGTTTCAATAGGATGGGAATTCCTCTGGGATGTTTTCCGACGCTATCGTTTAGGACTTTTATGCCATAGTAAGGAAAAAGACGGCATCAGTGGTAATGCGGATGAGAGGGAGCGCCATTTGCGCTGATACCACATCCTGAGAATGATAGCAGAGAAGTGGGATTCGGATATACTCCGCCGATACATGGGCATATATTTTTTTCTTATAGGTTCAAATAATTTACACAGTATCACAGCGAACTAATACACCGTGAAATTTATAATATACAATAAGTATACAAGCTAGGTACAATGATACAGCCTAGAGAGGCTTCACAGAAAAAAGAAACTAATACAAGACAGAAGATTCACGATTATCCATCATCTCACAGAACTTCATGCATTATTTACACAGATCCATCCAGCTACTTGACAATACATCACATTCCGGTGCTCATATCTTACAACCTAAGAATTAAGTCAATAAAAATATGTTTTATGCATTGTGACTAACACTACGAGTATGTATTCGTAGTATCTGAAAATAAACAATTACAATTTTTATTTTACAATTTTTTATTTTATTATAGTTTACAAAGTTACAAATCCGAGTGATCAATGTAAGATAGGTGATCTGAAAATCATGATTATGTCACTGTTGTATACAATGCTCTTTTTAAGTGTTCTAGGTATGAAAGTTCTAAAGAGGATTAGTCACTGAAGTTAAGGTATAATTTTAAACGCTCCGCACATAGTTGATAGTGGACACATTTGTTGATGTGTTTCAGTTTCAACAAATAATCTTTTCCTCGGGCTTCACCTCGGGCTTATATTTAGAACCGATCAAGCGAAATATTTCAAAATTGAATGGCAAGATTCAAAAACTGGAATCTTGAGCTTTACGAAGGTCTAAAGAGAGTTGGACAAAATTTGTCACCGAGTGTAATACAAAATTTTTCACCTCACTATTGCAAAGAAAATAAAACCTACATACGATTACAAATCTTATCCAAATGTAAGTTAATTTGAGCAAACCATTCAAAACTCAAGGTTAAAAAGAGTTACTCCTGCTACCTAGATGTTGGTAATACCTCACCAAGTGCGGGATAAGACATGACAAATTTAAAGATGTAACCTCCGATTGCGCATATTTACTACGGTCACACAGGTCTCACCTATACTGGACGGGTGGTGAATCATAAGAATTAGCGCATGTCAAATTACTTTCCCCACTTGTGGATAAAATTCGTCTATCCCCGCTAGTTTTAAGGATAAAATAGCGTTTTCGGTTGAGGTTAAAAGAATATTAACTTCCTAAATAGATGTGTTTTTTACGTAAGATCCTAACACCCAAGCTAAGGCATTTTTCACGCAAATTAATCTTATTGAGTAAAAAGTAATCTCGATTTACGATCAGTGAACAATACCTAACACCTAAAGACCTTCCACTAACGTACATTATATTACTTATATATCCTCGGGTTTTTCTTTGACTTTGGCTGGACATAAAGCGAGTGTGTCAATTATACTCCTTTTTCTACTCCAGCACTTCTATCTGTCAATTAGATGACTGACAGCGATATTTAAAAAGTATACATTATAACGTTGTCTGTGGTATTCCATAAGAACACTGCTCCTATGGATTTTCATACAATATATGAGCACTGTTGTTGTTTTTTTTTTAATTTCTATAGTGGGCACAACATCTTCCCTATTCTGCCACGATTCTAGATTTTGCTTTTTACGCTATTTTAGCTGTCGTAGAAAAACTAGGGTATTCAACAGCTCATAACTGGTTCTTAAAACTCTCGGGTCTATTATTACAAAACGAGGCGAAGCCGAGTCGCAGGTAGACGCTTGAAATATTCACAGAATATTTAGTTATATTTACATTAAAAAAAAAAATGAAATGAAATGAAAATTACCGAACCCTTCGTGCGCGAATTCAACTCGCGCTTGGTCGTTTTTTTACCAGAACTCTGTTTTCGGATTTTAGGGATTCATGGAACGAACTGAAATGGGGCTTAGTCGTGTAAAACTTTGAATACTAACCTCCGACGTTTCGAGGGCGACCTTTGACCCGTGGTTCCGGAGAAAGACTGGCTGAGGTTGAGGAAACTGCGGAGGTTAGTTTTCAAAGTTTTACACAAACCCGGAGTTAAGCTGTCAAATCCCATACAAAAAAACGCGTAACTCCGGGTTATGTGGCTAACACCGTGTGGTGCAAGTGGCCCTAAGCCTAATTAGTACATTTATAATAATATGTTTAAATGGGGAAGTATACACAAATGTTTCATGGAATGTGTTTTGCAAACTATATCCGTCGCTGAGGCGTTACTGTTTTGACGCCCCGTTCCAGTAGCGAACTTTACATAAATTTTAAACATAACATAAATAATATAGGTACCGTTACCGTCATTGAACGAGCTAGTGAATTTTTCCGAGTCTACTGGAACAATCCGTTTTTATGTTTGTATATTTGTATATTTGTTTGGCAATCACTCAAAAATCGTCGATCAGAGTGCGTATCCAAAATGCCTATCGAAACGCAGCTGTCTTTGTCGCACTAATGGAAGAGTGATAAAGAGAGATAATTACGATTGGCATTTTGTCTACGCACCAGGATCGTCCTGAAATTTGGCAGGTGGACATCATGTCATGTTTGTTCGCAATACACAAAGCTCTTCACAGAAGATTGTAGATTACGTCCACATGTTTTTTTATAAAATTCTACGCATCCGCAAACAGAGAAATAATGTAAAAAGTTCTGTCATCCCGGATTATGACACGCGGTTGACTCCTGCATGTTGAGGATGCGTGCTGGATTAGCGAGTACTGTTAGCAAAATGAGGCCGGTCATACCTAGCTGACTGACGTAAATATTTTTTCTACTAGCCTATTTTAATCTGTCAATTACGAGTATATAGACTAAACTACAAGCTCATACTTTTCGATATCAGACAGTCTATGAAACATCCTATTCAACTATAATATTTCAGTAGGATACGCTGTAGCCAACTAAAATAATTCCGAAAATAGAACTTCATACAAATTCTATACTAATGTGCGATACCTGGCTAATGTTCCTACATTTGAAACACATTTTTTTAATATTATCTTCTATTATTCATTTAAATTAAACACTTTAGAACGGGGAATGCCACTCTCTCAGTCATCATCCCTAAAAACGAACCCTGTAAAACCCTGTTAACCCTGTAAAAACGAGTGCTGTAAAGGGCTCGAAACGTAGGGTGTTAATAAACGCAATTAATCCATTCTAAAGTGTTTAACACATTTTTTTATCTGCCACGTTATCGGCCAATCAGAGACAGTTTTGCAATGAAATTTAGATTGGAAATTCTTTTTAACTGTGTTGATACAACGCTGTTGTGGTTTGTTTCTAATTCGATGCGAGATTTCTGCGTGTATTACTGTAAAATAATTGGTAGAACACAATACCTAACTTCAAAAATTGTTTTCAATCCAAATTGAAGCAAATTGTTTCCAATGTACCAACCTTTCGAAAGGTTTGAAGGCTATAGTTTTCATATTAACTGTTAATTGCTTAGAATTGTTTGTTATGGAAGCGTATATGGACGTAAATTGAATGATGAAATTGTTCCTCCATAGATGATGATGATGATCATGACTCGTAGAAAAAGTATTGTTTACAACCGTAACATAATTAAGTTTTTCAATTTCGTACCTTACTTAGACCACTCAGCAAGCTACGTGGTCTAAACATGGTACTCGACTGAAAAGCTCTTAATTATGTCACGATTGTATAAAATACTATATAGCACTAAAATAGTGGTAAAATTTACCAAGTGTAAATAAACTTTCCGTTGGCGTGTCTTAGAAAAACCCATACAATTTGACCGGTTTTCAATTGCTTTTCCCTGCATGAGGAAATTATTTTTCTTCCAACCTGCCCCATTCAATGTTTAGCCATACTTTCACGTAATTGAAAAACTTTTCTCCTAACGCTACAGAGTTTTCTAATGAAAATTAATTACAGGGCCCATGGTAGGGCATTAGTACACTCGGACCCGATTTGTATTCATTCATATTGTCATATGCGACGGACTGTACGGATTGGATTAGTGGGGTTTAGAAAAATTGCGCTGGTTTTTCGGTGTTTAGGGAACGTGTAGCATGTGGTGTGATCAACAACAGATGAAGTGCAACTGATGAATGGCGAGCGTAAGCCGGTGCGTGCAGGCGGTTAGCGGGATGTGCAAACCGGTTTTTAATTGTATGGAAAATCCGGTTTATAACCGGTTATTAACCTTAATTTCATTTAGCAATATTTCAGTGTTACTCGTAGTTGGGGTACTCTTGCTAAATGTTGTATGAATCTTGGACTTCGTAGTTTTGAGTGGATTTAGACCGGGAACCTTAGGGAGCCAAATATCGTTCAGTGGGGGAAGAGGGGGAAAGTTTGGTCCACCGCGCTTTGTTTGGGCCCACATTATTCAAAACCATTCATAATATGAACAGATTTAAATGTTAAAGTTCTTAAACCAGTCAGCGCTAATAAACTTCCCAATTTTCAAGTCTTAACTGTGGACTACCCAAAAGTTTAGGGTAATATACGTAAAGGTTAATTATCTTATTTAAACCTACGCGCATAAAATGGATACTCCTTTTCTAAGGACCTGTATGATATAAATCATTATTACTACACAAGCTGTTAACTTTTGCCCACAGGAGGGAAAACTTGAGTGTTTAGCTGAACTGTAGAGTTTTCTTTCCTGTGAACAGTAATAAACAGCTTTTGGGCATGAAGTAATGATTTTTATCATACAGGTTAGGTAATAGAAAAAGAGTACATTTTCATATGGATAAGGATTGAATAAGAAAATCAACTTTTATAGCCATTTACTTTTGGGTAAGTCTACAGGAGATACCTGAACATCGGAAAGTAGTTGATCCTAATCAAGTAATCAGTCGTTTTGCCTCTACAAAGTTGTTTCGCATTAATGGAAAACCCATGAACGATGTAGTGCAATTAGAACTCCCTGTATTCTGTAGGGATAGGATAGGGATAGGGACTAGGTATTTATCAACATATACTTAAGAGGCATTCTTTTGATGGTGGGTTTTATCTTCCAGCTCTCTCTCTCTATCGTGGCCCTACTCCGACGAAAATCGAACGATGAAAATTTGTATCTCCCTCTCTGTCGCTAGAGTGACAAATGACAGAGCTTCTCCCTGTTCCTTCACTTGGTCCATGTACGCACGCGTTCGACAGTGCATGGGCAATATATGAATAAATGCAATTTTGAACGCTGTAGTACCTTATATATGCAAGAACTTATTAAAAATATCCAAATACATGAGTGGGGTTAAATCGATAGTTCAAAAGCTATCTTCAATTTAATGTGTATGGCACTCCCTTTATATAACATATTACTTTGTAATCTCTGTCGTCAACTTAAATCCTTGTATAAACTTAGTTTAGAGCCGCGCTTAAACTTTGGTTAACTTTACATAGGTCGACGTGGTTATGTCGTATTAACTATTACGCATCTGTCCTAACGACGAAGATTGACGAACGAGTATGGATGAGCCATTTTGCACTTTTCTTTGAGAAACGTGTGCTCTGTGAAAGCAGTAAGTGATCAACAATTATTACTACCTATTTTAGTTATAACTTTTTCACTCTAGATTACACGAAACGCGCTAAAAAATTGGCGAGTGTAACAATGCCCCAACGACATAATTCTATGCAATGCCCTTAAATGATTACTATTTATTTGCGCCTTTTGGTGTCAAAACCCTGGGTCCATGGCGTCCTAGCGCCAAGGCCCTTGTAAAATAAACTTGAAGCATCTTGTCGATGTTTCTGGCAACTACTTTGGCCAGCGGCTAAGCCTGACCATCCAAAAGGGCAACGCTGCCAGCCTTCTGGGCACCATTACACGTGCCGATGAATTGTGGAGCATTATTTATTTAAAGGTTAGTTTATTTTTAGTTTATTATAAGTTATTTAGGTTTTGTTATTTTTATAGTTGTTATGGTTTCTCTAAATAAATGAATCATTAACTCTAATATATAACTCTTTTTACTAACTTTTTTAAAATAACTTGACTGATAAATAGCTTTCAATTTACTAACAAAACATACTTCAAAGTAGAAACGGTCAAAGGAATATAACGCGCTAGCAAACAAAATAATTTGAAATGAAAATTTAAAATAAATAGGTTTTGAAACATTAACGTAATTACACATAGCCTAAAAGTTCATTTAGACATGCTCGCAAATGGCGACATAATACATACCTAGTGAAAAGACTGTCTTACTCAGATTCTTGACACCTAACATGAACAGAGAGCTCTCGTCTCGCGAGAGCCGCTTGCACACTCGCGTCTCGGCTTCTCGAATGTTTGGTGTACAGCCGGCCTTAGACCTTCACCGCACACTTGAGTTTCACTGATTAAATGTTATTAACGAAATGATTTGACTAATAACATTATGTTTTAACCGTTTTGGTTTTCACACGTTTTTTGCACTTGGTAACATAGGTAATTATTTTCACAGCAAGCAAAAATTTAGAAATATCGATACAGATCTAATGCTGAACCAACATGGTTTCATGATGGTTTCCGAGAAAAAATATAACCCTTAAGGATGACTCACACTAGGACGGGACGAGACGGGACGGGACGGGACGGGACGGGACGGGACGGGACGGGACGGGACGGGACGGGACGGGACGGGACGGGACAGGGCGGGCCGGAACGATCTGCCAATTTCTATAAAAAAATCACGTGATAGCTCGGAGCCCTCGGATGTCACGTGACGTTTTCTATAGAAACTGACAGATCGTCCCGTCCCGTACCGTCCCGTTCTAGTACTTCTAGTGTGAGTCATGTAGCCTAGAGTTAAACCACGTTATCTCTTCCAAGCAAATGCACTGTCAACTTTAAAGTGTTATTTTAAAAATATAACCTTTCGGGTTGTATACTCGCCTTGAAGTTAAAGCAATTTAAAAAATGGGATGCATAGTTGGCTAAGTTTCCGTACACCCATATGTAAATCTAGTACAATATTTTGAGCTAAAATTAGCATAAAATAAGGTCAAACCACTCAAGATTTATCTAAGAAATGTTAATAAATGCAATTTTTATTGAAATCACGTCTCCGATGTTATTTTAGGAGGCCTCCGGGCCATTATCGTGCGTTTACTTAGGACAGAATTGATTGTGCAGCGCGGGTTTTATGAAGATTGGTACGCGTTTTATAGAATATATGGGGGGCGCAAAGGGAGACATATTTTCTTTATACTCGTACATGTTTCGCCATTAGGCTAAATATTGAATATCAAGAGAATGGAGTGTGTTACTTTAGTCTCTGTAAAATCTTTAAAATATACACCGCGTTCTTCAGTTAAATTCGACACGGTGCTTTGTGCGTTAATAGCAGCTTAGATAGCTCGATAGCTATATCGCTTTTCGTCAAATTCGAAAAAAAACATTTTTGTTTGTTTTTCCTACAAATTTCATAAAATAAATTAATATCACATTATAAAGTCCTTATTACGCCTTGATCGCAAAGTGGAATTAAAAAAATAACAAGTTCTTTTGAAATTAAGAAATTGACTAGGTACCAAACTATGAAAACCGAGATAAAAGTAACAGACGTGTAGCAAACATGGTGGTGATCTGTTTGAGAGGGTAATCAGTATCGTGTAATTATAAGAAAAAAAAGAAGAAAAAAACGCGTTTTTGGTTTATTATTGTAATATTGAAGACCTGCCCCATGCAAAATTTGTATTGTTCACCTAATTTTTTTTCTGAAATACTAAACGGTCCAATAGAATACTAACTGTACTGTGTCATTTGACACCGTAGTATTTACTGGTAGTACCTAAGCAAATGAGCATTCGCAAAGTTAGTATTACAGTCAGTACGTTAAATAATTTCGTAGGTTAGGTTATTCGAATCATTATCGTGAACTGACAGCGATGCGATTACCGGCATTTTTGTTACACGTTGTATATACTTGCAATTTTTGTGAAAACTCACCTGCGAAAATCTCACCCTTGTTTATTCCCACGCAAGTTTATAGGAAACTACTCCAAGATACGGGGTCATTTTACGACGTTATAAAAAGTTCATTATTTTTCTAAAGAACCGGCCTCGGATAGTTCGGGTTTACGATCTCGTTACTAGACTGATACGCTTTTACGCACCGCGCTTCTGCAATCACGAGAGGTGAACCCGAGCTGTATTCAGATTGTCTAAATCTCAACTTGATCTGCCTTAGCATATATAAAAATTGCCTCGAAAATAAAATGAATTTTTCGGTAACGAAGTATTATTTGATATTTACCCATCGCTTTTTGGTGAAGGAAAACATCGAGAAGAATCCGGACTAATCCCAATAAGGTCTAGTTTACCCTCTGGGTTGGAAGGTCAGATGGCAGTCGCTTTCGTAAAACTAGCGCCTACGTCAAATCTTGGTAGTAGTTGCCAAAAGCGGACCCCTGAGCCATGGCAGAAGCCGGAAAAAACGCTAGCACAAAGAAGATTTTAATTAGGTACCTAAATTTACCGTGCTTTGTTTTGAATGTAGTGAAACAATTGCACCACGCATGAAAGAGAGGTATGAGCACAGCGGATGCATATAGTTTAGTGTGGTAGGGCACAGCACAACGAATGTCGTCTCGCTCAAATCTGGAGCAGAGCCCATCTGGGGAAGTACCTCCACCTTACAGAAAACCGCAGTTTAATAACACTAGACCCAACTCATAGTGTTGTGTTTCGGTTGGTGAGTAAGATCGCCAGAGCTCCAAGAGGATTCACTGTGTTGACAGCTGGGGACCCACGGAGAAAAGGGTCGGCAACGCGCATGTAACACCCCTGGAGGTCCATAGGCTACGGTGACCGCTTACCATCAGGCGGGCCGTATGCTTGTTCGTCACCGTCGTAGTATAAAAATACCTCTACAGGTTTCTGTGGCGCATTCTAAGTTTTAAATAGAAAAATAAATATCTTGTCAAAAGACGCGACACTGCGGACTGGCAAGGAATAGAATACGCTCCTACGCCTCCAACCTTCAGTTTTCCCTGACAAGAGACCTCGGTCTCTTCAAATCACGACTGAATAGGCTATTCTTAGAATAATAACAACACTAGAAGGTACTCGTACCTTCTGTCAAGTGCATTGAAGCCGTTTCAAATGATAAACTTTTTCTCAATTTCCATACATTGCCCTATCTATTTCATTCGATTATTATAATAGGGAAAGAGATGGAGACAGCCTATTTTGGGCTTCATTTTTCAACGCGTTGGCTTTCTGGTAATTCTGTGAGGCTATTACTGAACCGATGAGCTCCATCTTAGACTATGTCTTCGATCATTTATTATTAAAAAAAACGACTTGACTTGTAACATAAAAAGGATAACAGGTAGGTAATTTAAATTAATATTGAGTATTCATCTTAATTCAATGAAACTACATACCTACCCGAAAAAAGTGGCATTCTTTATTCGTGTTAAGGATCACTCACACTAGCACGGGACGGGACGGAACGGGGCGGGACGGGAAAATCTGTCAATTTCTATAGAAAGAATCACGTGATAGCTCGGAGCCCTCGGATATCACGTGACGCCCGAGGTTTAGGCCTCAGGTAATTTTCCCGACTAGTGATTTTGAAAATGCCTTCCAAAAAATCGAAATAATGACGTTTCAGTGTCAGTAAAATAGAAACTGCCAAGTGCGAGTCGGACTCACGTACGAAGGGTTCCGTACCTTTATCTTATAAAAATACGCTAGCGACTATAGATAACTCGTGGTAAGTGTGCTTACCATGAATTGTACGTACCCGTATTCGACCGATCGTAAATCACTGCTCTGGTAGGAGCGAGAGGGACATACTTTAGAAACGCGCAGTCGCTAACGCCTACGGAAACATAGGTACAATATACGATTTTAAGCTAACATGGTAATTTGCATTATAACTAATATTTGAAACGGGTTAATTACCATGTATGTATGTTTTATTGAGCACCCGATATTTCGATACTGTTGCAAGCGTCATGTTCACGGAGTAAACATGAACATGAACTCCGTGAACATGACGCTTGCAACAGTGTCGAAATATCGGGTGCTCGATAAAACATACATACATGGTAATTATCCCGTTTCAAATATTAGTTATAAAACAGGTACAACTCATGCTAATACCACTATACGTAGTGTACGGATATCTTTACTTAATATCTCAATGTAATTAAGCCGATTTTTCTCCTATAGATTTTTCATTTACGACTTTTTAATTGACCTGTGAAGCCAAATTGCTTCAACGTTTTTCGTAAAGTGCTCCCTTCCATTTCCCTAATCGGCTTCTATAAAGTTATTATGAATTTAGGTATCGGGGGATTTTCGTAAAAAATAGGCCTATTTCTGCGTAATCTTCACTGTTATGTAAGTCTTTAATGATGACTAGATTGTTTTTAAATATTTTGCGTTTTAAGTGTTAAACTATAAAAAACTGTATTCGTTAGTTTTCAACTCGGTTCAGTGCAGCAGCTACCGCCAAATTATTTTATGAAGTTAAGGGATGACTCACATTAGAACGGGACGGGACGGGGCGGGACGGGACGATCTGTCAGTTTCTATAGAAAACATCACTTGACATTCGAGGGCTCCGGAGCTATCACGTGATTCTTTCTATAGAAATTGACAGTTCGTCCCGTCCCGTCGTAGTGTAAATCATCCTTAAAGAGAAGTTAGTCAGATTAAAAGAAAAAGGAAAGAGAAGGAAGAAAAAAGGTAGAAATTAAAAAAAAAACATCGAATAGCAACATCGCAGTGTCGTCCCGTTTTCTTACATACTTATATTATTTTGAAAGTCCGATGTTGCCACTTTTTAATTTCTACCTTTTTCTATCGTACTGTGCAGAACGACAGAAAAATCGTAGTGTCGTCCCTTTCAAATCAATACAGGTAAAATATGTAATAAAACAGGACGACACGATGTTGATTGTTGCCAATTTTTAATTTCTACCTTTTACCATCGCACTGTGAATAAAAGCTTGTAAAATAGATTCCTTACAAATCTCTGCCATGCATTCTCCCTACATATATTTACAGCTACTATCTTCATTTACAAGAACTGGGGTAAATGAGATCATCTGACCAAGGAAATGAGGGGTGATCTGCCGAACGATCCGCATTAAATGTACGGGCTTAAAGCGATCTGGCGATTTACTTAAGGATATTATTTGAGAGTTACGGAGTTGAATAAGATGCGATGAGTTTCCTTGTGGATGAATTTGGTATCATGATATAAATAAAGGATTTGAGAAAAGACTGTGGAAAACCAGATTTAATATTGCATGAAATAGTTATAAACGGATGAATGACGCGATGTTGATTGTACGTATCACAAATTATGTAATAGTTCTTATAAACAAATATTTGTCTCTCATAAAAAAAGCAAATAAAGACCGTTTTGAACACGCAAAAAAACAATTGACGCTCGAGCCGCAACGCTGGGGTTGCCCACGATTAGAAATATTAACAAAAGGTTGTATTGACGATAGCGCCATCTTTCTCTCCATACCGGAACCCCTAAGTGGTTTGGATGAGAGTACAAAAGTGTAAGATCGCATATACTCGAGAAATTCGCCGATATTCGGTGAGACCAGTTGGCCACTAGGCCATATCCACTAGGTTATGGCGTTAGCCGCGTAAGCTGAAGACCCGAGCTCGATTCTCGGATTGGCCTCCGTCGGTGTTAGTCTTTTTCTTTAGTAGTTATATGACATCTATTTAAATTTATAATTTATATTAGAAATATTGTATGGTGCGCGCAGGTTGTGCGAACAGGATGCAGATAATATGTGTCGTTACCGACACAAGGCAAAAGACAATCTTCGCTCCGTAATTATCTTCTCTCTAAATCTGTGAAAAAATAGGAATCTTTTTTCTCCTACACTGACAGAAAAAATGGGCAATACCTTCCGAAACCTTCCCTCTAAATGCATTACCAACCAAAAAAGTCAACTGTCCCTCCGAATGCAACCGACCAAATCGGGTGATAATTGATTTCCCCCCAAAATTTGGAAGGAAAACTAAAATATCCTTCCAATTTGGAAAGAAATATTCGACGGTAACATTTTGGAAGGTATAACTTCAGAAGGAACTTGTTGTTACCGTCCATACCAATCCTTCTACTTTGGTGGGTTACTGAAACAGTCGGTAAAGTTGAAAGGAAAAGTAGAAAACTAGACGGAATTTTCGAATACCTTCTAGCTTTACCGACGTATTTTGGAAGGTTTTTCAAACGGAAGGTAACTGGGAGGGAAAACCAGCGTAACCTTCCAAAACATTCCTTCTAAATTCATTACCTACCAAAATAATTTTCTTTCCTTCCAATTATTACCGATCAAATCGGAAGGTATCAATTACCTACTAAAAATTGAAAGGAACACAAACTTTTCCTTCCATTTAAGAAAAGAATATTAGTCGGTAACATTACAGGAGGTGCAGCTTCAGGAGGAATTTGATTTTACCGTCCATCCCAATCCTTCTACTTTAGAAGGTTTTTGAAATAGTAGGTAAAGCTGTAAGGAAATGTAAAATACTAGACGGAATTTCTGAATTACCTCCAAGCTTTAGTCACTTATTTCGATGGTAACATTTTGGAAGGTACAGCTTCAGAAGGAACTTGTTGTTACCGTCCGTAACAATCCTTCTACTTTAGTGGGTTATATAAAAAGGCGGTATAGTTGAAAGAAAAAGTTGAAAACTAGACGGAATTTTTGAATACCTTTTAGCTTTACCGATGAATTTTGGAAGGTTTTTCAAACGGAAGGTAACTGGGAGAGGAAACCAGCGATACCTTCCAAAACATTCCTTCTAAATTCATTACCTACCAAAATAGTTTTCTTTCCTTCCAATTATTACCGATCAAATCGGAAGGTATCAATTACCTACTAAAAACTGGAAGGAACACAAACTTTTCCTTCCATTTAAGAAAAGAATATTAGTCGGTAACATTACAGGAGGTGCAGCTTCAGGGGGAATTTGATTTTACCGTCCATCCCAATCCTTCTACTTTAGAAGGTTTTTGAAATAGTAGGTAAAGCTGCAAGGAAAAGTAAAATACTAGACGGAATTTCTGAATTACCTCCTAGCATTAGTCACTTATTTCGATGGTAACATTTTGGAAGGTACAGCTTCAGAAGGAACTTGTTGTTACCGTCCATAACAATCCTTCTACTTAAGTGGGTAATATAAACAGGCGGTATAGTTGAAAGGAAAAGTTTAAAAGTAGACGGAATTTTTGAATACCTTTTAGCTTTACCGATGAATTTTGGAAGGTTTTTCAATCGGAAGGTAACTGGGAGAGGAAACCAGCAATACCTTCCAAAACATTCCTTCTAAATGCATTACCTACCAAAATTATTTTCTTTCCTTTCAATTGTTACCGATCAAATCGGAAGATATCAATCACATACTAAAAATTGGAAGGAAAACGAACGTTTCCTTCCATTTAACAAACGAATATTAGTCGGTAACATTACAGAAGGTGCAGCTTCAGGAAGAATTTGATTTTACCGTCCATCCCAATCCTTCTACTTCGGAAGGTTTTTTAAATAGTAGGTAAAGTTGTAAGGTAAAGTAAAATACTAGACGGAATTCCTGAATTACCTGCTAGCTTTACCCCCATATTTCGATAGTAACATTTTAGAAGGTATACCTTTGGAAGGAACTGGTCGTTACCGTCCATGCCAATTCTTCTGCTTTAGTGGGTAATTGAAACAGTCAGTAAAATTAAAAGGAAAAGTAGACATCTAGACGGAATTTTTGAATACCTTCCAGCTTTACCGACGTATTTTGGAAGGTTTTTCTAACAGAAGAAGCGATACCTTCCAAACCATTCTTTCTAAAGGCATTACCTACCAAAAATATATTATTTCCTTCCAATTACTACTGATCAAATCGGAAGGTATCAATTACCTACTCAAAATTGGAAGGAGCACGAACTTTTCCTACCATTTAAGAAAAGAATATTAGTCGGTAACATTACAGGAGGTGCAGCTTCAGGAGGAATTTGATTTTACCGTCCATCCCAATCCTTCTACTTTAGAAGGTTTTTGAAATAGTAGGTAAAGCTGTAAGGAAAAGTAAAATACTAGACGGAATTTCTGAATTACCTCCTAGCATTAGTCACTTATTTCGATGGTAACAGTTTGGAAGGTACAGCTTCAGAAGGAACTTGTTGTTACCGTCCATAACAATCCTTCTACTTTAGTGGGTTATATAAACAGGCGGTATATCATCATCATCATTATGTCAGCCGAAAGACGTCCACTGCTGGACATAGGCCTCCCCCAAAGATTTCCACAATGACCGGTCCTGCGCCACCCGCATCCCATGCAGCGGACTCCCACGACCTTTACCAGGTCATCAGTCCACCTTGTGGGGGGCATATCCACACTGCGCCTTCCGGTGCGTGGTCGCCACTCGAGAACCTTTCCGCCCCAACGGCCATCGGTTCTAAGTGCAATGTGCATATTTCGATAGGTCTTTCTAATGGAAGGTAACTTGGAGATACCTTCCGAAACCTTCCTTATAAATGCATTACCTACCAACAAAAATAAACTTTCCCTCCGACAAATATCGGCGCAAACGGGAGGTATTAATTACCTACCAAATACTGGTAGGAACACGAAATTTTCCTACTAATTTAGAAAGAAATATTAGTCGGTAACATTTTAGGAGGTGCAGCTTCAGAAGGAATTTATTTTTACCGTCCATCCCAATCCTTCAACTTTCTAGGGATTTAAGGGAATGTTTGAAGGAAATATAAAATCTGGTAGGTATTAGAATCAGTGTTGCCAGTTTTTGCATTATATATTCTGCGTACGTGTACGAGATTAGAATGGCTCTTAAACAGCTCAAAAACAACAAGGCGCCTGGTGAAGACGGAATTACAGCCGAACTTCTGAAGGCGGGTGGTAAACCGATCCTTACGGCCCTTCAGAAGTTGTTCAACTCCGTCTTACTAGAAGGGAGAACGCCAAAGGCGTGGAGCGGAGGTGTGGTGGTACTGTTCTTCAAAAAAGGCGACAACGCCTTACTGAAGAACTACTGACCCATCTCACTTCTGAGCCATGTCTATAAGCTGTTTTCAAGAGTTATTACGAATCGTCTCACACGCAGGCTTGATGACTTCCAGCCTCCCGAACAAGCCGGTTTCCGAAGAGGCTTTAGTACCGTAGACCACATCCATACGCTTTGTCAGGTTATACAGAAGACCGAAGCGTATAATCTGCCCCTCTGTTTAGCGTTTGTGGACTACGAGAAAGCCTTTGATTCGATCGAAACCTGGGCGGTACTACAATCTCTCCAACGGTGCCAAGTAGACTATCGCTATATCGAAGTGTTGAAGTGTTTGTACGAGAGCGCCACTATGTCAGTCCGACTCCAAGACCAGAACTCGAGGCCTATTCCGCTGCAGCGGGGAGTCAGGCAGGGAGATGTCATCTCTCCTAAGCTGTTTACCGCTGCACTGGAGGATGTTTTCAAGACTCTGGACTGGAGAAGGCTAGGCATCAATGTAAACGGCGAGTACCTCATACGATACGACGATATAGTTAGTCTTGGCTGAGACCATGGAGGATTTAAGTACGATGCTTGTTAGCCTCAGTAGAGCCTCTGGGCGAGTTGGTCTTAAGATGAACATGGATAAGACGAAAATCATGTCAAATGTTCATGTAGCACCAACTCCAGTGACAATCGGAGACTTTACACTTGAAGTTGTAGACGATTATATATACCTAGGAAAACTGTCCAGTTAGGTAGGTCCAATTTCGAGAAAGAGGTTAATCTTCGAATCCGACTCGGTTGGGCAGCGTTCGGGATGCTGCGACACATCTTTTCGTCCAATATTCCGCAGTGCCTGAACACGAAAGTCTTCGATCACTGTGTGTTGCCAGTGATGACATACGGTACTGAAACGTCGCTTACAATGGGCCTCATAAGAAGGCTCAAAGTCACCCAAAGGGCAATGGATAGAGCTATGCTAGGAGTCTCTCTGCGAGATCGTATCAGAAATGAGACCATCCGCAGCAGAACCAAAGTAACCGATATAGCTCTCCGAATCGCTAAACTTAAGTGGCAGTGGGCGGGGCACATTGCACGTAGAACCGATGGCCGTTGGGGCGGAAAGGTTCTCGAGTGGCGACCGCGCACCGGAAGGCGCAGCGTGGGTAGAACCCCCACAAGGTGGACTGATGACCTGGTGAAGGTGGCAGGAGTCCGCTGGATGCGGGTGGCGCAGGACCGGTTATTGTGGAAATCTTTGGGGGAGGCCTATGTCCAGCAGCCCTTTCATTCGATATGTCACACAATATGGTTTGCTAATTTTTATTTTTTTATTTTTATGTTTACCCCCTAAAACAAGAAGCGTGAGGTTTTTTTAGGGGCGAAATATTTCTAGGGGTCAATTTAGGGATGTTTGATTTTTCCATTCCATGTATGTGTGACAGCGAAAAATGTGTTGAGAAGCGAAATTATTACTGAAAATGAAATGATACTGCAGTCCATTCCACTCTCAGTTGCTCGAACTCACAAGTGTGAGACTGAGCAAGAAATATACCTACGACCGGAACTCAAACGCTCCGATTTACGCTACAGTGATGTGTAAGAGAAGAGGCATACTAACGGGGACGAAATTTTCTCCCAATCTATCAAATTGCATTTAGTTGTCCCGCCTGGACAGGCCATCATTCAAACTTTCTGACCAAAATTACTAAATCTGTGGCGTAAACGGTCGTGCGTAAATGGCTTTATGTTAGAGATACTGAATAATGTCGATAATTAATGTTGAATAAAGAAATTTAATTTAATATTCATTAATTTTTTTATTTAGGGGGTTTTCCGAAAAATCACTATAGTTTTAGGGGATTTCAATTTGTGCTTTAGGGGTAAATAAAAATTTGAGTTGGCAACCCCGTGTGCCACCAGTCATCCCGCCCCGTCCCCACCGACCCCATCACTCGAGCAGCGGGACTCGGCGCGAGCGCATGCAGTGAAGGTGTTTAGTGTAAACAGAATACTTTGGCATAAGCCTGTTCGCTGTGTTTTTCTACATTATATCATGGCAGAATTAGAAGAACTTAAAGAAATACTTCGTGAATTTGGTGCTACTCAAGAAGTTATAGACAACTTTTTAGGTAAGTTGAACTGTTTTTTTTTTAATTTACTTTGGTAATCTCGTTTATAAATAGTGTGACGTCGTTACTTACTAATAGGTATTAACTTTAACTATAATCTGCTTCTATTCTTTAACTTTAGATTAGATAAGTCTGTACTGATTTTTAGAAATTATACGCTACCATTATTGATCCACCATTTTGTTTTTGCATCAAAAGAGAAAGTATTATTTAACATTACATTTCATTCCGTTTATTTAAATATTACATTCTTACGAGATTATATTTGCGAATGTACGTTGTAATTTAATATTTTGTGTGACCTTTGCTTGTACAGAACTTAATACGTATAGTAGCGAAAAAAAATATGCCAGGTATGTCATATCAACCATTTTGTTTACCCATCAAATGAGAAGGAAATACTTTAAGATTACGTTCGGCCATTTTAGGTTTTAGAGAAAAGTTTTTAATAATAAAAGACGCTTCTTTTGACGTGATAAATGCATTACAATAGGTAGTTAAAAATGAGTCTTATAATGACATCTCAGCTGAATTTTTTTCTAAGTCCCAGCCCCCACTTTGCTACAGTCCAACCCAATAATAGTAATCTATAAGTACTGTTATTTTACGGCTCGCAGATAAGATGCTCGAGTCAGTCTTTTTTAGACCAATTGTTTCTAGTACAAGACCTAACTTTGGCTCTCATGAGTTCCTAGAATATGCAGAGAGCATAATAATATCAATATTTTCAAGAAAACAAAGATAAGGCATCCTTAATACTTCATTGCAGGTGCTTAAAAAGTATTTTGTCCTCATTGATGATCAGTACTTAACATTAATTACAGGAAATGGGTATTCAAGTTTAGAAGACTTAAAAAATATTACAGATCATGAATTAAAAACAGTAATACCACAAATGCTGACAAGAAAAAAATTTGCAAATGGTCTGATCTCCTGGCTGCTACTGTTCAATCTGGAAGTAGAAGAAAATCTTCTTTTGGTCATTTTTTTTTCTATTGTAGTTAACATTGTAGATATCATTTTTAATTAGTTATTTCTGCTTGCATGATGGTAGTTAATATTTCAATTAACTAAGCCTAATTAAAGCCATATATTTATAGCGCGTCAAAGTAGTTTTTTGAGAGTATGTAGCAACGTGTCAAAATATTATTATTCTGTTATATATTGATATTTAAAATAAAATAAGTACATTGCCCGCCAACCCGCATTGTGCCGGCTGAGAACTATAGTCCGTTAACTCCTGTAGATAAAAAGAAAGCCTGGGCCCAGCATTGGGACCTATGTATTATTATTATAGGCTGAATGTATTATTATTATGTCTGCCCATTTACAAAATCTCCGGACCATGGGGTTCCGGAAATTGGAAAGCGTGCGGGGAGCCGAAGCCAACACGCAGAGGCCCCTTGTAAGAAGAAGTATTATTATATCCTTTATTTTTTTAAACTTAGGTTTATTATAAGTATAAATCTATTTTGGTAATATGTATTGTATTTGATTTAGTATCTTTTTTTCTCAAGTACTTACAGTAGGGTTGGTCGTTGTTGTATGAGAAAAAGTAGATAGGTAGACCTAAATCAAACAATAATAGGCATGAAAAGGTGTAGTTTGTCATGTAGACTGTTATTACTATTTTTAGCTCTCGCTTCCCTACCAAGAAATAAAGTATTGCCTTCATTGAACTAGTTCCATTTTTTGCTATACAGGGTGTTAATTTTGTATTAACTTGCAATATTTACTTTGAAATAAATTTGTATTAATTTTATTTTGATAAAAATATTGCCAGTTACAAAATTACCACCCATTATTATACTACCCTGACTAATACAGGGTGTAAATGAAATAGTGTGCCTCTGCTTATTATTTAAGAAAATTAAAAAAAACGGGAAATAATTCGTGTAGTTTTTAAAATTGGTACCGTTATACCTTGTGGTGTTCAGATGAACATATTAAAAGTCCTCGGGGGTAGGGGTTGGGGTGGGGGGAGATTGGGGGGTCAAATTTTTTTTTTACAGACCTTTGCTCATGTCTCGAAAACCCTTACAAATTGCATTATGATTACTTGGCACAATAGTACAAAATGTCCCCCCCCCCCTGCAGCAACCACAGGAAAAATAGATCCAAGTCATTTGATAACATTTTTATAAGAGCACAGTTCTCTCAGATGAATACTTTTAGAAATAATCAAGTTTATATTTATGTAAACGATAATTCAACGATAAATTAATTAAAGAAAATGAACTTAAATATATTATTTAAGTCAAATCTTGTCCGGAGCTTAAAAGTATACTTAGTTTTTTTGTAAGTATATGTAACAAAACCTATACTATGTTTTCACATTACAAAATTGTTTTGCAGACTGCTGGTATTCATCATAGTCAACTAAAAAAGAAAGGACCTTTGTCATCGTCATCTTCCCAAGCTACTGATAGCGCAGACACTGATAGTATAAATGATGTTGTTGTGACATTCCTAGAATCGTCCATAGAAAACATAGACAATCATGTTATAATTGCAGAAGACATTGCCAATGTTGAGAATATTGCTAATGACCATGATCTGCATAATATTCAGCCTCCTAGTCTCCTAGCAACCCCTGATGACCGGAAGAACAACCCAATATGGTTGTTATTGACCAAAAGCACAACTGCAGAAGCTAGACGAATTTCAGAACTTCCAGAAAATAGCAATCTAACTACAAGTGAAATAAAAGAGATTGCAAAAGTAACTGCAAATTATTTGTTTTCTGTAGCAAATCCTCCAAAGAGGCAAGTTCTTCCAGATAAGTGCACATTTTGGACTAATCATTATTTTGAAAAGCTTTTTCCTAATACAAGTTCTTCAAGGTTTTATTACCTCAAAAGAGAACAATATAAAACAAAAAACGGAAAAAGTGTTAATAAAGGAAGAGCAACGGGAGCATTACATACCCAACTTTGTCAGTTAAGAAGAAAGCTATTGATAACAGATATAAACGCCAGACTTCGAGCTTCACCAGCAACATCTTTGTCAACGGGAAATTCCAACACCAGCCGCGCTGCCATCTCTGAAGAGCCACAAAGAATTTCAAGACCTAGTCGTCGTATGATCTGCTCGGACTCGGATAATTGTAATAACCTGCCATACACACCTCCTGGTAATATTATAATACTATAGTAACCCGAAGCTAAGAAGTCAACCCTAAATCTGTGTCAGCTGACAGGATTGACTTCTTTTAATTTATATAGCGTTCAATCAGCCAAGGAGGTTGTCTACCACTTTTCAACTCTATAGCCATAGAAATAAAAGTTGAAAAGTGGTAGACCACTTTTTTGGCTGACGGTACTTATATTACGTACATTTAATTTTGTTACTTTAGTTTGCAAACATTGAATTCATTTCAGAAACAGACAACGAGGGACTAAAAGAGAAATTGGACTATATCAGGACTGAAATTCCCAGCTTTTTATCTTCCGAATTATTGGAGGCTTGGGAAATAACACATGAATATCGTAAAAAAGAACTTTGTGCCACACCCGGAAACCTATGGGATTACTTGACTTTATACAAAAGTCTTACTGTGCCCAATATTGGACCTGCACTTGTTAGTACTTGAAGTAATCATACATACATTCCGAAAAGCTCATTATTAGTACCTTAATAATATTATAATTATATTTCTAACTTGTAAGTATAGTAAAGCATTATATTTGTTTTCAGATAAAGAAGGATTTCGAGTTTTTAAATGCTAAAGGTGAAGTGGCAGGAACAAGCAAGCTTCAAGAATTTCTCCATTCCAACAAAGTCGAAATCATAAAATTAGCTGAAAAATTACAACTGACTGCCCAAATTCAAAGAAATAAACTGAAACAATTTCTGCAACTAGCAAAACAAGGTAAGCTAAATGATAGAGAGCTTGTTAATTTATAATACATACAAGTCTGATTTTTAGGATTCCATTCCGAAAGTGCTAAAATGGGAGCCTATAATAAGATATTACTGCCTGTACTGTCTGTCTGTCAACATCAGGCTGTATCTCGTAAACCGTGATACACAGATGAAATGTCCATACTGTCCATAGATGATATATTGCTATTTTCGCTATAACAACAAATACTGAAATCATTGACAGCTTCCGTTGACCAGTTGGTAGTGACACTAGTGACCCTGGTTCTAAAGCTGGAGATCCTTGGTTCGAATCCTGGTCAGGGCATTTATTTGTGTGTTTATTACAGATATTTTTACCTGATTCATTGATTTCTTCTATGTATTTAAGCAATATAAACATCGCTTAGTGCTCATAGTAGTCAGCCAAAAAAATGTTCTACCACTTTTCGACTCTATTACTTTTATATTAAAGTTCCAAAGTGGTAGACCACTTTTTTGGCTGACTATACAAGCTTAGTTTAATTTAGAGCTACGTCCATCTGTGTGAAGTTGTCCCGTCAGAACCTTAGCCATAAAGATCATGTCACATATATACCCTAATTTAGGCCCTAACGACAGGGACGCAGCTATATGTTAGACACGTTTATTGTTATATTGTTTTGTATTTACCCAATTTTAATTTTCAGATGACGACGTGAACCAACAATATTCAGGACTGCTACTTCTGCTGCCGTTCCTGTTTCCAGGAGTGTACCAGATCAACAAAAATTGGAAGCCTTCAAAATGTCAAATACTAGATGCCTTCATATATCGAGTAGACACACAAGCCGATGTGCCTGAAGGTATCGAAAAACAGCGTAATCACATTAAGCAAAAGCAAGCAAAACTGAAGTGGAAATCAATTTTGCTGCAACCATTTGTTCTCGCGGTAGGGACATCCTGGAATGATATAGTACAGGCATGTGTTGTGGTAGACAGGGTACTTTATACGTTTAACACTATAATTGAAGCAGTAGAAGTTTGCTTTCAATTATTTCATTCGTTGCATGCAGACTACCCTTTGGAATCCCATAATATATGGGAGTTCATACAGCAAGGTGTGTATGGTATTTACACAGAATTTGACTGGAACCACCGAGCAACTGCTGAACTAGGCGAGCAATTGTCTCTCAAATTAGATAGACCACAAGCCACAAGTCGGGCAAGGAAAGAATCAAATAAATAATTTTAAACAAGTTTTATTTAAGCAATTAAACTGTAATTGTATAACGTCTGGTTAGCAAAATTGCATTAGGTCTTAATAAAATGTTACATTGTGGTCATTGTCTTGAACAGTTTGTCGATACTAATACTTTAATTAATCATTTGAGATCTAACTGTATAAAAGTAAACGCACTTCTTTCAAGCGGGTCCGGTTATATTTGTGGACAAGGTTGTGGAAATTTCGATTCACTCAATACTCTGAGAATGCATTTAAATAGAAACCACTCAAACAAAGAGGTCCAAAGTACACATGATTTTTCCAGTGCTGAAAATAATCAACTGGATTCTCAGAGTTCGGGTGTTAACGAAAATATATTAAACAAACCAAACTCAACTGATACTAATGAATACAATAACAAACCTGGCAGTTGTGCGATTGCTGATAATTATTTAACCTCGGATACGGCATTGCTCATTGCTTCTCTGTTAGCTGACCCTTTGGTACCAAAACAGACTGTTCAAGCTTTAACTGTAACTATGTTATCATGTGTTAATAATTTATTAAAAAATACTTTCACGGAACATGATGATTGTTTGCAGTGCAAACCTAAGGTGGACAGAGCTATGGTTTCTGTTAATGACTGTGTTAAGGAATTTTCTAGTGAATATAAAAGGAACAAATATTTTTTAAACTTAGGTACATATATTGCTCCTCAGGAATACCCAACCACAACTGAACCAAGGGATGAGTTTATTAGAAATAAAAGAAAACAAGTTTTAGGTACCGGTCAATTTATTCCATTGCGATTAGTTCTCCATAGGTTTCTTAGCATTCCAGGAGTTTTAAAATATATCGATGAATATGTTTCATATTGCTCAGAGTTAAAAAATGTTACAAATATAATGCGTACTTCTATTTGGCTTAATAAGACCCAAAAACTTAAAAGTAATGAAAAGCTTTTCCCTCTGTTTGTTTATTATGATGACTACGAAACAGGAAATCCACTCGGTTCACATGCAGGCATACATAAATTAGGCGCAGTGTATGCATCTATCGCATGTTTGCCTCCAAATTTCGCGTCTCAATTGAAATATATTTTCCTATTTGCCTTATTTCATTCATCAGATCGTACATGTAACGAAGGAAATTTTAATTGCTTTCACAAAATAATTGATGAAATTAATTTCTTGTCTACTATTGGAATTGATTTGGATATTCCTGGATATTTTCGAGGTCGTGTTCGATTTGAATTAGCAGCGCTAATAGGAGACAATCTAGGACTTCATTCCATGTTAGGTTTTGTAGAAAGCTTCTCAGCAAACTTTCCTTGTCGATTTTGTCGTGCTCATAAAAATCAAATGAAATTAATGTGCGTGGAAGACTCGTGTTTACTAAGAAATGAAAATAATTATAAAATAGATTTACAAGCACAAAATCCTAGTGAAACTGGCATTAAGGAAGAATCGGTGTGGACACAAGTTCGAGGTTTTGATATTTTTAAACAATGTGCTGTAGATGTTATGCATGATGTGTTAGAAGGAGTAGCACGTTATGTAATGAAGGAAGTTTTGCATGGGTTACTCAGAAAAAAATACTGTACTTTAAAAGAGTTAAATGATCGTGTAATTTCATTTGATTATGGACCAGATTCAAATTGCAAACCTCCAGAGATTTTATTAGAGAGCAGAACAACAGTAAAATTGAAAATGTCTGCCATGGAAACTTCGAATTTTGTAAAGTATTTTTCATGCTTTGTGTCACATAAGGTACCAGATGAAGACCCACACTGGGCACTGTATTTATTACTTACCAAAGTATTGGAATTAAGTATGGCTGAAACCGTTTACGCAGAAATTTGTGACGAGCTCAGAGATTCGGTTGAGGAGCTCAACAGACTTTATATTTTTTTAAGTGGCTCTCAATTAAAGCCAAAATTTCATCACCTTACACATTATCCTGGTATCATGGAAAAGCTAGGTCCTCTTCATCATTTGTGGTCGATGAGATATGAGTCAAAGCATCGCGTTTCAAAAATTTGCGCTAGAACCTCGTGTAATAGAGTAAATCTACCGAAAACTCTTGCTATTAAACACCAGTTACAGTTAAATTACTTATTTCTCAAGAACAAAATTGATTTCGATATAGAAACATCTAGTTACTGCAAAAATATTGACTCAGAGACATTTGAAAAATGGTCAAAAGAATTCCACATACCGAGCAACCTTCTTACCGTGAACTTTATTACTTTAAGCGGCATGAAATTTGAAATAAACCAGGTTCTTGCACTGAGTGTAGACGAAGTTACTGGTGAACCAGACTTTTTTCAGATTTCTGACATATTTTACAATAGCAATACCCAAAAAGTATACTTTGCTGGCTATACATTTACAAATGTTTTCTTTGATCCTCACGTAAACGCTTTCTGTGTATCAAAAAGAGACAATTCAAAAAAAATTTGGGTACATTACGATTCTTTAATATTTTGCAAGCCCAATAACTTGACTAAATTGCCCCCTTATGGCTTGTGGTATGTAATTTTGAGAAATACTTTGTACTAATATAATGACGTTTGTAAAGTTAGGCGAATTGGGATTATGTATATTATGTACAGTGTAACAAACTCATCTGTGCCGGTGACAGTGTCGCCACTGACAGTGACGCCGTCACTGGCTGTTGCGTCGCTAAGTTGGCGACACGTAGTTCCTGTTACGACCACCGGTTTAGATAAGTTTGTGGCACTGTCTTGTAAACCCAGGACTATCGGCCCCTATTTCACCACGCTGACAAGTGTGACAATTCCTTAAATGAATGAATTACTGGCGTTAAAGGCGTCCATAGGCTACGGAAACCGCTCACCATCGCGCGGGCTGTGTGCTTGTTTGCCACCACTTCAATAATTTTAGTAAAATCGTAAAGTATCGTCATTAAAAAGACAATTTCTTGGTGAAGATTTTTTTACAATTGTCACGAGATCTATTAGTGATTTAAAGAATTGTCAGTAGTTTTTGACATGTGAATGATCCTGTGTCGGAATTTCGTGACATATTTTATATTTTTAATTTCGTGACATATTTTCGTGTTTCTTGCGACATATGTCAAGAGCTCTTTCACAATAGTTTTCGTTTTTAATGGTAATAATTATGTTTTTATTTATAAATAACATGTGGTCGGTAAACAAGCATACAGCCCGCACAATAGTAAGCGGCGCCCGTAGCCCATAGACGCCTGTAATACCAGTAATAATGATGCTGACAATTGTCGCACTTGTCGCCGTGGTGAAATAGGCCACAGCTTTTAATTATGGTCAAAAATTTAATGCCTTTTTCATTGTTTTTATGTCATGTCTCTTTCAAAGCATTACAGTGTACAGTCAAAGGAATGTGTTATGTTTCTTGTAATTGAGTATGATGTATGATTTGAGTCAAAAAGCCTGGGTATTCTTTCTAAGTAAACGATAAGTAAGTGAAGCCTCTGTTCGCACTAGTATGGTTCCGTCCCAAGATTATAAATATAGATTATAAATTGTTATTATTTTATTTTTTATAAAAACGATTAAAAATTTAAAAAAAAATTGGTATACTTAAAAAGGTTATTTCTTGCCAACAAAAATATATCCAGGCATTTTGACCCAAATTATACATACATAATTTACATCATCGTACCTATAATGTTAGTTAGACGCATTTCATGCAAATCACCTAATAAATCTAATAAACAAGTAAAATTTGGGCTATAGTTGAATGCCAGGACCATAGTGACCTGAGTTTACGGTACACACACCAAGGCTCAGAATGTTATAGAACCCATTATTGCGACATATACACCACGACGTCAGCGTCGGTGTCAGTAGACGTGAGCAGGACTAACCCCACATAAACAGTAAAACGTAATATATCGTTTCCCATTGTATTAAGTTATTCAACCATACTTTTTTTCTTCTTGTAAAGTAAAAGTTTGATTCTCTAAAATCATGGTCACCCTACTTAACTAATAACTTCACGATAAGGTAATCGACGAAAAGTAAAGAATGAGTAGCTTATGCTGTACTGAATCCGTAGTGTTGATCCTGCTCACGTCTCTTGAATCAGCCTGTATACATACTGCACACAGGCGGTGAAAATAATGTCTCAAATTGCCCTCACGTCGTGCAGCAAATACCGTAGACATATATTTTTTTAATTTACAGCCGTATTATATTGTAATATAATAATTATATTTTTACGGTCTGTAAATACAAGACACGTACCCGAGAGGTCAGTCTTTTTCATCTTCGTTATCTTTTTGGAATAACCCAATTCAGGCCCACCACCAATTTGTAATTACTTAACTTATCCTAGGCCTTGGGAGTAGGATGTGCGTCCCTACAACTACTGCCAAAAGGTGGCGCTCGGATCGCTACCACAATGGGGTGATCTTTACATTTTTTTTTAGTATACCGGTTACCAGTTTAAAGTCGGGCCTTGCAACACAGGTTCCGCAACTAGTTGTTAAGCTTAGCGTATTTATAATAAAGCCGATAATCGTTTTTGTGGCAGGACGCTGGAGTATGTCAAAATCCTGTGTATGTTAAATGATAAAATCTAATAATCAAGTAAAATTTGTTCTTTACTTGAATGCCAGGACCATAGTGACCTGAGTTTACGGTACACACACCAAGGCTCAGAATCTTATAGAACCCATTATTGCGACATATACTGATTCAGTGGATGTGAGCAGGACTTAACCCCACATAAACAGTAAAACGTAATACAGGGTGTAATCGTTAAGTGTTTACAGGCCATAATTCCGTAAATATAGCAGATATCAGAAAACTTCTAACTGATATCGAAAGTACGTTACCCAACGAGTAAAATTACACTAATAACGTTTTTGAAATAAAAGCAGAAATATCCCAAATATTAACTTCAAACCCTTCCATACATTTAGTAGGTAACCGTTCATTCAAAGACTAGTTTATTTTTGCATTTAAGAATAAATGATAAATTAATTATTTCATAAACGGTAGTATTATTATTTTATTACAATATTCGTACAAATAACGAATCTCTAACAGTTTTATCTCTTACGACACCCGACATTCTTTAAGCCTGTAAGTCGTCATACTAAATGTATGGGAGCGTTTTAACTTAGTATTTTTAATATTACTTTATCTATTTAGAAAATGTTATTAATGTAATTTTACTCGTTGGGTAACGTACTTTCGATATCAGTTAGAAGTTTTCTGATATCTGCTATATTTACGGAATTATGGCCTGTAAACACTTAACGATTATAACCTGTATATCGTTTCCCATTGTAATTAAGTTATTCAACCATACTTTTTTCTTCTTGTAAAGTAAAAGTTTGATTCTCTAAAATCATGGTCATCTTACTTAACTAATAACTTCACGATAAGGTAATCTTGCGAAATCTGGTAAGAATGAATAGTTTATGCTGTACTGAATCCGTAGTGTTGATCCTGCTCACGTCTCTTGAATCAGCCTGTATACATACTGCACACAGGCGGTGAAAATAATGTCTCAAATTACCCTCACGTCGTGCGGCAAATACCGTAGACATATTTTTTTTTAATTTACAGTCGTATTATATTGTAATATAATAATTATATTTTTACGGTCTGTAAATACAAGACACGTACCCGAGAGGTCAGTCTTTTTCATCTTCGGTATCTTTTTGGAATGACCCAATTCAGGCCCACCACCAATTTGTAATTATTTAACTTATCCTAGGCCTTGGGAGTAGGATGTGCGTCTCCACAACTACTGCCAAAAGGTGGCGCTCGGATCGCTACCACAATGGGGTGATCTTTACATTTTTTTTTAGTATACCGGTTACCAGTTTAAAGTCGGGCCTTGCAACACAGGTTCCGCAACTAGTTGTTAAGCTTAGCGTATTTATAATAAAGCCGATAATCGTTTTTGTGGCAGGACGCTGGAGTATGTCAAAATCCTGTGTACCTATGTTAAATGATAAGATAGTATTTTATTTTAACAATTTATAATTATCGCAGCAAAATGATGATCCGTATGACAGCTATCACTTCAATACATATCAGTTAAAATTGTACACTGTTAACAGGTAATGTATATTGAACTGACAGCTGTAATACAGAGTACAGCTGTAAGATGAAGATTTGCAACAATTACTTATGTGCAAAAAAGTTAATGATTTTGTTATGATCAAAATGTAAAAATTTAAAACTGACGGTGCCAAAATATGGTGATGTGCTCTCGTGCGTACCCTACAAAGGTCCATCTAGGATTTAATGGTTCGAATCGAGAAATGTAAATCTAATCTATATTAGTATGTTAGTCCATGTGCTCTTGCTTGTCACGACCTGACGACCAGACAGAACAGAACTGATATCTTAAAATTATTATCATTAATTTGTTAACATATTTTGGAAATATAAAATAATATCTTTATTAAAAGATATTATATTCGAACAATTATCGTTCATGCCTGTTTTCGGGTAGGTAACCCGTAGTAATTAAATGGTTAAAATAATTGTGTTGCTCTGCTTAAAATAATGCACCTCTGTCAATAAAGCTGATTTTATGAAATATTGTAGTTGTCAATGAATAGTTACTAAACGTAATTTTATTGGACCGAAGTGAGAATGGGATTCAAATGTAATAATATATATACTTATTACTCAATAAAATACCTTATAGGTATTACCTATACCTTAAAAATAAACTAACCGTATTTATAAACGTTATCGTTACAAGTTTCTACATGTTTCAACTCGGTTCGATAACATTACGATAACCTCCCTTTAAGTCAAATTATTTAATTTTCTTTTTGTTTCCAGACAACAATTACCTTACGAGTATAGGAGTATAGAAATGAGTAATGGACGATTACCTTCTAAATTCACCAATTATCGTCTCGACTAACACTTATTTCGGATGGAAGATAAAGAACATTTTCTGAATCGGTAGGTAAGTTTTGATTTTCCTTCCGGTCCACCGACATTACCCGTCAAATACAGGTGGTAATAAACAAAAGTAAATAAATAATTCGGAAGGAAATAAACGTTTTCCCTCCGAATTCCCCCCTTACCTTCTCTATTACCCTCTATTGCAGACGGAAAACTTGGAAAGTTTGTGTTTGAATCGTAGGGTAAACTTTGATTTCCCTTCCAGTCGTAACAATTACCCATCGAATATAGAAGGTAATGAGTGAAGATAAATAATTAATTAGGAAGGAAATACACGATTCCTTCCAAATTCCCCGCTTACCTTTCCAATTACCTTCTACTGCAGCCGGAAAACTTGAAATGTTTGTGGTCGAATCGGTAGGTAAACTGTGATTTTCCTCCCAGTCTTAACAATTACCCAGGAAATTAGGCAGGAAATACACGATTTCCCTTTACCCATCGAATAAAGAATTTCTATATTCGATGGGTAATTGTTAAGACTGAAAGGAAAATCAATTTTTTGACCCACCGATTCAAACACAAACTTTCCAAGTTTTCCGTCTGCAATAGAGGGTAATTGAGAAGGTATGCGGGAAATTCGGAGGGAAATCGTGTATTTCCTTCCTGATTTGATATTTACCTTCACTTATTACCTTCTATATTTGATGGGTAATTGTTACGACGGGAAGGAAAATCAAATTTTACCCACCGATTCGAACACAAACCTTCCAAGTTTTCCGTCTGCAATAGAGGGTAATTGAGAAGGTATGCGGGAAATTCGGAGGGAAATCGTGTATTTCCTTCCTGATTTGATATTTACCTTCACTTATTACCTTATATATTTGATGGGTAATTGTTACGACGGGAAGGAAAATCAAATTTTACCCACCGATTCGAACACAAACCTTCCAAGTTTTCCGTCTGCAATAGAGGGTAATTGAGAAGGTATGCGGGAAATTCGGAGGGAAATCGTGTATTTCCTTCCTGATTTGATATTTACCTTCACTTATTACCTTCTATATTTGATGGGTAATTGTTACGACGGGAAGGAAAATCAAATTTTACCCACCGATTCGAACACAAACCTTCCAAGTTTTCCGTCTGCAATAGAGGGTAATTGAGAAGGTAAGCGGAAAATTCGGAGGGAAATCGTGTATTTCCTTCCTAATTTGATATTTACCTTCGCTTATTACCTTCTATATTCGATAGGTAATTGTTACGACGGGAAGGAAAATCAAATTTTACCCACCGATTCAAACACAAACCTTCCAAGTTTTCCGTCTGCAATAGAGGGTAATTGAGAAGGTAAGCGGGAAATTCGGAGGGAAATCGTGTATTTCCTTCCTAATTTGATATTTACCTTCGCTTAGTACCTTCTATATTCGATAGGTAATTGTTACGACGGGAAGGAAAATCAAATTTTACCCACCGATTCAACCGCAAACCTTCCAAGTTTTCCGTCTGCAATAGAGGGTAATTGAGAAGGTAAGCGGGAAATTCGGAGGGAAATCGTGTATTTCCTTCCTAATTTAATATTTACCTTCACTTATTACCTTCTATATTTGATGGGTAATTGTTACGACTGGAAGGAAAATCAAATTTTACCTACCGATTCGAACACAAACCTTCCAAGTTTTCCGTCTGCAATAGAGGGTAATTGAGAAGGTAAGCGGGAAATTCGGAGGGAAATCGTGTATTTCCTTCCTGATTTGATATTTACCTTCACTTATTACCTTCTATATTCGATAGGAAATTGTTAGGACTGGAAGGAAAATCAAAGTTTACCCACCCATTCAATCATAAACCTACTAAGTTTTCCGTCTGCAATAGAGGGTAATTAGGAAGGTATTTGCGCATATATTGAAAGGATATTCCGCTCAGATATTAATTACCTGCCAAAGTAAATTTAGAAGGAAATAATTCCTTCTTGATTTTACCGTCTAACGGTAATACCTTCCAGTAAATTACCTTCCTTTTCGACTCAGTCGGTAAAATAAGACGGTATATTTACCTCCCTTATTCTACCGTCCATTAGAATTACCTTCTAATAAACTACCTTCCGTTTTGACTCAGTGGGTAAAATAAGACGGTATATTTACCTCCCTTATTCTACCGTCCATTAGAATTACCTTCTAATAAACTACCTTCCGTTTTGACTCAGTGGGTAAAATAAGACGGTATATTTACCTCCCTTATTCTACCGTCCATTAGAATTACCTTCTAAAAAACTACCTTCCCTTTTGACTCAGTGGGTAAATTTAAAAGATAAAGGTTACCTTCCAATTATTACCTTCTATTAGGGAAAGTTTGGAGGGTAAGATTTTACAACCTTTTCCTTCCTTTCTTGAAGGTAGATTACCGTCTGAGTCAATATGGACGGAAATTCCTCCTGTATTCGGGCGGACTTTTTTCTCAGTGTATGATCAAAAGAGCTCGCGATTCTGATAGAAATCACATAAAAATTTCCATTAAAAAGAAAATTTAAGCCGACTACTAAAAATAAAGCGCCTAATAAACATCAAGGATAACTCACTAACTTTAAATCAAATCTACGACTCACACTAGCACGGGACGGGGCAGGACTGGAAAATCTGTCAATTTCTATAGAAAGAATCACGTGATAGTTCTGAGCCCTCGGATGTCACGTGACGCTTTCTATAGAAATTGACAGATTTTCCCGTCCCGTCCCGTCCCGCCCCGTTCTAGTGTGAGTCATCCTCGACATCGGAAAACGTACTTGGTTTCATACCATAAAACTTCTACATTTATTATTTAGACACGTTACTATGCTATGTTAGTATCAGAATCAAAATCTCAGTGTCACTATCAACTCTGAAACCAATCATGTTAAACATTTTAGCGAAGAAAAGTACAGTTGGTCGCGCAGATACAAACAGTTTTTTTTTCATACTTAATACGAATTAACCACTACTAAAAAAAGGTTAAACAATACTAAACTTGATATGAACAGGGATTAATCATAATTATTTTTAATAAAAAAAGAAGCGTAGCTGTTAACGCCTTGTGTACAGCTACGTCCAATTTCATAGAATAAGTAAACTTCATTTAATTAAATTATTTATCTTGCTGTAACGTTGACGGCTGCTGTGTTGATTTGAAATAATTGATATATTGTTAAAATTACAATTTTAAAACAATATCGGACTACAAGTGCTTGAAGTAATAGAAAATATGTAATTTAAAGGAAAAACACGATTCTTCTGCCTAGCGTTTTTCCTGGTGTATATCCAGGGAGCCTGGGGTCCGCTTTGGATACTTATCCCAAGATTTGGCGTAGGTGCTAGTTTTACGAAAGCGACTGCTATCTGATTTCCGAACCCTGTTGGATAACTAGGCCTTATTAGGATTAATACGATTTTCTTACAATATTTACCTTCAACGAAAAGCGATTGGTAAATATCAAAAGATATTTCGTACATAAGTTTTCATTGGTAAGATTCGGGGTTTGAACTCGCTACCTTCGGGTTGAAAGTCACACGCTCTTACCGCTGCGACACCAACGCAATAAAGAATCATGTATAATCTAACAGAAAGACACGTTTGTCTCATTAAAAAGGATGGCAAATCATTTTTAATGAGATAAACGTGCTGCTCCTGTCGCGGCTCAACCGCGACTGCCAGTCAAATTGTGCTTACACGCTGTTTAGGCACAATTGAACCGAGTGTTACGTCTTTATAGACCAATATCGTTAAATCAATTCCAATTGTTGGCGTTACAATCGACTGACTTAGATAATGACTTCTCATTGTTCTATTCCAATTAACTAAATGTATTAGCTCAACGAAATGAGTTCCTTCTGTCCCATTTATTATTCACCGCCGTCTGTTCAGCAGACTATGGAAATGACCGCGAGAATTTTTATAAAATAGTAGATTGTACGAGTATATCAAGGGCATTAAGTAACCCATCTTAGCCGAGACTATTTATTCCGAGTGCCACGAGGATATATATAGTAGTTGAGGATAAAATGAGTATTTAAGCCTGAGGTATACACTCTGCTTTTCACTTCTATTGTTAGGAAAATATTAGGTTTTATTTCACTTTAATCGTTGAAGATGAAACATTCATGCCTAGCATTCTTGGGCGCTCTCACCCGCTGCGCGCCCCTCGTAGAAAAACATCAGATCGAGTAGAAATTTTCAACTCCATTTCAACTTTAGGGGTAGAAAATGAAATATTCTTCATACGTCACATGACATCCGAGGGCTCCGAGCTATCACGTGATCCTTTCTATAGAAATTGACAGATTTTTCCGTCCCGCCCCGTCCCGTCCCGTCTCGTGCTAGAACATCGCTCGAACATATTAAATAATATTATACCCGGCCGGAATATTTCTACGAGACTCACGGAACACATACGCAGTATGAAAAACCGAGATGGCCGTGGTTCTGCGGTAACGGAACACGTATTGGACTCGGATTCGACGCATTATATTAGGTTTGATAGGGTAACCGTGTTGGCTAGAGAAAAAGTCGTAGTTCAGCGGAAAATACGGGAGGCTATCGAAATAAGTCGTCATCCGAACTTCAACCGTGATTGTGGGTGGTCAGTGCCTCCCAGTTGGAAAACGGGAAAGATACCAATGTAAATAATACAAAATATTCTGTTATTTTTAGTATCTACTTCATAAAATTAACGATCACAGTAAAATTATAAAACAGAATAGTCTAGTTATGTTCACAAAGGGTCCTGTCGTTACATTTATAACAAGACATTTCGGTATAGGTAACTAGATTCTAGATTTTCAAGTTCTTCGGGCACATCACCCGCAACGAGGACTCTATGGAGCGACTGGTGGTGCAAGGGAAGGTCGAGGGTAAAAGATCTCGCTGGCGCTCTCCAACGCGATGGACAGACCTCATCAAATCCGTCACACAATGCAGGATAAACGAGAATTCTCACTCCTCCAAACATAGAGCTACATGGCATCGCATCACCACAGAAGCGGTGGCAAAAGACTCAACCTAGACATGACCTCGACTGTTCTGCTAAGAGTGCACGACTAAGAAGATAACTAGATTCTGGTTACCAATGTGAGGCTTTTTTCACGTTTGAGAATCTATTGAAAATGTTTTCCATTTTTTTGCCATTTCGCCAAAGGGTAATGAACCGCTTCAATTCATCAAAGGAATTGTACACGAGTATTCATTACAATAAAGGTATCGATACCTAATACCTATTGAATATGAATAAATATCTTTTATATCGATAATATTATCTAAATATAGGGATCAAGCAGCCATTGAAAATTAGAATATAACGATATCTGATACTAATGTGGAATTTAATACAGGTGGAGCGTCAAAATGTTTTTTGGGCAAGCCGGAACTGATTTGGCTTGCTTTTTTAGTCGTTAAGGATAAATGTTATATCAACGCCTTGTCACTGCTAATTAGTATCCTATGACAATGCATTGTGCTAGCAAATTAATGATATTTTATAAAACTTATTAGTTTTGTTTTTAATTTACTTATGTTAAGTGTATTTACTATCAAATAACTTTAAACGATGTTTAATATAGAAAAATCGTAAAATGGGGTGAGTTGAGACTTCTACGTTATGAATTTTAATTTTTCTATGATAATCTGTCATTTCAGAGATTGTACGATATACACAATATATGTAGTACGAAATACAAACTTATCCCATAGTTGGATTTAGGAGGGATACCAGTTTAGGTTCATTAAAAATAGGTTCGAAAATAGCTCGACATGTTTCGGAACAGCCCGTGTCCCTTATTCATGAGCGACACGGGCGGCTGCTCTACGCGCACAGTTTAGGTTCAGTTTAGACTTGTATGGAAGCGACTCAGTTTAGGTCCTGGACATCATGGACCCTGGCCCTGGTCTTAAAATACCAACTCACCCCTCTGCCATCTTTCTTCTCCCCATTCATAACCCAACTACCCTCTTGATCCCTGGGATCCTCCCTTAATTGTCGTCGAATTTCATTTTGCCGAATACCACTTGCCAACCAACTTTTCGCCGATAATTCCACTCGATCAACGTTTACTGAATTATTATTTGCCTACTCTCAGTTGGCTGAATTTTAATTTGCCAACTAGGGTACGCAGGATTATGAAAATATAAATAATAAATATAAATAAATATTGAGGGATCAACCTAGTCCCACGGTAAGCTCAATAAGGCTTGTGTTGTGGGTACTAGACGACACGAAATATACGTTAGCGAAATGATAATTTGGATAATTAATATTTGGCAAACATGTGTTTTGGGATAAATTGTTTGGAAAATGAAAAGTTGACAAAATATTTTTGGCGATACATTGTAACCCGTAACCTACCATTAAGGATGGCACACTAGCACGGGACGGGACGGAAAAATCTGTCAATTTCTATAGAAACAATCACGTGATAGCTCGGAGCCCTCGGATGTCACGTGACGTTTTCTATGGAAATTAACAGATTTTCCCGTCCCGCCCCGTCCCGTCCCGTTCTAGTGTGAGACATCGTTTATTATTTCAAAGTTATTCTTACAAAACCCTTATTTACTGGGCTGTTTAGTTGGGATAACAGCCATCTTGATCGGTCAATCCACGTTTGAGTTCGCTTCAGCGGGCGTTTTGATGGTCGCTTTTATCGACGTGATAAACCAACTGTCACCGTGTGATAGTGAGAAGCTGTCATTATAACTACCACATTATGACAATCCGATTTGTTTTCACTTTGTATGGAACAGCTGATTGAAAATGCACCTTTCTCCGTACAACGTAAACATTTATTGACGTATTTCGAAAATTCCACTTGGACTCAGGGTCATTGACCTTATCAGCTGTTGAATTATCGTTCGGTACTTTTGTTACACCTTAAGGATGACTCACACTAGCACGGGACGGGACGTCACGTGACATCCGAGGGCTCCGATTTATCACGTGATTCTTTCTATAGAAATTGACAGATTTTTCCGTCCTGTCCCGTCCCGTCCCGTTCTAGTGTAGGACTTACACTAGGACCCGTCTTTATCCTTACGATATAAAAAGGTATTGCATTTATAAATTACTAATATGTACACAGTAATTCGGGCCTATTTCTCCGTGGAAGAATGCGAATAATATTTAAACATAATTATTAAACGGGTCTAACACGAATTAACTTGTTTACCTTATTTACCGACGTTTCGACACAGGTTTCACTGGTCATGGTCGCGGCTGACTGATGTCCCAGCAAAATGTCAAAACAGAGATTTGTGTAACTACCCAACGAAAAGTCTATGTAGAAATTTGGGGCAAACACACAATTTTTAAACTACCCACAAAACATATGTTAATTATTGTCAATAGTCCGACACACGACACTCACAATATCCCCGCGCACATCCGAAGATATATCCCGTGGCTGCAACTTCTGGATCACTGGTCCCCAAGTTGGTGATAAGTTAAAACCATCCTCCCTATTAAAATTTCTAGGGTGTTTCTTGATTTCAATTGCCTCCCGACCCGTTTAATAATTATGTTTAAATATGTGTTCAAATCGCGAATGTTTTAAATGTTATAATGCGAATAATAACCTGGTAAACTATGTACCTACACATAAAGTTGTAATTTTTGACATTCACCTCAAGAACGATTAGGGGTTGAAAATCACCTTTAAAATTCCAACATTCTCTTCTTATAAACACTGCACTGCACATATTTTTTGCTTCATTTGACAGCGATACGAAATGTATGTCGACTGTACAGCGGCAGATAAGCGGTATCGGAGAGCATTTGCCGCATAGCTACTAATTTCCGCCGCGAGATGGCGTCATTTACCCTCCGAACGTTTAAGGGCGAGACCCCGGTAACGGCGGTAAGGAAATATTAGAAGAAAGAAAGAAAGAAAATACTATTATAACACATATAAAAACACAAGACAACAGTCAGAATATATACATACGTATATAACATTTAACGGCCTCCTAGCCTAGTTGGTAGTGACCCTGCCTACGAAGCAGGAGGTCCCGGGTTCGAATCCTGGTCAGGGTATTTATTTGTGTGTTTATCACGAATATTTGTTCCTGAGTTATGGATGTTTTCTATGTATTTAAGTATTTATATACGTATATATCTATTATATATATCGTCGTCTAGTACCCACATCACAAGCATTATTGAGCTTACCGTGGGACTAGGTCGATTTGTGTAAGATTTTCCAATAATATTTTATTTTAATTTGTTTATTTTTATTTATAACATAAATACTAACTAATTATGCGCTGAATGGTCCTCACTCAGCTTGATGTTGATGTCACTGAATGAGCCGTATCCATATGCTACACTCTGCGATGCTGATTTGAAGCCCTATATTAGTATGAAATACAGTCGCGTAAGAAGTGAGCCAATAACAACAATAAATCCGAAACCTATTACCTACAGCATTGTTGATGGCTGAGGATGATTTTAAGTCGTATAAAATGATAGGAACTGATTTTAGGAACTGTTAGTATTGCCTTCATGTCTTTCAATCTTTAAAAATGCGATATACTCCATGGGCAACAAAGTGCGAATGCAAAGCAAAGCAGTTCGGTGCAGTGACACCACAATACTAGTATAATATGATAAGAAACCTTGTCAAATATTGAAAACGTGACCATAAACGCAAAATGTCAACTGTCATTGATGAAATTTAAATTTAAATTAATATATGATTATTAAATTGCAACGGTTAACACTCACGTATTTTTATCACAATAGGCGTGACATGTTTCGTCTGCGTCACAATATCAATATGCGTTAATATCAATATGTCTCACGAAAGTTTAAATTATATAATATATGATTACGTGAATTATTTTCTTTTGTAACATTATAATCCACAAACCACACTTCTTAAACATAACTTTTCGTATTTTCAAGACCGATATCCTTATATTCTCGTATAGTGGCGTTTGATGCGTTGATCCGAAAAATTGACAGGTTTTTCAATTGTTGTACGAGTATGTCTCTTGCTCACTTTGTAATCGAAATCATACCTCTATGAGTGACACCAACGTTGAACCATTTAATAGATATTACCGGCCATAAACGTTCGGGCAATCCGTTATGTCCGCCGAGCATCCGCCAGACAAAATTTCTCATACATAAATTGGCAGATCCGGCTGACAGCTCGAACATATATGGCCATCATATCAATGGTTTGCGCGCCGCGCCGTATATCATAGATTACCGACTGTACCTTCAGTGTAACTGCCTTATGTGTATTCTATTTTCGAATTAAATTAGACCTCAAAACACGGCCGCTGGCACTGGCACCACACCCACTGTCTCCACATTTCACGACTGCCACACTTTTTACCGCTTATTCCACCCTGCTATACCATTATCAACCTTAATCCAAAGAAATACGGCGCATCATTACAGTTCTAACAGCATTTACCGAAAGTTTATCCAAGTTTTCAACTGTGTTCCCCATTATTAGTAGTCATCAACGGATCATTTGATCACTGATAACGATAATTGAGTGATAAATATTAATATTTGGTGATTTGAAATGGATACCGAAATTTGGGTAGGGCCGGGCAAACAATGTATAATTATGTACAATTTTGGGTCCCTCGGAAGTTAACGCTGCATGTTTATAATACTGGTCATAAAATTGTATTAAAGTTAAACATGATTTTGTGTTAAATTAACTTCTGATACGTAAAGGTTTTAGTAGAAAAGTTTAATCTTGAGCACATTTTATGGAAAGGAATTCAGACAACCTTTTTAGGGTTCCTTTTTTACCATTCTGGTACGGAATCCTAAAAAGGTTGCCCCTACAAAGGTTACCCTTATGTTGCGACTGAGTCTGTCTGTCTGTCTGCCACATCGTTAAATATCTCGAGAACTACTCAAGCTACCGATTTGTTTGGCATAGTTATAAAATAGACAAACTCAGACACATTGAGTGTGGATTTGTAATATATTTTAATTTCTTTTCAATCAATAATATAAGAGAGTCGTTACTGGGTCATGTGGGATATAGTTTTTGAAAGGGCTTGACACAATTTATTAGTATTATAATTTGAGATTTTTAAACAACGTTAAAATTATCATAAATATTACAGGAAAAATATAATATTGACGCTATCTCAATTTCTTTTTTATAAAAAAACTTTTCTGAGCTTTATTTGTGATGTAACCGCCTAAGATTGTTTTTCTTTTCTTTAAATTTATATGATATCATGCTTTAAGTACCGAATTTTAGATAAAGTTGAACACAAACGGTTTATGTAATAAAATAATATCAAGGAACAACAAACTCGCATACTAACTCTATGCCGTGCAAACGAGTGACCCAATCTGTCGATACATGGGACTGACGTCAAATCTCTACTTCTAGGTGCAGTTTCAACTCAAATTGTGTACAGAACCCGCGGTGCGCGAGTCCGATTCGCACTTGGCATGTTTTCTATATTATTATTGACTATCTTGCTAAATAATTTGCGCAAATACAAAAACATGTGCGTTTTATTAATACTATTATTTGGTTCCATATTTAAACACAATTATCAAACGGGTCGGTACCTAAATGTTTTGATGTTTTTTTTTACAAATAGTTTATTGTTAATGGAATTGTACCCTGTTTTGAGAAATAAATGTCTTAAACCATAAACCATAAAGGATGACTCACACTAGAACGCGACGGGACGGGACGGGAAAATCTGTCAATTTCCATAGAAAGCGTCACGTGACATCCGAGGGCACCGTGATTTTTTCTATAGAAATTGACAGATTTTCCCGTCTCGTCCCGTCCCGTCCCTTACGAGTGTGAGTCATCCTTAAACCATAGCTAGGGACTGCAAACTGGTAATAAAATGCGCCTTAGGGTGCTTAGCAACATCTACCGTAAGAAAGTACTTCTTAAGGCGCGAACGTATATATATGGTGGAGAAATTCGGGGCCGCGGGTGTGGGCTCGGTGGCTCAGTTGGGGGAGGGATGAGCAGGTGTCTCAGAGTCACGGGTTCGAGTCCCGCGCGAGGTCATGAAATTTTCCAGTTTTCCTTTCATTCTGAGAAAGTAGACAATGTTTTGTGTCAATGGTTCACACTAAAACAGTGGCTAACAAATTTGACAGTGTACCAACAGCCTAAGCTTGCATTTGACACTGACCCATTTAGTTCAAAAGTCGCTAAAAGCGGATCCTTTTACCGACTTGTGAACGTTCAGTCATTAAACTCACGATAGGCGTGACATGTTCAGATTCAGACTGCATTCGTCAGTCATCGTCGGACAGACATAGTGGTGGTTGTCACCTCCGTGGCTCGGGCATCACTGTGTTTAAACTATATGAAATGATTCCATGTACTAAATATAACTGTGTACGAACAGCCTAAGCTTGCATTTGACGCAGTATGCAGCAGACAGCTGCTGTCTCAGTAATTAATTTATTACGTCATAATAATTAATATCTCCCGTAATTAGCGAACGTTGATTCGCGCTTAAGACTAATTATGAAACGGTTTGGCTTGGCAGTTTATAAGACTGTTTACAGTATATATGGTGCTAAATTACCGCACTAGTGCGATAATGAGCACTTTATATTCCTACGTCAAAAACTCAAAGTGCCATGTGTACCTGAAAAAGTACCTACGCCATTAGACCAGATTTTTTTAAGATAGGAAAACGATTTTAAGCTAACATGGTCATTTGCATTATAACTAATCGGGTGCTCAATAAAACAAACATACATATACAATAAACATATGGTAATTATCCAATTTCAAATATTAGTTATAAGATAGGAAAAGTTTGAAATTACTATGATTTACATACTTAACGTTTTTAAGGCATATGACTCTTCGGGCCACTTGCACCAACCTGGGTTGGCCGACTAACTCGGAGTTAGCTGTCAATTCCCATACTAAAAATCGCTGTAGGGTTAGGGTAATCGGGTTATCGGGTCCAAGTAGCGCTTAAATAGTTATTTACATACACAGTCTAATCAACTGCCACGGCAAACCGTTTCATAATTAGACTTAAGCGCGAATCAACGCTTGCTCCTAATTACGGGAGGTATTAATTATTATGACGTAATAAATTAATTACCGAGACAGCTGCTGTCTGCTGCATACTGCGTCAAATGCAAGCTTAGGCTGTTGGACTGTTAAATTTAGTACATTGATCCATGTCATATAATTTAAACACAGTGATGCGCGAGCCACAGAGGTGGCAACACCACTATGTCTGTCCTGTCCGTCGATGATTGACGAATGCAGTCTAAACATGTCACAACTATCGTGATGAAATTTTTTGTGATATAAGTTCTTAACCATTTAAGTTTAATGACTGAACGTTCTAAAGTCGGTAAAAGGATCTGCTTTTACCGACTTTTGAACTAAATATGTCAGTCATAACCATTCATAACCATACATCTTTTTTTTTCATTGGATCGTTACACAATAGGTATGTGCCAAAATCTGTACCAAACGTCTACCAGCACCACAGAACGCGCTCGTCTCCTTGCTGCAACAAGATGGGAATCTGGTGCATGGTTGCAGGCTCTTCCATCTAAGAACCTCGGCACACTCCTGTCTACCAATACTTTCAGGATATCTTTGTGTTTGCGCTTGGGGGTGACATGTGTGGCTCCACATCGATGCCAGTGTGGGACTAACGTCACGCGTCTCGGTCTTCACGGCCTGTCGTGCTCCAGGAGCGTCGGACGTCAATCACGTCACGCAAGCCTGAACGATACTCTTCGTCGGGCTTTCGTGACGGCTGGGACACCGGCGGTTCTGGAGCCGTCTGGCTTAGCACGCGACGACGGTAAAAGGCCGGACGGAATGACCCTTGTCCCCTGGAAGCTTGGACGGCCTTTAGTCTGGGATGCCACATGCGTGGATACCCTTGCGCCGTCCCATCTTCCAGGGACTTCAATCAGGGCTGGCGCTGCCGCTAATCGTGCTGCAAGCGGCGCAAATACGCAGTAATCGATTCCGGTTACATGTTTGAGCCGTTTGGGGTGGAAACTCTTGGACCATGGGGCCCTGGCGCCCACATTATTTTTAAGGACTTGGCGAAGCGTCTCATAGAAGCTACGGGTGACAGGAGAGCTGGCTCGTACCTTGCGCAACGCATTGGACTTGCCGTCCAGCGCGGCAATGCCGCCAGCCTTCTTGGCACCCTGCCAGAAGGCACCGAGTTGGAGCCAGTTTTTTATTTGTAGGTTTAGTTTTAATTTTAGTTTTGATTGTATTTTTTCTTCTTGTTTTTATTTAATGTTTGTTTCTTTTAATAAATAATTTAAAATAATTAAATTCATATTTAGGACGACAACATATTTTATTTAAGTTCTATTTTTTGTTACAAATGGAACACATACTATGTGCTTAATTAAAAGTAATCATTCAAATGTCTACTTACGAACGCCACCACACGAAAAAAAGTATATACTGCAAGTATAAATCTCAAGGGTAACGTAGGGAATAAATATTTTCGAATTTAAACTGACGTGAGGAATATTAGTATTATAATAAATTATAGATAACACTCACGTATTTTTGGTCACTACCATATTTAATAACATTTTTATACGGAAACTTACTTAATAACGTTACTTCGGGCCACCTGCGGTTAGCAACATAACCCGGAGTTTAGTGTTTTATGTATGGAATATGACAGCTTAACCCATACTTAGGACAATCAATATTAGGAGCTACAATTTCATTAAATAAAAATATGCATATGCAAACATAAAGTTGTCATGCTACAAATTATTAGGACTACTTATAAAATTTATGTCATCCGATACCCCGTAGAACACAGAGTTCAAATAAAACAAGGCAAGTCAGTGGAAGCCGCATACTATGTACTTACACCCCTCGATACCGACTAAAATAACGGAGCGACAATTATGTCTTTTCACATGTAATGTTTTACATGGGATCTCTATTTCTTTTTACCCTTATGTTTTACTTTCCTACCTAACACATGACTCAAGACTCGAGTCAAAATATTGTTAGTGTTTATCTACTTCTTAAGTTCTTTACTCACATTCTTTAAATATTTGTATTTCTTTGTCATGCGCATGAAATTATCGTTTTTGGAGCCCCAGTCCTCCATATCATCATATCATATAATATATATATATATATATATATATAGGGTCAATCGAAACAACAATTGTTTATAAAATTATTATATGTTTTTTTGTAAATATTTTTATTTATTTATTACACCACACAAAAAAAAGCAAATACATTATAATCCGTACAAAAACAACCTACAAATAAAAAAATTGGCCTAGGTCCTCCGAGCAGGGCCCCTAGAAGGCTGTCCGCGTTGCCCCGTTGGATAGCAATGCTGATCCGCTAGGCAAGATAGTGGCCAGCCCTCTGGTCACCAGAAGCCTCCACCAGGCGCGAGGCAATGTCACTATAAAGATTAAATACGAGCGCTTGGCCCCCACGGTCCCAGGGTGTCAACCCCAAACGCCGCAGATATGTAGCCGCTACCATGGCATTTGCGACGCCTGTGGTTTTCGGCGGAGTATGCAACCGCACCAGCATAAACTTTGGTACCTGGAATATGGGATGGCGCCAGGGTATGTGGTATGTGGCAACACAATTAGGATCCCAGACAGGAGGACGACCCATACTCCAAGGCACCAACGTCATTCCGTCGGGCCTCTTCATTATTTATTTTGAATCTATATCTAACCCCTGCTACCAATAATAGAAAATATTCAGTTTTAATAAAACTTTTGATTAAATGCTACCCCATTTTCATCTTAAGAGGCACTATTTCAAATAGGCTATCAAAGCACGCATACGTTTCAGAGTTAGAAAATAGCCAGAATTTGGAGACCTTCATACCGTACTGCCGTCCTATGGTACCTGGAAATGCCATTTCCAGTTTCTCAATGTCTATGTCCTTAACAAAAAAATGTCCTTTTGCAATATTACATCCTTTGAATGGAAGATTAAATGTTCTGAATAAGATCGCAGTGAACCTGCTCTTGCATGTTAAGTCTTTCTCAGACATCAGCCATTTTATGCCACTCGGTTTCACCGACCCAACCTCTAACAGCCCTTTTATATCTGCCACTTCTATATCTTTTGGAAAAGTGACATTAATACTCATGAGATTATATCCTTTACTGCCTTTGTACACTTTTACATCACAATCGTAAGGCAAAGGTTTCACGAATGGCAGATCTGGATTGTTGCAGTATTTGACACTTACGATGTTAATCCTGTATTGTTTTCCACTAGAGGAGAAGGGCAATAAAAATGTTGAGAATATTATGATTAAACGACACTTCATGACGTTAGGATCGCACGAGCGATATCGGCGTGAATATTTGAGGGTCAGAGGTTTCAAATGATAGTAACTGAAATAATGGTCTAGGTACAGTTCGACAGATAAATGTAGAAATAAAAAATGACAATCGTAGTATCGTCCCGTTTTCGTACATATTATATTGACTTCAAAAGGGACAGTTCAAGGGAGCCTTGGGGCTGGTGCGGCTTCTTAGCTGTTTCCTTCGTCGATTTTTTTTTAAATCTTCTTCTTTGTAGCACTTTTTATATTTCCAAGTTGACGTTTTTACAGTAAAGTAACAGCAGCCATGGCGCATAGTTAGAGAGAATTGAAGGAATGAGTGAATGGTAAGAGCCAATGAATAGAAAATAATGAATGATTCACAATTTTGTTGGGGTTGCCAACAGGGTCGACACTACGATGTTGTCACTTTTTAATTGCTACCTTGAAATTAAACACTTTAGAACGGTTTAATCGCGTTTATTAACACCATGCCCTATGTCTCGCGCACTTTACAGCACTCGTTTTCACAGGGTTAAGATGATGACTGAGAGAATGCAAATTCTTCCCGTCAATGAAAAAAAGTTCCTCCTAAGCCTGTGAAAACGAGTGCTGTTAAGGCTCGAAACGTAGTCCTAAATTATTCATTTCAATAAGCAACAATCGCGGAAAAAGAGGATAATATTAATTTCTACCTTTTCTGTCGCACTGTATATTGGGTATCTGGGTATTATGGAATTATCAAAGTATATTAATGTTATCAGAAAATTCATCGGTATTTTAATATAAATTAGTTTTAATGAGTTTTTCATTGTCCACTACAAAAATAATAAAATTATGGAAGACATTAAATCTAGCTTAACTTGGCAGTGTCAGAAATCAACAAACTTTACGAGTAGTTATGTATAATTATTTATCTATCTACCAAAACAAGTATACATATAATAAAGCAGAGTCGGTTCAAACATCTGTACATTAAAGATATTTAAAAACAAAGAGCCATATACGTAAGGGATCTAAGTCTCATAGATTCCATAATTAGATCTGAAGTAAAATCAAATGAACCTCACAAACAAAACAAGAATATCTCAAATTTAATGATTGAGCTGGAAATCATCAAGCTGTTCCACTATGCCATCCCTTGTCTTTAACATCTGGTCAGTTCCAGCAAAATGATGGCTTCAATAAGAAAACTCCTAAGCTAATTATGAAAACTCTCCAATCTCAATGAACCTGCCGTTCAAATTTGAGGCGTTTTCTGGATTCCTCAAGAATTCGCTCCTCATAACAGAAATCAAATCAAAAAGATGAACGTCACAAAACGAAATATACCTAAAGCCAGGTTTATCGCGCAGTTTTACTTTGCCATCGTTGGTATTCATCATCAGGTCTACTTCACCAAATTGTTAGTGTTTGTAAAGAAATGCTAAAGTTTTTTTAACAAACGCCCAGATCTTCATTTGTGTGCGACTGTGGCGTGCTATATATCATGTAGTGTTAGCTGTAAGCATTTAGTAATAAACGGAGCGTCGAACATATCGGTTGTTTTCTATCACATGACCTCCACCTCTACCCCCCGCCTCAGACGACGGCGCAAGGAAAAGGTAAAAGTACCTTTGAGGAGTACCCTCAATTCAACACTTTAAACTTTCGCGTTTTATGCACATTATTATGAACATAAAAAGAGTCTATCGCGAATGAACAAAACTGGTGAGTGGCAAAGAACTGGTGAGTCAGACACAACTCTCAAAGAACGCCACGTCAATGCCGACGTCTTGGATATACCAATTGAAAAAGGAAGAGTTGATCCGGGAAGCTAGCACCAGAGATCTAGAGACTGAGGGGTTGACGGTGGATCAACTAAGGAAACTCTTACTGGACGTAGTAAAGGAGGCCGAAGAAGGTAAGCCAGAGCGGGGTAGGAGGGGGGAAAGGTCCTTCGGCACTATGCGTTATAGCACACACGGCCTATAAAGGACCCGGGGTTCCAACCCGGGACGACGCGTTCTGCACACACCGCCACACCGGGTTGGGGGACGCAGCCGTTGTTCTCAGCGCGGGCTGAGAGCATCGACTGCTGGCCCTCGCTGGCGCACGGGGTTTTATAGCCGCGGCGCGCGCTGTGGGTGGCCGGCCGCGTCGTGGGTGGTCGGCTGCGCGGTGGGGATGTCGCCGCCGCGCTCCGCCGGCCGCGCCCCGCTCCCCGCGGTGACGTCGCGGGTCGTGACGTCACATAGTTAATTTACCTTAATATACCAACGTTTTAACACAGTTTCATCTGTCATTGTGTTTTGTGATGCATACACATCCTAATCCTTATTTGTCTTTTTCTTTTGTTTCTTATTTATTCATTTATTCATTCATTCATTCATGGTCTCGGCTTGACTGGTCAGCGAAGTGTCAATGGCGATCTTGCTAGAAATGTTCACGTACCCGGCGGAAAGTCACATTAAACGCGTGGGTAGGTAGAAAAAGTTAGGTCTACCCTTTTACTAAATGTTATCGGCACGACACACAACACAACACTCACAACATCGGCGTGAGTGGGAAGTTTTTTTATCTCAATCAGTCAAGCCGAGACCATGACACGTGAAACTGTGTAGAAACGTCGGTATATTAAGGTAAATTAACTACATTCCCTCAATTCATCAGAAATGGATTAAAAAAAATTAAACCTTTTAAAATTTTGAAGTCGAGTGAAAAGAAAGATTAACAATTCAATACATCCACCGCTGCTGTTAACAAATGTTCCGCCAAAATTACGAATCTTGCTTAAAATACTTTCCACACGTAATAAAGTGCTTAATTACTTGTGATATATTACCACGATAGCACTCTATATATAGCATGAATTATAGCGTCCGTGAAATGAACCGATTAGACTCCCGGGATTTGAGAGCGTTCGGGACTACTTGATATTTGCGCCAAATGACAATAATTCGCATAGTAAACACATGGTTAGAACACAATAGGAATAACGGTTAGGTCACAATTTAAGAAAAGGGATAGAAAATGAGCAATGAAGTATAAAACCAATAATTTACTACAAATGATACAAAATATTTCACACAGTTACTAAATATCAAGTGTTATATTATTAGGTAGTTGATTTGATTTTTTTAAAGATGCAGTAGCTGTAATTAACATTAGTTTTAAGCATTTAATGGAACTATAGGTCTGTTTGTCAATTTATTAGTTCCTGGTGCGCGTGCCGCGGCCGCTGATGGACACCATCGCGAGCCTAGACGTCTAGCCGAAGGGTGTCGTGTTTCGGTGGTTCCGGGGTAACCTGCCTAATCCTACGCCTGATGAGACGATGCAACGGAGCCATGTAGTTACGTCGTCTAAATTAAATTATAAGTAGCGTTAAGATTTTTATGTTTTTTTGTGTTTGATGGTTGCAGTGCTTTGCTTTTTACTGTTATGCTGTAAACTGTTTTTGAAATAAATAAATAAATAAATAACACATCTATATATGACTGTTTGTTTCCTAAATAAATCAATAAAAAGGTTTTAATAAACCTTATATTATTTTTTAAACACCTATCTTATGCTATCACATGCTCTATGGTTAAAAAGATACAAAAATATATAACTTAAATAACCAAAAAGGTTGTTCAATTAATCTAACGTAATAGCGAATTGACTATTACATAAAATATTAAAAAAAGACTATGTGATTTTAACTATAAATGTACGACTTGCCTCTGTCGCGGGTGGTCGCTCCTGATGACGTTCTTCGTAAAGAACGAAACATGTCGAGCGAAAATCAACTAAATTACGTGAGTGACCCGTTTTAAATATTATTTAAAGACTATGTGGATAATAATTTAAAACTTAGACTTACACGCGTATTCTTAATTCTCATAAAAATCTTCAAATGTAAAAGTATCAAGAAAATAAGTCTCTGGAAACCGCCAGCTTGCAGCGGGACGCATTTACTGTGCATATGTGTAGTTATTAATCATGACGAATAAAGGTACAAATGCGTATGTATGTAAGGTAATTCATAGGTTATTATATTGTGTATTAATCCTTTGTGTTACGAATTGAGCGGGGCGTGTAGCGTTTATGCTAACCACAAGAAATGTATTTGAGCGTTCTCAGTGCAAGCTGCAGAAAGCACATAGACGCTGCACTCCACGCTGTCCGCCCCGCTGCCCGCTCCGCTACACGCTCGTCAGGCCTCACACTAAATTACGCGGTGTCACACTGATGTGAATGACGGCGCTCTGGTGTGTAAGCAGAACAGCAGGTACATTTATATAACTATGTACCGCTCGCACACTTGAAGGCCTACTATGAACATCAGTCTTGAGTCAGTTGTGTGATGACTTGTTGCAGATTTTAAAATGGAGTCGCGATTATGGCCTTAAAGTTAATCCACTCAAAACTCATCATCATCATCATCATCATCATCATCATTTCAGCCGAAAGACGTCCACTGCTGGACATAGGCCTCCCCCAAAGATTTCCACAATGACCGGTCCTGCGCCACCCGCATCCAGCGGACTCCTGCGACCTTCACCAGGTCATCAGTCCACCTTGCGGGGGGCCTACCCACGCTGCGCCTTCCGGTACGCGGTCGCCACTCGAGAACCTTTCCGCCCCAACGGCCATCGGTTCTACGTGCAATGTGCCCCGCCCACTGCCACTTAAGTTTAGCGATTCGGAGAGCTATATCGGTTACTTTGGTTCTGCTGCGGATGGTCTCATTTCTGATACGATCTCGCAGAGAGAATCCTAGCATAGCTCTCTCCATTGCCCTTTGGCAGACTAAAACTGAAGTCATCATAATTGGCAGCAACAAACTTATTTCTAAAGTCGATTTCGGAAATCTCCCTAAAATAGTTTTTGACGACATTCAAATTCCTTTCTCAAACCGCGTCAAGAATCTTGGCCTTATTATGGATCAATGTTTGTCCTGGGTACCGCAAGTGAGTGAGGTGAGCAGGAAGGTGTTTGCCGCTGTAGGGTCTCTCAGACGGCTCCGTAATTTTCTGCCTATTGCTACTAAAATTGCGCTTGCTCAAACTTTACTTCTTTCCATTCTTGATTATGTCGATGTCTCCTATCCCGATCTCTCTGTGGAGCAACTAAACAAGCTTGAGCGTCTTCAAAATGTTTGCATCCGGTTCATATATGGGTTACGCAAATATGACCATGTTTCCAGTTTTCGTTCTCAACTCAAGTGGCTTCCTATCCGCCATCGTCGTAACTCTCATATACTCTCTCTCTTTTACTCTATACTTTTTAACCCTGCAACTCCCCGCTATCTCAAAGAACATTTTACTTACTTAAATTCTGTCATATGCTCTCATAACTTACTACTATCCGTTCCTTCTTCTTCTACTAAGTTTTTTAATTCTGTTAAACTGTGGAACTCTCTTCCCCTTGACGTAAGACGTGCTCAAACTATAACTGCCTTTAAGTTGAAACTCAAGGAATACTATCTGTCTCTTCCTTAGCTTTTCTTCTTTGACACTGTCGTTTCTCTTCTTCACTCATCGTTATGTATATATATATTATGTATGTATGTTTACGTATGTATTTATTATGTATGTATGTTTTATGTATGTATGTTTTATCGTATTATTATTTTGGTATGTATATTTATTGTGTGTGTTGTTTGTGTGCTTTTGTTAATCTCTGTGCCACCCAATACATTTTTTCATTTAATCTGTACTCCACTACCCAAAGGTTGTCTGGAAGAGATCGCTCTTTAGCGATAAGACCGCCTGTTGTTACCCCTTACTGTTACTGTTCTGTATTATTATTTTCTCTTGTAACTGTATTTCATCTGTGTGAGGTGTGCAATAAAGAGTATTGTATTGTATTGTATTGTATCAGTCATCAAAAACTGGCATTGACGAAATAACCTCTTTATTGTTCGAATATGCAAGTGGGACAGAGAGGGATATATAAAATTTCGATCGTTCTATTTTCGTTGTAAGCCAGGGCCTCGAAAACCGAACGAATGCGGGTTTGTATCTCCATCTGTGTCACACTTGCATGTTGGAGTGACAAAGAGGTTTTCCCGTCAATGCCAATTCTCGATGTTCGTGGTAGGCATGCTAAGCGGCGTACGGATTAGTAATAGCTGCGAGAGGGTTAAGTTTTTTCAATTATGCTTTAATATTGCATATCATGGTACTAAAATGTGCAAAGGGCCATATTAAATATTCAGTGAGAGAGAAAAAAAACAATCTTGCAATCCGAACGTGTAATGTAAGTAATTATTCACCGTGCACCTGCACATCATAACGCCCTTTACGAGCAAGTGTGATAAAATATTCATGGCGTAATAGGAAGTGAGTTTATTAAATATTACAGGATAAAATAGAAATGTATAAAACTTACAATTTAAATCGATATATTTACCGACCATGTATATTTGTTTTTATGAACTCCCGATATTTCAGCACTGTTACAAGCTTTGAGTTACAAATTGACTTACAATGTGAACATGGCGCTGGTGTAAAAAGCACTAGTGTGGAAAAGTAACACTTTTCGCACAAAAACAAAACTTGATTCAAAACATTTATTACAAATAAAAAATGATTTGATTCGTGCCGTGCTTTACTAAAGTATAGTGGCGCCACCCTTGCTTTCAGTTGAAAATAATCTGTAAAGATTATCTAGAAGACAGCACTAGACGTAAGTCTAGTGAACTATAGAATTGGTGGAACGCACCTTAAACTTAAAATAAGAAAGGATCGATATATTTAGGAAATTTCGGACTCTGTCTGCCGTGATTAGGTACCCCAGTGGTTAGTGCGTCTGCCGTGAAAGCAGGAGGTCGCTGGTTCGATTCCAGTCCTGCTCACCGGGGGCCTTGTTCACTTTTTCTGTAGTATAGTGACATCTCTTTCATTGTATGATAAACACAATACATTTGCAATTTTCACACATAGCCATATTGAGCACAAACCGTCCATCAATTTCAGGCTGTTAAAATGCATAGGTACATTAAATCACAAACAAGTTTAGTAAACATTGTTTCTAACTAATTAGGCAGCTTGAATAGCCGTAGTTTAATTTATCCGGTTTCCCGGTGAAAATGTCGGTGAAAATTGAGGGATTATACCTATAAATACGTTAATACGGAGGGATTATACCTATACATATTACCTTAAAATCGGGTGAGTAGGGATTACAATGGGTCATGAATAAATAAATACATATTATAGGATATTCTTACACAAATTGTCTAAATCCCGCAGTAAGCTCAAGAAGGCTTGTGTAACGGGTACTCAGACAACGATATACGAGTATATACTATAAAAATACATAAATACATATAAAACATCCATGACTCAGGAACAAGTATCTGTGTTCATCACACAAATAAATGCCCATACCGGGATTCGAACCCAGGACCATCGGCTTAGCAGGCAGAGTCACTACTAACTACGCCAACCGGTATGAATTGATGAAGGATGGTACTCGTACCTAGAGGGGCGGTTGCTATGGTTGAGATAAGAGTGTCATATTGTTACATTACAAAAATACTTTTCACATCAACTATTCTAACTATTCATAAAAGGGTTTACTCTGTTCAAGCTAGAAGGGATCAAAGTGGCACTTTTCTGTTCGAGTACCGCACATTTTTACGTTTTCAGGCATTAACTAGTGGCATCGTGGTGTTGGTATGATGCTGTTTTCGGTTACTACAGCTTATGTTCATTTCCTCTTAGTTGGTGTGAAAAGCAGTATGTGTCACACGGTGTCAAAATTATTTCTGGCCTACGCGGTTAGCGCTTGAATCCCTCATTACGCTCAGGATTCTACAATATAATCCCTCACTATGTTCGGGAATCTATTGTAGAATCAGTTCAATTCAATGTACGTCTTCGCCGCAAATGTATCATTTTGAACCCTTGTACCTAACACAATCGACTAAGTATTCTTGGCAAGGCAACCTACTGTTAGATTGTGTCAATTGCTAGCAATTGCCTTATCTCACTCAATTCCTATCTCTCTTAATTTCACTATGAGGTGTGCTGGGGTTTCATACTAGGCAGGTATTTTGCATTCATCATAAAAACTATGAAATGAAATGACAGATTATCATTGAAAAACTAAAAGTCAAGCAACCGGAACTTTTTCAGTAGGTATGTTAATTAACGTGCCACATAAATATCAACGTTTATCGAGGTTACTTCGAGTTCTTCCCAACTCACTCCATTTTACGGTTATTCCGCGAAATATCAGTGGTTTTACTTCTAGACATTATTATTCTAACCCGGGCTTAGAATAAAGGATGACTCACACTAGAACGTAACGGGACGGGACGGGGCGGGACGGGAAATACTGTCAATTTCCATAGAAATCGTCACGCGACATCCGAGGGTTCCGAGCTATCACGTGATTCTATCTTTAGAAATTTACAGATTTTCCTGTCCCGTCCCGTCCCGTCCCGTCCCGTGCTAGTACGCGTCATGGCCGGGCCGATCTGTCAGTTTCTATAGAAAATGTCACGTGACATCCGAGGACTCCGAGCTCGAACGTGATTCTTTCTATAGAAATTGACAAATCGTCCTTTCCTGCCCCGTCCCGTGCCGTTCTAATGTGTGTCATCCTTTACTCTTACCATAAGGTACATGACAGCGGTATGGCGTGCGACTTTCAACCCGAAGGTCGCGGGTTCAAATCCTGCCGGCTCGTACCAATGAGTTTTTCGGAACACATGCTATGCTGATGATAGTACGGGTGATGCCTCCTACACCGGCCGCGCCAATATTTCCCGGGAAAACGTCATTGAGAGCCGGAACAAACTTGTGTCCGAAATTGAGACCTCCCTAAAAGAAGTCTCAGATTGGGGTCGACTTAATTTGGTCCATTTTAACCCTACAAAGACACAGGTTTGCGCGTTCACCGCAAAAAAACTTCCGTTCGTCGCGTCACCTCGTTTTGAGAGCACTCCCCTATCTGCCACAGCCAGTATTGGAATCCTTGGCGTTGACATCTCGAGTGAAGTCCAGTTCCGCGGCCACCTAGAGGGTAAGGCCAAATTGGCCTCGAAGAAGCTCGGTGTGCTCAATAGATCGAGGCAGTATTTCACGCCGGCCCATCGCCTACAGCTTTATAAGGCGCAGGTTCGCCCGCATATGGAATACTGCTCTCATCTTTGGGCAGGGGCACCTAAGTACCAGCTTCTTCCTCTAGACCGCATCCAACGGAGAGCAGCTCGAATTGTCAACTGCCAACGTATTTCTGATCGGCTTGATCCCTTGGCGCTGCGTAGAGATGTGGCCTCACTCTGTATTTTCTATCGCATGTATTATGGGGAGTGTTCCGAGGAATTGTTCGGATTAATCCCTGCCGCTTCTTTCCGCCATCGCCCTACGCGACAATATTTCCACTCTCACCATTTAGATGGTTGGCAGTCCTCAACTGTGCGCTTTTCCCGAAACTTCCTGCCTCGCACAGCTAAACTGTGGAACGAACTGTCGCCAGCGGTGTTTCCGGACCGATACGACCTTCAAACCTTCAAGAAAAGAGCGTACTCCCACCTTAAAGGCCGGCAACGCACTTGCGACACCTCTGGTGTTGCGGGTGTCCATGGACGACGTTAATCGTTTACCATCAGGTGATTCGTTTGCTCGTTTGCCCCCTATAGCATAAAAAAAAAAAAAACACATGTACGAAAAACATTTGGTTTACCAATAGCTTTTCAGTGAAGGAAAACATCGTGAGGAAACCGGACTAATACTATAAGGCCTAGTTTACCCTCTGGGTTGGAAGGTCAGGCAGTCGCTTACTCCAAAACTTGGTACTCATACTCATACTCATTTATTAATAATATTGTTACATATTACACGTCGTCGACATTCTGCATTAAAATTACAATAAAAATTATGTGTAAATTAATTATTTTATTATACGTCAATAGTGTCATCACCGCATAATATGCTTCGACAATTTATGAAACGTTATGAATTTATTATGTGGATTATTGAGTTTTAAAATTGTGTAAGTATACAAATCAAATCAAAATAACATTATAATTTAGAAGTCATTTCAGGAAAAAATAATTATTATATAAAAAGTCAATTCATTATTAAGTTGATGTCAAATTATAATTATAAAAGTCATTGAGACTGTAGAAGGCGTGTAATAGAATAGAGGTATTAGTTGTCAAAGGACCTCAGGCTTGAGCCGCAGCACTAGCCGGGAAAACCCTAGGAAGTAGAAGACATGACCAGCCGTCTATTAATTATAGGCGGTTTGCACTTTTAATCCGTATTCATACATGACGTGATAGCACTATATATAGGTGTAGCTCTGTCTCCCTCATACAACGGAGCGGTGAGCGGTTCAGTGTCATCACCGCATAATATGCTTCGACAATTTATGAAACGTTATGAATTTTTTTGCTGGCCTGTCACTCTGATTTACACCAAAGAACAACTGCCAAACGAAGAAGCCAGAATAATAAATAGTACAGTCAACCAATTGGAACCCTAGGCCACTATAGAACCATGTCAAAATGACAAGCAGTGAGACATTTCTTACAATCTGATTTATGGAGTCACTATGACACAGTCCTACAGTGGCCTAGGGTTCCAATTGGTTGACTATACATGAATCGTGTTCGTTCTTATACATACATTAAGGATACTTATATACAGAATGATTTTAGTTAGTGACCAAACTCTAAGTTAAGAATGTATAGGTAGGTGATACTAAATAACTTTTATTATGGCGCCATTGCCAAAATCGCGACAAAAAAATAGCTGCTGCATACATTCCGGCTAGTGTTAAAAAGCCAATTCGTATGGGACAGCCAATTATTTTTCTGTAGAAAGTCCTGCACAATTATTGCTCTATGTATTGCCCTCTAGTGTACTCGTGATAGTCTGGTATACACGTGTCACGTATGGGTGCATGTGTACCCGAGTGCAAGAAGCGAAGCCAACGGTCTTACCGCCGACGTCCGCCGCTCGGCTTAGATGTGCCACGCGCTATGTTCACTTAAACGGTTCGATTCACGAGCGAATGCTCTATATGAATGGAGATAACATTACAAAAGCAGAGTTGGTTCAAAATTACCTGTTTTGATTGCACTAGAGAGTACGATGCGTGATATAGTGTGGAGTACCCTTGTCACGTATGGGTGCATGTATCCGAGTCCAAGAAGCTAAGCCTGCGGTCTTACCGTCGACGTCCGCCGCTAGGCTTAGAATTTAGATGTGCCACGCGCTACGGTTCGAGTCATGAGCGAATGCTCTGTATGAATGAAGATAATATTTCAAAAGCAGATTTGGTTCAAAATTACCTGTTTTGATTGCACAAGAGAGTACTATGCGTGATAGTGTGGTGTACACTTGTCACGCACGTGTATTTGAGTGTAAAAAGCGAAGCCAGCGCTCGGCTTAGCTGTGACACGCGCTATATTCACTTAGATGGTTCGAGTCACGAGCGAATGCTCTATATGAATGGAGATAACATTAAATTTAAAAAGCAGGTTCAGTTCAAAATATAAATAATGATTTCAAAAGCAGAGCTGGTTCATCTTTACCCGTAATAATTGTCCTAGAATGTACTATGAATAAAGTGTAAACGTGTCCTCTACGAGTGCGTGAATGCACACGGGTGCAAGAAGTCGCTCGCGCTCCGTGACGTTAGTTATCTCTCTCTATCACTTATTTATTTTTATTAGTGCGACAATGATAGTTGCTTTTCGTTCGCGACTGTACTATACTTTCCGCTATCGCTAGTGACTTGAATGCAGAACAATCTGGATTGAATGCGGATTAATTTCAGTGCTCACGTCCGCTGTCGGGCGCGTTGAATGGACACAGCTGCCATTTTGAATTTCGACAGTGGTAAACTGTTGAATATTTACTTTCTTAACTATGTGATAGTAAAAAATCGTGCTCGTGGAGCCAAGAACGCTTATAAGACTTAAATATGGAACAATTACAACTGCATAACTATCACGGTTCATGAGATAAATACAGCCTGATGATAGACGGCAAGACAGATAGACAGACGGTCAGCGGAGGCTCACCTTGGGTACGAAACCCTAAAACAGTCACGTCATTTAGATTTATTGTCGTACTTAAAATTTCGAACAGGATATCCGTTGTTATTTATAGGGTTTTAAATAGGCAGTATCTTCATTATGAAACTCGCGTGAGCAAACCTCATCGTAACTACTGTCATTCAAATCGTCTAAATCCACATTTAAATACATAATGCATAATCGCGTGCCAAAACTGTCCCATTACACCGACCATATGTGGCACAGAAAAACCAGTCCAAATTGTACTTTATTTCCCTATAATACGATGCATAATTGAGTAAGTTAAGATTGCTAATATCGTGGCTAAGCGTGGTGCGGTAGATAGACAAGTACAGACAGCAACAACCCTTAAGGTGCTCCACGCGGAAATCGAAGTTATATACTAGGATCTATTTTAGATTTAAAGTAGGTACGAGTAGAGGTAAGAAGGTAGGTAGGTAAGTTACACCTATTGTATATATTTTTAAAATAAATGAAATAAAAAGGCTTTGTTATACGTTACCTGTTACCTGTTGGACGTCCTAGGTACCGCTGGAGCGACGAGGTCGGGAAAGACCTGAGCGAGCTTTGTGCCGTCGATTGGGCAGAAACGGCGATGGACAGAGAAGCCTGGCGGTCTTTAGTGTCAGAGGCCAAGATCCACTTCGGGTCGCTGCGCCACAGCAGTAAGTAAGTAAGTAAGTAAGTTGTTATACGTTACGAGTTTTGACCCGATATTCTGTCACGAATACTATAAGTAAAATGACAAAACAATCGTTCATCGGTTCATCAATTATTTATCTTGACTTCCAATCCGGGGATATTGCAAAAAAATAATTTATTTCATAAAATACCTAATTCATTCATAATATTAATTTAATAATTTTTTCAAACATGGTCTTATATTTAGGTCGTATTAAGAATTTTATGCTGTAATGTATGTAAAATCTACATATAACTATTTGAAGTTTTTAATAACCTAAGATAAATTTTAAATTTAAACTTAGGTATTGATACAAAAGTTATGTACAAAAATCTGTTTGCTTTTGTGTAAAATTGCCAAAGTTTGATGACGTTTATATTTAAGTAAAATGATAAGCTAATTTTCTGAAGGCCGTTGGGGTCAGCCATAAAAAATACTTAAGCATTGAGAGATTCAGATTGAAGGTCATTGAGACCAGCACGCCTACTACGAACATCGAAACTTGGCATTGACGGGAAAACCTCTTTGTCACTCCGATATGCAAGTGTGACAGAGATGGAGATACAAATCCGCAATCGTTCTATTTTGGTGGTATAGGCCCAGGAACGGCCACCAGACCTTACGCCGTTGCAACAGTGATTAAAGGCGTTTTTATTTTTTGTTGTAGAATAAACATTTTTCAAAAATTTGTCATTTGTTATTTTTATTCTATTCAGAATCGTCAGCTCTTTTAATCCTAGTAGGAGAAAAAAAGTGTCCCAAGACTTGTTTTCCATTTCGCCACCATCATTTCATAGATTTAGTGCAGTAGCGCAATGGAAAGTTTGAAAAAATGTATGGAAAATTTAGGACACTTGTTTTCTCCTACTAGGATTGAAAGAGTAGAATAGACTAGATTCTGAGTAGAATAGAGATAAAAATTTCCAATTTAGCAAAACATGATTTTTCTACAACAAAAAATAAAAATGCCCTTAAATGGCCAGTTAACAATGTTGCCGATGGTACCTAATCCGACAATCAGTGATTTGGCCGTTAGCGGGTGATTATGGACGGAATAGACTGGTGTATGTCCATTTTGGTAAACGGCGGATGTGTATACATAGACTACACACTGATAATGAAACTTTTAAAAAGAGAACGAGCTCACCACAAATATGGACAATTTTACTTGAACAGTTCCAAGATTCTATGAGCATAACCGACTACCAAGTACCACCCTACACCATTTTATACTACAATATTCCAGGTCCACCCCTAAAATACAATAATTGGCAATATTTTTTTTGAAATTAAACACTTTAGAACGGATTAATCGCGTTTATTAACACCATGATCCTACGTTTCGAGCCCTTTACAGCACTCGTTTTCACAGGGTTAAGATGATGACTGAGAGAATGCGAATTGAATAACAATCGCGGTAACAGAAGACAATATTAATATTTTTTTATTTTTTATGAGAACAGATAGTAAACGCTAAAGCATACTAAATTAGTATGGGACTGCATGTGTGGTGACCGTGAGTTGTTTTGTATGCTCTGTCTAGTAGTTGAGTTGGTCTGTGGTATTAACTAAGCCGGATTCTAAACTGTATTGATACTGGCCATTTTATCGTGTGTGGAAGTGCCGTCATTTGCACTATAATTACTATTTAAAACGAGATATTTACCATGTACATTTGTTTTAATGAGCTCCCGATATTTCATTATATATATTTATTATATTTTTATTTATTTATTATATTTATTATATTTATTATATTTTTTATTTATTATATTTTTTTTTTATGTACATGGTAAATATCTCGTTTTAAATAGTAATTATAGTGTAAATGACCATGTTAGCTTAAAATCTTATATTGCCGTCATTTGATTTATTTAGCAACATGAATAGGATAGTAAATGTTTCAGTTTTAGTCGTTTGGATACTTATTAGTACCTACATTGTGTATTAAAGGCGGTAAACAAGAAAATACGAACGTGTGAATTGAACACGAGTTTGTTATTCTTGTACCGCCCGTGATACATACAATGTTTTTCATCACATTTGTGAGGAAATAAATAAACTTACTAGGAAGATAAATAAACAATAATTTATGGTGGTAGTGTAATAGCACAGTCCAGGGGTGAGCGGCGTGCGCGTGGGGCCCTCCGGGGCGCCTGGGCCCTATCAACAAGTTTTAGGGGAGTTGATGAGGCTGCCTACGCAGTTAATCTCAGTTGCATTTCGTTCGGTATTCAAAGGGTCGCGAACAATACTTAGAATTTGAAGCACCAAAATATTCTACAGGGGTTACAGTAAAATGTATCGCAGTGTATGCCACATTTTCCATCACAAGTATAGCATAGCATAGAAGCACTTCTAATAAAATATGTGTCGTAAGTGTCGCAACTCGGCGGATGCATTAAGTGCACATATCAAGTTGTAAACTGCTCAGCACCTCTCCGCTTAACTGTTTTGTGTTGTTAGAGATTTAAATATAGTTTTAGTATTAATTCTCTGCAATGATGCACCTGTTTTGTTTGTTTTTTTTTTGTTTCTAAGCAGTAACGTCTGTCCCCCTGAGGCGCATAAGAGGGATATGGTTGAGAAATTCGGGGCAATCGGGTGTGTCTCGGTAACTTATCTGACAGGGCGATGATCGTGTGACCCAAAGTCGTGAGTTCGAGTTATATAGTACACATAACATACGTTTTTCCACCTTTCCTTACTTTCTAAAAAAATGGTGTCATCAAAATTTAATGTCAATAAATAAAAACATGCTAGTTGAAATGCAAAACAAAATTTAACCCCTATAATTATACCATGTGATAAAGAGCTATAAAAGATGACTGACACCAATCCGATCCGATTCGGGACGATCTATCGGTTTCTATAGAAATAATCACGTGACAGCTCGGGCATTCGTAGGTCACAAGACGTTTTCTATAGAAACTGTGAGATCGTCCCGGATCGGATCGGATCGGATTGGTGTGAGTCATCCTTGAAGGAGTAAAACGCGGGGTATACGGGGGGGGGGGTAAATACGAAAATAAATCAGTTTAATAACGTTTCGTTTCATAGAGACTAACCGGCTTTGGGCCACCTACACCACCGTATTTAACCAACCAATCCGGGGGCAACCGTTTAATGACAGGTATCGCCGGGTTAGCTAACGAAGGGTTAGTCAAATAACCCGGAGTGAATGGTGCAAGTGGCGCTTAGATAACTATAATTATTACATTGTTTACAAACATGATAAAAGATTATCTGGAAGAGCTCGATAGCAATAAGACGGCCTGTTTTTAACCCGTTTCTTTGTTTACTTGTTTACTGTTTTCTCTAATCTACACGCCTATCACGAACATCGAAAATTGGCATTGACGGGAAACATTTTCGTCACTCCGATATGCAAGTGTGACAGAGATGGAGATACAAATCCGCAATCGTTCGATTTCCGTGGTATAGTCACTTTTGAGGTTACAATAAAGAGTTAAGGATGACTCACACTAGGACCGGACGGGACGGGACTGGACGGGACGGGACAGGACGGGGCGTGATGGAACGGGACGGGACGGGACGGGACGGGATGATCTAGCTCGGAGCCCTTGGATGTCACGTGACGTTTTATATTGAAACTGACAAATCGTTCCGTCCCGCCCCGTCCCGTCACGTTCTAGTGTGAATAATCCCTAATTGTGTTGTATGAAAAGAACGATAATATTACATACTTATTTATTATAGAAAACCCCTGAAACAAATATCTCGTGAACGCATATCGATACCACATATAAAAGATAAATTGGATGGAGCAAAAGTCGTACAGTGATTACCGCGGTGAGCTAACGCACGTAATATCCCGGCGCAGTTACTGTACGTGTGCTCGGCTCTGATAACGCGAGTCAACAGACTATTAACTTATACACACGGACTTGAAGACGCACGAGTACTTATATCTCGCGAGCCTCAATAGTAGTAAGTACAGTACTTCCCGTAGCGAGCTAACACACGTAATATCATGGCGCAGTGACTGTACGTGTGCTAGGCTCTGATAACGCAAATCAACAGACTATTAACTTATACACACGGACTTGAAGAAGCACGAGTATGTCTCACGAGCCTCAATAGTAGTACAGTGCTTACCGTAGCGAGCTAACGCACGTAATATCATGGCGCAGTAAATATACGTGTGCTCGCCGCTGATAACGCAAGTCAACATACTTTTAACTTATACACACCGACTGGAAGACTTGAGAGTATGTCTCGCGAGCCTCAATAGTAGTACATTGCTTACCATAGCGCGCTAATCCACATTCCCGCGCAGTAAATATGCGTGTGCTCAGCTCTAATAACGTGAGTCAATAGATTATTAACTTATACACACCGCCTTGAAGACCTAAGAGTATGTCTGACGAGCTTCAATAGTTAGTAGTACAGTTAGTAGTATCACCGTAGTGTATTCGGCTCTGATAATGCGAGTCATCAAACTATTAACGTATAAACACTGAGTAAGAAGACTCACGAGTATTTCTGGATAATGTTTAAATAGTCGGAGTTCTATTGCACAATGTTTTATGGGAACCTTGCACTTTGTGACTATGACTGACACTTGGCAAAGTTGATCTTAAAGTGGTCCTACGGGGATTTAGACAGGGAACCATCGAGGGGCAACTGTCTTTTAGTGGAGGGGAGGAGGGAAATTTGGTCCACCGTGCTTAGTTTGGTGGGCCCAAATTAAGCGCGGGGATCAAATTCCTCTTGAACGATGAAAAAGTCTAGGTCCACCTTTTCTTGTATCTAACTTAAACTTGAGGTGTGCAATAAAGAGTATTCTATCTATCTATCCACTCAGGACCACCTAAAGATCCTAAAGATGCCAAATATCAGCGCATAGTCACAAAGTACAAGGTGTTGTGCAGTAGAACCCCGACTAACATATTTCTACAAAAGTAGACATTTTTGTTTAGTACGTAGCGTCGTGGACAATCGATCTGGAACGTCGATGACATCTCGCATCGTCTTTATCATCATTCCAAATCACTCCAAGCTCCTCATCCCCCCGCGCCGTGTGTCCGTGAACAACTAAACCGTTACTTACATCCAGAGTTCATTAGCATATTGCCGACACTATTATATATATTATTTAAAGCGCAGGTTACATGATTTATCAAGCCATGTACGACATTTAATAACCCTATCTCCTATATCGGTATCAGTAGGATGGCATAAGAGCTAGCCACGAATATAGGTTGCAATTTATAGAGCCGCGATACTCCTCTAGTTATTAATTAATCTGGGTGCCTAGCAGCTGGTCAGATTAATCCGGGTGCCTGGCAGCTGTTTAGCTGTGGGTGTGGCAGTGGTTGGGCAGCAAAGGGGTTTATAATCAAGGTGTGCAATTTATAGAGCTCTGAGTTTGGTGTGATATAATAGCTAATTATGTACCTATTTAATTCGAATATAACATTGGCAGGTGCTGAAATTGGGGGAAAAGTGCCAGGTGACGCCCAAGGTGGGGTCAGCTGCAAATTTGTTTCATTTAAATGGTTTTGGCCTAACCTTTGTTATTAGAATAGACCTTTAACATCGTGTGTTCAAAATTACAGGCGCAAATATTCAGTCGATCACCCCGCCAGGCGACGACAAAGAACAACTTTCACACCCACCGCTCAACAGCTGCCAGACACCCGGATTAATTAATAATGATAGTGTAGTATACTAACTACAGGGGTGTCGTGGCTCTAATTTATTTTTATTTTTATGTAGACCTATTTCTGTGGCTAGCTCTTTGTCTAGAAGGGGTATCAGAAAACGCCGGAAAATCCACGATAATTATACTGTCGCGGCACTCCTGTAGAGTAGAGCTAGTCTACTACATATAAGTTGTTAGCAAACCAGTTATCGATATTTCAACACAAGATAAATTACCTTAAAACATTTAATATTCTCTTCTGTTACCGCGAAATTAAACACTTTAAAACGGATTAATCGCGTTTATTAACACCATGACAACGAGTGCTGTAAAGGGCTAACTTAATCCTAACTTATATTTAAAATTAATTGTTTTTTTTATTGACTGGGAGAATTCGCATTCTCTCAGTCATCATCTTAACCCTGTGAAAACGAGTTCTGTAAAGGGCTCGAAACGTAGGGTCATGGTGTTAATAAACGCGATTCAGCCGTTCTAAAGTGTTTAATTTCAATGAATAACAATCGCGGTAACAGATGACAATATTACAAAAATATCATGATATATTAGACCTAAATAGCCCTGTCTAGGATAGTAAAATAAATAAAAAACTAGATTTACGTTAAGTAATATGTACTAAATTCATATACGTTTCTAAAGGAATAAACTCATAAAAAATTAAGGAATAAATTTAAAGACACATTAAGTTTTGGTTGTTTATTTTTTAAAATTAAAACTATAGTTGGTGATGTAATACTGTTGAATAGTCTTCCTAATCCTTCTGCAGAACAGAGTCCTTACTTCTTTGAGGCTACTGTGTTTGGTATCGACGTTCTTATTAAATATTCGTGTACATTCTGCTAATTTAATATCATTAAGGTAAGCTTCTTCGTTAGCCTTTTTTAGAACATGGCTCCAACGATGTAGGTTTTGATTTATCCTAGTTTATCCAGGAATATTGCGGAATGCATCCAATACAATTTTCCCTAAATCCTCCTCCTTACATTCTTCTCTTTAGTATTGATCTCCCTTTCTCTTTCTCGCTCAAGATGTTTCCCCAACAGTTCTCTGAATTCTCTGATGATGGAACTTATATCCTGTCCACGGAGATGAACCGTCAAAAAGTCACGGATACAGCAGGTACTACCACTGGCCACTTTTATTTCCAACTTCTGGAGGCGTTTCTTATAGTTCTACCCACAATAGCGTTGTGGACAGTAGTCTAGTTGAGTGATCTGGTCAGACCTACGTCATATCACGCAATCGGTCGATTAAACCTTTATAGGTGTTTGTATCAATGGCGAGTCATCGAGCGATTTTACGCTGACACATTTTGTTATCAGTTTGAAGCGCAAGCTAAAACATAGACATGATAAGAGTTGATGTTATGGCGATATGAATAATATCTATGTTGTGATATGAAATCGATAATGAATGATTGATAGTGATATTACGGTGACTGGCTACGTCACGTGACGGTAAATAGCAAATATGTAAACAATGTTTACCTACACTTAGTATTGTACGTACGTATTAAATTAAACCAACGGGTTGGCTGACAAAAGTGTAGTTAGCTTTGCCATATCATAATAGCTGAAGAAAAATAATGCTGTGTTTGTAACATATGGATAGTGAACCTAACGGCTTTTAAATCTACTAAACCATGCCAAAGTTGAGTTATACCTATGTACGTAAGCGGTATAACAAATAAAAATTACAAATAAATGTATTCCAAACAAACAAATTGGCTTCCAAAAAAAAAAAAACGATTGAACTGCACAGAACAAACTAAATAAACAATAAATTCACTGTAAGCCGTGTTGTACCTACTAACTTTTTTAAATAAAATCAGCATTTCCCGTTCAATTATTGACAAACGAAGTGTATAAATAACAAAGCCTGAATGTATATTTGCAGGTTGCTGAATTTTATAATGATCTAAAATCACTCGGTATAGTAAATGAGCTTAATGGAAAATCAATGGATAATGATTGGTGTGAGGATAGATAAAATACCTTGCTTTAAACTGAACTGCACCGTGCGTCACTGTCTACAATAACTCTCTCAAAGATAACTGCCTGAGTACCTTGATCCTTCCTGTTATTGTCATTGCAGCAGCATTTTCCCCTTTTTCCTTCCTTACGGCCTTTTCTTCCACACTCAGGGTTATCGCCGCGTCGGTGCCGCATTGGGGGCGGGCAACAAGACCCATGAGGGGGAGGTCCGTCGGGTCCCTTCATTGGGCATTCCGGAGGTCCATCCATAAGTCCATCACGTTCAGGGCTGCCAGGTCGATCTTCCCCACGTCTGTGGCACCCGCGACCCCACGGGCCCCGTCCAAAAGGTCTGCCCATCGGACACCCAGGAGGGCCTTCCATTGGTCCGCATAGCCCATCACGCTCGGGGCTGCCTTCTCCATGTCTGTGACACCCGCGATCCCACGGGCCCCGTCCAAAAGGTCTGCCCATCGGACACCCAGGTGGTCTCTTCATTGGTCCAGCTTCTTCAGGCCCATGGTTGCCTGGCCCCTTCCAGTCTCCATGTCTATGGCGTCCCCATGGACCACGTCTGCAAGGGCAGCCAGGTCCGTCTTCCGGATGTTCAGGTCGGTCCGTAGGGCCGTTAGGTCCATCGAATGGCGCAGAATATTCGTCCGGGCGCCTGCAATCCCCCTCACATGAGCCGAAAGGGTGGGGTCTCATCATCCATGGGCCGACGTGACCATGCTTGCCACGGCCATGATGTCCAAAGGGCCCGTGATGTCCATGGGGCCCATGATGTCCATGTTTGCCATGTCCATGAGGTCCGTGGTGTCCAGGATATCCATGATGCCCTAACGGATGATGCCTGAAGTGACCAAGGCCGTGGTGTCGCATAGGCCCGCCGAATCCGCATTCAATAGGTCCCCTCATGTTGTGTTAGTCAATAAATTACAGTATACATATATTTTCAGATAACAATAAAAACGACTGTCCTCTAACGCTGCGTAACGTAGAATATGGATCCACGCCGCCGTGAAGGCTTCTTATATTCCAGATTGCACAATGATTGCTCAATTTTGGAAATTGTTGTGCAATTAGTCGAAATGTTGTGAAATAGTTGCTTAATATGGTGTAATATTGTCTGAATTTCACATTATTATGAAATAAAAATAAAAATAAAAACTGTATTCAACATTTTGTTTATTTTATTAAGCTGCATAATTATGCAGCTGCTAATAACGGCCTCTTAGCCTAGTTGCTACCCTACCTACTAAGCAGGAGGTCCCGGGTTCGAATCCTGGTCAGGACATTTATTTGTGTGTTTATCATTAATGTTTCTGAGTTATGGATATTTTCTATGTATTTAAATATTTATATATATCGTCGACTAGTACCCATAACACAAGCCTTATTGAGCTTTCTGTGGGACTAGGTCGAATTGTGTAAGATTCTCTACAATATTTATTTATTTACTAGCGGTTACCCGCGACTTCGTTCGCATTAACAATTGAACTTTTAGTTAGGTATTAGGTACCTTTATGTTGGCATATATGAAAAGCACGGATTGCTTTAATACATTTTTACGATTTTAAATGTTTGACCCGGTAACTTATAATGATCTAATTGTAAACTTAAAGGAAAATTGATATGGGTAATTATTTGGCTTATTTATATAGTATCGCTCGTGACTGGATTGCAATTTTTACCATCAGCCCGTGACGATGTCAACATTTTGGACGCATTCAACATCTGACTCCAAATTATAATATGCCTAAATAGTTGCACAGTTGCAAACACAATAGGTACATGTTGCATGTGCCTTAAGTATATCTCGAAAGTATGTCCGTCTCGCTACTCTCGCTAGTACCACTCCTCTGGCAGGAGCGAGATAGACACACTGCCGAATGCCGCAGTCGCAATCGAATGCAACTCATGGTAAGCACACTGTTATGAACGAGTAAGATCCTATCGAATCACGCAGTCTATATCGACTGCGGTTAAATACGTAGACGTCATGGTAAGTGTCAAGGACACGGGCCGTATGAAGGCTCGGCAATGTCGTTAACCTGACGTTCGATCTGGAATATTACCTTAACCTTCGTGACTCACTATCGAGAAGGTCAACGTCCGATGTAATTTGATCTAATTATAGAACAATACGATTTGTTTGACCTTGAGTTTGTCAGCTGATTTCCTTGTGTGGCGAGTTATTTATACCTCACAATATTTACCACATAGATGGATACAAGTCGTCTATATACTTACCTAATATATGTTTATTTAAGGTATTCTTAATATGATCAAAGTTTTTTTATTGATGAAATGAAACATACATAATATACTTACTGGAAAAAATATGTTTTATTGTTTACGTTATAAATAAAGTAAAGTAATCTTATCACCTTTAAAAACTGGCCAAGTGCGAGAATGCGAGATAGACTCGCGCACACAGGACTCCGATCGGCAAAAAATCACGTTGGTTGGCCCCCTTAAATATATATATTTTTTGTATTTGTTGTTATAGCGGCCACAGAAATAAATCATCTGAGAAAATTACTGTCTAACTAACACGGTTCATGAGAAACAGCCTGGTGACAGATGGACAGCGGAGTCATATTATTAGGGTCCCGTTTTACCCTTTGGATATGGAACCATTTTTTTTTATTCAATTTGTTGAACATCATTTTCAAACGAGATACACTTTTTGTAAAATACTAACTGAAACAAAAATATTTATAAGCAAACCGTCAACAATATCACGAAATTACAGTACTTAATTAAAAAAAAAACTATAGTAGCTGTTTACAAAAATACGAACGGAAACCAATTATTTACATCATCAAATTTGGGTCTTCCCGTGTTTACGTTCGCCGGCTATTACACATAGTGGTGTTAATGTACCATGACTCATGACTCATGAGTCATCCTTGACCTTACTACATAGCCAACGAACGTATTCGGCAAACTGTTCAATGATTATCTACTTCGGCTTTTCAAATATGACTAATCGTTTGTACAATAGTTGTATCATTTTTTGTAAACATTGATAAGGAGAATTCATGAGAATACAGTGTTATGATTGGGGAGACAAACGTGTGAGCGAGACAGCACAAAGCTCATGTGTAGTGATGTACCACTCGCACATCGGAGTATCGTTCGGATCCCAGCTGATCCGAAAACAACGTAAAGACCGCATTGATAAAATAAAGTAAAATTAATTTGTTATATTACCTAACTAGCGACCCGCCCCGGCTTCGCACGGGTGTAAGATGTTAAAAATAGCATTATTTCTTAAGAACAAAAAATGATTATTGTGGGTTATCCCTGATAGATAGACATATATACCATCGCAAGTTTTTTGTAGACCTTTTTAAGGTGTACAATACTGTGATTCATTATTTTGATCCATCTCGTTGGGTTCAGCCAGCGTTTGCAATGTAAGCGTTAAAAAATGTGTTTATTTACGACTTGACTTGAAAAACTTTTTCATATAGGTCATCTATCGATATAATAGTATATATACATTCGTGCCATGATGTCTGTCATAGACAGGACCTATAGAGAAGCAATTTTTCGTTCGTTAGCAAATTTTTTCAAAGTTGTCCCCCTAATTTTTATTAGGATTTTTTTATGAGATTTCTACTCTCCTATTAGGATCCAAAGAGTAGAAATCACATAAAAATACCCATGTTAATAAAAAGTGGGGAGAGGGGGGGAGTCACTTTAAATATAATGGACCTTGTTCCAGTGCCTTTGGAAGGAAAATTATAGAACAATTCTAATATGCTTGTTACATGCTGTGGAATGAGCTCCCTGCCGAGGTTTTCCTGAAATATTACAGTATGGGGTTCTTCAAAAAAGGAGAGTACAAGATTTTAATGAGTCGGCAACGCGCATGTGACCCCCCTGGAGTTGCAGGCGTCTACTGGCTACTGTGACTGGTCCATCAGGTGGGCCGTATGCTTGTTTGCCATCGTCGTGGTATTAAAAAATAAAACATTCTTTAGGATATGATTAGGTACCCTAGGAACAGTTAGTAGGTACTAAAAGTAAACTATTATAATATTTCTCCGGCACGTACGGTATGGGAAACATAAATACCCATACAATTAAACTGTCAGCTAAATTATTGTATTGACGGACGCGTCACCAAACAAATAGCATAATAAAAAATTAAAACACCATATATAGTCTTTTGTTGTTGGTTTCCATTCCCCATAAGTTGTGGTGGCCGTTGCAGTCTACGGATATGACAAGCTCGAGCCCTTCTCGTTCACAGTAGCGTATGAGGTTGTTCATCTCCATTGGAGGTGGGTCGTCCTCTGCCGCCATGTAGGTGGATGCCAGGATTATTTCCGGCAGACTTGAGTTTTGTGTTCTGAGGAGTTTTATGGCACACACGTCTCTGGAACAGAATTCAGTTAGTGGTTGTGCCATTATGTTACCTGATATGTATATACAACTTCTAGGTTTGCATTGTGTATTATAGATTAACTTACCTCCGGCGTTATTGAGGCCGTTTATACGTGTGTTCCTGATCCATGGCTCTTGGATCAGGGCTATTGCCGTTTGGTTAACCTCCAGCCATCTTCTTAGTTGAGCCGTAGCTGTTTGGCTATGCTGGAGGTTAACCTGGATGACCTTACAGAGGGAAGGCGCCATCGGAGGGTGTCCCATCCGCCTTTCCCTTAAGGTTCAGGAGACTGATCCCCTTGGGTAGTCCTTCCTCGTCCTCAGAATCCAGCAATACACTTTCTTCCATGTCCGAGGTGGATGGTCCAGTTGCACCGTCAGTATCCATGGCGGAGGGGGTACTAGATTTTATTTCTCCTGCTAGTTTTTCGTCCCCTCCGTCTGGCTGACTGTCCTTGTCGGTCTTCTCCGGCGGGGAATCCTTAAAACGCCCTCCGCTGTGCTGGAAACGAACGTAGACTGTCCCACACATGTAGTTCAGTCTACGCTCCTTCTCCATCAGCTTTGGCACAGCGTCCTCGGGTATTCCCACCAGGAGTAGTGTGCATCCCCTCTTCTTCAGCGGGATCGCCTGGTTAAGGGTCCATTTTCTCACCAAGGCCCAAGGGTTCTGGAAGTTGAGTACCCTTCCTACCTTGGTGAGGTTGTTCTCTAGTGCTGGTATTAGTATGCCACACCTTACGTTTCGGACCATCTCGTCCTCCCTCTTCCCGACTAGATGGTCTCCGTTTTGAAGGGTGGCTGATCCTAACCACTCCATCAGCCACTCTTTTGTTTTGGCGTCCTGGCACCACAGCTTTAGGTACCCATCCACCAAGCTGGGTCTGCCTGAGAACGCTGGTGCTTCCGCAATTGTGTCTATATCGGTTTCGATGGCCGCCTGGAAAATGGCGTCCCCGATTTTCCTCTCCACTTCCTCAGCGTCCTGCTGCGACAGCCTGCCCGTGCGTTCGTTGGTGATCGCCACCGTCAGGTCTGCCGCCGCCGCCGCCGCATAGGTAGAGGGTTGAGGTTTTGTCCCCGAGGCGTCGGTGCGTGGTCGTTTGTGCTCGCCTCTAGGGGATATTGTTTCGTCCAGGCGTGCCCTCTTGGTTATCCCTTCTGGGTTTTGCGCCTGGTTTTGTGCTGCAGAGGTCGTCGCGTCCTCGACATTGCCTGTCTCTTTCTGGGCGTCGACCTTCTGTTGGTTTTCAGAAGAGCGACTTCCTGCTTCTCTTTGCTTTCGAAGCCACTTTCTCCTCTGCGAAGGTTTCTTTCGCTGCTCGGTTTGGTCGGTCTGGGCAGGTTTCCCCATGGGTTTGCACCTTATCTCCCAGCCGGGATCAATGGCCTGCTTCGAGGGTTCAACAGTTGTTGTCCCGCTCTTAGCCGCCTTTGTTTGGTCATTTGAGGGGCCAGCTGTCGGAGGCTCCATCGTCTCAGGCTTAGCCTCCTCGGCTAGGGTTCCCGAAGGTACCCCAACTTTCGGAGGCTTCTCCTGCTTCGATGGGGCCCCTTTGGCCGTCCCACTCTTATGTTTCGCCCTCCTTGGTGCTTCAGCATACGCCGTCTCATCCAAGGAAGTCGTTCCACCTTCTACCTCATCTTTGTTTTTAAATATATTTTTGTTACTACTATCCATACAGTTCCCACGAGTAGCAAGGGATAATCAGTCCATCCACGCAGAGCCCCGCTTGCGTAGATAAGGCAAGTGTACAACGGGTATTTGCCCTATACCCGAGGCCACCGTTCGCGACTGGTCTCACCACCAGCCATGCATCTCTCGGCACGGTGAACACCTTAGATTGGTTTAAGAGGACAGTTATATTGATTATACATAAGATACTTAGATATGTACACATACATATATTTAATAACATCCGGCGGGTGGGGGGTGCCACATCATCCTTAGAAGCGTGGCCCACACCGGATGCCGCCCTCATACTTAGCTACTAGTGGTCTGGGGTAGAGTGGTAAATAGTGCGACGCCCATTGGCCACTAGCATTGCCCGGGAAGTACGGTCAACCGGCTGGTTGGCTCCTCCCTGGTCCGCGGTGGCAGATCCAGGGAAGACGGGGACGTGTATGATAGACTTGAGGTGCAGGCCAATATCTCAGCATCGCATACCTGAGAGTACCTGCTACCCCCTACTCCCCCATTCTTTAGGATATGATTAGGTACCCTAGGAACAGTTAGTAGGTACTAAAAGTAAACTATTATAATATTTCTCCGGCACGTACGGTATGGGAAACATAAATACCCATACAATTAAACTGTCAGCTAAATTATTGTATTGACGGACGCGTCACCAAACAAATAGCATAATAAAAAATTAAAACACCATATATAGTTGAGTAATAATTAAAGGTCGTTGACTTCACATAATAACATAAAAAAGACAACGGTAATATTACATCACGTCTTGTTAACTAGTAGAATAAAAAATAAACAAATATATAGGCAGAGCAAGCTAAATAAAACCGTTTAAATATACGTGATTGCGCAATTATCTACCTCTACGGTTTGTCTAAATTTGAGTTTTTATGTTTTGTAAAAACTATTTGAACACGCCACACGATGTCAAGTATAATCATTTTCAATGAGTCATTTTAATGACTATAGAATGTACACTCTCAATTCTATTTCTTACTTAGAAATTTATTAAAATATGCGTTTATAACGATATTTTTAAATTATTTATATGTGGTTTTCCCGACTTTAAGAATTATTATGACATAATTTCACAACATGTGTAATCGCGCCAGTATAAAGGAGTGCACTGCCGGCCAAACCACAGTCACACAGCCGCATGAGCGGAAACAACACCATTCGTCCCTACCAACTACAACATCCGCGTTGACATAATACTTCCTTAATAAGAGAAGATTCTTCTCTTAGCTAAAGAAGCACTTGCCAGCCAAGCACCAGTTTTGAATGGCAAATGTCACCGGCTGCAGAGAAGCCCCTGAAGATATGCATCAGAGGGCTTCCAGCGGACACTGACCATCGGAAACTACAAAAGGACCTCCGGGATCGAGGCTTCGATCCGATCTTCATACGACATGTTACCGCACGCGACAAAGGCCCTGGCATTTTCTGCGTCCTGTTGCAGACAACTCCGAAGATACAGACCGTCTTCGATATCAAAAAGTTGCTGGAGGTACCGGTGAGGGTAGAGGCATGGCGCGGCAGGCAGGGCCCGCCGCAGTGCCAGCGGTGCCAAGGGTTCCGGCATTCTGCAGCCGAGTGTCTACAGGAATACAGATGCGTGCACTGCGCGCGCCCGCACCCGTCGAAGAACTGCAATCGTCCGTATGACATCCCCACGTGTGCCAACTGCAGCGGCCCTCACGCCGCCGACGATTTTTCCTGCCCAGCAATGCGACGCGAAGAAATCGCAAAGGCGGGAAAGGTACTACGCATCAGCGGCTACACGCTCGCCACACCCAACCCTGTGGCTGAAACTAACTCACGAAGCTCTCTAATGGCGGTGGCTAATGCGAGTTGGCAGAGCAGCGAGCGCAAACGGCGAAGAAGAAAGAACCAGGCCAAGGATACTAGAGCTTCGGCTTCACCTGAGCCAGCTCAATCGCAGTTGGAAAAACCAGAAGCCCAAGAGCTGGCCGATCCTGTGACGAAGAAGCCTGAGCATACCCCAGAACAGACTCAGAAGCCGGTTGGCCCTATTATCGACAAGTCCCAGCCAATATCACTAATAGTCCAAGAGGCCATTGCAAAATCTATTAATTCAAAGGAATCTCAGCCAGTTATAAAGAAAGTTCAACAGCTTAATGGAACTATACTTAATAAGAAGTCCCACATTACAGATAAAGATGCCCAAAGAATGGTAGACCCTTCAATTGAGGAGAATTGCCAATCTTTACTACAGCAGACTCAGCATGCTGCAGCCAAACCTGTACATATGGAACAGGCAAAACATAAACAAACGAAGACTGAACAAACGATTCCAGACCCTGCACGCACTAAGGCTGTTTACGAATGCGTGCAGGTCCTACAAAGTGTTCTCAGTGCCATACAAGAGGGACACAACCCAGTGCCAATCATCCTGGAAGGAGTAGCCGACCTTTGCCGGGGTGTCTAGTCAAATTATGTTACTCTTAATGTACCATAAAAATAGCTTTTACTAAGTGTAGGTTTGTGTGACCAAAGTAAACTTCATATTATTAAAAGACGTCGGTACAACGAATAAGTAATGAATGTCAAAATAAAAATATTTTAACAATATGTTTCTTTTCAATTAGTGAATACTTATTCAGTAGTTTTAACCCCCTAATTCATACTACTCAGTATTTATAAACATATTTTTCTACTCCAGCTCTTCTATCTGTCAATAAGATGACTGATAGCTATATTAAAAACGTAAACATTATAAAGTTATCTATGTTATTCCACAATAACACCGCTAATCGACCTCTTATGGATTTTCATACAATTTAATAACAGTTTTTTTTTTTTTTGAGTTTGCATACGACATCTTCGCCATTCTGCCGCCATTTGATTTGAGATATTACTTTTTTCGCTATTTTGGCTGTCATCGAAAACTAAGGTATGCAACAGCTCATAATTGGTTCTTAAGATCTAAGGACCATAAATATCTAAATGTCGAGCAATGGGCGCCATATAAAAATCGGTTTGATTACTTATGATTCGATCACAAACTTATAGTTTATGCAACAGTGACGTAATAAGGGTTCTTTAACCCGTTACAAAACGAGAAGAAGTCGAGTTTTGTAATAATAGGCCCGAGAGTTTTAAGTACCAATTATGAACTGTTGCATACGCTAGTTATCCTACGATAAGTCGACAACTAAACTAGCGAAAAAAGCATAACTTCGAAAGGTTGCAGAATGTGGAAGAGGTTGTATGCCAACTATATGAAAAAAAAAACAACAGTGTTAATATATTGTAAAACAACCATAAGAGCATCGCTTATGGTGGTCTAATGGAATACCACAGAGAACGTGATACTCGTAATGTATACTTTTTTTCTACTCCAGCACTTTTATCTGTCATTTAGATGACTGACAGCGATATTAAAAAAGTATACATTATAACGTTGTCTATGGTATTCCATAAGAACACTGCTCCTATGGATTTCATACAATATAATGAGCACTGTTGTTGTTTTTTTTTAATTTCTATAGTGGGCACAACATCTTTCCTATTCTGCCACGTTTGTAGAGTTTGCTTTTTACGCTAAACTAGCGTATGCAACAGCTCATAATGGGTTCTTAAAACTCTCGGGTCTATTATTACAAAACTCGACTTCGTCTCGTTTTGTAACGGCGACCCTCAAGTTTTACCACATTCACCGCTTAGGATTTTTCGTAGCGCTACGCCGTAGTCGATAACATGCATTTCCCGCTTTGTAGCGAAAATGGCCCGTAGAAGGGTGACGATAACGTGTCGTCATTAGCACTGAATGGGTTAAGAACCCTTATTATATCACTGTTGCATAAACTACCATATTAATCCTGTCAGTCATCAGTTAAAAAAAGTATATTACATACTAGCTTTTGTCATTGTAAATACTACCTAGGTACCTGTTATTTCTGCATTCCCGCTAATACTCGTAGTTCAAGTTGTATCAAGAATGCTGGTGATCTCTTTAAGAATGATATCAGTAAGTATTATGATCTGACGAGGAAAAAGTAGGAATAAAATTATAGAGCAGGTCGTGTCAGAGTTTAATTAGCAGTTAGCAATTTGGTGTTTCGTACTTATGCTAATAAAATTGCTCTGATAAAAATTCAAATTCTACACTGAAAAAAGTCGCGGGCCAAAGCTAGTATGAAAAAAGCTGTTTGTAATCGGATTAACCGCAATCAAATCAATCTTTACATGGCGCCAATAGGCAAGGCAGGCTTAATAACACTAGACCCTACTCATAGTGTTGTGTTTCTGTTGGCGAGTAAGGTCGAGATCGCCAAGAGGATTCACTGTGTTGACAGCTGGGGACCCACGGAGCAAAGCTTGCCTAAGCTGTCAACACAGCGAATTCTCCTTTTTTTTAAAGGGTGTCGGCACTGGACTTGTAGGCGTCCATAGGCTACGGTGACCGCTTACCATCAGGCGGGCCGTATGCTTGTTTGTCACCGTCGTAGTATTTAAAAAAAGGCAATATTCACTTATTGTTTTTATACTGTTGGACGATATCTTTTATCATTATAACACTGTAAAATAAATTTCAGCGCAAAAAAAACTAAAATTAAGTATATACCTACATCTTCTTTCAAAATTTTTAAACAGATTCGAGCGTTTTAAACGCCCGCCATTTTGACAAGCTTGGCCGTGACGTCATCGACTACGGCCGCCTGTACACCAAACATTCGTGAAGCCGAGACGCGAATGAACAGGGAGCTCTGTACACTCGCATCTCGGCTTCACGAATGTTTGGTTTACAGCCGGCCGTCACACTCGACCGATGACATTGACATTTCGTTTTAGCCGTTTTGAATTTCACACATTTTTTGCACTTTTCAATAATTCTTTTTACAGCAAAAGAGAAATAAAATTAAGAAATATCGACAGAGATATAATCCTGAGCCGACATAGTTTCCGAGAAAAAATATAACCCTTATATGTTTCAAGTATAGCCTATTGTTATATATTTAGATCTTTTCTGGTGCTCCGATTTAATCATAAATTGAAGCTCAAACGGACAGCCTCAAGGTATGCCAGCGAGCAATGGAGCGCAGTATTTTGTTTTCGTATGATCGATTTATTCAGAAAAACAAAGCTGCGCTCCAAAACTAGCATTGTGGATGTGTCAGACCGGACGCATTGTGTAAAGAGGTCGGAAGTTTCAGCCAAAAGAGTCGAGAGGAAAAAAATCTATTAGAGGATTTTGCCCCACAGTGCGACACCAAATAGACTATTAAAAAAAACCTTATTCACTTTTGTAAAATGCCAGTGATGATCGTTCGTCCCTTTCTCTTATTTCGAGTTTAAAGATATTTAGTAGAAATTTGTTAATATTATAACTAAGTTTATGATACTTAATCGTATGAACTCATGAGTAAGATGGTTAAGTGTTGAAACTACTGAATAAGTATTCATTATTTCAAAAGAAACAAATAGTTGTAAAAATATTTTTATTTTTTCTTTTGATGTACCTACGCCTTATAATTACACTAAATCAATTTTTGTCACACAAAACTTCATTTAATACAAAGTATTTTTTACGGTAACATTAAGAGTCGATTACCGGTGTTCTTTTAGAATACCATTAATAACGTTATAATGTTTGCTTTCTTAATATCGCTGTCAGTCATCTAATGTAATAAGTGACAAATTGTTGTAAAAATATTTTTATTTTGTCATTAATTACTTACTTATTCGTCGTACGTCTTTAAATAATATAAAGTTTACTTTTGTTACAGAAACGTTCAGTTAATAAAAACTATTTTTATGGTAGTATATTAAGAGTAACATAATTTGACTAGACACCCCGGCAAAGGTCGGCTACTCCTTCCAGGATGATTGGCACTGGGTTGTGTCCCTCTTGTATGGCACTGAGAACACTTTGTAAGACCTGGACGCATTCGTAAACAGCCTTAGTGCGTGCAGGGTCTGGATTCGTTTGTTCAGTCTTCGTTTGTTCAGGTTTTGCCTGTTCCATATCTACAGGTTTGGCTACAGCTTGCTGAGTCTGCTGTGGTATAGACTGGCATTTATCCTTCATTGTCGGATCTACTACTTTGTGGGCATCTTTATCTGGAATGTGGGAGTTCTTATTAACTATAGTTCCATTAAGCTGTTGAACCTTCTTTATAACTGGCTGAGATTCCTTTGAATTAATAGATTTTGCAATGGCCTCTTGCACTATTTGTGATAGTGGCTGGGGCTTGTCAATAATAGGGCCAACCGGCATCTGAGTCTGTTCTGGGGTATGCTCAGGCTTTTTCAACACAGGATTGGCCAGATCTTGGGCTTCTGGTGTTTCTAACTGGGATGGAGGTGGCTGAGGTGAAGCCGAAGCTCTAGTATCCTTGGCCTGGTTCTTTCTTCTTCGCCGTTTGCGCTCGCTGCTCAGCCAACTCGCATTAGCCACCGCCATTAGAGAGCTTCGTGAGTTAGTTTCAGCCACAGGGTTGGGTGTGGCGAGCGTGTAGCCGCTGATGCGTAGTACCTTTCCCGCCTTTGCGATTTCTTCGCGTCGCATTGCTGGGCAGGAAAAATCGTTGGCGGCGTGAGGGCCGCTGCAGTTGGCACACGTGGGGATGTCATACGGACGGTTGCAGTTCTTCGACGGGTGCGGCCGCGCGCAGTGCACGCATCTGTATTCCTGTAGACACTCGGCCGCAGAATGTCGGAACCCTTGGCACCGCTGGCACTGCGGCGGGCCCTGCCTGCCGCGCCATGCCTCTACCCTCACCGGCACGTCCAGCAACTTCTTGATATCGAAGACGGTCTGTATCTTCGGAGTTGTCTGCAACAGGACGCAGAAAATGCCAGGGCCTTTGTCGCGTGCGGTAACATGTCGTATGAAGATCGGATCGAAGCCTCGATCCCGGAGGTCCTTTTGTAGTTTCCAATGGTCAGTGTCCGCTGGAAGCCCTCTGATGCATATCTTCAGGGGCTTCTCTGCGGCCGGCGACATTTGCCATTCAAGTCTGGCCCTTGACTGGCAAATACTTATTTTTGAGAAGTTTTCTTCTCTTGTTAAAGAAGATATTTAGGCCGACGCGAACGTTTTATGTATTTAGGGACGATGTTGTGTCCGCCAATTCGGCTGTATGAATGGGAGTTGGTCGGCCGATCGCTGCTATTTATTTGCGCGATTACACATATTGTGAAATAATGTCGTAACGGTTTGAAGTTGAGAAAACCACATAGATGAAGACGAAAATTAATTCATTCATATTGATCAGATTGGAGAGCTTATATATTGCGAAACAAATCGATTGAGAGTGTACATTATCATTCACTAGCGACCCGCCCCGACTACGCACGGGTGAAATGTATTATACATATAAACCTTTCTCTTGAATTACTCTATCTATTTAAAAAACCCGCATCAAAATCCGTTGCGTAGTTTTAAAGATCTAAGCATACATACATACAGACAGCGGGAAGCGACTTTATTTTATACTATGTAGTGATTATGATCCATAGAAAATTATTGTAAATTATACCATTCTGTGTCGTGTTCAAATATGTTTTAATAAACATAAGTACTCGAATTTAGACAAATCGTAGAGGTAATAGGGAATATTCACTATTTTTTTAAATACTGTTGGATGATAGCTTTTATCATAAAAATACTGTAAAATAAATTTCAGCGCATAATAACTTAAATTTAGTAGATAAATCTTCTTTCAAAAACTCCAAATAAAAACGGGCGTTTGAAACGCCCGCCATTCCGACAAGCTGAGCCGTGACGTCATTTCTCATCTAAGGCCGGCACACAGTCTGAATGGGCCTATACCACGAAAATCGAACGATTGCGAATTTATACCTCCGTCTCTGTCACACTTGCATATTAGAGTGACAAAGAGGTTTCCCGTCAATGCCAATTTTCAATGTTCGTGGTAGGCATGCAATGCAGATTACGATGCATAATTACAATTATATTGTGAATTAATAATGCATAAAATTACGTACAATTAAGATATTGCTCACACGTATCCTGATTTTTTCAGATATAATAAATTTCTCAGATCAATTGATGTGAATTAAGATTATGATTTATGAACGTGTTTGATCGGCCCAACATAACCTAAAAAATGTTTATTATTTAATTAGTCTTGTATTGTGCAGCCGATTGTGTTTACATTTACAATGGAAAACGACATACAAGTCATAAAACCGCTTTAAAGATGGGATATGTATTGGATTGTGCCAAAATGCAAAAATATGAGTAAGAAAATATGAGCAAAACGAGAAACACTAGATATCTTATGAAGGAAATTCCATACGAGAACATGTATACAATTTGACACAGACGATTCACGATTCGCATGCTTTTTTTTTAATGATCTGGATACTAGTGCTTCTGTGCCAGCTGTACACCAAACATTTGAGAAACCGAAACGCGAGATTACATACAGCGGCTCTCTGTTCATTCGCGTTCTTGGCTTGGTGTACAGACACCACTATCCAATGACGTCACACTCGACGTCACAGCGTTTTAACCGTTTGTAATTTCACACATTTTTTTGCACTTTTCAATAATTATTTTCACTGCTAAAATAAAATAAAATTAAGAAATTTTGATAGGGATATAATGCTGAACCAACATAGTTTCTGAGAAAAAAATATAAGCCTTATCTATTTCAAGTGCATATAGCCTATTGTGCAATCACGTATTTTAAATCATAATAACACTTATGTTTAGATACAAGATATTATGTGATATTATTTCACTTTGACGAGGGCAAACGTTTGTGACAGCCAAATGGTTCAAAGTATAGTATACTGTAAATTTTCTATGACATAAGTACCTACGAAATTTATAATATATCAAATATGTGCGAGAAAGGGCCGAGGGCTGATTTGCAAGGCAACAATAATATAAATAATTATAAATTGAAAGAGATGTCATATACTACAGAAAAAGTGACCAAGGTCCCCAATGAGCAGGGCTGGGATCGAACCAGCGACTTGATTTAACTCATGCCTTACAATTGTATAATATAAATAATATTTAAAAAGAATTTAAACATTTCTTCGTGACAGTCACAAACAGCATAACATTTCAAATGGTATCTTATATTGGCATAAACAATACATAGCAAAAATAAATACAACATTTTATACCGCACATGAAATTAATTATTCTTTCATTTTAGTGCGTATTTAATGACACCCCACTCAAAAGTGTAGGTTTTGTTGGTAATTTTGCGTGGGTAACTACTTACGCAATTTTTTGTTCACAATATACCTGGCTTCTGATGGTTATCATATGCGGTAGGTAGTTAAATAAAAAACCGGGAAAATGTGAGTCAGACTCGCGTACTGAGGGTTTTGTACCTAACAACACAATTGAGTACAAATCAGTGCGCGGCAAACGAAAAAAATTAAAGCCGACCTTATTTCACAACGTTATATAAATATTGAGAAAACAAACAAATAAAGAACTAGGTAAATTCCCGTACGATAATAACTTTAGTGCTCTACATTGTTTTTGTCCAAATTTTCCTGTTTGTAACGTTGGGACATTGTTCATGATTACACAATGTTTTTCAATAAAAAAACCCATAATCATATTTCTGGATTACGCCTTATATAATACCGCTTTAACTAAAGAGAAACCAGACTAAACCGTGTAAGTAAGTGATTTATAATAATTATAGGCATATCGGGAATTCGGATGCCTATTTACCTAAACTTCGGAATCAGCGTAATTAGTTGAATGGTATGGAGGTGGACTAAGTATATTTTTTAATGTCGTTAACGGGCATTTTCAAAAATAGGGTACCATTTCCATTTTTTTCCATTTTTTGGTCAGCTTTGTAACGAATTTTTTCATACATTTTACAAAACTGACAATTTTTTTTTGTATGGAAAATCTAGGACCCATTTTCATTAAAATATTGCACTTTTTTCTGAAAATGCCCTAATAATTTATTATTTTTAAACAGAAACTTCTGCGAACGATACCAAATCTCTCAGAAAGAAAGGAAAGTGGAAAAATGCGGAAAAGTGGAAAAGGTCGCCAGAGCTCCAAGAGAGAAGCTTGCCCCTTTGGCTGTCAACACAGCGAATCCTCCTTTTTTTTAAAGGTCAGCAACGCGCATGTAACACCCCTGGAGTTGCAGGTGTCCATAGGCTACGGTGACCGCTTACCATCAGGCGGGACGTATGCTTGTTTGTCACCGTCGTAGTATTAAAAAATAATCATGACCTCGGGCGGGACTCGAATGAGCTACCACTTTTTCCACTTTCCTTTATTTCTGAGAAAGTTAATTATGGTTGCCTTCCTATAGGTACATATTACAAATTTTACAAATACGTACAATACATAAGTGTGTGTTCAACTAAACTGTAGAACTAATCTTTCCTGTGGCCAATTTCCTGTGGCAATAGTTAACAGCTCGTGGACATTCATGATTTTTATCATACAGTTCAATTGAAAGAGTACCTTTTAATGTGGATAAGGGTTCAATAAGAAAATCAACTTTCATAGCCCTTTTGAAAAGTCCACGGGATTGACTCGGGACATCGTTTTGTGATGAAAGATTAAAAAAAACGGGAGAGCGTCATTTTCATCAAAAACGCAATGATGTATAAGTCTTTCGACGACAGAATCTGAATTTGATGCAAGTCTTGCTGCCCAGACTGATATGGCTCATTCGTCTATATTATTATAAAGAAGTGCGGGGATTCGATGCGATATCGCCTTTGACTGTTGACAACGAAAGCGCCATCAAGCTTGTCGAAAACCTGGTGCTAAATTTCAAGATAAAACACATTGATACGCGACATAAGTTCGTGCAAGGATTACATCATGAAAATAAGGTCAACGTCCTCTACACAGTAAGTCAAAACCCAGTTACTTCAAGCGGTAAGCGCATACATCGTTACATATGTACATCAACTTGTGTACTTGTATAACCAAATATTTTTTGCGACATACTTATAAAGGATGACTCACAGTAGTCCGTTCCGTTCCGATCCGATACGGGACGATCTGTCAGTTTCTATAGAAAGTATCACGTGATAGCTCGGAGGCCTCGGACGTCACGTGACTTTTTGTATAGAAACTGACAGATCGTCCCGTATCGGAACGGAACGGACTACTGTGAGTCATCCTTTACACTCTCGTGACGTTTTACCCATGTTTTTATGGAGCCGACTCCATATTTACTTAGCTTCTTCCGGGAACTCTCCAACTTTTGACAAATAATTATCTTGGAACTAATATTTGAAACGGGATAATAAATAATTATCTGAATTTCCAATGTCTGTTTATTAATTACCTTACAACTATATTATAAGATAAGATAAGATAAGATAAGATAAGTTTATTAAGCTCAAAAGGTATACACTTCAAACAAATAATTTTCTTAAGACTAAAATACAGTGTGTTTATGTCTAGAATTAATTCGCTGATACTTAAAATAGGAATAACCTGTGCTATAAGTACCAGCTACCTTCCATTATGTACTCGTACTTACCTACAGTCGCGAACAAGGACTGTTGAGCCACTTGCCATTTTTCGTAATTTAGCCGTATAATTTATGACCGATGTTATAATTTTTTTTAATACCACTAAGGTGGAAATCAAGCATACTGCCCACCTGATGGAAAGCGGTCACCGTAGCCTATGCACGCCTGCAACTCCAGGGGGTCACATGCGCGTTGCCGACCCATTAAAATCGTGTACACTCCTTTTTTGACCCCATACTGTAATCTTTCACTCAATCAATAGTCAGTTGCCATTACACAGCAAAGTTAGAAATATAGGATGACTCACACTAGCACGGGACCGGACGGGAAAATCTGTCAATTACTATAGAAAGAATCACGTGATAGCTCGGAGCCCTCGGGTGTCACGTGACGCTTTCTATGGAAATTTACAAATTTTCCCGTCGAGCCCCGTCCCGTCCCGTCCCGTCCCGTCCCGTCCTGTTCTAGTGTGAATCATCCTTAAAGCGCTCAACAATACCGGTTCGCGACTGTACGTACATTAAAATGTATATTACCCCTTACTGAATGGTGATAAATGGGGATGATGGACGCAGAGCAATTGGCACTGGCAGGTCGAAAAAGCGATGGATGCATTGTGTGAAAGAGGAAATGAAAAAGAAAGGAGTAAGTGCTAAGGATACGAGAGATAGCGGAGAATGGAAGAAAAAAACTTACCGAGCCAAACAGGAGGAAAAATAAAACAATTATAATAATCATTATCATAATAGCCTTATGCGCTGCGTCATCGTTTGGCCTCAAGGTATACAATACAAAATTGACCCGGCTAGGAAAATAGAGTTATGTGTTGTGTTTTCCAGAAACGAACAACGGAGAGTCACTAGTCACTACAGAACTGCTGACCGGAAAATGAGTTCGCTATCATTTGGAATTCGTTGAGACTGTCCCGTTTAATATATGCTGTTTTTACTACATCTATCCATACTTATTATATGCTATATTTTATCCTAGTTTTTTATTGGTTGCGTTGCGCCACATCTTGAAACTAGGATGCCGAGTGGATCGTATGCTTCCTGGCTTATGAAAGAGGGAAAGCGCTCGTTAGATGTTGATGAGATCAACCTAAAAATATTAAAAAAACTCATTGAACTGAACTGTACGCTGTTGACTACTACTGTAAAATGTACAGGCTCAAAGGGTGCACGGGACAAAGTTCATTGCCGTTATATTGGTTCATCATCCCTATGACAAAAAGTGTTGTAAAGGAAAATGTCTTGAAACTTATGGAACGTAGTTAATATACGCCATTTAATCTATTTTTAAGTGTCAAGTAGTTGTTAGAAAGTTAAGGAACAAAATTGCATAGGTACTTAAAGGTGATTTGTCCCATATACCTAAAAGCTTACGTTCAACGATGTATTCCGGATTTGGAGGTTCTGTTTACAACCGTTTAAGCTGTGTATTGTCTGTCAGTTTCTCCATAGCGTCACTGCTTCACGAAGTTCGTAATCATTGATACAAACATTCCGTTCAATTTGTTTATAAAAATCGAACAGATGTCACAAATACATTAAAAATAAATTAATACAAAATATGAGCCTGATGACCAGTTCCAACACTCCCCCTGCATCAGAACAGGCACCATACCCATTAAGGCACGTGCTCTGCCTGCCTGAAAGCTTCTTTGGGTAAAACTTAAGTTAAAGTATTCGCTCCCTGTTCGATAGAATGTAGATGGACGTTGACCTTTTTTCATGATGTAATTCTTGCATGAACTTATGCCACGTATCAATGTGCTTTGTCTTGAAATGGAGCACCAGGTATTCGACAAGCTTGATGGCGCTTTGGTCAACAACCAAAGGCGATAGCGCATCGAGTCCCCGCACTTCTTTATACAGACGACTGAGCCATATTACGGTCTGGACTACAAGACTGGCTGCAACAAATTCTGATTCTGTCGTCAAAAGACTTATACATCATTGCGTTATTGAAGAAAATGACACCCTCCTGTTTTTTTTAATCTTTCGTCCAGCTTTGGTGCAGTCAAATCCTGGTCACCCTACAATCTACTCACACCCCGTGACTTTACAACAACCGCGTGTTACGACGTGACAATTTTAATGCACTTCCTCGAAAACACAACTTTATTGCCTGAGTGATAAGCCTTACTTTAACATGACAGATATTTGTGATCCCAATTACATTCGTTACTAAAATCGACACTCATTTGTTATTATAGCTAAAATCTGTTACCTTAATGTATAGATTTTTTATTTATTTATTGTATACTTACAATTAACACTAACAGTAATGTGTTGCCAAACATTTTTTGCCAAGTTTTCATTTCCCAAACAATTGAATCCCAAAACACATGTTTGCCAAATATTTATAAGTAGGTACATTACATTTATTTGCGTATTTATTTTTTGCGGCGGGAGGGTGGGAACTTTAATTGCATGCAAAGAATACGCAAGGTATAACGGGTTGGCTCTAATTGACGTTTGGCGGAATAGCAAAGTAACATTGCTTGCGTTGTTAAGCCCATTGTAAGCAAAATTGAGATAAAATTACACATTGAAACACAATTTTAGGCCTGAACCAAATTTCGGTCCAAGATTAAAAGGGACTACAAGTTTGTTATCACGCTACACAGAGCCCTAGTAACTGTTTCCTTTAGTTTAGATATTAGTGGCAATAATCTCCCAATCTTAGACTGACGGCTGGTGCGGCTAAGCCTGGATTGGGATAGCTCGTTCGCTGAAATAACGTGCACCGTTTTATTAACTAGATTAAACTTTAAATATTTAAATATTTTGCTATAATAACAAAAAATCCGATAAAAGTTGAGAATTAGTTAGTCAGTTAGATATAAATAAAATAGAAAAGCTAAAGGGGAACAGTAAACGATCCATCAATGGATTCAATAAATTATAATTAGAGTGAAACACGACTTCTGGACGAAAGTGACATTTTTGATGCAAATAACAGGCTCTATTTTTTATTGATCTCCAATGTATATGTGCCAGTGTACGTACCTTGCCAAATTTTAGTTCAACAAACTGGAAAGTGATAAGTAAATTAAGTTCCCAAGATTCAAATATAATTATATAAATTTGTAGTATAAAATCCAGAATCGAGTGCAAGTCGATAACGAAACTATCGTGCACTCCGGTTGTCTTTACAATGACCGGAATTTCCGCAGGAACCCGGATTTTCGGTCAAACTCGAGTTTACCAGGAATTACATCAACTGGTACTGGTACTCAACACACCTTTTCATCACATCAGATTATCCGGAGATGTTTCTGAACCTCACACCATCTTTGATCGAACGCGCTGCAGATTTTGGCAGCAAACGATGCGGTTTCTAGCTCAATGCGATAACGAGGCTAACTCTTGCACTCAGATTGTCTTCCTGTACCGGATAAACCGGGTCTCATCCGGATATTTCCTAATGACGCACTGTTTTTGGTCGTGTACTCTCCTTACACAAAAAGACACTCATTCCATCGTCCTTTGCAAGTTACTGGCAATCACCCGGATGTTATAAACGTCGCACCTTCTTCATCCGAACGCTCGGCAGGTGTAGCAGCAAACGATGCGGTTTCGCAAGGCGATAACGAGAGTCGTGCACTCCGGTTGTCTTCCCACTTACCGGATTATCCGGCAAGCGACACCCGGTTGATACACAAATACAGCTTGCGATGGATGTGTAAAATATTCTCAGGTATGCGAGCGATGTTTCTGAACAAACTACACAAACTGAAGACCTTTTACAAATATTATCTTAAGCCAACTACAACCGAAGACACGCGCAAACGCTCTCTTACACACACAATAAGAATTACATACAAAGACACGCTAACGCGCACATTCTTTCTTACTTGCATGATCTAGTTTAATATTGAAAAAAATAACTTGTTTCACTGCATTTAATTGGGTATAAAACATATGTTATGTAATGCCTTTAATTGGGAAAGAGCTGGCTCTTGAGACACAGAGTAACCTAGTTTGAGAGTCAAGTACTAATTATTTATGTAATACCTTGCAATAAAGATTTATTTTATTTTTTATTTTATTTAACTACTAGGTGTTTTCCGCATGGGGATTTGAAGAATACGAGTTGTCACAAAACACCCGAATGATTTTTCAATAGCTGATAATGACCCTGAGTGCGATGCAAGTGGGAAAAATTCGAGGGAAAAACAAGTATATTATTACGTAACCGTACAAATAGCCATAGAAAACCGAATAACCCCGCAAAAATTGGCAGAATATTTTTGTATAGGAAATGTCAGTAAGGGATGACGCACACTAGAATGGGACGGGACGGTACAGGCCGAGACGGGACGATCTGTCAGTTTCTATAGAAAACGTCACGTGACATCCGAGGGCTCCGAGCTATCACGTGATTCTTTCTATAGAAATTGACTGATCGTCCCGTCCCGCCCCGTCCCGTCCTAGTGTGAGTCATCCTTATAGCGTACTTCTGTTATGATATCTGTATGTATATACACTTTGGGCGTTATATTTAAAACACAATCCCCTTAACGTTGGTGCCACTGGACTGTATCCACTTAGTAATGTTCCATACATACAGGTCGCTCGCAACTCCACTCCAAATTGTTAATGGCCACTAACTGCAGACAACCGTCATAAAAGCAGTCACTGTCTACTGCAGCCGCTGAATACGATTAAGCACACGGGAATAAATTATCCGGTCTGTTTATATACGTCGGTGGTATCTGCCAGCATTAAGAGGCCACAGTAGTCAAATTGTTATCATTCTAGATCTCAATATTGATAAAATCAAGGTACTAGGGTGCTTAGCCAAGATGCCAATCGCTCACGCTCAATCGCTAACGAAACGCAACTGTCATTGTCACACTAATAAGGCAGAGTGATAGAGAGAGGTAGCTACGATACGTTATTAAGCGTGAGCGATTGGCATCTTGGCTACGCACGCTGATATTCATATAAATAAAAGTTCAACACATTTCCTTCAAACTGGTAAACGTGGAAACGTGATTTTTAAGAAAAGCCTCGGTACTTTTTAAACATAGGTCCTTTTTTACGTTTTTAGTTAGAACGTCGGAACCCTTGAATTTATAAACATTATTTCTAGTTAAATAGTAAAAGCTTTTATCTACAAAAATTGTAGTTTAGTTGTAAAGAACTATATTCTGATTACGCGGTTTATTTTGACGCGTTCGCCTACTATCGCCTTTTCATTTTTCGCGTGGTCTTGCAATTAGATCTATCCCGCTCTCTTTTGCTCGAGCATGTGGACTCTTAACGTAACTCCAAGTAGGTAGGTACCTATGTTAATTCTAAAAAGTCGGGCAAGAGCAAGTCTGGCCACGCTCCGTGTAGGGTTCCGTAGTTTACAGTCCGGTATTATAAGCGAACCTAGAAGGAGTTTAGAAGACACCATGACCAATTGACCATAACTACGATATACGCCCTTTCACTAAGAGGATATGACTCACACTAGAACGGGACGGGACGGGACGCGACGATCTGCCAATTTATATAGAAAGAATCACGTCCGAGAAGGTCACGTGACTTTTCTATAGTAACTGACAGATCGGGTAGGCCCGGTCACGTCCCGGCCTGTTCTGGTCTGTCATCCTTTTCTGACCATGGTCAGAACAATTTTGAAAGTCTTTATAAAGCTCTACTTAAGTACATGTTTTTTTCCGTAATTTTTGACCTTGCGGTTCAAAAGTTAGAGAGGACAAGCATCATTTTTTCACTTCTGGACCGATCAATTCCGAAAATATCCATTTTATCAAAAAATGGTTTCACATACTTACCTACGTTACCTATCTGATGACATTCTCACACTTGAGGCTTGAAACGGTACCAATAATAAGAATATAAGTTGATTACTTTGATTAGTCTGCTTTCAAAATTCAATGAATATGAATCGAATGCAATTTAGATATTATTTATTTCTTGATTGAATATAAATATTATTATATCTAAATAAATACAAAGACAGTGAGCGATGTTGATTGATATTTTTTAATACTGAATATGTATCACTTATTAAACTCAATTAGGTACCTATACAACTAAATTAATAGAAACTTAAAAAATGGTTACAAAATTGGAGTAAGTAAGTAGGTACTATACGTTGCGCTGATTTTAGCCGCAGGTTAGCCGATGCCAAGCAGTGAGATGTATCCATTGCCGAGTTCCATTGAGCTAGAAAATAGGTTAATGCACTTCCATTAATTAGCAGAAACCAGAGAAAACTTTAATTAAGCCCTGTAATTCATGTTGTATACGACAATCGAAACAACAGCTGCAATTAATAGTCATAAACGCAACGCTAACTGTCAACCACACAACTTGATTACAATTTCCGCTTAAATCATTTACGTCGCGGTTTACCATCGTTACAGTTAACCAAATATGTGCCGTATCACAATGGGGTAAAGTCTGCAGACAATCAGCTGGTTTTGAAGCATGCATATCTGGGTTGTTCTTCGTTTTTATCTACTCAAATACGTAGTTTTCGGAATTTTGACCATCTTTAAAATTACGACGAGAGAAAATAATATAATGTTTGAATAAACCAATGAATGATTATTTTTAACCGACTTCCTAAAAAATAAGAGGTTCTAAATTCATTTTTCACCATAGGTAAGTACACTAACTACTAAACAGAACTAAACGATTCACACATCAAAACGTTCCTTATTAGACAAATAATCTAGTAAATGCAGCCACGTTTCACATCATTTAGTATTTAATCAAATTATATACTAAGGTTTATTTAAGAAAAAACAACGGCGGTGGTTTGTGAACATTGTCACCGACTTGTCAAAAAAAAGCATGCGTTTCGTTTCACATAGTTTCGGATGGATTTAGAAATAAGAAAAGTAGAAAGTAGTATTAAATTCTAGTTACTGACAGTTAACATGAATTGAGTTAAATACCATTATATGATTTTAAGCTAACATGGTAATTTACATAATAATTACTATTTAAAATGAGATATTTACAATGTATATTTTTTATGAGCTCCCGATATTTCAGCACTGTTATAATTATGCGCTATGTTCACGGTGTAACTGATTTCGATACCGGGAGCTCAGAAGAAACATGCAAAATATCTTGTTTTAAATAGTAATTATTATTAAATAACATTGTTTTTATGAATATCAATTTTATTTGATTTTACTTTGATATGAAAACGGAGCGAGACTGGTTTAACATGGACGGACGAATGCGTGTTGCAAAACGCAGCTGTCAGAAGCAGGCCGGTAGTTTTTAATAAAGACAGATGATAGAAGTCAGAGTCAGGGGAGTTAAATCGGGGCTAATTTCTAAAAAAATGCATATCGTCGAGTTTTGTAGTTTACCAGCTTTCAAATTCAAATTCAAATATAATTTATTTCGGACACTGGGATCCATAATTTGTTAGTAACAAAAACAAAAAATAACAAAATTAAACTTACAACTAGGGTTAGTAAACAAAGCTTTGCTATTTGGTCGCCCAGATATTAACCCCGTTAGTCAAAAAAGTTAACAGACTTTTCATTTAAATTGTGTTTTCTCCCTTTCTAGCAAAGGCAAATGGGCCATTTGATTTCAAAGTTGTCTTCTCGACTATTTTTGTTATGTGGAAATTTTATGCGATTTTTACTCAGAATCTCAAGCTCTTTTGATCATAACAGAAGAACGAAAAGTAAACCTACAAAGATTTTTTCCCATTTCCGTTACAATTTTTTCATAGGCCCTCTTTGGCGGTAACAGAATGAAAACTTAGAAAAATGTATGGAAATTTTGGGACAATTATTTCTCCAGAGTGTTAAAAAAGTAGGCAGAACAACTTTAAATAAAATGCCCCAAATGTCAAAAAAAAAAGATACGGTCAAACAATAATTTATCTAAATTGTGTTTGATGTGCGTTTTTGAATAACTCCATAAGATAATCTCGATAGTTTTCAGAACAAGAGATAGTTTGTCGCTAAGAAAGAAAAAGAACCCGTTTACAAGTACATTATTCACCGTTTTAATTTCCGCACCGCGGGTTCCGTAGACAGTTTTATTGTCCCGCGATCTGTCTGTCATTGGCGACAGGGAATGTGCAGGTTGTTTTTGTTTTAGGGTAACATTGGTAGCAATCCTACGGGGAAACATTATTTCAAGCGTTTCTGAATAATGTATACAGTCCTTTAAACTCAGGAGAATTAACTATGTCCTTATTTTGCCTTGTCTATTACAGTTTTTTTTCTACTTCAGCACTTCTTTCTGTCAATTAGATGGCTGACATTAATGGCAAAAAATCATTATAAGATTGGAAATAAGAAAATAAAGATAAGATAAATATTTTGAAGATGTTTCTAATAGTCAACTGTATTATAATAGTTTCACGGAAAAAATAAAAAAAACTTTCAAATTATATGTTATGTATTTTTTTTTCGCAAATGTATTTACACGTCGTTCAATACACGTGCGGATATCACTTATTTAAACTTTCACGATTCTCACACATTATAATTTTTTTTTCCGGGACCACGAGGCCAATGTCGCCCTTGAAACGTCGGAGGTTAGTTTTCAATGTTTTACGCGATTATTCGCCCTAATAATTACATTAAGTAACGTGCAGATATGTCATTTTTCACTAATGACATACTTTCCGCACTAGCATCGAAATGTACTATTCCATACTTATTATTCTTCCAAGATGTTGGTCATAAATGGAATAAAATGTGCTTACATTGTTGCAGTTCAGTGGTATACTCTTGGTCATACGCATTAAGTAAACAAATATACAAAAAACAGCGGATTGTTCTAGTACAGACGGAACAATCCGGCCGTCCTTTACTTTGACGGTCGGGATATAAAAATTGGCATATCATAGAATCACAGGTGTAGTCAGCGGCACGGTACCGTAAAATAAGGTGTGTTGGGATAAATTGAAAGTTAAAGCTCGATAAAAGTTTATATTTGTGAGGTACAGGGTCCGCTTTATGAATTTTAGTTTTTTAAAATGACAAAATATCTTTATATTTTGTCATTTTATTTAGTGTCAGTAGTACACAACATATAAGAAATCGAAGCACACCCCGAAGTGGTGGTTAGTATGAATAGGAATTGAGTGTGTAGGGACTATTGCCAGAATTAATGCTATATAATTAAAAATACCGAATTCAATCGGCATTCCTGGTAAAAAATCATTTTAATTTGTTTAAGTTAACCAGTTTCTTAAAAGTACCTTTGAAAATTGAGGAGCTTTCTTAATGTTTCATGGTTTCCATCATTAGATCTCAAGTAAAATCAAATGGAACTTCCTTGTGTTGAATAACAATGTCTCAAATTGGATGACAGAGCTGAAAATTATAGGGCAGTTTTAATATGCCATCTCAGGTCCTCGACATCAGGTCCACTACAGCAAAATGATGGCTTCAGAAAATGCCCCAACTAATTATGATAACCCTCCAATCACGATGGATGTGCCGTTTACATTTGAAGGTTTCCTGAATTCCTTAAGAACTCCATCATCAGAATAGAAATCAAATCAAAAAGATGAATGTCAAAAATGCTGGTACCCTCAAAAAAATGTTCAAGTTACTTAAGGAAACCCTCAAATCACAGTGCCGTTGAAATTTGAGAAGTTCTCTCAATTGTTCATGAATTCCACCTTCAGAATATAATTATAATTAAATGCAGCGCGCTTTGCAAACCTTTACGGAGAGGTATGGCAAACGCGAGTGAACTGGTTCGAGGCGTTGAGAGTGAAACGTGAGAGACTCGAATGCAGTATGGGATTCTTAAAAACTAGTGGCTTGGTGAGCTGTAGACCTCGTAAGAGGGTAGTGTTATTGGCATGGAGGTCCTAAGTGCCTTTGGGTCATTGGCGCTTAGGACATGTGTACAAATTCGCGCCATTTTGAAAAATGAATCGACAAAAACTTTTTCTGTTATTAACAAACTTTCTTACAAATTTTATCAAGAATTTGTTGATAAATCCGACTTGTAGAGGAAAACAAATGGACAGACACACGAAAGCATGTTTGTCCAAGCTGAAACGGAGACGCTTCGCTCACTCGATCAAAAAGGAGTGAACAAGATTTTAATGGGAGTTGCAGGCCTCTATAGGCTACAATGACCACTTTCCATCAAGCGGGCCGTATGCTTGGTATGCGTGATATAAAAATAAGACTGAAACGTCATACTATTCTATTCTCAAATCATCCATTTCTTCAACAGGAAGCTAATGGTTTATCAAAATCCGAGAGAGACGTCGACAATGCGTTCATCGAATATCCATTACTGAACACCGAAGTTGAGAACCAATTCCGAGGGATTTTGGGGATTTCCGATGAATTTGATTTGAGGGAAGCAGTCATTCAAATTCTTTAATAATTCGTCGGGTGTGGGCCGAGTGACAAGATAGGGGTTTTTAATAACTATTAATAATTTTATAATTAAAAGAAAAATGGAAAAATTCTCCGCGTCGAGAGTTCTAAATAATTCATTAAATTAGTTTGAATGAATGCTTGCGCGAAACGTTACGGTTTCTCCGTATGGCTTTTCGAGAGTAAATGCTTTGGAAAAACCTACAGATGGCATTGTTTAGCGGATGTCAACGAGTGAAGCAATTAAATTTACAGTACACATGGTCCTATTTTACCGCCCTAGATATATGATAGTGAGCACTTTACTTGCCTGTGACGAATATTCAAAGGGCCATATGGACTATAAAACGTCGTACGATACACGCGCGAAGAGGTAACTCCCAACTTGTGTCGATTTAAAACACTCCCTACGGTCGTGAATTAATTTATCGCCACTCGTTGCAAATTTCTTCTTTTTCGCCCTTGTATCGATTACGATAGTACATTAGTACTATTGTCTGAGATGTTTATTGAGTGTGTTAAAAGCGAATATAAAGGTTTATTATTAAATATACGCAGAAACGTCTTCTAACGATACCACGACGTTAATATAATAAAGTACTTGCGACTCTGTGATACGCGCCCATTACTCAGCCAACTGAGATACCGAAACTTGGAAGTTGGCTGCAATTTCTTCCAAAAATCCTTTATTTATAAACTCTAATAGCGATAAATAACTCTAATTCATAAACGGAGATAAAACACAGTTAAGCTTAACGATTGTTTGTCCTTATCTGTCAGTTTGACAGTTGCGTTTGTTAGAAACGGAGAAAATATTGTTTAACTAAAACTTTATCACCTTTTTCATGAATAAGGGGGTATAAGCCAATGAAGCGTTTAAGGTTGGGTGGCCAAAGGAAACACCCAAGCGCTTTCAAAAAAATAATTTATGAAATAAAGTTTAGGTAGGTATTGAGCAACGGGTCGTGGTGGTAGCTCGGTAAAATAATTGCCTCGTCTGGTTTCCGCCGTTTAGGGCGGTACTCCCCTGTGGTCTGCTAGGCGGTAGTGCAGTCCAGGATGAGACGGGAGCGTTCTGGGAAACGCCGTGGTCAGCGTGCGTGTGTGGTGCCTCTGTGCCTGTGCGTACTCTGGCCGTGATAAGGAAAGCAGCAGGCACGTAGGTGTAGGCGTAAAGTTGCACCCCTTACGGGGTGCAAGACCGTGCGTAGGTTAAGACGGAGAAAACGCCATTTCCGCTAATAACCTCGCAATTAGCATTAAACTTTTACAATAACTAATATTTTTTCTAATAAAAATTTGTACGCAGCGCGACAGACGTCACGGGTAGGACCCGTGAGCGCAGCTGCATACGTCCTCTGCCTAGCACGCAGGGACAGCGAATATGGATCTCTGATTCGAAATAAATAATTTGAATTGAATTGAATAAGTCCTTCGCTCATATATTACGCCACAAGAAATATCAGCGGATACCGCTTCTATCCACAGGGTTGATTGAAATTATTATTATTATTGGTCCCGGGACTCGCCGCGGGACCGATATAATAAGCAAATTGGGATAAATTGCCTAACGCCGATAAGTGCATGAGGAGATTTGATAAGAGCTTTTGAATTTCCCCAATAATATTTTATAATATTTTGCGTTTAGAGCTGTCACTCGTCATTCGAGTTATTTTAATCTAAATCGTAACGGCCTTCTAGCCCAGTTATTAGCGACCCTCCCTGAGAACAGGAGGTCCCAAGTTCGAATTTTGGTTAAGGCATTCGTGTGTTTATCACAAGTATTTGTGATAAACACCCGGGACCTCCAGCTTCGGCGCCACTACCAACTAGACTAGCAAGGCCGTAATATATTTAGTATATTTAATTTATTCTATATAACAACTGTTTCTAATTCAAGCTTTTATAACATTTTTATCGCTAACACCTTGAACGAAATAAAACTGAGCCTTCATATAGCATTGTTAACGCCACCTTAAAGATATCAGATTGCGCATATAATATTAAAAGAAAAAAACGGAACCTTTATAGGATTACTTTGTTGTCCGTCCGTCCGTCTGTCTGTCAAGACCCTTTATCGCGGGAACGCGTAGAGGTAGCAAGTTTAAATTAATACCACATTTACAAATCCGCGGATCCCTTGAACGCCTTGACGGCTAAGAAATCACGGCTATTTATGTCGCATTTCTCTTTGCAATGGGAATCAAAATGTATAGTACTTCCCGTTGAACTAGAATTACGAAATTTGGCAAAAAGCAAGAGCTTGTAGCACAAGTATATGAAAAAATCCGAAAATCGTATAATTTCCGCACACTTTGAGTTCCGTGCCACCAGTATTTTTAAATACTTAAGGTCATAAATGGAAGGGAGCATCCTAGGTGCGGAACCCTCGGTGGGCGAGTCCTACTCGAACTTGGCCGGTTTTTTATCTACAGTCATATTATTAACAGGCCAAGATTTCATAACACTGAAAAAAAGTGAGAACATGCACCGAGTACGTGTTCATATTCAATTCCCCCTTAATGTTATAAGCGTGCACCAGTATTTAGAGAACGAATAATGTGAACTCCACCGCCAACAATGTTAGCTAACCTATTGTAGAGCTTATTACCAGGTAAAAGGGTCCACAGATAGTCAGTTATGGTTGTCGCTGTTTTTATGATGACAACGGATCTTAAAGTTCAGCTTATATTGGTTCGTACAATCTGTACTGGGTAGTCGACTCAAAGATACGTTACCACGTTTGCATGTGCTCCTTAGTAATAAAGACGAAAATGGTATAACTGTTTTTGACGTCGACGACAGAACGTCAGAAGGCGGTAATCTAAATGTGATTTTTGTACGTGTGGCGAATGCAAGTATGAATATTGAAATAGGGAAATTGTAGGACTCATGAAAATATGAAATTGTTATAAGTATTGAATCGTCCATATATATTGAATAAATGTTTTTATAAGTATTGCTCTACTTATAGGGTTCCTGTAAAGGCATTGATGCAGACTTCATTACTTATAAGAGCATTTATCAAACTTAAAATCATTCAGTTTTATATTCAACTTTATTATACCTAACCTTAAATCATGAACCCAAAACTGTTAAAAGATACTTTTACTTATAGTAGCATTTCACAAGCGCAAATTCTCTCAAGATTATTTGTTTCTATGAGAATGCCTCTAGTTAGCTACAAAAATATTATAAGGTACTTATAACTACAAGTATCCTATAACTGTATGCATCAGGAGTAAATAGTCTTAACTTATTTGTTCATATAGAACAGCTTTTTAGTTACCTATAAGATTATATTGTAAGATACCTACTTATAAATATAAGTGTCCTATAATTGTATGCATTGAGAGTAAATAGTCTTGACTAATAATTCATCTCACAGTAGTACTTTATAAGAGAACAAGATATTATAATACACAAAGCGGAGATTGTTATAAGTCTGCATCGTTATTAGTCTTGATTGAGATTCTTTTAAAGTCAATTGTACTTGATCAAGCACTTTACAAGTAAAGACTTAACGCACGTTCTTGACCGTCGAAAATATGGCTGACGAATACTGGATCAAAACTTCGTTAACTGCATATTTACTTATAATTGTCCTGTAACATACTCAACGTAGAGTATATCCAAAACATGGCAAGTGCTCGTAATTAGCTATTTCTGATAGAGTACCAATAAAATAATGTAGTTTTAGAGCAACTCTAAAACTACATTATTTTATTGGTACTCTATCAGGATAGCTGCTATCCAAGCAAATTATGGCACTTAAGATGTAAAAACACGGACAGGTTCGGAAAACAAAACTTAAATTGGCAATATGTCGAAAACCGTCCAACTTTTACTGAGGTCAAGTTATGGTGGTTCGTTTCCTCTTTGGCCGACCTATCTCCAGGGTGACCTGCCATCTTTAGGCCACCCTGTATAATGTACTATTGCCTTCGGAATGGCCCATACACTTTTGAACGCGTGTGTGCCTATACAAAAAAGTAGCTATAACGACGGGACGGGACGCTAGGACAGTGCAAGTTTATGTACCTACTTACCTGCTTAATGCAGTAACGAGCGAGCTCATAACCAACAAACTACCCTGCAGTTTGGCGTAATTTTGTTAGGGTACATATAAAAAATATAGTTTTTTTCTCCTATTACAACGGCAAGACCTCGTGATTCTGAGTAAAAATCACATAAAAACCAAATAGTATGTAACTTTAAAACAAAGGGCTAAATTCCTTCTACCAGACCTTCGTCTTAAAACAAGTATAAGTACGCGAATTTACAGCCAACACTTAGCATATTAAACGAAGAATTACTCATTAGTATGGTAATTTCATTTTTGTTAGTTAAACTGAACATACCGAGTAACTGCGTAATGCGTATAGTCAGAAACGAAAAGAAAGAAGACACATTTTTAATGTAAATACATTACATTTTGTGTGAGCAACCCTCATTATCAGCGTTTCACAAATTAACAACTGCTCAACTAAAAACAAACATAAAAAGCTCATTCAGCCAAAATTAACGGACAAACTACTTAACATTCAATTTTAGTCAGTAGCCAATTTGTTACCGTCAACAACCAAAAAATACATTTAAATATTCAATTACCGTTGTTTTCTCTGACGTTGAACTCGTCCACTTCGGAACAATTTCCAGTTTACACGACGCCGCGCCCTCTGACGGCAACGACATTAAATTACATGTCGCTAGTCGCGCGTCATGGATATGTAAACACTTTTGTGCTCTAATACATGGGAATAAGGAGAAAAGTGTATACTTATTTCTGACGTGGACCGTACATGGAATTACTGGGCGTGTAGTGTAATATGCACCGTCTGCTACACACGGGATTAGTAGTCGGGTAGTTTGATTATTCGTAAAAAGGGGGTACCCTCTATTTGGCACAATTTGTTTTGTCCGATTATTTAAAAGAAGAAGAAGTACATTTTATGCAGAATATTTTAATAAGGAATAAAATAAATAAAAATAAATTTTAATTGTAATATCGGTTCCTAGCACTAACGCCTACGTCTGGTTAAAATTTGAGATAGTATTAAAAATACACGCTGTATAGAAAATAACGAGCGCAATTGGTATTATATGTAACCGTTGTTAAATAATGAAATTGAAATGGTTACGCGATATTGTTAGAATGATGTCCACTGTTATTAATTTATTCCCAGCGCACACAATTTTTTTGTAGTAATCGCGAAACGTCTGGTTGATGTAACTGGTGACCGAAGAGCTGGTGACTTCCTCGCACAAAGTATCAGCATTGCGATATAACGAGGAAATGCCGCCAGCATCCTGGGTACAATCCCTCAAGGACCTATTTTAGATTTAAGATAACGAAGGTAGGTAGGTAGGTACTTACACTTACTGTATATATTTTGAAAATTATTTTCCCCATTTATAATTGTATTTGAAATGGTGTAATCCCAAATGGCCCGTGTGTCCAAGCTAATCGCGAGATAGATAATATCCAACGAGATTGCACGTCGCTATACTGACTCCACATTTCCAGCGCTTTGAATACCTACCACGGCGTATTTAGTAATTCAAACTTTTCACTGCCAATGTTGGGCTTTGGGAGTTGTAACAACTAATCACGTATTAATTAGTAGCTCGTGGAAACCCGGATAGTTTAATAATGCTTGACCGAGCGTAAGCGAAGGTCGCTGTTTTATGTCTAAGAACAGATCGTATTCTCATCTATTGGGTTTTTACCAACAGATTCTTGTGAAATTTTTTAAGCAGATTCTATATGTTTGTAGAATTATATTGAATTATCACGCACTATATTTTTGCGCGCAATATTTCAGCACGATCGGAAACCGTGAAGGGTGTCGAACGAAACTTATGGTTTTTTTTTTTTTTTTTTTTTTTTTTTATGGGAAAGGTAACAAACGAGCAGACGAGCCGCCTGATGGGAAACGGTCATCGCCGCCCATGGACATAAGCAACATCGGAAGAGCCACTCATGCGTTGTTGACCTTTGAGCCTTTTAAAGCCCTGAACACTCGTTTCTTGAAGAACCCCATATCATATCGCAAAGGGAACACCTCAGGAGGTAGGTCGTTCCACATTTTACATGTTCTGGGTAAAAACGAGCGAGAAGCCCGTTTATTCTTGGTGTGCCATGTATCTAGGAAATGTGGGTGAACCTTATTCCTTTGGCGGGAGGTGCGATGGTAAAAACGAGACGGAGGCACCATGTCAAAGAGTTCTTCAGAGCATTCCCCATTGTACAGACGATAGAACAGGCACAGAGAGCCAACATCTCTCCGAAGGCTGAGCTGCTCTAAATTGTTAGTAAGATCGGGGTCGTCCACAACACGAACCGCCCGACGCTGGATGGAGTCAAGTGGGAGAAGCTGGTACTGAGGAGCACCAGACCAGAGATGGGAACAGTACTCCATATGCGGTCGAACCTGCGCTTTGTATAACAAAAGACGGTGACTCGGTGTGAAGTACTGTTTCGCTCTGTTGCTTTATTACAGACAACGGGACATTGTAATATTAAAAGACCAAAAAGGCTAGCCAAGAAAACGGTGAATAGACTACGTAGATAAACAATTAGGAAAGACATACATTTTATTATAGGACATAAATTGGAGGGAGGAGGCAAAGGACCGAAACGAATGGAAAAACACTATAGAAGAGGCCAAGATCCACAAAGTGTTGTAGCACCAAAGAAAGAAAGTAATGTTACGCCGGTCATGTGAACAAAACTTCAAATGTGATTTTTCATGCCTTAGAAGCGTTTTCAGCAGGCTGAAAAGTGATTTCAGGCCGTTTTAGAGGTGCCTCTTTCACATACTAGAAGATTCAAAATTTACCCCAGTTACCGTTGTTTTCAGGCGCCTGAAACATGTTTTCAGTTCGTTTCAGGCCACCCTCTACCAGATGGCGCAATAACCTGAAAACCCGTTTTCAGGCGTTTTCAGGACCCCTTATGGGCCCCTGAAGTACAATTCAGTATATGGCGAAATTTCTCGAAAGAGTGAAAGAGATAGCACTCTTAGAAAGAACTAGCTATACGGAACATTCCAGAAGTGTGTGAAAGAGAAGGATAGAAAGAGATGGCAACAATCGAGAATGTTCTGGAGTACTCGCGAACACACCTGCCTAGTAGCTATACGGAACATTCGAGAAGTGTGTGAAAGAGACCACTCTTAGAAAAGGATAGCTATACGGAACATTCGAGAAGGGTGTGAAAGAGAAGTATAGAAAGAGACGGCAAGAGTCGAGAATGTTCTCGAATACTCGCGGACACACCTGCCTAGTACCCAGCCGCGTCTAGAAGCATCGCGAGAAGTACTTAGGTACCTACTCGCGAACTTACTAGAATCGAAGCCGACCTGTCGAGGCGAGATTTGGCTGGAACATTCTGGAACCATCAGGAGTACCGCCGACGGGTATATATAGCGGCAGCCTGCAGCCACAGGGTAGTTCAATTCTGAATGCGATACAGTGCGAATCAAGAGCGAATCGGAGTGAAGTAAAAGTGACGAGTGCGTTAAATTTGTGTGTGATAATTGTGTTCAAGTACTGTGTTTAGTGTCTTGTGAGTAGCAATAAAGCGTCAGTTTTAATAAGTGGTTAATTAGTGCATTTTTTATAAAGTACCCACCCCTCAAACGTAACAGTAAGAATAAATTTTAGAAAACCCTCGAAAACAATAACACAGAGTACCTATTAAAATGGGGGAGGGGAGTCAGCTTCAATATTGGCTGAATACTTGTGACTATTTTGTTCACTAAACATAGCTAACCTACCCAACAAAGCTTTCGAATACCGCATTTAAATTGGTTCACCCGTTTGACATAGCTCTCAACAGACTCTCACTACAGACAGCCACATACGACACATACGAGAGGCATGGGCACAGCGGATGCATATTGTTTAGTGTGGTAGGGCACAGCACAACGAATGTCGTCTCGCTCAAATCTGGTGCAGAGCCCATCTGGGGAAGTACCTCCACCTTACAGAAAACCGCAGTTTAATAACACTAGACCCTACTCATAGTGTTGTGTTTCACCACTATGAGTAGCACCCCTGCAGTTGCAGGCGTGTAGCATAGGCTACGGTCCCCGCTTACCATCAGGCGGGCCGTATGCTTGTTTGTCACCGTCGTAGTATAAATAATAATAATAATAACACGTAAAACTGGTTTCATCCCTTTTTCTATCCGTTCAAACTCGACTTCTCTCACTTTCACAACTCAAATTGATCCCCTGATATCATTCATTACGCTAGCTCCCACTGCTAATTCTATTTACCACCGCAAATCCAAGATCAATATCAAAATAAAGCAAAAGAGCCTCCGATAATGTAATTTTATACTCGACTAATAAATTTAGACTCGCACATAAATTTGTAACTTCGCCAAGGCAAGGAATGCCGGAGGCGATTTCCGTTTCGCCTGTCGAAGTTAATTTAAGCCTTATTACAATTTGGAGGCGAAGGAGCTTCTTCTGTTGCGAATTACAATGGAGATTTGGACCAGAAACAACAATTTGGGAGTCTGTGCGAAAGTTATTTGGCACGTGTCAACAAATTCTTCGCCTGTCTGGACCAAGTAATATAAACAAATAAAAGAAACAGTATAAAAAAACTCTAGTTACACTACAGATTACATAGACACCGCATTAGAAATGGTTTAGAAAGAGGATAAGGTCACCACATGTATGCACAGTTCCACTTGTAAATCCTACAATTCTATGAGCATAACCTACTACCACCCTACACCATTTTATGCCACAATATTCCAGGTTCATCCCTAAACCACAATAGTTGTAAATCATTTTATTTTCACGATAACAGGGATTTACGACGTCATGTCTTAACGCGATTCAGTTGACCACCAAAACTGAGTAGTTTCCATACAACTGAACCTAAACTGAATCGCGTTAAGACGTCATGGTAAGGCCTCAGATCGTAAACGATCGCAACTAAAATAAGCATTCGCGCTTCCATACAAAATTAGTACAGGACTGCATATGTGCGGGGACCGAGAGTTGTCTTGTCTCTGTCTAGTAGTTGATCTGGTGGTCTGTGAGTTAGATTCTCGAAGCACGTTGTACTGCAATGAAGCGATGCGGTGGGGCGCGGAAAATCAAATCGTAGATTACCTATGGTAGTGTCCTACGTCGGCATGCGTAACGAGCGCGAAGCGGCGCGGGGCGACGCTCCGCTCATCTAGGACACTCTGATACATATCAATAATTTGTTTTTTGACATTTATGAAATTATACTATTTGAAGCTATTGGTCATATACATTTTTTTTATAATTGAAAGAATATTGAAAAAAATCTTCGCTTCGAGGGGACACGACCTTTTTGAACACCGGTCAGATCGCTCTGCCAATTGAGCTATCGAGGCCCAATCGACCCTATATCGTTTCCATAATTAATCGGTTAACATCAGTGTAATCTTCATAATTATTTTGTGTTAATGCGTATTTGTTAATGCGAAATACAACTTTTATTTTGAATTTTCTACTATGTCAGACGACGATGGATCCCCGTCCGCCATCTCCATTGGTACACCTTCGGATTCGTCATGTATAATACTTAAATCAATAGATAAATAAACTTATTAGGGTCCTCGGGTAAAATACTATGAAAATCCGTTACGAACATGGGCGATACAGGTCATTTAGTCTAAGTATACAACTTGCATATAAGAGATATAATATATTTTTTTAATAATATTTTAGAATTATAATGAATATTTTCGTGACATTTATACGTTTATGCATTCTCTTGGTGCTTTAACGACGTACGAGATCAAATCTGATGTTGACAAAACAATAATATTTAAATAGTTTTACTTTTTTCCTGTTATTGTATCTTATTGAGAAGATTAATCTATTGTTTACTTACTTAATTTCCTCTTCGCAAAGACGCTTTTGTAACTACCTATTCTTAATGTTTGCATTTATGAACCGCCAGGTCTGTTTTTGACATATTTTTGTAACCAACATATATTTCTTAATTCTTATGTATGACTGTTCGTGTTCTGAATAATAAATAAATAAATAATATCACCATTTACGAGCAAGTGTGATGAAAAGACCGTTAAGAGTTATTGGAATCTATCTTTTTTTCTAGGTGAATGTAATGGGGATTTAACATAGGGTTGTGGGACATGTGAGGGAAAAAGCCGGATGCCTGCCAAATAAAATCTTACTGTATAGCCAAATAGTATCTTATCTACTTTAGATTTAAGGTAGGTAGAGGTAGGTAGTTAGGTAAGTTACACTTACTGTATATATTTCGAAAAAAAAGTAAAAAAAAAAGATGAGATACGATATCAGACGGGGCGGTAAGTTACAGATTTGTTGACTACAGAATCCTAAAAGTGCAATCGAATAACTTTTTTTTTCTAAATATTGGCTGGACAATTTTCTTCAACAAAGCAAGATGGGGTTACATAATACCAAGTACCTAGCTTCAGGTAAAGTTACCATCGAACACCTGCTCGGGAGTTAGCTACTCGTCTGGCATATAGTCAAGCACTAATGAGTTGGCAGCCGACGCTTTGTTACCATTTAGGGTCGGGACACGGAAAATGTACGTTCTTTTATAAAATCAATGCTAAATCGGATTTAGTGATGACACACTAGGACGGGACGGGATTGGTGGGACGGGAATAATGATGATCTGAAATAATATTGAAAAACCGGCCAAGAGCATGTCGGGCCATTCTCAGTGTAGGGTTCCGCAGTTTACCGTCCGTCACAATAGGTAACTTTAAAAAGTGTGTTAATAGATACCATGCTCAATATGCTTGTAATAATTAACAATTCGACGATACTTTCGATCACATCCGTCCCGACCCCATCAACTCCGAAAAAATCTTAACAGCGCGAAGTACACCACAGTGCCATCTCTCGGACAATTGGGTTACTAATTTCTACAAACTAGACGGGTTATATGTATATGTTGGGTTTTCGGGAGTAACTTTTGATCGCGTGAAGCGATTTGAATCATTCTTTTCTTATTAGAAGGAAGATACGTGCGGGATGATAAATTAAGTACTCAAGATGAAAGACGTGTTTGCATATACAGTGAAATTACAAATTTAATTCAGAAATTATTTTGTACAATTTTTCAAAAACCGTTCAACCAATCAAGTTCACAATAAGTTTCCAAGAAAGTTCTTATTAAAAATATGAAAAAAATTATTAAATTAGAACAATTTAATAATTTTTTTCATTTTTTTTAACTTATACTTAGTTCAAAAGTTAGAGGGGGGGACACATTTTTTTAAACTTCTGGAGCGATTATTTCCGAAAATATCAAGTATACCGATATTCGTACAAAATTACAGCTTTCTAGTACTTACAGTTATCTCAGTGGATTATCCGCGGACGGACGGACGGACAGACAGAGCGAAACTATAAGGGTTCCTAGTTGACTACGGAACCCTAAAAACGGTTAAAAGTCACGTACTTTTATCACAATAGGCGTGACATGCTTCGACTGCATCGGGCAGTCATCGTCGGACAGTTATGTTGTCACCCCCACGGCTCAGGCAGCACTGACTGTGACCAGCGTAGGTAACGGGTCGCCGCGCTGATGTAGACGAGATCGGGCAATCCAGCGTCGTCGTTGCAGGAGTCTGCGTTGTCGTATCATTTACGGGATAAACGTCAATGATACTTAAAAATCTCGTGACTTGATAACTCACGTTCCAGGCTCTTACCTGTCTCTCACTGAATTGTACATATAAACAAATGTTAATATTGATAGATAAGTTAAGTCTTGTAATTAAATATAAGCCTAATAACTATTACCCTAACCATTAATGTTTTGTTTTCCATATACCTAACTCACTAAAAATCTAAACAAAAATAGATTTGGTTGTAATTTTATTGTTTAGTGAAATAAATATAATTTTTTAAACCTCGTATGTCTCTGTACTTAAAGTACACGTACTAATTCCAAGATCGTGTTTTCAGCTCTTATGAAAATGAAGAGGGTTCCAAATTGTAACAAAAAAAGGGACTGGTCTGTAAGCTGGTAAGTCTCAACGTGTTATTCTGTAGTTTAAAAAAGTCGAAAAAAGTGGCGCCGCACTAGATTTAACGAAAATCGGTCAAGTGGGCAACTTGCTGCGCGAGTGGAGTACTAACTATTTAACTGCATTACGAGCGCTTTGATTCTTTGGTCGTTTTAGTGAAAAGAATTCGTGTTCAGTTAGATCTGGATGAAGAAATGTAAGGAATTAAAAAAATTATAAGTCAAGTCTGTTACTGCTGGTAATTGAATTAAAATTAAACCTTTAACGATAATTTTCAAATAAGTCTTAGAGACTGTGAATTAGCTTGATAGCTCTTCTTCTTCCTAGCGTTCGTTACACAGGCTTATGCCATGGCTGAGAGAGCTTGGGGTCCGCTTTGGCCACCTACTCCCAAGATTGGCGAAGCGAATTAGCGTAGCCGCTAATTTTTACGAAAACAAGTGCCATCTGACCTTTCAACCCAGGGCGTAAACTAGGCCTTATTGCGATTAGTCCGCTTTCCTCACGATGTTTTATTCACCGAAAAATGAGTCGTAAATATCAAATGATACTTGTTTCGTACGAGCCGAGGTTTGATTTGAATTGAAATACCTTCGGATTGAATAGAACTTAACGTAATTTCAAACAATTTATTTTTAAACGGTTTTATTTTACCTTGATCGGATATTTATAGTACACACCTTAGTTCCAAGTTAACCAAGTTCTAAATCCAAGATGGCCGCCGCCACAAAGTCGTGGATTGCTTTTTTATCATAACTCCCTCAATTTGGGTATCAAATGAAAGGGCTTAACTAGTAGAAGCAATCTTAGATTACAAATTAGTCGCTTTGACTAATTTGTAATCCAAGATGGCGGCCGCCACAAAGTGACATAATAACATTCCTAATTATTTTCACAATTCCCTTAATATGGGTATCAAATGAAAGGGCGTAACTTTTACTTTTTAGGACATTGAAACCGTTAAACCTAAAAAGTTCTTTATTGGGAATTAAAACGGTTGTTAAAAAACTTACAAAACCTTATATAGGCATTTGTTTAGATAGTTTTAAGGAACAAAACGAATCGCGTGGCACGATATACTCGGGTATTCATTACATTGTGCAAAAGCAAAGAATGGCCACGATTTATCGGCGATATTTCACAGTAGTGGATGTATTTTCCGACGGATGAAGAAAGAACGTAGTTTTGTTCCAGATTAACGTAGTTCCCTTTCTTTAGTGATGTTTTTCTATGGTAATCGTTACTTGTAGCATTTTTCAAACCCCTTTGACACGTCAACGAAAAGTGCTCTAGTGTTTGTTAGACCCGTGAATTTATTTTTTAACTGACTTCCAAAAAAGTATGAGGTTCTCAATTCGTGGAAATATGTTTATTATTATTATGTTTTTATATGTATGTTCACCGATTACTCCGAGCTCCGTCGTCAAATTTGAGCTTTTTTTGTTCTTAAGGAGTTATTTTCAAGTTGGTCTCATAGGAATTTTATCTTGATGACCAGATCCATGAGGAATCAAGTCCTCATGTCTTAAAAGTATATGGTATTGTTATTTAAAAAAATATTGAAGGTGATCCTTGGCAAAACAAGTTTTCGAAAAGTTCTTTTTCACTAAAACGTTAATGGAGTGTAACAGTAAAACTTCAGTTTAACTTCCAAGATTGACAACGCAAATTGCAAGTTCTAAAACGACACTTTACTCCGGGGTAAGAGAGGATTTGCATGAATAAAACATTTTAAATTATAAAACTTCGGTTTCTGAGCGGTCGTTTAATATATGCAATATGGAGTAAGCTTTAAATGGGTACTTTTTAATTCGATGTAAAATGAACTTTATTGGTAAGACAATATAGTTTGGTTAACTATTTGTAATTGGGGCAACGGAAGGGCAGAATAATAGTTTAAAGTGTTTGAACAAATCGTTTAAAATGTATTTATTTGAAGAGTTATTTCAACATGGCCTCTTTTCAGCGGCAGCCAATTCGTTTCGATTTTGGTAGGAATGAAAACGAATAAGTGAATGGTGAGCACTTATAGTCTAAAACAAATCATAGTACAAAAAACCATATAGGAGCTTTTTAGAGTTCCGTAGTCAACTAGTAACCTTTAGTTTCGACGTGTCGGTCTGTCTCTAAATTCAGTCAAGTATGCGCGTTTCAAGTCTATCGGGTTACTTTTCCTACCTTGCATAAGAAAAAATAAAAAGTCATAACATAAAAGAACGCAAGGGGTCTATTTGCGTTCTTTTCTGGATTTCCCAATAAATTTCAAATTCTGCTATTGGATAAACATCACTAGACAAGTTCCTACTGGCAAAACAACCGCCTTCAATATAACTTCCTCACATAACCATAACTTGGATTGCATCAACAAATTATACTTAAGATACTTTTTTTAGGGATGGGAAAAAGTCCTCTTTTATAAACGCAATTTATCTAGCGAAGCCAATTTTTACCTGACTACGTAAAGGGAGCTAAAGTGGGACTGGGCTGGGCACGTCTGCCGTATGCACCCGGAGAGGAGGGCCAAGCTGGCTACAGAATGGGACCCACGGGACTACGCAACCGGCGTAGGCCGAGAAACAGGCAGACCGAAAAGGAGATGGCGAGACGATCTGGAGGCGTTCTCCGCAGATTATTGGGAAACAGCTAATAATAGGACCGGATGGAGGAGACGAAAGGAGGCCTTTACCCAGCAGTGCCTTTGCCTTTGCCTTTGCTTTACCTAGACAGGCTATTGAAAAAAACGTGAAGGGATAAAAATATTGCCCCAAAATTTCCAAACATTTTTAGAACCTTCTATTCCATTACCGCTATACAAAATATATGAGAAATGGTAACGAAATTGGAAAAAAAACTTGGGAGACCTTTTTTCTCCTATTAGGATCAAAAGAGCTCGTGATTCTAATTAGAAATCATAGAAAGTTTTCCAAATAAAAAAAGGGGGGCAACTTTGAAAACAATGGCCCATTAATGTGGGTGTGCAATTGTTTCGATTTTGATTCAGTATGTGATTTTCTTCTGTATTTGTGGACGAGGCGTAACAAATATTTATGTTGGTGATCCGTTTAAGGCCGATGTCACACTGGATGCGATTCGCACCGCACTCTGTTTTGTGAGTGAGACAACGCTTTGCACATGTAAAGCGCTATTCCCCTTGCACACTAGTGCGTAATGAGTAAATATTTGAGAATGCCTTATAACATTAAGTCCGCCTTTTGTACGTTTGTTTTTTTGTTTAAATAAATAAATAAATATAGACATTTATGATACATAGGTCTACTCGTCTGTAACGTGTTTTAAGATAAAACAAGTACTTGTCAAAATACAGAAATAATTATATTTACAGGTACGTAATTGGGCTCTTGGACTAGTCTAGTATGACTGACCTACATGATCTAATTAGTACCTTTGCCATTTCGTAAATAATGAAATGAAAGTAATCGACATAGTTCTAGAACATGGCCAAACATAGGTACTGGTATTTAGTTTTATTTTAGTTTTTATCTAGTTTTATTTTAGTTTTTAGTTTAGTTATACTTCTAGATTTAAATTTGTGTTGTAATATGTTTTAGTTTAGTTTATTTTCCAATAAATACTCCGGTACTGGTCTAATTATATATAAGTCTAACAATGCTCTAAGTAATAAATAAAGTCTTGACAATTAGTCTACAATGCTCTCAGCAATAAATAAAATCTGACAAGCCAAGGCTGCAATCGATTCTGTTTTTAATTATGTGCGTCCCTTTTTTTCAGTATGAAAAAAATAGGGAGGCACATATATTTTTTTTATTCTACTGCAGCCTTGCCTTGCTTATGTCAACAATAATCACGAACACTGCCAATAACGGGCGCCATTTTTTTAAATTATTATATATACCTATTTAAAAAAATCACTTTAGGAGTCCGTTTTAATTAATATGAAGCCTGCATATGCCTTTCCAGCCGAGTCAAGTATAGTGCTTTTCTCAAAAACTGGTGCAAATAAAACAAAAACTAATAAAATCGAAACCTTCGATTTCATACTTTAGGTAGTTGCGGTGGGTGTTTTGACATGCTACCCGTTTATTTTTCTGAATATTTTTTTTACTGCATTTTGCTTCTTTACGCTATTCAAGATAACTAAAATTTCGCTGTACTAACATTATAATAATAACCACCGGCCTTCTGTTTTGGCTGTTTAGGGCCAATGCCTTCATTTCATATGACAGTTGTTTCAACTTCTTAAAAAGTTTGGAGCTCGGCAAAATATAATGGAATTTGTATGCAGCTTTTCTGTCGCGAAATCGAGACTGCAATTTCTGCAACTTTTTAATTTTTGATTGACCATAAACAAAGCACTTTACGATCTAATTTGTAACCGGAAAAGTCCACTATGCATAACATTTTTTGAATCTCTTTTCCCGTCCCTAGTCCGTATAGTCCAGGCAAAGTTTTATTAAAATCGGTCCAATAATCCAGTTTTTCTTTTCAACTCGCTAGTCGGTTCGATTATTGAGAAGGTAAAATTCTCCCAGAGGCGGCTGTTCATAAAAAATGAAATTTTAAAAGTTTTAATGTAAATATGGCATCTGGCACTTGGGATGTCTACAGAGTGGTTACAACTAACTATTATTATTTTACACTTTTTTTTAATTAACACGGTTGATTGACATTACATACGAAACCCTAAAAATGCATGTTCTAAATCTGTACCTAGTAAATAAATGTTATATAAATGCAAATAAAGGTCGACTCAAATGTGCTCAAACCACAAGAGGTCAACACACACTTCCCTAAACATGCCCCTGGATGCTCGCTACTGAGGACGAACCCGGGCGAATAGTGTTACTCGTTTTTTTTTTAATAAGGGCGCTGTTGGCCCAGCGGTAAGAGCGTGCGTGCATCCGAAGGTCGCGGGTTCAAACCCCGGCTTGTGCCAATGAGTTTTTTAAATTTATGTACGAAATATCATTTGATATTTAGGTACCGATCGCTTCCGGTGAAGGAAAACATCATGAGAAAAAGTTTACCGTCTGGGTTGAGAGCTCTAATGGCAGTGCGCTAATTCTTGGAATTAAATGCCAAAGCGGACCCCAGGATCCCTGAGTCGTGGCATAAGCCAGGAAAACGCTAGGAAGAAGCTTTCATAATAAAATATTACCAATTAAGTTTTATGTGTTTACATGGGTATATCAGCCCAAAATACCTACTTAATATAGTATACGATTTACTAGATTTTCAGCTTGGTCGAACTGTATGAAATTGTCCCACATAGGTATTTATTTATTTAAATGAAGGGGTATCATCCGCTCTATAGATTTAAGCCGATTTAAAGAACTCATCCGATTGTTATTAAGTTTTTTAGTTTCTCCCATAACTCGGTCCAGGTCGGGAATCGAACTCATTATAAAACTCGGATCGGTTGCGTATCGGAAAATTGAATTTAAGATTTTGAATGTTCAACTAAGATATTAGTTGAAGTTTTTTTGAATAAATCGGAATTTGAAGATCTTTAATAGATATCGAAGATGGTCCACTTATATATTAGTCTTAATTCTTTAAATATTGTACGTGGGCAATACTGGAAGTTCCTGAATTCTGCTACTTGGAGATCTTGCAAATGATTTTACATTTCGACTCCCATTTGTATTTTATGACTGCTGGTAATTTGAAATGAGTCGGGTGTTTTTACAATTTTAACTCTAGATATTACTAGTTTGTGTTATATTAAAATTCTCATAGCGGGTTACTCACGTCAATAAAGTCGAAAATAGCTCGACATGATTATAAATTCGAGTTTGTGTTATGATTATAAATTCTGGATTGTCATAACATTGAATCAAAAAGGAATATTTTGAAAATGTGTTTAAACTTGCAACGGTGAGTTTTGCTTCCCCTCCCATTGATCGATTGTTAGTTTACCAGTTAATTGCTAACTGCTGGTGGCGATAGTGTCAACATCATCACGGCTGCGTTTGCTAATTTACATTAAAATAACCCCAGTTAATTACCTGCTGCCACGGGAGATACGTACACGTAGATAGTGCACTGGATGAGGCCAGACAAGATGACAATCGATTTCAAAACACGATAAGCAGAAAGTATTTCCAAACTCTAAGTGCTGCAAATTACCGTTTGTCGTGGAGATCCTTGGACAAGGTCTATATTTATTTATTTATTTATTCTTGTATTATATTGACATGGAGTACCAACAGCTTACAGAAAACAGTAGTAATAGAAATAAATAAAATAAAGGCAAAGGGTGAATAAAGTGCAAAGGAGTCTAATATATTTTTTGATTGAAGGAATGAATGATTATAATACAATTTATTCGTTTCATAGAAGTAAATGATATATTAAAAAATAAATAAAAATATTATAAGAGTATATTAATAAAATTTATAATATTCCATTAGAAAATATTTCAGTATACTACTTACTTCAGTTTCAGTATCAGTAATAAAATGTAATATTCATTCGAATTCTCTTACGTCAAAAATGAATTCTTGATTTATTTAACTAGTACTGTACAATGATATAATGATTATCTATTATAATTTCATAGCATTTTTTTTAAATTTACCCTACGTTTTTATTCGAGTATAATAAAAATGTCATATGATTTCTACATTGACAGAAATTGACGAAATCTAAATGGACATAGTAATAAAAAAGGTAAATGAGAAAAAAAAATATTTGCAGGGATATCAGGGTGAACAAAACAATAAGAATGTATTGAAATTTTATATTATAAAATCTACATATTATGGATTTTTCGTTCAGTTGCTTATTTATTTTTAGTTAAGTTGTTAAAAAATGCACAGCATTTTCCATAAATTATTAGGGTTCCGTACTTTGAAAGAAAATTCGGAACCCTTATAGGATCACTTTGTTGTCCGTCCGTCCGTCTGTCTGTCAATACCCTTTATCACGGGAACGCGTAAGAGTAGCTAGTTGAAATTAATATCACATACACAGGTTTGCAGTCCCTTGAAGCTGTAAAAAAAACAAATCTCTACGTCAGCGCAAATAAAAGATACGGCCGTTTATGTCGCATTTCTCATACATTTACAATAGGAATAAAAATGTATAGTGTACCCGAACGCAAATGCGAATGCGCGATGCATCGCCTCGATGGTAGAGGGATTACCTTGCCTACTCATTGTCTTGAGTGTACTCTGCTAATACTAGGGACTTCTAGTAAATTTAATTCTCTCGTTTCGAAGATGGGTTTCATTAAAATTCTCCTTCGAGTTTCAGCGCTCTTACATAAAACTGCATTTATTCGCGCATTTGCAAATGCAATTTCACACGTTTCAACTTAACAGTATATAAGTGTCCTTTTATTTAAATTCTGACACTTCGAGAAGTTTAATAGAATAAGCATTCTTGCAACTTTGTTAAAACTTGGTTTTGCAATGTTGCATGTTTATACCGTTTAAGGATGAGTCACGCTAGAACGGGCAGGGACGTGATCGGGACGGGACGATCTGTCTGTTTCTATAGAAAACGTCACGTGACATCCGAGAGCTCCGAGCTATCACATGATTTTATCAATAGAAATTGAGAAATCGTCCCGTACCGTTCTTATGTGACCTTTACTTATTTATTTTTCGACTTTCAATCCAAAGGTCGCGGGTTCAAATCCTGCCAGCTGGTACCAATGAAATTGCTGGAACTTATCTACGAAATATCATTTGATATTTACTAATCGCTTTTCTTGGCTCCCTAAACCGTGGCTTATGCCGCAACTCAGGGAGCTTGCAACTAATCCCAAGATTTGGCATAGGCACTAGTTTTACGGAAACGGCTGCCATCTGACCTTTCAAACCAGACAGTAAACTAGGCCTTATTAGGATTAGCCCGGTTTCCTCACGATGTTTTCCTTCACCGAAAAGCGATTGGTAAATACCAAATGACAATCAAATGATATTTCGTACGTGAGTTCCGGTAAACTCACCGGTACGAGCTGGCAGGATTTGAACCCGCAACCTTCAGAGTCGCACACCTTATCATTAGGCCACCAATCAATCAGCCTATTGCAGTCCACTGCTGGACGTAGGCCTCCCCAAGGGAGCGCCACAAAGTACGGTCATTCGTGACCCTCATCCAACCACTACCAGCTACCTTTCTCAAGTCATCGGTCCACCTGGCAGGAGGGCGGCCCACACTACGTTTGCCGAGGTGTGCCCATTCGAGAACCCTTTTGCTCCAACGCTCATCGGTTCTGCGACAGACGTGACCGGCCCACTGCCACTTCAGCTTGCAACACCTATGGACTATGTCCGTTACTTTGGTATTGTGCCGGATAGTCTCGTTCCGGACTCTGTCTCTTAACGAGATACCCAGCATTGCTCTTTCCATTGCACGCTGAGCGACATGTAGTTGGTGAGCCAGCCCGACCGTCATGTTCCACGTCTCGGCTCCGTATGTCGTCACAGGTAGGACGCACTGGTTGAAAACCCTGTTGTGTGAATTTAGGCCACCAACTGGGTTCAAATTGAACCCTCTTATCGACCGGGCTATTTGGTCGATTGCTTACTATTTCCTGAAGACCTGACTATTTTCCAGATTTTTTGACCGACTTCTCAATATTCTATTTTTATTTCAACTTTATTACAATCGAAAAAAAACGAAAACTAAGGCTAAGACAAACCAGAAGCTAGGAGTAGATATCCTAGTTTTTCTCTTTTTTGATGCCGACATACCGTCGACATCAAAAAACAGTTTACACTTTTGCATATTTTAATGTTTAATTTTGACTAAAGTTCATATGTTTTTGCCCCAAAATGCGAGTCAAAATTGCTTAAAAACAATTTCTACAAAAAGTCGATAGGTACATATTGTTAAACATTTTAAGCCATCCTAGCTAACAAAACAATTTTTAAAAATCTATTGGTGCAGAATATCCGTCCATGAAAAACCGCACATGGTTTACCTCGGCTTAAAACATAATTCCCTTTTGTTTTGTGTGGGCAAAGGCGTGCCTGGCGGGATCCCATTTCCACGAACGGAAGGAATCGATTGACAGGACAGCTCGATTTCCTTTCGCGAATATTTTGTTTCGCACAGAGAAAAATATACAGAGGGTTACAACGATTGCCTAACGCGATTCTCTTTAGGACCTTATCTGAGTCACTGCCATACAACTGAGCACAGTTAAGGACCTAAACTCAATGAGGATTACCGCGAGTCGATTTTCCGCTAGGGGAGCTAGTGGGACGTGGGTCTTGCGGGAACATTTTGATCGTCACTTTGACAATTCTCTCATACTGACACAGGACCAACGCATGAGTGGCCCCGCCTGGTGAGCGACAATACGGTAGCTCCCATTGCATTAGGCGATCGAGGTAAGGCCCCAGGGTCCTTACCATGACGTTTTAATGCGATTCAGTTTAGGACCTAAACTGAGTCGCAGCCATACAACTGAACAAAGTTGGAAATAAACTGAATCGTGTTAGGCAGTGTAGTAAAAATAATGACGATCCGTTTCAGGACGTATCATGGTAGAAACTGCTTGTACATAATTGAAAATGCGGAAAACAAACAGTTTTATGTGATGATCCGACCTAAACTGACCCACACACAACGGGTTCATGGATATTTAATTATTTTTATTTTTGTATAACTTTTATAATATACCTAAGTTAAGTAGGTACTGTAATATTAGTTTTAACTTAAATTTTGATTTAAAATAAGTTTTTATTTATGCTAACATGTCCATCAATACATTATTTAGTATTGATGGACATGTTTATGCTAACCAATGTTTATTATTAGCATTAGCAAACCAATAAAGAAGAGCGGTGTCTCTTGACACAGGTCTCCTGTATACTTAAAAAGAGACACCGACCTAAATTTCTGTAAAGGTTTTCAGTTAATGAATAAGTAATTTTAACCGACTAAAAGTTTATACATCATTCCATACGGGAAAATCTTCAATAGTAGATTAGCTGCTACCGAATGTAAGCTGCGTCGTTAAATATATTTTGCAGTTCAGCTTGCGTTCAGGTATTTCGGCTTCGGAAACTTTATAAAGCCGTGTTTCTCGTTATTTTAAAGATCCAAGCTGTCTGTCCATTCGTCTGTCCATCACTAGTCAAGAACAATCAGATTAGTGGAATAAAATAAACTACAGACTAATCGCAAGCATGGTTGATATTACTGGTGACCGAACAGCTGTTGGCTTCCTCGCACAACGTATCAGCATTGCGATACAACATGGAAATGCTGCCAGCTAGGTAAGTTACTCTTACTTATTCTTACTTATTTTGAAAATAAATGTTATACTTATGTACGTAAACATTCCAGCATACGGTAATTCAATATATTTGCCTATCTACGCTTTTAATATCCGTTTCGATATTTGATGCATAGTCAAATAATATGTATGTAGCCCACTGGAGGCTGATCGAAATTTTACAATCTTGATTGGGTTTGTTATTGTTACGATACGTCTTTAACTTGCCGTTCACAACACAAATGTTTAAATGTGAAACGCTACAAATATCGCGGTGCAATGCCTAATTTTTCAGCCTATATCTACAGCCCAAGATTCAACAAATTTTATCTTAAAGAAACACTGAATTCACTGGAAACCAGCTTATTTCAGTTTTAGGCTTTAGAAAGCCTTTGCGCCGAGACTCTTTGAGATATGAATCTGCGATCATAAGGCTCCAATCAGCGGAATGGGCCGCAGTGCATTCATTAGATTGAGAGGACTGCAATGCTGCAAACCTGCAGTTCAGATTTTGTAGAAAAGACTAATAATCCTGGATTTATGAGAATATTCTTTTAAGAAAGCTTCATGTTATCAGAGAATATATAACAGAATATAGAACAGATATTTATCTCTTAAGCCACTCACTACCTGGGGTTAGCCACATAACCCGGAGTTAAGCGTTTTTTGTATGGAATTTGACGCGCAGAGAGAGAGGATTTAGGGAATAAAATCACATTTGAACTTGAACAATATTTACTTATTTTATGAATTGAAAAAGATATCATATAGTACAGAAAAAGTGACCAAGGATCCCGGTGAGCAGGGCTACCAGGGTACCAGGGACCTCCTCTTTTCGCGGCAGACGCCCTAAGCATTGGGCTACCCGACCACGGCGGGATATAGTAGTGTGACTACTTAAAAAACAACATAATGTTTTAGGTACAATTGTATTTACTTATTTGTTATTTAGAACCTTTTAGGTTTTTTGCAAATTCGCTTGTTCGTTGTAGGTAAATGATAATAGAGTGTCTACATACTAACAAGTTATTGTGGCTAGCCGTCTAAATATAAATGTATTCATTTATGCATAGAAAATTCATTTTCCCACAGAATCACTAATACCTACCTAACTAGTTGATACCACATCAAAGTATCATTTTGAATAATTTATTGAATCAGGCGTTACTTTGCGGAATTCCATATTAACAACGAAAATAATATTACTTTGCTATTCCGCCAAACGTGCTAGTCTATTAGTGCCAACCCGTTATACCTACTTGCGTATTTTTTGCATGCAATTAATGTTCCCACCCTCCCGCCGCAAAAAATAAATACGCAAATAGATACAACACACCACCACCAATAACACAAAACTCGACACGTGTTTCGCCTCTCTACGAGGCATCTTCAGGAGACACAGGAGATCTTGTCGTACTGGCGTCCGACAAGTGAATGACATGCCCAGACTGATCGGCCATATTTATAACCTGGCCACCCCCCCTACCCCGCAAATGACTTGCAAATATTCGTAATAACGGTGATGACGCTACATTCAACTGTTCGTTAACAATCACACCCCTATTGTTGTACCTAATTATCTCTAACTGTTCTAGCACACTCAAACGCAACCCTTTCTCACAAACATGTAAAATATTAAAAGAATGATCGTCAGACAGGTTATGGCCATTATCCAACAAATGCTTCGCAAAATTTGACCTTTCTGGATGGTTATGCCTGTATGCCGCAAGATGCTCCCTATACCTTGTGGTGAAATTACGACCCGTTTGCCCAACATACACCTTACTACAATCCTCACAAGTTAGCTTATAAACACCAGACTTCTTCCCATTCTCGATTTTATCTTTCCCATTACAAAGTTTCGAGCGCAAGGTATTATTTGTCTTAAAAGCCACATTAATGTCGTTAGATTTCAAAATCTTGTAAATCGATTCTGACAATTTACCAACGTACGTAATGCTCGCCTTAAACTTCCTAATAGGATTAGAGGATTGTGCTGCATACAACATATTATTGATCAAATTATTTTGCTTCTTTCTGATGATACCATCCACAATAGACCTATCGTAGCCATTAGAAATCGCTAAGTGATAAATATTATTTAATTCCATCTGATAATGCTCATCAGAAAGAGGCACGGCCAACAACCTATGCACGTAACAATGAAACGCAGCCAATTTATGCTGCCACGGATGTGTGGAAGAAGCCGGGATGACTGTGTCAGTGTGTGTAGGCTTACGATAAATTCGGAACTGATGCTTATTATTGACCCTAGTGATAGTTAAATCCAGAAAATTGAGTGCACTGTCCTGCTCTAGTTCTGTCTTGAACTTGATTTTTGGATGCTTGTTATTAATATCTACAACAAATGCGTCCAATTGGCTCATACTCCCCGTCCAACAAATAATCAAATCATCTACGTATCTAAAATAATATAAAATATCTTGATTACCCACAATATGCTGGTTTTCAAAGTAGTCCATAAAAATATCCGCCATTAAAGGACTCAGGGGCGAACCCATAGCCAAACCATCATCTTGCAAATAATAATGCCCCCCAAACCTAAAATAATTTTGTTTCATGCAAATTGTAGTTAGTTCAATCAATTCATCTATCTCCCCTGGATGTAGCCGTTGCCTTTCAAACAGACCGCGAAGAATATCTAAAGTATCCCCGTACGGAACATTCGTAAACAAACTATCAACATCCAATGATAGAAGTGTAGCATTATCAGGCAAATCGATGTTTCTGATCCTGTCTATTAAATCCAAGCTATTTTTTAAACAATACTTCGGCCGAAATTGGGATTTCTCCCTGATAATGCAGTTCAAACTCTTCGCTAAATTATAAGTTGGTGCACCCAAGTATGAGACCACTGGACGAATCGGGATATTTTCTTTATGAATTTTCGGAAGTCCATAAAGAATAGGAGCTCGTGGATTCATAGACACAACCATATTTTTCTTATGCTCGTTTTCAAAAATAAACGAAGAATTTTTAATTGCATTCTTTAGATCCTTCTGGAACCCCGGTGTCGGATCTCGACGTAAACTAGAAAAACCGTCACCTTGGATCAGATCCAATACTTTTTGATCATACTGTTCCTTCTCCATAATCACAATGCAATTGCCCTTGTCCGCTTTGGAAACCACAAGCTCATTCTCCTGCACTTTTTGTTGTATAGATTTCAGCAATAAAGTATCAGAACGTGCCCCCACACCTTGTACCGGACCAGTGCTTTTAATGACGTTAGCTATCATAGTCTTTGTATCTACATCACCACGACCCCGCACTATCGCAATTTCTGAATCCACTGCCAAATTCTCTAGTGCTTCCTGATTCAATTTTGGCTGTAAATTATATTTCAACCCTTTTTCCAAAAGCCCAATTTCATTTCTAGAGAATTCTACTTCGGTAAGATTTTTTACTCGAGAATGGAAAACATCGTGAAGCATTGGCTCTACTTCCGGCCTCCTTAGAAATGTTCTAGAACCCAATCCCGTTAATCTATGCAGTTTGTTAATCTGTGAATTATACATGTCATGTGCTAATTCAGAAGCAAAGAATCTCGCTTTTTGGTCTAGAATATCAAACTCTAGATTATGCAACTTAAATGAAAGCTCTGAATACAACACTTTAAGGTGCAATTTTAAATTATCTCTAATCGAAAACCAATGGCGAGATTCTTCTTTCAACCAAATTTTCTTAGCCCGATCGATCGCCACCTTTGCCGCCCTGCTAGTATTATTACAGCGAATATGGATGTAATTAGGTACAACATTCAAACGCTTGCACTGTTGGTTAAACCATATATTCTGGACCGCCACACGATGTTGTTTGGTTAGCTTGACATAAAGATATTTTTATGCTTGGCGGATATTTTTATGGACTACTTTGAAAACCAGCATATTGTGGGTAATCAAGATATTTTATATTATTTTAGATACGTAGATGATTTGATTATTTGTTGGACGGGGAGTATGAGCCAATTGGACGCATTTGTTGTAGATATTAATAACAAGCATCCAAAAATCAAGTTCAAGACAGAACTAGAGCAGGACAGTGCACTCAATTTTCTGGATTTAACTATCACTAGGGTCAATAATAAGCATCAGTTCCGAATTTATCGTAAGCCTACACACACTGACACAGTCATCCCGGCTTCTTCCACACATCCGTGGCAGCATAAATTGGCTGCGTTTCATTGTTACGTGCATAGGTTGTTGGCCGTGCCTCTTTCTGATGAGCATTATCAGATGGAATTAAATAATATTTATCACTTAGCGATTTCTAATGGCTACGATAGGTCTATTGTGGATGGTATCATCAGAAAGAAGCAAAATAATTTGATCAATAATATGTTGTATGCAGCACAATCCTCTAATCCTATTAGGAAGTTTAAGGCGAGCATTACGTACGTTGGTAAATTGTCAGAATCGATTTACAAGATTTTGAAATCTAACGACATTAATGTGGCTTTTAAGACAAATAATACCTTGCGCTCGAAACTTTGTAATGGGAAAGATAAAATCGAGAATGGGAAGAAGTCTGGTGTTTATAAGCTAACTTGTGAGGATTGTAGTAAGGTGTATGTTGGGCAAACGGGTCGTAATTTCACCACAAGGTATAGGGAGCATCTTGCGGCATACAGGCATAACCATCCAGAAAGGTCAAATTTTGCGAAGCATTTGTTGGATAATGGCCATAACCTGTCTGACGATCATTCTTTTAATATTTTACATGTTTGTGAGAAAGGGTTGCGTTTGAGTGTGCTAGAACAGTTAGAGATAATTAGGTACAACAATAGGGGTGTGATTGTTAACGAACAGTTGAATGTAGCGTCATCACCGTTATTACGAATATTTGCAAGTCATTTGCGGGGTAGGGGGGGTGGCCAGGTTATAAATATGGCCGATCAGTCTGGGCATGTCATTCACTTGTCGGACGCCAGTACGACAAGATCTCCTGTGTCTCCTGAAGATGCCTCGTAGAGAGGCGAAACACGTGTCGAGTTTTGTGTTATTTGTGGTGGTGTGTTGTATCTATTTGCGTATTTATTTTTTGCGGCGGGAGGGTGGGAACATTAATTGCATGCAAAAAATACGCAAGTAGGTATAACGGGTTGGCACTAATAGACTAGCACGTTTGGCGGAATAGCAAAGTAATATTATTTTCGTTGTTAATATGGAATTCCGCAAAGTAACGCCTGATTCAATAAATTACTTAAAAGCGGCTAGCGTAGCCGAACAGGCAAGACTTTATGTCAAGCTAACCAAACAACATCGTGTGGCGGTCCAGAATATATGGTTTAACCAACAGTGCAAGCGTTTGAATGTTGTACCTAATTACATCCATATTCGCTGTAATAATACTAGCAGGGCGGCAAAGGTGGCGATCGATCGGGCTAAGAAAATTTGGTTGAAAGAAAAATCTCACCATTGGTTTTCGATTAGAGATAATTTAAAATTGCACCTTAAAGTGTTGTATTCAGAGCTTTCATTTAAGTTGCATAATCTAGAGTTTGATATTCTAGACCAGAAAGCGAGATTCTTTGCTTCTGAATTAGCACATGACATGTATACTTCACAGATTAACAAACTGCATAGATTAACGGGATTGGGTTCTAGAACATTTCTAAGGAGGCCGGAAGTAGAGCCAATGCTTCACGATGTTTTCCATTCTCGAGTAAAAAATCTTACCGAAGTAGAATTCTCTAGAAATGAAATTGGGCTTTTGGAAAAAGGGTTGAAATATAATTTACAGCCAAAATTGAATCAGGAAGCACTAGAGAATTTGGCAGTGGATTCAGAAATTGCGATAGTGCGGGGTCGTGGTGATGTAGATACAAAGACTATGATAGCTAACGTCATTAAAAGCACTGGTCCGGTACAAGGTGTGGGGGCACGTTCTGATACTTTATTGCTGAAATCTATACAACAAAAAGTGCAGGAGAATGAGCTTGTGGTTTCCAAAGCGGACAAGGGCAATTGCATTGTGATTATGGAGAAGGAACAGTATGATCAAAAAGTATTGGATCTGATCCAAGGTGACGGTTTTTCTAGTTTACGTCGAGATCCGACACCGGGGTTCCAGAAGGATCTAAAGAATGCAATTAAAAATTCTTCGTTTATTTTTGAAAACGAGCATAAGAAAAATATGGTTGTGTCTATGAATCCACGAGCTCCTATTCTTTATGGACTTCCGAAAATTCATAAAGAAAATATCCCGATTCGTCCAGTGGTCTCATACTTGGGTGCACCAACTTATAATTTAGCGAAGAGTTTGAACTGCATTATCAGGGAGAAATCCCAATTTCGGCCGAAGTATTGTTTAAAAAATAGCTTGGATTTAATAGACAGGATCAGAAACATCGATTTGCCTGATAATGCTACACTTCTATCATTGGATGTTGATAGTTTGTTTACGAATGTTCCGTACGGGGATACTTTAGATATTCTTCGCGGTCTGTTTGAAAGGCAACGGCTACATCCAGGGGAGATAGATGAATTGATTGAACTAACTACAATTTGCATGAAACAAAATTATTTTAGGTTTGGGGGGCATTATTATTTGCAAGATGATGGTTTGGCTATGGGTTCGCCCCTGAGTCCTTTAATGGCGGATATTTTTATGGACTACTTTGAAAACCAGCATATTGTGGGTAATCAAGATATTTTATATTATTTTAGATACGTAGATGATTTGATTATTTGTTGGACGGGGAGTATGAGCCAATTGGACGCATTTGTTGTAGATATTAATAACAAGCATCCAAAAATCAAGTTCAAGACAGAACTAGAGCAGGACAGTGCACTCAATTTTCTGGATTTAACTATCACTAGGGTCAATAATAAGCATCAGTTCCGAATTTATCGTAAGCCTACACACACTGACACAGTCATCCCGGCTTCTTCCACACATCCGTGGCAGCATAAATTGGCTGCGTTTCATTGTTACGTGCATAGGTTGTTGGCCGTGCCTCTTTCTGATGAGCATTATCAGATGGAATTAAATAATATTTATCACTTAGCGATTTCTAATGGCTACGATAGGTCTATTGTGGATGGTATCATCAGAAAGAAGCAAAATAATTTGATCAATAATATGTTGTATGCAGCACAATCCTCTAATCCTATTAGGAAGTTTAAGGCGAGCATTACGTACGTTGGTAAATTGTCAGAATCGATTTACAAGATTTTGAAATCTAACGACATTAATGTGGCTTTTAAGACAAATAATACCTTGCGCTCGAAACTTTGTAATGGGAAAGATAAAATCGAGAATGGGAAGAAGTCTGGTGTTTATAAGCTAACTTGTGAGGATTGTAGTAAGGTGTATGTTGGGCAAACGGGTCGTAATTTCACCACAAGGTATAGGGAGCATCTTGCGGCATACAGGCATAACCATCCAGAAAGGTCAAATTTTGCGAAGCATTTGTTGGATAATGGCCATAACCTGTCTGACGATCATTCTTTTAATATTTTACATGTTTGTGAGAAAGGGTTGCGTTTGAGTGTGCTAGAACAGTTAGAGATAATTAGGTACAACAATAGGGGTGTGATTGTTAACGAACAGTTGAATGTAGCGTCATCACCGTTATTACGAATATTTGCAAGTCATTTGCGGGGTAGGGGGGGTGGCCAGGTTATAAATATGGCCGATCAGTCTGGGCATGTCATTCACTTGTCGGACGCCAGTACGACAAGATCTCCTGTGTCTCCTGAAGATGCCTCGTAGAGAGGCGAAACACGTGTCGAGTTTTGTGTTATTGGTGGTGGTGTGTTGTATCTATTTGCGTATTTATTTTTTGCGGCGGGAGGGTGGGAACATTAATTGCATGCAAAAAATACGCAAGTAGGTATAACGGGTTGGCACTAATAGACTAGCACGTTTGGCGGAATAGCAAAGTAATATTATTTTCGTTGTTAATATGGAATTCCGCAAAGTAACGCCTGATTCAATAAATTACTTAAAAGCGGCTAGCGTAGCCGAACAGGCAAGACTTTATGTCAAGCTAACCAAACAACATCGTGTGGCGGTCCAGAATATATGGTTTAACCAACAGTGCAAGCGTTTGAATGTTGTACCTAATTACATCCATATTCGCTGTAATAATACTAGCAGGGCGGCAAAGGTGGCGATCGATCGGGCTAAGAAAATTTGGTTGAAAGAAGAATCTCGCCATTGGTTTTCGATTAGAGATAATTTAAAATTGCACCTTAAAGTGTTGTATTCAGAGCTTTCATTTAAGTTGCATAATCTAGAGTTTGATATTCTAGACCAAAAAGCGAGATTCTTTGCTTCTGAATTAGCACATGACATGTATACTTCACAGATTAACAAACTGCATAGATTAACGGGATTGGGTTCTAGAACATTTCTAAGGAGGCCGGAAGTAGAGCCAATGCTTCACGATGTTTTCCATTCTCGAGTAAAAAATCTTACCGAAGTAGAATTCTCTAGAAATGAAATTGGGCTTTTGGAAAAAGGGTTGAAATATAATTTACAGCCAAAATTGAATCAGGAAGCACTAGAGAATTTGGCAGTGGATTCAGAAATTGCGATAGTGCGGGGTCGTGGTGATGTAGATACAAAGACTATGATAGCTAACGTCATTAAAAGCACTGGTCCGGTACAAGGTGTGGGGGCACGTTCTGATACTTTATTGCTGAAATCTATACAACAAAAAGTGCAGGAGAATGAGCTTGTGGTTTCCAAAGCGGACAAGGGCAATTGCATTGTGATTATGGAGAAGGAACAGTATGATCAAAAAGTATTGGATCTGATCCAAGGTGACGGTTTTTCTAGTTTACGTCGAGATCCGACACCGGGGTTCCAGAAGGATCTAAAGAATGCAATTAAAAATTCTTCGTTTATTTTTGAAAACGAGCATAAGAAAAATATGGTTGTGTCTATGAATCCACGAGCTCCTATTCTTTATGGACTTCCGAAAATTCATAAAGAAAATATCCCGATTCGTCCAGTGGTCTCATACTTGGGTGCACCAACTTATAATTTAGCGAAGAGTTTGAACTGCATTATCAGGGAGAAATCCCAATTTCGGCCGAAGTATTGTTTAAAAAATAGCTTGGATTTAATAGACAGGATCAGAAACATCGATTTGCCTGATAATGCTACACTTCTATCATTGGATGTTGATAGTTTGTTTACGAATGTTCCGTACGGGGATACTTTAGATATTCTTCGCGGTCTGTTTGAAAGGCAACGGCTACATCCAGGGGAGATAGATGAATTGATTGAACTAACTACAATTTGCATGAAACAAAATTATTTTAGGTTTGGGGGGCATTATTATTTGCAAGATGATGGTTTGGCTATGGGTTCGCCCCTGAGTCCTTTAATGGCGGATATTTTTATGGACTACTTTGAAAACCAGCATATTGTGGGTAATCAAGATATTTTATATTATTTTAGATACGTAGATGATTTGATTATTTGTTGGACGGGGAGTATGAGCCAATTGGACGCATTTGTTGTAGATATTAATAACAAGCATCCAAAAATCAAGTTCAAGACAGAACTAGAGCAGGACAGTGCACTCAATTTTCTGGATTTAACTATCACTAGGGTCAATAATAAGCATCAGTTCCGAATTTATCGTAAGCCTACACACACTGACACAGTCATCCCGGCTTCTTCCACACATCCGTGGCAGCATAAATTGGCTGCGTTTCATTGTTACGTGCATAGGTTGTTGGCCGTGCCTCTTTCTGATGAGCATTATCAGATGGAATTAAATAATATTTATCACTTAGCGATTTCTAATGGCTACGATAGGTCTATTGTGGATGGTATCATCAGAAAGAAGCAAAATAATTTGATCAATAATATGTTGTATGCAGCACAATCCTCTAATCCTATTAGGAAGTTTAAGGCGAGCATTACGTACGTTGGTAAATTGTCAGAATCGATTTACAAGATTTTGAAATCTAACGACATTAATGTGGCTTTTAAGACAAATAATACCTTGCGCTCGAAACTTTGTAATGGGAAAGATAAAATCGAGAATGGGAAGAAGTCTGGTGTTTATAAGCTAACTTGTGAGGATTGTAGTAAGGTGTATGTTGGGCAAACGGGTCGTAATTTCACCACAAGGTATAGGGAGCATCTTGCGGCATACAGGCATAACCATCCAGAAAGGTCAAATTTTGCGAAGCATTTGTTGGATAATGGCCATAACCTGTCTGACGATCATTCTTTTAATATTTTACATGTTTGTGAGAAAGGGTTGCGTTTGAGTGTGCTAGAACAGTTAGAGATAATTAGGTACAACAATAGGGGTGTGATTGTTAACGAACAGTTGAATGTAGCGTCATCACCGTTATTACGAATATTTGCAAGTCATTTGCGGGGTAGGGGGGGTGGCCAGGTTATAAATATGGCCGATCAGTCTGGGCATGTCATTCGGATCGCCAGACCACACCCAAGCACGGACGCATCCACAGCACTCTGCAACTGATTTTCGCCGCTTTTTTCTAAGAAAAAAGATCGTCGGACATCGCCCGGCAGCCGCCGGAGGGGAACACCACCGCAGAGCCGAGATACCACGTCGTTTCGACCGCCCGAGCTGCTAAATCTAACCCGGCTCCGCTAAAACGGTTCCACCGGGTGAAATTTCGCGGCTAGGATAACGGTCGGAGGCGTGATGCGTCGCGGACTGTCTCAAAAACAATAATGGCCAGCCATTCGCCGACGCCGCAGAAGCCCCGCCCCACTCACGAGCGGAGGGGATCCGCGAAAAAATCTGGCGGTAGATCGAAACGTAACAATTTCGAACTACCGACGGAAAAAAGCACCGTTTCGGATCGCCCCGAAACCGAGGGTACGCACAGAAATGTGCACCCACAGCTACCCACCACCGCTGCGAGCACCACGGAAGCGGACTACGTAGACCAGGGACAACATGAAACCCCAGCCGGGAGGAGCGCAGCGGAATTCGGAGCCATGAGCACCGAAGACCGCGTTGCGTATGTCAGGCGGGTCTTGAAGATCCACGATGACTACTTCGACAGGGTGCGCGCTGAAAGGGAGCTCAAAGCACAAGAAGCCCAAGAAGAACAAGAACAAGAACGCCTCCAAAACTCCGTCATGGCCAACCCATCGACTCCCGAGGGCACAGAAGCCCCCCAATCAGGCGAGGCCTTCGATCTTGCAAAGATCGAAATCGCACGCCTGATAGGGGAGGGTGTAATGCCTCCGGGCTCGATGGAAGTGATGGAACAATTCAGCCGGGTTCTGGCGTACTCGCGGGGGCAACCCGTAGAGCTGACCCCAGCAGACTACGCCTACCTCGACTACCTGGAGACACTCCCAACCCTCGTCCAGAGGAGCCCGCTGCCATCCAAAAGGAAACCGTCCACCAGTCCAGAAGCCGTGCGGGAGACCATCAAGAGAGCCTGCACGAACATCTCGCCGCCCACCGACCCAAGGCTGCGCCGCCGCGACTCCTCCGGCGCGGCTACAGCCTCACCGCAGCCCGCGTCTCCCGCGTTTGCACCCGCGTTTACGCCCGCGTTCGCGTTTACCCCCGAGCGACACGCATCGCAGCCCGCATCCGCGTGGCACTCGCCAGTGCCCGCGCCCGCGACAGCGCGACTCATGTCCGCGCCCGCGACCAAACCCGCGCGACCCGCGCCCGCGCCCGCGCAACCCAAGTACGCGGCCGACACCTACGCACAAGCCACAGCCCTCCCTTCGGGCGCAGATGGAATCCCAGCCACCACCAGCCAGACTACGAAGCCCACCAGAAAGTCAAAATACCCACCGATCGTCGCAGAGTTCCTGCCGGACTGGCCATCGGTACTCGCCGCCATTACTAAACAACTGGGCACGACCCCCTTCTCCAAGCCCATGGGGAAAGGAGTCATCTTTACGCCCGAGACCGAAGACGAATATCGTCTGGTCGTCCGACACCTCAGACACCTCGAGGAGGAGGCGAACAAGGTCGCCACAAACCCAACAGCCACAGAGGAAGAAAGAAACAGAGCAGCAAAACCTGTATATCGCGTATACGGGTTAAACGAGGAGAAGAAATTCAAGGTGGCCATCAGAGGCCTCCCGACCGACACTCCCCCAGACGCCATCCAAAAGGACCTGCAATCATTAGGATACCCCGTAGACTATGTGAAGCAGATCAGCGCAAGAGCCGGCCGCCCGGGCTGCATATATTTTGTGCAGATCGCAGGGGCCGCTCAACACTTCGCTACCATCTACGGGGTCACCGAGATACTCTTTATGAGGGGAGTGAAGGTGGAAGCATGGCGAGGGAAGAAGGGCCCTGCGCAATGTCACCGCTGCCAGGGCTTCCGCCACTCCTCCCATGGCTGCCACAGACCGCTGGCGTGCGTCCGCTGCGCGGGACCGCACGAAGCGAACCAGTGCCCGAGACCAAGACACGAGAAGGCAACCTGCAAAAACTGCGGAGGGCCCCATCCCGCCAACCTCAGAAGCTGCCAAGTATTCCGGAAGGAAACCCGGAACAAGAAGGCCGGAAGAGCCGCACTCTCGGCTCCGACACGCTCGGGCCCCCAAACCCGCGCCTCGCTCGCCCAACCCACGGTGAACGAGTCGGCGCCATCAACCCTGATGGCGCCGGCCAACCCCCCCTCACAACGGGGGGTGCACAAAGCGAGGCCCGCAAAGGAGTCCGACAAACAGCCACCCCAAGAAATGAGGAAGAAAAACAAGAAGAAGAAAAAGAAGAAAGCCTCAGCCGCAGCCCCCACAAAAACAGCAACAGCAACAGAAAACGCCAACTCCACACCGCCACCCCAGAACATCGACGAGCTGACCGCAGTGGTGACGAAGCTCGCCGCAGCGGTCCAGGAGCTGCAAGCCGCCTACGCCAACTTCACCACCAACGAATGAAGCTGGACGGACCCACGCTCGCTCCACAATGGGAACGAGCACATTGAAAGCCAGCTGATGGTCCAGCCATCAGCACAGCCACCAAGGAGCCTCGAATAGAGGACGAAGCAAAGCCCCGCCCGTCGTTACGGGCGGCGATTTGAAACCGCCAAGGTCCCGAAAGGGAGGAAAGGCGTCCCTTGCCCCAGAAGGGGGTATAGGAAGAAGTGCGACGACGGCATGTCATTCACTTGTCGGACGCCAGTACGACAAGATCTCCTGTGTCTCCTGAAGATGCCTCGTAGAGAGGCGAAACACGTGTCGAGTTTTGTGTTATTGGTGGTGGTGTGTTGTATCTATTTGCGTATTTATTTTTTGCGGCGGGAGGGTGGGAACATTAATTGCATGCAAAAAATACGCAAGTAGGTATAACGGGTTGGCACTAATAGACTAGCACGTTTGGCGGAATAGCAAAGTAATATTATTTTCGTTGTTATCATTTTGAAGTTGTCTTCAAAGTTAGCTTCAAGTTGAGAAACTCAAGTTGAAACTATTGCAACATATTGAAGTTGAATTATATTGTCATCAACTTTGTTCATAATTGGGATATGGAATTTCTCAATTCGTAGGAAACAGTAATGATTGCCTTGACAGAGTCTTCGTCGTTATAAATGTCTATAATCTTTGTCTACGCACATATCATTAGTGCTTTAAAATGCATTATGGGCCATGCATTATTATGTATTATGGGGCGCGGACCGTCCCGAAACATGTCGAGCTATTTTCGACTTTATAGACGTGAGTAACCCGGTCTAAGTATATTAATATAGCTGTAAAATGCCTTCAGAAACCATAGGCAATGAATGACTAGCATTACCAACCAGCAAATAGAACTGTAATTTTAACATTACCTACTGAAAACTATTGTAGATTAAAATGCCTCTATTTCGGGCTGTCATTTGTTTGTTGGCTTTATACTGTTTACGAGTGAAAAACTTAGCAAAATATATTTCTGTATGTGTTCATTTTTTTCTTGTATTTTTTAATTTACCCAATGACCGAAGTGTCTCCTTTTTAGCTTGGGCAAAAATGCTTTCGTGTGTCCAGCTGTCTGTCTATCCATTTTTTCTTGTCTACAGGTCGCAGTTATCAACCATTTATTGTGAAATTTTGTATGCAATGTTAACTGTTTACATGATTTTTATTAAGTATTGTTACACTGTAAAAAAATTTATTTAAGAATGTACAAAACAAATTCTTTTAAATGATACCCCACGTGACTCCGTAACTAAACTTTTAATTTTTGCCCCCTCGTTTATCGGGCATTTTTCATTGAAAATAAATTAAAATATATAATAAATTCTCTTTCAATGTGTCTGGATTAACTTTGTATCTCCTCCAAATTTCAAATCGGTAGCTTAAGTAGTTCTCGAGATATTTAATGATGTGACAGATACACAGACAGACGGAGTCGCACCATAAGGGTTCCTTTTTTACTTTTTTGGTACGGAACCCTAAAAACAACCTGTAATGATGACACTCTCATATAGAAATCATACAACTACACTACTAAATCTTGCACACTTCGATAAATTTTTGTGTACGACTAGTAACAACACAGACACGCGTATGCCCGTTTGGGCTTGCCCATTTGGACTTCTACTTTGGCAGAGGGGAAACGTTACGTATACCAACTCCCCGCCCCCCAATTGGTAACATTTAACTTTCGACGATGGAAAACCGGAACTTAAAGTTGTTAGCAACGAATTAAATCCCATATACAAAGACCAGAAAGCTAAGCTAAACAAAACCGGCTAAATAAACAAAGTCACCCTTTAATTACTAAAGTTTTGGTTTCACACCGGATTTCCATATCTTAGGTCGGGTGCATGGTTTTAATTGGAATTTTCCTCATCACTGGAAACTTTCTAGCGCCGGATCAATTTCCAATTCTGAGTATTCTATTCGCGTCTGCGAGAATGCTGAGGGATGGGACCAGTTATTTACTGATGTTATCGATACCGCCCCGGTTAACCGTCCATTTTTAAAATTTAAAGCTAAAATTATATGTCATTATAACCACTATTACGGCATATTTTTATTTTGTTGTCGTTGTTTTTTTCGCGTCGGATTTGTATGAAATTTGGTGGGTAGAGTTGCTTATTCTACGCTAGATAAATACGAAATATCAATGTGCGATAAAAAATTGTATTAAATTTCCCACTGAGTTACGAAAATCCCATACGGTTTCGTAACGCAGTGGAAAAATGTGGGACATACTGGGAAATTGGGTATATCTTAAAGAGAATAAGGAACTCTTCCTACCTACCAAATTTCGTTCAAATCTGACGCGAAAAAAAAACCACAACAAAATAAAAATCCGCCTATTAGTGGTTCACCCCGAACTTGAGCTCGCGACTCCAATATCTTGCCAAACCCTCGACCTACTATACAAACATAAATACATACAAACGAAGGATTGTCCAAGTGACAACAAAATAAAAATCCGCCTATTAGTGGTTCACCCCGAACTTGAGCTCGCGACTCCAATATCTTGCCAAACCCTCGACCTACTATACAAACATAAATACATACAAACAAAGGATTGTCCAAGTGTTCCATACATACAATAGTGCGTAATACAAGGGGCAATTTGACACACTTAAGGGGCACTTTGAGACACTAAGGACGGGGCGGGGCATATCTCAAAGTTCCCAGAAATGATGTATCAAAGTGCCCCTTGCATCAGTAGAGAACGTGCGTGCGGTGAATCTGGCGAGCTTACAAAAATTGACAACATTAAATTTCATTCGTTTAAGTGTTTTTTTTATTGTATGGTTTGAAATAATGCACTAATTAATGATACCCGTATGATGATAGAATGCAATAATTAATGAACGAGTATAGAATGACTCACTCTAGCACGGGACGGGACGGGGCGGGACGAGAAAATCTGTCAATTTCTATATAAAGAATCACGTGATAAGTCGGAGCCCTCGGATGTCACGTGATGCTTTCTATAGAAATTGACAGATTTTCCCGTCCCGCCCCATCCCGTCCCGCCCCATCCCGTCCCGTTCTAGTGTGGGTTATCCTTATATTAGGCACGCGGCGGTGAGAGAAGAATGACGCCGGGTGGTTAAGATTGCCACAGAAGACATGAGAGCCACGATGACTCTGCCAAGACTGTGACGACGAAAAATAAGACGTCTCTCGGAAGACTCGGGCGATCTCCTCTTTAAAAAATCGGTAAAATCTTATATCGTTGAAATTAAACACTTTAGAACGGTATAATTTAAACTTTCGTGAGAAATACTGATATTAAATTGTCCTAGCCGCGAAGGTGATAACACCACTCTGTCTGTCCTACGATGTCTGCCCGACGCAGACGAAACATGTCACGCCTATTGTGATAAAAATACGTGAGTGTTAAGTTAACCGTTGCAATTTAATACATTGGAACGGATTAATCGCGTTTATTAACACCATGACCCTACGTTTCGAGCCCTTTACATGACTCGGGTTCACAGGGTTAAATTAATGACCCTAATAATCCGTAATCCGTTAATCCATAATCCGTTCTAAAGTGTTTAATTTCAATAAATAACAATCGCGGTAACAGAAGATAATCATCATCATCATCATATCAGCCATAAGATGTCCACTGCTGAACATAGGCCTCCCCTTTGGACCTCCATATGTACCGGTTGGAAGCGACCTGCATCCAGCGTCTCCCGGCGACCTTCATAAGGTCATCTGTCCATCTTGTGGGTGGACGTCCTACGCTGCGTCCAATGTGGCCTGCCTGTAGAAGACAGAAGACAATATTATCTTATATTTCGCCAAATTACCTATAACGCTCTCCAATCCACAATATTTGCGATCACATCAAAGACGCAATAACAACAAATTATTATCTACAAAAATGTCTGATCGATACACCAATTTCGTTCTTAATGCTTTTCCGATAATTTGGGTTTGGGTTACAAGAATTTATCGTGACGTACCTTAACACTTGCGTTCTTCGAGTAAACTAAAGGTTTCATTCCATTACTGACTAAAGGTAGCGACTGTTTGTTGTATTTTATTGACTTCAGAACGGAAGTTTCAATTGGACTGTATGAATTTGTATCATCATTTTATCATCAAGCTATAATGACATTTTCAGTCCTCCGGCCGGTAAGCGCCACTTTACGCAAAACTAAATTGCCGCCTGCCGGCTCCGTCGGGCAGAAAAATAGTATACAAACCTCGGCCGTTAAATGGGAAAGCCTCGGATCACATGTTAGTCGACCTCGGCTTCGCCTCGACCGACAATTACATGGGATCCGAGACATTTCCCACTAAAACGGCCTTGGAATGTAATCTACTATTATAAAAGAAGAGCCCTTACTGTTTTTTTTAAGAAAGGACCAGAAAAAACGAGGATTGGTTTTTAACGAGTCTTCAACATGCGATATGTATTTGGAATAACACTCTTGTTCCAGTCGCTTAACTCTATCTCTAAGTAATTCGAAGCTTAGTTTATCTGAGAGGTTATTATATATTTTAAACTTTTTATAGTACTTGAATTTTTCCTTTATCGCTCGTATAAGCCCGCCACTGAACCAATGTGGATAACTAGTACTGCTAACGGTCTTTTTCGGCACGTACTTATCTCTCATTTTATATATAATTTCATAAAAACAATCTACCTACCTACCTACCTAATATCTTATCTTATCTTACAACTTGTTTTAAATAAAGGTATAAATATCCCAATTATTAATATCAAACCCTCCCATACATTTAGGACGCCGTTCGTTGAAAGACTACCAACTGCTGTAAACAAATGTTTTCCTTAAAAAAAATAGTGTAAGATTCAATATTAAAAACGATAGTTTTATTATTTTGTTACAGTTTATTCGTGCAAATAATGAATCTCAAGCAGCTTTATCTCTTACGACGTTTTTTGAGGCGGTAAGTCGTCGACTTGTCGTACTAAATGTATGGCGGGGTTTAAACTTAATATTTGACGTCACGCGAAACTTTAGTGCCCTGTATTTTCACCATGTTTCATTTGACGAATAAAAGAAAAAATACGTGGCGTATATTTTTTAATAATCTAACAGACTGACTAATAAGTGTGATCTAGCCTATTGTACAAGTCAATCAGTTGGACTACTTAATTAAATTTATTAATAGCGCAGACTTTACTGATACGGAAATGCCGTTCATTTTGGAAAGTAGCCTTAAGGCTCAAATAAATTAGCTAGCTCTCAGCGAGATGGGAAAATATGGCGCAGGCGCTGTTTTTTCTTGGCGATGTTTTACCGAAATTCGCATTCGGTAAGGATTTTTCTTAATCCGCATACAAAAGTATGTCTGAGAGTTTTGTAAGGTCAAGATAGATTAGGTGAAAATAGTAGATTGTATCACAAACACTATGTCCATGATGAAATAGGTGTTTATGCCTGAGATATACACTCTGCTTTTCATTTCAAATTAAACTTAAATCATTGCAAATTAAACATCCATGCTTGCCATGCTTGGGCCCTTGGGTTCTCCCCCTTTGGCAAGTGCCGGCCGCCTGCGCTTTAATTTATGCTCTAGAGTATCAAAAGCAATTTTGTGTCAGGGTGTACAGATATTTTATATGTCTTGGAAATGCTCTTATATTTATGAACTGGACTGTAATGATCTACATATTTAATAACTACTTACAGGTTACAGGCGATCAAAAATTACGGCGATAGGATAAATGTCCATCTCATATTTTGATAGAATCTGACGGAGCCAAATGGTTATAAATAAGAGAAATATAACGTGTTATTTAACTTGCTTTGCGTTTTACAGAACTAATAAAAGTAAGTACCTATTTATGTCAAAGTTGTAATAAATAAATAAAATAAATAATTCCTTTATTATTATAATTTGTATTTATGCCCGCCCAGACGGGTAAAGAGTTCTTTTGGCAACAGTCAACCAACACCAGAGATATAATTTCGTTGCAGAATACAGGGGCCTTACCACGATCGCCTAACGCGATTCAGTTTAGGTCCTTTTTTTATACTACGGTGGCAAACAAGCATACGGTCCGCCTGATGGTAAGCGGTCACCGTAGCCTATGAACGCCTGCAACTCCAGGGGGGTTACATGTGCGTTGCCGACCCGTTAAAAAAAGGAGGATTCGCTGTGTTGACAGCTAAAGGGGCAAGCTTTGCTCCGTGGGTCCCCAGCTGTCAACACAGTGAATCCTCTTGAAGTTCTGGCGACCTTACTCACCAACAGAAACACAACAATATGATTAGGGTCTAGTGTTATTAAACTGCGGTTGGTGGTGGTACTTCCCCAGATGGGCTCTGCTCCAGATTCGAGCGAGACGACATTCGTTGTGCCGTGCCCTACCACTGCCGTGCCCTAAAGGATATGCATCCGCTGTGCCCATACCTAACCTAAAACCTTATCCTTACAATGACGTCTTAACACGATTCAAATTAGGTTCTTAACAATGCTCAGTTGTATGGCAGCGACTCAGTTTAAGTCCTAAACTGAGTCGCAGTAGGCGGTCCTGGTAACCCACCAAATATTTTTTTGACAAAGACGACACACAAATGTTTACAAAACCGTTGAATGGGGTGAGTAGAGATTTCGAGGGTTGTTGCGTAAATGGGGAGAAGAGGGATGGTAGAGAGGTGAGTTGATGTTTTCAGACTAGAGTTGTCATGTTGTTACAAAAATACTTTTTCTCATACATGCTCGGAAATGTATGCGTTAATGTCTTGAACTTCGGAGATAAGGGGGCAGGATGCAGGATGGTTTTTTTATTTACATTTTCGTTAACAAATCAAAGATTTGTCACTGTAAAAAAGTGAATGTTCAAATCAAGCCCTTTCAAATGATAAATACTTACTGTACTCCACATCACCCAATAACTAATTTTTTAGTTTTTGCAGGATTGTATAGTGCTCACACGGCCCAATTTAATCAGTAGCAACAATAATGTTGATGCAAAAACTACGCTAGTAAATAAATATGTATATAATATAACGGGTTGGCAGTTGGCACCAATTGACTAGCAAGTTTGGCGTAATAAAAAAGTAACGTTATGGTCATAATTAATAGGTATGGAAATCCGCAAAGTAATGCCTGATTCAATAAATAATAATATAATTTTTAACTGCTCTAGGACTCAAAGATTTCCTAAATTAAAATATAAATGTTAATACTCTGTATTTTTCTTTTCTAATTTAATTTTGAAGCCTGTGCACGATAAATATTAACAGGGATGTATACCTTAGATACAAATCCCCAAGCTAAGACACAACAAGAAAAAATCTTCAAATAATTTATTTTACACGAATCATTTGTTAAACCTCGCCCTGTAACTGTCAACAGCGTATCTGGCTCCAGCCTTGATGCCCTGCCAAGTCTCATATCCAGCCTGCTCGATGAAATCAGGATCAACAAGAAAACCATTCAGCGAGTTGTCATTATTCCTATACGTTGGCAACTCATAGGTATAGGCTAGAGGAATTCCGACAGCTAGCGCGTAATCCTGAGCCGATCCTGAAGCAGGGTATAGAAGCAAAGCACTGTTTCCAACTATGTAGTTCCTGTTGGAAGGCCATTTTACTGCGTCAATAGCTTCTGCCATCCGAACACCGACTAAATGGACAATTAAACCGTTTGGAGGTAGCACTCCGTCGCCGTAACCATAAAGCATCCAGCTTCCAAAGCTATGGATGTCTAAGAACAGTTCTATCCTGTCACGGTATTCCAGCATGATGTTTCTGACGATGGCAGCCTCTGGTTCGGAGAAAGCGCGGTTGCCGTGGAAAGTGTCCATGCACACAAACTCGCTGGAGGCCTGGGACCATTGGAAGTCAAAGTTCCGGTTTAGGTCGACACCAGAGCAAAAGTTTCCTACCATGAGGCCAGTGGCACGGTTTTTGCGCCAGAAACGACTCTGAAAAGTTAAAATGTTCTTTAATGTCAGATCAAAACAGAGGTATGATGCAAAAGATGACTTTCATTGGATCATGTTCGTCGTATCGTATTAGCAAATGATCAGGGTGCTACAAGATGCCAATTGTTAACGCTCAGTAGCGGTCAGCAGCCTGTTCACCACGCTGATATATACGCTGACACTTGTCACAACGTTTCTATGTAGGTACTTTAGTATGCAGCCGACATTGTCAGCGTGAAACAGGCGGCAGCTCGTTGAAACCCGTAACCTAATAAAAAACTAAAGTAATTTTGTGGCTTTACCTTCAGCGGTTAAAAGGCTGTGCGTTGTTTAGGATTCTCTATACAACGTGACTGTTTTTAATGTTTAATAGAAGATATATTTATTAAATTAGGGCCACATAGAATCACATAGAGCGAAGAATTTTAGTCTACCGCCCAGTCGCATTTTCAATGAGGATTACCGCGAGTCAATTTTCCGCTAGGGGCGCTAGTGGAACGCGTGTCCTGCGGGAACATTTCAAACGTCACTTTGACAATTCTCTCATACTGACACAGGATCCACGCATGAGTGGCGCCGCCTGGTGAGCAACAATATGGTAGCTCCCACTGCATTTGTTCAATAAAATGTGTGTCGCTTCTTTAATCTGTGATTGTGTAGCTAAGGGTCACTTGCGTCAACATAGGTTAATCTACTCACCCGGAGTTATCTGTCAAATGCCATACTAAAAAAAGAACTTAACCCTGGGTTAGCTCGTTAACCCTGGGTGGTGCAAGTGGCACTAAATACAATACTAACGCTTGTGTGAGTCCACTCATAACCATCAGGGTTGGCGATGGGCATTATAATCCAGTCTATGTTCTGCAACAGATCCTGTTCTTGAACGTCGATCACCAGCTTCTCAATCGCGTACAGGGTGGCTGGCAAGGTGACCCATTCACGAGCGTGGAGCAGAGATTCCATGAAGACTATGGGTTTACTCCTGTCCTGTAAGTAATTTTAAACTTTGTAGAGGGATATGGAACGTCCGAGCATTACCTTTTCTTATTAAGCATTATCTACCGAAAGAAAGTCATTGTATTTAGGTAAATAATAATCTATTTGAGATAACCTAATAGAAAGTGATAAGGTGGGGTGAACCTTTGACCTTTTTATAAGCATTTGGTTTTGGATAGTTTACTAGATGTCTTTAATGTGTTTCCTCTGATAAGATTCTGGAGATAAGGTTCACTTTGAAGGTTCTATGCAATATACTAGATTTTGTATGAAAACAGATATCGTCAGAGGAACTCACTAAACGTCATGTTCATGTGCACTGTCCGGAGTTTGCCAACTAAGTCGGAGTTAAGCATTGATAGTAAATAATGCCGATTATTTATTATTTGAAACTTGTTATGGTTTAAATACTATTGGGCAGCAGCTTTGCTATCTTTTTTACGGGTTCTAAGGAAATATCAGCCCAATTCGTTTCAAAACTCAACAAAGTTCCACCGCCATCTCCGCGGTCTGCCGTGAACAAAAGTTTAGGTCCTAAAATATTTACCTGGAAGTTTGTGGTAGAGATCTTCAAATATTTGATGTCACGGCCCTCAATGCTTCTTCCGGCAGATACTACCGTGACGATGTTAGGATACCTATTAGCGAGCTCGACTAGATACGCATCAACCTAAAATAAAACAAATGTCATTGACTTGATATCTGAAAAATCTGTAAGGGACTTGAGTGACTGTCATTTTGTTTTTTGAGGTTAGAAAATTCGATAGAAGATTGTCCTTCGTGGGTCATCATTAGCTTGTGACTTGTCCCCCTGGTCAATGGCTGCCGCGCGTGCCAATGGTCAAGCGTTTGCCGTGCATAATATGGAGAGACGCCTTACCATGACGTCTTAACGCGATTCAGTTGACGACCTAAACTGAATCGCTTCCATACACTCAGCTTAAACTGAATCGCGTTAAGACGTCATGTTAAGGCTCCAGGCCTAAGGAACTTTCCACTCGACCTCGAATCGATTTTCTTTTGTCTTATTTTATTCGGTATTTCTATGAGAGATAGATTTCTATGAAGTGTTATATTATATGTGATTTGGATGAGGCTTTAGCCACAAAGTACAATAATATTCTATCGTTAGACGTCGTTAGGCGCAGCCAACGGGTAAGTCTCGAGAGCTCAGTTGGTAGATAGATAGGCTTGTACCTTAGAGTTGCGAGTTCGAGTCTCGCTCGAGGCCGCCAATTTGTCCACTTTTCCTTTTTTTCTAAGATTTATGGTATCGCGGACGTAATTATCTGTTCAAAGCTTAAGGCGCAGAGCGTCCAGTGGTAGGGGGGAAATTTGTGTTTTCTCATAAACCTTTGTCAATTAGATGACTGACAGCGATATTTAAAAAGTATACATTATAATGTTGTTTATGGTATTCCATAAGAACACTGCTCCTATGGATTTTCATACAATATATAAGCACTGTTGTTGTTTTTTTTTTAATTTCTATAGTGGGCACAACATCTTCCCTATTCTGCCACGTTTCTAGATTTTGCTTTTGTCGCTATTTTAGCTGTCGTAGTATGCAATAGCTCATAATTTGGCCTTATTATATCACTTTTGCATAAACTACTATTCCGATACTCTATAATCCACGGTGTCATTAATGTACTCTTACTCATTTCACAACTTTTCGGCAAAATGTGGACACTTTTTTCCATTTAGGTAATAAAGCCTACGTAGTATAAAACTATACCATATAGATGAAAAGTTAGGGAATTAGTAGGACTACAATGATGATACTATGGACTAAAGATAAATGAAAAGATTTATTAGAAACCACAATTCCTCTAAGGAGGGCAGCACTGGACGCTCTGCGCCCTCTTGACTGGTTTCTGATATGATATTTCACACTTACATCAGCATATCTGTGGATTGTGTCGAATGAAAGGCCAAATCTAGTTCTATTGCTTCTGGCTGCAGCCTCAGACAACAGTTTTTCTTCTAAGTCCAGTTCCCTATAAGAATTAATAGACTTACAAAAAGGGATGAACACTTTTAATTAAATTATGTTAATTTCCATAAGTCTCCGTGATTAAACCATCATTACAAATTTCTATCATCAAAAGTGGTCTAATCAAGGAGAACATGGTCTGAACAAAGTGGCAGTGCGAAAAACATTTTTCACGTTTTTTTCGTGAATTATTTTATTTTATTCATTTGAGTTTTCATTCATTCCTGGTTATCTAAGATATGTGCATCATTATGATAATGTGACTTCTATAATCTTATCGGTTACGCTATCGTTATAATATTGAAATTAACCTCGTAAGGCCCAAGCTAAATAATGCTCCATGGAATAAACGCCCAATGTACATTCTAATGAACATTTTCTATAGATGTGCCTGCGGCCCATGACTTGTTTTTGTTTTTTTTTAAGTGAAGGACTTAACTAGGATTTTTTTAATTTTTTTCTAGATGCTATAAGGTTCAGAAGAATAGAATGCAATCAATTTGAAGCCCATCGGTGGTGTTCATTTTAATGCACATTGGTTCTTTACATCATGTAAAGTGTAAAATAAAAAACAGTGGATTAAATTAGTTTTTAATAATTTAAACGGCCAGTCACATTTTTTCAGTGTTACAATCATTGAAATTGTCACAAAGTTACTTATAATCTTAATTTGCCCAGTATCATTTATCAAAATAGTTTCAGGATACTTATTTTTATTAATATTTGTTTGGGATTATCGATAAATCACATACTTCTGAGATCTTTTTGTTACTAAATCTTAATAAAATAAGTCTTTATAATCACCTTTAATTCTAAAATATTCAGTCGAATGAGATACCTATCCATCAGGAAAAAAAATTAGATCGTTATTATAAAATACGAGATATTGGACTCAGAGGTTCATATTGTGGATCCGCTTTATCTTCATCCGATGGGATAAAGTCCTCGATCTCAGATTCGTCGAGAAAGCGGGTGATGTCTTCATCTCGAAGACCTAAAATGAAAACAAACATTAATTAATTACGTAGTCACTAACGCCCATTGTACACTGCAATGCACACATGTTTTCGACAAAGTGGTAAAAATAGATAAACATGATATTTCATAAAAATAACACATAAATACGAATATTCACGTATTTATCTTTAAGTTTATAAAGGTTTTTTTACAAAATAGCTAATGATTTAACTAATAAAATCAGATTTAACTTACGTGTCATCCGCTTTGGTGGCATGGTCGAGACAAAATGGCCGATATCTATGGAATCCTTCAAAACTTAAAATGTCGTCAAGTGTCAAACGTCACTCCTGTCATCTGTCATTCAGAGTGATGAATCAAAATGCCTAATGGCGGTAAAACTTAAACGCAATGTTATGATAAAGTAAATGTACATCGTAATGTACACTGGGCGTTTATTCGTGGGTGTTGCCCATAATGCTGGGTCCGAGTTATAAGTGTTACTTTGTACATTGTGATGTACATTGGGCCTTACGAGGTTAAATAAAATTTATTAACACTTATCAATATCAATAATAATACTCACTTTTTTTAATAATACACATAGTCAAATAATAATACGAGTAATACGACCGACGACCTTTTGACGACCGGTTGGCGTAGTTGGTAGTGGCCCTGCCTGTTAAGCCGATGGTCCTGGGTTTGAATACCGGTAAGGGCATTTATTTGTGTGATGATCACATATATTTGTTCCTGAGTCATGGAAGTATTGTATGTATTTATATATTTATATATAGCGTTGCCTGATGAGTACCCGTAACACAAGCCTTCTAGAGCTTACTGCGGGACTTATTGTTATTATTAGTTGACTAACTCCGCAAGAAGGTGCAAGAAGCCCTTAGTCACTTACTCTTTGATGTTTTCCTTTGCAAGTCTGTAGCTGACCCCAGCGATGTCCAAGCCAGCTTGCAGCAGAAGTCGAGCGGCGCGCGGTACCAGGACCATCGCAGGGCGACCCTGGCCTCCATGTGACCAGACGTCCAGGCTCAGACGATGCTCCAAACCAGCCAGGAAGTATCCTTGTTCTTCGGTTTGGAGATCGATTTCGTAGAGAGCGTGGCTGAAAAAATTAGGGTCACAATTCCGTCACAGAGGGGCTTTTCCGTTTAATGTTCACCTGCGGTGAATATAAGCACAGTCCGCAGCGCTGCCGACTCAGTTGATAAGCAGCAGGTTATCCTGAATTCATCAGCCGCAAACTGTGCTTATATTTAACGCATGCGAGCATTACGGACCTTATGGCGTAAAAATTAAGCCTTTAAACTTTGGCTCAGCAAAGAGCTATTTCGGAACTTTTGCACGAAATATCATTCGATATTTACCGCAACCTTCAGAGTGATAGTCGCACGCTCTTCTTCGCAACGCTCTCAAACGCAACACGCAGTAGACAATTGAAATCAACTATTATTACCATAATTACTATTTAAAAGGAGATATTTACCATGCATATTTGTATTTTCGAGCTCCCGAGATTTCGGCAATATTACAAGTGCCATATTCACGGCGTAACTGATTTACTGCGAATGGCACTTGTAACAGTGCCGAAATATCGAGAGCTCGAAAAACAAATATGCATGGTAAATATCTCGTTTTAAATAGTATTATAATGTAAATGACCATGTTAGCTTAAAATCGTAACTATTATCACTCCTTGTCTTAACGTCTGATTGATGTAACTGGTGACCGAAGAGCTGGTGGTTTCCTCGCACAACGTATCAGAATTGCGATACAACGAGGAAACGCCACCAGCACCCTAGGTACTTACAATGCCTCAAATACCTATTTTAGATTTAAGGTAGGTAGAGGTAGGTAGGTAGGTAAGTAACACCTACAGTAGTATATTTATAAGATTATGAAGATATCTTATCTAACTTAAATAGTATAAATGTTTTTATTTTCCCAATTTAAACTTGCGTAAAACTCACCCATCATATACTTCGTTCTTTGCCAAAACAGCACTCAGGGCCAAACAAAAAACTAATGCAGTTCTATACATTTTGGCCCACTTCTATTGGCCACCAAATTTGAAGTGATTTCCTCATTCAATAAATCAGTTATTTATCAGATAACCGCATGATAAATGTGAAGATTAAAATAATTAAGTATATGTTGTTATCATATAAAAGTAGATACCTAAATGTTAACGATTCAAAAAATGGTTTTTCCGAGATCGATAATAAATAATAAGCAGATTTTTTTTTAAAGGCACGACTGTCAATGCAACACGGGTAGGTTTTGTCAACCTCCGATAAAGTATGTTCGTCTCGCTCCTGCCAGAGTAGTGGTAAGAGCGAAATGGACATACTTTAGAAACGAGCAGTCGCTAATAACTACGGTTACTTACAACTCATGGTAAGAACATAAGTCATCCTGCCATCTGCGCCTTGGCCTGCCTGGTCCACTTCCATTGGAACCTAGAGGTTGCCTACATCAATGCGCGTTATAGAGCACTGCATCGTATTCCGGATGCAATCATTCCTTTAAAAAATAAATAAAAACTATCGATAAGTACGTTATCGACATCCCCCTTCCCTACGCCTCTTCCCGTTTTCTTAGCCTCGAATGCTAATGTAGATTCCGAAGAACTTTCCGATGAATTTAGGTGCATCGTTGCATCGGCGGTGTCGGCATTTTTATCCTCCTTAATCTCCAATCGGCTAATTGCTCCCTCGGCTAATCCCAGAGTATTTAATTAGAGATCGGATCAACCCGGATTCAGTTGCTGAAGTTCAATTATTATTTTATTAAAACGGGGCTTAATCGTGTACAACTTTGAAAACTAACCTCCGCAGTTTCAAGGGCGACATTGCCCTCATGGTCCCGGAGAAAGAAATATAAAATGTATGAAAATCGTTAAAGTGTTAATAAGTTAAATTATGATAGACAACACGGTAGCTTTTTGTTTAAATTTTGTAATTATATCATTAATTTTTGCAGGTCTGATGTATGAAATATAATGTCACAGATTACTGTTTATTTAAGTGGTATTTCAGTTCTCGCTGACCACTTGGTAAGAGAAAAAAAAACTTAAGTATAAAGGTATTTTATTCCTGATATTGTTAAGAAAACAGTTTGATAGAAATAAGTTCTACTGTATTTTATTTTGTTCTGTAAGTAAAAATTCGTTTTATTTAGTTTCATTTTATTTTATAGGCTCCACTGAAAATCAGCGTCGCTGCACTATGGTGCTTCGACAAATGCTGAGTGGCATCCTTTTTGGGACAACAAAGCTTAAAATTGTTTAGTGTGTTTTTAGCTATAAGATTGTATACCTAATGTTGTTTCAAATAAACAAATTTCATTTCATTTACATAATAGCACATACTTACATTATACTTCTGTTTATAAAATAACCTGAAACAAAAACCAAAACCATTTCATAAAATAGTATGCCATTTTTTGGGGTCATGCAACTGCATACTGGAACTCCACTTCACCAAATATAGGTTTCCGAAATGAAATGTAATATTTACCGAGTAAATAATACCAATACCTCTAAGCTTCTCGAGAAATCTTGAAATATTATAGGCACGGTTGCAATATTTGGATATGTCTTGAGTAATATTGAAGTATAATACAATAGTAGCAATTTTGATAGATACAGATAGACGACGCACAGCTTAAACCATTGAAAGTAGAACCTTGGAATTTGAACATATTCATTTTTTCATAGGTACTTAAAGCTAAAGCTTCTCTTAAACTGCTTAAACATGATTTATTTGTTAGTACGAGAGTATGGTCGACCGAGATTTTGCTACCAAGGTCCGATCGAAATCTCGGTATCGGACTCGGCCGTCTTGGCCAAAATTAGAGCCGAGAAGCTCTCGGCTAAAACGGCCGAGATTCTCCGTTTTGACCCTTTATGCGATTTTGGTCGGCACTCACCAGTATTTTAAGCAATAATAAAGTGCACCTTTTTTCGTGTATATTATAAAATCTCGGTCTCGGCCTATAACTCAATTGAATCTCGGGCTCGGTCTCGGTCGCACTCGGCCGAGACAAAAAAAGTAGTCTCGGTCAGACTTTATACAATTAGTTCGCGACCGAGAATCTCGTTCGGACCTTTATTGGTGACTAGCGACCCGCCCCGGCTTCGGACGGGCTATTATCATACATAAGTATAAACCTTTCTCTTAAATCACTCTGTCTATTAAAAAACTGCATCAAAGTCCGTTCCGTAATTTTAAAGATTTTAGCATACATACATACAGACAGCGGGAAGCGACTTTGTTTTATACTATGTAGTGATCAGCTGCAAACTGGATGAAAACGTGGTTGAAACAGGCTAATGATGATGATGATGGCTTCACGGGAACTCGATGAAATCGATTATCTTTTGTCTTGTCTCTATAACGACACATATATCAATGTTAATGCGGGCGAGAGGGGGGCCTACAATTGTTTGTTTGCATAGTGTTCAAAACGGTTTTTTTTTATGAGAGATAAATATCTGTGGTTTCGAGTTTTCAACGATTTCTATGCGAACAAAGTCGTGGGCAAAGGATAGTACAAAGTATAATAATGATGCGCTCATAATGCATCTACTTATTCTGGAATTCCAATTACACAATAAAAACACTTATCAATTCATTCAAAGTCCACTTGAGAAACAAAGAAAACTCTATTGGTACTCAAGACAATTGTTTTCTCTAGGTAATAATATAGAGGAATCCAGTGAATACCTTCGCGTTTAAGGGGGAGGGGGGCATATTACCGCACCGGACGTGCACTGCCAACTCGAGACATTCAAACGCCAGAATCATAGCATGATTTGTTATAAATAGAATGAAAACTTGACGTGACACTGGCGCACATCAATAAACAACAAGCGAGACACACAAGTCACAGTCGTATCAGATCAATAACAAATCAAGTTACGATTTTAATCTTTGAGTTCGCTTACTGGACAAAACGAAAAGGGAAGTCGGTAGAAATTAGAAATGACAGGTATTCAGAGGTATCTTTTGATTGCGTGCACTATTGCAGTCGTAATCCAAGTAAGATACCTACTTAAAACACTAGATATTAATTTAGTCAGGTAAAAAAACTGACAACTGCCATGTACCTGTACCAGTTATTTTAGAAGTATGTTCCTAAGATTATAGTGCTGAAAATGTACATGTATGTAAATGATTTTTTAAACTCTTCCTCTCCCATTTCCTCCTCGCGTCGCATTCCGTTTGCTGAGGGTCATGAAGACCCCACGAAAACAGCTTTTCTCTCACGATGTCCCGCTTTGTCTATCTTTGGCATCCTGAATCGCGACGTCCATTTGCACCTTGGACTTGATCAGACCACCTTGTCGGACTACGGCCTCTGGGTATATCACGAGCCCATTTAATAAGAACAAAAAGACGTAAAAAGAATTTTGGAGTCACTTTTTATTGGGGTACAACTTGTCTATAGACCTGACCATATCACCGACCTTATATTCTCTTTCTCGCGTAAACTGAAAATACAGAAAGAACTATCGATTACATTGACACCTAACCTATTTCAAATGCCATGGCAGTTACGTTTTTTTTTTTCAAAGTCAAAATACGTGCACTGAAACTCAAGAGTGCTATTCGAATGGATTACCGAGCTTTTATTGTTGAATAACCCCCGCTGGCACCTAGCAACTTAAGTATCCGAGAGTACAATTTAGAACTAATGTTAAACCACGGTTGCACCTAATATTTTCCTTACAATCGAAGTGAAAAGCAGAGTGAATACCCATTTTATCCTCTACTAAATTATCCTCATTGCACTCGGACGAATAAATAGCCTCGGTTGAAACGGGTTACTTTGTGTTGATATTTATTTGATTTGACTAGCGTTATTTTAAATTGTAAAGGTTTGACATTAAGTAGGTACATAAAATCGCAATAGAGTCAAATCACGTTATCTCTTCCAAGCAAATGAATTGTCAAACTTTAAAGTGAGTCGCTTTCCCTGGAATACGTTCCAAAGTGTATATTTATAGACGTGACTGTACTACTACTACCTACCTTCCACATGATCCCCAATCATCACTTGTCGCATGAATGTTGTTTCAACATTGTTTAGAAAGAGAATTACCTACCTAACTGTAATCCGTATGAAATTGTTTACTATTACCTATTAAAGTAACTTTTACTTGTAAATTATGTGTATATTACATATTTACGTGTAATTATTTATAAGCACAGAAATAATTTACATCAAAACAAATATTTAACTTTTCATTGAATCCCCGGTCATCAATTCGATTTGATTATATTCGGGAAAAAAAATTCACATGGTATCACTCGGCTGCACGCACATATAAATCGGCCGCCATTGCTGGTCACAACACGATGTATCCGAGTGTTCACTCTTGATACTCTATGTATACATATAAATCTTTTAACATGTGTGTACACATTTGTGACGATTAGCGTGTAACGATATTTTGTTGGATTTTGTTGCCTACTTAATACTAGACTCACGATATATCCGTAACGCTAAAAAAATTACCTATTATTAATTATTTCCCAAACTGTCAAAATTTCCATACAAGCTGTCAGTTCAATGACTGGATTAGCCTGTCTACCCCGCCGTCGAAAAGACATTGAAATTCGGTTTGAGGCGAGAGCTCGGTAAGCGACCACCCCAACGCCAGGTTAATCGGAAATTTCTCGTTGTCTTGCAACTGTACAACGTTGTTTTAAAAGAACTATTCGGTACATTCAGCTGCAGAATGTTAGCTGAAACATTATTGTTTGTGTTTGCTATGAATTCCAAGTGACTTATCTGAGGTTCTTTTGACTTAAGAGGGATTGTGTTTTCTAATAAGCCGTTCCATTGCTCTATAATCCATGGTATCAAAAGTTGGGGCATTAAGGTGACTATAACGATATAGCATAAGTATGAACTTATTCCCCAACTTTTGGTGATGTTTCCCTGACAGGGCGGGACGGAATAAATCACGTGTTAGCTCCGAGCCCTCGGGTGTCACGTGACGTTTTCTATAGAAACTGAAGATCGTCCCGTCCCGCCCCGTTTATTTTAATACAATTTATAAAACACAATTTTCAGTTTGGAATCTTGAGTTCTAGAATTTTATTTAAAAGTCAATTAGATAATTTTAATTTCAGCTTAATTTTATATTATATGTTAGGTTATGTACGAGTATTTTCAACAATTTACTTAAACTATATTTTATTAAAAAATTTATAGACGTCGTCTTCTTATTATTGTGGCTTGAGTTGTTGTAGAATGTCAGTCGTTAGCGACTGCGCGATTCGAAAGTATTGGCATCTTGCTCATTCTTAACTGTGTGCTTACCATGAGTTGCATTCGATTGCGACTGCGGCATTCGACAGTATGTCCGTCTCGCTCCTGCCAGAGTAGTGGTAGGAGCGAGACGGACATACTTTCGAATGCCGCAGTCGCAATCGAAAACAACTCATGGTACGCACACTTGTGGGAGCGATTTGCAAATACTTTCGAGTCGTACAGTCGCTATCGACTCGTGGCTAAATACAACTCATGGTAAGCACACTAGAGTGGAACGCTTTGGTACTAAGGTAGGTACTAACATTTAATTTGCACTACCTTTGTGCATACCAGATGTTCATGCCGGTTCAAATAGAACTAGAACCAGAACTACACTGTTTAACCTTATATCAAAGGCATAAGTAGAAAAAGTCTTTACATACATATACTTTTGACGTACATGCCAAAAGTAACAACATTGCTGTGCCGCATTATGACATTTCAATCACGATTGGGTTCGTATTGTCACAAAATTATAAGGACTTTACAAACACACAGATTTTTGGAACATTATATGGAACCGCCAAGTAATTAAAAAATACCGGCCAAGTGTGAGTCGGGTTCGCCCACCGAGAGTTCCACACAAAGGATGCTCCCTCACCCATTTATGACCTCACGTACTTAAAAATACTGGTAGCACGAAACTCTCAGTGTGCGACTATTATATGGTTTTTCCTGTTACTTACTTGTGCTACAAGCTCTTGCTTTTTGCAAAATTTCGTGATTCTAAGTCAACGGGAAGTACCCTATACATTTTGATTCCCATTGCAAATGTATGGGAAATGCGACATAGACGGACGTACCTCTTGATTGCATTGACGTAGAGGTTTGGTTTTTTTCACAGCTTCAAGGTTTTTAACAGACCAGTGTATGTGGTATTAATTTCAACCTGCTATCTCTACCCGAGACAAAGGGTCTTGACAGACAGACAGACGAACGGACAGACAGCAAATTGATCTTATAAGGGTATTTTTTTTCCTTTTGAACGGAACCCTAAAAATAGGAAAACTTTGTTATGCATGTTTTCTTTTTCTAGCAAATTCATGTGAAAATTAGGTAACAACGGAATTTTATTTTGACATACATTTATATACTTACAGGGTATAATCTTTTACGTGATACAAAATTATATAGGTATTCTGATTCTAAATACTCATGATTGCTAACAACTTTTTCTATGGGACCAACTTCGAAAACAAAAATTCGAAATCGACACCTCCATACAAATTGTGTCAAACTATCGGACACTATGGGAGGTCGATTTTTCTTCTGCCGAAAAGAATAATAGACCCCCATAGTAAAAGCATATCAAAAATACACTGTGTATTTTAACACTTATAAAATGTTAAAATACACAGTGTATTTTTGATATTATCATGTTGGAACCGGAGGACTGGAATAAAACGAGAGGCTGTCGGTTAACAATTCATTTATTGGATTGTCTGTAGGTTATATATATACTTAATTAACTAGGTTACACGTGTTTAAGTGGAGGGGTTAAACGTGGTTGGTGTCATATGACTTAACCTAAATTCCATTCCATACATGGGGCCGCTTCACGAGCCATATATAGAAGAGAGTCATTTTACATTACAACCCATATATGGACCAGGGTCCTCTTAGATATACCTAACCTGAAGAATACCTAATGTTGTACCTACATTCCAATATGATGACAAGATCAAAACGCCTTTTTGGCTGCGACGTCGTCACTATGTGATTTGGATTAGACATACCTACCTACCGACAGATATAATTTTTGCAGGAAAATTTCAAAGTTTATAAAAAAAACCTTTTGCTTAATGTAGTTTTGTTTTTGCCGACTAGTAAAAAAGTAACCTGTGTATAGAAAACAAAACAAAAACAAAGCAAAAACTGACCAAAAGTCATATAATTTTTTTGGCTGTTTATGACCTCAGAAATGCGTGATTATAATATTTTTAATCTGTCTAGTTACTACTGTATATTTATCATGTTACGTTCCAAACTTCGCTATTAAAGTATTTTTTAAATCATTCCCCACAGGCTTGTGAGACTTGTTTTAATTTCTACGCAGACAAAATCGGAAACGGAGGTTGGTACAACAAAATCCATCAACTTTCAATAAAACTCGCCAGTCGAATGAATCCCGAAACACAATAGAATTTCACAAAGAAAAATTAAATAAAGCCTGGTTAATATTCTCATTTTTCAATAATAGAATCTCCATCCAAGGCAGTCGAAGAGAATGCAGTAACAAATCTTGTCGAAACGTATTAAATTTTGAAAGAGGGTCGTTATTGCCGAGTTTAAAATGAGATTTTCCCTTCGGAAGGGATCAGTTTCCAATTTCGTGAGATATTTCTACTTGAGTTTTATTATAATATTCACTGAGTTAAGGCAAGAAATATTTTTGTAACGCAATTTTGCTATTTGAGTGACGTGTGAAAAATACGTCACTCACGCAGCAAGCAATGTTACCAATTTGATGGAAAACTCCACTCAGTCCTTTTTAGGGTTCCATTGCCGCAGAGCAACACACGGAACCTTATTTCTAAGCCACATGTGTCGCTCCATTCAAAGAACTCTGATTTCACAACAGTACAAAACTTCTATATTGATTTGAAAATATCATTTGAATTAAAATGAACTGAAATTGAATTTATTCATTTATATTAATTTATCAAATAATCAGCAGCAACAGCTACAGCTCGCCAAACATCTTCAACAATGTCGACTATTTCATTTTCTGGTACAAGCACTCCATCAGTTCCTCGTCTCACTATATCGATATTAAGAGCATACATCACATCATTGATTCTTGCATAATCTGAACTAGTACCAGATGCTCTGTCTCCGTGGGCCACTGATGCTATATCCAGGTAATAGTCATCCCGCATAGCAGCTACCATTTCCATGCCAAGCAAATGGTTTTGCCTAAACGTTCCACTAGCAGCGAATTCATACTGCCAAGGATAAGAAATATATCCCCCACCATTCTGTAGAGAAATGTATAGACTAATCCGATCTTTATAGTTGTTTACGATGCTTTGAAGCATTTGGGTTTCGATTTCGGAGACGGCTTCAGAACCAGAATAAAGGTGGCTGCAAGCGCTGGAACTGGAATCAGATCTGGACCAGTCAATGTTGAAATTTCTATTAATGTTGACGCCAGGACAGATAAAGCCCAAATTGCTTTTTGTGCTAAGATTCTTTTCCCAGAGGCGAAGCTGCAAAAAAAATGTAAATTGGAGAATAGGGGTGAATTTATTTAGTAACAAGTCGGGATTCTTTCCATAAACAAAAGCTTTAAGAAATATTAATTAAGACAATTAATAGTTATTTATTATACAAGGGGGCAAAGTTGTCGTTTAACTCTCGGGCTTATATTGAGACCCGAGCAAGCGAAAGATTCCAAAATTGAGCCACGAGCGTAGCGAGTGGTTCAATAACTGGAATCTTGAGCTTTACGAGGGTTGCAAGGCACGAGAGTTGAACACACTTTGCCGCCGAGTGTAATACAACATTTTTCCCCTCACTATTGCGAGGAAAATACAGACTAAATACGATTATAAATCTTATCTACATGTAAGTTATCTTGAAGAAAACTTTAAAAAATCAATTTCAAAATTTGTCATAGAGTAGTACGCTCCTGGTACTTAGATATTGCCAACAGCTTACCAAGTGCGGGATAAGACATGATCACATGACCAATTTAAGGTGTGACCTCCGATTGCGCATATTTACTATGGGCATATAGGACTCACTTATACTGGGCGGGTGGTAAGTGATAGGAATTAGATTACTTTGCCCCACATGTGGATAAAATGCGTTTTCTAGTTTTAAAGGACAAAACAGCGCTTTCCGAGCTAGTGAGGGGAAAAAACTATTTCTAGTCTGTAGTAATCCAATAAGAAAACATGAAATTCTATTATTATGAATATAGAACGGGTCTATCGCGAATGTAGCTAATTTACTCTAATATAACCGACGTTTCGACACAGTTTCATGTGGATGTTTCGGCTTGACTGATGACGAGCGAAATGATGAACAGTGGTCTTGCTAGAAATATCCACGTACCCGGCGATTTCTATCAATACAATTCTAATAAACAATGTTTAGTTTAAATCAATATGATATGTTCCTCTACCCAAAGGTTGTCTGGAAGAGATCGCTCTTTAGCGATAAGACCGCCTGTTGTTTGCCTCTTTTTCATGTGTAATCTATACCAGTTTGTGTTATTTTTGTTGTTTTGAGGTGCAATAAAGAGTTATTGTATTGTATTGTATTGTATGATAGATAGATAGATAAAAATCTTTATTCATCCACAAACAATAACATCATCACAAAAAGTATACAACTATAATGTAAGCATAAACAGTTTGACATTCACAATTCATACTTACAATATAAAACACCACTTACGTCAGTATGCGTGTATTCATACCCATCGGGATTCGCCACAGGTATAACAATCCAATCAAAATTATCCAAATATCTAGATTGGTTACTTTCCAATATCTCTTCAACAATCTTTAGAGAAGAGGGTATAGTAATCCATTCTCTAGGATTAATTCCTCCCTCAATAACAATAATAGGCTTATCTTCTACGGCGCCGGTTCTAGTTAGTTTTAAATATACTAATGGTCGGTTGCTGTCGGTTGAACCAAATTCAACTACTTCTATCGAAGTGGTTTGAGAATTTTCGTAGGTATCTCTTAATTGGTATATGTAGTCCAGTATCTGGGAAAACATGTAAACACATACTTAATTTACTTTATCTACATGATGAAGATTAATGCCTTATCGCGGTACTAAAATATAAAAAACCGGCCAAGTGCGTGTCAGACCACACATTAATTAGGGTTCCGTACCGTCATACGATGAAAAAAATTGCAAGCAAACTGGCGTAAGAGCCTTTAAAACATCAAAGCACTTACGTCAAAAACGGCTTGACTAAAATGTTCAATCCTATCTTCCTGAATTTTAAGACCTCCTGTTCAATAGTTAGCGAGGGGGGGGGGACACTTTTCAGACTTTCAGAGCGAAAATTTCTGAAAATATTTGATTTATCAAATTTGAGTTCTAAGAAACTTTAAGTTATTTCGAAAGCCCTATCAGATGATGTGCCACAAATAGATATTTGGGGTAAAACATTTTTGAGATTTAGTTACATAGCTTCGCTAATATATTTTGTTTCGCAAATTATATGCAAAACTAAGTAGAGGCACACAAAATACACCCTTCGCTGTAATATCATGAACATGTTGTATAGTTATTGAGCAAAACCGCTGTAACATACGGATAGACAGACTGGACGAAAATATAAGGGTTCCGTTTTTGCCATTTAGGCTACGGAACCCTAAAAAAGACATTTCATTAGGCAGCAAATACTAGTAGCGAAGGTAAATAGTTAAACGAAATATTCAGAGGAGTTTTACGCTAGACTCTCAACCCTTACACCTGAGTATAACTACAACATTGTTTTTAGTTAGATACTTACAGTCTCGTACCGGTAATAATCGTCATACCCAAAAATTATTTCATTCTCTTCAATTTCCTCTGTCACGTTAATCTCTTCAGTTTGGTCATTGCCACTATCGTTTTCATCGGAGACGTTCTCGTCCTCGCCAGATTCATCAGTGACTTCTCCAGTAATATCATTATCAGTTTCATTATCATCGACTTTATCAGTTGCATTAATATCTTCATTATCATCTTTGACTTCTATTTTTATTACCCTACTTGATTCCTTTTCGAGTAAATATCTGGAAAACAGGTGCCGGTGAAAATATTTAAATCTATCCATGTATAGTATATTTACTGACATTTTAAATACATAGAAGTAAAAAACACTGGATTAATCTGACAAACTACAAATCAAATATCATGTTTATGATACATATTATTTAGCATGTTAATATTAGCTTTTCTATATGAAGGAAAGAAGAAAGTTGTTTATAACTTACTCGTATACATCTTCAACAGCAATCAGTTTTTCAATTTCTAGTTCCCCAAGCCTTTCTTCAAACCAGCTTAAGTGTGGCGGAGGTACCATAGCTAAACCTGACACACCATATTTGAAGTTTGGCTTTATCCAATAGTCTATTATATCTGCTTTCAACAGATGTAAATTTTCTTGCTGTTGTTGGGACGTGAGTTTTACATCATAAACTTTGTATCTATAACAGTTATAAAAGGGGAATTAATGTTTGTCATGAAATGATTATACTTGATTTTGAATACGTGATTAATAGAATAGCCCTCTTACTCATAGTCTAAATATATTGTAACTTTCTATAGACTGGCCATTTTAATAAAATAATAGTTTAAACTTTTCTAAATCATTCTAAAATTATCATAGTTGATTTGAATTATTTTAAACGCTGAATGTTACCAAAAATAGCAGAGATGCAATATAATCCCAGCTGAAAAATATACAAGAATTTATACTTTTCGGAAAATGTCACTATAACTTACCCCATATACAATTCATTTTTGGCAACTGCTAAAGGCACAAAACTTAACAGAAATACGAATAACATTTCCGACGTCCTATTAAAAAGTATACACGGCAAGGAAGATGGTAAACAACGATTAATGATTATTTTTGTACACCTAATACTACTTCACATACTATATCAGAATGGTAGGATTATCGATAATGTTTTAATCATGTGTAACAGTTACAGATAAATGGGAATATTTTTATGATAGTAGTGATTGATGGACTTCATCGAAGGGTTAATTCGTGATATGCGGGTTTCCCTTTTAAACGACATAAATACAACGACAGTGACACAAAATATAATAATTAATAACAATTTTTTAATTAAAGGTGTCATATAATCAAAACAATGTAAAAACGTATGTCCCGCTCCCTTTCTATGTCAAAAAAAATGCATTTATGTAAAAATGTTTACAATAAATAAATAAATATTATGGGATAATCTTACACAAATCGACCTAGTCCCACTATAAGTTCAATAAGGCTTATGTTGTGGGTACTAGACGAAGATATATATAATAAATAGATACATATTAATACTTAAACAGATAATCGTGATAAACACAAATTATTCCCATTCGAACCCGGGACTTCCTGCTTCGTAGGCAGTGTCACCACTTACCACCGACGAGGCTAGGAAGGCGCTCCTTCCATTAGTAATTTGTAGTTATTTTAAGTATTATTATTTTTGAAACAATGTGTGTAGGTAGATCTATGGTTATTGCAAACCACAATAAATTAGCAAATATCACAGTTTTTTTTTCAATATGTTTGCATTTATTTTATTTACAATACATCTGTATCAACCAGTGCGCTGCATTCTATAGCTGGCCAGTGCGCTTCTGGCTCCTGCTTTAATACCTTCCCAAGTCTCAAACCCAGCCTGCTTAATAAAAGCAGGATCCACAAAGAAGCCGGCAGTTTTGAAACCGTATCTAAATCCGGGCAGTTCAAAGGTATACGCTAAGGATACTTCTACAGACGTCGCATAGTCCATAGCAGACCCTGACGCTTCGTGCAAGACCCGAGCAACGTGACCAACCATGTAGTTGTCGTTCCAGCTCATTTTGACAGCGTCTATTTCTTGTGCCATGTGGGTTGCGATCAGATGGAGGTTAAGACCATTTTCAGGAAGAGCACCATTCCCGTAGCCATATAAGATCATGCTTCCAAAACTGTGAATGTCGAGGAACAGCTCCATACGGTCTATATGCTCGTCGACGATGTCTCTGATGATAGCTGTCTCTGGTTCGGAGAAGGCAGCTTTTCCGTGGAAATTTTCCATACAGACGATATTGCTGGAGGCTTCGGACCAGGAAACATTGAAATTGCGGTTGAGATCAACTCCGGAGCAAAAGTCGCCGATCATATAGCCTGTAGCACGATTTTTTCTCCACAGACGTTGCTGAAATTGGAAATTAAGATTGAAGTTGACAGGATTAAAATGCCTAATCAAATCTTATTTCACTTTCAGATTTAATAATAAGTTTATAAACTAAAAAATAATAGAAAAATCTTAATGTGTTATCATTGTGACGGTATCAAGCAAAGTTTTGTTTTTGTCATCTAACTTGAAGTAAGTTTTTTTTCATAACGGTGGTCATATCACAATTAACATGGGCCCACCGGAGTGACGATTGAAATTAGTTTTATGTTTTGTATGTTCCAATGTTGGCGAGACAAAACACAACAGACTGAGAAGTTTGGCTAAACTTTTTTCGACAAATTGATGCCTGATTATAATTACTTGATCAGTATTGTTGGTCTAATATTCATTAAAGTTTGCTGTAGTGTAGTTCTAAGATCGGGGTGTAGAAAAAGAAAATAGACAAATATGCATAAACAAGTGTCATGAAGTCTAGGGGAACTATTAGTAATCGAATGTCTTACATCAGTGTGCGTGAACTCAAACCCATCTGGGTTGGCAATAGGCATGATGATCCAATCGATGTCTTGCAACAGATCTTGCTCCGTGACATCAATGACGAGCTTCTGTATAGCGTACAGAGTAGTCGACTGGGTGATCCATTCTCGGGCGTGGAGTAGCGACTGGATATACACCACTGGTTTGCTGCGATCCTGGAAAAAAGAAATATTGTTACAATATTGTGAATATTTTACGCTATTGCTTAAATTGGGAGATAGAAGATAACTAAGTAGTTCTAGAAACACTCTACAAAAGCGTCAGCTACGAGTTTTTATAAATCAATAAAGCGAATTTTTGGTATACTGATAGTCCTTGGATTGGTTTAGAAAATGTAACATACAAAAGCTTATGCAGAATTACGCTATAGTTGGCAAGTATTATTTTCTGTAAACGGAATTCTTTCTTGAAATAATACTTGCCAACTATAGCGTATTTTTTTTTAAACATGTAGTATACCTAACATTTTCATAACTATCGTTCAAGCTTTTATTTTTCTAAGAAGTATCAATGTGAATCTACCTGGAAGTTAGTGGTAGATATTTTCAAATATTTGATGTATCTGCCTTCAAAACTTTTGCCTGCGTTGACCAAAGTAACAGTATTAGGGTATTCCCTTGCTAGTTCTTCCAAGTATGCGTCAATCTGAAACCAATGTCATATAACGAGCGTGTACTGAGGTTGCATTCGCCCGCGGCCGAAACATTCGGCCGAGAGCCCGAGCATGTAGAGGCACCATTATGGGTATAGTGTACTGTAGGTACTTCGCTGTCGCCTGTCACTCCATGCATTTAGTCGCGGCCGATGCATGGACCCGGCCGCGCGCGAAAATGTAACATAAGTATACCAGAGTCCGTCGATGCGAAGTTTCCTAGATTTTTATAACACAGACATTGATCCCAGTTGGTCGTGAATTTGAATTCAATTTGCTTGGAAGAAAAAACGTGTCTTGACTCTAGCCCGCTTGGTCATCTTTCAGCTGTCTTTTTGTACACGAATGTGACGCACGTGAATGCAAGTAGCTTTGTGTTTGCGAGTTTAAATTTAGTCATATTCAATTAATCATACCTCCTTATATCTGTAGACTCGATCTAAAGGCAAAGCCGATGCTCTCAAGCGTGTACGATTCCTGTTTGACGCATTGTCAATCAATAGGTCTTCCAAATCCAGCATTCTAAAACGCACACGAAAACATTATCATGACGGATGTCATCTTTGTTATAATCATATCTAATCCTTTTATCGATCTTATATCTTTGTCGATGCAGAATGTAGAAAAAAAACCACAGTATACGCAAAACTGGTTTACTAGATTTAATATACTTTTGTATGAAATACAAAGGCTACTTAGGTATTTACTGACGCAATAAGAGGGTGTGAATTCGGTCAATGAAACTCTGTCACTGTTGACATAAAGACAAGCGAATTCGAATCTGCAAAATGTACAGTTTTTAAGCACGAACCAAATCATTTATTATTTGTGTAATGTTTTGATTTATGTTTTTAAATAGTCTGCAGAATGTAATTGGTCGACGTGCCAGCTCCACTCCACTCTGCGTCAGTGGACCGGCAGCTGGAAAAGAAAGTACCCCCTCGGGTGAAATTTAAACTAGCATTCTAGGCTTGATCCATTCTTTCAATTCAATACATCTTCCAAAGATTTATATTAAACTTTCCTATCAAACTATAGTCAATATTTTAAATTTTTTGGCGCCATAACCCCCCCTTAACAACCCCTAAGTTTGGTTTGGATGGAAGTACAAAGCAATGTCTCTTGTACTTAGAAAATTACTAAGATTGCATATACTCGAGAAATTCGCCGGCATTGGGTGAGACTGAGACCCGTTGGCCTAGTGGTTATGGCGTTAGCCGCGTAAGCTGAAGACCCGAGTTCGATCCTCGGATTAGCCTCCGTCGGTGTTGGTCTTTTTCTTTAGTATATGACATCTATTTTCACTTTATAACATTTTTAATACTAAGAGTAGTACATACTCTTTCACATTTTTCACTTCTAATTCCAGCTTTATCCCTTCACTGATCATCAAATCCTGGAACATCTGACTCTTGTCTCCTTTCACCTTTACCAGGCCTGGTCGGGTCAGGGTCGGCTCCGACCACATGTCGACGAACAAGTCATTCTCCAAACTCTTGATCAGAAGGATATGCTCCTGGGTTTTTACAGATATTTTGAATATTTGATGTCTGAAAGCAAGACAAGATTATTTTAATTAGGGCCACTTGCACCACCCGGGGATAGCTACCATCAGTTAAGTGTTTTTGGGGAAAAACATAAAAGGAAAAACGGAACCCTTATAGGATCTTTTTGTTTTCCGTCCGTCCGACTGCCTGTCAAGGCCCTTTATTTTGGGAACGCGTATGGGTAGAAAGTTGAAATTAATACCACATACACAAGTATGCGGTCCTTTAAAGCTGTGAAAAACTCAAACCTCTACGTTGGCGCAATGAATAGATACGGCCATTTATGTCGCATTTCTTATACATTTGCAATGGGAATCAAATTATAGGGTCCTTCCGAAAAACGAAATTTGGCAAAAAGCAGGAGCTTGTAGCACAAGTACCGGAGAAAATCCGAAAACCCTATAATTGCCGCACACTGAGAGTTCCGTGCCACCAGTATTTTTGAGTAAGTACCTAATGTCATAAATGGGAGGGAGCATCCTTGGTCCGGAACCCGTGGTGGGTGAGTCCGACTCGCACTTGGCCAGTTTTTTTTGTATGTGCGCTTTAGGCGGGCGCTTAGCAACATCTACCGTAAAAAAAGTACTTCTTAATCGGCAATTCAGGGCCATTGGTCTCGGTAGCTCAGTTAGAAGAGTGATGAGCTGGTATCTCAGAGTCGTGGGATCGAGTCCCGCCCGAGGTCATGAATTTTTCCACTTTTCTTTTCTTTCTGAGAAATTTGGTATCTGCACCTGCTTAAAAATAATATTTAGTCTTAAATTCGGATAAACTAAACTTACCCATCGTAAATTTCGTGTTTAGCACAAGCTAAGCTAAAAAACAAAAACAAAACCACAGCACGAAACATGACTTCAGCCGGTCAGCAACTTTGCCGCAGTGATAACAATTAATTATGCTGATTGATTCGCTAAATGATTAATGTAATTTATAGACACGTTACTTGCAAACTGAAATTTATTCTCGAATTTTTCAATTCAATCCACATTACACTTTCAATGAACACGCAATGAAAACTTCTTTGAATTACCTTGACTTGACTTAAAGTAACTCTAAGTACCTATAACTTGTACTATTGGCAAATGAAAAGAATATAAATAAACAAAGCCACATGTCTCCAACTCCACGTGGACCAATGTAACCTCATTGGTCAAATGACTAAGTCATGTTAAATTTGTACTTAATTGCATGCAAGCAACTCTCGCCGTCTCACTCTGATATATCTATCCCTCTTTTAGTCGCTATATACTCGTAAACACGTACAAGATCACTCGTCTTTCTGATTTATTAAAAAGCAATTACCCAAAAAAACAGTAAAGTCTTATTATAACCAACATATGGGCGCAATCGAACCGGATGAATTGATGATGCAACTAAGACAATAGCAAGCCGCATACCAGAGATAAGAAGCCAGCTGCTGTTATTGAATTGCACTTCAAACGAATGAGTTTAATTGAAGAATAATTGCATTTTATGGCTAGTGGCTTTTTAGTTATAACAACGTTTTATAGACTTGTACGAGAATTTGCAGTGTTTTAACGTAAGCAATGACTGAACAAAAACAATTACTTGCTGTACTTGAAGATAGTGCTACAGTGCTTCAAAAAACACAAACTAAATTGAAGAAATGCCCTAAAGAGAGGTTAACCAAGGGATAAATCGAGTCTCGTATTAAAATGATTGACGAATACTGGACTACGTTTAATAATGGACTTCAGGAGTTGGTGAATGCTACACCGTTGGGCCAAAGGGGTGTACCATATTTTTTAAACAAAGGGTTTTTTTTTATATACGAAGATTTATACAATACACTTCGGGGTGATTTGATGGACAAGCTTTCAATTACGATACAAGCGACTGATGGAAACCTCGAATGCCAACTCAAGTTATGTTATGGCACAATATAACACAAAACAACTTAATACGTTTTCCGCAGGTCCACTTATGTGTGACCCGCGTTTAAGGATTTATTTATTTCACTAGTGCATAACAACAAGATGTTAAGTGACGTACAGAAGTTACATTATTTAAGGACAAGTGGTACTGCCGAAGCAGAGTCGTTACTCTCATCATCCAAATTATGGCTGATAATTATTCACAAGCATGACAAATCCTGAAAACAAGGTATGGCAACAACGATTAATTTTGAACAATGATTAAAAAAATGGCTCTTAGATACAACTGCAGAGTGTCTACAACTCTACATACTATTCAAATGATGTATATTGTTGATATTTGAAATAAATATTAAAAATTTGAATGTGTCCGTTGACTCTTTGGATCCACTCATCATATTTTTGCTCGTTCTGAAATTGGACACAAAGATGCACAAGAGCTGGGAAGAACATGCATACAAGAGTGACTCTGAACCCGAAGTCGAGCGATTCTAAGGAGCTTTTGAAGGCAAAGTTTCGTCCGCTGGAGCAACTTACAACTAATACAAGGAGCGAAGTACATGCCATGTTGCCACACCTGACTTTGAGAAGTCCGAGAACAGACATTGTGTAATGTGTAAAGAAAGTCATACATTATGTCGCTGCAAAGAGTTTACCAAGATGGAACCTACTGAGCGAAGCGAATATGTCAAGCATCAAAACTTATGTTTCAACTGTCTAGTTTGACGACCGGTTGGCGTAGTTGGTAGTGACCCTGCCTGCTATGCCGATGGTCGTTGTAGAAGATATAGAAGAAGCGCTAGCAAACACAGCAATGGCATTAAATCGCACTACCAGACCAAGTTCAGCACTACTAGCAACAGCCGTTGTGGATTATCTTCCCATAAAAAACACATTTGCCGGGCATGTACACACGCGTTCAGAATTGCATGGGCAGTTTATGAATGAATTCATTCATAAATTGCCCATGCAATTCTGAACGCTATAGTACGTTTGATTTAGTAGGTTTGATGTAGCCGACCCCTCCCGCATCTACTTTTGTGTCTATCGAGGATAACTGAAATAGTACAATCTAGAACGTTATCGCGTTCATTAAATAAGATAATCTCAAATCGATACTCTATAAATTGATATTTTCACCACTTTCGCAATTAGTAGCTGAACTAAACCGACGTTGGTTAAAGTTTAATCAACTTATTACAATCCAATTTGGACAAAAATGAAAAATTTATCCTGATATTTGTCCAATATGTTACATTTATTATGTAACTTACTAAGTAATGTACAAAGTAGTTACATTTATTGTATCAAGTTATCACGGGCGTTACTGTTTTTGCAGTTCCCGCATTTTGCAGAACCTTGACGAAAATTCTAGGTCATCACACTATTGTGTAGGTAACTTGTCTGTCCCGGGCGCGTAGCCAAGATGCCAACCGCTCACGCTACGTACAACCGTATCGTAGCTATCTCTCTCTATCACTCTTCCTTATATGTGCGATAATAACAGTTGCATCTCGTTCGCGACTAAGCGTTAGCGATTAGCATCTTGGCTACGCACGCAGTACTAAACGACAACGACAACCTTTGGGGACGCAACACGCAGAGGCCCTTTCGAGACTTTGTGACACTTTAAAGAATGACTCACGCTAGTTAGTTAGTTAGACCGAAACGATGCGCCTACGCCAAATATTCGGACAGTTGCCAAAGCGGTCCCCAGCCGTGCCATAAGCCGGGAAAACGCTAGGAAGAAAAACAATTTGTACCGACATATAAAACTAAAGATATAAGTATTAACTGAATCTATAAATTATAACGAACTTGGATCCCTAACCTCACCCAATATTCTTGTCGGGTAGTTCGATCAAGAAACTGGAACAACATTGCGACAGCGATGCATCAACGGATTTCGGATCACGCTGTTTGTAGACGGATCATACGGGGCCAATATTACGTCGAACAAAACAGCATACACTACAGGTGCAATCGTCATGGCAACGATCAGCGATGCGGTAGTAAATAAATAGGAACCTAACTGAAGACGGTCTAATATATTTATTTAGAGCCGCATTTCAATTTCAAGTTCAAAACCTTTATGTCATAAAAAACACGTCAAATAATTTATTTTCTACAAAAAATAAAACTGACTTCAAAAAATTAAAATTAAAATGTAAGTATGGCGTTCATAGGCTACGGTGACCGCTTACCATCAGGCGGGCCGTATGCTTGTTTGTCACCGTCGTAGTATTAAAAAAAAGTAAGTATTAATTTTTACTTGCTGGAAGGTCCGGAAAGGCTGAGTAATAAAACAAAAGGAGGTGACATCACATAGCACTACCAACTGATACGTTCGAAGTCGGTGCCAAATATGTGTCTTGAAAGTTGAGGAGTTTTCTTAATTCCTCGTGGATCTAGTCATCAGATCAGCACCAAATTCCTACGGGACCAACTTGGAGGCGACTTCTTTTGACCAAAAAAAGAACACTCGTAGCCCCGAATTTCTCCACCATATTCCTCGTACCGTAAGAAAGTACTACTTCTTCTTCAGATACAAAACACAATAGATCGATCTATGAAAATCAAATTCACCTTCGCTCGGCGCAATAATGACCCTTATGTTCTCCACGATACAGACCGAAGTCCCATTTGCAGTAAGGCTCCCAGGTACCGGATGGGCGTGTCCAGAATACGCTCAAAATTTTGTTGACAAAATATTTTTTCGATACCAAATATTTTCTGTGCGGTATTTCGTGCCTGATCAGAATTTCTAATTTAACATGATGATTTGCAAATGCGAGAGCTGTAAGGCGGGAGTGACGAAAGTACCTATTTATTAGTAAAGCGATATTTTAAGTATATAATTTTGTTATAAGTAATACTTTAAGTTATGAATGGTTTCCAAGTTGGAAACCATTTTGTGGAACACTTGACTGGTTGGAAATTCCAACCAGTCAAGTGTTCCACAAAATGGGGTGCGTTGGGACTTAGGACGAATCCGAAGTTCAAACCGCGTTAAAAGTTGATATCAATATGTGATGTGATATGTTGATGTGGCACGAATAATTATATACTTAAAAAGTATTCCGGTTGTATGTATTTTTGTTTTTCAATGACAATTTATCATTTCAATTTAAAAAAGTATCAAATTGATTCAACAAACTAAACTAAAACATATAATTAAACTGTAACCGCCTTATTCATAAAAAAGTTAACGGAAGTTTTAGTTAAATTATGTTTTCTCCCATTCTGACAAACGCGATTGTCAAAGAGGACAAACAATAATTTAGCTAAACTGCTGTTGAAGTGCGTTTATGAATAACGCAATAAGTAACTAAACCAAAACTACTATAAAACTACATAAGATCTAAAATATAACTAAATAAAGGATGACCCACACTAGCACGGGACGGGACGGGGCGGGACGGGAAAATCTGTCAATTTCTATGGAAAGAATCACGTGACATCCGAGGGCACCGAGCTATCACGTGATTCTACGTATCTCGTATGTAAAACTGAAAGATCGTCCCGTATCGGACCGGATCGGATCGGCCTGGTGTGAGTCATCATTAACTGTGGATTAAGTACTACGTGTTTGCTTTCCTGTGTCGATATAGGTATACTCACCTCAAGTGATTACAAATACCTCATGAATTAACGTTCCCAAGATGAATGGAAGATAATAGCGACCAGTAACGTCCTTAATTAATCGCGTCTACAATGGCCGTCATTAGGGCCATCCATAAATTTTTGGGCCACATCCGCCCTTTGATTTATAACCGACATTAAAATCTGGAACAAAGATTGGTAAGAGGAGGCACTTAAACTTTGGACTTGAGCATTATTGGTAATAGCGAGCTTCTCGAGTCTGAACACACATTTTGTGAGCTCTAAGAACCACCTTTTGACATTTTTCTATTGAAGTTTGTACAGATGAAGCTAAGATGTATCGTTTGTCAAAGATTTTTATCAACTCACCGAAATGTCATATGAATCGAAACAGCACAACACTGCTTTAGAAAATAAATAAGACATAATAAGTAACTGTTTGTGTAATTAATACTTATCGTTAAATATGTTACAGGTTTCTTTAGAAAGCGTGAAATATTGTTACTATTTACATGAAAAGTCCTAACATTATAACGGGATTTTAATAAAAATTTCGATGGGTCATGCCCGTTTACGTTCTAAGGGCGGTGACATGTGACCCTTACCCGAGTTTGAAGTTAAGCGACATAAATTTTGAATGGTGTTTCGTACATTAGTTCCGAAGAACTCATAGCTACAAGCCGGGGTTTGAACCCGCAACCTTTGGATTGAAAGTCGCACACCTTATCACTAAGCCACCAACGCTTCTGCTCTCTTTTTTATATTTCGATACATGAATCTCATTTCTGTGTTAGCTAACCAGTTTAAAATTTTGACTGCATGAATAACTGGGAAAACGACAAGGAATATGACGAAGAATTGAAGCATAAAAAAATCGGTAGGTAATATTTATAATCTTTGTTAGATATTTGAGAAAAATATTTGTTAGAACCCGTGATCATTAGTTAAAATAGCCAAAAAACCGCGATAGTTTAAAAAAAAGTGTATAATATTTATAGAATTAACCAAAGTTCATAGTTTAATTGTTTTCAAAGAATGAACTTTGCTCTGAATGCCTAATGTAATTTAGTGGCATTTGCTTTTCAGTGATGATTTATACTTAATACTTTACTTTTTAATCAGAAGGCCTAGTATAAAAATTGTACGACATTAACTCCTCGACCGCGTTAGCGTATCGGGAGTTCAAATTATGTTTGCCGTTTATTTAAATCATCCGGCAACTTTCATATTTTGACCCCTCGATACGCTAACGCGGTCGAGGAGTTAATGTCGTACAACTTTTATACTAGGCCTTCAGTTACACCTTTATCCAAGATTTAAAATCGAGACATTACAATATTTAGTTAAAAGCTCGTAAAATATTATTATCAACGGAAGTTTTCCGTTCCATAGACGAAATTTGTTTTAATTTACAAGAAAAAAGAGTTTTGATTGTAGGGGATGTTCAGTAGGACTTTTATTCCTGACTTTTATTTATTTCAATACCATTGAACTGTTTATACGTACATTAATAGTTTTGTGGGTTTATATTTAGAAAAACAATTCTCAATGAGGTTCGAGCGCTCACAGTCCCACGCCCTACCGGCGACCGAAGAGCTGACAATATCCTCGCCCAACGTATTAGTACTTATTGCAATACAGCGAGGAAACGCTGTCAGCGTCTACAGTACCATGCCAAGGGGGAATATTTATTTTACAAGTATTTTGTTTTAAGTTTTTTTTTTAGTTTATTGCATATTTATTCAAGAAACTAAACTAAAACATATAATACAAATTTAAAAATATAAGTAACTAAACTAAAACTAATATAAAACTAAAATATAACTAAATAAAAACTAAAATATAACTAAATAAAAACTAAAATAAATCTAAAACAGGCCCCTGCGGCATGGTACCGAGGACGCTGGCAGCATTTCCTCGCTGGATTGCTAAGCTGACACGTTGAGCGAGGAAGCTGCCAGCTCTTGGGTCACCTGTGGCGTCTCCGAGTCTCTTCGATAGGTCTTTTGTTGTTATTTGAAATAAATATTTTTTTCTGAAAACGGATGAGAACATCTGTAGAAAAACGAAATAAAACGAGTAATGTTAAGACGACCTAAGATAAATAAATAAATGAATATTCTTACACAAATCGACCTAGTTCCACGATAAGCTCAATAATGCTTGTGTTGTACTAGACGACGATATATATAATAGATAGATACATTATAAATTTACTAAAACGGGGCTTAATCGTGTATAAACTTTGGAAACAAACCTCCGACGTTTCAAGGGCGACATTGCCCCCGTGGTCCCGGAGATAGATACATATTAATACTTAAACAGCTATTAGTGATAAGCACACAAATGAATGCCCTGACCAGGATTCGAACCCGGGATCTCCTGCTTCGTAGGCAGGGTCACCACTCACCACCGACTAGGCTAGGAGACCGTTAAAAAATTTGATAGGTAACCCTACGAATAGGTATTACCTATAACTAATTCTCCTCTTCGTTACCGCTCCCTGTACTCGTAGGTACCTACCTAAATAAATTATCGATAAAAGCATGAGCCCAAACGATTTTGTGCCTTCTGTACTTTTGTAGATACCTTTATCTTCATACTTGCATATTCTGTGGCTGATTTGTCATCAGCTGAATTCAATTACAAACGAACAATGGAACGGTACAGCCTTTAATTCACCTTGTATTTGCTGGAACAACTTGTGGTCCACGTTGGAGCGTAAACTAGGCTCAGCCCATATGGGGGCAATGAGCACAGTACACTGTATAATAACAGTAGGCATCAGTTCATTGACATCTGTGGATTTTATTATAATACTGCTTTATAATTAAAAAAACCGGCCAAGTGTGAGTTGGACTCGCCCACCGAGGGTTCCACATAAAGATGGTACGAAACTTTCAGTGTGGGGCAATTATACGATTTTCGGATGTTTTCCTGTACTTGTGCTACAAGCTCTTGTTTTTTGCCAAATTTCGCGATGATAGGTCAACGGGAAGTACACTATACATGATTTAAACGGCCGTGTCTCTTGATTGCGTTGACGTAGAGGTTTAGTTTTTTCGCAGCTTCAAATGGACCGTAGACTTGTGTATGTACAAAACATTAATTTCAACTTGCTACCTCTACGCGTTCCCGAGATAAAGGGTATTGACAGACAGACAGAAGACGAACGAACAACAAAGTGATCTTATAAGGGTTCCGATTTTTTCCTTTAGTGGTAAGCAACCCTAAAAATACGTAACTAGGTATTAAATGTAACGAGGTAAGCTTTGAAAATGACTCACGCTAGAGTCAAACTCCGTTATCTCTTCCAAGCAAATGAACTATTTAAAGTGTTTTAAATGCGTCGAACTTCTATGAAATTATGACCTTTGCAGTTAACAGTCTTAACTGGGTCGGGACGTGAACGCACCGGAACGATATATTATATAGAAAGTGTCACGTGATAGCTCAGAGGTCACGTGGCGCTTAATATAAGAATTGACACACCGTCAATCGGCCCACCCTGACGTATGCGGTCCTGTCCAAGACGAGACGATCATATTCAACAACCAACTTGTACCAAACTTAAAGGATGACTCTCAGTAGGACGGGCCGGGACGTCACCGTTCCGGGTCGATCTGTTAGTTTCTATAGAAAACGTCACGTAACCTCCGAGGGCTCCGAGCTATCACGTGATTCTTTCTATAGAAACTGACAGATCGGCCCGGAACGGTGAAGTCCCGGCCTGCCTACTGAGAGTCATCCTTAACCATCCATTATGAAAATAATGAATATGAAAATAACATAACACCCGTACATGGCGGACATTCCCGTTATGCAGATCCAACCGATTGTCCGAACATATTTTGCCGACTTAGAATGCGTCCATTATTTTTGTCACGAAATAATGTTTTTTGTGTCTCCTTTGTTCTTCTCTGTGGCAATAAATAATTTCTTCCTTACTTACTGTATCAACAGCGTTCCCTATGACACGCCACAGTAAGCTCTCTCCCGACATGTGCGGGGCCGGGAGCCCAGCCGCCAGTTGTTCAGCGGCACTGATTTGTGTTTACACCGATTAGGCATTGTCAGGGGTAATCTAGAGTACCTCTTTTGAACCATTGTTCTAGGTAAAAGGGAATTTGTGTACGCTCAAGGAAACATTCCATGTGTATCGGTTGGCGCCTGGCAATTTTATCGAAATAGTGAGTGAAGTCTTCGATATCGTCGAATAGGTATTTTATCTCGCCTAATTTCGATCACTGTTTATAAAGCATGTGCCTATTTACAGTCAATCTATCAGAAAGGAAGGAAGGAAAAGTGGAACAAGTCACGGCCTCGGGCGATACCCCTTAGGGATATGGTGGAGAAATTCAAGGCCACCAGGTGTTTCTGTAGCTTAATTGGCAGAACAATGAGCGTGTATCCCAGAGTCGCGGGTTCAAGTCCTGTCTGAGGTCGTGACTTTTTCTTTCTTTCTAAGATCAAATATCAATTGTAAAGCATGAATTAATTCATCTATTAAATATGATAAATGTTTTGATTCATGTTTTTTTTAGTGGTCACACTAGGTAGTATATATAAATTATAAACACTACTATATTACCGTGGTCGGATGGCCTAGTGGTCAAGGCATCTGCCGTGGAAGCTAGAGGTCGCTGGTTCGATCCCAGCCCTGGGCCCCCAGCCTTGATCAGTTTTTTCTGTAGTAAATGACATCTCTTTCACTTTATAAAGATCAAATATCATTCGCATTTTCTGCTCAAAAATGAAATAATATCGAATGATTGTGTAATTTGTCATATAAATAAATAGTGTATTATCCTATTATTTGTCTATCAGTTATCCGCTATCGTATCGTGTACAGCGATGACGTGATTCAAAACGCTGTAATTAATGCCGACGCTGCCCTGACTTTGATAAATTGCTAACTGATACATCCTGTGTAAGGACTTATAGGGATATGACTACAGTTTAAAGTAAAATTGCGAAAGTTAAATTATATATTCTTCCAAGCGTTTTGCTGGCTTATGCCACAGCTCAGGGCCTGGGGCCTTCTTTGCAAACTTATCCCAAGATTTGGCGTAGGCGCTAGTTTTATTAAAGCGACTGCCATCTGACCTTCCGACCCGAGGGTAAACTATGCCTTACTTGGATTAGTCCGATTTCCTTACGATGTTGTTCATCATCAAAAAGGGTAAGTTTCGAAAAACACATTGTAACTAGCCGGGGATCGAACCCGCGACCTTTTCATATTATTTTATCGCTATTTAATACATTAACGACTGATTAAAAAATTATAGTCGCTTACCATCAAGCGACAGCCTAGTTTGCTTACTATTTCATTAAAAAAACAGTCATAGATTTTCAGACAATTATGGAGATTTTAAGAAAAAAATACATTTTTTTTTTATACTACGACGGTGACAAACAAGCATACGGCCCGCCTGATGGTAAGCGGTCACCGTAGCCTATGGACGCCTGCAACTCCAGGGGTGTTACATGCGCGTTGCCGACCCTTTAAAAACTTTAACACTCCTTTTTTGAAGAACCCCATATTGTAGTCCTTATTTATGACAATATTTATGTCTTATCCATACAACAAAACTAATTGCAATCTCGCAACATGCAGACAAAAGGAAGAGCTGCCTCATGTAAACTGGCAGGAAAAAACTACCTTTTACACTAGAGCACAATGTTGACAACTTATATGTACCATTTAAAAGTTTAATTTCATTTTACAATGTGGAGACTCGCGTACAAATTCTATATTTTCTTAGTAGTATATTTTAATAGTAAGTTCTATACTTTAATAGTATAGTGTAAATTCGGTGAAAACAAAACGACTCCCATAATAAAATGGAAAAATTCTCCGCGTCGAGGGGGATTTGAACGTATCGGCATCACTGCCAAAGACCGGCGTAAGTAACGGGTCGCGCGCGTAGAAGCAGGTTGATTCGAGCAATCCGGCGTCACTGTTGCGGGAGTCTGAATTGTCGGGTCGTCTGACGGGATCAACGCCGTTACCTACTCGGCCAGTGATGCCCGAGCCGCGAAGGTGACAACACCACTCTGGCTGCCCGACGGTGACTGCCTGATGCAGTCGAAACATGTCACGCCTATTGTGATAAAAATACGTGAATGTTAACCATTTCAATTTATTGTCAGTATGACTCTCAAAAGTTTAAATTATATGACGATTCAGATTTTTATTTTAGATGATATTACTTTTTTCGTAAAATACACTTTGCTTATAATTTAAGGCGATAGAGCCACCCGGTAAGCATGTATGATGGAGAACTTGGAACCTCTTCTTTATCCTGGTCTTTTTCCTGATCAGACGACGACTCTGTTTGTTTTTTTTTTTTTTTCGTTATTTTTTCGTAAAATACACTTTGCTTATAATTTAAGGCGATGGAACACACGGTTAGCATGTATGATGGAGAACTAGAAATCATAAGTTAACCTCTTCTTTATCTTGGTCTTTTTCCTGATCACGATCAGACGACGATTCTAATGTTTTTTTTCATTTCATTATTTTTTTCGTAAAATACACTGCTTGTAATTTAAGGCGATAGAGCCACCCTGTAAGCATGTATGATGGAGAACTTGGAATCGTAGGTTAACCTCTTCTTTATCTTGGTCTTTTCACGTCAGAGGGTCCTGCTTTGATTGACTTTCCGTTGATCTTAAGTTAGGACACGGGTACGCGACCCCGGGCTCCTCGAGCTACCAGCGACGCAATCCCTTTTCCTTATCCGCTGAGCTGGTATCCTATACCACATTTTCCCATACTTAACTCCCTCACTTTTCCTGTCAAATACCTTGCGCGAGTGGAAACTCTCGCGTTCCTGTACGCAAGTCGTCAGCGTGGCATTGTGGAAGGCCGAGGCAGTAGATAAAGATTGTAGCATTACCTTATGTTTCTTGTAAGCTTCGGATTCATTGAGCGTCTTTTTAGCTCTATTCCTTGCACTTATCTTTCAGTTCATTGTATGCTTATGCTATTTTATAGTTGATTAAGCTGCATTTTGAAGATCTGAAAGAATCCTGTTATTAACTTCAATACGTAAAACCTTTCACACAATGGTTTGACCTAAAATCTCCTAGCGCCTTACCGGCTTATATGTATAACGTTCTTCCTCTTCAAGGATAACAGCTTATTTTTGTGAAATTTATCATAATTACTTATATTTTTCCGTTTGTTTACACTTTTTGATATATCTATTTATAAGTATCCATGGTTACCTACTTTGTCGTAAATTGTCAATTTCTAAATTTCTTACCATGCAGTTTAGGTTTTCTACATTTAAATAAGTTTGTTTGATATTTAATACTGGTACTTTGTAAATATTTAAATTTAAATTTAACAATTCTAAATTCTCGAGCTGGGGTATAAAACCCCGGTAGCCGTCTACAGAAGTCAGTCTTTCGTCAGCTCTAGTCTAGAGCAGTTTCGAAAATTGAGGCCTGTGCGGGGTCTAGGCAGGCCCCGCACTCTCAAGCGACCTCCCTTCCTGGCCCTCTTAAAATATTCTCCTGAGAATTAAATCTACGAGGAAGCTATCCTACTTCTGCTTGTCTGCTTTACTGACATCTACGAGTATCTTCAATTGACGGCACTCGGCGCAGGCGAATCAACGCCGCCCGAGGTTCTCTACGCCTGACGAACATCGGGCCTGAAGACATCACTTCTGGTGTCCCATTTCGGTGCAGGCGTACATACGCCGCCCGAAACTACCTTCACCTGCTAATACTATTCCTGGTAACCTGTCTTGGAACTCACGCCTTCCGGAACTACTTCGCCCGCTGCTGACTCTTCTTCTACATCCTGCCCGAACCTACTTCAGCTTCACTCCGTACTTACCGCCATAGTGACCTTATGTTTACCGGCTGAAAATAAAGAACCCTAACCCTAACTTTCTTTCTTTTTCTTCCTTTCCTTACTCTAAGTTACGTATCCTCTTTAACGTCAGTTACGGGAGAATACGTAACGTGACAGTTTGGCGCCCAACTCGTTATTTTCAGCTTTTTTTTTTCTTTTCCTAAATTCTAAAAAAAAAGACAAAACTCGTGTCTGTAAATTTTACTTTTTTCGGCTTCTTTTTGGTAATACACATTTTTGTTTAAGATTAACTCAGGTCACTATGGCATATCCTAAATTTTTCTTAGATCTGTTTTAGTTTTTCTTAACTCTATTCTGTTTTAACTTTTCTTAGTTATATTTTTTTGCTTTTGTTAATTCTATTTTGACTTTGCTTAGGCCTATTTTAATGTTTTGATTTTTTTTTTCTTTACTACAGTGGATTTTAGGTCAAGCCCTACCCTACACTTCCAAATTAAAAACTCTCATTGCGTGTGATGTCATTCCATTATCATACTTCACCCTCATCTTAGATTTTACTTCACTTCATTCCATATCTTTTATATTTTATTTTCTGGCAACTACTTTGCCACTTTTCTCTCTTATTCTTCCTTTTCCTTTTCTTCTATTCTCTTTCCTTCTCTTCAGAGCGGTAGACTAACTCTTTAAAAAAGCCACATAGTCAAAATCTTATAGAGCGGTAGGTCAACTCTTTAAATAAGCCATATGATCAAATCTTTGTATGTTAGGTAGACTACTATTGCTACCACATACTAAAGACTCTTCTTCTACCGAGCGCCTACTCTCATGGGTTCGGTCTACTTAATCTAGTCGGCTCTAAACCGACTGGGCCTTGTATATAATCTTTATTTTTGTTTTTAAAAGGAGCGGCTGACTACTTCTACAAAAACAAGCCTTAGGTCATTGGGGGAATTCCCTTAGGAGTGTGCGTCATAGAGTGTGAACCACATCCCCTTATTTTGTCAGAGAAGTATGTATGAAAAAGTGACAGAGAAGCATGGATGTGTAGGTAATTCCCTATATTTTATAACATTTTTTTTTCAGCACTTCATCTCATAACATGCACTAACTCTTACTTGTATTTATGTATTACTTTAACATCACTTAATAACAATATACAAAAAAAAAACTTTCACGTCTAGTTCACGCAAAAGTTTTTTTTTCCGAGGTTTTTGGGGTAATGTAGCATTACCTTATGTTTCTTGTAAGCTTCGGATTCATTGAGCGTCTTTTTAGCTCTATTCCTTGCACTTATCTTTCAGTTCATTGTATGCTTATGCTATTTTATAGTTGATTAAGCTGCATTTTGAAGATCTGAAAGAATCCTGTTATTAACTTCAATACGTAAAACCTTTCACACAATGGTTTGACCTAAAATCTCCTAGCGCCTTACCGGCTTATATGTATAACGTTCTTCCTCTTCAAGGATAACAGCTTATTTTTGTGAAATTTATCATAATTACTTATATTTTTCCGTTTGTTTACACTTTTTGATATATCTATTTATAAGTATCCATGGTTACCTACTTTGTCGTAAATTGTCAATTTCTAAATTTCTTACCATGCAGTTTAGGTTTTCTACATTTAAATAAGTTTGTTTGATATTTAATACTGGTACTTTGTAAATATTTAAATTTAAATTTAACAATTCTAAATTCTCGAGCTGGGGTATAAAACCCCGGTAGCCGTCTACAGAAGTCAGTCTTTCGTCAGCTCTAGTCTAGAGCAGTTTCGAAAATTGAGGCCTGTGCGGGGTCTAGGCAGGCCCCGCACTCTCAAGCGACCTCCCTTCCTGGCCCTCTTAAAATATTCTCCTGAGAATTAAATCTACGAGGAAGCTATCCTACTGCTGCTTGTCTGCTTTACTGACATCTACGAGTATCTTCAATTGACGGCACTCGGCGCAGGCGAATCAACGCCGCCCGAGGTTCTCTACGCCTGACGAACATCGGGCCTGAAGACATCACTTCTGGTGTCCCATTTCGGTGCAGGCGTACATACGCCGCCCGAAACTACCTTCACCTGCTAATACTATTCCTGGTAACCTGTCTTGGAACTCACGCCTTCCGGAACTACTTCGCCCGCTGCTGACTCTTCTTCTACATCCTGCCCGAACCTACTTCAGCTTCACTCCGTACTTACCGCCATAGTGACCTTATGTTTACCGGCTGAAAATAAAGAACCCTAACCCTAACTTTCTTTCTTTTTCTTCCTTTCCTTACTCTAAGTTACGTATCCTCTTTAACGTCAGTTACGGGAGAATACGTAACGTGACAGTATCTCAAGCCTACTGTCAGACACTGCATCCAAACTCTCTTCTGGTCGTAGCGGTTCTCCGTTCCATCGGATTAAAGAGAGTTAGGACGAGAGAGTGCACCTGCGTTTGCGCGTACGTTTGTGCACTTTAATATTTCCTGCGCACTTGACTGCTTCCGCAAAATGGACTCCGATTTCGGCGTTAAAGTCCAGCGGCGATGGGTTGAGGTAGAGAGGTTCGGTTTGATGCAAGCCGGGCTTTGTCTGATGCCTGCACGCTGGCGGCTCCGGGGGTGCAGTATGCATCGTGGTCGCTTTCGCTCTGTACTAGGGTGACAAGGCGAATTCGGCAGCACCCAGAGTGACAAAGCAGCCCTATTCAGGGAAGCACTGCTTTCCCCGCTTAGCCGGGGAGGGGGCTAGAAAAGGTGCCCTAAAAAATGCTCGCCCTTTACCAAGAGGAAGGTAGTAACCGCGGCTGCCTCCGCATCTTTTAATACGTGGTCGACGCTGCAATAAAACTGTTAAAAAAACTGAAATGACATTCGGCGCGTGGAACGTGAGGACGCTCCTTGATCGTGCTGGTAATGCCTGTCCCGAAAGGAAAACCGCCATAGTAGCTCGAGAACTCGGCCGGTACAATGTTGATGTGGCTGCTATCAGCGAAACACACTTTGCCGACGAGGGAGAATTGGTGGAAAATGGGGGAGGATATACCTTTTTCTGGAAAGGTACTGACTCTTCTGAACCCAGACGGTCAGGCGTTGGCTTTGCGGTTAGGAATAGTCTTGTTATGCGTCTACAAGAGTATCCTGTGCATATTTCGGATCGAGTTACCACATTGCGCCTTCACCTTGACAATGGAAACTACCTAAACGTCATCAGTGTCTACGCTCCCACGCTAGACAAGCCTGATGACGTTAAAGATGCGTTTTATGCAGAACTCGAAAAATGTCTCGATGGTATACGCCCCAGAGAACAGATCCTGATACTGGGAGATTTCAATGCCAGAGTTGGACGTGACTTTGAAGCTTGGCCCAAAGTCTTGGGCAGACACGGAGTCGGCAACATGAACAGCAATGGACAGCTGCTGCTTAGTTTTTGTGCGCAATTTGAGCTCGCGGTTACAAATACCATGTTTCGATTACCCGCTAAGCACAAGACGACGTGGATGCATCCAAGGTCCAAGCACTGGCATTTGATAGACTATGCCATTGTACGACAAAAGAACGTTTCCCAAGTCCAAATCACCCGCGTCATGCGTGGTGCTCACTGTTGGACGGATCATCGGCTTGTTATCACAAAATTGCGACTCTGCCTTCATCACCCTCGTCGATCCGGGAAGACGAAGCCGACGTGTCTAAACGTGGATAGGCTTAGTGATCTAGGGGTGAGGAAGGATTATGCTGAAACCTTGTCTGATGCGCTGTCGTCGCAACCTGACGATAAGCGTCATGTTAATGCTGCCTGGAGCTCATTGTCTTCTCATATCCTGGACACTGCAAAACGGACTCTTGGTCCAGTAGTCCGTAAAAGCGAGGACTGGTTTGACGAAAACGACGGGGCTCTAGTGGGAGCATTGCGTAAACACAGAAGTCTGTTGCGGCGGCATCCGACTGCTGCTCAACAGGGTGGAAATGTAGCAGATATAAGGCAAAGTGATCTGGAGCTGAGGCGACTTACTCGGGAAACCAAAGAAAGATGGTGGCAAGAAAAGGCTCGTTGCATGCAGTGGCTCGCAGACACAAATCAGCTCGGGGAGTTTTATAAGGAGGTAAGAAAGCTAATAGGTACAAATCCTCTTGCAAAAGTTCCACTTAAGTCAGCCGACGGTGAGTACCTGCTAAAAAGTAGAGAGGATGTACTTAAGAGGTGGGCAGAACACTTCAACTTTCTGCTCAACGTGGATAGACAAGCGGATCTATCACACATAAGCTCTGTGCCTCAACTCCCTTTTTTGACTGAGCTGGATGAGCCTCTGTCTCGCGATGAAGTCGTGGCTGCCATCAAACAGCAACAAAATAAGCGCGCGGTAGGTATTGACTTTATACCAGGCGAGCTGCTGAAATATGGCGGTGATGAGTTGCACTCGGCTGTATGGTCACTATTTGTTCGTATGTGGGAGGAAGAACGTGTCCCTGACAGTTTTAGAATATCTCGTATTAGGGCCCTCTACAAGAGCAAAGGTGATCGTGCTGACTGCGACTCTTACCGTGGTATCTCACTCTTAACAGCCCCCGGAAAAGTCTTTGCCAAAGTTCTTCTAAACCGCCTCATGAAGCTCTCTGAAGAGATTTTGCCTGAAACACAGTTTGGCTTCCGACCTGATCGGGGGACCTGTGAGGCCATTTTCTCATTGCGTCAACTGCAAGAGAAAAGCAGAGAACAGGGTCAAAATTTGTACTTCTGCTTTGTTGACCTTGAGAAGGCATTTGACAGTGTTCCCCGTGAAGCCCTGTGGATGGTATTGGCAAAGTTAGGATGTACGGAAAAATTCATACGCCTAATCAGACTCTTGCATGACGACATGGAATGCTGCGTCGCTGTGGGTGTCGATGAGTCGAGCTTTTTCCCCGTTACCTGTGGGGTAAAGCAGGGGTGCGTACTTGCACCTACACTTTTCGCCCTATACTTCGCAGTAGTTGTCCGTGAAGTTTTGCAGAGTCAGAAACCATCGAGAGGCATTCGAATCCGCTTTCGTACCGACGGCAATCTCTTCAACCTAGCTAGGTTCAAGGCGCGCACTAAAGTGTCGTACGCTGTGGTCTCCGAGATCATGTATGCGGACGACTTATGCTTTCTCTCGGAATCCCCAGGTGACCTTCAACAGCTTGTCACTGACTTTCATGAACCTTGCTCCAGGTATGGCCTAAAGATCAGTGTGAAGAAGACGGAAGTGATGTCTCTAGACACTCATGGTCGAGAAATACTGGCGGTCACACTTGGCGAGGATTTGTTAAAGCAGGTAGACAAGTTCCGTTATCTGGGTAGCACGGTAACATCTTCGTGCGACCTTGATGCGGAGATCAACAGCCGAATCGGTGCTGCTGCTGCAGCATTCGGTAGGATGGATGCCAAGGTCTTCCGCTCGCATGACCTGAAGCTGGGTACAAAGATCTCCATCTACATGGCGGTGGTTTTGCCTAACATACTGTACTCCTCTGAAACCTGGACCGTGTATCGTCGTCACATCCGCATACTAGACCGATTTCACCTTAAATGTCTCCGTAAGATCTTAAAGATCAGCTGGTCCGATCGAGTGCGGAACACCGAAGTTCTGCGGAGAGCCAAAGTTGGTGGAATCGAAGTCTACCTCATGCGGCGACAATTACGTTGGAGCGGCCACGTTTCAAGGATGGTGGAAGGTCGGGTGGCTAAGCACGTCTTTTACTCTGAGTTGGAGGAAGGCAAGCGAAAGCAAGGCGGGCAACTCCTCAGGTACAAGGATGTGCTTAAGCGTCACATGAAGAACTGCGACATTGAGCCATTGCAGTGGGAGATACAGGCAGCCAACCGTCCAGGGTGGAGATCTTTAGTGAACAAAAAGACAGATATTTTTGAGTCCCGTCGTCGTACAGAATTAGACGGCAAGAGGGATGAGCTGAAAGCCCGACCACCAGCGGCGATCAGATACAATTATTTAAATGGTGTCCTCTCGTGCCCGTTGTGCGCGCGGGTCTTCAATAATAAGATCGGCTACGTTAGCCACGCGAGAGCACACGAACGCCAACAACGGAGCTGAAGCAGTCGCCGTGGCCGATAACGGTCAGGAGCATATATATATATATATCTTGGTCTTTTTCCTGATCAGATGACGATTCCGATATTTTTTTTAATTACATAATTTTTTCGTAAAATATAGTTTGCTTATAATTTAAAGCGATTTAGCCTTAAATGGATAAGAAATATTTTTAGGTAAGGGCAACGTGGCTAAAAGTCAATAGAGTATGCAGTTCTACCGACTCAGTTGGTAAGCAGCAAGCTATCCTAAGTTCATCAACTGAGTCGGCAACGCAGGCGAGCAATAAACGGAATAGACCCGATGACCTTACAACAATACAGAAATTACTTTCAATCGCACAACTCACAAACAACTGACGAATATACTTATACAGGCATTCAGAACGAAACTTCATAAAACCATGTTAAAATGAAAACATTTGCTTTGAAATCCAAAAACAACTATTAAGTTCCCGGCCCGTAAAAATCTTACAAAAACAAGCTCTTTGCCCCAAACGTTAGGTAAACAAATTGCTGGAAACGATTCTCGGCTCCTGCCTTTCAAGAAGCTTATCGAGGTTTGTAAACCACAGCTTGATTTGTTCAATGCGACTGACGACCAACGCATGCAGAAATGATGGCCGTTCGGGCCAGCTAGTTCTTGAGTGGCGACCACGCACCGGTCGACACAAGATGGACTGATGAAATGGTAGATGTCGCAGGAATCCTTTGAATGCGGACAGCGCACGACCAATCGATATGGCATACCTACTCTGGGGAGGCCTATGTTCAACAGTTGACATTTTTTGGCTGATATGATGAAAAACGACTCGTTTTGCTATTGCTTTTTGTCAATTCAATTTAAATTTAAAGGTCGTTAATTTGAGCCATAATCTCTCGTATCAATGCTTTTCAGCATTGAAAGGAAGAGAACTATGCTATATGATTTTTATCATCATCATCATCATCATTTCAGCCGAAAGACGTCCACTGCTGGACATAGGCCTCCCCCAAAGATTTCCACAATGACCGGTCCTGCGCCACCCGCATCCAGCGGACTCCTGCGACCTTCACCAGGTCATCAGTCCACCTTGCGGGGGGCCTACCCACGCTGCGCCTTCCGGTACGCGGTCGCCACTCGAGAACCTTTCCGCTCCAACGGCCATCGGTTCTACGTGCAATGTGCCCCGCCCACTGCCACTTAAGTTTAGCGATTCGGAGAGCTATATCGGTTACTTTGGTTCTGCTGCGGATGGTCTCATTTCTGATACGATCTCGCAGAGAGACTCCTAGCATAGCTCTCTCCATTGCCCTTTGGATGACTTTGAGCCTTCTTATGAGGCCCATTGTAAGCGACCACGTTTCAGTGATGACATGATTTTTATATTTCATTTCAATTTTACCAGCCGCTCTATGTCAAAGAAAAACATCGCGAAGAAATCTGACTAATCCCAATATGGTCAGGTTTTCTTTTTATTAAGGAAGGTCAAGTGGCAGTCGTTTCCGTTAAAACTTGTTCCTACCCCAAATCTTGCAGTAATAATATAGTTTTTTCACAGATCCTAGACTCTATCTGTGCTAAGTTTCCTAGATCTTGATAGCACATTTTGTGATAAACGTCATAATTTCATAGAAGTTTTTTGTTTAAAATAACACTTTAAAGTTTGACAGTTAATTTGCGAGAAAGAGATAATGAGATCTGTGCTTTCATATCCGTGGCAAAAAAGACAGGAAAAGCTAGAAAGACGATGAAGAGAAAGATCAAGTTAGATTTTTTGTAGTTAGAATAGGCCGTCAACAGTGCTTACAATTGTTTACCTGCCCTAGTTTAATTAGGGCCCGAGGCTGGAAAGCGGTTTTCCCTGACACAAGAAAGGAAGATTTCCTATCGGAATAATAACTAGTCTAACATTAAAGTGAAATTCGTGTGGTAATGTAGGTACCCAGACCTTAAATAAGCACCACGATTCCAGTTTAAGGTAATATTTGGTTTGACTGCAGCAGACTTACTGTTGCGGCTTTGCGGCAGCAGCGGGATATTTTCCATGGCCTTCATGCATGCTTCTCGCATGCGTAAAGCATTCTACACATAAAAACCGGCCAAGAGCATGTCGGGCCATGCTCAGTGTAGGGTTTTAGTAAATTATCCTTTAACGCTTTCCTTTATCGTTTAACATTTATATTTTCTTTTAACGAGGCTTCTCTCGTTGTCAAAAAAGGATAAATTAAGTGTGCATTGTCGTCGCGATCAGAACCGCCACGTCGATGCTTCTTTACACAATGTCTTAAGCCTCGTCTACTCTATGCGCGGCAAACGCTTGAAGAATGACTTGCTCGGCTGCCGCGCGCAACGGGTAATAGTGCTGCGAGCGGCAAACTCGTCTCTCTCGACCCCAGATGCCGGGCGAGCCAAATTTCGAGGGTTGGCCGCGCATAGTGTGGATGCACCTTTAATATAAGAAACAGACACAGTTTTATAGATATTAACAGGCGCAGTCTTGAATTCCCTTGTAATAAAGTGAAAAATTGGCAAACATATTTTTGACTCTACATATTAAAATTTAACCACTAAAGTGGTGAAAAGAGCGTGGAAAAGTTAACAATACAATACAATACAATACAATAATCATTTATTTCGAACAAAAGTCCATAATGTGTTAGTAACATTACATAATTAAAACTTAAATCTAGGGTTAGTACAAAACATAACATTAAAACCAATTCTTACATATTGGGGCATGTAGCTGCACCCAGTGCTTTTGCCACGTTCAACACGTAACAAGTTCTAAGCATGACAATTATACCAAGGTCTCTTTCTTAATTGCTCTAGCATGACGATGGTCTCTTTCTCGATTGCTCTTTCCAAGAAAATTCATGATAGACTGCATTACACCGAGAATACAATTTCCGTTTGCTAAAATAGAATATTGGACAAGTTGGATTGACAGGTCATTTCCAGCCTGCCTCGGAGTTAGTACGCTTGTACTGTATGAAATTACATTTCAGCAGCGACAAAGTGTGTCTTCGACTTGGCAATGTTTTGACATTGTATTGTAGCGCTGTCCTTAAAGCACCTGGCAGGAAAACTGAGCGCCGGACAAAGAAAGCCAGATAAGCACATACAAGTTTCACTTAAGGATGGCTCACACCGATCCGATCCGATCCGGGACGATCTGTCAGTTTCTATAGAAAGAATCACGTGATAGCTCGAAAGTCGCGTGCCATTTTCTATAGAAACTGACAGATCGTCCCGGATCGGATCGGATCAGATTTGTGTGAGTCATCCTTTATGTAGGTAATTTTTTTTCGTAGTTCTTTTTTTTTTCTTTAGTATATGACATCTCTTTCAATTTATAAGGCCAATTTATTAAATGTGCCTAGTGCCAATTAGTACCTAATAATGTACAGAATGATACAAGTAAAGAACAACACTTGTGCAACGCGTAGAACATCAAAGCGAGTGTAAAGAATGGAAATGAATGGAACAGGGTTCATCCAAGTGTGATCCACGGCACTCCACCGACAAAGGAGTGCGGTCGAGTCGGGGCTTGTAAATAAGGGCTCTGTCTTACCTACTCATGTTTGTTGGTTCGTCACAAAATACGGGATGACTAATAAGAGGTACACATTTTTTTAAATTAAACTTAATTCAATTTTAAAATTAAAAAGTAATTTATTCAAAAACATGCTATTTAATGTTTAGCTAATGTCTACTTTCAGCAGCACAATAGGAAATGTGATAATTAAGGACTGTACATGATTTTTATTTTTTGTTGCTCCCCAACTTTTTTTTAATAGAAAAAACATTTAGTATCGAAATATATACAGTAAGTGTAACTTAACTAACGACCTACCTCTACCTACCTTAAATCTAAAATTGGGCATTTTCGTACGAGTTCTATTCAGATTTGCAAGCTCCTTCGATACTGGTAGGAGAAAAAGAGTCTCCCAAAATTTCCAAAAATTGTTGAAGCCTTTCATTCATACCATACAAAAGAAAACCGGTACGAAATGAAAAAAACTGCCCCTAAATCGAAAGAGCTTGGGACTCTGAGTAGAAATAACATAAATATTTACAATTTAAAAAAAGTTTGTGTGACAACAAAAAATAAAATCGCCCCCATTAGGCCATTTTACGCTGACTATTCTCGCTGCGCCCTTGTGAACGTTCACCTAGCTAAGTAAATATAAAAAATAGAGCATACATAAAAGTATCCACAATACCCACAGTTACCCACTTTCATCCCTTGATGTGTTCAAATCTGCGGCACAGGAAACGCGCCATCAAGCCCAGTACACGACGCCATTAGCCTACCGGAAGCACGGCCATTTTTCCGACTCGCGCTTCCTGTCAGTTGCTCATTGGGAATAAGTCAGCGGCGAAAGCGGGCACGTAATTTGTGACAATATTTTCAACGATATTTGGACTTGGCTTACTTAATTAAAAATACCGACATATTTTAGCCAAACTACAGAAACAAACCTTATCCAAAACGAAAGGGCCCGTAGGGTTTTTAACTTTCCGATATTCAGATCTTTCCTGAGGGCTATATATTGATTTTCTTATTCAACCCCTACGCTAGTGAATGGGTACTCCTTTTCTAGTGATCTGTATGATGAAAATCATTACCACAAGTTCTTAACTATTGTCCAAATTAAAGAAACCTCTACAATTCAGCTGAACACATAAGTTGCGAAAGGGTTGAATAAGAAAATCAACCATTATAGCCCTTAACTTTAGGGTAGTCCACAGGAAAGACCTAAAGATCGGAAAATTATTGACCCATTAGTTTTTGTGTTCCTGGCATAGACTGCCACCCATCGATATAGTCTAAATTAAAAAACATATATCCAGACTTCTCATTCCAATACAAAGGCGACCTCTAAACTACATTTAACACTATTTGAAATAAGGTAACTTTTCGCAATGACGGCCACTCAGTCTAGCAAATAAATTGAGAATTACCAATGTATTTAACTTTCAGTCGAATTTCAATCGACACGTTTAAGGATGTTTACTACATGGGCAAACGAAAGCGCCGGCGAAAACGACCCTGACATTTCAACGCTACGCTGCGCGGCTCGCCGCTTCGCTCTGAAATGTCATAAATTTCAATACAACCGTTGATACCTCGGAAATGTCCTTGAGCGGCGCGTCGAGTCGTGCCGCTTCGCTTTTGGCTAAGGACTGCTTACACAACACACCGCGTCGCTTAGCCCTGGATTACTGCCACTCAGCATGGCATGCTGCACTACGTTGTTGCGACACATTGTGTCGAAGCACGATAGTGCAACGACGCTGATTTTCAGTGAACTTTGTGAGAGTGACATTTCACCTGTTTCTTTCTAAGTATACGTAGGGATGTGTTTGTAAATATCTATAAGAATCAAAAGCGATGAGCGAGGATAGCCAAATTAGTGATTTTATTAATTATTTACAAACGCATTCTCGCATATCTGTGGCGGAAACACCATTTTCATTTCTTAGGGCCACTTTCACCATCCAGGGTTAGACAAGTAACAGACTTAAGCGTTAATAAAATATGAGATTTGACAGCTAACTCTGGGTTAGTTGTTAACCCCGGACGGCACAAGTGGTGTACATAAAAATAATATATTGATCGCTAAAGCTTGTATTTTAAAACGAAATCTTAAAGTATTCCGCCGGATTTCCCGTTACAAACAAGAATAGCTGACACAACTGTACCCAAACAAAAATAGAAGGGTATCTTCATTACAATTCTCAAGTTAATTAAATGTTGACTCTTTTGTATTCGGCCGTATTCAAATTATATGCTGTACTTTAATTAATTGAGTTGACGCGCTGCGGGCGGGAAAAGTATCTTTACAATAGAAATATTATTCTTCTTAACAACGAATGAACTTTACTTTGAATATAATATAAACTTTCGTGAGTCATACTGGTATTAAATTGCAACGGTTAACACTCACGTATTTTTATCACAATAGGCGTGACATGTTTCGACTGCATCGGACAGTCATTGTCGGACAGACAGAGTGGTGTTGTCACTTTCTCGGCTCGGCTCGGGCATCACTATTGTGATAAAAATACGCCTATTGTGATAAAAATACGTGAGTGTTAACCGTTGCCATTTAATATTTTACTTTGAACGTTATAGAAACCTACAGTTATATGTATATAACTGTAGGTTTCTATAACGTTCTATAATGTTGTATACAACATTATTTGTATCGTGTAGGTCGAAGTTTTTTTTTCATAATTTCTATGAAAATTCTATACTTCCATAGAGTGGGCTGCAACTTTGACATCTAAATTCCCTTACTAAAAAGCGGTAAGAGAGTGCGACTTTCACTCCGAAGGTCGTAGGTTCAAATCCTGGCGGCTCGTACCAATGCGCTTTTCGGAATTTACTTACGAAATATTACTTAATATATAACAATCGCTTTTCGGCGAAGGAAAACATCGTGAGGAAACCGGACTAATCCCAATAAGGCCTAGTTTACCCTTTGGGTTGGATGGTCAGATGGCAGTCGCTTACGTAAAACTACTGCATATGCCAAATCTTGGTATTAGTTGCCAAAGCGGACCCCAGGCTCCCTACATGAGCCGTGACATAATCCGAAAAAACGCTTAGAAGAAGACACCTTGGCTCTAAAAATACCACAGTTTTTTTTAATATGCAACTTTATTTTTGGTCTAAGAGCTAGCGATCGAAGCTTATCGAAAATAGTCGCATTTAGCAACCAACTCAAGTGGTAAGGTAAGGCGTACGACTTTCAATCCAAAAGGGGACCTTCGGATTCTATAATCGGTTCAAATCCTGCCGGCTTGAGTTTTTCGGAACTTACGCACGAAATTTCATTTAATATTCACCAGTCGCTTTTCGGTGAAGGAAAACATTGCGAATAAACCGGACTTATACCAATAAGGCCTAGTTTACCATCTGGATTAGTTGCTAAAGCAGATCCCAGGCTCCCTGAGAAGTTCTTGACGTAAATACTTTCAGTTGTTTTGTTTTAGTGGAAAACTTAAAATATAGTGGAGTCATGGGTAAATCAATTTACCTTACTCCCAAAGTCTATCGCTAAACCGTCAATACTATTAGTTTACTTTTAGTCTACATTTATCAAGTACAAGTTTTTAAGTTTAATCTTAAACCAAACCAATCTAGAACTTTTATAGTTTTACTCAACTTTATAGCGAAACGTTAAAAGTGGCAAGTTCCTAACAATGAACAACGTCGCCGTAACTAGTAAAAGTTGCGCAATAAATTTAAATATGAATATGTCGTTTAAGAAAGGCACGAGCGAGCGTTTAGTGGCATTCACACCATCTCGCAGTAATTTAATTAAAAATTAAAGCAGTTAGCTACTTTTGTAAAAAAAAACTAGTCTTTTGGTAAGTTAGGTAAAAATTAAGCCTATCGCGGCTATGACAGTGTTCAGATCCAAACACCGCTGTGGTGTGTGAACGAGAGCGCTATTTAATGTATAGCGTAGTCCTGCTCACACACTGGAGCGGGGTGCGGACCCCGGATCCAGGAATATTTTAACACAAATGACAATCCCACACTAGGCATCGATAGATACTTAAACACAATCCGCACAACGTATCAGCATTGCGATACTACGAGGAAATGTCGCCAGCATCCTAGGTACAATTTCTCAAGGACCTACTTTAGTTTTAATATACAGTAAAGTTGATAAATATGTGAATTTTCCGTCTTGATACCATATAATAAAGTAAAAGAGTGTACACATATCGTTCGTACAGAACTCAATCGTCTATAGTAAAATACGATTTCATGAAAATACTTATTTCAACTTCACTACATAAAAGAGGACTCACAGTAGAACGGGACGGGACGATCCGTCAGTTTCTATAGAAAACGTCACGTGACATCCGAGGGTTCCGAGCTGAGACGTGAATCTTAGGACATGAGTAAGCTATTTGCACTATACAAATACTCAAAAATTTTTTTAGTTTTTAGGTCTTTTGTATGCAATGGGATTGATAGTGTAAGTACAACGCTGTACTTGTCGATATGTTGTTATCGATACATACCCGTGACGACTATTTTTCTTCTGCTATTCTTGGCAACATTTTGTCTGACAGTCACTTGTCAATTTAATCTGTGGACTTGAGTTTAAGTAGCCGAGAAATTATATTAAAACTTGCATTAAAACAAGTAGTGATTAAGTTCAACTTCAAATCTGACACAGGTACTGTATACGGTATACAGTACCTGTGTCAGATTTGAAGTTGAATTAATACAGTATACCTAATAATAGGAGGACTCGACCGCAGTTGCACTTACCAACTAAGATTTAAATGAAATAAATCATTATCATTATTATCAAACCTTGTTAGCACAAAACCTATCTTGTTGCGTGATTAGTGGCCTTTAAGAATAGCAAATAAAAAATTTAGATTTTTTTATAGGCGTATTTAATAAATACAACTTTTTTTAACTCTGAAAAAGTAATTTGCTATTCTTAAATGCCAGTAATCACGCATTAAAAAAGTTTTTATAGGTACTAACTAGCGTAAAAATTCTCGATAATTTCGGTGTGCCCTATGTACCTATGTTTGCCTTTTGCGTTATACGTTACTGGCGGCATTCCCGTTTGAAACTAGACGAATATTACGACACGACACGACCTCTCTCTACTAGGGCTTCGAAGTGAACTGTCTACAGATCTTCATTCACAACAACCTCCTAGCCTCGGCAGTGGAGCTGAGCAGGACGTTCGAATCCTGGTAAGTACATTTATTTTTGTTTAGCACGCATGTTTCACAGATTGTCGTCTAGTACCCGTAACACAAGCTTAATGACTAGATCGATTTGTATAAGATTCTCCCTATATTCTTCAAAATATTCTATCTATATATCAATTTCGCCACAGACGTTATTGCGTTGCTATTGGGAGGAGCTATAGCTCGCCTCAAAATACGACCCTGCGCGTCAGCGCAGACGCTTGCTACACTTTTGAGGTTATCCGTCCATATAGTCAAGGACCGTCTCATTCTGCGCTTTCCTACACGTGGTCGCCAGCGTCACTCTAGGACTATGCTGCCCCAACGGCCATCCTTTCTCCGGGCTACATGGTCCCACCCATCGCCACTTCAACCGTGCAATTCTTTAGTATTTAAGAGACTACCCTCTACAATGCTTATTACATTAAAATATTTAATTTGATTTGATTTTTGATTTGAATTCTGTGAGCTGTCAGTAAAGTATTATCGGTTAAGTTATATTTTTTTTCAGTCCTCCGGCCGGTAAGCGCCACTTTACGCAAAACTAAATTGCCGCCTGCCGGCTCCGTCGGGCTGAAAAATAGTATACAAACCTCGGCCGGTAAATGGGAAAGCCTCGGATCACATGTTAGTCGACCTCGGCTTCGCCTCGGCCGACAATTACATGGTATCCGAGGCATTTCCCACTTAAACGGCCTTGGTATGTAATGTACTATTAATCCGGTATCATCCGGTGTAAACGCGGCCGGAACGGGCTCAGAAATTGTTTTCTTCGTAAACTTGGAGCTTATGAAACACTAATGGTTTAATATTTTCGCCTCTGGCCGCCATTTTGAACTACACGAAATGAGTTTCAGCTTGGTAGTTAAATGCCTGCCTTATTCATACAAAAGTTATTCAGTAACGATAACGATTATAATATGGGGTTTATTGACGTCACATCATGATTCAGACCGACTCCACTCCTACACAAATATTCCTGCATTTCAATTAAGTTATAACTTCTGAAATGCGGATATATAACGGTTATATTGTACTGTTACATTTTCTTCAATCTAATAAGGAGTAATACAGTATTTTAGTACGCTGGTAAATCTGGAGAGAACTCAATTAGGAGTGCTGCAGACTCCGTGACGCAGTCACATTAATGAATGCCAATTGCAGCCAGAGAACAAGGCTTGAGAGACGAGCGTTTCTCGTATGTCATATACAGGGTGTAACAAAAGTCCCGAACTAGTGCTGAAGTATCAGCAGCTGATAAGGTCAATGACCCTGAGTACGACACAAGTAGAAAAAATTCAAAATTCGTCAAACTTTTTTTTCCCCCCATAGGCATAGACCTGATTAGTTGTTGAAGTATCGTTTGGAACTTATGTTACACGCTGTAGGTATGAAGCCTTTAAAGTTCTACACACCACACAGAACCAAATCGCTGTCAGAAAAATAAGTAAGATTAAAATTGCGACCTCACATGGAACCGGATCGCTGGTAGAAAAGTAGGTTAGGTCAGAATTGCGACCTTATACCGAACGGAATCGTTGCTAGAATAATTGAAGGATGTAAGGGAAACCAGCATTTGAGCATACCTATGATTATCATTATGCCAAACAGCATTAGGGGAATACAAAAATAGGACAAACAATTTTATAGATTACGATATAAATCCTTATTTCCACTTCGTATTTAGCAGTAACGTCTACTAATCATACCATAATGTTTAGATATATAGGAAAAGTGGAAAAACTCGGCCGAGACTCTGGAATACCCGCCCACCAACTGAGCTGCAGAGACGCTAGAGCTTCTGTAGATTTAAGAGATTATATATTTAAGAGATTATAGAGACTCTACAAGTTGTATCAAAAACGCTGATGAAACTCGCTCCTGAGATGTAATGTTACGTGGGTCACTCGAAAAGTTTTGAGATACAAAAAAACTATTGAAGATATAAACACTATTTATTTTACATTTTCTCAAAATACTCTCCATCGTTCTTTATACAAAGTTCCATTCGTCTAAACCAACTTTGGAAACACTTTTGCCAGTCTTGATCGGATAGGTCAGAAATCGCTCCTTCATAGGCAGCCACGGCTTCTTCGGCACTCGAAAAAAACTTGCCTTTTATTTTTTCCTTCACTGTTGGGAAAAAAAGAAATCGCAGGGAGCCAAGTCAGGACTGTAGGGTGGATGAGGCAAGGTTTCAACCCCAGTTTCTGCAATAAACGCCTTTGTTCTGAGGGACGTATGTGAAGAGGCGTTGTCGTGATGCAGCATGATTCCCCGAAGTCCAGCCTTTGGTCTCCTCTCCCGCACTGCTTGGAAAACTTGCGGCAATGCTTCTGTAGTGTACCATTTCGAGTTAACAGACCTATGATTTTCCAGCACTGAAGTCGACAGATGTCCTCCCCGAGAAAAAAAACTAGCCACCATTTTTTTGCCTACGTTTCGAGGTCTTTGTAATTTTGTTGGTAACTTGCCCTCTGAGAACACCCATACTGACGACTGCCGCTTACTTTCCGAATCATATTGATAAATCCATGTTTCGTCACCAGTAATGATTTCAGAAACACGTCTTGATGTTCCGTTTTCGAATTTTAAACGCATTTCATGACACCAATCCACACGAGCCTGTTTCTCAGTTCCGGAGAGCAAACGCGGGATCCAACGGCAACAAAGCTTCCTTACTCCAAGATGTTGCTGTAGGATGATATTAACACTCTTCGAACTAATGCCTAGGATCTTCTCGATGTCCGTGTATGTAATTCGTGGGTCTTCTCGCACTAACATTTCAGTAGTCCATACGTTTTCTGCAGTTACTGCTGTTTGAGGGCGACCACTTCTGTGTTCATCTTCGAGGTTGGTTTTGCCCCTTTTAAATTCACTAAACCATCTAAAAACAGTTGCCCGGGATGGAGCAGAGTCTCCTTATGCCGATTGTAATCGCTGCAAAGTCAGTTGTTCGGTTAAACCAAATTTAAAATCGTAATATATCATAGCACGAAAATGTTCGCGGTTCAGCTCCATCGTTTCAAAGAAAACCCACGGAAAACGTTGTAGCTAAACAACTGGAACTAATCTATTTTTGAAATTAGAGTGTACTGGATACTAGTGTTCTATTTTTAAATAAATTTGCTTTTTAAAAACATATAATGGGTGCGTTCCATTTTCAAATTTCGAGCATCTCAAAATTTATCGAGTGAGCTACGTAGAACAAGTCGGTTATATTAGTCGGTACCGGGTTCGCGGTTGCTGGGCACTGGGGGCCTTGCCATTTTTTCTGTGGTATATGACATCTCTTTCAATGTATAACTTATATACCTCTAGTAGTGTGACTACTTAAAATCATGAATCCTAACATTTCTTATAAATAATTATTTAATTCATGCTTTACAATTGATTAACTTATTTTTGTTCCACATCCCGCTTCAGCCCGTACATTGCACCGGCCCAGCACAGTGCACACGCGTCCTCGTAACTCGACGTATACGCTACGAGTATCACTGCGCTAAGTTAGTGCAATTTGATACAATAATGCAACTTCCTAGGAATGCGCCCAGCGAGGTGGAACCTTTGCTAATGCTGTGTACGTTCCCGTTCAAAAGTGCATGGAAAATTTATGATTGAATTCCTTCATAATTTGTGCATGGACTTTTGAACGCGACTGTACATTCTTGTGGGAAAAACCGGGTTGATATTTAATAGCTATGCGCCTGGAAAACAATAACGGACGATTAAGTGGAATAGAAAATACTTGATAATATATGTACTAAAAGTAATCGCAATATATGGAGTCTTTTTAATAATATATTAGAACATTTTTTTTAATGCCACAACGGAGGCAAACAAGCAAAAGGCCTGCCTGATGGAAAGCGGTCACCGCAGCCTACGGACGCCTGCAGCTCCAGGGGGTCACATGCGCATTGCCGACACATTAAAATCTTGTACACTCCTTTTTTGAAGAACCCCATACTATCCTGCGGGAAAACCTCGGCAGGCTCTCGGCTCATTCCACAGCCGGAGCGTCCGCGGGGGGAAATTCCTCTGAAACCGCACAGTGCGCGACCATTTTGGTAGCAAGGTGTGTGGATGAGCGCCCTGTCGATGGCGAGCGGTGCGATGGTGAAAATCGGTGATAGAAATACTATTTTTCTGGCCGAGTTTGGCCATGTTTGAGTCTGGCCGGAGGGAGAATAAGTTTTTAATATTTTTTTTATTATTGTTGATTTTCTCTTCGTTAATTTCATAAATCGTTTTAAGCAATCCTAATAAAAAGTTAGTTTCAGAGTGATGTTGTAATTTTTACCTTCCTAAACTAAAAATCTAAATGCGACGTCACACTAAGTTGGCAGGGTGTAGTTAATTGTGACGAAGTGTGACGAGGGGGGAGGGAGGGGTCAAAAATTATGAAATTGGTGTGACGTAATTAATGGATGATCCCCATTGATTATTCTGTTAAATGATAATATGCGAATCATTTTATGTGAAACAATTTTGTATAAAAATTTTGTCTATAAAACAACGTACTTACATCCCAATAGAATTTTGTAAATGTTGGAATGCCAACTGAACTTTATACGATTACATTTTTTGGGAAATGAAATTATGCGAAACAACATCCGGCAAAATGGCAGTAATTACAAAAAATAACGAAAATTGTTTTATTAGTAGGTAACAACTCTAGTCTGTACTGTATGTTATCCTTCATTTACGTTGGATCCGCAACGACACCCCGCACCGATGCCGAAGTGCGAGTAAGACATCGCAATATACATACATAACGCTGTCCCGCTCATACTTGTTTACTGCGAAAATAGCGCAAAAAAGTTTTTTAAAGTCAGAATATTTTTTGTATATTAGCGCCATCTAAGCTCAGCGGTTGGAATTAGTCAGCTTCCACAAAACACTCATAGATGGCGTAAGCAGTACTGACTTTAAAGTAAATACACAACAGTGCACCAGTTTCATACCCGACCCGATTGCAATGGAAATTGAAGAACATTGGTGGTCCAGCGGTAAGGTGTGACAAAGTAATCCGATGTTCGCGAGTTCAATGCCCGATTCGTATCAAAAAGTCGTAGAAAAAACAAAAAAATATTTGTTCCTGAGTTGCAGATGCTATTTGAAGTATTTTTCTATTTATATGTACCTTTATTATTTACTAGCTTTCCGCCCGCGACTTCGTCCGCGTATAATAGGGTTCTTCCTACAGATTTTCATAATTTGTTTTATCTTTTTAAAATGTGACTTGATATAACCTACACACATAATACAAATATTTTCTATTGCGTTTACGTTTAAGCATCCGGTTAAATAGCATAAATGATTACCTACATACTTGAATAACAAAATTGAGTTGAAGTCTATGGATACAAAAGAAAACTTTCCGCCATAGAAACTTTCAACACTCTTTTCACCTCTTTATGGGTGGAATTTCCAAAAAAACCATGAAACCAGTTTTCTTTTATTTTAATAAGGAATCGATGCATAAAGTTTCAAATCTCAAAAAAATCTTTATTTCCCCGCTTCATCAATTTTCAACCCCGTTTTTACCCCCTTAGGAGTACAATTTTCCAAAACTATGAAAACACTTTTCTTTTGTTCTAATAAAGAGTCTTTTCACAAAGTTTCAAGCCTCTAGCTAAAAAAGAATCTCCTTTTCTATACCAACGTTTAACCCCTTAGCAAACAACTTTTTTATATTTTAATAATGAACAGTCTTTGCACAAAGTTAAGTCTCTAGCTCATAAAAAAAAACACCATTTTCAAACAAACTTTCAACCCCCTTTCTAACCCTTTAGAAGTTGAATTTTCCAAAACTATGAAAACACTTTTCTTTAAATTGCAACGGTTAACACTCACGTATTTTTATCACAATAGGCGTCAGGACGTAAGGCATTAGTCAGTAGCGGAACATACTTTCGGTACGGACGCGACGCATTTCATTCGGTTCGATAAAGTGAAGTTGTTGGCACGGGAAAAATGTTACGTGCCACGCAAGATCCGTGAGGCCATTAAAATCGGACGTCGCCCTAATTTCTACCGCGTCGGAGGTTGGACTCTGCCACCGGCTTGGAAACCAGTGCTTCCTAGAGGGAACGTGAATTTGTGTGGTGACGATTTGGTGGACACGGTTAGTTCGGTGTGCTTGTCGTTGATCCCGTCAGACGATCCGACAATTCCCGCAACGACGGCGCCGGATTGTGCGAATCACCCCGCTTCCGCTTCCTCCCGCGCGAACCGTTACCTACGCCGGGCTCGGGCAGCGAAGGTGATAACAACACTCTGTCTGTCCGACGATGTCTGCCCGACGCAGACGAATCATGTCACGCCTATTGTGATAAAAATACGTGATTGTTAACCGTTGTAATTAAATATCAGTATGACTCACGAAAGTTTAAATTATACACTTTTCTTTGATTTAAATAAAAAGTTTTTATAAAAACATTCAAGCTCAAAAATAATCTCCATTTTTATACAAAGGTTTTCCCCCATTTTCACCCTCTTAATTTCCAAAAACCATGAAAACACGTTTCTTAAATTGTAATAAAGAGTCTTTACACAAAGTTTCAAGACTTTAGCTAAAAAAAAACCATTCTCAAACAAACTTTCAACCCCCTTTTTAGTTTTTACCCCTTTAGGAGTAGAATTTCCAAAAACCATTAAATCATTTTTCTTTAATTGTAATAAAGAGTCTTTACACAAAGTTTCAAGTCTCTAGCTCAAAATAAATTCCATTCTCATACAAACTTTCTACCCCTTTTTTACTCCCATAGGGGTTGAATTTTCCAAAACTATGAAAACACTTTTCTTTAATTCTAATAAGGAGTCTTTACACAAAGTTTCAAGTATCTAGCTCAAAACAAAATTCTATTCCTATACAAACTTTCAACCCCCTTTGTACCCCTTTAGAGGTAGAATTTCTAAAAACCATGAAAACGATTTTCTTCAAAAGTCTTAACACAAAGTTTCAAGTCTCTAGCTCAAAACAAAATTCCATTCCTATAAAAACTTTCAACCCCTGTTTTACCCCTTTATAGGTGAAATTTTCAAAAACCATGAAAACACTTTTCTTCAATTGTTATACAGAGTTTAAAAACAAAGTTTCAAGTCTCTAGCTTAAAACAAAATTCTATTCCTTTACAAACTTTCAACCCCCTTTTTACCCCTTTAGAGGTAGAATTTCTAAAAACCATGAAAACAGTTTTCTTCAATTGTAATTAAAAGTCTTTACACAAAGTTTCAAGTTTCTAGCACAAAAATAAATTCCATTCTCATACAATCTTTCTACCCCTTTTTTAACCCCCATAGGCGTTGAATTTTTCAAAACTATGAAAACACTTTTCTTTAATTATAATAAGGATTCTTAACACAAAGTTTCAAGTAGCTCAAAACAAAATTCCATTCCTATACAAACTTTTAACCCTCTTTTTACCCCTTTAGAGGTGGAATTTCCAAAAACCTTGAAAACACTTTTCTTTAATTGTGATACAGAGTTTTAAAACAAAGTTTCAAGTCTCTAGCTCAAAACAAAATTCTATTCCTATACAAACTTTCAACCCCCTTTTTACCCCTTTAGAGGTGGAATTTCCAAAAACCACGAAAACAGTTTTCTTCAATTGTAATTAAAAGTCTTTAAACAAAGTTACAAGTCTCTAGCTCAAAAAAAATTTCCATTTCTATACAAACTTTCAACCCCCTTTTCACCCCCTTAGGGGTAGAATTTCCAAAAATCCGTCCTTATCTCTCGCCTACGTACTAAAAGGAAGCTTTGGTAAAAAATTCAAGTTTCTAGTCCTAGCCGTTTCGGCTGTGCGTTGATCGTAGATGAGGACAACCTCTTTTATATATATAGATAACTAAATATTTATAAATAAAAATATTTGGGGACAATCTCACACAGATAAACCTAGCCCCTAACTAAGCAAAGCTTGTACTGTGGGTACTAGGCGACGATTTACCTACTTATACAATATTATAGATAAATACTTACACATTATATATATGTGTGTGTGTGTGTGTATAGGAAACGTCCATAATTCAGGAACAAATATTCGTGATAAACACACAAATAAATGCCCTTACCAGGATTCGAACCCGAGACCTCCACCTTCGTTAGGCAGGGTCACTACCAACTACTACAGGCCGTTTAAATACTATTTGTATATACAGTGAAACCTGGATAATTGAAACCTCGATAAATGCAATACCTTGTATAGATGTACAAAAGGCGGACTTAATGCCATAAGGCATTCACGACCAGTCAATCATTTAGGCAATGCAGAGAGATTATTTACCATTAATCGAATTAAGGGTATTTTACTGTTGACACCATTCTGTTAGAGGATATTGTGCAAAAACGTTTACTTCATTTTTGTAGTCTGTTAGGAGTTAGTCTGTAGATATTAAATAATTGTTACTCATGAAAGTTTTCCGTACAAATTAACATCATTTTAAGCAAAATGTCACTTTACACCACTCAGCATCACTTTAGTTGTCAATAAGTCCCTAATGTCGACAACAGACATTTCTTAGGTATACTTGTGTTTATTTTTAGTATAAGGCAGGTAGCAAAATCAACTTTTTCTACTCCTGTACTTCTATCTGTCAATAAGATGACTGACAGCGATGTTAAAAGAGTATACCTACATTATAACGTTGTCTATGGTATTCCATAAGAACACTGCTCCTATGGATTTTCATAAAATATATGAGCACTATTGATTTTGTTTTTCTTTAGTGGGCATACGACATTTTCCACATTCTGCTACCTTTCGACATTTTGCTTGTTTTCGTTATTTTAGACGTCGAAAAAAAAGTGTCTCAAGTGTTAAAAATCCTTATTATTTCACTGTTGCATACCTATACATTTTTACATTCATTTTTAAATACATCTTTATGGCATTAGCACTTTTCAAATTAGGGACTTATTGAGAACTAAAGTGATATATACATTTTGCTAAAATTAATGTTAATTTGTAAGGCAAACTTTCATAATTCTTTTTATTTCTTTCACATATACTCTTTTTTATGATTATATATGACCCCCATAAAAGAAATTACTTAGGCCGAAACCTCTATTATCGAAAGCTTCTATAATTTAAACGAGATTGTTTTTAACCAGGATACTCTTAATTGGTCAAGACCTGCTTAAGAGTAGAACCTGGTTAATTGACACCTAACTGCCGGTCCCTTAAATTTTCAATTATCCAGGTTTCACTGTATCGCCGTCTAGTACTGATAACACAAGCCTTATATTGACATCAAAATGGGACTAGGTCAATTTATGTAACATTATTGTCCTATATTATTAATTATTATATATTTATTGCTATATCAACAAAGAAATAAATGTGTAAAACTTGCCTACCCATTATACAATTGCACTCGAATGCATTTATGTTGCAGCTGTATATCACATTGCGATATAGTGATTATTACATCCTGTGTGATCGCTACTAGCATTTTTGATATCAATATTGTCATGTCCGTACAGTAACACGGCTGTATGTCGATATATGTACTAGTCAAATTTAATACTTGACCGTGGTGACTTTGAATTTGGATTCTGGCCGAATTATAATTTATAATAAAATACTTTATAAGCTAACACGTATATTTAGGTGTTGGTACACGGGCCAAAGAAATAGTGTCCGGTGGGGTGACGTACTCTCGGACGAATACGGACTGTTATGCGGTGTGAGGCAGGGGGGGCTTACTTCTCCCAAATTATTTAATTTGTATGTGAATGACCTCATCGGTGAGCTTAGCAACACACATGTCGGATGTCACATTGACAGGGTCTGTTTTAATAATATGAGTTACGCTGATGACATGGTGTTGCTGAGCCCATCGGTTGGGGGACTGAAAATACTGTTGGGTATTTGCGAGAGGTATGCCTACCATCATAATTTGAAATACAATGCAGTCAAAAGTGAGTACATGGTATTTAAAGCGGGAAGCAAGTGCCCATCTTATGTACCTCCCATACACCTTAGCGGTCAAGAGCTAAAAAGGGTAACCCGTTTTAGATACCTAGGGCACATAGTGACTGACGATCTGCGCGACGACGCGGATATAGAGAGGGAACGCAGGGCATTGGCGATAAGGGCTAACATGATAGCGCGCAGGTTTAGGCGGTGTACAGCCCAAGATAAAATAACTCTGTTCAGAGCGTACTGTACATCGCTGTATACTTGCAGCCTATGGACTTCTTTCACGCAGCGATCGCTAAATGCCCTGCGAGTCCAATACAATGACGCATTCAGGGTGCTGTTGGGACTGCCGCGGTACTGCAGTGCGTCTGGGATGTTTGCGGACGCTGGCGTGGACGGTTTCCACGCCACGCTCCGCAAACGTTGCGCCGCGGCGCTCTGCAGATTGCGTGGCAGCCCCAACAGCCTCCTGGCCGTCGTGGGGAACAGGTGGGACAGTGGCCTACTACGGCGCTGGTCCTCCCTACATGTAAGTCCCAATTCTATTTTTAATAAAATGTAAATATTTGTAACTTTGTAATAATATTTTATTTAAAATTTTAATAATTTAATTGTTAATTTAATTTATTTTGGTATTTTATTTTATGTTTTAAATTTTCAAATTTTAATTCTCATGACATTTAATTTTTAATATTATGTAATCCATTTTAATTTAAATTTTTATAATTTTAATTGTAATTTTCATTGTAATTTTAACTGTAGTAATAGGTAGATTAATGATAGCAATATTTCTATGGAACGTGGTCTTCCGAAATAAATGAATTTTATTTTTATTTTATTTTATTTATTTTATTATTATTTATAAGAATAGAAGTGGGAGTGTACACAAATTTGTCTAAAAAATGTGCTGATACTACTGATTAATAAGTTTGTTAACCTGTATAAATGTTTTGGTGTCAGAAAAACACAATTATGGGTAAGAAAACGTTTATTTATTTCACAATTTAAAACTTTCGTGAATCATGCTGACATTAGTATTGAAATACGGTTAAAACTCGTGAGTTTTCGTCGGATAGGCAGAGTGATGAGCCATGGAGGTGCAACATCACTCTGTTTGTCCGACGATGACTGCCCGATGCAGTTGAAACATGTCACGCCTATTGTGATAAAAATACACGAGTATTAACCGTTTTTCAACAGTTGATCAAGATAGTAGAACGGCTGTCGCTTTCAGCAGTTATGATAGGTAGTTATGATAGGTTACTGATAGGACCTACATATTATTTTTATCCTAAGCCTTAGATAGATATCCTCTAAGGGCCTACGCTAACTGACGCGGATTACCCGGAGCGGACGCCCGTCTGATAAGAAATTGTATGAACAGCGCTAAGTGAAGCGGGCGCACGGAGCGGGTGCGCCATACTAAATCCACCCGCCGCGATCCGCGAGCGTGCGCACGCGGCGGGCGTCCGCGTCAGCTAGCGTAGGCCCTAAACTATAATGAACAAGTTTTGCATATTGTCGTGTGTGGGGTCTATTTAACACTGTTTTATTTTATTTCTGAATTATATACAATTTAGATTTTTACTTTTTTTTAACAGGCGACATCACAACATAGTTTAATGGTAGCCGATAATTCTTCTTCTTTGACCATACCTTACCTTTTAGACTCGTTTCGAATAACAATTTAAACAAGATTGTTACTTTGAATCCTGAGGCAAAGAGGTCCCTCCCTTCCCTCATAATATTTGTGTGACTAATGGATGAGTCCTCAACCCCATTATCGGTCCTAATATTTTTCTTGTATTAATTTCAGACAACATACAAACAGCCACAATTTTGGCGTTGCTCCTTCTGCTAGCAATGGCAGCTCAACCGTTTGCAAATGATTGCAAATTAACTACAGAAAAGGAAATTCCAGAAGAGTGCATAGGACTCTACGAATGTTCTCAGAATGTGGGTAATTTAGCTGAAGCTATATCAGATTGGGACTGTGCGAAGCGAAAAATCCGAAAAGTTTGCCAACAAAGTTACTGTCAACAAACGTATGCACCTGTAAGCAAATATACTCTAAAAATTAAGATTGTCAATACGTCTGACAATATATATGACATTTATACAAATATTTGGAGAGAACATGGTCATATATTGACTTTGACTCTCACTAACGGAAATTCAACTTTTATACCCAGTGAACTGTACAATTTACCTAAGCTAACAGTATTTGACATTTCTCATAATCATATTAACAGTATTAACTTGTTAAAAACTCTGAATGCGGAACAGCTAATCGTTTTCAACGCATCGTTCAACTTAATATCAGAGTTGGAAAAAATATCTTTGGAAAACTATAAAATTGGCTCAACAATAACTACAATAGATCTTAGTAATAATGCTATAAAATTAATTCCTGACAACTATTTCAGTAAATTTTCTAATTTGCTTCATTTAAACATTTCATACAATGAAATTACTAGTTTTAGCATCCTAACGTTTGAAGGCATGGCTCAATTGGAAACGCTTTATTTATCTAACAATAATATACAAAATATTGATGAGAATTTCGCAATATTTTCCAATTTAAAGGAATTAACGTTAGACTATAATTATTTATCTTCGATAGAAGAAAAAAACTTTAGGATGTTAAATGATCTAATAAAGTTAAATTTAAGTTTTAATAAAATTGTATTTATCGATGACTTCAGTTTTCACAAGATGATAAACTTTAAATATCTCGATTTAGGCTATAATAATATAACCCTGATTTCTAAATCAATGTTCATTAATAACGGGGCACTTCAACAAATAGATATGTCACATAATCAAATTAATACTATTGAACCCTTTTCATTCAGAGAAACAAATATAACTTGGTGCCATTTCAGAAATAACAATTTGACGATCATTAATGATAAATCAATATTCAATGGTATTAAGGTGGAACAACTTGATCTGAGTTTCAGCAATATTAATACACTTGGTGAATCTCTATTTTTTGAGTTGCGTTCAAAACTGCTAACGCTTAATTTAAGTTATAATTCTATTGAACATATTCATGCAAACTCATTCCAAGATTTAAAACTATTGATTGAGTTCGACATATCTAACAACAAACTACTGTATTTCAATTTCAACATGGGTGATCTAAAAAGCTTATCATTTTTTAGAGTAGAAAATAATCTAATAAGAAAAATAAGCAACACTACGTTCCGAGGTCTTACATCTTTGACAAAAGTGAATTTGTCCAATAACTGTATTTCAAATATAGATATTCTTTCGTTCCATGACCTTAATTCAGTAACCGTGTTAGATTTAAGTAACAATAATCTTCCAAGCGTTGTAGCTCCTTACACATTTCTAGGATTGTTTCTAACAAGGAAACTGTCACTCGAGCACTCTAAGATTACGTCTTTAGAAGATTCAGCATTTTTTGGGATGGCAGCTCTTACCTTTTTAAATGCGTCTCATGGTGATATTAGGGTATTAGAATATAATGTTTTCAATGACACGAATATCTGGACTCTAGATTTATCTCATAATCGTTTAGAAAAGTTTAATGTTAATAACAGTTATCTGGAACACGTAATTAAGTTATACATCAATGATAATCTCATTGAGCACATAACAGACGGCACGTTTTTTGGGTTAAATAATTTAAGGAAATTAAAATTAGGCAACAACAATATTTTGCAAATCGATGTAGATGCATTCCGCACTTTGCACCAAGTTTCATACATGCATATGTCTTCAAATCCAGATATGATATTAGATTCATCAGTGTTTTCAAATATGTCATTTAGAGACGTTAATCTACAAAATATTTGGAAATCATTTAATTTCATGAATGCGGTTAATCTCTCGATAGAAAATTTAGATTTATCTTTGAGGAATATAACTGATATTAACTCTGTTATGATTTATAAAATCAAAAATCTCGAGACGCTTTTGTTAAATTCAAATAAGATACGTTATATAGATAGGTACTCATTTCAGAATTTGAGTTCTTTGATTTTTCTGGACTTGAGTAATAATATGATATCAACAATTAAAGCGGGATCTTTCGCCGGTACTCAAGCAGTTTCTTTGATAAATCTTTACAATAATAATTTGGCATCTCTTATTTTCGGGGTTTTTGATGGTCTGCCTAATTTACAAGTGCTTAACCTATCGAGCAATGCATTACACAGTTTTCAGGGTAGATTATTTCATAATAGTCATAAATTATCTATTGTATCTCTTGACGATAATCTGATAGAAAGTATTGATTTTCACGAAGTCAAAGCGGCAGCAATACAAAAAATTACTATAGGTGGAAACATGATATCGTGTGATTTTTTTGCGACAGCAAAAAAAAATCACTTTTATGGCGTCTCAGTTAACTCGGAAAAACTAAACTTTCACGTTGAAAATGTTGATGGAATATCATGCAAAGGTTCGCAATTAGAATCTTATTCAGATCATCAAGAAATACTAGACGAAAAAAACACAGAATCTACAAAAATAATGTCTGTGGAAGACAAAACTGGTTCAGAAAGTCATTTCCAGATAGTTGTTAATCGACTGGATTCGTTGAAATCTGCGATATATTTTGAATCTTCTTGTTTATTGATTATAGTGTGTTTGTTTATTGGGATAATTTCTTTTGTTTACATTCAATTGAGAAGGAAGTTAGTGAAAACATATAGTTTAAACAGTCGAAGGCGTTTGACAGAGAGTGCGGTGGAAATTGAGTTAGCTGCAAGTGACTAGTACTTACAAAGGCTCACAACTTAGTGTTTACACTTAGATAAATATGTTTTTTTTTTCAATTATTTAGGTTATATCCTTGAGTAAAACTTCTATATTTATTAGATCTAGTTTAATTTAGACTTCATCTCTAGAATTAAATTGTTACGTAATCTTATTTCTACTTAAGTACCTAGTCTTTTTCATTAATAATAAACTATATTGATATTTAGTCTCTAATTATTTCCTATTCATAATAATAGATACAGTCGACTTCGAAGTGCAACCACATTATTAATGAACGAGTTCAGAGATTGGGTATTTAATTTGGTAGCTGTGTGTATGACTGTACTATAGTCAAGTAATTTTAATGATGTACTATTTCGTACTATGTGCCTCTAATAATCTCTCTAATCTCTAATCTGTGCCTCTAATCTGATTATTGTCGCCGTGACAAGGTACTAAATGGTATTTAAGTACCTTGTCCAAATAGTACATTACTGGCTAGGGATGGACAGTAAGGGATTGACTGACGAGGTGTTCGCCGGGGCGAGGCATAGCCGAGCTCAGGCAAGCCCTATTTCTGCCGAAAATTTCTCAAACATGCGCGGCCACCGGCGACTGGTGGCGTGTGGGGTGAGGTCCCCGGGGCCAGTAGGCCATTTTTTCCTTGGGAGTAAAATGAACCATACAAATTCCATTATTGTCCGCTGCGTCCGCGCTTCGGCAGGCCGCGGATGCAGCGATTAGAGAATTTGACTCTTTACGACTTCTATTTACTAACAAAATGTGACTATTTCTGGGCATGTTTCAGAAAACTCCTTTACTACGGTAATACTCTGTAATATGACATAACTTTTGTAGTGGATAAAAAGGGTGAAACAGAAAAACTGTATCCCAACTTAATCTTTTTGTTCCCGCTTCACTCAACTTGCAGGTGTAATTGTTCTATTCCTATCCCTAATAAAACAAAAATTATGGTTTGTATAAAAGCAGTTTATATTTAACTATATATACATTTTTATACCATACCCTATGCCATTATCTGGGTTATATTTTATCAATCTAAAATCAGTGAGAAGAATATTACTTGCGATTTTGCGAATGCCATTATTTTTGTTACACTTCACAATTCTTAAACTCAAATCAAAATAATTAATCACGAATAACACTATTATGTATGAATTATAAACCTAAATGGATGTCATATTACTATTCTATGTAGTTATATAATTTATTTACTTGAATACCGTTATTTAATTTCATTGCTTATCGTCCGTGGGGACTCTTGTAGCCTCCACCAGTACCGTAATCATAATCATCACCATCATCAGTAATATAACCATCTGGTTCTGTTGTCCAATAAGGTCCCAGCGTAGTGACAGTTGAAGAAAGCATAGTACTAGAAGGTGTGTACCAAGGAGTAGTGGTTGCGTAGTCATTAGTGCCAGTAGTTGTAGGATACTGCTGACAAGTAATGACTTTACTGCAATAAAAAAACGCAAGAGCTCTCGACTCCTCAGCCATGGGTTCGTTGTCATGCTTGCATGGTTTGACACATCCTCTGGGTTTGTCTTCGCCGAAAATAGTGCAAATCTTCTCGAGGTAGTGCTTGTCGGGAACCTGCAAGTCACAATATATCTTCATCATCATCATCATTTCAGCCGAAAGACGTCCACTGCTAGACATAGGCCTCCCCCAAAGATTTCCACAATGACCGGTCCTGCGCCACCCGCATCCAGCGACTCCTGCGACCTTCACCAGGTCATCAGTCCGCTTTGTGGGGGGCCTACCCACGCTGCGCCTTCCGGTACGCGGTCGCCACTCGAGAACCTTTCCGCCCCAACGGCCATCGGTTCTACGTGCAATGTGCCCCGCCCACTGCCACTTAAGTTAAGCGATTCGGAGAGCTATATCGGTTACTTTGGTTCTGCTGCGGATGGTCTCATTTCTGATACGATCTGGCAGAGAGACTCCTAGCATAGCTCTCTCCATTGCCCTTTGGGTGACTTTGAGCCTTCTCATGAGGCCCATTGTAAGCGACCACGTTTCAGTACCGAAATATATCTTACAATTTAAATTTTCGTGTCATACTGAAAATTAAACTACAAAACGGTTAAAACTCACGTATTATTATCACAATAGGTAATTTCGAGTGCGTCGGGCAGTCCTCGTCGGACAGTTAGAATAGTGGTGTCTCCTCCGCGGCTCGGACATTGTGATAATAATGCGTGAGTTTTAACCGTTTTGAAGTCCAAAATAAATCTTAATTCAAGAGGCAAAGGATTAAATTATACCGAGGGGTTTCCGATTTCTTTTTAAGAATTAAATATGTCGAAATCTAAAACGAGGTGAGTGACATAGGAATAGGGTTTCTGTTCGAGATTTCTCGCACTCGAGAATTTTGGTTCCAATCGAGACGAGAAAAAAAATTCCAGGCCTAGAGAATCCTCGAGGCATGCGCGATGGGCACGCGCCTTTTCGCCCCGTACAACTAGACTTAAAGAAATTGAACATGAATAAGAATATTAAACACAGAAGTTTTTTTATTTTATTTTTTATGAGTACTATTTATTACAGCACCTAGCACCCAGCCCGGTAGGGTAATTTGGTTTTGTGTCAAAATCGTGCCAAAAGTTTCTGCTCACGATTTTTCGAACTCAAGACAATTAGCTACACTTTTTAGCTACATTGAAGATGAGATAAAAATTACAGAAAGCCAAGAATTATCAAGTCTTCTGATGGACCGAACATCAAAGTTAATTTCGGATGTCAGCCTTAATGCTCAACTGATGGATCTCCGTCAAAATTACGTTATCCAGCTGTCATTTTATCTATTTTTCTAACAAAAATTATACTTATTATGGTTGGACTACCCCGAAATGACAGCTATTGAATGCGACCAAGTGCGGGTAGTTCGTAAAACCCGCGCGGCTAGAAGATGTTGATGTCAACCTCAGCCAGTCTTTCTCCGGGACCACGGGGACAATGTCGCCCTTGAAACGTCGAAGGCTTGTTTTCAAAGTTTTACACGACAAAACGGGGCCTGTTTTACTAAATTTATAATAAATCCACTTATAACATGATGTCTAGTAAATGGAAGAATATGGCTGGTGTTAGTTATGTAATGATTATAACCTGGGAAACAGTGACCCTAGGCCCCAGTTCGATGATAGGGGTCTCGTCTAGGCTGAGCTGCGAGTGCCTGAATGCCGCCAAGCCTGCCATGTTGCCACGCTCCATAACGCATTGTCTGAACTTACGGGGGTCGATACCACTTTTGCAGAGGCAAATCTCGCTTCCGGTACCTAAAAAAAATTACCAACTTTTTGTAAAATAACACTTTCTTTCTGTTTTGTTTTTTTTCTGAGAAATTTGGTATCGTTGGCAGACATGTGAGCTTAAAATATAATACTTTAATGTGGAGATCATTTTTAAAGTGCCATTCGGATATTTGGGATATCATATCAGAGTACTTAAGAATGTCTGTCTTAAGTTGCTTACATTTGTTACTACAGTATTCGATATTCGACCATACTGACAACCGGAATCGTTAAATATATCATTCGCGCGAAAGCCTAGTAAGAGTGAAAGGCGTATATAAATTAATTGTAATTCTCAATTATATTTATTGGCAACATAAAAAAAAAATCTAAAAACAACTGCAGAAAAATTAAAATTAACTTAAATTAAAAATAACCATTTATAATAAAAAAATAACAGCCCCGGCCCTGGGGTATAGTCCCAAGAATGCTGGCAACATTTCCTCGCTGAATTAATACTTTTGCATTGAGCACGGTAGCTGCCAGCCTATTTATCCTCAATTTGGTTTGCGGATACTACACCTGTATACAATTTGTCGGTGACGAGCACTGTTATCATTATCCTAGTGACTAATAACTTATAATTAAGTTGACTTCGTCGACGCCCACACTTTCCTAACACCACTGTTTGTCACACATGATAAAAACTGACCAAATTGGTGGATATACCATTACTCATAGCCTCGCACTTCAAGAACTCCGCCTGCAGATAAGTGTTCGACCTCAATTGGCTCAGGGCACACATTTGCGGCACCGAGTACCTGCCGCTCCCCAGCAGGTGGTAGTCCACGGTTATGTCCCCGCCTATGTTGTCCACGATCCACGGATACGTCCTCGTGAAAAACGTCCTGTCCTTGTACACATCTCCGTAAACCGTAATGACGTACGTCGCTTTGGCTAAAGCGGGTACCACGAAATATATTAAAAAATACATGATGTGTTTTTGTTTTGAGAGCGAACTTCCGTGCTTTTATAGAATTATATAACACGTGTTTTTACGCGGAATTTTGGAGTCCTATTACTTATTATTGCTGCACTATAACTGCATTCTAATCGCACAAACGGAATCATTAAAACTGACATTATTTTAAATAAAACCCAGGAAACTACAATGTTCAGAGGATGACTAACACTAATCCGATCCGATCCGGGACGATCTGTCCCGTTCTAGTATGAGTCATCCTTAAACGTTACATCTGACAACAAAGGTGATTGTTGTTGATGTAACCCAAGTATGCCAATCTCCAAATTAACGTAAAATGAACTGAAAATTTAATAGAACAAGTGATATATAGTCATGTTCCGTCTGTTTAGGTTCCCACCTCTAGTTTGATATAATAATCTGTCTGGTAATTTTAGGAATGCAAGGTAGACTGGCTCCAATTCAGCCTATCGGGGCATCGTTTGAGGGGCAGTATGTAAATGATGGCCCTCACGGCTTCCTGTCAAATGCTGAGCGCTCTCTCACGTAACGGTAGTGTTGGGACAATGTCGATAAACAGTTTTGATATTACTCACAAGGGAAAAAAAGGAATTTGTACAGGACTCCTCTCTGACCTCTCTGGTTTTAAAATATCACGGGTTTGACCGATGATACAGGACATGTAACGAGAATCAAATGAGATACCTAAAGAGATCTTGAGTGCTTGTTTTTAATATAAAGATCATTTCTACTCCAGGTATGTTACATCCTCGCTGCCAACTAGGGCGTGCAAACCGGTTTTTAATTGTATGGAAAAACCGGTTGATAACCGATTATTAACCGAAATTTCATACAAATAAAAACCGGTTTGTACACGCTACTGCCAACCCTTAGTAGCAAGTTTTAAGCTTACTGTATGGTATGTTTCGTTCTTTTATAGTTTTGACGGAAACATTTTAAGAAATATCGATACGAAGCACGTAACTATTATCGACGTAGTTAATCGACGAGTGCGCTGCACGCATTTCGGCACTTTGTCACCAACGTACGAACAAATTAAATTTATGTGTAGACATTTTTCAACGGGTCACCTGGTGGGTGTAGCAAAATTGGCCTTTTTGGGGAAAACGGTTTCCTAAAGTATCTGCTATACATATGCTACATACATCGTGTTTTATTTGCTGTAATTTTAAGGGCGCAATTCATTTTCATGATTTTAAGAAGATGTGAAGGGGCACGTGGACATTTTCATTTGTCACTTGTTTTTATTCATTTGACTGCGCTTTCGAGTGACGCCATGCTTATGCTATGTTATTCCGGTGATACGTGATACTAAATATGGCGTGGATGTCTATGAGATAGTTTTTATTGTTTATTGTCCGTTAAACGTTGTTTAATGTGTAATGTTGATAGCTTATAAGGCGGCAATATGCTGAGTTGGGTCCATTTTGTGATGCACACACAACTTACTTTTTTATATTGTTTTGTCTTTATGTCTGTTTATTGTGATCGTCACAAATAAATTTATTTCTTTCTTTCTTTCTTTTCTTTCTTATTGTACTGTGAACTAACGAAGAAGTGTGCAGCTAATTAATAATTAATCCTGCAACGCGTTTGATCACTCTTTAGTGAGCAGTCCCGGCAGTCCCGGCAGTCCAAGGGTTGCGGGTGCCTACTGAACAACGTCGCTCAAGTGGTAATATACTTTGACATTGGCAAAATTACCCACGTTTTTTTTTTTTTTTTTTTTTAATATTACGACGGTGACAAACAAGCATACGGACAGAAGCCATTATTCAGGAGAAGAACATATCAAATGTATATTTTAATGTGTCTTTTATCCGCTAAGGCGTGCTACGGTTGCTTGTGTAGTCATTATCTTGAAAATTTGAAGGCCTAGGGGCCAATTTGATTATCATATTTTGGAATTGAACTAAACAACAATTATCTTTTACTTTTAACTCAAATGGGTCTGTAGTATACGCATTTTTTTTTAAAATAAGAACTGTGGTCATGTTATTTCATGCAAATGGTGCAGTTTCAAATCCTGTCCTAGGCATCCGGACCTTGGTGACTTTTCCTTTACTATGTGAAATTTATTTCATTTTCTAAATTAACACAGTTAATGAAATAGGGAGCTTCTTATCGTTATTATTTTACACGTTACAATCATAAAACGCAAAGAATTTTACTACGTTTAAAACAGAATTCTTCCAAGTACAAATGCTAAAAAACAAACAATTATGTAAGTCATGTAAAAAGGAATGCTACTATCTATTGGTAAACATAAGTAGTCATAAAGGTCACCTTCCACGTGCCTACTAATTATATTAATAAAAAGTATCATTTCCGTCACATAAAAAGTTCAACGAAATAGTATTTTATACAATCGTGATATAATGAAGAGTTTTTCAGTCGAGTAACGTGTTTAGGCCACGAAGCTTGCTGAGTGGCCTAAGTAAGGTACGAGATTGAAAAACTTAATTATATTACGATTGTATACAATACTTTTTCTACGAGTCATCATCATCATCATCTATGGAGGAACAATTTCATCATTCAATTTCATTGACTTAACACGGATGTAACACAAAAAGATGTAATTGCGCACGCCGGGCCGCCGGCAGGCCGGCGCGGTCGGCGCAGGCGCGGGGGGCGCCGTCGGCACAGGCGCGGGGCGCGCGGTCGGCGCAGGCGCGGGGCGCGCGGTCGGCAAAGTCGCAGGCGGCATCGCAAATAAGTATAGAATTTGTATGAAGTTCTATTATAGTTGCCTACAGCATATCGAAATGAGATATTATAGTTGAGTTGGACTGTCTAATATCGAAAAGTATGAGCTTATAGTTTTGTCTATGTACTCGTAATTGACAGATTAAAGTCGGCGAGTAGAAAAATAATGTTACTTTGCTATTCCGCCCGTTCATTTCGTTTGGCGGAATAGCAAAGTAACTTCCAAATATGGGTAAGTATGTTTTTTCCTGAGTAATAAAAAGTTATCTATATATTACAGTTGGTCACTAATTAAGGAACAGTCCTTGCTTGATAAAAAAATAAGTGCTTATGCTTAGGTATGTTTATGAAATTCACTGAAATATGATATCATTCCGACAGATTATTTTACACCAATCGATACCCGAAATTAAGGTTTTTCTCACCATCTTCCTAGGTATTTATTCATATAATATTGTTATCAATATTGAAATAACATACAGACTCGTGCGACAACGACGCTGGATTGCCCTATCTCATCTATTGTATTGTTGTCTGAGCCGCGGAGGTGACAACCTCACTATCCATCGATGACTGCCCGATGCGACCTATTATGGTAAAAGTACGGGAGTTTTAACCGTTTTTTCAATATTAATTGTCTATGACTCAGCTAAGTTTAAACTGTAATATTTTTATTTACCACTGACAGTTATCCTTTAAAAGAACACGCGTAACTTCCTTTAAAATCAGAAACAACACTTTTCCACACACACATCATCATGTATCCTTTCATATACTTCATGTTGCCCGCTTTCGCCAAAGCTATTTACGTCATCACGGTATACGGGGACGTGTATAAGGACACGACGTTTTTCACGAGGACGTATCCGTGGATCGTGGACAACATAGGCGGGGACATAACCGTGGACTACCACCTGCTGGGGAGCGGCAGGTACTCGGTGCCGCAAATGTGTGCCCTGAGTCAGCTCAAGTCGAACACCTATCTGCAGGCGGAGTTCTTGAAGTGTGAAGCTATGAGTCATGGTAAACTATTCAAAGAAAAACATTTTTTAGAAAGAAAGGAAAAGAGGAAAGTGGAAGTGGAAACCTGCAACTCTGGGATACATGCTCATCGCTCTGCCAACTGAGCTACCGAGAACATACCCGTAGCCCGGAATTTCTTCACCATATTCCTGTCCCCCAGATTATGCCACATCGATCGGTCGTGCACTGCTCGCATCCAATAGATTCCTGCGACCTCTACCAGGTCATTAGTCTTGTAAGGGGCCTTCTAACGCTATGTGAACCGGTGCTTGGTCACCACTCAAGAACTCGCTGGCCCCACCGGCCAACAGTTCTCTGGGACTGATGGCGGGACACTCCAAACTGTCCAGACCACGGCCACTTCAGTTTTCTTTGAGCTACGTCGGTGACTTTTGTTCTTCTGCAGATCTCGACCTCCAGATTCTGACTCGACCACGCAAACTTTTCTTTGACTGACTTTAAGCCTAGGTACCTAAAGACTAGGTTTAGGTAGCCACTAATAAATCAATGCAAGTATAAGCATTTTCTATTCCACAGGCAGCAGAAGTGAGATCTGCCTCTGCAGAAGCGGCGTGGATCCTCAGAAATTCAGGCAATGCGTTCTGGAGAGAGGCAATATGGCTGGTTTAGCAGCTTTCAAGCACGCGCAACTCGATATAGATGCGACACCCATCATCGAGTTGGGACCCAGGATCACCGTGTCTCAGGTAGGGAATCCCAGGTCATAATTATCTTTTTTTTAAACTTTCGTGAGTCATACTGACATTAAATTGCAACGGTTAACACTCACGTATTTTTATCACAATAGACGTGACATGTTTCGACTGCATCGGGCAGTCATCTTCGGACAGACAGTTGTGACCTCGCAGCTCGGGCATCACTGTCCGAGACCGGCATAGGTAACGGGGCGCGCGCGAAGAAGCGGGCTGATTCGAGCAATCCGGCGCCGTCGTTTCGGGAGTCTGAATTGTCGGATCGTCTGACGGGATCAACGACAAGCACACCGAACTAACCGTGTCCACTAAATCGTCACCACACAAATTCACGTTCCCTCTAGGATGCACTGATTTCCAAGCCGGTGGTAGAGTCCAACCTCCGTCGCGGTTGAAGTTAGGGCGACGTCCGATTTCAATGGCCACGCGGATCTTGCCAAACAATAAAGAACGAAGAGAGAAGAGTATGTCGAGGAATTCTGCGGTGGCGGAACATACTTGCAGTACGGACGCGACGCAGTTCATTCGGTTCGACAAGGTGAAGTTGTTGGCACGGGAAAAATGTTACGTGCCACGCAAAAAAAAATTGCGCTAAAACTAACATACCTAAGTATAAGCCTAACATACCTAAGTGTAAGTATTCAGCGAGGATATGCCGCCAGCATTTTCGGACCACACCCGAGGCCATGGATGTTAGATTTTCAGATATTTTAATTTTTCATATAAATATTTTTGTAAAAAATATTAATTCTGCCAATAAATGCATACATATACCTATAGGTTTCATTCGAGTTGTTTGCCAACTTTCGAGGAACGCATTTTATTAGATACAGATATCAATTTGAACATTACAGTGGCAGTAGATATTATAATACAATTTTAATTACAATTTTAATTTGAACATGTTAGTTATTAATAACTTCCTGATGTCTTACAGGTGCCTGACGAGTACTACTTGAAGAAAATATGCACTATATTCGGTGACGACAGGCCCAGAGGCTGTATAAAACCGTTCAGTTGTGACAACGGAACTCAAGGCCTGGAGACAAGGGCTCTCGCGTATTTTGACTGTAGTAAAAATTATGACTACATCTGTGACGACACTATTGTACCCCAGTAATTTTATTTTTATATACCTATGTTAATATCCCTTATAGCATTAAGTCCGCCTGTTGTACGTCTGTATTTTCTTTTGTGCAATAAAGATTAAATAAATAAATAAATAAATATCAAAAGTTGTTCAATTATTGCATCTTAGTTAAAGTGTGAAAATATTTTTTAAATAAAGTTATTGTTTTACTGCAAACAACAAAACCTTTAATGAATACCTATACCTATATATGATCGATTATAGTAAAAGGTACTACTTTCTTGCTAGCTGAGATGGGATTGAGCACAAGCCAAGCGAGGTTCTAAAGGGGGGAACAGTCACGAAAAACACACGAAAGATCACGTTGGGATACTTGGGGAGACCTCAAGTGTATTTTTCTACATTGACAGAAACCAAGCAAAAATTTAGGTAATCACTTCACACTTCAAAATAGCAAGTCTATTAGGTATACAGTTTGGAAAAATAAGTCGAGCCCTGCAGAGAAAATACCTTAAATCCTTAAGTTAGCTCATTTTACTTAAAGAAAATGTTCCCTTAACTTTAAAAGAAACAAATCTGCATTCATTTAAAAAATTCGTTTGTCTCATCCAGGAATCGAACCAAACTAAACCCTCTTCGGTTTTTCTTAGTTTTAGTAGCATTTTCTATTTCGCTTAGCTATTTTAGAAATATGTCATACACAAAACGATACGAAGTAATCAACGGACTGAAGTGATCCCACTAACGCCACCTATGATAGACACTTGGAACACCGTGTCTGTTACACTGCTACTAGATGGCGCTGCCAACCTCAGCATGATATTGTGGTAAACAAGTTAAATTAAATGAATCTGAAACTATGAAACTGGGACAAACTTTTTTATCGATTATTTAAATAAGGATAAGAGGTGGTGATAGCAAACTGCGATTAATGCTTGCATATTCCTTTTATTTAGATGCCTGAAACATTTGAAAGTGGCGACATCTACAATAATTATGTTTATGGAGATTTTTCTTTGTCATCGCATTTTTCTTGAGAGACTATCCGCTTCGATGGTATAGTACCTAACTCTTAAAAGTATCATACCTACTTGGTCGGTTTTTATTTTTAATACTTTTGATGCAAGTTAACAACACATTATTATTTATTACGCCAATTTTAGCACTCAGTATAGACTCGATGCTCGAATGGGTCAAAAACAAATATCTTTCCAGTGGAGTACTCAAGAGTTAAGTAAGGGCTATGAAGGTTGATTTTCTTATTTATTCGTAACCTCTATCGGTATTCCTTTTCCATTAAGCTGTATACTAAAACTCATTACTACTTGTAAACTATTGCCCACAGAAAAGAAAACTTCAGCTGAACTGTAGAACTGATTTTTCCTACTAAAAGATATTTTATTTTAGTTAACAGCTTGTGAACACGTTGTAGTTATTTTTAAAAGGTTAAAAAAGAACATCAACCTTTATATCCCTTAAGTTTTGTAGCCCAACGGAAAGTAGTATTAAGGGTTTATTACACTTGACTAAATTTAGGATTCTAAATCATTTAGGAATCGAATTTAGTAAAGTGTAATCCCGTTTAGTTTACTATTAGGCCTTACGATCGTGTTTGACCCGACTGCGCACTTTTTTGAAAGTTTCTTCCTTCGTCTCTGACTAAACTATGGGAGATAAATCCAGGCGCCATGGCGCCGTTTACAATTACAGCGAACTCAAAGCCATTCACGGCAATTTATGACGAGACTAAAGTCGATTTGAAAAGTTCTGAGTCGGGACAGATTGGGAGGGTTATGGCGGGTCAGGGATTGCCCGAGTGAGAGCGGTTTTCTATAATATAATAACTTGTTAAATATAATCTTATATAAGTCAGGTTAGATAACAATCTCAATATAATTTAGTGTACTTTTTTCTGAAAATAAACAGTTTAGTTAAAGAGATAAGTATACGTACTGCTCTAAAAGAGATACCTACTGTCTATACCTAGGTACTGCTCGCTTGCAGCGACGCGGGCAGCGTGGCGTGCAGCGTCACACCACCTATTCGAAAAAAGTTTTTTTTCTTCCCTGCTAGGAGAGAGCAAACTGGCACTTTTCTGTTCAAGCTCAGAGGGCTAAAAAGTGGCACTTTTCTGTTCAACATTTTACGTTTTCGGGAATTATCTGGTGACATCGTGGGGTTGCTATGTCGTATTTTGTTATAACAGGTCTTGTTTCTTTTCCTCTTGTCGGGAAAAACGGTTTACCTTCATTTGGTCTAACAAATTTTTGCCTAATTTCAGTTTACCTACAATTACTTCCCATACTTAATTTTTTCGTCAAATCATTTTATCGAATTTCATTTCATATAAGTATAAACAGATATTTAGCTTTCATAGAAAAAGCGAATATAAACCGTTATGAACACTGTGCAAAAACAATTGGCGCTCGCCCCTCTCTACCCCGCACAACGCTAGGTTTGCTGAGCGTGCACCGGCGGGCGCGGGATGTGTGGGCAGCCCGTATGCAGGTACCGACACAAGGCAAAATACCATCGTTTCGAATTCGCGTGGAGATTTCTATAAGTCAGATTACATCACTTCTCGCTAACACTGGAAACTCTCTTAATAGGCATTTTGCTAACTGACAATGAACATTTCTTAGAATTAATGGTTGAAAGTTAACAACGCCCGAATCACTTTAAGAAGTAATAGAAGATTATTTAGAGTTTTGCTAACGTTTACAACTTTTGCCAAAACGTTGATTATGATTAAAACAATCTCAAATGCTTTTTCTGCTGTTGAAATGGTAGTGTTAATATATTGTTAATACCTCCACCAAATGATATTGGGCCTCTCGTTCTTCGTCTTTCTAGCGTTTTGCCGGTTTATGCCACAACTCAGGCAGCCTGGAGCCCTGGACCCCAGGCTCCTTGAGTCGTGGTGCCGGTTGAGTAGTGGGTCAAAAACTGATTACGTACAATCCTTGTTAGGTCAGATACCTAGGCAGTATATCGGCCTCTGTATATGACAGAATATGCGGACAACTTATAATCATATTATATCTGTGGTCCAAATATTTATGATTTGTTCCCTTAGCTACGTCTGCTGCTGACTGTATGGTCGGCTTCATAAATATACATGCACCTGTATTGTATAGATATTTATAGACGTGAATGTACTGCTTCGGATGATTTCATGAAAAATAAACCAAATTGTATGCAGATTGTAGATGTAGTCCTGCTAACGCCATCTTTCGTAAACTCGCGTAACTGACTACTGAAGAAACGCGGCTTCAGTGTTTTTTCATAGAAAAATTACTGTTATTTTTTTTCCAGTGTTTTCCATAAAGTAACATTTGTTTATGTTTGCTTTTTTTTAATTCCCTTGCCCTTTTAACTGATTGGAATTCAAGCAATTTGAGTACCTAATTGTTACGTTTGTTAGTTATGATTGAAAAGTAACTAAATCCATTTTAATAATTAAAAACAAAAAAGCATTCTACATTCAGTCTTATTCAAAAACAGAATACTAATATTATCATATCACTATTCAAACTTCCAAAGGTAAAAAATAGCGCTTACTGCTAGCGCCATCTGTCCAAACATGCCAAAACTAATTGTAATTGAGTAACTACTAATGTATTTTAAAATGCAAGGTTTTTCAGTACTGTACGTTACTTTAATTAAAACATTATAAGTAGACATGTAACTAGTAAAGTTATCATATGTCTGTGTGACACATTGTTCTTGTTTAATCATACTAATTTAGATTAGTTACAAATATAGTCAATGGATGTCGCTAGTCGTACCTTATATTACTTAGCATATGTACTTATGTACTTATATTACTTAGCATACCCATACATTTTGGTATCTTCAATGTGTTTTCTTAATTTTTAAATTAAAAGTTTTAAGTTTAAATATTATCTAAGTTCTAAAGGTACGGTTGTTTTATAGCATTAAAATTGTTGAAAGCAAGTGACTTCCTAAGTTAATAACTACTTTTCACTAAACAAATAATCGCAAGTACATATAGTATCTTTTCAATCTTTCATTTCATATGTGAATAAAGTACAATGCCTAATTTGAATCCTAATCTTATCTGATCTGTATCAACAAAAATGTATCATCAAACATAACTCACCAAATCGGCTTGAGTGACAACACGATACCAACTTACTAATGCAAATGGCAAACACCGCAACTTACCTACCCCCGTACTAACTACTACCAGACGTGGCGGAGCAGCACCATTCCCACACGAAAATGTTAACTTTGTAAAATGCCCCAGCCAATTTGAAGCTCGCTCATGTGTGCTAACCCTATTGAAGCTCATTGAATTGCAGCTGTCTCGCTCTAACCAGGGCAAAAAAAAAGGACAGAACATGTTAAGATACACAAGGTTTACGACAGGATAAATAATTATGTAACCTCCATGTTCTTTCGGCTTTTTTAAATCTAACCACTAACGCTTGGTAATAAGGTGTTGTTTTGATAAACAGTGAGAATAATATTTTCCTGTTTTTTGTTTGGTTCTACTTAACGTTACAAAGTGTGTGCTTACCAAAGAAATTACCTTCTCATTCAATTGAAGCCTGCATCAAATGTTTATTCTGGTTGAGATCTACACGATTGTATTTTTTTTTTGACAATACAGCATCCCGAAAGTGATTATTGGTATGGTAGGTTACGTTTTAGGAGTCTAACGAAACTGAAATATGCTATTTAATGTTCCCCTTATTTTATGATTAATCAATAGGTATGTATCACATTTTTCATCACATCTGCGTGATATTATATGCAAGCATACTTAGACTTAATAGGCTGTATTAAGCCCATGGTCTTAACGGATTCTCATACTACTTTACCGCCCGCCCGGAGCTCCCGGAGCACCTGCCCCCCACGCGTTCGCCGCCCATAATCGCCGCTCACTACGGAGTACTGTGGACTGTGCTGCTACACTACCGCTAGTAATTATTGTTTCTTTATCTGCCTCGAAAGTTTATTTATTTCCTCGCAAATGTGATGAAAAACATTGTATGTATCACGGGCGGTACACGAATTAAATTCACACTCGTTCGTAATTTCTTGTTTACCGCCCTTAATACACAATGTACTATTATTTACCTGCTTTTATCAACGGTCGCCTAAACATTCGTAATTTAAAATAGCCCGGAGCCGTGATAGCCGGGAAAACACTAGAAAGAAGTAGAAGAAAATACTAAAAACCCGATTGTGTAGGAAAAATACCACTAAATAAGCTTATTTAGTTGTATTTTTCTATACGCAGTCGGGTTTTGTTTTGTCGTATTTTTCATTATCTAAGTTAAAATGACAAGAAACTTAAACATTACGTTTACATGTATAAACGTTTGAAATCATTGAAGCCACTGAATAGTTACGAATGGACAGATGAACGAACATACGTTAAACACAACCAGCCTCTTGAACTTCGCCGCAGTCGGATTACAGCCACACCTGCCTACTATGCCTATGTTTACTCTATATTCCGTTATGGAGTACTGCATTGGGGCACTCAATACCCTGTGGTTAGATTAGCTCCTCTCACGCACTGCGAATTGGTTTTTCATGAAATGCTAGCACAAGTCTTGCTTAATCCTAATATGTGATTTAGTTTAGTAAAAGGTACCACTTTGCCGATTGTCAATAAAGCGCTAATACTATAAATATTCATTTGGGATTGAACTTCAGCTACGGACAATGTGGTAACTTTTACTCTCTCTTCCTACTCGTTCCACCGTTACTGAGGATCGTGCGTGACTCTTTTTCAACTGATCTGGATTGTCGCCTGGTAGAACTGGTGGAAGGCGACGTTGATTGCTAGCTCCGGTTGTTCGGAGACCTGGTCCCACCATCTCTTCGGGCTTCTATCTCTGCGTATTTTGCCCACTTCATTGCTATTGCTTTTGGTGGTAACTTTTACTAAGCTAGCACATATTACAGACCTTAGTCCGAATATTGAAGGCAAGCTTCAATGTATGTTTGAAAGATCTAGATGTCAGGCGTCATGCCCGGAAGACACGGCCTAAGCCCTCCTACACGTATACTCGCAACTCGACTGGGCACTCGACTATTGCGTGCCGTGTGACCGCATCTTCAAGACAATAACTGTTGACGGAGTCGCCATTACCGAACATGGCAGAGAGGATTGATGATGATGTTATACGTAAGTATAGAATGTTTCTAAGAGTTACTGAGTGGTGCTAGAATGCTTCTCTGCTTCGAAGAACATCTTATTATGTACGATCGCGAATTGGTGGAATTAATCCATTCATAAACTGCCCATGCAATATTTCAGGTATTGGGCTTGTTTCCTCTTGTTGTTAATACTTATGTGCTTAAGCACAATTATGAGCAAAGGATTGAACCAAACACCTCCAGTTTGAAAGCTTCACTCAGCTACCGACTCGAAAATATTTTCCAAAAATCACACTGCACTTCGTCACCATTAAGAGCTTAATGCCGTAGTGTTGTGTATCTAATCGATATTAATTCTGGCGGCTATCGATTCCATGGAGCCTGCAGCAGATCGTAAATAGGGAGATTGCGTTGCACAGGTGTGCCGAGGGAGTAGGTACGACGTACGTGTCGATAAACGTAAGGTAGCTGGTATATGTAATGCTGTGTATTAACTCTTTTGTTTTTTTTACTACGCTTTTGAAGGAATCTGTTGTTTTTTGGGTTGTTGGGTAACTAACCTTGTTTTTGAGACCACGAGAAGGTATCCAGCATATTTAAGTTTTTAAACTTTACTGTGCATATTATAGAAAAATTACAAATAGTAAACTAAATGCCGAATGGCATTATCTGCCAGTCAATCATTGGGTCATTTGGGTCAAGCTCAGATGAACGTTGCTGTCGAAGGAACTAGTGCGTGCACTACACCAAATCAATATTATATTGGAATTACATTTTAGAGCGGTCCCCAGACTTCCTGAGCCTTGGCAAAATGCAAGAAAATGCTATAAAGGTAAAAGAAGACGATTTACAGTTTTAACGCGTCACATTCAGTGTCGGCCAGCTAGTGATTGAGGTGCGTCCGTAGCGCTACGCCGTGGCCAAATACATGGGTATCTCGGTATGGTACGTAAGATGCTTCACAGAGGCGAAACGAAAACGCGTCGTGATTAGCCCTTAATTGTTGAAATTAAACACTTTAGAACGGATTAATCGCGTTTATTAACACCATGATCCTACGTTTCGAGCCCTTTACAGCACTCGTTTTCACAGGGTTAAGATGATGACTGAGAGAATGCGAATTCTCCCCGTCAATCAAAAAAAAAAAAGGGCTCGAAACGTAGGATCATGGTGTTAATAAACGCGATTAATCCGTTCTAAAGTGTTTAATTTCAATGAATAACAATCGCGGTAACAGAAGACAATATTAAGCCCTTAATTGGTTATCTGGGCCTCATCGCCGATAGTCGTGCAAGCAGAGCAAGCATGTCACGTGCTCATGAATAAGAGTCACGAATCGATTCGAAACATGTCTATACCTATTTTCGACTTTATTCACGTAAGTAACCCTATATAAGTATTTTAACTTGTCATCGATATCGATATTTTATGCTTACTGTCCCATCACTAGGAGTGTAACTTCGGGGAGCTCGGTGGGGTAATGTGAGTATATTGAAGGAAAATAGATATCCGCGTAATACCTAACGTTGCGGAATAGTCTGCAATGGCCCAGTATACAGGTTGATATTAAAAATATTAAAATAATATGCGAAAAAAATTTGAAGCAGTAAATTCTTTGTTACTAAATATTATTACATCATAATTCTTTGTTAGTAAATATTTTACTGTATGTTGTTAATTTTATTTTATTTTTAAATTTTTGCTGACTTTGTTATATTTCTATTTCAATTTTAGTCTTTATATTTTGACATGTTTATTAGAATTAAGTGTTATTTTTGTATATTATTATTGTATTTAATCAATCTGACGTTGAAAAGTGTTGAATTTTGGCCTACTTCAAATAAATGCTTTTTTTGAATTTGAGAATAATTGCAAACTCAAACATATTTTATTTTTATGTCTTTCCCATCACGGAACAATGGTGTTCCGGACCTTTGGGAGGCGTACGCGGAGCCGAAGCCAACACAAAGAGGCCCTTTCGACAATTTAATGAAATGTAAGGGGTACACCGAGCGGATGTTGCACCTGCCCGAGTCATGGGACGCACGCAGAGGCAGCATCCGCGAGGGTGTAAAGACTATTGAGATTTAATGGAATCAAAAATATACTGGACTATTAGGTGAAAGTGCTGAACTAAATACTGGGTTATGGAGAATAAAATCGGACGTCTGCCTAACAAAATGGTAATCAATTTTATTTCCGGCAGACGGTGACTCGCCCACATAAGATGGGCCCCCACAAAAAGCGACATCTAGGATGGCTCGAGGGCAACACCGGTATAAGGGCTGGGGGTAGAGAGGTGTCACTGGACTTTAAACATATAGCCAACTCGCCACTTAGGTTTCCACATCTACCCTCGAGAACACAGCTCTCGCGACCCCACTCTGGACGGCCGGTTAAGGCAAGCCAGAGGCGGAGGACTTGGTCGGACGACGGAGTCCCCCAGGAGCGCTCAGGTACGTGGGGTCGCTACTCCCCAACAGCTCGCCACGAGCTGCCCTGCGTTGACTGATTGCACCGGTCGAAACCAGTGGGCGATGGGGTCGTCACATCCCTATTTTTATTATTATTAAACATAGAACCCGTTCTATTGCAAATATAGTAAAATTGCCTGAATATACCGACGTTTAGACACAGTTTTACGTGTCACGGTTTGTTTTATAATAATGTGTACAAACCGCGATAGTTAAAAGTGTTACTTGTGTATATTTTATTCTCGTTTACTTACGTTATTTAAATTCCTTCTCTCTCTACTAATAATAATACTACTCATAATATTATATATATATTGTGTTTCTCATTTTCTATTCTTCTCCTTTCATTTCACTACACAAAGATTCAACAGGTGTCAACATTTCTTTACAAATCTTAACTTGAAACACTCTGTATATCGGAATAAACTCAACATAGTCACCGTTTAGCCTATAATATCACACCGAAGCCAACCGGGATTCACTCGCTGAGAATATATTGATAATATAAAGTACAGTGTTCAGTGCTCCGCCACTTTAGAATGCTGTTTGAGTTTCTATAGAAAATTTACTTTGTTGTGTAGAAGTTTGTTTTAGTTATCGTACTGGAAACAATGTGTTTTTGAGCGATTGCTTTAAATTCAGGGGTACTCTTTAGCTTACATTAAGTTAAATCCTCAAAGACACTTGTATTCTAATTAGCTCAATTTAGAAAATTACTACTAATTTAATTTTATCTCATATGGTATTTGCATGTGTGTAAACGGCGTATGAGTATTCGACATGACATTGATATGTCATAGTTGTCACTTACTTAGTAAAGTCAATTCTAATGCCCGTTTTACGTTAGCGGTTGATGCAACATGTAATTATTTTGTATGAGCAATAAGTAAAAAAATAACGAATTTAATAAAACGAACTAGGTATGCCATTCTGTTTCCTTAATTATACCAAGCCACATCACGACGAAGTTAAGCAAATGCTCAAGAACAGCTTGTGTAACCAGCATATAGCTTACAGCAAAAACTGGTTTGGACTAAAAATTTAGAACGGATTGGTAAATAAGTCCAAAACAAGTGAATTCCCCGGTACTGACTGAGCGATAAAGGCAGGCCGTTACTTGTTTCATTCGTTGGAAATGGACATACGAGTATGCTCGTAACTTATTGTATAGCTTTTTTTCATTGCGTCCAATGTTCTATCCGCGCTGCTTCAGTCTAGTATCGATGTGAATAGTTGATTCTGTGAATGGTTTATTATTTCATATTTCTAATTAAAAACATTGTCATAAATCACGGATAAACTTACGTATTTTTAGTCACTACGCGAAATGTTCCGGAGATCTTAGTATTCCATTATCAAGCGTTGAGTACCGTGCGCAACGACCAGGAGGGCTACTCTGACAATAGCGAGAAGAACATACTGTCGAATGCCGCAGTTGCAATCGAATGCAACTCATGGTAAGCACACAGTCGTGAACTGAAATAGGCTAATTGATTGATCGTGTATTAAATGTTAACGTCTACCTACAGTACCTACTACTAGACTGACCAAACCGGAGATAATTGAAAATACATTTTAGTATTAAATATGACTCAAAAACCTTTTGGTATTGACGTTTAGTACCTATAGATAATGAATGATAAGATAAACGTAATTAACCTGCAAAATCATTTTCCTGTATCAATCAGATATCAAAAATCTCGAACGTAATCAAAAAACACCTTTAGATAATAAATAGCAACATAATAATGTTTTATGTTTCTTGCTATTTTTATTTTGTAGGGTTCCGTACTGAAAGAGTAAAACGGGACTTTACGGGACGGTACGCTATTACTAAGACTTCGCTGTACGTCCGTCTATCCGTCTGTCACCAGGCTGCATCTCATGAACCATGATAGTTAGACAGTTGAAATTTTCATAGTTGGTGTATTTCTGTTCCATTGCTTGGAGTCACTATAAGTGACGTTATCTGGGAAAAGGGACCTTATTGTCGGTGGCGCTTACGGCGTTATGAGCGATATCCGTATACGAATGTCGTTCATAACGCTATCGAGTATTTGTTATTAATTATTAATAACAAATACTCGAAAAATCGCAGTCAATGGAACTTCCTAACAATGAAAACAAACCGCCATATTGATCGTAATAACCTAAATTTTAAGTTTTTAATGAAAACTCCAAGATTAACTTATTTATCTTATCTTTTGTATGTTACGATAATACGACCGTTTCAGTAGTGAATGGTTTCAGTGGAGTTTGATGAGGTAGTGTGAAAATACAAGGAGAAACAATGACGAAACATGTGACGCCTTTTTTGTATTTTGTTAGGAAGTTTCAATGGCCGTGATTTTACTATAAAACATAATAAAATAAATATTTCAGAGGGCTCCCATACAACAGACATGTTTCTTTACCGCTTTTATAAATAATGCGTCGGACCCCTTTGTGCGCTCGCCCGACTCACACTTGGCCGGTTATTATGTTTTTTAATTCTTGCTTTTTGTTCGATTTCCCAGTATTTCATTTAATTCGCTGTCTGTTAAGTCCGTGGTCGGGTAACGTGAATAATCGCAACGCGATACAAAACAAATAAAACAAAGGAACAAACATACATACAATATTAGACCATTTAGATGGTTGGCAGTCCTCAACTGTGCGCTTTTCCCGAAACTTCCTGCCTCGCACAGCTAAACTGTGGAACGAACTGTCGCCAGCGGTGTTTCCGGACCGATACGACCTTCAAACCTTCAAGAAAAGAGCGTACTCCCACCTTAAAGGCCGGCAACGCACTTGCGACACCTCTGGTGTTGCGGGTGTCCATGGACGACGTTAATCGCTTACCATCAGGTGATTCGTTTGCTCGTTTGCCCCCTATAGCATAAAAAAAAAAAATATATAGACTGTTAAACACATTACCCTTCTTTGCGTTGCGCAGTCGGGTAAAAACGGCCAAGTGCCAGTCGGAATCGCGCGCCGAGGGTTCCGTACAAACGTATATAAACTTATAGTCATCGGCACACAAAATACACCTTTCGCTGTAACATGAACATATGTTTTAAGTTACTGAATAAAACCGCTGCGACTATAATACTTTCTTAATAATACTTACCTATAACTTATGTAATTTAAATAATTATGCAGGCATAATACATATATTATATATATAACTTATTACTGGCTTATTACTAACTTGTGTAGAGATTTAATATCTTGATGACATTGTTTTAGTCTTATTAATTTTCATTTTTGTAATAAATTTAATTAACTAGAGGAATTGCATTGTATTTTTGTATGTTTGAATTGCATGTTAATTTAGATATTCCAACACAATGTACACACGCGTTCAGAACTGCATGGGCAGTTTATGAATGAATTCATTCATAAATTGCCCATGCAATTCTGAACGCTATAGTATATTGTTTGCTGAATAAATAAAATGAAATGAAAAATGAAATGACATACGGATAGGCTGACGAACTGGACGAAACTATAAGGGTTCCATTTTTGTCATTTGGTCTATGGAACCCTAAAAAGGGCAAAAAACCCAATTTATGTATGGAAAAACTGTTTTTATGATTCCTCATCTTGAACGTTTAAAGTTGTCAAAACAATATATGAAATGGGCCGGAGAATCAAGAGGCAAACTACGAAACACTTCTAGCGTTGGCTCATCTATTTACCTCTCTGTTGCTCTTGCATATTAGAGTGATAAAGAGGCAAATAGACGAACGAAATAAGCAGTTAGTGCTAGGTCTCCAAGAATCAATATGTTCACTCGCTTGATAAAATCGAACAGTCGGAAAGCAATCAAACTTTTCCACGAAAATAGTCGATTTTTCGAAATATCTCAGCCGAATGCGAGAATGATGATTGTTCGAAGACTTTGAGACAACTTCAGGAAGTCAGGGGATAAGGAACATATTGATATTGCAGAAAAACTGGGAAAGTTAAGAAGTTTACTAAGTGTTTTTGAGCTTTTTGTACGTCGACGTCAAACAATAAGGTACCTAATAATTTTGGACCTTTAACCATAATATAATAGTTTGTTTTCTACTCGTTTAATTTTTCATTGTCGTACCTCACTTAGGCCACTCAGCAAGCTTCGTGGACACGGTACTCGACTGAAAAACTCTTTATTATGTCACGATTGTATAAAATGCTATTGACAGGTATCTCTCATAGAAAAAGCGAACACAAACCGCTTTGAACACTAAGCAAAAATACTAAAGGAAAAAAACAAGTCTATCGGAGGCCAAGCCGGGGATCGAACCCGAGTCTTCAGCTTACGCGGCTAACGCCATAACCATTAGGCCACTCGGTCTTAATGAATATTAGCGAATATCTCGAGTATATGAAATCTTTGTAACAGGCAGGACGCCTGTGGCCGATGTCTGAGTACAAGCATCATTGCTTTGCATTTCCTTCCAACCCAAACCAATTATATAGTATTGTTACTACTTCAATAATAAGTCAAAGTATTTAATTAAATAATTTGATTTTTTCCAACAAAAATATCAATTTGTTTTTACCTGGTCTACTCATTTGTTTTTGCTAATCGCTAATCTATTCGCCAGATTAGCAAGTAATGTTTTTTGTACTCGTTTTTATAGGTTTTTTCTTGTGAGGCAGTGCCGGTTTTGCTGAGCAAGTAGGCAATGAAAATAAGATCTATAAGAAGTATTTCGAGGAATTATTTTCCTGCACGTTGGAAATCGTTTTAATAACTTCGTTTGGTCCTAAATGCGTGTATCCCGATTTTGCACAATCCCACACTTTGGAGAGCCAAGTAACTACGATGTTGCACTGGATGCGAATCGCACTGCACAGTGTGCAAGGGAAACAGTGCTATACATGAACGTAGAGCGTTATCTCACCCAGAAACCGGAGTGCGGTGCGAAGGCATCCAGTGTGAATTCTGCCTTTCAATATACCTTACAAACCTGCTCTTCAATTACTTCGAGTATGAACTATGAGAAATTTCTTATTAGATTCCTGGTTAACAATTTAACACAAATCGACCTAGTCCCACGGTAAGGCTTGTGATGTGAGTACTAGACGACTATATATATATATATATATATATATATATATATATATATATATATATATATAATAGATACATGCATATAAAAACTTAAATACAAAATATATCCATAACTCAGGAACAAATACTCGTGATAAGCATAAAAAATGCCCTGACCAGGATTCGAACCCGGGACCTTCTACTTCGTAGGCAGGGTCACTACCAACTAGGCTAGGATGCCGTATACATATAAAAAATTGCAATAATAATTTCGCGGTTATTACAGTTTGTATGCCTCATACAAACAGTACATTAGTAGTATTTCACTTAACCCAGCTTCCACGCCAGAACTTTTAATATTCCCGCGGGAAACTTACAAGAAAGCCTATAACAAGAAAGCTTCATTAAGCTTAGGAACAGCGGCATTGTTTTGAAAATACTAAAAAGCGGGAACAAAGCCAACATATTAAAAGTGGAAATAGGGCTGGCCTTAATCCGGACTAACAAAGGATCGTTGTATGGTTAGGCGAAAAAAAAAGTTGCGGAAGCATTTTTTTACTGGAATATTGCGTTTTGACCCAACTATGGCACAAAACAAAAAATCTTCCAACCTGTTTGGACAATCCGTTATTTGTATGTATGTATTTTTGTATGTAATATGCCCCCTTATAAAAGAGTCGGATCTGTAAAATGCCTACCATTGGCAGGAGGCGGTCAACGTATATCGACAAAAAAATTGTATAGGAGCTAATAAAATGTTTAACATATATTTCTCAAACTTTGCTTGAGCATATACTTATTATTACGTTACTTGTCGTTAGCCGCTGTCTACTTTTATAGCAAATTTTGGTAAAAAAATAAAAAAAAATACACTGTGAATCGGAATATTTCCAAAAAAAAATATCTTAAGTGTCGCAAACGATACTTTTAATTGGATGTACTTCACAAATAGGTACGAGTATTTGTCGGTTGTACCGCATCCACAAGCTTGCTCCGTGTCCCATGAACGACGATGGTACTGTCAAACAATCACTACCGACCTTTCTGATTGTCATCACTTTTAATATCCAACATTTTTATATTAGTTTTCCCGAAAGTAAAAGAAAAATAGTAACTCGGAAAAATTTGTTAAAAAAATTAAACAATTAGCTATTAGCTTAAGGCCGTTCCCTATCCCAATGACCTCGGCGATTTGAGCTTTCTTCCCCTCCCGCTTACTTTCCTCACCGGTTATACAATACGTCAATAAGCATAAGTCGCCACCTAGGAAGAGCTGCTTGTACTAGGACGCAACCCTATAAACTACTAGTGCCATCTTACACGACAGCAGTTTTGCAGTATAATTTTTAAGTTCGAATATGAGCCAATTTGGTAAAAGGGGCTGCTAAGATATAGAAGTCAGGACTTCACGTTCGGGGCGAAGCAATAGTGTGTATTACCTTTCCCAGGTTCAATACCTGTTTGTGTCACTATTTGGACGCGCGAGCGAAGCCAGCAAAGTTCTCCGCGTCTGTTGAAACAATATGTTTGTTCGACGAATAGTCCAACGAGTAGGTATCGTTGATCGGATCGTCGCAGGTTTGTATGGACGCCATACAAACATACATACAAACGACGGATAGTTCAAGAATGGAAGAACTAAAGGATGACTCACACTAGCACGGGACGGGACGGGATGGGGCGGGACGGGACGGGACGGGGCGGGACGGGACGGGACGGGGCGGGAAAATCTGTCAATTTCTATAGAAAGAATCACGTGATAGCTCGGAGCCTTTTGATGTCACGTGACGCTTTCTATGGATATTGACAGATTTTTCCCGTCCCGTCCCGTCCCGTTCTAGTGATTCATCCTTTACTCGCTTCACTTCGATCAAGTTTTGTTAATACTTCCCATACATAAAGTGCTGTATGCGAAATAGGTAGACTTCTCGGAGCCTGAACCCCTAATGTAGAACACAGAATGTTTATGTGTTAATAAACGACGATGTGAAGCCTCTGTATAGATTCGGGGAACGATTTCCTCACAAAACAATATCCGTTTGCATGTAAACTTGGCATTCGGTTTCATTCGATTCATAGAAATCGATTTGGCTTCATAGAAAGCGCACTTTTCGAGCACATGCATTGTAAAATTACATACAGCCAACGACCACTAAATACTTGCGACATTAAAAAAAAAACAAATTATATGGTTCTATGTATATTCATGTGCGGTGAAACATGGTGCTTGAATAGATCATTCAAATGGCATCTGTAAAAAATAAAAAAGGTGGCAAATTAAACTATTTTTTCCTTATTAACTATTTACCTAGTAGCTATTTTAATTTTAATATTTCCTCACAATGTTTGAGAAAAGCACTATACAAGCCTCGGCCGGAAGAGGGATTGCAGGACTTGTTTTATCCGGTCTACCACAAACTCGTCCTGCAATACCTTACTTCACGGCCTCTGCAAGTCTGTAGTAATGTACTATTACAGATACAGAAACAATAATTATTAGCGGTAGTGTAGTAGTACAGACCACAATACTCCGGAGTGAGCGGCGATTAGCTACGTGCGGCGAGCGCGTGGGGGGCAGGTGCTCCGGGAGCTCTGGTCGGGGGGTAAAGTAGTATGAGAATCCTTTAAGACCATGGGCTTGATACAGCTCATTAAGTCTAAGTATGCTTGAATATAATATCACCATTTACGAGCAGATGTGATGAAAAAATTATAAAACCCTGTAAGTAACATATACGTACATACAATTTACGAACGCTTCCCTAACCAGCTCCCCCTTACCTCGTTTACCCCGTTTTGCCTCTTTTATCCGCTTTCAATCTTTTTAAACAAAGTCCACACTAAGGTCTTCCAGTCCTATGTCGTGCTTTATCCTTGATGAGATGTGATACAGGATTCCATGCTGGTGGTACTGAAAAGCCATCCTCTAGCTTTAGTATTTCATTTGTATCAGTAAAACCGCAGAATCTTGGCTTAACTATTAACATTAACATGTTCACAACTGGGCCAAAGTTACAGCATACTTCCGCAAATCGAGAAGTTGCGGTGCGATGGGCTGAGTTCCGCTCGTTTGGCAAGAGTTTCGAGTTTATTACAAATTCTGCGTGCGACTTTGTCTGAGTAAAACCCGTTAAACTGAGCGTCTTCTACCCGTAGTAATGTCGGTACTATCGCGTTCTTAATTGCATGGGCAGTTGATGAATGAATTCATTCATAAATTGCCCATGCACTTACGAGTATGAACGCGTGTGTCGAGTACTTTTTTTCCCCGCACTAGCTTGGATGTTTTGTCCTTTGAAACTTGCGAGAAAAAACGCATTTTATCCACATGTGGGGAGTTATTTGACCTTGCTCTAATTCTTATCACTTACCACATCTCCAGTATAAATGAGTCCTATATGACCATAGTAAATATGCGCAATCGGAGGTCACACCTTAAATTGGTCAAGTCTTATCCCGCACTTGGTAAGCTGTTGGCAATATCTAAGACTCTAAGTACCAGGAGCGTACTCTATGACCAATTTTGAAATGGAATTTTGAATGGTTTCTTCAAGATAACTTGCATGTGAAGATCCAAGATTACAGTTATTGAACCACGTCTCAATATAAGCCCGAGAGTTAAAACTGGCGCTGATATAATAAATAAGGACTGCTTTTAAACGAGTATTCTATTTCTAAAATAATTAATAAAAACTCAAATCAAAAAGTTCGAGTCCAGAAATAAACTATTCACAACCGTTTTTGGGTGCAGGTCTTTAAAACCTAGCGGACAGTTGCCAGTGGACTGGTGCGCCTATAAGTACTTGTAAGACGAACATGACCTAAATTCATACATGAGGTCGTTTCCGTGTCATGTATTATTTAGTAGTTATAGGCTTGTTTATACCTACCCCCGTTAAAATAAGCCCCGGTCTCCTCTATTATTCAGTTTTGCTCAAACATCATAAATTTTTTCGCTTCTAGTATCAAACTTTCTTAATATAAACCGCAAAAAAAGACTCAAAGGTAACGAAATATCGTTTGTGAGCTAGATCAGACGGCAAATTGCTCTGTTAGCACATTGTCTGCCCTTTCAACGAAGTTAATTGAAAACCTACCACATTCGGCAACGTTACCGGGAATTATTCGGTCGTGAATATCGCATCGGGCGGTGGCGAGGCGAGTTAATCAGAAAGGAATATAAAACAATCAACAGCTGGTGAATTTCTTTACGTTTCTGGTGAATTTCTTTATTCATAAAAGAGTTATCGGACGTTTTAGTTATGTTTTCTCCCTTTCTAACAAAGGCAAATGTCAAACAGACATATGGCGAACTATTATTTAGCTTAACTGTGTTTAATATGAGTTAATGAACTCGAAACTCTTGGTCCATGGGGTCCCAGCGCACGCAAGTTTTTTGTAGAAATCGCGAAACGTCTGGTTGATGTTACTGGTGACCGAAGAGCTGGTGGCTTCCTCGCACAACGTATCAGCATTGCGATACAACGAGGAAATGCCGCCGGCATCCTAGGAACAATGCCTCAAGGACCTATTTTAGAATTAAGGTAGGTAGAGGTAGGTAGTTAGGTAAGTTACACTTGCTGTATATATTTCGAAAATAAATGTTATTCCATAAAAATAAGCTAAAAATACAAGTGAAGGCTAGTGAAATAGGGGCCAAGGGAACAAGGGGCCAAAGTTGTTGTTTAACTCTCGGGCTTATACTGAGGCTTATACTTGCTCGGGGCAAGCGAAATATTCCAAAATTGGCAATTTTGTCAATCAATAACTGGCATCTTGAGCTTTACGAGGGTCTCAAGGCACGAGAGTAATACAACATTTTCGAAGTGTGCAAGATTTGTCAGTGTAGTTGTATAATTTTCTATGTGGTAGTGTCATCATTATATATTGTTTTTTGTATGTAGTGTGTGAGAAGTGTGTCTGTGTGCACGTTTTCCCCCGCAAAAGGTGACAGGATAATTTGTACGATAAGCGCTGTGACGTCTCCCTTCCAACGCGTTGGAAGGCTGTGTTGCTGGAAAATCCGTAACCGCACTTGAATTACCATTTATCATACACCGTAAAAAACAGAGTACAGCTGTCAACGAACGTCAGTTTTTCACGGCCGAAGCACTTCCGTTGAAGGTTGTAACTTCTATAGATCACTGACAGTGAGTGCAATAAGCCAAGAGCTGGTGTTGGAAAATGTATACAATTTTAAAGTATAAAAGCCCCTCTAGGTACATTACACAATCGATCCTTAGGCCCCTTGTAGGTACATTGAAACGAAGTCGAGCTGTGCAATCAACCAATTACATGCTACAAATATGGATACGGTTAAGTTTACTCCAACAGTAACGCCGGCAGTACCGGAAGGCGCAGCGTGGGTAGGCCCCCCGCAAGGTGGACTGATGACCTGGTGAAGGTCGCAGGAGTCCGCTGGATGCGGGTGGCGCAGGACCGGTCATTGTGGAAATCTTTGGGGGAGGCCTATGTCCAGCAGTGGACGTCTTTCGGCTGAAATGATGATGATGATGATGAACAGTAACGCAGTTTCAATAGTTTCATGGTCGAATTTGCAAATCTCTGCTCGCTCAGAGTCAGTGAACAGTCATCAGACGTCAATGAAAAAAAGACAACTTGAAATGCAAGTTGCCTGCTTAGTTCTGAGTATTTAATCCATTATCTTTGTAGCTGACCGTGCCTATTCTATATAGTACTGAATAAACTATGAATTCGTCACCTACGACTTATTCTCTTAGCATTGCGCAATATTATTCGTTTGAGTAGATTGTTAAAGACAAATTTGCCTTGTTCAAAAGAGGTTTTGAAACCTAAGTTATGTGAAAATGTTAAAGAGCAAATTTTAATTAATAATGAAAAGTCTAGGGCCAATTATAATAAAACTTCAAAATTTAAGAAATCCTTTAACAATGGGGAAGAGGTAATTGTTCAAGATGTAAATAAAAGTAAATGTTGGTATTCTGGTAAAATAGTGGAAAAAGCTAATGCACCTAGATCTTTCATTGTTAAAAATGAAAAAGGTAATTTAGTTAGGAGAAATGAAAAACATATAAGACCTAGTAAGAATAAGTTTATTGTTAAAAATGATTATTTGTTGGACTCATCAGATGTGGGCCAAGCGGTGCATGAGAGGGGTAGTCACAACAGTCAGGCTGCATCGGGGGCTACTTTCCTGGTAACTGCATCTCCACCACAGGAGCCACTGGTACAACCTGCTAGGCAGGAGCCATTAACAATAGATAGGCCAGTGGTTACAAGGACAGGTAGGTTGGTAAGAAAACCTGCCTGTCCTTGTAACCACTGGCCTATCTATTGTTAATGGCTCCTGCCTAGCAGGTTGTACCAGTGGCTCCTGTGGTGGAGATGCAGTTACCAGGAAAGTAGCCCCCGATGCAGCCTGACTGTTGTGACTACCCCTCTCATGCACCGCTTGGCCCACATCTGATGAGTCCAACAAATAATCATTTTTAACAATAAACTTATTCTTACTAGGTCTTATATGTTTTTCATTTCTCCTAACTAAATCAAACCGTTAGTGGCGATAGTAAATAAAGATATAAACAAAATCTCAGCCAGACTGCAAAGAATGGTTCTTAAACTGTTAAAATATGAATTTGATATTAAGTACATACCAGGACCGCAAATGTATATTGCTGACTATCTGTCTAGGCATTATAATTCAACAAATGGGCAAGTTGAGCCTTCACTTAAAGAGTTAGTTCATAGTGTGGAAGTAGAAAAAGTATATGGGTTAGAAAAAGACTTACAAATATCAGATAGTAAATTAAAAGAACTGCAAAATGAGACTTGCAAAGATGGTAATTTGCAGCAGATAAAAATGTGGTATAACTCTGAATGGCCAAATAATGATAGAAACATATATGGTAAAGAATTAAAAAAGCTGTACAAGTTAAGAAATGAGTTACTGGTAACAGACAATATTGTTTACTTTGGAAATATGGTGCTTGTTCCCAAATCTTTAAGAAAAGAAATGCTAAATATAGTACACTCCGGGCATGCAGGAGTAGTAAAATGTAAAAAAAGAGCTAGGAAAGTTATGTATTGGCCAGGAATGTCAAGAGATATAGAGGAGCATGTATTAGCATGTAGAGTATGTGAGAAATATAGAATGTCCAACTGCAAACAGCCCATTATATCTCATGAGATTCCAGATCTTCCCTTTAGCAAAATCGGTATGGATGTAGGACATTATGCGGGTGAAGATTTTTTAGTTGTTGTAGATTACTTTTCAAAATGGATTGAGGTGGCAAAATTGAGTAACAAATCGGCTAGCAATATCATAGTTCAATTATTAAAAATTTTTAGTACACATGGAATTCCTAAACAAATAGTCAGTGACAATATGCCTTTTGGTAGTTATGAGTTCAAACAATTTGCAAAAGATCAGGGCATTGAGTTAATAACATCCAGTCCGCATTATGCACAATCAAATGGGTTGGCAGAGAAAGCTGTTGGTATTGTCAAAAACCTAATGAAAAAATGTAATGAAAGTGATGCTAATTTCGACTTGGCAATGTTGCACTATAGAACCACTCCAGTAGCTAGTTTAGACTATTGCCCTTCAGAGTTATTGATGAGTAGATTGTTAAAGACAAATTTGCCTTGTTCAAAAGAGGTTTTGAAACCTAAGTTATGTGAAAATGTTAAAGAGCAAATTTTAATTAATAATGAAAAGTCTAGGGCCAATTATAATAAAACTTCAAAATTTAAGAAATCCTTTAACAATGGGGAAGAGGTAATTGTTCAAGATGTAAATAAAAGTAAATGTTGGTATTCTGGTAAAATAGTGGAAAAAGCTAATGCACCTAGATCTTTCATTGTTAAAAATGAAAAAGGTAATTTAGTTAGGAGAAATGAAAAACATATAAGACCTAGTAAGAATAAGTTTATTGTTAAAAATGATTATTTGTTGGACTCATCAGATGTGGGCCAAGCGGTGCATGAGAGGGGTAGTCACAACAGTCAGGCTGCATCGGGGGCTACTTTCCTGGTAACTGCATCTCCACCACATGAGCCACTGGTACAACCTGCTAGGCAGGAGCCATTAACAATAGATAGGCCAGTGGTTACAAGGACAGGTAGGTTGGTAAGAAAACCTGCCTATTTAAGAGATTTTGTATAAGGGGGGGATGTGTCATATTGATGATTATCTGTGGTCACACGCCATATTGGACAGAGATGTACAAGAAGAATAAATAGTTTTTGTAAAATATTAAATATCTTTTATTATATAAAAGCCCTGAGCGTTTGCATACCATCAGATATGCAACATGAATAATTATGAAATTAGACACTAGTGGCAAATGAGACAACTCATGCATTGTAATTTTTTTTTAATTTATAATGTTCGTTTCGTACTAACCAAATATGGATTTTGAATCTGAAATAAATAATTTTTATTTATTTTATTTTACTGTACTTTCCAAACTGAAAAACCGTACGTCCAAGTGTCCTATCACGTTGACCTCCACCGATAGACAGCTCCCAGACGCTCAAATCAAAAGCTGACAAGTCGGATTTCGTTGCTCTCAAAATAACTTTTTTTAATTACTACCTCGTAGTCTATTTTATTCCAAAAGCATGACATTTGTCACAGTTAGGACATCCAGTATAAATGTACATTCCTATACGTATAGCTAGTAAGTATATAGAGGTCAATTCATACTAGTTATACCGTGGCGTGGATTCGGCCAGCCTGCGCGTGCGCATGTTAAAACAACACAAGGCTACGTTCGCGCAGTTTTATCGTTCAGTATTACTCGGGTCCCCGTTGTGCACTAATCGTTTACTATAGTGATAAATTATTTATTTAGTTCGTAGTATTTTTTAGTTAAGGTAAGTTTAATGTAATTAAGATTTGTTTTTACTTCAATAACTATAAGATTTTTTCGGAATTTATAAAAAACTTGTAGGTACACACAAAAACTGCAGTACGAGTAAGAGTTTTATCGCGTACGGTTGAGATGTATTTTAATTACTTTATTATTAAATAAAATTGAGTCAAATATACATGGTGGGTGATCTCTAATATTAAAAAAAAATATTTTTAAATACTTAGATATGCGATCTTACTGTTTTGTATCTCAATAGAAGAAGCGAATCATGCCGAATGATTACTTATTGCCTATATTAATTTCAGATGGTCAAAAAATTAAAAACCACCAAACACAAACACAAAGCACCAACCGGAGTTAACCAACTAACCTCGAATTATCCATTAATAAAGTATGGAATTTCAGGTTTAACTCCGGGTTTGTTGCTCCTGGTTGGCGCAAGAGACGCTAAGATCTGTATTCTTTATTCGAAAACTAGCGTCACTTTATTTTAAATGAGCAACGAAAAACTGCGAGTAAAATAGTACATTACTGCAGAGGCCGTGAAGTAAGAGATTGCAGGACGAGTTTGTGGTAGACGAGCCGAGGCGTAGACGAGCCGAGGCGTAGACGAGGCCGGATTAAACAAGTCCTGCGATCTCTCTTCCGGCCGAGGCTTGTATAGTGCTTTTCTCAAACATTGTAAGGAAATATAAAATTTAAAACAACTACTAGGTAAATAGGTTAGTAAGGAAAAAAATGTTTAATTTGCCACCTTATTATTTTTTAAAGATGCCATTTGAATGAGCTCCATGTTTAACCGCACATAAATATACATAGAAACATAGAATTTGTTTTTTTTTAATGTCACAAGTATCTAATGGTCGTTGGCTGTATGTAATTTTACCTTTGTCAGTTTAGTGTTAGTACGCAAATTAAAAAGTTAGAGCAGCGGACAATAATGTTTCGTTCATACTAACGCCATACATTACTTCACGGCCGCCGGCCAAGAAGTAAATGGGGGGAGCCGTAAACAAGAAACTTCATGTCTTCATTTCGTGACATAAATGCATACATTTACGATCATGTTTGAGAAAATGTACTTTTTATCAGTTTTCGATTCGGTTCGATTCAGACTGAGCCTTAAGTTTCAGGGTCAACAGCCGATCACCTTAAACTCTTAACTACCGCTTACATTAAACTAATTAAACAATTATTTATTAGCAGAAACGTCTACGAACCATACCAAATTTCTTTGAAATAAAAGGAAAAGTCGGAAAATTTATGCATATGGGGCTTAGGGGGCATAGGTATGTATGCATATGGGGCTTAGGGGGCATATGTATGTATGCATATGGGGCTTAGGGGGCGTAGGTATGTATGCATATGGGGCTTAGGGGGCATATGTATGTATGCATATGGGGCTTAGGGGGCATATGTATGCGCCGATTAAGAAGTACTTTCTTACGGTAGATGTTGCTAAGCGCCTCCCTAAGGCGCATACGAGGAATATGGTGGAGAAATTCGGGACTTCGGGTGGGGTCTTGGTAGCTCATTTGGCAGAGCGATAGGCGTGCATCCCAGTCGCGGTTTCGAGTCCGCTCGAGGTCATTATTTTCTCCTCTTTTCCTTTCTTTCAAAGAAATTTAAAGAAATTACTTACTTACAATGGAGGTTGGTTTTAAAGTTACGTTGGGTCTTTATTTCATACAGATATTAAGGCTTTTTTCTTGTTGTGATGGTTTAAATTGAATAAAACAGGACGTTTCCTGTCATACTTGTATTTACGGTCTAATCATACTCACGGTCTAGGAGTCTGGAAAAAAATGACAATCGTCTGCAGACTAGCGAAACGCAAATAATGTATGGAAATGATTACCTGACATTTAATTTGTCATTACGACACATCTTTTGTTTTGCGCTGAGCGTTGTTTTGCAAAGTATAGCTCAGATTATGTAATTCTTATGAACAGATATTTAGGTATCCCTCGTAGAAAAATCAAATACCTACAAACTATTACAAAACGTTTTGAAGACTACACAAAAAAAAACAATTGACCCCTCACAAACCACACAAACGCTAGGGTTGCCTATCTTCTTCTTCTTCTTCCTGGCCATTATTATTCCCATATTTATTTGGGGTCGGCCCTCCTTATACCATTGCGCCACTTAATGCGGTGGCTTGTCATCTACTTATCGACGTATGCTGCTCTCATATCGCTGGTTATGGTACTCAGCCAGGTTAGGTTAGGCTAGGGTTGCCTATGATTAGAAATATTATTTAATACTGGCGGCGGCGCGCACCGGCGCGCGCGGGTTGTGTGTACAGCCCGTTGATAATATGTGTCGTTATCGTAACAAAAGACAATCGATTTTAGTTCGCGCGGAGAGTTCCGTAATCCTGACTATTATAGTCATCTTGGCTACAGCCCCTTTCTATTACTAGGTTTCTTTCAAATAAACAGAAGGCCTACCACGAACCACGAACGAAGTTTCACCTCTCTGTCGCACTTGAGTGAGAAATCTCAAGTGCGAAAGGGAGGCATAATTTCGTTCGCGGTTCGTGGTAGGCGTCCAGAAAACATAATAAGGAACAAGGTGCGTAGCCAAGATGCCAATCGCTCACACTCAGTCGCTAACAAAACGCAACTGTCATTGTCACACTAATAAGGAAGAGTGATAGAGAGAGGTAGCTACGATACGTTATTAAGCGTGAGCGATTGGCATTGGTAGGTACCTACTTAAGGATGACACTAGAACGGGACGGGACGATCTGTCAGTTTCTATAGAAATCGTCACGTGACATCCGAGGGCTCCGAGCTATCACGTGATTCTTTCTATAGTTTTTAATTACAACAGCAAAAATACAGATTGAATAATATTATTATGTATGTATGAACGGCCTCCTAGCCTAGTTGGTAGTGACTCTGCCTACGAAGCAGGAGGTCCCGAGTTCGAATCCTGGTCAGGGCATTTATTTGTGTGTTTATCACGAATATTTGTTCCTGAGTTATGGATGTTTTCTATGTATTTAAGTATTTCTATGTATCTGTCTATTATATATATCGTCGCCTAGTACCTACTCACAACACAAGCCTTATTGAGCATACCGTGGGACTAGGTCGATTTGTGTAAGATTGTCCCATAATATTTATTTATTTATGTGGTTTAAATTCTAGGCTTCCTTATACTCGTATTTAAAATAAATTAATTAAGTTAACAGAAACATTGTACTCTCGATATTAAATCGTTGTAGTTTGTTAGTGATCAAACATTGGTGGTTTTAATTAACATTTAATACGATTTAGAATATTCTAGTGTCTATTACACTATTAATGCTACAAAAGGTTTAGTAATTTAATATATTACCAAACAATTATATTTATGATATCGCATATTCGTACTATACTAACCCAAATGATAATTCAGATAATTGGCAACACTGGCTGTCAAAGAATGGCAGCTGTTTTCGCTAGGTCGCTACTATTTATTACTTTAATTGTATTTCGTAAAACCCATTAGGTGTTAATTAAATAGTTTTAGTGTTTCTATTATAAAATTGTAAATTTCGTTCGCACGTCTCTGCTTAATTCAAAATTAATTAAGTTTTCGAGTTAGTTTTAATGTATGTGTAGTGTAGTGCTTTAGTAACGGGGCGAGATGGGACGATCTGTCAGTTTCTATAGAAAACGTCACGTAACATCCGAGGGTTCCGAGCTATCGCGTGATTCTTTCTATAGAAATTGACAGATCGTCCCTTCCCGCCCCGTCTCTTCCCGTCCCGTCCTAGTGTGATTCATCCCTAACTCAGGAACAAATATACGTAACTACAAATAAATGTCCTTACCAGGATTCGAACCCGGGTCGTCCAGCTTCATAGGTTGACTGCCAACTAGGCTATGCAGGGCGTTAATTAATATGTGGGTATTTAATTTCTAGCAGAAATAACTTGCAGTTTGCAACATGTTTTAAAGTTTTCCTCATTAAAACAGGAAAGCAGGACGGCAAGTATAGACCAGTAATGGGGAGAACACAGGCATAATATAACGAGGAAAACTGAAGTAAACCTTCAATTGTACGCACTATACTGTGGCTGCAATAAATGACTATGACTATGATATTGGTAATGTAAAATGGGGTGAGTTTATTAAATTGCAACGGTTCAAACTCACGTATTTTTATCACAATAGGCGTAGCCTATAAAAATACGTGTTCCGGTTGTACGAATTTTAGTCTTGCAATGATAACCTGTCATTTAATTTCATAGATTTTACGATAAACACAAAATACTTAGTACGAAAACCACGCAACCCATAGTAGGGGTTGGGAGACTTGGGAGGGATAGGAACTGAGTGAGATGACAATTTCTAGAATTTAAACAGTAACAACCTATTGTTAAGGTTGACTTGCCAGGAAAATAAAGTATTTTGTAACAATATACAACGCTAGTCTAAAAATATTAACCCACCCTCTTCTCCCCATTCATGGCCCAACTAACCTCGCAATCCATCCTCACCCCATTTTACGGTTTTTACGTGTCCCACTTTTGATGCAGTTAACTGACGCCTATTTTTTTGATACAGTCACACACTCAGCGTATATGCAAAATGTAGGCTACGTGACGTGGAATAAGCAATGATTTAAAAAAATCCCAGTACGAATTTTCACAGCGCCATCTGCATATCTATTTAAAAACTGTCTCAGCAGACAATTCATCTGAATAACAAATACAGACCCATTGAAATCGTGCAACTTCCAATCCGAAGGTCGCGGGTTCAAATCCTGCCGGCTCGTGCCAATGAGCTTTGGGGAACTTATTACGAAATATCATTTCATATTCATATAATCGCTTTTCGGTGAAACTCGTGAGGAAACCGAACTAATCCCAATTAGTCCTTGTTTACCCTCTGGGTTGGAAGGTCAAGTGCCAGTCGCTTTCGTAAATTAAACTAGAGCCTACGCCAAATCTTGGGATGAAGTTGCCAAAGCGGACCGGATAAGCCGGGAAAACGCTAGAAAGAAGATGACATAGACATACGCATAAGTACCGTAAATGAATAACACCCTTCATAGCGAGAAAACAATAGGTAGGTACATATAGGTACTAAGGTACCTATTGTACCTATATTTTTCCGTTAATCCGCTAATCGTTAATTAACGAAGTTAACTTTTTGATTAACGGATTAACTTTAGAAACTGTTAACGGAACCATTAACTTCCGTTAAACTTTACCAATTCCGTTAATCGTTAATCCGGTTCCTATTGTTTACCAAAAAGATGCCACACACACCGCGCCGCGCCGCGAAAAGCACGTCCTAGCATGTACATTGTACGTTTGTGGTCCGGTGGATGATAAAACTGCGAAGAAATGTGACGGATACATAATCTCAAAAACCGTAAGAGTTAAGAAATTAAATACCTATACCTAGTCTGTTTTAGGTATTTAAATTAAATGTAAACAAACAGAAGCACGTGGCTCGGGTGTTGGGCCAATTACATAATTCCATATTATGACATTGAGATGATGTATACGAAATGTTGTAACTAAATTGCCTAGTCCCGTTTGTTTACATTTTATAAATACCTAAAAATATTGATAGTTTCATAGATAAATTAACTTGGGTTTACCAACTGGATCCTACGTTTCGAGCCCTTTACAGCACTCGTTTTCGCAGGGTTAAGATGATGACCCGGTGAAAACGCGATTAATCCGTTCTAAAGTGTTTAATTTCAATGAATAACAATCGCGGTAACAGAAGACAATATTTTTGGTTTACCATTTGAAGTAAAAACAAAACACAGTGTAAGCAGACATAGTGTGCCCAGGATGTCTGTCACTAGAGAACAAAGGGATTAATTGGCCAAAAATAGGCCAATAATTGCCATAATTTATATGTGATAGGTACATCACATATAAATTATTAATTATTTGCTTTCGGCTAGTCTGTGGCCAAGAGTAAGCCCATTTGTTATAAAAAAAAATAGCTGAAAATATAAATAGATATCTAGCCAAATAAACAAACAAAGCTCGAAGGGTGCCTCGCACTAAAACGGGACGGGACGATCTTTCAATTTCTATAGAAAGAATCACGTGATAGCTCGGAGCCCTCGGATGTCACGTGACGTTTTCTATAGAAACCGAAAGATCGTCCCGTCCCGTCCCTTTCTAGTATAAGGCATCCTTTAAGAACGGCCCTAGTTATTTTGCATACAATAACTTTTTATAGCCCAATATAGAAGACAAAAGACCGCTGATAAGAAAAAGTCACAACAAATAAATATAATGAATCCTGTTTGACCAGATAACTGGCCTAATTAATCGCTTCCTACTTTAATCATTTTTTACGAGTAACTACCAGTGATCAATGATCAAGCGATTATCAACCGGTTAGAACTGGTTTCAAGCAGTTTTAAACGGAGTTACTCGTAAAAAACGATAAAAGTAGGAAGCGTTTAATTAGACCAGTTATTTGGTCAAAGAGGATCTACCAGTGATCAATGATCGAGCGATTATCAACCGGTTAGAGCTGGTTTCAAGCAGTTTTAAACGGAGTTGATCTGGTTTTAGCTGAAGATAAAATCCGAGTGCTAAAGAGAATGAAGAAAAAGATGGAATTATTAACTACAATCAAAAGAAGGAAAATATCGTATTTTGGCCACATTTACAGAAATAACAAATACGATATATTAAGATTAATATTAGAAGGTAAAATTTATGGTAAAAGGGGAAGAGGAACAAGGAGGATAAACTGGCTTGACAACATTAAGAAACGGACTAATATAAATAACGCAGCCACACCGGCAAGAATGGCTAAGAGTCGAAGAGAAATGGCAATGGTGGTCGCCGACGTCCGTTAGGACATGGTAACTGAAGAAGAAGAAAATCCGAGTCGTTTTTGAGAATATTGATCCAATATTTTTTAGATAAGTACAATATTTAATAGACGGGTCATTGAGGTCATTCTCAAATTATACTTATAACTGCCGCGGCCTCAATGCAGTCATATTTATTATAGGGCTGCCAAATTAGATACCTATATTAAAAGATGCTGTTCCATATCTTGGTTGCCTAAAATATCCCTTCCTCTAAAATTGCCCTTATTTTGTTTGTAAGAAGGTCGAAAATCATGTGTCAAGTAATGACTGCATTGTGCCTCCATGTTTATGGCGTGCATTAATTTTGATAATAGGCTAAGCTATGATAAGATACGTCTAATGTCATCTGTTGTTGGATTCAAGCCAAGTTTGTCTGGTCGAGAATTCGTACAATGAAACTGCTCGGAAAAAAGATAAATGCAGTTGAAGATTCGTAAACAATTTTAATGTTGCTTTCTTCACTCTTTAATTATACAGAAGTGAATTGGTTTAGGTAATAGAAAACACAATCCCCCAAATGAGGGCGAGAATAAATGTAAAAATCTTTAAAATAATAAATAAATAAAATATTATAGGACATTCTTACAAAAATTGACTAAGTCCCGCAGTAAGCTCAAGAAGGCTTGTGTTACGGGTACCCAGACAACGGGTATATAATAAACAAATACATAAATAGATAAAAACATTCATGACTCAGGAACAAATATCTGTGTTAATCACACAAATAAGTAAATGACCGTACCGGGATTCGAACCCAGGACCATCGGCTTAGCAGGCAGGGTTACTACACTTACTACTAACTACGCCAACCTGTCGTCAAAATATTGCGTATAATTTATGATTTCACATTCACAAGGCCACAGACTGGTCACACTGGTCAGACTGGTGATGGTCATTAAAATTACTTTATTGTCACGATCGAACCGGTATGTTATCAAGTTCATTAGTCTTGAAAAAATTGTAACAAATGACCTGATCGATAATGACTTAATGAAGTTGTTACGAAAAGGATAAATGTAAAGAAAATACAATAAATATTGCTCTTATATGCGATAGGCGCGAAGAGACAGAGAGCGATGATTTTTTTCTTAGGTGTGCAAGGGGGATAGCGCTAAACACGTGCATAACCTTATCTCACTTAGAGTTCCCTTGGCCAGTTCAAGGATCCATGTCGTCCTACCATCTCCGTCTGGGCCTGCCCCGTCCACGTTTACTTTGCCGGATCTACTACTGTATAAGGAAATACAATAGGCATGACGACTAGTTTGAAAAACTATCATTCTAATTAGTCCGTCAGTTAGATTGTCTAAAATGATTAGACACGTATTTTTTCGTTTTTCATTTTAACTAAAATTGACGAAGATATATATAGCATCAAAGTTCCGGGGTGGGGGCTTGTGACGTCACTACTAGGTAAGAATTGTACCTAATAGTGACGTTACGCAAAACTTGAACGCACTGAACGGCCTCCTAGCCTAGTTGGTAGTGACCCTGCCTACGAAGCAGGAGGTCCCGGGTTCGAATCCTGGTCAGGGCATTTATTTGTGTGTTTATCACGAATATTTGTTCCTGAGTTATGGATGTTTTCTATGTGTTTAAGTATTTATATGTATCTATCTATTATATATATCGTCGCCTAGTACCCACAACACAAGCTTAGAGCTTACCGTGGGACTAGGTCGATTTGTGTAAGATTGTCCCATAATATTTATTTATTTATTATTTATTTATTTACTGTAATTTCATCATTTTTGATTTTACGAACAAAAGAAAAAATACGTGTACAATATTTTTTAATAATCTAAAAGACGGGCTAAATAGATTTTTTTTAGTCGTCTAGCCTATTCTGATTTGATAGGCCCACGTCAATTTGGTCGGATTTCGCTCGACATTGGTATCGATCAATTGCGGTAATCGTCATCAGGAGTCACGGCTGAAGTTCAAAAATTTCCTGAGTGACCTTTTTGAATAGGTAGCACTATTAGGTTACTCATGATTACAACTGTATTACATTATGTTAGTAAATAAGGTCATGACATAACGCCGTCTAACACGCGATATATGCAAGGTTTTATGCATCCGATTATACCACGGTCAAGTACAGGCATTAATCAAGTCTGAATAATAAGTACCTAATACCTAAATATAATTACTAAGAATGTGAATGATGAGATGACGGGCGATAGAGACGTATGGAAGAGAAATACATGCTGCGCCGACCCCAAATAAATGGGAGAAGGGTAAGCGAATGATGACGTACAGTCACCTGCAATAGTATATGACGCTATGAAGGCCGCAAAAATATGTGACACGCTCTTATGGCGGTACAAACAAGAATCATCATCATCATCATCATTTCAGCCGAAAGACGTCCACTGCTGGACATAGGCCTCCCCCAAAGATTTCCACAGTGACCGGTCCTGCGCCACCCGCATCCAGCGGACTCCTGCGACCTGCAGTGGGCGGGGCACATTGCACGTAGAACCGATAGCCGTTGGGGCGGAAAGGTTCTCGAGTGGCGACCGCGTACCGGAAGGCGCACCGTGGGTAGGCCCCCCGCAAGGTGGATTGATGACCTGGTGAAGGTCGCAAACAAGAATGTGTCAGATTATTTTGCAACCTTCATATAGTCCTATACTATTGCAGGTGACTGTACATATAATTACTAACTTTCTGACTTATATTATAGCCTAAGCGCCTACCACGAACCGCGAACGAAAGTATGCCTCCCTTTCGCACTTGAGATTTCTCACTCAAGTGCGACAGAGAGGTGAAACTTCGTTCGTGGTTCGTGGTAGGCCTTCTGGCCCCTATTTCACCATGGTGACAAGTGTGACAATTGTCACCATTGTTACTGATATTGCAGGCGTCCGTGGGTTACGGGCACCGCTTACTATTGGGTCGGTCGTGTGCTTGTTGACCACCAACTTTTGTGAAGAATTCTTGACAATTATGACAAGAAACACGAAAAATGTCACGAAACTCCAATACAAACACAACAAATCCAATCCAAGGCTGTCTGGAAGAAATCGCTTTTTAGCGATAAGACCGCCTGATGTTTGCCTCTGTGTTAATCAAATGTTTGTACCTTGTAAATGTTTTTTCTTTCTCATGTACTGAGGTGTGCAATAAAGAGTATTCTATTCTATTCTATTCTACAAAGAGTCACATGTCAACTATTGAACATTCTTCAAAGCACTATTGTTTCTCGAGACAATTTTATTTATTGAAGATACGACCGATTTTATGTATAATATCAAAGTGGTGGTAAACATACACACAGCCCGCCCGATGGTCAGCGGTTTCCGTAGCCACTTCCTCTAACTTTAATGTACTTAGTCCTAACTAATGTATGTAAATTAATTAACTTTTTTGTTTTATCTCGATATCGTTCTGTAGCCAAAATATCTGAACATGCAATTAATAAATTTACATTCGGAATACTGTTTGTGATATAAATTGAAATGGATGAGAAACATCGCAATTTTCAACCTGTTTCAACCAATTTGAATGGAATAAATGAAAACGTTTTTCAAAATTGTTGTCAGTTTTAGAAAAATCCACCATTTTCTAACAGCTGTTTTACCATTTTTTGATGAGCGAGCTCCAAACATCTATCTAATTTTCGACCTAACCATAATAAAACATTCTTGCTTTTGGTCCGGATTTATAGTCTTCTACGGAATAAATGAAACACTTTTAAACATTTTCACATTCACATTTCACACAAAATTATTGAGTAAAATATTTTAAAATTTGGTATTTGTTTGTAGAAATACACGAACATTAGCCAAGTGTTCTGGCTAAACGATTTTTTTTTTATTAATGAATATGCAATTATAAAGTTTAGGTCATACTCTATCCAAAAACTATAAATAGTGTATACCCATCTCTAGTCTTTTTTTTCTTAAACAGCACTTCATATTGCTCTGAATATCGCTATAAAATATACAACGTAATAAATTAAATGTAGCGGCAGTCCAGCTCGAGAGCTCGTAGAGAGAGGTCATGTCGCTCCGCGCTTTGACAATATTTACAAAGATGAGCGCTGAGAGCGATGAGAAGATAACGCAGAGCTCACTAAGTCGATAAGCAGTAGGCTATCCGGGGTCGGCAGCTGCTGTAATGTGCTTAAATTCAACACAGGCGGACGTAATACTCCCTGTGATGGAATTAGCTACATTGACCTTACGTGTATCTACATTATCTTTCTAATTTATATACGCCGACATCGTATAGAACGCTCAACGAAAGCCTTATTGAACTTACTGTGTTAGATTGTCTCATAACATTAATTATACACGTATGGATGTCATTACACATTTCAAGCACAGTATTTTCAATTATATATTTATTTGTATTGTCTATCTTCTAATGGGCAGATATTAGTGAAATTTAATAATAGTCTTGTTATTGTATTTTAAGAGCAACGTTCAATCCGATAACTGATGCGGGTCGTTTCCTAGACGTGCCCCGCACGTGCTACGGAGAAAACCACTAAAATTAGTCCTTAAATCCAGGAGTACAAGATACAAATTTCCTTACATTCCTTTTGATATACCGGTGATATCGTATTGAACTTTAAGACGATGTGATACAGACTATATTTGAATGGGTTTGAAATTAGCACAATGTCTCCACTTTTACTAAATGGCAACGGAACCGTTGATATGCCCGTCTGTCCAACCGTCTGTACAGTCAACCAATTGGAACCCTAGGTCACTCTTAACCATGTCAAAATGACAAGCAGTAAGAGATATCTTACAATCTGATTTATAGCGCCACTATGACATAGTTGGCTAGGGTTTCAATTGGTTGACTGTACGTTACAATAATTTATTGTTTATATCATCATAAATTATATTTATGCTATTAAAGCATAACAACTTCCAACTTCATAACGTGTCAAACACGGGCAGAAAGGTAACGACTTCACAAAACGGTTTAAAATGCCATTACAGTCATTTACGACCATATAACATCGCATAATTTTATTGGTAATTATAATTAGCGTAAACACTGCCAACATACATACATAGTTACATTACGGGATTCCGTTGATCATTCTGTGGTTTATTATTAGAAACCTCAAGCACTATTGGAAGCACAGATATGTTAGCAACCTTAACAAAGAGAAATTAATTGCAAATTAAATACTAGTCTGTAAAGAGATTAAATATACATGTTAGGGTTGTTGGTGAAAGTATAAAAATGAGATTTGTGGAGATTCCTCAACTCTCCTTTAATATAGTCAAAACCAGTGTTAACACGGAACTAATCCTGAACTAAGAATTTTAACACGTTGACGCGAGCACCGCGATCTATAGGATTGTCTATTCTGACACCATAATTGGCCATACAAAATAGCTTGACGTGTTGACACGTTGTGACACAACCTCTATATTATTATCAAAATGTGACACACATACGTTCGACGTTAATACACGTTCTGACACATGCAATATGTTTCAGTTACTTTATGACACAACAGCAAAGCACGTTATGCTTGTACCTAAACGGTTGTTAAGTAAACTAAAAAAACAACAACTTCTTTCTAAAAGAAGATCTTACTACACTACTCTTGTCTTGTTTGAGTTTGATGGAACGGGTATTTTTTTTCCGGCCATGGCCAGAACTTGAAGTATCAGCGTGCGTAGCCAAGATGCCAATCGCTAACGCTTATAAACGTATCGTAGCTACCTCTCTCTATTTTTCTTCCTTATTAGTGAGTGTGACAATGACAATTGCATTTCGTTAGCGACAGCGTGAGCAATTGGCATCTTGGCTACGCACCCTGGCTGGATTGATACGAGTGCACCGGCCCTGGGTAAACTTTCGCTATCTGACTCACTACCCTCTTTAGTTGGAACGTAATCTTGATCTGATGCATATTACTCTCCATCATCAGAAAATGGATCTGGAGGCTCTATGAAGACATCTCACCCGATGATGACTCCTCAAAAAATCGCATAATCACGCGGTTTCGTTCCATCTAATAACAAACAAGTAACAAACATCAAAAATTATATAAGTAAATTCATAGTTAAAATAGGTAGGTACTTTAACAAAGCCGAAATTAAAACGTGTTCCATAAAATAAGTGAAAAGGTACAAGATGCGTAGCCAAGATGCCAATCGCTAACGCTCAGTCGTGAAAGAAACGCACCTGTTTATCGCTAATAAGGAAGAGTGATAGAGAGTATCGTAGCTACCTCTCTCTATTTTTCTTCCTTATAAGTGAGTGTGACAATGACAATTGCATTTCGTTAGCGACAGCGATAGCGAATGGCATTTTGACTACGCCTCCTGGTGTAGTGAATAATTTGTGGTTTTGTCAACTATTCCAATAAGCTAGATGGAAAAAATAATTTCCGTCTGAATATAATGCGAAACCATTATTTGCATAACTGCTACATCTGCCCATTGTGAACGATTGTTGATACTGTCGGTGTTTGAATGGTCTTAATTATTTGCTATAGACTCTTTGACTAATATGTATTCAGTTGGTCGAAAATTAAAACGCGATTCACGAAAATGTCCTTCATTGTCCGCTACCTTTTGTTTTTCTGGCTAACTTCCACGCAAACGAAGTCTGGTATGGTCCCGGTAAAGGCACTACTTAAATTAAATTGCAACGGTTAACACTCACGTATTTTTATCACAATAGGCGTGACATGTTTCGACTGCATCGGGCAGTCATCGTCGGACAGACAGAGTGGTGTTGTCACCTTCGCGGCTCAGGCATCACTGCAATAACCTTACCTAACCTAACCGTTACAACCTTAAATCTTAACCGTTGCAATATAATGTCAGTATGACTCACGAAAGTTTAAATTATACTCGTAGCACTACTTAAAATTCAGAAAGGATCAAAAATCGCGGTATTCGCCATATAAAACAAACGGGAATTAACCTAGGGCTAGTTAAGTAATTTATAAATAAGCAAAAGAGCAACCAAAACGTTGAATCGATTTACTGATGCTAATCAACCACGTACCTACACGGAGGTTTACGTGTAAAAGTATAATTTTTTGGAGCAATTTTATCTTTAATTTGTGTTAACAGGGCGCAGAGCGTCCAGTGGCGCCCTCATTGGGGGATTGTGTTTTCTAATAAAACTTTCAATTTCTCTTTTATCCAGCGTATCATCGTTGTAGTCCTATTGGACGCCCGGCGCCCTCTTAATATATGTAGTTACAAAAGCGGTAAATACTTTCCGTGGCTCTTTAACGTGCCGATTTCGTGCAATAATTAATTCATAAATGGCGGTTTGTTACCATTATTAGGGCCACTTGCACCACCCGGGTTAGCCACATAACCCGAAGTTAAGCGTTTTTTTTTATATGGAATTTGACAGCTTAACTCCGGGTTAGCGGCTAACTCTGGGTGTTGCAAGTGGACCTTATTGAAGCAAGTAAATAAGCATTACAAAGTACGACTCACTAAAACGGGTCGGGGCGGGAGGAGATGATGTGTCAATTTCTATATATAGAGCCCTCGGATTTCATGTGACGTTTTCTATAGAAACTGACAGATCGTTGCGGCCCGGTCACGCCCCGTCCTGTTCTATATAGTGTGAGTCATCCTTAAAGAAAGGAAAGTTAATTACCTCGACTCCACGTGTACATGGCTAAATGTAAAATTACAAACACGATCGTAAAGCGATGTGTGTAACCCTGATATTTGATGTGTCAATCTTGAAATGAGCGACTTCGCTCAATCTTTAACCAATCGTCCTTAAGATATCCAAAGGCGTCCTTACGGTCGCCATGGCAACGGAGAACAAACAAACATTTCATAATCTTGCTACACTTTTTCCATTTGAAGGCGTCTCTATCTACTTTTATCTCGGTGATTATACCCAGATTACACCCCGGGTCAAACTTGGTGCGGAACCAGACTTGTACAAACATTGAAACACAATTATGACTATTTCATTTATCTGGCCATGATTATTAGTAATATACGTAATTATTTTATAATAATCACTACACACTTGAAATCTGTATTATTACAATAATAATTGGCCATCGACATCAGATAATTCTAATAAGGCGTAATATAAGATAACTATACAATAACAAAGATATATAAGATCTCGTGTAATTGTCGTCCGAAGCGAAGCTGAGGTCGACATACATGTGATCTGAGGCTTTCTTATTTACTGGCCAAGGTCTGTATACTATTTCTCAGCTCGACGCAGACGGCAAGCTGTGAATTTGTTTAGCGTAGCTGCCTGCAATTGGCTGCTTGCCGGTCGGAGGGCAGAAAAGAACATAATGTAATGTCAGAAAATTAAACGTTAATACTATAGCTTTATTTTATCTATTATATGAATTTCTTACAAATTTCATCGTTTGAACTTCAGTTCCTATTAATTATACCCACGAATAAATAAATATGGGACAACCTTAATCCAAATCAGCCTAGTAAGGTCAATAAGGCTAGTAGGTAACATGTTGAAACACAGATTACACGCGATTAAAATTACATATTTATCAAATGTACTTACTTGTTTAATTAAACTAATAATAATACAAAACTAGTTAGCTTATCTGTAATTAGTTAAGTTATCTCATTATATCAATCTTCCTAATGCTTGTTATGCCATCAATCTATATATGCGGCGTCTTTAGAAGTAGCGGTGGTTTATTCCCTGGTCCCTATAAGACAGGTTTAAGTACCTAGTTAAGGGCACAGAACACTAATCCTAGGCTTAACTTTCTATCAATCCTACTTAAGATAAATCCATGTACAAACATACAACAAGCTGTAATTTCGATTCCCAAATAAATCATTTTTCATTTTCATTTTTCATTTATTCAAAATGCTCGAATTAAGTCCTATACAGCCTTAGTAGTCTTAGTCCGTACATCATCTCAGATTAACTTCCTAATTACCTTAAGCACACTCACATGGCTGTGAGATGGCTTACACTAGAACGGGACGGGACGGGACGATCTGTCAATTTCTATAGAAAGAATCACGTGATAGCTCGGAGCCCTCGGAGGTCACGTGACGCTTTCTATAGAAACTGATAGATCGGCGCGGTCCGTTCTAATGTGAATTATCTTTTATGCTAATCAAGTCACAGGTAATTAGTCACAGGTCTCTTACGATAGTCAAATTTCTATAATTTATTCTATTAGGCCTCCAGGGCACAAGTTAATTAGCATTACGTTAAAGCATTTGCACTACTTACGATGTAAAATTGAAGATAAGAACAGTGTTCAAGGCTTCTGCCAAGAAACTGCACTACAGTTTGGCAGATAGTATTTTACACATTTTATGTTTCCTTAAGAAAAAATACAGTAAGAAAGTTTAGAATATTGAAAATCTTCATTTTAATTAGTATTCGATAAGCCTAATAGTTTCATAGTATGGGCATTACCATGACGTCTTAACGCGATTCAGTTTAGGCTCAGAAGGCCTAGTATAAAAGTTGTACGACATTAACTCCTCGACCGCGTTAGCGTATCGAGGGGTCAAGATATGAAAGTTGCCGGATGATTTAAATAAACGGCAAACATAATTTGAACTCCCGATACGCTAACGCGGTCGAGGAGTTAATGTCGTACAATTTTTATACTAGGCCTTCAGTTGTATGGAAGCGACTCAGTTTACGTCGTCCACTGAGTCGTGTTAAGACGTCATGGTTAGGCCTCATATGTTAAATTGAACTGCCCACAATGTTCCAAAGTCGCTTAGGACCGGACATTATTTGTGGCCTGCAGATCGGCGTGGCTTTATACTCTTATTAAAAGCCTAGAATATACCCCCTGTCAATTGTTTTTAGATTTTGAGATAAAAAATATTAAATTTTCATTTTCCGGTAGGTACTAAATAGGAAAAAATAAAACATTTCGTTGGTGGTGGACTTCTTAAGTAGCACTCTTTTATCATTCGAGACTGCATATAATTACGGTTATTGTGAGTTTTTTAACGAGCTTGCAAAGTTAACTATGGAGGCTTGTTCCAAAGCTCAATAAGCTCAAAAGCGTAGCCTTCAAAAAAGTAATTCTTAGCCTTCTTATACATCAAGCGCGGCTAAAGGATGCTCACACTAGCACGGGACGGGGCGGGGCGAGACGGGAAAAATCTGTCAATTTCTATAGAAAGAATCACGTGATAGCTCGGAGCCCTCGGATGTCACGTGACGCAAATTGAGATTGAAATTGACAGATTTTCCCGTCCCGCCCGTCCCGTCCCGTTCTAGTGTCAGTCATTGGACTCGCGCCAGTCGCTAGCGCTAGATCTAGCATATCGTGTCGCTTAAACGCCGCCGTTCGTGAACTATTTAGGAAAGAATCGCAAACTGCTCAAGTGATTTCCATTCTCTTCGGCCAGATATAGGGGAAACTCTTCGAGAGCGCAAACAACTGACAGAGTTTTACGCTCTGTTATAACAAATAACTAACCAGTTTTCTATTGTTCCCAGACAATGTACCGCTATCTAGTCCTATTCCTGGCGTGCCTACAGCTGGAGGTGTCTAGCTACTCGGTCGCCAACGAGGTTATCAGCGAGCCAGAGCTGATATTAGCTTTCGTTGTAAGTAATATTCTTCATATAACTTGATTTAAGAACTACATCACCTACAGTGATGTCTTACACAATATAATATATTACACGTATAGAAAAACATTTAACAGAATCATATTTTTATACAGTATTAAAATATTGAAAGAGGGTGATGTCATATATTTTGCGCTTCTTTGTATCTTAGGGTTGGGAAACTCTTCTCGACTGTGGCATTCGAATACAACTCATGGTAAGCACACTGCGTTGTTGTTGTGAATTCGCAGCCGCACGAAAGCAAAGGTTTTAAAGACGCTTATTACAAACTTTCGTTGATAAATTCAGTACAGATACTGACTGCAACGCCATGTTGATTTTTAAACCCAACAATAATACAGTTCCATCAGTCAGTATATCAGGGATCATCCCAATACAACGCGATCATCGGAAATCCGCGCGAATTTAACTCGCGCGAGCGCGCGATTACACATAATGGACTCGAATAGGCCCAATTGACAATCACGTCAATGAAGAGAAATTAAGTCGTAAAAGAACAATCCCTTAAGGCATTGACAGTTGCCATTGCACATATCCCAGCACAACCGCTTAAAGTAATATTTCGCCGCAACATCCACGGAACAAAAGCGTGACAAATAGTACATTACATACCAAGGCCGTTTTAGTGGGAAATGTCTCGGATGCCATGTAATTGTCGGCCGAGGCGAAGCCGAGGTCGACTAACATGTGATCCGAGGCTTTCCCATTTAACGGCCGAGGTTTGTATACTATTTTTCTGCCCGACGGAGCCGGCAGGCGGCAATTTAGTTTTGCGTAAAGTGGCGCTTACCGGCCGGAGGACTGAAAAAGATTTTTTCATTTGTGCCAACTAAGTATAACTCTTTTACTCATTACTAGAAAATTGTGCACTTTACAATGTTCTAGTATTCACAGCAATAGATATTGCTAATACCTAATACTACAATTTTATTAATGAGTAAAAAAATGGTCGTGATAAGTATATTTTTTTCTCTTTGTTCCACAAAAAGTTAAAATTTATAGGCTCCTCTGACTGACGTAATACATATGTAGAATGCACTTCAATTCCTCAAAAGTCTGGGTTTAGATCTTACTATGTTAATGTTGAGCTTAAATCACTAGACTCTCATACCCGGGCAACATTAGCATAAAAGTACCTACAAAACTGTTTAAATAATGCAAGAGAACACAAACAACTTACAAACTGATATTACTTAAAGTAAGCTCAAGATAAGACGGTAGTTTAGTGGTTTTTTGGCGGCGTTTTTCCTTTGAGAATAAGGATTTATAGTTTTTTCTCGTTTTTGCAACAAATACAAACAGAAGTGGTTTGTAAGAAGATTATCAGCACATTATATCTCTTTATGTTACTTAATGTATATGTACCACAGTATTTATATAATAGTACATTGTGTATTAAGGGCGGTAAACAAGAAATTACCAACGAGTGTGAAACGAGTTCGTAAGTCTTTTACCGCCATACATACAATGTTTTTCATCACATTTGCGAGGAAATAAATAAGCTTACTAGGCAGATAAATAAACAATAATTATAAGTGGTAGTGTAGTAGCGCAGTCCACAGTACACCAAAGTGAGCGGCAGCGCGCGCGTGGGTCGCAGGTCCTCCGGGAGCTCCGGGCGGGCGGTAAAATGTATGAAAATCACCATTTACGAGCAGATGTGCAAAAAAGGAGTGTTAAAGTTTTTAAAGGGTCGGCAACGCGCATGTAACACCCCTGGAGTTGCAGGCGTCCATAGGCTACGGTGACCGCTTACCATCAGGCGGGCCGTATGCTTGTTTGTCACCGTCGTAGTATAAAAAAAAAAAAGATGTGATGAAAATATACTAAATTTACTGACGATAACATGACGATGACTGTCCAGTGGTATTTATATATTCTCATCAATCATCATCTGTATGATATCAGCTATATGATCCTACCAATACCTCCGCAACAACAATAATAACTATTTGTAAGCAGAAACGTCTGAACGATACCAAATTTCTCCGAGTTCATGAATCCTTCCGCTTTTCTTTTGTTTCTAAGAAACAACAATGCTGCGAACATTAAAGTCCAGTAACACTTCTCTACCCCCAGGCCTCATCCCGATGTTTCTCTTTAGCCATCTCAGATGTCGCTTTTTTGTGGGGGTCCAGCTTATGTGGGCGAGTCACCGTCTGCCGGATATGAAATTGCTTACCATTTTATTGAGCAGGCGTCCGGTTTCATTCTCCATAACCCAGTATTTAGTCCACCATTTTCATCTAATAGTTCAGTATAGTCTCAATAGTCCATACACCGTGGCGGGTACTGGTTCTGTGTGCGTCCCATGACTCGGGCAGATGCAGCATTCGCTCGGTGTATCCTTTACATTTCATTAAATTGTCGATTGTCTCTGCGTGTTGGCTTCGGCTCCGTGTACGCCTCCCAAAGGTCCGAAACACTATTGTTCCGTGATGGAAAAGGCTGCAAACATAAAACATTAAAACAATTCAATACAATACAATAACTCTTTATTGCACCTCAAAACAACAAAAATAACACAAACTGGTATAGATTACATGTGAAAGAAGAGGTAAACAATAGGCGGTCTTATCGCTAAAGAGCGATCTCTTCCAGACAACCTTTGGGTAAAACTGTTTACAGTCTAAAATATCACTCTGATTCCTGCAGGCAGAGAAATGAAAACCTCGTTTCCGAACTAACTTAATATTTACTTTAACAATAATTTTCAGGATTCCGTACCCAAAGAGTAAAATCGAACCTAATATAAGACCTAATAAGACTCCGCTATCCGTCCGTCCGTCTGTCACTGGCCATGAACCGCAACAGTTAGATGTTACAATTTTCACAGGTGATGTATTTCTGTTGCCGCTATAACAAATACTAAAGAACAGAATAAAATATATATTTTGTGTTTCCATACAACAAACGTGATTTTTTTTGCCGTTTTTGTAGATGGTATGGAACCTTTAGTACGCGAGCCCGACTCACACTTGGCCGGTTTTCCATCTTTACTGATGATACGTACCATTAACTTAAATATGACTGATCACTATAATGAACAGCTGAGAAATGTTTTATCATGTGGGTCTTATCGCTCGTCCACTTTTTTGTCGATGTGACCTGATTTGCTCTGTCACGTCGACTCAGAATGTCAAAATCGAGGTGAGTTATGTAAAGATAACGATCCGTATTGAATATAATTACTGACCCATAACATTTGGTAATATAAACAAAAACGTACTAAGTTTAAATTGAAGCTTCTTTGTTATACTTTGTGAATACTAAAAAAATTAAGTAATTACATTAATATTAAACGGGGGCATACCTATATACAACACACTTAACTATTACGAAGAGAATCTTCACTACATAGTATAAAACAAAGTCGCTTCCCGCCGTCTGTATGTATGTATGCTTAAATCTTCGCAACGGATTTTGATGCGGTTTTTTTAATAGATAGAGTGATTCAAGAGGGGGGTTTATATATATATATATGTATAATAATATTAATAATAACCCAAGCAAAACCCAACTTAAACTGGGGCGGGTCGCTAGTAAATAAATAATACAACAGACGTAATTTTTTTGCAGTTTTTATAGATAATGGTACGGACGGAATCCTTCGTGGGCGTGTCCGCCTGTCCGGCTCGCACTTGGCCAGTTTTTTCCCTATTTCTAATCAGAATACGACACTGATAATGCCCTTAAACGGTTCACCAGTTTCGTTACATCCTTGTATGTATTTGTATACCTTGCCACACATACGAATAAGTCAATCAGACTAGTTTTACTTAATTCTGGGTTATATATTTTTCGGAATGTGCTTGTTCCTAAAGTGGATATAAGTTAATTAAATGCCATTGACCACACGTGGACTAACGTAAATAATTTACTAATTAATCCCTGTTTAAGAGACATAACCTTATAGGGCCCTGGAAATCCTTGGGCATTACGATGGCTACTAACTGATATAGGTATATTATTTTTCCTGGTTTCAAGTATTTTTTATCTAACCTCAAAAAAGGAGAAGTTATCAATTGTTTCTTTTTATGGTCAATCGTCACAACATTATGAAATAGATTTACAGATTCAGATTAGAGTTTAGTACCTCAAAAGGAAAAAACCGAACCCTTATATAGGATCAGTTTGTTGTCCGTCCGTCCGTCCGTCCAAGTCGTAGCAAGTTGAAATGATTACCACATAAAGTCTGCTGTCTCTTGAAGCTGTGGAAAAACCAAATCTCTACATCAACGAAATCAAAAGATACGGTCGTTTATGTCGCATTTCCCAGACATTTAAAATGGGAATCAAAATGATAGGGTACTTCCCGTTGACCTAGAATCACGAAATTTGGCAAAAAGCAAGAGCTTGTACTTGTAGCAAAAATACAGGAGAAAATCCGAAAACATATAATTACCGCACACTGAGTGTTCCAAGCCACTAGTACTTTTAAGAACCTAAAGTCATAAATTAGCATCCGACTCGCACTCAGCCGTTTTTATTTTCTTCTTTCGGTAGGATTTTTAAAGTATGATTGTAAAAGTAAAATAGAAAAAACACATACAAAAAGAATACATACAAATCTAACAAAAATACTAGTGAAGGGCGTAAACGGTATTGTATTCTGAGTACGGACAAATATAAACATAATTTTTGATGTAAAAAACAATTTTTTGTTGGGAGTCAAAAAATAATCTTAGTGCCAAATTTTTTTTTCCTGTTTTTTTTCTTTCTCAGAATACAGTCTACGCCCTTAGCATTTTTATTACACTTTGTATAAATAAATTATAAAAAACTCGATACTTTTCAACTAAATGAATTAATAAAATAAGGAATGGTGGAATAAAACATTGTTTTATACTTTTATGGAGCGCGAAGCATTCAGCTCGAAATCAGCCAGCTTTTGTGTAAAACTTATAAAAAATAACGATTCTGTATGAAACTTGGTATGTCGGCCTCTGAAAAGTCCGAGTCTTACTTTGGCATAAGTAATTATCTTAAATTCGGTACAACTTAAAACTTAAAAGTGAAGTGTTATTCATAAAACCGGGAACAATTTTACCAAACAGTGGCAAGTGTCACTCGCATCTCATACACAAAGCTTCAGCTAATTTCCCTAAATTTACATAATCGGTTGCAGAAGTTGCCAGTGACGAAAAATTTTTTTTTAACTAACTTGTTCCACATTTTATTCAACTTTTAAATTTTTGGTCCATCCGTAGGTATTTAATATTTGAGGCTTATTAGCGTTTTTCGTGCAAATAGCTAATACGAATTGCTATTCGTATTAGATAATAGAAATCCGGATATAATTCTAGCATAAATTGGAAATGTTTTATGTGGCCTAGTTACGTCATTACGATTGTGTGTGACCTTTCATTATTATAATGGGAGGTTATCGGAACCACGTGCTGCAAAGTACCTAATGTGTAGAATAACAATTGAATATTATACCTATAGATAATCTTAATTCTGCGCGATCGCTCGTCCTCGGGTAGGTTGTCCTCACTGAAACGAGCGGATTTCACCAAGTAAATGATTTTCGTACATCCCATGGACAAGCGATGCTCACTCAGGACACTTACCTTTCTGGCAAACTTGGCCGTGATGTCATAGTACACCAAACATTCGAGTAGCCTAGAACGCGAATAAAAAGGAGCTCTGTACACTCGCTTCGGCATCTCGAATGTTTGGTGAACAGCCGGCCTTAGACTATGACGTCAAGGCCAACCTTGCCAGAAAGGCGGGCATTTAAGACGCCCGAATATGTTTGAAGTTTTTTAAATAAGATTTTATACACGGTGCCCGTGTTTATCATATGACATTTTTTGTTTCTTTTAGCCTTAGGACGCTGTTAAAATCTCTCGCAATGCTCACGGGCACCGTGTATACTACTACATTTTGGTTTTTTGCACTGGTTTTCCGCGCGAATTCGAATCTTTCGTCTTTTGTCTTGGGTCGGTCGGTACCGACTTACGGGCTGTCCATCGCCGCCAGTATTACCTATGTATATCATATTTCTAATCGTAGGCAGCCCTAGCGTTGTGCGGGAGTGAGGGGGGCCGAGCGTCAATTGTCTTTGGCATGGTGTTCAAAACGGCTAGTACTCTCTTTTTATTAGGAGAGATAAATATGTTCTTAAGAACTATTATTTATATAATCCGTGATATGCCCGAAGCAACGATAACTCAACGGCGACGCAACGCTTTTAGCCACAGAATTCAGGCGTCGACGTTAAAGAGACGGCTGATGTGACGGAGCTCTGATAACCGTTTCTTTTTCAGGTCAACCGCCACGGTGATAGATCCCCTGATGCTGACGAGCTGGCATTGTCGAAGATCGCAAACAAGCTGAAGAATCTCACCTACATAGAAGGATTGGAAGGGTTGACAAATGTAAGTAAAGTTTACTCAATATTAGTGACTGAGTTTCCATAGGAATAAGTATTGAGGGTTGAGGGCCACCACGCCTTGGTTGACAAAGTGTAGGAAGACAGCCCACAAGATAGACTGATGTCCTGGTGGTGGTGTGGTGGTGATGGGCTGGTGGATCGCAGGAATCCTTTGGATGCGGGTAGCGTACGGTCAAGCAGCATGGTATTCTCTGGGCGAGGTATATGTCCAATCCCACAGTGGACATCTTTTTAAGCATGCTTTCATATAATTTGACTTCTTGTTTGTTTAGGTCAAATATAGCAAGTTAAATTAGATCCAATTCCCGTTATTCGCTCAGGCTGAAATTTCACAGAAGTATGTATACGAGTGTGTAAGTTGGGTGACAACATTAGGTTATGGTACTACAGAGCTGGGGCCTTACCATGATGTCTTAACGCGATTCAGTTTAGGTTCTTAACTGTGCTTAGTTGTATGGCAGTGACTCAGTTTAGGTCCTAAACTCTGATGATGGAGACTGGAGGTCGTCATGAGAACAATATTCTAAAACAATGCAACCTCACAAAGAATATATGGCTATATAAAATATATATAAATATATATATAAAAAAAAATATATGGCTGATAATGATAAGGATGAATACAGTATTCATATGGAAAACGAGGTGTTTTGACTATGTTGTTATATACCTATATATATATATATATTTTGTCACTGTGAATGTCACTGTCTATAAACGACTGACGAATGACGCTGACTACCCTTATGTGAAGCGTAATAAGAAGTGGCAACTTAGAACAACTAGTGTTTATTTATTTATTTAAACTTTATTGCACAATAAAGAAAAGTTCAAGTGGGGGAGTTCATGCCGTAAAGCATTCTCTACCAGTCAACTAATGAGCTAAACAGGATGATTCCGGAATAAAAAGAGCTAAAACAAAACCCTTAATATATTACGATTCATCATCTTCGTTTGTCGGTCTGTCCGTCTGTTTGTGTCCATCCGTATGTCACATGCGTTTTTGAATAACTTAACTTAATACTTTTTTGTGATACCATTTGCTGTAGAAAGACAATGTCCGTTTTGCTTAATTTTTCCCATATTATTGTAAGTAGGTACTCTAGTGACAAATTAAGTTTTTTCGACTATTAATGATGACTGTGATTAAATAAGCATCACGTGTCGTTACGATAAACAGAAGTCTCCTTATCACAAATTCAAATTATATCATTTACAAAGTAAAAATAACACGTACCTTATCAGTTTGATAACAAAGATTTTTAATTTCAACGCGACACAGCTGACGTAACTTGTAGATCATTTAATGTTTACAAAACAATTAGTAATTATTGTTGTAAATTGTTTATGAATTGTTTGTCATTGACTTTAGATACATAATCGATTAGGTACATTTCGTTTTCAAGGGTATATTGATAAAAAAGAACATGAAAGCATATAAGAAATGTAACATGTTGCTATACTTACCTATAGTCTGTACTTTTAGGTATTAAAAATATATAAACAAACAAAACCTCGTTAATCAGGTGTTGGGCCAATGACATAAGTCCATTTGATGACATTGAGATACCGACTACACAGTAACCGTATTATTAATATTGCAAAGATAATGAGGTCACCACACATATGCACCATTTTACTTTTACATTTCAACGATTCTATGAGCATAACCAGGGGCGTGTCACTCGGCGTTTTTCGTTGACACAAAATCTTCCGCCTACGGGTGGCTTAAACTGCCAGGGTTCGCACAACACGCGTTACCTCACGGGTGCGTTCAGATATATTTATATTGCAAACACCGTATACTAATTTATACTTAGACAAATTAATACCAATACTAATAAATAATTAATAAAAACGTGTTTATTATTATTATATTTATACAATTGTTGTACTACCATACGCACCTGACAGCATGGTGACAACCCTAATGTTAATGTCACCTTGACATTTGCATGCTTGACAAGCTAAACATTTAATGTAGGAAAGAGAAGCTTACGTACTTTAGAACTATACTTATTCTGTGGCATAACCGACAACCATCTTGCACCATTTTATACTACAATATTCTAGGTTCGCCCTTAAGACACAATAATTGTATGTAGTTATGAGACATACGCCTATAGGTCTCACTCAGAAGGTTTCTCTTCCAAATTCAAAATGACGCTGATAGGTTCATGTGTAGGTATGTGTAGTTCATTTGTATAAGGATACCTACAAAACTGTTGTTGTGTCTCTTAATGGAAGACCAAGAATCCCATATCTCATAAATGCGGTGTACAAACCAGCCCCCTTAGCATCACTTGTTAAAAGGCGCGACTCATCATATGGACATAACAAAGAAGTGTGGTTTGCTTTTATTGGAATATTTCATCACTATCCTGTAACACCAACTTGAGCAAAGAACTTTAGTACTGTAATCATTCGAAAAACCTGATTCGTCATCGAAAAACCTGTCCTTTTGGTTAACCTGAAATCATTTGTCAATAGACAGGCAAACGTCGCGCCTACCAACTTGGCAAGTTCCTCCGGCAACGCTACGGCTCCCAGGGCCTCAACATCCTCTCTGACTTATACTTGAAGAACGAACTGCTGGTCCGTTGCACTGATAAAGAACGGACAAAGATGACAGCCCTAGTGGCGATGGCGGCGGCCTACCCACCGGAGATAGAGCAGCAATGGGACGATGGCATCGGTAAAGTGTGGCAGCCTGTGCCGTACACCACTGTGCCTTTGGAGGAAGATTATGTAAGTATACTTTTAATTAGTAGACGGATCCTAGGAGACCTCTTGACGAACGAACAGATGGTCTGCTGCACCGTCAAGGAGCGGACAAAGATGACAACTCTCCATAAAGTTGGAGCAACAGTGGGACGGCGGGATCGGTAAACTGTGGCAGCCTGTGCCGTACACCACTGTGCCTTTGGAGGAAGATTATGTAATTATACTTATAATTAGTAGACGGTTCCTCTGAGACCTCTCGAAGAACAAACAGACGGTCTGCTGCACCGACAAGCAGCGGACTAAGTTGACAACTCTCCATAAAGTTGGAGCAACAGTGGGACGGCGGGATCGGTGAAGTGTGGCAGCCTGTGCCGTCCACCACTGTACCACTGAAGCAAGACTATGTAAGTGTTCCGTATAGGTAGTTACGTCTAATATTGATGTTTATGCCAATCCTACCTCAATGCGTAGGATCAACATGTAAATTTACATTCACCATCATAATCATATACCATTCAAAAGCAAAACAAAATTATACTTTCGCGAATACAAAGGAAACAAATTTGCAGTCATGTTTCCTAAGATTTCCGCGAGTGTTGGTAAATATAATTTTCTTTGTAAAGGTTAATTTCAACTTTGTTTATATCGAAATAGAGATGATATTTGCTAAAAGCTTGTTGATTGAATTCGAACCCTTACAAAATTGAATAATAGGTATGTTTTCATATGAATCTTTTAGTAAGACTAATAAGACTATTGATACAAAACCGAAATAAATAATAAATACTATTGATTGGTTTTCTTATTAAATTATGGTAAAAAATATCGTACCTATATATTTAACGGCCTCCTAGCCTAGTTGGTAGTGACCCTGCCTACGAAGCAGGAGGTCCCGGGTTCGAATCCTGGTCAGGGCATTTATTTGTGTGTTTATCACGAATATTTGTTCCTGAGTTATGGATGTTTTCTATGTATTTAAGTATTTATATGTATCTGTATATTATATATACCGTCGCCTAGTACCCACAACACAAGCCTTATTGAGCTTACCGTGGGACTAGGTCGATTTGTGTAAGATTGTCCCATAATATTAATTAATTTAATTTAATTTAATTAATTAATTAATTAATTAATTCTTACCTCATCTAAATAAAATAAGTAATGGCGACTATATATCAAATTAATATAACCAAAGGAAGACAGTAATAATAAAATATTCCACAGATTGTGAGGCAGAATATGAGTCAATAATGCTACTTTCAATTTATAAAGTTTCTGCTTCGTAAAATTTAAAAGAAACAAAAAAGAAATGTAAAAATATCAAGAATTTTCCATTAACTTTGGAGCAAGTTTCGTACAAGAACAACTTGTACTTACGTAGTTTTCACGTCATTAATAAATCACGTCTGAACTTGTTGAAAAGTGTTACCTACGAAGCTGGAGTTCCGGGTTCGAATCGTGGTTAGGGCTCTATTTGTGTTAACCACGTACGTACGTATATGTGTTCCTGTTTTATGGATGTCTTCTATGTATTTGCAGATTGCTAGAGAGATAATGGATCTAGCTACATACAAAATTTCATAAATGAGGGGTTCTCTATCTCTGCAACTGATTGCATGTACTATAGCGTTCAGAATTGCGTGGGCAATTTATTAATGAATTCATTCATAAACTGCCCATGCAATTCTGAACGCGTGTGTACCTACTATTGCGTTCAAAATTACATGGGTAGTTTATTAATGAATTCATTCATAAATTACCCATGCACTTTTGCAATGAACGCTTGTGTATATATTATACATAAGTATGTATCAAATGTATGTATTTAAACATCAATGGTAGGGTAGGTACAACCGTTGCTGGTTTTTATAAAACCTGTGTAAGAGAGTAGGTAAACTATTGAAAATTTAAAAAGAACACTATTCCATCGGTAATTACCTCTTGTAGTTGTATTTCCGTTGGTTAATTGTTGTAAACTATAGCCGTTACTCATCCATCTGTCCGTTTCACATTTTTTGCGTTTGTTAGAAAGGGATAAAATAGGTAATATCATTTAAAGTCGGAAGTAAAATGCAATCAACGCAAACTGTTTCAAACTAATATTCCAATGTCTTTTTCAGCTTCGCTTCTACTCTAGCTGCCCGCACTTCGAGAACCTCATGACGCAAGCCAAAATGGCCGCCGTAAACGAAGAATTCGCGCCATTCTCCGACCTGATCCCACTTCTGATGAAGGAGACCGGACACAACTTCACAGAGAACCCGGTTCTGTTCCAGACACTCCTCGATTTGTTCAAAAGCCAGGTAATTGCGAGTTTAGGTTAGTTTCGTGTTTCCGGTCTGGTACTGGAAATTGTGAATCGAGAAAAGGGTAAACTAAAAGCAAAAAGTCCCGTCCCGTCCTGTTCAGTTCTAATCTGTTCTAAAGCAAAAAAGATATTTTTTGTAGAAAAACCAACCAGCGGGCCTAAGATGGTTATCCACGAATGTCATAGGATAATGCTATAAGTTGATAAACTGCGGATAGCGCGACGGTGACAGCTGCCAAATGCAAAGAACTTTGACAGAACTGTTTAAAATTATCAGAAATTGTCAGAACGTGCCGACAAACTATCGTCTTATCCAGCAATTATCAGTATTTCAGCTTGGCATCTTAGCCCCGCTGGTAACTAAACGAGGAAAATATTTACAAGGCAAATACGGGCATACGCTTGGACTATTATATTCTGATGTAAACCCAACTTAAGGCGAGGTCGGTAAACCAGTCTATAAAATTCACGTTTTTTTTCTGTATCAAAATAACAAAATAGACAAAAAGGTTTTAAGAAGTAAAAACAGAAGATATTAGGCCAACTTAACTAAGTGGTTTTTTTTTAACTCTCTAACAAAGTAGAAGAGAGCCGATGAAAGAGCTTACTACAATCAGAGACAAGTGCAAAATAAAAATGGCCGGTTCGTACAAATAGTTTTTGGAATTTATCTCCAAAATATCAACTAATACTTTTCAAATCATCGCGAAGAAGCGAGACAAATGAGGCCTAATTTCCTCTCTGATGGCTTGGAAGGTCAGATGATGACAGCTTTCGTTGATCGGTCTATTGCAGCTCGTGGCTGCGTAAAACCCTAAGGTTTGGTTGCCTAGTGGACCTTAGGCTCCCTGAACATTGATGAATGCCGTTACCAACAACACTAGTAACCTCCAAGCAACGCAGGGAGTCGGCATACGTACCGTTTCCCTTCTGCCGAAGTCATCATCATCATCGTCATCATCATCATATCAGCCATAAGACGTCCACTGCTGAACATATAGGCCTCCCCTTTGGACCTCCATATGTACCGGTTGGAAGCTACCTGCATCCAGCGCCGAAGTAGGTACAAGCCTAAATAGTATACGCGGCTCTGTATTGTCGATCGAGATCGAGATCGAAGTGTGCAAGATTTGTTAGTGTAGTTGTATCATTTTCTAGGTGTAAGTGTCATTACAGATTGTTTTTTGTATGTAGTGTGTGAGAAATGCGTCTGTGTGCACGTTTCCCCCGCAAAAGGTGACACAAAAATTGGTACGGTAATATGTCGCTTTGCCGTCTCCCTTCCAATGTGTTGGAAGCCTGTGTTGCTCGAAGTTAGTAACATAATTATGGTAGCATACTCGTAAAGATCTGGTACTTTACGAGTATGTATGTAGGAGTGGAAGGAGCATGTATGTTGGGATAAGTTCGCCTTTGTAGTTTTCTATTTATTCCTTTTTGTAAACACGTATACTGTTTTGTATAATATAGTGTTTATTATAAATTGAAAGAGATGTCATATACTACAGAAAAAGTGACCAAGGCCCCCGGTGAGCAGGGCTGGAATCGAACCAGCGACCTCCTGCTTTCGCTTCCTGCTTCCGCTTTCGAAAGAAGGGGGTCGTTGGTGTGTCTACTTCAAAAGATGAATCAAAACATTTATTATAAATAATAAATGATTTTATTCATGATTAACAATTGTAAAGTGTTTATTACTTACTTACTTACATTACTCGTATCTTATTCTGCTACTAAGGAACCTAAACTGGTCAAGTTTGTGTCGTCTTATCGTCTATCATCATCGTACTTCTTAGTCAATAACAAATCCGAGGTTGACGTATGGGTGAAAGTCGATCAAATGGCTTCTTCTTCGCCTTTTACTTTTGTATTCCTATTTGTAAACGCATATCCATAGTGTTTATAATTATTACTTAACATGTTTGGATACCACTTTGCAATCCCAATCGTTTATTTATCTGTGACGGTTTGATTCGACGGCTAGAACCGTAGCAAACCCATTCTTTAACTATTTGTATTGTCCACCGAACTGCACCGCCGTTCCCGTAAACTGGAAAGCGGAAAGCCAATTTATATTTGATTTTGTGAAAAGGACTTTGTTGACTTTTCGTATTCTTGCATGCAAAGCCTTTTCCTTAAGTCTGCGGCAAATAATTAAATGTTTGCTCTTTTGAATCTCTTGAATTTACGCGTTTCTCTGTTTCTTAATTGTAATTTGGAAAACCTACTCATTCATCGTTGTTGGTTTTCGTTTGAAATTTGGTAATAGAATTAGCTGTATTGCTGCTGTTTTTCCCGTCTTGTGCCACGACTCTGGGAGCCTGGAGTCCGCTTTGGCAACTAATCCCAAGATTTGGCGTAGGCGCTTCTTTTTCCGATGCGACTGCAATCTGACCTTCCAAAACAGAGGGTAAAATAGACCTAATTGGGATTAGTCCGGTTTCCTCACGATGTTTTCCTTCACCGAAAAACGATTGATAAATATCAAATGATATTTCGTAAGTACATAAACTCCGCAAAACTCATTGGTACGAGCCGGCAGGATTTGAATACGTGATCTTCGGATTGGCTACCTTATCGCTGGGCTACCAACGCTTCCATTATAAGTATCTATTACAGTATGATAATTGTAGGATAAAGATGTATTTTAACGAAAATCTTTCACAAAACCTCAATCTACTGTAAATTTTCTTGACCTATCTAATTTATTTATTTATTACTTTATTTATTAATAGTGCTAATAGCCACAAATGGTCGTGTTTTCATCTTTTGTCACTATTAACAATATCTGAAAGTGACGCATGACAATGACATGAAGCGATCAATGATAAAACTACTACCATACCATTATGGATACCACTTTCTTATTATTTTTAAGCAGAAAGGTCTGCAAACGATACCAAATTTCTCATAAATTAAAGGAAAAGTGGAAAAATTCATGACCTCGGGTGAAACTCGAACCCGCGACTCTGAGATACTCTTCCAACTGAGCTACCGACACACCCGTGGCCCCGAATTTCTCCACCATATCCCTCGTATGCGCCTTAGGGATGCGCTTGCAACATCTACCGTAAGAAAGTACTTCTTAATCGGCAATTTCCTTAAGAAATTAACCACTTTTCTAGTCTGTGTACTCTGTGTCACATATTGCTTGAATTCAGTGAACTCTATTGCCCTGGGAATAAGGGTAATGGCTGGCAACCAAAGTTACCAAATTTAGCGAGTGAGACGATAGCAGGGCCGTTCTCCTTTTTTACCGTCAAGGATCTGTATCTCCGCTGATAAATGTCTTATTTAGAATTTACTTATTATGTTTTTACAGGAGGTTTTGGTTTACCTTATCAGTACAGAATACTTGTTACTTGCCTGGTTAACACAAAATATACAGAGATACTACGTATCAGACGAACAACTCCTCTTTAAATAATTTAGCCAATAAGGAGCACCGATTTTAGAACATGACAGTTACTTTTTTTAATTTATGGATGGCATTTATTGGCAAAGGCGTGTACATTAAGCCTCTTTATACGGGTTCTTGGCTTTTTTTAGATTTGTTGTTAGGAAATCAAATAAAACAAGCATACTCGTTAGATTTTTTATTACATTTTTACATGTACCATAGCTGTGGTCATGATGAGTCTTCCAAGCATAGCAGCGATCAGCCCATGTGACTACAAAAAAAAATATAAATCAGTAAAGAACGAGTATTTTTCAGAGTACTAAATATGCAACTTTATTTTCTTTAAATAAAATAATAATGACTTATTAGTAAAATAAAATTAATTATTTTAATTTATAGATTTACTCGAGAACAGATTAACACTACGTAACTTCACTTTATAAACAATTAAAATTACTGTTAGGTTATCTTTATAAGATCAAATATAATATCATTAATATCTGTCACTGACAATCCAAATGTGACAACTAGTGCGGGGCTGCGAGGGGCTGAGGAGTTTCCAGAGGAGGAGGTGTTACTGTCATGTTCTAAAGTTGCACCATAGATAACATCAAAGTCTTTAATGGCCATGAAATGTACTTACTATGAAGATTACCGGCCATGCTGGCTAGTAACTGTAAAGTTACATTATTATCTTCAGGTCTTCGCTGAAAAAGGCCACTTTGTCACGGTGTTTTCTAGAAACCTACCAAGAAGAAAAATACCTTACCAACATTAAAATAATTATCAAATAGTCTACATCAAACCCATATATTCGTTTTCATTTTATACATGATCAGAAATCCGAAAAATCGAGAAAATTACGTGTCATTGTCGGTAAAAAAAGGAGAACGGCCCAGCAACGGTTTAATTCGTCGGCCAGCAATGTAAGTAGTTATGTATTGGGACTTCTGCCCCACGGCCATGGGCTACAGCTCCGCTTCGCTTCGCTTTCGCGGCCGTGAGACAAAAATCCCAATACATAACCATAATTCTGCAGCTGTGGGGCAGATTCCCGAGTTGCATTTGGGCTAGTTTCCGTTGCATTAACGTTAGATTCTGTAGCTAGGCATTATGATAAAGCTATCGAGAGACCGTTAGTTTTCCGTTATTACACCGCAAACGCAAACGCTTTAGAAACGAATCAAAAATGCGTACGTAATGTTGCTTCAATCGAATCGAGTCACTGTGCGCTTGATAACATTAGGATCTTAAATATATACTCAACAGTTATACTCATACAGTATTTACAAAAAGTCTTTCAAACTTGTTACACGTGCATACTAGTAACATGAAGTTCGTAAAGCAATCGCAAAGATTGCATTTGGATATCGTTTGCCCTTCACACAATAAACGCAATTTTCGACATGGCACACTTTTACCTGGTACTATTCGATGTATTATTTGCGGGCCGTCGAATTGTGGAAAAACGAATTTGATTATTGGTTTGCTGCTACATGAACAAGGTCTACGCTTCCAAAATGTTTATGTATATTCTAAAACCTTGTTTCAACCCATGTATCAATTCCTGGAGCGAGTATTAAATCTGGTTCCATCAGTTTCTTTTCAAAAATATAGTGAAAATGATGAAGTACTAAGTCCTCATGCAGCTAACACTAATTCAATCATGATATTTGATGATGTTGCATGCGAAAACCAAAATAATATACGAGATTACTTTGCAATGGGAAGGCATAAAAGTATAGATAGCTTCTATCTAAACCAAACGTATAGTCGAATACCTAAACAATTGATAAGGGACAATGCAAATTTAATAATTCTTTTTAAGCAAGATGATGTTAATCTACGTCATGTTTATGATGAACATGTAGGAAGTGATATGTCATGGTCTCAATTTCGTGAAATGTGCGGGCAAGTATGGAACGAGCCTTTCAATTACTTAGTTATAAATAAAGATTGTAATAAAAACTCGGGATGTTATAGGAAAGGTTTTGACACATTTATTATAGTAGATTAACTGTAGTTATACATAAATAAAAGAATATTCGGATAAATGTTATTACTCAAAATGAGACAACCTAGATCGGACATCAATCTTAAAATGAACGAGGAAAAAAGAATTAAAGAAAAAGTACTCCGATCTGCTGAAGCAGTAAGAAAAAAAGTCAAACTCCTTCGTGATATTAAATCTAACAATAATATAATGTTAGAAACAATGTTAAAGCCAGTCACAGATCCTCTTAATGAAATAGTGAAACATAATGATAACAACTTCAATGTTATTGACGCAGACTTTGATAACAACAGACTTAAATGGAATAACCCAATAAAAAAATTAAAATATAGTTCTTCTGAGGACGGAAAGAGAGAAAGCCTAGCTAATAAACCGCAACTGAGAAAAACACCGGAATCTGAGGCCAATAGTAGTGATTATGAATTGAACAACGAAAATTCTAGTCAAGATGGTTCTATACTAAATGAGAGTGCCAACCAAATTGAATCTGATACAACAAATAATGCTTCATTTAGAACAATAAATTCGTATGCTTCTCCTCGCGAAGATCCCAAGTGGGAGAAACAATATTATTCAAACATTAACATTCCTTTCGGTGTACGATCAGAGCGTGGTAAGCTAATGTTGGGATCTTATCCAATTAATGTTAATGATAAAGAGCTAATAATAAGCGGGGAAACTTATTGCTTATCCGAAGGCTTAAATGATTTGTTGTTCAAGAAAGTACCCGATTTAAAGATGGTTACCGAAGACGATAAACGATTGTATAAAACCTTGTTATTAAAAACAAATGCTCATAGACGTGATTTTGATCCAAATAAACCAATAAAAAGCAACAAGGGTATGAAATATTTATACATCATAAAGCCAATTTTTAAATTAAGCAAACAACGTTCATTAAGTGAAGAAATACTTGTATCCGGTGATGGTTTGCCAACAATGAAAAAAGCTAAAGCAGACGTTTCTTATGTATATTGGGATGACCCCAACGAATTAGTAGAAAGATTAAAACTGCTGATAGCATCTCGAGACGCCGGCAATACGGGATTAGATAACGAAATCATATCTGTTATTGAAGAATTACACGAAGCAGGTTTAGTAAACAATATATAAATAAAATAAAGATTTATTTTTAACAGTTGTAGTTTGACTGCAATAGAATATACAATGAACATTGACAAATTTGGTCACCATGTTCATAAACGCTTGCGTTCTAGTGAGATTCCCGAACTTAAGTATAAGGCTTTGCTTAAGACTGACGAAGGATATTTTGATTTAAAATCTTTGCAATTAAAGGGAGTTGCGCAACCATTATCACCCGATGATGCGGTGAACAAGCAGTACGTTGATCAATATATTCAGAATATTTACGACAAGAAGTCAATAGACTCTCTGTTTGATACTATAAATAATCAAATTCATCACCTTGCAACTCAGTTAAAAGTAAACTTTTATACAAAAAAGGAGATAGATAATATCTTCAAAAATTTGAATAATGGCAAAACAACAAATAGTGAACGAAATTCATCGATCAGCGAGAAAAAACTTTAAGCGAAGATCGGTTACATTAAAAGGGATTGATGATTTATGGCAAGCCGATTTAATTGATTTACAGAAACTGCACACGACTAACAAAGGATATAAATATATATTAACTGTTATTGATACATTTTCAAAGTATGCTTGGTGTATACCTATAAAATCCAAGAGTAAAACGGATGTGAAAAACGCATTCGCTCTAATTATAACATCAAGTAAACGAAAACCAAAAAACTTACAGACAGATCATGGAAAAGAGTTCTATAATAATGAATTTGATAGCTATTTGAAATCATTGAAGGTAAATCATTACTCAACGTATTCTACTAAGAAGGCCTCCATTGTTGAAAGGTTGATAAAGACACTTAAGTTAAAGTTATATAAATATTTTAGTTTCGTTGGAAACTATAAATGGGTTGGTCTACCATTAGACGAAGTAGTTAAATCGTATAATGAATCTGTTCACCGTACAATAAAATTTAAACCTATTGATGTAAATTTCGATAATGAAATCAAAGTAAAAAGAAATATTTTAAGATCGCAATCTAATGTGCATCGTAAATTGAATAAATTCAATGTTGGAGATCTAGTACGTATAAGTAAGTATAAAAGTGTCTTCTGTAAAGGTTATACACCTAATTGGTCTACAGAATTATTCATAATTAAACATGTTAATCATACTCAACCTGTAACGTATCATATTGAAGATCAACAAAAAAACCTTATACTCGGTACATTTTATGAAGAAGAACTTCAAAAAACAAAGTACCCAGGTATTTATCTTATTGAAAGAGTGATTAAAACGAAGGGTACAAAACTGTATGTTAAATGGTTAGGACTTAGTAAAAACGAAAATAGTTGGATTGATAGAAATGATGTTGTGTAAGTTATATTAATACACTCCTCGTAAATAAAATTTCTTAGTACCATACGGGGTATGAAAGGAAGAGGACTTTTAAATAGTGCTATTAATAGTTTACCATTTGAATTACACTTACCTGGTTATAATTATTGTGGACCGGGCACAAAATTACGCAAAAGGTTAGAAAGAGGTGATAAAGGAATAAACCCGCTAGATAATGCGTGTATGAAGCACGATATTGCTTATGATAAATATTCAAATTTAGCTGATAGACATCGTGCTGATTTAGAACTTTACCAAATGGCTAAACAAAGGAGTAAGGCAAAAAATGTTGGAACAGGAGAGAAAATTGCTTGTTGGTTAGTACGTAAAGTCATGAAGTCTAAATTAAAAGCTGGTGCGGGAATAAAGCCATTTAAACATTTTGTGTCTAAGATACGTGCTGAAATAAAAAAGAAGCCTAAAGAAAAAGGTCATATAATTGATCGAGCACTTATAGCTGCAAAAAAAGTTTTTGCTAATAAAACAAAAGTACGAATGCCACGTGTGATACCGATTCCTAAAACCGGTGGTATATTACCACTGATACCGATTTTTGCTGGGCTTTCTGCGCTTGGCTCATTGGCTGGTGGAGCTGCCGGAATTGCTAAAGCTGTAGGTGATTACAAAGCTGCAAGAAAAAACTTAGCTGAGTCAGAACGACATAACAAGATGATGGAATCTATTGCTATCGGAAAAGGGCTTCATATTAAACCGTATAAAAAAGGCAAAGGATTATGCATAAAAACTCAAAAAAACTAAATAAAAGGTTACCCAGGCGAGCTCTTTCAAATATTGATATTCTTAACCACTCTTCTGATATTCCACATTTTCGTGGAGTTTTTATGAGAGATACTTTGCCAAAGCGACCTAAAAGAGTAGAATGTGGAATTTTAAACTTAGATAGTTCCAAAAACAATGGAACTCACTGGGTAGCCTATGTTAAATATAACAATTATTGTGAATATTTTAATAGTTATGGTGACCTACCACCTCCGTCAGAATTAAAGACGTATTTAAATCATAACACTATTTATTATAATTACAAAACATATCAGAAGTTTAATACCGTAAATTGTGGTCATTTATGTATAAAATATTTAAAACATTTTTGGTATAACCGTTTAAATACCGTTGTACAATAAACATTTTTATCATTCACACCATGTCTTTCACTTTGTCTATAACTGGAACAACCGCTACTCTGATAACAAACCATTCACCTGGTCTTCAACTGGATGGTGAATATGAATGTGGGCTATTGTATATCTCAACTTTCAATTCAATACCCAATATTGACAACAGAAATAATAAGTTACATTATGGTAAGAACGAAATAATTGAAATTCCAGAAGGCTCATATGAACTTCAAGATATCGATGATTACCTTAAGGAACACCTGCAAGGATGTTCATTCAAGTTAACGTGCAATAATAATACCTTAAAAACATCTATTTTGTGCAGTAAAGACATTCATTTCAATAGAACGAATTCTATTGGTAGTTTACTTGGTTTCGGTGCAGAATCTATTCAAGCAAATTTATTTACCGAATCTCCTTATCCTGTCTCCATTCTGTCAACTACCATAGTCCGCATTGAATGTGACATAGTGAGTGGATCGTTTGTTAATGGAAAACCTAGTCACATTATTCACGAGTTTGTGCCCAACGTGCCTCCTGGGTATCGGATTATTGAAACACCGAAAAACGTTATATATTTTCCTGTTACCCAAAGCAGTCTTAGTTCAATTACAATAAGGATACTAGACGGTAATAATAATTTAGTAAATTTACGGGGTGAAGAGATTCAAATATATTTACACCTTAGAAAAAAATGATAGACTTTAATAAAACTTCGACGCCAGTTAAAAACAGTCCTAGTACTCATCAGACAATCAAGAAAAGAAGACCTAAAGTACAACTTACAAAGCAAAACAAACAGTTCCTTCAAAGACTAGGTCTATTAAAATGAGTATATTAAATTTAACGGAACCTTTTGTCTTTGACAACTCTATCGAGAGTTTTGAGTATCATTCGTACAAGCCGTACGTAACCAGTTTTAATTTTAATGATGAAATACGTATACCAATAAACCAGCAAGATCTTTACGTATTACCATCCGCAAGCACTTTATACCTTGAGGGTACCATAACCGCATTCAATAGAGAAACAAAAGCAGAAGTAAAAAGTATTCTTCTTACAAATAACCCCATCCTTCATCTTTTTCAAGATATTCGATATGAACTTAATGGAATCGAAATAGATAAAATTAAAAACGCAGGAATTACAACAACTATGAAGTCGCTCGTTTCCATGAATGAATTTGAAGCATCAATGTCTAAGTTATGGGGATGGGACGTCAATGGTACAAAAAACTCACACGGATCATTTTCTGTATCTATCCCTTTAAATAAAATTCTTGGGTTTGCTGAGGATTATAACAAGATCATTATTAATTGCAAGCATGAACTTATTCTTTTAAGGTCAAATACTAATTTAAATAGCATAAAACTAAATGCAAATGAATATGTAGATAATATTACTATATCTAAGATAGTATGGCGTATGCCGCATGTTAAGGTGTCTGATCGGGAAAGATTAAATTTACTAAAATATTTGGAAAAAGATCGCGCTATACAGATGGCGTTCAGAAATTGGGATTTATACGAATATCCGCTCTTACCTGTAACATCGAAACATTCTTGGGCTATAAAAACTTCATCTCAAATTGAAAAACCACGTTACATTATAGTTGGTTTGAAAACAGACCGAAAAAATATGGCTCATAAAGACATGACGCATTTTGATCACTGTAATTTGAGAGACGTTAAAGTTTTTTTAAATTCAACCTACTTTCCATATGAAAGTTTCAATGTTAGTTTTTCAGTTGATAAATATGCTATATTATATGAGCAGTATGCAAAATTTCAACAGTCTTATTATAACCGTGTCCAAGCACCCTTGTTAAATCCTACAGACTTTAAAAATATAGCTCCTGTGTTTGTTATTGACTGTTCTCGTCAAAACGAAACCATAAAAACCGGCTCGGTTGATGTGCGAGTCGAGTTGGAGTGTGAATCAGATATACCTGCGCAAACTTCAGCATATTGCCTTATTTTAAATGATAGTATTGTTGAATACAAGCCTTTAAGTAATATTACAAAAAAAGTATCTTAAGATGGAGAACTATATATTCGTCGATCTTCAAGGATTTAAAACAAACAAAAACGAATTTATTGTCAAAGAATTTGCATATAGCACACAGGAATACACTCAAGTTTTCTTAATAAAACCTCCTTTTCCATTTTCAAAATTAGAAGAAAATGAAAAGAGACAGACAAGGTGGTTAGAAAAACATTTTGGTATTTTTTGGCATGAAGGTTATGTTGATTATAGAGAATTTAAAAGACTAATTGTTAACCACATCAAAAATAAAACTATCTATGTGAAGGGCGTGGAAAAAATCAAGTGGATAAAAAGCTTGTGTTCAGACTGTACTATTATAGATTTGTGTGAAAAAAATTCTGTACCTAATTTTCAAGAACTTTATAAAAAATATTGTTCCTCAGATTTTCTTTATACCTGTGTATATCATAAGAGAAACTGTGCGTTAAAAAATGTAATTTGTATTAAAAAATGGTATTCTAGCAATAATTTAACAATTTAAGTTTGTTTTTAACTATTTTTGTTGAAATAAATATTTTTAATTTTTATTTTAATTTTTAATTTATTAATCAACAAACAAGTTTTTTTTAAAGCACTAAAGAGGTCGTTTTAGAAGATATACGAAAACAAAAAATTAATGAAACTGCAGTTTATTTGAATAATGTTTATTAGACTATATACAATTATAAATATAACATTGTTATAAATTAACACTATAACCACACATTTTCTTTGAAATCTTGTTGATGACCTCTTCAGTGCTGTCAATTATGTCGTCGTACCCATCGTTCGCTACATATTGCGCGTTCAGGAGCACCTTTTCATTGAAATCCTCATTTTGATCCATAACACCATCTTTTATATCAATTATTTGAATTTTAATGAGTCTGCTTCCTTTCCCGGCTTTGTTGTTTATTACAAAACATGGTGGATGTCCAATACTCCTTTTTACTATCTTGTTATTAGGGTTTCCTTTACGTTGCTTCGGTTTCGGACTGTCTATAGTTTTTTTAATTTTTTTATACAAGTCGCTGTTATCAAATTCTCGGGGTAACTCAAACGGGTCTTGGGCATACTGCGAAAACGCAATTTGGATGTCTTCTGTATCTCCCATGTCATGAACCTGCACGTCTCGGTTGTCTTCCATCGTCTGAAAATCTAAAAAATAACAGAAAATAAGTACTTTATTTTAATTAAAAGATTTTTGAATAATGTGGAGGGTTACAATGTTTAATGTTTAATTGATTTTTCATTATTATTGATACTTTATGCGTTTAAGAGATTTTTATTCCACATGGGTCACTAAGAGAAACTTAATGGTTGTCAAAAATAAATAAATAAATATGTAAAGTATAAAAATATAAATAAAAAACACTTACCAGCTCGTGTGTAGATAATGAAGACGCGTTTAATGCTATTCAAGTGTAAGGAATTTTAAATTACACTGCAATTATATAGGTTAGCTACTGTTTGTTCAGCAAAATGTAAATGCACAATACTGTTATATGATAGCTTAAACTTAACACGTGGCTAAGTGTATATACCTAAAACAAGTCGCAACTTGTTTCTGATTTATCACATTATGTGGTTTAAAAGGTATAAGGTTAATTATAAGTAAAACAACGAAATAATACGATAATACATTTATTTATCATAAAACATGATTTTTAAATAAAATAAAAACAATACATATAATGAAAGAAAGATTTATCATCAGGACGTATAATTGATATACGTTTATTTTTAAACTCTTTAACTTGCATTTGTGTTTTTAAATTCCACAAATGTTGTTTCAATTATATTTCCTGTACATTTACTACTGACCTCTAACAACAAAAAGTGAATGATTTTTTTCTTAATTGTGACAATGACCTATCAATTAAACATTAAGTATTGAGGTATGTCCCCAAGCTTTTGATGATATTTGGTTATCAGATATAAGCCGCTTGTCATCTTTAGCTGATAGAGCAATTTTATTTACACTTTGAGTAAATATTTCGTGTTTAATCGACTTAAATAATATGTTTTTTCTTTTAATGACATCTCCTTGAAACAATGATTTTTCGTAATTAGAAAACTTTAATTTTTGTATAACAGGTCCTCTCACTCCCTTAGCTTTTTTAATAACAGATTTAACGCCGGTGGTTTTAATACAATAAACTTTCGAACGCAATCCCACAAACTCTTTAACTAAGTCACCTTTCATTTCATCTTTAAAAAGCCCTGGCACTTTTTTATTATGTACTGGTAACAAAAATTTATTTCCAACGTTGTAACAACTAGTATCGAAATAAGACAAAAAATGCGTTCTTAAATCTTTAAAATAATCTTTTGTCTCTATATAATAAACAAAACTATCGGTGTCCGTGTAGCACATTTGCAGTCGCCTGTCATAGAAACGTTTGAATACTGAATAATGAAAATCATACATATGACTTTTAGATAACTCTAGTACAGCGAAACCAATGTATATCGGTTTATCCAACATTATTAGATCTGGTTTCAATTGAATTGCAACCAAATTTTCAGTAAAAACTGATGAACTGTGAAAATTGGGTCTTGCTATTAATTTATCCGCTGTGATTTTCTTTTTCGTTTTGTTATCATTGTCAGCCCACTGATTAACCAGACGCACATCGACTCTTTTCTCAGTGTTTTCTAAAGTTTTACCAAATATACTATTATTCATCAATTTACAAAAATCTTGTTCAAAAACAGATGTTGCTTCTTGACGTAACCTAGTGTTCATATCAATATATTGTTTTAAGTAAGGGGACTGTTTGAAAGTAATTACTCTATGTATTTTTTTTAATTTTAGACCATGTTTAAGGCATGTTTTCAAATGTATATAATGAATAACGTACAAGTATTTGTCATATAGATTAGGTACAAGTTTGTGATGCGTGCCGCCTGGTGGAATACTTTTTTCAGGACAAAATGGTAGATCATTATGTTTAACATGTAAATCTTTTGGGTAAATAATATCGACTTCTAGTATAAACCCATAATCCGAATCATCAGGGATTTGAGTGATATCTAAAGCACTTATTTCATGATTTTCTAAAAACCTAAAGTCTGATAAAGGCATAAACTGACACATGCTGTAACCATATAAATTATTACAGTCGATATAAATTAGGTATGAGTCTATCTGGGATGGATCATAATGGGGTAAGTATATATTATTAGCCTTAGCATACCGTAGAGAGGTCATACAAACTCCTCCTCTAATTCCAGATTGGATCATTTTAAGCATGTTAAAGTCATCTATAAGTTCTAATTCAATACCAGTTTTCAGAAGCATGGCATCGAATGATAAGCTAGGTGTAGTCAAATAAAAAGCAGGGTCCAAGTCATAGTGTTGTTTGCAAGTAGCGCGAAACTTTTCAAAAATATCAGCTAACAGAAGAACATCGGTTTGTAAGTATAGGTCTGTGTATTCGCCTAAATTACGAATTTTAAACTTGTTCCATACTGATTGTGCATTTTTATAAGCTTGTTTAGAAACGTTCTTATTAGTAAGCGAATTATAAAAATAGTCAATACTTGGGAGGCATTTTTCTTCAAAGCATTGCCACTTATTCATATACTCATAGGGAAACACGCCTTTTCGTGTAAGTAATTTAAACTCATCATCGTTACAAAAATATTTACGTAAGTGAACAAAGTCAGATTTCTGCATAGTTTTAGTTAGCTTCTCTAAACTTGTATCTAAAAACTTAAAAGAATCTACGAAACGAAGCTGAAAGTATTCGTTCTCAATGGGAATAAATTTGGTAAAAGAAATATAGTTTTCCTTGGTCTTAGGTATAACTTTTACGTTTCCAGGTGCTTCACCTAGTTTTTTAATAAATAGATGACAATCATAACCAGATAGATTGTGAAAAAATATAGGTACGAAACAAGGACGTTTATATTGTAAATTGCATAGGCTATGAGCTGCCCCTCGATAATTCCCCGTAATATGACAGTGATCCCTAACCCGATCAGAAAATAGGAAATGATTACATATATGGCATCGTTTAGCGTTCAAAAAATTTATTTCGTCATTCTCGTTGAATATTATGGGGGTATTTTTGTTAACTACTCTATAAATGTTATTAACATCTTTATAAATTTCTTCAATAAATCTATCAACACAATCAGTACCGCGATAAGAGAAATAACGATTATGACTTGGATCTGCATTACACACAATATAATATCCAAAGGCAGCTGGTACATGATGATGTAAAGTTGTAGTGTTAGGGGTATCACTATCAGTAGTATCAGTATCAGAGACACTAGTTTCAGTTGGTTGTAGTAACGATTCAAAATCTGCATATATAACGAATGGAACATTCTGCTTACGATCGAAATGTTTGAATTTAATTACAGTCCCCTTCTCTGGTAAGACTGTAACTACTCCAGTACATAAGTGATTTGCTAGTTCGTCCTGTGTAAGAAAAAATAGTAGGCATGTTTCGCAAAAGTATATCTTAGCATTATGTTTCGTTACTTGTTTTCGCACCAGACGACTCAAGTCTTTAATAAGAACGTAATGCGGAGGGTGGCTGCCATCGTCTATTAAAAGCAAGTTTATATTTTTTCTACTTTTCTTATTACTTGTTACTACAGACTTGTAAAGAGGACCCACAACAATTTTATTATCTTTTAAACCAAAAACCGTTACTGAAATTGTCGGATTGTTCTTTTCAAATATTCTAATGTCCTCAAATGTGACTGGAAAAGAAATTTCAGAAATATTCAAAACGTCACGAAAATTAGGGTATGACGATACTCTTTCAGGGTGTTTGATACAAGGATGTAAAGCCGCTGTTACACACCATAAAAAACAGTATTGGTCCTCGTTTTGTATATTTAGACATGCTTTTTTGTTTTTAATGAACTTTGGCAGGTCAACATAGCTTGAACCTCGTAATGGTTGATACTTGTTTATGTTAATCTCTAAATGTGAATTACTGACAAAAGCCCACCCACTATCACGATCTTGAAACTCCTCAAATTTTTTCTTTAAACAGTTAACGACCTCGCAAAATAGGACCTCAAAATCATAACTTAGATACAAAATTTTATTTTTAGTTCCAAATGACTTTATTGATTGACTGTTATCTTTAAACATTAGGAACATCCCAAAGAGTTCGAAATTTACTTTGACGCAAGTATGTTTCATAAGTGAATCATCTAAAAGTCGTTTTATTTTGTTTTTTATAGAGTTCATAAATGCATCGACTGACCCCAGACTTTGATCGCTGCTTGCTGATATACGATAAGTAGCAATGCGCATCCGAAATGCTGACTCTACTACCTCAACACCATCATTAAGTACTTTGTTAGAACTTACAATTGTTTTATGCGCAGTGCTTCGAAGATGACCTATCCATTTATTTTTATCTACAGACGTGCTACACGGAACACAAAAAGGCATGATGAAGTATTATAAAACAAAAAAAATTGTTAAACCTGCTAGACTATTTTGAAACCGTATTTTATCATACACCAATTATAGTTCGTTATAATCCACCGAGCAATTGTTTATTATTAGCATACATTGTAATGATCAAAACGGCTGACTCAGATAAAGAATGAAATGAATGGTGCACACTATTCAAAGTATGGATAAGCCTGTGAATATTTGCATATTCCAAATAAAGTCGCGGGATATAAATGTTACATTTACACAAATATTTACACAAATATTTAAAGTACCTAACCTAAAAATTCTTTAACAATGTAAATAGAACATTTATTTATTTAAACTATGCAATTAAAATATACACATGTCAATTTAATGGAAAACCTACAACATTTTTGTATACGAAATATTCAGATAGCAGTACGATATATTTTAAAAGCAACAAACACGCTTAAGATTTAATTAACATTTGAGACATATCCATCCTTTGCTATTTTATGAACAACGTAATAACATACGAATGTGTTGCAATAATGAAACTAACAACTTTTTAATTTAAAGTAGAAAAAATTGGTTTAAAATGAATTTTGTTATATGAGGCATGACTGTATTTAACTAATTTTTTTTATAATTATTAAAATAAACTGGCTCACAATTTTCAAAAATATTAAAGGCTTGACCTAAAAACTTTTGAATTTGATTCCACTCAGAGGAATCCTCCTTACATTGTAATTTAACTGCCGCTAATGCTTTTTTATAACGATCCTCAGGCTCCGCTTTTTGATAATCGTCAATATTATACACTTTTAAATCAATTAAAAAGTTACCGTCCGTTATCGTAGTACGCCGCGAAGACCCCGTAGATACGCGACTCGTAAACGATGATGTTGACTGGGTAGTTTTCAGTTTTTGCTGAGCGGTGACCTTCTCTTCTTCTCGTATAATTTTAAAGATGTCGGTTTCAGGTGTTTTTATGGAAGAACTGGAAAAAGAAAAAAAAAATTGTAATATCTCTAGCGAATGCATCATATTCTAGTTGCATAATCACAATACAAATACATTTTTAAAAACAATAAGACAATTTGTACCTAGAGCCTGGATTCTTGTTTTTATTGGTTGCACGAACTTTTTTGATTGTTTTTTTCTTAGGCACTGGTGATGGTGTACGTTGACGCTGATTAATTGTTTCAAATTCAGACCTAAAACAAGAAAAATAAAAGTCTATTAAATAGATGTATGTACATTATATATAAACTTGAGATACATGTTACATAGATTTACTCAGTGCTATATTAAGAAAAAATCATAACTAAAGTCGTTAAACAACGATATAATTGTATGGTAAAACTTCCAAAGTCGAGAAATATGTTTAAGTAATTAACACAGAAATATATGACTTTACCAAAATTAAATCCTGTGAATCTTAACTACGAAGGTCATTAAATATAAAAAATTTGAAATACCTTGTTGCTGAGGACGACTTTCTTTTCTTAATATTATTTTTCTTCGGCTCAGGTGAAGGCGTGCGTGTGTATGATGAATATTCGGAGTCCGACCTTTAAAAAATAACAATAATATAATAAGCATATATCACCAATACTTTAAGGAATGTAAGGAATGCTTCAATAAATAGATTACTTACTTACATTTTAATTGGAGTTTGCAGTTTCTTCACTTCACTTGTTAAGCAGCAAACGAACAGCTATAAGGCACAATGCGGAGTGTTAAAGAAATATATGTATAAAAACGCAATGTTTTATACTAAAATATTTGATGAATTGGTATTTTACTCAAACAAGAATATATGACTCAAGTACCAAGTTCAAGTACTCAACTTTAGACCTAAACATTAGTATCGTATATAGCAATATCGGTTACTTAACTTTAAGTACATAATTAGTATAGAAAATAGTTTTTACTTGTTTACCACAAAGCCGCGGCGGCAGAGTATCGGGTTATCAAAGAAAACTGTCGAATGTGAACATTGCGACATGTGTAAATAAATATGTCTATTCAGTGGGAAAAAAACATTTTAATTTTAGTAATTATCATCATCATCATTATCGTTGGCGCATATTCTTTTCTCTATTGGACACTTTAAAAGTATATAAATCATCTAAGAAACAGAGATAACAAGCCTATGCTAATAAACAGCTAAAATAACGTACATTTAAAAACTCTACTTGCAGGTAAACTAAGCGACAATAACCATCAGAAATAGACTTAAATCTATTTTTTTAGAGAGAACAATACAATTAGATGAAAAAATGTGTAAAATATTGCAAGGAAAAAAAGTGAAAATCAGAATTATATTTACGTAAAATTTCGGGTTCGTCAGTACTTACTGTACTTATTATTACTTACCACGGAAACGGTTAATACTAAAAATCTCAAATTTGGTACACTTATTGCCCATTAAACAAGGCTTCTAATGAGGTACAAAAAAGTATATGTTGTCACTGAAGATCGAGAGTAATCGACGGTCAAAGTTAAAACTTTATGGTAATTCGGTTGTTGTTACGTTAAATATAGGATAAAACAAAAACTAACGCACTAATTTGAATTTCAAACACTGCTTTGTGTTTTTAATCAATAGTAGAAGGCTATTCCAGTGTTAAAATCAGCCACACGTTACTGGAAGAGCTTTTTACAAACCACGTGATTTTAGTTTTTCACAATTATCTCGTTCGTTTTTATTGGGAAAAATCCAAAATTTTTATGGATGACAGAATGGTTAAAAACACATACGACAATATATAATTCCCTAAATGTTACAGTACTACTTTAGTAATAAAATGAATTTAAGTCTGTCTTTAAAACTGCTAGCGAATTTTAAATCTATTGTATCGGAAATAGAATTCAATTTCGTTGTTTTAAAATCAAGGATCATAGGCCATTCATTTATAAACACAGTGAATCTATATTTGTAACATAATACATAAGGAATGCAGACAGAACGTCGCCCGCCGGCCACATAGCAAAAATGCTGACCCAACGGCTAGCGAAGGTGTGATACTCAGCCATTGTTATGATTAACGATATGCAGAAGCGTAATTTCATTTCTTCAAATAGTTTTTATACACGTTGGTGGCAAACAAGTGTACGCTATAAAATAAAATGTATTTTATTACTATTCTTTTTATTCATATTATTTTCTTAACTCAAGCATTTATGACATGATGATAAAATAGATACAAAATACCTACATGTATTCATCATCATCATTATATCAGCCATAAGACATTCATTTCTGAACATAGGTCTCCCGTTTGAACCTAAATTGCGTTAGTTTTTGTTTTATCCTAATTGAAGTTAGTAAAGAGTAATTAGATTCACTTTTTTTCTGTAGACATTTCGGAATTGAAAGGTTTAAACCCCATTTTAGTTGGTATAGGAATGAGCATAAAATATTCTCCCTGAGACAACTTTACAGAGAAGCCATTAACCATTGTCCTTAGAAGAGTTTTTCAAAATTAGAAATTTCATAGATTATCCTATATTTTTTCATAAAAGTTACATTTTCAGGTCCATAAGATATAGGTAGAAACAGTTACCAGTCTACATAATTATTCATCGAACATACGTATTAGCATACACGTTCGACTTCTGTGATATTTATGTTCTGTCGCATGTTTATGACCCAAGTATGAAAAGAACAAAGCATACGTTCGACTATTTACGTTGAGACAGATTAATACAGTACGTACAATGCATTTATTGACATTGCGTTATTATGTACATATGTAACTTTATACTAAAATTAAATTATTCTTTATTTTCAATGAATAAGGCTGATTTTAAATAAACATAATTTTATGTTATGGCTGTTTTACGTAATGATACCAAGTTTACATGTGTGTTGAAATTAAGTAGTCACACATAGTGTATTTTCAACTTAAATATGATAGGAATATAATTCAAATTAGTTAGTAGCATACTTACAACACAATAAAACTCGTCACATCGACGTCACATGTACCAACCAATCAGAACGCCAGGTCTACATCGCGATTATGAAGTTTTTATAATAGTTTGCATAAATACAATTCATGTTGTTAGGAATGTCGGAGCACAGGCGATTACACCGACCGGTAAACGCAGTGCTCTTATCAATTCATGTTGCGAGGTCTGGCCAACTTTGCGACGTTGAATTGGTAACGCGGTAGCGTGTACACCGGAAATTCCATGCTGTATGGTGTGGTGTGGTGTACAAATACAACGTGGTGACGGTAAACACATACGCGGTGGCGTGTACAGTAAAAAATCCTATCTTACGGTAGGTACTTGTATGACACGGGTGATCCAAGTTGCTAGACGGTCGTAGTAACAGCGGTGATCCCACCTCATGAATCAAAGTCAAATATCAATATCAAATATCAATATCAAATCTCAATCTATCCATACTCTGACACACAGTTTCTGGCCAATTCTGTGTTGTTTGAGTGTGTCAAACACCGTAACAAACCTAGCCCGGCAAAGCTCCTACCCGTTGCAAATCTGGGCATGGTGCGTTACGAGATCTGGTTCTCAAGCAGAACAAGATCTGGTGGGTGCAATGCTAGCTTGTACCCGTTGTGTTAAGCCTTTTGCACTTTTTTATTGTAACAGAAAACCAACATTTAGATCGCATCATATTATCGAATGCACAACGATAAGATTCCATCGAAGCAACATTTCTAAAGCGTTCGCGAGGCTAACGGTCTCTCGTTAGCTTTATCAGAATGTCTAGCTACAGAATCTAACGTTGATGCAACGGAAAATAGCCCAAATGCAACTCGGGATTCTGTCCCACAGCTGCAGAATAATGATTATGTATTGAATCGGTTGTCCTACGGTCGATTCATTTTGGATTCCGCTTTACGTAAAGTATGCAACGGAAACTAGCCCAAATGCAACTCGGGAATCTGCCCCACAGCTGCAGAATTATGGTTATGTATTGGGATTTTTGTCTCACGGCCGCGAAAGCGAAGCGAAGCGGAGCTGTAGCCCATGGCCGTGGGGCAAAAGTCCCAATACATAACTACTAATGTAGCAAAGCTGTTCTTTAACTATTTGTATTGTCCGGACCCGAACTGCTCCGTTCCCGGAACGGAAAGCCAATTTATATTTGATTTTGACAAGACTTGTTGACTTTTCGTTTTCTTGCTGGCAAATCCTTTTTCCTTAAGTTCTACGGCAAATAATTAAATGTGTGCTCGTTTGAATATCTTGAATTTACGCGTTTCTCGGTTTTCGTAATTATTATTTGGAAAGGGTATATTAATGAGTTCGTCTGCGTTTGAAAACGAGTCCTTTCAGTAGCGTAGCGTAGTGGTAAGTAAGGGCGTCTGCCGCAAAAGCAGGAGGTCGCTGGTTCGATCTCAGCCCTGGCACTGGGGCCCTTGGTCACTTCCCGTTGAAATCTAAGAATCACAAAATTTGGCAAAAAGCAAGAGCTTGTAACATTTTAAATTATTTTGTTCTAGACAAGCCTTGGTGTGGATATCCCGGAGTGGTCAAAACCTATCCTGCCCCGTCTCACAGAAGCCTCGCTCCTGGCCTACAGGATCTTTTTTAGGACCAAAGAATTGAAGATGATTGGAGGAGGTACGTAATTTCAATGTCAACTTTTATCCCCAGATGGAAAAAGAGGGGTGTTACAAGTTTTGTATTGTATGTGTATGTTGGTCTCTTAGCTGTAGTGAAACATTTCGATATTAACCAAAACCAAAAGTTTTGACTATCGGAGGACCTAAAGGTCCGTCCGCAATAAACAGAATGTAGTGTGTTACCATTGGTCCTTCACTATCGGCCTCATCTCAAAACTCAAAAGTCGCTCAACGAGCTATGGAGAGGGCTATGCTCGGAGCGAGCTACGTTATCGAATCAGAAATGAGGAGATCCGTAGACGAACTAAAGTCACCAACATAGCCCTCCGGATTAGCAAGCTGAATTGGCAATGGGCAGGCCACATTGCACGCAGAGCAGATGGCCGATGGGGTCGAAAAGTGCTTGGGTGGAGACCACGGCTTGGCAAACGCAGCGTAGGACGTCCACCCACAAGATGGACAGATGACCTTATGAAGGTCGCCGGGAGACGGATGCAGGTCGCTTCCAACCGGTATATATGGAGGTCCTAAAGGGAGGCCTATGTTCAGCAGTGGACGTCTTATGGCTGATATGATGATGATGATGATGAAATGTAGTGCATCATTATTTTCCTTCGTATTTTAACGGAAACGTTCGGGACGTTTTATGCAATTATTTAAGTCGGTGTCAGTACTAAAAGTACCGATGTGGATTGAAGTAGCATGACAAACACGTTTCCGAAAAAATACTAAGGCAGAACATGATGTGCTACATCTGTATTTTGATGTTTAGGTTGCAATAAAGAGTTATGCATTGTATTGTATCCTTTCAGGCGTTCTCCTCCACAAATTCCTTGAAGCTGTCCGAGCTGCGACCACGGGCCAAGCCTTCAGGAAGCTGACGCTGGTCTCCGCCCATGACTACAACGTAGGCGGCTTGATGGCCGTGTCCAGGGTCGCTGGAGACGAGAGGATCATGCCAGCCTACGCATCGCTGTTTGCGCTTGAGCTGTACAAGTCTAGGGGTGGGGTGTACAGTGTCTTGGTAAGTGTCTGACTTATCTTTTAGCTAGTCTAGACTTGGACCCATGGGGATCTCTTGTGTCATTGCCGCCGCTTGCTACTCAAGAGCTTATGCAACCATCGCCATGTGGAGCTTAAGGCAGTGTCCAAGGTAGCGGATGGCGAAGGATCTTGCCGACTTAAGGATAACTCACACTAGGACGGTGTGGGACGGAACAGGATGGGACAAGACAGGACGATCTGTCAATTTCTATAGAAAGAATCACCTGATAGCTTGGAGCCCTCGGATGTCACGTGACGTTCTCTATAGAAACTGACAAATCGTCCCGTCCCGCCCGTCCCGTCCCATTCTAGAGTGAGTCATAATTTATGCGGTGTTTTTCGCACTTTAGCTGTACAAGTCCAGGTACGGCGTCTAGTGTTCTCAAGCTTAGGCGACATTCCCTTATTATGATGAAAGATGAACACCTTATTTTAAGCTCTTCCAAATTATGACCGAAGTCAAAAAGGGATGGAACAATGTGAGATATGTCCAAGCTCTGCGTCTCCCGGTTTACGGACACTACTCTAGAGTAGTGAAGAGTCTAACTCTTTCTGTTTCCACTTTTGTTTACATACATATCTACACACTATACATGTGAGTTTTCGAATCGATTTCATTTGGCATTGTTTGTTACAGCCTGTGTACTTGGAGCAAGCAGGACAGGGCGCGGCCACGCACCTGCGTTTCCACAGCTGTGCGGACCCTTACTGCGAGCTGGAGAAGTTTAAGGAGTTGACACAAGAATACGTGCTGCCTGAGACAGAGTATCACAGGATGTGCAGTTTGAAAACAGAGTTATAGTAGATTTTGTCAAAGCTGCTATGATACTATAAATGTTTGTTTTTGGAAAAAGTACCTAGTTACTTACAACTTAAGGATCACAGTAGAACGGGCGGTGAAGTGACCGGCCCGAGCCGATCTGTCAGTTTCGATAGAAAACGTCATCCTTTAGTCGGTTGTTGTTAAAGTTAATTTCTAAATGAATTTTATGGCATTAGAACTTTGTCGGGTGGCACATTTTACTAAAAGCAATCAGATATGTTAATATTCTTTTCAATTATTATTTTAGACGATGTAGATGGTAAATCAATGTGATTCTAAAAAAAGTTCCGAGCCCATTAATGCGATTATTCTAAATTTTAATTTACATGATATGACGAATTTGATGACTTACTTTCATTTCGATTCAATGTTAACGGCCTCCTAGCCTAGTTGGTAGTGACGCTGCCTTCGAAGCAGGAGGTCCCGGGTTCGAGGTCCCTGTTCAGGGCATTTATTTGTGTGTTTATCATGAATATTTGTTCCTGAGTTATGGATGTTTTCTATGTATTTAAGTATTTATATGTATCTATCTATTATATATATCGTCGTCTATTACCCACAACACAAGCCCTTCTTGGGCTTACCGTAGGACTAGGTCGATTCGTGTAAAATTGTCCCGCAAATATTTATATTTATTTATATTTATATTTTAATGCCGTTTTCCCTCTGCTTGTTATAAAAATAAGGATATTTGTAATTCATATTACAAATATCCTTATTTTTCGGACGACCGGTTGGCGTAGTTGTTAGTGACCCTGCCTGCTAAGCCGATGGTCCTGGGTTCAAAACCCGGTAAGGGCATTTATTTGTGTGATGAACACAGATACTTATTTGTTCCTGAGTCATGGATGTTTTCTATGTATTTGTATGTTATACATTAATATCGTTATCTGAGTACCCGTAACACAAGCCTTCTTGAGCTTACTGCGGGACTTAGTCAATTTGTGTAAGAATGTCCTATAATATTAAATAAAAATATATATTAATTAATATTAAAATAAATAGCTTGACATGTTTCGGAATAGTCCGTGTCCCTTATTAATGAGTCATGTGTCTGGCCGCGGCGGCGGCAGCTCTGCGCACACTGCGAGCACCACAGCGCGCTCTGATCTCGACCCAACTCTGCTCTGAGCTCTGAGTCTGAATAAGGGACACGGTCTGTTTCGAAACATGTCAAGCTATTTTCGACTTTATTGACCTGAGTAACCCGATGTAAGTATTTTATTACGTCTGATAGGTACTCACGGGAGTTTTAGAATTAAAATATTTGTAATTCAGATAAGTTACCATAAATATGTGATTTACTTAGCCAATAATTTCTAATAGCGCCACTTACTAGGATTAGTCGCTAACCCCGCGTTATCTGTCAAATTTCATATAAAATAAACGCTTAACTCCGGGTTAGTTAGGGAACCCAGGTTGTGTACAAGTGGCTGTAATAGAAAAAGTATACTTCCCTTGTATAATTTATTTTTCTTGGTATTTGTAAACAGGGCCTTTACAACGAAAATCGAACGATTGCGGATTTGTATCTCCATCTCTGTCACACTTGCATATTGGAGTGACAGAGGTTTTCCCGTCAATCCCAATATTCGATGTTCGTGGTAGGCAGAGCCAGTTATGATGATCCTAACTATACCTACCGATCAGATTGTGAAAGTAGGACTACTATCACTATGGGATTATAGAGAAAATGATTAGACGGTCAACTATATTTGCGCAAATCACGTATTTCTTGCGCAAGAATAGTCGTTCGCTAGAATCATTATTTGCTTTCTCGCCGTTAGTGGGACCGTCACACTGGATGCGAATCGCACTTTAGCGTGTGAGTGAGACAACGCTATGCTCGTGTATAACGCTATCCCCCTTGCACACCGGCGAGCGGTGCGAATCGCTTCCAGTGTGACGGTCCCACTAGCGGCGAGAAACCGACTCCGACTTAGGCAATAAAAACATATGAAAATCAAAACACTAATATTCATTGTAGACAAATTGTAAAATAAGTAGATTTAAGTAAGTATATAAATAAAATATTGGTAGGTTATATCACTTTATCTGTGATATTAAGATAACGTTGGTAGTAAAATTGTAATAATAAGTTTGTTTAACTTGGACAGTGGAACCTCGATAATACGAAACCCTCGTGAATCGAATTGAAATGCTATTCCCTTCTCTTCAAAGCCCAAACCCTAACTCCTGTACTATATATTTATCCTCGTTATAAGATGGACAATCCGACGATTCCCTTCAAAGGTATTCAGTAAAATTTACTTCCATAACTTGAAAAATAAAGTTTGACCTCGAAAAAACTGTTGTGTTATTTTGTCACATTTATATTTCGAATTGATTTAACTGATAAACCTCTGTAACTTGAAGAAAATTATGGCTGTAGTTAACGCGTTTCAATAATGACCTCTCTATTTTTTTTATTATTACCTACCTGTAACTCGAAAACTCTTTAAAACGAACAAACGCCAATACAAACCTCTGTAAGTCGAAAACTAATACTAAAACTCGGTACCACGAACTTTTTAGTGTTTCTGCTGAGATTCGCGCTATCGAGGTTCTACTGTATTTTAACTTTCGTCCTTTTTCATTGATAGAAATGGTTGATCACAATTTAAATTTAATATGTTGACCTAACATGTATACCTAACCTTTATGCTAATAACGACCGCGTTTTTTTAAACGCTACCAATTTGAAAGCAGAGGCCCTGCCACAAAAACTTCGTTCGTTCGTCTATGTTCCTCTTTATCGCTCGAATATGCGAGAGTAATAGAGAGGGAAATAGGCGATCGCCCTCAGGCGTTACTCAATCACATGAGTAGAGTTATACAGATACAGAGTCCAAGCTTCAAACAACCGCACTGCGTCTGTTACACTACTACGAACGCGATTGCGGGTGTGTGCGTGCCAGAAACTCTGTGTCACGCAAGCCTCCCGTCAAAACTAAGAACATTAAAGTCATAAACCTGTCCTTCACTTCCTCACCAAGTAAAGGAAGTGTCAAAAAGAGATGTATATATGTTTGTTACTTCTCCGATTCTGTAGGTTGATAACAGTTTTGCTGATCTCTTTTGATGCAATTCGTCCAAGCAACCAAATTCAATACATCGTTGTAATATGGTAGTCGGTTTCAAGTGTTTCAACGCATTACGATAGTGGATTTTTCAAATGTCGTAAGAGGCACGTTATTAGGTCAGACTTACGACATTTATTTGCGAAATCCACTGCCAATTTCAAGGCCGCTCCAAACTGTTGTCATTTGACAGTTTTTGTACTTTTTTTTTAAATACTACGACGGTGACAAACAAGCGTACGGCCCGCCTGATGGTAAGCGGTCACCGTAGCCTATGGACGCCTGCAACTCCAGGGGTGTTACATGCGCGTTGCCGACCCTTTAAAAACTTTAACACTCCTTTTTTGAGGAACCCCATATTGTAGTCCTACTTCCATGCTTTAGTTATTCTTCCGTGGTGTCACGTACACAGCGCAGCGGTTTTGACTACCGAGAGTTTGTGGCCAAAGCCAGAGCCTATACCACGAAAATCGAACGATTGTGGATTTGTATATCCATCTCTGTCACATTTGCATATTGGAGTGACAAAGAGGTTTTCCCGTGAATGCCAATTTTCGATGTTCGTGGTAGGCGTGCAGGGTGTGCACTGATTGTATGAGAACATTTTTTTCAAACCCTTTCTGTGCTAACCCTACCGGTTTCAGTGTATATTTTAAGCGCTCTTTAGAAGCTTGGACTCTGTACATCCTTGTCTCTGCATCTGTGTCACTCAATCACTCCTGTGATTCAGTTATATGTACATACGTTCTAAAGGACTTCAAAACTCTTGAAGGCCGATTTAAGCTAACATGATCATTTACATTATAAATTTATAATTACTATTTAAATCGAGATATTTACCATGAATATTTGTTTTTGTGAGTTCTCAATATTTCGGCACTGTTATTGTGACACCGCGCAACATAAACGAACCCGTAAGCGTGTACTGTATACTATATGCTACGGTGTGTGGGTAGACCACAAATAAAAACTCTCAGTAAATCAGTTACACCGTGAACATGGCGCTTGTAAGTTCTTGTAACAGTGCCGAAATATGGGGAGCTCACTGTAACAAACCTAACCCCGGTCCTAACCCATAGACGATCACGGCCTAAACTAAACTATACTCAATCCCTTCTACCTCATATAACTAAAATCCATAATCCTAAGAATTAACCAAGTTATAAGGAACCCTAAAATAATCACTAATCTTACCTTTGGTTAATTCTTAGGATTATGGATTTTAGTTATATGAGGTAGAAGGGATTGAGTATAGTTTAGTTTAGGCCGTGATCGTCTATGGGTTAGGACCGGGGTTAGGTTTGTTACATCACAAAAACAAATATGTAAATAGGTACATGGTATTACGAATTATGTCATTTTAAATAGTAAGTAGTTATAATCTAAAAGGTCGTGCTAAAATCGGTTGTGTTTTTTTAAACAAGCCAAACCAACCATGTCAACGGAAATGTAAACAGACAGTTATAAATACATAATGCATAAAATATCATACAGAAATTGCTTTGTTTTATTTATTTAGAAACAACGCTGCTAGAATATTTTACCAAAATTGTTTTGTTAGGTTTGGAAAAGTAACGGTTGAATTCACCTACGATTCATTTCTTATTTCAGCTATACTATATCAGGGAAATATAAAAACTTTTCACTACTTGGAAAGGCGCTCTTTATACTTTAAAACAACGAGACGTAGTTGAGAATTTTAAGAACTAATTATGAGCTGTTGCATTCACTAGCTTTCATACGACAACAGAACCAGCGAAAAACGCGAAGTTTTTAATGGTGATAGAATGTGGAACTGGGGTAAAGTAACCAGAAGCCAGCCAGGAACCTACAGATTTATGGCGTTATTCATAAACGAAACGCACTTCAAGAACTGTTTAGCTAAATGATTGTTTGTCCTTATCTGTCACTTTGACAATCGCGTTTGACAGAATGGGAGAAAACATAATTTAACTAAAGCTTCTGTTAACTTTTTTATGAATAAGGCGGTTATCTAATAACATGAATGTATTCTCATTCTCTAACTCCTTATTTGTTGAAAAATCGGGTGATCTGTCCAGGGAGGGGTAATAAGCGGCGAGCGTAAGACAAGTTATATGGTCGGCTTCATAAGTATCTAAGCATCTGTATTCAATTTTAACCCTTCTTCCCCTGTAATAAATTCCGAAGTGTAAAGATATTTATAGACGTGACCAGCGTATTCCGCGAGCCTGTGCTATTGTGCAATGTCCGCCATTTTTTCGCTAACTTTCCGAGTCGTAGTGATTAATGGTAACCTGCTTCCTTTGATACTACTTATATTGCAATTGTTTTCTTTTGAATATATTTTTATATATAGTTTACGAGCATACTTTCCTACTGTAATTGATGTTTTAAGTAGTATTTTGTGACGGCCGACTATTGGGTCCTATATTTTCATCAAAAAGTTCACTAGTCAGCCGTAGAGGCTGACCTTTGGATATTGGCTGTTTATTTTTTATTTATGAATGTAATTCACAGTCTTGGATGCGTAATTTTTTATCAATCAATTTAGTCAATAACTCGAATACAACAACAAATGAAAATGTTGTCCTTCACTGAAAAGCGATTAATAAATAGGTATAAAATTATATTTCGTATAAGAGTTCCGAAAAACTAATTGGCTCGAGCTGACAGGATTTGAACCCGCGACCTTCGGATTGAAAGGCGCATGCCTTACCGCTGGGTCACTAACACTCTGCCTCTCTTATCGTAGGGAACCTAACACCATATTCAAGCTATTCCAGCCTTTCTATTTCAATGATTAATATATAAGGCTAACTTATTTATGCAAATTTGAAAACATAACCGTAATTTAGGACCCATTTATTATATAATTTTAACTTTTGTGAGTCATACTGACACTAAACTTAACTGCTTAACACGTTCGCTAACAGTGGCACAGTTAAGGATCGTTAAGCCTAACATCTACCCCGCTTGTCGACGTACTGTCACCGAACGCGTAAAACGGTTAAAACTCACCTATTTTTATCACAATAGGCGTGACATGTTGCGATTGCATCGGGCTGTCATCGTCAGACAGAGAGGTGCTTGTCACCCCCGCGGCTCAGGCATCACCCATTTATTAGTCGAAAAAGTCGTTTACATTCGACGTCCATACGGACGTCATTGGAGCATAAGTTATTTGTTTTTAGGGTTCCGTGCCTAAAAAGGAAAAAACGGAACCCTTGTAACATCACTTTGTTGTCCGTCCGTCAGTCTGTCCGTCCGTCCGTCCGTCCGTCCGTCCGTCTGTCTGTCAATACCCTTTATCTCAGGAACGCGTAAAGATAGCAAGTTGAAATTAATACCACATACACAAGTCTGTGGTCCCACTAAGGTGTAAAAAACAAACCTCTACGTCAAAGCGATCAAAAGATTCGGCCGTTTATGTCGCATTTCCCATACACTTGCAATGGGAATCAAAATGTGTAGGGTACCCTGTTGACCTAGAATAACGAAATTTGACAAAAAGCAAGAGCTTGTAGCACAAATACAGGAAAAAATCCAAAAACCGTTTAATTGCCGCACACTGAGAGTTCCGAGCCACCAGTATTTTTAAGTACTAAGGACATAAATGGCCCAGCACCCTTTGTGCGAAACCCTCGTTGGACGAGTACGACTCACACTTGGTCGGTTTTTATTTGTAAAAGGTACGACTTTGTCGCCTGTTGACAAGGGTAATTTCTAAACGAATCTTAATGGTACCTATTAGCACTGTATCTGTTGTTGTACGTCCTAGACACCCCGGAGGTGCATAAGGCCTCCACAAGATCCTTCCACGCTATTCTATCTTGAGCAACCTTCTTAGCACTTTATCTGCAACCGATAAAATGATACGTCTTTACTAAAATTACGGAAGCTTTCAAAGTTCGGCAACATCTCCTGAGGATGCCCCGTACAGAGACAAAACACGTGTCCAGTTTTGCATTATTGTAATAATTTGTTAAGTATATATTTTTTACGGCGGTCAGAAAATTAATTGCATCCTAAAAATACGCGAGCAGGTATAAGTTGGGTTACACAACCCGTTGGCTCTAATTAACTACGAGTATATACGTTTGGCAGAATAGCAAAGTAACATTATTGTCGTAATGAATATGGAATGTTGTAATAAAGTAACGCCTGATTCAATAAATTACATTCCTGACAGTCCTGACACCCTGAAAGGCGCTGCCTCTACGTGTTTCCCGTGTCATGGACAGCTGCAGCATCCGCTCGGTGTACTCACACTTTACGTTACATAAAATTGTACATAAAAAGTATGTAGGTATTCATGATGGCATCTGCTCCATGTACACCTTCCAATTATTACAATAAGTAATATTGTTTCGTGCTGGGAAAGAAAAGTAAATAAACAGGTGAGTTAGGTGTTTGTAGAGGTTTTTAGTTTTTGTTGTTCCCAAACTTTTTACTGGAAAGTTTTATGTGAATAAGCTATACGACTAGAAAAATCGATTTAGTCCGTCTTTTAGATTATTAAAAAATATTGTACACGTATTTTTTCTTTTGTTCGTCAAATCAAAAATGACGAAAATACAGTGGGTTAAAGTTTCGCGGGACGTCACCAGCCCCCACCCCGAACGTTAATGCTCTATATCTTCGTCAATTTTAGTTAAATTGAAAACGGAAAAAATACATGTCTAGTCATTTTAGACAATCTAACTGACGGACTAATTAGAATATTAGTTTTTCAACCTAGTCGTCATCCCTATTCTACTCAGAATTCTCAAAAAAGAAAAAAGTGTCCCGTTTCCATACATCTTTTATACTTTCCATTGAGCTACCGCCATACGAAATCTGAGAAAATGGTAACGAAATGACCAAAAATCTCGGGGACACTTTTTATCTCATAGAAATCTTATATTGAGTAGAAATCACATAAAAATATCCAATTCAAAAAAGTTTGGGGGTCAACAAAAAAAACGCCTTTATTTCCTACAAAATGAAAGAAAACATGTAAAATAATTAACCTCAGAGAAGGTGTCATTTAAGAGGATATAATTACATAGCATTAAGCATAGCAATATTATCGACAATTTGAAATTGTCACGAACATGTTGCAATCTGATTAATTCACATTTGCAAATGCAAAGCATTATTATTTAATTCTCCTAGAGTGATTTAATAGCAAACCCACAAATACGCTTCCCTGCGGTTGCTATTACTAAACATCTAGTGATGTAATTATGTAGAATATCACTATTCGCTATATATTTGTATTGGCTGTCATTTATAGAACGCAAAGAAGGGTTTAGTACCTATATATAGGGCTGCCATCCCTATCAATGCCTGGGGTTTCCCCGCACTTGTCCTAGTATATGGGGCCCATCCTGGGAGCCTCCGGTCCGGATTGTACAAACTATTGACATTTTTGGGTTCTGGTCAATCCCTAGCAAAATAATATATTTTTAAATAAAAAATTAATTTCTTTAGTGTCTGGGGAGAGAACGCGATTTCAATGAAGTCCGGGATTTTTAACTTTTTTGCCCGTTTTCGGCAAAGTACGAGATGGCAGCCATTCCTACATATAGTATAGCTAGCTACTATATGTAGGAATAGCTACTTATATATGTTTCTTCATTTGTGGCATTCTAAACTAGACGCCATACTTCTTCGTTGCCCGAATATCAATGAAACCCAGACTTGAACATTTGACAGTAGTGTTTATCAGTTTAAAAGACAGTCTTTCTCCAAGCTCACGACAGGCACACATTTTTATTAGCCAGGGCAGACCCAACCTGCTGTTTGTTGCGTGTCAGTCCTTCCGTCTGTCCGTCTGGGCTCTATTTCTTTATAAACATGAAATAATCCTTTAAATCATGATAAATTGAAACCTAACATGTATCAAATGCACATACGCAAGGCACACATAATCAGATCAACATATACAAACGGAAGGCTCCTCTTGCAAACATCCACATCGTGCCCTAATTACGGCAAATTGAAAAGCTGGTAACTGGAACCCGACGCCATTCATCAAACGGAACGTTTGACGCCATTTTGTGAAAGCGACCATTTTGTGTCATAATTTATGGCGTGTTTTTTTTAAGTCTCTTACCATGCCCATGGAACTTTCCTCGCGAACTAAATCGACCGTCTTTTGTCTTGTGTCAGTACAATCAAAATTCTGAAAGACTTTTACTTTCAGTCCATTTTCAATCATGGTGTAAAAAATAGTGTTCACACCACTATGGCAATTATTTTCAACAGTTGACGCAACTAACCAAGATTTCAAAATGGTATAATACTTTAAGAAACGTAGTCACACAAAAAACACAACGAATTTTTAAACAAGAATCGACATTTGGACATAATATATGTAGTTTTTTTATGTAAAAAACTACATGTATTATGGTATTTTTAAGGGCTGTGTTAGATTAGATAGCAGGGCTACTTAAGTTTCAAAAAAAACAGAAATATTTGATCATTTGTAGACATGGTCGTTAAAAATACCGGGATGTCGATTTTCGATGAATTTCATTTTAAATCGTCGGACAGACAGAGCGGTGTTATCACCTTCGCGGCTAGGACATCATCGACGATGTCTGCCCGACGCAGACGAAACATGTCACGCCTATTGTGATAAAAATATTCGAGTGTTAACCGTTGCAATTTAATATCAGTATGTCTCACGAAAGTTTAAATTATATGAATTTCATTTTTTTTCTGTAATTTCCAAAATAATTAAGATACATTTTTTTCTTTTTTTTTCTCGACTAATCATAAGCAGCTCCACCCTCTGTGATGCCGGCTTATCGATGAGTTTTGGGACACATTGTACGTGTGAGCCGGTAAGCCGCTAGATTTTAGGTCAAACCATTGTGTGGAAGGCTTGACGTATTGAACTTAATACCAGGATACTTTCAGACGAAGAGAGTGCAGTTTAATCAACTATAAAAGATCATGAACATACCATAAAATGAAAGATAACTACCAGGAATAGAGTTTGAACGCTAAATGAATCCGAAGCTAGCAAGAATTAAAGGTAAGGGAGAGATTCACAAGATATTATGATGTGGATTGTGGCATAGTATACCTTTTTTTCTTAAATACTACATTGGTGGCAAATATACATACGGCCCGCCTGATGGACAGAGGTTATAGAGAATACTTTTTAAGAACGACTCACATCAGAACGGGACGGGACGGGGTGGAACAGGACTATCTGTCAGTTTCTATAGAAAACGTCACGTGACATCCGAGGGCTCCGAGCTATCACGTGATTATTTCTATAGAAATTGACAGATGGCTCCGTCTCGCCCCGTCCCGTCCCGTCATAGTGTGAGTCATCCTTTATTCTGAAACCTCTCAAGCACCTCTTGCTTGAGGTTTCAGAATAAAGGTTTGCATTGCATTTGACGACTTTTATTTGGACACAGCCGTGGGCAGTGGGAAATGGGAAGGTGGTAGCTAGCAGGTAATATACCAATTAATAACTTTACCCAACGTTCAACTTTTTTGTGTCTATTAAGTAATTTGGTGAATTTTTGTCGTTTATTATACATAATAACGACAATTTTACATAAGTTACAACTATAAAATCTGTTATTAGAAAATAATAATTGGTTTAATAGTTATAATGAACATTTATTTTGAAAATATATACAGTAAGGGTAACTTACCTAGCTACCTACCTCTACCTACCTTAAATCTAAAATAGGTCCATAAGGCATTGTACATAGGATGCTGGTAGCATTTCCTCGTTGTATCGCAATGCTGATACGTTGTGCAAGGAAGTGGTGACTTCCTCGCACAACGTATCAGCATTGCGATACAACCACCAAAGGGTGACCAAAGAGCTGATGAGCTCTTTGGTCACCAGTAACATCAACCAGACGTTTCGCGATTTCTAAGAAAAACTTGCGTGCGCTGGGACCCCACCCATGGACCAAGTGTTTCAACCCCGAATTCACAAGTTAGAGGGGACCTTATCGAATTAGGAATATTTCACAAAACCTGCATGCTAAAGATAAAAGGGAAACGTCTACCTGTCTTACGACAAACCTTTGGACAAAGGTGTTTATCTATGTTAATTAACAAAAGGGTTACTTAATCCTTTAAAGCGCTATTATATAACTTTTCGAGAATTTGTACCTAACATTACTTGTGGTGTTTTAGAAGGTCAAGTTTTTAAGCTACTTACTTACGGATTTCACAGTAACTTACTAATACTACGGCAAGCGAGACATCGCCTATACGCGCATATCTGTCCCGCTTGGCGTGCGAATCCGCATCAGTGTAATACCCGCATAAGACTTGCTTTTCTGATGGGCATATCACAATCTGATGTGTCACAATGAAGCCAATCGGCATTTAAAATGAAGACTAAATATGGTCTTCCGTTTGATATTCAAAATGGCGGTTGCGTTTCTTGAATATTTATTTATTTTTGTGTGCTAAATGTTGTTTAATGTGTAATATTTATAGCTTATTGTGCAGTAAACTAACGAAGAAGTGTGCAGCTAATGAAGAATTAATCCTGAAACGCGTGTAATCACGTTATTGAGTCATTACTCGGTTGTCCCGGGATCTTGGCCTCCCGACATATTTATTACCTATAGCTGTAAACGGAATAAATAGCAAGGCCAATTACCGAACAACGTCGCCCAAGAGGCAATATACTATTTATATAAGATACACTGATTATATTAATACGGGACACTGGCAAAATTGTCCAATTCTCGGACAGAGGCCATATTATAAAAGAAGAAGAAGACTAAATATGAGTTCGCAGCTTATCTTATGGGATCTTCTTCATATCGTGGACCCTTCTTATACTTAAGATGCCCCAATACGTGCCGGTGTTGACAGCCCTGAGCGTCGCGTGGGATGGGACCGGCTAGACACACAATCTTGAACGCTGATACAACCGCATCTACACAGTCGATAATTGAAATAGGAACCTTGTCGCCGACCGCGTGTAGAAGGATGAGTATTGGCGTTCCAGATCGTGTGTCTAGTCGGTCCCGGGACACTCCTACTCATCCCATTCCAGCTCTTAAAGACTACAAAGACTAAAATTAACTAAACACGAATCGCCAGTGTGTAAAGGCTCTAAAGCGGTTTTGACGATTTTACACTAGCGCTATGCATCAATAGCGCTATATCGCTCGTACACGCCATCAAATATATCTGAGCACGCTCCTATTGTCTAGGCATTAGAGTGCTTGTTCAGATATTTTTGAACACCTTGGGCGCTCGGATATTACTGATGGCGACTGTACAACGTTCGCGTTCGCTAGCGGTTCCAAATAATCTCCTTAACTTTATTGTCGCAAATAATTTGTGTACTTACAGTACCTATGTACTTATTTCGTTACGATTTCCATCAACCGGGCGGCAGTTGAAACGAATTTCACTATACTTAATGAAATAATAAATAATTTATAAATATTACAGGACATTCTTACACAAATTGACTAAAGTCCCGCAGTAAGCTCAAGAAGGCTTGTGTTACGGGTACTCAGACAACGATATATATAACAAACAAATACTCGTAAATAGAAAACATCCATGACTCAGGAACAAATATTTGTGTTCATCACACAAAATAAATAAGTGGCCTTATCGGGATTCGAACCCAGGACCATCGGCATAGCAGGCAGGGTCACTAGGTAGTTTGTTCCATTCCAAAGTCAAATGAAATTTCAACGCAAATAGTGATGTGACACAACATGTAAGTATTAACAACCGATGTTAACCGGTAAGTAGTAATAACAAAAATAGTGGCGTTAAATTAATTAGTAATGCATGAATTGATTTCATTATCCTTTTCAACGCCAAGAACACCTAAAAGTGCCATGCACTGCCGTGACTACCACGCCAACGATACTAAAAGGTGTCATGGCGGACGCTGCCAAAGCAACTGTCCTGCTGATAGATAAGGGTTTATATTCGTTATTCACTAATCGAGCGTGTAGACCACATTTTAACGCAAGAGGAAAAGCGTTGAAAAGTTTAATGCAAATCAATTTCGTGCTATGCGCGATTTTTGGTAAAATTAGTGTCACGCCACTAATTTCGTAATGTAATTCCGGCTTTAGGTACTGGTAAAGTTAAGCAGTATTTCTTACAATTTTAAAGCACGAATCAAATCATTTATTAAATGTAATAAATGTTTTGAATCATGTGTTTTGTTTTTTTAAGTAGTCACACTACTATATATAAATTATAAATTGAAAGAGATGTCATATTCTAAAGAAAAGTGACCAAGGTCAACGGTGAGCAGGTACCCGAGCCCGGGTAGCCCAGTGGTTAGGGCGTCTGCCGCAAAAGCAGGAGGTCGCTGGTTCGATCCCAGCCCTGCTCACCGGGGACCTTGGTCACCTTTTCTTTAGTATATGACATCTCTTTCAATGTATAACAGTATTTCTTAGTCAAACAGGTCATGACTGTCTGTAGGTATGACTACACAAAAAAATTTTTTACACAAGCAAAATAAGTAATATATGTACATATAAACTAGATTCAAAGAAAACTAGCAAGCCAACTTAGGGAATTAAATTTACATTTAGCAGGGGTGGGAAAATACGAGGTGTGCTTCCTTAACGGATTTATTGATTATGGTTCCCCTCTAGCATATCCCCTATAGTTACGACTAATGTCTACTGGGTCTTCCTTTGCCAGACGTGCACGCTAAAGTATTTGTTCAATTCGTGTTTTTGTGTAGCAATTCGGCATACAAATGCGATAGTAGTTACTTAACGGCATTGACGGATTTAAAAGAGTGTACTTACCTAAAACATTTCTTCTGTTAGACAAAGATTTACTTGAAATTAAAAAAAAATGGATACCAAATTTCTTGGAAAGAAAGGAAAAGATTGGGAAACTCATGACCTCGGATGGGACTCGAAATAATTGTGATTTTAACAAATTAACTAAACAGAACTTATCTAGTTTATTAAAGTCAAATTTAGTCTAATAAAACCTCAAGTATCAACTAAAACCCTTCAGGTATCAATTAAAACTATTACGAAATATTCTTCATATTCTTCGTAAGTATTACCAAATTATCTTTAAAAGATAATCTAATCTATTCAACATTTAGCAGTTTTTTGTGTTGTTTTCTTGGCACGTGGTAATTTTACATCACATCTCTCTTGTAAAATGATCTTCGTAATAAAAAAAATACCATTCTTCAACGAGCTTCAATGTCTTATGACGAAGCGAACCGTTTTATAAGAACAAAACAAATGGTAGCCATTTTTCTGCTCAAATCGGCTGAAATATCAGTTTTTCTACAGCTCCGTCAAAGATAACCATCTAAGTCTTCTTTCGTCTGGTAAAGTTGGATACTTTCACAGTTTGTTTAAAAATAAATTGCCAAAGATAGAAAAATAAAACGATTAGAGCTTTGTTAAACATAGTTCTGATTCAAACTAAGTACATGCTCATATCATAGATATACAGTAGAATCCGATTAGTACGGCTACGCATAAAACAAGCAACCGTTTTTGGCGACGTAAATATAGGCATATGCTTGGTTTTCATACAAGCTACTATGAAAGTGCATCCGCTTAGTAAGACAGCTTATATGGACGGATCGCTTTTAACGAGGGGATTTCGCACGAAATTGTTCGGTTACAATACAACGATGACGAGCATTGTAACAGTACTATACACAAAATATAAAATCTTTGTTCGAAGTGAATGTTTTAAAACATTAACAAGGAAGGGTTTCGTCTTACGCTTAAGCTGCAATGTAATCAGGAAGTACGATTAAATAGATCAATGGTTCAACAATTTCTTTCGCTAAAGAGAAAAATATCCTCTTTTTCGATTGTTCGGTGAGATGAATTTATAATGCACGAGTGATTATTGGAATAGATAAACAACATTAAAATTGACAGTTTGTTTAGCACGTTTAGTACGACTTAATATCGCCGGTCCCTTGGACGTTGTTATAATCGGATTCCACTGTAATATACATATATCTCAAATGAAGAGTTTTCGTTTTTTTAAAGTCGCTTGTTGATAAAGATAAGATAAGATGATAAGGTTCATTTCTACATGAATCTTTATGTCATTAGTGCCTTATTGGTTGCTACAAAGTTGTACCTTTTATTAAAAACAATCACATTGAGCTTACTAAAATAAGAAATGAAAATTAAATATCATCATTCCTCCTGAATTGAAAATGTCGAGTTGGGAATTATAAAAAAAAAATTGAAAGAACGAAGAAGAAGATAAAATAGAGTTGTACCTGAATATAAATATATAAGTAGGTATCAATTCATAACAATGTCGATAAATATTCAAATATGAGAATTCAATATTTTTGTCAGTTGGTAGAAATTTTTGTACCAATTAATCTTCGTTTAGCTTTTAATAAATAATGAACTGAATGAAGTAACTTTTCCAATTAGAAATTCATCAGCCTACGCCTATGTGCTACCATGTGTTGTACGTGGCGGTATTCGTAGCGACTGCGGCGTTCGGGAATATGTCCGTCTCGCTCCTGTCAGAGTAATGCTAGGAGCGAGACAGACATACTTTCAAGCGCTGCAGTCGCTATCGAAAACAGTTGCGTGCAACTCATGGTACTACAGCCACGTCTATAAATATCTAAACACTTCGGAACTTATTACAGGGGAAGAAGGGTCAAAATTGAATACAGATGCATATATATTCATGAAGCCGACGGTAATCACAATGTTATACCGTCACTAAACTAGCGCGTCATTGAAATTCATATTTTATTTCCGTCAGAATATTGTGGCTTAAAACGTGAGAATTAAATGTTTCTATTTCATTGTAAGTATGTTTCTCTCAACCCACACAGATAATTATATCGCACCGTATCATTTGACGTTAGAAATATTCATATAACCTAATAACGGATAATAAACGAAGGACATTAAGGTTTATATTTCTGGTACAGTCAGAAACTAATTTGTAATAACCTACTCATCACGGTTAACAATGTTGATTCAAGGTCTAGTGATCTTCGTTTGTCTACAGAAGGCCTAGTATAAAAGTTGTACGACATTAACTCCTCGACCGCGTTAGCGTATCGAGGGGTCAAGATATGAAAGTTGCCGGATGATTTAAATAAACGGCAAACATAATTTGAACTCCCGATACGCTAACGCGGTCGAGGAGTTAATGTCGTACAATTTCAACGATGTTTACCTCTATAAACCACTTACAAAGGCATTGTATTAATACAATAGTGTTATCTACTTTGGTTTTTGTAATCTCCAACTTGGTTCTTACAAAAAGGTTAGAAGTTCATTGCATGCATGCATTTTATACTACATCCCTTGTTGAATAATAGGAAAAAAATGGTTTTATCAATTGTAACAGTGCAACCCTGTTATCTCTAAATTCAAAATGTAAGAGGTTTTATTTTTTGTCAGGTTATTAAAAAAATGTGCTCAGTAGGAAAACACGATTCCATGAATAGACAATTTTTTCTCTTACTCGACAAGGGATAAAGTTCAAAATGCAATATGCATGCAATACGGTCAGCTGCAGAGCTAAGTGACCCCCCCCCCCCCCGCATACAAACTTTCTATGTAGGGAGGGGCCACGTACCTCTACAGCTGACTGTACTTCGTACTTCTAACCTTTTTGTAAGTAATAGAGTTCTAGGCTCTAACTTCTTTTTTACCGAACTACAGTAATATTATTAGGATTATGTATGTGTGTGTGGTCATATGGTGCGTGGGTTTGTGTTGTGTTTGACCGTGGCATCGAAACTATACTTAGTAGCATTTGTTTTAAATTATATTATGATACTTATGATACATTTCTCAGGCGCTCATTCAAGTTTCCTTCTAAAAAAAGAAAGCCAACCTTACCTATATTTATTACTTAGATCTTACTTTTCTTAATAAATTAATGTGACAATCTCCCAAGACATGTATCTACAAAAAGTACAGACATTAAACGTGGAAGTAGGTAGTGAAAGTTACGCCATATACAAAATAACGGTCATAGGAGTTTTTTTTAATACCACGACGGTGGCAAACAAATCAAGCATACGGTCCGCCTGATAGAAAGCGGCCACCGTAGCCTATTGACGCCTGCAACTCCATGGGGGTCACATGCGCGTTGCCGACCAATTAAAATCTTGTACACTCCTTTTTTGAAGAACCCCATACTGTAATCTTTCGGGAAAACCTCGGTAGGGAGCTCATTCCACAGCCGGACCACAGAGCACAGTGCGCGACCATTTTGGTTGCAAGATGTGTGGATGAGCGCCCTGTCGATGGCGAGCAGTGCGATGATGAAAATTGGACGTTAGCATCATGTCAAACAATTCTTCAAAACACAACCCATTGTATAGGCGATAGATAACACATAAGGAGGCAAAGTCTCTCCTTAGACAGCGCGCGGTTGTTTTATGCGATAAACGCTGCGTTACACGCAATGCGTTAGACGCAGATCATTTCAAATCAGGTAATATAATAATAGACCTTTGTTTTACGCGATTGACGCAGGAGGTGAACATACGGGGCAAACGCATTCCGTTAATCGCATGCGTCTAAACGCTGCGATTGCCGCCCGGGCAAAACAACCGGGCGCTTTTAAGGGTTCAATACCGACTGTGAGTTTGGGATCGTCGACAGCGCGCCTCAAAGGATCCAAGCTGGAATCCAGGTGCTCCTGTCCAAAGGTGACAGCAGTACTCCATATGGAGACATACGGACATATTAGGAGACATGGGGAAATAAGGGAACATCATTCGACACAAAAAGTACTTAAACTATTTACATTACACCTTCTTGCAATATCTCACCGATCTTGAACGTAACTTTGTTCAACAATCCTAACTTTCAACGCTAAAGTGGGATAACTTTGTACGTATGAAGTTATTACAAACGGTCTTAATAAATCTTTTAAAAAGTATTTAGTAGATTGTAAAGACTCCGAATGCAATTAGGCCTCGGCTAAAATAGTAGCTGAGGCCTCGTTGCATTCGGATATTTTGGATCAATATCGGAGTCAAGAATGAAATGGGTATTTATGCCTGAAATATACCTACCCTGAATTGAAAAGCACTTCGATTGTGAGGCAAATATTAGGTATTATTCATCTATAATGCGTAAATCGAATAATAACTCGTTGAAAATAAAACATCAAATTCCCACTAATTACCTTTTTAATATTTTTTTTAAACATGTCTCATTAGTAAACAATAATTGAGAAAAAAATGTATTTTACAGGTTATGTTATGTTATGGGTTAGGTACACAAATTATTAAGATAATTCAAACCACAAATCAGAGTTTATTGGTAAAATAATAGGGTTATAAATGTATTTATTAGCTTAAATGAAATATAAAATACTTAATACGTGCGAGTGCGGTATTTAAAATATTAAATATAAATACTTTTCTAAGTATATTTAAACATAATAATTAAACGGGTCTAACGCGAATTAACTTGTTTACCTTATTTACCGACGTTTCGACACAGGTTTCACTGGTCATGGTCGCGGCTGACTGATGTCCCAGCAAAATGTCAAAACAGAGATTTGTGTAACTACCCAACGAAAAGTCTATGTAGAAATTTGGGGTAAACACACAATTTTTAAACTACCCACAAAACATATGTTAATTATTGTCAATAGTCCGACACACGACACTCACAATATCCCCGCGCACATCCGAAGATATATCCCGTGGCTGCAACTTCTGGATCAGTGGTCCCCAAGTTGGTGATAAGTTAAAACCATCCTCCCTATTAAAATTTCTAGGGTGTTTGTAGGGTGTTTTATGTTTAAATATGTGTTCAAATCGCGAAAGTTTTAAATGTTATACTTTTCTAAGTAGTACATATTTAAAATATAAATAATAGCTGTAGGTACCAACCCTGAAGACGATTTTGTGTCGCCTAGCCTCGACTGAAGTCGAACTTTTGTATGTGAAGTGAAAAAGTTGTAATATAAACAATATATATACATATATGTGTACCTGTACCATATGGTACACTACACCACCACCGAACAAGCCTCAGACAGGAGGGAACGACTAATAAGACCAAAGTTCAATCGCCGTATGCAGAATAATATTACTAATCCAGCAACTAGTAAAAATGCAACTTTGTTAATTTAAATGTTTCTGCTATAGGTATCATAAAAATGTAGGCCGCAAAAAACCGGCCAGGTAGTGAGTGTCCCCTCCCTAACTATCACGAAGTTAGCAACGCTTCGGCAGCTGCGACCCGTTCGCGCCTATGTTCACTCAGTTTTGTTAAAATGTTCTGCGATCCGTGACTTTTAACTAAACAAAACCTATTTACACTACACTTGAAACTTAGTTTTAAACACGAACTACGGCATTATTTTACAAGTCAACCCCAAACAAAGCCGTATAAAAACATAATGTAAAATAGCAACAACTGCGCTAAGTTGTTGTTTATTTCGAGTCGCGGTAACCTGGCGGAATGCAACAGTTTGTTGCTCGACTTTCGGCGCGTGGGGTGTATTTTATTCTGTAAGGTTATCTTTGCGTTCGTCGTTCGAGCCTTCGAGGCAACCAGTCATTCACCGTGTCCTAAGACGCGCTATCGTGCCGCGCGTTGTTACGTCGAAAAAGTTTATAAACGAATTGAAAAGAGTGTTAATGTATGAGAAAACGAAACGAACTCCGATATAATTACGAAAAAGTGTTCCGCAAGAGTGTTAGAGTGTGTTTGTGCTGGTTATATTGTAGTGTTACAAAGTGCATTCTTCGGTGATTCATCTCGAGAAACAAGAAATCTGTGTCTCATAGTTATAGCTATAGGTATTTTGTGTAACCGCTAAACTAAGTTGGTGAAATGGTCACTTTTTGGAGCTGAGCTAGATTCTCTGATCCGTTACAAAAAGGTAAGTTATGCTTTGTTATTCATGGTATTTATCTTGTAGCATGCCGACTGTCATTGTCACGTAGTGTTTTTTTCTATCGATCGAATGTTATCTACAATACCTACTTATGTTCTATTTTAGCATGTTACTTAAAGTAAAATAGTTTTGCTATCAGTGTTTCATTCAAATCGTCTTGACAACGTCAAAACATTCTTGTGTAAATATTAAAAATATTTCGAATAAAACGTGGTTCATTTTTCATAACGATTTAAGAAAAAACATTGACGTATGAAAACATACAGCCGGAGCGCGCTTACCACAGACCACGGCAATTTAAAAAATAATCGGACCATAGAGTACTTAACGTCAAGTACACGCTGCTGGCCCTGAGCCGATTCAACCCATGCCTACCACTACCACCTTAGGTATAAAAAAAAGTTAGCGCCGTACGCCGCTAAATTGGTCGTAAAAGTTAAATATGAGAAAATACCTGGTTTTAGTGGTTTTAACAAACTAGATGGTGACCATTGGCGAGACACTGTTTCTTGTCAAGCTAATTTATCTATCAGACTATTGCTCCCTTGCCTTGGACTGTTGGGTGTAATATTATTTGTAGTTTCATCCCTTAACACAATAGTTACTTTTTACAAATAATTTAGGAGGATAGGTATATATATATACCCAAGTAGATATAAATATTATACCTATTAGATAAATCTAGGTTAGCAAATAGGTATATTAACCATTATAATAACAATATATAAATAGATCAAAGGTGAGTAATTATGTAGGTAGCTAGATGTAGGTATGTAGTAGGTACTTACAATTTGCCACTTAGCACATAGGTACGTATGTAGTGAGTTATATGGAACCATCTATCTTCCTTTTTTCTTCTAGGTATCATAGGCGCTCAAGTAGGTACCTAGATACCTATACAGATTTGGAAGTGGAATCTCTAGGAAAGCAGAGAACCTGTTCGAAGTCCAAATTCGTTTTCTTCCTCTATCGTTTTAGGGCGATAATGAAGCAGATTATAGACGGAAGTGAAAAATGGAAGTGGTTCGCGATTTGCTCCTATACAAAAATGTCTGCCGTGAAAAAAAAACGATTGGTTGGTAGGTATATCACATTGTACGTAGCTGCTCGATGTAATAAAATAAAATAAATAAAAATATTGTTGTATTAATCAGAAACGTCTGCTGATAGCACAATGCTTACGAATAAAGGATAAGGTGATTGGAGTGCCGCCCGAGGCGGAGGATTTTTCCAATTACAGTACAACCTCGATTATTCGAAGGCACTCGAATCATTCAATACTTATCTACCTAAAGGTATCAAGCGTGTTGACACGGTTTGTTATCGAATTTAAATACCATAACATAAAAAAACCTGCCAGAAGCAAGGACTGTCCACGCTCAGTGTAGATTTGAGCATGTTTCCGTCTGTCACAATAAACGACCCTGAAAGGGGTATTAGTAAATAGTATATACCATGATCATAACTAGCAAAAATGTTAAACCATCAACTGCATCAGCAGTCGGATTATGACTTCGGATGCGAAAGAACAAACACAGACTTGATAAACACTATTTATTACACTTTGCTTAACACTATTTATTACACCTCAATCAGAGCAATAACTATAATCACACAACTGTCACTTGTGACCCTTGAGAAAACGAATGTCCGATCCAACCGTTCCAACCGGAAACCTTGCCGCCATTTTACTTGTCCGTGATTGGTCGCCTTGATAATGTCATCATGGCGGCCGATGACGGATAGTCAATATAAATGCCATTTATAATAAGTTTAAGTAAACGCAACTGGTTAATTTCACAATAACGTACATTGTACCATTAAAATTGTAACAGCTCGGCCATCCGCTTCTCAACGAGTCCCTCGTTGTTAATAGATTTTATTTATTTATTAAAGTTAAGTTCATTGCAATAAATTCAACATACGTATATTGTAACTAATAGAACATTAATGCTTCTTTATCAATTGATCTTGAGTAAGTAATTAAATGAACTACTATATATTTAAATACATAGGCGAAACTAATAGTTTCAAACAAATATGTCGATGATGATGAACATTAATTAATTAATTGAAATACATAGTTTTGTACATTTCATTAACGATCTACGATCAACATAATGCATAATTTAAATGCCGGTTACCTGGCAAATCCATGCTTTCATTTTCAATTTACTTTTGCCAGTATACTTATTCACACATTACTTTAGCCAATAACTACACTGACATTATACCTTATACCAACCGCCAACAGGCAGTGGGTCGGTTACCTGACACACTGCGCTTACATCATCTATTGGAGATTAGCCATTGATTAGACTTGGGACATTATTGTATTTGATTGTCAACAGGCAGGGTACCCGTTACCTGACACCCTGCGTTTTCATCATCTATTGGCCTTGAATAACTTATTTATAATCATACATAATAATATACATACTTTATTTTATTTTATAATATGTATGTAGTGATGTGATTAAATAACTTATTATTCGCAATCTACTGATTCCTCACTTTCAGACTCGGTTAATACGGGCTCCGCAAAGCAGGTCCATGGGAACAATTTGTCAATAGCAACTACGGCCTCATACTTTTTACTTGTTCTCGTAAGAGGCGTATCCTCAACTACGAACCTGTCGTTAGGAAGCACTTTTTTTATTCTGTACGGACCCTTACATTTGGGTTCGAGCTTTTTAGACTGGCCCTCAATACCTACAGGCGCTCTTATTACTCTAACTAAATCACCTTCTTTAAACCTTATGCCCTTTTTCCTGTGCTGGTCATATCTTTCTTTATCTTTATCTTGTTGTGCCCTAATCAGATTATCCGCGTCAGTCCTAATATTATCTAAAGTTTCCCCGTCTTCAGGCATGATATCATTGATTATATCGTTCATCAACCCTTGAGATGGATTAGTTACATTTCGGCCAAACAACATTTCTGTTGGCGTCTTTTTAGTGGTTGCATGCACGGAAGTGTTAATGCCTAATTGAATGTCGGGCAAATGTTCATCCCATAACCCATTAGCTTTTTCGTGGTTCATAGCCCCGAGTGCTGCCAGAATTGTGCGGTTATACCGCTCAACTTGGCCATTAGCTCGGGGTGTGGCCACAGCATTCAGAACATGTTTTATACCAGTGGAGCGTATGAAGGACTTAAATGTTTTGCTAGTGAAACTGGTCCCTTGATCTGTAATTAGGCGGGTAGGTGTGCCAAAGTAACTAAAATGCTGTCTGAATACTCTTATACTCGTCGCTGATTTTGTGTTACGAACAGCCGTGAGATCCACAAATTTCGTAAAGGCATCGACGATGACAAGAATATACGTGTTTCCGCGTTTAGTGCGTATAAAAGGACCAAGGTGGTCTGCATGTATAGTGTGAAATGGCACACTTACCTTGGGTATGGGGTGTAATTCGCCGGGCTTAGCACCGCTTGGGAGTTTATGATGTGCGCACTCTAGGCAAGCGGCGACATATTTTTTCACGAATCGCCTCATTTTCGGAAACCAATATGTCGCTTTTAACCGAGCTAAAGTTTTGTCAAACCCAAAGTGGCCGACGTCGTCGTGGTTTGCTTTTAATAACTGCCACCTGGTGGCTTGCGGTACTACCCAACGAATGGTATTTTCGTCTAATATTCGGTACACGCGACCATTTACCAGTTTGTAGTTATTAAAAATGTCCACGGCCTCTTTCGTTTTAGGGTCGTAGGGTCGGGTATCCGCGACGTTTTTAATATCTTCATCCGTTTGCTGTACAGTAGCTAACCAGTTATCAGAACCAATGTTAAGAATTTCTAGCACATGTTCAGCTTCCTGATCGTTACTTATGGCTCCTCTACTTAAAGCATCTACGTGCGCCATTTTGTCACCCGCGCGATATTCTATTGCGCAGTCATACTCTAAAAACTGTAACCACCAACGAGCGATGCGAGGTATTAAATCGCGCTTGCTCATCGTGGTACGCAAAGCATTACAGTCAGTGACTATAATGAATCTGATACCGAGAAGATAATGTCTAAACCTGTTCAACGACGCGATAATAGCGAGAGTCTCTAGTTCGAACGAGTGTAGTTTTTGCTCGTCGGCACTAGTCTGCCTACTATAGTACGCAATCGGCTTCAAAACGCCAGTGCCGTCTTGCTGCAATAGTATCCCGGCTATCCCATATTTGCTTGCGTCAGTGTGGAGTTGTGTGGGTGCATTGGGGTCATATAGTGCTAGAACCGGCCTTTCTACCAAAATTTGTTTCAATTTCTCAAACGACGCAATTTCTTCATGGCCCCATTTCCAAATAGCTTCCTTCTTCAGCAGGCTGGTCAGCGGGCGAGCTATCAAAGCGAACCCTTCAACGAACCTCCTAAAAAAACTAGCAAGTCCTAAAAATCTTCTAACCTCGTGCACATTCTTTGGTACGGGAAATTTGGATATGGCTTCAGTTTTAAGAGTACCTGGTTTAACGCCTTCTGAGCTAACTTCGTACCCTAAATATTCAATTTTATCAAAGAAAAAATTACATTTACTCATTTTTAGAGTCAAACCGCTCTTTAACAGTAAACGCAATACTTCCTCCAAACGTACAATTCCTTCTTCGAATGACTTAGCCGGAATTAAAATATCGTCCATATAAACCAAAGCATATGACGTGGCTGGCGAGTTCTGGAGGATTTTATTCATTGTACGCTGAAAAACTGATGGCGCATTCACTAACCCAAAAGGCATTCTATTGTATTCGTATTGACCTTGGGGTGTTACGAAAGCAGTTTTATCTTTAGATGCCTCAGCTATTGGAATCTGATAGTAGCCAGATGCTAAATCAAGGGTAACGAATAGAGAGCTCCCAGTTAGCAAATCCAACTGATCTTCAATTCGGGGAAGAGGGTAATGTTCTTTTTTTGTTTTACTATTTAAGGCGCGATAGTCTACGCATAATCTCTTTTCTCCAGACTTTTTGTTCACCAATACTATCGGACTCGCGTAAGGACTACTGGATTCTCTTATGATGCCACTTTCTAACATTTCATTGACCATTTCCTGAACTAATTGCCGCTCGGTGTAGGATAAACGGTAAGGGCGATAAACCACGGGGTCAGGGTCGTCAAGTTGAATCACCATCTCAGTTTCAGTTGTAAACCCCAAGTCCTTCAGACCCGTCGAAAAACACGATGTATATTTATTGAGTAGTAATATTAAAGCTTCTTTTTGTTGCTTGGTTAAGTTTTCTCCACAACTGATTGGTGATTCATCTGACGCCAACTGATTGTTACTATGTATCTTCTGTATTTTTAAAGTCTTCCCTATTGTCTTCCCCCGAGTAACTAGAGTGCCTTTCCCTATGATCAAATCATTCTCACTGATGTTTTGAATTAAGACTCTTCCCATCCCTTTTGTTAAATCATACTCTCCGGGTAATAGGTAGTGCTCATTGCCGACAACTTTACGCACCGTACCGTTTACATATACTTTACCGGTAACGGCATTGGAGGTGGAAACGGGAATAGCCTTTAACTGACCACTCTTTACTTGTGTATCTTCATCACATACCAAAGGACAAACTAAACCAGATCCCTCGTCTTCATCTCTCTTTCGAACAATAACGTCGGAACCTCTTTTGAGTATTTCTATAGATGGTCTTTCGGTAAATGTGTGACCCAGTAGTACAGGATATTTAATGTAATAGTCATCTACCACTAACATTTCTACACCCTTTTCTATCGCACCTTGAACCTCAATCATAACGTATGTCTTACCAATCGGGTTATATGGCACGTCACCTGCACCTATCAAAATTGGTAGCTCTTCTACCGTCCAATTTAATTCCAATCGCTGTGCATCACTTATACGTATCAAAGTACCCTCACTCCCTAAATCAACGAAACATTCGGACAGTAAACCATTGACTTTTATAGGCATTCTATATTTAGCACTTGAATCGCCGGAACTTTGGATTCGTAAAATTGTTTTAGGTTTTACATCAGAACTTTGTACACTTTTTGGGCACTCAGTATTAAGTTTTAATACTACTTTGGGTTTTACGTCACTACTTTGCTTGATCCCAGGACACTCGCTATCCTTGTGCCCCAAATAATTGCACTTACTACACCGAACTTTAGGTTTTGGGCATCGATAAAAGGGGTGTCCAACCTCATTACAGTTAAAACAGGCTCTCGCTCCCGATTTTTGTGTACTTTCGTCACTTTTACTATTTTTATAAGTATTATTTTGTAGACGTCTATCTTTTTCCCTAACTTTCTGAGGTTCGTTCGTACTTCTATCTTGACCTACTTTAATGGTTTTCAAAAATTTGAGCACTAGTTCTGGTTCCGTAAACTCTGCCCCTTGCGCACCTAACCTAACGCCGCGATCTTCAATCCCCGCGATAATACAGTCTACCGCGCGTTTACCTGATATCTCACAGCGATTAAGAAGATTCATTTTAGCATAATAGTACACTTCCAAAGACTCTCCGTAGCGTACTTTTTTATTAAGCATTTCCGTCAGCAATTCTGCATAGTTATCCCTAGTTGGAAAGGACTCCCTCAACTTCACCTTCCATTCTTCCCATGTAAATAGTAGTGATGGCAAACCCTGATACCATGTTTTCGCCACCCCTGTTAATTTTGGTAGAGCGTAATGAATTATTTGTTTGTCGCTCCAGCCATAGATTTGAGCACATTCTTCTACTTTATGAAGCCACGTATCAATCGTCTGGTCTTTGCTTAAGGGATCAAAATCGGGAATTACATTATTTAGAACAGGGAATTTATCGCTAGCGCTATTATTACCTTTGAGCCCCTTAAGAGCCTCAATAAACTTTGCCATGAATATGTTGTTCATTGACTCACTTTGCCTGGGTTCTGGGCTCGAAGTACGACGACAGGAAGCCTTACACCTAGATGAGCATGGAGTACGTGAGCGCGGACGTTTGCGCTTCGGTGTATTTCTGGAACCTCCGCACTGCGAGCTGCGACGCATCAAAGAAGGCGTTCGTGTCCTGGAGCGCCTTGCATTTCTACGCTGCGATATCAACCCAGTCCGCCTTGAATGGCGTGAACGGGATCGTGACCTCGTCATTGTCAAACGTGATCGCCTACCTCTTGAATGCCTTGATCTCGAACGGCGACGCCGGTTGTCACGTGCTTCATCGCGCGTGTGTCTCCGTCCTCGGCTGCCACCACTACGGCTTCGACTTCGAGTCCCATCACGGAACTGCACCGGTGGTGTCATTGTCTTACGCGAAGTGGCTCGTCTTTCGCGTCGACGTCGAGATCCATTGTCAGAATCATCCATGATTTCGTGTCCTCGCAACAAAGACACGAATTTAGGTGTTAATAAAGAAAAATATATGTTATTGCAATCATACATTTACATACCCAACTTTTGATCATAAATTTATTTTTCATATTCATAGTTTTATTATTATCATAAATCAAACCGATGAAGTCGTTACGAGTATGGTAGGTTATGGAGTTAATCAATGCCACTAATCCAATAGAAGATTGGAGATTTTGATGTATTTATTAAAAAAATATTTAATCAATACATCAAACACGACCATTAATCAGATTCAGATTCAGATTTATTTATTTCATAATCCAGATTACATTATAAATTGCAGGTATGTGAATCTACAAGTATTCATATTATGATCGTCAGAATAGGTATAAGAGTATAATCAATAGAGTATCTCAAAAATTAATCAAATCATTACAAGATATAAACTTTCATACAATGTCACAATAGTATATCTTGTAGTGGATCGTCAAAATCCATCGATTAAGACTAGCAATCAACAATTAAAGCCATCAATTCAACCATTGATGTCAATCCACTAATAATTTATAGACTAGAAAAATATTGAATAATTAACAGCCATGGGACTTTTGGGGGAGACATGGCGCAGAACGGGTTAAATTATTGATTATTATTATATTGTTCATTATTTTTATATTTATTTCTTGTGTCTTGTGGGTTTTTTTTTACGATTCTGATTAACACAAATTTTTACAGCCATAATGACAGCGAAATATTGAACTTGACTGACGATGTAGGTACTAACAACTCGATATACCATCCTTGTAAACCTCGGGTCATTACGCGTGAAGCAACTCGTACCATGATATAATACATAATGTATACGTAACATGGGTACCCAATAAATGAAATCAGTGAAAAAAAACACATAATATAAAAAGTCACACCATGACCACCAGCAGTTTCTATCACCTCAGTGAGTTAACACTCGCTTGCTATTATTCAGACACTTGTTCTGATAGAAAATATCATTTAAAACTTGAGAGGTAACACTGTTTTGTAAATTAAATCATTTTTATAACCAACGACACAAAAAAAAGTGTCGCTGAAAATACACGCGAATATGGCATACTTAATACTTAGTTAAGTAAATAAATTAACAAGAGAAATACTTACTTTTTTTTGTAGAAGTAGGTATTAACCAAACTCCTTGCTAACGTATCTGCGGGCCTTTGTGTTCAATCCTTCTTCTGATATGTTAAACCATCAACTGCATCAGCAGTCGGATTATGACTTCGGATGCGAAAGAACAAACACAGACTTGATAAACACTATTTATTACACTTTGCTTAACACTATTTATTACACCTCAATCAGAGCAATAACTATAATCACACAACTGTCACTTGTGACCCTTGAGAAAACGAATGTCCGATCCAACCGTTCCAACCGGAAACCTTGCCGCCATTTTACTTGTCCGTGATTGGTCGCCTTGATAATGTCATCATGGCGGCCGATGACGGATAGTCAATATAAATGCCATTTATAATAAGTTTAAGTAAACGCAACTGGTTAATTTCACAATAACGTACATTGTACCATTAAAATTGTAACAAAAAGTAGTATTTTCGCAGCATTTACACGACTTATACCTACGCTCTTTTACTAAGAAGATATGGCTTTTTGCAAAAAATTTAAAATGTCTAAAAGGACCATGTTCGTAAGTAGTTATAAAAAACACACATATGTCAAAATAAAAATTATGTTCGCACCTACATATATCTGTATTTAATCACATATTTTTGAATTAAAGACAGGTAAATAGATGAAACGTACAGGTAAATTATAGAAGTCTTGGCCTTTATTTTTACAGCAATCGTTATCCTCCAAACTTTCGACAAAAAGGATCCAATTGTTTTTTTTTTAACTTATCACACGTTTGTAGTCTTTGGTATTATTCCGCCCCATTCAATGCCTATAAATGAGTAGGTATACTATAAACAAGGTCTATATTTTTAAATTCGGGAACAGGTAAAAATTAAATATGTAAGTTTAAATCGAAACCGCTGCATTCTTACAATTTCGTAGAGACGGATTTTTTCAACCCCCTTTCCATCCCCATAGTAAAAAATCTCCCAACTTTATCTCTACACATAGTTCATTACATGCTGCGAGAAAGAGACAGCATCAGCATGATCAAGTTTCATGTATATGGTCCGTTTCATGCATCGATAGTTAAAGCGTAAATTTATAATGATTTATTTTAATAATGTGCTCTATAGTGGAAATTTAGAGCGTAACTATACGGTATTCGTTATTTTGAAACGGTATAATTTAACAATATGTCGGTCTTCATATCTGATACGAATCCCCATGACGCTCAGTGCGAGCAGAACATCGCTTCGTGCCTAATAACTTTGTCTCGCTCACACACACAAGCGGACCCCGTATACTACTACGAAAATCGAACGAATTTTTTATTTTTTCCACTTTTCCTTTTTTTCTGAAAAACCCCTTGACCGATTGTTTATCTCATCTAGGCAGATGAGATCAAAGGAAAAGGCGCCAATTATCATCAATCCGATCAGTTGATCGGAACTCTAGTTATCGTCGAATGCATATAAATATACATACTCGCTGCGCTCGCTCGTTCCATCATGTAATGCATGGCATTACTTGCTATACAATCACGTCTATAAATATCTTTACACTTCGGAACTTATTAAAGAAGGGTCAAAATTTAAAACAGATGCGTACATATTTAGGAAGCCGACTGTACAATATATTGACATGTAAAACATATTTAACACCCACATCAAGTGGACGTTAAGTATGGTTTGTTGATAGCCGGTTGTAAACATTGAAATGTGTATTTCATCCTTAACCTTTTGTTATGTCTACAACAATCATGCCGAAAAGCAGGTACCGTATTTGGCCAAATACTCGTGTTCCGTCACTGTTCTTAGTATCGCAAGTGAAAGTGAGGCAGCTATACGATAACATCAATTGTATTATCGTAGAAGTTGTAAAACACCACGCTTTGCTCCGAAAATTTCCATATGCATTTCTGCAGAAAGGATGACTCCCCTAGGTCGGAACGGGGCAGGATGGGACCATCTGTTAATTTTTTCCTATAATATTTATTTTATTTATTTATTTATTTAATGAATCTTCACAGCATTAACGTCTTATCGAGAACCGACAAAGAAGTTCCTATAAGCTTATTAGAAACGCCACATTTGTACGCAAAATTTTAAAAACTGACACAGACCCGTGTTACTGTGTATTGTATGCCAATTTTACTAGTCCGAGTAGCAAAAAATACTCCTATAGTCGTTCTGGGACTATGTCTTATAAAACTACTATATACCACTATTAAACCGCATTTGGGCGCACTTTATAGCGAGGGCAAGCGGTTAAACCCGATAAGTCGATGTAATTTTTCATTGAAATAAGAAAGTTGCGTAAATTGCACAAAGTTCGATTTTCAAAAACCGGAGCTGCATCTTATAGATGCCACCATAAAATAATTACCTATTCTTAATTAGGAGCCTTTTACTACGACTATAAGAATTATCCTTCAGTTGTTTTGAAAAAAACTTTTTATAAGATTGATAGAAGAACTATTAGGCTTATTACAAGAGTACTTTCCTTTGCTTTGTGACCTTATAACTCTAAAGTTGATTAGAAGGTTTTTCTATTGTTCAATAAAGTGTTGTTAAATAGATGGTTACAAAAAATAAACAAATCGATACGCTACCACAGCAGTAATTAGGATTCAGATTACGAAACAATTAATCCAAACAAGCGATTCATAATTATTGTTATGCTCATTATTGCCAGTTAGATAAAATTTACACAAAACGAGTAGGTACTTGACACAAATGGGGCAAATAAAGCGATTAGCTTAACCATAGCAAAGGGACAATGACAATAATCCATCTTCAAACATTTACAAATTCACTTTTCAGATCAAATCTTGGAAGCGAAGAGCCGTAGAAGACGGTTTATCCAGAAAAGGTAATTATTTTTGCTAACCGGTACCATTTTTGTCGCTTGTATGTCGCTGAATAAACTAGCTGATGCCCGCGACTTCGTTCGCGGTTTTTTTTGTGCCCGTGAAGGTTGCATCTAAATCCATTCAGCCGTTTCCACGTGATGCTCGAACAAATAAACAGGCAGACAGACAAACAGACGAAAATTCTAAAAATCATTGAAATGTGTTCTGTTATCAATTCTAAGAGTTCCTAACTGTTTTTTTTAATATCTTCAATGTACAGATTTTTGACCCTACTCTGCTTTATTATACGCAAGGTAAGGGGTTTATATTATAGGGGTTTCGTGGCTCTATAAATTGTAGGTACATCTGTTTCCGTGGCTAGCTCCCCGTCTATGATTTTTGATCGCGATGGACTACTCTATATAAATCTACTCTGGTTTTACAGCCAGGATTTTATAGGTTTAAAACGCCCGTAAACAGGGATTTTCCGTATAATTTAACATTAACATTATTTTTAATGTTTAATCTCAATGACTTCCTGTACTTCCTTTAGCGGATCTGGAAGTTTTTTATGGTTCAGTTCACATCTTTATGTATTTTTTGTTGAAAATAAAAAAATGTTTCTAAGGTTGGGGACAATGAACCGTATTAGCATGGTTATAATAACTAATAATAAAACTGTGTGGACAACATTTTTATAGCAATATAATATACCTAAGATTGCTGTTGTATATATAATTAATGCGTGTGTGGATAGCATTTTGGTGCTAAAACGAAATGTGAATATTGCTTTCCGTTTCAGAGATGTTCTAATCAACACTCAGTAATATCCTTAGGATGACTCACGCTAGAACGGGACGGGACGTGACTGGGCCGGCCAGATCTGTCAGTTTCTATAGAAAACGTCGCGTGACCTCCGAGGGCTCCGAACTCGGGCGTGATGCTTTCTATAGACCCCGTCCCGTTACTCCGTCCGCACGACACTAGTGCACGTTACACTACTGCAAAAACTGCATCGTATTCTATAATGTACAAAATGTATATATATGTACGTACCAGAAGAGGACCTCGACAGTATGGTCGTTAGATGGTTGGCAGTCCTCAACTGTGCGCTTTTCCCGAAACTTCCTGCCTCGCACAGCTAAACTGTGGAACGAACTGTCGCCAGCGGTGTTTCCGGACCGATACGACCTTCAAACCTTCAAGAAAAGAGCGTACTCCCACCTTAAAGGCCGGCAACGCACTTGCGACATCTCTGGTGTTGCGGGTGTCCATGGACGACGTTAATCGCTTACCATCAGGCGATTCGTTTGCTCGTTTGCCCCCTATAGCATAAAAAAAAAAGTATCTCGCGTGCGAGATTGACTACATTATAATATACATATATATATATATTCAATTTTTTTTAAAGCACGAATCAAATCATTTATTAAATGTAATAAATGTTTTGATTCATGTTTTTTTGCCGTGATCGGGTAGCCCAGTGGTTAGGGCGTCTGCCGCGAAAGCAGGAGGTCGCTGGTTCGATCCCAGCCCTGCTCACCGGGGACCTTGGTCACTTTTTCTTTAGTATATGACATCTCTTTCAATTTATGGGTCATATATATATTGTTCTAAAGTCACTTGCCCTAACTCTTTTGTCCTAATGATCATAATTCCTAAAGATCAATTGTCCTAACGATTATTTACCATAATCGAATTATTGCCCAAAAACGACTTCACGCAGAACCGAATCGCTGTTAGAAAAGTCTGTTAGATACGGTTAGAATAGAACTGTGACCTCACACAGAGTCGAATCGCTTCTAGAAAAATATGTGAAAACTATGTTAGGGTAAACATACCAATATTAGGACATATGAGTTACGGAACAAAGATCATTATGTCGAACAGTATTATTAGGAAATGCAAAAATAGGATAAAAAACTTTAGGGATCCCGATATAGACCCAATTTTTTTTATTCGTATAGTTGCCATACGACAAATTACACATTTCGCTTATTTCGCTATTTTCGCTGTCGTAGAAAAACCAGTGTATGCAACAGTTCATAGTTTGTTCTTAAAATTGTCGGGTCTATTATTACTAACAGCGACCCTTGAATTTTAAGAACCCTTATTATAGCACTGTTGCATAAACTACTATTAAAAGAGACGTGTAGCCTTCCTCGCGATTGACATGCTACACAGCACTTGTGCTAGAAAGAACTAAAGCTGTCCCGTTTCTCTGATCCTACCATAAACACAGGAGTGTTTTACCACCGTCGCGTGACAAATACGAGTAAATGTAAAAAAAACAAGCTGTTAAGTAATAAAAACAAAACACGTCCTTGGAGCGTCGATACGTCCTTGTAAACCGCAGAAATAGGTTAAACAAACACCGAATATTGCGTGTGAACTGTAGAACCACTTTGCAGATAAGAATCTACTAATTGCGATAGTAACCCTTTTCCGATCAGACCCCTTTCGGGTTTCCATTAGCTCGCCAACTTAAATTTGGTTACGATACATTAAATTTAAATTAATAGGAAACCTGTAATTTATATACCCAGGGTACGCTGACCGCTGTGTTTTCTGTGCGCTTCAGATGAACATGAAAAGAGATTTCTAAAGTGGAACGCTAACTCTAAACGGCTGAACCTAAGAAAATGAAGGGGGGGGTGGACGTGAAGTAGCCGTAGGAAAGACTACTTCGTTTTTAACACAGGAAACTATCTTAGATTAGGATTTTAACCCAGTAAACAAACAACAATTGACGATAAACAAATGATATTATGGATATGCCATTAGCGGAGAAACCTGTTGCTCGAAGAAGCAACCCAATCAAAGCAAAATGGTACAATGTCGGTATAATGTAGGTAGGTACTTACTTTGCTACATGTATATAGAATTTCCTTTTTACCCCGGCAGATTTAACAAGCCCTAGATTCGGAATCTATGAGATACTAGGTAAAATCTATAATGTCACATACAACAGGGCCTTACCCCTGTAACGCATGTCATATAAAATAAATTGTTGGAATTTGAACTTTAATACCTCTCAATAGAGTTCAATATCGTAACTGCCATAAATGGCTTCGTATGCAATAAAGGATTTGAACATGACGCCTTATCGCGATTCAGTTGAGGACCTAAACCGAGTCGCTTCCAACTGAGCCTAAACTGAGAACTTTTTGTGATGAAGTATTTTAAATGTTAACTTCTCCACGGGACAGGCATTATCTAGCGTGGAGGTTAATATTAATATGAACTGTGTGTATTCTTTTCTGAAATAAACATTTTATTAATTTTATATTATTATTGAAAAAACAGTTTAAACTTGCGTATTTTTATCACAATAATATACATGTCATGCCTATTGTGATAAAAATACGTGAGTTTAACCGTATTGTCTATATTAATATCAGTATTGCTCACGAAAGTTTAAATTATAGGTATTACCATTACCGTTGAGCAAATAAAGAAAACGAAATCTTTCATTACAACTCCGGAAGACGGAATCTCCATTTGTTATGTTTTCCGAATATGAATAAATGAGCAGTTAACAGACGTTCGCCGTCTCAATTCAACGTCCCTCGTCTCAACTCTCAACAGCAAATATCCAGTGATCCAATATTAGTTTGGGAAACCGTGGCTTGATTGTGTCTTTGAGTTAGTTAATAATTGACCTGTATTTGTGTTACTCAAATCGAGTCGGTTAGTAGTAGGGCGTGCAAACCGGTTTTTATTTGTATGGAAAAACCGGTAAATAACCGCAATTTCATACACAAAAACCGGTTTGCACGCCCTAGTTAGTAGTAGATGAGTTTAGGTGGAATTTAAATGCTATCGACATTGTAATGGTCGTTTCTCGTAACACATTTCAAGTAAAAGGGCGTTTTCATTTACTGTCGGCCTTTTATCAACGGCCTTCGAGCCTAGTTAGTTGATAGTGACTCTGCCTACGAAGCAGGAGGCCCCGGGTTCGAATCCTGGTCAGAGCATTTATTTGTGTGTTTATCACGATTATTTGTTCCAGAGTTATGGATGTCTTCTATGTATTTAAGTATTTATATGTATCTGTCTATTATTTATACCGTCGCTACTAGGCGTTGTGGGTACTAACTCACAACACAAGCCTTATAGAGCTTTATTTACCGTGGGACTAGGTCGATTTGTGGAAGATTGTCCCACAATATTTATTTATTTGGTATATTGATAACCGCGAGCTCTTACAATCTTTTTAGGAGAAATAAAAGTATCCCAAGATTTTTTGTTTCCGTTTCGCCACCATTTTTTTACAGATTTAGTATGGCGGTAGCGCAATGGAAAGCATATGGAAATTTTATGACACTTGTTTTCTTGTGTCTCAATATGCAGTTGACAACAAAAAACAAAAAGCTCAAAATATTGAAGGTGTCATTCGAATGCTAGCGATATTGTTGTTGCCGCAAGTTGTTATATTAAGTTCTCGTGAGAAATGTTTTCCTTGAGAGATCGTATGCCGAGTTGCCGACAACGAACGCGAAGCCTCGGCCATTTCAAAACTAAGCGATAATGCATCCCGCTTCAACTTAACAAGGAAATTGACACGTCTTGTTGTTTTAGCGAAATTTGAAGCGTGTGAATATAGGTCATCTCTTTCATGCAGTATACAATTTCTCATAACTTACACGCTTACAATTTATACTTCTATGTTCAAAATGTATATCTTTTTATCCATCGTTTAGGGTATCATATTCTTGACAATCCCCGTTTGATTCGTTTTATCGTAAGCATGAGGCTCCACTGGTGGCACTGGTGTTATTATACAAGATATATCGCAGCGTCAACGTTTTTCTACACAATGTCGCGACGCGACTCAAAACACCAGTGGGCACGGGGCTTTAACAAATAGCTAATGATTCCGAAGAGCAATCTAATTTTCGTCTTGATAAGCATTCAGTATGGCAATTGGGAAACATCAAACAGTGAAAATCACGCAAAGTAGGGCAATCAGACTAGTTCTCAACAAATGAATATTTGCAGAGCTAATAGTAGTTTGACCGCCCGGATATGAACGAACTAGGTGATTTGTTGGGAACAATTATTATCAGTAACAGTAATATTATAAATGTTGGAGTTTGAATGTTTGGAAAAGCAAACACGTAGCCCACTACGACGTGTACTGTGGTTTACTGCGTGTTTGCCTTCCGACGTCGAATAGTGGATGGAATGGATTTGGCTACAATTTGACTCATGTAGGTAGGTATATTGTTAACCGAAAATGTGGCTGGGGCGCCATCCCTACCCTAGCGCGTGACAGCTTTTGTTTTGAAGCAGCGATGTCGCTAGAGCCCTCAATATGGCGTCGGTTGAGTTTTGAGTCGGGTGTGAAAATGTGGTTAAGTTCAAGTTCAAGTTGTTTATTTGCATTCATGTTGTACAATAGGTGTTACATTGTTTTTTGTGTGGTGTTACAAACATGAGCCCTGCAAGGGCATAGCAAGGTAATACTTATAAAACTAGGTTAATTATTAAATCTAATTCTAATTAACTAACATATTATGTAAAGTTAATATTAAAACTTATCTTCTAAATATTCACGTACAGAGTAATAACGTTTGGATATGAGCATTTCTTTTAATTTATTGGTAAATTGGATTTCTTTTTCTTGGCTTTTTATGTGCGCTGGTAGTTTGTTATATATTGTTATTGACATTGACAATGGGCCGGATGAATGAAGTTGTAATTGGGACGGGGGTGGCATTAAAATTGATTGGTTTCTGAGGGAATATGTTACCTGTACTTCTTCTCAGGTATATATATGTATACAGGTACTAACCACATTTTCACGAAATCCCGATGTCTATGTCTATAATATACTTCACTTGAGGTATTAAGTAGTTAATATCTCAAGTGAAGTATATAGACATAGACATAGAAAAGTTTTATCAACACCAAAAAAATTACAAAATAGAAATAACGCCTGTTGTTTACCTGTACTTTTTGTGTGTGTATTTTAATTAATATTCTCTTTTCTGTAATGTTTTGTAATGTGTGCAATAAAGAGTTATTGTATTGTATTGCAATGTTACAAACCAAAAATATACCTTAAAACTACCTGGCTTATTAGCAAAGAATATATAAGGTGCTAACAAATTAGTCACGGATATTTTAAGAGATAATACATTGTATTAAAACAATTAATTTTAAACTATAATTAAGGAACCTTTGTATATAATTTTTTTGTATTCATTTACCGAACAAAAATAATACTTATAATTCCGTCTAAAAATAATCACCATGTGCAAATTTAACTGACAAGATGTTTAGCATGACGTTGACAATCGACTATTTGATTTGACGTTAAGTGGCCAGTTAGGTGTTAGGTAAAAGAGGTACTAAAATATTTTCAATGAGTACTTATTTAATAATCACACTAACAGGGTGTTTTAACGTTGCAAATTTGTTTCCTAGTTTTCTCCAAAAAAACATAACAAAACTTATGATATTTCATACCTAAATGTACTCCGAGAACCAAGTACTATCAGTATATAGTATATATAGTATATAAATTGTTAGCACCTTATATTTAGAATAACATTTTGATGTTAAACAGGATCACGCCTCAGCAGTGCATTTACTGCAACGCTGGACATGATACAGTATCGCAAACAGCGAATAGCTAATGATGCCAACTACACTAAACAATCTAATTTGTATCTCAATATGCAGTCTTGCAATTGGGAAACACCAAACAGTGAAAACACGCAAATTGAGTCAATCAGTCAGAGTACAATACAATACAATACAATACAATACTCTTTATTGCACACCTCACACAGATGAAATACAGTTACAAGAGAAAATAATAATACAGAACAGTAACAGTAAGGGGTAACAACAGGCGGTCTTATCGCTAAAGAGCGATCTCTTCCAGACAACCTTTGGGTAGTGGAGTACAGATCAAATGAAAAAATGTATTAGGTGGCACAGAGATTAACAAAAGCACACAAACAACACACACAATAAATATACATACCAAAATAATAATACGATAAAACATACATACATAAACATACATACATAATAAATACATACGTAAACATACATACATAATATATATATACATAACGATGAGTGAAGAAGAGAAACGACAGTGTCAAAGAAGAAAAGCTAAGGAAGAGACAGATAGTATTCCTTGAGTTTCAACTTAAAGGCAGTTATAGTTTGAGCACGTCTTACGTCAAGGGGAAGAGAGTTCCACAGTTTAACAGCCTGGAAAGTAAACGAAGAATTAAAAAACTTAGTAGAAGAAGAACTTAGAAGAACTTAGTAGAGTACTTCTCAACAAAAGATTATTTGCTGAGCTAATTGTAGTTCGACCGGCCGGATATAAAAAGACTGGGTAATTTGTTAGGAAAACTGGTTTACGCTGGTTCTTGATAAATGACAATGATGGCATTGTCAAGAACTAGCGTAAACCAGTCTTAACTTAGTATCTAATAAAATGTTATATTACTGTACTATAGTGGGATTCCCTTTATTTATTTTCATTTTTGAGTGCCATCATTTGATTATAAAAGTAAAAAACAATACAAAATACATATAAAAAATATAAAAAACCTCACCTAGTCGCCAACGTCGCGACCGCCGGCAACGGGGCAGGGCCGCAGAGAAAGGAACCACCGGACTATGCGCGCCGTGGGACGTGTCCAAGATTACCGCCTTCTGCATCTCACCCCTGATCCAGCCAAATGGTAAGGTTAGTCGAGACTCTTTGCTATAAAACAGTGCGATGAAACGACTATCGGGACAATGATCGTCGAGTCAACATCCCACACGGCGGTTATCTCGTGAGCCAAGTCTAGGTACTTACTCGACTTGTCCTTCTCGGTCTTCACGAGATTCTCGTCATAGGGGATGGTGATGTCGACAAGCACGGCCCGACGCTGGGATCGATCAACCAGCACGATGTACTAATGTAGTGACTGAGCCCTAGAGTAGACCTTGCGAGCATAGCCACAGCTGAATGGTGGAAATGTGTACAAATGACTTAAGGGCAAGAAGGGTATCTGGCGGTAATTTCTTGAATCAGGCGTTACTTTGCGTAATTCCATATTAATAACGACAATAATGTTGTTTTGCTGTTTCGCCAAACGTGCTCATTATATCGCCAACCTGTTATACCTACTTACTTGCGTATTTATTGTAAGCAATCAATTTATTGCATAATTTTGGTTGACACGTTTGGCGGAATAGGAAAAGTTGCTTGCGCTGAAGTTATTTGTGCCGATTTCCCCCATTTTTTGACATTTTCCATAAAAACTAAATGATAAATAAAATCTATGAAACGAATCAGTTCAGAATTGCAACCTGTAGAGGAAAACAACCATCATACGAACTGGCTCAAACTGAAATGGTTACCTTTGCTAACGCATATCATTGTCTAACTCACTTTGTTATTTAGTTAATTTGATTGAATACATTATGTACTATTTATTATCTACGAAGGTTGATGAAAGTTAGTTCAGAAGTACTGTAGCTAGATTCCGGATCCCTTTACACTGGTGCCAAAACTACTCGCCGTTACACGCGTCCAAAGAATACCTACATAAACTAAACTGATTTAACGAATGGCTGACTTTGGTCACATTGGGACTATTTTGCTAAATAAGCTGCAACAATGCGACCGTTTTTAACGAAACAAACACTATTGTTGTGACCCATGAAATTCTCATTTGAATTGGCAGCTTCTACTTTTCGTGTTCGCTCTTGATTTTATAAAACGTTCAGAAAGCACTTTTCAGGATGATCATAGAGCGGCGTCACAAGGTCGTGGTAGTGCAGTGGATCCAATGTGAAGACCAGCTAGGCACTCTCACACATGTCCTCAAGTGTCTACCATTCACCCTTACCTCTTACTGATTCTTACTTTTCACGTTCGTCTACTTGCTTAATAAATTATCTTTTTACACACAACATCGTGTGGAATATGAGTTTCCACAATAATAATGGAAGGAAAGAGAGGCCGCGGCGGCTTGCCGAATACATGGACTGACCAAGTCAGAAAAGCCACATCCTCGAGCTAGGTTCCATCAAGTTGCGAAGACAACGATGAATCGATACCGTTGGAAACAACTGATCAAGTAACTTATTGTGATCGCGATTCACAGGAATGAGGGACCAACTAAAGAAGATGAAATCATACAATACAATACAATAACTCTTTATTGCACCTCAAAACAACAAAAATAACACAAACTGGTATAGATTACACATGAAAAAGAGGCAAACAACAGGCGGTCTTATCGCTAAAGAGCGATCTCTTCCAGACAACCTTTGGGTAGAGGAGACACTACACTAAGTCATATTTACCTAAGTTCTATAAAGTTATAAAATTAATTAGGTTCTTTCATTTCATTCCTGATAACGATGTTATAAAGGTTTACGTTCTTTCTTGAACGTATTTCTCCTTACCTAAAATCTATAAAGTTATAAAATTAATTAGGTTCTTTCATTTCATTCCTGATAACGATGTTATAAAGGTTTACGTTCTTTCTTGAACGTATTTCTCCTTTAACTTTAAAAGTACATCAGGTAATCAAGATCTCGCCTGATATTTATGTGATAATATTTATACCATAGTCTAAATAAATACAGCATCGCCAGATTACCAATGAATAAATTTCACAAGTCATAAAATTGCGACTCGGTTTTGCCTCGTTAAAGTTCACAAACACAAATTCTAATGTGGATATACGAATCGAGTAAAATACGATATGACATTAAGGGTCACTTGCACCACCGAAAATGGAGGGTTAACCTGAGGTTAACCCACCATTTTATATTGAATTTGACAGTTGACAGCCCACTAACCTTAAGTTAAGCGGGTGGTGCAAGTGGCCCTTACAGATACACTGGTTCAAAAACATTTTTTTTTTGGCAGTCGTGTATAAATAAGGAACCTTTAGTTTAATTATGAAATAAGTTAGCGGAGGACAAGAATAGTATTTTATACAATCGTGATGTAATGAAGAGTTTTTCAGTCGAGTACCTACCGTGTTTAAGTAAGGTACGAGATTGAAAAACTTAATTATATTACGATTGTATACAATACTTTTTCTACGAGTCATCATCATCATCATCTATGGAGGAACAATTTCATCATTCAATTTCATTGACTTAACAAGGATGTAACACAAAAAGATGGCCGGCAGGCCGGCGCGGTTGGCGCAGGCGTGGGGCGCGCGGTTGGCAAAGTCCCAGGCGGCATCGCAAATAAGTATAGAATTTGTATGAAGTTCTATTAATAGTTGCCTACAGCGTATCGAAATGAGATATTATAGTTGAGTTGGACTGTCTAATCTGAGCTTATAGTTTTGTCTATGTACTCGTAATTGGCAGATTAAAGTCGGCGAGTAGAAAAAACTAATTAGTCCGTTTGTAAGAGTTAAAAAAATTCGGCACGTGCATTTTCTTTTGTTCGTCAAATGAAAAATGACGGAAATACAGTGCCATTCAAGTTTTTGCGTGACGTCACAATTAGGTACAATTCTTACCTAATAGTGACGTCACCAGCCCCAACTCCGGAACTTTGACGCTCTTCATCTTCGTCAATTTTAGTTATCTTGAAAAAGGAAAAAATACGGGTCTAATAATGTTGGATAATCTAACTGACGGACTAAATAATATAGTTTTTGAACCTAGTCGTCATCCCTATTAAAAGATAGGTAGGTACTTAGGTAGGAACATTTTTGGGCTGTTAAAGATTTCCAGTAATTATTTGATGGTACTTGTTATATAAAAGTTACTTATGAAACATTTATAATGGCATTGTGGGGTCAAAAAGAACGTGCTACGCGCATCATTTGCGAGTTGCGACAGCAAGCGGGAGCGAGACGTCTGTCTTAATTAAGCGCGTCTCAAATTCTTAATGGCACGTTAACTTTGGCCCTACAATACTGGTGCCCATAATGGAAATATCAGATTATGTAATGGTAAAGGTAGATTTTATCCAAAACGGGCAAGAGGTCTTGGCGATCATTTGCGCAATAGTTCAAACAAAAACGCTTTAAGTATTCAGGACAAAGTGAATTCTTAACAAAGGAACCAAATCTTGTTAAAGGGATGTTTTTTCTACCGTATTTTATGTCACTCGCGTTTTCTACCGACTTCAAAAAGGTCGGAATATTTATTTTATTTCCCAATTTGAATATTAATCTGGAAAATGTTTGTATTTTTATTGAATGGTATGGTGAACTCTATAGTCGGTCCTTTTTGTATGAATCAAGTTAGGAAGAAATCTGATGATGCTGTCTGGGAGAAAGCTCAATAAATATAGCCACGCTATTGCTTAACGTATTATAGAGGTAGTAGCACCTCGGAAAGTGGTTATAATGACGCGCTTAATATGACCAATCAAAAATGGAATCCTGTTTTGTGAACTCAGTTCTTTCATTATTTAAGTTTAAGGGTGACATGCACTCTCCAGGGTGAGCCAAACCGTAGTTAACCGGTAAATCCCATACTGCGTGAACGCTTAACTCCGGGTTACTAACGAGAAAACGACAAACCCTGGCGCAAGTGGCGCTTACAGCATATAACTATATACGTAATTGAAAATGAGTGCGAAGATTTTCCCCTTCACCCAAGCTGACTAAGTAGGAGCAGCGCGCTTGGCCGCACACCCTCAACACCGGTAAAGTATTGTAAACTTGCTTTTACTTTCAAGTTAACATACATATGTGTGGTGAATTGTGTTTGCTTCAAATGCTCTAAAACTGGTACAAACATCAACAGCCTTAACTGGTTATCGATAGATCTTATGTCAATATACGATTTTAAGCTAACACGATCATTTATAATATAACTAATATTTAAAACGGGATAATTTTACCATATTAGCTTAAAATCGTATAGTGATCATATCAATTACATTATAAAATTAAAACTAGAATTTAAAACGAGATATTTACCATGTATATTTGTTTTTATGAGCTCCCGATATTTCAGCACTGTTACAAGCGCCATGTTCACGTACCCGTAAGCGGGTAGATCGCTACGGCGTGTGGGTAGACGACAAATAAAAACTCGCAGTAAATCAGTTACACCGTGAACATGGCGCTTGTAAGTTCTTGTAACAGTGCCGAAATATCGGGAGCTCATAAAACAAATATACAATGTAAATATAGCTTTTTAAATAGGAATTAGGTCTTACGTCGTTGCAATAGGGACTATAACTGCTTAGTTAACAGTGTTGGTCATGGTAAATGTAGCGCACTTGTAGAAGCTTAGACTTTTACTTTTAAAATACCACTCAATTACATCTTACACTATTTTATTCCACGTTAACCCAATTTAACTTCAAGAATTATTTTCTGCAGATAATGAGCACATGATCTGTCAAATTTAAAGTGTTATTTTAAACGTCAATCTTTTATGAAATTATGACGACACTTTCACAATCTGTGGCGACTCTATGTCGGACTCTATCGCTCATACTAGTTTAGTATGAGAAAATCAATGTGTAATTACCTCGAGTTCACACGCTTCGCCAACCAGGTAAGTTAACGCTCCTAAGGGAATGACACGGCTTTGTCATTACCGTCAAAAGTATAAGCACGTTTACAAAAACACGGTTACACCAAAGTCCTTAGCGACTGCCAACTTAACTGTTTTACGTCGGGTTTTTCAAACGGGGTCAAACTTCCGTAGAATTTAAAGTTCGGAGCCCATGCAAATTTCCCCCATATCTGTGATTAAGTCAAGTTTTTCGGTGGAAGCAAATTTGAAGGGTTCTTCAAAACCCCTATTGGTACTTAGGCACGTTTGAGAGGCTCTCGAGGTCTCGGAAGACAAGACTTCCAGTGTGGGCGAAATTGGCGATAGGGATTGACGTTGATAAGATACTGGATACTTAGAAAGCTAATTAGGGCACGGGTTTATACTCAACTAGCTTTTGCCCGCGGCTTCGCTCGCGTTAGAAAGAGACAGAGCCTATGTCAATCACCATCCCTTCAATAATCCACTTAAAAAATCACGTCAATTCGTTACCCCGTTTTGCCGTGAAAGACGGCCAAACAAACAGACACACACACCTTCCCATTTATAATATTAGTATGGATTTCTTGGCATATACCTACTACATTCCGTTGCCATAAGTGAAGCGGAATATGTGGCAGTGAAGTGTGTTAAAGAATTTTTAAAATGAGGTTTTTTTGTTAATTAAGTATATTTATTATTTGTAATAAATGTTTGTTTGTTTTTTAGTAGTCCTCCTACGATATAAATTATTATTTATTTTATATTTATTTATTTAGGCAACAAACAGTCATATACAGTAAATTATATACAAGTATATCATGTGTTTACAGACCTTGAGTGCCATAACGTAATAGCATAAACATTAATAAAGTAAAGTAGCAATAGGAGCGGTAAGCAAACGAAATCAGCTGAGTTGAGTGCACTACCTACTTATAAATTGAAAGAGATGTCACATACTACAGATACCTACAGAAAATGTGACCCAGTGAGTAGGGCAGGGGGTACCTATAAGTAATCGTGTTTCACAGATTGCAGAGATTTAGCAGGTAAGGAGTTTGTTTCGTAAGTCCTGAATTGGCTTATAATACTGCTTTCATAAAGGATGTCTGATATACAACTGTTGCAGTATTTGTTCGAAGTCTCCAAATTATCTCACTCTTAGATCACATAGCGATATATATCGACAGTTAGTTGACGCAGCAATCTGAAGAATTTCCGGCTGAGAAAGCGTACACGCCCCTTCCAAGCGGGGCTTCCTCAATACCTCCAACTTACAGTGAACTGAAGGTATTACTTGACCGTGTGGTCTCTGTTATAATTCTACGATTATATTTATTGAGAAAGGCCATTTGACCATATTCTCACCTGATGGCAACTGCCGATGTATTGTAGCATAGAGTAAAATATGTCTCTCCATTTAAAAGGATCCAATAAAGCTGGGGAAAAAATGCAGGAAGAGTTTAGTGCGAAGCAGCGGCAGAGTAATTACTGATTACGTTAAAGTGGAAAGCATGTCGGTCTGTAGTTCCATGGTAGCCGATTAGTTCGTGTAATCCCATCGCAAACTCCCCTGAAACTTATCCTCGGCATACCGATAGACAAGCTACGATGATTATGGCTCCGTAGCTTTAGCTTAGGCTCTCGTAATCCTGCATTTCAAATTTTTCGAAGACCCTCTGTAGCAACGCGTACGGCGAAAGCGTGAGATTACATATGCAATTTCCGCTATCTAAGGGAACCCCAGCTAAGTCAAGTGTCGCAGTCTAAACCACTGAATCGATTTTGAGAAATAGGGTGTCAAATGATCCGGGCAAAATGCCAAGTGACAGTACTCCCATAGATACAGTGCGTTTATGAGGCTCTCAAGATTTATAAATTCAAAATAGATGTCATATAAGTACCTATTATAGAAAAAGACCAAGTCCATCGGGCGCCAAGCCGGGGATCGAACCCGGGTCTTCAGCTAACGCGCCTAACGCCATATCCCTTGTCCTCCGATGGACTTTGTATTTTTCTTTAGTATATGACATCTATTTTCAATTTATAATTTATATAAAGTAGACAAAGTAGTGTTTACTACCTTAATAACAAGTCAAAAAATATTGTTAAATAATTTGTTTTGTTTTAACAAAAATGTGTCAAAATTTACTTGTATTTTAATTTTTGCAATTTGCAATCTCGTGGTAATGTTTGATTGAGAACAACATTTCGAACCTTAAATCTATGCAAGTAACGTACGCATTGGCATAAAGGATGACTCACACTAGTACGGGACGGGATGGGAAAATCAGTTGATTCCTATAGGAAGAATCACGTGATAGCTCGGAGCCCTCGGATGTCACGTGACGCTTTCTATAGAAATTGACAGATTTTCCCGTCCCGTCCCGTCCCGTTCTAGTGTGAGTCATCCTTAAAAATGAACTTACGTGAGCGCAGATTTTCATGCTATTTCTTAGGATGACAAATAATTTATGGGCCTGGTAAATGCCACAATCTTGATAGGTACTAGGGCTTGTGATATACGTGTTACACGCGGAACCGTAGCTACGTAGCCTTAGCACCGGCGGTGCTAAGATCCCGTACTACACGGTCACGTCAAAGATACGTATCCGTTTCTGGATTCGGCTACGTTCCTGCGAATCTCGGCTTCGGCTCCGCTCGGCTTCTTTTAATACACATCTTTTACAATTTGTACTAGCCTATTATTTTTGCCTTCAACATAATATTTGCATCTAATTATTTTTGATCTCTTAAATTTTTATTTAAAATGCAAAAGTATGGAAACTGAAATTAAAAACTCTCCCCTTGCATTACATTCGGGGGGTTTAATAACACGCATAAAATCTACACTTAACGTCACGGTCACGACTGGATCCGATCTACGTATAAATAAGATACGTATCTCCGTGTACACGTAGCTACGTATCTTAATTACACGTAGCCGAATCACACGGAGCAAACGGAGCGGAGCTCCGTTGCCGAGTAACACAGCAACGGAGATTCGGCTACGGGTTCACGAAACACGGTCACGACCAGGAGCACTAATAGGTACTTTACATAAATTGGTGCGAAGTCTTAATGCCTCAGAATATTTGATATTCTCGATTTTATCTGTACCTAGATTTTATAATGGTTTGCTTTGGTTCGGTTTGTTTATCTAAAATATTGAAATCAATGCTCAGGCTTCTCATATTACCAAAAACCTCTGGATTTCCAAGGCTCGGTATTAATTTTCAAGCGAAATAAGATTAAATATCTACTAGCAAATTCTCAGTAGGTATCTGGACTGAATTTAGGACTGAACTGGACTTACTCGTAAATAAATCTTAGTACGTTCCATGATTCGTAAGCTGCTTACGTGATAATTATTCCCAGGATGTTGAAGCTTAAATTTGAGTTATTTTAACGTTGAATTTTGAGCTTATGGGTATGGTTCAGGTAAGGTCAGGGATAGAAAATATCCCTCGTCAGCCAGGGACTGCCAATTAGGTTTAACAATATGATTACCATTATGCTTTCATTCATAACCCGTTCATAATCAGGGTGTATTAATATTCTCGGTTGAAATTAGAGATTATGTTTTAAGGGACCAGAGGTTTTATTAAGGGTTAGCCTTTTCTCGAGTTTATTAAGTTTTTTATGTTTAACATTTTTTGCTTTAGAGTTATTTTTTTTAATATATTATTTTTCTTAATTAAGGAACGAATATATTACGTAAATCTATATCTGCGTATCTTTGTACAGTACAGGTGATTATGATTTGATTTCCCTCGGAAGACCAATAAACTGTCAAAAAAACAATAGCAAGATGACAGAAGAATCAGAATATAGGTTAATTGGTCAAAAAAAAATGTACCGCGTTAAATTTATCTGTTTATAAAACAAATTTCATTAACATCATCTAACAAAGTAGCCAAGATAAGACACGGTATCGCCAGCATCGCTTTTCAGTATACCTATTTTCAATATGAAACCCCCTATTTTTGTTCCCCCGTGTCCATTATTTTCCATCTAATTTACGTAATCTGTGACTAAACATTTTCCATTCCCCGCGAACAAAACCCCTAACCGTAATATAATATTTTCCAGGCCCGTGTTTGTATTGCATTCTCGCGCTCCAGCAAAAAAATGGCCGCGAATACCTGGTGAAAGGTTCCGTAGTTATTCCGGTCGTAGTATAGGGAAGGAAGGAGTCTATTTAGACCAGTAGTCCAACATAGAAAATTTTGTAATTCGAAATTCGAAATTTGTTCCTTAGCAACGGTTTACCACGCGTATGCGGCAGTCAACTCCTTAGCTTCTTTCGCGTCGTCACCTGTTTTTAACTGGGATCCGCTAAAAAATTTTTTCACACCACCTTTTCGAAAAAGGCTTTTTCTTCCCTGTGAGGAGGCATCAAAGTGGCACTTTTCTGTTCAAGGACCATTTTCGGGCATTATCGGTGGCATCTTGGGGTTGGTATAATGCCGTTATTGGTTACTACAGGTTTTGTTTATTTTCTTCTTAGTTGGTGTGAAAAGCATTATGTGTCACACGGTATCAAAATTATTTTCGTCTTGGGCGTTAACGCTTGAATCCCCGATAACGCTCTACTTAAGAATCTTTCGCTTCATTCGGGATTCGATGTACGCCCTCGGCGGACATTGTATATCATTTTGATCCCTTGTGACAGAATCTACAGTTCGTAGTTGACTTGAGTTGTACTCGATGAACACTTTTTCGGTTCTCGAATCGCTTGCGGTGAGTTATGCCTAGAACCTGATGCTGTTATAAAGAAGCAAGAGGTTATCTATCGGTTGCGAGCTCCATAAATTCTTTCCGGCTCGGCGTTCAAGACATTGTAGCGCTTTGCCACTTTTGAAAACACTTTGTGTAACCGAGTATATTTTATATTTTGCTGATTCTTTCAATCGGAAGAGACTGGAGTAATTAGAAATCTATTTCCATGGGAAGAAGTACTACATCTGTGCAACCGATTGAGCCCAAACTAATATGTATTTGTTTGACCAGTTGTCTTAAAATAGCACAAGGACTTGACATAGGTACAGTTAACCAATAAGAACCCTAGGCCACTCTAGAACCATGTCAAAATTAAAAACAGGAAGGGATTTCTTACAATCCGAATTATAGCGTTACTATGACATAGTCCTACAGTTGCCTAGTGTTCCAATTGGTTGACTGCAGGTTCTCGCACCGATTGCGTGAGCTGTGCTAAACATGCATAGTTGTAAAACTAGGTAAATAATAATAAACAAGGTCAGAATTAATCGATTTAAGCCACATCTTCCAAGAATGGCGTTATACCTACATAGAAGCGAAAAAGGATTTCCTTTGAGAACCCTAAATAAGAACTTTCCTAATTGAACCAAGCTTTAATATGTACGTTGCTCACACGCCACTTCTGTTTCGAAACTCTTTTCCAACTGCAAAAGGGGGTAATGGTTTTTTAACAAAGGCGCTAACAAGACCGCTTGTGTGCGGTTATTGGACAGAGCTCGGTAAATTGTCCAGGATACGGTTTGGCTTATGCTACGTGAAATACTGTGAACTAGTGTCCTTCTGTTACTGGACTTATAAAGTCATAAAGATCGTTTGAGTCGACGAGAACTATAGTTTTGTCCGGTTGCATAAGTAAGTAAGTTACAGTTGCGTAGTTGGTGTGTATAGGAAACCACGTGAGTTGGTTATTTGGCCAACTTCACTCACGGTACGAATCATCGCTACGATAAATGTAACGAAAATCGTAACGATCGGTCGCTTTGAAAATCCTAGCAACACATCGCACGATCGGTCGTTACGATCAATTCTTTACATGTTTGTAATGGAATGGAATGGCAACGTCAAGAATAACTCAAAAATTGAATTGTTGATCGCTAGGAGCCATACATTGTCGATTCATCGTTACGATATTCATAATGACGGGTTCTTGTTGCAATTCGCATATCGCCTTCGATTTATCGATTTGATTTAGTAAATCGTTAACGATATTGACATCGATACGTCGTTACTATCTGTCGGTTACGAAGGATTGTAAAGATGAATCGTGCTGTGAATGGGCTTAATTCCATAGATAGATAATGGAGCCGCATTATGTATCTTTGGATTTATCTCATTGCCCCAACGACTGAGTAGGGAGGAATTATCTTAGAACAATATCTAATGTAGTATATTATACATATATAAAGTGTAGATAAATATATATTAATATAAATATTATATTAGCAATGAAAACGCTCGACGTCAGTCCAAAGTGCCTATACTCTCAAGGCGATAGGTATTCAGGTATTTTTGTACAGTATTCACTAATATAATTCAGATAAATATTAGCGTTTAAGATTATTTATTATCCCGTGTTTTACTTTCAACTGAAATTCAAAGTGATTTGCATACCTATTATGGAAATCTTGATCTACTTTTTAAACACGACTGTGAAACGAAAATGAGAGGTAGACGCTCTTGTTGTGATATTTATCCTTTGAAAACTGTAGGTATTTAGTTTGTATTTGTAGCATCGCAATACGTGCCTTTCCTACTTTGCCTGCTGCGTTGACTTGTAAAAGGAAATGCCATTCAAAAAAGTTTAAGACTGACTTTCCTACACATAATGCAGCACACAGCAATGTCGTTAAAAATGTTTTTCCTCATGATTTGATTCGAAAAAGAACCGGTTATAACAATTATAAAGTAACCGGTTTTGAATTCCCTATCGTTAACCCATATCAGCTCAAGAATATACTGCCACTTTAATATGCCAAGAGCGAACAAAAACTCTTCGAAACAGTCACGCTTTCAGGAAAACCAGTGTAAAGTGATTCCAAACCTAACAAAATATTTAATGGGATCCCAATCGTACGTTGTACCCTTTAAAATGCTTGCTTGCGGTCGCCGTTATTAATAATGGCAGTTCACACTACGACGTAAGCGACATCCATTGCCTAATAAAATTAGACCTTTAACGAGCAATGTGCAAGACCATTGTAAGGGAGCGGGAGCATGTTAGGATTTTGAATGCTTTGTCTACGCTAATAGATCTCACGCTTTATGTGGTCTCCGAGCACGCACTTACTCGTACCGCCAACGCTGTTAACTGACCAATTTTGATCTCTATTGCACCGAATTAAGGTCTACCGTGTTCAGGTAAAGGTCTTGTACGATTGGAACTGCAGTCAGATTCGACTCAACCAAGACGTTTAAATATATAGAAATAGATAGCATGCAGTTTTTATTGAGGACAGGTTTACATTAAACGAAATTGAAAGAATAATGTAATTTCTAAGTACAGCGGGATTACCGTAGTCGTAGACTCCATTGCTACACTGGACTTAATTGCTAATCATTGTCGAATTAACTGTGGCGAGCGTCCAGCGGTACGGTCGGCTTCATAAATATATATGCATCTGCATTCAATTTTGACCCTTCTTCCCCTGTAATCAGTTCCAAAGTGTATTGATATTTATAGACGTGACTGTACGAACACTACGAACGGCGCAGCGTTCTGTGGCGTCAACTGAGGCCACTTGTTTACGTTTATATACCTAGATACCTACGTTTGCACCGCTGCTGGTCACCCCAAGCGTCACCGAGGCTGTGTATGACAATATCTGGAGCTACAGAATTATACCATTTCAAGTCGGACAAACATGGGAATGGTATGCAATACTGCAACATAATTAGGGTGTGCACACCGGTTTTTATTTGTATGAAAGTTCGGTTAATAACCGGTATCTTCATACATTTAAAAACCGGTTTGCGTGCCCGAAAACTAATAGAGGAAAAAATAGGAAGACAAGCGAGGAAGGAGAAGACCAAGCAAAATCTACATCAAACAAAAACAAAATAATCAGAGACAAGATATAAATAAAATGTCGTATAAGGAGGCAGCTTTGTTTCATCTGCTACAAAAGTTAACTTTTAAAGTTATGATGAGGCAATTCTGAGCAAGATCACGGTTCATTTGAACTTGAACTTAAACAAGTACACTTCTCACACGTATAAATATACACTTTTTGCGATATTACAAAGCAATAAGATGCAACGTTAACATAAATATCTTTTCATCACACTTGCTCGGTAATGGTGTTATAACGCGCAGGCGTATAGAGCGGTTAGAGCCGATTTAGTCCGCGCGGGAGTTAAGGATTTTAGTACAATATAACTCCCGAGGGAGTTATGACTTTAGTTTTAAAATATCGTACGTCATTTCACTTCAGACTAAAGAGGTTTTGCATCAGCTAAGGCTTATTTCAAATCTTCAAACTTGGCTATAAACCAATTTTACTCTGTATTAAACTTCAACGGAATATTTATCTGCATTATATTTTACTATTATTTCACAGATTATTTCAAATATTTCAAGATATTTAGTTTTGCATATCGGTACAAACTGGCAGCATGACTTAGCAAGTTCGAAAACTAAACGCAGTTCTTAGTTATCTGTGGAATGTAAAAAACTTGACAATGTCATTTGTTTTATTGTTGGTCGTCCATCGTTGATTTTTAAAGGCTTCGAAGTGTGTTTTATGTGTTTATTTATAAATATCCAGGAAAAAACGTCATTGAATTTCACTAACAATAGCAATTGTACTATTATATTCAACTTTAATAAATATTGTTACGTTTGAGGGGTGGGTACTTTATAAAAAATGCACTAATTAACCACTAATTAAAACTGAGGCTTTATTGCTACTCACAAGACACTAAACACAGTACTTGAACACAATTATCACACACTAATTTAACGCACTCGTCACTTTTACTTCACTCCGATTCGCTCTTGATCCGCACTGTATCGCATTCAGAATTGAACTACTCTGTGGCTGCAGGCTGCCGCTATATATACCCGTCGGCGGTACTCCTGATGGTTCCAGAATGTTCCAGCCAAATCTCGCCTCGACAGGTCGGCTTCGATTCTAGTAAGTTCGCGAGTAGGTACCTAAGTACTTCTCGCGATGCTTCTAGACGCGGCTGGGTACTAGGCAGGTGTGTCCGCGAGTATTCCAGAACGTTCTCGACTCTTGCCGTCTCTTTCTATACTTTTCTTTCACACCCTTCTCGAATGTTCCGTATAGCTATCTCTTTCTAAGAGTGGTCTCTTTCACACACTTCTCGAATGTTCCGTATAGCTACTAGGTAGGTGTGTTCGCGAGTACTCCAGAACATTCTCGATTCTTGCCGTCTCTTTCTATCCTTCTCTTTCACACACTTCTGGAATGTTCCGTATAGCTAGCTCTTTCTAAGAGTGCTATCTCTTTCACTCCTTCGAGAAATTTCGCCATATACTGAATTGTACTTCAGGGGCCCATAAGGGGTCCTGAAAACGCCTGAAAACGGGTTTTCAGGTTATTGTGCCATCTGGTAGAGGGTGGCCTGAAACGAACTGAAAACATGTTTCAGGCGCCTGAAAACAACGGTAACTGGGGTAAATTTTGAATCTTCTAGTATGTGAAAGAGGCACCTCTAAAACGGCCTGAAATCACTTTTCAGCCTGCTGAAAACGCTTCTAAGGCATTAAAAATCACATTTTAAGTTTTGTTCACATGACCGGCGTAACAATATATTCATTTGTTTATTTGTTTTTCCCTTACAAGTGTGATGAAAAACATTGTATGCATCACGGTCGGTAAGAGGATTACAAACTCGAGTCATTAAAAGCCCTCCGCCTGCTGCGTCGGGCTTCTAACAGACTCTCGTTAGTAATCCTGTACTTACCTCCCTAGATGCACAATGTACTATGGATATTAATCTACCACTTTTGTTTCAGGTAAATAATGTGCTTCGATACGTGGCTTCTGTTCCTGTTCTAGTAGAAACGGTCCGGTTTCCTCACGACACCTTCCTGCATTGAAGAGCAACTGGTAATTATCATCAGGATGTAACCTCATAGATTCAGAGAGGCGAGAACTCCAGCCGGGCTTCAAACGCACGAACTCCTGCTTTGTGAATCAAACGGAAACCTGTCAGATTGTTGATGTGTCACGGCACTCTTCACATTTGTTCTATGCAACAAATAGAAACATTGTTCGATTGCTCCTTCACATTTGTGTTTGTTCATGTGAAATGCATGTATTCCTTTGTACAATTTAACCTTTAGGTCAATTGCACGCTGCCCCCTAATCGACTGTTGGTGGGGCATGAATTGATTACGAAAGACATGTTGTATTTGACGTAGGTATATTTTGAGTGATGTCCCGAAGGATGATTTTTTTCTGTTAAAAACTGTTTGATTGCGACGGCAATATACGTTCCGAAAATATCGTCATAGGACTTTCTTCCTTCTGTAGGTATTTGGTATTAGGGGAAGGGTTTCGATTCGAAACATGTTTTATTCACTTGTTCCCTAATCAAACTCATCTCAACCCCAACGAATTTGGGCTCTTTAGAATCGCCCCCATCGTAATAGTGGCGTATTGATTGCTGCAATGCAAAGAATATTTGGCGGTAATTTATCACACAAGAAGTATGATAAATTTGCATAATATTCAGACTAAAGGGTAGCTATTGGAATATAATTGACTCCCACTGTCCCATAGACACGTACCCACCTACAGCTACGTTGAGCAATGTTTTACACATTTGGCTTAAAGCAAAATTAAATTAAATAATACAATTACCAAAGCAAAGCTTTTTAGGGCAATATTCAATATAAATAAGGAACCGTTTAGGGCAATATTCAACATGAATGACCTCAGTACATGTTAGACTGCCCGTGCATGCTGGTCACTGACAGACTATTTGCAAACATCGCCAGCTAAGCTGTCTCCTAAGCTCTTGGATCGTTGTAACCCCATAAAAATTCCTAAACTTCCAAATTACTTTATAACTATATAAGTCTCGTTTTACCCGAGTGCCCGTGTTTTTAAAATTTATTCGCTTCAAAGGACGAAGGCTTAGTTAATTTTCAATTAAAATGCGATTACGTCGGTACAAAGGGACGTCCTACTTTTTTTATTAGTTGTGCAACTTGTATCGGTACTGTACTGGATGGCACGAGCAGCTGTTACCTGGGCGGTAGGGTTGTCACTTGATATTTTTGCACGCTTAAACTTGGCTCCACAAAAAAAGCTGGGTCTGCATAAAAAAATAAGTTAAGTTCCAGTGCGCAAAGGTAGGGTATGTTGAGGTCATTTTGTATAAAATCAACTTGCTCGATTCCCTTGATAAATATATTTAGATGTGAGTGTAATACCGATGCATACCCTAAGAGTTTGTATGGAAGTACACTTGAAATATCATATCTGAAATTATTTATTCGCTAACTCTTTTGATAAATCTGGAATTTATTTCTAGGAATTTTTAATCTTCTACTGTAGTGTATAAATTAGTTAGGTCGGACTTTCTTGAATTCAATAATAATAAGCAGTCCCACAAAGTCCGCATAAATACGTCTTTCTCAAACGTCGATAATCCAGAAAAGGCATAAGTATAGTGAAATGAACAGCTCATATTTCCTTTGTGATCTTCATAATGCTTATCAAAAGGTCACGACTTGGCAAACCCCGTCTACAGGTCACGTTATCGTATTCGAGAACTGTGCTACTTGCCACATTCTGACGATATGTTCCGAATGCTTGTCGAAATCTGGATATGTCTAACCTATCCAGCTTAACTCTGGCCTCGAGTTCCGTTAGTCAGGGGGGACTGTGATTGTAGTCCATCTCAGCGTTCGACTAGCTAGAAATTATTAAGCGATTGTAATAAAATCCTGGATGATTCTTTATGATAACTTACCAAGACCACCTCAAGAGGACCACTATAAGCGTGATCTCCAATTACTCATAGTTGTTAAGGACCTCGAGATTATATTATACTGTACTTGTAGGGATGAATCAACAATCGAGCCAAATATTCAGAGAAATAAGTAGCCATTATATGAGATGAGACACTTTACCTAATTAGAACGAGGAAAGTTTAGCGAACCTATGGAGTACCATACTAGTTTTCAATTCCAATACATTCCCAAAGAGAGCCTGTGAAGTGTATCTGTAAAATTGTAAATATCGATGTTGTGGTGAGTCTCACTGCAATCACATGTGGAAAAGGAAAATAAAAATAGATAAATGACGCAACAGACAAAAACAACGCTTATCACCGTAACGTGTTCCATTATCGGAGATTACAGAATTTGAAGCAAACGTCTGCGAGCAATCTCAATCAAATATCGCAACAGCAAGTTAGCAATTCCATTCCAACCATTGTAGGTCAATGGGGTAACGGGAAACTTCCTTATAATGTTGAAGATACAATTGCTACAGTGTCAGAATCCGATATTAACCTGATTATTGAACTATATTAAATAGCTGGATTACGGATAAAGATTGGATAAATTGTGTCATTGGGCTCTTAGAGTGTAAACAGGCAAATGACACAACTACAACTTGTAAAAGAACTGCGAAATCAATCTTCCTCGACCTTCCTCGACTCTTAATGCCTGGACAAACACAAATAAAGTCTCGCTAATTTCGTTTAGGAGCTAATGTATTCCGCCGGCGAACTTCGAGGAGAAAAGTGTCTAATTACTGAACTCTTGGAGCAAATAATGTCCCGATGTCCGCCCATATCTTTCCCTGTGAAGGTTGTGGTCTAGTTCCACTGTTCCATTAGCGTAGGCCGGGTAAAGTAATTCCTATATATCTTTAGCGGGAAAACTTTTCTAGTTTCTGACAACGAAGTTATTTATGGTACGATATTGAACGTATTGCCAAAATATTTAATTTGTTAGAATGATGCGCGCGACAACCCTTGGTAGAAAAAGCTAACTGAAGATGTTGTCCTTGCTACAGAATCTGGAACCCATTTTGTGTAAAGGTAAGTATGTAAGCTGTATTTGGTTGTTTCCGTATGCCTCAATGCTTTTTTCTCTTATTATTTATCACCGAGTCATCTACTCTCAGTTGGTGAAAAGGCGTTTAATTTATATCATACCTGTTTGCTCTGAGGCATTGATTATCAGATTATTCATCATCATCATCATCATCATCATTTCAGCCGAAAGACGTCCACTGCTGGACATAGGCCTCCCCCAAAGATTTCCACAATGACCGGTCCTGCGCCACCCGCATCCAGCGGACTCCTGCGACCTTCACCAGGTCATCAGTCCACCTTGCGGGGGGCCTACCCACGCTGCGCCTTCCGGTACGCGGTCGCCACTCGAGAACCTTTCCGCCCCAACGGCCATCGGTTCTACGTGCAAAGATCAGATCAGATTATTACACGCGATTATTTTATAGGTTTATACTTACTTACACCGTTCATCTATCCTCGAACATTTAATATTACTCGTTATATTAACCTGATAGTCATTTCATTTCATTTCATTTATTTATTTCAATATAAACTTACAGTGCTTACACCAAATCGTTTACATGATATCACAATAAAAATCATAGTCATAGTCATAGTCATAGTTTATTGCATCCATGGTATACATTGGTCTTACATACTATTCAGTAGCACATGGGCCCTGACAGGGCACAGCAATTTATAACAGCAGCAAGATAGCAGAGCAGCACCCAGCAGAGATGATGCGGAGATTGATAGCAGAGAATGGATTTAGTTGCAACCTCCACTGGCACGTTAAGGAGATCTCCTGTCAGGTTATAGGCTAAAAAAATATCCGCGGACGAAGTCGCGGGCATCAGCTAGTATTATAGAATACTGGCTGCGGCGCCTGCGGCGTGCACCGGCGGGCGCGGGATGTGTGACATAAGACAAAAGACGATCGATTTGAGTTCGCGCGACGAGTTACATTACATGGCCTGACTGTGCCCACTTTCTTAGACTGAAATTACTACATAGAAGTTTCGACTTTACGGAGACGAAGTGTTCGGTCTGCGTTATGGATTGCCCCAAATTCGACGAGCTCGAGCAGGTAATCCTTCCAGACTCGGACCGACGAAGTTTCGGGCGCTCTCTTTCCGAAGATATAAACTAGTGTGAAGTCTATATTGTGTAGTAACATAAGTTGGGATGGACTACCTGCTACAACTGTTTTCTACCCAGAATCTTCTAGCCTTGATAATATGTAGTTTTTATGTCAAACAATTCATTTCAAATAACCATTTTAGATATAACTAACAAAATATATACCGTAAGTTTCAAACCTTAGATCTAAAATAGGTTCTTGAGGCATTGTACCTATACTGGCGGTATTTCCTCGTTGTATCGTAATGCTGATACGTTGTGTGAGGAAGCCATCAGCTCTTCGGTCACCAGTTACATCAACCAGACGTTTCGCGGATTCTACAAAAAACTTGTGTGCGCTGGGACCCCATGGACAGTATAAGTAGTTCCTTATTCGCGACTTGGCCTCCAAAAACTGCTGCCTTTGTTTTGCTTGCCGCCTTTTACAACTGCTTTCAAAAATAGTTGATAGTATGAAACCTATGAAATGAAAATTTTAAGTCACGAAAGTTAACCTTTTTTTTACCAAGTCGCTTTTTAATTACATTAAAAGATGGATCACACTAGAACAGGCCGGGACGTGACTGGACCGGACCGATCTGTCAGTTTCTATAGAAAACGTCACGTGAGCTATCACGTGATTCTTTCTATAGAAATTGACAGATGGTCCCTTCCTACTCTGTCCCGTTCTACTGCGAGTCATCCGCAAGTCCTTCTCCTTCGCATAAAATAAATGAACAACGTTTATTAAAAATCCTAAAAGGTTTCAATCGATAGTGCATTTGTTAGCATCGACATCGCCGATAGACAGCATTGATAGCGATAAAAATGTGTTAACGTTTCGAAATAGCAGATAACAGAATGATAACAGGGTGCGGTGGATTATGGCTGAACTCTGTTGATATAAGATTAGACATGCAATTTATTTTAGTACCTATAGTCACAAAAAGATCCTTGGAAATTTGTAAAGTGGAAAAAAGGTAGCAGGAAAGTGGACCCTGGCATACCTACGCCCGGATAGGAAGAATAAGTGACTACCTTGTTTATTTGGAGGTAGCGGAGTTCAAATGTCCAATGTGTTTTTAGGAAGATATTTATGAAATAAGGGATTGGATACGGGTATTATCCCCGTACAAAAAGTATAGAACGATTTTGGCTTATTAATAAATCTAATAATACGACGTTGTTAATTAAATAAAAGATTGAGTCCTACATAACGATCATAAAATATTCGGCTATTTTGAGATTTAAAAAAACCGGTTCCGATCCCCGTATGAAATATTTACTCGTTACTTTTAGGTGAACGAAATCTTTTTAAATGATCCTATTAAATCATTATCTCAATTCAAAGGCTGGTTTATTTTATCGAAAAGCAAAACAATATTGATAACGGCCATTGTTGAGGCTCACAACTCCAACCAGGATAAGTAAAATAATTGCTTTTCTCGGTAATTCGCTTAGTAGGGGAAGACTAACGAACTGCTAAAAACTTTTCTCTTAACAATATTATGACGACCTTTTTACACAAAAAAATAACTTCGCCAATTCAATTTGAAAGAATAACAGTGAAAATGTTGGAGCTACAATGAATTCCTGTGACGTCCAACCCAAGACCGAACACGAGTACCTACAACAAAAGCAGGAGGTCGCTGGTTCGATTCCAGTCCTGCTCACCGGGGGCCTTGGTCACTTTTTCTGTAGTATATAATTTCAATTTACAACAAAATTTAAGGCTTAGTTTCATTGGTAGATGAGGCCCGCATAAGGAGGGCTGGATATTTCTACAACGCATGCTTGTGGGGTACTTATTTCATTGAAATCCGTGCAATGCAGACCCTATGGGATGGGGGATGGGATTTCGCGACTAAGAAGGACTAGCGTCAATGTGGATAAGTCCAGCAAATTTTATTTTTAAGGGAGGTCCGGCGGCATGTAGAGCAATATTCCCCATAATTAAGGATGACTCACACTAGAACGGGACGGGACGGGACGGGACGGGAAAATCTGTCAATTTCTATAGAAAGCGTCACGTGACATCCGAGAGCTCTGAGCTATCAAGTGATTGTTTCTATAGAAATTGGCGCGGGATGTCTGTGAAATGAATGACAGATACATACATTTTCCACGCCAGCTTTCGTGAATCGATCTGTACCTAAAAATGCAACGGTAAAATCAGGTGAAATAGTCGGTAGACGGATATATCCGATAAACGGTCATATCCACATTGACTTATACAATAACTGGCCGAGATCCTGTACTTAATTTGAATTAAATTTTTTTGAGATTACTTTTATGTTCGCCAAACATAGCGAAAGACCATCGCGATAAAAGCTATCCAATTTAAAAAATGCACTCAAATCGATTTTCTCCTTCGAGAGTTCATGAAACTTATGACACCTCAGTTTTCCGTAGGGAGTTAAGAATGTTCTTCTATCTGCGGAATAAACATTGAATTTGAAACTTCTATACTTAATATACATACATATTTTAGACATGACCATTGTATGGGAATTCGATAGCTTACGGATTATAATTAAGTATGATAAATACAAAATACAGCTGACCATTACTGCGAATGTTTTATTGACATCTGGGTAACAAAAGAATATAAATCTAAATAGTATCAAAGACCATAGACAAAAGAACATATCAAATACCTAAAACCTATTCATCCTCGACAACCATGCAAGAAAAAAAATCTTTCAAAGGTTTAAGTCATTTTGCTATATTCGAACAGATAATATTCAAGAACCAAATCCGTTCGACTACAAATAATGCGTCTGTTATGAATCGGAAATGCCTTGCTAACAAGTTGATAATTAACCGACCGTAATGGATCAAAATCTTGTAGCAGTTAGGACATAGTCAAAAGATAAAGAGTAGGTAAGTTTGTTTGCGGCCGCATTAGAATTTATGGGCCTTTGAAAACTACAACTATTTGACATCTCACATCACGAAAAAACACTTCGCTAAAACGGATTACTTTCTAAAATTCACTATTACCACTGCAGGCTGTATACGCCCCATTACTGGACACAGGCGTCCTTATGCGTGAGAGGGATTGGACTATAGTTCCGAAGTTAACCCACAGCGGTTTAACCTTCACAGTATACACAACGGCCTCCTAGCCTAGTTGGTAGTGACCCTGCCTACGAAGCAGGAGGTCCCGGGTTCGAATCCTGGTCAGGGCATTTATTTGTGTGTTTATCACGAATATTTGTTTCTGAGTTATGGATGTTTTCTATGTATTTAAGTATTTATATGTATCTATATATTATATATATCGTCGTCTAGTACCCACACCACAAGCCTTATTGAGCTTACCGTGGGACTAGGTCGATTTGTGTAAGATTGTCCCACAATATTTATTTATTGTATTTATTTATACACCTTTGAATTTCGTAGCGGATATTAGGTACGTATGCGAGTAAATATCCTTACGATGTTTACCAACCAAAAAAATAAATACTTAGTAAATTTCCATTTTACAAATGTTCCGTTGCAAAAGACCATAAATGCCAATTTGTAAATATTTTGAATATACCTATTACATTAGGTACATTTGGGCCGGATTCCATTCAAGAAGTTCTTGTAACTAGCTCTAATTAGTGAATAAGAATGACAAAACCTGTTGCGGATTTTATTATAGTTTTGTATGAGACAAAGCCTGTTGTTAATTTTCTTTTGTAGCCATGCCTGATGAAGCCTGCGTTGCGGATCTGAAGCGTAGGATATGAATTATTTGGGTTTTTTTGTCTTATTTTTAATAAAAATGTTCAATTTTGTTCAGTTCATTATTAAATGATATTTCGTACATAGGTGATTTCCGAAAAACTCATTGGTACGGGCGAAGTTTTGAATCCGCGGCCTGCATATTGAAATAGTCTGTGGAGTTTCGAGGTTTCGAATCCTATAAAAATAAAATGCAGATAATGTATTACTGTGCATATTTTACTGTGATCGCTACTTTCCGACCGATGAGTTACGTTCCAACTTTAAAACTTAATTAAAATATTGGAGAATCTCCAGCCATTGGTGTCAGTTTAATATTAAGGCTATATTTTAGTTCTACGAAGTCGTTGAGTTTGGAATTCAACACAAATAAAGGCTTCGACGGGCAATTTTTGGGACGAAAATTAATTTGAAATATTATGTCTTTTTGTTTACGCTTTCTTTGAAAAGCGGTACTTGGTTTTCGAGAACAGTGATGTAATACATATTTATTTCAAATTTAACACTTTGAACGGATTAATCGCGTTTATTAACACCATGACCCTACGTTTCGAGCCCTTTACAGTAAGTGTTTACTTTCAATGAATAACAATCGCGGTAACAGAAGGCAATATTATATTTAAGTATTTCAAACTATTGTAGGAATCAACAATTATTTGGTATAGGACATTTGTATTTTTTATCTAATTAAATAAAATAGTTTATTGATGCTTTGTCAATAAAGTCCTTAGTCCTTAGTCAAGTGCAATGAAGATTATAGTTTATTTCTTGTAATATAGTTTAGCAATACAAGGAAAACCTGAATAACATAAAATGTCAAAATGACACATTTAGTTTGTTGTCATGTTACTTGTCAAGTAATTTTTTTTTGAACTAACGAAGAAGTGTATGGCTAACGAAGAATTAATCTTGAAACTTGTTTAACCACTTTTTGGTTATCATCATCACATAACACAAAAAACAGTATACTTGCTAAATAAACTCAGACACTGGCGAAATCGTCCAACTGGACAGAAGCCCCTTTTTTTTTAAACTAACTAATGTTTTTTCAGATATCCAATGATATTTGTATGTAATAAAGTAGACTGTATATTGATGTTTCAGTAAAGTTCTCAAGGAAAGTGCTTTGCAGTCAATAGTTTATTTCAATCCATTTTAGCAGCACAAGGATACCCTGTATACAAACCCCCCCCCCCCCCTGTAGACAAAAGACACCCGCACGAATGGCTACCCAGGTAATAGGTACTTAAATTAATTCTGTGCTGAATAAAGTACCATTGCTAATATAATTACTATTCCCTCCGAGTTACTTTAATTGAGAAACTATTGTAATAGGTAGGTACTACTATATTTTAAACTGTATTGCACGATAGAAACAAATACCACTGGCCGCCTTCATGCATTAAGTTCGATAGGTACAAGGAGCCATTGTACCTACTATCTCCTCTCTGCCAAAGGAATGTGCAGGAAAATCATATCATTGTATGTAACAAGTCTATTACTACTTAACCGTACGAATAGTCATACACCTCCCTCCACAGAAATTGGCAGAATATTTTTTATAGGAAATGTCAGATAAGCGTACTCCGCTCCGATTATGACAGCTCTAATAATGGGTGCAGGCAGTGAGAAGAACAAACGGAAAAATTGTAAATTGGTAACGCCTATGTGGCAAATTCCGTCATAGGAGTTAAACGTCTAAGGCTTCTATTCAACGCAGGCGAGAATTAGACGGAATAGGGATGACGACTAGGTTGAAAAACTATCATTCTAATTAGTCCGTCAGTTAGATTGTCTAAAATGATTAAACGCGTATTTTTTCCTTTTTCAATTTGAGTAATATTGACGAAGATATTATAGAGCATCAAAGTTCCGGGGTGGGGGCTTGTGACGTCACTACTAGGTAAGAATTGTACCTAATAGTGACGTTACGCGAAACTTGAACGCACTGTATTTTCGCCATTTTTGATTTGACGAACAAAAGAAAAAATACGTGTACAATATTTATTAATAATCTAAAAGACGGACTACATATATTTTTTAATTTGTCTAGCCTATTAGCCACATTGACCTTATTAAACATTTCTGTAGCCCTAGCACAAGAGTGTCGCGACAGTATCTCGCGGTCGGGAAAGACAACTGTCATTGTCTACTCCAAACAGTTAGAAAAGGACACGTGTCTTTATCGAACGCGCTGGTGCCAGGGCTGCTGGATATTAGAAGAACAAACACATTATTGCTAATCTTCGTCCATGCCGTGTCCGGCAATGGTGACCCCATCATCAGTTTTCCAATACGTCCATTGTTGTCAATCAGTCCGAATAAAGGGATTAATGGAATGCTCTGATGTGGCTCGCGAAACCAAACTTTGTCTTGAAGATTCTGTCACATGGCACGGAGAGGAGTTGCCGCAATTGGGTGTATATACGTGTAGGAGGGCTTAGGCCGCGTCTTCCAGATATAACGCCTACCAGACGCTAAAATGTAAGCACTTTCTTATGAACATTAAAACGCCATCATTTCGTAATAAAGAGCTCCTAACCCACAACATTGTAGATTCAAAAGCACTCGAATAATCACCGAATGGGTTTGGCGACACCAACAATCATTTGCATCATGTTTCATCACAGAATTTCATCTAATTTGAATTTGAAGCCTGTCATGTCGAACTTCAAGACTCAATCCTTCCATTAGCGTTACAAGCTCAGTTGAAGAAAACAATGTTTCCTCTAAATTTCATAAATAATGGTAAGCACGACAATCTACAGCGACGCACAATAAACCATTAAGAGTCCACGTGCAAAATAGAGCGGGCTATATCTAATTGCTGTTATGAGACAATATAACATCGGAATTTCTTATGAAACAGTGCAACAAATGAATTTCTTATACTGGTGATAATTATCGGATGATTATCATGATAATTATCAAGAAGCGTAATTATCTTGATCCATGTCGTGATGTGATGGTCGATGGGACATATCAAGAGATTACATACGATATAATGATTAATAAAAGTCTTGATACTAGTAAGTTTAATTTATAAGTACCTATAGCTATTTAATAAATGCCTATAATAGCCAAGACTGGGACTAACATGTTACGGAAAAATCTACTTTTATTTTACGATTAATTTAATTAAAAAAGGCTATTTTTCCTAATTGAATATTCGAAATGGGCCAAAACCCTCAGTTACTCATCTCCGCAGGGCTTCATGGGATTACATTCTATTTTTTTTTACGCCTGACCTGAGGTTGCAAAATTACTAACAATTACTTAAGCGCGCCCTTAATTGGTTTTCTTGCTTTACAATCTGTTGGATTTATTTTGTAATTTGTTTCTATTGTGGAGTAAAAACGAGATAAATGCGATAATCAAGGTGGCTAAGTGGACGGTGGAAGGAGTAGGTTTGTTTGTATTGCCTGAAGTTATGGATGGTTTATTCTTTGAGGTGTGGACACGCCATATTTAATAGGCTAATTGACCCCTTTTTTGAACTTGGTCTTATATTATTAATTAATGACCAATTAAGAGAAAACTGCTAGAGAGATCCATATTTTGTTATGTCCTGGAAAACTGCTAATTTTTTTAAAGTTATTACTTTTGCGTAAGCCGGCGAAAACGATGTCAGTCATGGTAGTCCTTAGTCCTTAGTTAGTCCTCACTATGCAGGAAAACTACATTACATTGACATATAAATTGTTCCGTTATTCGTTGTCTGTCAATGTCACAGCAGATGCTATGTAATGAACTTAACTCGTATAAATAAGAGTCTTCATAAAGAGCTTCAACGAGCATAATGACGTCACTACATGGCCGTCAACATTTTCAGAGTTCAAATTATGATTGAAAAATATGAACAAAATACACTTTTAATACTCGAAATCAACCAATATTGGGTTTTTAAGTCAAATACTATAGAAAATTATCATTCATTGGGCCAAATTATATATGAGCCTAGTAGCCTATTATTGTGTTGTTATGAAACAGGTAACAGGTACAGCAAATGTCCTGCAAAGGTGTGTGAGAAGTTACGGGCAAAAAAATGTGCACACGTACGTACATATTATATTCTTAAGTGCTCAGGGCGTTAGGGCTCTTTGTCTGAGTGTAGAAGTCATCTGCAGAGATATTTGACTTGTATGAAAGGGGTTTCATACAAACTTTGTATGCAGGGGATTCATTATCTCTGCAGTTGTACTATGTAAGTACCTATGTATTAATATTTGACTTCGGTCTGTTGGTTGGTTTTAAAGGTAAAGTTTAAGTAGTGGAAAGCTCAGGAGAATATATTTGAAACCGAGCGCTGGACTCCTTGACTCAGAAATAAAAAGTGTTTTTTTTTTAATACGAGCGATAGATATTTTTATATTTTTTCGTCAGTCCAAACAAAGCTTTTCTATTATTATTTTTTATTGGAAACACCATTTAACTATTTACAATTTCACCTTGGCTACTTGGAAATTTTAAGTAGACATTTATTATTAAGAAACACTGCATTTTTCATTAAATTTCTTAAAGTAAATAGCTCGGTTACGAATGCAGTTACGTTCTTATTTTCAATAAAGTCGCAATGTAATAAAAATAACATAAGTCTTCTAGAGTATGTCTCTCTGAGCAGCAATTTTCTCCATAGAGAAAATTGCAGCGAAAATGTTATTTGTTCTATATTTAGTAATGTATTGCGGCAGCTAGGAGCTAGGTTAGGAGTCCGCTGGATGCGGGTGGCGCAGGACCGGTCATTGTGGAAATCTTTGGGGGAGGCCTATGTCCAGCAGTGGACGTCTTTCGGCTGAAATGATGATGATGATGATGATTGCGGCAGGTGCTACACGCGCACGGACCTGTTTGCTTCGCTTACTATGAGTTTTACGTAACCGTAGGCGTTAGTGACTGCGCGTTTCTAAAGTATGTCCGTCTCGCTCCTGCCAGAGTAGTGGCACACTGGCGTCCTACCTGCATATATATCGCCGACGGTCATTTACACGGTCGGCGGCAAAGTCGACAAAGTGTTGCCGTGCAGCCGGCGTTTAGCCGCTGATTTGTATAAAGCATCCGCCAAGGCCATCGTGGCCTTGGTCCTTCGGGAGCTGTGTTGCTGGTGACCGTCTATATGGTACTTTTCGGAGATCGCTCGTTAATAACTCCATAACATGCACTCGAGCAAGACTCGAACTCGCAATTCTGGGACACACCTCTCCCGAGGCTACTCTTTCTAAGAAAGGTAGTTTGTAGACGTGTTAGCTTAAAAACAAGTATATAATTACGCTATTATGTCATGTCCGACGAACAATGATACTATATCCGTGACAGACAACCGATAAGGACCTTCGCTTGTTATAATTGAAAAGTCGGTTTTCGACTTACACACTCAATCTACGTTAAATCCTCGGAATTACTCGCCTGGGCAACAATACACTCAGTAAGTTATTGGTCCAATATCTCTGAAAAGACGCCACAATGACCACCGAGTAATGCTCTCCACACAATGGATGATAAATAGTCCGGGCGTAATAGTGATGTGGTGGCGAGGAAATTGGCAAAAATGCTGCCAATGTTGGCAATAACGCGTACTCGTATAATGCAGTCTGAAGAAAGGTAAGTACCTACTCAACCAATTGGAACAAAACCAAAATAGAACATAACTATAAATCAAATTGTAAGAAATATCTTACTGCTTTTCATTTTGACATGGTTCTAGAGTGGCCTAGGGTTCTAATTGGTTGACTGTACGTAGTAGTTGTTATGCAAACTTTTCTAAAAGTGTCTACTTCTGATTGTAAACGTGTAGAAGTACTTGTAGTATTTTTTTCACATGTATAACTTATCTTCATCATTAGATCTCAAAATAAATAATTACAGACACTTATACAAACTAATCAAAATAAACAGTTTAGGATTATTAATGTAAGTACCTACTTATAAAGGTAGAATTTAATTAGTTGGCCAATGTCTCTGATAGAGAGTTATTACTCATGATAAGTAAATCTTTATTAAATTAAAGCATTAGAATAATACAAATAATAAAATGATGGGTCGCCGTTGACAAGAAATTCACTTCACAGATTCAATGTTTTCATCAAAGAAGACTGCTAGAATATATCTTAACGGTCGTATTTCTGGCTCAACCTGATACATTTGTTTTTTATAGATAGGTGCCATGTACGTATATATCCAGATGTTATTAAATGTTACCATTGGGAAAATGTTGTCAAGGAAATATCACAACAAGCTACATAGAAAAACTTCTGGATTTTTGGGGGAAGATTGCAACATTGTCCTCGGGACGTCACTAAGCGTAACCTATAAAATAAGATTCCCCTCAAATCGCGTTTTATTTGCGATAAAAACATTTTTGGTCGTTTTTCTTGTATCGGTGTTCAGATTGAGTTTGGTGTTATCAATTTTTAACAAAGCGTTTCGTTTCAGGTTTTTTTTTATCGGTTGTAAAAGTGTTTTTACCTAGTTTGTTTGAAGACTTTGAAGGTACGGCCCTTGGGGAATTTGCCTTTTTTACAAATTGAATATAAAGTTGTACGTAGAGTTTTGTAGACGTTCCAGTATATTTAAGAATTTCTGAGAAATGTAGGAGAAATATGTTATCAGCGATCGAAAGACTATTTTGGTAGCTTTAATCCCGCAAACAAAATAGCTTAGTAATGAAAAAACGGTTAAAACTCTCGTATTTTTATCACAATATGAATGCCAGTATGATTCACGAATTTAAATTGTATCATAAAAAATACCTATTTAAGAATTTGTAACATGCTTGACTGTCCCACTGTTGAATACAAACAACCTGTGAGTACCTACTCCGTTTAGGTCCTAAAATAGGAACAGTATTCAGATTTAGAAACCGTGATGTGTTATGGTAAGGTTATGGTTATGATCGCGAAACGCAAACGAAGATATTTAACCTTCCGAACTATTCCGAATAATTAAACTAGCGAGCGAAGCAACCGGCAATATTGTCGACCACACATTCGACGATAACTCAAATATCGTTGGTCGAATCGTCGTTAAATTTAGCAGGAAGTTAAATGAGATTAACACAATTGTATACCTAGTTTTAATTTGAGAGAAACAGGGAGGGAGGGTTTATATAGGGGTTGCCGAGATCCTGAGTTCACGTTCGAGCAAACCATTAGATAGCTAATATAATATTGATGTATGCTATACCAAATATGTTTATTCTTCATAACACATCACCGACCACGATTCCTAAGAACGCTAACAGCAGAACCCCGCGGGTCATAAGTTTTTACTACACCCTATAAAATAAACGATCTTCGCATGATGAGAAATCTACTCATAGTATGGGAAGTATGTTTATTAAACAAAGTAAATAAATCGAACGGGAGTCGCTATTCCGACGATCGAATTAAATCAAAGTGTAGGAACTCTAAGTAGTTAGTGACGTATAGATCAGACTGTAAAACTTTTATTATGGAATCAATGCCAATATCGCGAAAAAAAAATTGACTGTCGCATATAAATTGGCGGCATCACACACGCCGTAATGTATGAAACAGCAAATATTTTTTTTGACATTTTTCCGCTGTCCTCATAATAAAAGTTGTTCAGTATGACCTATATGTACCTACATTCACTACTTAGGTAGTGTTTGGTCAAATAGTCCGTGACTATTGACTAAGAGATCAACCTATAGGTATATAACTTAATGGGTTGGCTATTTGACCAAACTTCTAAAGGATGACTCACACTAGAACGGGGCGGGCTGAGACGGGACGAGACGATCTGTCAGTTTCTATAGAAAACGTCACGTGACATCCGAGGGCTCAGAGCTATCACGTGATTCCTTCTATAGAAATTGACAGATCGTCCCGTTCCGCCTCGTCCCGTCCCGTCTTAGTGTGAGTGAGACTTCATATCCTCAGAGGTGTTATTTCTATCGAAGGCAAAGCCATTGGTAGCCGTTTTAACTAGGTATTAGAAAGTGACACTGCGCAGGATATTTTATTTGTTCATGAATATTTATTTTGGTTTCTGAGTTATTGAGCTTACTGTGCTACAGTGTGTCTATGCTAAGTTTCCTAGATTTACTCTGAAAGTGGTAAGTAAACGTCATCATTTCGTAGAAGTTTTACGTTTAAAATAGCACTTATACTTATTACACTTTACTTAGCACTTATTTTACAGAAAGCTAATTTGCCCGGAAGGGTTGACGTGGTCGATTTGTGTAAGCGTATTGAGACAATTATGTAGGATTTTTTAACAATGAAGACTTTTCTACGTTTGAAATTAAACCTTGTCGCTTTGACATAAAGTGCCCATGTCGAAATACTTGCCGTCGAGCAGTACGTTACGATATTATTTAATTCGAAGTATCGTTCCCCGAATTCCTTTTTGAAACGGTATTTGTTAGGCCATAGAAAATCAAGGAAACATTGTTCAACGAACGAGCGAAAGCGAGCGTGTTATTAGAATCTTCTGGAGGAATCCGGTGCTTGTGTGTATGTTTATCGATAACTATAGTATTAGATGTTAAGGATTTGCGAACGTACACTAACTTTGTTTTTAACATTTTGACGGATGAAGTTGCGAGTTTTTGAATTTTCAATTACTGTTGGTAGATGTGAATGGGACACGAACGTTATGGAATGAGAATTTAATGTATTTAGCTTGATAATTGTATCTTAATAGGGTTTCTAGTCATAAACTATTGTAAACTTAATGGCTTAAGTATTTCACTGTAGTTTTTTTATTAATAGTGTGATTGATCGGTAAATTAGGTTTTTAAGTTCGACTATGAGTCAAGAGATATAGGAGTCACGAGTTCAGGTTCGGTGCCCAGTGTTCAGTTTAAAATATGTTTTAGTGCCGTTAGCTCTCTCGCTTGATTGTACAAGAGTGAGAGAGAGGCACATACAGAAACTTCAATCTTCGCTGGAAGTCAAGTTACACTCCAGACGAGTTTTGATTACAAATAAGCGCTGGTTAATGCCGCCATTAACTCTTGTTATAGGTACTCGTATTAATATGTTGTCTTATAAATGTGAGTTTAATGACTTTATGATATAAAGTCGACTTAGGTAATATTGTCTTCTGTTACCGCGATTGTTATTCATTGAAATTAAAAACTTAAACGGATTAATCGCGTTTATGTTTTTAATTTCAATTTTAACCATGACGTTCCGAGCCCTTTACAGCACTCGTTTTCACAGGGTTATGATGACTGAGGGAATGCGAATTCTCCCCGTCAATCGACTTGATTAGACCTTTCAGGTTTTTACGATAAGTTGATGAGAGTTTACTCCGTGAACATGACGCTTGCAACAGTGTCGAAATATCGGGTGCTCAATAAAACAAACATACATGGTAATTATCCCGTTTCAAATATGAGTTATAATGCAAATGACCATGTTAGCTTAAAATCGTATATAAGTTGATGAGACTTAAATAGGGACATGCCCATTATTTGGAATTACAATTCCAGTGCGTAACAATACCTAACATTTCCTTTTCAGTAACTGCAATGGTACCAATAACACAGATTATAAAATAGTTATTAAGAACAGATATTTATCTCTCACAGAAAACGCGACTATAAACAGTTTTACACACTACGCAAAAAATAAGCCGTTCGGCCCCCCTCAACCCCGCACAACACTAGCGTTGCCTATACGATTACAAATATTGTATAATACTGGCGCGAGATATGTGGACAGCCCGTAATCTAAGACAAAAGATGATCGATTCGAGTTAGCGCGGACCGTTCCACTGACCAGACCTTAGTAAAGAAATCATAACTCTTTTTATTTTCATTGTTTATTAATAGGTACTTTGTCTACTTAGGACACCCGGACACCAACTACGAAAAATAGTAGGGCTAATTACTGGACACAACACACTAAACAAACACCTATACAACATGGGTATAACAGATAGTCCCATCAGCAGAGGCTGCATGGAAGAAGAGGATCCAACGAAACATATTATACTAGACTGTAGACAAGTAGAAGTATACAGGAGTAGGTATTTAGGGACTATAAACACACTAAAGGAGGCAGTTAGCAACCTAAAACCAATGTTAGCTTTCATGGATGAGCTGGGATGCTTGGAATTGGGCTACCTCGTTACCACGCAAAAAAGGCACTATGGATGTCGAGTTGCGGAATAAGCCCAGGAAAACTAACTAACTAGGTACTTTGTACGATAGGTAGGTACACGTAAATAAACAATAACGTTAATTAATTATTCCATCTCGTTATTTATCATATTTAAATGAAATTCGCAGTGAAATTGTTCCAACGGTCTTGTATGCAAATACATTTAACCAAGAGCCCGGAATCAGAAACGTAAGGATAAATAACAAACAACCTCGTTGAAACGTACAAATGCGAAACCAAGCTTAAACGGGTTCCAACGTTGTGCCTTTTAAAGACATTGGTGGTTACGTCCTTCTTGGTTTGCTATCTTTATATATTACGTGAGGGCTTATGGATAAATGTCTTAAGTGACAGGATCAGTTTTGGTGATAAGTTTATCGCTGCATGCCTTCACGACTAATGCATGTAATTTATCATTTGTAAGGTCTTAACAAGAGGGCTCGCGAACGCGCAGACTACGTCGGAATAACGGTATTCGTGATTTTCATATTTTTCGTAACCGCTTTTGTGCGTTGTTTGGGATGCCTTTAATTTGAGGCTGTGATGTGGTTTTAAACCTTTGTGAAGGACTTTTAAAAACTAAGCTCCTTGTAATTAAACACTTTAGAACGGATTAGCCGCGTTTATTAACACCATGACCAGTTCGAGCAGTCATCATCTGAACCCTGTGAAAACGAGTGCTGTAAAGGGCTCGAAACGTAGGGTCATGGTGTTGATAAACGCGATTAATACGTTCTCAAATGTTTAATTTCAATGAATAACCGCAGTTAACAAAAGACACGTGACACCCATAATGGACAAAATAAGAATAACAAATACCGATTTGATCTTTTAGACTTCTACGGGTAGGTAAATATATCATGTATCGGTTTTTAAGTTAGTACAGCTATGGGGATTATTCTAGAGTCGCGAGTTCTGGTTATGATGGATTGTTTTCTGGCGTTTTTATTTTTCGTTGTAAGAAAATATTTTTTTGATAAATGTGGAAATTTTTCTGTGTTTTATTTTCGAAATCGCGACTTCTTTCAATCCTTATAGAAGAAAAAAAATGTCTTAAGATTTTTTTCCATTCCGCAAAGTTTGAAAAATTTATGGAAATTTAAATTCACAATTATTCTCCTACTAGGATTGAAAGAGCACATGATTCTGAACAGAAAACATGAAAATGTCCAGTTAAGCGAAAAATATTTTTTCTACAGCGAAAAATAAAAACGCCTTTCTACGTTTTCTGTATTAGGTACTAAGAATTCATATCATAAACAATATCAGCATTGCGATACAACGAGGAAATGCCGCGAGCATCCTAGATACAATGCCTCAAGGACCTATTTTATTCACCAGACAGTTAGTTAGGTAGGTAGCTAGGTAAGTTAAATACTTACTGTATATATTTTGAAAATAAATATTTTTTTCACTGAAACATATTTCAGATCATAAGAATTAAAATACTAAGCATTTCTTACATTGAATGAAAACCAGCTCGGTAAAAAGTAAGTAAGTAAGTAGCATGAACAAAATGATGGACTGGCAACATTGTAACGCAATACGAGTGACATACTGCACAATATTATAATACAAAAAGGGCTTCCAAGTTAATCTACAAGAGCGTTTTGGGGGCGAAACTTAAAAAGCATTTTAGGGGATGCGCCCCTTACATCAAACACAATTGTTATTCTTCCCTACAATAAAATGTACCACAATTTCTCTTGTGCAATGCAACATTACTTCATATTCTGAGAAATAAATCGCCTTATTTGTAATGAAATAAATTAAAATATTACACGACGAGAAAGTACTAAATGCAGTTATGTATGAGCGCTTAGTTTCAGACATGCTTATGTTGGTTAATGGGACAGACATATGATATTCGCGTAGAATTGTGTGTTGTCTCGTTCTTAAATTAGAATGAGTGAATACAATGAAAGCTCATTCAGGTATTTTTGATTACAGGTAAAATTGCGACGTTGCGGCTGCAGCGGGAAACTTAAGGTAGTACCGGCATGATTACGACATTACTTTACGTTTTGAGCGGTAGTAAGTACATATTATTTTTAACAAAGTATGACACAGACGCGTACTTCGTCATGAGACTTAATAAATCACCCGTAATGGTAATGCTATAAAATGTCTACGGGCTGTGGCATATCTGACATAAAATGCCCCATTTAGTTTAATAGTGTTTCTAAAAGGTAATGTTAGGTATTATATGAGTAATTTTCAACGTCTAGCAATACTCAGCTAGGTTGATCATATAGAACAAAGAGAACATTCTCAGTCTTCATTTTACCATGTGACTATTACGTAAGTAGGAAACGGTCTATGGTCACGAAACGTCAGTATGTGGTTAGTACAGAAGAAAAAAAAAACATTTTTTTAAATAGCAGATAACTATACAACGTGTTTTTGAGCAATTGCTCTAAATTCAGGGTGCATTCTTTAGCTTAAATTAAATTAATTTTTCAAAGACACCGGTATTCTAATTAGCTCCATTTCGAAAATAACTACTAATTTAATTTTATGGATGTGTGTAACCGGAGTATGAGTATTCGACATGACACAATCAATGTCATAGTTTTCACTTACTTAGTAAAGTCAATTCTAATGCCCGTTTTACATTAGCGGTTGATGCAACGTGTAATTATTTTGTACGAGAAATCAAAAAAATAAAAAATAACGTATTTAATGAAACTAACTATGCCATTCTGTTTCCTTAATTATACCAAGCCACGTGACAAAGTGCAAATGCAAATGCTCAAGAACACCCTGTAATTTTTTTTAACTCAATAATACAAAATTCTTCACAATATTCTAGTATTAACAGCAATTGCAGTTATAAATAAAAACTTTTAGCCATAGCTGATTTTTTTTATACTACACCAGGATCATTTCTAGGTACAGTCGCCATCAGATATGTAGGAGCGTCCGAGGCGTGCAAAATATCTGAAAAAGCACTCTAACGCCTTGACAATAGAGGCGTGTTCAGATATCTGTGAACACCTCGGACGCTCCGATATATCTGATGGCGACTACTATACAATCTGGTGATATTAATATTGTCTTCTGTTACCGCGATTGTTGTTCATTGAAATTAAACAGTTTAGAACGGATATAATTGCGTTAATTAACACCATGACCCTACGTTTCGAGCCCTTTGCAGCATGGCTGGTAATATTGTTAAAACATTTTTTTCTCCGTGTATACGCGATTTGATCCGTTAAGGTTTTCATTTAAAATTTTGATTATGTTTCAGATTAAGAAAAGTAAGCTATACATATGTATGCCTTGCAATTACCGAATTAAAACTGTCGCGAGACATATTAATATTATAATGAAATTACCAATAATACTCACACATTTTCAGTCACTGTACGTGACATGTTTCGGACATCCTATGATGCTATTATCAAGCGACGATTACCGTCCGTGACGACACAAGCGGATGTAGGTACTAAAGTATTTCGCGTCGCCGCCCGAGGAGCTCTCGATGGGAAAACCGGTTTAGGGTGCCATGTCACACACAGTGACTAAAAGTACGTATTTTTATTATAATATATGAATGGTGTTTCCTCACTCATAATTCTCACCGTAGATATTCCCCGCAATTTAACGTAAAAATGGGTGTTATTTTTCTTAAATCTTCAGCTCCTTCATACGTCGCCCAATTACTTGTGGCATGAGCCGTTATCCCGTAAAGGTACTCGTTAGGGGAATGTAAAATAGTAGATGTTTGCAGCTTTGTTCTGTCGTGTGATATAATCTGAACGGGATAATGGCGTTTTTGTAGGGTTGCCACGATACGAGCATGAATATAAGGTTAAATGTTAGGCGATATCGTCAATATTTGTGCTTGTATTTAGTTAAAGGTACCTTGCCGAATGTTAATAAGCCTCATTTTTAAATGAATCTTCACGGAATTAGCGCATTATCCGTTATAAAGCGCCGTAAAATATCAATCATCGCCTCTTCCGCCTGTAGGTGGCATAAACTGTCAGGGTGCGCGCAACATGCATTACCTGAGGGTGCATTCAGATATATTTATATTTCAAACACCGCATACTAATTTATACTTCGACAAATTAATACCAATACTAATAAATATTCAATAAAAACGTGTAAATAATGATCCGATACATATTTTGTTCGTATTTATATATTTATACAACGTCACCTTGACGTTTGCATGCTTGACAACATTAACGTCAAATGTAGGAAAGAGAACCTTCTGTACTTTAGTACTATTACTTTTGTGATATGGGGTGTCAAGAGGTTTTTAGTGTTCCTCGGCAACCCCGGCTTATTTTTTTGTTCACTACCTGCCCACGACTATGCAATCAACAATCGAACGAGGTATTGTTGAGCAAACACAAATATGCATACCTGATTCACCCCATAAGTACAAGCGCTGGATTGTTCCAGTAAACTCAGATAATTACTAACCCCCTTTTTTCATTCTTGCTTACTTACTTGCTTCTTACTTTTTTGCCACAGTGGCCCAAAAAGAATCTTGGCCTCCGAAACGACGAGAGCACGCCACCTGCACCTGTCCCGATCAGCGAGGTTTCCTGCGATGAATTGGCATGAAGCTGACGCAGATCAGCCTCCACGAATTTGCACCAGCGTGCAGCAGTACCTGCAGAGTGCAGACCTACCACGAACATAGAAAATTGGCATTGACAGAAAAACCTCTTTGTCGCTCTAATATGCAAGTGTGACAGAGATGGACATACAAATCTGCAATCGTTCTATTTTCGTGGTACTAGCCCTGGGACGCCCAATCGGTCGACGTTCAATTTTTCATTCCGCAAATGTCAAACGCAAAAATAATTCCAGCTTAACAACAACTTAACCATAATCTAAGAACAGTACGGTCTATGGTGTATTTGTAAATAACCGCCAAAATATAGTTACATAGTACTTAACAATAAATACGATAATAAATTGAAAGAGATGATACTTACTACAAAACAAGTGAGCAAGGCCCCCGGTGAGCAGCGCTGGAATCGAACAAGCGACCTCTTGCTTTCGCGGCCGACGCCCTAGCCACTGGGCTATCCGATCACAATAGCCAAAGTCCGAAGTATATGCAATCGTTTCTTATTTTAAACGTTTAAGGTGCGTTCCGCCAATCCTACAGCTCAGACTTACGTCTAATGCTGCCTTCTAGATAATCTTTACAGATTATTTTTAACTAGAAGCGAGGGTGGCGCCACCATAGTATATAAGTGTAAAGCGCGAATCAAATCATTTGATATTTTACAACTGTAAAAAACAAGATCTTCATTGTATTTTACTTTTAAACTGTCAAAATATTATGTAGCTAGTTAGAGAGATACTAAATATCTTCAAAAAGGTAAATATTTTTACGTAACCTATTTTCGGGTCACGTATTACCCCCTCAGTTATATTATAGATATCTATCTACTAACATGTACATGTACATTATGATTTGAACCCCAAATATTTTTGGTTAGAATAGAATCGGTGTTGCTACATGTGGTATATGATGTATAGATTAATATTAAGATTAAGGTCTAGGTTATATGAAAGAAAAAATGTTATTCTTATTGAAATAAACAGTTTAAATTTTTTTTTTTATGTAAAAACCATATAACCCACGAAACGTCATGTCAGTCACTGGAATGAAAAAATAGGCTTGGTACAGTCAAAAGAGGCGGGTAAGCTTATCTCGCGCGCGAAATATTGCCGCGGCACTATTGTGTTTGCCCACTGGTGCCCTCTTTGAGTGCAAAAAAACCCTCCTTCAGTAAAAAGTCTGTTACTAATCTTAAAAATCTACTTTAGCCTTAGTTATATCTAAAGTAGAGCGATACGACGTTTCCCTACATACGCTCGATTTGTTTCCATTTGCGCACAGGCCACGTCACTACATTATAACAACCCTATGTGGCGTCAGACCACAGGTTCAAACTTGTGCCTTATAGCGCGAGGATATGGTTTATTTTCGAATGACATTTCGATAGTAACATACGATTGTTATGGGCGACCATAAAGAATCGTCAACCCTAGGTTTCTGCTTTGTTCTCGCATTTCGTAGAATTGCGATAATCCTATTAGCAGTTTTAACGGCACTTTGCGAGCATTTTGATTTTGTTTTGGATCTGATTTTATTTAAGATGGCTTTGCACTGCTTTCATAACTTGCCGTTCATAGATTAAAATTATGCTTTGAATTGAATCAGCAGTAACCCACCAGCTATGCGTGCAAAGCAGCTTTAATAGGTTAGCGTTATGTTCATCATACAAACTTATTTGAAATGAAACTTCCTTAGTTTTCTATCAGATAGATTCGCCGCCATATTTGACATTGATCAGTTCATCATATAATCATAATGCACCCAAGGTAACATGTTCCACGCGAGTTTCATCATCGTCATTATCAGCCAATAGACGTCCAATGCTGAACATAGGCCTCCCTCAGAGGCATCCAATGGAGCGACCTCTACCAGGTCATCAGTCCATCTTCCAGGGGACCTTCCTACGCTGGGTCGACTGGTGCGCGGTCACCACTCAAAAACTCGCTGGCCCCGCCTGCCATCAGTTCTCCGGGCAATATGTCCCGCCCACTTCAGTTTGGCGAGTCTTTGAGCTACGTCAGTGGCTTTCGTTCTTCTACGGGTCTCGTCATTTCTCATTTGATCACGCGAGTTTAAATAAATAAAACATATTATACAAATTCTTATAGGTACCTTCCTTTTTCCGGAACAAACAAACCCACAACAAGAAGTCGATCGTTCTACAAATGTATACAAATATTAGATAGTATACTATCTAATATTTGAAGACTAAGTCAATGGCGGACGTGAAGAAACATTTTTGTTGGAAAATAGTTACAACTTGAAACTATATTTGTTTGCTACCCAGTGTTTAGTATCGTTTAGGAAATAATATTTATTTGCTGCAAGTTCATAGCTACGTGAGTTTGAACCGTTGCAATTTAATGTCAGTATGACTCACTCACTCATAGTTTAAATTATAAGTTCATAGCTACTTCATCTTCTCTTCAATTCTTAATGTTGATTCAATTTTCGCTCTGTTCGCGTATATGTTGGAATTTCAATAGGACCTTTTACCGATATCAAGCAACCTTCTCTTTATGATAAAAGTGGATGAAAAAGGATAGTTTCAGACCGTTTATGCACTTACTCTATACTTTTATAAATTCGACCCGAATAAAATGTTGATGTGGATTGAATACTTCCATCGATACTTTTCCCCCCAAAAAAATATACAAACTATTCATTAAAAATATAGATGGCGTTATTAGATCCTGAGCTGATACGTATCTCTTCTAAACAAAAGGCTCCCAAATCCGTTCAGCTGTCTTCGAGAATTGAGTATACCTACATGAGAAAATACTATTCTCGTATCTTCTTCATCGCTATACTCTTAGCAGAGTGGTCGTGGCCATTATCACAACACGCCGCCTTTCCTACCGCAGGGCAGCTTTACGAGTGCATTCGTTTATGGTCGCCGACATACTGGATTTGACCTGGTCGGTCCACCTCATTGGAGATCTTCCTCTAGGTCTGCTGTCTTCCACTCTCCCTTTCACAACTAGACGCTCTATGGATTCTTGTATAGTCACCGGCAATACAATCTTACTAAACGAAGCTTTGAAAAATATGTGACACAATATATTTGTTACAGCCATAAGAACGTGTCACATGTGTTTACGGCCTTCATAGCGCAAGATATTATTGCTGGTTACCTACATTGTTTTTCACATTCTGACATTTACTTACTTCCTTTCAGAAAGTTAGAAAGTTGTAATGTAATACAAATTGTCGCAAAATTCCAGGAACGTCTGTTATAATATTCCTCGACGTCTATTCATATTACTTATCTTGTATTTTGATAAGGACATCAGTCTGTAGACGAATAAATCTTGGTTCCCCCCGTTGTGTAATTCGACGTGCCAAAATTGACACAAATAAATTTCTGCGGTTTTGTCATTTCCATATTTATATAGATATTTTCCATATTTATACCTATATATATTTGAGTCATCATCTTTACCCTGTGAAAACGAGTGCAGTAAAGGGCTCGAAACGTAGGATCATGGTGTTAATAAACGCGATTAATCCGTTCTAAAGTATGTTTAAATTAAATTAAACGTTTAATTTAAATGGATTTCCATATTTGTTAAGAGCAGAGTACCTATGCTATGTGGAGAGAAAGAGGCAGACTACCGGCAACGTAGTTGTCCATATCGAAAAAGAGATGAGCTCACAACCTAAATAAAGAGACAAACCAGGATAGCTCTTCCTGCCGGAGACGTACGAGCAGGCCCGACCTCAGCTGAACTGGGAAATGGGCGAGACTAAGAAGAGAATATGTGATACGGACCCCGTCTTTCTCGCTAAAACCTTCCTGCCCACACAAATTCTGGTAATGAAATTTCACCAGAGGTATTTTCGGACCGTTATGAATTATGAATGTGGGGACCATAGCCTGGTGCATGAGAGTCTTAAGCCCAGCAGTGGCTGCTGCAGTAGTGGTGGTGGATTTTGCAGATTTCCAATGGTCAACATTTTTACATTGCGAGTGTACTTTTTTCTATTCGTACTTCTTGGCTACGTTTATGAAGAATAATGTTCTGTGGCCTGCTTACCTTAATTACTGCAGTAATTAGCGCGTGTCCCCATTAACTTAACCAAATTATTAGCTTCTAATTGGTATTTTTCTTACCCACTGAATAGGGACCACTTATTTGGGTAGTATATTGGGAAATATATTCACTGCAGATATTTTATTGTAAAACATCTTAGCAAATTTCAATATGATTTTGGTTGTTTTTACCACCTTGGTGGCAAACAAGCATATGGCCCGCCTGATGGAAAGCGGTCACCGTATCCTATAGACTGCAACTCCACACATGGCATGTCACATGCGTTTTGCCGACTCATTAAAAACTTGTACTTACACTCCATTTTGAAGAACTCCATGCTGTATTCCTTCGGGAAAACCTCGGCAGGGATCCTTGAGGTACCTATTCTTTATTTACGTTTCTTTATCAACCTTTATATCTGCTTGGGTTGTTACAAATTCTACTTAAAAACTAAAGTTTCTCGTCGCCGTTCAACCTTTGTTCGACTTTAGGGTACGTTCAACAGATTAATAACAATGTTTGTTGTAACGTATACTTTGAGGAATTCATTTAAGGTAAGGCGGACAAAAAGAAAAAAAGGGAAAAAATGAAAACCCTATTTGATTTAAATTGTTTAGTGCTGGTATCATCATTTAAGCCGCCATCTTTTTATGATCCGCCGGTCAGTCGACAGTGACCGCCTGGAGTGTGTAGACACGTGTTGTGTGACAGATTTTTAATTTTATCCCGTAATATTTATAAAGTAAGTAGACGAGATTATAGACACTATTTCAATCTTATCCCTCGACCATTCTATCCCGTCTACTTTTGACAACAGTGTATTTTAATAAATTATTTTTATGTATTAGTAATTAGTATAGGCGTAGCCGAGTTTTACCGACAAAATACAAAAATATAGTCTAATTTAGACAACCGAAATTAACCAAACAGTATTTTATTTCAATTCAACACAACACTGTCTATCTCATCAAACACCATTTAATCTTCCACCACCTTACCTTATTGCAATTCACTTGAGTAAATTAAGTCTTCGTTTTATTTTCTTGGCCATGTTTCTTAATAGCGTTCTTTTCAATTGTTTTCTTAAAAGTAAAACTACACGGCAGTGAATTTTTTCATGAGGATTTCGCAAACCTAGCTTACAGAACAGTTTTAAATGGAAATTAGAACAGATTCCATCGCGTATTTAACTACATCCCGAAGTTGAATCCTTTACAGTACTCGCTGTTTCTGAATAAGTTTAGTATAATTTTAGTAATACTTATGAGAAAAAAACCTAAGGATAGTATAGTAAGTAGGATGTGTGATAGTAACTAGTGTCGTTTTGTTTAGGACTAGTTCTAGACATAGAGAGTGTGTGCCAAACACAGATCGATGTTACTGTCTTTCCTGTGGACTACCCAGGTTGATATGATAAGAATCAATTAAGTACTACATGCCCACAAACTATTGGGCACAGGAACGCAGAACACGCAAGTTTTCTCTTTTCGCATAGAGTATGAATTAAAATCCATTCAGTAGTTTTTACGTGCAAGAGTTACAAACATTCATACAAACTTCTGCATTTATAATAGTAGTAGTTATGTCGCAAATATCATCTCATAAAATTATCTTCCATTTATCTTGGTGTCAATGTAATAATTCAGTGAAATCGAATTTTATTAAAGCAATTCAATTTTATCTCTTGACATTGGCTGTATTAGGCTAGACGCCAAAAAAGTCTCTCTGTCTCTAATCTAATTTAATCTGATTAGTCCGTCTGTTTGATTATTATAAAATATTCGACTCTTATTTATTCTTTTCTTCGTCAAATGAAAAATTACCGATTTACAGTGCATTCAAGTTTCGCGTGGTGTCACAATTAGGTACAATTCTTACCTAAAAGTGACATCGTCACCCACCACTCCGGAACTTTGTTGCTCTTCATCTTCGTCAATTTTAGCTATTTTGATAAAGGAAAAAAATATTTATCTAATAATTTTGGATAATCTAACTGACGGACTAAAAGAATTGTCTTTCAACCTAGTCGTCATCCCTAATTCCCTGAAACGAAGACATTTCATAACAACAACAAATATTTACTGTCCAAATGTACAGTGAGCATAAAACCGTTTTAGTCCTCGCTCAGATGTTTTGAGGACCGTGGGTGCTCCTCTGGGCTGATTTTATAGTCACTCGCCAAATTCTAAGTGAATGTTAGCCAAAATTTGAAAAAAAAAAAATCGCTGTTTATACATTCCGGCTTGTGTGAAGCCGCCATTTTGTATGAGACAGTTAAATTTTTTTTTTGCGAATTTTCCAAACAACTTAGGGTTTCGTCAGTGACTAAAACATCACACTGTATATATACCTATAATGGCTCACCTATAGATAGTCGTGTAATATGTTTATGGAACAGTAATTTCATACACGATTAACTTTGTATGCATTATAGATCCTGAATACATTAGCTTAAAGACATACGAAAATGAACTGTAACTTAAAGTAATGCATGCTACTTTTGATTGTTCTGTATTTTAAACAAAGGTGGGTTTTTATATTGCGACTTACGCTTCGATTATCTGATTCTTCGTAAAATTTGTATTAAATTCTGACTTATTCCATTAAGGCTCGTACAGACACACAAACCTTTGCGCGTTGGCGTTTTTTTAGGGAAAAGGAACCCGACGAGCACGCCCTTACCTATCGGAGATGGCATGATTCTGTTTTTAAGGAGTTATATAATAAATCTTTGTTTAATTTAAACGTTTAACCGTTATTTAATAAATACAACGTGTTTTTGAGCAATTGCTTTAAATTCAAGGGTGAATTCTTTAGCTTACAGTTTTAGCGTATTCTACTTAGCTCCATTTAGAAAATAACTTTCCTCTTACGCTGTTTCAAAAGAGGGTATTAAGTATCTAAACTCGCCTACGACTGCAAATGAAAATTTTTATCTCCCTCTCTATTGCACTTAAATATTCAAGCGAAAGAGATGCAATATTAATGTTTGATGTTTACGGTAGGCCCTCACTAGATGGTGTTATAATTTGATAGGTTATGGTTAAATAAAATATGTTAATACTATGATATATAATATACTAGCGACCCGCCCCGGATTTGCACGGGTTATTATCATACATATAAACCTTTCTCTTGAATCACTCTACCTATTAAAAAAAACCGCATCAAAATCTGTTGCGTAGTTTTAAAGATTCAAGCATACATAGGGATATAGGGACAGAGAAAGCGACTTTGTTTTATACTATGTAGTGTGATAGTGATGTAGTGATATGCTATGATTTAATTTTCTGACAATAATTTCTAATTCTTATACTTATTGTTTCAGGTAATGCTCCTATTTTCTTCATTCGTTTTGCTTGCTCACAGTAAGCTTTTACCAGATCTTCTAACTACCTACTTCATAAGTTATTTTGTTCTGCCGCGAAATCAGGTCACTGGTTCGATTCCAGCCCTGCTCACCGAGAGCCATGGTCACATTTTTCTGTAGTATATGACATCTCTTTCAATTTATAAGTTATTTTGTATTGAGCAGAAACGTTATACCACAATACATAGAAAAATAAAGGAATAGAGGGAAAAACTAGATGTTTTCCTTCACTGAAAAAAAGCAACTGGTGCATATCTATTGACATTTCTCATTGGTACGAGCCAGGATTTGAACCCTCCAACTTTGGATTAAAAGTCAGCTATTTGACCACTTAGCCCCAAGTGCTTCTTTTGTTAGATCATCTCACAAAAGAAGCACTTGGGGCTAACTTAGATGTTGTACATGTCAATACTGGTGGTACCAAATCTAAGTAGTTATAGTTTCCAACATTGTAATGCGCGCTTAAATTAAATACTTAAGAAGCCCCACTATGGCCAGAAGTGGGCAAAGAGAAGTGATTAATCTCATGCCCTCCAATCTTGGCGGGGCTTGGCACGACGATCGCCAAGTTTCTTGGCCCAACTTAGCCCGCTAAAGCGAGCAAATCTTTACACCAAACATGGCATTGTTTGACCCACAATGGAGATAAATAACTTGAGCGCTGTGTGGGAGTTGGGAAGTGAATTAAATCATCAATTTCATTAAGAGTCGTTGGTACAGTCAACTGCAAAGATATGAATACAGCCAAAGTGCCAAAAATGTATACAGGAGGAGGACTTTATTGTGACATTCGCCTAATGAAACATCAGAAATCAATAAAAATCAGAAACTTTGTTTTCGATGGAAAAAGCTGGTTTCGAGGGAATTACTTGCAGAAAGATATAAAGATTAGTGAGAACTCATCCATGATAAATATTTGGCACTAAAAGAAAACTAACACAATAATATCCGTAATAATCCGTATCCCGGGGGCACCATTTTTAGACATGCTTCATGATGTCTTATTCCTGTTATCTCTCATTATGGACACAAGGCTTGAAGAAGATACCTCCATTTGAATCGATCTTTAACGGCTTCTACAGTCACGTCCATAAATACTACATCCATATATACTTCGGAACTTATTACAAGGGAAGAAGAGTCAAAATTGAATACAGATGCGTATATATTTATGAAGCCGACCGTACCAGCTCTTTCCGGCCAGGATTAATTAAACCAACTTTAGGGCATCAAAATGTCACAGAAATGTCATAATGTTAACGCCAACTGTTACCGTTATTATAATGAACCGTAATGAAATGCAGCTCCCAAAAGTTCCCATCAAACTTTACCATATCAATCGAAAACTTCCCCGTACTGATTTCATATGTGCAACTTTGCTCCTAGCTCCAAAACATCCTAAGTTCATACAAGTTCATATACACTTTATACGTTTGGTAACTACGTAGACTTGTTGTTTGTACGGAAACGGCGTAAGTGTATAGAGTTTGTGTGTGATATAAGTCGTTTTTAAAGGAGGATCGGCGTGTGTAAAAGTTTCGGGAACTCGTTCACTTGCTGAATGTTCCATGACAGATTGCTTGTGGTTGTAGTCACGTTGTTGTAAAGTAGATAAGTAAGTTGATTCTGGTACAGATTTACCGTACTGCCGTCCTAGTGTAAAAGGTAACCTTTTGACAAAAGTTACTTAAAAAAACTTAGTTTTTGTAACTTCCACAAAATGGAATAAAGTTTTCCATGTTTTTCAAAGTATAAATTAATATACGTTGTTTTAAATATACTATTTATATTTGAACGCAACCCTAAAGTAATTTGCGTTTTACGATGACACAAAATCTTCCGCCTACAGGTGGCCTAAACTGTCAGGGTACGCGCAACCCACATTACCTCACGGGTGCGTTCAGATATTTATATTTCAAACACCGCAAACTAATTTATACTTCGGAAAATTAATACCAATACTAATGAATAATCAATAAAAACGTGTTCTTATAATACAAATAATGTTCCGATACATATTTTGTTCCTATTTATATGTTTAAACAAATCGTTGTACTGACAGCATGGTGACTACCCTAATGATAATTTCATCTTGATGTTTGCATGCTTGACATGCTTAACGTCAAAAGTATGAAAGAGAAGGTTCTGTACTTTAGTACTATTACTTATTCTGTGGTTACACATACGTACCTTAACAACGTGCGTGCGTAGCCAAGATGCCAATCGCTCACGCTTAATAACGTATCGTAGCTACCTCTCTCTATCACTCTTCCAAATTAGTGTGACAATGACAGCTGCGTTTCGTTAGAGACTGAGCGTGAGCGATTGGCATCTTGGCTACGCACCCAGTTTAGCTCTACCTAAATAGGCCGAGTTTAATATAACACAATGCTTAGGCTTGCCATGATTTTCAAGGTGTCTGCAGTAGGTATATTTACTGACCGTCAGTCAGTTGGATGAAACCTTTAAACTCAACTTTCCTTGAGCCATCAAAACATTTTGCAGACTTTCTTCGTTACAAGCTTATCCAATGATAGCATTAATAACTGGAAATTTCCTTGCTCCGTTAAAAGCTTTTGATAATTATACTTAAGCAATTTCTGTAGAGATAGTCGAGTCCGTTAATATGTGTACATTTCTTCACCTTCATCCCATTTGATAAGGTATGAAAGTTTTACTACTTGCCACTTGCCCATACAGTTTTCTAGAATATTCATACTTATATTTTGATGTTGATTATAACTTGTTAATCCTACTATCGGGTGAATAAGAGCAATTTTAATCGTATGCAGTGCAGTGCTCCTTAAACCTAACAACCTCTGATCATCACCTTAACCCTGTGAAAACGAGTGCTGTAAAGGGCTCGAAAAACGAAGGATCATGGTGTTAATAAACGCGCTTAATTCGTTCTAAAGTGTTTAATTTCAATTAGTATGATTATTCTAGAAAACTGGTTACCTTACTTATAGGTACTTCCATATTTAACCGAAGGTCACTTTTAATACTCTGATGCATAGCGAATTCCTAAGACGGCATTCTCCCACAGGACACAAATAATCCAAAGGCACACTAATAATATTACGGTGGTATTTTTTGCTATATGGAGCAACTACCTCGGTCACTCGTCTCACCGGTTTCTGTATTCAAAAACATAAACAGCTTAATTCTTAAATCTTCATAAAGGAAAACGTACCTCAACTTAACTAGCTTAGAGTTAAAAATCGCTTGTTAATATAGCGTCATGGTTAGATGCCATCCGGTTTTGTGATCTAACGGTCAAGTATAAGGTTTATTTTTGATTGTAGTTGAGAGTGACTGCTGGCCGCAGGCGATTTCGTACTGGTGTATTTCGAATCGGGTTGAAACTTGAAGCAATTGTTCGTGACGTACTGAGGAGCACTTGTGCAGCTTGGGGCCAAATAAGATTAGTTGGAAGTTTTTCTGTTTTACTCTAGGTCCTTCCTTGTGGTTCAAGCGTACGCAAGTTTTTTGTATAAATCAAAACGTCTGGTTGATGTAACTGGCGACCGAAGAGCTGGTGGACTCCTCGCACAACGTATCAGCATTGGGATACAACGAGGAAATGCCGCCAGCATCCTAGGTACCATGCCTTAAGGACCTATTTTAGATTTAAGGTTGCTGAGGCTAGGTAGCTAGGTTAGTCACACTTCCTCTATATATTGAGTTAACTGTACTTTGTGGAATTAGACCGTTGATACCGGGTTAGCGGTTAACCTTGTGTGCTTACCATGAGTTGTATTTAACCGTAGGCGTTAGCGACTGCGCGTTTCTAAAGTATCTCCGTCTGGCTCTATTGGTAGGAGCGAGACGGACATACATAGGTACTTTAGAAAAACGCAGTCGTTATTGCCTACGGTTACGTACAATTCATGGTAAGCACACTGGTAGTTAGGCCCACTTGCACTACCGGATTCATCCAACTAACTCGGAGTTAAACGTTTACTTCATATGGAATAGACAGATAACGACGGGTTAGCCAACTACCCCGGAGTTAAGCGGATGGTCCAAGTGGCGATTACTCTATGGTTTGTTGCAAAACATTATCAATTTATGTCTTCATAAAGTTACATTAATTTTGTATTAAGCAGCGAACGAAACGAAATTGAAAAAATCCCTGAACACCGGTGAGAGAGGTCGTGGCTTCGAATCCCGCTCGATGCAGCGAATTTTTCCATTTTTCTTTCAATTATAAAATTGTACATAAAGTTACCTATGGCTAGGGCTGCAATCCGTCCGGGTTTTCCGGATTTGTCCTAGTTTAGAACTTTAGAGCCCGTCCGGGGAGCGTCCGGCTCGGATTTTTAAAACTGTCCGGGGTAAACCCGGACAGTGGGTTCAGGTCAATCCCTAGCAAAATCATATATTTTTTTAATTAAAAATTGATTTCTTTAGTGTCCGGGGAGAGACCGCGAGTTTAATGAAACGTCCGGGTTTTTTAACTTTTTTGTCCGGTTTTGGCCATGTACGAGATGGCAGCCCTACCTATGGCAAATGTAACTATGGGGCAAATGCAAGTAATTGAAATTTCTCTTAAATTATTAGAGCAGGTAATAATTTTCTGACCCCCTCGTTTATCTGAAGTTGCTAGCGGTGTTTTGCTACGACCTTTTGCAGGTAAAAAATGCTTTGAGTTCGCTGTGCAATAACTATACATTAAACAAAGCTTAAGTTTCCATTCTGAGCTTAAAAGTTATTTTCAAGTAGCCCGCTGCGCTTTTTATAAGTTGCATTAATCCATTAAAATTCCAACCGCATAATCCCTGGCTCTTGCCATTATGGCATGTTCTGGTTTTCAAAATATATTTTATTCTACAAAAATGTGTAAAATGTGTATATTTTTAAGCAAAAACCTCTGAAAGAAGGAAAAGTCTCGGTAGCTCAGTTGGTAGAGCGACAGCGTGTATTCCAGGGTCGTGGGTTCGAGTCCCGCCCGAGGCGAAAAATTTTTCCACTTTTCCTTTATAAGAAATGTGTGCATATTGTGTTGCATATAATTTAACTCATACTTCTACAAGCATAATAATATGCCATAACTAAAAATCGCTAAGTATAATATAACTCAAAAAAACATAAAGTAAACGTTTTGAAAATATTTGAAAATGCTTATATATACACGTAAAATATATGAATTCATATTTTAAACTGGCTGCCCCGATAAACTTCGTTCGAACGTACCCTGGACTTTCACAATACAATTCCTACTATACCAAAATAAGCAAAATAGAAATCATACATGTATGAAGTGGATATGAAAATAAACCAAAATGAACTGAACTTGGTATATGTATTTCAATTAAAAATCAGAACACAGTACAACAGGCACGTCTTAAGTTAATCGCTCTCAATTCAATCTCAATGGCGGCCGGTGCATATCTTAAAACTAAAGTCATTCATGCTATCTCTTTCGCACATATTAGCAGGGTTTAATTAGCATCTCATTCACTCACAATACGTCATCCATGCGTTCCATTTTACTCAATCCTACATACATTTTGTTTCATTCCTATTTATTTAGTTTAACAATCAGTGATCGCAATTATAGCAATTTCAGTGCAGCATAGTAGATATAAAGGAATTTTATACAAAAAAAATCGAGGCAGATCAAGATGATAAAAGTACATATATCACTGTTATTAACTCTAATTAGCTATCCCAGCTAGAAACGGCATACAAATGTTTTAACGCAACAATGCTGCACCGAAATTGCTACAAAATTATCCATCACTTTTAACAACCAGCTACATTTAATTTCTAAAATCCGGATCAAGTTAAGTCCTCATTATAACACGGAACACGGATGAAACCGTATCCCTATTATAACAGAATTGGTGGCCATCAAAACCCGAGTTGTAACACTATAATATTATTCCAATCATCACGTATCACTTTCGCCAGATGTCGCTACACCTGGTATGGTACACAGTATAAGTATAGCAGTATATGTATTTATACATGTGTGTGTTTTATGTGTTTATGTATTTATTTGTTGTAACAGTTTAAAGTGTTATCACTTTAAACTGTCGCGTTTTGTACACATTATTATAAACATAGAAAGGGACCTTACCATAAAGTCTCTTAACCCGATTCAGTTTAGGTTCATTTTAGCTCAGGTAGCGACTCAGTTAAGGTCGTCAACTGAATCGCGTTAAGACGTCATGGTAAGGCCCCAGGTCTATCGCGAATGTAGTTACCTTAATATACCGACGTTTCGACACGTCGTGCAATAATAATAGTAGCAGTAAATAGTCTGACAAACCAAATGCCGCTGTTATAAAAAAAAAAACGATAGCCTTCCCTTTTTTTAAGTAGCAATTCAGGGGTAAGAAAAATACAGTATGGCTATCTCTGCCTATGTACGAATGAGAACAGATCCTTGTCAAACTATATTCTCAACACAACAGCGATTTGTTTCTTGTTGCAATGATTAATTTAGTATCGGAGCGGCCAATAGCTCAAATATGTATTATCTCAGCATGCAAAAATTACCTTATGTGCTTTTAAGCAAATACTACCATTAAAAACGGGATAGGTATTTACCATGTACATACCTATATTTGTTTTTATGAGCTCTCGATATTTTGGCACTGTTGGCACTGTTGCAAGCGTCATTTTTGGGGTATAAAATTTACCCTTTTCTTTCGCTCTGTAGGTTTATTCTAAAGTTTGTAAATGCCATTCTTCATTATTTTTAAATCGAGGGCAGGTCTTTTCACTGCTCGTAGCCCTTAAATACTGACCTGAAAAGAAAATGCTCCCTGTTGTTTAATATATATCGTCTCCAATTCGCTTTGGGCCAGCATGGGTCTGTAGCCAAATACTACTCGAGCATGAGAAGCCTATGCCCAGCAGTGGGGCCTATATCGGCTGCAGTGGTAGTGGAAGTCAAAATACTGTCAATAATATGTTAGCTACATGCGCGTGAGCACGACAAAGATCACACGGTACTGAATACAGTGAGTCAGCTGGTCGTGTGATGAATTCATTATTTATACCTATACGTAGTCTCGTTATTCATAAGCGACCTACAAATCTTAATTATACTTAATAATCGTTTGTTTGTGTGTCCATACGACTTGTATTTAGTAGCTTGTGTTTTTAGCAGTTTATTATTCAACGTCGGTTTACCTTTACTTTAGGAATTTTGCGTAATTTATCATTGTAGTAGTAGTATTACTATTTACTAATAGGACGAATGACCTCTGTAGGGTAGCAGTGTGCTTACACACTCACACTACTATATATAAATTATGAATTGAAAGAGATGTCATATACTACAGAAAAAGTGACCAAGGCCCCCGGTGGGCAGGGCTGGAATCGAACCAGCGACCTCCTGCTTTCGCGGCAGACGCCCTAACAAATAACAATATTCATATTGGGTAATGGAATTACTTACCTAATTTACCTAGCACGTGCCGTCGCCGAGACGTTCCTGTACTGACTTGTTCCGCATCAAATTGATGCTGAGTTTAAGCGAATGCGGATTTTATAAATGATGCGGAAGATCCGTGGTTGCGGATGCGGATGTGGATGCGAATATCCGCAACATCCCTGGTACCTCATTCCTAGATTTTACATTTTATACAAAACTTTTCATTGTATAATTTTGAACAATAAACAGCCAGTCTTATTGTTGTTGACAATGTTGACGGGAACCTCTAAAACTTGATTATAATCATAACAAGAACTTATTTCCAAACAGAAGCTAAAGTTTTCACTCACAATAGAGGAAAATTCGTTGGAATACCAAGTTTTAATGGATATTACTAATTCATTTGAACTACCTACATTCTGTATTTAAATCAGATTTATAAATTTGGACTCAACTTCCCACACTGTAGAAACTCGGATGTCACGTGCTTTCTATAGATTCCCAGTGTAATTCATAAAACCGATACCAATTTTAGCAATAACGCCGCTATGTGACAGTCGCGTCTCATATTCTAAGCTTCAGCAAAGTGAATAAAAGGTCACCTCCGCGATATTGTTATAAAAAATGCTTGCTGAAAAAAAACAATAGTTACAAAATACAACATTGTTTTCAATTTTATTCAAATTTCAAAGGTGGAAACATGTTTGTCCCACCCTGTATTAGGACCTCAGCAATTCACTTCGTGTATTGGATTTGCGCTCGCGTGTAAGGAATATTGATTATGTTGCGTTACTTTCGTTTACCATATTAAGGGAACATATTGCAGCTCAAATATTAGAGAAATCCCGGTAACAATATTCGCAGTGAAAATTGGCAGCATAAAGAGTCTTAGTCCTCAAAACCAGTGTCGTGCTCGTGGTACACTTATATGAGTCACGGCTCATGCTGAGTGGCATCCCTTTTGGTTTATTAAAGTAATTCTAACTTGTTTATCCTTAATCTTGTAATGTTTTTAAACCAAATAAATATTTTTTTTCTATTTCTTTCTTTAAACTTTGCTCCTCTTGCGAGCCTCACTCTGTATATTTAACACTCGGTCTCTGATCTTCCTCATTATAATAAAATTATGCGTTAAGCTAAATTGATTTCATAATTTAGCAGAATATTAATGCACTACATTATAGCTCCCGGCATTTTCCTGACTTCAGTCGTTTCTTTTTGCAAATATAATAACGATTTCGAATGGAATTCGAGTTTGTACGAATTTCATATTTAAAGTTTGAGGAATAAATCAAATATAGTTCAAATAATTTAATCACACGTTATTGACGTGATTAAATGGTGCACGTTTTAATTACTTTAGAGCTAATTAGGTAGTGTTTACCGTTCTATTTAATTACAATACTTAATTAATTACTGATACATATGATAAAAGGGTAAATGTCAATCAGAAGTGTATTTATCTGTGTATGACATATAACAATACAGATACAACCGAGTTGACAATCTTTTGGCAATAAAAGTGGATAAGTAGAAGTAAAAGGAAAAAAAAATATTGATATCAAGGCGTTATTGTAGGTAGTGCTTATGCAAATGCATAATGTTTTTTCCATGTCAACCGCTTAAGCTATAAACATAATTATATAAAAGAAACTCGATTCCAACAGAATTGCAGTAAATAATGATTAATGATGAACTTAGTGTCTGACCCTTCATAGTAATTTGTATGGGAATTTCAGATGAAAATCGTTAGTGGGTATGCGTTATTCAATTTTAAAATCGCAATATAAGGGACACCCTAACCTATATGTATATACCTACCTACATGTAAACACGGAATAATTATAGTCAGCATAGAAACAAACCTATTTAAAAAAATAACAGTTCATTTATTTCGGCCATCTCTGGAAAATATTGAGTTTCAATTATAAGTAGGTACAGTCAACCAATTTGAACCCTAGGCCACTTTAGAACCATGTCAAAATGACACGCAGAAAAACATTCCTGACAATCTGATTTATAGCGTAGCGTAGCGTAGCGTAGCGTAGCGTAGCGTACCTATGACATAGTCCTACAGTGCTAGGGTTCCAATTGGTTGACTTTACATAAAGCTTATATATACCTAATGTCTTCAAGTTTCTTAGAACATCATCACAACAGACCGGAGATTGCCGTTAAATATGGCCGCGCTTCCTTTGTCCCATAATTCGTAAACAGAAGTTGGAACCGACCTCGTTTCAAGTTTATGTAGGTATGGAAATTTGTTTTTCGCTTATAAGACGGTATTTCGATTAATGGATGAAATATTTTTGATGACATTCCCTGTTATGACGATTAATAATAAGTAGGCAGGCGTCCGGTTTCATTCTCCATAACCCAGTATTTAATTCCATTAAGTCTGAATAATCCATACACCGTGGCGAGTGCTGGCTCTGGGTGCGTCCCGTGACTCGGGCAGATGCCGCATCCGCTCCGTATACCTACCCCTTACATTTCATCAAATAGTCGAAAGGTTCTCTGCGTGTTGGCTTCGGCTCCACGTATGCCTCGCAAAGGTGCGAATGCGAACCACTATTGTTCCGTGATGGGAATGACATACAGTAAGTATATACATTTTGTATGAATGAAAAGTTCGATTTCGTATCAATGTCTCAATTCTTGAAGAGCTTGGCATCAAAGAACACCAGAAACATGATACTGACAATTGACCGAAAAAAATGGCGCACTCTGGTGTCAGAAGCCAAGGCTCATTTTGTGTCGCTGAGCCAGCGGAGTAAGTATCACCGTACGTAAATAGAGACCAGCTAGTCTATGATGGTCGGATTTTTATCGTTTACCGACGTTGCTGTCACGTTCTAACAAGTATGTATGTGCGAAAGTGACGCATAGCGTGATAAGTGATAAAATGGCAACCATGCTAACCCACCAGGTCAGATACATTTGTTGTTGTTAGTACATACGGTAACAACTGACGATCTATTGTCCACAATTTGTACAAACAGAAGCATTCCTACTGACCATCAGTAGACCTTATACCTTATGCAATAAGGATCACAAATGGTAAGTCAACAGGGCAATACAACACTTGTGTTATCTGACCGTGTTGGTGACAATGTGATAAACGAAGACATAATAGGACAATTTAAACCACAATAATTTACGTAGTTCGGTAAATGGTACGTTGATGTACCTGTTGTACTGTTTAATCAGCTGGATTGGCAATGTCCGTCATTTTCTGTACAAAAAAGTCTGCACGTTTGTGCGGGGGAGGGGCACGTTAAATGTATGACTATTCGTACGTAACGTACAATTAGATGGGCGTTTTCAAAACAAGTGTACCGTTTCCTTTTTTTTATATAGGAAGTTTTTGGTTTTTTATAACCAGAATCACGAGTCACTATTGATTTTAAAATAGTAAAAGAGTGTCCCTTTTTAGGGCAGTTTCGTAACGCATTTTTTCATACATTTTGTATGGGCCGTTACGAAGCTGTCAATTTTTTTTTGAGGAGGAGCAAGGGTTACATAATTTCCGAACTCATTGGCATGAGCCATCGGGAATTACACTCGCGATCTTCGGATTGAAAATTAGAGCTTTTATAGATGTACGATTGTAAATATATTTATGTTATACATTGAAAGAGATGTTATATACTACAGAAGAAGTGACCAAGGCTCTGGTGAGCAGGGCTGGGATCGAGCCAGAAATGCTGGGATCAAATCAAAACATTTATTACAAATAAGAAATTGTTTGATTCTTGCAATTGTATATAATTATGTTTCTATAAAACATTAAATCCCGTCTGCAACAGATGTCTGTTCCAGCGTTTTATGTTAAGTTTATCATTTAAAATGTTCCAGTTTGTAAAGGTAAACATTTAAACTATTCAAGTTAATTCCTACTTGCGTTGAACAAGTGCAAAGGCGCTGACTAAATAAAATTAATTAGGCATTCTTGGGTCATTCTACGTTATACAACTAGGGAATAAATTCATAATATTTTTATTAAAAATTCTAGTCAAGTGCATAATTAATGTTTTACTAGCTTTTTTACCGCGGCTTCGCTCGCATGAGAAAGAGACAAAAAGTAGCCTATGTCACACTTCATACCTTCAACTATCTCCACTTAAAAAAACACGTAAATTCGCAGCTCCGTTTTGTTGAGGAAGACGGACAAACAGACACACACACTTTCCCATTTATAATATTAGTATAGATAGTCTGAAATGATTTGCTTTACGTGTTGTTGTAGTGGTAAACTCCGTTTTTTCCTAAAATGGCTCGACTTTTGCATACTCAGTTTCGAGCCCTTTACAGCACTCGTTTTTACAGGGGACGATGACTGAGAGAATGCGAATTCTCCCCGTCAATCAAAAAAGTTACTTGTGGAAACTGGAAACTACCTACTTAAAAAAATAAAAACAAAAACAAAGGTTGGCCTACAATGCCCAGAGGGGCTTATAATATTAGTTAATGCAACAGTGATATAATAAGAACCAATTATGAGCTGTTGCATACGCTAGTTTTTCTACGACAGCTAAAATAGCGAAAAAATCTCGAAAGGTGGCAGTATGTAGAACATGTCATATGCCCACTATAGTAATTGAAAAAAAATCAACAGTGCTAATATATTGTATGAAAATCCATAGGAGCAGTGTTTTTATGGAATATCATAGACAACGTTATAATGTATACTTTTAAAATATCGCAGTCAGTCATCTAATAGATAGACAGATAAAAGTGTTGGAGAAGAAAACTTACTATTCTAGAATGGCCCTTATCAAGGAGCTGAATGTAAAGTCCGTCCGGCAGATGTGACTAATTGAAGTTAATTTACCGTCTCTGCACTAATTATACCGAGACCTAGATAAAGAGTTAGCAGCGACAAATACTTGTTTCTTGTCTGACGACTAGAAGATGTGGTGACAAATACTTAGTATTTAGCCTAGTAACGCTAAATACTAAGTACTTAGTAACTAGTAAGTAGCTGAAGTGCTTAGTAATCTGTATATATTATTTTAACTGTATATTTGTATACTTATGGCAAATAAATGATTCTGATTCTGAGATAATTGAAGAAGTGTAGGCAAATTCGACCGTTATTATTCGAATCCTTAAAAAAGAGACTAGAAGAAGTGGTGACACATACTTAGTATTTAGCCTTACTAGCCTAACAAATAAAGATACTTATGCTAGTTTTTTTTTTAAATTACAGGACGACAATAATAAAAAATTCTAACGTTTTTTCTAACCTTAGAAAAACAACGAAGTATAGACTAAGAGTTTACCGAGAAATACTTGTTACTTGTACTAAGTCTAAATACTAGTGTATTTGCCATTGCTTGTTCTTCTAAGAAGAGGTCACGTGCAATAGGGTAAATCGTCAATTACGGGCCACTGTTAAATTACTGGCCACAATAGTGCCCCAATAATGGACCCCTAGTTGCCTACTAATAAAGATTGCTTGATTTCATAATATTTAGGTATTATGAAACCGTAATGAAAAAGGGATTCGAGAGTACCGCTAGCACAACAGTACCTACTTATAAAAGATTTTAACTATGTATTCTTTCTGTTAAAATAAGCAAAAAATGTTATATTATATGTATGACTATTTTCATTTTTGGACAAAAATATTTTTGTTTTATTTTTTTATAGATTTATAAAATACATGAAAAAATGCGTGGCCGGTAATAATAAGTCATAACCAAAAAAAGAGTTTAATTTTTTTTTCATTTTTTTAAGTTGAGGTTGTTTTCCGAAGATTTTTCTTATTTTACTAATATCAGTCAATAAGTGTGGGAAAACTTAAAATTAAAATTGGTAACACTATCACTGCAATTAAAAATGCGTTTATGCACGAGTTGTGATAAAAAACAATTAAAAAATGTAATTAGCAGATGAATTAGTGTGACATTATAGTCTCCAGAATCAGTCAGAAATACACCTTTAAAATCTTTCGGTTTAATAACTCCCACAGTGAGATAATAGATTTACAAAGTATGCTTTATCATAAGACCTGTGCTAACTCGACGCACCTATACTAGGATAAAGTAGCAAAAATTATTTATGCATTTATTTTGTTCGTACCAGGTGAGGAAACAGTGTCGGTGGTTTTTATGGTGTTTCTAAAGGTAATTACTAAAAACAATTGTATTTTATTTAGGTAAGTAATTTAATTAAATGTTTTTTTCAAAGCTTTAGAACTTCATTAAACTTAAATAGCAATTTCTTTTATCTGCACACTCCACCACTTGAGTACTACTGACAATGTACATACATTAATTCTAAATTGGCATGTGAGCTCAATCCCTTTTTAAACGCGGTTTGATAATATTCATACGTTCCCAAACAAACCCAAACAAATGAATAGATAAGTTTATAAATTAATCAAATTAGTTTATAAAACAAAGGCATCATATTCAATTGTGGGATTCTTCACAGACCCATTATTATATTGAATCTGCGGCTTTAATATATTGGCATACAGATAAAACTACCACAAGTAAATGAAATAAGTAGGTACCAAATGAGTTACGCTGCGTTGGACACATTATTATATTGTTTCGTTAAAATTAATAGTCATTTGTGGTTACGGGACTCTATACAAAGAATTACTCAATTGAAATGCTTTTGTATCTATTAAATTGTAATTGAATTAAATCTCATCATATCAGCCGAAAGACGTCCACTGCTGGACATAGGCCTCCCCCAAAGATTTCCACAATGACCGGTCCTGCGCCACCCGCATCCAGCGGACTCCTGCGACCTTCACCAGGTCATCAGTCCACCTTACGGGGGGCCTACCCACGCTGCGCCTTCCGGTACGCGGTCGCCACTCTAGAACCTTTCCGCCCCAACGGCCATCGGTTCTACGTGCAATGTGCGAATTAAATCTATAAATAATTAATTACCTACGTTTGACTGACAATAAAGGATGACCCACACTATTATTGATACCCACAATATTACGATTGTCCCGTCCCGAGTTCTAGTGTGAGTCATCCCTAATGCTCCAATTATTATTAGTCTAACGATTATATTAGTCTCATTATTATTCAGTACCTTGGCGACCTAGAGCTCGGAAACCTTATTAATATTCACCAGGTACCAGCGGCGGAGGGTCAAAATGTTATGTGAGTCAGCCGAAACTGATGTGGCCTCCTTTTTCTATGAGAGTCAAGGAAAAATGTGCTAGATTGGATTACACAAGGAAATCCGGCAGGAATCGAGTTCCATACCCGCCCGGCCGCTCAAAAAACACATGAAAACTAATTTGTTCAGAGATACGGAAAAAAAATCTACTTAAATCTAATTATTAAAAAAATAATCGTATGTAACGATTACAGCCTCTATATCTACGTTTACTGTTTTTTTTTATTTTACATACGATAGGTATTAAATTAAGCATCATATTTTATGCACAAGAAAACGGGTGATCAAATTTTAGAACGCCCCATATTGCGTACCAGCTACTTTGGTGGAGACTACGCCTGTGAGAACAAGTATTTTTATACTAAGTTTACAAGTATTTTTACCAGCTAGTCTAATATGGTCGGGTCACTATGGCTGTCACGTTCTATCAAGTATGTAAGTGCGAATGTGACGCATGGCGTGATACTCGATAGAATGGCAACCATACTATCCCTTCATGTTTTCAAAGTTAATGCATTTGTAAACTCTTGAGAATCAGAGAAGTCAGGAAGAGTCTCATGTCAAAAAGCACCGTCAATTCTTTAAAACACTTCCCAGGACAATTGTCAAATAGTCCTAACCAAAAAATTATCCAAGTATTTATTGACGATATACATTACGATTTTATTTAAATTATCGAAATGGTGGCAAAGTACACAGCCCGCGCGATAGTGAGTATTTTCCGAAGCCTACGGACGCCTGAAACGCCAGTAATTCATTTAGGCATTGCCACAATTATCAGCGTGGTGAAATAAGAGCCAGGGCGATCTACGGGCGGCTGGACTGATCTGGAACGAGGCTAGGAAGCACGCGGCGTACACGCAGATGACGCACGCAGGCGGTGAATAAGGAAGGCACCTTCGTCGCGTGCACGCCGCGTAAAAACGCTGGCAAACACGCCAGTGTGCACACGCTTTTAGCAATCAATCATGAAACCATTTAAGAATATATTAATATTTGCGACATTGCGACCTATATAGAAATTGCGACTGATACAAGAATGCCACTCATAAAATCCCATTTCGTATTTGCCACGACACAGAGCAACAATTGCAGAGACTCGACTCGAGCCGCCTTCTTCTTCTCTGAGATCGTCTCTAGCACAAAAGAATACCGAGGGCTGGTTGCGATTTTATCGACTATCACGTCATGCGTCACTTTCCAATACCGGAGGGCCTACTACGAACATCGAAAATTAGCATTGACGGACAATCCTCTTTGTCTCTTCAATATGCAAGTGTGATAGAGACGGAGATACGAATTTCGATCCTTCGATTTTCGTGGGACTAAGCCTGTTGTACGTTAGAAACACAGAGAGGTACACCTTCGTTCACAGTTCGCGGTAAGCCCTTTGATGTGTATTTCTATTTCCATAATATAATCATTGGACTGCACAATTCACCATATTATGAGACCGCAAAAATGACTGATCAACCAACAATGCTCCGAGTATGCATTGAGCAGAAAACCAAACGAGAAAAAGACCGTGTCACGGTGTCATGCGTTAGACAGAGACCACACGATTCCTGACATTCCGCTAAATAAACACTGATAATAACAGCTCTTGTCGAGGCGGAGTCGGCTAATGGGTCGTAATGAAGGAGTGAATTGTTGTGAAATGGAAGTAATAAACAACAATTTTCAGGCTTCCTTACGTGTGTGGAGTTTAAGCGGGCGTCCGACCCTCAAGTGGCGCCTTCATGTCGTCGTGACGTCACATACAAATACTTATAAAAAGACTTATACAGAAACTTATACAAATACTTATAAAGTACAAATCATTTAAATCTTAGGTTGTAAACGGATATTGTATATTTTTTTGTCTCCATATCCGACTAATTTAAAGGAATGTAATTATTTTTCGCCTTTAACCTACTAAAGATGTATACAAACATCGGTTTTAAATTGTGTTATTTCAAATACCAAACGGTTTCATGAGATTTAAAGTGACATTCGTCTTTCCTAATCTGCTATACTGATCTGTTTATTTGCAAATCGGCTTTTATTAATTTAAAATTTTACTTGTTTCAGGTACGAACACTGAGTTAATCTACTGTCTTACGCTAAACTGTGACCCGAGGTAATAAGGCTTTAGTTACTAACGTAAAGTGTTATTTTCTGTCATATTCGTGTAATTTCTTCGTTAGAAACCGTATATAGAATGCAGCCCTACTGGTTAAACTGTCTTATTCTACTATTATAAGCCCTGTTGTTTTCTTTCTGGCTTTATATGTCTGTAGCACCTTTGACCTTATAGGACAATGTGGTACAGTCAGCCACACAACTATGAATACTTACAGCCAAACTGCCAAAAAGATATATACAGGATGTTATTTGCGTGAGCATTAAGTTAATTTCATAGATTACATAGATAATTTTGTACCTGGAGCTTTGGTGGCCCAGCGGTAAGCAGTGGCCGAAGGTCGCGGGTTCAACCCCGGCTTGTACCAGAGTTTTACGGAACTTATTGTACGAAATATCATTTGATATTTACCAATCGCTTTGCGGTGAAGGAAGTCGTGAGGAAACCGGATTAATCCCAATCTTAAGGCTTAGTTTACTCTGTGGGTTGGAAGGTTAGATGGTAGTCGCTTTCGTAGAACTAGCGCCTACGCCAAATCTTGAGATTAGTTGCTAAAGTGGACCCTAGACTACAAGAGCCGTGGCATGGAAAACGCTAGGAAGAAACAGCTAATTTCGTACTTCATTGACATAACAAAATAACCAAGTGGTTTTCTTTTTTTGCAGTCTCTCAATACCCATACGGAATCAATACGAGTACATAAGTATATGATGTTGTATTTAGAATAATGATACAATTATTCCTATGATGAAGGGTCATTATAGAAAGACGTCGTAGGGCCCTGCGTACGATGTTTTTGGTATAATGGGTTCGAAGATATGTAGTTAATTGTATAATTATTAAGTTTATGTATATTGGCAACTAATGCGATATAATTAAAAATAATTTATTTCCAAATATATACAGTAAGTGTAACTTTTCTAGCTACCTACCTCTACCTACCTTAAATCTACAGGAGGTTCTTGAGGAATTGTACCTAGGATGCTGGCGGCATTTCCTCGTTTTATCGCAATGCTGATATGTTGTGCAAGGAAGCCACCAGCTCTTCGGTCACCAGTAACATCAACCAGACGTTTCACGATTTCTACAAAAAACTTGCGTGCGCTGGGACCCCATGGACCTAGAGTAAAACAGAAGGCATTGTACCTAAGATGCTGGCGGCATTTCCTCGTTGATCTAATTCATACAAGTTCGGCATTTTGTCCACTACTAAGTGGACTAAATGTTTCGGAATGGGTGCTTTGCATGTAAAACACCGTGGTTTCAGGCACCTGGTGCAGGTAGACCTAGTTGGCAAACAAACCGTGTATGCAAACTAACTGCTTGCAACTTTGCATGCTTCTGTAGTTTTGATAAGCTTGTAGAATCTTGTATGAACTGAGTTTGGATATGGAAATATGTAGGAATCCGACAAAGGAAATATGGTGATCTGGCTGGCTTCATAAATATATATGCACCTGTATTCAATTTTGACCCTTCTCGCCCTGTAATAAGTTCCAAAGTATATAGATATTTATAGACGTGTCTGTACTATACTTTTTTAAGAGGCTACAGTGGCCAAATTGTTATCATTCAGACGTCTTGATCTTAAGCCCGCCGCAGACCGAAACGGCGGAGCGTCGGCGGGACGTAAGCGGCGCGTTGTATAACACTGATTTAAATACGGTGACTCACACCGGCGCCGCGTTCGCGCCGCGACCGCGCCGCGCCCGCGCCGCTTTCGGCCTGCCCAGTCACAACAGCGCGGTGACGGGGCGGCGCGGTAGCGGAGCAGGCGCGGCGCGGTAGCGGAGCAGGCGCGGCGCGGAAGCGGAGCAGGCGCAGCGCGGTAGCGGAGCAGGCGCGGAGCGGCGGGGCCGATCAGTAGTTTCGCCATGTCTTTCTGTCTGTCCGTCCGTGGCTTTGCTCAATGACCGTTAGTACTAGAAAGCTCTTAAAATGTTGTAATAAAGTAAATATATAAAAAAAAAATTGTACTGCAACCAAAAAACTATTAGAAAGATTCATGAAAGTACCTATGTTCACCGATTACTCCGAGCTCCATCGTCCGATTTAGGGGTTTTTTTTGTTCGGCAGGAGTAACCTCCAATTTGGTTCCATAGAAATGTGGTGCTGAGCTGATCTGATGACCCATGAAGAATTAATGGAAATACTCAATTTTCAAAGACATGTATGAATGATTTCGGTATTTTCTTAAGTAAATGAAGAAATTTCTTGCGAATATCATAAATTTGGTAAGGTAGACCTGATGATGGAGTCTAGGGATGGCATGTGGCACTTCATAAACATAGCCGGTGATATTCTTTTTTTTATTAATGTCGTGAACCCACAATCTTTTCTTGCGACAAAGAGCCAAAAGTACCCAGTAAAAATTCATCTTCCTCCATGAGCGGAGCAGGCGCGGAGCGGTGCGGCGGCGGGGCATGAGTGAAGCGGCGTGGTGGCGGGAAGCGGCTACAGTAGTATAGAATACAGCGTTTTAGGGTTCCGTAGTCAAATAGGAAGCTTATAGTTTCGCCATGTCTGTCTGTTTGTCTGTCTGTCTGCGGCTTGGGTCAGTGACCGTTATAAATATAAAGCTGTAATTTGGTATAAATTTAACACATAAACATCAATCACAAAAACTTATTTTTCGGGTAAACAATTTTTTTTTTCGTTTTAGCCCTAATAAAATGTTAGGTATCGTTAGATAGGTATTTAAAAAAGAATAGGGGTTCTGCTAAAAATATTTATTTTAAAGTAAATATATTCCGAGATATCGCTACGGAAGTTAAGAAAAAATCCCCATTCTAACTTTTTGACGCAAGTAAAAAAACATGAAAAGAATTAGAGAGCTTTATGAAATAATTAAGAAATTGGTCAATTAACCAATTTTTGCACTCCGCTGTCCGCCGCGTTAGATTGGCGGCGGCCTTTGATGCACCGCGGCGGCACCGCGGTGGCACCGCGGCGGTACCGCGGCGGGACCGCGTCGTCACCGCGGCGGCACCGCGTCGGCAACACGGCGGCAACGCGGCGGCACCGCGGCGGCACCGCGGCGGTCCTGCCGCGGTGCCGGTGTGTGTCAGACCGCGCAACGCCCGCGCGGCTGGCGCGCGCATTCTGCGCCGCTGACGTCCCGCCGACGCTCCGCTTTTCGATGTGCGGAGGGCTTTAATATTGATAACAAGTAGGTACCTGATATTCAAATACATAAAACTTCTACATATCATTTCATTTCCAGCAAACTGGTAAACGTGAAAACATGATTTTAAGCTAACATGGTCATTTACACTATAATATCGGGAGCTCATGAAAACAAATGTACATGGTAAATATCTCGTTTTAAATAGTAACTATAGTGAAAACATGATTTGTAACAAAAGCCTTGATACCGTTTTTTTCAAACATTGGTCCCTTTTTATATATTTTTGGTTAAAACGTCGAAACCCTTGAATTGATAAATATGATTCTTAGTAAAATAGTTGAGTACTAATAAGTTCTTAAATCTGGTAAAAGGTTTTATCTACAAAAATTGTAGTTTAGTTGGAAACATCAATTATCTGATTACGCGGTTTATTTTGACGCGCGCGCCTATCGCTTTTTCATTTTTCGCGTGCTCTTGCAATTAGATCTATTCCGCTTTTTTTTGCCTGTGGACTCTTAAGATTAAAAGAAGAGCGGTCGATTTTGGTCGGCCGAGTTATGTAGATGAAATAAATAAGTAAACGTATTGCCTGTATATTAGTATATTGACGATAGTAAGTGGGGCTTTTAATCCTGAATCTACTTGTATGATATCCGGATATCCTTCCGAGCAGTGTCGAGTTTAGTACTGATATTCTCTTTACTGCCGAATGCACATATCCAAGCGCATAATAATATCCCTTTTCAGTCCTCCGGCCGGTAAGCGCCACTTTACGCAAAACTAAATTGCCGCCTGCCGGCTCCGTCGGGCTGAAAAATAGTATACAAACCTCGGCCGTTAAATGGGAAAGCCTCGGATCACATGTTAGTCGACCTCGGCTTTGCCTCGGCCGACACTTACGATTTTGTATACTACGACGGTGACAATCAAGCATACGGCCTGCCTGATGGTAAGCGGTCACCGTAGCCTATGGACGCATGCAACTCCAGGGGTGTTACTTGCGCGTTGCCGACCCTTTAAATAAAAGGAGGACTTACTGTTTGCATACCTGTTTTACCACATTATTACTAACCCTCCGCTGTCCGTCTGTCTGTTAGCAGGCTGTATCTCATAAAGCGTGATATACAGTTGACATTTTTATAGATGACGTAGGTATTTCTGCTGCCACTATAGCAAAAAAACAGAATAATAAATATTTAAGTTGCTACCGTACAACAAACGTGATTTATTTGCTCGGATTTGCTCGATATTGAAAAAGCACAAGTTGATGCTGGAAATATCCACGGAATATTCAATGATAATGAAAGTTTCATATGGATTTTATTCAGTACTAAAAAGGTGCATACAAATACTTAATAAACTAAAACTTAACTAAATTAAAAAAAAGTAATTAAATTAAAACCAATATTGAAGGCGGGCCTGACGCAATAACGTGATTTTTTTTTTGCAGTTTTATATGTAGATAGTGGTATGGAACCCTTGTTTTTTAAGCATATTAAGTTTTTTTATCGATTAGGATAGTTCTTAGCTGTTTGGTGGACACCTAAGCAGTATTTCCTAAATAATTAATCATATTGGGACTAGTCACAACATATCAGCCATTGAAGCTTGACTCCGTAAAGTTTTGGGTGTGTTAAATTAAAAATTAAGACGTCTCGTCTTCGTCAGTACTTGGTCCGACGAAGTTCGGTCACGGGAGTTTTAGAAATCACGGGGAGAGGCATTTGCCCAACATTGGGACACTCATATAGCCTAGTTAAAATAGTAGTTTATGCAACAGTGATATAATCTTTTTTCACTATTTTAGCTGTCGTAGAAAAACTAGGGTATGCAACAGCTCTATTATTACAAAACTCGCTTTCGTCTCGTTTTGTGACGGCGACCCTCAAGTTTTAAGAACCAATTATGAGCTGTTGCATACCCTAGTTTTTCTACGACAGCTAAAATAGCGAAAAAAGTAAATTTTCGAAAGGTGTCAGTATGTGGAAGATGCCGTATGCCCACTATAGAAATTAAAAAAAACAACAGTTCTAATATATTGTATGAAAATCAATAGGAGCAGTGTTCTTATGGAATACCATAGACGTTATAATGTATAATCTTTTAATATCGCTGCCAGTCATCTAATTGGCAGTTAGAAGTGCTGGAGTAGAAAAAAAATATATTAATACTTATTTCGCGCATATTACCTAGCTTTTAAAAAATATGTACTTTCAAGCGTCAGTTATCAGAACTAATATAAATTCACCACGATAGCATCGTGACACAAAAACGTGTGGAGTCGTGACTGAACTATCTCGTCTAGAGCTCATGCCGTCGGCTTTATGGAGCCCATAATTCAGTAGTGGGGGGAGGTCTACAGCTACGAATCGTTTCGCCCGTTAGTTCTTCTATTTGCCTCTTTATCACTCGGAGCAAGAGCGATAGAGACGCTTATAGACGAACGAAGAGGTCGGAATACACTGGCTTAGGTAAGCAGGTTCATGATGTAGGTAGACTTATGTTGTGCCAATATGTAGCGTGACAAGATAATACGCATGTTGACAAGATTTTTTATGGCCGATCTTTGTTGGAGAATTTATTGTATGCGACTTGCATTACGGCTGCGTTTCCATATTAGGAAGGACGCATCTAACTCAAAAATATGTCCCATAGCATTATGGGTACACAAAATGATGTCACGCGTCTTTACGGTGGACTTTTTAAAAGCTAAGGGCTATAAAGGTTGTTTTTTCTAATGAAACCTTATCCATATTAAAAAGTACTCCCTTTATATACAGTGGAATGATCAAAATCATGACTACATCTCTACAAGCTGTTATTAACTGGGCACAGGAAGGATTGACTCTACTTACAGTTCAGCTGAACACACACTTTTTTTCCTGTGGTTAAAATTCGTATTTCGAAGATCCTAGACGGAGCCGATTTTTAATTTAACGAAATCGGCTCGATATAAATTAATTGCAAAGATTGGTCTTAAGTTAAACTGTTGTCTTTTTTTATTTATTAGGCGTTTGCAATTAAAATCACAATTTCATTGTTTCAATTTTCTGTTGTCAGCCTCTGAAGTACCGCTTTTTTTTTAAATTTTAATTTGTACTAAGGCTGGGTTTTACCAAATTTTTATTCCGAGAATAACGCATACTCTCAGATAGTAACGTCACTCAAACGTCAAATTACTATGGGATTTTGACATTAGTATCCAAGAGTAAGCGTTACTCTTGGTTAAAAAGTTTGGTCAAATCCAGCCTTAATGACATAGGTAATCTACCATTAAAGTTGCGACCGGCCATATTCATATTTGTTTGTATTCAAATCGCGTACACAATCAATCGTGACGGATATGTTACAATGTTTATTCGTGTAATTGTATTTTAATTTCCCTTTCAAATAGGTACACTATACGTATATAGTTTGACCACAGATAATATAATAGTTCTTAAGAAAAGGTATTTATCCTTAGAACCCCTATTATATGCTAACGGTACCTTGGTTTATCCGAACACTCTGTTATCCGAACGGTACCTTGGTTATCCGAACGGTACCTTGGTTTATCCGATCGGTCCGAACTACCTCGATAAGCATTTTTTTCATCAATCCGAATTTCAGACTAAAGGCTTCGTCAGACTAGCGCGTGGCGTGAGCGGGGCGCGAAGCGAGCGCGACCCGCGCTTGGACGCAGCGCGGCGCTAGCGCCGCGCTCCTATCGCGCCCCGCTCACGCCCCGCTTTCAACGCGCGCGCGGCCGCCGCGCAATCACAGCGCAAAGAAAAATGCTCGGTGAATCGAGCGCGCGGCGCTGGCGGCGCGCTCGCGCGTCGCGCGCGTGACCCGCGCGCGATGCGCGCCTGACACGCGCGCGATGTAAGCGTGCCGCGCTCCCCGCTTCTATCGCGCTCTGCTCGCGCCCCGCTCGCGCCCCGCTCACGCCACGCGCTAGTCTGACGAAGCCTTAAAAGACGGAAACTGCAGCGTAATTTGGGTTGCCAAGCTATAAGTGCATATAACTCATGTTTGCAATAAAAGCAAATTCATGTTAGATAGTTAGTATTTCAGTAACCAATGCACCTACCGTTATAAGGTTGGCAGCTTACCTAAATACTCTTAAAGAATGTCAGCTATCGTTTGACCGTTTTACTTGTTGTATTTCAGTAAAACAATAACTTAATTTAAAAAAATACGGGTTCTGTTTTATGCTAGCCAAGCCAAGCCAACCATATTTGTTTTTTAACGTTAGAAAAGCTCATATTAAAATATACGTACCAAACACTTAAAAATAAAAGCATGCGAAATATGTCGCACTAAATGTGACTTTGGTACGTTAATTTAGCATTTTCATTATTATACGAGTACACCGTGTTTTTAGTATGCTTTAATTTCAAGTGTGCATTCCTTAGCTTAACACAATGGTATTCTAGTTAGCTCCATTTTGCAGATAATTACTAATTTAATTATATCTGATACGGCTTTTGCAAGTGTGTAAATGGAATATGAGTAGATATTAATATGTCATAGTTGTCACTTAGGTACTTAGTGACTTAATTGTATTGCCCGTTTTACATTAGCGGTTGTTGCAACATGTAAGTCCATGGGGTCCCAGTGGACGCAAGTTTTTTTGTAGAAATCGCGAAACGTCTGGTTGATGTAACTGGTGGCTTCCTCACACAACGTATCAGTAATGCGATATAACGAAGAAATGCCGCCAGCATCCTATGTACAATGCCTCAAGGACCTATTTTAGATTTAAGGTAGGTAGAGGTAGGTAGTTAAGTAAAAGTTACACTTACTATATATATTTTGAAAATAAATTAATTATTGAAATAAAAACATATTTTGTATCAACAATTTTAAATAAAAAATTGTCGAATTTTTAGAAAACTACTTATGAGATTAAAGCTATACAATAAAAACACGATGTATTAACATTCTTCATTTTGATACCTTATATTTTTGCTTAATCTTGACCAGCACGTTCTATACTATCAATACTGCGATACAATCAAATCAAGAGCCCCCCACAGGCTATCAATATCGAGCCCTCCGTATTCTATCTCGACGGAGCCATCATTCTCTGTCATTAGAATGTTACGATCTAAATGACTATCAGTATCAGTATTCTATCGGGCTATAAGGCAGGTATTTACATAATTATGGTATAAAGCGTAACCGATACCAGTGAGGTAGTCATGCGTGGCTGACTGTACGTTTCACTGCACAGGAGTCGATTGAGTATGATATACATTGAATACAGTAGGTATGTACCTACATACCTACTGTATTTAATGTATATCACCACTTATGCCCACTTGCTCTCCCTGGGTTAGCCGCTAACCCGAAGTAAAACTGTCCCATACAAAAAAACGCTTAACTCCGAGTTATGTGGGTAACCCCGGGTGGTGTAAGTGGCGCTAAAGTACGTATAAAGCACGTCAAGTTTACGAATACGCGTTTTCTCAGAAACTAAGCCAGATAAATTGTCCGTCCTCGAAATTCTCTGTATTAAGGATGACTCACATTAGGACGGGACGGGACGGGACGATCTGTCAATTTCTATAGAAAGAATCACGTGATAATACGTGACGTTTTCTATAGAAACCAACAGATCGTCCTGTCCCGTTCTAGTGTGAGTCATCCCTTAGGTTGCCTTTCCACCAGAAGGCCTAGTATAAAAGTTGTACGACATTAACTCCTCGACCGCGTTAGCGTATCGAGGGGTCAAAATATGAAAGTTGCCGGATGATTTAAATAAACGGCAAACATAATTTGAACTCCCGATACGCTAACGCGGTCGAGGAGTTAGTGTCGTACAATTTTTATACTAGACCTTCTGAGGTATTGTCGGCCATAAACGTTCGGGCTATCCGTCAGATCTCCATAGTGGTACGGTTGGCTTTATAAATATATATGCACCTGGATTCAATTTGAACCTTTTCCCCCATTAATAAGTTCCGAAGTGTGTACATATTTATAGACGTGATTGTACCATCAATATGGCGGACCCAATGGGGTTATAAAGAAAAGAAACATAAAGAATAAAGAAGAAAGAAAGAAAGAAAGGGATTCTATTGGCTAATGAGCCAATAGAATCCCTTGTCTGCATTATGTCTAAGTATCTCTTACATAATCAGAAATAAAATAACAAAATACTTATTTAGTATACCTAATATGATTTGATTTTAGTATTAGGCTCTAGCTAATAACAATTCAACTTTATTGCTTACATTTTGAACTGAATGATAATACCTACTATCAGTCAAGTAAATAGTCTAATCAAAAAGTAAAGAGCAGTTAACTGAACGCAATTAGTAGATACAGATAGGGCAGTTAAAATTAAACACTTTGATTGGTTTTTAACGACGCTCTGGATAGACAGAATGGCGTCTATTTCAATGTGTTGTGATATATTTTTGTGTTTTGTTTACTTCCTGCCGAACTTGGTTTCTTTCGTCTATCGTCTTATTAAGGATCTTTATCGGAATCCGTAAGTTTTTTATACTATCTTTGCAATCGCTTATACTGTTTGATATAATGATAATTTGTCCTAAACTCCTATGGCCTAACATCGTTTTAACCTACTTTTCTAGCAGCGATTCGACTCTGTGTGAAGTCACAGTTCTAACCGAAACTAACCGACTTTTCTAACAGCGATTCGGTTTCGTATGAAGTCGTTTTTGGGAAATAATTCGATAATAACAAATAATCGTTAGGACAACTGATCGTTCGGGAATACGATCATTAGGACAAAACAGTTAGGGCAAGTGACTTTAGGACAAACGATATTAGGAATGTGGACCCTGTTATTAAACATGATAAAGCCACAGATTATGTAATAGTTCTTAAGTACAGATATCTATCATAGAAAGAGCGAATACAACCCGTTTTGAATACAACGCAAAAAGAATTGCCGCTCGGGCCCTCTCACCTCTGCCTGCACAACCCGCCGCGCGGCAGATCAGTTCAGACCGCCGCCGCCGCCCGCGGCGTCTGTATGCTGTATTCGAGAATGCTTGGCCTCGGTCGTTCTGACCCGCCGCTCAACGGCGGTCGGCTGGCGGCGGGTCAGAAAACGACCGACAGGGTTGCCTACGATTAGAAATACTACTATAATACCTACTGGCGGCGTCCGCGCGTGCTTGATGTTTGGCTAGCCCGTGAGTCCGTACCGACACAAGACAAAAGACGACCGATTTGAGTTCGCGCGGAATAAATACTGATCAATAAATTTCTTATTCAGAAATTGTTTGTATGGATGTCGATAGAACAGTCGATATCTTAATTAAACACTACGAAAAGTCCATTTTTGCACCCGTTGTCCGGATTTTTTCCATAAGGGCCTTTTGAGGTACAGAATCCTAAAAAACGAAGTGTAATGCCGCTCGACTTTTTCGTAACACTTACGCAAAACGATTATTATTTTTAATATGTCGCGTTTTACACAGTAACAATTATAAGTACCTAATCGTCCGACCATTATACCTGTAGATATAGTTTGTGCGACAAAATAAACGGGAGCTATCAAAAACAAAATTCGTTAATTGACAAACTGGTCGATTTTTTATTTATTTATTTTAAAAACAGTTTACAGCATATCAGTAATAACCAAAGCAAGAACTATCAAACAAAAGAAACAGGTACATGTAAAACTATACTACTACTTATAATATTTAAGAAACGTAACTTTATAAAATCCGGCTATACATACTAACAAACTAAAGTATTTAACTAAATATTTTGATTTGTTATTTATGTACAAAAAACTTAACCCTCCTTAGGTCCACTTGCACCACCCGGGGTTAGCCACATAATCCTGAGTTAAGCATTTTTTTTTATGGAATTTGACAGCTTGACTCCGGGTTAGCGGCTAACCCTGGCTGGTGCAAGTGGACCTTAGGCAGTTGGGCAAAGGGCTATCCCATTTGTCGTGATTTGTCAACCTTTTTATACGGTGAAGATTATCCAGGCTCGAGAAAACATCAAAGCTTTCTAACTTTAGTAGATAGATCCACTTTCGACCCTTCCTGTTGGGAATATCTAGAAATAATGTTCAAGGGTTAAAGAAAGCCTGTCCTTAGGGAAAACCAGTTAAGTTTTTTTTTCACTGTTAAATAAAATCTTGTTTTGATTTATTTCTTCTTTGTTTTCTTTAGGTGCTTCTGAATCGAGGACGCTAAACCGGGACAGGCCGGTAATTATAAATGCTGTGCAAACACAAAACAAAAATCCACCCAAAAAATAATTGATATTATTTAATTGGGTGGCAAAATATTCGTGATAGCTATTTGGGCGGCAACATATGGCTGGGAAATTACGCAACGCATGTCATGCTGAACTGCTCTAAATTAATTTGGTCTTATTGGCGACACTGTAATCCGTGTACATTATAAAAACGCAGCTGTTTTGCCGCAGTTCAACCTAACACTCCTCCGCGGTTAGCTCGTTGTCGTACCTAACGGTGACTCTGGGAGCTTGTTATCAGACAAATATGGTGATCAGTCACATCAATCTTGGTCCACTTTTTTGTATAGACAACCATACTTTTAAATAGCATACCTCTCAATTAAACTACGTTTAACATGTTATTTCTGCTGACCAACTACGAAACTGTTTATCCGGCTCACAAAGTGATAATACAAGCGGATCGAAATTGGTTCACTTCTTGACCATTTGTGGATTGTTTGCGGAATGAGGGTTGCAGCCTGATTTTTATATTTTACCGGCCAAATGTTTATATGCTGGCCAAGTGATTTACTGGCTTCTTCCTTTTGTGTATCAATTTTAATATTTGCCAGCCACCCTTAATAAATTTATTAAGGGGAATTTACTATAAGGTATGATTCTGTCGCACTTCCAAAGGTAAATACCTGTGCAAAAGACAGTGAAAACTTCGTTCGTGGTTGGTGCTCTAATAACAAAACTGTCACCTTTATTTGGGACGTGGAACAATTTTATATTGTAACAATATTATATATTATTTACAAGCACCATTTTCATTTTATCCAACATTTCATAATGACACCAATTACCATTAAGACTACAAAATGAGTCACAATCGATTGAAAGTCGAAATAATGACAGTAACGTTTTGGTAAATTATACTTGTAACAGTTGTAACACGAAATGCCGTGACAATAGCCGTACAAATCCATGTGTTGCAGGTATCTAAATCTAATTCTGAAAATTCAACTTAAGGGGCTACCCGGCATATTTCACTGTTTTTAAAGTGAATAGGCTTGGTTCAGCTCCAAGCACAACGCTTGAAAAAAATATATAATGTAGCTAGGTATTTGGTCTACATTTGGTTCTACTAAATTGTCGAAAAACATAATACATCAAGAGAAAAAAAAAACCGTAAACCCTTTTTCCTACCTTAAATCTGTATCTTCTCCATTATTATGCGTCGTAAGTACAAGAAACTAAGACAAGCAGTATATATTTATGTTTACTTTAAACGCATCTACTGATTTTTAGATAGGTTTTGTACTTTTCGAGAAAAAGCTATTATACGCATTTTTCCGAAAACGCCGGCTCGAGATGCCTGCGCGGGCGACGGGGGCCAGTCGTGTAAGATGGCACTAGTAGTTTATAGGGTTGCGTCCTAGTACAAGCAGCTCTTCCTAGGTGACGACTTATGCTTATTGACGTATTGTATAACCGGTGAGGAAAGGAAGCGGGAGGGGAAGAAAGCTCAAATCGCCGAGGTCATTGGGATAGGGGACGGCCTTAAGGTCAAGAACGGAACGGGACGATGTGTCGATTTCTATAGAAAGAATCACATGATAGCTCGGAGCCCTCGGAGGTCACGTGACGTTTTCTATAGAAACTGACGGATCGTCCCGGCCCGTTCTAGTGTCAGTCATCCTTTAGTTATTAATTAATACAAGTTTGATTCCGTTTATTAGTAGTTCGTCCTGAACGTGAACTCCCGACACCTTTATCTAGGCAACACTTTGATGTATGTGGCTCATATTCGAATAAAAAAATCTAATTATCGCATCTAACGACCTGCCAAATTTCACGACGGTCAACAATAACAAAAGTCATTGACTTCTTAGGCGCCCGTCAGACGATAGGGTAGAGCGGGCACATTGAGCATTTTTGGAATCAAAGCCCTATATTTTCTTAATGGTTTGCGTCAGAAAAATTCAATTCGCTTTGATTTGGCGTTTTTACCAGACTTTCGACATCTATTTTTATTAAATTAAAAGTAAAATACTTCACTCCTCTTTTCTTACCTTTGAGTGCAAAAAAATACAAATCAACTCAACTCCTGCACCACATGGCAAATGATAGTAGCGAAATATATTCCCCTCACTTTGAGCTAACTTTCCGCCAGTAGGTGTTCCCGCGCCGCGTGAGTAGTTTTTGAGATATTACGATTGCCCAACTTACCCGCCTGCTCAACATGCCATTCCCTACCCTACAACCAAATAACTTAAGTACATACTTAAGTTATTTTGCCGTAAGTTGTTTGGTTGAAGAGTAAGGCTCAGGGAGTCTGGGGTCCGCTTTGACAATTTATTGGGATAATTTGTCAAAGCGTACTTGACGTACGCGCTAGTTTTACGAATGTCATCGGAACTTCTAACCCAAAGGGTAAACTAGGCCTTATTGGGATAAGTCCGGTTTCCTCAAAATGTTTTCCTTCAACGAAAAACGATTGTTAGCGATAAGTAGGTACTGAAAAAAATCATTAGTTCGTACTAAGTCGCCGGCAGGATTTGAACCCGCGACCTTGGGATTGAAAGTCGCACGCCTTACCGCAAGGCTAGCAACGCTCCAAAATGATTTACTTACTCCCCGAAAAATAAAGTTAATACTGAGAATTTTACTGAGTTCACATCTGAAAATGACTTTACATATACCGTCAGGAATATTTAATGTCACTACTGAAAGGGAATCACGTCACACGAGATTCCCTGGATACCTGAGATCGCGAATTTAAATCTGGAATTTTATATCACATCTCGTTGCTTTGGGATCCCTAGGCAGATGAAAATGTCATCAATAAACGTCTGATCATTTGTTACCGATCTTTTGATGTATAGGAGCCTTACAGGGTGAAAAAAAAATGCTTTGACTTAGTTAAAACATGTGCAATGTAAGTTAAGTTTGTGTAATGAGGAGTCTTACAGGGTGAAAAACAGTTTAAACCCTTTGGAGAAATTGACTAATTTTATTATTTTTTTAATCCAATTTTTAACCCCGAAGAGGTACAATTTCAAAAAAATATTTCGTAGTGGACATACTCTTTGGAGAATTTATTTTTTATTTTTTTATTTTTATTTATTTAAATAAAAAATAAAAAATTGATACTTTTACTAAAACTTTTAATCCCATTTTAATCCTCGAAGGAGTTGAATTTCCAAAGAATATTTTCGTAGTGGAAATACTTCCGTTTCCAAAAGATGTATCCTTAATTTTAAGGTTCTTGTCTTGCTACAAAAGTTTAAACTGGAAGATATATAAAATCAAAACCCATTCAGTTGATCCAAAAGAAATATATATTCTTCTCGAGTATATAAATACGGCAAGGACAGGACTGGCATGGCATGACATTTGGCTTTGTCACACTTTTTCTGTATTCTAGTCTATATAAACTTATTCCCCACGGTTTTAGTCCTTATGAGAGTATAGACGAGCCATGAATGTGAAACAAGATTCAATTCGCTGCTTTTTTTTTCTTATGGAAGGTACGCCTGACTAGTTTAAACGTCAGTCTGAGTATAGGATGACTCACACCAATCCGATACGTCACGTGATCTCTGAAGGCTCTGTACTATCACTTCTTCCTATAGAAACTGACAGATCGTCCTGGGTCGGATTGGATTGGATTTTTTTATTGAATCAGATCAGACGTTTGTTTTGAGGAACTCCATATTAATTACCTACTACAATAATGCTTTGCTATTTAACGGCCTCACAGGACAGCCCAGTTGGTAGTGCCGATGGATCGATCGATATGATCGATCAAAATCAGTTCTTAAAATGTGCCTAAAACGGGAAAAACATAATTTATTTTATTTTATTTTATTTTTAAAAATAAATTATATAATAAATAGTCATCAACGTGTTGACAAAAAATTACGATGTAATCACGAAATCACGTGATTTCTCCCAACATTGGGACACCAGAAATGGCTCATCATTATAACATTTTATCAAGTGTTTAAAATACGGCAAAATCGGATCAAAAATTCTGCAGTTCTATTGAAAATTTATAAGTATTCCAACATATAATTTTTTCATTCTTTCACTGGTTTTATAAATAGCGACCCATATAAATAACGCGGAATTATATTTCGTGACGTTGCATGAATGCGCCAATAGACACAAGCAAATCGCTTCACAAAGACTAGCTGATTGGAATCGCTGGCAAAGTAGCCAATTTACTGATTGGCTATTCTTTGTTACCCGAAAATCCCTGTACCTATTCTGTTTAGTCTCATACATAAGTCTTCCCAAAACATTCGTCGGGGGCATACAGTTTTTGATTTAGGAAGGGATAGTAGATTGCGCCTATGAGAATACATCCTCATGCATTGAATATTTCATCCTACGATGAGGGAGCAAGACAATGATCCCTTCTCTATCAATAAATCGTACCAAACTACCAACGTTGCGAAAGAGCTTATGTCACATGAATTTCTTAACACGCCATGTAGTTGGGGTGGCAGATGGGTGATATTTAACAACGAAATATTAATACAGTACAATACCTTCGAGGAATTTCTTGATTCTTTATACGTCGAATGAAATTGGCTGGGTTTCACGTCCTAAGGGATTTATCGTTCTGCTTTTCAGCTGACGGATTACCAACAACCAGCAAAAGCAAAGTCCTAAAGGATAAATGTGACCTAGTCGATGTTTAAAATACAACTTGATTTGTTATAGACATGATACGAATCCACGAATCGCTTCTTGGTGCACACGTGAATCGTGAGGTACTGCAAGTTGTTTCAAATTGGAATATTATCATTTACAAATGATTAGATTTTTACTCGGAATAACTCCTTGCCTCCTTATCCTTCTAACATTTTGTCGAATGTCAAAAATCTTTGTTTATTTTACTATGCACACGAACAGATAGGTACTCAAATTTCGAAATTCGCGAATCTACGTACGGGTATACATTTTCCTCAACTTGAGTCAGTGTGAGTGAATGAGAATATGTTTCTTCCCCCCTCCGCAGTAACAAAAGAGCGATGGAATCTGTCTGCGTATAAATATAGCCTGTCTAATTCCATTCGGTGAGTGAATGGGAATCGAATATTTCGCACTGTCAGGAGCGAATGGATATTTCTATACACAGCACTTTTGGCTCAGTCTATCCAGTGTTACATGAGCTCCAAAAATGCTTGGGCATCCCAGCCGAATGAAACTTTCGTGACTCATATCAACTACTAACATAAGTTATTTTTAATGTATGTATACCTATTAGTCACTCGCGCGTCATGTTTCAGAGACTATTGTTTGTAGCGGTATTACAAAATTGAACGGACTATTAAACTATATCATTAAAGATACGCCCAGAGGTCACGTATATTGGTTTGGCTAAAGCATGAAAGTCTTTACGCTAGTTGGATTTTTCTCGCAGATCACATTTCAAGACAGGATTATGGGATTCATAGGAAAATGCGTTGATTTCCATATGCTCTGACGGGTTCAATTTTCCTCAATACTTATCGATACGGAGAAATAAATATTGAAATAGGATAATGTTTATTCCTGGCGTATTGTACAGTAGGTACATCATAATACAGCAAGGTATTAACCAGAAACACAACAAAATAATGCTGTCACGAAATGGTCCCGAGTGTCCCGACTCAGCATCGTGCTAGTCTAGGTGCCCAGCTCTGGTCTTCCGCCGGAGCCATCTGTGAGACAGACAATATAGACTAACCGCCTTATTCATAAAAACCAGACCCATATTAGTTAAAATATATTTTGTCCCTTTTTATCAAACGCAAATGTCAAACTGACAGATAAGGACAAACGACAAATTTCGGTTCTATGTTCGTAACTATGTTTGATGTGCTGGTCGAGATGGGCGTGCCTGAACACCTTACCTTCCTCATACAAAATCTGTACCTTGATGGATCAAGCTTCGTGAAACTTGAAAATGAGAAATCGAGTGGTTTTCACACTGAACGAGGTGTACGTCAGGGCTGTATTTTGTCACCTAAGTTGTTCAATTTGTACGGGGAACATATTATGAGGAGAGCACTTGACGGTTGGGAAGGGGGAATTTTGGTTGGTGGCCGCAGGGTTAACAATTTGAGATACGCTGACGATACGACGGTAGTTGCGTCAAGTGAAGAAGAAATGGCAACTATACTGAAGAGGATAGAGGTAGAGAGTGCTAAGCTTGGTCTTAAGATCAACCATTCGAAAACCAAAGTAATGGTGGTAGATAGAGCTCATGTACTTCCTTTCACCGACGCACTCAACCAGTATGAAAAAGTCAACGAGTTTGTGTATCTTGGATCATTGGTTACTAATGACGGTGGCTGTGCCAATGAAATTCGCCGTAGAGCTGGCATGGCTAAGAGTGCTATGGCCAACCTCGACAAGATCTGGAGGAACAGAGGTATTCGGCGTATAACCAAGGTGCGCTTGGTCCGTGCGTTGGTCTTTTCAATATTTACGTACGGTGCCGAAACCTGGAGCCCGAAAGCCCGTGATGTGACTAAGATCGACGCATTTGAAATGTGGTGCTGGCGTAGATTGCTCCGAATACCGTGGACTGCCAGAAGAACCAACCAGTCTATCCTGACCGAGCTCAAAATCACTACTAGGCTCTCTACAATTTGCCATGAAAGGGCTCTCAGCTTCTTCGGACATATTATGCGGTCAAAAAAGCACGGTCTGGAGAAGCACATCATTTTGGGCCAAATGAGTGGTAGAAGAGCGCAGGGAAGAGCTCCTACAAGATGGACTGATGCGGTGAAGAGAAGAGTCGGCGGCAGTATACAACGAGCGGCCCACACGACCCATGACCGCACTCAATGGAAGAAAGCAACATGTGGTCGCGATCCTCAGCAATGAGGGACCGAGGAAGAAGAAGAAGAAGTGTCCGAACCATAGTTTCGGTTTCGGGTTCGTCCAAAGGTTCGGTTTCGGTCAAAAACCAGCCCAACCTGCCGCGCCGACACTTCGTAATTTCGGGTCGCGTTCGACTGACGTCAGGTGAGCTCGTCACGGCTGGCAATATGACATCATATGATATTGCTAAACTTTCAATCAGAGAAAAGTGAAATCGGATCATGGAGATGTTTCTTCATTAAAATATTTGAAAACAAACGGCTTACTGACATTTTATTCAGCCGAATTTCGGTTTCGGCAAAAAAAAAAACATGTTTCGGTCGGACACTTCTGAATATACGAGTAATGTGTGATGTGTGACAAGTGCGTCTGTACACGTTTCTCCCGCAAGAAGTGACAACAAAATTGTACGGTATATTTTAGAACACTTATGATAATGATATGATAATGATGATTAATATGTGCGTAGATAAATACTTTAAAAGTTTTTCAACAAATTTCAATCATTTTACATTTAACTACAATTAACAAAAGTTCTTAATTACTTCTATGATACACCGTATTTAGTGGCAAAGTATGGGTAATTATTTGAACTGTTAGTTTCCTCGTTCAGTTGACTCGGTAACCGTCTGAAGTTGGCTCGTAAAATTTCAGAAGTGATAGTTAATTTCTTACAATAAATAATAAATACATGAAATAATTGTAAGTGTCAAGTTGGGTAAGTGAAACATACTTTATTTTTTTCTTCAGATAATCAACTGGCATTACTGAAATAGGAGGTATAACAGCGATAATATAAAATGTACTTCTGCAATATAATAATGTATTATGAATTCAGCACCATATAACTCTAAGTAAGCTCAGAATCTGTAAAAAATAGAAAACGTCCGCAATAAAAAAACTGTTTCGCTTCCCTCGTCTCTGAGGTAAGTGAAACAGTTGTGTTTGTCTTTTAGTAATAGCCTCTTCAGTAATTTTGAATGTAACTGACATTCCGTTTAAAAGTTATTAAACAATTTTGATCCTAGGACCTGAAGAATTAAGGTTTTTTATCGCAAAGCAGCAAAAAATAATAATTCGGGGTAAGTGAAACATACATTATAAGTCAGGGTTAGTCAACATCGGTTTTGAAGGACTTAAGCTTAGTTAAATAAAAAGTATTTTTCTACTCCATCACTTCTATCTGTCAATTAGATGACTGACAGCGATATTTAAAAAGTCTACATTATAACGTTGTCCGGTATTCCATAAGAACACTGCTCCTATGGATTTTCATACAATATATTAGCATTTTTAATTAGAAAACTCCCGTGAGTATCAGACATATTAAAATTCTCATAGCGGGTTACTCACGTCAACCCGCTATGAGAATTTTAATATATATTAGCATTGTTGTTGTTTTTTTTTTCTATAGTGGGCACAACATCTTCCCTATTCTGCCACGTTTCTAGATTTAGCTTTTTACGCTATTTTAGCTGTCGTAGAAAAACTAGGGTATGCAACAGCTCATAATTGGGTCTTAAAACTCTCGGGTCTATTATTACAAAACTCTGCTTCGCCTCGTTTTGTAACGGCGACCCTCAAGTTTTAAGAGCCCTTATTATATTACTGTTGCATAAACAACTATTGTGGAAAAATAGTGGCCATTTATTAAGTTAAAATCATAATGAGTTGAATTAATTATAACAATTTGTTTTTAACAGATTCTAGTTTGAGATCTATTTACAGAATTTCACTTACTTACTAGTACTACACAGTCTTTTTAATGTTTCCTTACCTAGAAAAAATACTTCAAAATAGACTACCAATGCAAATAGCAACTGCAACTTTTTTGGAAATGCACATGAATGACACAAAGTTTCGGAATTAATAATTGATAATGTATTATTAAAAAAAGTGTAATAAAAATGTTTTGACTCCCTGCACGGAGGTAAGTGAAACATACGTTTCGCTTCCCCCGGCCCGAACTGTTTCACTTGCCTCAATAAAATATGTCGTATTTTCTCTCGCATGTTTTTACTGACTGCCGAAAGAGAATTATCGTCTAACTGGGTTATTATATAGGTACATAATACAATTGGCCTCGTAGAACTGTTCTATTATTAGTGACAAACAGGAAATACCAAAAACATGGCGGTACATTTGTGTTGAAGTTTTAAGTGGGTATCCATTACACAACGAAATAGTTTGCTGATTGTAACTGTGGTTTGATGTTTTTCGTTTAGTTCTAACAAAATACACGCTGGGTGTAACGAATATAGTGGTGATGGTGATATGTTTGATCGCGTTTTCATTATCAGTACCTTTTCTGATTAGAAAAGCACTAATAAACATTCTCCAGCATTTTTTACAACTACGAGGATTATATAAGTTATATACGGCCCCATGCAATGACACAGAGCTGTTTTTATGTCGGCTGTCCGAACTCCTTGAGATTTTAGAATAATTGTACAAGATAATGATATCTCTAGCACCACCCAGGGTTAGCCGGTAACCCGGAGTTAAGCTGTCAAATTCCATGCAAAAACCGACCAAGTGCGAGTCGGACTCGCCCACCGAGGGTTCCGCACAAAGGATGCTCCCCCGATTTGGTATTTAAAAATACAGGTGGCATTTGACTCTTATTGTGTGCCAAATATACGGTTTTTGATTTTTTTCCTGTACTTAATGTGCATGCTACAAGCTCTTGCTTTTTGTCAAATTTCGTGATTCTAGGTCAACGGGAAGTACCCTATACATTTTGATTTCCATTGCAAATTTATTGGAAATGCAACATAAACGGATCTTTTGATTGCGTTGACGTAGAGGTTTGGTTTTTTCACAGCTTCAAAGGACTGCAGACATGTGTATGTAGTAACAATTCCAACTTGCTACCTCTACGCGTTTCTGAGATAAAGGGTCTTGACAGACAAACGGACGGACGGAAAACAAAGTGATCCTATAAGGGTTCCGTTTATCCTTTTGAGGTACGGAACCCTAAAAACGCTTAACGCCGGGTTATGTAGCTAACCCCGGGTGGTGCAAGTGGACCTAATTGAAATCGTAAAGATTGTTAAGGGATCTCACACAGCACTGCACTGTGTATGAGTGAGCTATGCGGGTGTATAGTGCTATCCCCCTTGAATACATGCATGCGGTGTAAACCGGATTCTTTTTTATTATTTTTTTATTATTGAGGAATAGGTAAGCATTTGACTACAATTTCACCTGATAGTAAGTGCCGATGTAGTCTAGGATGGAGCATGCTTGCCTAAAAGATGTCTATTCACTCGAGATTTAAAAAGATCTAAGTTATCGGTTCGCATATTGTTTTGGTGTTTGTGTTTTAGAATCTCATTACTTCCTTTTTAGGTATTGCTTTAATGAAAAATTGAGGTGGTCCAAAATGATCCTCAGAAAACAATTGAACATAGAAATAGAAATTAGCCAATTATCATCTATACCTACAGAACTGGGAGACATCATCATTATCATAGTACCACAGATTATTATGATAGTCCTTAAGAACAGATATTTATCTCTCGTAGAAAAAGCCAATACAAACCGTTTCGAACACTACAAAAAAAGCAATTGACGCACGGCCCCCGCTCGCCCGCATAAAGGCTAGGGTTGCCTACGATTACAAATATTATACTCGTACACAATACTGGCGTCGGCGGGTGCGATGGCGCGCACAGGTTGCGTGGGCAGCCCTTAGATAAATGTGTCGTTACAGATTACACCCGTAGAGCCTCGTAGGTCTGATACCTAAATATGGAGTTATAAAATTAGCTGGATGTCATATAAGTACAAAAAATAACATGACCCTGACCTCCAGTGCCGGGCGTAGCCAAGATGCCAATCGCTCACGCTACGTAGTTATCCCTCTCTATCACTCTTCCTTATTAGTGCGAGAATGACAGTTGCCTTTCGTTCGCGACTGAGCGTTAGCGATTGGCATCGTGGCTACGCACGTAAGACAGAAATCGAGCCTACGTCTTCTGCATTCGTAGCAGATATGGATTTGTAATGTATGGAGTTATGAATAACTTAGGGAATAATGACTAACCTAAGTACCTGAGCAAACTTTCTTCTCAAAAAGCATCTGACTATGACTTTAACCCACGTCTCATCTCGGGGGTACATACGTGTATAAATACTGGAGGGGTCGGCCCCTCTTTGCAGAGAACTTGACTTATTGTGAGGGACCCTTAAGTGGGCGATGTTGTACAAAGCGAGGGTAGATTCAAATTTATCGGCAATGCGTGCGTATTTATGCGGTGCTTACGTGTAAGTGCTGCATGCCGGCTGCCACACAAACAACTACGAGTATGTACAATGTGCCTGAGATTATTGAACGAGCGAGCGAAGCGAGCAGTTCACCGAGTTTACTGAAACAATATGTATCATTTGTATGTTTATTACACGATAACTCGTGTATCGATAGGATTATCGAGAAATTTTACAAAAGGGCAGGCGGTTAAATAACATACGATCACCGTCAATGGAACTTCCTAACAATGTAAACAAAAGGCGTCACATGTTTTGTCACTGTTTCTCCGTGTATTTTCATTTTTATTTTTAACACATTTACATTTCTAAGTTTCATTGACAGCGTTTTTAAATACAAGTGTTAAGATTAAAGACCTGGGTCTATTCCACGAAAATCGAACGATTGCGGAATGGTTTAAGATATTTCATTTCTCTAAAGATTTCGTCTTATTTAACCACCTATTTCAAAATATCAAAGCATTTATTGTATGTAAGAATTAGGTTACATTTAATGGTGACAGATACAGTTATACATTTGTCTCACTAAAACTTTACCTTTCAGATGTACCTACATACATTTATTATTGATTATTTCTATACCATTATTTAATACTACTTACTCGTACTTAATACAAAAAGACTTATGACTTTGTGTAGTCTAGATATTCATAAACACATTTTTTCTACTAGCCATACCTTTATTTGTAACTTAAAGAAATTTCTCTAACTTCACAACTATCCCATCAAAGATACTTTAGTTGTCGTCAAACAAACATACATACATACATACATACATACAAACGACGGATTGTTCCAATACTCGCTTCGATCGCTCGATAAAAAATATTTGTGTGATACAGCGGCCTCTCGATCCTGCGAAAACGTCGCGTGGATTGTCACCGCTCGTAATTATTCATTTTTCTGCAGACTATGGCGTGAAGGGCTCGTTATTTTGTTGGCAAACTCGCCAAAATAATTATATAGATACAGGTACCTTGAGGGGTTGTTATACGAGAGCCGATTGTTGACGACCCTACTCATCAGCAGCCATATTTGAATGCGGGTTTTGATGCATGATATCGCAAACGCAGATTTGTAAAAGGCTGTGATATAGCTATAGTGATCTCTTTTTAATGAATTGTTTTTTTATGCTTTTGAAAATAATCTGTGGCGCAGTGCCAAAAAATGCTAAATCAATATAAATAATTCAAATTCTACACAAAATTTCATGAAACGAAAAGACGAAGACTGAGATACGAACGCTTTTTTCCCAAGCTGAAAGGGAGATAGTACCTATAGTTATCTGTGTCAGGAATGAAAAAAACCCTTAGCATAGTCGTAATATATAACTTTCCATTCCGTTTTCCATACAAAGTGTATGAAAAAATGGTGACGGAAAAAAACTTGGGATACTTTTCTCATATTAGGGTCGAAATCGAAAGAGCTCGCGATTCTGAGTAGAGAAATCACATAAAAACCCCAACCTTACCTAATATGATCTATGGCAATTATTGTTCATGTAACAGGGTTAATAAATTAAATTTGTTTTCTGCACACATTTAAAGCTCTGAAATTCCCAAAAATCTGAAAGCTTCTATTCGGGAATGATTTAATAAACCAAATACGTAATTGAATTCATTCTGCCAGAAACGTGGCCACTTGAGTATCATATTTTTCATTTATTTGAGTAAAACGTCTTATTTTCGAGCTAAGAAATTCTTTTTTAAAGCAAAAAATATTTTTTATACATGTGTGTTATGTAGATATCTGAAGGAGAAAGGTTTTTTGTATTATATCATACGTATTAAAATTCTCAAAATAAATTAAATTTATGCACCTATATATAACTCATAGTTAATTAATATGCGACTATCTTAATGTCTGATTCTACATTAGATTTAAATTGTGTTATATGTTTTAGTTCAGTTTATTACAATAAAATAATCTCTGAATGCAGTTTTTCGTCTCCACATTTTCAACTTCATATGGGGTGAAAGAAGGATTGAATTTTAATAACTACTATCTAACGGAATGCAGGTAAAGTCTAGTACATTATAAGAAAAGCCAAGAAAAGTAAGGAAATAAATCTTCGTATTTCCGCCTTGCCTTACTTTACCAATCGATTACTTATATTGTAATTTAAATCAACGTTGTACCTAACGACAAAAGTTGGATTTGTTTTGTTTTAAAACTGATTGTTTATTTGATTTCTGGGAATCGGCATTTCAATCCGTTTGGGGAGTCTTAGTCAGGGACTTTGACGGCGTCTGCTTGCCTGATTGCCTTTTATATATAAATCTCTCAAAGACACTGGTAGGTATTCTACTTAATTTAAATTTGTCTCATATGGCATTTGCAAGTGTGTATCATGGAGTAAAAGTTTTTGACATAACATTGATATGTCATGGTTGTCACTTCCTTAGTAAAGTCTAATGCGGTTGATGAATCATGTAAATATTTTGTGTGAAAAATGTCATAAGTAAACACTCACGAATTTAATAAATTTGATCTTGCCAATCTGTTTCCTTAAAGTTGTTCCTTAAAGTTTTCAATGGTGTATGCTTAGTATAGGTACGTACTCGTAGTATCAAAAGTATCTGCTATTTTTAAAAAGCTGTACCTATGTATAACATAGGTATGTCACTATAAATAAATATGTCAGTTTGAAGATCTTATCACAATTAAAATAAAGATAATATAATTTAAACTTTCGTGAGTCATACTGATATTAAATTGCAACGGTTAACACTCACGTATTTTTATCACAATAGGCGTGACATGTTTCGTTTGCGTCGGGCAGACAGAGTGGTGTTATCACCTTCGCGGCTCGGGCATCACAGACGAAACATGTCACGCCTATTGTGATAAAAATACGTGAGTGTGAACCGTTGTAATTTAATAAAATAAAGATTAACAAAGATTGACAGATAATCTCACCGTGACATTCTATTCACTACTATTGATACCTTTTACCTTATGCCATCGATGTAAGGTTAAAAAGTCTATACATACCTATGCACAACGTATAATGGAAAATACTGCTCTGAATTCAGTTTTGATTGAAATTATTTCTCGTTTGTCGTATTCATCAATTAAGTTTTCTCTTTGATCTCGAAAACCTGTACCGGATAAATTAAAAAGTAAATTCACGTGAATTTAACTTCCTTATTGTATTTACATTCAGAGGTAAATGAATTAACTCTTCTGTGAATGGTATCCATTGATGACTATTGTTGGTTGGCTTGTGATATTTTACTTGTGAACATTAAGATGGCGTATACCTACATAATGTTTGGCACTTTGCCTGTGTTCATATCTTTGTTGTTGACTGTACAATGTTGGTAATTGTTACGATAAAAATACTCTTATTCTATTATCACGTCGGTGGAAAACTGGCAGCTTGATGGAAAATGGAAAGCAGTCACCGTAGCCTATGGGCGCCTGCAAGTCCATCGGTGTCACAAGCGCGTAGCTTACTCATTAAAAACGTGTACACTCCTGTTGCGAACGCAACCTTTTTTTTATATTCCATATATTTGTGCAGTAGCGAAACGCACCTTGGGGCTCGGCTACTATTCGGAAGCTTCTTCTAAGCTCCAATAGCAGCACTCCACATACGCTTTCCCGCGGCCAATTAGGATTAAGTTAGCATAAGTTCATACTCATTGTTTCAAATCTTGCAAATGCCTCTTTCGTCGTCATCCATACCATTCACTTCTACCTTACTCGTGTATTTGGCACTATTCTTTGTAAATCAGCAATACCTATTGGAATATATCAAGTCTTCTTCATATTGAAGTTTAATTAACGAGTCGTCGACCAAGATCCCGCGGCGGCTACAACTCCTTTTTTGAAGATTTCCATTCTGTAGTCTTTCGGGAAAACATTGACAAAAAAATTCATTCGACAGCAGGAGAGAATTCCAAATTATTTATATTAAAAGGTTATTTATAGTTCAAAAATCAGTTTATAACAATCAATCAAAAAAATCACCTATTGGACACTGTAAGGTACCTAACGTACTTGGAAACAATATAAATGAATGCGGATTTTTTATATTAAATAGCTACCAAACATCATCTTTTATGCTTCTTAAGGATGACTCACACTAACAAAGGACGGGACGGGGCGGGACGGGAAAATCTGTCAATTTCTATAGAAAGAATCACGTGATAGCTCGGAGCCGTCGGATTTCACATGACGCTTTCTATAGAAATTGACAGATTTTCCCGTCCCGCTCCGTCCCGTTCCGTTGTAGTGTGAGTCATCCTTTAGTCGTTCATGTTGGCAAAATGGCATCTTTAAATTTCATGAAGTAAATTCAGTGTGCTCAAACATCTACCTAGCCGAGGCTCAGAATATCTTTCCGTACTTTGAGATTCATGAAAAATTCAGAGCAACCGCTGAATGCCGTTTAACACTCGAGTGAAGGGAGCAAAAGGCTAAATTGAAATTCCACCCCGAGTGACTTGCAAGATGCAGCTGCGTACATAACTAAGATGGCTTCTGATGAGTTTCATAAAGTTGCAGGCGTGCGACTGGAAATCGCAAGCGCAGTTCAGTCGCAACGTCAACGTCAAACCTCCGTTTTCAAGATTTCGACGAAGGTTCTAATTTTTTTAAACTTAATTGATTTGCTTATTAAATAGGTGTTCTCAATTAGTTTTTGTTATATGGTCGTTTTGTGTTGTGACTTGTGTTTTTATAGGTGTGTCTTGCTTGGCATATACCAACGCTTGGTCACCCGGGGGGTGCAGGGGGGTAAAAACGCAAAAAAATAAGTCACGTAGATTGGGTACGTTCCCTTCAATTGACAAATAAGTATAGAAAACCGTACTTCGCAGCCATTTTCTTAGCCAATCAATAAAAATTTTCATTTACTATGTTTTCCCGATCGTTGGACATCGTAATAATTTAACATAAATATATGAACGAAAGGTAGGTAAATAAATTACGAGACGAATAAAAACGATAGTTTCCTCAAGAGTAATATCCACTTATACTTAGAGTGATGGATTGGCAATTGTATTAAAGGTTTTCACCAGGGATTTACGGAATTATTTGTTATTGGTTAGCCATTATTTTTGTCAGGCTTCTTATCGTTTGATTAATTTTTAGGGCTCGGCTCCGTACCGCAAAAGGAAAAAACGGAATCCTTATTGGATCACTTTATTGTCCGTCCGTCCGTCTGTCCGTCCATCTGTCTGTCAAGACCTTTTATCTCGGGAACGCAAGTTGAAATTAATACCACATACCTACACAGGTCTGCGGTCCCTTGAAGGTGCGAAAAAAAACCAAACCTCTACGTCAACACAATCAAAAAATACGGCCATTTATGTCGCATTACCCATACATTTGCAATGGGAATCACCGAATCAAAATGTAGAGGGTACTTCCTGATGACCTAGGATCACGAAATTTAGCAAAAACGTATAATTTGCGCACACTGAGAGTTCCGAGCCACCAGTATTTTTAAGTACCTAAGGTCATAAATGGGGATGGGGAGCATCCTTTGTGTGGAACCCTCGGTAGGCGAGTCTGACTCGCACTTGGCCGGTTTTTGTTGTAAGAATCGGTTATATAAATATTATAAATAAAGATGTATTTACCAATTGTTCAGGTTAAGCGTGGATGGCTCTTTAACGGATAAATTTTAGTGCAACAAGATGATCTTGGGTACATTTTTCTGACCTATAAAGTCAATTTTCATGCAGAAAGATAGTGGGATGTCTCTTCTTTAGATACCTTTGTAAAACTAAACCGTGCAATACTTTATATTTAAGCCAAAGCCTCAATAGCCACTTCAGTTACTAAGGAATTTATATTCAGAGTTACCAGTTTATCATTGAACTTAAATCTATTGTAAACAGGATATGGTCGATAGTCGTACGTTAGAACTGTCCCAGCATCTTTAGCAAGTTCAATTATGCACAACCGAGAGGCGCTAAGTGCTGATGGATAACACCATTCTGATGAATATTGTCAAGCGTATGCCTCTTCTTACCCTAGGAATTATACTTTAAGGGAACTTCATAAGGTTAAAATTTACTGTACTGTCTGTAAAGATACGAGCTTGTGAAGATTCCGATAGCCTTTCTAAATTAGACGTATATCCCTTGTTTTTTTTCCTTATGTAAATTGCCTGGGATGTGGGTCCTGTATTTCGTTATAGAATTCCTTTGAAGATGGAGTCCGCGTGTGGAACAAATTGCAACGTTTATGGGATAGATTGAGTAGATTTATCCGGAATACGTATTGGGATGAGATTGTTTGCTGGAAATTTGTAAGCTGTCTGAAACTGTGTATGCAAAAGGGTTCGCAAATAAGATTGCGAAAACGAAGGTTTCTTGCGTATTTTCTTTACATCCAAATGTGCCAGGAACCAGGTAACTTCTTGGGTCATTTCAATTTTGATTAGGATCTTTCCGAATCGAAGTTAGACCTAATTTGATATGTTCGCTTATATTTTACATTTAGATGTAGTTTTTTTACGTTATTTGTACAAATAACAATTATTCTTTTACATTTATACGCTTCTTTCATGGATGAGGTTTTGTGCCAGGCCAACTACGTCGCTTTCTTTTCGCGTTTTTCATTTTACTTCATTAGTATACAAAACCATATATTCCGGTGTCTGCCCTGTCGGGGCCATAGAGTAGATGCCGAAGGCTGTTCATTGGTTTTAATGAGACTGCTTAACCTACATTTGAACTGGCTAGGCCATTCCTCATTCCCCTTACAAAAAAAAGCATTTCCATTGATCTGACTCAATTCAATCATTGACTGCTCAAATGGTAGGTAAGTCCTTCAGCAACACACTTGGGCGATCTAGCGTAGTTGGACTATCCAAAAAGTTGGTACGCAACTCAGAATTTACATTTAGTTTGTTAGGTATATTTTAGAAATATATACAATTAGTGGTAATGAGTAAAGGAACACGCTCTTCCTCGTTTCACTTATCTTTTCACTTCCAACATTCGATATATCTTAAAAACCACGACACCATCTGTGCACAAATCCAAGACGTCACCAATCTCGTTCGATAGACACAGTAACATTGCCTCCCAAATCCTATTATCTTCCCTGTAAATCAGCTGAAAGCCCTTTCAACGGAACACTACTTAACTGATTTTACCATCTCCATCTTTCTCAATAAAACCATGCGTCTTGGTTTCCTTACGTCATGTCGCATACCCTTTAACGACATCCTTTGATCTTGCAATTTGAACTTTGTTTCTACTATCAACAGTCTCTTTTTCTTTGCCATGAATAATGTGGGGGTTGGTCGTGTTTCGTTGTATTACTTCATTATGTAACGGATGCTTGAACAATCTTGCGTGGAATTTGAATGCGTTGCTGCCTGTCGGCATGGTAGAATACATCTGAAAATTGTTTTTGGGGTTAACAAGCTGACTGGCGTTACGACAGGATATTTCGCACTGAAGATATGTACAGGGTAGGAAACTTGGATGTGGACACATTTTCGTCTGCGGGAAATTTGAGTTAGCATGACGTTTGTGTAAATACAGAAAAGTTATGAAGCATTCTCTGGTAGACTAGAGTCAGCCCATGTTATCTTTTGAAACAAATGAAGTTTCGCACTTGAAAGTGTTATTTTAGACGTTAAACTTCTATGCAATTATGACGTTTACTTAACACTTTAGCAGTCTGTGCTTGGTCCGTGAAAACAAAATCTAGGAAACTTACCATAGATACCACTGGCCAAACTCTAAGTAGTGATAGTATAGGCCATACTAAACCACTTTTATTATGGGGTCAGTGCCCAAGTCGCGAAAATTATTTTGGCTGTCCCATACAAAATTGGCGGTATCCCACCAGCCGGAATAGGGACTGAAAATGACCTAAACATTCACTTCATAGAGACCACTGACAAAAAAATCACCGTGTACGTATATGCCGGCTATATACGGTCAGCTTCATAAATATATGCATATATATTATGGGAGGAAGGGCGGGGGGGGGGGGGGGGGACCGAACCTTCCTCCCCTTTAATAAGTTTCGAAGTGTATAGATATTTATAGACGTGACTGTACCTGCGTTCGGGCAATCCGTCAGATCTCCATAGTGGGTATGTCCACCGGTCATGCGTCAGACAAATTTCCCATACATTTATTGGCATATCTGGCGAACATGCCCGAACGTATATGACCAGCAATAGCGAGCAAGTGCCGCCGGGTTAAGGATGACTCACACTAGCACAGGACGGGACGGGACGGGAAAATAAATAATAAATAAATAAATATAAATAATAAATATTATGGGACAATCTTACACAAATCGACCTAGTCCCACGGTAAGCTCAATAAGGCTTGTGTTATGGGTACTAGGCGACGATATATATAAGGTGCTAACAAATTAGTCACGGATATTTTAAGAGATAATACATTGTATTAAAACAATTAACTTTAAACTATAATTAAGGAACCTTTGTATATAATTTTTTGGTTTTCATTTACCGAACAAAAATAATAATTATAATTCCGTCTAAAAAATAATCACCATGTGCAAATTTAACTGACAAGATGACGCATGACGTTGACAATCGAGTATTGGATTTGACGTTAAGTGGCCAGTTAGGTGTTAGGTAAAAGAGGTACTAAAATATGTTCAATGAGTACTTATTTAATAATCACACTAACAGGATGTTTTAACGTTGCAAATTTGTTTCCTAGTTTTATCCAAAAAAAGATAACAAAACTTATGATGTTTCAAACCTAAATGTACTCCGAGAACCGAGTACTATCAGCGGTAAAAATATCCGTGACTAAATTGTTAGCACCTTATATAATAGACAGATACATATAAATACTTAAATACATAGAAAACATCCATAACTCAGGAGACCCTGACCAGGATTCGAACCCGGGACCTCCTGCTTCGTAGGCAGGGCCAGGGGCAGGGGCAGGGGGGACCAACTAGGCTAGAAGGCCGTTAAATCTGTCAATTTCTATAGAAAGAATCACGTGGATAGCTCGGAGCCCTCGGATGTCACGTAACGCTTTCTATTTCTATAGAAATTGACAGATTTTCCCGTCCCGCCCCGTCCCGTTCCATTCTAGTGTGAGTCATTCTTTAATCTTATGTTGTACGGCGAAAACACTGAGAATGCTATCATATTTGGGTAGAAATTGCCTGGAAGTAACTTCTTAACCAGACTTTCTGCAGGGCTATCTAAAGGGACCTGTTAATAGTGTTTACGCGAATAAGGCGATGAAAAAACAAGCCAAAAATAAAAACAGAAAATCCGCGACAAAGTTTGCTGAGAAAACGCTAGAAGTTATTATATTATTTTCTATGTGTTTGTCTATTGCTTAGCCTGTATAATATTAACTTATTCAATGCCGAGAAATTCTCGTAACGCTACGACGTAGCCGATAGTGCTCCTGGTCGTGACCGTGTTTCGTGAACCCGTAGCCGAATCTCCGTTGCTGTGTTACTCGGCAACGGAGATCCGCTCCGTTTGCTACGTGTGGTTCGGCTACGTGTAATTAAGATACGTAGCTACGTGTACACGGAGATACGTATCTTATTTATACGTAGATCGGATCCAGTCGTGACCGTGACGTTAAGTGTAGATTTTATGCGTGTTATTAAACCCCCGAATGTAATGCAAGGGGCGAGTTTTTAATTTCAGTTTCCATACTTTTGCATTTTAAATAAAAATTTAAGAGATCAAAAATAATTAGATGCGAATATTATGTTGGAGGCAAAAATAATAGACCAGTACAAATTGTAAAAGATGTGTATTAAAAGAAGCCGAGCGGAGCCGAAGCCGAGATTCGCGGGAACGTAGCCGAATCCAGAAACGGATACGTATCTTTGACGTGACCGTGTAGTACGGGATCTTAGCACCGCCGGTGCTAAGGCTACGTAGCTACGGTTCCGCGTGTAACACGTATATCACAAGCCCTAGTAGCCGACAACATGGGTTTCCCGCTATGTTAAAGCCACTTGAAAACGTACCTTAACGACAACGTGTTTTTATTGCACAGAAAAAATAACTTAAAATTACTACACAAAATTTTGCGAAACTTTTGAACAGTGTCTTGATTAAGGCTAAATAAGATCAATATCCTTAGCCTCACCTGCAGCACCCAGGGTTAGTCGCTAACCCGGAGTTAAGCTGTTAAATTCCATACAAAAAAACGCTTATCTCCGGGTTACTTGGCTAACCCTGAGTGGGACAACCTTTAATTAGTGTTTTTTTCCTATAAATAAAAAGTTCCTCCCTGTGTCCTTACCATGACGTCTTATCGCGATTCAATTTAGGACCTAAACTGAGTTGCCATACAATTGAGCACAGTTAAGAACCTAAACTGAATCGCGTTAAGATGTCATGTCATGTACTTTAACACTAGTACGAATATAAATTATACTAAAAAGACTTAAAACAATTTAAAAACTAGCATATCCGCCTATTACTTTCATCATCGGATCATTAATAATGGAAATAAGTTATCTTACTTTAATATTTTCTAGAGAATACTGATATACATAGTTGAAGAAACTTAAGCAAATCCGACCTTTATTACTCTAATCCTAAAAAAAAGAGGTATATGTTATGTCAACATATTTTGGGGTCATGCTGTATTTTATATCATTTTGCTTCAATCTTATGCACGAACAAAAAATTTCTAGCTTTTGTCTTCTACAACCTTGACTACATAATCAAATCTAACTTATTCGACCCATTTCAAATCAAATCAAATCAAATCAAATCATATTTATTCATTTATTGTCTAGACGAAATAAATTACTCCAAAAAGCTTGATTGTACGATTTAAGTTCAGGCCACTTAAGTCATAGGGCATAGCCGTCATAGATATAATTAACTGTTCCATTAAAATTTTACTTACATTTTACTTTAATTTTAATTATTAAAACCATTAAGTTTAGGTACTAGTAAAATATTAAATCACACGAAAGTTCGAGTAGAGTTGTAGTCGAGAACATTCTCTGTTTTGTATGGGGAATATTCTCGCGCTATAATATTATCTATACAAATCTGAGAACGTTCTCGAGAACGGCCCAACTCCCGTTCAAGTCTTCGAAAGTTTTAGAGTCATTTTCATCAAAATTATTATATTCCAGAAAAGAGGTCAATACTAGAGACGCCATAACCTTACTTCGACCGCGCGGAAATTTGTTAATCCTGAAATGAGCGACTGCGTTCGATACTTCGATCTTATTTTCGGTGTCTAAAGGCATTACGGTCGCCATGGCAACGGAGCACAAACAAACTTCAAAATCTTTGAAGGCGTCTCTATCTACTTCTATCTCGGTGCATTCCAGCGCTTGAGAAATGCGCTCTAGCATAACTTCGCACGACGGGCGCGAGGCCATGCATCAAGCACTTGGTGTAACATGTGTCACGTCTTTTGACAAGTTATGCTGAGGGGGCTGTCGAGATACAGCCGGACAGAATACAAAACATAAAATTATTTATTTGGCCTGGCATACAGACACACAGACACACAGGACTGATAGCGCTTTTTCTATGAGAGATCTGTTCTTATCCCGGTATACTTTCTTTACTATATTGGAGCAACTAACAAGAATCCTTTTTATTTTTTTAGCATATTACGGAAGATAATTTCAATTCGAATGAAATTTATGAACTACTTTTCTGTTTTTGTTTTTCTATTTTTAATAATACACGTAAATCCGAGGGCTGATTCGCAATTTGTGGTCTATGAGGTAAATATTTGAGGTTAACGATATCAAACCGGTATGGACGTTATACGTATGTGTTAGAAAATGAGTCGTCTAAGGAATAAATGCAAAACTTTTTTCTATTTTCATATTCTTATTCGTAAAAATTTACTTTTAGCTAGAGCAAATTTAAGAAAAAAATTCATAGTTTAGAATAGAAGATACATATGAGTATTCATAAAATATATTTTATGAAAATAATTATGCAAAAATACACTTAATTTTATGCCTAATCTAACGCGGTAATAAAATAAATTTGGTAGTTTAATAAATTAATAATAAAAAATCAAGACAATATTTTATGAATCAACAATTTTATCAATCATAAAAATTGTGTTCTTGGATACTGAATAATAACATAAATATTTATCAAAACATTTTTTTTGCAATACTAATACTTCATACCATCTTAGCAATTGCAACTTATATGCGTTATTTCATTATTAACGATTTTCACTTTCAAATCTTGACCGGCCTCTTAAGAAATATCTGTTATAGGTACGTACTATGGTATTGTGCTTTGTGTGTGTACAAATGAAAATATTTATACTTCTGTAACACTATACGCAGTTAGTATAAAACCATAGCCTTGAAAACACCGTGTTACATTTTAACACCATGCCGCACCACCCTAGCAGTCCACCGTCGCCGGGGGCGAGAATAGTGTGAGCATTTCTCATGAGGCTCGCCATAACTCATTCGCCGCGGTCGGACCGATCCCTCAAGGGTAGATGTTTAGATAAATAGTACATTCCGTCAGAAACTGCCACAGACTACACAGAATCCGTTTTATGGAGTGTTTACAAACACCTCACGTAGGCACTATTTTACTTGTAAAATTCTACGATTGTATCAGCATAACCAGCATAACATTCTACTAAATTTTGTAGTGTAACATGCCAGGTATAGGTACCCCTAATACACATTACAAAAAATTTTTCATCACACTTGCTCGTAAATGGTGATATTATGTGATATTAAGACTTAATGAGATGTATTGTAATGAGGTCGTAATGGATTTTCATAGCACTTTACCGCCTACCCTGGCCTCCCGGAGGACCCACGCCACTAGTGTAATAATGATTAGTCCGCTAATAATCATTGATTATTTGTCTGCCTATCTGTTTTATTCATTTCCTCGCAAATGTAATGAAAAACATTGTGTGTGCCACGGGCGGAACAAGAATTACGAACTTGTGTTAAAATTAAGCCTGCGTCTTTTCGAATTGGGTTTAATTCACTCTCGTTCGTATTTTCCTGTTTACCGCCCTTAATACACAATATATTATTTCATCACAATTGCTCGTAAACGTATTACGCCCATAATTTGTAATGGATTGGATTTTCATACATTTTACCGCCCGCCCGAAGTTCCCGGAAGGCCTCCCGTGGCGCGTCCCATTCCGCACATAGCCGCCGCTCACCGCGGAGTACTACTAGGTACACTACCGCTAATGATTATTACTTAATTATCTGCCTAGTAAGTTTATTTATTCCCTCGCAAATGTGATGAAGAACATTGTATGTATCACGGGCGGTACAAGAATTACCGCCCCTTAATACACTATGTACTTTATGCATTATTTGCACGAGTTCGGTTCGTAAACGTGCAACTGAAATAAGCGATCGCGCTGCCATACTAAATTAGTACAAGAATGCATATCGGTAGTGTCCGCGAGGGTCTTATATGCTCTGTCTAGTGGTTGAGGTGGTCTGTGGAAACTGCTATCGGATGCTTAAAAACAAAGGAAAAGGTCAAAACTCACGACCTCGGAATATAAGCCCATCGCTGTATTAAAGCCGTTGGCTGCGAATTCCATAATATCCTTCGTATGCACATTAGGGGGCTCTTAGTAGGGCTTCCAATACCGGAATCCCGGTATTGAAGTCGTCCATTCCGGTATTAGTACCGGTATCGCGAAAGGTCCCGTATTTGGAGCCCTAGCGCCTAGGGACATTAACGCTTTAGTCTTCCACAAGGCCTCGCAAACAGCTTTGTGCTTTGTGTAGACGAAGAGATAGTATAAACAGCTATTATTTTCATAAAGCAACCGCGCGCGTACCAGTTTCTAAACAAAAAAAAAAACTGCTGTACTCAGACTACTCAGTCAAGTTCATAATGTACCTATACAGTTTTTACAGAATTATAAAGGATTCAGATGCAGAAATGTGCACATATTAATAAACTCGACTGTACAGCTTTTCCGATACCTATCAAATCTATTTTAAACCCAAGATTAAATATGATAGGAGAACACTTTTTCTTTGACATTGTGGCATTTTTTTATTAGTAGAAATGGGTCTAAATACTCTAGATACTTTCAAATCTACTCGTCATTTTATTTTGTACCTAAGTGTACTAATTTATATCGAAAAGAAGAAAGCTTAACTTTATGAATAAAATACGAAAATTCTTGTCAAGTATTTTCTTGGATTCCACGATCCACGATCCAATAAAGTATTTATTATACAAACCATGTTTTCCGATTTAATCGGATTGGCTGATTATTGCGTTTGACACAGTTATTAATGTTACGGTGGAACCTCGATAACACGAACCTCGAGGTAAACGCTAAAATTTTCGTTTTATCGAGTTTTCTTCGTATTGATGTTTCGACTTACAGAGGTTTTTATTGGTGTTTGTTCATTTTAAATTAACTAACTCCAATAAAAACCGATGTATTAGAGAGGTAATTATACAAACGCGTAAAGTACCTACAGCCAGTACAGCCTTATTTGGTTTATTAGCTTACTCTAATACATTTTTATTAACGACTCAAAGAAAAAGCAGGCCACAATCCCTGTTCCGGATAGCCTAAAAACATTTTAACGCTCCGCCACTGTTAGCTTGATAAATTCGATATATAGGGGTGACAAAACAATACCTACTACTCAATACTCTTGAACAGAATAGTTGGATTCATTGTCTAAACTTTAAATATTTCGAGTTGTAGAGGTTTTAAGCTTTGAAGCGGAAGGGAATAGCATTTTAATGCGTGTTAACGAGGGATTCGTCTTATTGAGGTTTCACTGCATTACGAAGTAAGTCAATGATGAATTTATTAGTCCCTGAACCAAAGTTTAATTTTTCATGTTGTAGGCGAATGAAATAACAAAAGTTACAAGGCCGGCCTATCTTGTGATATTCGTGCGCGATGGAATTAATAAAGTTTTTTTCCCTGTTACAGGTAAATAAGACTGAATATATCCAGAACGACGAAGGTAAACTGAATCTATTGACTTGGAATTATTGTTACAGCTGAAATATATATGAACGTTCTGAACTCAATTCGTTTTATCAAAACATGTTGTAACGTCATCAAATACTGAACAACTTTTTTTGCCCAATGCCAAAAGCGCAAAAAAAAATCGCTGTCCCTTACAAATTGGCAGCAACACACACAGCAGACAGCGGATGCTTTTTTTTGTATTGTTGCGACGACAAAAGTTGTTCAGTATGACCTATATATTCACTACTTATAGAGTTTTTTTTTAATACTACGACGGTGACAAGCAAGCATCCACAGCCTATGAACGCCTGCCACTCCAGGAGTGTTCCTTGCGCTTGCGCGTCCCTTCCCTTCCGACCCTTTAAACAAAAGGAGGATTCGCTGTGTTGACAGCTAAAGGGCCAAGCTTGGCAACTTCCTACTCTAGCTAGGATGTATCGTAATACTGATACGTTGACTGAGGAAGCCACCAGCTCTTCTGTCACCAGCTTTTCTGTCACCAGTAACATCAGCCAGACGTTTCGCGATTTCTACAAAAAACTTGCAGCCATATATATTCGGCTGCATAAAGATTAAACGTATTAAGAGCTAATCTACTTAAGTGAGTCTAATCGTCCATAAACCTTATACACTACTAAGGGTATAAGAGGCTTAGTTAAGAGGCCACAGTGGTCAAATTGTTATCATTCAGACGTCTGGATCTCAATATTGATAACAACTAGGTACCAGACATTCACTTAAATAAAACCTCAACGTATTTGTTTCAAACTGGAAAACGTGAAAACATGATTTTGAACAAATCGATACTTTAATTTTTCAAACATAGAATTACCCTGGAATTTAAGAACAAGATTCCTAGTTAAATAGATAAGCAATAACTAGTTCTTAAATCTGGTAAAAGCTTTTATCTTTAAAAATTGTAGTTTAGTTGTAAACAAAAATTATCTGTTTATGCGGTTTATTTTGAGGCGCCCGACTACTACCGCCTTTTTATTTTTCGCGTGCTCTTGCAAATAGATCTATCCCTCTCTCTTTTGCTCAAACATGTGGACTATAAAAAATAATAATAGTAGAAATACATAGCAGTTGAGTTTGAACTTCTAGCTTGTTCCAAATTTGTTGGTGTGGAAACAAAGGACAGTCGGCGTCAAAATATATATTTGACGTCACTATACAAAATAAAATTAAACATGTAAGGGTTTGACATCTAACTTGTCCATACGTGTCGTGTTATGGGATGATTATCTTGACAAAAATACTGTGGGATTAAAAGTTAGTGATAACGAAAGGAGCTTGAAGAGACCGCACAGAGATACCATCATCACCAAAATAACCAGTTCATCCTTAAATTTTAAAGTAGGTACTGTAGTGCTCTATTTTTTCTATTTAAAACGAGATATTTACCATGTATATTTGTTCTTATGAGCACCCGATATTTCGATATTTCAGTTACACCGTGAACATGGCGCTTGTAACAGTGCCGAAATATCAGTGCCGGAGCTCATAAGAACAAATATCTCGTTTTAAATAGTAATTATAATGTAAATGACTATGTTAGCTTAAAACAACATCTTGGTCAAATACACGCTTTAGGTATTATCAGGACTGTACGTACCTACCGCGTAGACGGCATAGCATCACGAGGGCAATGAAGGCGAACGAAGCTCGCGATAGGCTTTTGTTTATGCGGCTAGCTAGACAATGTAATGACACTAATGACATTTAGCTTGCTTTTAAGAGGCCTTACGCCTTGTTATAGTACATTTTGTATTAAGGGCGGTACACAAGAAATTACATACGAGCGTGAATTTAAGCCCGCGTCGAAAAAAAATATTTCTTGACTTAGTGGCTTTTACCAATGTTTGACACAAACTTACTTACCTTACCTCCTCAAGGTTTCGCCTATGATGGGTCTTGTATTTATAACAAACTGTTTTACAGTATTAATAAAAAAACAAAAAAACCCTTGTAATTATTTACTGTCAATGAATATTGAACCGTGTTACTTTCGTCTTAAGGTTTAAATTAACTTAAGCAAGCTTCACCCCTGAGCCTCAACAGATGTTTTGAAGACTTATAATTTGGCGCTGTCTTATACCGATTCAGGGTTGTCACTTCTTTTTCCACTAAACATTTTAGTAAAGAGCTGTACCGTAAAACGATTTTACGGTACAGCTCTAAAACGTAAACTAGTAATTTTCAGAATTTTGTAACAATCGGGACAATTTTCAAAATAAATTATATTTTCGACGCGCGATTAAAAGAAACAGATAAAAGACGTGTATCCGAAATGGAAATAAATATATAAATAAAGGAAAGGATTCATAAATATAAAATACTTTAGATCGCTAAAAATAATTCCACAGTAAAAAAAAAAAACTGGTTGGTTCTCTACTGTGCACTGTGTGCTCAAGTACTGGTATTTTAAGAATCCGCTTAAAATTAAGTATATAAAATAGTGAGATTTTGGAATCTGAATTATAAACGAGTTTCATATTACAGTCAGCTCTCTTTGTAATGAGATGAATGGAATTTATATTTTATGTTTACTTTACTATTATGAACGCTGTAAAGTTGTACATTTATACAAATATTATATTGTAACACATAAGTAAACCTATACGTTTAAATGTGAAACACAATGCGAAAGTTTTATTCTACCTAGCTTTCCATTTTGCGCGATCCTGCTTAAGTTCATACACCGGCAGGCCTATGGAATCCTCCGCGCGAACGTGAATCGATCGTCTTTTGTCTTGGGTCCGTACCGACACACGAGCTGTCCATACCGCGCCCGCCGGTGCATGCCGCCGCCAGTATTATATAATATTCCTAATCATAGGCAACCCTATTTTATTATCATCACTCCGACTTAACTATATTTCATTTCCTGAAATACCAACCAAAATAAAATCTACTTGTTTAATATTTGCATACAAAATAATAACCCCACCCCTTTTAATTATAAGCTGATCGCCAACCCTATGAACCGAATTTATTAAGCGAAGCCCTACTAAGGGATTACGATTCTGCGAACCGCTAACTGGCACGTTTAATTTGGTAAAACACCGCTTAATTGAGAAGCCCGAAGACTAACGGAAAGTAGGTAAGTCGATACCGTCAGTATCTCCAAAATAGTAACTCTACCGATCATGGAACAGTAAAGAGCGAATTCGGAGTATTTTTCATATTTCTCTGATACCTGTAAAAGTTGGACTAACAGTACAACTTTTAATAGCAGGCGTATGGAATTCTCCGCCCGAATTTGATTCAATCGCCTTTTGTCTTGGGACGGGCTGCCCACACATCCCGCGCCCCGGATGTACGCCGCCGCCAGTATTATATAAAATTTAGTTTAGTAGTTTATTCATAAACAATTTACATTGTGTTTGATTATACATATACCTATACCTAATTGTAAATTACAATAATTAAAAATTCATTTACTTAGACTAAACTCAAAAATTGTGAAGTCAAAATTATAAATAATGTCAAAATAAAGAAAAAGAATAATAATTTAAAAATAATCGAATTAATAATCGTATACAAATAAATAAAGAGAAAAATTAAACTTACTTAAATAACTAATAATTATCAATATTATCATTATCCGTACAATAATCTTCAACCGAATAGTAACATTTTTCCAACAAGAAAGCATTCAATTTTTTCTTAAATATAAAACTATTGGTCAGTGACTTCATGTCGATGGGCAGTTTATTAAAAAGCCAAATTGCTTGGTAATCAGCGGAATGTTCGACTACTTTAAGCTTGGAAACAATGGGTTGTGGCAGATCTTTCCTTCTTGATGCTAGACGTTTTACCCTTTGTTCTGGTGTTTCAATTTCCAGTATATGTTTGACCAAATCTGTAAGAACTACCAATATATATAAGCAAGGGATGGTTAAGATTTTGTAATTCACAAAGTAAGGTCTACATGATGTTTCTCGTGGAGTTTTGGCTATAATACGAATCGCTGTTTTTTGCGCAATAAATGCAGCCTGGATGTTATACTTGTAGCTGTTGCCCCACAATTTAATGCTGTAACGAAACTTCGATTCAATTAGTGCATAGTATACCATTTTTAAATCCTTTAAACGCAGTTCTTCCCGAAGGCTTCTGAGAGCATAACACGCTGAACGTATCGAACTAATTACTGCCGAAACTTCTGGTTTTCAATTAAGCATACAATCTATATGAACGCCTAGAAATTTTCCTGTTTCAACTTGGTTTACGGGTTCCCCTTCAAGGTTTAAATTTAAATTTTCTAATTGTAGGCAACCCTAGCGTTGTGCGGGGGTGAGGGGGGCCGACCGTCAAGTAGTCCCGCTGTACTCCCTTGAAGCTATGAAAAACCAAACCGTATTTCCCATACATTTGCAGAGAGTTTGTATAGGGTACTTCCCGTTGATCTAGAATCACGAAATTTGGCTAGAGCTTCTAGCACAAGTACAGGAAAAAATTCCGAAAACCGTATAATTGCCACGTGTGGAGCAGCCTTTTTGTGGAACCTTTTTAAATATACCTATACTGACCGGCGATTGACATATTTGACACTATTAGGACTAGTTACACCATGATGGGAACTGAAGACATAATCTAATATGTACGGTCAGCTGCAGCCTGCAGAGATAATGCCTCCATCCATTACCTGCTAGATAGAGTTTAAAACTTGATACTTTCATCTCTTGGACTAAGTTAAGTAGTTCATTTTCTAGTAGATGGGCGTGCGTTTGGTTGGTTTTTAAAGGTACCATGTCGACATTTTTATGGCCTTATCTGCTAGCTACCTTTTACTAAAAATGATCACAAATATATTTTGCGATTGCGTTATCTCAGTCTCCATACTTATATCGAAACTAATTCGGCTCAAGGGAAACTCGCTGATAAACATAAAAAAACCTACAATCTATCTAATGTGTGGTTGGTGGGACACGCATGCCTTAAAACTCCTCTCTTTTGGGGGGTTAACTAGTCAGAATGGAAAAGTAATAGTCCCTCCGTATCACGCGACCGTTTATCATCGCCCAGACGGCGAATGCAAACGAGTAAAGCGGCGCACCGTCGCTAGACGCATTGCCTTTATCTACTACTACATTTATTTTGTTTGTGTTGAGGGTTACGTAAATTGAGTCGTTTTCAAGTTTGAGAATACTAGCTCGCAATAACCCCACTCTCCCCTACGTATATTGAGTCCTTTCTCAAGTAAGTTAGAGAAGATTAGTAAGTACTTGGGCGTTTTTATTTTGTGTTGTCAAAAAATCATTTGTTGCTAAATTGAAAAAAAAATATGCTTTTTACTCAGAATTGTGAGCTCTTTCTATCCTAGTAGGAGAAAAAAAGTGTCCTATAATTTCCATACATTTTTTAAATTTTCCGTTGCGCTACCGCCATACTTAATCTATGATAAAATAGTGGCGAAATGGAAAAAAAATATTCGGACACTTTCTTTCTCCTACTAGGATTGAAAGAGCTCGCAATTCTGAGTAGAAAGTATTAAAAATTTTCAATTTAGCTAAAAATGATTTTTCTACAACAAAAAAAAAAGTCCACTTAAGCATTGCCAGAGAAGCTAGCATTCTTAGGACCGTGGCTAGAGAATTCAAACCGGTAAGAAATTGTATAGGAATTACCAGGTAAATAAGCTAGACGACTATAAACTCTATTTAGTCCGTCTTTTAGATTATTAAAAAATATTGTACACGTATTTTTTCTGTTTTAGGTCAAATTAAAAATGTCGAAAATAGAGTGCGTTCAAGTTTCGCGTAACGTCACTATTACTTAGGTACAATTCTTACCTAGTAATGACGTCACAAGCCCCCACCCCGGAACTTTGATGCTTTTAATTTTCGTCAATTTTACTTAAATTGAAAAGGGAATAAATACGTGTCTAATTATTTTAGATAATCTAACTGATGGACTAATTAGAATGATAGATTTTCAACCTAATCGTCATCCCTACCGTAATTTAATTTCATGCAAAATATTTACGGGTGTCAACTTTAGGAGTCGATTTTTAGTTTTCATACTTACTTAAATCATTTTTGTTCTCAGACGTTTGCTATTGAAATTGCATTTATTTTCGAAAACTAGTTGGCAATGAGCGCCAATAAATACATAAATATAATAGGACATTCTTACACAAATTGCTAAGTCCCGCAGTGAGCTCAAGATACCTTGTGTTACGGGTATTCAGACAACGATATATATATACAAATACATACAAAACATCCATGACTCAGGAACAAATATTTGTGTTCATCACACAAGTAAATTCCCTTACCGGGATTCGAACCCAGGACCATCGGCTTAGCTCGCAGGGTCACTATACCAACTACGCCAACCGGTCAAAAATGTTGAAACCGAATTACTAAAATTGTGTATACGACCTACGTTTACTCGTAGTAGTTTTTTACATTCACGATTGATGAGGAGTTTAAATTTAAATTTATATGTGTTATTACTATTAGTATTTAAATTTAAACAACAAAGCGCCATAAAATAATTATTGTTTGCAAATTGCCTTTCTTTTACAACGGACGCCAAATAAAAGTCGTTAACTGTTAAGGTCACTTTCGCGCTTTGAAGCCGGTTTTGATTTTATTTAATGTGGCTTTAGATGAGCTTGAATTAACTTTTAAAAACATCAGCTAGAGTGAAACCACGATCTTTTTCAAGCAAATAAAATGTAAAGTGTTATTTTAAACTTCGAAATTATGACTTTTCTTAACTGTTAACACTTCCACAGTCTGTGCTATTAAAATCTAGGAAACAACATAATCGTACTCTAGCTACGGAGTAAACTATTTGTATGGAGGATATTTTTTATTTTTATACTACTACGGTGACAAACAAGCATACGGCCCGCCTGATGATAAGCGGCCACTGCAGCCCACGGATGCCTGCAACTGCAGGGCTGTTACATGCGCGTTGCCGACCCTTTAAAAAAAGGATTCGCTGTGTTGACAGCTGAAGGCAAGCTTTGTTCCGTGGGTCCCCAGCTGTTAACATAGTGAATACTCATGCAGCTCTGGCGACCTTACTCACCAACAGAAACACTACACTATGCAGGGTCTAGTGTTATTAAACTGCGGTTTTCTGTAAGGTGGTCCTTCCCCAGATGGGCTCTGCTCCAGATTTGAGCGAGACGACATTCGTTGTGCTGTGCCCTATTTACCACACTAAACGCCCATACCTCTCTTAAAATAATAAACTACGACGGCTTTGTCAATACAAAACAAGAAATTATTATATTCAAATTGAGGATAACACTCACGTATTAGTCACGACGCTCGACATGTTTCGGAGGGTTTCGATCCCCTTCATCAAGCTCGCGACCCGTAACTTTATTATAATATAAATTGATTATGTCTCTCGATAATTTAAATCCGATAGCAACAAAGTTCTGAATTCAATTTCTGATAAGTACATAAATGTAATTAGATGGGTATGGAAATTCGCATTCGCTGATATTCAGAAATGGGCGTATTTATTTTTTCTTTTTACCAGAAAGATATATTTTTTTTTTATTTGAAATTTTTAATTTGTTTTCTATTCAGAATCGCGAACTCTTTCAATTCTATTAGGAGAAAAAAGTGTCCCAAGATTTGTTTTCCATTTCGCCACCATTTTTTCATAGATTTAGTATGGCGGTAGCGCAATGGAAAGTTTGAAAAATGTATGTATGTTAGGACACTTTTTTCTCCTACTAGGATTGAAAGAGCTCGCGATTCTGAGTAGAATAGAGATAAAAAATTTCAATTTAGCAAAACATGTTTTTTCTACTACAAAAAATAAAAATGCCCAAATACGAGTATCGCGGAGAAAATAGAAAACATTTAGTCAACGAATTGCACTGTATTAAGCTTAAAAATCTGGCCTATAACTACGAAAATCGAACTATCGAAAATTTGTATTTGATTTGACTGAGCACGTATTATCTAAATCGGCAAATTGTTCCACATCCTAATCCTACTAATAATAATATGATAAATGCGAAAGTTTGTATGGATGTTTGTTACTCTTTCACGTAAAACCTACTGAATGGATTTTAATGAAACTTTACAATAATATAGCTTATACATCAAAATAACACATAGGCTACAATTTATAAAGATATTGCGCAGACGAAGTCGCGGGCACCACCTAGTATAGATTATATCTAATCATTGTCACATGACAGGGCTAGCACAGACCTAGTGCATAATGCCGATACTTCGTGCACTCAACTGTATAATTGGATTAAGATGCCTCTATTTACTAGCCTGTGATAAGACAATTAATTAATTATTGCTTAATTTACCCGGAAAGGAGATTGCCGTTTCATGTATGGAGGCGTAAGGCATATAATACACATTAGTCAATCCCGGCACATTCAGAGATAAACGTCAACTGTCACTGTCACACACTTACCTATATCGATAAACTAGCTGTTACCCGCGACTTCGTTCATATTAACAGTTGAGCTTTTAGTAGGTAGGTACCTTTAAGTTGGTGCATAAAAAGCAAGGATAGCCAGTAATTTATTGCGTTTTTAAATGTTTGACCCGGGGACATATAATGGTCAAGGAAAATTGTTATGGCTAATTATTTGGGTTGTTTATATAGTGTCTCTTACTGGATGGCAATTTTTACGATCAGCCCGTGACGATGTCAACATTTTGGACGCATTAAACTTCTGACTCCAAATAATAACATGCCTAAATAATAGGTACATATTGCTTAAGGTTAAAGGTACAACATTGCCGGTTATCGATAAGGTGCTACTGCCATACAATTTAATTGGAACCTTACCAGCAGCTGACAATGTGGTAGGTACCTTTAGCGTGAAATTATCACATTGTCACGAACATTGCGAAGCCGGGCTCTCTCTTCTCTTCTTTGTCGTTTCGCTCTTGACAGAGCGGTCGAGGTCACGTTGAGGCATCAACGTCGGATCCGGACACAGCTCTTCGCACGATCTCCCGCCATTTCTCCCTATTGGCAGACTGTCTGGCGCAGTCAGTTACGCAGTTCCCTATCGTTGATTTTATTTGGTCGGTCCAACGCATGGGTGACCTGCCGCGTGGTCTTGTTCCCTCCACTTTTCATTGAATCACCAACCGCTAGAAGCCGGGCTAGCAGTAAGTTAATAATAAGTCTTGCTATTACCTTCGTGGTCATTTAGTTTGACAGTTCTCTCCTTCTTAACCGACTACAAAAGGGTCTGCTTTTATCACTATCTATAAATTGACACTAAGTATTTGTATTTTGAATTTATATGAAAGAATTCAGAACATAACATGCTTAACAATCCTGTTTTCCCTCTGCCGAAAAACTCACACAAATGTGCTAAGCTAACTAATGTATTGGCTGACGTTTTTCTGACACGTCTACCTATATTACAAGTACTACAAAATGTTCGAATAGTCATACACCTACTGGTGTGCCATCGGAATGTTTCCAAAATAACGAAATGAAATTTTCAGAAACTTCTTTCATTATTGCATGGGAATTGAAACTATCCGTAATTAAAAATTCTAATTCCGGGGAGCTTTTCCATCAATTTAAAAACTTTCTGCAATTTGCATGGCTGTAGTCCCCCCCAAAAATTGGCGGAATATTTATAATATTTAGTGTGATAGTGGGATACATACACAGGAAACGTCCATAACTTGGGACCAAATATTCTTGATAATCACACAAGTAAATGCTCTGACCGGGATTTGAACCCGGGGACCTCCAGCTTCGTGGGCACTATTGGCAGGGCATTACCAACTATATGTAGACTAGGAGGCCGTTAAATAATTGTTAACTTGTGCTTCAGGTAAGTGTACCGTTAGGTGGAATTCGATTAATTTAGATATTAACATAACCTCTACTTTTTGTATGTTCATAAGACGTGAACTTCATTATACGTATATGTAGACAACCTAAAAAAAATGCAATTATTTAACAATTTTAGCAGACGGAAAATTATATACCTAAAGTCGATAATATATCAGATTAATTCCCGGAAAACGGCCACTTTTTTTAATAGTTTAATCAGACCCTGTGAAATGTCCAGCTTTTTCACACGTGATGACAACAAATACAGTAGAACTTCGATAATACGAATCTCAAGGTAATCCTTAACAGTTCCTGTACACTTCTCATCTTATATGTAGAGATTTAGAATTGGTCGTAGTACAAGTTTTATTCGTCGTAATAAATAAGTTTTATTACGACTTTCATGAATGAAATCTTTTCTGACAACTATCATGTAGTCACGTACCTATAGCTTTTTTAAATCAAAGTTGCCCCAATTTCCATATTGTTTGATATCAAATAACGGGCGACTTTGCTAGCGACATTGATTGTTAATAATTGACACTTAATTTAGAACTAAAAGTCACCTCGATTGATATTCGTTTCGATTCGGGCTAATAACTCAATGACTATTATAATTCGTGAACTGTAAAATATTACTAGAGAAATGTACTGGATAACCGTGAAGGCAATCCTTCGTATGAGCCCGATTCGTTGCATCGTGGTATGCCATATACGTAGAGAATACGACGTTTGCGTTGACGCTGCAACGTATTTTCTATAACACACCGCTACTACCTAAGGTGACGTCTTATCGGGATTCGAATTATCGAGGTTTTACTAATATAATAGAAGCAATTACTGGCAAGGACTGCTGTCGCGTGACAAGCTAATCGAAACAATTAAAACACTTGCTAGATTCTTTGCTAGATAGATATCTAGATATTATCTATGTTTAGATTTCTATCGAATATCATGCCTCTATCAATTTATCAGATTCATTTATATGATGTAAATTCATGCTTTGTATAGGTACACCGAGTTTCCTATATGTATGTATAGTTCGACCCTGCCTGCGAGCTGGCGGTACCGAGGTTGAGAGGTTGTTTCTCACAAATTTTGTTTGAGTTATGGACATAGAAAATAATTATGTCCTTACATCTAAGCTTTTACTAATAGGACTGGAGTCATAGGACTTCCACTAATATTAAAGTTAACTTTTTAGTTTTATTTCTATTCCATTGGTGTCGCTGATTTTTCGTTTTAAAATGTAAAATTGTTTAGGTACTTACATTATCTTAATCCTATCATGACACATGTTAATATTAGCGTGTAATAACTAATAATGTTCAAGAAACGAGCGTACTCCCATATCAAAGGCAAACAACGCACATGACGTCCGCTCTTTGGTATAGTAAGTAACCTTGCTTACGATACTGGAGATCCCGGGTTCGAGTCCTGGTAAGATTTATTTGTATATTTATAACGAATATTGGTGCCTGAGTTTTGGAGGTTTCCTTTGTATAGGCACATCTGTGTGTATTTCTATAAATAGGATATATATCTTCTACTAGTACCCAATCTTTGTTTAGTTTGGGACTAAGTCAATCTGTGTGAGATTAGTCTTTATTTTTTTTTTTATGTATTTTTGTAACCCTGCAGGTGTTGCAAGTGTCTATGGGCGGCGGTGATCGCTTACCACCGTACGATACGTCTGCTCGTTTGTCTCCTATTGCATAAAAAGGCCATATCCGCAGGCATATCGCTGTTTTCCGCTATCCTAAGCATTTAGAACAATTTGTTAGGATTGTTTTTCCCATAAAAACCTCCATCTTCATAGACAAGCCATAAATTAGGGGATGCGGAAAATTGTACCACAAATGCCCGTCGCAAAACAAATATACAGCATGTAGAAATAAAACATTTTTACACTAATTTTATGGGAAAAAAATTTCGATGTTTGGTTTTTCTAGCATTTGATCCTGTATACGAATGGAATCGATTGTAATCCAAAAAAGTTTCCCAAAAATGACCTTTTCTCGCAGCCTGTAGGTTTTTTTTTAAATGGTAAATACCAATATTTTCTTCAGTAATGTAAAATCAAAGGAAGGTCTCTTAAGACCGTTTTCAGCATGGGATCTCTTAGCAGCCTGACTCAAAAAAAGAATCCATCCTGTAGAGCTGTTCGTGAGTTTTTTGCTTGTTCTTACACTAGTGTTATTGGATTATTCATTAATATAGGCGCTGGTTTTTGCTGACGGTATTCATTGTAGAAGTACAATGAACTTGGAGCCACAATCGCTGAAGTAATTGAGTTCTTCCGAATGTGTGCCTTGAGTTGATATGTCGTCGCAGATATATAATCAAGAAAAGAGCGTACTCCCACCTTAAAGGCCGGCAACGCACTTGCGACACCTCTGGTGTTGCGGGTGTCCATGGACGACGTTAATCGCTTACCATCAGGCGATTCGTTTGCTCGTTTGCCCCCTATAGCATAAAAAAAAAATACTTACATGTATATTTTTATTATACTTTATTTAGAATTCCATGTATACTGCATATATAGATTAGATAAGTACCTAATAACTCAGTTCCATGTAAGTGCTATTTAAATGTGATCGCCATCGATTAGTGGATTAGAAAAATTCGGACTTAGTCTTCTTGTTCTACTAGAAAATTTGAGCTGCTGTCTTCATTTTAATCAAAAAGCTACCGTGAGTATCATATATCGGGTTACTCACGTCAATAAAGTCTTATATAGCTTGACTTGTTTCGAAACAGTCCGTGTCCCTTATTCATTAGGATTCTTAACCCGACCCCGCTTTTTTTGAAATTTTTAAATGTTGCTGTAATTTCTACTTAAAACGCGGAGCTTTTTCGATCCTTCTAGGAGACAAAAAGTATCCCAAGATTTTGTTCCATTTCCATTACCATTTTTTCACACATTTTTTATGGAGGTAACAGAGCCCAATAAATTTTCGGGTAATTTATTTCTCCTTTTAGTATTGAAAGAGCTCGCGATTTTGAGTAGAAATCACATAAAAATACTAATTTATAAAAAATGGGAAGACTACTTTAATGTATGGGTGTAATGGTATGGGTTGGATTAAAGAAGAAATATATACCTAGTATTGGCATGTGCGAATAAAACAGCTGGCTGTTAGTGATGTCTCACCTTGTTTTCAACGTAGAATAGGTACGCAGATATTGAAATAGGTCAGTATGAACACTCAACAGGTCTGTTTGAAAGATTTGTGTGTACCGCGATTGTTTACGTACATGCTCTCGGGTATTTTAATATCTCACAAGCATTTACAAGCTATAAGCAAAAAACAGTAATATTGCTCATGCGTGGAGAAGTGTACAAAGTTGATAAGGAATGTATAGGGTACTTCCCGTTGACCTAGAAACATGAAATTTGGCAAAAAGCTAGAGCTAGTACCAAAAGTACAGATTACAATTCGAAACCCGTATCATTGCCGCACACTGAGAGTTCCGTTCCACCAGTATTTTTAAATACCTAATAAGGTCATAAGGGGGGGGAGGGGGTATCCTTTGTGCGGAACTCCCGGTGAGCGGTGAGGACCAAACAGTCGAGTTAGCTTAATCTTACCTCCAAAACACGCGTGCTTTCGAGTTTCTCTCGTTCACCTAGGTAATAATTAAATAAATCTGCCAAGTAACTGACAGTCCAATTAAATTTGACAGTTTCATCCCCTACGGACACCCCATTAATTCGGTTTCCAGTAAAGAAATAAGTAAAAACGCCCCTAAAACAATTTGGCTTCTCGAAATCTTTCGCTCCTCGAAATTGACTTGGCGAAGTATTATTTTTATGCAAGGGTCGTTGCGGGAAGCCGTTGCCATGGCAACGTAATTCTCCTATTATCCCCTTTTATGCCGCTCTTAGCCCTCGCCCCCGCGTTTAGTTATCCGTCAGTGTGGGCGTCTGTCACACCGAAACTAGGGCGTGCAAACCGGTTTTTAATTGTATGGAATACCGAAATGTCATACAAATAAAAACCGGTTCGCACGCCCTAACCGGAACGAATGGCTTGAACTCATTTTGATAAAGAATTATAGCACTCATCACATAATAGTTTTGTGCAACTGCTAAATAATCATAAAATACCTACAAGTGTGGTTTATGAAGCGAATCGATTTTATTTTATTTTATTTTATTCGGAAAACCAACAGCTTAAATTAACAAGGATAGATGATGTAACATAAGTATCAACGAAGCCAGTTACAGGTTTTCAGGTCACGATCACATAAGTAATTCGATGATTTAGATACATTTCCTCTACAACTTCACACTATTACCGGCCAAAATCACCGCGACCTAAGTGTAATAATCTTTGAGTTTTTATCCAGACGGAGTAGCAATTGACAGGCTTACCCCTGCCAAATGGGAATGACATAGTTTCATACTCATTGTATGGACTGACGTTTATTTGACATAGCTATTTGTACGTTACGTACGAATAGCTGTACGTTTGACGTGCTCGCCCGCAAAAATGGGCAAATTTTTTTGTATTGAAAATGACAGACGTTGCCAGTTCGATTGGTTAAAAAGTCAAAGGTAGGCAAAGTAGTAATAATAAGCGTGGCTCGTTCTTACTTGTAAACAAGAATTCTATAGAGGATCACTTGCTTTATAGGCAGAGACACTACCGATTAGGTTTAAAGACTTTAAAGGCCGTTAAATGGTCTTCCTAGCTTTTTTTTTCAGCTTATGCCATGGCTCAGAGACCCTGGGGTCCGTTTTGACAATTAATCCCAAGATTTGCCTTAGGCGCTAACTACAGAGCTCCTAGGGCTCAAGAGACACAGAGCCTCAGAGCCTGTGCTCTGAATTCTGACTGGACACTGCAAGTTGAAGAAACATAAGATGCAGCATGCAGGTTCTGCCTGGAAGCCGAGGAAACTGCGAGGAAACTCATTTCATTTCATTACAACCCTATGAGCCCACAACATTACAGCCCAAAGAATCGGGAACTTTCTGGACTCAACGGGAATCAGTAATGATTTAGAAAAGGCGGCATCAATAGACCACAACTGGTCGACGCGGCATCTTCAATAGCCCAAAAGCAATAGCAATAAAAATGCTTTGGTGCAGCAATGACGCCAGCCCTATATATTGTGTAATGGATGACTCACTAGAACGGGACGGTATGAAGTAGGACGAGATGATCTGTCAATTTCTATAGAAAGAATCACGTGATATAACGGCGCCCTCGGAGGTCACGTGACGTTTTCTATAGAAACTGACAGATCGGTCGGGTCCGGTCCTGGCCCATTCTAGTGTGAATAATCCTTAAGCAGGGTCTTAGGTCTTGGCGACGGTGTAATAGCGGTCCAGCAAAACACGGCGTCCAAGAATGTGTCGTATTGAAATACCCCCGTCCAAACGTGCCGAGGGATGCATTTCTGGCGCGCGCGACTGATTTCTATACTGTTTACTTTGCAAACATGTTGCTTGGTATAGTTTTCTGTTATTTGGTGAAATGATGGGTTTGGTTTATTTTTTCAAGAGTGCGGGACGTTATTTACTAGTATTTATTTAACCTAGACTTTTGACTTATTACCAGTGTTGAGCGGTGTATGTACAGCCAACCAATTGGAACCCTAGGCCACTCTAGAACCATGTCAAAATGACAAGCGTTAAGATATTTTTGACAATCTGATTTATAGCGTTACTATGATAAAGTCCTACAGTGGCCTAGGGTACCAATTGGTTGACTGTATCTATATCTACGCTTAATCAATTTCCTTAATGAACCTTGGTAGTTTTCGTTATTACCAAAGACAAGCGAATGCGAATTTAATTATAGATGCAAGCAACTCCTAGGCTAAACCGTTCAAGATAGAAAGTGATATAATAACTACAATGACAAACGATAAAATCTGATCTCTATCTCTCCTCTGAATATCACTGTAATCTTCACATCTCAAATCAATAGTCGCTTCTATTATTCATTATCCTGCTCTAGCCTATCCCAAATTGTTTACCAAAGAACTAGCTTATTCATCGCAAGACTTATGATATGAAAAAGAGAATGGAGTAATAGAATACAGAATAATACAGAATACAGACTTTATTGGTAAAAGTATATACATTTTACACGTCATACAATAATATATTATTACGCAGGTACATTTATGTAAGTAGGTAGTTAAATATGTAGGTATGTACAGTTACGCTTAAAAAGATATCTAGGTGTTAATATATAGGTACATTAAACAAACTATTTTTACTGGAGAAGAAATTTCAAAATTGAATAAGTACATTGAAGTGACGTTGCTGGGGTCAATTATCCACTCAAGTGTTTTTAAACTCGTCGATATCACAGTAAGCTTGATCTAGCAGTAAGTAGTGATTTAAGTTTCTGCTTAAATATTGCATCAGTTTTAGAGTCTTTAATGACATCTGGTACTGCGTTGTAAAGGGTCGTCCCCATGACGCCGAGTGACCATCTAGATTTGACGTGCCAGCGCTTTGGGATTTGCAGCTCTGGTCTTCTGCGTGAAGGTGCTGGAGGGTTACATATTGATGAACTGGAATTATATTTGTGAATCAAAACATTTATTATAAATAATAATTAATTCATGATTTACAATCGCATCTTATCAAATATAAGAACAGTAGAATATAGGTATAGGTATATATATATATGTATATACCTATATTCTTTTGTTTCTAAATATCTACGCCTATATTATTCCATTATCTTTGCTCATGTGCTCACAAAAGTCACTAATCAGTAATACGAGTTATACAAGTAAAGAGGTCATCCATATTTGTTCAGAACTTTCCGTGCCCGGCTTAGCCAAACGTTGTTTATCTATGAGCTCATAATGCAATTAGTAACTGCAGTTTTATCAATGACTAATTCGAAACACGTGCATGCTAGGGTTGTGCTGCGCCTTTTATAGTTTAAGACGGTTTTTAAATAAAATAAAAACTGGTTTTTAACTGTATGAAAAAACCGGATATTAACCGGTTGTTAACCGAAATTTCATGCAAATAAAAACCGGTTTGCATTCCCTATTTTTAGCCTTGTTCTTCATAGGCTATTTACTTCAAGGAATGTTTAGTTAGATATTTCAACTTTTTTGGGCTCGGGACATTTCTTTCGGTGGAAGGGAGGAGAAGTAGGGAAAGAGCGCCCACTCGCTGACAGGATCCAACATCCATCAGGCTTGCCTTCAAATTGCGCATAATAGGAATTTCTTAGAAATAAAGGAAGTGAAAGAATCATGACCATAGACGGGACTTTAACGGGATATAAATTTAGAATCGTTCGCAGATAATAGTTCAGAATAGGAATACCTGGCAGAACGAGGTGTATCACCAACAAAAAACCGTAAATGGTAGTCACGACCCTCAGCAATGAGGAAACGTCTAAGAAGAAGACATTTCTTTAATATTGATTGCACTAAAAGTTATAGTTCACAAGGAAACTTAATGTATAAGCTAACTAGTACTTGTGCTTCTTAAAATACTCAGTTGTATGTGTTTATTCCTGTCCTGACGGTAGGTATTTGTTGTTTAAAATAATCTATCATACAATTTAAGAACATCCAAATAAAATAAAATAAATAGCTACATATACTCGTAAAGGCTGCCTTAAAATTAAATTGGTGGCGGATAGTTATTTTACAGTCGATAGACTTTTCCTTTGTTACAATTAAATCCAAAATAACCGTCAGAATCAGTTGCTCCGAGCTTTTTGCAATAGTGCATTGCTCATTTATGCATGCAACCAAAACGGCGAGACAGTATTGACACTTTGACAGTCTCATTGTACCGGTTATTCCGGAGTGTCCACTGTTTACCATCCCACCCTAAAAAGTCTTATGACTGTGAAAGCTGTACACAGATACGGCGCTTAAGACAGCGCGACAGTATTAAGGTAATTACGATATAGTGTTTTAGTTTTAACAGACGCTATCTAGTAGACGGAAACTATTGCATCTGTGTCTTTGAGACCGAATGAGGCGTAACCAGCAGTAATAGACAAACAAACCGATTTGCTCATTTCAGACGGAAGCTAATGAGCTTGGTAAGTAGCAAAATGAATCAGCGCTTAGTTGAAAGCAAGGTTGCAGGATGCCATAATCAAGCATCAAGTATTTCCGCTTCGCCGCGCGCAGCCCTCTCGATGCCAAACCGGTTGAGGATGATCCTGTTTTGAGATTAAAATAGTCTACTAAAAACAAATCTCTATTTATATCGCTGCTTCTGCGACCTACATGTTAGGACATATGTTCCCGCGAATGAACAAGACGTAGGTTCGATTCCTACCTTGGGCACTCTCCAGTGCCATCCTAGGCCTCTCCGCCTATGATATATATTATGTTAGTTTACATCTCATGTATGCAACATAGGTACGTAGATATAACACTCCTTGCATTTTCAGACTACCTCATTAAACACCACTGAAACGATCCACTACTGAAACGGCCGTATTATCGTAACATACAAAACATAGGATAAATAAGTTAATCTTGGAGATTTCATTAAAAACTTAAAAGTGAGGTTATTACTACTATCAATATGGCGGTTTGTTTACATTATTTGCAAGTTACGGCGATTTCAGGAGGCCTCAAAGAAGCGTTACAGCGTAAAAGACCATTCAAATTTTTTTCACTGATATTATGTACGTTTATTCCATGTCCGATTCTCGTCCGATATTTAAATCTATCGACAAGCCAATACCATCATCAACATATCGACTCCGGCATCCCTGATTCCGTAAATAAAATCGATCAGACGTTAACCAGAAGCCTGGCTAAATTTAGTATTAAACTCAACAGACTAGCATGTATGTACATTTAGTTTAATGTTAGGACGTTGAACCTTGAGGCTAATGGTTGTTTTGTGTAACCACATAGACAAAATAATGTTTTGCAATATTACTAGATCGTATAGTAGTTATGATTCTGGTGTAGGAAAAAAAATTTGAGAAATGGCTAGCAGATTTGTTGTATATAATATCTAGGATATTTTTATTGCAAGAACTTTTTATTTAATTCCTTGATTTGAATTACGAGGAAGCGCAAGTAACGCGGCAGGTTTAGTGCGAGAATGCTTGTACCTTATGTCAAAAACAGTCCATTTCATAACTTTTTTTTTAAATGTAATCATCAGAGAAGAAATGTAAAACTACCGGATCTACTAATTAATAAAAAAAAAAATGAAAAAACTGCCAAATTATGCTAGTCGCACTGACATCAAGTAACATAAAAAAAAAGCTTTTAACATTCAGTAGTTTTGGCTCTGCGGTAATTATTAGGCAGGACATAATCATAAAGGAACATAGATTTTGTATAACGAATAGTGACGTTTTCAAGCTAAAGATACCCTATAGATTGTTGTTAGTAAGGCGTTGCTGCCATTAAGATTCAATTGTATAACTGACAATGTAATTTACCATTAGACTGTAAAAGTCATATTAGATTAGATGATGGCAGGATACTTTCCACGTGTTTCTATCATATTGACTGAGATGGTCATTGCGTGACGTATCAATGTTTATCTCGTAGAGGCCATTGCTCCTAACGAACCTCTGATAATGCGGCATCAGATCGAAGATTGAGATAACCCCGCTCATTCACAGTTTAGAGGTCAATAGGCAGTATCATAACTTGTAACTTTATTTTAACGATTAAACACCGCTTAGCTTAGTCAGTACTGACACTGCCTACGAAGCTGGAGGTCCCGTTATCACGGTCGTTTAGGTAGGCTTCATATTTGACTAATAACTTCACCCTTTAGTAGGCACACATAACAGTTATTATTTAAAAAAAGCCATAGAGTTGACTAGACAAAAGACGAAAACACCATATAGGTATTCTCGGGAGACGCTAGTTGTGATGGGGCTTAAATGTTTTGTACAAACTAAAAACAAAACGCACAAAGTAAAAAAAAAATGAGCTTTGGTTCGCCAGTCAAGTCAAGATACTGATTATTACTATACTCTATGTGCAGTAAGCCTCGTAAGCACGGCACGCGATTTCAATCGGTTTCGGCAGCTATTTGAGGTCTACGACCTAACAGACGTGACGTTGTGTTATTAACAATGTGTTAGACGAGTTTCTGTGCATTATGATTGTTTTGTTTAAAAAAACCCGGTGTAACTGAATAACATTGAAATTCGTTTGTAATAAACATTTAAGATATTCAGTATTCCGCAGAACAAAGGGCTATTTGGCAGAATACCTTAAATGTGCCTTCATTTTGAATACAAATGTTTGTCGCTTCTATAGATAGCGTGGTCGAATATGTTAAATATTCGGCCAAATCACATTCGCATCCCTCTTATGTCAAGATAATTTCTACTAAAAAACGCAGAGTGAATGTTACTAATTATTACAGAAAATTTGAAGCTTGCGTATTACAATCAGGCAACTAATGTAACGTTGGTTACTATGGTAACCTTTTTTATCACAAATTTAGCAGATAGACGGACTGCAGAGGCTTTATATAGAGTTCATTGTTGCGTTGTCACCCTCTGGGTACAAAACCATGAAAACGTCTAAAGGAAAGTAGGAAAACTGTCGTAGTTTTCATGGTCATGTCGTTTATTAAGACTGGATGGTAACCGCCTACCTCTTTACTTGTTATATATATACCGGGTGTTTTCTGTAACGGGAGCAATAAATTTAATCGTAGGTAGTACCTACTCGCCAAACTGAACAACGTTTACTCAGCGGCTTTTAAAAATAACGTCTGTTTTGATTTTTATTATACTTTAAAGTTTGTTAGAAGACGCAATGTACTGCGAATTTTGTCATTTTTGAACTATGACAAGAGACACCAACTAGACTGATGTTAACGTACATTGAAAATATTATTTAGTATGTATGAAAAAGTGAAAACCTACAAAGAACAGTATTTTTAAAAGTTGTTGAACAAAAGTTGTAAGGTTTGGGGAATACTACCTACGATTAAATTTATTGCTCCTATTACAGGAAACACCCGGTATAAACAAACGCCTTCGAGCAACACGAGCTTCTAAGTTCTAACACGTTGGAAGGGAGACGTCGAAGCGACATCGTACTGGACACATTATTCTGTCACTTTTGAGGGGGGAAACGTGCACGAAGACTACACACATTACAATCTTTAATAACCACTAACACATTAAAAAAATATACAATTACCCTAACAAATTGTTCACGATCTATTTTTGTGTAGGTACGGACTAGTCACAACCATTAAACAGAGAGACTAGAAGCGTAGGCGGGGCACTTGTGGCAATACTACGCGGAGCTCCGCACACTTGCACCACAGATAGTAGTCAGTTTGTCACGAGCCCAGTGAGTCTCTGTTTTGTGGTCACAACACAGACCCGTGCATGCCCATTTGGGAAACGGTACGTACGCCGACTCTCCCCCCGTGTTGCTTTAAGACAAATACATTTATAACATTAGACAAATCCTAAATGTATTTAAGTATACCATAAAAGGCAAAGATAAAAGCGTCTAAGTAATTTATAGTACACAGAACCGGTGGAAATGAAAAATAATTACCTTCTCATAACAATTCAAAGGACTGCGGGAATAATTACTGGAGTTCATCCTGAGAATTTCCGAGAATTATTCTGGAATAATCGTCTTTGTCGAAACAAATCTTTTCCTCTTTGTAGATACCTATTGAAGATTTTTTAGGTGTAAGTGTGTTTTTCTGTTGATTGTCCGCGTTTTGTAATGGCTCTTTTGAGGAACAAGTTGATTAATTATTTTTGTAAAAAATAGGTGAGCATTTAGGTAGATTTACTAACCTGTAATTTTTTTGAGAGCACTCCCCTATCTGCCACAGCCAGTATTGGAATCCTTGGCGTTGACATCTCGAGTGAAGTCCAGTTCCGCGGCCACCTAGAGGGTAAAGCCAAATTGGCCTCGAAGAAGCTCGGTGTGCTCAATAGATCGAGGCAGTATTTCACGCCAGCCCATCGCCTACAGCTTTATAAGGCGCAGGTTCGCCCGCATATGGAATACTGCTCTCATCTTTGGGCAGGGGCACCAAAGTTCCAGCTTCTTACTCTAGACCGCATCCAACGGAGAGCTGCTCGAATTGTCAACTGCCAACGTATTTCTGATCGGCTTGATCCCTTGGCGCTGCGTAGAGATGTGGCCTCACTCTGCATTTTCTATCGCATGTATTATGGGGAGTGTTCCGAGGAATTGTTCGGATTAATCCCTGCCGCTTCTTTCCGCCATCGCCCTACGCGACAATATTTCCACTCTCACCATTTAGATGGTTGGCAGTCCTCAACTGTGCGCTTTTCCCGAAACTTCCTGCCTCGCACAGCTAAACTGTGGAACGAACTGTCGCCAGCGGTGTTTCCGGACCGATACGACCTTCAAACCTTCAAGAAAAGAGCGTACTCCCACCTTAAAGGCCGGCAACGCACTTGCGACACCTCTGGTGTTGCGGGTGTCCATGGACGACGTTAATCGCTTACCATCAGGCGATTCGTTTGCTCGTTTGCCACCTATAGCATTAAAAAAAATACATAGGTTCCGAAAAACTCATTGGTAAGAGCCGGCAGGATTTGAACCTTGTGATTGAAGCGGAATTCGCACGCCTTTCAACTGGCCTATCAACGCTCATCACGCTAACCTGTTTCATACAAACATAATTAATTCATGAAGGTATAGGTACTTTAACGAGTGTGAAAGAGACAAACAACATATAAAGGGACTAACGATTTTTCAGCTTCCATATATATGTATAAATCGTATGAACCCGCTTTATGGTGCCAAAAGATAAGGTTATCGAACAAAAAATAAATAATAAATATTATGGGACAATCTAACACAAATCGAATTATTCCCACGGTAAGCTCAATAAGGCTTGTGTTGTGGGTACTAGGCGACGATATATATAATAGACAGATACATATAAACACTTAAACACATAGAAAACATCCATAACTCAGGAACATTCGTGATAAACACACAAATAAATGCCCTGACCAGGATCCGAACCTGGGACCTCCTGCTTCGTAGGCAGGGACAACTAGACTAGGAGGCGGTTTAACCAAGAGTTTCAGAAGATATGTAAATACTTCTTGGAATTCAATTCCATTAAAGGAGATGATTCACGAGTTCACACATTAATTTCGCTTTCAATTTTCCCAATGACACTTGACTCCATTGCGTTTTTCATCACGATTTCAATATTTGATCAAGGTCTTTATGTCGAGGACATAGCGAAGTGCAAGAGGAATGTAAGAACAGTATATTTTTAGCTACGAAGAGAGATTATCAATACATATAATAAGAGAGTAGAAATAAAAAATCTGTACAATAAATATATTTAAAAAAAATACGTAGGGGCGTATCAGAAACGTTGATAAAATATCTTTCAATGGTTTTTAGAATTTTTGTCTGTCTGTCGGTCTGTCTGTGAATTTGTTCGCTAACTCCGCAAAAAGTACTGGACAGAATTTTATGAAATTTGGTATGGTAATAGTTTATGTACCGGAGTAACATTTAGGATACTTTTTATCCGGTTTCGTAACATTTTTTTTTACATATGTATAGTTTGCATTGCTCATAATAGATGGCGCTAGCGGTACGGCCTTATTGTACAAAACTTGAAAGCTGCTGCAATGTTCGAAATACCGTCGTATAGTATCAATACACACACACTGTACACTGGCGCCATCTATTTGCTTAGATATGAAGTGAGTAACTTTGCCACGACAAATCTATGGTTTTATTACTACATTTTGCTCATCGGTGGACCTTATTTTAAATAAAATTGTGCACACACTTAATAAGTTTATCGAAAGAAATGGGCAGAGCCATAAAAAGTACATTTTCCCGTTAATATTCTGTTTATTACACTGCCATCTATATATTACATGCAGAACTACTTAAGGCTCTTTAGAGCTGTATCTAACATTTTCATTCTTGGGAAACATACTACGTCGCAAAGTCTTCTAGATTTGGTAGATGGCGCTGTTATTAAATAATATCTAAAAAATGAAATGCGTAACCGAATGATATAAATTGAGTTTACTGAAAACAATATCACAACCAGTTACTCAATAACTGAATTACACAGGAAAAAAACACAAATACAAGACTTATTATATATAACCCGTCCTTCGCCATTCTTGCTGCAAAAGTGCCTGCATTCCATGCTGGACAACCTTAGATTGTCTGAGTCGACATCTTATGTCATGTATCCAAGTCCTACATGCCTAAGTTGGTTATACACGAATGTTTTTGGATAATGACAAAATGCTATCTTCTTCTTCTTTTTTATCCTTTTACCCTCTGCTTGGGTGTAGGGCTCGAATTAAATTCTTCCACTGGCTACGGTCCTGCGCGAGTTGGGTCGCCTTCTCCCAGTCCAACTCCAATGCACACATCTCTTGCTCAACGGAACGGCGCCAGGTAGATTTGGGGCGTCCTTGTTTCCGTTTGCCAGACATCTTCCACGTCAGGGCAATCTTTGATAGGTGGGTATCAGGTTTCCTGAGGATGTGCCCAATCCAATGCCATTTCCTCATTTGTATCTCCATATGTATGGGTGATTGTCCGGTGATTCTCCATAGGTGAGTGTTTGTGATCCAGTTAGGCCAAAAGATTCGCAGGATTTGCCTTAAGCATTTGTTCACAAACACCTGGAGTTTCGCTGTGAGGTTTTTACGGACAAACCAGGTTTCGCACCCGTACAGCAGCACAGCCTTGACATTAGAATTGAAGATCCTCACTTTCGTTCTCCTCGTAATGATTGAGGAGTTCCACACTGGTTTCAGCTGACAGAATGCGGCTCTTGCCTTGTTGATTCGTGACTCGATGTCGGCTTCCGTTCCCCCATCTTGATCCACTATACTGCCGAGATAGCAAAACTCTGCCACTTGGTCTATCTGGTTTCCTTTTATGAACAAGGGAGCTGAATCAGAGGTACTTTGACGCATTTCTTTAGTCTTTTTGAAGTTGATGCGCAGTCCTTCCTTTTCAGCCTCATTCGCCAGATCTTCCGCCTTTCCCTGGAGTTGTTCGCGCGTGGTTGCAATCAGACAGAGATCATCCGCAAAATCTATGTCCTCGAGGTCACTTTCGGCCGTCCACGGCAAGCCTCGTCGACCTTTGCAGGTAACTCTGCTCATCACGTCATCGAGCACCATCAGAAACAAAAGTGGGGAAAGCAAACAGCCCTGCTAGACGCCTGCAGTGACCACTATACTCTCTGTGAGTTTACCTTTGTGAAGAACTCTACACGAGGAACCATGATAAAGGCCTTTGACAAAATGCTATAAGTTCATAAAAAGACAAGTTGCACGGATAGCGTGACAGTGAACGCAGTCAAATGTGAGTACCTGTTTACAATTATCAGGAATTGTCATACAAAGGTGACACACTGTCGTCTTATAATATGAGTATCATGCTATCCTTTTGGAACCTTATCTTAGAAGGGAGCGCACACTTTTGCCGCTTCACCGAGTTTCGGCAGAGGGTCACGCGGGAAGTGCGAGTAATATGGGTGGTCGAAAGGGTGCTGACGCATGTACCATCCCACACTAAACACCGCCCCGTCTCCCGCAGCACCAGCGTCACTCCATCCCGCTCCTGCTATCAGTGCAGCTAAAACCCAGCGGCTTCAGAAAATGGAAGTAACAACCGCTGACTGAAGAGACCTCTGGACAATATCATTAAGGTCTTAGTGACGCGGAATCCTACCACTACAAAGACGGCAACTCAATATATGATGACTCTGCATGCATTATACAAGCGGATAATATATGCATCATAGCGGGCCCAGGGGAAGAGCATTGGCCAAACGCAACGATTTTGCGCAACGAAAAAGTCACAAAGCCAGCACGGTTTTAGATTCAATTTTGGACAAGGATAGACTAAAAAATTTTCGTATTATTATTTTAGTTTAAAGGCAAAAAAATAACGGAAAATGCACAACTTGATGGATTAGGATGGCACTAATATTGTAGTAATATTAGGATAGGGCGCTAATATTGTAAATTTGAAAGTAACTGGGTGCCTAGCCAAGATGCCAATCGCCCACGCTCAGTCGCTAACGAAACGCAACTGTCATTGTCACACTAATAAGGAAGAGTGATAGACAGAGGTAGCTACGAAACGTTATTAAGCTTGAGCGATTGGCATCTTGGCTACGCACGCTGTTCTCTATCTGTTACCAATTCACACTAAAAACGCTGAACGGATTAAGGTGAAATTTGGCATGAGGATGTTTTGAATCCTAGAAAAGGACAGAATAGTTTTTGTTACGAAAATCATTCTCTATAGAAGCGCAAAGAGGGAAGGAAGCAAGTGAAATATCAATTCAACCCTCTGGGTTAAGTCCTGGGTTAAGAAAGTATAATATGCATTACCTACTTTTTTTTTACAGGTGTTTTGTTCTGACCTTATGTTGAGTAGGTAGATGCAAATAAAGGCGCGGCTATAGCCATATCCCCTACCCTACCATGGGATTGTCCTTGGATAAAACAAATGCGCGAAGTAATAATGTTGGTATCCTCACAATGATTTTTCTTCACTAGGAAGTTAGTTGTAATTAGGTATCGAATGACATTCCGTGGGTTACATTCAGTAAGCGTAAGGTAGTGTTCCAAATCGTGATCAGAAACACTCGGCCTTGACCACTTATTTAATCAAAAGATAATTCATGTAAACGTTAACGTACCTAATTTTTACCATATCTACAGCGTATCCACCAACCACTGAAAGACTGTTATGAAGTAGACACAAAGATACATACAGGAGTAACAAGAATGCTGGTGATCCGATTAAGGGTGCAATCAGCGTCGTATTGTGATTAGAAGAAAAAATAAACAAAAAATGTTAGACAAAAAAACTTTCATTACTATTTTTTCCAAATCCGATTACAATATTTATCTCTAGCATTTTTTGTACATTCTGAATTATTAGCGAGATAAAAATAATTTAATGCTTATGCTAATAAAAATACATTACTAAAAGTTGTAACGCTACGCAGACGAAGTCGCGGGTAAAAGCTAGTATATAATAAAATGGTAAACAAATGCATCTTTTCTGGGACCTTACCATGACGTCTTAACGCGATTCAGTTGACGACCTAAACTGAGTCGCTTCCAAACAACTGAGCCTAAACTGAACCTAAACTGAATCGTGTTAAGATGTCATGGTTAAGCCCCAGTAATTTAATGCTTGGTAATGCACGAACCATCATTTACGTAAAACGAGTTCGACCTCACCCAGCGTAGAAGAAACTAGACTTTTTTGAGAGTAGCCAGATTATGACGTTTCCCTTAACCGAAAAGCAAAATACCCAATACCACAGAATGTATAATATTATTAATAGTTCTTAAGAACAGATACCTATTTATGTATTTTATTTTTTATTTTATTTTATTGGTTTACCAGTAACTGTTACACTGACGCTTACCAAACATTGATTACATACTTAATAGCTAAGTGTACAATAAAATGGAGGTAAACACTACATGCAAATTTAAATGTTGTATTAACAAAAATCAACAAATATTTAATAGCTAACTAAGTTTCATTTGAACACTATTTCGTGAAGCTTACGTCTAAGTTTGTGTAATGGAGTACAAAACATATCAATTGTGTTGTACTTGTTATGCAGCTTACATAGTCTTGGGACAGGTGAATTTGAGCCTAAGACAGTCCTTCGGAAAGGCGGAGATAGGAAGTTAATGGGATTTCTAGGGTTTCTAAAAGGTACTTTAAATTTAAATTTGGTTAGTAAATCGGGGCAGTTTATATATCCACTTAAAATTTTTGATAAGAACATAAGATCGGAATAGTTTCTTCTGTCTTCTAGTGAGTTTATTTTGAAATGTTTAAGTCGAGTAACATAGTTTTTGATCCTCCTCGTATTGCCTGTACAGTACGCCAAGTGGTTCAGGAGTCTTTTTTGAATACGTTCTATCCTTAGACTGTGTACTGCGTAATGGGGACGCCACACAACCCCACAATACTCGAGCGTGCTACGTACTAATGAGTTGTACAGAAAAACTTTTGTTTCAACCTTTCGAAAAGATTTTGTGTTCCTAATTACAAAGCCAAGTGATTTTGATGCTTTTTTTATTATTGAATCTATATGAGGAATAAACGTTAATTTTTCATCTATAAGGACTCCTAGGTCTCTGACAATGTCTACTCTAGTAAGAAATAAGCCGTTGATACAGTATTTGTGCTTTAATGGATTTGGCTTCCGGGTAAAAGTAATTTGCGAGCATTTATTAATGTTAAGTTCCATATCATTATTATTACACCAATCGACCAATTTGTTGATGTCATTCTGCAGCCGTAGGGCATCGTCTATGCTACTTACTACTCGTGCTATCTTTAGGTCATCAGCGAACATGTACGGTATAGACTCAGTAAAGCTATACGGCAAGTCGTTAATAAATATATTAAAAAGGACCGGTCCCAGATGTGAACCTTGGGGTACACCAGATGTTATATGCAAAATTTCAGACTGATATCCATTAACTACAACGTAAAAATATCTGTCAACCAAGTAAGACTCGAGCCACTTCAGAAACACACCCGTAAACCCGTATATAGAGAGCTTTTGGATCAATATATCGTGAGAAACTTTGTCGAAAGCTTTAGAGAAATCAGTATATACCACATCTACTTGTTTGTTGGAATCTACGGACTCTATAGTATTCTCTACAAAAGTGACCAAGTTACTACTGGTAGATCTTGCAGAAGTAAAGCCGTGTTGACAGTTCGAAACGTATTTTTTGAAGTAGCTTTGAATTTTTGGACAAATTAATGATTCGAAAACTTTGGCTAAAGTAGGCAGAATCGATATTGGCCTATAGTTACTTATCACGCCTTTTGATTCTGATTTGTATATGGGGACAACTTTAGCAAGTTTCCATTTATCTGGAAAGATACCGGTGCTGAGTGATGAGTTGAAAATTATGCACAGTGGGACTGCTAGTTGCGCAGCACACTCTTTAATAAAAATGGGGGGAACGCCGTCAGATCCCGAGCCTTTAGATACATCTAATTTCTTTATGCAATTGATGATTGTCTCTAGATCTAAGTGTAAAGCAGAGAAGCAATCAGAATTGTTAATTAAGTTACGTAAATAGACAGAAGAATTGACAGCATCATGTGACGTTCTATTTGGAGAGTATGCCGATTGGAAGTATATGCCAAACATGCCACAAATACCGTCTCCATCGCTAGTAGACTTTACACCATCTGACATAGTTTTGGGGTAGGCACTATTTCCTTTCCTCCTAGCTTTCATGTATGACCAGAAGTACTTTGGTTGAGTGGATATTTTCTGTTCTACGTGGTTAATGTATGAATTATAACAATTTCGAGAAAGTTTTTTACAACGTTTATTGCATAGCTGAAGAGCGATTTTATCAAGTGGGTTTCGATATATATTAAATCTTTTAAGGTACTTCTTTTTTTCCCTTATACACCCCTCCAAAGTTTTATTGAACCATGGTGGCTTTGCATTATTTTTATTCTTTATTGTAGGAACGAACGTTTGTATAAGCCTGTTTACATGGTCGTAGAATATGACAAGCATTTCATTGGGGTCTTTTGCATTTTTGAACAATAAATTCCACTTAATATTCACCAGTTCCCTTTTTACACTTTCATAATCTGCTTTGTAGAAGTTGCGCCTAATAGTTTTATTTATATTTAAAGTATTTTTAGGGTTATATTGTAGCACAATATCAAGTGGGGGGTGATGGGAATCTACCTTGGAAAGACCATCTGCGGCTTCTGTTACATGACATTGAAGCTGATCTACCAACACTAAATCTAAGATTTTACCTTGAAAATTGAGAATAGTGTTACATTGCTTAAAGTTATTTAAATGTGTAAAGTCAATAAAGTCCTGGCATATCTCAGAATAACTTTTGGTGTTAGTCCCAGCTGAGCTATCCACGTGAGTCCAATCAATACTGTTCATATTAAAATCTCCCATTAAGACGATATTGTAATTATTTAGATTTTCAGTAACGGAATTAAAGTTATCTATGAAGTGTTCCATTGTTAGCTTCTGGACTGGTGGTGGTAAATATACTACACAAATTGCAACTTTATAACAAGGGGACCCAAGATCAACGGTAATCCAAAGGTCTTCACATTCACTGCTCCAATCGTCCATAACACTAGCAGCGAACTTCCTAGACACAGCAATTAAAACACCACCTCCATCCTTCTTACGGTTAAATCTAGTGATACATCTATCTCGTCTAAAAACTGTGTATCTTGTGTCAAAAAGTTCGCCGCTAAGTATATTATCATTAAGCCATGTCTCCGTTAAAACGATTGCATCATAATCAGAACAGCCCAAATTGCGATAAAACTCTTCAGTTTTGGTTCGCAAACCGCGGGTATTTTGATAGAAAATCTTTAAATTATTCACTATACTACTATTTAACAGTTTATAATGTGCTTAATTACACTAACTATTTTAAACTATTTTATTTAATGAGTCCATGTCTCTTATAAGTATGTACTCTGTCAGGTCAGTTTTTCTCACATATATGCGCCCTCCTCTGACCCAGACGTGTTTGTATCCTTTTTCCCTTGCCTTTATTCGTGTTGCTGCATGCAATGCCTTATTTGCAATACTCAGGTGCTCAGTAACATAAATCGGGGATACATTCTCACCGAAACCCAAATGTGCTGTGTTCAATTTATCTCCTAAAGGCTTATCCTTGGTAAAATTGATTGACGCAGCTAAAAATGAGTCACGGAGTTTGGATCCATTGAACTGCACTATAATGGATTTAGGCCGATTATTACTATTGCTAGTGCTAGACTTCATTACGCGTGTACAACGAGAAATATCTTCTTCCTTTACTTCATTACTTATGACCTTGCCTATCTCCGATACAATTTGTAAAAGATTTTCATTCTTCTTTTGTGGGACACATTGTATTTCAACGTTGCTAGCCCGCGTCTGTTGCTCTAAATTGTTGAGTCGAACTGCCATATCTTTGACAGCTGTGGACATTCTGTCATTCTGCTCTTCAAGTTCCTTGATTCTCTGTTTTTGCTCTTTATTTTCTTTCATAATGTCCTCGTACTGAAGATTCATAAAGTCTACAGAATCTTTGACATCCTTTATCTCTTCTCGCATTGTCTTTAGCTCACTGTTCAGCATAACTCTCATAGTGGAGGTAAACTTCGCCAGTAACTTGTCTAGCTGATTTTCCATTACATTCTCAACAATTTTGCGAATGCCATCCTCTGTAGTTGGTGCCGCCGATGAATCTGATGGGGGTGACTGCAACGCTGGTCCCTTGCTGGAGCGTCCTGTAGTATTAGTGTTGAATCTGACAGGAGTGCCGTCTCCTTTTGTTGCCTTTGGTGTGCTTGAGGTACACTCAGGGCATGCCCAAGTGCTCAGTTCAGATGAGGAGTCCAGTAATAGACATTGATAATGGAATGCTTTCTTGCATTGATTGCATTGTATAAATTTTTCATTTTTGTTTTCCGTCGGACAGCAAGCCCATTCCATTACTGAGTCAGCCATATTTTAATATGCGGCTGAATTCGGATAGAACGAAAATAAATATTGAGTTTTTTAGAATTAATAATATAATATGGCAACACTTTAATAAATGCTCCTATACAAAGAAGGCTTAGATCGGTTCTTGATTCTAGCTGCAGTCGCCCGCTAACAAATGCTCCCATAAAACGCTATGCGCCAGACGTCGCGACCAAAAAGGCTTAAGCGCCGTATATAGAGCGTACTTACGCGTTTAGGTCGAAAAGGTCAACAACAAGTTTTGTCGGGTACTCAAAACATCTTGTATTATAGTTTTTAGGTATTCCTTTCTATTTATCCTTTGCACTGGAGCTGATTGATTGATAGCACAACACACATAACTTTTAAGTTTTTAATGCACAATAACACCGCCTCCAAACTTCACTGTATACATTTTTAAATTGCTATTTTAGTAGGAGCGTTTTACAACAGTTCTGTTGGTCGTTCTCGAGTTCCGAGGGTAGGTTCTTATAAAGGGTAGGTATTATAAACATAGAACGGATTTTAATATACCGACGTTTCGACACAGTTTCATTTGTCATGGTCGCGGCTTGACTGATGAATCAGCGAAGTGTCAACGGCGATCTTGCTAGAAATGTTCTATGTTTATAATAATGTGTAGAAAACGGGAAAATTTAAGGATGACTCACACTAGCACGGGACGGGACGGGACGGGGCGGGACGGGGAAATCCGTCACTTTCTATAGAAAGCGACAGAAAGATTTTTGAAGATGAAGAAAGATTCTTTCTATAGAAAGAATCACGTGATAGCTCGGAGCCCTCGGATGTCACGTGACGCTTTAGGGTACGGTTGCCTACGGTGAGAAATATTATACAACACAGCCCGACGACAGCCCGTTGATAATATGTGTCGTTACAGACACGATACAAAAGACAATCGATTCTAGTTAGCGGGGAGAGGTCCATATGTCTTATGATATTTCGTACCTACATAGTTCCAAAGAACGAATCCGCGACCTTTGAATTGAAATAGTACCGCTGCAACGGAAATCGGAAATTAGATATTTTTCGATCTGCATCTGTGTTTCGGTCTGCATAAGTGCGATAAAGAGGGAGATATATACATTCGTTCGTTCGATTGTCACGGTAGCAGGCCAGCATTTACCGCACTAAGCCTATTATTACGCAGAATTACCGCCAAGGATTTCCAGCATTAGGGTTGTCCCGTTTGACATAGGGAATGACAGAGCCACCGTCGGCAGCCCTGCCGGTCTACGGTTTATATTGGATTATAGGCCTTACGTAATTTGAATGAATACCTTTAACTAAGCGTTAGTTTGAATACCAATAGTTTGAATTATCTTATTTTTTTATCAGCATATACTAAGTTTCCCACTGCCGGGCAAAGACCCTTCGATCTCCAAAACTCCCTATGGCGGATGTCATACTGGATGCGATTCGCACCGCAATCCGGTTTCAGAGTGAGATAACGCTACGCGCGTGTATAGCTGCTGCTGTTCCTCATCAGTCGAATTGTCAAGGAAAGCGTCTAGGACGTCCCGCCACTTCCGTTTGGGCCTGCAACATCCACGCCTATGTTGCGGAATTCACTTGGTATATTAGACCACGTACCGTGAGTCATATTAATATGATAATAACATTTTGAATCGTTGCGCGGCACCGTCGCGAGATTTACTCGACGCTTGAAAATGGGGACCTAAGATCTTGCGCGTAGTGAATTTATTGAATTACCTGAGTATATACTACAGTATAGTTTAGTATATACACCGTGGTTTTTTTGATTTCCGTTAAATTCGACACGTTTTGCTTTGTACGATAGAAGCTGCCTGATACTATATCGCTTTTTGTCGAATTCGAAAAAAAAATGTTTTCGTCTTTCCCACAAAATAAATGAATATTACATCGTATAAGGTCCTTTAGAGTTAGAAGTAAGCGTCAAGTATGACAAAGCTGAAACTTGAGACGAGACATGACAGCACATGAAAAACCTCAGCTTAGTAGAAAATTGTTTAGTACCTAACCTTTTACACTGGTTCAGCTAATACATTTGTCTTGAATACCTATCTCAAAAACTGTAATAGTTAAGACACTAGTTTCTTAGATAAATTAACTCGATTTAACCTGAAGAATCTCCCCTTAAAGTTAACGGAAATAAATAAAAACAGGGTGTATATCGTTTCCTTACTTACGTTACGTGTGTAATCTTTTCTTTTGGTCCCCAACTGTCCGCCATATGTTGCATTTCCCATAACCCACTAAAGTTTAGAACATCGAAACTACCTTCATAACGCGACCCCACGTAACGTCAATAAACCAATACAATAGCTTTATTAGACCAATCATAACTTACATGGAACCCAACTCTCTGCCAATTAGTAATGAAATGTACTAAAACACAATGCGGTTGAGCGAATTTAAACCTTATACAAACGAATTAAGGAACTGTACACGGCTTCCATATCTTGGTGTTTGTTCCTAAAGGTCGTATGTCGATCTATGTGCAATCGATTGTGAACTTTATAGTCTGTGATATATGATACTTGATAAGAAGCAGTTTTGTGCATAGAGGAGCAAAGTTGATGGGTGAAAGTGCGTCGTTAGTCGTTACGTAGGAATGTGTATTGTTGTTCTTTTGATAAGCTTGTAGGTACTTGATACTATGTCTAGTGTGTAAAATAAATAAAATAATCAATTTTTTATATAAAGAAAATATGTAGGTACAGTATACAGGGTGTTCTTGAGCATTTGCTTTAACTTCGTCATGTGGCTTGATATAATTAAGGAAATAGAATGGCATAGTTAGTGTTATTAAGTTCGTAAATTCTTATTTTTTAATTTCTCATACAATATAATTACATGTTGCATCAACCGCTAATGTAAAACGGGTAATAGAATTAACTTTACCAAGTAAGTGACAACTATGACATATCAAATATCAATATCACGTTGAATACTCATACTCCGTTTACACACTTGCAAATAACATATAAGGTAAAATTTAATTAGTAGTTATTTTCTTAATGGAGCTAAGTGTCTTTGAGAAATTAACTTAATTTAAGCTAAAGAAAGAGCCCTTTAATTTTGAGCAATTGCTCAAAAACACGTTGTATGACTTGTATGTTACAAGCTACCTTAAATCTATAATAGGCCCTTGAGGCGTTGTACGGTCGGCTGCAGAGTTAAGAGAAAGTTTGTGACTTAACTCTGCCGTTGACTGTACCTGGGATGCTGGCGGCATTTCCTCGTTGTATCGCAATGCTGATACGTTGTGCGAGGAAGCCACCAGCTCTTCGGTCACCAGTTACATCAAACGTTTTGCGATTTCTACAAAAAAATTGCGAGCGCTGGGACCCCACGGACTGGATTTGTCGACCCAAAATGGTATAAAATGGTACTCTGTGCCCAGGCTCTGTTTTTTTATTTAGTTGTTGAAGATGATAACAGATTTCAAATTTTGTCAAGTAAGGTATAGAGTTTGTGATATTAGGAATTGTAGAGTTAGAAACATGACTAAACAACTTCTTCTTGGCTCGGGAACATTTTACTAGTAAAGTTTCGGATAAAATGAAGTTCATTTTACAATTTGTGTGATAATTAATACGATTTAAGTCAACGTTTTTCCCATAATTTTCTAATCGCGTAGTCACTATCGACGCCTGACTACGTAAAACAAGAATTAAACTACTTAAATTAAGTAAATAGAAGAAACCTCTTATTTAATATCAGTAAGTAAGTAAGTAATAAAATAACGAAGTGGTTCGTGCTGGGTTCTGTTTTGTGCAATAAAGTGTTTGTTACTTACTTACAATATTGTACCATCACCCAATATTGTACTATAACATATTGACCTAAACGTGTGCCTCGGTAAACTACTGCAATATCATTCTAATGAAAGGGATATCTTCAATGCACACAATGATGATCAGACTAAAACGCATTAACTACAGAACGAGCCATTTCATTTTGAATCTTGACACCACCGATTAAAGTCTAGATTACCATGGCTAGTTTGTGCATTTGTATAGTTTAGTTCGATAGTGTTGTAATAACGAAGCATGCTGAGGCATTAATTAGTGTATAGCCACGTGTGCTCTCACGGCCGTTTAGAGCTCATTAATATTGTTTTTTTGAGTGTCAATCGTCGTCTTTGACACTATTCGTTATAAGCCTACGGATAAAGTGTACGTTGATCGACCTAAAGTCATCCTTAGTCACATATAGGTACGATATGTTGGAGATTCTCTGTGATCAAATTAAAAATTCAGCCCCATTTTACATGATTACAACACAGACACCCTCGAGTTTGAAGAACCCGAATTATATCACTGTTGCATAAACTACAATTTAATAAGATCGGTAGTTTCTGATATGAGGCTCTTCCTGTGGCGTATTTAGTGACATGTCGTGTTTCATGTGACAATTGTGACAACTCTCAAGACCTCTTCACAATTGTATTATTTTTAGTGATAAAATGTATGTTTTTATTTATAAACTGACAATGGTGGCAAACAAGCATACAGCTCATGAAATAGTAAGCGGCTCCCGTAGCCCATAGATGCCTGTAATACCAGTAATAATGATACAGACAGTTGTCATTGTGCTATACCATGGTGAAATAGGTCACTTTCGCACTTAAAACGTGACAGCCACGGTGATAGTCGACGAAAACCCGACCATAATAGACTAGCTCGCCGACCTGTATCTTAAGGCCGTCCCCTATCCCAATGACCTCGGCGATTTGAGCTTTCTTCCCCTACCGCTTCCTTTCCTCACCGGTTATACAATACGTCAATAAGCATAAGTCGTCACCTAGGAAGAGCTGCTTGTACTAGGACGCAACCCTATAAACTGCTAGTGCCATCTTACACGACTGGTCCCCGTCGCCCGCGCAGGCATCTCGAGCCGGCGTTTTCGGAAAAATGCGTGTAATAGCTTTTTTCTCGAAAAGTACAAAACCTATTCAAAAATCAGTAGATGCGTTTAATGTAAACATAAATATATACTGCTTGTCTTAGTTTCTTGTACTTACGACGCATAATAAGGGAGTAGATACAGATTTAAGGTAGAAAAAAGGGTTTACGGTTATTTTTTTTTCTCTTGATGTTGTTTTTTGACAATTTAGTAGAACCAAATGTAGACCAAATACCTAGCTACATTATATATTTTTTTCAAGCGTTGTGCTTGGAGCTGATCAAAGCCTATTCACTTTAAAAACAGTGAGGAGGGTAGCCCCTTAAACCAAAAACACATATCTTAATGAAAATATCCTTGAACCACATTTCATGCCTTTTTCCCACAAAAAGGCACTGAACTGAAGCATAAGTGTGATCACTCTCAGCTGCTATGCTATGCCGTCAAAAAAGCCTTAAGTTTACACTTAAGCCTTGCGTGTCCTCGCTTTGTTTTTAGGGTTCCGTACCCGAACACTGGTAAAGGAAAACGTATTAGTAAGCTTCTGATGTATGTCCCTCTATTTTTTTAAAATCTGGGGATGAGGGTACAAAAATGTGACTATCCAGGCTTAAAGTAGCCACATTGTCCTCAAGTTTGAAACGTCACAAACCATGTTATATTAGTTTGTGTTTGTCGTAATAACGGTGAAACACTCAAATCCAAAACTCAATATCATTATTTAAAAAAAAACTGGTTGGATTACAAAAAGAATGAACTAGCGAAGCGTAAGTGAACCTTGGTAAAAGCTATTCAATAGTCTATGAAAAAACATCTTTTAGTTGGTATCTGGAACCCTCGGAGCGCGAGATCGGCTCGCACTTGACCGCGTTTATTTCTTAAAGCCACTACGTCGTCCTAAACTAACAGACCCTCAATCTATGCGACTCATTGAGCGCGTACCTTAATGAAAGTTCCAAGCAAATATGTTAATGGAAACTGAGAAGGGTTACTATTATAGCTTTATTCTGAGTTTGTTATAGGTATGTACTCGTAACAAAACCAGCCAAGTGCGAGTCGGAACCGCGCACGACGGGTTCCGTACCATTATCTATAAAAACGGACAAAAATCGTGTCTGTATTGGAAATTATTATATTATAAATTGAAAGAGATGTCATATACTACAGAAAAAGTGACCAAGGTCCCCGGTGAGCAGGGCTGGAATCGAACTAGCGGCCTCCTGCTTTCGCGGCAGACACCCTAACTACTGGTCACTTTTTCTTTAGTATATGACATCTCTTTCAATTTATAATTTATTTTTTAAATTCAAAAAACATTTATTACATTTCATAAATGATTTGATTCGTGCTTTACAATTGAATTATTATATTGTTTAGTGTTTGTTATTATATATTATACATCATCTGTGAAAATTTCAACTCTCTAACTGTCACGGTTCTTCAGATAAAGCCTGGTGACAGACAGGCGGACGGACAGCGTAGTTGTAGTAATGGCCCCGTTTTGCCCTTTGGGCGACCCACTCACCAAAAAGTAATTATTTTCATTAAAAACGATACTAAAAATCACGGGTTCAATCTCAATTTTCTACGTATTCCGGCGTACGATTTTCAAAATATGTAGTGATATGTGATGACCAGTTGATGACCAATGATTTGCAAAAGATTTCATCAGTGGACAACGATTTTCGTTATTGTACAGGCCTCCATACATTAAAACGGCAATCTCCTTTGAGATATACCGTAAAATGGGGAGCGTTGTGAGGGTAGTTGAGCATAAATGGAGTACCCTCAACAGTTTAGGCTGAGTTACAAGTCGCCAACAAGATGGACAGACCAAGTGAAAGACGTCTTCATCCAAGTTCTACTCGGTCGTAAGAAACCCAAAGGATGGCGACAGATAATTCGTTCCGGATGCAACAATGATGCTGACCACGATCCTCAGACATGAGGGACCGACCAGAGTGAGAGAGATCTACAAGTCACTATAGGTACATATAACGGTACTGCTCTAGATAATTGAGATACAAAATTGTCAGATTATAAGGCTTAGTATATCATAACTAACATTTTCAACTAAAGAAATGGCTTACGCTGAGTCATATTTGCCATGTCATGCACTTGATGCACTATCAAAATCGAATGTAACTATATTCAATTGTACTTCTATATAATCTATATTCAATTGCACTTCTACAAAATTGAAATATTATACCTATGAAGACTGTAAGATATATGTATTTAATATGATATTAACATCTAAATCGCAATGGTAATCTTCATGTTACAATGTATGTCTGTTTACATATTATAAAATTTTGATGGGCATTTGATAACTGTATATTGTGTGTTTGTTTCAGATGACCTCAACTATTAATCAGACTACACGAGACTACATTTAAGGTATTTATTTTTTATTTTAGCTATGTAGGTACCTAAAATATTGACATCTTTGAATGCTGTACCGTAAATTACCTAAATATCTAATAATTCAGTACCGCGAAAATCGAACGATTGCACATTTGTATCTCCATCTCCGTCACACTTGCATATTAGAGTGGAAAAGAGGTTTTTCCGTCAATTCCAATTTTCGGTGTACGTGGTAGGCGTGTTGCATACGATATTAATTTCGAATAGATAGAACTAGGCTAGGACAAAGATAAAGTTGACAAACCCTTTGCTGTAGATTTTTGAGTCTTCCAGTGTGCTTACCATGAGTTGTCCGTAGCCGTATTCAACAGCGACTGTGGCGTTCGGGGATATGTTCGTCTCGCTCCTGCCAGAGTAATGGTAGGAGCGAGACGGACATACTTTCGAGCGCCGCAGTCGCTATGGAATACAGTTACGTGCAACTTGTTAAGCACACAGGCTTCGCTTCAAGTTTAACATAAGTTACAAAAACCGGATCCCAGCTGAGTGCGCTACAATATTTATGGGGTTGGATGTTACTCTCAGTAGGTTTCGTTTTTCCTTGAGACACAGAAGGAAATGGAAAGACAGTGCAAGATTTAAACGCTTAAAACAAAATAGAAAATGTAGTTTTCCGGAAATACGCAGAGTACCTACAAGTAAGCACAGTGCTTTTAACAAACTACCTACATGATATCGAAGAATATAATTCTCAATTCGAAAATACTTTTTAGGGTTCCGTAGTCAACTGTAGGAACCCTTATAGTGTCGCCACGTCCGTCCGTCTGTCTGCGGCTTTGCTCAGTGACCGTTAGTACTAGAAAGCTGTAATTTTGTATGAATATACCTACATATTCATTATACCGAAAAAGTGGTACAATAGGAAGTTGAAAAACTTGATTGTTTAGGGTACTTCCCATACCTACACTTAAAGTGGGAGATGATTTTTTATTCGTTTCAACCCTAAAAAAAATTTATAAATCATGAAAAAATACTTTGGAAGGGAGTTACCCCTTTTTATATTGTTATAAGCAAGGTATCTATTCCCTTCTTAAGTTCACTTATTGTGACGGACGGTAAACTACGGAAGCCTACACGGAGCATGGCCCCACATGCTCTTGGCCGGTTTTTTTGTTTCCTTCTTATTAATCCAGTATATTGTAAGGATCAAATGTTGTTTTGTACTTTTTTAGTCCCAACTTAATACATTAAAGAATGACTCAAACTAATCCAATCCGATCCGGAACGATCCGTTAGTTTCTAGAGAAAACGATATGACCTCCGAGGGCTATCAGTGATCTTCCCGGATCGGATCGGAACGGATTGGTGTGAGTCATTCTTAATGCAATAAAACAGCCACAAATGAGAGATTAGTCTGAGCGCCTACGCTAACTGACGCAGACTACCCGGAGCGGACGCCCGTCTGATAAAAACTTGTATGAACAATTGAACAGCGCTAAGTGAAGCGGGCGGACGGAGCGGGTGCGCTATACTAAATCAACCCGACGCGATCCGCGAGCGTGCGTACGCGGCGGGCGTCCGCGTCAGCTAGCGTAGGCCCTGACTCTTGTATCCAGCTTCCAAATAATGGAAAGAAGTTATCACTGGAAGCCACAAAAAATGTCTGTATCTATTTATGTCCAAAAGACAAGTGCTTTTATTTCTCAAGCAGTAATTTTAAAGAGAAAAAAGAATTAGAAAGAGACAAAAAGTAGCCTATGTCACTCTCCATCCTTTTGTCAACTATCTCCACTTAAAAAAACACGTCAATTCGTCGCTCCGTTTTGCCGTCAAAGACGGACAAACAAACAAACACACACACTTTCCCATTTATAATATTAGTATGGATTAGGGCTATATGAAAGATTGTGTTCATATTTACAAAAAGGTACCAAATTGTCGATTGTTAATAAGATTCATTATTAAATGAAAGTTTATGGAGACTTTCTCGGCTAGCGAGAAAGTGGTACATTCTACTAAAAAAACCACAATTATTGTTTACTTCACTTAAGTAGAAAATTACTTAATATCTGTATTACCAGTTTTCATACACTTGAATATGTTACTTAAAAAAATATGATAATACTACAACCTTGGCGACACGCGTCTGAATCGCACTAGACCTGTTTTTGTTACAAACCCTCAAGTAATGTGATAAGTTGATAACATATGTTCAACACCCGCTGAACCATTAAACACGCGTTTTTGTGCGCGAGTCACGCTTCTTACATTTATTAAGCTGTTGCCACTGCCATTCCTATAGCTTACCGAGAGCGTTTGATCGCATCGCACACTGGCATTTCGCTTGCATCTTTTATACCAAATAAATAACAGAAGAAAACATAAACGACATGTACTCTATGTTGTTCGAATGTACCTCCTGGGTATGTGTACCTAAACTGAGTCGCTGTCATACAACTGAGCACAGTTAAGAAGCTAAACTGAATCGCGTTAAGACGTCATAGTAAAGCCCCTGGCTAGAGCTGTGTCCTCTGTATTGAGAATGTTTACTATCGAGAACGTTCTGGCTGGCAAAACTTTTTTTTTATTCCTAAGCGGCTACCGCTTACTCAACGCGATATGCATGCGTGCTACAAAAGCAATACGGACCCGTTAAAAGTTGTTAAAACCAGGGGCCTTACCATGACGTCTTAATGCGATTCAGTTGACGACCTAAACTGAGTCGCTTCCATACAACTGAATCGCGTTAAGGTGTCATAGTAAGTCCCCTAAACTCCTTTTTGAGAACTCCCTCCCTCCGTCCCTCGAGACCTTGGGGTTCATTTCACACTAGAGTGTTTGCGGTACGAAAAAACGCAAACCAAAAAAGACTGTCTTATTCTAGCTGTTTCGCTCTTTCCCAGACGGAGTGACAGAAATGGTTATACACAAATCTTGAAGCTATGTCCTAAGAAGTGGTCGCCCGTGCTCGCGTTACCTTTGGCGACACAGCCAACTAAATATATTTTTCCATGTAAAAAGCGTCCTTAAGTGTCGGGTTATCAACTTATCGCCTAGTTTTTATCTCGTTCTTAGAAGTGTGACCATTAGTGCTGTCCTTTTTTGTCCTATTCAATCCATTTACTCTTTTTTTTATCATGCGCGACAATTTCTGTGAAGTTGCTGGCGAAAATTACTTGTAAAATGTAGGGATTTTTTATTGTATCTTGAGGGCGAATTTTGTCAATTGAACTGTTTCATCCCTTCCTACGCAGTCCTTTCGAGATTAATAGAACGGGAAGGAAAGAAATATGTATTGTACTGGCAGTTACACAAAAAAGGCAGGCAAGCAAATTTTACATGCACACTCGCTCTTGAAACGTCGGAGGTAAATTTCAGATGTATTTATGCAGTTAAGTGGTGTTTAAATGAAATTTTTATAGCCCCCTTTAACCCAAGGTTAACCGCTAACCCGGAGTTATCCTGACAAATTCGATACATATTCTATAAAAAACGTTGCCTAGGTATACACACGTTGTCTATGATATTCCATAAGAACATCGCTCAGCGATGCTCTTATGGTTTTTCATAACAATTTAATAACACTGTTGTTTCTTTTCTATAGCCGGCTTAAGATATCATCCACATTCTGCCGCCATCCGAGATTTCGCGATGTCCGTTGTTGTAGAAAAACTAGTGTGTCCAACAGCTCAAAATTTCAACCGTCTACCTATCACGGTTGACAGACGGACGGACAGAGTCTTAGTAATCCCGTTATACCCTTTATATTATTCAATTATTATGTGGCTGCTCTCCATATACCTACTGTTTACAACTTCACCATTATGCCAAGAGCAGGAGTGACATTTCGTATTTACCAAATTACTAAAAGGTAGTGATTCGGGTACCTACACTAAGTAATTTCTGACACAAGAACTGTCTCCTAGCTCCATTCATAGTTAATTTGTCCATTATAAACTTTACTTTCTAAAGTTCGAAAGTTCGAGCACATTTACAGATTGAGCTAGTTACTCATACATAAATAACTGAAACACTGAATAATTTAATGAGTTCGAATTCGAAATTCAAAAATTTTACGAACCGAATAAAGCTATATAATAATAGTGCCATCTAGTGAGCCTGAGGAGAATTTCTATCAATCCTGATTTGTGGCCTAGGGTTCCTATTGGTTGACTATAGCTAAATTAGAATAACAAAGTGTATATATGTTCGTTATCAATTCATAAGAAACACAACCTCAGTGGCCTATAAATACAAGTAAAGTTGGTCATTCCTTATTTAAGATTTCGTGGTCAAATAGAAAACGGGCCTGGAAATTTTTTAGGCATCTCCAGGGGCCTCGAGACGTTGAGATAACATAATTTGCTAAAAGGAATCATGTTTTTTTTTTCAAAGAAGAATAACTAGGCAAACCAAGACCGTAGATAAAAAAACTCTAAATCCCTCCCTTATTTTTGGAGTGGCAATATAAGGGTAAGAAATAGACAGTATGACTCTCTCTGACTATGCACGAATGAGAACATATCGTTTTTAGACTATACATATTTTTGTAAAACATCCTTACAAATGTCTTAAAAATCGTGTCTACGTGTTTCTTTTAAGAGGCAAACGAGCAGACGCATCGCCCGACGGTAAGCGATTATCGCTGCCCATGGACACTTGCAACACCTGGGCGTCACATGTGCGTTGCCAGCCTTTGAGGCGGGAGAACGCTCTTTTCTTGAAGATTTCAAGGTCCCGTGCGAAAATACCGCTGGCGACAGTTCATTTCAGAGTTTTGCTGTGCGGGGCAGGTAATTTTAAGTGAAAAGCAAGGCATAAAAAGAGCTGGGCAATAGTCAGTCCTGTTCTTATTCTTCCTAGTGTTTTTCCGGCATAGGTATACCACGGGTCAGGGAGCCTGGGGCCCAAGATTTGGCGTAGGCGCTACAATTATTTGCGGTTGCGATGATTCTACAAAACTGTCATCTGACCTTCCAATCTAGATGGTAAACTAGGCCTTATTGGAATTAGTCAGGTTTTCTACAGTAAAATCATCGGTACAAGCCGAGATTGAACCCGCCACCTTCGACTTGAAGGTCGCACACCTTACCGCCACCCGCAACTCTCCCTAATCGTCACATAGTATAGTTTATAAAGGATGAATAATTGCAAAAAAAGTTTTTTCTTACTAAGTTGGTCAACATGAATGTACCTGAAGGTATTGTTCGATAAAAAACAAATAATGAACCTCATTTACTTTGCATGGTCGCGGTATTGATATACAATAGATAACGCCATCGTCTTTTCTAATATTATGTATATATGGGAACACATATAAATGATCCCTGTTGGTGAAATGATCCCTTTCCTAATTACGCACTTACCTAATATCGTATATCTATCCGAAAACATAATGAATGTTCCCCTCGTTTTAGCGCGGTCATATGGGGAGGATTAAGTATAATAGATATATACTCGTATATATAGATGATAACGCTAAATGGATTAGTAAACACAATACAATTATGAATTAAGGATGATGATAAAGATGGTTTACTTAATCCTACGCAAGAGCGATAGAGAAAAAGATATATAAATTTATATTTGCGATGGCCGTTATGTAATATTCTGTATTTAAAAGCATTGTTGCACAGCGTTGCAGCTGTCGCGTCTAGAACGATCAGCATTAGAGATGCAACGGATAGTGGTTTGGCCGGATACCGGATAACGGATAACCGGCCTTCGTGTCCGCCGGATATCCGGTATCTGCCGCCTAATATTTGCAATTTGTTTTTAGTTAAAAGCATGTTTTTATAGCAGTGATATTATATTGTTTACAATCTTGTACTTTCTGAGAGCTTTTGAAACGTACCTTGACTTTAAATACTAGTGATTATAAATTGTACTATTGCTTACTTTGTACATACCTATTGTCTATTTATCTCAATCTCAACTAACGGCCTGCCAAATTCATGACGATCCGATTAACGGTATTCAAGTTATCGTCTAACAAATATACCTACAAACATACATACATACCTACATACATAAAAACGACGGATTGTCCAAGTAGATTGGGAGAAGTCACTCTCTTCGCTCACTCGTTTGAATATTCAAAGGACTGCCATACAAGAAACGTGATTTTTTTGGTGTTTTTATAGATAATGGTACGGAACCCTTCGTGCATGAATCCGACTCGCACTTGGTCGGTTTATTCAGAACTTAATTCGTCAACGTTCAAAATTAGTTATTTAAGTTAGTTTTAGAATATATTTCTTAAGTTAGTAAATCTATGGACAATCTTGGTCTGAAAAAAAAATACTGGACATAACAAATATAATCTAATTAATGTTATTATTAGGTATTATAATTAAAACGTACGAGTATAAAATGTATATGGACCTGGTCCGAAATAAAATATTCTTATTCTTATTCTTATAACCACTCTTGCACTCTTTTTTCCTAATAACATTATTACGACTTGAATTAACCTACCAGGTGTTGAATTAAGTTTTAACCTAATCCACATTCACAAAGCAGTAAAAACGGGTCACTTTCCATATAAATGTCAATACAAAGTTATACCTTCATAGCTCCGGGTTGTACCAGATGCAGAAATATTGCAAGTGTCGTATTCTCCGGAGGAACGTACGTGCCCGTTTGAATTTACGACTGTGCTCTAAATGCGACTGGCGGGATTGCTTCAGGTTCTACCGAGTGTATTGAAGTATTGGTGACGTGTAAGAGTTCACATGCTCGAGCAAAACGAAGCGGGATAGATAATATGGCAAGAGCACGCGAGAATGAAAAGGCGATAGAAGGCGGGCGCGTCAAAATAAACCGCGTAATCACATAATTGCTGTTTACAACTAAACTACAATTTTTGTAGATAAAAGCTTTTACCACATTTAAGAACTAGTTATTACTCAAATATTTAACTAAGAATCATGTTTATAAATCATATCATATCATATCATTTATTCCTTGCATTGTGTGTTTACAAAAGGCCGAGGTGGAGGAAATTCAAGGGTTACGAGGTTCTAACCAAAAACAAGTAAAAAAGAATCTATGTTTGAAAAGTAAAAGTATCGAGAGTTTTGTTAAAAATCATGTTTTCAAGTTTAACAGTTTGAAGGAAATATGTTGAAAAGGTATGTATTTGAATATCAGGCGCCTAATTGTCAACAATATTGAGATCCAGACGTCAGAATGATAACAATTTGACCACTGTGGCCTCTTAAGGATGACTCACACTAGAACGGGCCGGGGCGTGACCGGACCGGGCAAATCTGTCAGTTTCTATAGAAAACGTCACGTGACCTCCGAGTTATGACGTGATTCTTATATAAATTGACAGGTCCCGTCCAGCCCTGTCCCGTCCCGTTTTAGTGTGAGTCATCATTTATTCCACCTTCACAGAGGAGCAACTGAGAAGGTGCCGACTAACGAATTAAACAGTTCCCGCTCAAGACCAGTGTGCTTACCATGAGTTCGAAATCTACTGTAGATATCTCTAGTCGCTAGCGTCTACGTCAACGCACTGCTAGTGCATCTTGCTCGCACTTGCGGGTGGAAGAGGGACGTAACTGTAGATAACGTGTCGTAATCTATCCTTCGAAATCTATAGCAACTCAAGATCGACACATAGAATGATACAAATCGGCGTATCAAAGATACCGATAATTAAACTACTGCACAACCCTAATACGCTCAAGTTACATATCACAGAGCTTGACAACCCTAATTGGCGCACATTTGAGACGCAATACGAGACGCATGCGACAGCTATTTAGCATTAATTGAGAGCAATTTGAAGACCAGCTGGGGTAAACCTTCTTTGGCAGTTAAAAAAACAGGCCAGCCGAGCCGGACTCGCACACTAAGGGTATTGTATCATTATCTATAAAAACGGCAAAAACACGTTTTTTGTATGGGAGCCCCCTTAAATATTTATTTTATTTTATTTTTTAGTATTTGTTGTTATAGCGGCAACAGAAATAGGTACATCATTTGTGAAAATTTCAACCTTATCACTATCATGGTACCTGAAATTACAATTAGACGGACGGACTTCAAAGTCTCGGTAATAAGGTTCTAAGGGTGTACGGAACTCTTAATTTGACCTGATCTACAGCGAACATAGAAAATAAGAAATTTGTATGCTATAGTAAAGGCACCGATAATCGACGGCGTATGGGTAATGAGATTATGAGAAACTGTATGAAAAAAATCCACATTAAGTCGTTTTTACTTTTAGGAACCATTTTAACATTGACACAGGTCATTTAGCTGCTAAAGATTCAGGTTTTCGATAATTTCTGTCTTCTCGGTTCGAAATGTTGGTGGAACGAAGGAGGTTAGGCCTATAGTTATCAACGGCTTAAGCTTAAAATTACATTTACAATGTTTTATTCCTTTTTAAACCAGCATGTGTTTTATTGAGTTAACCATCTCTACGCTACGCAACTTGCTATCCTCTACGCGTTCCCGAGATTAAGGGTCTTGACAGACAGATGGACGGACGGACGGACAACATCCATCCTACACAACGACGATCCGTTGAATAGATTTTAGTTTTGTCCGGACTCCAACAAATGTTCAGCAACCGCAGACTAATTCACCTGGCAATTTTTGACACCTGCCATGCCTGCGATATGTTCCTTCGCTGATACGTTGTGCGAGGAAGGCACCAACTCTTTGGTCACCAGTAACATCAACCAGACGTTTCGCGATTACTACGAAAGTAGTAATCGCGAGTGCACTCTCTCCGCCATGGTGCGCTTTGTTTGTTCCATTCCATACACACCATACCATGTGTAAAATACAACAACTGCAATCTATTTTACAAACACCAGCAGCCTATTTCACCACGCTGACATTGCGACAATTGTCACAATGACAATTGTCCCAACTCACGAAAGTTTTTTGTAGTAATCGCGAAACGTTTGGTTGATGTTACTGGTGACCGAAGAGCTGGTGCCTTCCTCGCACAACGTATCAGCATTGCGATACAACGAGGAAATGCCGCCAGCATTCTAGGTACAATGCCCCAAGGACCTATTTTAGATTTATGGTAGGTAGAGGTAGGTAGTTAGGTAAGTTACACTTACTGTATACATTTCGAAAAGTAATGTTATTAAATATTGTCACAATGTTTATATGAACTTTAATATGCAGCCGACATAATTATGTCGCCGACATTGTCAGCGTGGGGAAACAAGCAGCAGGTGACTGGTACGGGATTACGTCCTTCGGTGACCTTAGTTTGCCAGTTTTTTTTTGTATTTCAAAATATTATCTCCAAGTGAACAAGGGACGCCAGAAAGTCACAAGTAGGTATACCTACACGTTCGGGTTTAGGTCAACTTTTATCACCCACAAATATGTTTTATAGCGAAAATATATCATTACAATCACGTCCCCTCTTAAAAATACGGTCCTAGTATGGGACCTAGCGGCACAAAGGAAAGGTCATTCAATGGATTCGATATTGTCGGAAACACTCGCTTATTAAATATCCTTGATATTTATCCGATAGAGGAAATATTTTATCACTATCGGTAATATTAGGAGTTATTGAATAACTAGACATATAGGTATGTGTTACAGTCAACCCATGGCCACTGTAGGACTATGTCATAGTCACGCTATAAATCAAATTGTAAGAAATCTGTAACTGCTTGTCATTTTGACATGGTTCTAGAGCGGCCTAAGTTTCCAATTTACACATTTCAGGCGGGTCTAAAATATTCGTAGGCACGTTAGTGTTAAGTGGACTTTCCTTTATTAACCGATTTGTTGGAAAAGTGCTCAACTTTCCGAAAGTTAGTCGTCGCTCGGGCTTTCTTTACGTGATGTCGCTTTCAGTACAGTCGCCTAGGCAAGAAGCCAATCGCTAAAGCTCAGTCGCGAACGAAACGCAACTGTCATTGTCGCACTAATAGTCTTCTATTGATAGAGAGAAATAACTACGATACGATAGGTAGCGTGAGCGATTGGCATCTTGGCTAACGCACCCAGTGTGCTTAACATGAGTTCGAAATAACCGCTCGTAGTCGATAACAAACTTTGCTATTCTGCCAAACGTGCTAGTATTATTGCTCCAAACCACCACCAATAATATAAATCTCGACACGTGTTTCGCCTCTACGAGGCATCCGCAGGAGATGCAAATCTTGTCGTACTGGTGTCCGACGCTTGCTGCCACTTGACGCTTGGCGGCTTGTCGATAGGGTTGGCACTAATTGACTAACACGTTTGGCGGAATAGCAAAGTAACATTGTTTGTTGTTAATACGGAATTCCGCAAAGTAACGCCTGATTCAATAAATTACGTGGTCGATAACGACTGCTCGATTAGATAGTGTGTGCATCTTCTTCGTTTTTAACTGTGTGCTATGAGTTTAAAATTCTATCCTAGGTACAGGGCCTCAAGGACCTATTTTAGATTTAAGGTAGGTAGAGGTAGGTAGTTAGGTAAGTCACTCTTACTGCATATATCCGTTGATAGAAACAAAATAATTTAAAGATAAAAAAAAAAACTACTGTTGAAATCTATAGTCACTAGTGTCCACGTCATAGCATTGGCTGTGCATCTTGCTCGCACTTGCAGGTGGAAGCGAGATGGCACTGTAGATAACGTGTCGAAATCTATCCTTCGAAATCTATAGCAACTCATGGTAGAGACACATGAGTTCTACGTAACAGCAGTCACTTGCGATTGCGCGATTCTATAGTGTTCGCATTTTGCTCGTTCTTGACTGTATGTCTACCATGAGTTCTCGTATCTATTTACGTTACTTAAATACAATTTCATTCCCTGGTATCTGTATTGCACTCTCTCTCATCTAATTTTTAACAACCATGACGTTGCTTTCCAGAGAAGACTCATTTGTAATAAAAATGCGTTAAAGCCTAGAAAATCTAAACATGTATTAAGGTTTTAAAATGCATGCGATCGATTAACTTACTGGCTATCCTAAGTAAGGTAATTAAGTATCTAGCCTAATACACCTTTTACCAACAAACCCCTAATGATTACATGATAAATTACTTTGAAACTCGCCCACCCTCTAATACAATTTCCGATGAACCATGATACGAAAAGGGAGGTTATGGGTTATGCAGATCATTATATTTAATGACCCGTCGGTAATGACGATCCGACAACTTTTACGACGTTTCGATGCCGTTTAGGGTGTTTTAAGGGGGGAAATTGATATGAATCTGAATTTCTGATTTATGCGATCGAGTTTGCAAACTGAATGTTTCTTTGTGAAGGGTCTGATAAAACAAAGTGTATTGATAAGTAGGACTTTGTTGTTTTTAAAGGATCAAAGGTGTATTGAACTTTGAAGGAACTTGAAATAACACCGAGACGTATTTTTTTTTTTATATAATAGGCTTCCTAGTATCACGTTGCCGGCGGATCAACTCGAGAGAACAATAAAAAAATATACAAAATTGAAGACCTCGAAGGATTTGTGATACCGGTATTCTTTGAATGATGAGTTCAGAGTACCCAAACGCCTTCTAGAATGCCGGTCAGAGGGCCACAGTAGTAAAGGCAGGCCCAAGCTCAAGTGGTTAGACAGTGTCGAACAGGACACAAAAACTTTAGGGGGAAAAGTTGAATAAAAGCCGAAAATAGATCGGACTGTAGATTTGCTTGACCAGGCTAATGATGTATTCTTTCAATAATTTTGGAGGCAAAGATTAATAATTGATACTCAAGTTATTGTGGAACAAACATACATACACAAACAAACGACGGGATTGTCTAAGCAAACTGGTAGAACTTACTCGCTTCGCTCGCTCGTCCAACCAAACAAACCAAACGCTCCTCTACAGCTGGTTTTAGAAACTACTTAACTTAGAAACGTAATACGGTGTCGCGGTTTGTAATCACGAAACTAAATGCACCTGCAAGCCGCAATGTAAGTATTTCCCGGAACTTTACGTACAGTTCGCGAACAGTCGCACATGTGCTAGGTTTACACAAGGCTAACATTTACACTAGAAACGCTGATTAACTAGACGACATTTAACCAAAAATTCTCATGGTATTTAAGGGGGTGTTTAACCCATTCACTGCTTTAGGAATTTTCGTAGCGCTACGCCGTAGCCGATAACATGCATTTCCCGCTTTGTAGCGGAAATGGCGCGTAGCGGGGTGACGACAACGTTAGCAGTGAATGGGTTAACACCTGATCGATCTCGCTTTAAACTGAGATTGCTTGGTGAGAACTGTTTGCTCTCGGTCTTCATCGAGCGGCTACTCAGGTTTAAGGGGGACTCACACAAAAACGGGACGGGATGGGACGATCTATCAATTTCTACAGAAATAATCACGTGATAGCTCGGAGCCCTCGGAGGTCACGTGACGTTTTTTATAGAAACTGACAGATCGGCCCGGAACGGTGAGAGTCATCCTTAATGGGGTTTAAATAAAGCAAACACAGTTGCGAGAAACAGCTAGTTATTATGTAACACATCTCATGTAAACCTAACACTTTGTTTTAACAGGGGACTCTGTCGCTGTAACAAAGCGCGCGTCGCCGTACAAATGCATCAAATAAGTTAGAGCGACAAAGTGCTAAATTAGAATGAGCATACTGTGTTATTTGAACGCGGATAATGCAATAATTCTGTGAAACTGCCGTTTGCAGAGACAATATGTTTGAGTTTATGAAAAGTTGGTTTTCTGATTTTAATGATATAAAAATTGCATCGAGTAGTATAAAATGCGCCCAATAATAAAGGGCTAGTTTAGTTACCCTCAGATTTACTTTGGGAGGCAGGTCATGTGGCAGTGGCAGTGCATGTATAAAAGCGGCAAAAAAAATCACGTTTTTGTATTGAGAGTCTTAATCTTTTTTCTACTCCAGCACCTCAATCTGTCAATTACTTAGATGACTGACAGCTTTATTAAGAATTACAACATTTATAACGCTATAACGTTGTCTACGGTATTCCATAAGGCCACCGTAAAGCGATGCTCTTATGCATTTTCCTACAATATATCAACACTGTCGTTTGTTTTTTTTTTAAGTTGGTATACGTGTTCCACATTCTGGCGCCTTTCGCGATTTTGCATTTTTCGCTATTTTTGCTATCGTAGGAAAACTAGTGTATGCAACAACTCATAATTGGTTACCTTATATAAGAACCCTTATTATATCACTGTTGCATAAATAAGGTGCTCGATTTCATTCTGTTTATTAGTATTTGTTGTCATAACGGCAACAGAAATACATCAACTGTAAAAGTTTTAACTGTCATGCGCGCATGGTTCATAAGGTACAGCGTGTTGACAGACGGACGGACAGGCAGACAGACAGGCAGACAGACAGACGCACAGCGGAGTCTTAGTAATAGGGTCCCGTTTTACCCTTTGAGTTCGGACCACGGAATTGAGATTGGAGTCGGAAACTATTCGGGGATTGTCTAGTGGGTCATTTATCCTAGAACTTGCAAGTTTCAAAAAGCTACTTCAAATACCAACAAGTTATCTCGTCAGTTACAGTATCAAACTTAATGTCGTCTACAGACCGATTCATCGGTACATGTTGGATTTAGCTACAGTTCCGTGGTATGTGGGCTAAAATCGAGCGCTAAGCGGATTAGCCATCCCCACTGCTGGGCTGATTGCGACGTCATACTCATAAAAATACGACACATGCGTTGAGCCGCGACGCTGAGCTCATAGCTGTGTGTGCTTACCATGAATTGCACGCAACTGTATTCAACAGCGACTGCGACGCTCGAAAGTATGTCCGTCTCGGTCCTACTATTACTCTGGCAAGAGCGAGACGGACTTATCCCCGAACGCCGCAGTAACTATCGAATACGGCCACGTCCAACTCATGGTAAGCACACAAGTGCCCTTCCACCAGGCCTATGGAACTCAGCGCAAACTAGAATCGACTGTCTTTTGGCTAGTGTCTGTAACGACACATTATAAACGGGCAACCCACACAACCCGCTCTCATAGAATAAAAATACAAACAATTTAGAACACTATGCAAAAACAATTGACGCTCGGGCTATCCCTAACAGCGCTAGGGTTGCCTACGATTAGAAATTTTATATGATACTGACAAAAGACGATTGATTCCAGTTCGCTTAGAGAGTTCCCTAGGCCTGATAGAATAGAATGCGTCATACCCTTACTTTGCGCCCTTAAGAATAAAACATTCATCGTCACCTACGTCCCACGACCAATTACTACGAATGATTTACTGCCCCTAACTTTAGCTCAGTTTATTTTGGAGCGTTCAAATGCCAGTCAAACTATTAATCACTGAAAAAATGTCTTTGAATTCCTAATTGGGGAGGGTAATTGAGTTTTTAAATAGTTTAAACTTTTAAAGCTTATAATAGAAGTTGAGCCTACTTTTAGAACACCGTAAGTATGGGGTACCGTAAGTTACTGTTGATTTTACGATATATGCTTTGTTATACGATTTCAAATATATTTAAAAGGAGGACTTACCACCATTATCATTTTAAGTAATTTAACTGGGTACGTACTCAGTTTTTTAATATACCTACGTTTTAATGTGAAATCAAGCATAGGTATAATGTAACTTCAAAATATATATATATTTAATGAAATGTAATAATTCACACTAGCTACTAACTGCTACATATTTCATATTAATTCTGAACGGTGCGCAAACTATCCAATTGTCAGAATATTTGTGGTTGAAAATGATATTTATATTAAACCGCAAACAGATACCTATTCTGCTACTGGTTCCATAATTAAACTTATTACCCGTAATTTTAATGTTACATAATAAAATAGATATCACGGCCTCCTAGCCTAGTTAGTAGTGACCCTGCCTCTGCCTACAAAGCAGGTCCCGGGTTCGAATCCTGGTCAGAGGCCTTATTCAACGCGATTCAGTTTAGGTTCAGTTTAGGCCCTGAGGCCTTACCAGGACGTTTTAACGTTATTTAGTTGACGACCTAAACTGAGTTACTTCCATACAACTGAGCCTACACTGAATCGCGTTAAGACGTCATGGTCTCATGGTAAGGCCTCTGGGCATTTATTTATGGATGTTTTCTATGTATTTAAGTATTTATATGTAGATACATATAATTACATAATATACTAATATATTATTATATGATCGTCGTCTAGTACCCACAACACAAGCCTTAATATTGAGCATACCGTGGGACTAGGTCGATTTGTGGAATATTGTCCCACAATATTTAGGTACAGTAGAAATCGTCGAAAATACTAATGTGAATTCTTGAAGTTGGATATCATATTTAGAAGTACATAATTATTATCATTGAAAACGTTCCAAAATCTGTTTTAAGCCGCTATCCGAGCCGAATTTGTGCCTGTTACGTCAGATATCCAGTTTTGAAAACTTTTGAGTCGCCATTGAGTGAAAACAAACTTCCTTACATTTTGAAATAATCGTCAAGAATAGGTATTTCTGACTACATAAACATATACTGATCTGCACATCGGCGAAAAACCCGCCAATTCGGACTAGCGCCCTATGGGTTCCTTACCGTTATCTATAAAAACGGCAAAAAATTACGTTTGTTGCATGGGAGCCACCTTAAATAGTTATTTTATTCTGTTTTTTAGTATTTGTTGTTAAAATTTCAACTGTCTAACTATAACTGTTCATGAGATACAGCCTGTTGACAGACAGACAGAGGGACAGCAGAGTCTTAATATTTGCGTCCCGTTTGTATCTTTTGGGCACGGAACCTATTTTTATCATAATGGGAGCTACCGTTGTCGCTTTCCAGGCGGCGCCACTCATGCGTGGGTCCTGTGTCAGTATGAGATAATTGTCAAAGTGACGTTTGAAATGTTCCCGCAGGAGCAGGACCCACGTTCCACTAGCGCCCCTAACGGATAATCGACTCGCGATAATCCTCATTGGCAATAGGCTAGACTAAAACATTATATTTAGTCAGTCTTTTAGATTATTAAAAAATATTGTACACGTATTCTTTATTTTGTTCGTCAAATCAAAAATGACGAAAATACAGTGGGATCTTCGTCAGTTTTAGTTGAATTTAAAAAGGAAAAAATACGTGTCTAATCATTTTAGATAACCTAACTAACGGACTAATTAGAATAATAGTTTTTCAACCTAGTCGTCATGCCTATACTATAGATAGATAGATAGATAGATACTATACATGAGTTTTAACATTTTTTTTAAATATTTATGTCTAAAACAAGCATAAGTTTTAACTGTTGTTTAAATATTCATGTCAGAAAGAAGCATGAGTCAATTATATTATAAAACTGTTGTTCAATACTACTTACCACTAAGACCGAATGGTGGATGTAGGCCGCAATGAACTCACCAATGAATGATTCACTATCGACATGATTAAATATACCTAGGCAATCTTAAATGGGTATGTGATCTAATGTGTCCATAAATATTGAAGAAGTAATTATCTACGTTTATATACGAAAACCAATAAATCCTTGCATAACTTATGGGCCATTTTTTTGTTTAAGTTTTTTGATTTCTAGTAATACTTTCAATTCTAATAGGAGAAAAAAAGTGTTTCAAGGTTTTTTTCCGTTAAGTACCATTTTTTTATAGACTTCGTATGGCGGTACCGGAATGGAAAGTTTGGGAAATGTACCTATGGAAATTTCAGGACAATTTTTTTCTCCTAATAGAATCGAGATAGCTCGCGATCTTGAGTAGAAATCACATAAAAAATACCCATTTTCAAAAAAAGTGGGCGACTTCTTTGAAAAAAATGGGCCTTATAGGGTCTGTAACACGATTTTAGGGTTTTTAGGGGATTTTAGGGGGGTAGGGGGGGGGGTACCTCAAAAAGGAAAACAGAACTCTTATACGATCACTTTGTTGTCCGTCCGTCTGTCTGTCATGACCATGACATGTCTGTCATGATGATGATGTATGACATGACCCTTTATCTCGGGAATGCATATAGATAGCAAGTTGAAATTAATACCACAAATCTGCAGTCTCTTGAAGCTGTGAAAAAACAAACCTCTACGTCAATCAAAAGATACGGCCGTTTATGTCGCATTTCCCATACATTTGCAATGGGAATCAAAATGGGTAATATAGGGTTCCCGCTGACCTATGACTCACGAAATTTGGCAAAAAGCAAGAGCTTGTAGCACAAGTAAAGGAAAAAATCCGAAAACCATATCATCATCATCATCATTTCAGCCGAAAGACGTTCACTGCTGGACATAGGCCTCCCCCAGATTTCCACAATGACCGGTTCTGCGCCACCCGCATCCAGCGGACTCCTGCGACCTTCACCCGATCATCAGTCCACCTTGTGGGCCTACCCACGCTGCGCCTTCCGCTACGCCGCAAACCATAAAACCGTATAATGCCGCACAATGAGAGCTCCTTGCCGCCAGTATTTTTAAGTAGGTACCTAAGGTCATAAAGGGGGGGTGGGGAGGGAACATTCTTTGTGCGAAACCCTCGGTGGGCGAGTCCGACTCGCACTTAGCCGGTTTTTTTTTGTTGAAACGCCCATTAGTACCGAACTGCAGATGCTTTAATGTTTATTGACTCTTGAAATTACATTACTATAACAATATATTCGATGATTATTCGTATCTATACTTTTCAATAAAACCCATATTTCGTTTCAAAATAGAAGTATTTACTTCAAAAACGACCTCGTAAAGAAAACAACACAAAAGGGTTCATACAAGTATTCTATAAAAGTAACTATCAATCAAGTATTTATTACAACACTAAACCTTCAAAGGCAGACTTTAGATGTCAATGTCTCCTAACGTTACACGAAAGTGTCCATAATGCCGGACCCCTGCGCGGCCTTCAAAGACCCTTTGTAGCCCAGTCGTTGTACAGCTTCAACAATCTTAATATTTCCCCTCTGTCGTATAAACTGGACACAATTGTTTTGAAAGATCAGGCGAAGGCGCTTTCGATACGTACGTATATTTTACGTGGCCGTATCCGCCGTATTCGCTGCGGCATTGGGGGATATGTCCGTCTCGCTCCTGCCGGAGTAATGGTAGGAGCGAGACGGACATGCTTTCGAGCGCTGTTGTCGCTATCGAATACAGTTGCGTGCAACTCACTGCTGTACGTAACCGTGGGCGTTTTCGACTGCGCGTTTCTAAAGTATGTCCGTCTCGCTCTTAATACTAGAGTAGGGGTAATAAAGGACACTGTTATATTGTACGTGGCCGTATTCGATAGCGACTGCGGCATTGGGGGATATGTCTTCGCTCCTGCCAGAGTAATGATAGGAGCGAGACGGACATACTTTCGAGCGCTGCTGTCGCTATCGAATAAATTTGCGTGCAACTCACGGTAAGCACACTTACCATGAGCTGTTACGTAACCCTAGGCGTTTCCGACTGCGCGTTTCTAAAGTATGTCCATCTCGCTCTTACTAGAGTAGAGGTAAGGACACTGTTATGTACACACGCGTTCAGAATTGCATGGGCAGTTCATAAATTGGCCATGCAATTCTGAACGCTTTATAGTATTCTATAAATTTTACGAACCCTATGACTTCATGTAATGTTATGACTCTAAGGTTAGCTGGAAGAGATCCCTTACAGGGATAAGTTCGCCTTTGTACTTCAATTCTTTTCAGTTGTTTTGTGATTTATTTTGTGTACAATAAAGTGCTTACTACTACTACTACTACTACTTCTTACTATTTGTTTATGGAGAAATAATACGTCGCGCGCCGAACATTCTGTAGATTCAGCGGTTTTTTACATGAAACATTTGTCTTCATTTGTTTATATATTATATTAGATAACTGTCATGAATAGATGATTTTGTGTTATAAAAATTGCTAATGAATTAATAGGTAATTTCGGGTAAATAGTGTCTAGGATTATTATTGTTTTTATTTACGACAGGCGGCAAACGAGCAGACAAATCGCCTGATGGTAAGCTATTATCGTCGTCCATGGACACCCGCAACACCAAGAGGTGTGTTGAGTAGGTACGCTCTATAATTGAAGTTATGAAGGTCGTATTGCTCCGGAAATACCGCAGGCTACAGTTCATTCCACAGTTCAGCTGTGTGACGCAGGAACTTTCTGGAAAAACGCATAGTTGAGGACTCAACCCTCTAAATGATGAGGATAGAAATATGGTTTACAAATATTCAACTTTTTTTTCCGAATCCGTGTCTTTACTGTACTAACTTGTATAAAACGGGACGTCTTGGCTATTGGTCAATAGCCAGAAGGTTAGACGTAACTTAATATCGTTTTCGATTTCGTTACGGACTTGCAAATTGAATATTGAAGTCTTTCATCAGAAGTGCAATTTATAGATTTTTTAGTATAGAGACCTTAGGAGTTTGAAAGATATTTCAACTCAAATTATGACGATACTGTAAGTCATTTTAACCAACTGTTTGATATGATTGATGATGATGAGAGCTAAAACTTGAATTAATTTCGTATATGTGTGGAAATCATTGTTTTTTGCTAATATTTAATCGATTTCGACTACTTATTGAATAAAGGCTTCTCAACAAAAAATCACTACAATGCATACAAATAGTCCGGTATACCTACTTTATACAGAATGAAAATTAAATGAAAAAAAAAACGAAAATTAAAAAAATTATAATGAAATAACGTATCTCTATCTCTGTCACACTTGCATATTGGAATGACAAAGAGGTGTTTCGTCAATGCCATGTTTCGATGTTCGTGGTAAGCATGCAGATCATCAGTCCGCCCAGTTGGAGTTCTGCCCGCGCTGCGCCTGCGCGCGTTCATGCTGCAATTCGATCAACATTTAAAAAACAAACTGTGCATAATTAATAATTATTTCTAGCAACATGAAAACGGAAAGCCACAAATTAAAAATGGAAGCGCTTTTGTCTGATAATTGTTGGCACAGCTGTTACGCCCAGAATATTATCGCGAGTAGTTTTAATAACTTATTTAAGAGGGCGCAGATCGTTCCGTGTCGTCAACATTAGGAATATTGTATTTTCAAGTTAATCTTGTCATTCATCGTTATCGATACCATTGATATAAGTAAAAGGGGCACACGTGTGACATTTATAGTATATTTTCACATTATAAACAGTACTTTCGAATGTAAAGTGATATTGTGAGCTTTATTTTTATGTTTAGAGCTGTTACTTAAAACACTCAAAAAGGGCGCATCACGGCATTATTTCTCGATATTGGTCCCAAATGACCACGTTGTTGACACATCGGCCGCCGTCGCACGACTAATTCAAGTTAGGTCCCGGACTCTAAACTTGATGGTACACGAACGTGCGCCTGGTACCATAAATGTTCTCCTTTTATTTATATGATACCATGCATTATAGAGAAAAGGAAAGGACTATGTACTAGAAAACACGATTCCCGAATGGGTGCACCACTGGACGCTCTGCGCTCTCTTAAGGCCAGTTCTGCACTGACCGAGTTGAGATATATTTGTTTCAATTTTATATTTAATTTATTCATTTCAAGAGCACTCTAGTTTCAATTTTGTATGATAAAAAGAGTTTATAATGTGTTTTTTTTTGTTTCAGGTATGTGCAAATTGAACTCAAACCTACAAAGTACGTATTTGTGTCTGTGGCATCCTGCATCCCAATTATCCCAAGAAGATGAACCGATATCATCATAATCATCATTATCGGCTAAAAGACGTCCATTGCTGAACAAAAGCATAAAATAATAAATAAGTAATACATATTTGCGGCAATCTGACATTAATCGACCTAGTCCCAAACTAAGGAAAACTTGGGTACCTTACTGGGTAACTTACTATGGGTACTAGACGACGATATACTTACATATCTCAGGAACTAATATTTGTGATAAACACACAAATAAATGCCCTTACCAGGATTCGAACCCGGGACCTCCAGCTTCGTAGGCAGGGTCACTACCAACTAGGTTAGGGGGGCTGAGAATGCTACATCGATGGGTCGTGCGCTGCCCGCATCCAATGAATTCCTGCGACCTCTACTAGGTCATCAGTCCCATCTTGTGGGGTGTCTTCTTATGTTGCGTCGACCGGTGCGTGGTCATCACTCAAGAACTCACTGGCCTAATAACGAGCCAACTGCATGGTCCCCGGTGACTTCAAACAATTTTTTCGACAACTCACTAAAATTGATTCTTCAAGTTTAAGAAGTAATTGATCTTCACATCCCTGCAAAGTTATTTAGATAGGAATAAAACTCTACTCAATTCACATCTCGTTTGTGTTTCGTATTCGATACCGATACGAACCGTCCGAACGATAGAAGTATCAAAATAAGAAATGACGGCCAATATTAAGAAATAGAGGGTCAGGTGTGGTACAGAACTTGAACGAATACAGTCAGCGATATAAGATTTCGCTGGACATTGCTTTCTGTGTATTGACAGGTACAATTTTATAAGAGAGAATAGAAATATAAAACTAGTTCTATAAGTCCAACCTGTTCAAAGTGAGGCTAAAATACGAGTAGGTACCGCCGTTCGAAAACCTTTTCGAGATAATGTATGTATGTATGTATGTAAACTCTTTATTGTACAAAACACAGAAAAATTAAAATTTACAAAAGGAAAACAGTAAGTACAAAGGCGAACTTATCCCTTTAAGGGATCTCTTCCAGTTAACCTTTGAGTAGATGAGAGAAAAAATGAAAAGAGGTAGACAAATACACCTAATGTACAACAACGTACCAGATAAATAATAATATAAACTATATATATATATTTCCAAAATACAAAGGAAAAGTATATATATCACACTAACAAGGAAATGTGAGACAACACTAATAAAAATAAATAAATAAAAAAATACCTAAATAAATAAATAAACAGAGTATACAGATAAACAAAGAGATAACAGCAACCAATCACACAGAAACAGGTAACCACAACTTCTTTAACTTCCCCTTGAGCGACGCAATTGACTGGGACTTCCTATACGAGACAGGCAAATCATTCCACAGTCTAACCGAGCGTACCGCAAACGACTTGTCATAGCCACGAGATTTGTGAGATGGGATTAAAAGTGACTGATTCTCACTGGACCGCAAACGGTGACCACTGCCCTCAGCCAAAAATTTAAATTTCTCCGAAAGGTACGTTGGAGAAGAGGGAGAAAAAAGCACAGTAAACAAAAGAGAAAGAGTGTGTAAATCCCTCCGACGGCGGATAGGTAGCCAGTTTAATTGATTGCGGTAAAGGGTCACATGATCATATTTCTTGAGTCCGAAAATATATCTGATACAGACATTCTGTAACCGCTCGAGCTTATCAAGCAATTCCTCCTTGATATCAAGGCACGCAGTGTCACAGTAGTCCAGAAGCGGGAGAAGAAGCGACCGTGCCAACATACTTTTCGTGTGGAGAGGGAGAAAGCTTTGCAGACGCCTTAAAGAATGAAGAGAGGCGAACACCTTTTTACTGACCTCAGCTACATGTGGCGCCCAGGATAGAGTCTGGTCCATTGTAACGCCAAGATTTTTTACAGTGGGAGTGAAAGGAATAGGGGTACCATCGAAGAAAATTCTGGGCAAAACCTGGACAGACAGTCGGGAGATGAAGTACGGGCTCCCAATAACAATCGCCTGAGATTTCCTGGCATTAACTTTAAGTCCAAAAGAAGATGCCCAATTACAGATTGATTCTAAGTCCTCGTTAATTTGATTTACTAACGAATCGAAATCACCAAACTCTGCCGCTGAGTAAATTTGCAAGTCATCCGCATAAAGGTGATATGATGAGTTTAATGACTTTGAAATATTGTTTATGAAAATAGAAAACAACAGCGGAGAGAGCACGCCCCCCTGGGGGACCCCAGCAGACAGTTCACGCCATTCCGAGACATTGTCATCAGCACGAACCCGCTGATGCCTCCCAAAGAGGTAGCTACGAAACCAGGAAAGAACAGACGGTGAAACATGAAGTAATTTAAGGAAAGCAACGAGTATATCGAAATCTACTGTATTAAATGCGCTGCTGAAGTCTAACAGTACTAAAATGGATACTTTTTTATTTTCTATATTAAGACGAATGTCATCGGTCACTTTAATCAGAGCAGTCGCTGTGCTATGCCCAGGACGGAACCCAGATTGAAGAGGATTTAAAAGGTTGTGTCTAATCAGGTGGGAAGAGAGACGTTTATTGACAAAGTGCTCTACAACTTTGGAAAGAACTGGAAGAATGGAGATAGGACGGTAATCTGAAATAGACGAGGGATTACTAACTTTCGGAAGGGGAATTACATAAGCTAATTTCCAAACAGAGGGAAATACACCGGATGAGAAAGAAAAATTAATAATATGTGCAAGGATGGGAGCTATGGGTTCCGCCACCAGCATAAGCATGTCTTTGCTAAGGTTATCGTCACCGACAGCCTTCGTCTTAATAGCTCTAAGAATACTGACGACTTCTTGTGCGGAGATTGTACCAAATTCAAACGGCGGATACTCCTCGTGAGGTGTGTTGGCAAGGAGAGCCAAAGAGCTTTGCTTAACTAGGGGGTCTAGGTGAGTGGGAGAAGCACTAAAGTGACAGTTTATTGCATTTAGGTCTAAACCCCCTGCCGCATTTATCTTGGACTTGCCGACACCGAGTGATTTTAAGAAGCTCCATATTTTAGAGGGTGGACACTCTTCGATTGAATGGTGTATATATTTGCGTCGTGCATCTCTACAAGCTCTATTGCAGCGGTTCCGCAACAGAATAAAAGCTTGACGATTACGATCTGAAGGATCGTGTCTAAATTTGACGCGGGCACGGTTCCTCTTAGCCATCAGCTCCCTAATAGCTGATGTTAGCCATGGCGCAGGAAAGTGCCTAACACGCGTAGGTTTGAGAGGAGCGTGCTTGTCGAAGATCTCAAGCAATACGCTATTAAAACTCCCTAGCTTATGGTCAACGTCGGACGAGTTAAACAAGCCCGTCCAGCACACATCGCTGAGGTCAGTAAGAAGTGCTTGCAAATTAATATCTTGGAGGTTTCTACGCATAATTATTTTATGGCGCCGCTTAGGAGGACGAAATTTGAAGGAACCGTAAATGAGATCATGATTCGAGAAAGCAGCGGCATTGAACTGGCCGTGGCAAGAAACATGGTCAGGCGACGACGTTAAAATTATGTCCAGAAGGGAAGGTGGCCCGTTATGCGGGAAGTGGGTGGGATCAAGTGGCAAAATATTAAAATTCAGAGAAGTAGCAAGTGCTCGGAGCTTAGCAGATCTATGGTCATTTTTAATGAGGCAAGTGTTGAAGTCTCCCATGATAATGCTATGGTCAAATTGAGGGGTAAGATTAAATAGTACATTTTCTAAATTATCAAAATAGTCGATAGCTGAGGAAGGGCTGTAAAACACACCTAGGAGGATTTTGCTATGATGTAAGGAAACATCGAGAAATGAATATTCAGGAGAATTAGAATACAATGTAGGTGACTCCGCCACGACCTGGCAAGCAATGTCGCTCCGTAAATAAATGGCAACACCGCCACCACGTATCGTGCTAATTCCGCCATCCCTACTACCCGTTCTGTCGTTACGAATTAAGCGGAAACCGGGCAATGGATAGAGGGTAGACGGAAGTGATGGTTTTAACCAGGTTTCTGAGATCAAAATGGCGTGTATATTCTTAGAGTTAAAAGTCGCAAGTAAATCGGGAAAATGGGCGGGTATGCTCTGTGCATTAATGTGAACCACGTTAAAGTTTTTAGTAACACCTTGAAAAGCGTAGTGTAAACGGTCAAATAAATCAGGCATATCACTAGTATCGCTCAAGGAGTCGTAAAGGCTGGAGGAAGATAAAGAGAAAAACTCGCTATCAACGCTGGTATTAAACACATCTGACATGGTAAGTGCTGATTGAACTTGTTGCTATAAATTGATATATTGCAGTGTATATGTAAATATAGTTAAATAATAAATAAAATTATATTATATATATATCTCTATAATCTCTAGCAAGACTAAACATTTTATCACCTCATATACTCGCCAGCAGCTATAAAACGGAAAAACCAATATTTAAAGAAAGTAAATTACATCTAACTTATAAATAAATCCATATAATTTAACAAAAATATTGCAGTGACCACTACTTAATGCAACAGGAATATATTGAGAAAAAAAAAGGAAAGTGAAAAAAGGAAAATAATAACAAGAAAAGAAGCAACAAAAACCGGTTACGCTTCCAAAAGAGAAACATATCAGAAACAAAACGCCAAATTGAAGCTGTCAGTAGTGTCAGTGTCAAACACAAAGTGACGTTGACGTTCTATTCAAGGATTTTACACTTTTAAGTTTTAGTAGGTGCCGGTAGAAATAAAATGCAATTGAGTTTAAGACCTTGAACGAAATATGTGAATCAACCATTAACTAGCAATCACTAACGGGACCCCGAGTCAGCTAGGTTTTTCCTTGCGGCTCTGTTAGGACGCGGGACAAACTGCGCAGGCACACCAACAGTCGGCAGCTCGCCGGTCGTAGGCGATGTCGACGGCACAGAGGGCTGCCCTTTACTGGGCTGTACGGAGCCGGCTACAGATTGGGACGCTCCCGAGGGCCCAGGCAAAAGCCAACCCAGGCATAAACCAATGTACGTAAGCATGTGCAACGCCTGCCCCGTCCAGTCACGCGTTTAATATTTTTCTGGTATGTGAGATAAACGCTTTTTTAACATCGTCAACTATCAAGCGGGTGATATGGGCATGCAAAAATCAAGCATGTTTTTTAAGCCACTTTTCGACCATCTCCATACTTTTTGGCCTGACTGTATACTGTGTGTGTCATACTGATCGTTCGTGATGTCCCCCCTCTCTCATAATTTATCACATGATTTATGCATAAGCCCTATGATGATGATTAAACCATAAAACATGTTTCCACCGACTGTACCCCTGTCGAATTCACTTTTAAGCCGAGACGGTAAGTTATTTTTATGGCTCCAGCGACAGATGAAATATGATCGGCCTTTGACGTCTCTATCGATCCATCATGGGGCTGGATATGCTTTATTGGATAGCTGATACGATGGGAAAACTCGTTTTATTTTAAAAATTAATGTTAGTAGTAATTTAGGATTTAAGTACTTAACACTTACTGACGTTTTTATGCCAAATATCATATGATATTATACGAGTTGATATGGAGAAGATTTATTTAAATTAGTTCATTCAAGTTCTTTCCAACTTATTAAATATTTTTTCCCCGGTTTTAAGAGTGCTATCACAAAATCCGCCCGCTCGCATTTCAATATTATTACCGCCAGTTGCGCTCCGAACGCGCATCTGTGTGCGGACACACACTACAATCAGGTATACAAACTTATTATCGCCATGCTCTTCGAACGGCATAGCAGGTGCGGTTAGTGCGAACGGGAGCGAGCATTCATTGATTGTAAGCACCGTCGCGAGGCTAATGGCGTCGCGACGCTTGACGCGCGGACCAAACATTATTGATACTAGCGCCAGAACATCAACTATTACTTGGCGTACGTGGTGTTAGAAAATGTACGAGTAATTTGTATATTTGTTTTGTGTTTATCATAAGATTAAAAATAGTTTTATTCAAACGTCAAATGTCTCTAAATAGTATCCGAAGTTATTTTGGAATAGGATTTTGTTTTCTGCCTCCGGATCCAATTCATTGTTTTCATATTCATACATATATTGGTGGTTTGGCTAAGCATACCTAACTACTAAAAAGTTTTTTTTTTTTTTAATTTAAACTCAATCTGAATTCTATTTTGGGGTGGTGATATTATATTGAAGGTTACAAAGCCGATAAGATGAAAAAAGGTACGTGTAATTAAATAATTTTATTTAAACGTTTTGTAATTTTAACTGAAATCCGGAGGCATATTTTGGGCGTTTTTATTATTTGTTGTAAAAAAATCATTTTTTGAAAATATGAAAAGTTTTAATTGTTTTCTATTCAGAATCGCGAGTTCTTTCAATCGCAGTAGGAGAAAAAAAGTGTTCCAAGATTTGTTTTCCATTTCGCCACCATCATTTCATAGATTCAGTATGGCGGTAGCACATTAGAAAGTTTGAAAAATGTATGGAAAATTTAGGACACTTTTTTTCTCCTACTAGGATTGAAAGAGCTGCGATTCTGAGTAGAATAAATATAAAAATTTCTAATTTAGCAAAAAGTGATTTTTGTACAACAAAAAATAAAAATGCCGTTTTTTGAGTTCCATTTTTTTGTCAAATATCTACTTGTGGCACATCATCTGATAGGTCCTTAGAAATAAGTTAAAGGTCTCTTGTACAAAAAATTGGTTGATCCAGTATCGGGAGGTCCAAAAAACCGGCCAAGATCGAGTCGGACTTGCCCACCGAGGGCTCCGCACAAAAGTGGCATGGAACTCTCAGTGTACGGCAGTTTCAGATTTGGATTGCGTTGATGTAGAAGTTTGGTTTTTTTGCAGCTTCAAGGGACCGCAGACCTGTGTATATTATGGTATTAATTTTAACTTGCAACCTTTACTCGTTCCCGAGATAAAGGGTCTGGACAGACAGACGGGCGGACGGATGGACGGACGGACGGATAACAAAGTGATCCTATAAGGGTTCCGTTTTTTCCTTTTGAAGTACGGAACCCTAAAAATGTGAAAGCTTTAGGAAGTTAAGATATAAGACAACCTTACCACGAAACTTATTTTGAACGAATTTGTTCAAAATAAGTTTCGTGGTAAGGTTGTCTAGCCGTTTTTGCCAAAAACTATTAATTGCTAACATACAGTTAAGTCCCTTGATATTTTGAAGACACTTATGCCTTTTTGCTTGCACAATATTTATGTCGTATAACGCTACAAAACCCTCAATTATGCTTGGTCCGACACGCTTTTGGCCGGTTTTATTCCGGATTTTGCTCATATAGCAATATGATTATCCCTGACTAGGGCGGTGGCACCAGTAATGGACAAGGAACCAGTAACGTACAGTCACTTTTATTATGAGGAAATAAGTTTCATGCATTTATTTTGTGTCAACCAATTGACAATCATATGACATTTGAATTAAGAATATAGTGTCCATCACTCCTGTCTGTCAGCTTAAAGTGTTCATAATGGGTACCGTCACCCTAATACACCTAAAATTTCTCCATACTGTCCGTCTTAATAAACACTCTGTATTACTGAAAGTATCTAGAAGGGTTGGTTGCGGTACAATCACATTCGATAAAATCATTTCAAACAGGTCTATAATATAGTCAAAAATGTAAAATGCTTATCTCAGTAGTTGGTCGCGGTTTATTCACTTTTCCAAACGCTTCCAGCACGTACTCGTGCAACAAAACAAGCAAATTGTACAGTCCACAGAGAACAACACAGGTCCTACCTCTACGAGCGCGCGCGCGGTACTGAGGACTAGGCTAGCGCGGATTGGATTTTATACACCATTTGAATATTTAAAAAAAAATACGGAATTTAAACAAAAAGTGATTTTTTCGATTTCAGCATGTTCTTAAAAGAATAAACTTTAATGTTGTATACAAATCATCCCAATATTTTGTCAAAATTACTGCGAAAATCCCTGCGTTTGCAGTGTATTTTTATCGAAAAATGTGCATATTCAAAGTCGAACTAGATAGGTATCTGTGTAAATTATTGGAAATATGAGGCCTATAAGTTAAATAAAACCATGTTGCAATATTATATCAACCTAGAAAAACTTGTGTTTTCATGTATCATGTTAACAATAATCGAAGTCAAACTTCTGTCTCCGTGCGTTTTTCAGAAAACAACTGCCAATAATTGTATAGTAAAAGTTAAAACATTGAGTTTTACTCAAATTAGAAGCTTACAAGTTAAACACTAGGAAATAAGCTATCAAACATAGTTAACAACTTTAACAAACAGCTCACAGTTTCTTTGTATTTCAACGTCAAAAAACAGCTTTTGTTGCTTTTCCGTACAAACCGTATTGATGGCCTCTTAACTCATAGAATAGATTTTTATTAATTTTCTAGCACTTTATTTCATGCATGATGTATTAATTTATTTTGATTTACAGTCAACATCTCCCGGAATGATTGTCAAAATAATGACATGTAGATGTAGTGGAGGGACGCCCGGCCGGATTCATGCGGGCTGTTGAGCACTTGGCGCGTTCGTTCAGCCCCATTCCCTGGAGTTGAAGCTTCAGGTTACTGTCCCAGCTGCCTTGAAAACCTACATTCTTCTTCGAATCTTCTCGATTGACTGCAGAACATGCCATTCTTTAGCTCGCTCTCCTCCAGCTTAACTTGGTCGATGCTATATCGCGTTGCCGCGTACATGCTACATTCCGTCAGCAAGTGCTAGTTGGTCTAATTCTCTAAAATAAATCAATTTTATAAACAATAATCAAATCACGTAAATACTTGGTTGTTTCGGGAACTAGTAAATAACTAGAGCGATATCACCGGCTGTGCACTTAGGTGCCTGTCCGTTGCGAGCGTTGGGATAGACACTAAGCGGCTTACTTCCAAGAAGGAATGAACTAATAGTATCTTTAAAACGAAAACTTTTTGCTTTTAGGGACGGGAAGCATGAAAAAGAATAGTTTGATGTAAAGTAATTTAATGACGAGTTTTAGAATAAGTATAAATTAAAAAATATATATAAAATAAAATGTAGGTATATAAATAAAATATATAAATATATAAAATAAAATAAATAAAATATAAAATAAAAATAAAATAAAATATAAAATATACAAATAATCCCGATGTCAATGGCATACAACATGGTATTATGGTACTCAAGCTAAACACATAACTGAAGAGTCCTTACTTCGGTGTGCTTTAACGTAAATCATAGTATTTTTTTTTCTTTTACTTTCTATGAGATGGCGCTGCTGTCGACGCATATTAATCGGGTCTAAGTAATTTGGTGTTTAAAAATGTAAATAAACAAACTCAGTGACGAAAATTTTACCTACCAAGGAACTTTTAAACAATATATGACAATGTTATCTCGGACTAGAAGTTTTAAAAAGTGCTTAAAATTTCTAAAAAAAATACGTGGTACAGTACAACATATCAGTGAAAAGTAAACATCAAACAGTGTATACAACCTACTAAGTGGACATCAAAAGTATAAACACACTGTAAAGGACGACTCACACTAAAACGGGACGGGACGGGGCGGGACGGGAAAATCTGTCAATTTCCATAGAAAGCGTCGTGTGACATCCGAGGGCTCCGAGCTATCACGTGATTATTTCAATAGAAATTGACAGATTTTCCCGTCCCGCCCCTTCCCGTCCCGTGCTACTGTCAGTAATCCTTCCTAAAATACGCATTCATTATCAAATTGCATTTTAAGATTCCATTTTTTTTTTTGTAACAGTGCGGGTGAACTTAATAAAATAAAATAAAATAAACTAAGCAAAGCTTATTAGTGTATCTCTTAAACATAGCTAGTATGGGAGGCCGGCAGTGAAGTGAATGTGTTTTGGAAGAGTTTCAATATTATAACATCTTGAAGACGGCTCTAACGTCCCCCAAACATTGCTTAATTACCATCCTGATAGTGATAGTCTTATCACTATATTTGCACTTATTTGTCGCCTTTGACGGGAGTTATAATGAGTTTTGATTTTAGTATTTGTATGTATGTATCGTAACTCCCAAACAGAAATAGTTACAAGAAGTCCTAGCCCAAAAGTACATTATAATAAATACGTATATGGAACACTTACGTATTTTAGTAACTACAATGAATACATTAATGAATGAATGAAACATTTATTTCGAGTTAGTTTACAGGCTAAATAATTTTTATTTTTTTATTACTACGCGCGAGATGTTTTGGATATCTTAGGACTATTATACTATTACACTTACCCGGCCCGGCCCGGTCACTTTAAATCCGGAATTTGCGTAGTAAGGAAATTCGCTCGGAATTTCGCCCGCCAACAGATCAGCAATCCTATAAATTCTACCATCGCATCGTCAACGAAACGCGAGTAAGCGGTCTTATTTGGTAAGTGAATACGGGTTATAATATTTCATTAGCCCATTTCGAATTCTACCTTTAGTTCGTACCTTACCTTTAAACCAATTAAAACTTTATTAGTTTGTATTAAAGTCGTCTATTGCTTAACAAAGCATTTGTTTCTCAATGCTGGAATGATCGGTAGTGGCTTCAACGCGTTAATTTTAGCTCCTCGCTTGCGATTAACTAGAAACTCAAATTATTTAATATTTGGATTATTGAATATGTGGACAAGCCATTGGATTGGGGTTTGCGATAATTGCGATGCAAATAAGTCATTATTTATACCTCGTGCGTTTAATAGTTCATTTAAATGTAATACCAGCATTATTCGTTTCATAATTACAATTTAGGAGTGATGGAGGTAGTAATATATATTCATTTGGGAGTTTGCCAGATTTCAATTTAGATTGAAATTACTGCAGACTATGATAATTGGTAATTCGACCCATGTCTTCGAACGGGGGGGTGGTGGGGTTGTTAATCTAACTGCAAGTCCATAAAATATGAAAAAGATCATGGAAGCACAACATATATAGACTTTCAAGTAAAATTATTTTGAACAGGGTCAGTTAAGCCATATGTGTTTATTTCGCAAAAAGTCATATCCTCTTAGTAAAAAGGCGTGTTTGAGTCGTACGTGCTGCGGAGATACCTTTTGCTAGTAATGGTCATGGTATCTAACCCCTTTCAGGTTCGCTTACGATTATTGCGGGGAACGTTTAACTACGGAATCCTGCACTGAGCGTGGCTCGGCATGCTCTCGGCCGGTTTTAACCCGTAGTAATACAACGGCATCTCTCCTGTGTCACCGAGAGGTGACAACTTGAGAAGCTCCTCTTAACGGGAAAGGTGGACGGGAGCAGGCCTAAAGGCAGGAGCCCGACTCGCTGGTCAGATCAGATACGTGCTGCCCTAAATAGCTCCGTCTGCCATCCACGCCGCCGAAGATAGAGCGACGCGACAAAATCTGACGAAGAGGCCACGACCCTCAGCATTGAGGACAAACGACGCAAGGAGGAATACAACGTAGGGACTAAAGTGGCTCAGATCTTTCAAGTATTTAAGATTAGATTTTTTAACTCCACCTTTCAAACGTTTAAATTCGGAACACTCAACAGAAACTGGTTCGAAGCCGCAACCAAAAGTCTAACGTTGTACCGCAACGCAACGCCACTATTCCTTACTCGGGGGTGAAAATGATGAACAAAAAACGTAGAAATTCTTCGATTCACAATGGCGTCGATACGATAGCCTTCCTTGTCATCACATAAATATGTATGATTGTCCATTCATTACGACAATAAAGGAAATATTCAATTTGCGAAATGTAGGCCAGTGCAGGCAGACAATGGCCTTTTGGGAATCGGGCTTTATTCGGGTTCCGTCGATCTGCACAGGCTTTACTGTAGGTACTTTTCTTAGTTATTTTATTTTTCCAACATAGTCTGCGTCGTAACAGTAAAATGACTAACGCGGACAGCATGAATTAACTATTGGATAATGGAACGTAATAAATGTCTGCAGTACAATGGTATTGAAGGCAAAATCGTTAGCCTTGAACCGCACCAAAGACCAAAGGGGAGTCCAAAAAACTCAACAGACCTAATTTATGTTTTGTCCGTTTTCAACAAACACCAACGTCAAACCGACAGATAAGGACAAACAATTAATTAGTTAGCGGAAGTTTCATCATTAGTGTTTGTATCATGTATGTATGTAACAAAATACATAATGTTAAAAATAAAATACATTTTAAAATACGTTTTTCTGTTTTTTACAATAAACTGTTATGCCTTACAATGTATACTTAGCTATATTTTTTTTCCGCTGTGAATTGTAACATAATATAGACTAATGGATAACTGTTATTGGCCCTAAATTATGTAAGCATTATTAAGTCTTATAGTTATATTTACCGCTGTTGTTATTCTTAATACCAATAAAATAAAATAAATGTTCATGCACGCATTCACCCCCACCCCCACCATGTGAAGGGTTCGGCCTAGTGGTGTGGAGCAATACACGTTTTATGGATAGTTTTAACTATCCATAAAAACAAGACTATCCATAAGATATTTATATCTTCTACGCACAGAATCAACAATAAACAATCGCCCCCTTGGTGTGACAGCAGTGGCTAGAGTTCTCAATTTGAAATACTTATAAAGCCAGTCCTTCCAACAAACCAAGGCGGCTGTAAAGGTAAAACCTTTACAGTACAGTAGACGCTGGCAGCGTTTCCTCGCTGTATTGCAATACTAATACGTTGAGCGAGGAAGCTGCCAGCTCTACGGTTGCCGGTAGCATCCACAAGCCGCTTTGAGATATCCTTAAAGAGGGCGTGGGCGCTCGAAGTCGTATTAGTGTTTACAATATGCATATGATGACATACACGCTCATGACTGAACGCTGAATGACGATATTGACGATTGGCTTAAACGCGATAGGATAAATATGTGTGCGTGCGAAATTGGCACATCGTAGAATCACAGCTTTGTTATTTCCGACGTTCCCTCTAATATTATACCTTTGTGACTGAAACAAGGAAACCATTTTTAGTGCATCAGCAATAAACGAGGAAAAGGTGAAAATTTTAAAGTAAATTTACACGACTTGATTAAATTTTCCTTGCAGGTAATAATTAAGTAAAGCAAAGCATCCGATAATTTAAAACGAACAAGTGAACCACGCAAAATGTTAAGTAAATGTATTGTTACAGTGAATAATGGAAACTTTGCTCTCTTGGGATATTTTGATTAGCAACCAATCATAATTTCAACTTTTAGGCGTTTGTTCGTCAACATTAAGAGGGGGCAGAGTGTTTGCCGCGGACACGAAATAGGCATTTAGCGGCCCCGCACTGCTCGCTATCTGTGTGCGTGCGCGCACGCACACTACTACACCGGCGCGTCATTATTCGGGCGTTAAAAGGTTATAACTTAGAAATCTTAGAATTCCTCATTTTTATAATCCTTTGATACAGATATTGTATTAATTCACCTAATATTTGTTCGGTTTTTCCAAATGATTTTATTATTTGTGTTTGTATTTAGTACTAAAGAAAGGTACCATTCTGTCGGTTGTTGATAAGGTTCATTTCTAAACTAATATTTATGACATTCGCGCCTTATCGACAACCGGCAGAATGGCAAAGTGCCTTTTTCTAAATAAAAGCACATTTTTTATGATTTCATACGTGGCTATTTACGGCTAAAGGTACCTTTAGCCGTAAATAGCCAAGTACCTTATGGACGGTCGGCGCTTACGTCGCGTTGCAGCGCATTATTATCAGCGTCTTTGTTAACAGCGTAAGCGCCGATCGTCCATAAGGTACCTTTCACCGCAAAACGTCACATATTATGAAATCGTTAAAAAATTGTGTCGTTTTCTTGGTAAAAGTACCACATTGTCTCCTGTTGATAAGGTTTTCCAAGTGATTCTTTATGACAGAAGCGCCTTATCATTCTTATCAATAAGCGACAATGTGGTATCTTTCTTTACCCAGAAAACGTCACTTTTATAATATTGATTATATCAATATTTATAAATTTTGTAAGGTTGACTCCGATTTGGATAAAAATCGATATCCGAGGATCCGACGAAGTGATTAACATGAATCCAGAGTCAAAATGGTAAAATATTGTAAAAACCGACGCCATCTTGGATTTTGTAAAATCAACTCCGATTTGGATAAAAATCGATATCTGACTATCCGGCGGGGTCTTTAACATGAATCCAGAATCAAAATCGTTAAATATTGTAAAAAGCGACGCCATCTTGGATTTTGTGAGATTAACTCTGATTTGGATAAAAATCGATATCTGAGAATCCGGCGGGTTGATTAACATGAATCTTGAGTCAAAATTGTAAAATATTGTTAAAACCGACGCCATCTTGGATTTTGTAAGATCAACTCCGATTTGGATAAAAATTGATATCTGACGATCCGGCGGGGTCCTTAACATGAATCCAGAATCAAAATCGTTAAATATGTAAAAAGCGACGCCATCTTGGACTTTGTGAGATTAGCTCCGATTTGGATAAAAATCGATATCTGAGAATCCGGCGGGGTGATTAACATGAATCTTGAGTCAAAATTGTAAAATATTGTTAAAACCGACGCCATCTTGGATTTTGTGAGATTAACTGCGATTTGGATAAAAATCGATATCTGAGGATCCGGCGGGGTGATTAACACGAATCTTGAGTCAAAATTGTAAAATATTGTTAAAACCGACGCCATCTTGGATTTTGTAAGATCAACTCCGATTTGGATAAAAATTGATATCTGACGATCCGGCGGGGTCCTTAACATGAATCTAGAATCAAAATCGTAAAATATTGTAAAAAGCGACGCCATCTTGGATTTTGTGAGCTTAACTCCGATTTGGATAAAAATCGATATCCGAGGATCCGACGGAGTGATTAACATGAATCCAGAGTCAAAATTGTAAAATAATGTAAAAACCGACGCCATCTTGGATTTTGTAAGATCAACTCCGATTTGGATAAAAAATTATATCTGACGATCCGGCGGGGTCCTTAACATGAATCCAGAATCAAAATCGTTAAATATGTAAAAAGCGACGCCATCTTGGACTTTGTGAGATTAGCTCCGATTTGGATAAAAATCGATATCTGAGGATCCGGCGGGGTGATTAACACGAATCTTGAGTCAAAATTGTAAAATATTGTTAAAACCGACGCCATCTTGGATTTTGTAAGATCAACTCCGATTTGGATAAAAATTGATATCTGACGATCCGGCGGGGTCCTTAACATGAATCTAGAATCAAAATCGTAAAATATTGTAAAAAGCGAAGCGAATATTGCCTGACGAAGCCTGCGTTGCGGATTACTAGTTAATTATCGCTTTTTGTTACATTATAAATAATGATTTTAAACATGTAATAAATATTTGGCGTCGGTGTTGACATTATTTAACAATTTTGACTATGGATTCATGTTATGGACCCCGCTGAATCGTCAGATATCGATTTTTATTCAAATCGGAGTTAATCTCAAAAAATCAAAGATGGCGTCACTTATTACAATATTATACAGTTTTGATTCTGGATTCATGTTAAGGACCCCGCCGGATCATGAGATATCGATTTTTATCCAAATCAGAGTTTATCTTACAAAATCCAATATGGCGTCAGTGTTCACGTTAATTAACAATTTTGACCATGGATTCATGTTATGGACCCCGCCAGATCGTGAGATATCGATTTTTATCCAAATCAGAGTTAATTTTACAAAATCCAATATGGCGTCTATTCTTACCATATTTTCCAATTTTGACTTAAGATTCATGTTAGTCACCCTGCCGGCTCCTCAGATATCGATTTTTATCCAAATCGCAGTTAATCTCAAAAAATCCAAGATGGCGTCGCTTTTGACAATATTTTACGATTTTGATTCTGGATTCATGTTAAGGACCCCGCCGGATCGTCATATATCGATTTTTATCCAAATCAGAGTTAATCTTACAAAATCCAAGATGGCGTCGGTTTTAACAATATTTTACAATTTTGACTCAAGATTCATGTCAATCACCCCGCCGGATCCTCAGATATCGATTTTTATCCAAATCTGAGCTAATCTCACAAAATCCAAGATGGCGTCGCTTTTTACAATATTTGACGATTTTGATTCTGGATTCATGTTAAGGACCCCGCCGGATAGTCAGATATCGATTTTTATCCAAATCGGAGTTTATCGCACAAAATCCAAGATTGTTAAGGACCCCGCCGGATCGTCATATATCGATTTTTATCCAAATCAGAGTTGATCTTACAAAATCCAAGATGGCGTCGGTTTTAACAATATTTTACAATTTTGACTCAAGATTCATGTCAATCACCCCGCCGGATCCTCAGATATCGATTTTTAACCAAATCTGAGCTAATCTCACAAAATCCAAGATGGCGTCGCTTTTTACAATATTTTACGATTTTGATTCTGGATTCATGTTAAGGACCCCGCCGGATAGTCAGATATCGATTGTTATCCAAATCGGAGTTAATTTTACAAAATCCAAGATGGCGTCGCTTTTTACAATATTTGACGATTTTGATTCTGGATTCATGTTAAGGACCCCGCCGGATAGTCAGATATCGATTTTTATCCAAATTGGAGTTGATTTTACAAAATCCAAGATGGCGTCGGTTTTTACAATATTTTACAATATTGATCCTAGATTCATATTATGGTCCCCACTGGATCCTCAGATATCGATTTTTATCCAAATCGGAGTTTATCGCACAAAATCCAAGATGGCGTCGCTTTTTGCAATATTTTACGATTTTGATTCTGGATTCATGGTAAGGACCCCGCCGGATAGTCAGATATCGATTGTTATCCAAATCGGAGTTGATTTTACAAAATCCAAGATGGCGTCGCTTTTTACAATATTTTACGATTTTGATTCTGGATTCATGTTAATCACCCCGCCGGATCCTCAGATATCGATTTTTATCCAAATCGGAGTTGATCTTACAAAATCCAAGATGGCGTCACTTTTTACAATATTTTACGATTTTGATTCTGGATTCATGTTAAGGACCCCGCCGGATCGTCAGATATCAATTTTTATCCAAATCGGAGTTGATCTTACAAAATCCAAGATGGCGTCGGTTTAACCAATATTTAACAAATTTGACTCAAGATTCATGTTAATCACTCCGCCGGATAGTCAGATATCGATTGTTATCCAAATCGGAGTTAATTTTACAAAATCCAAGATGGCGTCGCTTTTTACAATATTTGACGATTTTGATTCTGGATTCATGTTAAGGACCCCGCCGGATAGTCAGATATCGATTTTTATCCAAATCGGAGTTGATTTTACAAAATCCAAGATGGCGTCGGTTTTTACAATATTTTGCAATATTGATCCTAGATTCATATTATGGTCCCCACTGGATCCTCAGATATCGATTTTTATCCAAATCGGAGTTTATCGCACAAAGTCCAAGATGGCGTCGCTTTTTACAATATTTAACGATTTTGATTCTGGATTCATGTTAAGGACCCCGCCGGATCCTCAGATATCGATTTTTATCCAAATCGGAGTTGATCTTACAAAATCCAAGATGGCGTCCGTTTTAACAATATTTTACAATTTTGACTCTGGATTCATGTTATGGACCCCGCCGGATAGTCAGATATCGATTTTTATCCAAATCGGAGTTGATTTTACAAAATCCAAGATGGCGTCGGTTTTTAAAATATTTTACAATTTTGACTCTGGATTCATGTTAATCACTCCGTCGGATCCTTAGATATCGATTTTTATCCAAATCGGAGTTAAGCTCACAAAATCCAAGATGGCGTCACTTTTTACAATATTTTACGATTTTGATTCTGGATTCATGTTAAGGACCCCGCCGGATCGTCAGATATCAATTTTTATCCAAATCGGAGTTGATCTTACAAAATCCAAGATGGCGTCGGTTTTAACAATATTTAACAAATTTGACTCAAGATTCATGTTAATCACCCCGCCGGATCCTCAGATATCGATTTTTATCCAAATCGGAGTCAACCTTACAAAATTTATAAATATTAATGTAATAAATATAATTTATAATTTTTTAATATATTTGTAAATATCTGCTCCATCATCAGACCTTGGAAACCATGCATGGCCCAAGTGCTCGTCGAATCAAAACTAACGAGTCTAAACACGAAGGTATTCTATCAACTGGTTCCTGAGTACCAGTTGACACTTTACTGCTCCACCATCAGACCTTGGACACCATGTATAGCCCAAGTGCTCGTCAAAACAAAATCTACGAGTCTGAACACGAAGGTATTCCACCCACTGGTTCCTGAGTACCGGTTGACACCTTTCTGCTCCATCATCAGACCTTGGACACCACTCACGATCCAAGTGCTCGTCAAAACAATACAAATGACTCCAAACACGGGGGTATTACATCAACTACTGTCTGAGTTCCGGTGGCCGCCTTTCTGCTCCATCATCAGACCTTGGACACCACCTACGGCCCAAGTGCTCGCCTAACCAAACCTAACGAGCCCAAACACAGGGGTATTACATCAACTACTTCCTGAGTTCCGCTGGTCATCTTTCTGCTCCATCATCAGACCTTGGACACCAGTCACGGTCCAAGTGCCCGCCAAAACAATACAAATGAGTCCAAACACGGGGGTATTACATCAACTACTTCCTGAGTTCTGGTGGTCATATTTCTGCTCCATCATCAGACCTTGGACACCACTCACGGTCCAAGTGCTCACCAGAACAAACCTAACGAGCCCAAACACGGGGGTATTACATCAACTACTTCCTGAGTTCCGGTGGTCATCTTTCTGCTCCATCATCAGACCTTGGACACCACTCACGGTCCAAGTGCTCACCAGAACAAACCTAACGAGCCCAAACACGGGGGTATTACATCAACTACTTCCTGAGTTCCGGTGGTCATCTTTTTGCTTCATCATCAGACCTTGGACACCAGTCACGGTCCAAGTGCCCGCCAAAACAATACAAATGAGTCCAAACACGGGGGTATTACATCAACTACTTCCTGAGTTCCGGTGGCCACCTTTCTACTCCGTCATCAGACCTTGGACATCTTCTACGGTCCAAGTGACACTATATACAATGAGGTATAAACGAAACTAACTCTGTATGTCATTCATTTTGAACTGGTTGCTATTGCCTATTTCCTTTGGAAACACAAAAAATGGTAAAAAAATTCTTATACCGTTTTGCTACCTATAACGCAGTATACGTACACAATGAACATCGATTTATTTCAAGATGTAGACGCTCCGCAGAGAGACGTGGTGTCGCTTCGAACATTCGGGGCCGACTGACTATTTCGGGTGTTGCTCACTTGTTATATTTCAACGATCAGATTCCATAGTAATTTTGTATGGCGGATTTTTAGGACGTTTTAAAAAAATCATAATTAATTAATGAACCAGTATTATGTAATAAGACTATACGAATTCAGTAGCTTGTATATTTGAGATTGGATAGAGTTAGTTTTTAAAAATAAAGCAAATGATTTTTCATTCACTTTGGCATAAACGCTGACACGCGTTTTTCTCAATTTTGCTGCGTCTTTGCGTAGACATATTTACTAAACTGTACATTATTGTAGACTGTAAATATACGAATATGGTAGACACACTCTTTGAGATAATAATTACATGCATCTTGTATGTCTTTGCAAATAATTGAGGACGCCACAGTCTTAACCGTAACTGTCGTTTACGTTGAAAACACTCTGCCCCCTCTTAAGTTCGATACAATGAGAAGGCATACTACTATTTTCTTACTTCCAAAAAAATATGAGAAGAATTATATCACTGTATCAACTGACGAGTCTATTTCTACGTAACCGTAGGAATAGCCATACAACTGTAAGCAAATGTATAGGAAATGTCAGACAAAAGCGTACCTACTTCCGTTATAACAGCTCTATGATAACCACGTTTGATGAGTGACAAAAAATAGTTATGTACTTAGTAATAGTACTATAATAACCTGTTTAGTTCACAAACTTCTGCCGAGTAAAAAATTACCACCCACATCTGTGTAAAAAACTGCGTTAACTAGCCGTAAGCAAATTAGTTTATTTGACTCAAACTGTTCTCGTTGCGTTCACGCACCGAACCCGCATGAGCGAGACAACACGTCCTTGTGTACAGTTGGAAAAGGACGGCAATACCGTATTAGTTTACAATTTACATGTATACAAACTAAGCAGCTTCCGTTTATTTGCCAGTGCACGTTGACGCGGCTTGTTTGTTTGGACAACCGAATTTGTGGTCCAAGTGACAGGACACAATCAGTACTATTTTTATATGCGCTTTTAAGGATGAGTGACACTAGGACACGTCAGGTTGGGACGGGACGAGGCGGATCGGTACGGGACGGGGCGGGACGGGACGGAACGATCTGACAATTTCTATAAAAAGAATCACGTGATAGCTCGGAGCCGTCTTAAAAATCACCCGGTCACACAGTCTTCCACCAGGACCACGGGAGGTCTTTCACCAGGACCACGGGAGTTTTTAAAGTTTCTACACGATTAAGCCCCGTTTTAGTCCATTTATAAGACACTGGTATTCTAACTATGTAGTTCCATTTTGGAGACATCACAAATTTAATATTATCTGGTATTTGCAAGTGTGTGAATGGAGTATGAGTAATCGACATGGCATTGATATGTCATAGTTGTCACTTTAAAATAGTATTTTGCATGAAAAATTGTAGAAAAAAACTAATGTAAGAAAACTAGCTACAGTTGCTGCCTATGCGGTTTAGTATCCTTAAATGTACCTATAAGCAATTCAATTAAACGGTGTTCATTAAAGAAGCTAAATTATAAGTACCTACCCTTATCATACGCATGCACTCGAGTTCGATCCGACAGTAACTCATTCACCGCTAAGGATTTGTCGTAGCGCTACGCCGTAGTCCATAAATTTCGTTGTGTCGTGTCGTGATGAGCGCTGAATGGGTTAAGGATAAAACGCGACATCTTATAACTTGAGGCAGCTCCGCACACACTGCAGTCGCCACCCGGGAGTTTTTGTGCTTAATGTATACAGTTTAAAAAACGCCTCAGTTAGTTATATGTGTCTCGCAAAAACTTTTTCCCTTTTTTTGTAAAAAAACTGTCAAGTGAATAAAAATAATTTTCAAGCTCTAAGGTTGTTCAGCATAGGGTCCTGGGGAGGTAAGCCAGTACCGGCACAAATTATATTATAGTTATATACAACTTTAAAGCACGAATTATAGTACATAAGGGCAGTAAACAAGAAATTACTAAGTAATTCTTGTACCGCTCGTGATACATACAATGCTTTTCATCACATTTGCGAGGAAATAAATAAACTTACTAGGCAAATGAATAAACAATAATTATAAGTGGTAGTGCAGTCCACAGTACACCGTTGTGAGTGGCGGCACGCGCGTGACGCAGGTCCTTCGGGAGCTCGCTCTATGTATAAAAATCCATTACGGCCATGAGCTTAATACAGCTCATTAAGTCTCAGTATGCTTGCATATAATATCATCATTTACGAGCAGGTGTAATGAAAAATCATTGATTGATTTTTAAATGGTCACACTATTATATAGAAATTATAAATTGGAAGAGACATATACTACAGAAAATAAACACTTATTACAAACTACCTACCTATATCTACCCTACCACCCTACTTTCCCCCCCGAAAAATACCAACCCACCCATCTGGGTGGGGTTATATTTGTTTAAAATAGCTCGGCTGGTGGGAAAAACACTCGGGTAATGTTTAAGTTGGCACAAAATCTAGGAGAATAGCTCTTTTTATTATGCTTGCGGTTTGGTTATGCCTCGAGTAAAAACTAAAAGAAATTACGCTCCTTTGTCACCTCTAGGTTTGTTATTTTGCGAATATTACAGGCATTCTTTTGAGTAAATTATACGAGAACGACGTAGAATGAAGACAATTTGCTATATTGGATTTTACTAGTGGACCCCCAAAGGTGAACTCGCGACCGGTATATCTCAGCAACCCCTTAAGCGATTTGGTTCATATTCAAATTTTAAAAATTCTTATTATCTCATCTAACAAACTGTCAAATTTTACGATGATTCGATCAACGATACTCTAGTTATCGTCGAACAAGCATACATACATTAAAACGCCGGCTTGTCCAAGTAGATGGGAGGATCGAATTATGAAAATGTTACGAAAAATAAATATCGTGTGAATTCTGTTTTTGTATCGTGAGTATTCCACGAAATTATCCATGTTTTGATAACAACTGGCTATTGTGAAACATGAGGTGAGACATGTCTGCAAATAATAAATATGTATGTGTCTGGAATAAACATAAATAAATATCATTTGATCTTTGAACGTTCGAAATACAGTTTCAAGCACAATTTAAAAATGACTGTTTATTCACCGCTGGTTTTTAATTTTTATATCCTTTGATTGCGTTCATGTAGCAGTTTGGTTTTTTCACAGCTTCGAGGAACCGCAGATTTGTGTGTGGTATTCATTTCTACTTGCTACTTCTACGCGTTCCCGACATAAAGGATCTTGACAGGCAGACAGACGGACGGACGGACGGACGGACAACAAAGTGATCTTAGAAGGGTTCCGTTTTTCTTTTTGAGGTACGGAACCCTTAAAACTAGTTATTACTCAACTATGTGACTGATAATAATTTACAAGTATCGAGGCTTTTGTTAATCGCGCAGACAAATATTTGTTATCAATATTGAGATCTAGACGCCTGAATGATAACAATGTGGTGGTTGTGGACTCTTAAAGTAACCCCGCTTCTAAACCGTTATTTTATTCATTACACTATAAAAGAAAGAGTTACCAGACGGCATCCAGCGGCATCCGTTGACGTCACCAGCGAATTAAGTGCGTTAACAGATGCTCTTACGTAAGAAGAAAACATTATGATTATTACCACTGACATTGGTAACTATTTGTATGCCTTATTGCAAGGAGATAAGGTCTGAGATCGATGATGTGTTGTTAGTACAACTGGTTGGAGGCGAGTGATATGGCTCACGATGTATGTCCTTTTCGGTATTTTTGTTTTGGTATAGGTATTTTACTTTCTTCACGAGAAAGATTGTTTGTTTTTAATGTTTTCGTCACACTTTCTGTTTAATTCGACATATTACGTATCTATAGTCTGGTATTTAATAGTACATTAAGACACAAGTGCGAAAACAAAAATTTTGGAAACGAGTGGCGATAAATTAAAACACGTCCGTAGGGAGTGTTTTAAATCGACACGACTTGCGATTTACCTCTTCGCACGTGTATCGTACGACGTTTTAACAGTACATATGGCTCTTTGAATATTTGATGCAGGCACGTAAAGTGCTCAGAATCGCCCTAGGGCGGTAAAATAGTACCATGTGTACTGTAAAATAATGTAAACAAACGGAACCACGTGACATGGCAATTTAGCCAATGAGGTTATCTTATTCCGTCATCTCAATGTCATCATATGGAATTATGTGTTTGGCCCAACACCTAAGTCGCGGTCTTGTTTGTTTAAATTTTTTAAATACCTAAAAGTACACACCCTGACTCTCTTTTGCTTTGGCAAATTGGAGGGATAAAACCGGCCAAGTGCGAGTCGGGCTCGCGCACAAAGGGTTCCGTAGCAGCAAATATAATAAACTTATTATGTCAATTTATACACCTGGTGAATGGAGCCTAAACTTATAAGGTTCAGCCATCGTTTTCAGTGTAAGCACAATAACTTAACCAAAATTACAGTTAAATCAACCTATCTCAAAAACTATAAGAGATACTTTGATCAAACCAAAAATCGTTGAAAGAGTTAATTAGCATGCATCACCTCTATTTTTTTTAGAATTTTATACCCCGTAGTTATAAAAATAGAGGGGGGGGGACATACTTTTTACGACTTTGAGAGCTGATATCTCAAAAACCGTTCACTTTAAGAAAAATGTTTTTTAGAAAACTTTATATCATTTTAAAAGACCTTTCCATTGATACCCCACACGGGTATGTACATCGAAAAAAAAATTTTCATCCCTCAGTTACATGTATGGGGGGCCCCACCCCCAATTCTTTTTTTTACTATTTAGTGTCATAATTTTGTAGCGGTTCATACAACACATATTCCCATCAAATTTCATCACTGTAGTACTTATAGTTTCCGAGTAAATCGGCTGTGACAGACGGACAGACGGACAGACGGACAGACGGACAGACGGACATGACGAAACTATAAGGGTTCCGTTTTTGCCATTTTGGCTACGGAACCCTAAAAAAAAGGCAGATTTCTAATATTATTTTCTCTGTGGTTCGTGGAGATGCGGATAAAGTCAGGCCAAGTTCGAAGAGAAACCTTTCGAGTCTATTTTTCCACCCCTGTTACAAGTTTGGACAACAATAAGAATGTGTCGACTGTTGAAACAAGAGCGTTCTTAAGTACTGTATAACGGGGTGAGTAGGGATTGTGTGGATAGTTGGGTCATGCATGGTGGTAGAGATGTGAGTTAGTATTTTTAGATCAAAGTTGTCATTCCTATTGCTACAAAAATACCTTATTCTCTAGGCAAGTAAGCCTACTCTCATATTGTGGCAGTTCTAGCAATTGTCCCATCACACTCATTTCTTATATCCCCTAATCCCAACTATAGGGTGTTCTGTGATTCGTACTATTTGTGTTCATCGTAAAATCTATGAAATAAAAACACAGATTATCATTGAAAAACTGAATTCATTTAGCCGGCACAGTTTTAAGTACAGTCAACCAATTGGAACCCTAGGCCACTCTAGAACCTTGTTTAAATGACAAGCAGTAAGAGATTTCTTACAATCTGATTTATAGCGTCACTATGACATAGTCCTACGGTGGCCTAGGGTTCCAATTGGTTGACCGTACATAAATTAACGTGCCACATATAAATATCAACTTTAATCGGGGTATGAACTTCGAGTTCGTCTCAATTCACCTAATTTTACGGTACTGCAACAAAATTAAACGAAAAGGACTTGAAGTCGCCTGAGAGCTGTGAGTCTAGTGTTTTTTGTTTAACTTTGGAGTGCAGCTTTAAGTCTTCTATCAAGATATTTTCTTCGTTACCTACTGCTAGTACTTATATTTAGGAGCTTTGGTGCGCTGGACTTTTAATCAGCCGCGGGTTAATCCTGCCGGCTTGTACCAGCTGACACTGAAAGATCTGACCACGTTTTTTCATTGAAAACAACTTATGGTCATGGTGGCTGATTTCATGATAGGGATTATGTCGTCTAATGCTTTAATGCGTCTAAATTTAAGCAGAGTACGCAGCTGCCGACTTAGTCGATAAGCAACAGGCCATCTTGAGTTAATCGACTAACCTTGAGCGTCGTATTACCACAAAATAAGTAATAGTATTAAAGTACGGAAGCTTCCCTTTTCTACATTTGACGTTTAGATTGTCAAGCATGCAAATGTCAAGATGCCATTAACTTTATGGTTGTCACCATGCTGTCAGGCGCGTATGGTAGTACAACAATTTGTATAAACATATAAATAGGATAAAATATGTATCGAAACATTATTTGTATTATAAACACACGTTTTTATTCAATTGAAATTAAACACTTTAGAACGGATTAATCGCGTTTATTAACACTCTGCTGCTGCTGCTGCTGACCCTACGTTTCGAGCCCTTTACAGCACTCGTTTTCACGGGGTTAACATGATGACTTACTATTTATTAATTTGTCCAAGTATAAATTAGTTTGCGGTGTTTGAAATATAAATATATCTGAACGCACCCGTGAAGTAATGCGCGTTGCGCGAACCCTGACAATTTATGCCACCTGTAGGCGGAAGATTTTGTGTCAAAGTAAGACGAGGAGTGACTCCCTGGTACTACTTAGTGTGCTTTGATGTAACACCGCCTGCGTACAGAATAGCCCTTATGATGGAATTCATCATTGATCTTTGATAATTATAAGGCAAATAAAAATAAAACATTCATTCATTCATGCATTCAAGGCAGTTACACATGGTGGAGGTACATTTAAACAGGGCATGACCTTATATTGCAGTGACATTGCCTGAAAGGAATACAACGTTTATGAAACTTCTATCACTCGTTGAAAGTGCACGCCGTCCGCACGCGGGCCCTCTCGCCCAATTAAACTGAGCTTTAAACAAGTTTGACAGCTTTATATACCAATTTCCTACCAAACATCCACAACAACCCGGGTATACCTTAGCTTTGTCACCGACCAAATACCATTATCGAGCCCAAGGCAACTAATTACACATGCGTTAATTAAAGCGCCTGTGTGGTCGCGAACTGCGTCCGGTCGCCGGCTGTTTGTTCGGCCAGTTGGAGCCAATCCACTATGTACACTATTTAAAACGAGGGGTGCATATTATGTTGACGTACGTGATAAATAACGTCACGGTAAATATCAACGTGATTCGCAGTATAATAGTATCACCGTGACCGTCAGGGAACGAATTAACAGCAATGCTCACCGAGGCCGCCTGGTCACACCTTTTCACAAGCTTATTCGGTCGAAGCAATCAGATGATGGCCCGGATGATGGGGCGGATGAGAGGCCCTGCGATATACAACCGCCTCCCAGACAGCATAAGAAATGCACCATCTCACCAGGCTTTTAAATGTAAGCTGGAATCGTGGCTACTCGCAAACAATTTCTATAATTATAATGAATTTTTTCAACTGCCACTAACTATGTAAAAAAAAACATATAAATTGTTAAAAATATTCATTACCTACTGTAATTTTATATAAGAATGACATGTTTATTAGTATGTTACAATAAATACCCACTACAAAATTGTACTGTGACTTGTACCTAAATGTTACCAATAAAAAATTAATTTCATTCATTTCATTTCATTTCACAAAGTCACGGTGGTTGTTCCTTTGTTCCTGTAGCTACGAGTATATATGTTGCTCGCATCGTGGTCTCGCTTCAAAGTGGACAACGGTCGTCGTTGCTCGGGCGAAGTCATCACTGCTCGGCCACTGACGCTGTACCGAGTTCAAGGTGCGAGTGTAAGAAAGTGATCGACGTGCTCACATACTCACGGTGATGTCTGTGATGCAAGTAAGTGCCGTGACAAAATCACGTTGATATTTCACGGTAACTTTTTAGGAACTGGAACGGCAGTCACGTCACTCTTTTTTAATAAAGAGAATAACAAATGACAAATGTATCGCTTTTCCTCAACACTAACATACTGACCACACGGGCTAATTCTTCGCCTAAGAGGCTTTTGTAATGAATGTTGTTAGATGCGTAAAATGGAACGCCAGTACAGACGGAATAAACCGTGATGGCCGCTCCACACAATGGGCCATGATGGGCAATGATAAGGGACGCAGTTATGAGTAACAGCGGTTACTACTTACGCAATACCGCCACCCCGTTCTGCTGTAAAGCTACGTCCCGTATCATGGCCCGTGATCGCCCATCATGGCCCATTGTGTGGAGCGGCCATGACATGTAGAATTGGACAGCTATGGGCGTCGGCTAATTCAGATACCTATACGTATATAGCTACTAGCCAAGAGCGATTAGCGTGTCACTAACTGATTAACTGGTATGTATTAATATTGAAATGAAGAATTCTGTAATTCTTAAATATATTTAGTATAAAAAATACTTTAAAAAACGTATTAAAAAAAATACGTGAGTTTTACCGTACGTTTTATCCGATTATCAATGTTACTACATACCTGTATGAATCATGAAAGTTTAAAGTGTATGATTTCTAAATTGTTTAGAATCTACCCAGTCAACTTTTTAACTCAACTCAAATACTCAAATGAATATAACTCACTGTATAATGTTAGAAATTATCCTCAAAGTTAGCTCTACCTGAATGTTCACGCCTGAAAACCTAAATTCATGATTCAGTGTTCCTTCACTTTTATAATAAAAAATACAGTCTGAGAATATCACGTATAAAGCTCTTTAACACGCGTACGTGTAGGTACATTAATACCAAATATTCAGAATGTCACGTCAATCTTTTTAAATAAAGAGTATAACAAATGAGTACGATGTCAAAGGTCCCGAAATAGATTATATCACACAGAATATGACATAAGAATGTCAAGTTCACACATAAAATACGTTATCATTCAAATCGGGTCATTTAAAAACTTTCATATGGCGACGTTTTAGTTGTAGTAAAAAGTGACTTTGTGACGTTCCGATAGGGTTCAAAGTCTAATGCTAGCATCTCCTAATGGGCGAAATACACGCGTGCACTATAAAGTACGTCCCTTAAGTAACATGTATTTTTTACACGCGTCTTCAGGACATTGACCTGTTGTATATAAATAGAATGTGTAAGCGAATAGGGTAATCAGGAAGAATATTTCAAGTCACGATATTCGTGATAGAGTATTAATTAATCCATTTAGCGCTGATCACGACACGTTGTCGTTACGTCTACATTTTCGCTACCTATCGGGAAACCCACAATTTATTATCTGAGGCGTAAGCGTAAAGGATAGAGGATGTTTTTCTCGTTATTTTTTTTGTGCCACTGGAACCACTACTTTCTTGTTTTTGAAACGCTTAATGTGCGTTCCGCCAACCCTAAAGCTCAGACTTACGTCTAGTGCTGTCCTTCTAGATAATCTTTAAAGATTATTTTCAATTAGAAGCGAGAGATGGCGCCACCATACTGTACAATTGATAAATATTCGTTTCTTAAACACTATTTTTTAATCTGCGCAGGAGCAGAAAAAAGTGCACTATTATAGTTTGGTCAAACAATGACGTTGACGAGAACACCAATTTACTTCAACTATGTCTAATAAAAGAAGACAACGTGATGAAATGTTTCGCAACAAATGAGGTAAGAGAACATGCTCTGAAAACTTTTCATAAAACTACATCTTATTCAACATATTTTTAAATTCCTTGCTACTCGTAATAATCTTGCATCCAGTGTATCAAAGAGACTTTCATTAAAGTCGAGGCACTGGTCGCATATTTTGTTATAAAATAGTAATGCACGTTGTATATTTATAAAGTTCTTAGTTTTTGAAACACTAACAGCGCGTTCCTTGAAATTCTTAGGAAGTGTTGTTAATTATGAGTTATACTTGGAAACTTACCCTAGTTCCTTTAAGAGTTGCAAGTACACAAAATAGCTTTTAGTTGCGCCTTACTTTATAGTACTTAAGCTTAGGCCACACCGCTGCAACTAGCACAACAATAGTAGTTTATGCAACAGTGATATAATAAGGGTTCTTAAAACTTGAGGGTCGCCGTTACAAAACGAGGCGAAGCCGAGTTTTGTAATTATAGACCCGAGAGTTTAAGAACCAATTATGAGCTGTTGCATACCCTAGTTTTTCTACGACAGCTAACATAGCGTAAAAAGCAAAATCTAGAAACGTGGCAGAATAGGGAAGATGTTGTGCCCACTATAAAAATTAAAAAAAAACAACAACAGTGCTAATATATTGTATGAAAATCCATAGGAGCAGTGTTCTTATGGAATACCACAGACAACGTTATAATGTATACTTTTTAAATATCGCTGTCAGTCATCTAATTGACAGATAGAAGTGCTGGAGTAGAAAAAAATGATTATGTTGTGTGTATAGGTCAATTTACGAGAGCTGGCACGAATGAATTGACCGTAAGTAATGTGACAGTGTCGGTGCCGTCCTTATACACGGGCCTCCTAATATTTTGTAAACATGTACGTTAATACGTTTTCGACATTTAAGCAAAGATTAAATCTTATTATTATAATCTACACAAAGTATCATAGTAATCCTTTTAGTAATTATCAGAAGCCTTTTGTAAATAAAACGTATATTTATTTTCCTGACTTATTTTTAATGTCAAGAATCGAAAGGCGATGGCTTGTTCGAATTGTAAGAAATCTGAATACCTAAGCAGCACACCAAAGAGTTCGTTGTCAACACAGTTTTTAATTTATTAAGGTATATCCTGTTTTCACACTGACGAGCAATCTACAAAATAACGGCGAAATGATTCGAAATTATTACGAAATTTAACTGGTGTTTTCGCGATTCACAGCTTTTTTTACGTGTCGTCAAAGATTCATTATACATTTTAGTCATGATCGTAGTACGCCTTAGCTTAGATATTATCTTCAGGGTTCATTGGCACAAAGGGTTCTGGGCGTACAAAGGTTTCATAATACCCAATTCTCTAAAACACAAATATAATACATCCAAGACTCAGGGACAAATAGTCGAATAAAAGCCCTGACCAGGATCCGAATCCCAGGGCGTCCTTGCCCGTGGTCAAGCTTACTAAACAACTGGGCTAGAGGCCGATGCAAGCAGTGCAGCTTGGTAGAAGAAACTACGGAATAGGTACGAGACGATATTTCTTGTTCTTACTGTTTTTTCCGGCTTTTGCCACGGCTTAGAGAGTTTGAGATCCGCTTTGGTAGCCTAATCTCAAGTTAGGGTAGGCGCTAGTTTTTACCAAACCGACTGCCATCTTACCTTCCAAGTCCAACCCAGAAAGTAACTAGGCCTTAATGGGATTAGTCCGGTTTCCTTAGGGTGTAACTTTCTTAAATTTTTGGCTTAATATTTAAAGATCCATTCAAATCTGGCAGTCCCCTTCACTGATTTCTTTGCTCTACTAACAATACTTTCAAAAGTGCAAGTGTGAAATTAAGCATGAAACTAGAACTTAATTACGTCTGTCTACAGTTCTACAACAACGATTTACTTGTAAACCGTCTCTTCGCAGCCTGCAGTCTTCATATAACTTACTGCTATAAACATAAGGTTCATTATCGCGCTGCATTTTTTCGAATTAACAGATTTTGCATTCATTATTATTCGAGTCATTGTATTTCGAGCGTTACTGAGAAGGGTTAAGTCACATAATCGAATACTATATCTTGGTTGTTTGAAACATTTTGATTTTTGACGGCTTTCTAATCTATTTAAATGAGACCAGGGCAAAGAGCTGGTAAGGAAGGGCTGAAGAGGACTAGTCTATAGATGTTTTATCTTGTCACTGAGGTCACGTTCTTACACGTAAGTGTTAGAGAGAGGACACTTCCGTATTTACAAACCGTATTTATTTCAAATGCTCAGCTAAGCATTCAGCTTAACAATTTAGGCGAATATCAAAGTTAACCCGACATTTACATTAAATACGCATCAAATATGCAAATCTAGCCCTGGATCACAAATCCTGGGGTTTGGACTGATACCTCCTAATGCCGGTTTCTGGGTTATGGGGCCCGGGGTAAGAATGAAAGGTCATTGGCATAACATTAGGTGGGCTTACAAGAGCAGGGCCGCAGGTTGCGTGGACATGATGCCAATCGTTCACGCTCTGCGTAGCATAGTTATCTCTCTCTATCACTCTTCTATATTAGTGCGACAAAGACAGTTGCGTTTCGTTTGCTAAAACGAACTCGGAGATCACGTGACTTTTGCTATAGAAACTGACAGATCGGCCTGGCCTGGTCACGTCCCGACACTGCCAGAATGCGGACTTGCACTGAAATACAATAAAGTTACATTTAAAGCACCGTATATACGCGCCATGTATATCTATTAATTTAGTAAGGATATATTCTTTGTTGGGTCATTCAGATTCTTTAACGTTCAATGTTTTTTATTCACCATAAAGTAACATGTACTATCGCGTTCAAAATCGAATGCACTTTTGAACGCGTGTGTACATGGTATGTCATCACAGTAAATCAATAGGTTTGTCGAAAACAATCAAAATTTTAAAATTACAATAAAACAACAATAAATAAATACTGAATAAATATTAATCAAATCTATTCATGTCAATATCACAGTGTAAATATTAGTTTACAGAGTATTAGGCATGTCTCCTGAAATAATGAGATATCGTTTTCTTTAAATTAATTATTTCCATTTTTCTTATTTCGTGTGGCAATTTATTGTACATTTAGATTTTTAAGTGAAGAACCTGCTTCTGGCAGTTTTTAAGGCGCAGCTTTGTTAGTGACACTGCTTATAATTATAACGGTAATAAAAAGGTATATTACATAGGATAATAACGGACACACAAAAACCCACAAACCAAGAAAAATGTTTTGTGGATACATTTTCTGAGTTTTTGTTTCTCTCTGAAAATGTATTGTTTGTATTTCAGTTACTGAAATAATTTAATTAGGCTCAGATTTGATGAACATAATAAAAGCTTGTATTTCTTGTAACATATTATATTTTTGACGCAAAACATTGCCTTGATTTACCCTTTTCAAGCCTGATGTAATAGCGTATGAAAGATTTATGCAAATTTGCATACATTGTGTCCCGTTTTCACTCTTTGTGTGCCATCAAATAAATTAGAGCAGCCAAAGTGCTCAGAAATGTCTGAGCACGTGCCTATTGTCAATGTGGCCGCTCTCGAGCGGAAGCGAGCGTGGCATTCATGTCAAATACAAGCAATTGTATGTGACCGTCCTTAGTGCACGCTTTAAAAATAATGTAGACGCTCTACGCCACACCACCCGCCGCGTCGCACGCTCCGCTACACGCTCGCCGCTTAAGGCTTAAGCCTTTATTACACTTAAGGTACTGTTGTTACACATGCTCATTACTAGCATGCTTAGCATGCTAGTAATTAGCATACTTATTGTGTAACAGTACCTTCACGAGTGCACTGTCAGATGTTTGTGAGAGAGATGTGTTTATCTGATGGCGACTCGACTGTACATATATGAATGAAGCATGCCAATCGTTTTCCTGCTACGCAATTCCCGTTGGATTAGAGTAGCGGAAACGTTAATTGTGCCACTATTATAGAAATGTCCTCTGGGGGACGAACCTAATTGTAGCATGCCGTGACGTGGGCACTTTACTGTTTTATGTTTTACAATTAAGACAAGTGTACCTAACTACATTAAAAAATAGACAACAGTGGAATTTAAAAATAATACAAATGTAACAAAAGTGCCGAACGATTACCATCTGATAAGGTCAATGACCGGAGTAAAGATGCAAATGATAAAATTTCGAAATTTGTTTTTTTTTTTTACTTTGTATGGAGATAGGTGCATTTTCGATCAGCTGCTCCATAAAACTGCTCCATATAATTAGTACATTACTGTCGAGGCATGAAAAAAGGCAATTTGCTGGCTGAATATTATGTTAAAACGGACGACTTTAGGAGTAGTTGCGGCGGGCGTTTTGGTGAACTATGGGGTGAGCTGGGATTTTGTACTACATATTTGTGTTTATCGTAAAATCTATAAAATGAAATTGCGAATTATCATTGAGAAACTTAAATTCATACAAATGGAACACTTTTTAAGTGCCACGTATAAATGTCAAATTTTATCGAGGTGTAAATTGAAGTCGTCCCAGTTCACCATATTTTATGGTACCTAATCAGGATGAATGTCGCTTTCTTCTCTAGTGTTTTGTTGTTAAGTGTATTGTTGAGTTCCCTTTTCTTTATTGTGTTTAATGAGTAATGTTTATTTGTTTCAGGTAATTAGACGATTTTCTGTCGAAACGATAATAATACTTACGGTAAAGGTATTTATGGTAAGAAAATGTATTATGTAGTATAATCAGACATGGGCTTTTGTCACTGAAACGCGACCGAGAAATTCGGGATGGTCTCACAATGACTAGAAAGCAAAATAACAAAGTAACAATTCGTAGTGATTCAATTAAATTCAATTGGTTTGCCTAGTTTAAGGTAGAATACTATCTACTTTCTCATTATTATCAGTTATGATGATAACTTGTATATTTAGTATAAGATTCTTGTTGATTGTTGTTCTTGTTGTTGTCTCCTGGGTGAGAGCCTGGTGATCTGTAATACAGGTTTACACCTAGTTCAGACTCCAGTCTCTCACAAAGGATCACAATACCTTGCCCATTATTATATTTACTGTGTACTTGTTACCAATTGTATCCTTTGTGAGCTGATAAATAAATAAATATATATATACATGTTAAAACATCTCAATCTGGCATCACCTGGGTGGCTGTCATCGTATCACGTAAGATGTTAAACATATCCATTGGGCTGACCTCGGCCTTTTTTTGTATGGTAACCCGAATCTAATTATATTTTAGCATGGGTATTTTTTATGAGATCTACGATTTACGAGCGCTTTCGACCCTAATAGGAGAGAAAAATTGTCCCAAAATTTCCATACATTTTTCAAACTATCCGGTCCGTTCCCGCCATACAAAGTCGATGAAAAATCGTAAAAAAGGGTGATAGTGAGAAAACCAATCTTGGGACACTTTCTTTCTCCAATTAATATCGTAACAGCTCGTGATTCGAAGTAGAAATCACATTAAAAAATCAAAATAAAGAAAAGTAGAGCGGAAGAACTTATAAAAGTAACCCCCAGAAATTTCTAATAATCTCTTAGTTCATTCGTCTCTGACAAGTGTGTTGTAAAGTACTCGATACATCAAGATGTAGTGAAGAATTGTACCATCGTATTTTGACGGGAACACCCCAATTTATCGTTCTATCTCATTAGCTTTAGTACCCGCCATAAGCTTGGTGAGAAAGCAAGATAAATACGAGCCATTCCGAAAACATACGATGGGTAAACATGAACATTCTCAATTTAAAAAGTTTGATTTCATAAATACAGGTGTGCATAATACGATCCAAGTCAAACTTCAAGCAATACAGAAGGCCTACCACGAACCACGAACGAAGTTTCACCTCTCTGTCGCACTTGAGTGAGAAATCACAAGTGCGAAAGGGAGGCATACTTTCGTTTGGGGTTCGTGGTAGGCGCTCAGGGAGGGAGTCCGCATACCGTTTTCCCTCAGTCGAAGTACAAGCCCAAATGGGCATCCGTGGGTCTGTGTTATGACTAGTCCGTACACTAAAATAGCCTCCTGGATCCCCGCTTGGGCCGTAAGATTTTTTTAAATATCATGTGGAATGTCAAAGCAGCTTAACAAGTTTGCACACATAGATCGTTTCCGAACGAAACTGTCAACCACATAAAATAAACATCGAATCTCAGATGGCGAATCTGCGATCAGTGTGGCTTAGACCGAAGTCGTAATCGATAAAAAAAAACAGCTTTGCCAGAATCGATACCTCCAGGATCCAGGAGAAGATCGATGTGTGCAAGATTGTTAGTGTAGTTACTGTAGTTTATTTTCAACGTGTTGTTAGTGTTGTAATTACAGATTGGTTTTTGTACGTAATGTGTGAGAAGTGCGTGTGTACATTTTCCCCCGCAAAAAGTGACAGAAAAAATGGTACAAGATGTCGCTTTGCCGTCTCCCTTACGACGTATTGGAAGTCCATTTGCTCGAAGAATTGAACCCTTTCTGGCGTATCAAATGTCTTCAATGGTTATCAATAGCCTGGGATCATCGACCTGCCCAGGTGTATCCGGTCAGATGTTTGCTCGTATATTTCATATCTTGCTTGCTTTTTGGTGTTTGCTTGCAATATCTAACGGATTTCGAGAACAGTTACTTAAGCTGTGCGTGTCTTGCGTTGGGGCTTAAATGTAAGATTGGCCTTGCTTGATTTGGCTTGGGTTTAAAATATGAAACAAAAAAACATGAAATAGAGCTTTATAAAAACTTTCAAGGAAATTATTTTGAAATTGGTCAGTTCAGCCATTTCAGTTTTTTTGCAAAAAAACGTGTTTTCTCGGTTAAACGGGAGTATAAGTCGTAATAGCTGTTTTAGTGTTCTGAGTATGGTATCTATTTAGACCCTTTTTAAGTCCGCGTATTGTGACGGACGGTAAACTACGGAACCCTACACTAAGCATGGCTGGACATGCTCTTGGCCTACTTTTTACTGTACTGTATTTTTGATAAAAAAAAGTTTTTCTAGTTCTTAAAAAACATCCCTCGCTACGCATCCTCGCAAATATCGGCAAAGTAACCTATCTCGATGCTTTCATTGTACAAAACATGCTTCTTACATTATACATGCTGTAGAAACTTGGCTAATTATCCCCGGCTCCAGTAAATACAACGTGACGTCACATAGCTGGGGATGGAGCTTATCGCTGATGTGTTTGATGTTTGCTGAAATAAAGTATGTTTGTGCACAGCGGTGCTGAAATGAACATTAATAGACAAAATTAATAAGGATTACTTTTTAAACTAGCTTCTTATATATAATTTAAACTTTCGTGAGATATACTGATATTAAATTGCAACGGTTAACACTCACGTATTTTTATCACAATAGGCGTGACATGTTTCATCTGCGTCGGGTAGACATCGTCGGACAGACAGAGTGGTGGCATCACTGCCCGAGTCCGGCATAGGTAACGGGTCGCGCGCGACGAAGCGGGAGCGGGGTGATTTTAATAGCTTCTTATAGTTGGACCGCTCTAATACCAGCCATATACGCTCGGGTAATACGTCAGATCTCCATGGGTATGTCCGCCGGGCATCCGTCAGACTAATTTCCCATATATTTATTGGCAGATCTGCATGCCTACCACGAAAATCGAACGATTGCGGATTTGTATCTCCGTCTCTGTCACACTTGCATATTGGAGTGACAAAGAGGTTTTCCCGTCAACGCCAATTTTCCATGTTCGTGGGAGGCATGCTGGCGTATATGCCCGCACGTATGTGCGCCGCTTAAAGCATGACTCACTACTACTGATACTAGAACGGGACTGGATGGGACGGGACGGGGCCGGACGGTAAAACTGTCAATTTCCATAGAAAGCGTCACGTGACATCCGAGGGCTCCGAGCTATCACGTGATTCTTTCTATAGAAATTGACAGATTTTCCCGTCCCGTCCCGTGCCGTCCCGTGCTAGTGTGAGTCACTCTTAAGTCTTCCGTCCAAGTTTTACGAGAGCGTTGGTGGCCCAACGGTATGACGTGAGACTTTCAATCCGAAGATCTGGGGTTCAAATCCTGCTGGCTCGTTCCAATGAGTTTTTCGGAACTTATGTAAGTACGAAATATCAGCTGATATTTACCAACGCTTTTCGGTGAAGAAAATATTGTGAGGAAACCAGACTAATCCCAATAGGCCTTAGTTTACCCTCTGGGTTGGAAGGTCAAATGGGGGTCGCTTTCGTAAAACTAGCGCCTACGTCAAATCTTGGGATTAGCTGCCAAAGCGGACCCCAGGCTCCCTGAGTCGTGCCGGGAAAACGCTAGGAAGAAGATGGCATTTTTATACAATGGCACTGCGAAGTGTGCCAAATTAGTGAAAAGTTAGCGTGTTCATGCTCTAGGAGATGCACTCGCTAGGCACTTACCAATTAACCCCACTCGTGTTTATATCATTTTATCCATATCCATAATAAGGTCCTCTTAACGTAACAGAAAAGCTATTAGCTATAACAATGTGAAGTAAATATAACAAGGATCTAATCAGATCAAGACATTGTTGTTCTTATTAGACGGTACAATAACACTCAAAGAGGTGAGCACTCACGGTAGGTACAATACAGCTAAGTGGCCTTTTGTGCAGCAACTGGCGGTATAAAAGCTACTTTTATTCAACAAAGTTGATATGACACGCTGTTAAGTCCTTTGGAATGAAATTTTATTTTAAGAGTTTAACGTTGTCCCGTTTGATAAACGGAAAAAGCTATACTACTCCTCTTTTTTTTGTTTATAAAATGACTCTCGCTAAGACGACGGGATGGGGTGGCACGGGACGATATGTCAATTTCAATAGAAAGAATCCGTGATAGCTCGGAGCCCTCGGATATTAAGTGACGTTTTCTATAGATACTGAGAGATCGGCCAGGCCTAGTACCACGAAAATCGAACGATCGAAATTTTGTATCTCCCTCTCTGTCACACTTGCATATTGGAGTGACAAAGAGGTTTTTCCATCAATGCCAATTTTCGATGTTCGTGGTAGGCGCTCAGGCCCGGTCACGTCTTGGCCCGTATATTATTGGGAGACGAAAAAAATGTACCTATTGTGGGACAATCCTACACAAATAGACATAGTCCCACGGTAAGCTCAATAAAGCTTGTGATATGGGTACTTGGCGACGATATATTATATAATAGATAGTTACATATGAATTCTTAAACACATAGAAAACATATTAATATACTTAGACCGGGTTACTCACGTCTATAAAGTCGAAAATAGCATGTCGAGCTATTTTCGACTTTATAGACGTGAGTAACCCGGTCTAAGTATATTAATATGTCTAATACTCACGGGAGTTTTCTACATAGAAAACATCCATAACTCAGGAACAAATATTCGTGATAAACACACAAATAAATGATGACCAAGATTCGAACCTGGGACCTCCCGCTTCGTAGGCGGGGTCACTACCGACTAGGCTAGGAGGTCGTATACTGTACTTTAGGGATGTTACGGCTTCGGTTCCGATAAACTTAAACTTTCGGTTGAATTCATACCTTCGGTTCCAGCTTCGGTTCCGATTGTTTTCAAGGTTATACCGAAGCTGAAGGTGTTCCGCGAGGATTACAAATAGTCACAACCACAGGCCGTAAAAGATTTTTTTTTAAATTTATATGCCTCCCTTAATTAATAGATTAAAAAAAAAACACTGCAACCTGTGTTTTGCCGGCCATAAACGTTCGAGCAATCCGTCAGTGGTAGTGTCCGCCCGGCATGCGGCAGACAGTTTTTTTAATACTACGACGGTGACAAACAAGCATACGGCCCGCCTGATGGTAAGCAGACACCGTAGCCTATGGACGCCTGCAACTCCAGTGGTGTTACATGCGCTACAGCTAAAGGGGCGAGCTTTGCTCCGTGGGTCTCCAGCTGTCAGTGTCAACACAGTGAATCCTCTTGGAGCTCTGGCGACCTTACTCACCGACAGAAACACAACACTATGAGTAGAGTCTATTGTTATTAAACTGCGGTTTTCTGTAAGGTGGAGTATATGTATATGGCCAGCAATTGTCAGACTATAACTCCCTTTCACTTTAAATCAACTTCACCTCCGGTTTCGGTTTCGCATTCGGTTTTTGTTGCGATTTCGGTTCCGTTAAAACCAACTTTAAAACGCCGGTTTCGGTTAAAGTCACCTCCGTAACATCCTTAGTCTGAAACTAGCTTCAGAAAAAGACCCACTTGCCAGATTAATATATAGTACATTGACCTCACATATAGAAAAGAGTCGAATGCTTATGTCAATAGTCATATATTTCATCTTTCATGATCCACTCTTCCAAGATTAAAACACTTCGCTGAAGGCATACAAGTATTAAAAACCGGGCAAGTGCGAGTCGGTTTCAGTGTAGCAAGCCTGGTAAAAATTGTTCATTTCGATGCTAATGCGGAAAGTAAATCATTACCTTATGATTATGAGTCCCAATATATCTTGCGACGAGCCGTAAGTGAATGGCAATACTCGGACGAGTGAAGAATGACATTTCCACACGTGAATCGAATGACGTTATTTAATACAGTTGTGAAAAAATAAAAATACAACATTATTGAATTTTAAATCTTTTTACTTCTAATTACCAAAATATAACAATTGGCATTGCATTGCAAGTTGCAACTCGCATCGAGGTCTTAGAACATTATATTAACATAAAGTAAACTGACTTCAGTAAGAAGTCATAAATTGGAACAATACTGAATTTTAAAATATTGGAAAAGTAAAAAGACCTAGCTCGCAAAAACAAACTTTGCGCACGCAAAACAGCCAAAAAAGCACACTTGCTCAGTGCCATATAACTGTGAAGGCTCGGAATCCGCAGTGCACGGCAAGTTTACGGTTTTAGAATTACGAGTATTAATGCACATTGAAGTAAGTGTTATTGATTAATTAAAATTAATGCTCAATGCAATCATATTTAATTTGAATTGACGATTACAACACTGTTAGTAGGTATATGCTGGTTTTAATTTCAACTCCATACGCACAAAGTAAAAAAATAATCCTATAGCTGGCCATGTACGTTCGGGCATATCTGCCCGATCTGCCGATAAATGTATGGGGTATTTGTCTGGCGTATGCCCGGCGTACATAACTACCCAATAGAGCGATCAGACGCCCCAACGTATATGGCATAAAAGATCTCTTTTGAACTTGAGTACCTATTAAACCAGACGGAGTAGCAATTGACAGGCCTACCCCTTTGCCGGACATATAATAAACAAACATACTCACTGTATGGACTGACAATTGACTGACATAGCTATTTGTGAACGTACGAATAGCCATATAATTGACGTGCCCCTGCCCCGCAAAAATCGGTAGGCTTTTTTGTACTGAAATTTTTGTATAGAAAATGACAGACATTGCCAGTCTATCTGATTAAATAGTCAGAGCTTTTGAAGTACGGAACCCTAAAAGAGCATACAAATATTGCCAACCTCAGTTCCTAGTGAACTTCCTTAACAACAGATACGTTGTGGTTACCATTCGTTGCAACTGTATTCGATAGTTACTGCCGAGCTCGAAAGTATGTCCGTCTCGCTCCTACCATTACTCTGGCAGGAGCGAGACGAACATAACGCCGCAGTCTCAACTCTCAAGTCTCATGATAAGCACAAAAGCTTTCAAGGATGTATGCAGCAAATTGGTATCCAACATACGTGATGCGTCCTTTTAAGTTCTCTAAGAATGTTAGAAACGCCTTTGGCCTTTAACGCTTGATTCCAAAAAGGCATATGTCAGTATTAGATGAACGCCAGTTAAGACGCTTCTTATGTAAATATATTGTAATACAAGAACTCATGTGACGACGACGAGCTAATATGGAAATGTAACTCAGCTAGGGTTGCCAGTTAAAGTTTTATAAGTTAGGATAAATTTATCTGTATTTCATACTCAAGTCTATAAAACTTGTACTCGAAATGTAAAAAAATTAAAATCACACAAGAGATAAAGTGATGTACCTAATCCTAATTGACTTGTAAAAGTGCCCTACGTACAGAGTAGGTACTTAAGAAGTTAATAACGTATTATTGAATTTGATCTAATTCTCAAAGAAAACTAAAAAAAATACCCTGTAGTAGTAGTAGTATTTATTGATATGAAACACATCTAACACGGATTAAGTATGACTCACAATAGAACGGCCCGGGACGAGACCGGGCCGGGCCGAGCCGATCCGTCAGTTTCTATAAAAAACGTCACGTGACCTCCGAAGGTTCCGAGCTCGGACGTGATTCTTTCTATCGAAATTGACAGATCGTCCCGTCCCGGCCCGTCCTTTAATCGCGTCTATTAAAATACATGATCATAATTTAACCCTGGGATAACAAGCTCTGTAATGGGCTCTAAACGTAAGGCTTGTGGTGTTAATATACGCGATGAGTCTGTTTTATAGTGTTTTATTTCAATAATGTATAAAAATAAAATATAAACGCATGTACGTAGCAGATGTTAACTAAGTTTGCTTAGGCCTACTTGCACCACTCAGGGCTAGCTGTAAACCCAGAGTTAAGTTTTCAATGTCATACTAAAATCGCTTAACTCCGGATTATGTGGCTAACCCCGGGTCGCGCAAGTGGCCCTTGGCCCTTGATCTACTGATACACACAAAAATACTTACCTATTTTTATTACCGTAGGTACGGAACAGATAAAACCCTCCACAAAAACCCTAAAATAATAAACGCATTAATTATCACAATCAAAGCCGCAAATCATTCTGTTTCCGCAAACGTAGAATTAAAAATAAATTATTCAGTGTTCTGACAGCCCTGGCCGGATTGCGCTCAAATCCCTTGGACAATGTGAGCGTATGGCGCACATAATTTAAAGGTCTGGTATATTATATGACCTAAATACCTAATCTTCGCGGAACATAATATACAGGCTGTAACAAAACACCCATACTTCAACAGCTGATAAGGTCACTGACCCTGAGTGCAATGCAAGTGGAAAAAGATAGGTGCATTTTCGATTAGCTGCTCCACACAAAACGAAAAACAATAACAGGCTGTGGAGTGGTTACAACCGGGTAAAAAAAATATTTTTCTTGAATACCTGGTATTCGTTGTTTATCCTGGCAATGCGAGTAAGTACTGATCGTTATGTTGAATATTTATTCTATTACTTATAACGCGCGCTTGGCAAAAATTACGTGAGTGATCCGGCCTTCAGCAACTTTGACCGACGATTAGACATATTTTTCTGGTTAAGATTTGATGAAAGCCTATCGAGGCAGAATGATTCTTGAGTACATGACGACCGATAATTGAAGGGCGCAGAAGTCTCCCAAAAAGGACCTGAAAGCTAGCTGACCTACTCTACTACCTACTACGAAAATCGAACGATCTAGAATTTATATCTTCCTCTCTGTCACACTTGCATATTCCAGCGAAACAGATGCTGTCCCGTCAACGCAAATTTTCGATGTTCCTGCATGGAAATTGTGCATATTTTAACTTTTATTCTAACAGTTTTTTGGCTGTGATGAATGATAAAGTGTTCAAAGATGTTCCTGAGTGACTGCCGATTACAAAATTTAGAAAATGGATGACGCAAGAGAATGGCCCAACGGGGACGGGCCAATAAGATGTTTTATAACTTTTTCCAACATTCGTGAATTGAGATCACTCTAGAACATAAATTACATTAAATATACAAGTATTTCCTTAGATCTCTATAACCTTTCCATGACTTGCTGCGGGAATAATTCAAGTTATATTAAATTATTCACGGCGGCGACAACCCTGATCGAATCCCTGGTCGGGCAGAGCGAGTAACATGCGGACAGCTTTGGACTTGGGATATGCGCAACGAGATGTCAAACAGAGCTAAAGAATTTTCTAGGATAAGTACTGTATCTAATATCTTTCCCCTAAACGGATGGGTCGAATTGAGTGCGTTTAGCCTTTTTTGTCGGGACTGGATCGAATTTTTTGAAAAAATTGGTGTAAGCAGAGTTTAATCCCCGAAGAATAAGATGGGTATTATATGTGTGTGTGTGTTTACCATTGTAGCTCCTAAATCTGTAAATAATTTGTAGTGGGTACTAAATTGAAAGCCTTGTCGGGTTAGATACATCCGTGGGGTTACCATGGTTGCCATTTTATCGCTTATCACGCTATGCGTCACTTTCGCACATACATACTTGTTAGAACGTGACAGCAACGTCGGTAAACGATAAAAACCCGACCATCATAGACCAGCTGGTGGACATAAAATCAGTACAAATAATAATAGCACGCACCCCAGTATCAGTATGAAACGTCACAAAAGCAATTACACCAAAGATATACCAACAGAATTTCAGGACAGGATCTATCGCAAAACAGCGTCATCCCAAACCAAAACACACTCTATTCCACCTAACATAAAGCTCAATTTCCTCTTGTAACAACGACAAACGACTACATTAATCATATTCGCTGTTAATCAATCAATATCGTTTACCGTATCCGTGCAGCCATTTTTCAAAATCTGTTAATTACTTATGTCCATGTCACGGTGGCCGACATTCGATTAGGTTCGACATTGTGTACACGGAACGGGGCAATGTTTCATGTCGGCTATTACTGTCGTCTGCAATTTTAGATTACACTCTAATAGGCTGTTTGGGCCTCTTAAGAAAACACTTAATAGCACAGGAAGAGAAATGAAATGGGAGCGTTGGTGAGTCCTAAATCCGAAGGTCGCGGATTCAAACCCCCGGCCAGTACCAAAGGGTTTTTAATTCGGAACTAATGTACGAAATTATTATATTTTAATATTTACGAGTCGCTTTGCGGTGAAGGAAACCATCGTGAGGAAACCAGATTAATCCCGGTAAGGCCTTGTTTACCCTCTGGGCTGGAGCCGCTGGAGGCTCAGATGGGAGCCGCTTTCGTAAAAACTAGCGCCTACGGCAAATCTTGGCATAAGCCGAGAAAACGGTAGGAAAAAGAAGAGCACAGGAGGTAATGGAGAGAGCTTGTGCTCGTAGTTTCTCTGCCAGACAGAATAAGAAATGAGATTCGTATGAGAATCAAACTCGTCGACGTAGCTTAAGAGTTGTTCAGAGTGGCAGTGGACTGGGCACATTCGCTCGTAGGATGGAAGACCTCAGTAGACCGGTGATCTGGTCAACATATTGTGATCAACCTAGATGTCAGCTAATATTGTAGATAAGTTCCTCAAATTTGGGGCGTGTGTTTAATTTTAATAGTGTAGCGTAGTGTACAAAACGGTTAGTATTCGCTTTTTCTATGAGAAATATATAATCTATGGTAATACCCTGTTTTAAATTGTATATATAATCGTCATACTTGTATATTTAGTGCATGCTATCAATCCAGCATGGTTGACAGCGTAACATTAGTCTTAATCGATGGCCATTCAGATCCCATTACCGGGCTCGCGTCATTAGATACATCAAACTTCATTGCACTGGGATATTACTAATACCTATACTATGTACACATATTACGAGTATAATATAGGTATTAATAAAATCGTATAAATATTGTAAATATTCGAAGTCTCTGTTGTCCCCTTTTTTCCTGTTAGAAGGGACGCTTTTTAGTTGCCCTTAAGACGACGAATAGGAATGATGGGGCAATAGGAATGCCTGGTCTTTTTAATATATTCGTCCGTTAGTCTTGTTGTTATCGTTTTTTGGATGAGCATATTGGTAGTCAGTTTGTCTTTGGGTTGGTCAGACTAAAAGCGTAGTCCCGCAGAAACAGTCGTTCTTCTGGATTATGCAAGCAATCTCCCCGTCAAAACTTCGTCGGAATATTCACAGTTAATACTCTACATATACTGGTTTTCTTTAATAAATTGAGAAAACCATGAAGCGTTAAGTCGATACAAATGATGCCTCCAACATTGCCAGGACAGAGTACAATCAGCTCTAAAAATATGTGAACGATTTTCATCCTTATGCCCTGGATGGACTATCTGAAATGTATACATATTATACGTGACTACACGCTGCCGCGTCAACTGCAGTCTCGAGTGGATATTAAATGTGCCAAAGCTGCACATGACGCTGTGCACACACTTGATGGAATAATGCATATATGGGATGTCCATAGATTACCTGCTAGACAGTACATAACTACATACAGCATTAGCAAACTAGCGACTCTGACGTAGCTGTATCGAAGCCTTTTTTGAACACTGGGGAGATGTTTTTACTCATGCCGCCTGGCCTGGGGGAGACCAGGAGGGATGACCGACCCACAACAGGTCGACTACCCTCTAAAACTACCAACGAATGCCGGCTTTGCTTTGCAAGGGGGCGCCGCGGATCGGCATCAGCATTCAACAGCGTCCACTCACTCGCGAAACCACTTTTTTATGGAAGGAAAATCCATTATGGATCCTTCTGCACTGCAGGGACAATGCAGAAGCTATGTCGGACTCTCACTGACTGAAAATCCCCCATTGTTTCTCTTCCACGCAATCAGGGTGACCCTGGTATCTCCAGTGGAACCTGTGGAACGCACCTGTGCCGCCCTTGCGTCACGTCTCTCTGGGTTCTACGTTGATATTTAATGCTTTTGTCACTAACTAAGTTAGGTTTAACTGTTAGTGTTAATTGTATACAATAAATAAACAATAAACTAAGCGCCACTTGCACATACAAAAAACGCTTAACTTTGGGTCAGTTTGCTAACTCTGGTTGGTGGAAGTGGCGTTAAGCTCTTTTTCGTACAAACTGAATGCAAAATTGTTCGCTAATGCCATTCTGGTCCAAATTTTTTGAAGTTTTGTTCTGCTTTGTGTGCCTAGTCTATTTTTTTAATAAGTTAATGCTCTCAGTGCATCCTGCATATGAGGTAGTCTATGTGACGGTCGCATATCACATGCATATGCACCTGTGGATCACTCACTCTGGCATGACTACATCATAAACCAAGTGACGACTTGCTTCTTCGCAAATTGCCTAGAGGGTAATTCTACAATGCTTGCTGACAACCTAACGTGAGGAAATGCAAATTTTGTGGTGTTACTGCTAAACCACAGTTCAGAATAGAGTTTGTGTGTTTAAGAGGGCGCTGAGCGTCCAGTAGCACCCTCATCGAGGGAATGTGTTTTCTAATAAACCTTGCCATTTCTCTCATCCATGTTATCATCCTTCGACTTTTTAATCAGCTTAATTCTTAATTTAAATATCATATGGTTGTGAAATGACTGGCACAAAATAAATGTATAAACCTTATTTCCTCATAATAATTAGTATACATTACTGATTCCTTGTCGAGTACTGGTGCCGCGAACCAATGGGGTTCTGCAAAAAGGAGTGAAATAGTACATTACGATACAAGTGCGAAAAGTAGGAAATTTACAAAGAGTGGCGATAAATTAAAACACGACCTGACACGGTGCGATTTACCTATTGGTACGTGTATCGTACAATGATTTACAGTACATATAGCCCTTTAAATGTTCGACATAGTCACGTATAGTGCTCATTATCGCACTAGTGCTGTAATATAGCACCATATGTACTGTAAAAGTGTTTAATGGGTCGGCAACGCGCATGTCACATTGGAGTTCGAGACGTCCAAAAGCTACGGTGACCCTTTCCATCAGGCCGTATCCTTATTAGCTACATCATTTAGCGCGTGTCGTTATTGATAGATTCTAAGAATTTCCGAACGTTCACATACTTTGTTTTTTTTATGTGGACTACGAATGGCGGATTTACCGCGCTTTTGGGTCTGTGATGACAGATTTTTTGACAGGACGCCATATTGAAAGAAATTTAAAAGAATTTGTGTTGTTAATAAATAATTACTTATGTTATAAAATAAACTGTGTTAAATTTAACATTGGAATAGTGCTTTCTTATATTATGCAAGATTATTTTGCAGATATTCAATCTCAATTTTCATAATTAAACTTTCCGACCGCCGTATTCCTTTCTCCAACGGGCCTTACCCACATTACGAAGTGTAAATAAGTGGCACAATTTATCGGGATCAACACACCCGACCTCTGTATCTCGTTGCAGAAACTGACCCGGCTCAAATACCAACTTATTATAAACGTTATAAGTGACGTTTTCAGAATAAAGGTACCTCATTGTCGGTTGTTGATAAGGTTTATTTCCAAACCAATCTTTATGGGAGTAGCGACAACTGACAAAGTGGTACCTTTAGCCTGACACCGTCAAAATTTATGTAAGTATATATTCGTTATGGTCTTATGGGTTTTCCAAACTTTTAGCACGTTGATATGGAGGTTGGTTACAGTGGCGGAGACTCAAAATGTTCTTTTGATCAGGAGATGATGAGATTACTTGTATCAGCTGCTTGTTCCGTTTCCCGCTGATACCTAAAATATTATTTATATATGGTGCTACCTTACCGTACTAGTGCAATAATGAGCACTTTATGTGCCTGCGTCAAAAATTCAAAGGGTAAATGTACTGTAAAACGTCGTACGATACGCGTGCGAAAAGGTAATTCGCAACTCGTGTCGATTTAAAACACTCCCTTTGGTCGTGTTTTAGTCTATCGCCACTCATTGCGAATTTCCTCCTTTTCGCACTTGTATCGTAATATTCTATTTTGTTTGCTCTTAATACAAGTTACCACTTTCTCGGTTAATTTCCAAATGATTTTTATCGTAGTTTTTACTAAAAATATTCACATTCAGCAATGCCTTCACAACGGAATATAACAAACCTAATGCTAATCTATATATATAAAAGAGGTTGTCCTCATCTACGATCAACGCACAGCCGAAACGGCTAAGACTAGAAACTTGAAATTTTTACCAAAGCTTCATTTTAGTACGTAGGCAAGAGATAAGAACGGATTTTTGGAAATTCTACCCCTAAAGGGATGAAAAGGGGGTTGAAAGTTTGTATAGAAATGGATTTTTTTTTTGAGCTAGAGACTTGAAACTTTGTGTAAAGACTCTTTATTATAATTAAAGAAAAGTGTTTTCATGGTTTTTGGAAATTCAACCTCTAAGAGGGTAAAAAGGGGGTTGAAGATTTGTGTAGGAATGGAATTTTTTTTTAGCTAGAGACTTGAAACTTTGTTTTAAAACTCTGTATTACAATTGAAGAAAAGTATTTTCTTGGTTTTTGGAAATTCTACCTCTAAATGGGTAAAAAGAGGATTGAAAGTTTGTATAGCAATGGAATTTTGTTTTGAGCTGGAGACTTGAAACTTTGTGTTAAGACTCCTTATTATAATTTAAGAAAAGTGTTTTTATAATTTTGGAAAATTCAACCCCTAAAGGGGTAAAAAGGGGGTTGAAGCTTTGTATTCGACTGGATTTTTTTAGCTGGAGACTTGAAACTTTGTTTTAAAACTCTGTATTACAATTGAAGAAAAGTGTTTTCATGGTTTTTGGAAATTCCACCTCTAAAGGGGTAAAAAGGGGGTTCAAAGTTTGTATAGGAATGGAATTTTGTTTTGACCTAGAGAATTGAAACATTGGGTAAAGACTCTTTATTATAATTAAAGAAATTTTTTTTATGGTTTTTGGAAATTCAACCTCTAAGAGGGAAAAAAGGGTGTTGAAAGTTTGTATAGGAATGGAATTTTGTTTTAGCTAGACTTGAAATTTTGTTTTAAAACTTTGTATAACAATTGAAGAAATTTGTTTTAATGGTTTTTGAAAATTCAACCTCAAAAGGGGTAAAAAGGGAGTTGAAAGCTTGTATAGGAATGGAATTTCGTTTTGAGCTAGAGACTTGAAACTTTGTGTAATAATTCCTTATATGTAGTAATAATTCCTTGTGGTATTTATATCATAAAGATATTTTATTTTTGACGTTTGGAGGCCTTTACACCTCCAAATCCTATTAGTATAATTTTTTGACTATGGGGACCTTTTACATCTCCAAATTTTATTCGTATTTTATTTTGACGTTGGGGGACCTTCTACATCTCCAAACTTAATTTATTATTAACTATAGAGACTATACATCTCTTGTCATATTACTTAGTACATTTATTTTAATATTGTTTACCCAGGTTTTGGCTGTTGTATTATCAGTATTTAGATTATACTTTTACTTCTCACTATATATTGTAAATGTTTGTACATGCAAATGCTTTATTGTAATGCTTACTGACTTGTAAAAGTGCCCTTGAGGCCTACTTGCAGAATAAATTTTTGAATTTTGAATTTTGAATTTATACCAATTCAAGAAAAGAGTTTTCATAAGTTTGGAATATTCAACCCCTAAGGGGGTAAAAAGGGGGTTGAAAGTTTGTATTGGAATGGAATTTTTTTTTTACTTTTGTGTTAGGACTCCTTATTACAATTAAAGAAAAACATTTCATAGTTTTGGAAAAATCAACCCCCAATGGGGGTAAAAAAAGGTAGAAAGTTTGTATGAGAATGGAATTTATACGTACTGTATTAATCCACTCAACGTAAATAGTCGAATCTATGCTTTGTTCTTGTCATACTTTTAGCATAACAAGAGACAGAGAATGTCATAGAATATGTAGTCGAACGTATGCTGATTCGTACGTTCAAAGAATAATTGTGTAGACTAGTTACTATTTCTACCTATATCTTATGTACATGTACGTTTTATGAAAAAAAATATGTAACAGAAGTAAAACTAATGGTGATACAGACTGTTTAAACAAAATCTTTTTCAAAAGGACAATAGTTAATGGCTTCTGTGCACGTTAGTTCTGTCTGTTTTCCTGCGTATATTTTATGTTAATTACTAGACCAACTAAAATAGGGGTTTCAACCTTTCAATTGTGAAATGTCTACACTACTGGAAAAAGTAAATCTAATTACCCTTTACTAACGTAACATAGGATAACTTCGAATTAAATTTTAAAAGTTTAGATAATCTAATCTAATCTTAGCTTAGCTAAGATTTTCGAGGCTTAAATTAAAAGACTCGTACTGAATTTTATTTTATTATTATTTCCATATAAAAATAACAGTAATAATATATGTATTAAATATGCATGTATTTTTTTTGGATCTGGTTTTTATCATCATGTTATAAATGGCTCGCTTAAGAAAAATTAAAAAGAAACAGTATATTAATATAATGCATCTCTGCGCAAAGCAACCACTATGAGTTGAAATTACGCTTCTCAATCGTTACTCATATCGTAATAACATTATAGGTTGATCACATTTCATTGAATGGAATGCGACGACGGCGCGGCGCCCGCTTATTTCCAGGTAATGCTCGCATAAGCATTATGTACTTAGTTACTAGGTTACAAATATAGATTATCCACCTTTCTAAATAGGCGGGTTATGTTTTAATGCATTTAATTTTGTTTAATGAAACAAGATTTATTCTTTTATGATGTTAATCTAGTAAGAAATTTAAGTATAAATAAATATGCATCTGAAAAATATTTAATCACTACCCAGAACAGAGGCTAAAAAATAAGGTTTAAGTTTTACATACGCATGTTTTCTAAATAGGTGGGTTATGTTTATTACATTATTTGTTTTGTTTTATGAAACGAGATTTTTTTTCTTTTATGATTTTAATCTAGTGAGAAGTTTAAGTATAAATATGCATCTGAAAAGTATATAATCACTGACTTGGGTAGGGGTTAAAATATAAGGCGTAAGTTACACACAAACTTGTTTTCTAAATGGGTGGGTTATGTTTTACATACTATTTTAATGTTTAATTAAACAGGTTTTTATGATTTTAATCCTGTTTAAAGTTTGATAATACATTAGGGGGTTTACTTTACTAGGTTAGATTTTATTATGGGTTAAAATATAAGGTTTGATTCTTTTCTTAGGCTTTTGAGGGATATTTAATGCTATCTTTTTTTTCTTAATTGTTTACGCTTGTAAAAGTAGACCATGTTCAGTGTACTCATATTATATGTTTAAATAGAGATCAATAAAGAGATGAAGTAACAAGAAAGATAGTGAGGATATTAACTAAAATAAAAATAGATTAAACAGGTATGAACTCGTTGTACTAGTCATATTTACACGTGTTGCAAGGTTTGCATTCGCGGGTTTTATTTGATAATTCGATACCTACTTTGGCGGCGCTTTGTGTTAAAAAGGAATAAACATGTTTTGAATACGATTTAAGTACATTTATAACAGCAAAATATATTTTTCCTACAATGGTGACATTTAGGTCTAAACTTGAATGATCGGAATTGGTTCTATAGTCATTTATTCTTATTTCGGTTAAATATCGACTCATCAAATATTTTATTATAAAACCAGACGTTTAGTTGCATTTATTTTTTAAACATTCTGCGTACCGTATCGACGCTGTTCGTTATTTGCTAAGTGAATCCGCTGTGACCTTCATTTGAAATGTAAGTAAGTGACTTATTTATGAAATTTCTTTAAAACATTGTTAAAGTATTATTTTCTGATTTTAATTATTACTTTTTCTTTTAAGGTCTGACTCTGAACATTCATCGTATGCGCGTACACCATCACCCGAGACCAAGAAATCTACGAAGACTATTAAGAAAAGAAAATCGTCCTCAGCATCTAGGTATTTCATTTATTATTACTATAGCGTACTTTCGTAATTATATTAAAAACTCTCAATTTTCTAGCCATAGTAACTTTGTTTAGTTTAGTGCTAGATAAATCTCTTAAAAATCCTTCAAATATTCTTTTATTGTACTCATTTTAAAAATTTTTCAGGTTTGAATTAGAAGCGACAAATCAGCGATCACGGACACCATCACCAGCATATTGTGCGCAAAAGAAAAAAGCAAGCAACAAAGTGCGTGCATCAACCAGTAAAAACAAGAACTCGGGCTTAAGGTACTAAAATTACTAGTTATTTTAAATGAAATTAGTTTACGTAATATACTTTCGCTAGAAATACTACAGATAAATATACTAAGTTTCTATTTTTATCTTTTCCAGTTCTTCAAAAAAAGCAGCTGAAACTGACATCTTCAAAATCATAAGAGATGAAGAAAAGATCAGCAGCGACTGCAATTTGAAAACCGTCAAGACCGCATCATCGTTTACCAGTCGTTTATCTACGGGTACCACTCGGCGTTCTTTGATAACAGACGGTAACTTTTTTATTGATTTAAAAGTGTTTAATTTCGATGATTATCAGAAGACTGAGCCTGAAGAACGTTACAAAAAAGCGTTAGCATCCGTCAAATTACAGTGTAAAGAGAATTCCTTCGAGTGGGATCAAATGCAAAAGTTTTTAGCGAAAGCTTTTAACATTTTCGAAAATTGCGAGCCCGTTTATTATAATAATTTTAAAAAATAACATGTGAAATCTCTGATTAATGACATCATTATTTCTAAACTTGATTTTGTTAGTTTTTACTCAAAAAATTGTTAATTATATTATTGCATCATTTGCAACACATTCACATATTTTACTTTGTTCATAAAACCAAGCTGTGATAGCAAAGGATGGATACGCCTATAATTTAATCTCAAAAATAGTTTTGCAATAAAAATAATACATAGTACCGTTATTTGAATATTTTGTTTACCGAAGTATATGTAAATATTGTATGCTAGAAAGCCTGATTTCTTTTTTATTTTCATTTATTTGTTTGTGTGTATTTTTGGGTAAGAAAGTTTAAACTAATGAAATATTTTAATTAAATTCCTAATAAAATAAAAGTTTCGGTTGTATGTTTAAATAATAAATTTCATATGTAGCAATTTAATTTCGCGACTTAACTTGATATTTATTTATAAGCTTATCCATACTTTGCATAGTGATCACCACCAGTTGCATTATTCGAGGTTATCCGAGTCAGCCGTTTTGATTAATACCACGTATTCTAAAAGTAAACGTAAATCGGTGGTTTAGTAAATAGTGTATTAAATCCTGTTGACTTATTATATTTCAAAATAGTCTAGCAAGTTTTGTTGAATTTTTTGTACGACAATAAGTCATCATGCCTTTTTGTGTTCCGTGTAGTAAGTCTGTAGAAAAAAATAAATGGATAGGTCATCTTCGAAGCACTGCGCATAAAACAATTGTAAATTCTAACAAAATATTAAGTGATGGTGTTGAAGTAGTAGAATCAGCATTTCGCACGCGCATCGCCACTTATCGTATATCTGCAAGCAACGATCAAAGTCTGGGATCCATCGATGCATTTATGAACTCTATCCGAGACAAAATAAAACGACTTTTAGATAATTCTCTTACGAAACATACGTGCGTAAAAGTAAATTTCGAACTCTTTGGGTTGTTTTTAATGTTTAAAGATAATAGCCAATCAATAAAATCATTTGGAACTAAAAATAAAATTTTATACATAAGTTATGATTTTGAGGCACTGTTTTGCGAGATCGTAAACTGTCTAAAGAAAAAATTTGAAGAGTTTCAAGACCGTGATAGTGGATGGGCTTTTGTCAGTAACTCACACTTAGAGATTAACATAAACAAGTATGAACCATTACAAGGTTCAAGTTATGTTGACCTGCCAAAGTTCATAAAAAACAAAAAAGCATGTATAAATATACAAAATAACGATCAATGCTGTTTTTGTGGTGTGTAACTGCGGCTTTGCATCCTTCTATTAAACACCCTGAAAGAGTATCATCTTATCCTAATTTTCGTGACGTTTTGAATGTTTCTCAAATTTCATTCCCAGTTACATTTGATGACATTAGAATATTTGAAAAAAACAATCCAACGATTTCATTAACGATTTTCGGTTTAAAAAATAATAAAATCGTTGTGGGGCCCCTTTACAAGTCTGAAGTATCTAGTAATCAGAAAAGTAAAATAAATATTAAATTACTTTTAATAGACGATTTCAGCAACCCACCGCATTATGTTCTAATTAAAGACTTGAGTCGTCTTGTGCGTAGTCAAGTAACGAAACATAATGGTAGGATATACTTTTGCGACACATGTCTGTTATTTTTTCCAACACAGGAAAAACTTGCAAATCACTTATGTACTGGAGTAGTTACTGTTTTACCTGAAAAGGGGACAGTAATTAAATTCAAGCATTTCGATCGTAAACAGAATGTTTCATTCGTTATATACGCAGATTTTGAATCGTTATTACATCCAACTGAAACTAGTGACTCTGATACTGATGCTACTAGTACTACTGATACTTCTGATAGCCATATCCCTAACACTACAACTTTGCATCGTCATATACCAGCTGCCTTTGGTTATTATATTGTTTGTAACGCGGATCCAAGTCATAATCGTTATTTCTCTTATCGCGGTTCTGATTGTGTTGATAAATTTATTGAAGCAATTTATGAAGATGTTGCTAAAATTTATAAAGTTTTGAACAAAAACACCGCAATCATATTCAATGAGAATGACGAGCTAAACTTTTTGAACGCTAAACGTTGTCATATTTGTAACCATTTTCTATTTTCTGATCGGGTTCGGGATCACTGTCACATTACAGGAAGGTATCGTGGAGCAGCACATAGCCTGTGCAACTTGCAATATAAACGTCCTTGTTTTGTACCTATTTTTTTTCACAACCTGTCTGGTTACGATTGCCATCTATTTATAAAAAAGCTAGGCGAAGCCTCTGGAAACGTGAAAGTTATACCTAAAACCAAGGAAAACTATATCTCGTTTACTAAATTTATTCCAATCGAGAACGAGTATTTTCAGCTTCGTTTCGTAGATTCTTTCAAATTTTTGGGCACTAGTTTAGAGGAACTTGCTAAAACTATGCATAAATCAGACTTTGTTCATTTACGTAAATATTTTTGTAACGAAGAGGAGTTTACATTACTTACACGAAAAGGCGTGTTTCCCTATGAGTATATGAATAAATGGCAATGTTTCGAAGAAAAATACCTTCCATCTATTGATGATTTTTATAATTCGCTTACTAATGAGAAAATTTCTGAAAAAGATTATGACCATGCGCAATCAGTGTGGAAACAGTTCAAAATACGTAATTTAGGTGAATACACGGACCTTTATTTGCAAACTGATGTTCTTCTATTAACCGATATTTTTGAAAAGTTTCGCGCTACTTGCAAACAACACTATGACTTGGATCCTGCTTTTTATTTAACTGCACCTAGCTTATCATTCGATGCCATGCTTTTGAAAACTGGTATTGAATTAGAGCTTATCGATGACTTTAACATGCACAAAATGATCCAATCTGGAATTAGAGGTGGAGTCTGTATGACCTCTCTACGGTACGCTAAGGCTAATAATATATACTTACCTCACTATGATCCATCCGAGATAGACTCATTCCTAATTTATATCGACTGTAATAATTTATATGGTTACAGCATGTGTCAGTATATGCCTTTATCAGACTTTAGATTTCTAGAAAACCACGAAATAAATGCTTTAAATATCAGTAAAATCCCTGATGATTCGGAATATGGATTTATTTTAGAAGTGGATATTACTTACCCTAAAGATTTACATGTTAAACATAATGATTTACCATTTTGTCCTGAAAAATGTATTCCGCCAGGTGGAACGCATAATAAACTTGTACCTAATTTATATGACAAATACTCGTATGTGATTCACTATATACATTTAAAAACGTGTCTTAAACATGGTTTACAATTAAAAAAGATACATAGGGTAATCACATTCAAACAGTCTCCTTACTTGAAACAATACATTGATATGAACACGAGGCTACGTCAAGTAGCAACGTCTGTCTTTGAACAAGATTTTTGCAAATTGATGAATAATAGTATATTTGGTAAGACTTTAGAAAATACTGAGAAAAGGGTTAATGTGCGCTTGGTTAATCAGTGGTCTGACAATGATAACAAAACAAAAAAGCGAATTACAGCCAATAGATTGATAGCTAGACCCAATTTTCACAGTGCATCAGTTTTTACTGAAAATTTAGTTGCAGTTCAAATGAAACCAGATCTCATTATTTTAGATAAACCAATTTACATTGGTTTCACCGTACTAGAATTATCTAAAAGTCATATGTATGATTTTCATTATTCGGTATTTAAACGTTTTTATGATACTCGTCTTCAAATGTGCTACACGGATACAGATAGTTTTGTTTATCATATACAAACAAAAGACTATTTTGAAGATTTAAGAATGCATTTTTTGTCTTATTTTGATACTAGTTGTTACGATGTTGGGAATAAATTTTTGTTAGCAGTTCAAAATAAAAAAGTTCCCGGGCTTTTTAAAGATGAAATGAAAGGAGACATGGTTAAAGAGTTTGTAGGACTGCGTTCAAAAGTTTATTGTATCAAAACCACCAGAGTTAAAGAACCTGTTATTAAAAAAGCTAAAGGAGTGAAGAAATCTGTTGTACTAAATTTAAAGTTTTCACAATATGCAAAATCATTGTTTCGAGGAGATATAATTAAGAGGAAAAACATATTATTTAAATCGATTAAACACGAAATATTTACCCATAGTGTAAATAAAGTTGCTCTTTCAGCTAAAGATGACAAGCGGCTGATATCTGATAACCAAATATCCACAAAAGCTTGGGGGCATACCTCGATATTGTTTAATAAATAACTCGTATTAAGTACTTATAATTTTTAGAAATAATACATGTAACTTCGGTTTGAATCCAATTAATTGTCAACTGTGTGATTTTATACAAATAAATGCTGTGTCTTAACATGTACTTGTTTTCATTTTTATTACCGTTTTACTGACCCAAAATGCATAAGAGACAAACATTAAAACTTACTACAATTGTTCATACTACCTATTGTCATCCTATAAATTCGATTTGTATTTCCTTTGGTTGATACGACTCTCATGCATGATGAGACAGTAATATCCGAAAAATAAGGTCAAATTTACTTATGTCATAGATACCTACGTGACACAATTAATAAAAGAGCGACAGGTTCTAACCTGAATCGAAATGTGTTAGGTATGCACCGAGACTGTCTTACGTGCGAAGTTATCATATAACATTATTGTGCATTCGATCTTTTGATGATTCATGATTTGTAAACCTTTATATGCTCGTTAGATTTTATTTTCTATCACTTGGATAGCATCAAACGACACCAAATAGTACTCCTGATCAGCGATCTTGTAAGTTACTTTTTTCTTACTAATTTTATTATATTATACATGAACATAAGTCATTTCAATTTAAATTCTATTAAATTGTTTAAATTTCTCACGCAACCCATATCCTCAGAAAGAGCAAACATAAATAAGACAATTATCGAAATTAAGATTCAATTATTATATGTTACTAATTTTACCGGTTTCTATTTTAGATTTGACAAAAATGGCAGACAGCGAAGACATCCAAATTCCATTTTCACAATACGCACAAGAGTTTGAGCTACCACAGGAATTCGATGATAGCGAATTGTATAAAAAAATTAAAAAAAACATCGACAACCGTAAAGCCAAGAAAGGTAATAAAGTTAGCGTACAAAATAAAATAGTGAAAAGGAGTCAAGGACATCCACCATCTTTTGTGATAAAAAATGATGTTACCAAAGGCAATAAACTGGTCAAAATTCAAATAATCGACATTAAAGAGGACATAAGGAATCAAAACGACGAGCAAAACGAAAATGTTTTAGTGAGCGCGCAGTATGTTGCAGGCGATAATTTTGATGAAATTATTGATGCCACGGAGGCATTGATAAATAAAATTTCTAAAAAAATTTGTGGATACAGTACTAGTTATTAAAGTTGTATTTTAATTATTAATTAATAAATATTATGTGAGTAATTTGTCGTTTTATTTATACTTCATATGTACACTAACTAATAAGTTTTTCTTATGCAAAATTATGTGAAATCTAATTTAAAATTTTTAAATATAACAATCACTATGAAAAACTTGTTAGTTATCAGTAGTTATAATTATATGGAATGGTATATAAAAAAACAAATAAAAGTAATAACAAAAATTTATTTTAATAAATACATTTTGAATACATATTAAGTCAGTTGTCTAAGTACCATTTTTTGATACATATAGCATTTTTAACCGCACAACTTTTCTTATGATATACACAATTATAAATACACTCATGCAAACAATATCTTTTATACAACTCTTGTAAATTAGGTGCATCTTTTTCACCTAAATCTAAAACAGTACAGTTTGGATATAAATTTTTAATCCATCTAATTTTTTCCATACCTTTAACATAAATCGTCTTATCTTTTATATGATTAACAATTAGTCTTTTAAATTCCCTATAATCAACATAACCCTCGTGCCACAAAATACCTAAATGTTTTTCTAACCATCTTGTCCGCCTTTTTTCACTTTCAGTTAATTTAGAAAATGGAAAGGGGGGCTTAATTAAAAACAGTTGAGTGTACTCTAAAGTGGCGTATGCAAATTCTTTAACAATAAATTCGTTTTTGTCTGTTTTAAATCCTTGAAGATCTACGAACATGCAGTCCTGCATTATGATATTTTTTTTGTAATATTACTTAGAGGGTTATATTGAACAATACTATCATTCAAAATCAGACAGTAAGCTGAGGTTTGCTTAGGTATTGATGATTCACACTCTAATTCAACTCGCACATCAACCGAGCCGGTTTTTAAAGTTTCGTTTTGACGAGAACAGTCGATAACAAATAAAGGTGCAATCCTTTTAAAATCTTGCGGGTTTAGCATGGGTGTCTGAACACGGTTATAATAAGACTGTTGAAATTTGGAATAGTTCTCATATAATATAGCAAACCTTTCAGCCGAAAAACTGACATCAAAACTTTCGTACGGGAAGTAGTTTGAATTTAAAAACACCCTAACATCTCTCAGATTACAGTGATCAAAGTGTGTTACGTCTTTATCAGCTACATTTTTTCGCTCTGTTTTTAATCCAATTATAATGTAACGTGGCTTTTCAATTTGAGATGAAGTTTTAATAGTCCAAGAATGTTTAGAGGTTTCAGGCAAGAGCGGATATTCATACAAATCCCAGTTTCTAAATGGTACAAAAATACCACGATCTCTTTCTAAACATTTGAGTAAGGCCAATCTTTCTCGATCCGACACCTTAATATGAGGCATACGCCACACAATTTTAGATATAGTTAAATTTTCTATGTATTCATGCGCATTTAATTTAACGCTATTTAAATTTGTGTTCGATCTTAAAAGTATAAGTTCATGCTTGGAATTAATTATTATTTTGTTATAGTCCTCAGCAAACCCAAGAATTTTGTTTAAAGGTATAGATGCAGAAAATGCACTATGCGATTGTTTTGTACCGTTGATATCCCAACCCCATGCCTTAGACATCGATGATTCGAGTTCATTCATAGATACCAGAGATTTCATAGTTGTTGTCACACCTGCATTTTTAATTCTATCTATTTCGATTCCATTTAGTTCGTAACGAATATCTTGAAATAAATGGAGTATGGGGTTATTGGTGAAATGAACACTCTTTACCTCTTGTTTCGTTTCTCTATTGAATATGGTTATAGTACCTTCTATATATAAAGTACTTGCTGATGGTAGTACGTAAATATCTTGTTGATTTATAGGTATACGTATTTCATCATTAAAATTAAAGCTCGTTACATACGGCTTATACGAATGGTATTCAAAGCTCTCGATAGAGTTGTCTACTGTAACAGATTCTGTTAAATTTAATATACTCATTTTAATAGCCCAATGCTTTGAAGGAACTGTTTGTTTTGCTTCGTAAGTCGTACTTTAGGTCTTCTTTTCGTGATTGTCTGATGAGTACTAGTGCTGTTTTTGATTGTAACTGATGTTTTATTGAAATCTATCATTTTTTTCTTAGGTGTAAATATATCTGAATTTCTTCACCTCGTAAATTAACCAAATTGTTGTGAACGTCTAATATTCTTATTGTAATTGAACTTAAACTGTTTTGAGTAACAGGAAAATATATTATGTTTTTTGGTGTTTCTATAATTCGATAACCGGGAGGTACATTAGGTACAAACTCGTAAATTATATGACTAGGCTTTCCATTAACAAATGAACCGCTCACTATATCACATTCAATGCGGACTATGGTTGTGGACAGAATGGAAACTGGATAAGGAGATTCTGTTAATATATTAGCTTGAATAGAGTCTGGTCCGAAACCAAGTAATTTTCCAACAGATCTCTCTTTATCAAAATGAATACTTTGAGAACATAAAATAGATGTTTTTAAGGTATTATTATTGCAAGTTAGTGAAAACGTGCATCCTTGGAGGTGATCTTTAAGATAGTCATCAATATCTTGAAGTTCGTATGATCCTTCAGGAATTTCAATAACTTTGTTATTACCATAATAGAACTTATTGTTTCTGTAATCTATATTGGGTATTGAATTAAAAGTCGATATATACAACAGACCGCACTCGTATTCCCCATCCAGTTGAAGAGCTGGTGAAAGGTTTGTAAGAAGAGTTGAAGAGGATCCAGTTATAGACAAAGTGAAAGACATTGTAAGAATGATAAGCTGTTTATTTTACGTAAGTATTTAAACGATTATACCAATATTGTTTTAAGTATTTAAGACATAAATGACCACAATTAACAGTATTAAACTTTTGGTACGTGTTATAATTATAGTAAATATCATAGTTCTTTAAATACTTCTTTAATTCCAGAGGAGGGGGAAGGTCACCATAACTATTAAAATATTCACAATAGCTGTTATCTTTGACATAGGCTACCCAGTGAGTTCCATTGTTGTTAGAACTGTCCAAGTTAACAATTCCACATTCTAATCTTTTAGGATGCTTTGGTAAACTGTCTCTCATATAAACTCCGCGAAAATGTGGAATGTCCGACGAGTGATTTATAATATCAATATTTGAGAGAGCACGTCTGGGTAACCTCTTATTTAGTTTTTTGAAGTTTTTATGCATAATCCTTTACCATTTTTATATGGTCTAATATGTAATCCTTTGCCTAATGCTATAGATTCCATCATTTTGTTATGTCGTTCAGATTCAGCCAAATTCTTTTTTGCAGCTTTGTAATCACCTACAGCTTTAGCAATTCCAGCAGCTCCTCCTGCTAATGACCCTAACGCAGAAAGTCCAGCAAAAATAGGTATCAGAGGTAAGAAACCTCCTGTTTTCGGAATTGGTATCACGCGAGGTAACCGTACCTTAGTGTTGTTGGCAAAAACTTTTTTTGCGACAAGAAGTGCACGATCCATTTTATTATGACCTTTTATTTTAGGGTTCTTTTTTAATTCAGTGCGTATCTTGGACACAAAATGTTTAAATGGTTTTATTCCCGCACCAGCCTTCAATTTAGACTTCATCACTTTACTCACTAACCAACTAGCAATTTTTTCGCCTGTTCCTGCATTTTTGGTCTTTCTCCTTTGTTTAGCCATTTTGTAAAGTTCTAAATCAGCAAGGTGTCTACTAGGTAAATCAGAATATTTATCATAAGCTATATCGTGTTTCATGCACGCGTTATCCAACGCATTAATTCCTTTGTCACCTCGTTGTAGCCTTTTGTGCAACTTTGTGCCTGGACCGCAATAATTATAACCAGGTAAGTGTAATTCAAAAGGTAAGTTGTTAATAGCACTGTTTAAAAGTCCTCTTCCTTTTATATCTCGAATCATAATGACAAATCTAATTTAAGGAAAGCGAATTTATTACATAAACTAAACAATAGCTTTTCTATCAACCCAACTATTTTCACTATCACTAAGTCCTAACCACTTAACGTATAGCTTTTTACCCTTTTTTTTTATCACCTTCTCTATTAGATAAACATCTGGATACTTAGTTTTTTGAAGTTCTTCTTCATAAAATGTGCCTAGTATCAAGTTTTTCCGTTGGTCTTCAATATAATATGTTACAGGATGAGTATGGTTAACATGTTTAATCGTAAAAAGTTCTGTAGACCAATTCGGTGTATAACCTTTACAAAAATCACTTTTATACTTGCTTATACGTACATGATCTCCAATTTTAAATTTATTCAATTTATAACTCACATTAGATTGTGAGTTTTCAATGTTCTGTTTTACTATGTTTTCATTATTTAAATTTACATCAATAGGTTTAAATTTTGTTGTGCGATGTACAGTTTGATTATACGATTTTATAATATCCTCCAACGGTTTACCAACCCATTTATAGTTGCCAACGAGACTAAAATATTTGTAAAGTTTAGACTTGAGTGTTTTTATTAGTCTTTCAACAATAGATGCCTTTTTAATTGAATACGTTGAGTAATGATTTATTTTCAAGGATTTTAAATACAAATCCAATTCATTATTGTAGAATTCTTTTCCCAAGTCTGTCTGTAAGTTTGTAGGTTTTCGTTTAGTTGTGTTTATAATTAGGTGGAATGCATCTTTGACTTCCGTTTTTGTTTTAGACTTAATAGGTGTGCACCATGCATAATTTGAAAATGTATCAATGACAGTTAATATATATTTGTATCCTTTATTAATCGTGTGTAGTTTCTGTAAATCAATCAAATCAGCTTGCCATAAATCGTCAATTCCTTTTAATACAACTGATCGTCGCTTAAAATTTTTTCGCGCCGACCGATGGATCTCGTTCACTATTTGTTGTTTTGCCATTATTTAAATTTTTAAAAATGTTATCTGTCTCCTTCTTTGTATAAAAGTTTAGTTTTAACTGAGAAAGAAGTTGATGAATTTGGTTATTTATTGTATCAACCATGGAATCTATATACTTCTTGTCATACATGTTTTGAACATATTTGTCGACGTACTCCTTGTTTACTGCATCACCAGGTGATAAAGGTTCCGCAACTCCTTTTAATTGTAAACTCCCTTCAAAATAATGTCCTGCATCTGTTCGAAGCAAAGCCTTATACTTAAGATCGGAAATCTCACTAGAACGCAAGCGTTTATGAACATGGTGACCAAATTTGTCAATGTTCATTTTTATTGTGTATTGTACTATGGTCAGTCTACAACTGTTAATAATAAATCTTCATTTTATTTATATATTATTTACTAAGCCTGCTTCACGTAATTCTTCGATGACAGATATGATTTCGTTATCTAATCCCGTATTGCCAGCGTCTCGTGATGCTATAAGCAGTTTCAATCTGTCTACTAATTCGTTAGGGTCATCCCAATACACATAAGAGACATCTGCTTTAGCTTTTTTCATCGATGGCAAACCATCGCCGGTTACATGTATTTCTTCACTTAATGAACGCTGTTTGGCCAATTTAAAAAGTGGCTTTATGATGTATAAATATTTCATTCCTTTGTTACTTTTTATAGGCTTATTTGGATCAAAATCACGTCTATGTGCATTTGTTTTTAATAACAAGGTTTTATACAATCGTTTATCGTCTTCGGTAACCATCTTTAAATCGGGTACTTTCTTGAACAACAAATCATTTAAGCCTTGGGATAAGCAATAAGTTTCCCCGCTTATTATTAGCTCTTTATCATCAACATTAATTGGATAAGATCCCAACATTAGCTTACCACGCTCTGATCGTACACCAAAAGGAATGTTAATGTTTGAATAATGTTGTTTCTGCCACTTGGGATCTTCGCGAGGAGAAGCATACGAATCTATTGTTCTAAATGAAGCATTATTTGATGTATCAAATTCAATTTGGTTGGCACTATCATTTAGTATAGAATCATCTTGACTAGAATTTTCGTTGTTCAATTCATAATCACTATTGGCCTCAGATTCCGATGTTTTTCTCAGTAGCGTTTTATTAGCTAGGCTCTCTCTCTTTCCGTCCTCAGAAGAACTATATTTTAATTTTTTTATTGGGTTATTCCATTTAAGTCTGTGGTTATCAAAGTCTGCGTCATTAACATTGAAGTTGTTATCATTATGTTTCACTATTTCATTAAGAGGACCTGTGACTGGCTTTAACATTGTTTCTAACATCATATTATTGTTAGATTTAATATCACGAAGGACTTTGACTTTTTTTCTTACTGCTTCAGCAGATCGGAGTACTTTTTCTTTAATTCTTTTTTCCTCGTTCATTTTAAGATTTATGTCCGATCTAGGTGGTCTCATTTTGAGTAATAACATTTATACGAATATTCTTTTATTTATGTATAACTACAGTTAATCCAATATAATATATGTGTCGGATCAGGAGCGGCCGGAATAGGAAACTGGGCGTTATCACGGGTATCGGACATAGTGGAGACCGTTAAAACACACTTATGAACTCAAAGACTTTATTAACTTTAGTTTAGACTACACGTTTATTTCGCATTCACACAACACTTGTTTAAAGTTAATTTAAACTGTAAGATATGAAGCTATTTTAAAACTGTAGCTTATCGTAGCTAGCTAGGTAACCTAGGTTTAGGTATTCTGGGAACCGACAAGTCTCTTGGCGAGGACGTCTACTTCACTTTGCGCGCTAAATCAGAATGTTCCATCATGGCGGTTCAATCCCACCAACTCGATATCGTTTCCCGCCAAGAGCCATGTCCAAGCAAGGGCAACCAATCAGAGTAAAGCTTTAAACCCAATGCTTGAGTTACCAGTTTACCAACATAATCATTACAAACAAGAACCAATCATAAAAATTGAACGACCGGAAACTGAATACAGTTTTACCAACTTAACTCATAACCAAAGTTTCCATTTAGATTTACGAGAACCAATCAGAATTAAGTATGAACCGAAATAGTATACAGGTCTGCCAACTTGACTTTAAACAACCAATCAGCATACAAAACAAACGGAAACAAGTATACAGGTTGGCCAACTTAACTCCATTTAAATTAAACTTCATTATGGTGTTGCTAATAAGAAAATCAAATGATTAATGGTAACTGTCAAAAGGTGTCGCTACCAGTTGACAACGATCGAACATTAATAATCTATGCGGATCGTTTACTTGGATCTACCCGCTTTTTATAAAAAAATAAATCAAAACAATAACAAACGTCGTTGCGAACTGGTGGCGCCGCCATCACAATTCGACACGGCCATCTTGACCTTCACCCGTCCTCGGGTGTATTACCTGTGAACAATAATAATAAATCGGAAAGTATTTCGCTCGGCTAACCTGACATAAAACTTAAGTTTAGTCAATATACGTTCACGCACCTAGCGTTTTTTTTTTATCAGCCCAACATTTCATGGAAATAGTATTTGGGGTAAAATAAAAATCAGATTACAATTATCATAAGATTGTGCCAAGTTTCTTAAGTGCCGCACATTAGATTGATAAACCAGAATATACGAAAAGTCAGTCTGAATGCACACCTCACAAAAATCACACCAGTCCTTCGGTGCCGTCATCACACTGTGATGATGCGCCAGTCCATCGGCTTGTTTAGAACCTAGCAACCTATCGCAAGTTAACCATCTCAGCCGCGTAAGTGCTACTCCTCGCAAAGAGTATACTGCGCATAAAAAGAAAACAGTCCACGTGCACCTCTTACATGCTCCGGAACTTGCGATGCGGTTGCCAGATAATACCCAGTCCATCGGGCGGGCTCTCAGTCCATCGAAAGCAAACATACAAGTAGGGCCCAGTCCATCGGGCTTGCCTTCAGTCCATCGAAAGCAAAAATGAAAATGCCAGTAGTGCCCAGTCCGTCGGGCTTGCCTTCAGTCCGTCGAAAGCATCAAAGAAAGGATAAGGTGTGAATTCAAACTAAAATTTCAATCAGAAACTGACGCACTATCAGAGTCATTGCAAACCATATCCAGTTCAGGAGGAACCTTTTGTTCGGGCATTTTCCTGACTCTATCGTGAGAGTATTTGTACGTTCTGTTGGACGTGAGTGACTTTAGCAAATATCTATCACCATCGAGGACTTCAATGACTTTGAAAGGTCCTTTAAATTTAGGGTCAAGTTTTAACTGGTTCCTTTCTTCATTCTCGATTAAAACATAATCACCTACGGCACAGCTTTGAATTTTGGCTTTATTACTATCGAACCGTTCCTTATCATACTTCGCGCTTTCTACCATGTTTCGGGAAGCCTGCTCTCTCATTGTATCCAGATCAATAGCATCATCGGCATCAAGTGCCATCAAATTAAGTGGTCTGGCAACCTTGCCTATTAAAAGTTCAAGAGGGGTAGCTTTGGTAATGCGGTTGATCGTAGAGTTCATGGCTAACTGAATATCACCTAGTGCATCCTGCCAGGATCGATCTTTACTGGTTTCTACCGAAGTCAACATGCTTTTCAATGTAGCCATGACTCTTTCGACCTGCCCATTAGCACGACTAGTACCGGTTGCGATGAGATGCAATTTGATATTGTGACTACGACAAAAATTCGAAAATTCCTTGCTAGAAAAACAACGTCCTTGGTCTGCAATCACCTGCTGTGGGGCGCCGAACAACGAAATGCCACTATTGAGAGCCCTGATACTACTCTTGCTATCGATGTTTTTTGAATGAATCAAAAGAACATACTTCGTGAAAGCGTCTATCATAACGAACACATATTCCTTGACATGATTTTTACCACTCAGCTTACCCGAAGCATCGATGTGGACAGTATGCCAAGGGATAGCGGTCTTTGGAATCGGATGTAATTCAGCTTGGACACGTCCAGAGTGAGGCTTAGACAATTTGCACGTGATGCAGCTATCAACAAATTTACGAACGTATTTGGACATTCCTGGGAACCAATAATGGTCATAAACCTTCTCGAGAGTTTTCTCCCATCCAAGATGCATGATCGATTCGTGAACGTTGTTGATAACTGCCCACCTGAATGCACGCGGAACTATAGGAACACAACGCGTACGCCCATTACGCTGCACCTTACGATGAAGAATATTAACACGAACCTCGTATGTTTTTCTAACATCCTCTGGCAAGACTTCGTTTTGCAGATCAGACATAATTTTGACAATTTCCTCGTCCTTCTCTTGTTCAGCCTGTAACCATGTCTCTGAAAGAGTTGCTAAGTCGACACGCTTTTGATCTACATGATTTATCGGGGTCGAGTGTTCTGTCGGGACAGGATTTCGAGAAAGACAATCAACATGAGACATCCTGGTGCCTTGACGATGCTCAATACTGAAATCAAATGATTGAAGATATGCCCACCAACGATGCACACGCGGGGACAAATCAACTTTAGTCTTCGAGGCCTTGACGGAATTGCAGTCAGTAACAACCTTGAATTTACGACCTTGCAGATAGTGCTTAAAGTACTTGACAGCGTTAACCACTGCCAAGGTCTCCAATTCAAATGAATGGTACCGGGACTCGGCTGGAGATGTACGACGGCTGTAATAAGCAACCACATGTTGTTTGTCGTCAACCTTTTGCAGAAGAATAGCACCGTAGCCATCTGAACTCGCATCGGTGTGAACTTCTATAGGAAAATCGGGATTGAAGATCATTAACACAGGCTCGGTAGTCAGCTGTGCAATGATCTTTTGACGAATCTCCTCGTGCTCTGGTCGCCAATCAAGAGACTTGTTCTTCCTACTCGTCAATTTGTAAAGGGGTGTCATGATTTTGGAAAAATCACGAATGAACTGCCGAAAATATGACGCCAATCCTATAAATTGACGGAGCTGGGTAATGGTCGCAGGAGGTGGGAGCTTAGTTAGTGCTTCAACTTTCGCTGGATTTGGCTGCACACGACCATCTTCAATGACATAGCCTAAGAACTCTATACGCTTTTTCAAAAATGAGCATTTCGATAAGTTCAGGGAAAAACCTGCCTTTGTCAACACATCTAGCACAATCCTAAGACGCTCGAGTCCTTCTTCAACCGTAGATGACAAAATCAGCACATCGTCTATGTAAACCACAACAAAAGAGTACGCGAGATCACCTAACGCCTTCATAATTGCCCTTTGATACACGGAACTTGAATTTTTTAAGCCGAATGGCATAGCGAGGTACTCCCATTGTCCTTCTGGCGTAATAAAAGAAGTCCTCTCGATCGAATCAGGTGCGACAGGAATCTGATGGTAGCCACTCAACATGTCAAGAGCCGTAAACCATTTGGCATTACCTAACCTCCCAACCTGGTCACTGATGAGCGGCAATGGATACCTATCATCGACTGTGTTTTCATTGAGCTCCCTGTAATCTACACACATTCGATCTGATCCATCCTTCTTCTTGACGAGCAACACCGGACTAGAAAACGGAGAACAACTCGGCCTAATAACCTCTGCTTTCAACAGCTCATTGACCTTCTCACGAACAATAGCCTTTTCTTCCACACCTAATCTGTAAGGACGCCTCTGAACCGTTCGATGTGGATCTACAAGTCGAATATCTAACTGCCCTGTAGTGACTCGCGTGGTAGCTATTCCCATAGAAAACGACGACTTAAACTGCTCCAAAGTATGAATAAGCTGCTCTCTGCTCTCCTCGGGTATGTCGGTATCAATGCTGTCAAAAGAAACTACCTCAACAGACGAGCTCCCTAGCGAACAAGAATTTACCCCAACAATTCGAGAAAAAGTTAGCTTATCTTGAGTCATGTTTACCATTAAGCCCTGGCTTAGTATCTCGCGACCAATCACTATGTTACTACTAAGACATGCATCAGGAACGACGTGAAATAACACCTCCAAATTCAGATCATCGACTGCAATTTGACACTCAATTTGCACGAGACTAGACACACTTGATTGTCCTATGCCAGTTAAAATCACAGTATTATTTAGTCGTTTGCCAGGAAACCTAGATGCCACGGATTCTCTAACAAGAGAGCATTCAGCGCCCGAATCATAGTGAAAAGATAATGACTCACCGGCAATATTCATTTGGCCAGCAGGGTTGCTGATGTAGCACAGGTCCACTCGACGCTGGTTGCTGCTACTGGCTGCTGCCGCATTAGAGTTGTTGTTGCCGCTAGCGTTGCCGGAAGAATTCTTGGTCCATGTGGAGGTTGCAGCACGTGGGCATTTGTTGGCGAAATGCCCAGACAGGCCGCATCTGTAACACGTAACATTCGTCGCATTTGATGGTTGTCCGCTTGACGTACTAGGTTTAGAAAAGGAAGAACGATTACATGACCTTTTGGAATCCTTGGAGCGACAGTCGGCACTACGGTGTCCTATTTTCCCACACGAGAAGCAGCGCGCAGGTCCAGCAGGTGTAGAAGGTCGCAGTCGCTTGCTAGTTGACGCGTCGCTTGAAGAGTCGTTGTTCTTCCTCTTTGTATAGGAGCAGGCTTGTAGTTCACGTTGCATTTGCTCGCGGGTCTTGATTTCAGTGGTGAAAGCTGTACGTTGTATCCTTCCATCAAATTGAGACACGTGGGCCAGTACCATGGCTAAAGTTATTTGTTCCGTCGTCATATCCTTGAAACGTGCACTTAACAACGTCGAAAGTCGCGCAGCATACGATGCCATGTTCTCGTTGTCCTTGGGTTTACTGCTCTGCATGTTGATCAGGGTAGCAGCAGGAGTTTCAATCAAACCATAACGGGCCAGAAAAAGATCTTTGAATTGGGGCCACGTCATGCCAGCAAAAGAAATTTGAGAAAGCCAGCGCGATGCATTGCCCTTCAACGCTCTGCTGAGGGCCAGCAGCAGGTCACTTCCTTGTTGCTCACGATCTCCAAGGCACAAATCCACAGTTGCACACCACGCACGTGGGTCTACATCTGCCTTTTCAGGGTCAAAATCCGGTAAAACAATCTTGCGAGTATTCACAGGTTGCATGGAGCTAATTAAAGCCATCATGTTCTGGTTTTGTGCTTCCAGTAACGTACGCAGCAAGTTTTCGTCTATGCGTGAATCTTCACTATGAGTCCGATTTAATCCCACGCCTGATGTCGGATCAGGAGCGGCCGGAATAGGAAACTGGGCGTTATCACGGGTATCGGACATAGTGGAGACCGTTAAAACACACTTATGAACTCAAAGACTTTATTAACTTTAGTTTAGACTACACGTTTATTTCGCATTCACACAACACTTGTTTAAAGTTAATTTAAACTGTAAGATATGAAGCTATTTTAAAACTGTAGCTTATCGTAGCTAGCTAGGTAACCTAGGTTTAGGTATTCTGGGAACCGACAAGTCTCTTGGCGAGGACGTCTACTTCACTTTGCGCGCTAAATCAGAATGTTCCATCATGGCGGTTCAATCCCACCAACTCGATATCGTTTCCCGCCAAGAGCCATGTCCAAGCAAGGGCAACCAATCAGAGTAAAGCTTTAAACCCAATGCTTGAGTTACCAGTTTACCAACATAATCATTACAAACAAGAACCAATCATAAAAATTGAACGACCGGAAACTGAATACAGTTTTACCAACTTAACTCATAACCAAAGTTTCCATTTAGATTTACGAGAACCAATCAGAATTAAGTATGAACCGAAATAGTATACAGGTCTGCCAACTTGACTTTAAACAACCAATCAGCATACAAAACAAACGGAAACAAGTATACAGGTTGGCCAACTTAACTCCATTTAAATTAAACTTCATTATGGTGTTGCTAATAAGAAAATCAAATGATTAATGGTAACTGTCAAAAGGTGTCGCTACCAGTTGACAACGATCGAACATTAATAATCTATGCGGATCGTTTACTTGGATCTACCCGCTTTTTATAAAAAAATAAATCAAAACAATAACAAACGTCGTTGCGAACTGGTGGCGCCGCCATCACAATTCGACATATGTATCAAACCCTTTCCTATAACATCCAGAGTTTCTATTACAGTCTTTATTTATAACTAAGTAGTTGAATGGCTCGTTCCATACTTGCCTACACATTTCGCGAAATTGAGACCATGACATATCACTTCCTACATGTTCATCATAAACATGACGTAAATTAACATCATCTTGCTTAAAAAGAATGATTAAATTTGCGTTATCTCTTATCAGTTGTTTAGGTATTTTACTATACGTTTGATTCAAATAGAAGCTATCTATATTTTTATGTCTTCCCATTGCAAAGTAATCCCGTATATTATTTTGGTTTTCGCATGCAACATCGTCAAATATCATTATTGAATTTTTGATTGCTGCATGAGGACTTAGTACCTCATCATTTTTACTATATTTTTGAAAAGAAACTGATGGAACCAAATTTAAAACTTGCTCCAAAAATTGATACATGGGTTGGAACAAGGTTTTAGAATATACATATACATTTTGGAAGCGTAGACCTTGTTCATGTAGCAGTAAACCAACAATTAAATTAGTTTTTCCACAGTTAGACGGACCACTTATTATACAGCGAATAGTGTCAGGTAAAAGTAATCCATGACGGAAATGGCGTTTATTGGAGGAGGCACAAACAACATCCAACTGCAAACTTTGAGGTTGTTTTATAAATTTCATGCTGTTTTACGAATTGACACGTGCAACGAATTTGAAGGACAATATGTAAATAGCACATTTAAGGAGCTTTAGAGTATATATTAATGAATTCAATCTTTACGATGGGGATTTTAAGATTCTTACTTTACTATGCACAGTAACGGAACACCAGCAGGATAAAAGAGTGCGACTGCGGACGATCTTAATTATGTAACGCAAATTTCACAATCATGTCGTTCGGATTCTGCCCCATTTCTCCGGAGTAATATAATGAGATTATGTAATATAATGAGATATAATGAGATTTACTGCCCCACTCCAGAGCTAAGGGATGCGAAGCATCAGCGGAGCGTTAGCGGAGCGTTCTTAGCTCTGGCGTGGGGGTGAAATCTCATTATATAACTACTTACATGTTATTTCAATTTCATTTTAGCCGGCGAAAGAGCTCCTTTTTTGACCGGTTTTTGAGTGAGATAACGCTACATGCGCTGTCCCCCTTGCACGTCGGCGTGCAGTGTGACATCTGCCTTACACGGCGCGGCTAAGCACATAACTCTCATACATTAGTCTCTAACCCGCTTACTTTGCAAGAGGCCTTACACCGTCACCGCAACATCCTATCTCATCCAATACCTGCATTACAATCTAAACCTTACTGTGTACGAATAAAGTTCAAAGTTGCAGTGGCAGTTGTTTGTCGTAAGAGTTTTATAAAGCTAGTTTTATATGCGGCTTGCACTCGAGGAGTCGGGCTAACTTTGTGACTGGTTGCAGGGTTAACGGATGAACGGACTTAGAAACTTTGTGTGCATTTATTTAGTTTGTGACTGTTGCGAGCCTAAGGCATGCGGGGTTTAGTAAAAGAGTCCACTTGCTCGAGCAAAAGAGAGCGGGATAGATCTAATTGCAAGAGCACGCGAAAAATGAAAAGGCGATTGTAGGCGGACGTGTCAAAATAAACCGCGTAATCAGATAATTGCTGTTTATAACTAAACTACATTTTTGTACATAAAAGCTTTTACCAGATTTAAGAACTAGTTATTACTCACCTATTCAACGAATCATGTTTACAAATTTAAGTGTACCTGTCGACTTCTTTCGACTTTCTGATTTAAAAAAAACATGTAAAAAAGACCTAAAAGTATCGAGCTTTTGTTAAAAACCATTTTTAACAAAAGCTTCGATACTAATGTATTGCTTAGACTTATTTGACAGCAGTTAAAATTTCTTATTTGTGACAGTTGTGATTGTGACGTCACGCCAGTATGACAAAGTAGCGATACATTGCGTGCTAAATTATTTTATAAGAAAAAAAGTTAAAAAGTAAGTTTTAATTCCAATATCGGTTCATTCGTCTAGTTAAAATTTGAGGTAATATTAAGAATAGGTACACCATGTATAACGCTAAAATGTTCGTTATATTGTTAGGGATGCTTAGCCAAAGTGAGAAATAAATCTTTTAAAAATAAAAAAAGTCCAATAAACTTATTTTTCTTGAAATGAAACTTTACAGAGTAAATCACGACTCTTGTCTCCTGATTACGTCATTTCATTATCTTACATACTCTAGCTTAAATCTTAGTTTTGCTGGCAAATAACAACATTAAATGCTGTAGATACCTACTGATTAAGTAGACTAAAATTTCTTGGCATTTAACCTATAAAACATAATCATGAATTTGTAAAAGATGAGTTACACTAGAACGGGATGGGGCGGGACGGCAAAATCTGTCATTTTTTATAGAAAGCGTCACGTGACATCCGAGGTATCATGTGATTTTTTTCTATAGAAATTGAAAGATTTATTCCGCAAATGATACACATTTTCTTACCCACCGAAAATAAGTTTTTCAATATCCTACCGGTTAATGTACCGGTTTTGCGGTATTACCAGCACTACCGTATTGATTGGGGTATTAACAGCAATCGTGAGTGAGCTAAACCGCTGCTCGGAAATGCACAGAAATCCTTTTGCGAGTCTATTTCGGTGTCGGCGTTTCGTTTTGCTCTGGTGTAGGGTAACCAGACGGCATTTTGCATTGCAGATTATTATCAGAGTAAATATCTCGAAGTGAGACTTGCGATGCAATGAGGATTACCGCGAGTTGTTTTTCCGCTAGGGGCGCTATGGAACGTGTGTCCTGCGGGACCATTTCAAACCTCACTGTGACAGTTCTGTCATACTGACACAGGACCCACGCATTAGTGGCGCCGCCTGGTGCGACAATACGGTAGCTCCCATTGTAAAACGTCTGTTTTATTGGTTTCTGACGGGAAATCGTCGAGCATTTAACTTAAAATGCTGGTGTTATACTTTCTGGCATATCCGCCGGATCTGCCAATAATTCTGCCAAACATACATTCTGCCAATCATTAGAGTCTGTATATACTAAGTTTAATAGATTTCGATAGCACGGACTGTGAAAGTGTTAAGTAAACGTCATAATTTCATTGAAGTTTGACGTTTAATAAAGTTTGACAGTTAATTTGCTTGGAAGAGATAACTTTTTTTTTTTGACAAAAAACTATCGATTCGAGTTCGCGCTGAGAGTTCCATAAGCCTGTGTGCTTACCATGAGCCCGTAGGCGTTGGCGTCTACGCGTTTCTAAAGTATGACCGTCTCGCTCCTTCTACTCTGGCAAGACCGAGACGAACATACTTTAGAAACGCAGAGTCGCTAACGCCTACGACTCATGCTACACAGGTATCATGTGGTAACCCTACTTGAGACGGATGCGTTTGCATATCGACGGCGAAATCTGACGGAAATAAACGAAAACCTTTTGCTCCTATTGGCCGAGGATAGAGACGTTACGTCTGGATTTGTAGTTGAAACTTGGGCTAATGAGGACAACAGTTTTAGGTTCTACGACTAATTTTGAAGTTTAAAAATGAGTGTTTTTCTTCTTGAACGAGAGCGTCGGTAGCCCAGCAGCGGTAACACCGTGCGACTTTCATCTGAAGGTGGCGGGTTCAAATACTGCCGGCTCGAGTTTCTCGTAAATGATGTACAAAATACTATCTATCGGTTATCGGCGATATTAGTAGCCTAGTGGCAGGGTCTGACGCGAAAGGAGGTCGCTGAATCGATTCCAGCCCAGAGCCTCGGCCGCTTTTTCTGTAGTATGACATCTCTTATAATTTAGTCTTATACGCTTTACGCGCCCTTTCTGCATTTTTTCTTAATAAAAAGAATAAAATTTTAAACAGTATCATTGTTTCTCATGGGTGCTCCAGCGAGTTTGCAAGCGACTGGAATTAAGCAAGGAAAAAATCTAAAAGGAATCTGCCGTACAAATTCGTGATGGAACGCTCAATTGTTAAGTGAGATTGGGAAAATTGGAATCGAAATTATTATGTGATTGCTTCAATTATTTTCTTTAGCAAAAACAAATTCCAAGTTAGACCACAACTCCCGAATAATTTTGATGTTTATTGACATACGGTAAACGATATACAATTTCATACGAAATGTAACTACGGTGTATAAGTTCGCTCGACATGACATATTCATGAGATGCGCTTGCAAGAGTTGTTTGGGCACTTGCAGTGCGTTTGGCAGTCCGCGAAGAACAACCGTCGCAAGCGGTTCTCATGAATAAGGGTCACTAATCGATCCACTTTCAAATAGCAACGATAGCCGAATGATCTCTATTTTAGATTGTTCACGAAAAATCCTAGTCATTACTGGATAATTTAGGTTTTTAGTTCAATCTACTAAAACTACTTTTCATTGCGGGCCATTGGCCAAGTAAAAATATTTATCCATCCACTCGGAAAGGCTGGAAAAGCTTTTCCAGCAATATTTTTTCTAACACTTTTAAAACTGTTTTCAAAGAATTAAGGGTAGGTAATTCTTTAAAAACAGTTGGTAAAATTAGCTTTTTATCTACGAGAGTGCAAGTGGATTTTATGCAGTTTTTAATTTGTCAAGATATTTTTCTATGCATAATATCTACTTGGTTTTTGTTAGATTAGAAAAATGGTGCTACTGTTGGGTGCGATTTTTGGGAAAGCAATTGAAAAACTTGCATGTTTGTTTTTTTTTCTTCGTTGTATTAATGGAAATATGTAATGTTATTTTTATATTTTCCAGAGATGGCTGAGATAAAAAAAAAACGTAGGCAAATTTGACCATTATATTCGTAGTCCTAAAAAATAGCTATATATGTTTTTTAAGTCCTTTGGTAATACTATCTCATTACATTACATTACATTAGAATGTCTCCTGTAAAAAATACGATTTGTTATATTACACAATCTTCTTTTAAAGACTAACCAAGATGACATTGAACAAAATTTTATAGCTCCCAAGACAAAGCGTATAAATCTGTTCGAGGGGCGATTCATTAATAAAAACCACTGTTTACATTGCTGGCCTGTTGTTATCGGAGCAAAGCCGGTTCTTAAAAACCAGTATAACATGACCACCAATGCTAAAGCTTAGCTTATCCATACTAATATTATAAATGGAAAAAAGTGTGTCTGTTTGTTTGTCCGTCTTTCACGGCAAAACGGAGCGACGAATTGACGTGATTTTTTAAGTGGAGACAGTTGAAGGGATGGAGAGGGGCATACGCTACTTTTTGTCGCTTTCTAACTTTCTAAAATTTGAGAAATGCACTGCCAATTTCAAGGCCGCTAGAAATTGTTGTCATTTGGCAGTTGTTGTACTACTTCCATGCTTTACTTATTCTTCCGTGATTTTCACGATACGTCGTCGCAACATAACACGGTGCGGTTAGTACCACAACATGACGCCGTAAAATGTGGTAGCCCTAAGTATTTATCTAGTAGACATACACTCCGTACGCTTCCCATTTTATTTTGCAGCACTTAACTAGTTTTTAGTATTCCTTTGTGGATTTTTAATTCCACATTTGACATTAGTTCAAAACCAAACGAATCGAATATGCTCTTTGCACATCGGAATTACAACACTGAATCAAAAGCGGGATGACTTGAAACTTTCCTGCAACATAAACACCAGTTCAGAACTCAGGCCCAATTTGCGTTGCAAAATTAATGACAAGCTGTCCACGAACATCGAATATTCATAATTTTCGAGTTGCGTCTCTTTTCCTCTAATATGTAAGCGTGATAGAGAGGGAAACACGTATTCGTTCATTCGATTTTCGCGGTAGTAGGCCTTGTTCGTGAATATCGGCTCTCTTTTGTCTATAGGCCTTTCATTGGGTCCTTCAATAGCGTACAGAAAAGGGTGTGTTTTTCGATATTAAAACAGATTTTGTGGTGAAGTCATAATAGGTTTTTAGAATGAATGCAAATTGAATATCATAATGAAATATTAACATAAAATGTAAAATTTTCTATTTTCGACAGAATACTGTTTGCGTTTTTGGGGGTCCTAAAAGCTTTTGTAAAAATATATTTTTTAATTTAGGTTTAATTTTGCTAACAGTATAAAGTAGAAAAGATATTTTGCAGTATTTGCCATAAAATAGTACAGTCAGACCTTGGGCATTTTTGCAAGACGAGATCCAAAAAAAGTATTTTAAGGTATATTTAATGTTTTTCTTACTCAGAACAACGAACAGTTGTTCAGTATTACTATGGTTCTTCCTTTTTATTTTGATTGGTTACTTTAGGGTTCCGTACCTCAAACGAAAAAAGCGGAACCCTTATTGGATCACTTTGCTGTCCGTCCGTCCGTCTGTCTGTCAACCCTTTATCTCGGGAACGCGTGGAGGTAGCAAGTTGAAATTAATACTACATACACAAGTCTGCGGTCCTTTGAAGCTGTGAAAAAACCAAACCTCCACCGCGTGAGCGCAATCAAAATATACAGCCGTTTATGTCGCATCGCATTTCCCATACATTTGCAATGGGAATCAAAATGTTAACGTAGAATCACGAAATTTGGCAAAAAGCAAAAGCTTATAGCTCAAGTACAGGAAAAAATCCGAAAACCATATAATATTGCACACACTGAGAGTTCCGTGCCACCAGTACTTTTCAATACCAGGCTATGGTCATAAATGGGAGCATCCTCTGTACGGAACCCTCGGTGGGCGAGTCCGACTCGGTCTTGGCCGGTTTTTGTGTCATACGAGAGCTAAAAAAATGTGATTCACACATATTAGCTTCTCATAGATCATAAAGGCCACCAGTTTTACTGGAACGCCTTTAAAAGAGAGTGTGATAATTAACACAATTATCCCAAACTTTTAGTTCTATCAATTTAAGAAGCTTCATTTCCCTTTGAAGCGCTACTATCAAATTAATTAATAATACCCAGGGGGAGATACTAATTGTCGCAGGAATTGAATACGGTACTCTGTGCTTTTTATTCAGCCAACTTTACGTCAGCTGCTCAAAAAGCTGGGTAAAAGCCAGTTATATTATAAAGTGCTTTGGGAAAAAAGTCAGGTAGTCGGTACGAATATTAAATAACCACAAGAATAAATAGTACGAGTACAACTACGTCTTACTTTATACAACGCTCTTGTAAAACCACATCTCTTGTACCTTGTCGAGCTTTGGGGAAGTGCTGTCAAAACAAAAATAAAAGAACTACAGGTCTTGCAAAACAAAATTATCAAAATGCTTTTTAACTATCATTATCTAACACCAACAAAACAAATTTATTCGGAAACGAAATTGATGAACATTAGGCAACTATACATATACAACACCTGTATTTTTACTAGAAAAACATTAAATAAGGACATTCACACCAACTTAATATTTACCAAAAGGAAAAATGTTCCAAACCTCTGCATTCGTCAACGCCGCGCGAGCTTCCTTGCTTTGCCTAAAATACGAACAAATTATGGTAAAAAAACGGTTACGTTTGAAGGTGCGCTCCTGTACAATAAAATACCAATTGATGTTAAAACTGTAAACTCACTCAACGCATTCAAAAAGGGACTCGCGGAATACATTATAGCAAACCATTAAAATCTGCGCTTATTAGTCGTAAACTGGTAAACAAATAATGAATATGTTGAATGAGTAACCTAGTTAGTAGTAGTAAATAGTAATGTTTTTGCATGTCTCGATATTTTTATTCATTCATCTTGCTACAGGTATGTGTTTACCCTAAATATAATATTGCATTCTTGCGGTGACAAGAATCTAATTAAATGCATGTAATTATGTAATAACTATGTTCTCATGGAAGTGATGTATATCTTAAATGAGAATAAATGTCTTTAAACCTATCTACGCCTTAATTATATGTACTTTCAATTTGCCAAAGTTAAGGATGACTCACACTAGCACGGGACGGGACGGGACGGGGCGGGATAGAAAAATCTGTCAATTTCTATAGAAAGAATCACGTGATAGCTCGCAGCCCTCGGATGTCACGTGATGCTTTCTATGGAAATTGACAGATTTTCCCGTCCCGTCCCGTTCTAGTGTGTCCTTTAATGTTAAATTTTAAATAGTAAAATGTCATAAAAAGCTGGTAGCTTGATGTTATTGAAATCTAAATTGACATAAAAATAGCTATGGCCATATTTCGGTTCATGAATAATAGCTTGCAGAGTGCTTTTATTCATGAATCGAAAACTTTGATCTTTTTTAACAAAATAAACATAGTGTTACTGCGCTCGCTGGCTTGGCAAACTATAAGTGCAACTGGCTGGAAATATAACCATAAGAGAGATGTGGAAAACTAAACCTACATTTGTATCGCCGTGGCTTATGTCCCAGTTCTTAAAAAGTGACTATTATTTTGTGATGGCTGTCACTTGCATCATAGTGAGTAAGTGAGCACGTCGATCACTTTCTCTCACTCGCGCATTTGTTACTGCGTTGGTAGTCGAGCAGTGCAGACTTAACCCGAGCAACCGAGCGTTGTACTCTTGTTTTGATTCATGTGACTTACGAAAATGCTACAGGAACGAAGGACCAACCATGGTGATTTTGTAACGTCGTCAGTTACGGTGATGTATAAGATTGCAAGTCGCGGTGATTTTTTCATCGTGACGCTATTTATCGGACACTTCTAGTATCAGCCTCATTGTTGCCGTTTCCTCGCATTCCGTCTCATCACTCACCTTCGTAGCCGACACAAAATTACATCATAGGTCATTGTCATCGTAAATCTCCGGACAATAGCCAGTTGCAATTTATCCCGAGGGATTTGTGTGTAATCGATCTGTTCCAATTAGCTGTAGGGTTTTCTCTCATATTTTTCCGGTTCCATCGCGTTCATTATTCAGGTCGTTGAATGACGGACACGGTATAGAGGGGAAAGCTACATGTTTTCTGTTACCTTTTGTCGTTATATTTATCTTAGTGTGAGCGTTCCAATGAGTTTTTGGGAACATGTGTAGGTACGAATTACGAAATATCATGTAATATTTACGAAGCTTTGGGCTAAAGAAAAACATTGTGAGGAATGTTTTTGACGTTGCACGGTTTCTTTACTCATGTACGGTTTGTTGACATTCATTATGCAATTTTCAGATACTGTTTAAAAAATAAAACGCAAGAGAATTATAGCGAATTACAAATTAATCTTACTCGTTTTAGGAGTTACATTCCTTTTGGGGAATAAATAATTAAATCGAGGAGACCGCTCTCCTCGATTTACGAAGTACCTATGAAAAAAAAAACTTAAAACTATTTACAAAGCTCTACTTTCATGACTTTTGCACATACTCTTAAAGTTAAAAGTAAAATAAATACAAAAATACATAAATACAGACGGACACTTATAGTTTCTATAAGGATTATGTGCGCTGCTGAACGGTAAAATCGTGGGCCTTTTTCAGAGAAACTAATGCTTAAATTAGCAACCTCTTTCATGTGAAACCTTAGCGGATCGAACACTATCAACCCTTCGCATGGCGTACTATAACTTACATACTCCGGAGATTTGTTTTTATCAGCACAGATTGGAAATAAATTGGTGTGGGAGTTGGTTTTGCAGCAAGCCATGAGAGACAGCGATGGCAGGTACAGGATAAAATATAAATATAAAATATTTAGGGACAATCTCACACAAATCAACGTAGCCCCAAACTAAGCAAAGCTTGTACTATGGGTACTAGGCGACGATATAAGCACCGTCGGCTTCATAAATACATATGCATCTGTATTCAATTTTGACCCTTCTTCCCCTATAATAAGTTCCGAAGTGTAACGATATTTATAGACGTGACTGTACATACTTATATAGATAAATACATACGTACCTATATAGAACACTTCCATAACTCAGGAACAATTATTCGTGATAAACACACAAATGAATGCCCTGACCAGGATTCGAACCCGGGACCTCCAGCTTCGTAGGATCAAATAGGCTCTGGAGGATGCAAGTATCAGGCTAGAAGAGGTCTTTCGGCCTTCCAGGGCCTTTATACGTTGTGAAAGCCTAATCGCTAATCCGGCGCTAACTGTCAAATTCCGTAGGTAAACACAGGAAGCAAGCGCTATGTAACGCATAGCGTTTATTTCAAAACGCTATGCGTGTATGAAAAAACGCTTAACAACGGGTGAGTTGGCTAACCCCGGTTGAAGCATCAATAAACATAATTAAATTCCATAAATTTCTTAACTTTACATTTCGATAAAAAAATTATGTTGGTTCCTTTTTTCTCATGTCTTCGGTCACTTGCGGCACATCGGACCGGAAGGATTCCCGTTAAATATACAGGGTGTTATCGCTAAGCCCCGGGGAACAGTGGGGCAGCTTATTAAATCTTTTAACTTGATTATTTTCTAGCCTCTAGTGCATTACCCACGCTCTAGTGCTTTCAGGTTCCAGAAATGTGCCAAGTCTAGGCGAAGATTCAAAATTTAAATTTTGACGTTAAAAATAGTTTGTTTTGGAGTCTGGCCAGGTTTTCCGATTTGTATATGGGTGGGGATTTTACTGCTTTAGCTGTGATAAATATTCAATAAGCAATGGCCTCGTTAATAAAATTAGTAAAATGTATTTCGTATAATAAAATTACTTATTTTATCATCTTTTGTTTTCAGGTACGGCACCAACAACTTACATTGTATCTGCAGAGTATATAAAGGTACTTGGACAACCAATAAGTCAAAACTTACAGTTTACAAATAATACCTATTATTTTTACATACACATTATGTAGTACTGCCGTTTGACGCCTCTCGTGAATTTTATGTGAATCATACTTTTGAGTAAAATCAGATGAAATTTTGCTCTATGCGTACAAGCTATGAGATTACAAAGCAATATCTAAAATATTTTGTGTATAGGTAGAGTCAATGAAAATAATTCAATTTAATAAAAAAAGTAATTCACAAAAATAAATAAAATTTTCTTAACCTATAAATTGAAAGAATGTCACATACTACAGGAAAAGTGACCAAGGCCCCCGGTGAGCCCTGCCCTGCTCTTACAGCCCTGCTCACCGGGGGCCTTGGTCACTTTCTCTGTAGTTTATGACATCTCTTTTAATTTATAACAAATATATAGTAGTGTGTTCTTAAAAACATGAATCAAAACATTTATTATAAATAATAAATGATTTAATTCACGCTTTACAATTGTACTGTCTTAACCTATTATTTTCAACCAATATTGTTTTCTTTTGTCACTGAAAATATTGTAAGTAACAATGTAGATTACAGGAAGTTCTGTCCTATCCAGAATTCCACACAGCTGTTGAATTTAGCTTGTATTCCTATAGTTTGCACGAACACACGCGACCCTAGTTGCAAGATAAACCGTTATACCGTGGAACTCTAAAGTCGGAAACTTAACCGGTAAACATATACCGGTTACCTCCGTGTTGGAGAGCGAGCGTAAACCGGTGTTAGCTTTAAACTCCTTACTGGGTGAGTTGTGAATAACGCCGTTGATGACTTTTCCGATATCCGCCATGGCCGGACTCATTGGACTCTTACAAAATACACGTACCACGTACCATTGTGCGCCTAACTAAAGGCGAGGGTTCCGCTATAATATTACAAAGGATTTATATTTAGCTACTTATAAATATTGGTGGCATGGAACTCTCAGTGTGTGCCAATTATACGGTATTCGGATTTTTTCCTGTACTTGTGCTACAAGCTCTTGCTTTTAGTGATTCTAGGTCAACGGGAAGTACCCTATACATTTTGATTCTCATTACAATTTATGGGAAAAGTGACATAAACGGCCGTATCTTTTGATTGCGTTGACGTAGAGGTTTGGTTTTTTCATACCTTCAAGGGCCCGCAGACTTGTGTATGTGGTATTAATTTCAACATGCTACATCTACGCGTTCCTGAAATCAAGGGTCTTGGCAGACAGACGGACGAACGGACGGTCGGACGGACAACAAAGCGATCCTATAAGGATTCCGTTTTTTTCCTTTTGAGGTACGGAACCCTAAAAATTACGCCATAAGAGTATCGCAGTTGTGGTACTTTTACATATAAGTCTTGCCGGGACGTTTCGTTAAGCACCATCAGCTTATAAAGTTTTAACAGTTCTGTGTATGAATTTAAGTAAGCTCTTTTTCGTACGAACGATTTATCGTTTGTATCATCATCAATCCAAATTTATGCACCAATATCATTCTGACCACATTTTTTGACGTTTTTGTTCTGCTTCGCGTCTTTTAATCAGTCAATGCAGCTGCAGGATTAACCGGTGTGTCGCGTGACCTAAAGTCCTTAACTTATAATTAATCCGGTAATCGTATAGCGGAATAACGTAAACCGTTTTCAGCTTTCAACTTCGTGCGGAGATAGCTTTAGGAATAACGTTGATGACTTCTCCGATATCCGCTCTGGCTCTCTCGTTGGTCTATTATGCTGCATTATTGCATGCAGATACTTCCTTTCATTAAATTGTTACGGGATAGGGGATAATTTAGTCCTCGAAGTTAAATCGAGTAGTAAATAGAGTCATGAATGTGTAGTTCAAAACTAGACTTGAAACCAAATATGTTGCAATCTGTAAATGAAAGGATCTATAAAATGAAAATAGTATAAATATTTGAGTGTGGAGTATAAATATGTCATATTATACTCAAGAAAAAGACCATACCCATCGGAGGCCAAGCCGTAGATTTACCGCGTAAGCTGAAGACCCGGGTTCTATCCTATTAGAATGTAAGTCATCTCACTAGTTGCTTTATTTATTAGTAACAAATACGAGTAGCATCCGTTTCCTAGAACTCCCCCGGGTCCAATATCTAATGTATGCACAGCCATGTTTGGCTTACAGGACACCAGAGAGAGCATATTATAAATTGAATTCTGATATTTCTTGTGATGTACATGTACATAATTAGTTTATTTCAGGTTGGTGACCGAGAAATCTTTGTTGCGACTTTGTGATCATGTGACGCGTCTAGTGTGTGATAAATAACGTCACGAACACGACGAAAACATCACTGTGACTCACCGTCTATGATCTCATATATGATATAATCTCAATTAGGGAATGCAAAACCGGTTATTTTTATGTAGACATAACCGGTTAAAACCGGTTTTTTCTTCTTCATATAAATCATAACCGGGTTTGCATTCCGTAATTGCTAATATTGCTATGTATTAAACAGTCGGCGTTATTACATACCAGGCAGATAATTCACAGTTTAAATTAGGAATGAGGCTGTATTACTTCTGAACTGATACCATTAAGCATCACTAAAAGAGGATTTATTGAAATACTAAGAGGGTGAATGTTAAAAGTTTTAACGACGTACGCAGAAAAAGTCGCAGAGGCTACTAAGCTATAAACGCTTCGCTATTAATCCCATGAACTTTAATGACAAAGAATATAAGTAACTAGAAAACAAAAAAGCTATAAAAAGTGGCAGCCCTAGTCTGCAAAGTTTTCAGTGCAAAAAACTGCTCAAGTTATTATACTTCGTCAAACAGCCTTTGAGCAAGTTGTGAGGGTTGTCAGACAATGGGCCCTTATCCTGTCTCGCTGGAATATCTGCAGTACGGTTGTTTACCTAGTTTTATAATAAGATGTGTAACAATTATTATAAACTATTGAATGAAATGAAAATGAAAATGAAAAATCGTTTATTGGTGATAAGATATGGTGTAACAAATTAAGAAAGGGTTGGGATCTCCTATTAAGTATAGCAATACTTGTGCCAGGAGGCCCCGCTCTTGCAGCAGCAATTTAAGGTTACAAAACCAATAACTAAAGTTGTGAAGTTTAATTCAACAGAAACGTCCGCGAACGATAACAAACTTCTCAGAACAAAATCATGATTTAAGCCCCCCCCCCCCCTAACCACCTATGGTGGAGACATTCGGGGCCACGTGTGTTGGTCTTGGTAGCTCAGTCGCGGGTTCGAGTCCCGCCCGAGGTCATGATTTTTTTCACTTCCCCTTTCTTTCTGAGAAATTATATATTAAAGTTTATAGACGGAGAGCTAGCGACCAAATCGGTCATGTGGCTTCAGCTGTATTGAAACTCCGTTAGCTACTTCCCTGAACAACCTTTTCCTATAATCTTCGTGCTGGCAGGCCGCGGGCGGTGGGTGCGGGTGTAGTGGGGTGGGAAAAAAAAAGAAAAAATATGTGGGCTCAGCGACTTTTTTTCTTCAAACAGTTCCTCTGTCCCTGTGCACCCAAAAAATTTTTTTAATCGATTGATGTGGGCTCAGCTGTATTGGCTTTTTTTCTGACGCGAGATTAATCAATATGTAAGCCCCCAAAAAAAAAGCCAATACAGCTGAGTCCACATGAAAATTATTATTATTTTGGTACTTTTAATTAACGCTGGCAACCACTTCCCACCACCCGATCGATTTAATTTTTGAGTGCACAGGGAGTACAGAACAACTGTTTGAAAAAAAAATTAAAGTCGCTGAGCCCACATTTTTTTCTTTTTTTTTCCCACCCCACTACACCCGCACATGTCCATACCGGGATTCGAACCCAGGACCATCGGCTTAGCAGGCAGGGTCACTACCAACTACGGCAACCGGTCGTCTTATAAAAAGGCACGCCTGTAGTCCCCATATAATGTGTATAAAAGTGTACAATGAACTTCCAAAAGACAAAAGAGATGAAAAGGAAAATAGCCTTTTTACAAGTATAGTTGTACATATTTAATAGAAAACAGTTTTTATACCTTTACGAATGTTATTGTGTAAGTAGTTTCTCGCGTTTAGTTCATTGTACTTAAATGTATTTTGCGTGTTAGAATTAAATTACCTAGGACCTAAGTTATATTGCAGCGCCCTACACGGTTTCATAGCTGATCTCATAAAATCTACCACTCTGTATTTACCTATGAAAGCAATAAAGGTACTGAATACTGAACAATGTTTTAAGAATAGGAGGATAAAGGTGTATTTTACGTCCTGTTTTTAATTTAGCTATGTGCCTAATAAAATGTCCATTTATATGATTACCTAACGCGACAACTGCCAGAAGCCATAACATTTATGGCGTTTTTCATAAACGCACATCAAAGACAGTTTAGCTTAATTATTGTTTGTTCTTATATGTTATTTGCATTTGTTAGAAAGGTAGAAAACAAAATTTAACTAAAGCTTCTGTCAACTTTTTATGAGTAAGCGGATTATTGTTTTGTCTAATAGTAATCATCGTCAAAACGGGTTTCACAACTTTCCTTTGTTTATTTAAGATGCTTTTTTAAAGTAGCAGGTAGGTAGATTACATATAGTGCTGCTGTATGTGTGACCTAGTGAATGTAGAAGTCATACTGAACAATTTTTCATAAGGAAAAATGCCGAAATAGCGAAACAATTTTGGTGTTTCATACATATCGGCCGGTGGGATACTGGCGATTTGTATGGGACAGCCAAATTAAGCCAGCCAGTTCAGTTGTCAAATTCCATACAAAATAATGCTTAACTCTGGGTTATGTGGCTAACTCTGGGTGGTGCAAGTGGCCCCCGGCTGTGTTTTGGCATGTGCTGTCATGACTAAAGTTAAGTTTTGCCATATTGTGTAACACTAAAAGAACCTTTTATTTAAATACCTTTTATAATGAAATATTCACTTATTTTGTAAGAAAAACGATTTTTTTTAAAACACGGTATATGTAAACGATGCAGGTGAGCGGTTTTCCAATAATCTTTTGTGGAAGAGTATTGCAGTACGCCAGGACGCACACAATCAACGCTGGAACAAAAGTGTGCGGTGTCATTCTCAATACAAACGCTTGCGCAGGCGCGTTGTGAGTAGTTATTAATAGCAGTGCAATTCAAAAGGTGTGATGTTACTGTAAAAATTATAAAATATTAAATATGTGTGTTTCAAGTAGAATATTTGATAGTTGTTTTCATGTAGGTGAGGTATTTTTCTTTTCATTGGTTTTCTAGAAAACACCGTGACAGAGTGGCTCTTCCGCGAAGACAGCCTTCCGATTGACCACTCTGTCACGGTGATTCGAGTTAAATAATGTGGGTAAGTCACAGTGACTAACCAGGGAAATAAATGGTATACTGTAGGTACTGATGAGATCATTAAAAATTTTGGGGCATTTACAATAAAACCGGCCAAGTGCGAGTCAGACTCGCCCACCGAGGGTTCCGTACATCATTAAAATTATTTAAAATCTGTTTAAACTTTCATAAACTTTCAACCCTTTTATCCCTTAGGGGATGAATTTCGAAAAACGCTATATATACTTTTCTTGTATAGTATCAAGAGTCTGTAAACGAAGTTTTAAGTCAGTAACTTAAAAAAATATTCACATCTCATACTAACTTTCAATACCTTTTTTATCCCTTAGGGGATGAATTTTGGAAACGGCAGAATACTGTTTCAAGGGACCGTAGACCTTAGTATATAGTTTAAATTTCAACTCGATACCTCCATTCCTAACTAGTTTTAAGCAAGTTGTAATATCGTTGTGTTGTGTGTTTCAAATAAATCATCATTCATTCATTCCACGCGCTCCCAAGATAAAGGGTCTTGATGGACAGACAGACGGACGGACGGACAATAAAGTGATCCCATAAGGGTTCCGTTTTTTCCTTTTGAGGTATGGAACCCCAAAAATACTATTTCGCACAGTTTTCAGCGCGGAACGCTTATAAAAATAATCAGAAGACTTCAATGCGCATCATATTAAAATTTCACGTGTTGCTTACGCGACACTTCCCCTGTTTGCGGGGTATAGTGAGCATCAAAAATATCTATACAACTTAGACCTGGGTCTTGTCTTGTCCTACAGGTCTCATCCTATCCTACAGGTCCTACAGGTCATCGCTGTACAGCGTGGTAACGCAGCGAGCGTAATGGGGACTTTTGGATGAGGCATAGCGCGACGAACGCGTTTTAGATCAATTTATTAATTATTATATTGTGTTCATTATTTTTACATTTATTTCTTGTGTCTTTTGTTTTTTTATGTTTTTCCTTAATAAAGAATTTACTATAAATTGAAAGAGATGTCATATACTACAGAAAAAGCGACCGAGGTCCCCGGCGGCAAATGCCGTGATCGGGTAGCCCAGTGGTTAGGGCGTCTGCGGCGAAAGCTGGTTCGATGCCAGCCCTGCTCACCGGGGACCTTGGTCACTTTTTCAGTGGTATATGACATCTCTTTCAAATTATAATTTACATATAGTAGTGTGCCTACTTAAAAACATGAATCAAAACATTTATTACAAATAATAAATGATTTCATTAATGCTTTACAATTGCAAAGAATTTACTACTTAGACCTTATATTAATGTAATAAGGTATATGTAGGGATTATGCTTGGGTGGTGTTACGGAAATTAAGTTAGTGTGACGTTTTCCTGCCACCCAATAGCATCCTCATTAACCAAGTACCAATTTGTTCTGCCTGTAATTGGCACGGAACGCTCGACATCCACTTTCCCTGTAAATTGGGTCGTGTTCTCTTCTCATTAGGGTCAGTTGCGTTGAAATAACCTTGCAAGGGCGATTCAGACTCGCGGACAGAGAGTCCGACACCACCACACAATTCTGGTGGCACGGAACCCTCAGCGCACGGCAAATTACGGTGTTCGGATTTCTTCTTAGTGTGCTACAAGGTCTTGCACTTGGCTTGTCAATCACGACATTAACGGCCGTAACTTTTGATTGCGTTGACTTAGAGGTTTGGGTATTTTACAGCTTCATGGGACCACATATCTCAATATAAGTATTGTATTAATTTCATGTTATTGCGGCCACGAAAAAAAGGATCATGATTTAACAGACAGAGGTTGCAAAAGTACCTACTACTGTATGATTTTGTGGATGCCATGAAAACCAGGGTCGTGGTACACTTAGATGTGTCACAGCTCATGCTGAGGGGCATCTCTTTTGGTTTAAGTTTTTTTTTTTATGCTATAGGTGGCAAACGAGCAAACGAATCGCCTGATGGTAAGCGATTAACGTCGTCCATGGACACCCGCAACACCAGAGGTGTCGCAAGTGCGTTGCCGGCCTTTAAGGTGGGAGTACGCTCTTTTCTTGAAGGTTTGAAGGTCGTATCGGTCCGGAAACACCGCTGGCGACAGTTCGTTCCACAGTTTAGCTGTGCGAGGCAGGAAGTTTCGGGAAAAGCGCAGAGTTGAGGACTGCCAACCATCTAAATGGTGAGAGTGGAAACATTGTCGCGTAGGGTGATGGCGGAAAGAAGCGGCAGGGATTAATCCGAACAATTCCTCGGAACACTCCCCATAATACATGCGATAGAAAATGCAGAGTGAGGCCACATCTCTACGCAGCGCCAAGGGATCAAGCCGATCAGAAATACGTTGGCAGTTGACAATTCAAGCTGCTCTCCGTTGGATGCGGTTTAGAGGAAGAAGCTGGTACTTTGGTGCCCCTGCCCAAAGATGAGAGCAGTATTCCATATGCGGGCGAACCTGCGCCTTATAAAGCTGTAGGCGATGGGCCGGCGTGAAATACTGCCTCGATCTATTGAGCACACCGAGCTTCTTCGAGGCCAATTTGGCCTTACCCTCTAGGTGGCCGCGGAACTGGACTTCACTCGAGATGTCAACGCCAAGGATTCCAATACTGGCTGTGGCAGATAGGGGAGTGCTCTCAAAACGAGGTGACGCGACAAACGGAAGTTTTTTTGCGGTGAACGCGCAAACCTGTGTCTTTGTAGGGTATTTAGCTCTAACTCTTGTTTATCTTTAACCACAAGGTTTTAAATCAAATAAATAAATCCTTTCTTTCCTTCTAGACAGACGGACGAATGATAACAGTTCCGTTATTTCCTTTTGAGGCGCGGAACCCTAAAAATGAGTAAAGGATGACTCACGTTTGAATGGGATGGTACGGGATGGCACGGGACGAGACGGGACGAGCGATGACGTGACGCTTTCCATAGACGCTCATCGTCCCGTACTGGCATTACCACTGTCCTCGTCTACCGTGAATTATCTTTTAGCCACAAATCATATCATCATCATTATCAGATATTTATCTTTAATACAATTTGACAAAATGCTCCAGTGGCACAGTTTATAATATAATAGTTCTTACGAACATATATATCTTTCATTGAAAAAGCGAATAGAAACAGTTTTGAACACTGCGCAAAGAACATTTGAGGCTCGGCCCCCTTCTTCCCCGCACAAATGTTAGGGTTGCCTACGATTAGAAATTTACATTCAAAGCAGCACGCCTACCACGAACATCGAAAATTGGCATTGACGCGAAAACCTCTTTCTCACTCTAATATGCAGTGTGACGTGTGACAGAGAAGGTGATACCAATCCGCAATCGTTCGATGTTCGTAGAGCCCAGGCGAACTTTAGACAGAATAGCCCCTATGACGGAATTCAGTAATAAAAACACCGTTATCTCCTCATTCCCTCTTCAGACAGATCTTTGAATCTGAACTAGAAGGAATGACCAATTACCGCGGGTCGGTGAGCCCAGCCAAACGGCGCGTGCCCCGATAACTGCTTCCAATCTATTAACTTATAAATAAAGATTATCATTAGGCTTAATTACTTGTGAATGAATGAGTGACCACAATATCTGATGTCTGTGGTCATTCAGTTTCATCGCTGTTATTTGTAGCATCGTTTTATAGACAGAATAGATCGATTGCCAACCGTTCCTCTCCCCCGCACGTTTGTGTGAGTTGTGGAGAGGCTAGGGTTGTCTACGATTAGAAATATTACATAATACTGGCGGCAGTGGGCACACCCGTTGATAATATATGTCGTTGCCGACACAAGACAAAAGACAATCTATTCGAGTATGCTATGCTGGTGATCCGTTTGAGGGAGTAATAAGTATCGTGGGCTTTATGGAAAAAAATAAGAAAATTGACGCAAAAAATATGTAAAGTCGGCCCTGTAGGACGTTTTGCTAAAAAAAAACTTATTTTTTTATTCCTTCATGTTCCTAATGATAATGCATGAGACTACGATATTAATTAAATACCCTCTTCTACGGATCACCAGCATTTTAGTTACACTTTATAACATACTTACTTAGTATTAGAGGTGGGCGGAACATTCGGTAAATATTCGGATTCGGCATATTCTTTAAGTTTTTTAATAGTTCGGTTACATTGCCGAATATTTACCGCATAAACAAATAGCATAGATTGCTTCGTAATTCTTTGGATAATGACATCCTCTTACAGCAATCTAAGGAAATACCAAAAAGAGTCGCGTCAAAATATAAATACAACTATTTTGTAAATAACCGTAACTTAAGATCCGACAAAATCCGTTATCCCATCTCTACTTAGCATGAAACGTCATAGGTACATGCATGCATTCAGCGCTTCTTGTACTTAAAGTTGCGGCTGCACCGCGAAATATGTGACGCTTGTCGATTCCTCGAAAACTTGTGTGACATTGTCGTCGGGCGGCGAATTTCCCACGGCGTTGTAATCCTAGTCACTCATTTATCAACATTTTAGGCGAATATTGCAGACTTCACGATAATGTTGTCAGCTTTCCAAATTTTCCAATGTCGCCTTTACGTTACGTAATGGACAAGAATAGATGAAACGTAAGACCTTTTTCAATTGAAGCCAACTTGTTAGACCAATAACTGAAGCTCGTAAAACCTTGTGGAAAGAAAGCGGTATATCAGTAATTAGTAGTCCAAAGGTAGCCTGATGCAAAATATATAATACCAAAATACAGTTCTTTAACTCTATTATGAGCCTCACCCTAGCGTCTTCCGAACGTCGGCGTTACGTATTTCTACAGGTGTACCAAAGAAGTAATCAGTATCGTATTCTGATTAAGAAAATGAGGTGATTTTTTTTATATGGTGGTATGGCTTATTTGCATGACCTGCCCCATACAAAAAATGATTAAAAGCTTTGCTTCGTTTGCATCAGACAAGCTGCCGCGTTGGCTAGGCACTGAGATTTCAGTCTACTTAAGAGCGTACTACGCCCCAGCTGGATCTAATGTGACATTTCTGAAATAATAAACTGCTTGTAGAGTAAGCAAAAACCTTTTATTGTTAGGCTTATTATTGTAATTAATAGCGTAGCGACTATCAGATAAAATAAAAGACAAAATATCATAAGGAAAAATATACTTATTGTGCAGTGGAGTTAAATAGTAAGTCGGCTTAAAGTGAAGAAATGTTACTACAATGAATAAACTCGACTGTTTAACATATCTCCTGGGTTGGCATCGGTTGTCATTACAAGTAATTACTTGTCACCTTCAAGTCATTGATATAAAGAGTTAATATACTGGATTTATCATAACTGTGGCGTACTAAACACATTAACGAGTCATGCAATGAATTGAACAAGCTTGATTAAAAATGAAAACGGATGTTCCTACGTAATTAGATCCAGAAAGTTGGCTATCATAACTTTCCTAAGTACGCTAAATGTACGGCGATAATATATTTTTGGGCTTTAGCAGCTTGGATTTCTGCCAGCTGCAGCGATAAAATAAGTGGCGGAAGTCTCATTAGGTCCATATTATTTTTTATATGATGCAGCAAAATATTTATAAATACATAATAGCCTTAACGCGATTCAGTTTAGGACCTAAACTGAGTCGCTGCCATACAACTGAGCACAGTTAAGAATCTAAACTGAATAGACGTCATGGTAAGGGTCCTGGAAGCGAGTTCCATTGCAGATTATGTAATGTTACATTTATGTTAACTTCTGGGAAAGTGAACGACTTATTATAAAAGTGGGAGGAGGAAGTAGGGGCAGACAGAAGATAATTATTTGAGGACTTACAATAGTACATGGAATTGCTCCTCCGCAGTACTGTAACATTTAAAAAAAGGTTTGTATGGGGATGGAGTAAAATTTAAAATGAGAGACTTGGAACTTTATTTTTAGACTAAGTATTAAAATATAGGAAAAGTGTTAAGAACATAAGTTTATATGCAAAAAAATTGCCTAACTGACCCATTTTAAAATAAATTTCGTTGAAAGTCTTTATACAGCTCTCTTTACATGTTTTTTTTTTCATATTTTTAAGACTTGCCGTTCAAAATTAGAAGGGCACAGACATGGCGAAACTATAAGGGTTCAAGTAGTTCATTACGGGACCCTACAAATAATAAAAACTGAAAAAAAGATCGAAAATTTCATGGTCTTGCAAGACTTTGAGAATGATCCGGATCCGGCTTCTGAGGTTGAAAACTTGGATTTGTCATTAGTACTTCGTCACATACAACCTATAAAAATGTCAGAACTATCCTGTGTAATGCAGGCAACACACATTTTACGTTACGATTTCTATGTACTTACTAAAAATGACAGCTATACACGTAACGCTATTCGAGATAGCGGATTTAGTATACTGAGTATATCTCAGCAAAAGCGTTCTGTGTAAGCTAAGACGCGTGTATAGTATTACGATTTCAGGATTAAACCTAGAGAAAATCCTTAAGGGATAAGCCTATAACAAAGTCATTGTATTTAACAATCTTTTTGTTTCTATTTCTGTCACAAAAGTACACGTGCCGGCGCCAAAGCTGCAAAATAATTAATACTGGACATTTTTTTAAGATTTCGCATCACAAAAGAAAAATACGTAACTCTGATAGGGTTGCCAACACGTCCGGAATCACAGACGGAATTCGTATGTAAATTATAATATGGACGCTGAATCCGGACGTGTGGCGACCCTTATGGGACCCACTTGGCTGTCCGTCCGTCCTTCTGTCTGTCGATGCTGTTTACGTCGGGAACGCGTGGATGTTACAAGTTGCAATTGATCATTTATATGTATTTACAGAATGATCTTGAGCGTAAGCTGAAGATCATTCTGTTCTGAGTTTCGTCCCTCCGATTGGCCTCGGTCGGTGTTGGTCTTTTTCTTTGGTATATGACATCCATTTCAATTTATTATAGTCAGTGTCCGTGTCCGTACTAAGAGTACCGAGGTCGAATCAAGTACGTTGTATGACAAATACTACCGTTTCCGAGAAATACGAGAGCAAAACATCCATCAGTGTGCTTACCATGAGTTGTACGTAACCGTAGGCGTTAGCGACAGCGCGTTTCTAAAGTATGACCGTCTCGCTCCTGCCCGAGTAGCCTTACCATGACAGGAGCCTTACGATATTGTCTTAACGCGATTCAGTTTAGGTTCTTAACAGTGCTCATTTGCATGGCAGAGACTCAGTTTGGGTTCTAAAATAATTTGCGCCAAGACGTCGTAAGGCTCATTGAAACTAACCTCATTAAGTTTTCCTCGAACTGTATCAGTTATGTACAACTATCTAGTGGAAGATGGAAATCGAGCTCCAAGAAATGCGATGCTTGTTAGCTTCTACGTCCATTGTTATCTGTATTTTATTTGTGAACGTTTTCAGTATAAAGTTACCACGTAAAGAGGCATCGTCGGGCACTTCATTGTCGGTTGTTGATAAGCTACCAGATTTAGTATATAATAAATAGACTAAATAGTTCATTAGAATATATATTTAAGTCTCATAGAAAAAGCGAATTCAAACCGTTTTGAAAATTACGCACAAAACAAAAGACGCTTGGCCCACTTCTCCCCCGCACTAACGCTAGGGTTGCCAACGATTAGAAAGGTTATATATAGTCTGACAACCCAGCGAGCGCAGTAACAGTAGGATAGAAAGCATCATACCGTCTTTTTCTTACGCTAGTATTACCACCCTGAGGAAAGGGATGGATATACTTAGTTATTTTGTCCTACTGTTACTGCGCTCGCTCGCTTGTCAGACTATAATACTGGTGGCAGCAGGCGCCGGCGGGCACGCATGTGTGGGCAGCCCGTTGATAATGTGTCGTGACCGACACAAGACAAAAGCCAATCGATTCGAGTTTGCGCGGTGTGTTTCATTGGCATGCCTGTGGATAGAACAGCAGCCGACATTGTGACGTCGCCCGATCGGAAAGAGGACTCATTACATTTATATTATTCAAGGTGTACTAGTGTAGTTGCTCGCTCTCGCTCTGGTAGAAAAGAGATGCAAACACTATCGAATCGCGCAGTCGCTATCGACTACGGTTACGTTGAACTCGTGGTAGGTGTGCTTATCATAAGTCGTTTGGGATTATGTCTGTCTCGGTCCTGCCAGAATAATGGTAGGAGAGAGACGGACATACTTTCGAGTGCCGCCGTCGCTACCGAATAAAACACTTGACTGTAAAAAAAAACTTGATAAATTCAATCGTTGTCATTTTAGCTGTAGTTTTCGCTATCAACTGCTGCTGTAATACCGTGCAGCAATGTATTTGCTACTGAAAAGTACCTTACCACTCCCGGAGTTATCTTAGCGTGTTGATTAAGCCAGGTTATCGACCTCTGGAATTATATCAATAAAGCTTAACGAGTTAGAATTGATTTAATAGGCCAGTTATTAGTTTAATAGAAATACGAGGCCGGCGCCAGCTGCCTGATGCATAACACACACGTGCGTAATAGTGGAACCTCGGTAACTCGAATCTTGAGTTGTTTCGTCTCAAAATTCAGAAATAAGAATGGATTGAAAGCGTTAGCATTTCACTCTCAAAAAGTTTCTAATAAAATGGTGTCTTAAAGCGAGCGAGTTGCAAATACTTTCGAATTGCGCAGTCGCTATCGACTCGTGGCTAAGAGAAACTCATGGTAACATAAAGCACACACTTCGCTGCGTTTCTGTACCATCACCGTATTTTGAGTGTAATGTGGTCGCTCCTTTATGTAGTATCTTAGAAGTCTTTGTATTAGAAAATACCGCAGGTGATCCATTGGACCTTATATTCCTTACAAACCTCTAGGCCCTTAAAACTAATGTACGAGTATCTTCTTGATTAATGGAATACCTCTTACCTGACTACATTCATGTTATGTGTGTACAGTCACGTCTATAAATATGTACACACTTTGTAACTTATTTCTGAGGAAGAAGGATCAAGAACTCAAGATTGAATACCTACAGATGCATATATATTTAAAAAGCCGACCGTATCTACTATATGAGTCATGTATGTTCAATGGTCCATTGCATGGATATAAAGCTCCATTCAGTAGCACAGTGCTATTGCATCATGCGAATTACATTATTTACTTGTTATTAATATAGATAGTCTTCGTTTGTATTCGAATTCGTTTAACTGAATGAGTAGTTGGGTTATTATCAGGTCAATGTTTTCATCGAAAAACCGTTAAATTTTGTCCATTCCTTCTGAGAATTGTGGTATCGTTCGGAGACGTTTAAATTTTGTTATATTTTGTTTATACATATATTTTTTATTTTATTTGTGGTTTTTCTGTTTATCAATTTTCTTTTGATATGGTTTCTTGTAGAACCACATGTAAATATTTTAACTACTTCTGTAATTTGTTTTGAAAAAATAAGCCCCGTTTCTTGCCGGTAATAATCCTCTCTGTGGTGTAGAGTTAGACCGGTACCTAGTAGCTTTTTTTTTTACTTTCATAAGTGTAAACAAAAACAGGGTGTCCTTAGCCATTGAACAAAGCCGAAACGTAGGTATAAATGCTTTACGGTGTTTAGAACAAGGTATACAAAGTATCATAACAATTGGTGCAGTAGTTACGCATAAATTAACACATTATTATTTGTTACTTTGGATCAGCCTGTATGCTACTAAAACTCATGACGTAATAAATCCTCATAGAATAGTATAAATAATAAAACCTTCTCCGTCTTTTTGATAGTCGTTTTTAATTATGTCACAGAACATTTGATTGTTGACAAATGTCACTATTGAAGAAAATTTACATTGTCACTAATATGCTACTACCAAAAACACTTCCAATGACAAATACAGTGTGTTTCTTTTTTTATTATTTGAAATACATAATTTTTGTTTAAAATTTTTTTTTGGATGTTTTATTCTAATCAATACAATATTTACAGCAGTGCCTTACTAAGATGTAGCCCCATGTGGGATTTCAGGGTTTTTCCAATGGCTGAGGTGAGTCTGTATATATGGTAGATACATAGTTTTAAATAGTAATTATAATATTTTTGTGTTTCATACAGGAGTCTGGCAGTAGCAAGTATAGTATTACGTATATTCTACGAAAACATCAAATATAGAAACGTATTTTCGTTGAACTAATTTGCATTTTAAACAACACGAATACAAAAGCGTCTTATGCATAAACTATTGCTTCTGTTCCTACTAGTTCGGTTCTTCCGTATTGACACTGAGGTTTTATATTGCACGACAAGACATTGGGACCGGTTACACGCATGATTTGGAACGACGATCCACTCGTCGATAACTCTATGGTTCCACGGGGACGGGCTCACGAGCCACTCATCTTCGTGGACCGTCGTTCCAGATCGTGCGTGTAACAGATCCCATTGTCTGTTAGATCTGACACAACACCGGAGTTCACTAAAAGTGAAGTGAAGTGAATGTGCTTACCAATGGTAATTTACCATGAGTTGTATGTCGTATGAGATAGCGACTGCGGCGTTCGAGGGTATGTCTGTCTCGCTCCTGCCAGAGGAATGGTAGGAGCGAGACGGACATACTTTCGAGCGCCGCAGGCGCTATCGATTACGTATTAGTTGCGTAACAAAAGCATGACGCAACTATATTAGTTGCGTGCATTATAGATACACTAATCTTTAGTTTCTAAGAAAAAATTAATCGTCAGGTTCGTCGATCGTTACCTAACACTTAACGTTTGAAAATAGACCTAAAAGCTCTCGCTCGACACATCTCCTCTTCTTTCTAGAGTTTTTCTCGGCTTATGCCACAGCTTAGGAAGCTTGAGATCCGGTTTGGCAACTAATCCTTAGATTTGGCGTAAGTTTTAGTGTTACGAAAGCTGCCATCTGACCTTCCAACCCAGAAGGTAAACTAGACTTATTAGGATTAGGCTGGCTTCCTCACGAAACACATCGCATGTTGTGAATAAATATAGCCGTGAAATTATTATTTTCATAGGGAAAATGTGCTTAAAAGAAGAATGTAAAGAAGTGCTCGTAGTAAATTGGACAAGAAGCCAGCTGTCTCAGTATTTCATAATCAAATTCAGTTTCATCTTCGTTTACGTTTTCTCGTCTCTGCTACGGGAAGTAATTAGAAATTCGCTCCGGAGGATTTTTTCGTCAGGCCTTTTTTTCAAGTTTGTTATGGTTTTAAGTGCTTTTGGAGAAGAACTAAAATATACTAAGGTACAAGTACTAGTGATCGACGCTGCACTAGTATTATACATGGGCACTTTATGTTAAAGTGATTTAGGTTAAATTTGAACAACGAAGACTTTTCTATATTCGAATTGAAGCCTTGTAATTCTGACTGTAATCGCGAAACGTATGGTTGATAAGAGCTGGTGGCTTCCTCGCACAACGTATCAGTATTGCGGTACAACGACGAAATGCCGCCAGCATCCTAGGTACAATGCCTCAAGGGCCTATTTTAGATCTAACGTAGGTAGCTTGTAACTTACTGTATATATTTTGTTAGTTATATCTGGAGTAGTTATTTCAAAACATTTAGTAAGGAAATGGTTACTCACATTTGAACAAAATATCAAAGAATACAGATGGGTGAATCAAGTATCTCTTGTTGTTATTCTGTCCCGTCAGCCAGGGGACAAATGTCGCACAGTTCGTTAGAAGAAACGTTGTAGTATGTTCTACTGACATGCTTGGTAGATGGCCCATCAAGTGGAAAGGAAATATAACTGCAAAAAAATGTTTTGTGAATTTTAATGCCATAACTACGGCATTTTAAAAGTGTGGCAGGAGACGGTAACCATGGCAACAAGGGACAAGAAATAGTTGATTAAGCGAAATACTGAAACTATTCAAATGATTAATCTATCTATAGTTTGTATAATCTATAAATTGAAAGAGATGTCATATACTAAAGAAAAAGTGACCAAGGTAGCGACCTCCTGCTTTCGCGGCAGACGCCCTAACCACTGGGCTACCCGATCACGGCGACCAGAGTCCGAAATTTCCTAAGTATATGCAATCCTTTCTTATTTTTAAACGTTTAAGGTACGTTCCGCCTATCCTACAGCTCAGACTTACGTCTAGTGCTGCCTTCTAGATAATCTTTACAGATTATTTTCAACTAGAAGCGAGGGTGACGTCACCATTCTATACAATTTTAAAGCACGAATCAAATCATTTATTAAATGTAATAAATGTTATGATTCATGTTTTGGTGTTTTTTAAGTAGTCACACTACTATATATAAATTATAAATTGAAAGAGATGTCATATACTAAAGAAAAAGTGACCAAGGTCCCCGGTGAGCAGGGCTGGGATCGAACCAGCGACCTCCTGCTTTCACGGCTTCTGACATCTCTTTCAATTTATAATATAATATTATATTTATAATATAATACTCACTAGCCATGGATGACCTAATTTCTCAAATTAAATATAATTCAGAACGGTTTGAGTCACTTACCGGTGGCCACTCAAGTACACAAGTAAGCGGTCAATTGTTGGGTGGAGGACCAAATCCGGATCTGTGTGCCAGTTTATCTCCACAAGAACTAAATAATAGTAGCTCCTTCCTCACTACACAAACCCCACATAAAACTGATGTTATTATGTACTGTGATGAGTTTGGAAGGAATATGGGCTCACTTCTAAACCAGTACTTAAAGGGACTTAGCGCAATCAGCAATTGTCTGCCTTACAGTAGCCCTGACATTATCATAGATCGAATTCTAAATGACAAAAATATTAATTCACATACAACACTGCTTATTCTTATGGGAAACAGGGGTAATTTAAACAAAAGTAATCTGATTAAATTATTTGAAAAATTAAATTCTATTACTGTGAAAGAGATTATTATGTTTACATTGCCCTATTGTGACCAATCATCAGATGCAGAAAATGACATCAGATATAATTTAAATAAATCTCTGTATAATATTTGTACATATAGTAATAAGTTTAGCATAATTGACATCAACAAATATGTTAGTGAGTATTATTTACCTAGTTTATTTGTGACTGAAGGTAAGTTTTACCTTTCTATGTATTATAAGAGACAAATAGCCCTATCGCTATCCTATTTATTAGACATTTCTGCCAAAAATTTGGCACATAAATCTGCTCCTATTGAGCAGGCCAATTATAACATGGAGTTGGTTCCAATTAAAACCAATAATTTAAACTAGGTGTTAAGACAATGGAGTGCCCTGTCTCTGGCAACTTAACTTTTAATAAATCTAATGAAAAATGCTATGATAATAAACATTACATCCACCTGGTTCATCAAAACATTCAGTGTATTAGAGGAAAAGACTTGCAGATACAACTTTTTTTAAACGATTTAAATATTGATATTTTGTGTGTAACTGAACATTGGTTAACAAATAATGAATTGATGCCACAGTTTAATAATCACCAGGTGGGTAGTTCGTTCACCAGACTAAGTTCCATACATGGTGGGTCATTAATTATTTTAAATAGTCAATTAAAATTTAAGGAACGTAAGGACATTGTATCCTTGTCTGTTGAACGGACCATAGAACTAAGTGCAGTAGAATTAGAGCAATTTATTGTTGTCTGTGTATACAGACCGCCTTCAAGTGATTTTGAACTCTTTGAAAGTGTAATGAAATCTGTGCTATTAAAAATAGTTGCTACTTCTAGTAAAAAATTACTTGTATGCGGTGACTTCAATGTAAATATTTTGGAAGATTCAACAATAAGTTGCAGATTGTTGAATCTTTTCAAATCTAGTAATCTTAGTCACATATTTATGGAGCCAACTAGAGTGACGGCTTCTAGTGCCACATGTATAGATAACATTTTCACGGATATTTTTCCTAGTAACAAAAGTGTAATCAGTAAATTAGAGTCAGATCACCTGGGCCAATTAATTGTATTTGAGACATTAAAGAAAAATACTCTGAGAAAACAAATAACTTTTGTACCGGTAACCATGGATCGTGTGGAAAGAATGAAAATCAGTCTAGTTCAGGCGCTTCCATTTCTGCCTTCTGACATGAGTCCAAATAACATGTACAATTCGTTCTTTCACACGTTTATGAGACATTATAATGCGATATTTACTGCAAAAACGGTCGTGGTTGGTGGTGCACCAGTTTTTAGTGAGTGGGCTACTGTGGACTTACATAAATGTAGAGAAGCACTGTATGCTCTGTATGAGGAACGTCGGTTTAATACGAGTGATGAATTTAAAGAACATGTCAAGCAGTATTCTAAACGATTTAAAATAGATTGTCATATAGCTAAACGCGATTATTTAAGCCAGAAAATAAAAAATAGCCTGGATGTTATTAAAGCTACCTGGAAAGTCATTAATGTGGAGACTGGTAGATCGAAGCACGCAATTAATAATATTAAACTAAAAATTGATGATAGAATAATTGAATCCAATTTAGAAGTAGCAACAGAATTTGAAAAATTTTTCACTGAGATACCAGTATCTACAACAATGCATTTAAATTCGTCACCTTCGTCTGCCATCACATTGTTAAAAGATAACGCTCCAGAATGTAATAGAGGCCTTCATTTTGAACATGTTAGTACCTCAGATGTAGTAAAGGCGTTTAAATCAATAAATATCAAAAAAACTTGTGACCTTTGGGGAGTCTCTGTCCATGCTGTTAAATCCCTTATAGAAATTATAGCGCCTGAATTGGTAGTTATATTTAACAACAGTGTCGACTGCGGTGAGTTTCCTGATCTTATGAAGTATAGTAAAATAACTCCTTTATTCAAATCAGGTAGCACTGCTGACCCCACCAACTTTAGACCAATATCTGTGCTACCAACTTTCAGCAAAATTTTTGAGAAATTAGTTTTGTCACAATTAGTAAGACATTTCAATTCTAACAATTTAATGCACCATAAGCAGTTTGGATTCACCCGGGGTCGCTCAACAACCGAAGCCAGTGTTGAGCTAGTCAAACATATTTTTGATGCCTGGGAGAAGTCACGAGATGCTTTAGGTATTTTCTGTGATTTGTCCAAGGCGTTTGACTGCGTCTGTCATGAAACACTGATCAGGAAGCTCCACTATTATGGAGTCAGAGATTCGGCACTGAATTTACTTAAGTCGTACTTGCAAGGAAGAATACAAAGGGTCGACATTAATGGGCAGCGATCACCCGGGTCACTGGTCTCTGTGGGTGTACCGCAAGGATCAATATTGGGCCCTTTTCTCTTCCTTATCTACATAAACGACTTGCCATACCTCGTAAAGACCCACCATGATATAGTATTGTTTGCAGACGATACGTCACTTATCTTCAAAGTCAACCGACAGCAACAAGCTTGTAATAATGTAAACAATGCTATTTCTAAAGTAGTAAATTGGTTTAATGTTAATAATTTATTATTGAATGAGAAAAAGACTAAAGGTATTAAGTTTGTCACGAATCACGTTAAGCACGAGCTGGCGAGTGTCTTTGTGAAAGATGAGGAATTGGAACTAGTTGACAGTACGACTTTTCTTGGTATAACATTAGATTCTAAACTCCAATGGGGTCCCCATATTGCTAATCTCTCGAATAGACTGAGCTCTGCAGTTTTTGCCGTGAGCAAGATCCGTCAGTTAACAGACGTGGAGACAGCTCGATTAGTTTATTTTAGTTACTTTCATAGTATTATGTCCTATGGTATTCTACTGTGGGGCAGTGCTTCAGAGATTAATACAATTTTTGTTCTGCAGAAGTGGGCTATTCGATCGATTTATAAGATGAACCGTAGAGACTCGCTTAGAGATAAGTTTAAAGAGATTAATATTATGACACTGCACTGTCAATATATTTATGAAAACATTATGTATGTACATAAAAACAATGCATGTTTTAGGAAAAATTGTGATATACATAGTATTAATACTAGAAATAAGGATAAGCTCGCAGTACCCACCACTCGGCTCCATAAAATAAAAAACTCATTCATGGGCAATTGTGTAAGGTATTATAATAAACTCCCAGTAGAAATAATTGCACTCTCTATTAATAAATTTAAGACTTTTGTAAAGCGTAAACTAATATCTAAAGCTTATTACAGTACACAAGACTACATGAATGATACAGCACCATGGGATTAAGGATTATTATTATTTTTGTTTAAAAAAGTTAGTTATTAACTGTAATTTTAATTTTAGTCTTAACTAATTATATATTTTTTATGACATTTAGATTTCATTCTAGAAACTTCTAGACAAGTATTTTTTTTATACAACTTTTACTTTTAAGATGACGATCCTATTGTGAAATTATTATTTTTAATTTTGATATATGTGTGTGCAGCATCAATAAATTGCTCTAAGTAATCATTTATAATTTGTTAAAGATTCTATTTAAAATTGAACTGAACTGTATTTTTTTTCAAATTAATGCATGTTAGAGCCGGTGTGTTGCTTTATTTATTTTTAATTCGACGTTCAAAAGTGCACTGTAACATGCCTACTTGAAAAATAAATAATTTGATTTGATTTGATTTAATTTATATATAGTAGTGTGACTACTTAAAAAACACCAAAACATGAATCAAAACATTTATTACATTTAATAAATGATTTGATTCGTGCTTTAAAAATTGTATAATCTTTAAATATTTTTTATTTAAAAATAAACTAGGTAATATATATATATATATATATATATATATTTATATATATTTAATTTCCATGACTCCGAACATCACTTTGAGCTGGCTCCACACTAGTATCATTCGGGAAAAACAAGTGTATACCCAGCTTCGTACAAGAGACATTTAACGATAATCACGCAGGTCCCCGAACACAATAAAAAGGGTCCATATAAAATAAATTTCGGCGTAACGGGTTAAGGATTAAGAGCCCCGGTAATATAGGGTGATGTCTTTCTTTAACGGTTATCTTAGAGCATTGCGTCTTCTTGCTTTGTGGTCCAAGTGACGAGAGAATATCATGTTAGGCCGTAGAGTTACACTAAATGCATAATATGTCGTTTCGTCGAGGGATAATGCATTCACTTGTATTGTATTGTATCACCTCAACTGGATGGAGCGCGTAACACAATATGGGATACACATGCAGTTCGGTCCTAATTTAGTCTGGCAGCGCCACGCCCGCTTATTACAGTTGCATCTTGTATAGTATTACTGCGCGATTGTTTTGAGTTGCATTCATATTAAAATAATCCAGCGTATATATTCACCCCACTGCTGGGCACATGCCTCTCTCAAGCGAGAGAAGGATGCGGCTGTAGACCCAACGCTGGCCCAAAGGTTGGAGACTTCACATACATCTTTGAATTCCTTCGCGTTCCCCGCGATGTTTTCCTTCGCCGAAAAGTAATTAGGTAGAAAACATCTAATTTAATATTCCGTACATGAGTTCCGAAAAACTTATACAAAACGAATGCAAGTTTTATAATAATTATAATATTGCAAAAACCCGGGTTTCCGGTGCTACCCCCATTTTCCATACAGAAAGAAATCCGGGTTGCACTCCCTACGCAAAACTGAACCGACATTGAACCCACGGCTTTGAAACTCGCACGCCTTACCGCTACGCCACTAACGCTTCCGCTTCAGTAACTCCCTCATGACTTGCGCCACTCGCGCCTACAATTTGGCAAGTCGGAGCTCACCGGGGCGCACTTATGGCCAAATTGTACCCAGTTTATGCCCGCGAGGAATGTAATTACATGTGATAATTATTACCGGCGTAATATACGGTGGCGACGGATCTGGGCTTTGCTGACTATTCTGTTACGAACAGCAGGCCTAAGATAGATAACCACGAATTTCATCTGATAATGCTATAAGTCAATAAGCAGACAAGTCGCACGGATAGCGCGACGGTAATGGGAGCTACCATATTGTCGCTGACCAGGCGGCGCCACTCATGCGTGGGTCCTGTGTCAGTATGAGAGAATTGTCAAAGTGAAGTTTGAAATGTTCCCGCATGACCCACGTTCCACTAGCGCCCCTAGCGGAAAATCGCCTTGCGGTAATCCTCATTGCTCTCGATTGTGGATAACTTTACTGTTTAAAATTATCAGAATAACACTTTAAACTTTCGCGTTTAGTAAATATTATTATAAAACAGAACGGGTTTATCGCGAATGCAGTTAATTTACCTTAATATACAGACGTTCCGACACAGTTTCATTTGTCATGGTCGCGGCTTGACTGATGAATCAGCGAAGTGTCAACGGCGATCTTGCTAGAAATGTTCGCCTACCCAGCGGAAAGTCACTTTAACCGCATGGGTAGATAGAACAAGTTAGGTCTACCCTTTTACTAAATGTTATCGGCACGACACACAACACTCATAACATCCGCACATCGATCCGCAGACACATCTCGCGGCTGAACTTCTGAATCACAGCTCCCCAAGTAGGTGATACTGATAAATTGAAACCATGTTCACGGTTGAAATTTCTGGGATATTTTTTGATCTCAATCGCGTCTCTCACTATCCGTGGATACTATTACCCATTATGCTGACAAACTGTTGTCTTATCCAGCAAGTATCACGCTATGCTCTTGGCATCTTAGCTTGGTTAGGTTAGCGGGGTCGCGATTCTAACTACTAATTTGACATGGATATCCACTTCTATGTTTGAAAAACGGGGAAATGACAAAGCCGCGGATATCTACATTCATGTGCATGCATACGTCGAACCGCGCTGGAGATATCTACAACCTACATCAAACTCTTAAAAGGGCGCAGACCGTCCAGTGGCCACCCTCATTCCGGGAATGCGTTTTTTTAATAAAACCTTTCCATTTCTATAATCCATTGTATCATCGTTGTAGCCAACTTTCTATGACACATAATTTCGATTATACTTTTTTTTTATCTCTTAAACGGCGATAAGTATACATCTTTTTCCGTTTATGTGGCGAAGCTAAGTAAGATGAGTGATGTGATAAGCTAAAATAAGTAATATAAAACTATGTAAACTACGTAATATAAAAGTTGGGGAATTAGTAGGACTACGAGGATGATACTGTGTACTATAGAGAAATAGAAAGGTTTTAGAAAACACAGTCCTCCCAAGGAGTGGTCGCTCTGCGCCCTCTTAATTCGAAAATCGTAGGTGGAAAGAAATAAAGTTTTAGTGATATAGCGGCATGTGCAAAATAATTTATTTCGTGTTGTATTCTGTGTTTTTGTCAAGCTATTTCGTTTGTCATTCACTTGCATTTCCTGCCACTTAAGTTTGAATTAGTTCATTCCCTAACTCGAAACGATACGTTAAGAGGGGGCAGAGTGTTTTCAACGTAAACGACAGTTACGGTTAAGACTGTGGCGTCCTCAATTATTTGCAAAGACATACAAGATGCATGTAATTATTATCTCAAAGAGTGTGTCTACCATATTCGTGTATTTACAATCTACAATAATGTACAGTTTAGTAAATATGTCTACGCAAAGACGCAGCAAAATTGAGAAAAACGCGTGTCAGCGTTTATGCCAAAGTGAATGAAAAATCATTTGCTTTATTTTTAAAAACTAACTCTATCCAATCTCAAATATACAAGCTACTGAATTCGTATAGTCTTGTTACATAATACTGGTTCATTAATTAATTATGATTTTTTTAAAACGTCCTAAAAATCCGCCATACAAAATTACTATGGAATCTGATCGTTGAAATATAACAAGTGAGCAACACTCGAAATAGTCAGTCGGCCCCGAATGTTCGAAGCGACCCCACGTCTCTCTGCGGAGCGTCTACATCTTGAAATAAATCGATGTTCATTGTGTACGTATACTGCGTTATAGGTAGCAAAACGGTATAAGAATTTTTTTACCATTTTTTGTGTTTCCAAAGGAAATAGGCAATAGCAACCAGTTCAAAATGAATGACATACAGAGTTAGTTTCGTTTATACCTCATTGTATATAGTGTCACTTGGACCGTAGAAGATGTCCAAGGTCTGATGACGGAGTAGAAAGGTGGCCACCGGAACTCAGGAAGTAGTTGATGTAATACCCCCGTGTTTGGACTCATTTGTATTGTTTTGGCGGGCACTTGGACCGTGACTGGTGTCCAAGGTCTGATGATGAAGCAGAAAGATGACCACCGGAACTCAGGAAGTAGTTGATGTAATACCCCCGTGTTTGGGCTCGTTAGGTTTGTTCTGGTGAGCACTTGGACCGTGAGTGGTGTCCAAGGTCTGATGATGGAGCAGAAAGATGACCACCGGAACTCAGGAAGTAGTTGATGTAATACCCCCGTGTTTGGGCTCGTTAGGTTTGTTCTGGTGAGCACTTGGACCGTGAGTGGTGTCCAAGGTCTGATGATGGAGCAGAAATATGACCACCGGAACTCAGGAAGTAGTTGATGTAATACCCCCGTGTTTGGACTCATTTGTATTGTTTTGGCGGGCACTTGGACCGTGACTGGTGTCCAAGGTCTGATGATGGAGCAGAAAGATGACCAGCGGAACTCAGGAAGTAGTTGATGTAATACCCCTGTGTTTGGGCTCGTTAGGTTTGGTTATTTCATTTCATTTCATTTCATTTATTAATTGCTTTGTGTGTTTACAAAAGATCTTATTAGACGAGCACTTGGGCCGTAGGTGGTGTCCAAGGTCTGATGATGGAGCAGAAAGGCGGCCACCGGAACTCAGGCAGTAGTTGATGTAATACCCCCATGTTTGGAGTCATTTGTATTGTTTTGACGAGCACTTGGATCGTGAGTGGTGTCCAAGGTCTGATGATGGAGCAAAAAGGTGTCAACCGGTACTCAGGAACCAGTGGGTGGAATACCTTCGTGTTCAGACTCGTAGATTTTGTTTTGACGAGCACTTGGGCTATACATGGTGTCCAAGGTCTGATGGTGGAGCAGTAAAGTGTCAACTGGTACTCAGGAACCAGTTGATAGAATACCTTCGTGTTTAGACTCGTTAGTTTTGATTCGACGAGCACTTGGGCCATGCATGGTTTCCAAGGTCTGATGATGGAGCAGATATTTACAAATATATTAAAAAATTATAAATTATATTTATTACATTAATATTTATAAATTTTGTAAGGTTGACTCCGATTTGGATAAAAATCGATATCTGAGGATCCGGCGGGGTGATTAACATGAATCATGAGTCAAATTTGTTAAATATTGTTTAAACCGACGCCATCTTGGATTTTGTAAGATAAACTCCGATTTGGATAAAAATCGATATCTGACGATCCGGCGGGGTCCTTACCATGAATCCAGAATCAAAATCGTAAAATACTGTAAAAAGCGACGCCATCTTGGATTTTGTGCGATAAACTCCGATTTGGATGAAAATTGATATCTGAGGATCCAGTGGGGACCATGACATGAATCTAGGATCAATATTGTAAAATATTGTAAAAACCGACGCCATCTTGGATTTTGTAAAATCAACTCCGATTTGGATAAAAATCGATATCTGACTATCCGGCGGGGTCCTTAACATGAATCCAGAATCAAAATCGTCAAATATTTTAAAAACCGACGCCATCTTGGATTTTGTAAAATCAACTCCGATTTGCATAAAAATCGATATCTGACTATCCGGCGGGGTCCTTAACATGAATCCAGAGTCAAAATTGTAAAATATTGTTAAAACGGACGCCATCTTGGATTTTGTAAGATCAACTCCGATTTGGATAAAAATCGATATCTGAGGATCCGGCGGGGTCCTTAACATGAATCCAGAATCAAAATCGTTAAATATTGTAAAAAGCGACGCCATCTTGGATTTTGTGAGATTAGCTCCGATTTGGATAAAAATCGATATCTGAGGATCCGGCGGGGTGATTAACATGAATCCAGAATCAAAATCGTAAAATATTGTAAAAAGCGACGCCATCTTGGATTTTGTGAGATCAACTCCGAGTTGGATAAAAATTGATATCTGACGATCCGGCGGGGTCCTTAACATGAATCCAGAATCAAAATCGTAAAATATTGTAAAAAGCGACGCCATCTTGGATTTTGTAAAATCAACTCCGATTTGGATAACAATCGATATCTGACTATCCGGCGGGGTCCTTAACATGAATCCAGATTAAAAATCGTAAAATATTGCAAAAAGCGACGCCATCTTGGATTTTGTAAAATCAACTCCGATTTGGATAAAAGCGATATCTGACTATCCGGCGGGGTCCTTAACATGAATCCAGAATCAAAATCGTCACATATTGTCAAAAGCGACGCCATCTTGGATTTTGTGAGATTAGCTCAGATTTGGATAAAAATCGATATCTGAGGATCTGGCGGGGTGATTAACACGAATCTTGAGTCAAAATTGTAAAATATTGTTAAAACCGACGCCATCTTGGATTTTGTAAGATCAACTCCGATTTGGATAAAAATTGATATCTGACGATCCGGCGGGGTCCTTAACATGAATCCAGAATCAAAATCGTCACATATTGTCAAAAGCGACGCCATCTTGGATTTTGTGAGATTAGCTCAGATTTGGATAAAAATCGATATCTGAGGATCTGGCGGGGTGATTGACATGAATCTTGAGTCAAAATTGTAAAATATTGTTAAAACCGACGCCATCTTGGATTTTGTAAGATCAACTCTGATTTGGATAAAAATCGATATATGACGATCCGGCGGGGTCCTAAACATGAATCCAGAATCAAAATCGTAAAATATTGTCAAAAGCGACGCCATCTTGGATTTTTTGAGATTAACTCTGATTTGGATAAAAATCGATATCTGAGGAGCCGGCAGGGTGACTAACATGAATCCATGGTCAAAATTGTTAATTAACGTCAACACTGACGCCATATTGGATTTTGTAAGATAAACTCTGATTTGGATAAAAATCGATATCTCATGATCCGGCGGGGTCCTTAACATGAATCCAGAATCAAAACTATATAATATTGTAATAAGTGACGCCATCTTTGATTTTGTGAGATTAACTCCGATTTGAATAAAAATCGATATCTGACGATTCAGCGAGGTCCATAACATGAATCCATAGTCAAAATTGTTAAATAATGTCAACACCGACGCCAAATTGGATTGCGAAAAATTATCTCTGATTTGGATAAAAATCGATATCTGACGATTTTTATCCAAATCGGAGTTGATATCACAAAATCCAAGATGGCGTCGATTCTTACCATATTTTCCAATTTTGATTCTAGATTCATGTTAAGGACCCCGCCGGATCGTCAGATATCAATTTTTATCCAAATCGGAGTTGATCTTACAAAATCCAAGATGGCGTCGGTTTTAACAATATTTTACAATTTTGACTCAAGATTCGTGTTAATCACCCCGCCGGATCCTCAGATATCGATTTTTATCCAAATCGCAGTTAATCTCACAAAATCCAAGATGGCGTCGGTTTTAACAATATTTTACAATTTTGACTCAAGATTCATGTTAATCACCCCGCCGGATCCTCAGATATCGATTTTTATCCAAATCGGAGCTAATCTCACAAAGTCCAAGATGGCGTCGCTTTTTACAATATTTAACGATTTTGATTCTGGATTCATGTTAAGGACCCCGCCGGATCGTCAGATATCAATTTTTATCCAAATCGGAGTTGATCTTACAAAATCCAAGATGGCGTCGGTTTTAACAATATTTTACAATTTTGACTCAAGATTCATGTTAATCAACCCGCCGGATTCTCAGATATCGATTTTTATCCAAATCGCAGTTAATCTCACAAAATCCAAGATGGCGTCGCTTTTTACAATATTTAACGATTTTGATTCTGGATTCATGTTAAGGACCCCGCCGGATCGTCAGATATAATTTTTTATCCAAATCGGAGTTGATCTTACAAAATCCAAGATGGCGTCGGTTTTTACATTATTTTACAATTTTGACTCTGGATTCATGTTAATCACTCCGTCGGATCCTCGGATATCGATTTTTATCCAAATCGGAGTTAAGCTCACAAAATCCAAGATGGCGTCGCTTTTTACAATATTTTACGATTTTGATTCTAGATTCATGTTAAGGACCCCGCCGGATCGTCAGATATCAATTTTTATCCAAATCGGAGTTGATCTTACAAAATCCAAGATGGCGTCGGTTTTAACAATATTTTACAATTTTGACTCAAGATTCGTGTTAATCACCCCGCCGGATCCTCAGATATCGATTTTTATCCAAATCGCAGTTAATCTCACAAAATCCAAGATGGCGTCGGTTTTAACAATATTTTACCATTTTGACTCTGGATTCATGTTAATCACTTCGTCGGATCCTCGGATATCGATTTTTATCCAAATCGGAGTCAACCTTACAAAATTTATAAATATTGATATAATCAATATTATAAAAGTGACGTTTTCTGGGTAAAGAAAGATACCACATTGTCGCTTATTGATAAGAATGATAAGGCGCTTCTGTCATAAAGAATCACTTGGAAAACCTTATCAACAGGCGACAATGTGGTACTTTTACCAAGAAAACGACTCAATTTTTTAACGATTTCATAATATGTGACGTTTTGCGGTGAAAGGTACCTTATGGACGATCGGCGCTTACGCTGTTAACAAAGACGCTGATAATAATGCGCTGCAACGCGACGTAAGCGCCGACCGTCCATAAGGTACCTTTAGCCGTAAATAGCCACATATGAAATCATAAAAAATGTGCTTTTATTTAGAAAAAGGCACTTTGCCATTCTGCCGGTTGTCGATAAGGCGCGAATGTCATAAATATTAGTTTAGAAATGAACCTTATCAACAACCGACAGAATGGTACCTTTCTTTAGTACTAAATACAAACACAAATAATAAAATCATTTGGAAAAACCGAACAAATATTAGGTGAATTAATACAATATCTGTATCAAAGGATTATAAAAATGAGGAATTCTAAGATTTCTAAGTTATAACCTTTTAACGCCCGAATAATGACGCGCCGGTGTAGTAGTGTGCGTGCGCGCACGCACACAGATAGCGAGCAGTGCGGGGCCGCTAAATGCCTATTTCGTGTCCGCGGCAAACACTCTGCCCGCTCTTAAACGTTTTAATGCGAAAGAGCCATCAACGAAAACAAAGCTCGAGTTAATATTAGCTTTTTAAGACCACTATTTAAAACACTATTATTCCAGCGACTGCAGTAATTAAAACGTTTTTGTCCCCAGAACTTAGCCATATGCATTTACTGCTACCGTTTTAACTTCAAAAGCTCTAAATCTATTAAAAGACTGTATAAATCTCAGTTCTTTATGTAAATTGCTTAGTTTACAGCGGGCTATTACTATTACGCACCAAGCAGTAACTGCGGTGTGCTCAAATGCTTCTATTTTGAAACCAAACGGCCCTAATGGTTTTTATTGCCTTTTGAAGATGGCACGGGAAGTGAGAAAGGTCTGATTTGATAGAGGGACATTAAGTAACTGAATATTAAGCTTTCGTTGACAATAACGATTCACAACTGTAATTTACTTTGCCAGTTGACGAAATGATTTAACCTCGTTGGGTTATATATGTGTACACGGGCACACCAAAAGCTTATCAACTAGAATATTTAGGTACCAATAACATGCTTAATTATTTTTTCTTTGTTACAGATTCAAAATGGAGTCTCTAAAGAAGCTACTACTGTTGAGCGTGCTAGCCGCGGCCGCGGCTGACTTCACCGCCAACTGTCCCGACAAGTGCAAATGCGTGTGGGCCGGCGGCAACAAGCAGGCCGTCTGCTCCAACGCCAACCTCAGAGACCTCCCTAAAACACTTAGCACTGAGATACAGATACTAGACCTCTCAAACAACCCCCTCTACGAAATTACTCAACGCGCCTTCGAAGAAGCCCAATTGAACAACCTTAAAAAACTCTTCCTCAGAGACTGCAAACTTCAAACCATACACAAACACGGTCTCAACGGTCTCGCTATCATGATTGAACTCGATTTATCAAAGAACAACCTCAAAGATCTACATTCCGATACGTTCAAAGAAACCGCTAAAATCAGATGGATATTTCTCAACGATAACCAACTGGAGAACCTCGACGATGGCTTATTTAATAATCTGCCGTTTTTACAAAAGGTTGACCTGAGCAATAACAGGATTAAACATATCGGTGTGAAGACTTTCATGAATGTACCTAAGTTAAATAATATAAAGCTGGATAATAACCTCCTCGAGACTCTTAAAATCGATACTCTTAGCTCATTGACAGCGCTGACTAGTCTAGATGTTCACGACAACCCTTGGAAATGCGACTGTTATCTGCAGCCTTTAAGAAATTGGGTTATAAGCAAGAATTTATACACTACACCTGTCGCTTGCGCGGAACCTGCTAAAGTTCAAGGAAAATTGTGGAAAGAGCTTGCCACCAGTGATTTTGCTTGTCGACCCAGCATTGTGTACCCCACCGCCAGCATGACCGTACAAACACATGACACAAACATTACCTTGTCATGTCAAGTCAATGGCAAACCTTTGCCAGACGTGAGTTGGGTTCTAAATTCCCAGATAATAGACGGTTCCTACAAGATCCAGGGTGAATCGAAGTACCACTTAAGTAATAGCAATAACGAGAACAGCAAATGGGTTAACTTGACAATTATATCGTCTGGCTCGACTGACAGCGGTGAATACTTGTGTGTAGCCAAAAATCCTGGTGGGGTCGAAGAGAGAAGTGTCATGTTGGCAGTGGCACATACCCCGCCCGGCGTGCCAGTACCTACTGGCTTTGACAGTAATATGCTGCCAGTTTTGATTGGAGTATCTTGCACAGCTGCAATATTGCTGATAATACTTGTCATTCTATGCTACTGTTGCTGTCGAAGAAGAGGTTCCGATAAGAAAGCGGATACCACCAACGGAGAGGCGTTAATCGAAGGTTCGGTGATACCCGAGATGGAAAAGAGTTTGATTACTGCAGTGAACCCTGTGACCAAGCCACCGAGGAGGTACGACAACCCCCCTTCCATCATGAGTGGGGCGACCGAGATGTCGGAGTTGAACAAAACATTGCTGGACAATGATTCGAATGTATTCGGTAAGTTTATATTTTAATGTTTATTTAACGAATGTACTTGACCTGTGTTAACAATAAGGGGTAATTTTTAAATGATGAGTCGAAACAATATTTCCGATAAAGCTTAGACTAAACTTCGTATATATTGTTTAAAAAAAAAGCAGGTATCAAAATTATATAGGTACGTCCGGCGAGGGCGTACATTGAATCCCGACTGAAGCGATTACGTGAGGGATTGTAAAGTATAATCTTGAGGGTAATGAGTGCGTTTCACAGCATCTGTGAAATTGAACAAAACTTGTAATAATAAAGACGGCATACGATTTTAAGCTAACAGGATCATTTTCATTTTAATTACTATTTAAAACGAGATATTTACTATGTATATTAGTTTTTATGATGGCCCGAAATTTTGGCACTGTTACAACTGTTACTGTGTCGGGAGCTCACAAAAACAAATATTCATGGTAAATTTTAAATAGTAATTATAACAAAAACGGCGTCATACCTAGGTACACCACGTTGCCACCATATAATGTAAAATTGTGTGTTACTAGAACAGAAAAGTGTTACTTAGGTCCATGTGACCTTGAACAGAAAAATGCCACTTTGATCCCTCATACCTAGCTATAAAAGAAAAAAGCCTTTTTTGAATAAGTGCTGAAAAAATCCCTTTTCCATGTAGCCATGTATAGTTTTCCAAAACGCATATAATTAATATTTAATTGCATCTTATCTTGCATAAGTATTGTAAGGATAACCTCATGTACACCGTACACCTCTGTAAGATAAACTCATCGTATCGTGCATTACTCTTACATTACTTAAATATAACCAAAAGGTATAAGGAATGTTCTTTTTACACTACGAAAAGTGATAAGTTTCCACTTGGTTTACTGATACTAATAACTTAATCGATTTGACCTCGTTTACTCCGATATTTTTAATTGGCATATTTATTGTACATTAAGCATGTGCTATAAACGGTCCAATTACATTTCAATGCCACATTGTGTACCTGGAAAGTTACTAAGTCACTAATTAATTATACTTCCCTTATTTACGACCATACTGTACGATTAAACAAAAGTAATTAAAAATTTAAATACTCATTTCTATTGTTACAGCGCACACTGATGATGAAAAGCGGTCGCTTGACTTCGACCACCAGCCCAAAAGGTCGCAGGACGCCCTCAACGTGGAATACGGAAGAACCGCATATCCTCCGGACCTGTTATCGTTCCCACCAAGGGCCGCACAAATCTCTCCAGCGGCCAGCAACGCTTCCACAGTTCCAGATACCACCCGACTGCCGCCGCAGCTGAACCCCGTCAGTCCCATCCATTCGCCCATCTACGGAATGACCACCAATCAAAACCTCTTTAGAACGCTCCCATATTCTCGCTCTCAATCGCCATTCACGGCTCCTATCACGTCCCCAGTCGTAACGCCGAGACAAGGCTACGTAACTATCCCAAGAAGACCGAGAGTCCCAAGTTGGTCCAGTACAGCGAGCACACAAATTTTACCAAGTGCTGAGGCCCAAGAACCGCTATACGATAATTTGGGATTGAGGACTACGGCTAATGGGAGCTCAGTACTGTCTTTAAATAAAACTGGATTAGAACCAACGTTTTCTCCCATGAGGAATCGACCATTGCCGGCCACGCCTCCGGTATATCCACCGCATCAGCCCCACCAAGTATATTATGCTCCTATAGAAGAACAGGAACCGGCACCGTCTCCTGTACCACAATACAACCCTCGTAATAGTATCGCGTCTCAGATGTCTAACATGCTCTCATCACCCGGTCCACAGGAACCCATGAGTCCATCAAGAATGAGTTGGGCAGCAAAGAATACGTCAACCCCTCAACCTGAGCCGAGAAAGACTTTGTACAATGAAAACAGGAATTCAGATACTCAATCTCAAGTGTCAGATACCAGCACGTTGAGCCGCAAGAAACCTGAAACTGGATCATTGAGACGTCCGAGGATTGATACAGAGGAAGTGTCGATGCCGTCGCCTTCAAAGGAAGACCCGAAGAAGAATGAGAGCAATGTGTCAATGAACCAAACAGGGACATTGGGCAGAAGTGGTAAGATCCCACCCCGGCCGCCACCGAAGCCTAAGAAAAAGCCAGTGGCAGAGGCTAACCCCACCGAACCCTTGTTCGAGGATGAAGGAGAGGATGGCACGGAAGTGTAGCCGTAGTGCATCTAAAACTAAGTGTACTACCAAAGTGCCAACGAGCTTTTAGTGAAGTAAAGTGTTATCAGTGACTCGATGATCTGCGAGCGGATTATTAGTTCGCGGTGCTCGTGTAAATAAACTCTGTAAGATTTTTTACAATTGCGTACAATCAAAATTTTATGGACCATTTTTAATTAAGGCTCTATCCTGTAGTGATGTAATTTAATGCAAGTCGTGAGTTGTACACCGTATGTTACATATTTTAAGTATTTATTCTTTGTGGTACATAAAGGTAGCTAATTATAAATTTGCTTGCCAGGTTTGCAATGTCTCTTCATCCATTTTCAAGACTGATTATTCTAAATTGGAGTCTGTTTTGTTGACATTCCTTTACCAGCATTCGATAGTGTTTCCATTCCGTAGCTTTACAGTTCATAGTTTGCTAGAATGGTTTGATTAACCCTAGATAGTATTTGGAAGACTGAATTGTTAGGCACTTTTTATCTATTGATGACGTCAATAGTAAGTTCAAAGTGTGATTAATCGGCATAATAAACTGTAGTATTTACTGACACTCACAAAATAACTGTCTCAATTACAATCCAATTTAATATTTACGAGTATATCTGTAATATACTTACCTAACATTATTTTGTGATTGTGAGCTCTAAAACCTCCTACTTTCACTAAAATATTTAACTTCGCTTTTTATAAGTTAATATCATTTTAGTTTCCATTGTTTCTGGTATATCCCGGTATTACAGGTTTCAATCATTATCGACATACACTAGTAGTTCGTTATCATCTTGTAAATTATCAAACGTTTTATTTTTATAATTTAACTTTCGAAACAATAGGATCGAAGGAACTTCATTGTTTATGTTACCAATGCCTGTCACGATGCAATATTGGCATTCATGATATTTGTTATCCTTTTTACATCATATATCACCCCCATATTTCTTTTATTCTACACCTATTTGTGTTGTATGGTCGCTAATAAGTACATGGTTCCTAAGATATTTTGTGTTAAAGCTTGATCGCCCGTGTATTATATTTTTATGGCACTAACAATATGACTGGCAGGATGAACTTTATCCGTCATTTTACCATGGTTTTGATGATTTTGTCTCCTTTATTAATGATTTCCTGGGCGTTCAAGATTAACTTTAGTAGTAAGTTAATGAGTTACGATTTGTAAATTTTCAGTTATTTACTGGTGCTCTTTTGTACGTGCTTTTTACGTAGGAATTAATTTATCTTTTTTATTATTTACAAGTACTTGACAAATTCCATTTTACTTACACATCGAAAATTGGACTTTTTAGTTTTACATGATTTTAGCGGCTTACCGTGGATGATTTAGTATGCCTGGACACGTTGGTACATGACCACCTTGACCATTGAAATGTATGTTTGCCTGTCAATCGGTACTTGTGTCTGTCGTGTAACGGTTCTGCTCAGTTTTGAGTTACTGCTATGTACAATGTACGATATTTTTACAATATTTACTGTAGACATCCAGTTTTATATAGTTGTAAGTGCTGTACATAAAACATTATTATTAAAACTGATTAAATCTATATTTCAGTAAATGGTTGTATTATTTAAGTATAGACATCATTTTAAATCGTTATACAACGTGACAAAATTATATGAAATTGATGAATTTCATGATTTAAGTCCTGGAGTCTGGAGACTTAAACTCATCAATCGCTCGAAGTTTTGACACGTTTTGTTAAGACTTCAGTGGCAGGGCGTACAAAAAAACAGCATTCCTACAGACTTTCCTATCTTTTAGATAGTTGAGCCTTTTCGATAGTAGATAGTTGTACTGTACCTGCAGTACCCTCTGCCAAAAGCATATGACATATGGATATTGACTAACTTTGCTATTTTTACGTTACGTATACATTTGAGTTTAGCCTCCCCCGCAAAAATCTACAGACTTTATTTGTATAAAAAATGACATATAGCCACTCCGGTTGGTTAAATAAATGTTCTAAGGCTACATGAATAATAGGAATGCCATATTATGTCCGGCTTACGAAAAAATAGAATACGGCATTGCATTTTTATATGAACAGGTATATTTTGCTTAATTAACGTTATGGCAATATGAATTAGGATTATTTAAACCATGAAAGCTACCGTATCACCAGGCAGTGCCACTCATGGGTGGGTCCTGTGTCAGTATGAGAGAACTATCAATGTGACATTTGAAATATTCCCGCAGGACCTACGTTCCACTAGCGCCCTTAGCGGAAAATCGACTTGCGGTAATTCTCATTTAACTGTGCGAATTAATATAGACCCTTAAAAAATACAAGCGTCAACGCACCAGTAGCGCTGGGCCCTAAGATGGGACTCAGAGAAATCAATCATTATAATTTACGTGTCTCTGGCAGAGTATTACTACGCTGTTAAAAGCACAATACTTATTGTTTCCACGTTTCAACACGTCCGAACACAAAACATTAAAAAGCTCGTAAAGGCCAAATCCCGAATTGGAAAAAACAATGCTCCATTGAAGTCACAGGATTTGGGTAAGCCATTGTTTTATTTCATGTAAAAATATATGTTTTAAAATATTAGATTCAGTTTTATTTTAATGACAGCATGAGCCTTTAAATCCATGACACGAATTTGCTTCTCAAACACGATATAGTACGCAGGGTGTAAAAAATACTGGTAAAGAGTGACTCACACCAGACCGATACGATCCGATCGGATCTGGGACGATCTGTCAGTTTATTTAGTGTGAGTCGTCCTTTATCCGTTCAAGGGCGTTATGTCTCGTAATATACGATAATATGAGGGTGGTACACAAGTATACTTTATGTTACTAGTCTACGGTACTGGTTAAGATTATTTGGCCTTTTCTGCGTCCTGTCCCGACAATTCCGTAATCAGAGGACAGACAGATCTTTCAGGGTCTCACTAAAGCGGTATTTGGGGCGACTGCGTTTTACATAGAGGTGCCTAATGCCTAATATGTTAAAAACAAATTTATTCCAGTCAAGTGTAAACCCTCTAGGTCCATGGGGTCCCAGCGCACGCAAGTTTTTTGTAGAAATTGCGAAACGTCTGGTTAATGTAACTGGTGACTGAAGAGCTGGTGGCTTCCTCGTACAACTTATGAGCATTGCGGTACAGCGAGGAAATGTCGCCAGCATCCTAGGTACAATGCCTCAAGGACCTATTTTAGATTAAAATATAAAATCATTTTTTCTCGAAATATATACAGTAAGTGTAACTTACCTAACTACCTACCTCTACCTACCTTAAATCTAAAGTAGGTCCTTGAGGCATTGTACCTAGGATGCTGGTGGCATTTCCTCGTTTTAGATTTCAGGTAGGTAGAGGTACTCGTAGGTAGTTAGGTAAGTTACACTTACTGTATATATTTTGAAAATAAATGTTATACTTTCCTCATAGTCGAAATCACTTTCATCTAGCTACCAGCCAAATGTCGCAACGATCCGACCTACGAATACTGGAGTTATCGTCGCGGCCGAGTGTCTCGACACCGAACGGAACAAAATTGTATTCGGCTCTTAGATGACTTACTATGACGATTTTATATCAGTTTTACTGCTCCTCTTATATCTGGTAAGGTATCCCCTTAACCCCGAAATACAATCCGCCATACAAGGATCTGTAGTTTTATGGGCAAAAATATTGGGTAGTAAAAATCAGTACAAAGCGTTGGCTGAGCTTTATTACAGTATTGAGGCCAGCGGTATTCCCGTGGCTTCGCGATTATTACCACAATGAATCAGGGGCCTCACCATGACGTCTTAACGCGATTCAGTTGACGACCCAAACTGAGTCGCTTCAATACAACTGGGCCTAAACTGAATCGCGTTAAGATGTCATGGTAAGGCCCCAGACGTTTGACTTTTTTATCTGGTTATTTCTATCACCTAGCAGATCTATTTGAAATACAATTATGGTAAAAAAAACTTAAATAATATCAGCCATTATCATCTTACTATCCGGAAGGGCTAGTTTGCCACCACCACCGCCATACAGACAATTACCAACATTGAAACGAGATCTGTCCTGTTGTTACTGCGCTCGCTGGCTTCTCAGACTACTATCAATTGCTGTGTCCTTAGAAGTCTTTAACATTCTCAGCACTGATCTAATGAATTTCAAACTTAAATTTTGAAATTGTCTAACAGAGTTTCAATATCTAACGATTTAATTAAAGTATTTATTTTGAATAATGAATTATCTAAGCGTGTTTGTCCTACAGAGGGCAAAGTAGTAACTTGGGTCAAAGGTCATTTGTGATTTTTGATATGTTTGACTCCGGTGGAGTATCTACGGACTTGTAGAAAGGGGAAAAGCGTATCGAGTTTTGTATCATTGGTGGTGGTGTGTTATGTACCTATATGCATTTGTGTACTTATTTTCGCACAGGGACGGTAGGGGGCCATAATATAAAAAAATATAGTCGGATCAGTATGTTCGTTGCACCATGTAATTTGCAATGTAAACCAACCTGATGCAATAAAATCAAATAAATCTCGCCATTAATTATTGTAATTACCCCGACCGCGTTTTCCACCGAGCCACATTCGGGGGTTGTTTGTAAACAGACATTGCTGTTAATTACCTTTTTAGGCATATTAATATACTTAGACCGGGTTACTCACGTCTATAACGTCGAAAATAGCTCGACATGTTTCGGGACGGTCCGCGCCCCATAATCATGAGTGAGAAGCGCTTGCGGCGATTGCTCTGCGCACACTGCGCGCGACAGCGCGTTGAGCACGCCGGCAGACCGGCGCGGGGGGCGCGGTCGGCGCAGGCGCAGGCGGCACCGGTATAGGCGAGATACTACCGGCCTACCTTTTTTACCTTTTTTTCCCCATGTCTGTCTGTCCGTCCGTCCATCTGCGGCTTATCTCAGTGACCGTTAGTAGAACTTATGTACGAAATATCATCTGACATTTACCGATCTCTTTTCTGTGAAGGAAAATATTGTGAGAAAACTGGACTAATCCCGATTATTTTTTTCATTTATTATTTGGGGACTTCAATCAGTTACATGATTATGCCAGCCCCTACGCTTATGCTATTGTCACTACACGTCTAATTATGGTTCAGAATTGTACCGCATTATAAAATCTATTACAAATAATAGTAGTTTATGCCACAGTGATATAATAAGGGTTCTTAAAACTCGAGGGTCGCCGTTACAAAACGAGGCGAAGTCGAGTTTTGTAATAATAGACCCGAGAGTTGTAAGAACCAATTATGAGCTGTTGCATACGCTAGTTTTTCTACGATAGCTAAAATAGCGAAAAAAGCAAAATCTAGAAAGGTGGTGTGGAAGATGTCGTACGCCCACTATAGAAAAAAAAAACAACAGTGCTTGTATGTTGTTTGAAAATCCATATGAGCGGTGTTTTTATGGAATACCATAGACAGCGTTATAATGTATACTTTTTTATTATCGCTGTCAGTCATCTAATTGACAGATAGAACCAGCGACCTCCTGCTTTCTGCCGTGAGTCCCAGCCCTGGGCACTGGGGGCCTTGGTGACTTTTTCTGTAGTATATGACATCTCTTTCAGTTTATAATTTATATATAGTAGTGTGACTACTTAAAAAACAAAAAACATGAATCAAAATATTTATTACATTTAATGAATGATTTGATTCGTGCTTTAAAATTGTATTTATTATATTTAATATATGATTTAATTCAGGCTTTAGGTACACTAATACTTTATAAATTAGGCTGTCCATTCGATATCTCCATCGCCATTGAATAACCCTGTAAATGCCGGCGGTAATAAAAACCCACTCAGGCCGTTGTCGGTCAGTTTGACAGATGGGCGGGAGAGGGTTGATCCGCGCCGACCACGTACAATGGTAACCCTAAAATATTCCACTTGGCTCTAGAGTAAACATAAACATGTTTAAGGTGGCCGAGTGGTAAGGCGTCGGACTTTCAATCCAGGTATTTTTTTATTACATTTGAAATATCATTTTATATTTACTAGTTGCTTTTCGGTAAAAGAAAACGTGAGGAAACCTGCATACCGTAATGGCGAATTAGATAATTTCAATGTTTACCAGTAATACTTTGGTTTACTGGGACATAACGCATACTGCTAGCCTAAGCGACAACCCAGACGACCGGTTGGCGTAGTTGGTAGTGACCCTGCCTGCTAAGCCGATGGTCCTGGGCTCGAATCCCGGTAAGGGCATTTATTTGTGTGATGAACACAGATATTTGTTCCTGAGTCATGGATGTTTCCTATGTATTTATGTATTTGTATTATATATCGTTGTCTGAGTACCCGTAACACAAGCCTTATTGAGCTTACTGCGGGACTTAGTCAATTTGTGTAAGAATGTCCTGTAATATTTATTTATTTATTATATTATTTATAGACATATAAAAACCTACTTAACCATCAATAAACGTTCACTTTTATTTATTTACTACTACAATTATTATTTGTATGTCTTTCCCATCACGGAACAATGGTGTTCCGGACCTTTGGGAGGCGTGCGCGGAGCCGAAGCCAACACGCAGAGTCCCTTTCGACAATTTAATGAAATGTAAGGGGTACACCGAGCGGATGTTGCACCTGCCCGAGTCATGGGACGCACGCAGAGGCAGCACCCGCCAGGGTGTATAGACTATTGAGATTTAATGGAATCTAAAATATGCTGGACTATTAGGTGAAAGCGGTGGACTAAATACTGGGTTATGGAGAATAAAATCGGACGTCTGCCTAACAAAACGGTAATCAATTTTATTTCCGGCAGACGGTGACTCGCCCACATAAGATGGGCCCCCACAAAAAGCGACATCTAAGATGGCTCGAGGGCAACACCGGAATGAGGGCTGGGGGTAGAGAGGTGTCACTGGACTTTAATTAAACATATAGCCAACTCGCCACTTAGGTTTCCACATCTACCCTCGAGAACACAGCTCTCGCGACCCCACTCTGGACGGCCGGTTAAGGCAAGCCAGAGGCGGAGGACTTGGTCGGACGACGGAGTCCCCCAGGAGCGCTCAGGTACGTGGGGTCGCTACTCCCCAACAGCTCGCCACAAGCTGCCCTGCGTTGACTGATTGCACCGGTGGAAACCAGTGGGCGATGGGGTCGTCACATCCCTACGCCATTTATTATTATTATTATTATTTATTTTTAATAATTGTTATTTATTTTTATTTATACTTGGTGTTTCTTTTCGAGGCTCTGCCCGTCTCGAATCTACAAGCCAAATTGGCGACCCTACCAGGATCAGGTCGGCCTCGGCGGGATGGTCGGCGATGGTAGTGAGCCTGGCTGCGATCTGGGCTCATACGGCGGTCCTGCTGGCCTATGCGTCTGTGGCACCCTGCTGACTGCTGAGCGGACTCGAGGCGCCACCCGCGCCGTCTGCTTCGTACTTACAAACTTGACATGTGTGAGTAATGCGTCCAATATTATTATATATTTTTATTTATTATTTATATATTATTTCTAGAGAACGAGCGACAAAAGATCAGTTTTATAAGTCGATAGGGCCCGCGTGAGGGATGTAGGAGATTTGCATCCGCATGTACTAGGGCCTACTTTTAGTACAACGCGGGCCGTATGACGTAATGGTTTGGAGTTTTTAATTTGGAACATACAAATAGCTGTGACTGAAAAAAGTAGAAATGAAATAAAGCGGAAATAAACGCAAAGCACAGTGACAATACTAGTTATCTTGTCAAACATGTCAGTATTTTTGTAAAGAACCATCTGTCAAACAGTAAAGTTTACTGCTCGCACTTATGTGACAGAATGAGATATACAATATGCAGAGTTGCCGTCTTAAGCTCAGTGGCGCTCTCTGCAAATGTACTTGAACTTTTTTGTGGCGCACTGTACTTAGTCTGTGCATTGTCACTCTATATATACCTACCTAACGTCGACTGTTTTATATAGGTAATTAGTTAGATAAACCTTACAATTTAAAAGTACATAAGTTTTAAGAACCAAGAAGAACAAACCATCGTTTTACGTACTACGTACCAGTTGCGTTCAGCACATGATTGAATGATGAATTTTTAATCCTTCGCCCTTATTACCACCGAATAAAGTATATATTTGCGCAAATATACGGTAAAGTTAAATGAAGATTGGATTAATTACTGCGGGCACAATTGGCTTGACTATTTAAATACTCTAATGGAATTCCGACTCTATTTTACATTGAATAAGACTCAATTTATTTAGAGAGTAATTTTAAACTCAGGGTAAAGATACGTGGGTAAAAATGAACACGTGCGAGTCCTATGATAAGAGTTTGAACGAGGTGATATATTTATATTACCTGCTGCAAGTTGGCAATATGGGCAAAATTGCAGGTAGGCAGGTAGGGAGAGCTAAGTAGAGTTTATCATTTGGAAAAGTCACTTTCCCGAGATAATAATATTCTTGTAGCTGGATCGTTACTATGTAAAATTACTAGTGCGTAATATGAGTGTTTAGGATGACTTACACTAGAACGGGCTAGGATGTGACCGGGTCCAATCTGTCAGTTTCTTATCAACGTCACGTGACCTCTAAAGGCTCCGCGCTCGGACGTGATTCTTTCTATAGAAATTGAGAGATCGTCCCGTCCCGCCCCGTCCCGTCCCCTTCTAGTGTGAGTCATCCTTTAGGGTCTCGCATTGTTAAATCCAGAAGGGATTCACCTAACTGATCTATGGGAGAGCTTTAAACCTATTACGCCTAATACCTACTGCCCTAGTCAACCCTAAACAACCCTAATTCCCTAGCCCTACCATAGATTCAGTTTACATATAAATAAATATAATAAACAGGGATGTCTGCACCTCTGCGACCTACGGGTACAGACGGAAGGTTGGAAGGATATGGGTAAAATGGGATGGATAGTCACTGCTAGTTACACAGACTCATGCAACTAATTGAGGCGTGAAGGTGTCTTATGCCACAGTGACGGAGTAACTTGGTTGATGAAGTAAACACGGTGTCCAAATGAGAAAAGAGGGTTTATTTACAAAAACTATTCTTTTTATACACAGATTCTGCAGATGAGTGATTCAGTTTACTTTAGTGTGCATTTCCTTAGTCGGCAGGTTTGTTGTCCCAGATTGCTCTGCTGCTGATGTAGTCACATGTTCAACGCACGTGAACATTCTGGCGCGTCTCCGGAGCAGGATCAGTGTATGTCTTCAGCTCGTATAGCTCTAGTGCGGGCTGATTCTGTCGTTTCTTTGGAAGAGCGTAGATGTGCGGTGTGGTGGGGCGTCGGGTTGCAGACTGGACGCTGCCGCCTCTGGGTTGAGGTTGGTCGTTGCCACCACTGGGTTGAGGTGGGTTGCTGCCACCACTGGATTGAGTTGGCTCAGGATTGTCGTCGCTTGCTGGTGACCATGATCGTCTGGCTATCGTTGCTCGTAGTCGCCGTATCACCCCTGGACCAAAACAATATATTAGTATCGTTATAATTATGCATCCTAAAATAGTCGAAAAGCTGGTTACGTAGGTTTGGGTAGTTATGCTACTCCAAACAGTATTGTCTAGGGTTGTTTGTAGGGCAGCTTGTTTATTATTTAACTTAGTAAAAATATTTAATGAATTGTCTAACACTTGTTCTCTAGAAATATCTCTATGGCTATGTATTAACGTTTTATTAATTAACTTAAATTTAGCTACTTTACTAAATGACTCTAATACGTTTGTTAGGGCTAATCTCTTGGCTGCTAACGTAGTCGTAATTGTTTTTATTATACAGTTTTCTGAAATTCGAATTATTCCTACGTCATGAATCATAATTTCATGCCTCTGACCGTCACACACAATGGACACAGTTTCTGGGTATCTAGTCAAATATAGCCAAGTGTTTGTCATCTGAAGTTGCTTCCAAATGATATCGCTAGTTATGTTATAACTACGAATGGGACAGTCGGTAGTATTGTCGTTTTTGGTTATCAGTTTAACAATGCAATTTTTGTGTAATTGCATGTTCTTCACCGCCAGAGGAAAACAAATGTAATTAGTTAGTCTATGCAAACAGTTCTTAAATTCATCGTGAGTAAGTTGAAAATAGCGTTCATTGTTATAGTCTATTCCCATAAATGTCTGTGTAATTTCCATGCTCTCAAATGTTCCGTTACTATTTTTCTTAGGAATTGGAGTAATGTGTACTAACATGTATTTTGCCTTTTCTGTTATGGGATAATAGGCTAAAACTTGAATGTGAGTTTTGTTTTCGGACAATCGCGTATGAATCAACTGAGTCTGGATGATATTTAAATTTGACGGTAACTTGCTGTTTGCTTTGGTTATAATGTTTGCAACATTTTTAGGGTTCAGTACACTGTATATTGTTGCTTTTGAAATGTATATCTGCACGATTCCCGAATAATGGTCAATTATTTCCTCAATGTAGTTGTGTGCCAATTGGTAAGATTGAAGCACTTGTATTTGAATAGTATTACTGTTTATTGACTTGTACCATTTGCTGTTTTCATTAATATAGGTCATTGCTAGGTTAAGCTTCGTCTGAAATCGTTCTAATTTATTCCTAATCCTTTCTTCTGTATCGTTAACGGTTGAAATTGTCGAGATCATAAATTTTGTTTGATGATTAGCAGCATCTATTAGCTTTTGCTGGTTTTGTTGCAACGTGTCTATATTTTTGTACACTTCGTCGTTGACTCCGAAAACTGACGTCATAAACTGGCCCAGTAATCCTCTTTTTTTCCGAGTGTGATTAATCTCGGTTAAGTATTCGTGAACTTTTTCAAGTTTATTAACTTCTTCTTGCAAGTGGTGATAATACTGTGTACAGTACGTTTTACTTTCACTTAACGTCGCGTAGTTACATAACGCCTGAAATTGGTTTGACACGTCTTTCGTCTTGTTCAAATTTTCTTCTAGCATGCGTTTTTCGTAATGTAATTCGATTCTAAATGTTCCTCTATCCAAAGTCGCATTTCCCATTTGCTCAATATAGAGTCCTGGGCTAAGGTTCTTGGTTGTGTAGTTCGCTTCTGTGACACTACACAATGACAACATGGTCAAACACATTGTCATCCAACAATATAAGGTCCCTTTTTTCTTTGTATAGTGATTTGTCGTATGTTTGTTTGCGGTTGTATTTTTGGCAGGCGTTTTACTCGTTGCTGTCTCAGCCTTGTATTTAACGCACTTTACGCATTTATTTATGTAACTTTTTACTTTACGTTTTCCGCCTAGTATCCAGTATCGCTGTCGTATGTATGCTAACGTCAGCTGGTTTCCGCCGTGCAATGTGTGGGTGTGCGCGTCGTGTATTATTGTTTTCGTCACGTGATGATCATATGGTAGTAGTGCAGGATGTTTTTGTTCGTACGGTAAATGCGAGTTTTGTAATCTCCCACCGATGCGTATGAGTCCAGATTCGTCAATGACTGGGTCCGAACTTGAAAGTCGATTTCCTTTTGACATGTGTTGCCCTTTTTTGAGCATTTTGTATTCTTGTTGGAACGCATGAATTTGTACTTGTTTAATAATGTATTGTTTAGTTGCTTCGATTTCTTCACACGTCAATTCCTTCGTCATTTTTTTGCGTCGTATAAATCTTAAACAGTGCGATATCACTCGTACCATTCTTTGAAAACTTGAAAATCTGTCATAAATTGTATTTGGATCTTCCGGCCGTGCTAAAATTTGGTGACAGTGTTTAATTTCTTCTATTGGGTCAGGTGTAATTTCTGTAATAGTTTTTTTGTTTGTTTGTAACCATTTTGGACCATTCCACCACAACTCGTGATTCTGCAATTTACTGGGTTCGATGCCTCTTGATATAACATCTGCTGGGTTTTCTTCGGAGATGACGTGGTTCCAAATCGCATTTGGTAGGGTTTTCTGTATTTCCGACACTCTATTTGCTACAAACGTTTTCCACCTGTCTGCTTCTCCCCGAATCCATCCCAGTGTAATCATGGAGTCTGTGTAACAATACATTGTCGTGTCCTTGCAGTCGAGCGCTTTGTTTACTTTATTCATTAATTTGGTAAGAAGAACAGCCGAACATAATTCTAGACGTGGAAGGGTCGTTTTATGTTTGTTTGGCGCGACTTTAGTTTTTGCTTGTAATAATGTTATTCTGTACGTGCCATTTACTGTCACTCGTCCATAAACGACTGCACCGTAAGCTTTTTCCGATGAGTCACAAAATCCATATAACTCAATGCCTGACTCATCGTAATGGATCCACCTTGGTATCTTAATATTTTCAAGTGTTTTTAATTGTTGTTGAATATTATTCCATTTCGTTATAATGTGATATGGAACTTGGTCACTCCAGTCTATTCCAAGAGTCCAAATTTCTTGTATTAAAAGTTTCATAGTGATTGTAACTGGTTGTAGCCAGCCGTGAGGGTCAAATAATTTAGCGATCTCAGAGAATATAAATCGCTTTGTCGGTTGAGCTTCTTCGGTTATGGTTATTTTAAACTGAAATGTGTCTTCTTCCGGCAACCACATGACTCCTAGTGACTTCCTTGCTTCTTCGAGTGGTAACTTAACCATTTTGTCGTTTGTGTTTTGAGTCGGATTTTTTTCTAATAATTCGGCACTATTTGAGGACCACTTTCTTAAGTTAAATCCTCCTGTACGCAACATGTCGGTTAATTGGGTCTGTAACACCCTTGTTTGCTCTAAGTCGTTCCCTCCAGACAGGACATCGTCGACGTAAAAATCTTCTACAGCGACTTTGCTTGCTGCAGGAAAGTTATGTTGTTCGTCTTTCGCTAACTGTTGCAGCGTTTTGACGGCTGCGTATGGTGCGCAAGCCGTTCCATACGTCACTGTGGTTAACGCATATTCCTCTATTGGTTGTTGAGGAGTCCACCTCCATAATATTCTCTGATAAGTATAGTCTTCTGGATGTATTTTAATGAACCGATACATCTTTTCTACGTCGGCCATAAATACAAACTTATGCTTGCGCCATCTTAACAATATCGTGGCTAACTCTTGCTGTAGTCGAGGGCCTTTATGCAAGTTGTCATTAAGGCTTATATTCTTGTTTGATTTACTACTCGCGTCGAATACACAACGGAGTTTTGATGTCAATGCCTCTTCTCGAATTACCGGCTGATGTGGAATGTAAAACTTGCCATTGTAGTAGTCTGCTTTGTTTATTTTTGTCATGTGACCCATATCGTAGTATTCTTTCATGAAGTCGTGATATTCCTTGTGTAATTTCGAATTTTTTCCTAGCCTTTTCTCAAGCTGTATTAGTCTGGCAACCGCTTTTTGTCTAGTATCCCCGTAGTCCTGGTCTGGGTCCTTAAATAAAAGTCTGACTGTATAGGTCCCATCTGAGTTTCGTCGTGTTGTGTCGTTATATAATTGTTCACATTGGTAGTCAAGGTTATTCATTTGATGGCCCTCTGTGACCTCTTCTAGCTCCCAAAATTTTGAAAAGTCTGTGTCGTCGTAGCGCGTGACTAAACTTGTCAATTTTAGTCCCTTTGACCTTTCGGTGAATCCTAGACCGCTCAATATCCACCCTAGTTCTGTATTTTGAGCGATGACGCCGTTTTGTAGCTTGTCGAATCCAGGTAACAGTAATTTGCTGTAGTCTTCTGCTCCTAGAATGATGTCAATCGGACCTCGTTTGTAATACGTAGGGTCGGCAAGTATTTTATTTTCAATCTTTTCATTCTTTAGTGGTTTAATATCTTGATTAGGTAATGACCCAGTAAGTTTCGGTAGTATGATCAGTGACGTTTGTAATGCGTACTCGCTTGAAAATCTTGGTCGTAACGTGGCGTCAATCTTGTAGTTCGAGGTCTTCGGCCTCTCATCGGCTATTCCTTTAATTTCTGCTTTTATTTTTTGCTTTGGGAACCCTAATAGCTGTGCCGATTCTTCAGTGCATAAGGAAACTTCAGATCCTTGGTCACATAACACCCGCAATAACTGTGGTGACCCGTCTAACGCTGTCGTCCGTACTAAGGCTGTGGCTAGAAGCACGGTTTTTTTATTGTTGTCGGTCTGGTGAGTCGATGTATTTGTATTAATTTTTTCCGGTTGAGGCTGCTTCGGTGGTGGTCTAAATGTCGACTTAGATGATCCTGGTCTTGTTCCATTTGTATTATTGTCATTACCGTAGCTACGTGACTGATTTTTCATTGATAAATAATCATTAAAGTTTCTGTGTAACAGTGTAGCATGAGCCTTATCGCATGTGTCACACTTTTTGTACTTTTGGCTGACGCACTGTTTTTTGTTGTCGTGCATTAGGCAAGTATAACACATTTGTTTTTCATGCACATTTTTTATGCGGTCACTGACGTTTAGCGATTTAAATGATGTACACTGATGAATGTTATGCTCGCCTTTGCAATACCAACATACGCCTTTCTTCTCACCCCATGATGACGGTTTTTCTTGAGTCCGTGGTAACGATGATCCCGTTGAACTATATTGAGGTGGTTTGCTCGACTCTAAACTTTTAAAACGCTTTTCCAAAAACTTCATCATTTTTTCAAAATTTTGTACTTTCGATGGATCTTCTAATTGGTCCTCATACCTCATATTAGTATCTGAATCCCATTTTCGGCTTACAATGCGAGATAGTATTGGGTCCCACGTAGAAATGTCAATACCTTGATTTTTTAATGCCTCCAAACTCTCGTTGATACAGTCGTGCATATTGCGTAACATTTTTGTATTCGCAACTTGAATTTTTGGTAGGTCTAGTAACTTGTCTATGAATGTCTGCGAAATAAGTCGCTCGTCCTTATATCGCCTCTCTAGTAGTGTAAGTGCTGCCTTATAGTTAACCTCGTTCACTGTCAAATGCTTGATAATCTTTTCTGCCTCGCCTCGAACATGCGTCTTTAGGTATTGCATTTTTTCTGTTACCGAAATGGTACAGTCATTGTCAATAATTTTCTTGAATAAATCATAAAACGAATTCCATGATTCATAGCCTCCCGTGAAATATGGTATGGTAATTCGAGGTAATTTCGTCGATGTAGTCTTCATACTTTGAGTCGAATTGTCGTTTATTTTTTCTTGTAAAATGTCCATTATTGAGTCGTATTCCCCTTGCGCGATTTCAAACAAATTGTCTGTAAAATATTCGTCGTTGAGTGTACTCATACCTTGCTCCATGAGTAAGTACATATGGTTGTCGTCTATTTCTTGAAATTGTTTTTCTAGACTTTTTACTATTCCTTGCAAGTACCATGCCGGTTTTTCCTCGATAATAGCAGCCTGTGCAGTTGATAACTTTTTCTTGAGCTGGTTAAGTCGATATTTTTGTATAAATAACTTTGGCGTCGTCCCGAAATCTTCCGTCGTTGTCTTGTCTTTTGTTTCGTAGTCTTGCCCACTTGCTTGAGGCAACTTAATGTCAATTTGTGTTCTTAAATATTTTTCGTGTGCTGCCAAGTGTTCCTTGGCCGCGTCATATGACTTTTGTATGTTTGAGTCAAAGTAACGGCAAGTTATGTATTTGTGAGTCGACATGAGTTCTTGATCTTCTAATAACTTGTGGTTTTGTAATGCGCGTTCGTAAATGCTGTCCAGTAATGCTCTTCTCTCGTCGATGTATTTCTGAGTCTTACGTGTTTTTGAATCTTTTTTGATGTTATCCCATATCCTCTCGATATCCACATAGTCTTTTTCTTGGCTTCTGATGACTTCGTTGATCTGCAACACGTCCATTGTGTCTTCAGTCTTCTTTCTTCTTTCTTGATGCCCTACTTTCCCTAACCTACTCCTATCACCCTACGACGTCAGCAAGTATTGCTCTCAGCGCCCTCGCATACAGTATCGCAGCTTCTCAATTAACTGGTTGAACCCGCTTGTGGGAGGCCAGCAACCGATCTACTACTGTACGGGTACCTTCTCAGAAAGCAATACCTACTAAGTACTTTGAATTACCACAATACTGATGCTTGTCTGAGTACACCAGCATGCAGCCCTCCAAAGTGTCAGTCAGTCAAAGTTATGTCAGGGACAAGAGGACCGCGAACTTACCTACTTTAAACTGATTCAAAATTGTTCGAAGGACCAAATGTTAAATCCAGAAGGGATTCACCTAACTGATCTATGGGAGAGCTTTAAACCTATTACGCCTAATACCTACTGCCCTAGTCAACCCTAAACAACCCTAATTCCCTAGCCCTACCATAGATTCAGTTTACATATAAATAAATATAATAAACAGGGATGTCTGCACCTCTGCGACCTACGGGTACAGACGGAAGGTTGGAAGGATATGGGTAAAATGGGATGGATAGTCACTGCTAGTTACACAGACTCATGCAACTAATTGAGGCGTGAAGGTGTCTTATGCCACAGTGACGGAGTAACTTGGTTGATGAAGTAAACACGGTGTCCAAATGAGAAAAGAGGGTTTATTTACAAAAACTATTCTTTTTATACACAGATTCTGCAGATGAGTGATTCAGTTTACTTTAGTGTGCATTTCCTTAGTCGGCAGGTTTGTTGTCCCAGATTGCTCTGCTGCTGATGTAGTCACATGTTCAACGCACGTGAACACGCATAGCCTTCCCTTAGGAGGGCTGTGTTCGTAGTTTCCCTGCAAGAGCATGGAATCAAGGAGTATAATATTTTAGTTTATAGAATTGAGGAAATCCCCAAGAGAATCGATGACGTCTGCTAAAATTTGCTCAATGGAACTGACGGTTTGGCAAAAACGCTGACACCGGGGTAGAAAGGTTTTCAAGTGGGGGGCGTACTGAAAAGACGCAGTGTGAAGACGCCTACAATAAGCGTTCTTACGCTTACCGATAATTCTCACTCCAAACATAGAGCTACATGGCGACGCATCACCAGAGAAGCGGTGGCAAATGAGCCAACCTAGACATGACCACGACCAATCTGTCAAGAGTGCACGACTAAGAAGAGACGCGAGAGACTTTTTAATATATACATATAAGGCTAAAATAAGAAAATCAACCTTCATAGCCCTTAACTTTTAAAAGTCCACCGGAAAGATTCCTAACATCATTTTGTGTTTGACCCATTTGCTTCTTGCTCCTTCTCAACTGGTGAGGCGACTTGCAGATACTTTCGAATCGCGCAGTCGCTATCAACTCGTGGCTACGTATACGGGGAAGCGGACACTCACTTACTGTCGGTGCGGTGTCAGTGTGGGAATTGCTGAAATCACTTTTCGATTCCATCTATTGCCACGCCATGATAGTGCGAATCAGACTCGCTCGAGGGTTCCGTTCACACTTAATTATTGCATGCATAATGATGCAACAAACAACTGCGGCGAGGCTAGAGCGCTCTCTATCGGCAAATTGAGTGACTAATTTTCATGAGGTCACAGACTTTAAAGGTCGCACACGGAGCGGGCAACGGGCGGGCGTGTGCAGGGCTAGACCGACCAGCTCGCATACCACGAAAATCGAACGATTGCGGATTTGTGTCTCCATCTCTGTCACGCATATTAGAGTGACAAAGAGGTTTTTCAGTCAATGCCAATCTTCGATCGAGTGAGTCAAGATGATCGGTAGTATACCTATACCCAGAAGTCAGAGGAAACGGAGCCAAACGAATAATTAAATCTTTTTGTTTTGAAAAATAGAGTTAAAAGAAATATTTTATTTAAAAGCAGATAAGTTGTATTTTATAGAAAGAAAGAGATTTTAGGCGGAATTAATACAAACTTAGGTCAGAAAATAACAGTAAAGACTGAGTTAATATTATAGTTATATTCTTCCTTTAATATTTATGGTTATGTTAATGTCGTACTGGATACTCGGAAGGTAACGCCGCCGGGATAATGGGTTCGATGCCGCTGATGGAGGCTAGTCTCATAACTGGGTAGTTTTAGGTATCTAAAGATTATTTTACAGGTTTCATTTTAGCATATAGTTTATATTTCAAATCCCATATAAATTAACATAAAATATATTATAATCTTACAAAAAAAGCCTAAACCATGTCCAATTACCTACTAACTTAAAATAAAATGAATAAGTATTAATTTAATTTTAATGTCGTTTATATGTATAAAAAAAAACACAATCCCCACTCGAACGAGGAACTAATATTAAATTTATACAACAGAAAATTAGATTATATAGGTACTATTGTCTATTAGGTACTAGCGACCCGCCCCGGCTTCGCACGGGTCATTATTATACATGTAAACCTTCCTCTTAAATCACTCTATCTATTATAAAAAACCGCATCAAAATCCGTTGCGTAGTTTTAAAGATTTAAGCATACATAAATACAGACAGCGGGAAGCGACGTTGTTTTATACTATGTAGTGATAGTGATTAAGGCTGCGTTTTACCAAACTTTTATTCCGAGAATAACGCTTACTCTCAGATAGTAACGTCAAATTACTATGGGATTTTGACATTAGTATCCAAGAGTAAGCGTTACTCTTGGATAAAAAGTTTGGTCAAATCCAGCCTTAATTGATTCACTTTCGAGATTACTTTCGATGCGTCTGCGATGGCCTTGTAGTTATTCCGAATTCCCAAATGATGGTGTAAGTAGTTTCCAAGATATATAACTAATGATGTGACTGGCAATGCACCGAGATAAAGTATTAAAAGTTGCGCAGCTTCTATAGATAATACATAAATTTTAAAAACAATATACTCATGTCAAGACCGCACTAGAGACATGCCCTGGGGCCATTTGCCATGACGTCTTAACGCGATTCAGTTTAGGCTCTTAACTGTGCTCAACGGGACGGAACGGGACGGGAAAATCTGTCAATTTCTATACAAAGCGTCACGTGACATCCGAGGGCTCCGAGCTATCACGTGATTCTTTCTATAGAAATTGACAGATTTTCCCGTCCCACCCCGTCTCGTCCTGTCCCGTACCGTCCCGTCCCGTGCTAGTGTGAGTCATCCTTAATCCGTTCAGTGGTTTAGTGTGAAGAGACAGAAAGAGTCACTTTCGGATTTATAAAACAAAATAATACTGGCATCCACAGAAGACATTGTTAAGTTCTCATGGAAACATTCTCAATGGGAACTTCGTAATCAACCTTCATGATATTTTTAGGATTCGACAATGTGCTGCAATTCGCAGATTGCTAGATGTGACAAGCAGACAGACAGTCGTATTTTCATTTTAGTATGGAACCCCAAAAACACAAGCCATGCTCACGACGCACACACATACCCTAGATATTCATATTCACTGCATAACATTTACTTTTCACGTGGCGTGAACCTTGTTGTCGCCAAAATTCATAAATACCGTAAAATGCCCCTCATTTTACGGTATTTATGAATAAGTAGGGATTGCGAAGGCAGTTGGGTCATGAACGGGGAGATGAGGGATGGTAGAGGTTGGTAATTTTAGACCAGAGTTGTCACATTGCTGAGTACCTACTTTATTCTCTTGGCAACTCAACATTGCGTAATATTGTGTCAATTCTAGTAAGGTCCGACGGAGACCAGTATTATTTAGTTCGCGGCCGAGAATCTAGGTCTGACCTTACATTCTAGCAATTGTCCCGCCTCACTCAGTTCGTCTCCCTTCTAACCCGAACTATGGCGAGTGATATTCCGTGATTATCGTAAAATCTGTGAAATGAAATTACAATGACAGATTATTAGTGTCCGAACATGTTTTTTTGCCGAAACCGAAACCGAAAACGTAGGTTAGGTTTTGATTCTTGTATCGGCGAAAACCGAAATCAAAATTTTGATAAATGTGATTAAAACGCTGAATGAAATGTCAGGCCGTTTTTTCCCAGATATATTAATAATTAAACACCTCCATGATGGACCAATTTCACTTTTTTCAGAATTAAATTTTAGTATTGTCATAGTGATGTCATATTACCAGCCGTGCTGAGCTCACCCGACGTCACTCGAACGCGACCTGAAAGTACGATATTGTAAGTTTCGGCGGGGCCGAAAGGTTCGGCAGGTTTTTGGCGGAAACATGATTTTTAGGCCGAACCTTTGGCCGAAACATGATTTTTAGGCCGAAACCGGCCGAAATCGAAACTTTGGTCGGACAACCAAACCAAAAGTCATACAACCGAAATACTTCTTAAGAACATAAATTAACGTGCCACATATAGTTAAACAGAAAAGTGGGGGAATTAGCTGTACAGTCACCTGCAATAGTATAGGACTCTATGAAGGCTGCAAAATAATCTAACACATTTTTGTTTGTACCGCCATAAGAGCGTGTCACATATTTTTGCGGCCTTCATAGCGTCATATACAAAAACTCAGCAGGTAGCAGGTGACTGTACTAAAACGATGATACTATGGATTATAAAGAAATGGAAATGTTTATTACAAAACATAATCCCCACTGAACACTGCGTCCTCTTAAACAGTACCTAGCTAGGCCTATACATAAATAGCTGGTGAGAAGTATTTAGTAGTAATTCTCGCGTTTAAAAACAAGGATAAATCCCAACAACTTAGCTACAGAAAGTTGCCGCATTATTCCTTGACTTATTCATTCTATTGTACAAACTACTCGGTAATTACAAAGTTTTTCAACTGCCGTTATAGTTCGGGGTTGCGCAAGGGCGTGTACTAGGGAAATTGGTATTTACTGCGATGCTTTTAGGACTGGTTGGGGATGTATTATGATTCTTTCAGATTTTTCTATACAGTAGGTAGGGTATCTACGATCAGTTGCTGAGATACTGATCCCCTGCATAGATTTCCGATTACAAGTCAGGTATATAGAGTTATTTTCTTGAGTGAGTTGTCAAACAATTTGTCTTGTGATGCGAATATATGTTACCTACTAACTACTACTAATAGTTACTACTAATAGTTTTACTACTTTTGTAATTTCTTTTGAAAAAATAAGTCCCGCCGAGTTTCTTGCCGGTAATAATCTTCTCGGGCTGTGGTGTAGGGATAGAACCGGTAGTAGCTTTTTTTTTTTTATTGACGTTCATAAGTGCATTGTAATGTGCCTCAATTGAAAAATAAAGATATTTATCATTTATCATTTACTTAGATGTTTAGTCAAATCGAGCAAGATTTTTTGATGAAAAATGCCGCAGTCGGGAGGGTTTTTCGTTTTGCTCCCACAGCCATTTTGTGTGAAAAGTATGTGTAAAAACAAGGATAAATCCCAACACCGAACTCGGCCCAGAAAGTTGCCGCATTATCCCGAACTAATTCATTTATTCATTCTATTGTACAAACTGCGCCGTAATTGCCAAGTTTTTCTTCTGCCGTCATAGTTCGGGGTTCTGCAAGGGCTTACGTATCACGCTGTCTTGTATGTATGTATGCTTAAATCTTTAAAACTACACAACGGATATTGATGCGTTTTTTTTAATAGATAGAGTGATTCAAGAGGTAGGTTTATGTTTATATGTATAATAAAAACCCGTGCGAAGCTGGTGCGAATCGCTAGTGTATACTAATCCAGTCATTGAACTGACAGCTTGTATGGAAATTTTGATAATTTGGGAAATAATTTATAATAGCTGACTTTTTTAGCGTAACGGATATATTGTGAGTCTAGTATTATTAGGGAGTACGTACCTATTAGGCAACAAAATCCAACAAATTCGATTTACATGCATAATCATTACAAATATGTACACGCATGTTAGAAACGTTCTTCTTGTAAGATTTTTCTGCAGCAAAATAACACATCAAATACCCGTGCCGTACATTTTGTAGATTTAACGGTTTTACGTGAATACGTTTTCTTAAGTTTCGCTATTAACAATATTAACAGATAGAAGACAAATACCTATGTCGTTCACAAACAAGAAAAATATTTCTTGCCGTAAATAAAAAAATTGTTAAGTTTAATTTTTTACTATTTACCTATTTCGGGAAGAAAAGTTTGTAGGATTTTTGATTATATTATCTATAAATATCCCATTCGAACGTAATTTGAGAAAATCAGACTATTATAATTTAATGTCTGTCAAAACCGTATCTTTCCTGGGCTACACTAGGGACAGTAGGGACATGGGTAGGTACTAACTGCGATGCTTACTTGAGTTTCTGTATCGGACGGATAGTAGAGTAGGTAACTTGCGATCAACTGTAGGGATAATGGATCCCTGTGTATAGGTACAAAGTTTTAACCCGACTCAAGACGGGTTATGGATTTAGCAGTCTATATATACCTACAGGGTGTAACAACCTGTGGCACGGAACTCTCAGTGTGCGGCTGCGGTTATTTTTCCTGTACTTGTGCTACAAAGTCTTGCTTTTTGCCAAATTTCGTGATTCTATGTCAACGGGAAGTACCCTATACATTTTGATTTCCATTGCAAATGTAAATAAGAGAAATGCGACATAAACGGTCGTATCTTTTGATTGCGTTGACGTAGAGGTTTGGTTTTTTCACAGCGTTAGGGGACCGCAGACTTGTAAATGTGGTATTAATTTTAACTTGCTACCTTTACGCGTTCCCGAGATTAAGGGTCTTGAGAGACAGACGGACGGACGGACGGACAACAAAGTAATCCTATAAGGATTCCGTTTTTTTTTCTTTTAAGGTATGGAACCCTAAATAAAAAACAAAAACATGGTGTTATGGTTGTCTTTTTTGCGACCGTTACGCTATACATATATGGGTTAAGGTATAACTATACAAAAGTATAACATCGTGTTTGTATGTTCCCATTTTTCTAGATCTGAATTATTCGGAACAATTAAACTATTATAGGTTTTTGTTATTTGCGCGTTTTATAGGTTTCGCTTCACACAACAGCCTGACTATTTTTCAGAGCGAATTTGAATTTAAAACTTTTACCTCTATTCTATTTTTACTATTGTGTGTTTCGAAAAAGTCATAACGTTCGTTCCATTCCATTCTCTTTGTTTCTAAACTAAGACACCTACACCAATACCATTCATATTACCTAACTGCGTAATGTAAAGGTATTAGGTACCGTAAAATGAGGTGAGTAGGGATTGCGAGGGTAGTGGAGTTTGGTCATGAATGGGGAGTAGAGGTATTGTAGAGGGGTGAGTTGGCATTGTAGATCAGACTTGTCATATATTGTTACAAAAATACTTTATTCTCTTGGCAAGTAAACTTATTATCTGTGTCAATGTTCACAAATTCTTTCGCTTAGTCGGTAGTGACCTAGTGACCCTGCCTACGAAGCTGGAGGTCCCGGGTTCGAATCCTGGTAAGAACATTTACGGATATCTGTTCCTGAGTTATGGACGTTCTCTACGTAAGTATATATGTATTTATTTGTTTGGGACTACGTCAATTTGTTGATTTTTGTCCCTATATATTTATTTATTTTAATTCTAGCCATTGTACCATCCCACTCAATTTCTATTCCCCCTAACTGAGCTGGGATTTCGTACTATTTTGTGTTTAAAATTTTTGAAATTAAAAGACAGTTTATCATTGTAAAACTTGAATTACGTAGATACAATCGAAACTCTTTTTAATCAAATTTTATCGAGGTTTGAATTTCGAATTCGTCACATTAAAGAACGAAAAGGGTTATAGTCAATTAGTCATCCACACTGGCCGTTGGAGATATCACATAACGATGTTTGCCTTCAACAAAAAGCAACAGTTATCAAATGATATTTCGTAGCTAGGTACTTAAGTTCCAAAAATCTCAGTAAACAACAGTAGTTCCAAGAACCAATAGTATCATTAGTTCTATGGAATGACCGGTTTTTAATTGTATAAATAACCGTAATAATTAACCGAATTTTCTTACAAATATAAACCTGTTTGCGATCCCTAGTAGGTGCCAGGGTTTGACCTCCTGACCTTCGGTTTGTAAGTCGGACGTCTTATCACTAGGCCATAAGTGAACAAGCGGAACTACTGATGTGCCGACGGAAACTTTCGAATATTGCGAAATATTTCGCATAGCAAAGTTTCAGAAACTTCTCACATTTTTGGATTGAAACATTCCGCAACGTAAAATAAAAATTTCTTGAATTTCAGTGTAAATTTCAAGAAATTTCCTAGAATTCTAATAAATATTATGGGACACTCTTGCAAAAATCGACCTAGTTTCACAGTAAAGGTACTATATATATGGCTTGGGTTGTGGCTTCTAGAAGACGATTTATTATATAGGTAATATATTATATTTTCTACATACTTATTTATTAAAATTAACACAAGTAAATTCATGGAAATAAGCTTCGATCCAAGTACAATCATGACTAAAATATGCATGCAATTCGTGGTCTAAAATATGTGTACACGACCTTTTCTTAATAAGGTCACCATTTTATGAATTTATGTACAAATATTAATTAAGGCACCAATGTTTTATGATTTAACTGTAGGTACGTATCATGGTCTTTGTTTTAGGGTTTCGTACCCAAAGAGTAAAATGGGACACTATTACTAAGATTCCGCTGCCTGTCCGTCCGTGTGTCCGTCGGTCACCAGGGTGTATCTCAGGAACCGTGATAGTTAGACAGTTGGTGGCCCAGAGATAAGGCGTGCAACTTTTATGCGCAAGTGTTCAATCCCGGTTCGTACCAATGTTTTACGTAACTTATGTACGAACTATCATTTGATATTTACCAATCGCCTTTCCGTATGGAAAAAGCGTGAGGAAACCGGACTAAATCAGGCCTATTTGACCCTCTGGGTTGGAAGGTCAGATGGCAGTCGCTTTCGTCGCCAAATCTTGGGATTAGTTGCTAAAGCGGACCCCAGGCTCTGAGCCGTAGCATAAGCCGGGAAAAAGTAGAAGATTTTAAGAAATAAGTAGGTAAAGTGGTTTTAGAGTGCTAAAACCATGTCCAAATGACAAGCAGTAAGAGATTTCTCATTTATAGCGTCACTATGATGTGCAGCTGTATGACCATGTGGACATACAGTGGCCTAGTGTCCAATTGGTTCACTGTACGTGGCTAAGTTTTTTTTTCTCAGTCAGCAGTTCGATTTACCGAGTCTAGAAGAGTCGGCCGCCGACATTCCATTACACGGTACATTACGCCCGTGCGATAACGTCAATACGCAGTCGTTCCTGCACATCTGTCTTTCGGATTTCAAGTATTTGGTCTGTTGGGCCCAACTTCTAATCCTAGTACCACTTAATTTATGTAAGTATTTCATACGATTTTAAGCTAACATGGTCATTTGCATTATAACTAATATCTAAAACGGGATAATTGAGCACTCGATATTGCGACACTGTTGCAAGCGCCAAGTTCACGGAGTAAACATATAGCCTAGCGGCGAATTCACTCGCGGTAATCCTCCTTATAACGATAGATGTCACTAGGTGCCCCCTAAGATACAGAATATAGTGGAGAAAATTCACAGCCAAAGGGTAAACTTCGGAACTTCAATAGAGCGATGGGCGTGTCTCCGAGAGTCGCGAGTTCGAGTCTCCCCGTGGCCGTGATATCGTGAGCATTCTGGTTCCTTATTTAGGCTAGTTACCTGTAAGAGCACCTTACAGGTAACCTAAATAAGGAACGAAAATGCTCACGATATTACTATTAAAAAGCTCTTATAATATCAATATTGTATAAATTACAAGTAGGTAAAAAAAAAATTAAAAACGTTTAGTGTAGAGCTGGCTAAGTATAAAATTGATATTGCTGCAGTTAGCGAGACCCACCTGAGTGATTGTGGAGAGCTATGCGAGCAATTGGGAGGCTACACATACTACTGGAGCGGACGACCTGCTGGTGAGAGGGCGGGTAATGGCGTGGGCTTTGCTATACGAAACGGATTAGCAAGAGATCTGAGTAACCTGCCGAAGGGTATCAATGACCGCCTCATGACTCTGCGCCTACAAATCGCTGACAACAAATATGTACATCTGATTAGTGCCTACGCCCCAACCCTACCCTCACCAGATGAGGATAAGGAGGCATTCTACCAACAGCTTCGACGAATTCTTGAGGGTGTTCCTAAACACGACAAGATCATTTTGCTGGGAGATTTTAATGCTCGTGTTGGCACCGATTATGATTTATGGGACGGTGTACTCGGCAAACATGGTGTTGGAGGGTGTAACGATAATGGATCACTTCTTTTATCGCTGTGTGCTGAATTTGATCTTGTCATCACTAACACTTTCTTTCGCCTTGCAGATAAATTTAAGACCTCGTGGATGCACCCTAGATCTAAGCGTTGGCATCTTTTAGACTACGTCATCGTTCGCCGTAAGGACCTACGCGACATTCTAGTAACTAGAGCGATGCGTGGGGCGCTGGGCTGGACTGACCACCGTCTCATCAGATCAAAGATCCAATTAAAGCTTAAAGCTCCACGACGTGCACCTCACAAACGCCCATCAAAACTGGGCTTCTCAAAACTCATTGCCTCTTCAGAATTGGGCAAATCGTTAGATTCAGCCTTCGCAGTGAGTGCTCCACAGACTGAGTATTCAACAACAGATGAAGAGTGGCAATCTTTTGCAAAAGTCTTGCATGCCTGTGCCTCGGATACTATCGGCAAACCGCAAAAGAAAGATCAGGATTGGTTTGATGCATCTGATAACAGCGTTAGAGTGCTTGTTGAAAGGTATAGGCATGAATTAAACTCAAAGTCAGTGGATACTCATGGCAGAAGAGTCGCTCAGCATGATCTTAGATCTAAGGTCCGCGAACTCAAAGATAAGTGGTGGAAAGAGAAAGCTGCTGAATTACAGCACTGCGCAGACACTCATCAGACTGGAAAGTTCTTCGAAGGCATACAAGCCCTTTTTGGACCGCGAGTAAGAAAAACGGCCCCAATGTACTCGAAAGACAGGCAGCACCGAGTAACGGATAAGAATGCCGTATTAAAGCGATGGGCAGAACATTTTGATGATGTTCTGAATCCCGATGCACTCAGCGCTAACCTGTCTTATATAGATGCGCTTGAGGAACTGCCAGTCTGTCAAACTCTAGATGAGCCGCCAACTTTCGACGAGTTTGTAAGGGCAATAAAGCGTCTGAAAAATTCAAAGTCACCGGGTATGGACCAGCTACCAGCTGAGGTTTACAAATACAGTGGACAAAATATTGTAAACAGACTGTTCCATCTTGTCTTAAGAGTATGGAATACTGAAAACGTGCCTCAAAACTGGAGAGATGCGGTTATTTGTAAGCTGTACAAAGGAAAGGGTGATGTCTCCGATTGCAGTTCTTACCGGGGCATATCGCTTCTCTCCAGTGCCGGTAAAATCCTCGCACACATCATTAACACCCGCTTGAGCGAGCTAGCCGAACAACACCTACCAGAAAGTCAATGCGGATTTCGACCCAGTAGGGGTACCATTGACGCCATTTCTGTTGTACGGCAACTCCAAGAAAAAAACCTTGAACATCAACGGCCTCTCTACATGTGTTTTGTGGACTTAGAAAAAGCGTTTGACAGAGTTCCACGTGAGGGCTTGTGGCTTGTTCTACAAAAATCTGGATATCCAAAGAAGTTCATAAACCTCATTCGCCAGTTCCACGAGGGTATGAAGGCACAGGTTCAGCACGAAAGCGAACTTTCTGAGGAAATCCAGATTACAAGCGGAGTGAAACAAGGATGTGTCATGGCACCCACACTCTTTGCCATATACTTTGCTGTGGTAATGAAAGACGCACTTAAGTGTTGTAGTGACCAGATCCAGCTGAATGTCCGGACTGACAAAGGGGTTTTTGACATATCAAGGTTCAGGGCGAAGTCAAAGGTACAAAGAATCTCTATTTTGGAGGTACTATACGCGGACGACGTATGCCTTATGTCCGACAGCATGGCGCATCTCCAGAGCTACGTTGACGCATTGAATCACTCTTGTCAACAATTCGGCCTAGTCATTAGTGCTTCCAAGACGCAAATCCTCAAACAACCACCGCGAGGCTTTGGCGCTGACCCAACTGCTCTAAATCTAGATGGGAAACCACTAGAAGAAGTTTGCCATTTTAAATATCTTGGGAGCACTATACGACGCGATAACACCTTGGCTTCGGAGATACCATCGCGCATTGCTAACGCAGCTGCAAATTTCGGACGACTCGCTGATCGTGTCTGGAAGTCCCATGATCTCAAATTAGAGACCAAGCTTTCGGTTTACAGGGCTCTGATTATCCCGGTCCTTTTATATGGCGCAGAGACATGGTGCTTATACAGACCCGACATAAAAAAATTAGATACTTACCACATGCGGTGTCTAAGATCCATACTTAACATCAAGTGGCAGGACCGTGTACCTAATTCTGAGGTTCTGCGTCGCTCCGGAATGTACGGCATAGAGGCTCTCCTAATGCAACGTCAGCTCAGGTGGAGTGGGCATGTCCTGCGGATGGATGACCGCCGCTTACCTAAAGCCGTATTCTACTCAGAGTTAGCAGAGGGTAAGCGGAAGCATGGTGGTCAACACCTGCGCTATAAGGACGTGCTGAAAAGACACCTGAACGCTTGCGCTATCGATCCTGGGTCTTGGGAAGGGCTCGCTACGAAAAGGTCAGCTTGGCGATCTACCATCTACGACAGCATTAAAGCGTTTGAGGAAAATCGCCTCTCCGACTTAGACCTAAAACGCCAATTACGTAAAGAGCGACCTAAGCCCTCCTACGTATATACTTACAACACGGCTGGCCAACTATTCTGCCATGAATGCAGAAGAGTATTTAAGAGCAAGTTCGGCCTGGCCAGCCATATCAGAGCTCACAAAAGGAGAAATCCTTGACTGCTGGGGTCGCCGTCATCGAAATCGATGAGGAGGACTATACATTACGCCCGTGCGATAACGTCAATACGCAGTCGTTCCTGCACATCTGTCTTTCGGATTTCAAGTATTTGGTCTGTTGGGCCCAACTTCTAATCCTAGTACCACTTAATTTATGTAAGTATTTCATACGATTTTAAGCTAACATGGTCATTTGCATTATAACTAATATCTAAAACGGGATAATTGAGCACTCGATATTGCGACACTGTTGCAAGCGCCAAGTTCACGGAGTAAACATATAGCCTAGCGGCGAATTCACTCGCGGTAATCCTCCTTATAACGATAGATGTCACTAGGTGCCCCCTAAGATACAGAATATAGTGGAGAAAATTCACAGCCAAAGGGTAAACTTCGGAACTTCAATAGAGCGATGGGCGTGTCTCCGAGAGTCGCGAGTTCGAGTCTCCCCGTGGCCGTGATATCGTGAGCATTCTGGTTCCTTATTTAGGCTAGTTACCTGTAAGAGCACCTTACAGGTAACCTAAATAAGGAACGAAAATGCTCACGATATTACTATTAAAAAGCTCTTATAATATCAATATTGTATAAATTACAAGTAGGTAAAAAAAAAATTAAAAACGTTTAGTGTACGTACAGTAGAACCTCGATTATCCGAACTAAATCTAAGTTTTTTAGGACGATAATGTAAAAACAGTACAATACGTATAATACAATTGGATTAAGAAGCTGTTTAAAAATGTCAAGTAGTGTGTTTAAATTTTCTTTTTAGTAAGTATCGAGTGTGTTCGAATAATTGGGCGTTCGGATAAACCAAGGTACCGTTCGGATAGTTGAGGTTCCGATAACCGAAGTTCTACTGTAGGTATAATCTTATCGTAACAGAAAATCAAGCACATATAGTGGTTTACGTTTGCCGTTCCATTTTGTTTATTAGTCTGTGTACTCTGGCAGGTGCTAAGACGCCGATACCAGACTATAGTCTGGCCAAATCGTTTAAATATTAATACCATTGAACCTTCTATACAGGGTGGGAAACGAATGACCCGACGCACTTCAAAAATGCATTCCTAGCGGTATGAGACTAAAATGATATATGAATGTATACAGATTTCTGAATTTGATCTGATTTAGAGATACCTAATGACAAATATTTGGAAAAATATTTTTGTGAAAACGCCTTCTAGTGTGACTCACATAGTGATGGGAGTTGATTTAAAAAATTGTACAGGTATTACCGGTCATTTCCATACAAAATGTTTACTGGTTGCATTCTCTAGTTTAGACATAGACATAAACATTTTAAGGGCATTTTATAGGGCAAACATTTAAAAACATTATTTCTTTTTAGCATGAAATTAGTAACTTCTGTGCAGAAAACTGTTTTTTTGCCGAATTCGACTATTATCTGCACCTTATAATTTCAGGAAAGCCTAGTTTAAAAAGTACCTACTCCTTATCACCCTGTATTGAGATATACTCCCGTGAACTTCAATTAGAGTTCAACCGAATTTAATAAAGGAGGAATGTCTAGTTTTCGAATAAAGATCAATAAATGGAAGTGCATTGTTTAGATATTCATAGAATATGACCTATTATTATTGCTTTTCAGCGTAGGTACTAAAAAAAATTACACACAAATACATAAAATGGGTTATCCGGCGAACCCCAAACTAGGCTGAGCCTGTATCTTGGGACCCTGGAGTGCGATAGGTACATTCATAAACAAATTAGATTTGGACATGACAGTGAGATAAGTTGTGACTGTTATAGGTTATCTAGATAACAAAATGAGCGCGAGCGATGCATGTGTTGTGTGTAAGTGTATATCAGATGTACAATTTTCGCAGCAACAAATCCTCTTTAGTAAAATTGCTATAGGTACTATATATACCGGGTGTTGCATGTAACAGGAGCAACTTTTGTTCAACAACTTTTAAAAATGATATACTCTGTACGTATTTTTCATACAATCTAAATAGTATTTTCAATGTTCGTTAACATCAGCCTAATTGACGTCTCTTGTGGTACAAAAATGACAAATTCACAGTACATTGCGTCTTATAACAAACTTTAAAGTGTAATAAAAATCAAAACACAGGTTATTTTTAAAAGTCGCTGTACAAACGTTGTTCAGTTTGGCTTGCTCTTGTTACAGGCAACACCCGGTATATTTATATATACTGGACTTTTCACTATCCATGAATATCATAATGTTCGGATAGCGCGACTGTAATTTCGATATATCAAGTTATCCACATAACACAATTAACATAAGATGGGGACAAACTGTCGTCTTATCCAGCAAACATCACGCTATTCACTTGGCATTGACACCTAATGCTTACGTCAGAAAGCTCTTTTTCGTACGAAACATTTATGGTTTTGTATCATATAAGGTTTTGTATATATCTATGCAAGTTCGCTAATGTCATTCCGACCCACATTTTTTGACGTTTTCTCTGACGTCATCTCTTTTAATAAGTCAATGGGTGTCGATAATACCTTGGGGCTCTATATGACCCAAGAAACAGACAGGTGACATGGGTATCACATTTTTAGGCATCTTTTGTGATAAGTGAATTTTGAATAACGGCAGCCCATAGGGCAAAGTGAATTGCAATATTTGATAATAAGTTAGTAACATGCTAATTTATTACAAAAATGCAATATAGTAGACATATTACCACACTAGAAGGTAAATCTTAACATTTTTAAATTTTCGTTTTTAGGGTTCCGTACCTGAAAAGGGAAAACGTAACTTGTCCCTCCATCCGTCTGTTTGTCAAGACAAGAACCTTTATCGCAGGAACACATAGAGGTAGCAAGTTGAAATTAATACCACATACACAAGTCTGCGGTCTCTTTAAGGCCTTTAAGCTAAAAAATCAAACCTCTACGTTTGATTTTTTCACAGTTTATGTCGCATTTCCTATACATTTGCAATGGGAATCAAAATGTATATGGGTAGTTTCGGTTGATCTAGAATCACGACATTTGGCAACAAGCACGTATTTGTAGCCCAAGTACAGGAAAAATTCCGAAAACTATATAAGTGCCGCACACTGAGAGTTCCGTGCCACCAGTATTTTTAAGTACGGTCATAAATGGGGGAGCATTCTTTGTTCGGAACCCTCGCTGTGCGAGTCCGATTCGCACTCGTCCGGTTTTTAACTTCGATTCGAGTTTGTGTGGAGAGTTCCACGCCTGCCTTTTAGTACGCGGTTGTCACACTGATGCGATTTCTCACTCCGCTGCTGTGCGTATAATCCAGTCATTGAACTGACAGCTTGTATGGAAATTTTGATTATTAGCGAAATAATTAATAATAGCTGATTTTTTAATATAAATCCAATCAAATATCGTTTCATGCAAATCCTCACAAATATTTCAATCGTTTTTCTTGTAAGATTTTTCTGTATTTATCATTTTTTAGTTGTTTAAAATGGGTCGGGACCATTTTTTTACTTATTACCATTTGTTTCTAGCGAAATAACACATCCATCACCCACGCTGTAAATTTTGTAAGTTTTACCGTTTTACGTGAATAATTTTTCTTCGGTTTCGCTTTTAACACATAGAAGACAAATACGAGTATGTCGTCTTGTTCACAAACAAGAAAAATATTTACTCCAGTAAATTTCAAAAATCGACTTAGTTAAGTGTTATTTTTTTACTTTTTACCTACTTTCGAAAGAAAAGATTGTAGGATTTTTGGATAGATTATCTATAAATACCCCATTCGAACGTAATTTGAGAAAATCAGGCTATTGTAATGTAATGTCTGTCAAAACCGTATATTTCCTGGGTTAGCTAGGGTTTAGCGGGTCATTGTTATGTAAGTATATATTATTATGCTCACACACCGGACTGATTTGATTCCAGATTTAATATGTAAACCACTTTATTAATATACAGGTCTTACCACGGTATTTTTGTTAAATCGAGCTCCCAATATCTCGGCGATGTTGCAACCGCCATGTTCACGAGAAAACTGAAGTCTGCGGGTAGGTCGACACTTAAGAATAGCCATGAGGATCTACCCTCTTTCTTGTTCGTTGATGCTCACCACTATTGGAACTCATTTGAAAGGCACTTCGATAAAGCACAATAGTGCCGTGGTAAAAACCCAGTAATTAGAATGGTTTTAGAAATAGCGATAGTTTAAAAAGTACACTTTATTGACTGTTATAAATTCAGAAAGCTAACTGATTATTCTAACCCTTTTAGTGTTTGTCGTCGCAGTCAGTAATTTAACTGTCGACACTGAATCAATAGGTCCTTTGATTACTTATTTACCTAGACTGTTTAGTTTGCCATTGATTAATAGGCAGGTACTCTATACTTTATAGTGTAGTGTTGCGGCCGCGAAGTAAGTAGGTACCTACGTATATTAAATTGTAACGGTTAACACTCACGTATCCTCGAATCACGGGTATCACGGAGTGATGCCCGAGCCGCGAAGGTGACAACACCACTCTGTCTGTCCGACGATGACTGCCCGATGCAGTCGAAACATGTCACGCCTATTGTGATAAAAATACGTGAGTGTTAACCGTTGCAATTTAATATCATTATGACTCACGAAAGTATAAACGATATGAGTTACCTACGTGATAATATACGATCATAAGCGAACATAGTCATTTACATTATAACTACTATCAAAGTTAAACGGGAATACTCACACCAATCCGATCCGATCTGTCAGTTTCTGTAAAAAGAATCACGTGATAGCTCAGCGTGCGTAGCCAAGATGCCAATCGCTCACGCTTTATAACGTATTCGTAGCTACCTCTCTCTATCACTCTTCCTTATTAGTGTGACAATGACAGTTGCGTTTCGTTAGCGACTGAGTGTGAGCGATTGGCATCTTGGCTACGCACCCAGAGCTCTCGGGGGTCACGTGACGATAGAAACCGACCGTCGTCCTTTAAGCGCATGCAATGTAAATGAAAGCTTTTTGTTATGGTATGATTTTTTTATTTTCTCGCAAAATGCATAGTAAAAACATTGTATGAAACACGAGTGTAACCATAATTTCCGACGCGTGTCGAATTATACGGCATATTAACTAACGGCCTCTCTAGCCTAGTTGGTAGCCTACGAAGCTGGAGGTCCCGGGGTTCGAATCATGGTAAGGGCATTTATTTGTGTGTTTATCACGAATATTTGTTCCGGAGTTATGGAGGTTTTCTATGTTTATATTTATCGATATAAGTAAGTAGTTAGGTATGTCGTCGTCTAGTACCCATAGTACAAGTTTTGCTTACTTTCATATGTGTGAGATTGTCCCCAAATATAAAAAAAAATACGCTAGATCGTTTCGCTAGCTCGTGAATGCCACTCGTTGGAAATCACCTACTTTCCGCACTTGTTGCATAAATAGCTATTGTATCACGACACGTTGCTCTAAGCCAGGAGTGTCAGGACCACACAAAAACCATTTCCTGTCACAACCAAGTGTTGGAACTGATTTACGTGTGAATAAAAATGATTAAAAAATTTAATTATGCGTCCGGGATGATTTATTCCGGCGCTTCTTATTAATGCTCCCCTGTCACAGTAGGTACATACGGGCGACAGGAATAGCTAACAAATGGATAAAGGATGACACTCACTAGAACGGGCCAGGACGTGACCGTGCAACGTATATAATATGCAGAATATAATATATAGAATATATAGTATATAATATATGGATAACGTATAGAAAAAGTCACGTGACCTCCGAGGGCTCCGAGTTATCACGTGATTCTTTCTATTGAAATTGACAGGTCGCCTCGTCCCGTCCCGTTTTAGTGTGAGATTTAATTAACAGTATCATGGATACATCCACATTAAATTGGCGGATTAAATTGCGTATCCGATATTTAGAGTCGTGTACAATACCTACTCGTTGTCACAGGGTAGAGTAATGAAATTAATGAAAATAAATGAAGAGAATGGCCCATTTTATTTCTAATCCCTTTTAAAAGTGTTTTCAATAAGTATTTATTGTGGTAACCGAAGAAAGTATTAGTAGGGCGGATTTTTATTTTGTTGTCGTTTTTTCCGCTGCCGATTTGAATGAAATTTGGCAGGTAAGAAGAGTTCCTTATTCTCTTCAAGACAGACCCAATTTCCCAGTATGTCCCACATTTTTTTCCATCATGTGCCACGATTTTTGTAACTCAGTTAAAATTTAGTACAATTTTTTTGTCGCACAATGGGATTTCGTAAGAGTAAGAAAGTGAGCAAGCAAAAGAGGTGTTATCTTTATATAAATATTTCACGAGTGCGAAAGAGACACACAATGGATAACTTTTATAACTCCTCCATCATACGTTAGTCATCCTCTGGACCTGTGTGTCACATGTTACATTATAGCGAGTTATGTCACGACGAATTAATATTAAATTATATAATAATTGAATACTCTACCTCGTCCATAGACTTGTTTAGTTAATGGGTGCTGAATAGTAATTTATTCCTGCGTAAATACGTCCCATTGGTGGGACGAAGTACGAGTAATGCTTTATCTTAATTAAATTTATGTATACTTATTCCCAGTAACATTATATGACAAGTTTTGTTTAAACGTCTACTTGTGTTTAAACTCGTACCTATTTAATTTAAAATATGGTCCTACAGTCAGTATTACCTTATGCATATAAGTTTGCAGATGGCGAGTTTATTTGATGACGATGAGTTTTCGTTGTGCGTGCCGACGCACAACGAAAACTAATCGTCATTATTTTATAAGCGTTTCAAGGAGTTTAGGGTACACACACCTTACACTTGTGTTTTTGCAGAAACTATTGCAATCCGACGAACCCAGAGGAGAGCGATCAATTGACCTGCGTGCATAGCCAAGCGGGCGTACCGAAACGCAACTGTCATTGTCGCACTAATACGTTTACGTATACGTTTTCTACGTAGCTTGACCGATTGGCATCTTGGCTACGCAGCCTGGAATTGCTCCGGTTCTCTAGAGATAATTTTTTTTCACTGGTTTATAATTGGTCGACACAAATAGACTTCGGAATGTGGGATCTGGATTTCTGGATTAAGATGAATGATTATGTTCCAGCCTGCATCCGTCCCACAGCTGGGCACAGACTTAAGCACAAGGGATTGGGCTATAGTCCCCACGCTAGCCCAAAGCTAGTTGGAAACTTCACAAAAATTAACATGTAAAACTAAAGAGTTAACTTGAGTTTTATATAGGTATGTAACTTTCTTCTTCTGAGTGTTTTCCCGGCTTATACAACGACTCAAGCAGCCGGTGGCGTCCGCTTTGGCGAATAATTCCAAGATTTGACGTAGGCGTTTGTTTTACGAAAGCGACTGCCATTTGAACTTCCAACCAAGAGGGTAAACTAGGCCTTATTGGGATTAGTCCGGTTTCCTCACGATTTTTTCCTTCACCGAAAAGTGGTACTAAAATATCGAATGAAATTTCGTACATAAATTCCGTAAAACTGATTGGTATTTAAATTCTCACGGCACCAACGCTCCTGTAAGTTTTATATGTAACCAACAGTGTTAAATAATCGACAACTAAAACAAACACCAAACGGCGATTACCAAAGTTGCAAAGGTGATTACGGTGTTAATAATGCAAGTTGTAATCTAACAGATCTTTAAGCCGGGCTCCCGGCCACCATCCAATATTCAATATCGGGGTTAGAGTACGCACTACAGTGTTGTTTGGGATAGGCGGTGTTTATATGTCGTACGACCGAATTTTCAATTCAATTCAATCGTTTATTCAAATTCAAATTAAATTGTACATGTCAATATAGGCAGGTACTTACACGTGCGTATAACTAGTTATATAGGTAACGAGTATAGGTAAGTTACATTTTTGGGACGCAAGCAAAGCAGAGGTGAGCTATCGAACCAGTAAAGTTTAAGGTGCTGAGCGGAACTTAAATACTGTATACAGTCCGACTATGCTAAGTTTCCTAGATTTCGATGGCGCAGACTATGAAAGTGTTATATATATAAACGTCATAATTTCATTAAATTCGACGTGTATAATAACACTAAAGTTTGATTGTTCATTAGGCACGAAGAGATATTAGGTTAGACATTAGGTTTGACTCTAGAAATGAATACGTGACATCGGTCATTCTGAATAATTGAATGACAAACTTCTCTTCTGTTACCCTGTTATACGAGCAAGGAAGTACTATAGAAAAGCATAGCGTTGCCTCGCTCACAACCCGTCGCCGTATCCGGTTGCAGTTCCCGTTCAAAAACCCACCCATGTAAACCTGGTCTATTATTGAGAGTCAATATCAAGTTCGGACCAGTTGAAGACAGCTAAAGCCTCCATAACTCCTGTTAATCACTCGGCCGCCTTAACAGCACCTTAAATACCATTGTTCAAGGCCCCACTTTGTAGCCAAAATGGCGCGTAGGCATAACGACAATGTGTCGTGATTAGCGTGTAGGTTAAAATCCGAAAACCGTATATTTTTACCGTACCGTAGAGTTCCGTGCCACCATAGGTCATAAATGGGAGGGTTAGGGGAGCATCCTCTGTGCGGAACCCTTGGTGGGGGAACCCGACTCGCACTTGGCCGGTTTTTTTTTAAACAAAAAAAAGCATTTTATGGAGAAGTAGTCTTTATAGAAAAGTACTACATAGTCTCCGGTTTTAAATTACAAAGTTGTCTTTATTATTATAAAATGTCACCTGGACTTAAGGCGTTAAAAATATTCTTAGCAATGCCAGAGCTAATTATATAAATTTTTTTTCGTCATCTGTAAGATTTTTAATTTTCTGAAAACTAGGCAAGCCGGTAGGAACCGAGTTCCATGGACCTTCCGTCACAGGTAACCATTGCAAAGCGAGGCAGCCATGATATTTACTAGTTTCCGTAATGTTGCCTGGCTTCGGTATATAGGTAGCAATCGTATTATCCGTTGACCAAGAACAGACGCAATTAAGCGCTTGATTAATAGATAATTATAATCTCCACGTTGTTAGTCTTCACCTGCTTACAACATAATTTGTATTTCGAACTAACATGAATTATGCTTTGAGGATTTCCTTAAGTAACTTTACATTATAAATTGAAAGAGATGTCATAGGTACGAGTATACTACAGAAAAAGTGACCAAGGCCCCCGGTGAGCAGGGCTGGGATCGAACCAGCGACCTCCTGCTTGCGCGGCAGACGCCCTAATCTTTGCTTTACAATTGTATAACTTTACATTTTTTTTACGGAAACCGTCATTTTGAGTGGACGTGTGTTCACATCAATTTTTTTAACTTACCGTGCTTTGTGGCCCATTTGTATTTTGACACTGGCATAATTGTCCAACTGGACAGAAACCATTTCTATTTAAAAAAAACTGATCCAGTAAGTACTATTACTCATAGTTTGTTACTTATTCTACCTCTTATTGAAAAACTCTTGCTTATGTCGTGTTTTCCCGCTACTTTAATAATTCATGGAGTAATAACAATAATAATGACGTCTCATCCAAACAAATCCCTCAGCCGTATTACGTAGATGATCAAATACAGGACGCGCATGGAATGTTAATTATAGCAAAGAATAGATAGGGACAGAGGGCTTACCGGAAACCGCGAATGTTTGCCCTTTTGTAGAAATTATGTACGGAATTAAAAGAGTGAGAGAGGCAAGACTACGCGTTATCCTTGAATGCAAATCAAATGCGTTTTATAATATCAGGCATTGGTTCTATCAAGCGTTTTCTTTTTCTACTCGTTACTTAATTTTTTTACTTAGACTTAGTAAGTACTTTTCTCCTGACTAAGCTACACCGGCACGCTGCACGCTGCCGGCATTAAGTTCCATAGGGTAAACTCGCATTATTTGGTGATTAATTCGGTGATACTACACAGAAAAAAATACTTTAAATACGTTGCAAAAGGTTGAAATCTCAAAATACGTGACCTCCGAGGGCTCCGAGCTCGGACGCGATTCTTTCTATAGAAATTGACAGATCGTCCCATCCCGCTCCGTCCTGTCCCGTTCTAGCATGAGTCATCCTTTATATACACATATCACCAAGAACCTATATCTCTACACACTGTATGTAACAATCCGTTGTTCTACTCTTTGCCGAATATGTACACAGGGAAGAGTGTAATTAACTTTCGCTCGCAATAATGCGTGAATTCATCGCGATGCCTAATATTGCTGTAATTTCTAATATTGCTTTATATACGCTGATATTAAATTTAAAGCCATTCGTCAATTGGTTTGTTGACGAGGTGGCATATTGGATTGTATAATGAATTCACAGCTTAAGGGATGACTCACACTAGAATGGAACGGGACGGGGCGGGACGGGAAAATCCGTCAATTTCAATAGTAAGCGTCACGTGACATCCGAGGACTCCGAGCTATCACGTGATTCTTTCTATAGAAATTGACAGATTTTCCCGTCCCGTGCTTCTTGGGTACAGACCGCTTCAGCCACACTCGCGGTCACCGCCGTTATACAGTCCTGTGTCCCGTACTAATTTAGTAACTATGGCAGCGCGACCGCTTATTCCAGATGCATCTTTGTTTACAGCCTAGGTGCGTCGCTAAGATACCAATTCCTCACGCTAAATAGCGTATCGTAGTTATCTCTCTTCCTTATTAGAGCGACAATGACAGTTGCGTTTCGTTTACATAGGAGTACCAATACTCGGGCAGGAGCGAGACGGACATACGTTAGAAACGCGCAGTCGCTAACGCCTACGGTTCGTACAACTCATGGTAAGCACACAGTACGCTCATATATTTACATTCGCTTGTGTCCGACTCCGCACCCCGCTCGAGTCTATAGTCAGGGCTTGCACTTAGAACAACAACTAGATCGCTGTTTCTTTTTTTAATTCAAAATCCGATACACTTTTATACTTATATTTTTTACAAAAAATTAATTTCTAATACTGTACTTTAGTACTATAACATTATATTGTCGTCTAATCTACATAAGCATGTTAAGTTTCAGCTTATTCGATCAACAACGGAAAGTAAAATTCAGTTTGCAATATTTGACCCTAACAAACAAACAAACATGTATGCAAGTTAAATAAAATCTTGTAAAAAGGGATGTACACTCGCCATCCAATATAGTAATATGCAAGCACCAGCTATACTAGTTTTAGTCCAAGACGTACAATAACCTTGCATGACTACAGAAATAAGCGTAAAAATTATAAAACAAATTAATTAAAAAATTTAAAAACCCGACTGCATAAAAAGAGAACTGAAAAGAATGAAACAAGTCAAGTATCATACCTAAAATTTGTAAAATAATACTGGCCTTTATATTTTGGTTTATTCGTTTGTTACCCATTGTTGAAGAGATTTATGCTGAGTGGGTCCCGACTGTTTATCGTGTGAGGAAGCGCTAACCCAAATATGCCCAGTATTATTTTACAAACTTTGGCTATGATACTTGACTTTTTTCATTATTTTCAGTTCTCTTATTATGCAGTCGGGTTTTTGATTTCTTAATTAATTTATTTTATTTTAAACTTTTTAGTTAAATAATTATTCCATCTAATCTCTATTTACTTAATTAACTATTAGATATATAGGTAACATAAATCTATTTGCGAGTTCCTGTAATTGGCTCTATATATCTATTTAAGATTCCATTGTCACTTAGTTAGCTGTTGGATCTCCTTATGTAAAAAAAAAAACAATAACAGCATGACCGCTAGTTTTACCCGGGCCCGCTAGTTTTACTGTCTTCTGGCTTCCAGTATTTATAAATCTATGAAACGTAACGAGAGGTTGCGCCCCCCGAGCCGCACTCACTATTTTCTGATTTGAATTCTTAATCTATAAAAAAATACATAGTTAAGATCCTACCCGGTTGAAACTAAAAGTCATACCGCGGTTCTTTTCTTTTGTGCTCCGCCCCTCTTACTCTGTTCTAAATTCCATTATTAATATATGAAACGTAACTAACAAACCTAACCGGATGAAGCTAGTAGTCATACTGTGGTTGTTTTTTGTGCGGGGGGACAAAGAAACAAACATACATATGTACATATATAGACTGTTAAACACATTACCCGCCTTTGCGTTGCGCAGTGGCATAAAAAGGAACGATTCCCTAACTTGAGCAAATAAAACCGAAATTTCACTCCATATTCTCTTTATTATTATGGCAACACTATAAATCATGTTTATTTCAACGCTTTGCTTGTCATAAACAACTGATCGTTCCCCTGATTCGATGCGCCCTACGGAAATATTGCCGAATTCCCCCTAAATTTAGGGGAATTTGGCGATCGAAGGGAAATGAGGTAACGCCGCCTCCACACTGCAAATGCATTTTAAACGTTACGTGAATACTAATTTGCAAATTGCTAAAGAATTTTAAGATTGGAATGTAATTTTCGGGTTTGAATAAAATGAAACGTCGGTTGAAGTAGAAGTGCGACAGAAAAAAGGGAGATATTTACAGAGGGCGCCACTGAGCTTTAGCAGGTAACATTGTGTATTGTGCATCTCATTCTGTCGCATAAGTGCGAGCAGTAAGTAACTGTGTTTTTTTATTTTATTTGAGTTCTCGATATTTTGGCGATATCACAAGACAGTTCACAACCACCATGTTCACGATAAAACTGAAGTCTGGTCGGTTGACACTTAAGGATAGCAATAACGATCTACCTTCTTTCTTGTTCGTTTTTGTTCACCTCGACAAAACACACTCACAGTATCTTCGCGATCACTCACGCAAATGGGCTTAAGAAGGCACAGGACAGGTAATTTCTCCGTAGTCGAAAGTTTCCTCTTTGTTTTTTCAAGTTATAGCCATGATTTTTTCAAACCAGTATTAATTATATTATCAATATCGGTGCCGGATTGTTTAGCTTTTTTGTTTTTTTGGATTTAAATAAAAAACAAATAATATCAAAAAAGCTAAACAGTCCGACACAGATAATACCAATATTATTCTGTTTTGAAAAACTCATTGCTTCAGTTCAGCTTCAAAAACCAAGGAGGAGACACAGTAGACTACGTTTACAACATTTGTATGGAGAAGTGACCCTGTCCTGTGCCCTCGTTTTTTGACCGAGCGAGCGACGGTCTCCGTTTCCACTAAGTAAAAAATGTGTGCGGTTCAAAAGTTAGACCTCTCAAGTCAAGTTCAAAGTCCAGAAAATATGAAAAAAATAATGGAAATAGAGCTTTATGAATATTGAATTGAATATTGGCCCAGCACGTGGATGTAACCACGTCAACAGTGTATAAGTGATAAAATGTTTGTCATGTATGTTGTCTTGTCGCTCTCATTGTCAATTCGGGCAGTTCAAATTGTGTGTGAAAGTGACATACCCTCGGTGTAACAAATAAATATGTAAATAAACGAATTTCAATACAGTTGCGAGTCAATTTGTGTGCGTAATGCTTTAGTGCAAAGGAAAAAAAATGTTTGTTGTATGGGCTCCCATACAACAAACGTTTTTTTGCCTCTGCGCCTAAATTTTCTTCATTTTCGCATGTTTTTCTGAATGACAACCAGAGTCACCACGCGATATAGTTTCCTCCAATGTAGTGAATATTTGGCTACAATGAGTTGCCCCCTTGATAGATATCATTAGATACTCTGGTACATTAACATCTTCACCATCAGGCAATGAATTTATACAAATATACCTATAGAATCATTCCTATTTTGCAATTTCACTAATCTCAAAACAGGATATGCAAACATGACGTCAGTGAAATAATCGATATTTCTGGTATACCCTCGAATAGTTTCTACAGATACCTACGCGTTTGAAATTTTTAATTTAATTAAATTTAATTGTTTTCGAAATATAAATCCGCTGGTAAAAAGTATGAAAATCTTTAATTTATTGATTCTTTCCATCTCGCCGAACGATGAAATTCGAAATAAACCTTCCATATTTGTAAAACCATATACTTACGACGGATATTTTCCTATATTTTTCTTGTTTCAGAATGTTAAAACAAAGTGGCTGTAAGGAACTTTTGTCTGTGAGGATATTCAATAAATGCATGCAAAAAAAAATGCATTTATTAGCTGTACCACTGAAAAAAGGTTACTAAACCTCACCCCCCATCACAGCATTCACAGCTGTATTTTGGCATGTGCTGCCATGAATAAAGTTAAAGTTTTTCGTACTTAACTGTTAACTTATTTTGGATGAAGAACAATTTTTTTTAATTCGACAATAAGCGATATACCAGGTATCTCTTTATTAACGTACAAAGTAACGTGTTGAATTTAACGAAAATACAAAAGAATTCGGTGTATAAACAATTGTTAAACCTACACATTTGACTCTCAGAGAATGGCTCCGAGTTGAAAAACAGCCTGTACATGGATGAATAAGATTTAGCAATAAGCCGCGACATTACCCCCTCGTGAGCCACGGCTGTCTTTACGAGCAATACGGCCTTTATAGAAAAATGTCTTTACACGCAGAATTATATATGTTTTCTTTCCATAACGCGTGACACGCACTTACTCACGTTATAATAATATTACAAATAAAACTCACGTATTGTCACTTTGCGCGACATGTTTCGGACATCTTGTGATGCTATTATGAAGCACTGAGTACCGTGCGTGATGACCAGGGCCCGTAATTTTCATGCCGATTTCGTCATAATGACGTATATAAACACACAGGATGCTTTAATACGAAATGAATTAATGACAGATAAAGTCTATCAACGTTCGATTCTAACGTCGAACGTAATAGTTGTGACACTCACACTATTCAATGACCGCATTATTCTTTCAAACGTAAAACCTAAATCATGATGTAGGAAACTTGACGTCATTTGTCTGTCCCCGGCATGAAAATTACGGGCCCTGGTGATGACGCAAGCGGGGGTTCTAAAGCGTTTCGCTTAACCGCCCGCAGGAGCTCTCGATGACAAAGCCGGTTCAGGGTGATCCTGTCTTGTAGTACCGGGATTGTTTGACTGCAGATTTGTTTTATCCCGGATTGGATTGGATTGGCCCGAACTCCCTCAATACATATACGACCCTGACAGCATGGTGACAACCTTAATTTTAATGTCAGCTTGACAAGCTAAACGTCAAGAGATGTTTCCGTGGGTACTTTAGTACCGTTACTTATTCTGTGCTTTAATGTAGGTAAAATTTCACCGACTCTCAATTCTCAAAACAGAAAAATACCAGGTATTTTATTAAATATCAGACTTATAAACTCATAACATTCCATCTTAATATATTTCCTGTTCTAGCTTTTAACACTTACACTAAAACCGTGTATTCGTTACCGCATGTGTACCTCATTAACTTGCACTAATAACTGAGGGCCTTTGTCGGGCCACAAAACCAGTGGGTCTTTATTTCTCTCTTTGCCGCACTCGTGTAAAGGAAAGAAAGAAAGAAACAGAGAAGCATAACATGCGCCGCAACGACCCAGTGAACATGTTAGAAGTTGCAATAAATAAGAAGGCTTGCTAAATAAACTTTTGATAATGTTTGGACGTACCCTTACCTTTTGGCCCTTACCATGACGTCTTAACGCGATTCAGTTTAGGTTCTACCTGTGTTCACTTGTATGGCAGCGACTCAGTTTGTTTGCTATTACATTTTTATTTTAAAAACTACACATGTGTTACACATTTCATCCTGGGAATTCGATGTAAAGCATAAGGTTCACACAAAATTAATTTTAATTTAATTAAAATTAACACATACCTAGAGATTTATTTTAGAGCAATCTAACACATGATTGAAGGTACTTACTTCGTTAACTATGACGATGTGTTTTTGTTTAAATCAAAGATACAGCCTCAGTTTAATTTAATTAAAGTCTCAGACACTATTGACACTAATATTTCTAATTCGCTCCATTATGCAGAAATAAGAGCTTTATTTCAGCAAAAACAAATAACTACGAATATATACTTTATTTTATATGATTTTTTACTTAAACAAATGGAAAATAATGGATAATGGCATCCCGTGATGTCCGAAAAATGTTGCGCATAGTGACTTAAATATGTGAGTGTTATCCTTCATTTTATTATAATATGTATCTTTTTCCCGCTACTTGCGTGGCCGCCGACTGGACGCGTCCGAATTTCCCGCAAATTACATCTTTACTCTTTTGCGGCATTCTCAGTAGGACCCGCCATTTTAATTGCATTGTTGTGATAGTTTCGTAGATTGCTACTCGGGTGTTAATTGTATATTTACTCCTAAATTTATATAAATAGTCCCATTTTTAACGGAACCCCTCGAAGGTGGCAAGTTTTTAAAATTTACGAAGGAAAAACAAAATTCACCATCAAAGAAAAAGTTATTACATTTTACCGAAAAGTATGTAGGTAATTGTTTTTAGTAAAAGGTAACTTTTTCGTTTGTCGATAAGATTCACTTGTAAACGAATCTTTGTGGTATAAGCGCCTTATTGGTGATCTACAACGTACCTTTTACTGAAAGCAATCATATTTTTATTTATAGTAGGGGAGGTCAAGATGCTGAATTTGTAGTAACTCGAGCGTTGTAAGGGACTTTTGGAATTGAAAGATTAGTTGATAGGAAGAAGTTGTTTTAGTGTTGGGGAAGCGATTCTTTTTTATCGTAAAATAATACTTGGAAATACTCGTGCGTGTCATATAGTAAAGTACAGATCGCGCGACGTTGCCTTAAAAATTAAAAATTAATGTAGCGCGATGTACAGATGGCGCGACGTTCCCTTAAAAATTAAAAATAAATGTAGCGCGAAATTAATTTTGTATAAAGCAGAGAAGTCTGCGAATGAAATTTACAATTTTATAATTGAGAGAAAAATTGAAAAATTCTCCACATCCAGTGGGATTTGAATCTAGCGCGCCCAGTAAAACAAGGTAATATTTGTTGCAACTTTGTGACCCTGCCACTCCTGTATCTTTCGCTGAAATCGTCAGTTTTTTTTTAATTGACCCTTTTTAACCAGTACTTAATCCACTATTCCTTAATCTGACGCGTACAAGTATTTTGACTACTTTTTGACATTTTTTTTTATGATTTTCTAAACTATATTAAGGACTCATTATCAGCAGTGGTACTTAACTGGGTAAAAGGGATCCCCCCATATATTAGTCTGCCGCGCCGGAGTTACTACCGAAATCCCCTCTTGACCTCCCCTACTATTATACCTAAATAGTAACGTTATCATCGCCGACTGTAAATTTTTTCGCGTAAAAAGCCAAATCTAGACAGGTGTCTGAATGTGGAAGATGTCGTGCTCACTATAGAAAAAAAAACAACAGTGCTCATATGTTGTATGAAAATCCATAGGAGCAGTGTTCTTATGGAATAGCATAAACAACGTTATAATGTGTACTTTTTAAATATCGCTGTCAGTCATCTAATTGACAGATAGAAGTGCGAAGTGTGAATTTGAATTAAGGTGGCCGGCGGGGTCCAATCGCCATCTGACATACCGGAGCGGAGGGTTGTCCAAAATATCTGAATATGCATTCTCACATAATTTGACTATAAAGACGTGCTCAGATATTTGTGAAAACCCTGACCTGACCTGACCTCTTGTAAAATTATATTTACTGTTTATGCATAGTACAAGTGTATAAGTTTAGTTTTAGTAGCTGTTTTGTACTCTTGATTTAGGTTTTCAAATAGTGACAATTTAAAGCTAATCCGATATAATTATTAAACTAATGTATGATTTACAGTTAATTAACTCTGTTACTGTTTGTATACGTAAACTAACATTCCGCGAGCGTATAAGTTAGTTTTGCTACTCCGGTTTGTAAATACGCTTAGTGGAAAGGGCTCATTCATTAATTACGTGGTTATGTCACACGTATATGGGGTGGGAGGGGATATATAAAGGTTCCAAATTTCTATTACCTACAAAATTAAATTAATAATACAAATATCCCAGTAAAGTTAGTACTCAATTATTCGAAGAGGTATCTACGCGCGGTCGCGCGGACGTCATGGACTCAAGCTGATTGAGGTTTTTAATTACTTTATACCTAGTGGGTTAATTATATAATTGTAGTGAAGTTTCGAATTCTCACCTTTTTCGGACACGTATCTAGACGAGGTAAAATGGTGTAGGGTGGCAGTCGGTTATGTTATGCTCATAGAATCGTAGAATTTACAAGTCAACCTGTGCATATATGTGGTGACCTCATATATGCACACATTCATTCTCCTTGCAAACGCTTCATAAACGCTGTGTAGTCTGTGCAGCAATTTACTCAGTAACTGTGAGTAGAGTTGGGTAACAGCAAATAACCTCGGTACGGGGTTCAAAGATCGTTCAACGGTTTATACTTAATCAATAAAAATAGTTTATTAGCAGTAACATATATTGATTTATATTACAACGCATGCAATTACAATGGGGATTACCGCGAGTTAGTTCGCCGCTTGGGGTGCTAGTGGAAGGTAGGTCCTGCATTTAAATAACTTTTGTAATGGTATTTTGTGTCGAGAGTGAAATACATTTAAGGAAGCATCTGCATTTAAATATGTAATCTAAACATCACTTCACTTCATATGTATGTTTCTGTGTTATCTCCTTCATAAATAAAATAAAAAATTTAATAAACCACGCAGTAGTGGCGCCGCCTGGTGAGTAACAATACTGTCAATATTGTCAGTTTCTATTAAACGCAATCGATTAATTTATATACCTACAAAGATAGGCAGACGAGTATGGCTTCCTTATACTATCAACTACTCTCCAATGAATGCATAACGCTGTCGACCGTTTGCCTATTGTTACTTATAAGGTTTAATAGATTGCCCTAACGGGAATCGAACGGGTTGCCCTAGAGTACCTACATGAACTAGGTTTACCAGGCACCACTGCTAATATGGCACTGTTAGGCGTGTATTCATAAACGCACAACAAACACAGTTTACCTAATAATTGTTTGTCCTAATTTGTCAGTTTTCTTTTGATAGAAATAGAGATCCCATCAAAAACATTACATGTAAAAGACACAATTCTCGCTCCGCAGTTCTTATGCTGGAAAAAAGTTTTGAGATGTAATGTTTTCGGCTTTTCTGTTGCCCTGAACTACGTTGAGTTAAATCGTAACGATAAATTGTGTGTGTGGCTTTTGTAGTTCCGTTACTGAATTAATCTGTGTTGTGACATAATCAATGTCTTCAACTAGTTACTGCGCTAAACGGATTTGTCTACAACTTCTAATGTTCGCAGATTGTTAGGGGAAAGAGAGCAATATGGGAAGCCCAAGTTCACAGGCCGAGTAGAGATCGGAAAAGACATTCATTCAGAGCCATTCCAAAATGGGTAAAACAGATTTAAGAAAAACGTCACTTCTCTGGCCAAAACATTAAATGTCATCTTTACCCCAAATATTAAAAATAGGTATGTTACCCACCTGTAAGAGTGCCACGTAAAAATTTGCATTCAATTCTCTTAACTTTTGCGATGTCCACAGAAGAGTCTACGCGTTATATACGCGTTAACCATACAATATCTGTATAGCGGCCCATATACGTTCGGGCATATCCGCCAGATCTACCATAAATGTTGGCTTGGCCACGCAGAGAGAATAAGAGAGGATCGTGCCCTGGGCCTATACCACGTAATACATACTTGTTAGAACGTGACAGCAACGTCGGTAAACGATAAAAACCCGACCATCATAGACTAGCAGGTTCAGATACAAAATAAATTGCGTGTGCGTCGCACAGTTGGATATATAGTTTCATTTAAAAATCGAGAGTGTTAGTTAATTTAAGCTCTCAAATGTCTTAAATGCATTACGATGAACTGGTAAGCTATACCGTTTAATGTGGTTACCGTATTCTGAACTATTTATAGATAGGGCAAAGAATAGTTACATGTAAAAGCATCGGTCTACATTACATCGTTTTTAAACCAATAGGAATTAGTGCGATGCTACGAGTAAGTAGTGCGGAAAGTACCTAAGTCTTGGTTTGCGAAATCGCGACATTCACAAATCAATTGAAATTGAAACCCATACCTACTTTTGATTTATAAACAAATAAAGCGCCACTTATCCATATTATCTTTGTTACACCTTCATATTTTGTAGTTGGGTAAAATAAACAATTGACAATCCTAGGATTTTTAGGATTTGTATGAAGAATTCACAATTTTTATTCATTACTTTGCCCAGCCTGTGAAGGTTAGAAATTTGATGGCTCAAAATACGATAAATGCCATGTCTATCCTAGATTTTAGCCTTTATGAGCCATCTCCATAAGGTAGATAATCCTGAAGTTAAAAGATTGTATGTAAAACTGGATAAATTTGAGTCTTTTTTCATATTTTTGGCCCGGCTGTTTGAAAGGCATTTTCTCGAGTACAGAAACTTATTTTTACTATCTCACTCGCGCATAAAAGAGTATGTTGCCACGGATAGGTAATACAATATGGATGGACCATTTAACTCGAAAAAAATGTAAAAACTCGCAGAAAGCGGGCAATGTTACGTGTGTACGAAACTATAAAAACGTTGAGAAACTATATGTTAAATATAAAGATACTAATAACTGTAAAAGCCTAAAAGCGAAAACGGTCAATTTCCACGAAGCCGCTCTCACGTAAAAACAAGGGCTTTGTCTAAAACATAATTGTTTATTTTTGCTAAACGAAATCATGGTTTTACCTTGTATTTAGGACAACAAACAGCGAGGCAAAATGGAAAGATAACATTCATGAATGCCATGACATGATGTTGATCACATTTTATGGTACGTGGTTTGAAAAACAATAGCTGAACACGTTTGGAAAATTTTCTCGGGCATTGTGATTATTTAACGTGTTTTGAATACCCCTAGCACCAGCGCCGAAACATTATTTCACGCGTGAGATCGGTAACTTATAATTTCTTTTGTTTTGAAATTGTAGTAGGAGTAGTTAGAAACATGTATATAGTTTATCACGAGGTACTGTCGCGGCACTTTTGCATGTGTACAGACAGCGACATCTGTCATTATCTTTATTTAATCGGAACAGTTAGAAAGTGAAATGTATCTTTATTTCGCGCGGACTGTGCTAGAGTTACTGCTGTCCACCCGCTAAGTTGCTTATCTTGTCGTGAAGGGGCTTAGTAGCCTGGCTTGGTCACCCACGGTAAAGCTAAGAGGCAACCAGGGAACCGTTCGTTCGGTCACGAAGTACTTTTGGACAGAGGGTACATAGCGCGAAGCCAAGGCCTCGAGTTAGGGTTTTGTACAAAAACAGTGACATTAAACTTTGAGCATTATTAAAATTGAGCATTGAGTTTTATTCTGGCAAAGGTGGATTTGTCACTGAGATCATCATCGTCATCATACCAGCCAAAAGACGTCCACTGCTGAACATAGGAACTTTGGACCTCCACATGTACCGGTTGGAAGCGTCCTGCATCCAGCGTCTCCCAGCGACCTTCATAAGGTCATCTGTCCATCTTGTGGGTGGACGTCCTACGCTGCGTTTGCCAAGCCGTGGTCTCCACCGAGCACTTTTCGACCCCATCGCCCATCTGCTCTGAGATAGTGTCTTCTAAATACTTCGCCTTCCAAGCCATACCGTCTGCCTCTCACACTCTTTGAGCCATCCACATTGCGTGCAGTACGTATGTCTGCCTTTGATATGAATTTGGGGATGTAATAAACATTAACGGAATGCTTTGATGAGTTCCGACTACACTAACTTCCTTGTTGGTAACTTTAAACACCTCGTGTTTTATTAATCTTGTTACACAAATTTATACCTTAAATACTTGTAATAAGGTAAAGTTTGAAAGCGATAAAAGTGATGTGTTTGGAGGATTTAGATGTGTTTGTTTAATTCCAGTTTAGATAGTTACCGCAACATTTGTGTAAGTTATTGTAACTAATACGAAATTACTAAGTTGAGTGTTTTGAAGATTGCATGTAATCTCTATTTAAGTCCTCATTTAATACTTACATAATACGATACTGCGATTGTGATGTATTAAACAGGGTTGGTACCATGAAAATCGAACGATTGCGGATTTGTATCTCTATCTCTGTCACACTTGCATATTAGAGTGACAAAGAGGTTTTTCCGTCAATGCCAATTTTCGATGTTCGTGGTAGGCCCGCAGGCTCTGTTTGCAAATTCTGTTGACGCAACTTAGGTTTACTTTACTTTTGCGGTTAATATTGGTCAGAATACAATTACGTACCTACACATGTATTAGAATTCTTCTTTCTAGCGTTTTTCCAGCTTATGCCACGGCTCAGGGACCCTGGGGTCCGCTTTGGCAACTATCCCAAGATGTGGCGTAGATGCTAGTTTTGCGAAAACTGCCATCGGACCAGCATGTGACCTTCCAACCCAGAGAGTAAACAAGAGTAAGATTACTTTCGTCATAATTTGATTTGACATTTATTTTAACGGCGTAAGGCCTCTAAATAAATCTAATAATATTTTGATTCCAAAGAAACTTCAACACAAGACTTGTTAACTTAACTTTCTCCGGAACATCTGTAACTTGCTCCCGCCCCGTCGTCTCGCGTATTTTTCAACCCGTCTCATTTGTGCGGGGCGTGGCTGGCCTCACAAACCGTTGATTTGCATTTGACAAATTTTTATGTCAACCCTAAGGATTAATGGTGGGCCTAAGGGTTGGGGATAGAGTAGAACAGCGAAGCGACTTTTTTAAGTTTCGGAAGCCTTCGTTTGACGAAAATCTCGTGAATAAAATGACAAGAGTATTTTATTTGGTTACAAGAACTCGGTTGGAAGGACCATAATGGATCGTACACCTGGGTGCGTAGCCAAGATGCCAATCGCTCACGCTCAGTCGCTAACGAAACGCAACTGTCATTGTCACACTAATAAGGAAGAGTGATAGAGAGAGGTAGCTACGATACGTTACTAAGCGTGAGCGATTGGCATCTTGGCTACGCACGCTGACCAGATAAAGACGGCAGTAAATAGCTCATCATCACGACATGAATGCAAGAGTAAGGCGGCCATCAGTGAAGAGTGGCGGTGTGTTTTGGAGTTTGCCACCAACACATGAAGTGATGACCACGACCACTCTGTCAAGAGTAGGTAATACCGACAAAGAAGAATACAAATTCCTATTTTAATAGAGTAGCTTCAGGTTTTATAACTAACAAAACAAGTAATAACACACTAATACAACGTGTTTTTGAGCAATTGCCTTAAATTCAAGGGTGCATTCTTGAGCTTAAATTAAGTTAATTTCTTAAAGACACTGGTATTCTAATTAGCTCCGTTTAGAAAATAACTTCTAATTTAATTTTATCTCATATGGGATTTGTATATACATGTGTAAACGGAATATTCGACATAACATTGATATGTCATAGTTGTCACTTACTTAGTTAAGTCAATTGCCCGTTTTACATTAGCGTTTGATGCAACATGTAATTATTTTGTACGAGAAATTAAAAAAAATAATGTTATCCAATTTAATAAAACTAACTATGCCATTCTGTTTTCTTAATTATACCAAGCTACATGACGAAGTTAAAGCAAATGCTCAAGAACACCCTGTATGTACTACTGCATCTATATTAACACCTTCTTATAATTTAATCATATGTATTTTATTAATCCCCGATAAAAGTCATCTCCAATTAACAACACTCAAGGCGGCTATAAAAAAGCCTTAAACCTGATTAAATTGTGTGTTAAAATTCAAAGTGATTGCGAACGTTTTACTGCAAGCAGGGGACTCGTGAAAAAAATTGGGGATATGGAGATTACATTGAACATATTGTACCTACCGCCTTGGTTTATGAGGGTTGACGAGGGAAGTACCTACTTACTTTACGAAACTCGTAAACATATTTACATCATAAATATATGTTTAGGCCTTTACAATGTCAATGTTGCACGATGTCTTTTTAATAAGGGTCCTGTCCAGACTTCATAACTGACAGCGATATTATACTTTATAATGTTGTCTTTTGGTATTCCATTAGAACATCGCTAAGCTATCCTAAGAAATTTATTAACACTTTATTTCTTTAATTTCTATAGTCGCCATACGACATGTTACACGTTCTGCGGCCATTCAAGATTTCGCTTTTTTCGCTATTTTTTCTGTCGTAGAAAAACTAATGTATGAAACACCTCATAATTGGTTTTTGAATTATCGCGTCTATTATTACTAAACTCGACTACGCCTTGTTTTGTAATAGCGTCCCTTGAATTTTAAGAACTCTATTGCATATATAACTATTGCATAAACTACTATTATGCAACAGATGATATACTAAGGGTTCTTTTTTGACACTGTATTTTTTTATATTTTATATTCTGTTTGTGTGTGTGTGTGTATTTCATTGCGTATCCTCTTTAACTATAAATTAATATAATGAATACAAAATAAAATAGGTAAAAAAAGCAGGCACTCAAACTAATTAATATAAAACAGTACTACCACGTACTACGAAAGCTAGCTAATCAAAAAACCCATATCATAAAATGGGACTGAATATAGGTACACAAGCATTTTTAAATTCTCTAATGACACAGAAAACCTAGCTCAAAGGCAAAGAGGATTCGCATCTCACTGTAAGCCTTCAAAGGCCTGGATAATATAAAACATTTTCAGAAATACAGGCTCTCGAAAACCTAAGGATAGACCACTTCAGATCAAACAGCGGATAAACAAGACATGACCGATATCAATAGTATTGAATTTTTAGTTTTTTACTCAAGTAGAAATTCATGTCGTCTTAGTACAATGTTTTAGTTTTTATATAATTTTAGTTTAGTTATACTTTTAAAGTTGAATTCTATGTGATTATACAATAATTGTAAAGCACGAATCAAATCTTTAATTACTTGTAATAAATGTTTTGATTCCTGCTTTTTTTTAAGTAAGTAGTCACACTACTATATATAAACTAGTGGCTCTGTGAGCTGTAGACCCAGATGATAGTGGTATTGGCTTAAAGATATCAAGTGCCATTTGGGGTTTACGGCGCTTATGACCTTTGTACCAATTCCCGCCAATTTGTAAATTTCCTAAAACTAAATTGATAACATTTTTTATGTTATTAACGAACTTGCTTTCAAAATTTTGACAAGAATTGGCTGATTTGCGACCTGTAGAGGAGAACAAATGGACAGACACACGAAAACGGAGACGCTTCGCTCGCTGCGCTCCCTCGGTCAATAATAAATTTACACAAATCAATCTAGTCCCACGGTAAGCTCAATAAGGTTTGTGTTGTGGGTACTAGGCGACGATATATATAATAGACAGATAAATACTTAAATACATAGAAAACATCCATAACTCAGGAACAAATATTCGTGATGAACACAAAAATAAATGCCCTGACTAGGATTCGAACCCGGGACCTCCTGCTTCGTAGGTAGGGTCACTACCAACTAGGCTAGGTAGATATTTGTTAGCGAAACTTAAGAAATATTTGACAAGAGAACGTGTTGCCACTGGTTTGCGTTAAGTTCCGTTTTATTTACTTTCTACCTTTTTTTGTCGCACTGCAAGTAGGACGGCTGGCAAGGGCACTTCAGGCTCCAATGGCAAACACTCAACTCAGCTCAGTCTCGCACTTCGTATGAGCACGGCTTACGATTTTGATCTTCTGTTCTGTAGACGGATAAAGGCAGATTAAAGAGTTCCTTGAGTCGGAATTACCACAGATTAATCAGATTATATAATAGTTCCTGAGAACAGATATTTATCTCTCATAGAAAAAGCGAATAAATAACCGCTTTTACGCAAAAGATTAGAATAGTACATTGTGCATCTAGGGCGGTAAGAAGGGCATTACTTACGAGGGTCTATTGAAGCCCGACGCCGTAGGCGGAGGGCTTTAAATGACCCGAGTTAGTAATGCCCTTACTGCCCGTGGTACACACAATGTTTTTCATCACATTTGCGAGGAAAAAAATAAACTCTATACAGGTAAAGAAACAATAATGATAAGCGGTAGTGTAGTTGCACAGTCCACAGTACTCCGGAGTGAGTACGTGCTGCGAGCGCGTGCGGGGCAGGTCCTCCGCGAGCTCCACGCGGGCGGTAAAGTAGTATGAGAATCCTTTAAAACCATGGGAATAATACAGCTCTTTAAGTGTAAGTATGCTTGCATATAATATCACCATTTACGAGCAGGTGTGATGAAAATATTATTATGATACTGGCGGCGGCGTGCACCGGCGGGGGCGCTAGATGTGACGGGCAGCCCGCGTGTCGGATCCGACCCAAGACAAAGAACGATCGATTTGCATGCACGCGGAGAGTTCCTTAAGCATTAAGCTTATTACTCAATAGGTCATCTTTCTGGTCCATAGTAGGGTAGGTAGGGTAGATGTAAACTTGTGTTTGTAACAGTGGTTTTCAAAATTTCGCTATGAAACGGCGGTCTTTTATTATATGCATTTGAAATACAATTGGACACGTCTTGATATGCCTGGTTAGTATTAAAAATATTTCTAAATATGGCCTGCCCACTATATACATATATAGGTATACCATGATATATGAATGACTACGAATACGTTTGTTTCATTGATCAGCCTAAGCATAAATTGAAAGAGATGTCATATACATACTACAGAAAAAGTGACCAAGGCCCCCGGTGAGCAGGGACCTCCTGCTTTCGCGGCAGACGCCCTAACCACTGGGCTACCCGATCACGGTGGAAAAAAAAACAAAAAACATTAATCAAAACATTTGTTAAAATTCAATAGATGATTTGATTCGTGCTTTACAATTGTACAGCCTAAGCATATTATTATATAGCTGGCCATATTATTATATAGTAAACGCCAACTTAGTATTCAAAACCAATGTTTTATTGTAAAATAATAATTTGATTCGTCACCACAACTACCACAAGCATCACAAGTCGAGTGAAACATTTTAGCTCTCCAGTTGGTTTAGGTGGCTTACTTTCAAAGATACAATAGCTACAGTCGTGTTTGATAGCTTAAATGAAAGGGTAAAACCCAAGCATGTTTTTCAAATGTTTTGAAAATCCGTGGCTATTTTTTATATTTTTTAATCATCCTAAGAAATCACTCAAATCGTTTTTTTTTCATGTAATATTTTTTTAAATTTGCTGTTAACTTTTTTTCTTTAGACACAGATGTTCATATTACTTTTATGTTGTAAGATTAGATATTGAAAAATACGAAATAAAACAAAAAAAATGCTACCTACAGTAAAAAAGTACTATTGTCGATTCAGTCTGAAATTTTGGAGTTTTCCCCAACGAATCTTAAAACTTAAATTTAAAAAAAAACTAATAACATTTGTCTAAGACAAGTATGGCTAAAAATGTTCGTAATGGCCTAGACTATCACCCACTTTCGGCTTTGCATCCGGTTAGCAAACACCCTGTATAGTCTGACAACCCAGCGAGCGCAGTAACAGTAGGATAGAGAGCATCATACTGTCTTTTTCTTACGCTAGTATTAGTACCCTGAAAAAGGGATGGATATAGTTTTTTTGTCCTACTGTTACTGCGCTCGCTCGCTTGTCAGACTATAACCACTATGAAGATCTGACGGATTGTCCGAAAATGGCGCCTATGGTTGGCTAAATCATGAAATAGCGTTTTATGATATGATCCCTCCCCAGCTCGTTACGCGAGATTAAGTAATATATAGGTATAACATTACCTACTTTATCATAAAACCCATATTTTGACATGCCTAGTTAAATAAGAACAGGGAAAGCAAAGTTCCCACATATATTCGTACCGAATTAAGTTTGAATCTGTTACCAAGATTAATCAAGGAAGTTTACTAATCCTCCCCGTTTCAAGTTGTCAGTGCTTACTGTAATCTGGTACAAGTGTTTTCATTTGGTTAAGTGTGATATTTGCAATGAAGTCACTTTTCGAAATATTATTAAAAATTGCATACTTTTTACAACACTATACATCACTATACTACCCTAGTATAGTGTTGGTGGACAAGTGGTGAGTGCGACTTTCAATCCGAAAGTCACGGGTTCAAATTCTGCCGGCTCGCACCAATGAGTTTTTCGGAATTGATGTACGAAATATCAATTGATATTAAAATTCATTTATTTTCAAAATATATGTACAGTAAGTGTAACTTGCCTACCCACCTACATCTGAGGGATTGTACCTAGGATGCTGTCGGCATTTCCTCGTTGTATAGCAATGCTGATACGTTGTGCGACGAAGCCACCAGCTCTTCGGCCACCGGTTGCTTTTCGGTAAAGGAAAACATCATAACGAAATTGGACTAATTTCAATAAGGACTAGTTTACCCTCTGGGTTGGAAGGTCAGATGGCAGTCGCGAATACGCCAAATTGTGGGATTAGTTGCTAAAGCAGCCCCCGGGCTCACGGCCGTGATCGGGTAGGCCAGTGGTTAGGGCGTCTGCCGCGAAAGCAGGAGGTCGCTGGTTCGATCCCATTCCCAGCCCTGCTCACCGGGGATCTTGGTCACTTTTTCTGCAGTATATGACATCTCTTTCAATTTATATATAGGAGTGTGCTTACTTAAAAACATGAATCAAAACATTTATTACAAATAATAAATGATTTAATTCAAGCTTTACAATTGTTTACAACGGTTTTCATTAACCCATTGCCAGCGTGATTTAAGTCTGATTTGGTACTTTTTGAAACTAACTCGAATAGTGCCGCCGTAACTCGAGACCAACTTGCACTAATGTAGGCTGGCAGCGCTCCAGGCTTGATTAAGCGAACACCTGCCGACTATGTACGAGCACGAACCTGAAATGTTTAAGGGACTGTACAACTAACAAGTGAGATTTAAAAAAATGTGCTGCAATTGTTTTGCACACTGAATCAGAGCGCCAAAACATCAACAAGTCTAAATTCGATCCCAATAGCGTAGATAATATACGTTTCGGGCAATCCGTCGGATCTCCAATCCCCAATATACCCATATTGGGTATGTCTCCACTCGGCCTCCGCCAAACAAATGTACCATACATTTATTGACAGATCGGGCAGATATGCCCGAACGTATATGGACGGCTATTCAAAAGAGTCTTATCTGCTAAGTGGCTACTTTACAGATCCAATTCTTTTAATTGGGAACGGCAAATTTCGTTTATGTATCTCTCGTTTGCATATCAATACCTATTTATTATACCAGGGGGCAAAGGTGTTGTTTAACTCTCGGGCTTAGACCCGAGCAAGTGAAAGATTCCAAAAATGGAATCTTGAGCTTTACGAGGGTCTCAAGCTCAAGGCACGAGAGTTAAACAAACTTTGCCGCCGAGTGTTATACAACATTTTACCCCTAACTATACTAAGAGTACATACGATGACAAATCTTATCTAAATGTAAGTTATCTTGATAAAACCCAGGGTTAGTAAACTAACCCGAAGTTAGCTGTCAAATCTCTTTATAAACGACTTACCCTAAGTGACGCAAGTGGCGTTAAGTTATACATGAGAATTAACACTTTTTTATCTAATTAACGCGTAGGGTGTTGACGATTAACGCTGTCAAGAATTATGGTGTTGAATTGTAAACCCCTCGTAACGCTCAAGCTTCTACTTTTGATGCCTCACCCCCACAACATATTTTTTTAAAGCTCTTCCACGAGCCGTCAACGGGCTACAGTTGCTGTAAATTTGCAAATAGTATATTTTCTGCCCAATTATACAAGGGCAGAGTAGGCACAGCTTACTTCAGAAAGATGTGTCATTTGTTATAATAAAATCATTTTTAATTGTTTTTCTAATTTTATCAAACGAGCAATTCTTGTACATACGTAGTACATGTGTTTCGGGGATTTCGGAAACAGCTCTAACGATTTCGATGGAAATTGGTAAGCGGTAATGGAGGTTTTTGGGCACGAAAAATCGATCTAGCTTGGTCTCAACTTTCGTAAACCGCGTGTTTTCGTGTATTTTCCTGCAACCTGTTACACGTAGACTTAGGTTGTCAAAATAGTATACGTAATTTCGTTTATACTCCTGGACCCTAGGTATCGATTCTAGCAAAACTGATATATTTTTTTAAATCGATAAATACGTGACTTCTGTCTAAGCCATAGTGATCACAGATTCTCAGTTTTTATTTTATAAAATTGTACAGACCTTGGCCAGTAAATAAGAAAGGCTCAGATCTCGTGTTATTGTCGGCCGAAGCAAAGCTGAATATATCTCTTACGTTCCACGTATATGAACTATTATTGAAGTTTCAACTTTACGGTAGGTTAGCTAGGTACCTACTTTTTTTTTTATGGGAAAGGTAACAAACGAGCAGACGAGCCGCCTGATGGGAAACGGTCATCGCCGCCCATGGACATAAGCAACATCGGAAGAGCCACTCATGCGTTGTTGACCTTTGAGCCTTTTAAAGCCCTGAACACTCGTTTCTTGAAGAACCCCACATCATATCGCAAAGGGAACACCTCAGGAGGTAGGTCGTTCCACATTTTACATGTTCTGGGTAAAAACGAGCGAGAAGCCCGTTTATTCTTGGTACTTGTTCCAATCGAATGTTTTTCATCAATATGAATGAAAACAAAAACCGTTTTGCATCCTAAAATCACAAAACGCTCCAGAAGCCCTTTATGACTTGTATGGCATCGTCAGTTTAGGTCCTCAACTGAATCGCGTTAAGACTTTATGGTAAGACCCCAGTTGTAACTCGTATGACAGCGAATCAGTATAGATCCTACACTGAATCGCGTTAAGACGTCATGGTAAGGCCCCAGTTGTATGGCAGCGTCAGTTTAAGTCCTAAACTGAATCGCGTTAAGACTTCATGGTAAGGCCCCAGTTGTATGGCAGTTTAGGTCCTCAACTGCATCGCGTCAGGCGATCGTGGTAGCCCCCCAGTCCTCGCTGAAATAACTCCCCAAACTCAGCCCATAAACCAATGCCGTTCCCCAATAGCTACAATAATTACCGACGAGTTTTATTTATGCTCAGTGTTCAAATGCTCTGCATTCATGTGAATTTATATATTTTTTGTACTCCAGCACTTCTACCTGTCAATTAGATGACTGACAGCGATATTAAAAAAGTATACATAAAGTTGGAATTCTATAAGAAAACCGCTAAACAATGCTCCTATGGATTTTCATACATTATATTAACACTGGTGTTTTTTTTTAATTTCCAAAGTGGCATACGACATCATCCACATTCTGCCACCATTCAAAATTTCGCGTTTTTCGCTGTTCTTGCTGTCGTATAAAAACTAGTGTATGCATCAGCTTATAATTAGTTCTTAAAATTCTTGGGTCTATTATTACAAAACTCGACTAGGTACCTACCTACGTCTCGTTTTGTAACAGCGACCCTTGAATTTTAAGAATCCTTATATAAATATAAACTACTATTAGGAACTACTACTAACTATTAGATTGCAAATGTAAATTTTTTTTATAATCCACAACAGGAGCAAAAAATATAATAGTAGTTAGCTCTCCCCAGGCTGAACAACGTTTCTTAGACTTTTAAAAATAACGTGTGACATGCTTCGATTATTTAGTTTGTTTGAAGACGCAATGTACTGCGAATTTCGTCATTTTTGTACTATGACAAGAGACGTCAATTAGGCTGCTGTTAACGTACATTAAAAATACTATTTAGTTTAAATGAAAAAGTGAAACATGATTTTTAAAAGTTGTTCAACAGTTGCTAGGAACTTTTTGCTCCTGTTATGGGGCCCACCCGGTATAATAGCTGGCAAGAAGCAAAGCCTACATACTTAAGGATGACTCACACTAGAACAGGACGGGACGGGACGGGGCGATCTGTCAGTTTCCATAGAAAAACATCACGTGACACCCGAGGGCTCCGAGCTATCACGTGATTCTTTCTATAGAAATTGACAGATCAACTCATCCCGCCCTGTCCCGTCCCGTCCCATCCTAGTGTGACTCCTCCTTTATTGGTACTTATAAGAAGTGGCTTCTGCCTATAATTTATAAAAGTAATCACTATTGGTGAAACAATTTTGGCACATTTGGCAAAATTGCCCACGCCTCCCCTGCAAGCGATTTAAAGGGATTAGCCCAGACGTTTACGATCCAATAAATTGCATCCCCCAATTGTATTTAGGTGCATTACCTGCATTTCCCCTGCGCCCGGTCTCCCCTATCGGACGAGGGCCTACCACGAAAATCGAAGATTCCAAATTTTGATTTTGCATCTCTTTTGCTCAAATAAGCAAGTACTATCGTACTCAAGAGAGAGATGCAAAATTTTTGTGTTTTAACCGTGATCAAAGTTTTACCTTTATCACACTCGTGAATTCATACGTAGGTACGACTGAGAAGCAAAACTGTAATTCATAGACCTTTTCATATTTTACTGGGTCGTTGAAAAATGGGCTTAAACGCATTAAAATAACCTATGGGTAAGTGTTGGGGTGAGTTAGCAGTTGAAATGAAAATTTTTCTTCGTTTGAAGGTTAGGAAAGGTAAATAAACTGGCATCGATAAAAATCGGTTTTACGGTAAGAAATTTTGCAAGATCTATTTTATTGCACACTAACAAGAAAATGAAAACGGTATATACAAGATACAAGGAAATTAAACACCGGTAGATAATAGGTGGCCTTATTGCTAAGAAGCGATCTCTTCCAGACAACCGCGAGTTTACTTTATACGCTACTGATGTTTTGTAATAAGATGGAGAAATCATTTATTAACCTTAAGCTTTTATAGTTATTACGCTAATTCGACGTTACTTTTTGTGTAAATAAGATGTGGGAAAACTGCAAAAAAATCGGCAAGTAGGCGGGAATCGAGTTCTACGGATGCTTCGCCACAAAAAAAATATACTTCTAAGACAGAATTTAAATATATCTCTAAGACAGAATTTAAGTCAGGATGAAGTGAATGTTGATGACTTCTGTCTCATTATAATGTCTTTAGATTTTAATTTCTCCAACCTTAACACATTTCTTAAGTTCAAGATTAATAGGAAAATGTGTTGGCAGGTATAGTTTAAAAGAAAAGTGGGGATGTTTCATTGATCGAAAGACATATTACGCTTTTGATCAAGATATAAGTGTTTAACCGCCACTCGTATGTACCATCCGGAGTTTGATAACTAACCAATGTTTTTGGAATCAGCTAACTCCTCGTTAGTTGTCCTACCCTGGTGGCTCTTAAGGGCCCGGTATATAATTTTGCCATGAGTTTTTATAGTTAAAAAAGATTTTTACATGTTTAAATACAAAAATTAAAAGAGCAGCCGCAGCGACGTTATGTCATTGGCTTCACATGCCTTCGAGAGCTCGTAGAGAGAGGTCATGTCGCTCCGCGCTTTGACAATATTTACAAAAATGAGAGACTGAGAGTACAGAGGAACGTGTAAATAGTGGATATCGATATATTAGGTGGCTGAGTAGCCCCTTGCATAGTTGGGATACTTTGGTATGCCTATTTATTAGGATAAGGTGTAAATGTTGTATTTTCGCGCGTTATTGTGCAAAAGTCCTATCTCTCGCGTATTTTAACATATACCGGACTCATAATAAATACTAAATAATGAAACATTTAGATTTTGCTGTTTATAACTTCAACTTGTGGTTAGAACAGGGTGCGTAGCCAAGATGCCAATCGCTCACGCTTAATAACGTATCGCAGCTACCTCTCTCTATCGCTCTTCCTTATTAGTGTGACAATGACAGTTGCTTTTCGTTAGCGACTGAGCGTGAGCGATTGGCATCTTGGCTAGGCACCCTGTAACTCTATCCACACAGTTCAGTGTTTGAACAGTATCTATATGTATCTTTAAATAAAAATGAACATTTATTTTCAAAATATATACAATAAGTGTAACTTACCTATATATATAGCTACCTACCTCTACCTACCTTAAATCTAAAATAGGTCCTTGATAAATAATTAGCTCATTAAAACGGGTAATTTACGTAATTTCGGACACGTAAAAGAAAATATAGTTAATGTACCGATAAATCGTCCATTTTAACTTTTATTGTATTATATTGTTCATGTTTTCGTACGTTAGAGGGCTTTTTTTAATATAGGAAGTTTTGGGTTTTAAAAAAAGAAAAAGAGTGTCCCGTTTTTTTGGTCAGTTTCGAAACGCATTTTTTCATACATTTTGTATGGGCCGTTACAAAACTGTGAATTTTTTTGTGTAGAAAATCGAGGACCCATTTTCATTAAAATAGTTCACTTTTTTCTAAAAATGCCCTAGAACGAAAACATAATTCTAGAATTTCATAACGAGTGAATCTTGGAAATGTTTTTAATGTACGCAATCCATTTTGTTCATTTACATTTATTGTTAAGAAAGAATAAGTGGAATGGACAGTCAGTAGTAGTTCTAATTGTAGAGCGATGGGCATGTATCCCAGAGACGCGAGTTTGAGTCTCGCCCAAGGTCTGCGATTTTCAACTTTTCCTTTCTTTTTAAGATATTTGGTATCGTTCGCAGACGTAGTTGCTTAAAATAAAATAGTTTTACAATTTTTCGCGGTAACCGAAGTACGATACGATATCTGAAGGAAATATAACCTTAACCTTGGTAATACCCGAAACTGTTGAATAAATCCAAAATCTAATCGAAAACAGAAATAAATCCACTTTTCAGAAGAAAAACTGGCGCCCAACGTGGGGCCAACCGATTACGGCCATCTGCGAACAGATTTATCCCCTTACATTTGATGGATCATTCTAAACCTTCCGACATGCTAAAATAGCCCCTATATCTATAACAATAAGGAAATGAGGGACATGGTGGCAGTAAAGTCAGTAAAGGGACCTTATGACAATTTCGAGTTGGAATTGCAGTTGGAGTTAAACGAATTGATTCAGTTTTCATTGCCGTAGATGTATGATATGTAGAATGTTTTATGTAGTTTATTGAAATCATCCGCAGTTTTACTGTAAATATGATCCGACGTAATTAATCGTTTAGTTTTATCCCTTTAAAGGCACTACTTGCCGTTTTGGGTCATAAAGCAAAAATAAGCAAAATAAAACTATGTGTAAAGGGTAAAAAGTTAAAAGTACGTTTATATACCCACGTATCATTAGCCCTCAATAATGCGTTTACGGGCCACCTCTAGTTTGTCTCTGAATTTTAAAATTATAAATGTCAAAACTTGAATGTCAGAAAAGCTTTTATTCCTGAAAGTCGCAATGGCGGTCTGTAAACGGATCATAAAGAGCTCATGATATGTGTGTATATAAAGCAGTGTATGTAATTGTAAATAATTAGGCATTAAAACACTCGTGTGATGTTATTATGAACCTCGGCTAACGCCTCGTTTCATAAACCCACACTCAATTTTAATGCCTTTCATTTATATACAATCAAATGAATGAATTTGTTTGAGTTTGTGTAGGTACACGAACACGAATGATTTCTTCCTAGCCAAGTTGCTATATCCTACCTACGAAGCTAGAGGTCCCAGGTTCGAACCCTGGCAAGAGCATTTATTTGTGTGTTTATTACGAATTTTTGTTCATGTTGTTTTGTTTGTTTGTGTCATGGACGTTTTCAATGTATATATGTATCTATGTGTATAATTATGTACTTAAATCGTCGCCTAGTACCCATAGTACAAGCTTTGCTTGATTTAGGACTTGGTCTATCTGTGTGACATTGAGATTGTCCCCAAATATTTAGTTTTGAATCTCCAGAACGCATGGACCAATTTAGATAATGCAAATGACATTGTTTGTACTCTTATAGATGTTTAAGTTAACAAGTAAAGTAATTCTACATTTATTCCGAGAGAAACAAAGCTAGTAAGAAAAATAAATACTAAGTTATTTAAGTTGTAGATGGATTTAATAAATTCAATACAATATGTAACAGAGTAATTACTTTAGAACTACAATCTATAACTGGATATTTTTCAATGAACCTTGTATGTTTCAATTCAATGAGCACCTGACATTTCGGCACTGTTGAAAGCGCCATTGTTCATAAGTTTTTAGTTGCGGATTTTCAACAATACACTATAAGTATTGGGTTAATGTTGGCTTAATATCGAAAAAGTAATTACTGAATAAAAGCTCTGGTGCACGTAGTTTCATTTTGTAAGCTCTAAGTAATGTTGCTTTGCGCTCGAGCCTTATACTTAAGTCTAAAAAAGTATACAGTGTACATACATAGTGTATGATTATTACTTTTAAATATGATGGGTACTGGACAACTTTTGCTAGAGGGTAAAAAAAATTAAAGCTTGTATAGTATTTAAACGTGCCTTATTGTTAGCAAACCGCAAGTGCTACTGCCTGCATAAAAAAAGTTCGGTCGTCGAGGCCGTTAAAAGCTAACCCAAATTTCGAAGTGAAGTTTCCAAAGACTCGGGGTAGCAACACTACTCCTGTCCCCAGGCGGGACATCACGGAACGCCCCGCAGAACACACGTACCGCCTTAACAACCCGATCTGTTGTTTAAAATGGCGAATTTCTGCAGCTTTTATAACCTAGTCTCAAGAGTGAGGAAAATTTTCAGCTTAAAGTAAAAGCGAAAATGGTTGGACGATTCGGGAAATTGGGAGCGCGGATACATTCTGGTTAAAAAAGCCAGATTGTCAAAAGAGAGACTGTCTTTGGAATTTCAGTATTTTCAACTGGTAGGGTAGGTAAGTATAGTCTACTCGTAAAAATTATTATTTAAAATATTTTTCTTTGCGAATACGAATATGTATTTAAAAACAAGCGAATTTTCGCATATATTATTCTGGGACATAAGTAAAGTGCAAGTTAAATAAAATCTTGGAAACATTTAATAGAACGTCGAAACGAGGCATCCAAAGAGTCGAGCTAGCAATTCTAGCAACACTAGTCCTGTTCTCTGGTGGACCATCACACGGTGTCCCGCAGCGCACACGTACCGCCTTAACAACCTGAGCAACTGTTGTTTAAAATGACGAAACTCTACAGCTTTTCATACCTAGTTTCAAGCGTGAGGAAAATTTTCCGCTTTAAACTTTTGTAAAAGCAAAGAACGATCGGGAGCACGTTTTATCCAGATTAGCTCAGGGGCTGTTTAAGTGGCGAGCTCGAAGAAGCTTAAACTCTCTTGCTCAACAGTTTTTTGGTCGGCCGGTTTTTTTTACTTTGCCTTACTGATTCGTACAGTCAAAAAATTGGAACCCTAGAGGCTAGAGCTATCTCAAAATGACAAGCAGTAAGAGATTTCTTACAATCTGATTCATCGCGTCACTATGACAGTCCTACAGTGGACTAAGGTTCCAATGGGAACTACCGTATTTTTGTCCTGTGTCAGTATGAGAGAATTGTCAAAGTCACGTTCGACATGCTCCCACAGGACCTACGTTCCACTAGCGCCCCTAGCGGAAAATCGACTAAGGATACTAAGGATGGCTTACACTACATAGAACGGGCCGATTAGTCCGTATAATAGAAAACGTCACGTTACCTCAGGGCTCCGAGCTATCACGTGATTATTTCAATAGAAATTGTCAGATCATCCCGTCCCGCCCCGTACCGTCCCGTTGTAGTATGAGTCATCCCTAACACGGCAAGCTTCTAAAAAAATGTTAAAAGCGGAGTACAATATCGAAAATGAGTTTTCAAAAGACTCGAGTTAGCAATACTAGTTCTGTCCCCTGGCGGGACATCAAGGGGCCTCTCCCACACATACTTCTTTAAAAACCCGAGCGTTAACTTCCCGTTATTCGAATACTCGCAAGCTGAAACTTCACATGCTTATGAAGGTTGGATAATACAACGTTATGGTACCAAAGCACAGTCAGCGATAAAAGCTTATATCAAAAATGATGACAAAAAATTAAATATATTTATGAGAAAATACCTACGTGTTTTCATGTGTATTTAGAGCTTCGCGTGATCACCTATTTACTTCATTAAATATGAATTCTTGTTCTACCACAATCTGGGGACCACGGACCACGGGTAGTGCTGGCTAGTTAGTGCCCCCGCCCCCGCCAAGACAAAACAAAGCGTTTTGTCGTATTTTCGAACTCTCAGAACCTATCACGAGCATGGAATACTGCTAATGATTTCTGCATCTCTTGATCTCTCTCGCTCAAATTATCAAGTGCGATAGAGATAGATACAAACTGTCGATCGTTTTATGTTCACGGAAGGCCAGTTTCGCTTTTCAATATATCGCGTCACATTTGCGTAGGACAGTTTTTATAACTGGAGATTACGCTTTATTCGACCCATGTCGCGGAAGGGATCCTACAAAACTATTTGTCATAAATTGGGATTCTAAAAATACTGATTCAATACAGACTTTATGGTTAAATAGATAGAGTTCAGTTTTCTCTGGCTTGCGTCATCGGTTTTGGGTAAAGTTTTAGCTTTCCGCAAAGCTGAAGTCTGTAATAGCCCTATTTGTTATTGTGTATTTTTATGACAGAATGGGTTAAGTTAACGCCTAAAAACAGGCCAAGTGCGGTCCGACTCTCACACGAAGGCTTCCGTACCAGTAGGTATCTATAAAAACTATTAAAAAATCACGTTCGTTGGAGCCCCCTTAAATATTTGTTTTATTTTAATTTAATTACTCGTACATATTTGTTTTTAAATTAAAGTGAATAGAGTATAACTAAATATTCCGTAAATATTTCGAACGTCTGCCTGTTGCCGTTATCGAGCCAATACGAGCAAATAAATCACGGTTGTTGTATGGGAGCCCCCTTAAAAATATTTTATTCTCGTTTTAATATTTGTTGTTAAGTTGTTATAGCGGGAACAGAAATACAACATCTGTAAAAATGTCAGTTGTCTAACTATCAAGGTTCATAGATACGGCCTGGTGGCAGACGGACGGACAGACAGATGAACAGCGGACTCTTAGTAATTGGGTCCTGTTTAACCTTGTGGCTACGAAACCCTAAAAAAGGGACTTTAACTTTTAGACATAGTTTATATGTGCTTGTTTTTAGTACAGTCACCTGGCCCCAATTTCGCCAAGGCGACTGGTGTGACAATTGCACAGAGCACAACCTATAGATAGAGGTAATATGTTGCCGATTTTGTGCGCGACGGAATCCACCAAAACACGAGGTGCAGGGAGAGTGTTAGCGACGTTGCGATTGGTCGATTCAAGGACGGCACGAGCTCGCTCAGGTGCATAGGGATGGGACAGATCTATTACCGGTAGCGCACCGTAATCGTAATCGTACTTTATATTACTGTATTCTGGTAATTTACTTTTAGAACTTATCATTAAGTAATACATACATTTAAAATGTACCTAAAGGTTTTTGGGGACATTATTTCTGCCTTGGTCTTATCTGTGGGAAAAGAGGATCCCAAAACTCACTCCAAAACTCACCAAATCGATCCTTTAACGCCAACACAACATACGAGTATTTGAATCTCAAACTAAGTCCCGAGTTGCCTAGCATGTCCTCGAAGGTCATCATCAGGACCACCAGTACGCAGTCACATGCGCGTTTCTGAATCCGAAAACCTGCATTAAAAAAGCTTTTTCCTACTTACGAAATAAACTAGGTAGAGTAAAACGCTTGAAGCAGACGCCTGTGGTTTTCGGCGGAGCATGCAGCTGCACCAGCGTCAACTTTGGCTCCTGGAATATGGTACGGCACCAGGGTCTCTACACAAGTATCATCCAAGACAAAGTATCGACCCATACTATAGGGCACCAACGTCAACCAGTCTCATTTTTTTATTTACTTATTGCGTCAGTTTTCTTCTTAACAGTACCCTTTCATTCGGCTTACCCAAGTCTTTGTGATCAATGTAAAACTGACCAAGGGGTTAGAAGTTAAATCCCGCTAAGCTGCTCACATGTCGAAAGTCGAAACCTTATCAGCTTTCCTACTCAGCCATTCTGCAGGACACGCTGAAAAATAGGCAATGCCAGAACGAAATGGAACTCTAAAATGCGAGTAAATTCAATGTAATTTATCTTCCAGTTTCTCCTTTAAATAAAAAGGGCGTATGTGCTATTGTACGTTGTATGGACATGTGTCTTTTGGATTTTGATTAGGAACAGTACAGTACTCATTGGAGACCTACCTCCCTACCTGTGCTAGAAATGTGATGTTATTCCAATGACAGATGAGTCGATTGCTTAGATAAACTAGTGGTTTGTCCCGAATTGAACTAGCGACCCTATATGTCGGCAGCTCCTTGACCGAAGGTCATATTTCAAGTTAAAATTATATTTATCTCATCTAACTCCGGCCTGCTAGCCTAGTTGGTAGTGACCCTGCCTACGAAGCAGGAGGTCCCAGGTTCGAATCCTGGTCAGGGCATTTATTTGTGTGTTTATCACGAATATTTGTTCCTGAGTTATGGGTGTTTTCTTTGTATCTAAGTATTTATATGTATCTGTCTATTATATATATCGTCGCCTGGTACCCACAACACAAGCCTTATTGAGCTTACCGTGGGACTAGGGAGATTTGTGTAAGATTGTCCCATAATATTTATTTATTATTTATTTATTTTAACTACCTGCTAAATTTCACGACAATCCAATCAACGATACTCGAGTTATCGTCGAACGAATATACTAACGACGGATTGTTCAAGTAGACCGGGAGAACTTAATCGTTTCGTTCTTAGTTTACCCAAGTTGTGAGCAAAAAAGGGCGGGATAGATCTAATTGCATGAGCACGCGAAAAACGAAAAGGCGATAGGCGGGCGCCTGAAAATAAACCGCGTAATCAGATAATTTCTGTTTACAACTAAACTACAATTTTTGTAGATAAAACCTTTTACCAGATTTAAGAACTAGTTATTACTCAACTATTGATTTACCTAGAAATATTTATTGTAAGAAACTAAACGACAGTTACAATAAAATAAACTAATACTAAAATTTAATATATACAGTAAAAATAAAAATAAAATCCTAAACTATCTATAAATAAAAAATTCCCTCCAGATGGCTGCCAATGGGTAGCGTGCCCAAAAGGCTGGCAGCATTGCCACGTTGTATGGCAATGCTTAAATATACGCTCAGCGAAGTATTGGCCAGCCCTCTGGTCACCCATTAACTAAAAATCATGTTTGTAAATTCAAGGGTAACGACGTTCTGATCAAAAACATGTAAAAAAGGAATATGATAGAAAAATAAAAGTATCGAGGTTTTTGCTAAAATCCAAAAATCTTTCCACGATTACCAGTTTGAATGAAATGTGTTGAATTTTTAAGTATGTGAATATCAGTTATAATACAGTTATTATCAATATTAAGATATAGAAATCTGAATGATAACAATTTGACCACTGTGGTCTCTTAAGATATGTCAAGATTTCTCCTAACAGCTTTTCGACCCTTTGTCCGGGATAATTTGGCAAGTGTCAAGTTGTATGGCGATGTGAGGATTTTCATCAGGAGACCCATTCGAACGTGTTTAAGTGATATTTCTATGGAAATGTTCAATAGGGAATAACTATGAAGTGGATATGTCAAATGTCAGCTTACCACGTTCGAATAGGTCTCCAGGAAATATTTTTATGGCAACCCTAGTCGAGACTAAAGAAGCCATTATTAATTAATTACTCGAGCAACATAGGGAGGGGAGTTGGCATACGGACCGTTACCTCTCTACCAAAGTATATATGCCCGAATGGGCATACGCAAGTCTCTGTTGTAACTAGCCCGTGTCTACACAAAAATAGATCGTGTGCAAGATTTATAGTAGTTGTATTATTTTCTGTGTTAGTGTCGTTACAGATTATTTTTTGTATTTAAGTGCGTATGTGTGCACGTTTTCCCCCTCAAAAAGAAGATGTACGAAAAGATGTCGCTTTGACGTCTTTTTTCAACATGTTAAAAGCACGTGTTGCTCGAAGCATAATTAAGATTCGGTCAACAACACTAAATTTAAAATTTACTGTTAATTACCTATGAGCTGTGACCTATTTAGGGACGCTAGCTGGTGAATTACGCAACGTTAGCCGTAAACCGCGAGCAAATCGGGCAAGTTTTGGAGATAAATGGGAGCATTAATTTGTTTGCACAAACAGCCTCTTACCCCAAATGCGTATACCTCCAGAATTAATAATCTATGAATTCAGAAACGAGGAGAGGTTTTATTATAAATAATAAATGATTTAATTCATGCTTTACATTTGTAACAATTTAAAAACACTAGCTTTATTGCGGATGGCAACTCTATACGGATTTTAAGACTATAGTCACATTCTGTTGGACTCACGCTCTTTTACTTATAGCAATAATAACGGCACCTCTAGAGAGACATATATCTTAGGTCTGTCTATCTTTCAATTTTATAATGTTTGCCAGCATACTAAACTCTCTTCATTTTAGGTACTCGGCGTTTCGGGTGAATAAGTTAGAGAAGAAATATAAGGCATTTAAATGACAGATGGGGGAAATTCATGCATTCGAGGTCGAATGGCGCAAGGTAGGAAACCATTTTGATGGAGTAATACATTTAACTGGGTCATGCCGACGAATAAAATGGCAGGGTTGACAAGTGACAATGTTTATACGGCTATACGGTAATGTTGTTAGCTTTCGAATGTAAGTATATGGTGATATTCGCCAACTATGACATTAACGTTACGTGGTCGTATCAGACTGCTTTATTTTCCAAGGAAATTGTAGGTTTGGATAAATTCTTTAGGCATGATTGTAACACTAATTTTAACTTGCCTAGGGGTACTAGGTACGCAATATAATCAAAAATATTTTTTTTTACATAATTTTAATTGAAAATAACCTTTTATATAACTAAAATGACCTTACATAGTAACTTCACCGTTTCTGTGATAACTCTGCGTTATGAGTAATTTTTACATCGTGACATTTATAGCTAAACACTGCAGGATATAATTTGACACCCCTTATTTAGACCTAGGTACTCAGAAAACATCCATTAAACTTTGTCTCTTTGTAACAAACGCAAATATGCTTGCTTTTAGGAAAAGGTAAAACTTTAAATTAATTACTGGTTACGAAGGATTCCTTATTCCTATTTGGCAATTGTATTTGTTAATCGCTACAGTATTCCAACTTGACAGATTTCATTTCAGTTTGATTCTGTTCGATTTCATTTTGTTCATCAATCAGCACTTGCTGCAATTTACTTCTAACCATCAACTTTCGATGTGTAGGCACATGTTTTAAAAATGGCCAGAGGCTTATTAAGAAATGAGTATCATCATCATTACTAGGAAAATCTTCGATCCTGGGCATTTTTCTTTCAGTGTCTGTTGAATACCTTCCCCGTTTTGTGGATTTAAATTTATTCTCACTATCTGGATCGGTATTGTTACTAATTTCTTCATCTAGACTATTTTCTACGGAAACTTCGCGTACTTCTGCGACGCTGTCTTTGCAGAATCTTATGGTTCCTTGGAGGAAGAGAAGGCGTTTGAAATGCGGCCATTTTGAGTATAGTTCTACGTCTGTGTCTTGCCCCGAATGTTGGATAGCTTTTTTTAGTTCCTTGGCGAATGTATCTCGGAGGACCTTCCATCTTTTCTTCAACTCGTCAACTATAAAGTAATAGAAATTCTTATAAATAATATGGTCTACTCGTAACTTCAGTAGGAAGAACATGGACAAATTAATTGGACAATCGCTTTATTTCTGGAAAACGCGATTGTGTATGGAATACAGTTACAGTTGTGTGTGGGTAGAGATACCCACTATTCAGAACAAAATTTTTACGGTAATTGATAAACGAAAGAAATTTCTTTACCGTATACAATAATCAAATACGCTACTCAACAGAACTTATTTACATTTACACCTAATTGCCTAATTACCTTGTGCCTTAATATCTTCTTACAAAGTCACGTGCTTATGCTTATAGATGGCGCCACTTATTGAGGTCACAAATGTTTGTTAGCAAGTGCAACGCCCTCTTTTACCACTCTCATATAACTAACTAAATAAGGTTGCTTTACTTACGTCTATGGCCTATGGCGCCATCTAGTAGCTGTTCAAAAACAACGTTAACATTGTAGAGCAAGGCATGACGTACGTTTTATAAGCCCGCTCGTAATCTCAGTAAAAAGTCAGTAACAACATTCTAACTTTTAAAATATGCACATCAATAAACAAATACTACCTACGTGTAATATAAAATTATATATTAATATTTCGAATACCCTAGTGATTTGTCATCACACGAAATATGAATACGACGAAATTGTAAGTTCGAACGCACCAGGTATTTTCATTTCTTCCGATATTTCCCGCCATGCGTTTCTTTGGTGGTCACGGGCATGATATCTCGCATCGCTCTGGTCCCACAAGCATTTGTACTCCTGAACCATGTTGATAATCTTAACTACGTCCATTTTGTTTCTACAGTTTATTGATTACGTCGCGCTTTTATGCGCGTATACGGACAACTGGCGGCGGCAGGGGAGATTGGAGATAGGGAGTCGTTCGGTCCCGCTCGCACTAATGTGGTGTGTGTTGTGCATGATCGGGTGGGGTCGGGCTTGTTCGACCGTTTTCGTAGGCCATGGGCGCGCGAATTGACTGGCACGAGCACGACCTCGCTCGATGACGTTCGGTTGCACGCAACGATTTGAGTTGACACCTTTCATTGCCGTACAGTAAGACCTACCGTACAAAATGCAAATTCTTATAAGAGATAATAAGGAACTGTTTTAGTATTGCTTTTTCTTTCATTTACTTCTTACTAGCGTTTTCCCAGCTTACCTACGCCACGACTCAGGGAGCCTAATCTCAAGATATAGCGTAGGCGCTAGTTTTACGAAAGCGTCTGCCATCTGACCTTCCTACCGAGAGGGTACCTAATGTATCTATTGCTTAATGGGATTAGTCCGGTTTCCTCACGATGTTTTCCTTCACCGAAAAACTATTGGTTAATATCAAATTATATTTCGTATATAAGTTCCGAAAAAGTCATTGGTAGGTACGCATCACGCCCTTACTGCTGGGCCACCAAAGCTTTTATTTCGTGTAACCAGAGAGAATCACAATGTCTTTTTCTTTCGGCTGTACCAACACCCCAAAAAGAGGGATGGATGTATAGTCTGGCCATGATCTGTTCTCATTCATGTATAGGTAGAGAGTGTCATATTCATACCTACTGTATTTTTCTTACGCTTGTATTGGCATTTCGGAAAAAAGAGAGGGATATAGAGTTTTTTAATCTACTGCGCAATTTGGTTTGTGAATAGTTTATTTTTCTACTGTTACTGTCATGTGGCCAACCAGACTATAGTTTAATTTTTCAGTTTTTCTTGGTGACCAAAACACTTTATCGGAATAGATTAAAAATACATTTCATATCTCATGTGCATATAAGAAGACGTAGGTACACACGCGTTCAAAATTGCATGGACAGTTAATGAATGAATTCATTCATTAACTGTCCATGCAATTATGAATGCGATAGCACCTACCTACAAAAAAATATTATTTCTATCTATTTCCTATACAGGGTGTAAGTGTAACAAAAGCCCCGAACGATACTTCAACAGCTAATAAGGTCAATAAACCTGATTGCGAAAAGTTTAAAGTGTACAAGTTTAAAAGTGGAAAAAAGAAAAATTTCGAAATGAGAAAAATAAAATTCAGTTTGTATGGAGATAGGTGCATCGATCAGCTGTTTGTAACATATAGTGCTTCAGTTGCTAGGCCTACTTAAATAAATAGGTAATTTTAATTTTTACTTTGACTTTTTAACTTGACTATACGAGTACATATGCGTCCCATTGGTGGGCTCCCTCATCTCCAAGAGGGATTAAGCCCCACGCTGGCATATAACGGGTTGGAGACTTCACATACACCGTTGAATTTCCACGTAGATGTAAGCAATAGCAAGTTTCCTCCAATGTTTTAAAATCGTTGTCAATGGAACTTCCTAACAATGTAAACAAACCGCCATATTGATCGTAATAACCTAACGGTAAGTTTTAAATGAAATTTCTAAGATTAACTTATTTATCTTATGTTTTGATAACACGACCGTTTCAGTAGTGAATGGTTTCAGTGGTGTTTGATGAGGTAGTGTGAAAATAGAAGAGAAACAGATACAAAACATGTGACGCCTTTTATTTACATTGTTAGGTTAAACTCTCAACAAATGCAATACCAATTTTCTATTGCCATGAAACTAATCCATTTTGTTTTTCGCACTTCGAACACCTGTAGATTGTTTCTTCACACCATTCAACTTTGAGCCGTAAATACCCAACTATAAGGTATAAATTGCTGTGAACAAAATTAAGTTTTACCTTTTGATCCCTGCTTTTTCCTGTTTTTGATGGGTTTATACGGTTCAATGGCAGAACAAAGACGAGCGCTATTTTTTATTTGGACGTTTTGCTTTAATACGATTATTTTAGCGATGTCTTATTTTAGTTCCTCGACATTCCTGATGTCTTTGTTTTAGTGCTAAACCGGCTCAATTAGCCCAACTTAGGATTAGGTTGCTAAGCGGACCCCGTGGTAAATGCCGATATACGCTAAAATGCAGCAGTCATGTCACTGTCTGGTACTGTTACCAAATTCATTAAATTGTGTACTCCTTTGTCTCCTTTCAACTACACAAAACAAAATGTTATACAATTCATACTAATTGAAAAAAAACCCGTTTGAACGAGAACCGTCAAGAGCTCAAAAAAAGTATTTTTGGAATTTTTGTTCATTATTTTTTCGCTTGTTAACTCACTTGTTTTAATTGTACCTAATTAAATACCTCTAGACCCTCTAGTACTTACATAATTTAAAAATATGTGTGCTAATACTCCCAGTGACGGGCACAGGCCCCTCTAAACCTCTTGGTAACATAACCATCTCAAGATAGAACTAATATGTACCTCGCGTCTTAACTGCTCAAATACCACGAATAAAGGAAATATATATCGAGATATTTCTTTTAATTTTTATGCGGTACTGAAGGCCTACCACGAGCCACGAACGAAGTTTCACCTCTCTGTCGCACTTGAGTGAGAAATCACAAGTGCGAAAGGGAGGTATACTTTCGTTCGCGGTTCGTGGTAGGCGCTCTGAGTCCACGTTCGATCTCCACACTAGAACGGGCTGGGACGTGACCGGGCCAGTTCTGTCAGTTTCTATAGAAAACGTCACGTGACCTCCGAGGGCTCTGAGCGCCTACCACGAACCGCGAACGAAAGTATACCTCCCTTTCACACTTGTGATTTCTCACTCAAGTGCGACAGAGAGGTGAAACTTCGTTCGTGGTTCGTGGTAGGCCTTCTGAGCTGTCACGTGATTGTTTATGTATATAGAAATTGACAGGTCCTCGTCGCGTCCCGTCCCGTTGTAGTGTGAGTTATCCTTTACATATTAACGATCTTGTTTGTTCCATCGCGATATAATTTTATGCACCTGGTTCTAAGCTTTTCTTGTCCATTTTTACAATCGTCGATATTGTCGTGTAGAATGAACCAAATCACTTTTTTATATAAAAAAACAAGTTATACCATGAAAACAGAAATACGTAATTACTAAAATATCCCCTAATTTCTAGCCAGCTCATAATAGTGACGTTCCAAATACGAAATGATGTAAATTCATTTATCAGTTTCAGTTGACCTCGTAAGCAATTAAGCCTGCTACAGATGGATTGATATCAGAATCAGAACCAATTTACGATACTGTGCGCAAATAGCATCATAAATCGGGTTTAAATGAAACATCAACGATTTAACGGCCGTCTCCACTGTAACCAAAGCTATTTAAAGATATATAATGAATGAGTTTTGCATTCAAAGAATGATGTTTTATTCGCTACTAGATGAGATCAAAGTGTCACTTTTCTGTTCTAATCCATAGACGTATTTTCAAGAACAAATGTGAGGTTTTTGGAATTAGAATTAGATGTTGAGTTACTTAATCCAATCATCGTTAATCTCGATATGTTGTACCTAGTTAGCCCTCTACGAAGTATTTTCGCTACTTACCGGCAAACCCAAGTTATCGGCTACGACGTTGCTTTATAGCCTAGTGTAGCATCAGATTCAAAATTGCATGAACAATTTAACAATCTCGCTTGTAGCACTATGCCGTAGTGCTACGAGCGTAGCTGAGGGGTGAAGGAGCTGTAAAACAACTGCCAAAACTACAATCCGCGCGTTTCATAATCTAGGAAATCCACAGAACAGCGTTCCTAGCCAAGATGCCAATCGCTAACGCTCAATTGCGAAAGAAACGCAACTGTCATTGTCGCAATAATAAGTGTGCTTACTATGACTTTAGAAACGCGCTGTCGCTTACGCCTACGACTACGTACAAATCATGGTAAGCACAAAGGAACAGTGATAAAGAGATGACTACGATACGCTACGTATCGTATCTTGCATCTCGGCTACGCCCCCTGGGTTTCTTAATAAACTCACCGCTAAGGATTTTTCGTAGCGCTACGCCGTAGCCCATAACATGTATATCCCGCTTTGTAGCAAAAATGGCGCGTAGAGGGGTGACAAAAACTGTCGTCATTAGCAGTGGATAGGCCAATGTAAAAGAACATACTTACAGTTGATTTGGGAACGAGTTGAGAATTTGTTTTTATGCGTCATAAGCATTGGTGGCTGCGGTAAGGCGAGCGACTTTCAATCACCTCGTACCAATGAGTTTTTCGAAACTTACGTACGAGATATCATTTGATATTTACCAATCGCTTTTCGGTGAAGGAAAACATCGTGAGGAAGTCGGAGTAATCCCATGGCCTAGTTTATCCGGGTTGGAAGGTCAGATGGCAGTCGCTTTAGTAAAACTAGCGTCTACATCAAATCTTGGGATTAGTTGCGAAAGCGGACCCCAGGCTCCCTGAGCCGTGACAAAAGGCGGGAAACCCGAGGAAGAAGAAACGCCTAGTTTTTCAACTAACCCAGATATATCTGTCAAATTCCATATTTAAAAACGCCTAACTCCGGGTTAATTGGCTAACCACGAATGTTGCAAGTGGCGCTGAGTCTTAACTCTTAACCGCTTATGAGCGAATTTTATTCGTTGCTTAATTTCAGCGTTTTGGTCACATAATTGAAAAGCGGAAGGAAGCAGTGGTGGAAAACGTGGAGCCGTCCTTTGTTCGAGCCGGGTGCAACATTGTGAAAAGGAAACTGTGTGTTCATATGGTAATTTTGTGTGAAACCTCAGTGTGCATTTTATGCATTTGTTCTTTCAACAAAGGGTACCTACTTCGTGTTTCATTTTGTAAGGTTTAGCTAGGCAGTTTACAAAATATATACAGTAAGTGTAACTTACCTAGCTACAGAAGGCCTAGTATAAATTTTTACTTGTCGTATTTGGCACTTACTTCTCGATCACGTTAGCGTATCGAGAGTTCAAATTATGTTTGCTGTTTATATAAATCATCCGGCTACTTTCATATTTTGACCTCTCGATACGCTAACGCGGTCGAAAAGTAAAATGTCAAATATGACAAGTAAACATTTATACTAAGCCTTCAGACATCTACTTACCTTGAATCTAAAATAGGTCCTTGAGGCATTGTACGGATTGTACCTAAGATGCTGGCGGCGTTTCCTCGTTATATCGCAATGCTAGCACGGCGGCGGATCAGCGTTGTCATACAACGTGGCAATACTGCCAGCCTTCTGGGCACGCTCCCACTAGGCAGTAATTTGGGGCATTTTTTTTAATTTATGGTTTATTTTTACGTTTAGGGATGACTAACGGGACGGAACGATCTGTCATTTTCTATAGAATCACATCTGAGCTCGGATGTTTTCTGTAGAAACTGGCAGATCATTTCAGTTCACGTCCCGCCCCGTTTTAGTGTGAATTATCCCTTGTATTTTAATTTTTAGTTAGGTAAGTTTTATTTTAAGGTCTATCATTGTAATTTATTATTGTATAATCGAATTTAAATGAGTTCGTTGCGCGGCGACTCAACGTTTGACCCCATTTTCAAGCTAAGCCTAGCCTAAGCTTTAGCAAAGCTCTCCAAAATATGTCGCGCGTAGTGACTAAAAATGCGATTATTTTATTGTAATAATATTGTGAATGTTGCTTTTATAGTCGTGTAATTAATATTGTATTTTTTATATGGGTATCGTGTCAATGTGCTGAAAGGGATAAAAACACCAGACACCACTTAAATACATGTTTTAATCACGTACGCCAAGTATTACAATCAACTTTGAATAAATAACACGGGAAGTAATTGTACGCGCTACGACGCGCCATCTTGATGATAATGACAGCCCCGAGGACGCGGTAGGGATGTCCTGATGCGCCTTAGGGAGGGGACACGCGTAGTATATTGTCGGTCTTTCATCTCGGCCATTCTGACCTTGAGCTTCGTCCCGAAGGTCATACTCTCCAATGCTCCGCTGCAGTCTGCAGCAGGTTACGCAGTCCCCACAGGCTGAACCAATCCCAGGTGGCGGTAGCCCACCTGTTAGGTATTCTGTGAATTAGAAAAGCCCATTGTAGGTGTGCATGATTCACATACAACACTTGATTCTTTTGGGTACACTTTGTAGAATACCGCTGACGTTATTTTACGCCATTATAGACCAAGATCCATATTTAGTCCAATTAAATGTAGAATTGCAATCACCAATATAAGAGTTGGATCACCCTTGATATGACAAATGTAACAAGTAATGATTTACTAAGATAGTCACTTTAAATTTTATCACCGTAGTTATAATTAGTAGTATAGTAATGATGTGTGATGTGTGTGACATCTAGTGGCGAATAGATAAGACTTTATTTTTGTACAACGCCATCTCGACGAAAGTAGCAAATATTTACATATTAGCGCCATTAAAATATACTGAAAATGGATTGTACAGTATTTGATAGATACCATTGTTTTCTTGAGACCCAGTTAATACTAATAAAATTGTTGAGTCCTCATACAATCAAATCTCATCTTCAACAATCATTGGTATGCTATTATACATCAGCCAAACATAGACATTATGAATAACTTATTTTGGTTAATGGTAAAGACTTGGAAAACATTTACAGTTGACTTATAGACAGTACAACAACGCAGTGAATGTACAATTCACTCTCGAGTGCAATACACGAGAAAGCCAATAACGGTAACATTACTAACTCACGTTTAGATCATTGACATAGCACATAAGGACGGCTAAACAAATCTATATTTTTAATTACATACCGATTCATGCAGGGCTTAATGCAGCGCTCATTCATATAAACTGCAATACTGTCATTTAGCATCATTCTCAAGGGTTTCAAGGATATTTGGCATTGTCGTGATTCACCGACAGTTAGTTGATAGAAAACAAACATTACCGTTTAGACCACGGTTATACAACCGCCTCAGTCTTATGGTGGAGATCAGCATACACCTATATGCCTGTAGACACCGACGCATTCATGTCAATATCTGCATGAAACTTGTTGCATGCACGCATTCGTCTAGCTCGTCGTCCAGAACAGGCGCACGTCCCACATGCCGGAGGACCGGAGTCTCACTAGAACGCAGCGAACGGGAGTATGGCCTGGAGGCAGCTCATCCCAATGAGCGCAGTCAAATTACTGGGAACATAACAGCAGATGGCTCGATGAGCCCATTGCGATAAAAGGCATTAATAAACGGCAGACGGCTCCTGGAGCACGCTGCAATAACCGGATTTAAACGTGCAGAGGCATCTTATGAATATCAAATGGATCAACGAGCATTTTGCGTTAACCGGCAAATAACCGGCTGATGTCTCCAGGAGCACACATCGATTAGCAGTATCACATAGAGGCGCATTTTACATTCATGATGTTACAATACAGGCTTTTTCTAAAGGTTTCTTATCGGTATTACAAAGGCTCAAATTAACGAGCTCAATTGCGATGCCGAAATCATAAAGGAAGCAGGCCCCTTTTAAAGGACACTTGATTATCGGTATTACAAAGGCTCAAATTAATGAACTCAATTGCGACACCGAAATCATAAAGGAAACAGGCCCCTTTTAAAGGACACTTGATTACCGGTATTACAAAGGCTCAAATTAATGAACTCAATTGCGACACCGAAATCATAAAGGAAACAGGCCCCTTTTAAAGGGCACTAGATTACCGGTATTACAAAGGCTCAAATTAATGAACTCAATTGCGACACCGAAATCATAAAGGAAACAGGCCCCTTTTAAAGGACACTTGATTACCGGTATTACAAAGGCTCAAATTAATGAACTCAATTGCGACACCGAAATCATAAAGGAAACAGGCCCCTTTTAAAGGACACTTGATTACCGGTATTACAAAGGCTCAAATTAATGAACTCAATTGCGACACCGAAATCATAAAGGAAACAGGCCCCTTTTAAAGGGCACTAGATTACCGGTATTACAAAGGCTCAAATTAATGAACTCAATTGCGACACCGAAATCATAAACGAAACAGGCCCCTTTTAAAGGGCACTAGATTACCGGTATTACAAAGGCTCAAATTAATGAACTCAATTGCGACACCGAAATCATAAAGGAAACAGGCCCCTTTTAAAGGGCACTAGATTACCGGTATTACAAAGGCTCAAATTAATGAACTCAATTGCGACACCGAAATCATAAAGGAAACAGGCCCCTTTTAAAGGGCACTAGATTACCGGTATTACAAAGGCTCAAATTAATGAACTCAATTGCGACACCGAAATCATAAAGGAAACAGTGATGTAAATTCATTAAAGTTAAATTTGAACACACAATCAACACTATAATCATGTGCAACTTGGATATACTCTTCAGTGTCCCTAAGTAAAAAGGAAACACGTTGTGCCCGTACACCCATTAAAATACAGTAAATATTGAATAGAACTGCGGCAATTTCCCCATAACAGGGAAACATCAACTATATTTTAATAAAACACGTGAGTTGAAATCTAGAAAACTATCACATTTTATAACAGTGCTGTAATCTCATTTAAGTTAATTTGAACACACAATCAACACTATAATCATATGCAACTTGGATGTACTCTTCAGTGTCCCTAAGTAAAAAGGAAACACGTTGTGCCGTACACCCATTAAAATGCAGTAAATATTGAATAGAACTGCGGCAATCTCCCCATAACAGGGAAACATCAACTATATTTTAATAAAACACGTCAGTAGAGACTATTCTAGAACACTATCACATTTTATAACAGTGCTGTAATCTCGCTTAAGCCAGATCTCTTAACACACAGTCAAAAGTATAATCATGTCCAACTTGGCTGTACTCTTCCGTGCCCCCAAGTAGAAGGGTATACACAAGGAAATACAAAGTACCATACAACAATTGAAATGCAGTGGAGGCTGAGCAAGTGCTACTTACCGACGATTCACTTATCAAAGTTCGTCTTATCGAGGTCCCACTGTATTTTTCTTAATATGTGTGTGATTATCATAAAACAGCATTACCATCAATATACAGCAGTGATGTAATATTACACTCGCTTAAGCAAAGATGTGCACTCACCAATTTGTGGTTTGCAAATATTGTGAACATATACATTTCTGACAGGACGTTTCAAAGTCTATCCACAAACCTGGAAAAACTATAACACCAACACCCAACAGTAACACACCTCGTTCGTGAGTGCATTTTCAAACCTGTTCAAACCTGTATAACTAAAATCATTTATGAAATACCATGCTAGAGTCGGACTATGCTAAGTTACCTTGATCTTAGCAGCACAGACAAAGTGTCAAGCGATCGTCACAACTTCATAGGAGTTTGACGCTCAAAATAACACTCCATAGCTTGACAGTTCACTTTCCTGAACGTGATATCATGGTTTGACTTTAGCACATATGGAAGATAAAATGATTTCATATTAGCACATTATGTTGTGAGTATTTATCTCAACACACAGCAATTTGATCAAGGTTATTCTTGACTTCTTTAGAACTAATAAATACTATACGGTGTCATTTGTTTTGTTACACCCAGTGCTTACTAAATTACTGATAAATTCTTAATGAATAGAGTAAAAGTCTCAAACACAGTAAAACATTGGCTCATTACATGACATGTAAGGTTATGTTTCGTTTTTTTTTTAATAATTAACAGCAGTGAAGGGGTCAAAATAATTTAAGTAGCTTTAATAAGCTATTTTCCTTTGTGAATAAGGCATCCATCCAACTTACCAATATATTAGTGTCTTAATGTCATTTGAATGCCAAAGACATATAATGCATGACATGCAGAGTGTCAAGTGCATATTGAGGTTGGCTGAGACATACCTGCTTATCATGATTACCATACCAACAGCTGGCCTTACTTGTATATTTATGGATTCACTGTAGTATTTTTATTTCTCTTTGTGTATTTCAAAACAGTAAGCCTTAAATATTTCTTTATCCATATGCATGTGGTTTTTATACAACGGCTTACAGGTTCACCAATAATTCTATATCAACATTCAATATGTATCTGGAAAATAATGAAGAATTAACAAATCCTTATAATTTTCAACTCATCCTCATCATAGTTATGGATGGGTCATCAATAACAAACAATTCTTTATTTTATTAGTTCAGTAAGCTGTCTATTCAACTATCTGTCTTTGGTCAATTGATAACAGTGATAAGGTACACTGATAACAAGATATTGCCAAAATAATTGCAATAAAACCTTTATTCTCTTATAGAACTCTAAAGCCTACATTTATGTAAACAGAACATTGGCCACATGTCACAATAAGTCATATATTAATCATATATTAGTTTATTTCATGACAAGTTTCATATGAAGGTTACAATGAATAAAATGTTGATGCTGCATTTCCTTAGTAAATGTAATGATTTTATGTCATAATTATAGTAGCATTGAGTCTAAATAGTTTTTCCTAGGACACTTCAAATCCATTTATTACAATATCATGTTTGTAACTTACCGCTGAACTAGTTAGCTTTAATTTTTGTCAGAAGACAACAACCATTGAACTCATTAGCACATTGCTGTGTTTAATTACTTAGAAAGTGTATTGTTATGTTACACATTGACAGCTAGTGTACAGTGTGTCAAGTTGGCAGAAAACATGTAACACATAACCTTAAGTTTTGAACAAATACATCACCTTGAATATGGCTGTTGAATATAATCTTCTTTCTTTCTGTATAATGCATTCTTAGTGTTATGACCGGCTTAAACATACCTGGTGGGTACTGAATAATAAACAAACACATGTCCTAACCACAGTACCTATTCAGTTAACTTTCAGTACTACTGAGTCCAGCCTGGATATCTGACTTATGAATCTTATGTTATATTCCTTACTCTGAAATGTCTGAAAATTACACAAACAAAACACACCAACCAAATCATCTTGTTGTATGTTGTACACACAGTAGTACAAGCAATTCATTCCCTTGTCAAATACAGCTAAACACTCCGCTGTATATAGAACAAACCTTAAGGTTGACTTGTCATTATATGATTGAAGCTTAAAATCAAGGTATTTAATAACACACACAATGTAAAACCATTAGTTATAAAGTACCATTCAAAGGCTAAACACTGGTATTTGTTACTATTTCATCAAACTTGAAATTACCACACCATTGTAGCAAGAACTTACCGTTCAATATCCATTCCTTTTTACCTGTATGTAATTAATATACTGAATACATACTTGTCTGAAACATTGATTTATCCATGCTAATGTCAGAGGATAGTGATGGTTGTTTCAGTTCAGAGTAGATTTTATCTCTGATCTCCATTGACACACAAACTTAGTGAAATTGCATTGTCATCCTTTTTCATACATTTGGTAAATATCACTGTAGGTATTGTAATATCAGTATTTAGAATCCTGTAATCACAGAACACACACAAAGCAAGCAAATCAGAGAATATGTTAGTGGTGGGTGACACCTTCTCTGCATTTTCCTCTTTGGCAAGAGTATATTATTACTTATCAAGTAACACAACTTCTTTTACTTCTTACCTGCCTGTTTTGACAATAAACCTGTACTGTACTGTGTGCTTTGCTTACCAACAGTGTCACACAGTATAATAAGTAACAAGAAGTCTTCCTTTATGTCTTGCCTCTGTTGCAAGTTGCAACTTTAGGACTTAGTTCACGGTTCACTTGCGTAGGCGACGTACGCGTACCTACTTACTTACTTACTAGGCTTCTTTAAGGCAAATTACTGAATGTATTACTGGTGTTTCGTGTATTTACCCCAAGATACAATAATATATTCGTAGAATAAGTTTAACCGGTATAATTAGCAGTTTTTATATAAAAATTGAACATCGGGAGCACGATGACGATTTTAGATTGACGAATATGATCACGGGCACTATTGATTCAGATCTCACTTCTGAGCTGAAAGGGATAAAAACACCAGACACCACTTAAATACATGTTTTAATCACGTACGCCAAGTATTACAATCAACTTTGAATAAATAACACGGGAAGTAATTGTACGCGCTACGACGCGCCATCTTGATGATAATGACAGCCCCGAGGACGCGGTAGGGATGTCCTGATGCGCCTTAGGGAGGGGACACGCGTAGTATATTGTCGGTCTTTCAGTACGATAACGAGATTATCTAGTGTTGATAGTTTATCGATATTGACATGTTCTCTTTACCTTTGTACCATTTGTATATTTATTATAAAACATAGTGAGCTACCTTCTAGTTGGTCATATTGCTTATTTATAACATTATAACAATCCTGTTACCTTGTCGCATCAAGGTACGGTCTCCTGTGCGTCAAATCTGATAGTTCTGATTGTTTGTAGGTAGACTTGTTTGTGATATTGTGTTGGCCTGTTATATACTACTGTATCTATGTTTGTTAACTTATTCATTAATTCCCTCATTCATTCACACATTCACTCATTGCATTTGGGTAAAGTAAATCAACTATTTCTTGTTATACTGTCCCGTCAGCCAGGGGACAAATGCAGCGCAGTTTGTTAGAAGATACGTTGTATGTTCTACTGGCATGCTTGGTAGATGGCCCATCATGGAAAGGGAAGAGGTAACTACAAAAAAAACATGTTTTTTTAGTGCCATATAACCCTGGTGGCCCAGGAGACCACGACGTAACCGGTGGACGTAACCATGGCAATAAATCCATTTAGTTCTTAATAAGCCAAGTACAAACTTATGCTTGAAAAGGTGCAAAAAGCATTTTTGCGCTTTTTATATAAAAAACTTTATGGATACTATCCCTTTATGTACCCAACCCAGTTTCTACTTGGCTGCCTAGGGTTTAATTCTCTCGAAGTGCGAAGGAGCAATGAGCGGTTGATGACGACGTGTAAGGTGCTACGAAATAAAATCAATAGCATAGAACTGCACAACGCCCTCAACAACATCATTGTTCCTCCGAACAAGTCACGCCGGCGCCCGTACCTACAACTGTCGGATGGATCCGGGCCACGCGCGACCTCAGCTCGCCGCCACTCTCCACTATGTGATATGCTCAACTCGATGAATGGACTTCTGCGTAATGACATAGATGTGGACATATTCACAGACTGTTGGTCCAAACTTACATCCAGGTGCCTTGCTTACTGCGAGAGGGTATGAATGAATGATTTGGGTGAATGTGTACCTAATTACAATAATTACTCATCTTATGTACCTACCTAACAGACTGTAACAATAACTAATGTTGTAGAATAACAAGTGTAATTGGTGTAAACCGTTCTTGCTAATAAATAAATAATAATAATAATAATTAACATCTCATCTTGAGAGACTCTCGCTAGGTGGATGGATCAAGGGTCAGATGCAGAAGGCAGTAATCCTGGACACAGCGCGTATAGTCCGGCGGTTCCTTTCTCTGCGGCCCTAACCACCGGCAGCCTGGGCCCTGCCCCGTTGCCGGCGGCACTCTAGGTTAGGTTTTTATAATATGTTTATATGTATTTTGTATTGTTTTTGTATGTGTTTTTGTATTTTACTTTTATAATCATATTATATAGCCTAACCTAAGATAAAAAATAAATAAAGATAATAATTAATTCTTTCATACTTTCAATTGATTCAATGTCATATATCCGATGCTTATATCGTGACATTAGCAGCTTGCACTGGAGTAGAACCCGCGCCCCTGGCGCTGACAGCTTGTAATTTACATGTAACGTCTGTGGGCAAGCGTCTCTTCAGCTTGAACCGCAGGCTTAATGCCCCCTACATATACAGGGTGTAACAAAAGTATCGGGCGATACTTCAACAGCTGATAAGGTCAAAGACCCTGAGTAAGATGCAAGCGAAATTCGAAAAAAAATAGTTCACTTTCTATGGAACAGCTGACCGAAAATGCAACTATTTCCATACAAAGTAAAAAACTTAATTCGAAATTCTTCCAAAAAAATTCGAACCCGGGACCTCCCGCTTCGTAAGTAGGTAATTACCAACTAGGCTAGGCTAGGAGGCCGTTAAAATAGAATAGTTCTTAAGAACAGATATTTATCTCTCATAGAAAAGCGAGATCTCTCATACTTATAAACCGTTTTCAACACTACGCAAAAAATATTGACTCTCACTCCTCACCGGACAAACGCTAAGGTTGCCTACTATTAGAAATATTATATAATACTGGCGGCGGCGTGCGGCGCGCGGGCTGTGATACCTACGTCCCAAACAAGATTTGAAGATTCACATGTTACACCATTGCATTGCTAACTATAGAATATTTTCCTTCAGCTAACAAGCAAGTAATATCTTATAAATAATCTAATCACATTTCGTTCGTAAACTTATTGGTGAGACCCAGGTCTTCAACCCGTGACCTTATTGAAAGTATCTAGACCAACAGTGCATTACGTCGAAGGTGGACCAATAAATACATGTAGTTAAATAAAACGTGCATTTACTGTGAAATAATGCTAATTAATTAATAAAGGTTATATAACCCTAAAATTTAATTTGATTGATTAAATTATTATCCGCGGCATATTATCCCGCCGCTGAATTATTTATCACCGTACATTCGACTGTAGCCAGCCTGAAGCTGTTGCTATTAAAAAAACAGTCAAGTGCGAGTCACACTCGCCCACCGAGGGTTCCGCCCAAAATATGCTCCCCACCCACACCCATACAAACTTTATCTTCAATCTAGATCGTGCGTCTTGATAACTGGTGGGACGGAAGTGTCAGTGCGCGACAATTGTACGGTTTTTTTTCCTGTAGTTGTGCTACAAGCTCTCGCTTTTTGCCATATTTCGTGATTTGGAAAGAAGCTACTAGGTCAACGGGAAGTACCTATAATTTTTGATTAGGTATAATTACAAATGTACCTATGGGAAATGCGACATAAACGGCCGTACCTTTTCATTGCGCCGACGTAGAAGTTTGGCTTATCACAGCTTCAATGGACTGAAGGGACCGCAAACCTTTCTATGTGGTATTAATTTCAACGTGCTACCTCTACGTGTTCCCGAGATAAACTAGAGGGTCTTGACACACAGACGGCCGGTCAAGAAAGTGAAATATATATCCTATAATAATAAGGGTTTTTTAACCTTTCATGTATGGAACCCTAAAAATAGGTGTTTCGGAAATATATTATTCAGTGCGTTCAATATTTGCGAAATGGATGAATATTAAGCATAGTTAATTATATTTTTGGAAAAATAATACCACTTTATTGCTTTTTTACTTTATTGCTTGTTGACAAAGTTCATTTCTAAATAAATCTTTTAGGCATTAGCGCCTTATCGGTAACCGAGACAGTTTGTTTGTATCCTAAAATCGTAATGTGACGGTTTTGAAATAGAAAAACTTAGGAAAATAGCAATATGGAGAAAACACATAAAGGGTCACTTGCACCATCCGGGGTTAGCCACATAACTTGGAGTTAAGTGTTTTTATGTATGGAATTTGACAGCCAAACTCCGGGTTAGCGGTTAACCCTGGTTGGGTCAAGTGGGCCTAAGGGCCACTTGCACCACCCGAGTTAAGGCACGTAGCCCGAAGTTGAGGATTTTTTGTATGGTATTTGACAGAAGACCTCCGGGTTACCGGCTAACCCTCCGTGGTGCAAGTGGCCCTAAAAGAATTAACAATAACTTTCTTTTTCCGTCGGACAAACGTATGTTCTGCCATCTATGTGTTTCTGAAAACAACAAGTAAGTAGCAAACCACGAAACCTCTGCTTTCCAACTTGTTAAAAGTTGTAAATATTTTGTGATAGATGGCAGCACATAAACGTAGTACCATTCCATATGACATTTTTTTTTAAGAAATGTTTTATATTTGTAATAAAAATTATGGTAATAATGTCAGAAACGAATACATACACTACTCTCGCATAAAATATCAGTAAAAGGAACGATGCTGGCATAATAACATAACCGGCAGCCGGCAACACTCCCAAAGCCAGCATATAAAAAAGTTAAACACAAACATGGTGGATCAGCTGTTTTCATATTTCTTGGGCCGCATTTTGTTTTTATAAACCGCGTATTGTTATGGTGCCTTAGCCATGAGTGAATTAAAATGGGTTCTATCGCATCGGTGCTGCAATGGCATTGTCAAACGTGCGGCCAGATCAACCCAACCGAGAGTGTAAAGTGTTTAAAATGTTCTACCAAACGAGTCTCAAGTCATGACAGTGAAGATTCCAAACGCTATTGTACTAAAGATTCTTCCTCAGAGCATACGATTCGTACAGAAAAAAGCGAAGGTACTACTCCAGGCTCGGAAGCCATCGTTATACCATCAACCTCTAACGTCAATAGGTAAGAAAATTTGTTTATGTATTGACTCCTAGGTTTTCATTGTTGGTAATGTCAGTCAGGTATCGATTTTTCTTGACCCGTATTTTAAGGTTATATTTCCATTGTATTTCATTGTTACGAAGTTTAATCGGGAGTTCATTAGCTTTATTACTAATTGACAATCCTTTTCTTGTTAGTGTATGTCATGTTATCGAAGAATTTTACGGTTTTTCTACCATGGACACTAGATTGATTTATAGGTATTTGATAGTACCCTTTGTACTAGTTATTGAGAGCTTTTGATAGTGCTTTGTGTAACTGAAAAATCGTGTAAACAGAGGAGCTGCAATGGTAGGTATTATTGTTTTTCTGTACACATGAGAGAAAAAGGTTTTTTTTATTATTATTAAGGGAGGTGTCAGCTAAATTAATAGATAAAGTTTCCAATTTTAAAGATACACACCAAATTTGAAGGATACCCTTGCAGGCTTCTGTCGATAAATTATCTAAAATATCCTCCTTTTCTTTTAATCAAAGACTGGGTTGAACCAGGGAAAACTATTAATTTTGATAAGTGTTTATCTATTTACACATGCTAAGCAACATGAAATAATTTCTGTATGTAAGAAAATAATATATGAATAGTTCATTGATGTTTGCTGACAGTGCTAACCTTTTTTTAATGCTAGATGAGAAATCATTGCTTTTAAACCAAGTAACAAGCATTTTTGGTCTATGTTCTTTCAAACCATATTGTTTTCTTCTAAATTTTATATCATCTGTTAAAAAGGATAAGTATGCTTTGTCTGATGGAGTACTGATAGACCTACAGCTCAACATCATTTAGCCCATAAATACCTATGCTGCCCGTTAACTTACTTATCTACTTTTTTAACTCCGAGCGACCCAAAAAAAACTTGGCATCCAAAATGAGGGCACGCCACCTTTTATTTAATCCTTTTTGCACAACAGAAAAACTTATCATATTAATGACAAACTTAATGCCCAGAAAAAAAAGTTTTGTTTATTGTAATAATATGGACACCAATGAGATTGACACTATCATACTTTTTTGGGTTTAATGGAACTTATCCAGTAGGTCTATGAAGTTTATTTTTTCAGAACTTCATGTATTTATTATTTGTAAATAAAGTTTTGTCTGGAATTATCATTGATGCCCAGTCATATGATTATATCAGCTTTTTTGATATAGTGATTTTTTATTGGTGTGCTGTGGTACTAATAAAAAAATGACTAAAATGTGGTTTTGTGGTAATTAAGGATTGAATTCATCTTATTACAGTAGAGCTTTGATACTCTAAACTTAGAAAGACTATAAAATAATATTCTATTAAATAAATTCTGAACTTCAGACAAAAAGTGTTTGATAATTAAACTATTTAATTAGCGAGGGATACACATAGCTCTTTCCATCATATGGGTCTACCACAAAGCAGTATGCATGTTGAACTCTCATGGATTCCACCAAACATTGATATATTTGTCTCCTGGACACATCAATCAGATACCTTTGACAGACGGATCTGACCATGTCTCTCTTCTCTATTGCTCCCTTTTTGACGAGGATCGTGACTCCTGTTCAGCTTGGCAACTGCTTGCCTCCATCGGCTACTGTCAACTGCCTGGCATAGTGCGGTGTTAATTGGTCCGTTGGTCTCCTCTGAGATCTGATCAGACCAGAATTTTGGGCTCCAGCCTCTAGGACGTTTCCCTTAGTTTTTTGACCATGTATACCTGACTATTAAGTGAATTACATGCCTCTGTAAAATGTTGTTCATACAAGGTTGCATTCCCCAAATCACAGTACTGATAATTATAACTGAATCTACCTGCAATAAATGGTGCCATGTGACCCAATTCGAAATTGGCTGAACAATAAAATTACTACATTTTGGACAACATCTAATATAGAATTTAATAGAGAATATATTGTGCATTGATGCTTTTGTTGTTACCTTTGCCGGTTTTATATAAAACGTGAAAAACTGCAATTTGGGACACAAAAGTGGGGGAAAAGAAGGAAAAACATTTTGTGACGACTTGTTTTCACTTGTTTTTGTATCCATATAAGTAACATTCATGCCAAGTTTCATGCTTCCTACCAGAACGTAGAAACCAGAACTTGAGGTTAGCTAAGGACTCGTATTATTGTTTTATATTTAAATATACTCAAAAACTCAAGTACCACAAACTCTAAAAATATTGGAACCTAATTTGTTAGCACAATATACAGGGTGACCTCAGCCACTGGATAAACCCTGAAATGCAACAGGCTACATCTTGCAATGCCCTAACATAAATATTTTTTTGATTAGAACAAAAATAAACTATATTTATCATTGGTAGTGTTATTGACAGTAGCATACTCGTATTAGTAATACTTACTTCAATTATTTTCAATGAAAACATTTGTTACCAATTGAAATGTTAGAAGTACTTAACATAAATAAAAATAACAATCGCTAAGGACGCACAGTATAGTTAACTGTATTTAAAAAAGGTAATAATCATGACACGCCCTCAATGACACGCGTGCGTCTCAATTGATATTTAGGATTACGAGTAAAACAAAACATACCTTCATTACCTACTGCATACGCGCATAAATATTAATATGCATACCTATTCTATAAACGTTGTAATTATATAGTTACCTACTCTAATTAATTCAATTTGTGACGTCTTGCGGGTAAAAGTAGCATATGGACGGTCAGCGTTTACGTATAATCACATCACACATTCATTAATTCAATACTTAGTCAATTATGAATCGATTTGCTGATGTTTTTTCGCTGGACTACGAAAAGGTTTATGCTTTTTAAGAGTTTATGTATGTCGGCTTGCTTCATTCACATTCCTCGCTACGTATCTTCCCACTTCTCTAGTAGCAACGTGACTAGGCCTATGAAACTCTCCGCGGTCGATTCGATTGTTTTTTGTCTTGTGTCTGTAACGACCCAAAATTATGAACGGACAGCACGCGCCGGCGCGCCGGCGCCAGTATTGTATAATATTTTTAACCGTAGACAATCCTAGCGTTTATGGAGGGGGGGAAGCATATGGTTTTTTGCGTAGTATTCAAAACTGTTTGTTTTGGTTTTTCCTCTGAGAGATAAATATGTGTTATTAAGAACTATATAATCTTATATTAGTCTTTATTTGGTCCAACAGCGGATGGTCGTGCGTGGGTTCGGCGCCGGGCCCGACGCGCGCTTGGCGCTGCGCGTGCGGCCTGCGCAACGTGTCCGCTGCGTGGCGCTGCGCAGCCTGCGACGCGCTCGCGCCGCACGCGCCAGTCTACAGGTGTGTACTACCTACACATACTATCTGTATAAGGTACTAGAAAATTTTAACAGATGATACGTTACGAGGGCTGCTACTTATATATCCGGAATAGAAAAAAAAATACAAACAAACGGATGGAGATAAAATTAAATATGGTTTTATTGTTTAACGTATGTAGATAAATATGGTTTTGTCATTAATTTCCATGTTAAAAGAGGTATATTCGTTTATAACTATTTTTCAGTGATGTTATTTTGTTATTATGGCTCTTAAATAATTAGTTTTTAATTTACCAGTATTTAATATAGGTATTTCAACGTAATAATTGCTCTACTCGTATAATTGCATATTTTTGAAATAAACACGACGTTAATTAAAAACCAATAAAAAATGTACTGAAAATGACATTTAACCGCTTTTCGTAGGACCCTCCGTCCACTAGCGCCCCTAGCGGCGAATTCACTCATTGTCGCTAAAATAAGGAGAACGGCCTATTAATAGGTACATCTCAGAGATTTTTATAGGATAAAATAACTAGATACCCAATCGGGTAAAAAAAATGATGCCATAAAAGTGCAGCAGTTGCGACTCTTTTTTGGAACTTGTCTTGTTTGGAACGTGACGTTCCGTAAGTGCCGTTTAGTAGTAGTTTAGTTTAGCAGTGTTGGTAGTTCTGTGTATGAATTTGACACTTAATGCTTACATCAGTAAGCTCTTTTTCGTACGAAACATTTATGGTTTTGTATCATCATGCAAGTTCGCTAAAGTCATTCTGACCCACATTTTTTGTTTGACGTTTTTGTTCTGTTTTGTGTGTCTATAACTTTTAATAAGTCAATGGTATATCTATATTGAATGATGTTAACAGTGTAAATTTTTACTTTCAGGCTGTCTGATGACGAGGATCAAGCATCGGGGATGACGGACAAAGATAAATCTGCCCAAGGTACTATCGCGTTCAAAACTGCATGGACAGTTTAGGAATTAATTCATTCATAAATTGCCGATGCACTTTTGAACGCGTGTGTACTTGTTGTTTATAAAGTGAGATGCATCGAAAACTTGAAGCAAAATATTATGCATACGTATAATGATAATAGGATTGTAGTGGAACAAATAGGATATTGTTATTTATCTTTTTGTCTTTATGATCTCTATTATAGTTATTGTTTAAGAGAAATCAACAACTTAAGAAATAACCCAAGAAATTTACTAAGCCAATGGCAGATAACTGAGTGATGGTTAGCACGTTCTGCTACTTAGAGTCTGAACAAAACTTTTTCGAAAACCTCTGAACTCAATTACCTCGTTCAATGGGTGTTCAATGAGTTTTAAAGTACTTACTTTCTTTCTCAGATCACACTATGATAAGGTCCAACACTTTGGCAGTCCCGTCATATAAGCCCACTACCAACTACGATAGCCGCCGTTTGAATCTCGACGTGCAATCCCTCCGTCTCTCTCCCACCCAGCTAGCCGACCAGACCCACGGGGTCACGCGCTCTCTTTCCCACGGCTCCGTCATCAACTCCCAGCCCAAATGGTGGAAGCTAGACGAAACTAGAGGCACGATAAATCGCCCAACTAGTTTGATGGTCTCCGAGAGATACGGGTACACGTCCCAAACTAATCCTAGAGAGAGTTTCTTAAGAAGTTTACATACTGTCACAAGAAAGCCTAAGAAGTGCGAAAGTAAATCCAATTGGGAATTGAATTACGTAAAAGATTATCAGAGGGAACAGAGCAGAGCGCTTCATTTGAAGAAGTGGGCATGCAGCAAGTGCACTTTAGAAAATTCTGGAATCAGAACTCATTGTGAAGCTTGTCTGTCGCCAAGAGTGTCGCATCTATCGAGGATTTCTAATACTAGGGGTCTAAGTGTGACTACGCTTGGTAGGCATGAGACGGCGAATAGGGAAGGGGCTACTTCGCTACCGACGTCCGGTGGAGTGATGATCACAGTTCCTGACTGGCCTCAAACTGGTGCTACGACGTTAGGTTCTTCATTCCGAAGATCGATAAGTGCTCAGAATTCCCCAGAAATTCGCCCTACGTACAGACGTTCGTTTTCAGAACAGACTACAGATTCTCGCCCCATTGGAAAGATCATTTCTAGTAGAAGAAGCTTGAACGACTACCAGAAATCACTGGCCAGCTACTGCGGCAGTTTACCCAAGAAACCAGAAGAAAAGGATAAAAAAGAAGATTCAGAGTTGATAGACAAGGAATGCAGTTGGGATACTAACGCAGAGGGAGTAATATACGCTTTACCGAACAAAGGGAAATACAAGGATTTGAATCTTCAGCTGCAAGTAAATAACAACGGAACTAGATATTCGTACGTCTCTGTTCAAGATACGAAGACAGTCATGAGTAATTCTCAGAACGAGGCTTTATATTCGAACGATATTGGCGATGGGGACTACGCTCGGATAGATGAGTTGCTAGGTACTGAGAACTGTGTGTCGCCGGTTAGCGAAGCGAGTAACATACGAACTTCTCATATAGGCGCTAGGGATGGGGTGTTTAATATGCTGCCGTCTGTGGGCAAGGTGTCTCAACCGAGAGAAGTGACCAAAGTGCCTTCCACGCAGCCGTCGCCGCAGCAGCCTCAGCAGCAACCGCAGAACTCGTAAGTAGCTTTTTAATAAATGAGCTTATATAGTCTTAGAAAGTAGCATACTGTCTTTTTCTTACGGTAGTATTTTCACCCCGAAAAAGGCGATGGATATAGTTTTTTTGTCCTACTGTTACTGCGATCGTTGGCTTGTCAGACTATATGTATCTTTACGGTGGACATATTTCGTGAATTTTGTCGGTTGAAGCGAGCATAATTAAACCGATAACATTCTATTAAGCAACTATGTTATGGATCTAAGTTACTAGTCTAAAAAGTGAAACATTTCTACAAAAGAGCTTACAAACTATTTCTTGACTTCTTAACTATACGCAACTCGCACATTTGTAGATTACGAATCATTGTACCTATTGCATTCGTATGAAGACGATTTCGTACGCTAATTTTTCATTATTTTAGCCTCGAGTTTCATTTTTTTAAAGAAAGCGACTGCACTGACTTCACTAACTTGTCAGCTTATAAACAATAAATAAATAAAATAAATATTATGGGACAATCTTACACAAATCGACCTAGTCCCACGGTAAGCTCAATAAGGCTTGTGTTGTCTATTACTAGGCGACGATATATATAATAGTAATAGACAGATACATATAAATACTTAAATACATAGAAAACATCCATAACTCTGGAACAAATATTCGTGATAAACACACAAATAAATGCCCAGACTAGGATTCGAACCCGGGACCTCCTTCGAAGGCAGGGTCACTACCAACTAGGCTAGGAGGTCTTCGTGTTAGCACAGCGTAGGGATGTATTCCATACAGTGAGGTAACTTCATACACGGCCAGCGGCTCGGCTCGGTGGTCGCGCTAGGGTTGTCAAAAACTATGCGAAAGCCATTACAGTCTGATTGGCAAACTAATTTCCATTTTACACCCTTTAAAATAGACCGCCGAATTTGTATGAAAATTCGGCGGCATTTCCTCCCCGCCTCCTTCCCCGCGCGCCCCCCATCGATGACCCAGAAATCGGCGGAGTTAACCACAGCGTAAGGATGTACTCCATACAGTGGTATGGAGTACATCCTTACGCTGTGGTGTTAGTAACCGTCCTCGCCTCAGCCAGTCCGTTTCCTCGCAGACAGTCGGGTCGCATGTGGCAGTGCTCGTCGTGCTGGTTCGCGTACAACGCGTGGTGGGCGCGCGCGTGCGACGTGTGCCGCGCGCGCCGCGTGCCCGGCGCCGCCGTCACCGTCACCCGCCAGGACGCGTCCAACAGGTACCGTAGCCAACACAATCAATCAGCCTATTGCAGTCCACTGGTGCGCCACAAAGTACGGTCATTCGTGACCCCCATCCAACCACTACCAGCTACCATTCTCAAGTCATCGGTCCACCTGGCAGGAGGGCGTCCCACACTACGTTTGCCGAGGGCCGCTCATCGGTTCTGCGACAGACGTGGCCGGCTCACTGCCACTTCAGCTTGCAACACCTATGGACAATGTCCATTACTTTGGTATTGTGCCGGATAGTCTCGGTCCGGACTCTGTCTTTTATCGAGATACCCAGCATTGCTCTTTCCATACACGCGGATGTACACGCGCGTTCAAAATTGCATGGCAAATTATCAATTTCGCCATATCGATTTTGATTAAAAAAAAATCAAATTTCGAACACATCTGGCTCAAAAGGAAATTTGATTTGACCTCTATTCTAATATCACTCGAGATGACGTTTAGTTTGAAACGAATTGCATTTCTAAACGTGAATATGAGAAAAGTTTTCATTCCTGAATGAAAGTCGTATTGATGGCGGACATGGCGGTCGATATATGCGCTTTGAACGCATCACAGAGAGCTCATGATATGTGTGTATATAAAGCAGTGTATGTAATTGTAAATAATTAGGCATTAAATAACTCGTGTAATGTTATTAACACCCACACTCAAGATTGAATGCCTTCCATTATATACAATCACATAAACTACTATAACCCCTTAAGATAGAGCCCATGGTAATGGTAATGCCCCACGCGTCCCCATTACCGTAACTCATCCATTTCTGCACAAATCATCAATGTTTATGTTGTAGGCGTGCTTAGTCTCAAATTTATTCTCCAATAAATTTACTTATGGTTTCATCAGTCAAATAGCGTCTCCATTGGTCAGTTAGATGAAAAAGCAAAATGAAACTATGCGACAAAGACCAAAACTTGAGGGAGTCAGTAGGCCGCAAACTAATTACCGTTGAATTGTGAAAAATTTATTAAAAATGACAAATCCCCTAATCGCCCAAGGGCGACACTGGGTCGCCTTCCGCATAGTATTCTTCGGTTACCACGAAGTATTAAGTGGAATGAGACATTTTATAACTAAACGCAGTCCCACGTTTCGAGTCCTTTACGGCACTAGTCAGAGAGCAGAATGGAAATCTGACGGGACCGAGGTCGTCCGTTTTAGCTTGAGTCAAAAAGCTTTCTAATAACGGTATGTCTGGCTGTTCTCTTCTACAGGCCCATATTAGGGGCGGTGTGCTTGTTTGCCACCATTTCGCAATGTGTCGTCAATAAATAGATAATATTTTGGAAAAGATTTTATGACAATTGTCACAAGATAACTAGGTATTTGAAAAAAAATCGGTATTTATTGAATTTTGATGTGTTTCTTCTGACAGTTGTCAAGAGCACTTCATAAAGGCAATAATGATGTTTTTATTTATAAATGACATGTTGGTGGCAAACAAGCATACATGCCGCACAATAATAAGCGGGGCTCGTAGCCCACGGACGCCTGCGATACCAGTAACAAAGGATACTGACAATTGTCACATCTCACCGTGGTGAAATATGGGCCTGGTCGCATCTCTCGACCTACACTTGTATCTTGTTTAAAACTCGTCAAACTTATCTTATCACTGTTGCTAATGTTGCAGTGGCAGGCCACCGAACGCGAATCCGAACCCGGAACCGAGCGGGAGCAAGGCTGAGGCGAACAGCAACGTGCCGCCGACCAAGAAGCTGACCGTGCCTATCGCGTCGCTGGACCACGATTTGAATAGCGACGAACTACTGTTTGCTGTTGGTGAGTAAAACCAAAGATCAGGAATGTCAAATGAGCTTTTTCCAATAAAAACCCCAAAAACCAAATTTTACCAGATCTGGACTTGCTTGGGCTACATGGAATCACCAAAATTTCCAATTAAATTTAAATTTCCATTACGTCATAGGGAATGCAATTGGTAAATATTTAATATGAAAATTACCGATTAACCGGTAATTCCTATACAACATTTTACCGGTTTGCAATGTCTGCATTCCCTAGTCACACTTATAGTAAGTTCATACTAACACGTGACGTAATGGAAAGGAATTTTTCGGGGCATTTTTTTTACTATCAGGATCTAACCAGATTGTGATTGTGATTCGAATGAGCCCAATCGAGTCCAGATCTGGAAAGTCGAATTTCGGGTTTTATTTTTGATAGGAGCTCAAATAAGACGTGTCAAACGTAGAAATCGGTTTTGTAGTCTATGTTTAAAATAGTAGATTGTATACCAAGGGCATAAAGTAATTGCTTTTAGACGAGGCTCAACGAGGACCAATACAGTAGTTATGGATAAAATGGGTATTTACGCCTGGGCATACACTCTGCTTTTCACTTCGATTACAAGGAAATTGTTAGGTTTTATTTCACTTTAAATCATTGGAAATGAAACATCCACGCTTGCCATGGTTGGGCGCGGTCGTTCTCACCCATCCATTATGCTCTAGACTAGAGCATAGCCCCGACTTAAAATCGAATTTTTCGAGCAAGAGAAGTGAAAAGTATAATATACGTTATGTAATAGCGGACACTGATTGATTACACCGCGTACGCAGAGTCCCCGCCGGCGGCGGGCTGGTCGTGCCTGCGCTGCACGCTGCTCAACGACGCCGGCGCCGCCGCCTGCGCCGCCTGCGCCGCCTCCAAGCCGCCGCCGCAGCACTGGTGCGTATAGGCTAGACGACAAAAAAAAAATTAGTCATTCTGTTAGACTATTCAAAAAAATACGACACGTATTTTTTCTTTTGTTCGTTAAATGAAAAATTACGGAAATACAAGGCTTTAAAGTTTCGCGTGACGTCACAACTAGTTACGATTCTTACCAACTGTTGACGTCACCAGCCCCCACCACGGAACTTTGATGCTCTTCATATTCGTCAATTTTAGTTATCTTTAAAAAGGAAAAAATACGTGTCTAATTGGATAATCTTTCTGACGGACTAATTAGAATAATAGTTTTTTAACCTAGTCGTCATCCCTATTGTACCTCTTCATAGTTATACCACATCGCTGCCATCGATTACTAAATCGAACGGGCGAATGAACTTTTTTGTTTGCAATTTATATAAAACGCAGCAATCGATTTATTAACCTTATTACCGTTACAGGTCTTGCAGCTCTTGTACACTACGAAACCCGCTGTCGGCGAGCCTGTGCCTGGCGTGCAAGACGCCGCCGGTGCCCCGTCACGGCGTGCCTGGGACTTCCACGGAGACCAACCACACTGGTATGCTCGTGTTTTTTTTTTTTAACCTGGCAGGGTCTCCATGCGCTGAGCTTTGGAACGTACGGACTGTGAGGTGGGATTGTTGTTTTGGGCTAGTGAAGATGCCGCGTCGACCAGTTGTGATCTATTGTGGCGTGAGGTGGGATGGTAGCCTGGGGAAAATCCAGGACCCTTCCACGACATCACACGATATTTACTACTCTGGAATACTCCTTCTGAGTTTGCGCTCCAGAGAGATCGGTTGGACCGAGTCCAACCAAATCTAAGGTACTCGATACATACTCGATAGATACTCGTGACATTTGTTTCGCTTTATATGCTCTAACCTAGGGGTCGGCAACCCTTTAGCCGCCCAGGGGCCACATAGTAGTAAACGAAATTTACGCGGGCCGCGCTTTGTTAATAGTTTATTTCATAACTTTAACATGCACTTTATACAAAGTAGTCAAGGTGGCTTACGGGCCACAAGTGATTCGCGGGCCGCCTGTTGCCGACCGCTGCTCTAATCCGAAGTACATATGGTGCTACATTACCGCACTAGTGCGATAATGAGCATGAGCATTTTATGTGCCTACGTCAAAAGTTCAAAGGGCCATATGTTCTGCAAAACGTCGTACGATACACGTGCATAGGTAATTCTCAACTCGTGTCGATATAAAACACTCCCCTTGGTCGTGTTTTACTTCATCGCCACTAATTCAGAATTTCCTCCTTTTCGCAGTTGTATCGTAATGGAGTAATTATGTTTTCATCACACTTGCTCGGTAATGGTGTTATAACGCGCAGGCGTAAAGAGCGGTTAGAGCCGATTTAGTACCATCGGGAGTTATGGATTTTAGTACAATGTAACTCCCTCGTGAGTTTAGTTTTAAAATATCGTACGTCATTTCACTTCAGATTAAGGAGGTTTTGCATCAGCTAAGGCTTATTTCAAATCTTAAAACTTGGCTATAAACCAACTTTACTGTGTATTATTTAAATTTAATAAATAGATTCATTTGTATATATTTATTTTTTCCCTTACAAGTGTCATGAAAAACATTGTGTGCATCACGGTCGGTAAGAGGATTACAAACTCGAGTCATTAAAAGTCCGCCTGCTGCGTCGGGCTTCTAACTGATTCTCGTTAGTAATCCTGTACTTACCTTCCTAGATGCACAATGTACTATCGTACTTGCCTGTAGCTGTCGCTACCGTTATTCGCGCAAGGTCTTGGTCGGCCATTAAATCGTATATGATTTGTATCGCAGGCGCCCGCACCCGCAGCCCGTCGCCGCGCCGCAGCGCGCGCCACGCGCCGGCGCCGGGGGCGGGGGCCGGGGCGGGGACGCCGGCGGCGGGGGCCGGGGCGGGGACGCCGGCGCCGCGCCGACACAAGTCACCGCCGCCTCCGCCCGATACCAAGTAAGTAAGGCCCGACCGAGATCTCGGTCTCGGCAGTCTCGGCCAAAAAGAGCCGAGATTCTCGGCCTTGGCCGAACCTTCCATCTTGACACTTTTTGCGATTTTGGTGGGTATTTAAAGCAATTATAGTGTACCGTGTTATCGTACATAATGCAAATTATAACTTTTTCCTCAAGCTTTGACTTAAATGTTGTGTTTTAGTGGTGGCTATATTAAACAACAGTTTAATCTTTACTATTACATGTTTTTTGTGGAAAAAGCGCGTTTTTCGTATATATTATAAAATCTCGGTCTCGGCCGAGACAAAAAAAGAAGTCTCGGTCGGACCTTACAAGTAAGTATGGAATCCGCGCAGGACGAGGATAGATTGTCACTTGTTTAGTTCCTGCTGGGACATGCATCGACATACTAATGGGTGAATCAGCTATTTCTTGTTATTCTGTCCCGTTAATCACAAGGACAAATGCAGCACAGTTTGTTAGGAGAAACGTTGTAGTATGTTCTACTGATATGCTTGGTAGATGGCCCAACATGGAAAGGGAATATGTATGTACCGAAAATAGTAGTTTATGCAACAGTGATATAAGGGTTCTTAAAACTCAAAGGTCGCTGTTACAAATCGAGATGTAATCGAGTCCCGCCCCAAGAATTTATAGAACCAATTATGAGCTGTTGCATACACTAGTTTTTCTACGACAGACAAAATATTAAAGATATTGATATGTCATAATTAATTACTTACCCCGTCATCATAATATTTATTAAAAATACTAAACATTTAAAACCGTCCTTATTAAGTTGTGCGAATGAAACGGAACAGGACTGACAAAACGTCTGTCAAAGTAGAGGCGTTTTTCTATCAGGCAACCATCACAACACAACTATGTTCGAACCAATTTTGCCATTAATTATAGTATTAATAAGATAAGTTAAACATTTTGAAGTTGTTCTTTATTAGCGACCTCCTGCTTCCACAGCAAGCACCCTAACCACAGCAGCCAGGGTCCGAAATTTCCTAAGTATATGCAATCATTTCTTATTTTAAACGCTTAAGGTGTGTTTCGCCAATCTTACAGCTCAGACTTAAGTCTAGTGCTGCTTCTCGACAATCTTTACAGATTATTATTAATATTATTATATAATGGTGGCTCCACCATACTGTACAATTTTAAAGCAGGATTTTTATTTTATTTGTTTTTTATTGTTTAACTGTATTACAATAGTGTAACAGAATTCATAACAAACTTACGAATCCGTTAGTTTTTTTTTCGCAACTGTATCAATAAATCGTTTGATACGCGTGCGGATATGTCATTCACTCGTCCCGAGTATTGCCATTCGCCCATGGCTCGTGGCAAGATATCTCGTCACTCGTGAAGTAATGACACTAATGACATAATATACGATTTTAAGCTAACATGGTCATTTACATTATAATTAATATTTAAAACGGGTTAATTATTATCGGGTGCTCAATAAAACAAACATACATGGTAACTATCCCGTTTTAAATATTAATTACTAATGACATAGTTTCCGCACTAGCTTGGACATGTGTTACAGAACAGACACCACCACGTGGTCGTGCTCGGAGTGCACGTACGCCAACGCGGCGCCGGCGAGCCAGTGCGACATGTGCCAGTCGCCGCGCGCGCGCCTGCTGCCCGCCGCGCCGGCGCAGGACTGCCTGGACGACGACGACCGCGGTGAGTGCTGACACTGAAGTTATCACACGCGCGCGCTAGATGGCGCCGTGCCGAGCGCGGTTATTCTACGTCGCGCTATCGACATTTTTATTGTGATTGCAGCAGGTATCTACTTAAAAATCGCGTAATTGCCCAATATTCCAAACAATTTAATGCTCTTTATGTAGCACTCGATTATTAGATACTATTCTTATAATACAATTACAATACAACAAGCACAAGTGTTTTGATTAATGCTTTTTTTTTGCAATTGATATTATGGGAAACGAGGATTTTGGCATATTATTAATCTGGAAAACAATGATTATGTCAAATGAATTTCTACACAAGACCAATGGAAATTATGACAAATAAGTTTCTGGCAAACAAGGTGATACCTATTTTTACACTTGATTGTACCTACATAATAATGGTTTCTTTCTTAAATCGCCCTGCTAACAAAGTTGAATGTTCACAGACGGTTCGGACAGCGAGCGCACGGAGAGCACACCTGTAGAAATACTTCGGCTCAGAGAAGAGAGCCACGCGTGGACGCAGTGGCAAGAAGTACTCGCTCAATGCGCCGCGGTATGTTTGATATCCAAACCCTTGCACATAATAACATCCATCGACAGGGCGCTTATCCACACACCTTGCAACCAGTAATAGTAGGACAAAAAACTATATCCATCCCTTTTTTCGGGGTGGTAATACTAGCGTAAGAAATAGACAGTATGATACTCTCTAACCTGCTGTTACTGCGTTCGTTCGGTGGTCAGGCTTTTAACACGATTTCGAGCAGTAGCTGTTCTACGGTTTTAGTTGAAAGCGAAAGGTATCTCGCTCCGCGGAACTGAAGTCATTTTATTTTAAATGCTCTCGGGAACTCTGGACGCCGACCAGCGCGGCGCGGCCGCGACTGATTAATTTTCATCCGCTTACATGTATTGCGTACGTACACGGCGCGCACACATACAAATGACGCCGCGAACGTTTGTCAGAGGAGTTTTTATACCACAGCGTAGGAATATATTCCATACAGTGAGGTAACTTCATACACGGCCAGCGGTTCGGCTCGGTGGTCGTGCTGAGACTGAGGGTTGTCAAAAGCTATGCGAAAGATATTACATACAGTCTGATTGGCAAACTAATTTCCATTTTACACCCGACGTAGACCGCCGAATTTTCATATAAATTCGGCGGCATTTCCTCCCCGCCTCCTTCCCCGCGCGCCCCGCATCGATGGCCCAAAGATCGGCGGAGTTAACCCACTGTATGGAATACATCCTTACGCTGTGGTTATACTGTGGCACGCGCCAGGCTGCGCCGCGCCGAGCCGAACAACCACGCGTCGTCTGTCATACTGCGCGTGGTCCGGCCCGCCGTCCGTCAAGCGATCCGTCGCGTAACGTCGGTTTTTTAGCGTGGCCCGGCGCGCGGCTCGACCCGCGGCTCGACCCGCCGCGGTCTGGATAGACGGTGCGCGCATGCGTTCTCGTCCGCGTCATTTGCGGGCCAAAAGTATTTTTTCTCAAACATGATCGTAAATGTATGCATTTATGTCACGAAATGAAGACATGAAGTTCCTTGTTTACGGCTCCCCCCATTTACTTCTTGGCCGTGAAGTAATGTATGGCGTAAGTATGAACGAAACATTATTGTCCGCTGCTCTAACTTTTTAAATTTGCGTACTAACACTAAACTGACAAAGGAAAAATTACATACAGCCAACGACCACTAGATACTTGCGACATAAAAAAAAATTCTATGCTTCTATGTATATTTATGTGCGGTTAAACATGGTGCTCGAATAGCTGCTTCAAATTGCATATTTAAAAAATAAAAAAGGTGGCAAATTAAACTTTTTTTTCCTTATTAACCTATTTACCTACTAGTTGTTTTAAATTTAATATTTCCTTACAATGTTTGAGAAAAGCACATACAAGCCTCGGCCGGAAGAGAGATTGCAGGACTTTTTTAATCCGGCCTCGTCTACGCCTCGGCCGTCTACCACAAACTCGTCCTGCAATCTCTTACTTCACGGCCTCTGCAGTAATGTACTATTTTGCAACTTGGTGTAAGTTACTGTTTAGTGTTCGGTAGTTATATTAGTTCAAATATCAGGCTTTCATTACCGTAGACCGCAGAAGAAGTAGAAATGTTTGGTCGTGGAAGGAGACAATTATTTGGAGATGGATTTGGCGTTCGTACTGGCTTCCATCTTGGGGCGCTATATCAACGCGCCATGTATGTGATTCGCGGGTCATACTCCAGGCCGCGCCGGGCCGCTCTTAGCTAGGCACGGCGCGGCGTGGCCCGTGGTTTTCACAGGCCGTGTACCTAATGTAGCATTCCATTCGCAGACGGGCGAGCCGTACGTGGACGATTCGTTTCCCGCGCACCCGCGCTCGCTGTACTACAACGGCAGCGGCGAGACCGGCGCCGCCGCGCGCTGGCTGCGCCCGCACCAGATCCACGTGGACGGCAGCCACCGCCTGCCCTGGCGCGTGTACCGCGACCCCAGGCCCTCCGACATCTCGCAAGGTAACTAACCTTAGCTTCCTTAGTTAGTTTCCTTAGTTAGCCGTGATCGGGTAGCCCAGTGGTTAGGGCGTCTGCCGCAAAAGCAGGGGGTCGCTGGATCGATCCCAGCCCTGCTTATCTTGCCTTGGTCAATTTATAACTTTAGCTTACCAAACTAAGGCAAATTAGAGAAATTTGGGTGCAAAAAAATTGTGGTTGTAGGTAAAAAGTGTTAATTTTAAGCACCGTTTATGAATTATTTACGAAAAACTTAAGAATGTGACCTTTTACTACCGTTTTAATACCTATTGCAACGGCAAGTTTGCGCGTTCACCGCTAAAAAAACCCCATTTACTGTGGTCCCACAATTCCAAGACACAGTCCTTACCATGTCAGAGAGTATTGGGATCCTGGGTGTTGACATTTCCAGTGACGTCCAATTCCGTAGCTACCTGGAAGGGAAGGCCAAGCTGGCATCCAAAAAGCTCGGTGTGCTCAATAGAGCTAAGCAGTACTTCTCTCCGGGGCAAAGACTGTTATTATACAAGTCTCAAGTCAGGCCCCATATGGAGTATTGCTGCCATCTTTGGGCGGGAGCACCTGGATACCAGCTGGGCCCCTTTGACTCGATCCAAAGACGTGCTGTCCGAATTGTCAACGATCCCAAACTCACGAGCGATATCGAACCCTTAAGTCTAAGGAGAGACTTCGCCTCCTTATGTGTGTTCTATCGCTTGTACAATGGATTGTGCTCTGAGGAATTGTTTGATATGATGCCAACGGCTGCATTCTACCACCGCACCGCTCGCCGTCGGCAGGGTGTTCACCCGCATACCCTGGAGCCTAAATGGTGTCGTACCGTGCGGTTTAAGAGGAACTTCCTCCCGCGGACGCTCCGGCTGTGGAACGAGCTCCCTGCCACTGTTTTCCCAAAGGACTACAATATGGGGTTCTTCAAAAAAGGAGTGTTAAAGTTTTTAAAGGGTCGGCAACGCGCATGTAACACCCCTGGAGTTGCAGGCGTCCATAGGCTACGGTGACCGCTTACCATCAGGCGGGCCGTATGCTTGTTTGTCACCGTCGTAGTATAAAAAAAAAAAAAATCTATTATCAGTTAAGAGGCCATACGCCTTTGAAAAATATTTTGAGTTATGATGAAACTATACTCGTAGGTCTGATTTTAATTTCAGGTAGTAAAAGAGCTGAAACTTGAATTACTTTATTTCACTAAAATACATAAAAATAATATGCTGTTAGACCACAAAAACTGTGTTTACGATAGTAAAATCAAAAATTATTATGATTTGCTTTAAATCACACTGAAAAAGTAAATTCATGAACGGTTTTTAAGGAATAAGGACTTAAGGGTTTTTTGTTGACGCTTAAGGAGCAATGTGCAATATTCTCTGAAACATGTCTGTTCTGTTGAAAATAACAAAATATGCCACCACTAGCGCCATCTGTGCGCAGCATGTACATAACTTGTTCTCGATCAATAAAGCAGTCTGTAAAAGTCAGTCAGTTGTTTTATTTTATGTTGCAGGCGTCCTGGGCAACTGCTGGCTGCTGTCGGCGCTGGCCGTGCTGGCGGAGCGCGCGGCGCTGGTGCGCGGCGTGGTCGTGCGCGGCGAGCCCAGCGTGGGCGCCTACCAGCTGCGGCTCTGCAAGGTAGGGGCAGGTGTCCTGGGCAACTGCTGGCTGCTGTCGGCGCTGGCCGTGCTGGCGGAGCGCGCGGCGCTGGTGCGCGGCGTGGTCATGCGCGGCGAGCCCAGCGTGGGCGCCTACCAGCTGCGGCTCTGCAAGGTAGGGGCAGGTGTCCTGGGCAACTGCTGGCTGCTGTCGGCGCTGGCCGTGCTGGCGGAGCGCGCGGCGCTGGTGCGCGGCGTGGTCGTGCGCGGCGAGCCCAGCGTGGGCGCCTACCAGCTGCGGCTCTGCAAGGTAGGGGCAGGTGTCCTGGGCAACTGCTGGCTGCTGTCGGCGCTGGCCGTGCTGGCGGAGCGCGCGGCGCTGGTGCGCGGCGTGGTCGTGCGCGGCGAGCCCAGCGTGGGCGCCTACCAGCTGCGGCTCTGCAAGGTAGGGGCGGGATATCATAAAAAAAGCGAATACATACTGTTGTGAACACTAACTAAAACAATGGGAGCTACCGTATTGTCGCTCACCAGGCAGCGCCCCTCATGCGTGGGTCCTGTGTCAGTGAGAGAATTGTGAAAGTGACGTCTGAAATGTTCCCGCAGGACCCACGTTCCACTAGCGCCCCTAGCGGAAAATAGACTCGCGGTAATCCTCGTTGACGCTCGCCCCCGCGGTCTCCGCACAACGCTAGGGTTGCCTTTGCGTACGATTAGAAATATTACATGATCTCAGACAATATTCTGATTATACGTCTATTTTTTGTAGCTTGTTCATAGTCATGTTGAAACTAAATGATGTCATCATCTTAACCCTGTGAAAACGAGTGCTGTAAAGGTCTCGAAACGTAGGATCATGGTGTTAATATACGCGATTAATCCGTTCTAAAGTGTTTAATTTCAATGAATAACAATCGCGGTAACAGAAGACAATTTCATAGTCATGTTATTTTCAGGACGGACGTTGGCTAACTGTCACTGTTGACGATCTGCTACCGTGCAATAAAAAAGGACACCTCGTGTACTCTCAGGTTAGTAGGAAATGGTTACCTTTTTCAATTTTTAAATCATCATTTTGTCTGCTAGCTTCAAATACAGCGATGGCGTGGAATCGCAATGTCTCCATTAGTCACGATTTTACCGCATGATCTCCACACCCCCGCAGTTTTTACCGATAAGACGGTTTAGTTAGCCTCCTGAGCCCTTACGGATTAGCGTACAACAAAGCAATTGTATTCAACAATGGCATTATCTGTCTATGAGGCGCCGGCGCCGAATATGCAAAAAATGAACTACCATTTTTGCCAGTATCAACTCTATTCCTTAAGAAAAAAGATTAAAAATATTTTTTTTTTACGCACTTGCCATATTTCTCTAAGGTAAATTCTAGGGAACAACTGCTAAATATGTTGTTTTCTCAATTAGTTTGTAATTCTTAATAAGAGTCGTAATTCAAGAAATGCTTAACGTGACCGAAGCTTTTTTTTATGCAGGCAGACGCGATTTGGTATGAGCTCAGTTTAAAAGCGAACTACTATACTCGTTCGTTTAGAAATTAACCTTATTAACACGCGACTGAGTGGTAGAGTCAACCAATTCGAACCCACTCTAGAACCATGTCAAAATGACAAGCAGTAAGAGATTTCTTACAATCTGATTAGACTACAGTGGTCTAGGGTTCCAATTGGTTGACTTAAAACAAGCACATATAATACGATGGATGACAAACCGTTTTGTTACAGGCTAAAAGAAAACAGCTGTGGGTGCCTCTCATAGAGAAGGCGGTCGCGAAACTGCACGGGTGCTATGAGGCCCTAGTATCAGGGAGAGCGATTGAAGGTATGTTTACATTAAACATCTTTTTTAGGGTTCTGTATCCAAAGGGTGAAACGGGACCCTATTACTAAGAGGCTGTCCGTCCGTCACGAGGCTGTATCTTAAGAACCGTTATAGTGAGATAGTTGAAATTTTCACAGATTATAAGCCAAGCTTGCATTAGATTTTAATTTATGTGTGTCCTTTGTTTTCGGTATGAAAAAAGGGAAGCATATAAAAAAAAAACTGCAGCCTTGGCTTATCAGACGATATTTTTATGGTGTATAGCTGTAAGTGTCATTGTGATGAATAAATAAAGTAAAATAAAAATGTATTTGAGGGAGCTCTCATAACAAACGGTTTTTTTGGCATTTTTATAGAATGGTACGGAATCTTTCGTGCGGTAGTCCGATTCGTAATTGACCGGTCTTTGGTGTTAATGTTATGATATTACCGGCTGTTTTTGCGGGGAAAACACTTAATGATTATTTACTCTCACAATGCAAAGTAAAATACTGTATGAAACACGTGCGTAAAGATGATTTCCGACTCGTGTTGGCTATATAAATTATTATTACGCACTTGTTGCATAAATAGCTATTAAGCAGACGTGTAAAATTGTGAAACCCGTGGCACGTCCTTGCGAATTCTCACCGTTTCGAGCAGTAGAACTCCTTGATTGTTTTTGGGGAGTTCTCGTAATATAGTCTGACAACCCAGCGAGCGCAGTAACAGTAGGATAGAGAGCATCATACTGTCTTTTTCTTACGCTAGTATTACCACCCTGAAAAAAGGGATGGATATAGTTATTTTGTCCTACTGTTACTGCGCTCGCTCGCTTGTCAGACTATATGCTAACGTGTATCCAGGGTTGTGCACGCTTACGGGTGCGCCGTGCGAGTCGGTGTCGCTGCAGGCGGGCGGCGCGGGCGGCGCGGGCGGCGGCGCGCCGCTGGAGCAGCTGGACCGCGACCTGGTGTGGGCGCAGCTGCTGTCCTCGCGCCAGGCCAGCTTCCTCATGGGCGCCAGCTGCGGCGGCGGCAACATGAAGGTCACTACATCAAACCATCTACTACTAGTTGACCCACTTAACTATACAGGCTGCGTAGCCAAAATGCCAATCTCTCACGCTTAGTCGCTAACGAGACGCAACTGTCATTGTCACACTAATAAGGAAGAGCGATAGAGAGAGGTAGCTACGATACGTTATTAAGCGTGAACGATTGGCATCTTGGCTACGCACACAGGTTGTAACAAAAGTACCGAACGATACTTCAACAGCTGATAAGATCAATGTCCCTGACTACGATGCAAGTATAAACATTTTCGAAATTTAAAAAAATGTTTACTTTGTATGGAGATAGGTGCATTTTCGATCAACATACAAAGTGAAACATTGTTTTTTCGAATTACGAAATGTTTTCACTTCGCATCGTACTCAGAGTCATTGACCTTATCAGCTGTTGAAGTATCGTTCGGCACTATTGTTACACTCCGTATTTGTAACTGCCGTGTGATGCAAATCGGTAAGGCAAATGTCAACTGTCAACACGTTCAAATTCGTTTGACACTAAGTTGCACTCGGCTGATGATAATCCATACTAATATAATAAATGGAAAAGTGTGTATCCTGTTTGTTTGTCCGTCTATCACGGCAAAACCGAGCGACGAATGGACGTGATTGTTTAAGTGCAGATAGTTAAAGGGATGGAGAGTGATATAGGCTACTTTTTGTCTCTTTCTAACGCGAGTGGAGCCGCGGGCAAAAGCTAGTCATTTATTAAACCGCCAATAGATTGTGCCTGGGCGGAATTGAGCGGGCTGTCGAGCACCTAGGCGCTCATTTAGACCATTTTCTCGTTGCTGGAACTGCTGGTTATTGTCCCGGCGGCGTTTCGCCATTGCTTCCTTCTAGTCTCCCTGTTGTCTTGCAGAACTGCAGGACATCTTCAAGGTCCTTACCAAACACATTGTACCGCAGTGCCGCATACATGATGCATTCCGCCAGAACATGCTCGCAGACAAGAGCGCCTACCACGAACCGCTTCCTTCGTTCGTTTGTCTATTCGACTCTTTCTCGCTCGAATATGCAAGAGAAATAGAGAGGGGACAAACCTTAAAGTAGAGTTAAAACTCGCCTTTTTTCCAGGTGGACGAGGAAGAATACCAGCGTCTCGGGCTCCGCCCCCGGCACGCCTACAGCGTGCTGGACGTCGTGGAAGTGGCCGGCCCCATCCGCCTGCTCCGGCTGCGGAACCCCTGGGGCCACTACACCTGGCGCGGCGCCTGGGCCGGGAACTGCCCGCGCTGGACGCCCGAGATGAGGCGCGCCGTGCGGGCCAGCGCGCCCAGTGATCCGCACCACGACCAGGCTGTGTTCTGGATTAGCTTCGAGGATGTGCTCAAGTAAGTTTAGGGACCAGGGCCTCATAAGAAGGCTCAAAGTCACCCAAAGGGCAATGGAGAGAGCTATGCTAGGAGTCTCTCTGCGAGATCGTATCAGAAATGAGACCATCCGCAGCAGAACCAAAGTAACCGATATAGCTCTCCGAATCGCTAAACTTAAGTGGCAGTGGGTGGGACACATTGCACATAGAACCGATGGCCGTTGGGGCGGAAAGGTTCTCGAGTGGCGACCGCGTACGAGAAGGCGCAGCGTGGGTAGGCCCCCCGCAAGGTGGACTGATGACCTGGTGAAGGTCACAGGAGTCCGCTGGATGCGGGTGGCGCAGGACCGGTCATTGTGGAAATCTTTGGGGAGGCCTATGTCCAGCAGTGGACGTCTTTCGGCTGAAATGATGATGATGAAGTTTAGGGACCAGATGGCGTAGCCAATATGCCAATCGCTCACGCTTAATAACGTATCGTAGCTACCTCTCTCTATCACTCTTCCTTATTAGTGTGACAATGACAGTTGCGTTTCGTTAGAGACTGAGCGTGAGCGATCGGCATCTTGGCTACGCACCCAGTTGGTCGCCAGAGCTCCAAGAGGATTCACTGTGTTGACAGCTGGGGACCCACGGATCGAAGCTTGCCCCCTAACCAATCTACACAGCGAATCCTCCTTTTTTTTTTTAAAGGGTCGTCAACGCGCATGTGACACCACTGGAGTTGCAGGCGTCCATAGGCTACGGTGATCTCTTACCATCGGGCGGGCCGTATGCTTGTTTGTCACCGTCGTAGTATTAAAAAAGGGACCCTTGAGTGATTGTGGGACAGGAACTGTTCGTAGTGGAACCTTGAGATTAGACACTACGCAAAAAACAGTTGACGCTCGGCCCCCCTCTACCCCGCACAAACGCTAGGGTTGCCTACGAATACTGGCGGTAGGCCGTTGCCCGTTGATAATAGGAGTCGTTACCGACACAAGACTAAAGACATTCGATTCAAGTTCGCGCGGAGAGTTGTTTAGACCTGCCAGCACCACGAACAAGCCGTCTTCTAAATCAGCTTCATGGATGTTCTCAAGTAACGTCGTCTGGAATTCCATACGCATGATATTCGTGATGAGGAGGGTCTTTGCATGAGTAGATACATTTTAAGATAGTCTGAGGTATACTGTAACCACTTAGTATTTTTTAGCAAAATAATTTCTTAAAATACTTATATCGGGTTCCTCACGTCAATAAAGTCGAAAATAGCTCGACGTGTTTCGGAACAGTCTGTGTCTCTTATTCATGAGTCATGCCTCTGGCCGCGGCGGCTGCTCTACGCACGCTGCTGCTAGTTTTCTATTTAAAATTGTCACAAATTCAGACTCAAATGTCTTCTATGAATGATCTGAAAACACCTCTTGATAACGATGTAGCCCTATTCCAACCACCCTAGATTATCTGCGAAACTCTGCCTCCTTTAGTGTGTTTGGAATCCCTAAATACCTACTCCTGTATACTTGTATGAAGTCTAGAAGAATGTGTTTATTGTTGCCTCTTTCTCCATGCATAGGACTATCAGTTTTACCCATGTTATGTGTTTTAGGCTTGTGTCGGTCAGGAACTAAGAACTAAAATGAATGAAATTCCATCACGGACCGAAAGGAACTAGTGCCTTGCCAAAAAGTTAAATCGGTCCTCGGTCTTTAGTTCAGTTCAGTTCAGACGGAGCAAAAACCGTTAAAAAGTTCATATTAAATCTTTAGTTCCGCGCTATGTATGTAAACCCGGTCACTCATTCTCAGACGTCAAAATTTGCACTGAACTAAACGAACTAAAGACCTAAAAGACTGAACTAGTTCCTTTGTCCCATTGAACGAGATGGGAGCGCTCCCTTCAAAGACCGAGCGGGCCCAACTCTAATGTGTTTGTTTAGTGTACTGTGTCCTACTCACAGCGTAAGGATGTATTCTATACAGTGGGTTAACTCCGCCGATTTCTGGGTCATCGATAGAGGCGCGCGGGGAAAGAGGCGGGGAGGCGAATTTCTATGAAAATTCGGTGGTCTATTTTAAGGGGTGGTCTATTAGTTGGCCAATCAGATTGTAATATCTTTCGCATAGTTTTTGACAACCCTGAACCTCAGCACGACCACCGAGCCGAGTCGCTGGCCGTGTATGAAGTTACCTCACTGTATGGACATCCTTACACTGTGGTCCTACTACAGCCATCTTTGCTTTAAATCTCATGCCTACGATAAATCGTTCGCGGTGCGCTCTGTGAAGTTGTGGAACCAGCTGCCCCCCGCTCTTAGAGGTTTGGCGTCGGCTGCTTCGTTCAAGAGCATGTTAAAGAGTATGTGGTTATGTGACTCCTGATCTGCATCTCATGTTCTCCTTTTTGTCATTGTTATTTATTATTATTATTAATTTCTCTCTCGCTTTATTCCTATATATTTACCTCTGTCTCTCCTATCCATTTTTCGTCTTGTTCTTTCCTCTTCGGTGTAATATATTTATTTATGTTCTTCTTATGATATGTATTGGTATTATGTATATATTGATATTGTTTATATTGTACCTTGTTGTACATGTTGCTTTACTTGTCTGCCTTATCTGATCGCTTCTCTCAAATACTCATAGGTTAACTGGAAGAAATCCCTTAAAGGGATAAGTTCGCCTTTGTACTTAACATCTCTGTTTGTTAACTGTATTTTTTCAACTGTGTTTCTGTACAATAAAGTGTTACTTACTTACTTTGTCAGGTACTTCGACTGCATCGACATCTGCAAAGTCCGCGTGGGCTGGCACGAGGTCCGGCTGGCCGGCGTGCTCCCGCCCATGTCGTCCACGCGGCACCTCACGTGCCTCCTGCTCACGGCCACGCAGCCCACCGAGGTCGACTTCACCCTGTTCCAGGAGGGCCAGAGGTACAGTCACAGATTATCATTGACTTATTATTTATTATTATTGTTGTTGTTTTGGGCTAGTGAAGATGCCGCGTCGACCAGTTGTGATCTATTGTGGCAGCCCTTTATAATTCATTACTGATTCCCGTTGAGTCCAGAAAGTTACAAAGTTTTTGGGCTGTAATGTTGTGTATCTCACAGGGTTGCAGTTCGTGCCTACCGAGGTGGATACTTCTTTTGTGCATTAGTGGTCCGCAGGAGCAGAGGATGTGCATCGCATATCATTGGCTTATAAGAAATACATATACATACATACTGCTGATATGCTGGGACAATCTTACACAAATCGACCTAGTCCCATGGGAAGCTCAATAAGTCTTGTGTTGTGGGTACTAGACGACGATATATATAATCCTCCTCCTCGCGTCGCATTCCTCATTGCTGAGGGTCGTGAAGTCCCCGCGAAAACAACTTTCCTCTGACGATGTCCCGCCATCTTCGTCTGTCTTTGGCTTCGTGAAGCGCGACGTGTAGCTGCACGTCCAGGGCGGATCGGACTTGATCTGACCACCTTGTTGGACTACGGCCTCTGGGTCTTTTGCCGTCAACCTTGCCAGTCACTAGGAGTTGTTCAAGATTGTGGCCTTCCTTTCTGGCAATGTGACCGAAAAACTCCAGTACTCTACGTAGGCAGACAGTTGAGAGTCTGGTTTTGATGTTCAGTTCGCGTAAGATGGATATATTTGTGCGAAATGCAGTCCACGGAATCTGTAGCATTTTCCGCCAACACCACATTTCAAACGCATCAATGCGGACGCGGTCAGCCTTTTTCAGTGTCCATGTCTCAGCCCCGTAGCTGAATATGGAGAAGACCAGGGAATGCACTAGGTTGGTTTTGGTCTTGCGTGAAATGTTACGGTTTCTCCATACGCCTTGCAGCTGGGCCATCGCACCCTTTGCCATTCCTATGCGCCTTCTGATCTCCTTTTCGCATGAACCGGTGTTGGTGATGTTCGCGCCGAGATATACAAAATCCTCCACCGTTTCAAGCCCAAGTGCACCCGTGAGTTGCAGCTGTTTGCTTCGATCCACCACCATCGCCTTGGTTTTGCTGTGATTGATCTTGAGACCCATTTCCAGGCTTATGCGCTCTATTCTGTCCAGGATGTCAATCATTTCTGCTTCATTGGCGGCCAGAAGGGTGGTATCATCCGCATATCGGAGATTTGTGATTTTGGTGCCACCGATAGAGACACCTCCCTCCCAATCCTCACATGCTCTTCTTATTATGTACTCCCCATAGGCATTGAATAAAACGGGTGATAGGATACATCCTTGCCTAACGCCCTTTTCGAAACTGAACGGGTCCGAAGTTGCTGTGTCAATTTTTACGACACCTTCATTGTTAAGATACAGTGCTTCGATAAGAGCAACCAAGTGTTCAGGTACTCCCAGCTCCCTCAGCACTCTCCACAGAGCCGACCAGATAACGCAGTCAAACGCTTTGCTATAATCGATAAAGCATAGAATCATCGGTGTATTAAACTCATATGCCTTTTCGATTAACTGACGCACGTTTAGGATCTGTTCCCTAGTCCCTTTGCCCTTGACAAAACCCGCCTGCTCCTGCGGGATCTGCCAGTCCAAGAAATGTCGAATTCTGTTGTTGATTATGTGTAAAAGCACCTTGCTGGCATGTGATATGAGTGCCAGGGTCCGATAGTTATCACATTTTGCAGTGGAACCTTTCTTATGGAGTGGTAGAATCACCGATCTCGTCCAGTCTTTAGGCCATTCCCCGGACTGCCAGATGATGTTGCACAAATTCAGCATGGCATGGCATATATATAATACATACATATAAATACTAATACATGGAAAACATCCATAATTCGGGAACAAATATTTGTGGTAAACCCACAAATAAATGCCCTGACTAGGATTCAAACCCGGGACCTCGTGCTTCGTAGCAACTCGGCTAGGAGGCCGTTAAGACACACAAAGCACAAGAAAAACGTCTAAAAATCTGGGTCGGAATGACGTTAGCGAACAATTTTGTATTGATAATAGAGACGATAAATGTTTCGTAAGGAAAAGAGCTTACTGATGTAAGCATTAAGTATCAAATTCATCATAAATTTAAAATAAATAGATGTCATATATTAAAGAAAAAGACCAACACCGACGAAGGCCAATCCTAGGATCGAACTCGGGTCTTTAGCTTACGGGACTAACGCCATAACCACTAGGCCAACTGGTCCTATCGAAATGCCGGCGCGGGATGTTAGGACAGCCACCACAAGACAAAAGACTATCGATTTAGGTTGTCAGCTGAATCGCGTTAACGATTCAGCTGAGGTAAGGCCCCTGGTCACGTCTAGAAATGAATTTTCACTTGTTCGATTTAAAATAATCAAAATATACGCCTAAATTCTTCGAACTTGGAGAGTTGCGATAGGCAGACAATTCATATTGGCACGTCAGTGCATATTGAGTGATCAGCACATTTAATATAGATCTTGCGCCTCCACTCGATAAGGGATTTCCTCTTCTGGCACGTAGAATAATTATATATAATGATGGATTACTAAGTATTAAGGGTGATTGAAGTGTACACGCTGGGAGACAATAGATCTGTTGACCTGCAACCTGTGTTTGGTAACTCTACCCCTCCACCCCGGCGCTCCTCCTATTACATGGCGACCGTTGACATGAATTCTGCGTGAGGTTCTACTTCATCACATCGCTGCTGAGGAGACAACAGGAAGGCGGAATGAGAACATCATCCGTAGCAAGTCCATCAACAGGGTAACGTTTGACTCATTACCATCATTACCTAACTTACATTACGGGTCAAATTGTGGAGTAGTTAACCTGTTGATTGGCAATGGGCGGACAACAGAGTAAGGATAATGTGATTGTGACTGCGCCCAACAACAACGCTGCATCGCTGGCTTCGGCGGGACTGGAGTTGACGGAGGTCCTGCTGATCGTCGTCGTAGTATTCCTCACCGTCTACGGCTTGTCCCGACTGTACGAGCAGGCAAAAAGACAGTTGTACAGAGGTTGGGAGCGGCAAGCGGCACGACGGGCAATTCGCGGCGAAAATGACAGAGTCCACAAATCAGGACTCTGAAAACAGAAATTTAAACCTTTCAATCACAGTAGAGTTCGTTGATGAGTGCGCTTTTTGTTCACTATACAAACTTATTGTTTATTTTTTCTAGGAATTCGGCCAAAAGCCAGCGTTCACAATTGGACCTGTGCGTTGTCGTGTTCCGGACGAAATCGGGACCGAACGCGCAAGTCGGAAAACTGGTCGCGCACAGTAAAAGACAGGTATTTATCTCTTATAGAAAAAGCGAATACAGACCGTTTTGAATATTACGCAAAAACAATCGCTCGTCCCCGCGCTCCCCGCACAACGCTAGGGTTGCCTACGGTTAGAATTATTATATCATACTAGCGGCGGCGTGTAACGGCGGGCCCTAGATGTAACGGGCAGCCCGCGAGTCGGATCCGACACAAGACAAAAGACGATCAATTTAAATTCGCGCGGAGAGTTCCATAAACCTGTCTGTAGGTCCCATCGTAGAAACAATTCAAGTGCTAGCTCCGTATTTAAGAACATAATTCTTCAGCAGTGGGGCGAATTGCTTTCTTTATTGTGTCCAGGTCCGCGGCTTCGTGGGCTGCCACAAGATGCTAGAAAAAGGCTTCTACCTGGTAGTATGCCTGGCGTTCAACCACTGGCACACCGGCTTCTCATACGGCTCGTTGGCCGGCTGGCCGCGGCACGTGCTGGCCGCGCACTCCAGCAAGCCGCTGGGCGTGGAGCGGCCGCCGCTGCACGCGCACATCCTCGCCGACGCCATCATCGGGCTCACGCTCGCGCGCGGCCAGCGCCACGAGGGCCGGCAGGGCATGACCGCCTACTACCTCACCAAGGTGATGCTCTCTGTCACACTGCTGTGTAGCCTATCGTCTGTCTCACTCCAGCAAGCCGCTGGGCGTGGAGCGGCCGCCGCTGCACGCGCACATCCTCGCCGACGCCATCATCGGGCTCACGCTCGCGCGCGGCCAGCGCCACGAGGGCCGGCAGGGCATGACCGCCTACTACCTCACCAAGGTGATGCTCTCTGTCACACTGCTGTGTAGCCTATCGTCTGTCTCACTCCAGCAAGCCGCTGGGCGTGGAGCGGCCGCCGCTGCACGCGCACATCCTCGCCGACGCCATCATCGGGCTCACGCTCGCGCGCGGCTAGCGCCACGAGGGCCGGCAGGGCATGACCGCCTACTACCTCACCAAGGTGATGCTCTCTGTCACACTGCTGTGTAGCCTATCGTCTGTCTCACTCCAGCAAGCCGCTGGGCGTGGAGCGGCCGCCGCTGCACGCGCACATCCTCGCCGACGCCATCATCGGGCTCACGCTCGCGCGCGGCCAGCGCCACGAGGGCCGGCAGGGCATGACCGCCTACTACCTCACCAAGGTGATGCTCTCTGTCACACTGCTGTGTAGCCTATCGTCTGTCTCACTCCAGCAAGCCGCTGGGCGTGGAGCGGCCGCCGCTGCACGCGCACATCCTCGCCGACGCCATCATCGGGCTCACGCTCGCGCGCGGCCAGCGCCACGAGGGCCGGCAGGGCATGACCGCCTACTACCTCACCAAGGTGATGCTCTCTGTCACACTGCTGTGTAGCCTATCGTCTGTCTCACTCCAGCAAGCCGCTGGGCGTGGAGCGGCCGCCGCTGCACGCGCACATCCTCGCCGACGCCATCATCGGGCTCACGCTCGCGCGCGGCCAGCGCCACGAGGGCCCGCAGGGCATGACCGCCTACTACCTCACCAAGGTGATGCTCTCTGTCACACTGCTGTGTAGCCTATCGTCTGTCTCACTCCAGCAAGCCGCTGGGCGTGGAGCGGCCGCCGCTGCACGCGCACATCCTCGCCGACGCCATCATCGGGCTCACGCTCGCGCGCGGCCAGCGCCACGAGGGCCGGCAGGGCATGACCGCCTACTACCTCACCAAGGTGATGCTCTCTGTCACACTGCTGTGTAGCCTATCGTCTGTCTCACTCCAGCAAGCCGCTGGGCGTGGAGCGGCCGCCGCTGCACGCGCACATCCTCGCCGACGCCATCATCGGGCTCACGCTCGCGCGCGGCCAGCGCCACGAGGGCCGGCAGGGCATGACCGCCTACTACCTCACCAAGGTGATGCTCTCTGTCACACTGCTGTGTAGCCTATCGTCTGTCTCACTCCAGCAAGCCGCTGGGCGTGGAGCGGCCGCCGCTGCACGCGCACATCCTCGCGGACGCCATCATCGGGCTCACGCTCGCGCGCGGCCAGCGCCACGAGGGCCGGCAGGGCATGACCGCCTACTACCTCACCAAGGTGATGCTCTCTGTCACACTGCTGTGTAGCCTATCGTCTGTCTCACTCCAGCAAGCCGCTGGGCGTGGAGCGGCCGCCGCTGCACGCGCACATCCTCGCCGACGCCATCATCGGGCTCACGCTCGCGCGCGGCCAGCGCCACGAGGGCCGGCAGGGCATGACCGCCTACTACCTCACCAAGGTGATGCTCTCTGTCACACTGCTGTGTAGCCTATCGTCTGTCTCACTCCAGCAAGCCGCTGGGCGTGGAGCGGCCGCCGCTGCACGCGCACATCCTCGCGGACGCCATCATCGGGCTCACGCTCGCGCGCGGCCAGCGCCACGAGGGCCGGCAGGGCATGACCGCCTACTACCTCACCAAGGTGATGCTCTCTGTCACACTGCTGTGTAGCCTATCGTCTGTCTCACTCCAGCAAGCCGCTGGGCGTGGAGCGGCCGCCGCTGCACGCGCACATCCTCGCCGACGCCATCATCGGGCTCACGCTCGCGCGCGGCCAGCGCCACGAGGGCCGGCAGGGCATGACCGCCTACTACCTCACCAAGGTGATGCTCTCTGTCACACTGCTGTGTAGCCTATCGTCTGTCTCACTCCAGCAAGCCGCTGGGCGTGGAGCGGCCGCCGCTGCACGCGCACATCCTCGCCGACGCCATCATCGGGCTCACGCTCGCGCGCGGCCAGCGCCACGAGGGCCGGCAGGGCATGACCGCCTACTACCTCACCAAGGTGATGCTCTCTGTCACACTGCTGTGTAGCCTATCGTCTGTCTCACTCCAGTGAGCCGCTGGCATCGAGTAGCCGCCGCTGCAACCTGAGCTGACATCTCCCTCTCTCGCACTACAGCGGAAGGAAATATACCTTATTGACATTAGTAAAGTTTTATAACGATGTTTTCCTCTATCGAATAACTATTTTATATTTCCAAACAACATTGATAAGACGACGACGATTGGTGACTTCTTGAGGTTCCAATCCTCAAGATATTTGAGGTAGAAAACCAAAATGGCGTATTTATTTCTGATTATAATCCAGGTTCTGTAAATAGAGAATACGTTTACGTTTAGGACCTGTTTCACAATCTCGAAATAAACGGTATCTGTCAGATAAACGTTACCCGTCATTGTCATTTAAACGTGTGATGAAAAGAATAGCAATAATTTTACCTGACAGATATCGTTATCTGGCGATTGTGAAATAGGCTCTTAGATTCCTAAAACAATAAATAGCTTGCTTGCAAAAGGAATTATAATTACTTATATTTGATCGTTTCTTTACAGGGCTGGGCCGGTTTAGTAGTTATGGTTGAGAATCGACACACGGACAAATGGATCCACGTGAAATGCGACTGTCAGGAGAGTTACAACGTCGTCTCCACGCGGGGCGAGCTGAAGACCATCGACTCCGTACCGCCTCTTCACAGGTAATACTACTAATACAACTAGAACATAACACACAGGTAATACAACACACACATACACACACACACACACACACATATATATAACAGGTAATACAACTAGAGATGTTACGGAGGTGGTTTTATCAGAATCGAAGCCGAAAGTTTGATTTAACGGAACCGAAATCGGTCCAGAGGTGAAGGTAAAGAGTCAAATAATCGTCACAGAACACGTGGGGTGATTCCCGGGGAAACAAGTCGAAACCTGTTTGTACAGTCGAGTTCATAAATATCTGCGCAGCTGAATGCATAATATGTAAACACTTTCACATTATTGTCAATGTCCTAATAAGACTTGGATGCTCGTATATGGGCATTTTCAAAAAAAAAGTGCACCATTTTAAAGAAATTGGGCGCTCGATTTTCCATACAAAAAATGCCAGTTTCGTAACGGCCCATACGAAATGTATGAAAATAGTAGTTTATGCAACAGTGATATAATAAGGGTTCTTATAACTTGAGGGTCGCCGTTACAAAACGAGGCGAAGCCGAGTTTTGTAATAATAGACCCGAGAGTTTTAAGAACCAATTATGAGCTGTTGCATACCCTAGTTTTTCTACGACAGCTAAAATAGCGTAAAAATCAAAATATAGAAACTTGGCAGAATAGGGAATATGTTGTGCCCACTATAGAAATTAAAAAAAAACAACAACAGTGCTAATATATTGTATGAAAATCCATAGGAGCAGTGTTCTTATGGAATACCATAGACAACGTTATAATGAATACTTTTTAAATATCGCTGTCAGTCATCTAATTGACAGATAGAAGTGCTGGAGTAGAAAAAATGCGTAACGAAACTGACCAAAAAAAGAGACACTCTTTTAATTTGTTTAAATCAATAGTAGTCGTGATTCTGGTTATAAAAAACCCAAAACTTCCTATATTAAAAAAAGGAAATGGTACACTTATTTTGAAAATGCCCATTTTTATAAACTGGACTGTGCTTCTAGACACGCGTGACTCACCTTGGCAGCTGGGCTTCGGCTCCGGTATAAAATCCGCTTGAAATCAATCCGACTGATTGAAGCCGGACCCGGGGTCTGACCAGTCCACGATTTGCACGTTACATTTAGAAACGTCAAGCGAATGAGGATTACCGCGAGTCGATTTTCCGCTTCGGGCGCTAGTGGAACGTGGGCTCTGCGGGAACATTTCAAACGTCACTTTGACGATTCTCTCATACTGACACAAGACCCACGCATATGTGGCGCCACCTGGTGAGGGACAATACGGTAGCTGTCATTCATGTGAAGTGCGACTATCAGGGGAGTGACAACGTGCAACGTGGTATCCACCTGGGGCGAGCTGAAGACTCTTCACGGGTAAAACGAGCATCTGCTGGGTAGCAGTGGGGACGCGATTATACAACTCGATTCTCAATAGTTTGCTTAATATCCAGGCAGTTGAGTATTTTCCCTACAGCACATGAAGAAAAGGAATATTTTTGATGCACTGCAGCTAGGATATATGATTTGACGGCGCGCTCATCGATTAGGAAGTTTGTCCACTTGATAAGTTAAATTAGAGTTCGGGTTTATGATTTTTAAGGGATTAATAACGTCATTAGACGACAATGCCAGTATGATACATACTTATGTCCATGTTGGAATTATACTCGTATGTAGTCAATGTAGTACAGAGCTCTAGTTTGATGCTCCTATGTAGACCGTGGAACTCTGTCCCGGTGATAAAGTAGTACTTATTTAGTTTGGCAAAAAGTGAAAGTGCAGTTATGTATTAGTAGCGTTCACCCAATTTAAAACCCATCGTTATCTATTTTCCAGACAAGTGATAATAGTCCTGACCCAGCTGGAGGGCAGCGGCGGGTTCAGCATCGCGCACCGGCTCACGCACCGGCTGGCGGCGGGCGCGCGCCTGCAGGACTGGGCGCCGCCCGCCGACGCCGAGCCGCGCCACCGCCCGCCGCTGCCGCGCCGCCTGCACGGCCTGCACGCGCCCCGGCTCATCACCTGAACCACCGGCCAGCACCGGCTGGCGGCGGGCGCGCGCCTGCAGGACTGGGCGCCGCCCGCCGACGCCGAGCCGCGCCACCGCCCGCCGCTGCCGCGCCGCCTGCACGGCCTGCACGCGCCCCGGCTCATCACCTGAACCACCGGCCAGCACCGGCTGGCGGCGGGCGCGCGCCTGCAGGACTGGGCGCCGCCCGCCGACGCCGAGCCGCGCCACCGCCCGCCGCTGCCGCGCCGCCTGCACGGCCTGCACGCGCCCCGGCTCATCACCTGAACCACCGGCCAGCACCGGCTGGCGGCGGGCGCGCGCCTGCAGGACTGGGCGCCGCCCGCCGACGCCGAGCCGCGCCACCGCCCGCCGCTGCCGCGCCGCCTGCACGGCCTGCACGCGCCCCGGCTCATCACCTGAACCACCGGCCAGCACCGGCTGGCGGCGGGCGCGCGCCTGCAGGACTGGGCGCCGCCCGCCGACGCCGAGCCGCGCCACCGCCCGCCGCTGCCGCGCCGCCTGCACGGCCTGCACGCGCCCCGGCTCATCACCTGAACCACCGGCCAGCACCGGCTGGCGGCGGGCGCGCGCCTGCAGGACTGGGCGCCGCCCGCCGACGCCGAGCCGCGCCACCGCCCGCCGCTGCCGCGCCGCCTGCACGGCCTGCACGCGCCCCGGCTCATCACCTGAACCACCGGCCAGCACCGGCTGGCGGCGGGCGCGCGCCTGCAGGACTGGGCGCCGCCCGCCGACGCCGAGCCGCGCCACCGCCCGCCGCTGCCGCGCCGCCTGCACGGCCTGCACGCGCCCCGGCTCATCACCTGAACCACCGGCCAGCACCGGCTGGCGGCGGGCGCGCGCCTGCAGGACTGGGCGCCGCCCGCCGACGCCGAGCCGCGCCACCGCCCGCCGCTGCCGCGCCGCCTGCACGGCCTGCACGCGCCCCGGCTCATCACCTGAACCACCGGCCAGCACCGGCTGGCGGCGGGCGCGCGCCTGCAGGACTGGGCGCCGCACATCACAGTGAGATATCACATCAGACATCACTCGAAACATCACCCCGGTCGGTGGTAGCTCGTACGGCACGCAGCGCACAGCGAGTACGAGCGGGACGGTATCGGTCGCCCGCTCTTCGCATTGCTCGAGCGAGACGGCTATGCTCGGGTAATGTCGCATCTCACTCGATGCGGTGTGATGCTTGTTTTCTCGGAGTGATGCGTAATGTGACGTCACGCGGTCGAGTGACATTACATTTGTGATATTACTCGCATTACTTACACATGTCTACTGCTACACACTAGCCCCATCGCTGCTGAGGCGGCCCGTACCACCTTCGTCTTATATGCTGGAAACATACGTTCAGGCATATTTGCGGGATCTACCGATAAATGGATGGAATATTTGTCTGGCGGACGCAATGGAGATCTGTCGGATTGCCCGTACGTATATTACCGGCAATTGGTACACTAGCTAATATCGAGGGGTAAGCGGTCAAACCCGGTAAGTCGAGATAATTTGTCATTGAAATAACAACTTTGGGTAAATTGCACATAGTTCGAATTTCAAAAATCGGTTTTCTCGACTTATCGGATTTGACCGCTTATCCCTCGATATAGGCCCGCACCGAGCGGGCAAGATACTAACTGTACGTCCGCTATGGTCGCAGGAGCGGAGCGTGCGACGTCCATCTTATACACGCTAATGTATGTGGCCGACCTAGCTCCTATTTCACCACTCTGACAAGCCCGCACGCTACGCTAAACGCTCACCAGTCAGGCTACCGACTTAGGTCCACTTGCACCACCCAGGGTTAGCCGCTAACCCAGCGTTGAGCTGTCAAATTCCATACAAAAAAACGCTTAACTCCGGTTTATGAGCTACGCACCGAAGGACAAGTGAATGATCAACGCCGACCGTCGGCGCGAATCGTTCTCAGCTTGTTATTGAAGCGCGATCAGCGGCGATGCTTACCGCTCAGCTCGACAGGATTTTTATGAGCTTCTAGTATGTAGGCGCGAACACCTCAGTATGAAGCGTTTCCAAAGGAATGAGGTCACCACACAGTTTTAGCGGAACATAAAGAAATTTCATTTGGCCTCTAAAAGCTCTAATTGGGCTCTAAATTTAAAAAATAATGACAAAAGTCTAACGTCAGACAGATTTCATTTATCAAAACCGTAATGGCGGATAAAATACGCGGCTTGAAAGCATCATGGAGAGCTCATGATATGTGTGTATACAAACCAGTGTATGTGACTGTAAATAATTAGGTATTAAAACACTCTGTGATGTAATGAAACTCGGCAAACGCCTCGTTTCATGAGCCCACACTCGATTTTAAACACCTTTTATTATATACCGTCACATAAACTACTATAATGTGATTGACTAAATAAAACAATTATAACACAAATATTTGGGTGGATTATTATTGTGTTGTCTTTTTTTTTCACGTCAGTTTTGAATGAAATTCGGTGGGTAGGTAGAGTTCCTTATTCTACGCTAGATAGATACAAAATCCCAAGGTGCGACAAAAAATTGTTGAGTTACGAAAATCCCATGCGTTGTCGTACCTCATTGGAAGCAATAGGGATGACGACTACATTGAAAAACTATTATTCTAATTAGTCCGTCAGTTAGATTATCTAAAACTATTAGACACGTATTTTTTCCTTTTTCAATTTAACTAAAATTTACAAAGATAAAGTTCCGGGGTGGGGGCTTGTGACGTCACTTCTAGGTAAGAATCGTACCTAGGAGTGACATTACGCGAAACTTGAACACACTGTATTTTTGTCATTTTCGATTTGACGAACAAAATAAAAAATACGTGTACAATATTTTTTTATAATCTGAAAGACGGACTAAATATATTTTTTCAGTCGTCTAGCCTAGTGTAGGACATACTGGGAAATGGTATTTATCTTGAAGAGACTAAGAAACTCTTCTTTCCTACCAAATTACATCCAAATCACACTCTAAAAAAGACAACAAAATAACAATCCGCTTATTTAGTAAATACCTGAAGCTGCAAAAACTTTTCTATGAATCATTCCTTCGATTCCTCTGAAACCGCACAGCGCGCGACCATTTTGGTTGGGCGATGTGCGGATGAGCGGCCGCCAGGTGCGATGGTAAAAAGTTGATCTGAATTCGTTGCGGAAACTTTAACATGCCTATTGCCACGCACCGATGTCGGTCTGTTTACCATGAATATCGATGATAGAAATTTCGGTATCTGCCTCCCTATCGCTATTGCGTATTGGAGTGATAAAGATGCAAATAGACAAACGAACTAACGAAATGATTCGAGGTCATAGGCTGAATTGTATTGAAATAACGTCAGCACAAAAACGCAAATATGTGTATAGGAGCGATGTGCTAAAAAAATAATGACAGACAAATAAATAATTTAATTTGTCGATAATATTATCTTATCACGATTTGTTTTAATCCACTAGCTTCGCGCAAATTTGACGGAACGCACCGAATCTACTTTTGACAGAATCACTTGTATGATGTATTTTGACATATTTATAACGTATTATCGTATGCTATTTAATTGTAAGTATGTAGGTATAGTTGATCATTATTGTATATGACATCCTGTATTAAATCATTTTAGTATAATTAGAACTAGATGTATGTAGTTTCTTAACGGCATGATTCGGTTTATTATTGCTTTCTACTGTTTTGAACGATTATTTCGTACAGTCAGCAGCAAAAGTCGCTACGATATATACACTTTTAAAATACGTTCGAACACAAAATATATATTTTTTAATATTTTTGCTTTTAAAACTAAAATATCATGGTTAAAAATTGTATATGGCCCATTTGTGTCCCATAATATTCCGGGAAGGTCGTGTAATCTTCGGCGTTGATTATAGTTTGAGTTTTCTGAGATAAATTTTACGGTTCGAGCCGTAGTCTCTCAAACAAAAGCTATTGTCTCTTTAGGCGGCACGTGTCACTACAAAAAAACCTACTGTGTCGTCATAGTATTAGGATTCAAATTTAATTAGTCTAGGACGATCAACCCAAATGCAACACGCCTCACATGATATTGATACTTCGAGTTGTGTTAAAAAAACACCGTTATATATAATTTGGTTTTATTTATACATCATTTATTTAAGAACTTAAGGAAAAAACAAAAGCATTATTATGCAACCAAATGCATTGCACCGTAAAATTCACCTCAGAAAATTCAAACCATACCTCCCAATTGAGTATCTCTGCACATCAACTACACAAATAGTTGTACAGTCTGTATTACCAACGGTAAAATTTCACACGTAAGCGTTTTAGGCTAATGGTACCTTGCCAGTTGTTGATAAGGAGCTACTGCCATAAAAAAAATGGAAAACTTTATCAACATCCGGTAAAGTGGTAGGTGCTTAGCCTGATAATGTCATCTACATTTTCATCTGTTAACTATGGAAGAATATAAACCTAACACTATTCTCAAGATATTTTGCCGCCGAATCTACGAATTAGTTTAATATATTGTTTTAAAGCTTCGATGAAAAGCGTTTCGATAGAAAGAAAGAAAGAAAGAAAATGTATTATAATACACAACACAGAGTAGCAAAACGAATAATTATCGTATTGAATAGGACTTTCTTAGAAAACAGATATTGCCAGTTCTAACATACAGTAAGTCAGCTAAGTGGACAGATGTGGAAGATTTGCCTCCTATTTCTTAACAGTTACTAAATATTTGTGTACTACCTTATACTTTGTTCTTTAAGATAAGAAAAATCGTGCGACTGTCATCTTGAGTCGTGTGATGGAGAGGATTTAAAATTGCCTTATACGCCTCATTTTTCCTCCGCCTCAAAGAAACAAACATGTAAAATTTATAATCAGTAGTCCTCAACATCTAATAAAAATGCATGCTAGTTTAAGTACCTAACAATAGAGTATAAAGTCACATGTAAACAATGAGTTAATTGTAACTGAGTGCGAAGCGCCAACAAACCGGTTTCTCCAGTTTGGCGCATTTATTTAAATGGCAATGTAAATGTTTTGTGTGAATAAATGATTTTTAATAATAATTATTTTAGCATTCCGTCAATAATGGAAACAAGAAAGCTTATTTCCAAAGGACTACTAAATAAATGTGGGCGAAAATTAATGTTATTTTTCTGCTCTTAAGAAACGAGTTGCTTTTTATCGAAGCTTTCACATAATCATAATGTGATGTGTCATAATTTTATACATCACTCATGACACGAATGCTTACACATTGTCATTTTGTTGATATCCACCGATATTGTAAGGAAATTTGTAACAAAATATATGTAAATAAATAGTTTTACTGCTTAAAGTAACGTAGTTAAGTATTTATTACTGATTTTAAATTGATATATACACTTTTTTGTGCAATCTCGTAAAAAAGACATTTTTAGTATGTTGAAATGTTTTATTTTGAAAACTGTGTTTTCATTCCAGTAATACTCATAGTTTTTAGTTAAGTGTTAATTTGTGATTTATAAAGTGATTAAACTTTCTTGCCATTATGTTTGACAACGATAATGAAATATTGTTTTTTAATATATTAGTGGCCTACATGCAATTTGTGCAATATATTTAAGTATAATTAACACGAACGCCAAGTTTGGAAATGTAATTAAAATTATTTTAATTATTGATTACCATGAATCTGTCTATTTATTTAGACGAATTTAGAAAGCGAACTTAGGAAACAAGTTTTGTTTAAAAAAAAAACAATTGATTTCATTTAAATGTGATACACCTTTTGATTTGTACGATTACAACGTACCTGCTACTTGTAACCGATATACGGGAAAATGATAAAATAAAACAACACAGCAGTGTTTGTATTTTACTATAGGTACCGTAAAGACGGGGTATCAGCCCTAGGGGGTAACATTGCCCACCTAGAAAACGAATGTTATTAGATTACTAAGTTCTTAAAATCGACACCACAAGACTTAACCAGTTTTGCTTCGTGTTGTTTTTTTAAGAATTTAAAGAACCCCAACTTTACGGTGTATTGGTTATCTGGCATTAGTGGCATTACACATGTCTATTAACCATATCCATCCACAACAGTTTCAAGCACAAAAACGCACACTACAGACGTTGACTCATGTATGTTTTTAACACACAAGTGTGATGTAATATATTATGTTGATTAACGATATTAATATTAAACTGCTGTTCTGATGCCTATGCATCAAACTATAGGAAAACGCTGTTAGCGACAAGACATGGCTACGAAGCTGAGCGTCACGCATAATGTGCTGGCGTGAACGCTACAGTATCGCTTTGAGCGTTTTTTTCGTGACCTAGAACGTTCTCATACAACTGTTTACGACGCCTATTCAAATAGTGAATATCGCTGCGATTTGCAGCACGACGAATCAAGTAAGCTCTTTCGTTTGTTTTTGACGCCTGGGCCTATACCACGAAAATCGAACGATTGCGGATTTGTATCTCCATCTTTGTCACACTTGCATATTGGAGTGACAAAGAGGTTTTCCCATCAATGCCAATTTTCGATGTTCGTGGTAGGCCTGCTGATACTGCCGCCATGCTTACGCTCAGCGTGCGTTCATGACCCTCGGGTTAGAAACCTTAATAGAACTTTACGAAACCATTATACGCGCACACTTTAGTTATTTTAAACTATTTTAGGCCCTAAATTACACGATGTAAAGTAGATTTTCACTTAGACATTTCGGCTAGTTACGACGTTCTTCTTGTATAAAATTACACTTCGTTTTGTATCAATTTTGAACCTTGCTACGTTGTTGATAAGATGCATAATCGTTCATAGCACTTCTCGTGACACTACACTGGACAAAGGATTTTTTAATATAAACATTGTGTCGAATATTCGAGATCTTGTAGAGTAAGATTGTTTTACTGTGCGTGCCATATTCATACGATCTGTTCCTCATTTCTTAGTTTTAAAGCGACATTTCTATTATAAATTGAAAGAGATGTCATATACTACAGAAAAAGTGACCAAGGTCCCCGGTGAGCAGGGCTGGGAGCGAACCAGCGATCTCCTGCTTTCGCGGCAGACGCCCTAACCACTGGGCTACCCGATCACGGCATTTCTGTTTTCCTAAGTTTCACACAAAGTAAAATTGTCTCAGAGAAGCGATACAGACAGCGCCTCAGTGCGCCTTCAAGTTTTAGTAACTAGGCAGACATTTTAATGATGTCCTTGTTTGGGATTCCCATATCCCCGGGTTCATTCTCCCGGCAGCTTCAAAACTTCAGATCTCCAAAAGGGCTGGGCTAAAATGTTCAATCTTTCAAGGTATTAGCTGTTAGGTATAAACAAATTGCAGTGAGAACTAAGAAATGAAGAACAGAACGCCAAACTCGATGTATTTTGATATCACACTAGTTTACCGACGTTGTTTTGTAGCAAGAGCGCTTGTTTAAGTGATAGGATATGTGAATGCATGTTATATTTATAATATGTTAGAGTAAGGAAATAAATTTATTATTGAAATCCTGTGCGTTGTTATTTTGGCCTACTTATATCAAAGCTGTTATCACTATCAGTATACTTTCCTTACAACTTACAACTTTGATTTGTGATGGATGATTTAACAGTCAAAGTAAATGTTTAGTTTTGGGGGGGTATATAAACAACACAATATAATAAACTAACTTAAAGACTTTATAACTTAAGATTCCAATAAATAAGCTTCAATCTCAAAATGACTATAAATTAACACAAAATGTCAAGGCCCATAAAATGAACACATCGCTTTTGGTCTATGACGATGATATGGTTTTACTGCATATTCTTTTAGCAGAGAAGAAATAGTACGATGCCATTTCCTTGTATTGAACTAAATGTCTCGATGGCACCATAACATTGCGTTGTCACCCAATTCACAAAATATGTAAAGTGTCAGCTTAATAAAATCAGCTGGATGGAATGTTTTAAGAACGAGATGCGTTTATTAGCTACTGAAAAGTTTTATTTCCTCTCCTCTATCCTCAACATGAAGTTATCCACGGCCTTCATCAGGAAGTCGAACTGGACAGGAAGCGGGCGCGTCAGCTCTGCGGCGCTTGCGCAGGCCGGCGGCAGCAGCCGGTACAGCCGCAACAGCGTTGCCAGCGCAGTCTTTTCGGACATCATTGCGTACACGGAACCTGGAGGTTTAAAGAAGTTAGCAGTGGTGTGAAATCATTGAACCTACCACGCGGTTTACTCTCCTAGTTAGATTCCTCTGCGGGTGGTAGTATTAGGAACACTCGATTTTCAATGCTATTTAGAATGTAAGTCCGTAACTACCTCAATAAAGCTGATTGTGCCGTGGGTACTAAACGGAGATGTACATACAAAATGCAATGTATTATCTAATCACGAAAAAATCCTGAGTTATGCACGTTTCCTATGTATATATTTATCTATATAATTATGTATATTGTCGCCTAGTACCCATAGTACAAGCCTTGCTTAGTTTGAGGCTAGGTTAATCTGTGTGAGATTGTCCTCAAATATTTATGTATTTTATCATTAACATATTAACCTATACATCCTCTGATCGAGTAGCTGAAGGGGAGAAACTGCGCAGGATGGGACAGCGGGCCCTCCAGGAACCGCTCCGGGCGAAACTGGTCAGCATCCTCCCCCCAGACCGACGGGTTGCGGTGTGTTCCCCAGATGTTGATCAGGACAGAGCATCCCTTAACTAGCGTAATGCCTGATGCTGGGGAGATTAACGTTACAATAGTTAATAGTGGAGATAACAAACGGATTGTTGACACATAAATAGGCACATGCCTTAAGTAGGCACCCATTTAAATTTATAATAAGAACCATGTAAATAGAAAGACAATGAGCATCTATCCTGAAAATGAGTCATACACATACACATATCTCCACAGTAGATTTTATGACACCCACGGGAGGAAACTGTGTGGTGAAATTCTTGACGTCACCTGGACTTATAGCTAGTCAGTTAGGTTTATAGAAATCTCACGTAAATGAACATCTTCGTGAACTTCCCTTACTAGCACCGGTGCGGGGGGGTACAGGCGTAGGCTCTCTTTAATCACAGCTTCCAAATACTTCAGTCGCGGCAGGTCCTCTCGGGTCACCTCGCGATCCGAGGCCCCGAATACCTCGTATAGCCTGAAAACATAAGTACCATTTAAAACTTTAATGTGAAAGACCGAGACGCATACGTATCTTCCTCCTGTCAATCCTGACCTTATCCCACATTATGTGGGGTGTGGGGGTTACTGGTTTACCCTACATTAAGCTTTTAGTATTTTATAAGCCACAAGAGACAGGCGCGGGCTGAAAAACCGCGATGTGGAGCCGAGCAGGCTCGCAGCAAATACTGAGTCTTGAACATATTGTCGAACTCTACAAAAAGCATATTAGCTATTTCTTTTGTAGTACTTAGGAATCGATTTGCGACAATAGTTAAAAAAAAAATGTTTTATTTTTTATTCACACTTCTCTCGTCATCTCAGCACTCCTTTCTTTTTGCATAAGTATATACTATTATCGTCACACGCGATTTCCGGAGTGATAAGCAACTTCACGGATAAGTACTTAAGATCGCATTTTTTTGCCTGTTACGTAATTAATAACAAGTTTGTAACAGCGAAAGTCACGTGACGACGATAGACGACAAAAAAAGTAAGACTATAGGGTCCAGCCAAGATGTCAAAATTATTTGGAGGAAATTATATAAAGCGGTAAGCGAAGAGTAAACAATTATAAGGTTTCGCACATTTTTGATTTGTTAGTGTCACGGTTCACGTCGGCCGGATTTGTCATAAGCATCAATAGTTTAGGTACTGTTGTTACTTACTCCTGATACACCTTATCCTGTATTTCAGGGTACCGGGACATCATGACAGCGGCAAAGGAAGAGGCAATTGCAGACGTTTCATTGCCGGCGGCCATCATAAGCGTTAACTCCTCGCGAAGTTCTACGTCCGAATAGCCTTTGTCTATTCCGCCAGAAGATTCGATGATCAAATCGAGAAAATTAGTCCAATCGCTGCCGTTACTGTTGTCTAAAAAAAGTAAAGAATCTCTACATTTTTTATCCTCGTCATCATTATCACAACAGAGCTAAGTGATATACTAAGTTGTAAATAAAATAGGAGTATTTCTTAATGTTGCTGCAAGCATTTATTCCGGACTAATTAATACCTTCCTTTCAAACCTCTTAATAATAAAATATGTAAAAATTTAAGCAGATTCCTACCGCGTGCTGCGGCCACCTGGAACTCATGATATTGTCTTTATCGTTCTTGCCAATTCGAGTGATAAAATAAAGTAGCAAGTAAAATCAGGCCAGTTGCGAATTGGATTCCCCTCAAGGGTTCTGTACTATTAGTATTACCAAGTATTACCTACACTATTTTTATCAGACTATAATTGTGTCGCTTAACTTCTAAATTGGGTAAAGTGGTTGCGTAAGGCAACTATTTATAAAGCAATTAATCCTTCTACAACATACATTTTCACCAGACTTTGTAGACTCTAGAAGGAGAAGCGACATAGTTTATACCATTCCAAAACATAGTACTAAGTTCGCAAAACGTTTCGCAATGATACTCGGTCCAGTGATCTATAATAAAATTAGCAAAACTAACACCCTGAGAACACTCACCACATACTCATGCAAGTTAAAACTAGAGGTATATCTTAGGCTCTTAAACTACGAGGACACTGAAAATTTAATAACATAAGTAATTGGCATCCTATCCTATGGTCATATGGAGAACAGTACTATATTTAATTAAGCTAACTAGTAAGTACACTATATTAAATAGTTAAGAGATATGAACTTAACTTAAGATTTAGATATAATACTTTTGTAACGATGATTATAGTTGCGTGCATATTTTACTTTACTTCATACTTTATACCTGTATGTACTAACTAACAAGTACACCCCCAAAAAATAAATAAACTTTGTAATTGTTATTATATTAAGATAAAATAAACCTATTGTTAGATGTATTGAAGCATGTTAAAAATGATGTGTCTTTTTTGCATATACTACATGTTTACACTTAGAACCAATACTAACTTTGGAATGCATTATTTTCGCATGCAACCCACATTTTCGGTAAATATTTAACCTTATACCAACAAACATCTTTGTTTTGTTTTTTTTTTTTGGTGTTTCTTATTTTATGTATTACACAATTATAGAACAATTTAAATTATTTTTAATAATACTTTGATTGGTGTTCTCTTTATAACTAGCCGTACTTACCTACATATTTAGAATATATACTTACATTAATGGTATCGGCTAAGCAAAAAGCAAAAAGTAACAAGTCCTTTCAAAATTCAATTATAAATTATAGTGGATTGGAAGCGAAACCTGTTTCCACCGTGATACAGTCTTGTACTAGTACGGGGAACAGATGATGCTTACTCACTTTCTTCTAAAAGTTTCTACATATACTTACCGGATATAATAGATCAACTGTAGGCTGTACCTCAATGGCGTAGGGCCTACAGTTGGTCAGCATGAATTATTATATAGTTTAACATTAATAGTAACCTGCAAATGTAAGCATATTGTGTCATAAGCATTGAATAAAGTTATTTTTATTATTTTAAACCCATTCGTCCTTTAGCAAATATCTATCTCATTACCCTTTTCTTAATACCAAAATCGCAATCTGACACATGGATTTATAATTTGATTGATTTCGGGACTTTGAAGTCAAGCGACTCAATTGCAAGGTTATATGACCGGGACAGTTAAATAAATGGTAACACAGTGGTATCTACTTACTTTTGTCTTTAACCTTGCCTGCCGAAAGTTCTTCTCTTTTTTTTAGTAAAATCTGAAAAAGAGCGGTTAAATTTGTAAGTGTTTCTATTGTAGATATAAGTATACCTACTTATGTCTAGCGGTTTACCTACTTGTATTAAGTAAAAAGTAGGTACCTAGGTATTAAGTAAAAAATAACAACTCTAGTGCTTACTTCATCTACAAAACCGAATCCACGTTTCACAAGATACTGGAAACGCTTGTAGACAGGCAGGTTGTGGTATACGATGTCGGGATGCAACCAGGGCTGGAGAGCACGTTTGGACACAAGTTGGGACACTTCGTTTATCGCGGTCAGTATGTAGTGCTCTGGGTTTTCTTGGAAATTCATTTTTATGCCCGCAATTGTTTCTAAAATCAGAAATAAAAGACAATGAAACGCTGCTTTGCATTTTGAAAGTCCCCGAAAAAGGTACCTATAGGTATTAACTCAATTAACTGGCCTTCTTTCGTCTTATATGCCTCTCGTTTGATTATGTTATCTAATTGAAATTAAACACTTTAGAACGGGTCATCATCTTAACCCTGTGAAAACGAGTGCTGTAAAGGGCTCGAAACGTAGGATCATGGTGTTAATAAACGCGATTAATCCGTTCTAAAGTGTTTAATTTCAATGAATAACAATCGCGGTAACAGAAGACAATATTATGTTATCTAAGTAAATGGCTGCCGCCTCGATGCGAAAATTATGAGTGCATGAATGTGTGGGTATAAGATGCTATAGGGGTATCAAACGAAACGTAAATAGCAGTAACCAAACATCAAATACCTACCTTAATTATACTCTCCGCGAGAACTTGAACCAATTGTCTAGTATCGCTATCGACATTTAAATCGGTGCGTCCGCCGGCGCCAGTATAATACAATATTTCTAATTGTAGGCAACCATAGCGATTGTGCGGGGTTGACGGGGGCCGAGCGTCAATGTTCAATACGGGTTGTATTCGCTGTTTCTATGAGAGATAAATAATCTCTGTAAGAACTTATATATAACCTGTGATTTATAGTACATTACGAGTACATACCAAGGCCGTTTAAGTGGGAAATGCCTCGGATTGCATGTAATTGTCGGCCGAGGCGAAGCCGAGGTCGACTAACATGTGATCCGAGGCTTTCCCATTTACCGGCCGAGGTTTGTATACTATTTTTCAGCCCGACGGAGCCGGCAGGCGGCAATTTAGTTTTGCGTAAAGTGGCGCTTACCGGCCGGAGGACTGAAAAGTTTAATTATACAGAGTAGGACTAGTCCACAAATTCAAAGTCGCTCGGCGGGCGGGCTATGGTTATGGTTATGGCTATGCTCGGGGTTTCTCTGAAAGATCGCATCCGCAATGAGGTGATTCGACAGAGAACGAAAATCACCGGCATATTTCTCCGGATTAGCATGTCTAAGTGGCAGTGGGCTGGCCGTATTGTTCGTAGAAGCGATAACCGATGGGGATAACGGGTTCTCGAGTGGAGACCGCGGCTTGGCAAACGCAGTGTAGGACGTCCTGTGACAAGGTGGAGTGACGATATTTCTAAGGCAGGTCGTGGCTGGATTCGGAAGGCCCAAGATCGAGCTCAGTGGCGTGTTAGACGAGAGACCTAGGTCCAGCAGTGGACTAGCTTAGGTTGATGATGATATGTCTACTACACATAAGTACATTTACGTGCGTAACGGCAGCCCGTCTGCCTCGTAGACATACGTCATTTCTACATATTTTCTCGTTGAATGCTTTGTTCGAAGTTTGGTTACACGCTAATGTTACTGCTATAAGTAGTTATATAAAAGACTAATACCGCAAACTGTATCAAAAGTGGAGGGGATCATGTATTTGAAGATGGAGAAGTCTCCGCCGTCGGCCTCCTCGTGAATCAGTCTGGCCATTTTAACGCTCTGCTCATTGAACACTGGCACCAATTGGTTCAAGTTCTTCATGCTGAAGAATGGTGCATTGATTCTGCGTCGTCCGTGCCAAATGTTTACTGTAATTGAAAGGTGAAGATCAGGATATCTCTTGACAATTATAGGTCACATTTTGGTATTTATATTGTGTCGTTCGCTGCATGAGAAATAGTTGATTCACCTTGTGAAGCACGATGTGTAAATTTTTATATCTTCTAGCTTTCACTTCGACAAAATGGCATAGTCATTTTTATTTAATTCGTAAATTTTTATTTCTTTTATTTTGCGTAGGTACAAACTAATTACATGTTGCATCAACCGCTAATGGAACGCGGGCATTAAAATTAACTCTACTAAGTAGGTAAGTGATAACTATGACTTATTATATATACAACTTGCAAATACCATAATACATGAGATAAAATTAAATTTGTGATAACATATATAAGTACCTAGCTATTATTAATAACGGCCCTTTTATGGTGACTGAGTAAAATAGCAGTGACATACGGGCAGACAGACGGACATGGCGAAACTGTAAGGGATCCATTTTTATCAATTAGGCCACCATGTGCCTTACTTATACGTGTGTAAATCTAATACGGGCGAACCTCTTAACGGTGGTTAGTAAAGGACATAAGAAATGTAATAAGGTAACTTTTAAATGGAATTGCAATTAAAATTTTATCCATAGAAAATAATTCGGCCCGCAATGTGATGCAAACACCCTCGCGTTAAACATTCGTTGACAACTGTCAACGTCAAATATTTTATAGTGCATTGCTGCTGATAATTTTAATCAAAAATTAATTATCGGGTCATAATTAAGTGAAATTTAAAAATATGTTTTAATTATTGATAACACTAATAAATTCTATGATTGGTTAAATTTATCGCCCGTATTAGACTTAGGTACACACTGTATTTATTTGTTTTAGTGAGCGTCCAATATTTCGATGTTTTAATATTATTTATAATGTAGTAATTAACTAATTACCTAAACGACCATGTTTGCGATCGTAAAATACAGAATGAGTTACAGTGAATAGGTGTACAGTGACCATCAGATATATCGGAGCGTCCGAGGCGTTCAAAATATCTGAACAAGCACTCTAACGCCTTGACAATAGAGGCGTGTTTAGATATTTATGAACAACTCGGACGCGGCGATATATCTGATGGCGACTGTATAATTCCCTTTACCTAACCTCGTGTTATGGAAATTGATAGTCTTCGAAATTGTCAGATCAACCGGTTTTACGGCATCACTGTCTCTGATTTTGTGCAGACTTGTTTATTAGACTGCAGAATGAATAATCCAAGTAGGTATGTGACCTCGAGCGCCAAACATCAACTTTGTAAATCATAGACTGTTACAATCGCCGGCTTCGCCTTAGTCTGGCTAAAAAAAAAGGAAAAACTGCGCGATTTTCGGACTACTTTTAGTTTTTGAAGTTCAATCAATGACAAAAGAAAAAAAACAATGAAGACAATATAACGCATTTAATAACTCTTCGTTGAAGGGCAAAATGGGGTCAGCAAATTTTCTGGTGTAATACGAGAAACACTAAAAAAATCAGAGTTTTATAGTTCTTCAAGTTAATTTAAAAATATAAATCTTTTGACATTAGTTGTTATAAATCTTTCAAAGAATATTTGAAACAATTTGAGCTACCTTTGCGATACTACACTGTAAATATTTTTTTTCGAATATAACCAAATTTTGCTTTAGCTAAATATTCAACAAAATATTGGCTTCATTATAAGAAAAAAATGCAATACTAAGTAAATTACCTAGTTTCAAATTAAATACGTCTATTAAATTTAAAACAATTTGAGCCGCTTTGCATTACTGTAAGACCACAGTTAGAGTGAGTGAGTGAGTCTGAGTCTGTGAGTCTTATAGCGCATTTAACATCCTTTCATTTAAGTGTAAAATGAGGATAGTAAACTTCGTAATTGTAAAAAAAACACATGAAATTGCTATAATTATTTTTTTAACGCTACTGGACGTTCATATTATGTAGTTATTTAACAATAATAATAAGTATAAAGTAAACAAATTATTTCAAAAAAACTATGTCAGATTCGTCAATTGTAATATGAATTAATGTAACCACCAAATCACGGTTTTTCAGGAGAAGCTAAAAACTATTTCACTGAATACAAAACATGATATCACTTACAATTACAACTGACGTTATAATTTTCAAAATATATACTTACAGTAAGATACAAGCTTAGATCTAAAATAGGCCCCTGAGGCATTGTACCTAAGATTGCATAAAAAAACATTAATTAAAAAAGAAATGCAAAAAGTTGCGAAGTGCAAAATTTGGTGAATTTTGATAAGCTTTCTTTGGAATTAGAATTAGAATTTGTTAAGTATAGAGAGACCTCTCTCGTCTTGATATTTTAGCAAAATTACTTACGACTTGCCTATTTTCTATGACAAAACGCAACGTAGCAGTAGGGTTCTCACTATATTATACAAATTACAGTATACGGGTTAAGAAAAAACAAAAATCTGACAGATCTGGCTTTGCTTGGGCTCATTTTACTCAGAATCATGAGCTGATTTGATCCCCATGATAAAAAAATTGTTTCAAAAATGTAATACAAAATTTAAGTCACACTTCACATACATTTTACTATTTGCAAAAGAGTACCTGGTGCATTTACTGAGCTGTTTCCCAACACCGTCCGTATGAACCTCGACGTCAGTTCATCCTTTTCTAGACATGTCTTGGTCACAACTTCGATGGCTGCGGGATCGGTCATGCCTGTTTGGAAAAAATATTTTGTAATAAATACATACACACCTACATAAATTCAGACGTGTATTCCCAAAAACACACGAAACTACTGAAGTTTCAGTGCAAGTTCAGGGACATCCCTGTAAATCGAACACACAACAAAATAGAATGTTATATTTACATAAATATAACGATTTTTTTTGTATTTGTATGGACTTATAGACGTCAAATGAAACACATTTTTTTGGCACAATTTTGGCCATGAAACAGCAAGAAGTCTAGCACCAGAACATGAGCTAAAATGTCTAAGTAAATTCTCAGTGACTTTCCCCCTTTAATAACTTTTGAAATATCGTTACGATAATATGTTAATAACCATTTTTGTAGTTTTGTCATGGGCTATCGTTTACGAGTTAGTTACGAAAAACTCCACACTCTATCGTCCAGTTCTTTTAGTATGCTGCTTAGCACAGATTAGCATATATCTACCTACAACTGTACCAAAATTTGTTTACATCCGAATTATTCCCCATAATTGGAAATTTTTGGTCTTCGTTTTGTGGGCTATTAGTATTTTGTCAATATATCAGGACTCACTGATAGCTGAATAGCTGTTATTAATATTAAAGAAAAAATGCTTACATATGAACAATCTGTCTCCCAACCAAAGTCCCACGTAACCTCCTTGTTCGTTTGCTATTTGGCCAAACTCTTGAAGCGCATTCATGCGATCTAAAAAAAAAGTGTCAAAGCGATTTGTCCAAAGAACATATTAAAGTATCCAACTAGCGTGCGTTGCGGCAAGTTGAATACGTTTTTTTCCGACAAAAGACGCACGTAAAGCTATCAGTACCAGCATAAAGGCCACATTTTTTGTTGGCACATTTTGTCCTTCCCGGAAAAAGTTAAATTTTGAGTTTTAACAGGTTTCCTTCAAAAAATAACCAATTCTTATCTTTGAAAAAATTCGATATCGGATCAGATGATGTGAACGCTCTTACACTACAGGACCCGTCTCCACTGTTGCCTTGCGTTGCGATGCGTCGCATTTTATCTTGCCTATTTTCTTGCCTATTTTCTACGATAAAACGCAACGTAGCAGTAGGCTTTTTTTGGGTCATACCTTGATTGGTTCCGATGAACTTATAAGCATGTCCCACTATTGGATAGCTTGTCAATGAGCAGTTCATCTTACTCGCGAGGCGGTACAGTCCCCGCCGCGGCCAGAAGTAGCGTGCTGCGGCGACCGCCGCCATCGCCAACGCTAGCTGCCACCACATGCTCACTACCGAGAGAGAAATATTATGTAGTTAAACTTTGGCCAATTTGTCAAATCTCAAAACTACTCATTTCAGCGTGCGTAGCCAAGATGCCAATCGTAAACGCTCAGTCGCGAACGAAACGCAACTGTCATTGTCGCACTAATAAGGAAGAGTGATAGGGAGATCATAACGATAGACCATAGATAGAGCGTGAGCGATTGGCATCTTGCTACGCACCCTGGTAAGAATATTATTTCCTTAGACTTATCGTTATCACATCATGTTCAGAGGTGTATTCAAAGATTTGGGACCCATGTCCAGTGGGAGCTACCGCATGCTCACCAGGCGGCGCCACTCATGCGTGTGTCCTGTGTCAGTATGAGAGAATTGTCAAAGTGACGTTTGAAATGTTCCCGCAGGACACACGTTCCACTAGCGCCCCTAGCGGAAAATCAACTCGCGGTAATCCTCATTGTATCCTAACAGCAGTTCAAAACGGCCTTCCTAGCCTAGTTGGTAGTACCCTACCAACGATTGTCCCGAAATATTTATGAAAACAATGTAGTTTATTTAATAAAAATATAAATATATGTGCTTTTTGCTTTTTTTATTATAACTATATTATAAAACCTTACATAAGAAGAAAAATAAATAAAGATAATATAAATATAGAGTCGCTATTTGAGAAAAGGGAACGAGAGTACCCAAACAAATGCGAAAATATAATCAATTTTTCTTTACAATCGAGGTGTCAAATGTTTCGTCCATTGAATTCTGTAAGTATTTGCATGTGACAGGCGTCACGAAATCTGGAACCCTCCCTCCCCTTTGTTACAACGAGTCACACTTTGTAGACACCCACCCACCCCCTAAACAGCAGTCAGAGTCGCCGCCCCTTCTCTGACTGTCGCTCTAAAAAACGTAACGTAAAAACGTGGTAAAAACGCATATATTTTATCATTTATTTTTATTTTTTATCGTTATATATAATTTTTTATAGAAGATAAAAATTCCGAAAAATGTATAAAATGACGTTTAACGTTCGATAAAAACAAAAAAATATACATTTGTATACGATGCTAAATACAAGTCTTAAAATACAACCAACACTTTTTTTATGTTATAGAATTTTATTGCGTGTTGTTTTGCCAAATTGCCAAACTAATTACGAGTAGATAAACGTTTCCGATTGCTTGTGTAAAGATACCAAATGGTCATAGGTATATACTAAAAAATATATAGGTACATAGATAATTGAAATAAACAAAATTGTACCTCCCTGAGTGAAAATTTTAACGAATATAATCTATTATATATGAATTACTTGAGAGCTTACCAGTTGACCTTATCGCAGCTACAGTATACTATCCGTATATTTAGTTATTTAAACTTTACTGCACATAAACAGTACCAATGGCGGATTGGTGCTTATATATCAGACAGCAGACTATTACCCAGAACCAGAAGCACTGCGTGCTGCTACCCCAAGTGACTCTGTTTTAATGGCAAGTCGACTTATTGCGACGTGAAATTGTGGCCTTGACTTGTTAGTTATCTTCTAAAACAGGCAGACAAGCCTAAGAAGTGATTTTTGGATTTACTCGAGCGTCTCAGATAAAAACACGAGGGATATTTTGCTGATAGTAGGTTGTTCAATACCCAAACCCTACTTTCAGCCTAATTTTGGTTGACGTCAAGATTGAAAAAGAAGAAGGTTATCAATTCTCGTGTGTGTTTTGAATGTTTGCTGCTGCGGAACTCCATTTTTAAATCGAAATATTTTTGTTTCAGCGTGTGAGATTCTAGATTGGTATAATTTTTTTTAAAACCTATTTCTGATTATAGATCCATGAGAAATTGAGAGAACTTCTAAAATTTCAAAGGCACGGTAGTTTGGGTATCTCAAATAACATAGTCATATTTTTTTTTATCAGAGAAATATCAAAACTACTCCGAATTCGGTCTTAAATGTCCCATAATCGGTACAGTTATTACCATTCATATAAATAAAAGTCGATTTAAAGATCGATTTAAACTTTGTTAGCTTGCTGCGAATTGGGCGTCTGCGACGAACTCGCTACACTCTAGCTTCGCTTTCAACTCGCCTGCTATCCACCGGTGTGATGAGGCCTTAAAACCAATATTGCCAGTTTTCAAGGCCATGTCTAGGCTAAAGACTACAAAAGTTCGTCGGTAGCGAGTTTTATAAATTAATAGTGGAATACATATACAAAGATGAAGTTATTACTACTGTTGTTCCTGACACAGTCGTCTGCCACATTGAATCACGGTGAGATTTTTCGTAACTTTAGAACTTCCGTAGAATAAATGTAAACATTACATCTTTTTCATATATATGATGTTAAACCGTTAAAAAGATGTTTGATGTTTGAATAAGTGGTGAACGGTGTTGGTCACACATATTGTAAACATTTTATAACAATACTTATCTAAAGCTTTCTTGTAGTGACTGTTTGTTTACCCAAATAAATGAAAAAAAAAGTTTATACCTAAGACGTTAAATATAAATGTATGATCAGTTCATAGTAAAACACCGGTATTGGTTGACCGACACTGACATTAATTCCCCGGGTGAAATAATCGCAGAGTTGAATACAGCACTCCGTGCATTTTGCGATTTCTACGTCTGCTGCTGCAGACGCGAAACCCCCGTGTGGAGACGGGTTATGAATTTCACCACCTCCTTTCTTTTTGTGTGTGTCGTAGAAGTCGGCTGTCGGATGTGGTTCAAGTTGTGATTGTGGGCGATGGGTAATAGAGGTAGATTGAGAATACAAGTAAAAATATGTCATTCGGTTTATTATGTTTACAAGATTTGTTTAAAAATGTAAGTAGCTTCTGGTTCGTTGATTTGGCGTCGAGACACTCGGTCCGCGGGGCAAGGGTGCTTGCAGGTTCCAAAAGGAGCTTACTTAACGGTTGAGGGAAGCAACGGGGGAGTCTCAAGCAGGCAGATTCCTTGCGTAAACGATCCAGCGCGGGAGTGATGCCTGTGTGATGGGCACCTTGCCGCCCGGTGAAAGTTTGGAGGATACGGTGGAGAAGGAATAGTTTTTATTCTATTTGTGACTGAGTTTTTATTCTGTTTGTATTGATGATAAATAAAATAAATAAATTGATAAATATCTTCATTTTTCAATTTAGGCACATTACAATGCACTTATGAACGTCAAATAAAAAAGCTACTACCGGTTCTATCCCTACACCACAGCCCGAGAAGATTATTACCGGCAAGAAACTCGGCGGGACTTATTTTTCCAAAACGAATCATCAGTAATCTGGGGAAACGGCACCGATAGGGATACTCTTTTTATAGTAAAAATAAAATGTATTCGAGCTATTTTCGGTCTACCACCTTGGTCTAGGGAAAGTTGTCAACATTTTTTTAAGGAACTTGGCTTGCTACCGCTTCCGGCACTGTGTATGTATGAAGTATGTACAGTCACCTGCTATAGTATATGACGCTGTGAAGGCCGCAAAAATATGTGACACGCTCTTATGGCGGTACAAACAAGACTGTGTCACATATTTTTGCGGCCTTCACAGCGTCATATACTATTGCAGGTGACTGTATGTTTGTATGCAAAAATAAGCATCTGTTTGGAAAGGCGTGGGACTCAAACCAGCGCTCTTGTAGAAGTCCACAGAGGCTTGTCTTAGATGTTATTCCAGGGTAAATAATGTGATACGAATAAAATGTTATGCGTAATCACCGTTATGCCAACAACGGTGATTACGCATAACATTTTAATCGTATAACATTATTTCAATTAGGAGTATTAAATTATGCGAATTAGTATAGACCCGTCTTTCTCGACCGCGAAATACTGACACAGCACTCTCTAGATTGTGCCCTAGCACAACTACTAGTAACTGAGTTTGTTTGCCGCTTGCGCCTTGAAACACGCAACGCTTAAGATTACATTTTTTAACATTTCGCCTGCTCAGGAATTAATATAAAGACGAGAGGATTATATCAGATTAATAAATAACTAATCACGGATTGATGCGAAACATATCGAGCTATTTTTAACTTCATTTACGTGAGTAACCTTAAGTATTTTAATACTTCTAATAAATAACAATTTCAGATTCGCTGCCACTCGTGGAAGTGGACGAGTACGAAGGGTGCCTGCGCGGGAGGGGGGACGCCTACTGCTTTGTTGCCGCCAAGCTCAACCAGGATCCTGAAAGCTCACTCTATAGGAGTCTCGCGGTAAGAATATCGTTAGTAATTCTTCCCCTTTGTCGCAGGCGTCCTATTAATTATTACCACTGACGTGGTACACTGTGGAAATAAAGATAGGTAAATTACGGGCCACGGACTGCGCATCCAGAACTGCGTACCGAACGGAGGATAGACCGTCAGCCCATTGTGGTTTTGGACTGGGGCGAGGAGTGTGATCATTCACAAAAGTTCCAGCCGACGCGTGCTGTTTACATTGTTTCCCGGAACCCGAATTTTACGGTAGAAGTATGCTTTCGCGCTAACGCTTAAAAAGTAACAAAGTAAGCAAAAGAGAAGCCATCTTTATATGAATATTTCACGAGTACAAAAAAAGACACAACCCCATGTAGACGCTGCCTGCTTGATGATACGAGAATATAAGGTTTAAGCATGACTCACACCAATACGATCCGATCCAGGACAATCTGTCAGTTTCTATAGAAAGAATCATATGATACCATACCATCCCTCGAAGGTTACGTGACGTTTTCTATAGGAAAAATCTCGGATCGGATCAGATTGGTGCGAGTCATTCATTATCGGTCTAGAAAACATCAAAAGTTATGTTTGAGAGATGCGGTTTGTGGAGAAGTCTTGGATTATAATATTACAAAAGAACGTAATTCATGTATATTAATTTCAATTTTCTCAATGACGACAATGACAGTTGACACCTTTGCGGTTTTTGTTTCATTCTTTTATATTTATTAATTCTGTGTTCGCTAGTTACTCTGGCTACGAAGCAGGAATCGGGCCGGATTTTTTTAACTATCCGGGATTAACCTTCACATTTTAAGGTTCAGGTCAACCTTTAGCAAAATAATACATTTATAATTTAAAATTATTTTCTTTAGTGTCCGGGGAGAGAACGCATTTTGAATGAAATGTCTGGGATTGTTGACTTTTTGCCCGGTTTCGGCAATGTACGAGATGGGATCCCAAATCGGATTCGAATTCTGTAAAGGGCATTTATTTGTGTGTTTATTCATTACGAATATTCCTGAGTTATGGAAAGCGGCCCCTACATTCTCTGAGCCGTGGCATAGGTCAGGATAACGCGAGGAAGAAGAAGAATATTCCTGATTTATGGATGATTTTTACCTATTATACCTAATCACCAGACCCCGTTATCAGTGGTAAAAACTCATTGAAACCAAGGGTTGGCAAAACTACCTATCCTAAAGTCGCCTTCAGTACATAACTTCGCCTTAATAAATGTTTAATAATTTTTTTACCATAAATCGTAAAATTAAAGTAATGTCATTCAACGCTTACAATTTGAAATAAGTATATTATACAATTTTCTTGACAATATTTTAAACCGTAGGCGAAATTGGGAAACAAAGGCAAAATAAGGACATAAGGCGGTTTTTATTTTTTGATATTAAAACTGCTTGTTTCTTTACATTTAATTTAATTTAATATATCATCTGTAAATTTTTTACATAGATTGCAATTTAAATATTTTACTAAGGCGAAGTGATGTACAACAGGCGAATTAAGGATTTCAGACTTCATGTAATTTTGGCAACCCTCGGTTCAATAAATTTTCACTGCTGAAAACCGGGTCTGCTTATCACCTATATTCCAGCCTAAAACACAAGATACTCTATTTCGGGCACATGTTAACCGTGCCTAATTTCGTTCTAAAAAATTTAATTACAGGAACACTCAGCAAACAAGATTACGCATTTCGATCGAACAAAAGTCTACAGAGGCATATGCTTAAACAAATCGTGTGAGGGGTACTCATCAAACCGGACAGTCAACGTGGTCGCATGTATTAATGCGACACTGAGCAGAGACCACGGGCTCACTGCCACCGTGTTAAAGAGATTTTGTACTGATTATCAGAAACAACAATTTGATGTCAGCGATCATGCCTTTGGTGTTGTTGTGGTGGCTCTACTGGCATTTAATGTCCTTGGCAGTATTTACGAACTCTGCGGTGGAGGAGAAAACAGTTTAGGTACGTCTGTCTGTTTGTTTTTCTATCTTTGTTTACGTTTTTAATGTTTGACAGTGCATGCGTATTGCTTACTGTTGATACGTAGCTAGGGGCCAGTAATCAACATTGACGTCGTCATGTCAACGCACATGCGCTGTGAGTACTGTTTATAAGTAACCTTTGTAATCATTTAAATAATGGCTATAGTCATAGGCAACGCGGAAGCGCTTTGTTAACTGTTTATTTGTAACTAGGTAAAAATCCAGACGTCAACAAGGTTTGACGCCTGTCTGTCGGTTGATAATTTAAGAGATGTCATTTATAACATTGTAAACAAATAATACAGGCGAGGTGCAAAACAATAATAATAAATGTATTTTTTTATACCTTAGGTAAAAACTGTCGTATTTTTGATGAATTAGGTACATGCTCATATTTATGATCTAAACATTAACAGGTTTCTGTTTTTGACTTTCGTTCTGATACATATTGTCATAAAGGTATTAGGCCTAGAGACCTAACGTCAAACTACGAAACCGTCAAAGTTGAAGCCAAAAGTGAATTCATGTGTGCGTGCGATGCTCGTATTTACACGCGGCGACACACAGATAGGGACGAAAATAATGTTGCTAGGAAAACCCTGCGCGTCTAAAGTAGAGGGATTTAAGGCATTTAATTTTAGTAATACTAAATTGAATTTATAATAACAAATCTAAGTTTAGGTTCCATAGAACCCATATTTTTAGTCTGGTATTTGTTTTTATCTTCAAAATGATCAGAGCAAATTTTACTATATTTAGTAGGTTTCCATAATTAGTCATTTCTATTCAGCCTTATTTTCGCTAGCCATTCGGGCGGCGAGATACTCGTCAACTGGAAACCTAAAATGAATACTAGATAGATAAAAAACAAATGTAAGTTAAAACTTGGTAACAATTATTATAATTGGAAACGAATATGTAAATAGAAATTACAATAGGTAAGCGAAACACTAGCAAATATAGACATTTTCGAACGTAATTATTATGCCCCAATCGGAGGGAAAAATAATCATTGTACTGGCAACATTTTCATACAATCGCGTTTGAATTTTTTGCATTTATAAATACGTAAAAATATAACATAAAACTTAATACTTACGAGTGGAATGTGATCTTACGTGCTGTGTTTGTGTTGGAAGATAAGTTAGAACACCCAATCACTGCACAAACCAACCATTATTACTTAATTTTATAATAAAAACCGGGAGATGTTTTTGCGATGACACGACCTTGAGCACTGATAGACGTCATTCCAAATGTTGAATATTTTTCAACATTGAAGTGGCTTCATTGCTGGTATACTGACACACTATCTAGGCCTTCTTTATCTATGCATATTGTATATGCACCTGTATTCAATTTTGAACCTACATCCCTTGTAATAAATTCCGAAGTGTATAGATATTTATAGACGTGATCTTACAGAGGCACGGGGTATAACGACAGAAGGGAATTAGCTACGCGCAGGAGTAATATGTTTACCGCCCGTGCCTCCTTCGTCATACCCCGCGCCCCTGTGTCGAGCGCTTTATTTATTTAGTTAACATACAAAGCTGTTTTTCTCTACGCTACTATTACTCTGAAATACATTATTTTGTTTCAAATGAAATATTGAGTTCTCGGGTTGACAGTTGGCGTGTTATTTTCAGCTGGTAAATTTCTTGTGTGCTTCGCTGTGCGTCGCAACTGGAGGAGTCTGGTGTCGCCAGCAAGCCAAGCGCCCGCGCAAAAGCGACTGCAGTGCCTATCTGCCTATAGGCAAGTTTTAACCAATGTGCCCGAAAATTGCTATGGCAGGAATTTTCTTTCGAAGATAGCCTCATAATGACTAGAACCCAAAATGACAAGGTCCATAAAATGACAACATCGCTTATAGTCTGCCTCGCGAACGGTTTAGAACGCAAAATGACCACTTTTTATGTCAGCTAGGTTAGGTTCGTTAGTCATCTTCTAATGGCTGAAGGCCAAACTGTACAGAATAGGAGCCCCGCGCAAGCGGAGCTCCGTCGACATCACTGATGTAAAAAAAAAACAAAAAAAAAACATACCTCGGCATTTTGCGTTCAAGACCAAACGGTCAACAGTCGGTCGGTTGTGGGCGGAGTGGACTAAAATCAATATACCTATAAGTTGCCGATTTCTAAGTCTGAACTTTTGACACTTGAGTATTGACGTACTTAGTGATGAGGCTAAGACAAATCGTTTGTCAAATTCAGTGATTATTGATTTTAGCGATGAATTATTTGATTCGATTTTACTACTACGGATACGGATTTGTGTTTGATAAGACCGAGAAACTTCGACAAACTGCGCATTTGTCATACGATTTTTTCCAAAGTCATCTTAGTTTCGTTCAGAAATCAATACTGTTGATTTTTTTTAATGTAAGATAAAACCTTCATAGTTAATTTGTCTTATTTTAAATAACATTTTTTTCCACATCGTACTTAGTTTTATTTTCGTTTTAATCGTTTGTTTTGATTTTTTACTGTATTGCCTATTGATAATAAGATCGATTTTTATCGATTAACAGACAGTTGTATAAATTGGAACAGCAGACATGGTCACAACACTAAATTTAAAAAAAAATACGACGTAGACCGTAACTATTGTCGTGCTAAATTGTTATCGTAAAATATTCAATAACTAATGTATGAAAAAATGTAACATTCATCACATTATGTTTCTGAAAAGTGAAATATTGTGTTTATGTACATGACTAGCTGTAATATCTTTATGGGATTTTGTTTATAATTCCAAAGTGTCTTGCGCGTTTACGTTCTACGGGTATTTCGATGTGTCAAAAGTTCAGACTTAGAAATCGGCAACTATAAGCAAAATATTACCCTAACCCTACTTAGTCACTTGAACCACCCCGGTGTTAGCCACATAACCCGGAGCTAAGCGCCTTTTTGTATGGAAATCGACAGCTTTAGGATTATCAGCTAACCCTGGGTACAGTTAAGTGTAAAAATACGGGTGCACATAGTCATCTTACAAAAAATGTGTCCAATAGCATATAATTCCTGTGTAATAAGAGCGTAGTACGTTCGGCTTCATAAATATGCATATGTATTAAATTTTGACCCTTCTTTCCCTGTAATAAGTTTCGAAGTGTAAGGATAGACGTGACTGTACCATATTTATGAGACAATTTGGTCGATAAATATTTTTGCAGTTGACTGTACCAGACCATCCGCGACGAACCCCTGTTTTGCTCCTGCACAATTTTCAGTAAATAAAAGGTGATATTATTTTGTAGGGTTTTCCTGTCGCTCGGAGTCATATTTGCACACACACCCATTCCCTTCACGATCATGATTCAGAACAAGGAATATCCTGAACGGGTAAGTAAGAAAACATTTTTATTTGTTAATTAATTTGAGTCACTAGGTAGAATCGTGGCCACATAATTAAGAACAATTTTTTTTTCTTCATACAGAGGCGACAGAATAAATTTTATATCAACATGAGCGCTATTTTATTGCGAACACGTTGATATAGGGTTGGTAAAAAGGAAAGAGAGGAGTTTTCAAATTTCATCTCTAAAGGGGGTGAAATGGGGGTGCAAAGTTGGTATGGGGAAAGACACAAGGACAGCCTGTCCAGGATTTTTTCAGCCAACCTACTTTTTATTTATTTTTTAGTGCATTAAATTTAATTTAAAACATTATTTGTTCATTAATCACCTCGGCGAAGGTCGAGTCGAGGTAGGGTCGGATCTTCTACTAGTACGTTTGTTTGTTTTTTTGTTTCCGGATATTATAAGTAGCAACCTATGTATGGGATCCTTGCAACAGGCAGACCTGCTGCCTGTTTCTTTTATAGCGGGAATGTTGGTTGTAGGTCAGTTTTATTTTTGTAGGTTTTAGTTATAATTTAATATTGATTCAGTTTTATAATCTCTGTGAGCCAATATATTTACAATAATTTTGTAGTTCTTAATATTTTTTATTTCAGATAATGAAAGATGTGGACACCCAAATTATTTTCAACAGTACGCATTATGTGCAAGTTTTTAACATGATGTCCGCACTATTACTGGCGTTTAATGTTTTGTTGGCAGAGAAGAAAATGACATTAGGTTGGCAAGCTCTGCTTAAGACTATGTTTTTAAGATGGTTGAGGTGAGTATTTGATCGAATCAGCTCTAGTTGTCTGTTTTTTCGACGTAACTTTCACGTATTTTTATAAAACTAAAGATATTTATAACGAATATTTGAAACGGGATAATTACCATGTATGTTTGTTTTATTGATCACCCGATATTTCGACACTGTTGCAAGCTTCATGTTCACGGAGTAAACTGATGAGCTGCGAGTTTTCAGTTGTGATCTACCCACACGCCATAGCGATCTACCCTCTTACGGGTTCGCTTATTTTGTGTGTTGTCACTGGCACTACTACCGTCCGCTTTCTCACTTGAAACTCAATCACGTTCACGACACACCACACTTACAGTAAGAAAGCCCACTCACACTGATCGGTACTTACACGCTAACTCGCATCACCACCCCCGCCAACTGTACTCTGTGGTGACGTCACTTACTGACCGCGCATACAACCTATGTGACGAGGAACATTTAAATAAGGAGTTACTACATTTAAGGGACGTTCTGCAGAGAAACGGCTACAAAGGGCGGATTAGGCCACCTAGGCGCACAGATACGCCTGAGCACCTGGACTACACAGTAGATTAGAACGACAACCAGCATACCTACCATGTGTAAAGAGAGTGACAGATAAGACTGCAAATATTTTATGGAAATTCTCAGTGAAAACTATCTTCACTCCTTATAGAAAACTGTCGCAATATTTACGAACACCTAAAGATAGTTTTCCACTTGAACGTCCAGGTGTTCACAAAATTGACTGTAGCTGTGGTAGCTCTTACATAGGACAAACCAAGCGTACAATCTCATGCCGTATAAAGGAGCACATTCGGGCGTTTAAAAATAACAAACCTCGAAAATCAGTTTTTTTTTCTCTTGTTTCATAATAACTTCCCGCACCTATAAATTTTGATCTCTGTTTGGCCCAAAGGTTAACTGGTAGAGAATGCCTTCTGGCATTAAGTTCGCCTTTTGTACATTATTTACTGTGCAATAAAGTTTTTAAATAAATAAATAAATAAAATCAGCAATCGCTGAACATATTTTAGAGGCGGGAACAAATCACTGGATTGAGTTATATAACCCTCAGATTCTCTCGACGGAAAAGCACTACATTCCTAGGATGGTCAAGGAAGCCATTGAAATCCTTAAATATAAAAACTTTAAGAGAGAAGATTTTTAGCTGCCGAAGGTCTGGTATCCAGTGATCCGAAAGTTCGCAAATCGAAAAGAGACTGTTCCGGTAAGAAATGCACGGGTTGAGACTGTAAGTGTGGTGTGTCGTGAACGTGATCGAGTTTCAAGTGAGAAAGCGGACGGTAGTAGTGCCAGTGACAAAACACAAAATAAGCGAACCCGTAAGAGGGTAGATCGCTATGGCATGTGGGTAGATCACAACTAAAAACTCGCAGCTCATCAGTTTACTCCGTGAACATGACGCTTGCAACAGTGTCAAAATATCGGGTGCTCAATAAAACAAACATACATGGTAATTATCCCGTTTCAAATATTAGTTATAATGCAAATGACCATGTTAACTTAAAATCGTATATATGTATAACGGTCTTCACATATAAAGTTCGGACAGCCAGTAACGGGTCAACCCTTGTTCAGAAGAACAGTGTACACTGCACTTTATCGTCCAGTATCGATACTGGACTACACGACAAAAAATAAGCAGACATCGGTTAAAAACAAGTGACATATTTAAACATGTTTGCTAAGGAGCAGGCTGTCGCCGGGGAGGGGCGGACCGTCAGCCGGGAATAGCATTGAAAAGGTTTGTTAAAAAACCGGTTTTATTCCAAACGTGTCGTTTTTCGGAATCTTTCGGAAATAACCCACGAAAGTTTCCGCTCTAATTTTCAACTCTAAATCAGTGTAGGTATGTTAGGTCTAATTTACACCTACAAAAGGGCTACATCGATTGCATCGAGAATGAAACAATTGAAATAGTTGGTGATAGTGACATTATTTACTTCTAAAAATAAAAAAACGAATATACGTTTTTTTTTTGCAAAAAAACATGAAAAATTTTTTTTGTGGATATTATTACATTATTTTTAATTCCGAACAAGAATTGTAAATTTGTCGAAGTTGGACTAGGTCTAAAGCGACTTTTACCTTATACTATGATACGTGTGTAAAGGCATGCTTCACGCTTTATAAATCATGTACATTATAATACATTTGATAAGTAGTAAGCGCATGATAGTTTTACCCGCGCTGGGTATCTACCGACGGACGGGTTACGGTACAGTCTATCCCTCCATTCGGAACGTTGTCCCCGATGCGCAGTCCGAACTATATGTATGAAGGCCGCCTAATAGGTCTTAACTAATATTAAACGGGTCTATACACGGTGAATCCTAAGTCGTTCAGATAACTATATTTTTGTTGCATACACAACTAGCAATTAATTTTTTTTAACAAGTGTTAATCCATATAACTGCTACTGATGGTAAGTAAAGGGTGCAGTTTGAACGGCAACTTAAAAAAAATCGGTGATTTTTTTCAAGGTTAACGCCAGTGTACGCTCTTGTACTTTTCTTCATATCGTCCTGGCTGCGGCACATCGGCGAAGGACCATTCTGGAAGGTATACTAACTTGTAAATGTAAATCGCCGGCGGTGTGATAAGTCTGTTACTAATCACAATAGCGCTTTCCAGGTGAGCTGAAAGCAAGGCAAGTTTGTTTAGTGGAGTGGGGGACAATATAGAGTTATCCTATTAGGTCTACGATAGGTATTTCAAGTCAAAGCAGAGTTCCCAATTTCCCACTATTTCGCTTGTAATTGGAACAGAAATCCCAAAAAACAACTACCAGTTATCCACCAAACCAAGTATGTCTGTACTGATAAGTTTTATTTAAAAAAATATTTTTCCAAGGGACACTGCTAGGTAAGAGACAGGAGGAGGAGGACATCCTATAATATTACATCTCCAATCAATCAATCAATCTTCTACAATAAATCCTTGCTGGAATTGGATCTAGTCTCAGTGAATATTGAAACTAACCTCACATATTTCTAGTTCATAGATATCACGAGGTAATTAACTTTTAGTTGATATATGTCCATCTCATATTTCCGATTATGTCATCGCAGGTGACTGTTGACGCGGAGGCGACGGATTGCCGTAGATATTGGTGGCTTCATCTGTTGTACATCCAAAACTATTTCAACAGTTCACGATGCATGCCGCACTGTTGGTAAACACGAAATTATGTTTCTCTGTTATAAATTAGTGAGCTGGGCTGGAAATGAACCAGCGACCTCCTGCTTTCGCGGCAGACGCCCTAACCACTGGGCTTCACGATCACGGCAGCAAGAGTCCCAAATTTCCTAAGTAATGCAATCTTTTTTTGTTTTAAACGTTTAAGGTGCGTTCCGCCTATCCTACAGCTCAGACTTACGTCTAGTGCTGCCTTTTGGATAATCTTTACAGATTATTTTCAACTAGAAGCAAGGGTGGCGCCACCATACTATACAATTAATTGTAAAGCACGAATCAAATCATTTATTATTTGTAATATTTTTTTTGATTCATGGTTTATTTTTTAAGTAGTCACACTACTATATATAAATCATAAAATGAAGGAGATGTCATATACTACATAAAGAGTGACCAAAGCCCCCGGAGAGCAGGCCTGCCCACAGCACGAGTCAAATCATTTATTACATATAATAAATGATTTGATACGTTTCTCTATATTATGTTAGTCTGTGTTTCGGGTATCGGTGGTTACACGCAATGGTAAAGCAGGACAGTAGTAGCACCTTAGTGTGTTACTGCCGAAACCCGAAGCTCTCGGGCTGTGCTTCCTATAAACTGACTCTTGAACCCGATAGCGCGCGGTATGCTGCTTCGCCTTCGAGTGTCATAAATGTCAGGAAGCAAACCGTTGATATCCATCAGAGTGTCCTAGGTGATGGGCGCGCCGCGCTGCGTCGCTTCTCCATCTGTTCGCACACAAACCACTGCGTAAGATGGATTTGTCACTGTCGCAACATAGGGTAAACTCGCATAATTTGGTGATACTTCTAATTCGGTGATACTACACGGACAAATATACTTTAAAACGTTGCAACAAGGTCGATTTTATCAATGTCAAGTATCAATGTAATATTTTAAGATTTCAACCTTTTTGCAACGTATTTAAGTATTTTTTATTGTGTAGTATCACCGAATTAGAAATATCACCAAATTATGCGAGTTTACCCTATAGGTAAAAAACTTTATTTTGGTTTGGTAAAATTTAAATGTTCACTTGCAGTTTTTGCGAAGACTAAGTTTTTAAAATAATTACTGCTTGTAAAATATATTTGTATATATTCAGGTATATGCCCGTCGAAATGCAGCTGACCGCGGTCGGACTCGCGATTTTCTTCTTGTTGAGAAGCACAGCGCGGCGGATGGCCGCCATTGCTGTGGCGATGTCTTTCGGCGTGCTTAGTCCCGCCGCCACCACGTTCCTCCATAACCTGGACCCTGTTCTTATTACTACGCCTGAGTAAGATAAATTATGACGTTGATAGGACACACTTTCACAGTCTGTGCTATCCATATTTTTGTCAGACTCTTCTAACGAACCTCTTAAACCTTTCTTTTGAGATTATATATAGATAGTTCATCTATTTTAAACTATTTTTATACGTTTTATAAGTCTTATTTTTAAGTTTAGTTTGCCCTAGATACCAGCGTCATGTGATGTCATGACTTATGTTGAGTTGTATCCTTTTTGTGTACCTATTCAAAATGTAAACCAATGTTAGCTTAAAGGATGACTCACGGGAGAATGGGAATCACGTGACACTCTATAGTATTGACGCATGGAGCAGGGCTCGGCACGTCCCGGCCCGGTCTACTGTGAATCATCGATAATGGCCCTTTCTCACAATGGGCGATGATGAGGGACGCAGTTATGCGAAAAGCGATACGCAATATCGCCGTCTCGTTCTGCTGCATAGCTGCGTCCCGTATAATGGCCCATTATGACCTATTCTGTGGATGGGGCCATAAAATAATATACCTATCACGAATGTTTCAGAAAAGCACTGAATGTTTTCGTGGACGATCCGACATTCAACAAGTTGTATAGGCGAGGGCACACCAACATCATGTTGTACGCAATCGGTTTAGCGCTTGGGTGCGTCGTCTATCATTTGAAGAAAAGCGACTTAGGCGGGCAGAAATATAAGGTAAAATACTCGTATACACTAGTTAGCCCTATATTATTATTAACATAGTGACTAAACGTAAACGTAAAACGTAAACCGGACTGGAAACGTCTGTCAATTCCTAAACAAAAAGTCTGCCATTAATTGCGGGGAGGGGCATGTCAAATGTACAGCTATTCGTACGTAACGGACAAATAGCTATGTCAGATAAACGTCAGTCAATACAATGAGTATGATACTATGTCATACCCATTCGGCAGAGATAAATAAACAAGAAATTACTTTTTGTACTCCAGCACTTGTATGTGTCAATAAGATGACTGTTAGATGATTGACAGTGATATTAAAAAGTTTACATTATAATGTTTTCTATAGTATTCCATAAGAACATCGTTAGAACATCGAACGAACATAGATGCTCCTATGGATTTTCATACAATATATTAACACTGTTGTTTTTTTTTTAATTTATATAGTTGGGATACAATACCTTCCATATTCTGCCACTATTCAAAATTTTGCGTTTTTGGCTATTTTCGCTGTCGTATAAATACGAGTAACAGCTCATAATTGGTTCTTAAAATTCGAATCTATTATTAATAGCGACCCTTGAATTTTAAGAACCCATATTATTTATTTTATTTTTTATTTTTTATTTTATTTTATATTACATACATGGAAAACCAACAGCATGAAAACATGACTAATAGCTAAATAAAAATACATAGCCAATTACAGGTTCTCACTTATAGAAACAAGATATACCTAAAACAAATACAGGTTTTGCTCAATTACACGCATGCAAGTCCATTTGGGCTTAGGGCCACTCAGTGATGGGCAAAATTTATTCGAATGACGGATGACGGATGACGAATAACCAAATCATTCGCGGATGACGGATGAATTTTCGGATGATTATTCGTATTCGAATAAATTATTCGTCGAATAATTTATCCGCGAATAATTTATTCGCCGAATGAATTGCCACGAATAATTTTTTAAATACCTTATGAACTTCTGTTTAAAATAGCTATCTAATTATGAATTCATAACTCAAGTTTCATTTCAACCGCCTAGTTTCATTGACACAATTTCTTTTAAACATTTTGGCCTTAATAGTTTATATGGAATTTATTTATACTACCTGGGCTTATCCTTTACCCCTAACAATATATTACAACAAAAGACAGTAAAAGTTAGAGCGACTACTACTAGTAGTTATTAAATACATTGACATGAGTGCACCCGAGTACTCAAGTCTGAATTTTCAAAGAACCCAAGAAAGATTCAGAAATAAGTAATAAGAAAGTTTAAATGTTACAACGATTAACTTTTTTGCTATAGGTACTTTAATTAGAAGAATAACAAAGTATTAAATAAGTAATTGACTTCTATGGTATCATTTTCTTCATCAATAGGTATAATTTTGGAATCCGTTCTGTTTATAACAAAATACATAAAATAACATAGATAATTCCAACAATGCAGGTGTTCATTTTAAACAAAAGGTGTTATTTTACGATAAGCGACTGTGCGTTTGGTCTCATTAAATAATTATGGAAGTATGGTCTTATCTCTTATAAGCTCAACACATCTGCAAAAAATGTAACAAATTTAATAATCATTCAGGTAGGATAAGCCCATTATGTTGTCGCCGGTCAGCACTAAAAAGCATTTTTCTTCACATTTTGCTGCATTAAGATTCCTGATTCGCCACCTAGGCTCAATATACGAAAAATTAAACACGTGCAGCTTTTTACTAGGTACATTACAAAATTAACGGGGCTCATATAGATCATATCGAATAGATCACTAAAGTCTGAGACGATCGTGAACTTTAGTAAAAAATTATCATTTTTAATATATGTTTTTTTTTTAATTTAATAGAATAGCCAACAAACCTTTAATATTGTTAGTAAATTTATAGGAGTAATATAATAAGTAAATCATTCGTCAAGTTAAAAACCGGTCGAAATATTTATTCGCCGATAAGTTACTCGCGAATAAATCATCCGCGCATAAATCATCCGCGAATAAATCATCCGCGAATAAATCATTCGCGAATAAAAAATTGTTGAATTATTCGTCATTCGAATGATCATTTAGATAATTTTTTATTCGAATAATGCCCATCTGTGGGGCCACTGGGTACCTACAAGTCACTTATATAACACTTATATGCTTTACGGAAAAGGAACAAAAGGGAAGATTTATATTAATAAAACTAAAGTAAACCGAACCCGAACCCGCACCTGCGCAAGAGGTGTCAGTCACCCATATAATATTGTATTAATTTCTTCTTTATTACAGATATACTGTCATTGAACATGTCAAAGTCCAAGTCTGCTAAAGCTTTATTTAAAGTTATGCCTGCCCTGACTAGAAAACTGTTTCTTCTATATCTAGTAGAAGCCTGGCAAACACTAATAGGACGAAAGTGCCTAAACCTTCTTATAGGAGTGCTAAAAGAAATTTTGCTTAGTAAGTTGGGACAGTCAACATTGCCTTTAATAATATTTAACAAGTAGGTTATGTCAGCAATTTTGCGGCGCTTAGCTAACGGTATCAAGTGATGTTTCTTACATAGTTTAAAATAATCGGAAGAAGTATAAGTTACATGCAATTTATAACACAAAAATTTAATAAATTTCTTTTGCAATCTCTCGATTCTATCAACGTAAATTTGATATAGAGGATTCCAAATCTGGGATGCATACTCCAGCTTGCTCCTCACATAAGCACAATATAAAATCTTTAGCGTTTTTGCACGAGTAAAGCAAGCAGAGCTGCGCATGATAAAGCCAAGAGACCTGGATGCTTTACTCACTATATTTATTATATCACTGTTGCATAAATTACTATTTTTTTTAATGCTATTATCTACTGAAATCAGTAACCATGCGTCACTTTCGCACTTACACACTTCTTAAAACGTGACAGCCTTGACGACCATAATTATTAGAATGGCTGATTTGGCCTGCAGGCCGTATTATTTTGGAGATCCCTGGGTGCGTGGACAGGATGCTAATCGTTAACTCTCACAGTCACACTAAACGCAACTGTCTTTGACGCACTAATAAGGAGTGTAGAGTGATAGAGTGAGATAACTACGCTAGGCAGCGTTAACGATTGGCATCTGGGTCAAACACAAAACGATTTTCGGAGTCTATCCGGTGGAATATTCAACAGTTAAGGGCTATAAAGCTTGATTTTCTTATTTAATCCTTATCTACATTACAGGGTACTTACTCCCTTTTTATTGCATTGTATGATAACAATCATTACTGATAACTATTGACCACAGGAAAGAAGAATTGCGTGTTCAGCTGAACACGCAATTCAACTGAAACTGTTATGTGGATTTCAATAAGCAAATCAACCTTCATAGCCCTTAACTTTTTGAAAGTCCACCGGAAATATTCCAAATATCATTAAATAAAAACTATTAAATAAAATAATTTGATTTGTGTCAACAAAAAGTTGTATTGATAACAGCGCCATCTCTCTCGCCATACCGGAACCCCTGAAGTGGTTTGGATGGAAGTACTAAGCAACGTCGCTTGTATACTTTGAAAAATGGCCACGGGCGTCTTGCCTGTTACTAAGATTGCATACTCGAGATATTCGCCGGCATTTCGATAAGACAAGTTGGCCTAGTGGTTATGGCGTTAGCCGCGTAAGCTGAAGACCCGAGCTCGATCCTCGGATTGGCCTTCGTCGGTGTTGGTCTTTTTCTTTAGTATATGACATCTATTTCAATTTATTCCAAATATCGTTTAGTGTTTGACCCATCTTGTCTACGCATGTTGGTCTGCATTACAGTTCGTTTGTGGATCTTGCAGAAGTACCGCGCTCTGCACTGGGCGTTATTCCCGATGTCCCTGGTGGTGTGCTGGACGGGCGTGCTGTTTTACGAGGACGAGGCCGAGAAGCCGTCACTGCACATTCGCGCAGGCTATGCTAGCGCCGTCAAGGCGTGTTTGGGTCTACAATTCTGTACACATATTTTCTTAACGATAGTAAAAGCTGACAGTGAGTAATTAACAGTTTTTCTAATTAATATATAGAATGAAAAGAATTTAGATACTACATTCATTCAAAGTGTTGAAGTGTTTGTACGAGAGCGCCACTATGTCAGTCCGACTCCAAGACCAGAACTCGAAGCCTATTCCGCTGCAGCGGGGAGTCAGGCAGGGAGATGTCATCTCTCCTAAGCTATTTACCGCTGCACTGGAGGATATTTTCAAGACTCTGGACTGGAGAAGGCTAGGCATCAATGTAAACGGCGAGTACCTCACTCACCTTCGATTTGCTGACGATATAGTAGTCTTGGCTGAGACCATGGAGGATTTAAGTACGATGCTTGTTAGCCTCACCTCCGGGCGAGTTGGTCTTAAGATGAACATGGATAAGACGAAAATCATGTCGAATATCCATGTAGCACCAACTCCAGTGACAATCGGAGACTACACTCGAAGTTGTAGACGATTATATATACCTAGGACAAACTGTGCAGTTAGGTAGGTCCAATTTCGAGAAAGAGGTTAATCGTCGAATCCGACTCGGTTGGGCATCGTTCGGGAAGCTGCGACACATCTTTTCGTCCAATATTCCGCAGTGCCTGAAGACGAAAGTCTTCGATCAGTGTGTGTTGCCAGTGATGACATTCCGTACTGAAACGTGGTCGCTTACAATGGGCTCAAGGTCACCCAAAGGGCAATGGAGAGGGCTATGCTCGGAGTCTCTCTGCGAGATCGTATCAGAAATGAGACCATCCGCAGCAGAACCAAAGTAACCGATATAGCTCTCCGAATCGCTAAACTTAAGTGGCAGTGGGCGGGGCACATTGCACGTAGAACCGATGGCCGTTGGGGCGGAAAGGTTCTCGAGTGGCGACCGCGTACCGGAAGGCGCAGCGTGGGTAGGCCCCCCACAAGGTGGACTGATGACCTAGTGAAGGTCGCAGGAGTCCGCTGGATGCGGGTGGCGCAGGACCGGTCATTGTGGAAACCTCTGGGGGAGGCCTATGTCCAGCAGTGGACGTCTTTCGGCTGAATGATGATGATGATGACTACATTCATCATATTTTTTTCTTCGTTGTGTATTCAAGAATTATAATATACTATCCCAATTGTAATCCCTCTCGTCTTCTTCAGCGTTTATACGTAAACTGTTAGGCATGTGCATCCTATTTACTATAGTTTAAATAAAAAAATACACACTTACAAATAAATCTGAAGGCCAATATTACTATGTGGGTGCAACATCAATCCAGGAACTCCTCACATGTCATTAATGTTTGCCTCCTAAATAATGATAAATGCACATGAAGTTATAGAATAACCATGAATAAACACTCCCTGATAAAACACGTATTTTCAAACCCTGGCACACACACAGCGGGGACTCAGGTCTTCACGTCACAGGTCTTACCATGATGTCCTAACGCGATTCAGATTAGAACCTAAACTGAGTCACTCTCATACAACTGGGGCCTTACCATGACGTCGTTACGGGGTTCAGTTGACGATCTAAACTGAGTCGCTGCCATACAACTGAGCACAGTTAAGAATCTAAACTGAATCGCGTTAAAACGTCATGGTAAGGCCTCAGAGGTCTTACCATGACTTCTTAACGCGATTCAGTTGACGACCTTAACTGATTCGCTTCCATACAACTGAGCCTAAACAGAACCTAAACTGAATCGCGTTAAGACGTCATGGTACGGCCCCAGACCACAGTTAAGTACCTAAACTAAATCGCGTTGAGACGTCATAGTAAGTGTAAGGAGGTACATTTATTTAAAAATAACAAAATGGCAGTTTATTTTTTTTCGAAATAGATGTGTCTAAGACCAGTGCGCTTACCATAAGTTGCTATAGTAAACGATGTCTCGTTTACGTCCAAAGAGTTTACGTCTCGTTATCTACTGTTGCATCTCGCTCCTACCAGCAAGTGTGAGCATCATTGACAGTGAGTTGACGTAGACGCTAAAAGTAAATTTCAAACTCGTGGTAAGCAGACTTAACTAGATGCCAAATATGACATTAGATTATTTATTTATACTTTCACGGTTTTCACACATTATTACCCCTGACTTTTCAATGACCACAATAGCAATACCCTTGAAACGTCAAAGGTTAGTTTTTCAAATTTTTACACGATTAAGCCCCGTTTTAGTAAATTTATAATGATACTAGAATGTTTGTCACAGTTCGATGAACATTGTTTAATTTTAGACATTGTTAGCTCGTGTATTAAAAGCTTGTAACTAAAAAACTAAATAATATAACAGACACTTGCGCTAGTTTTACAAACCAGCTTTTGATAAACAGGGCCCAGATCCATATCTACGAGTAAGGTTGAATTTCGTAGTATATTATTTACAGGTGAGTTTTTTTTCTTTTTTCAGACCTTATTGCCAAGATTTTCAATTGGCACGGCTGGACCGTGCTGAGCAGGTTGACCTTCTGCGTGTACCTGATACATATGGCTGTGCTCAGCATCTTCGCTGGAAATCAGACTTCGATGCTACACGCTTCCATATTTGGGCTTGTAAGTTTTTTATAAGTTTCAAACTAATCTATGAATACCATTTATCATTTTCTTATTAGCCGGTTGCTCACTAGCATCAGTGACGGCTTGTAGTTATGTATGTGGGCCCAACACAACGATCTCAAATACTTTCGTTGTTTTAAGAAGACTATCAGCCTCTGATGAGTTTCCCCATAGTATGAAGCCGTAGTGTATTTGTGAAGTGAGATAACCATGGTAGACTACGGCTGCATCCATCTCAGGTCTACTACCGTGAATCGAATGACCAAGCATTTGTATTTTCCTCGCACTTGCGATATTATTCGAATAGAAATTCAGTCATTTCAATTTTTTCATTGTGCAACGCATCATGTTGCAGTCATGTTTGTAGGTACTGATGATTTTCCCCATATTATGACGCCGTAACGTCTTGTGAAGAACACATAACTGAGGTAACCTGATGCTGCAGTCACAGATACCGCACGATCTTGAGTTGAACTGTAAACATAATCATTATAAGCTTTATGTGTAAGCCTCCGATATTTCGGCACTGTTGCAAGAACCAACTGACGTATATATGTACTGCGAGTTTTAGTTGTGGTTTACCCTCTCACCGGTGTCACTGCTGCTACTACCATCCGCTTTCTTACTTAGTTATAATTGTATGTGTTTGTTCTAGTGCTTCGTGTACACGGTGGTTGCAAGCACGTGTTTCCTCGTGGCGCTTCCGCTGTTTTTGCTGGCCGAGGCGCCGTGTGCGCAGCTAGTTAAATTGTGCCTTGCCCCACCCAAAAAACGTGCCGATTAACAAAACCCTGAGTTTAATAAGCTAATAAAGTTTTTCTATACGATGATTTTCATGTTTGAATTAATTTACTGAACTGAGAAAAAGATACTGGTAACGCCCTTAACGGATCACCAGTATTTTTGGTAAGTAGATACTGTATATGTTTCAAGGTATGGTATACCGAAACTATCCCATTTCTAAGAAGAAGATAGACGACATCTCAGACATTGACGTCAAAGCTTAGAAAACTTCATAATTTCGTAATTTTCACCTTATCACAAACGATTAATGAGCAAAAGTTGTGTTTGAAGTCTAGCAAATCAATTTTGTTAGTACATAGTAATCTTTATTTTCTTCTTTGACGATTCACTCTTGACAGAGTGTCTGTCACGTAGGTCGCATTGCCTGCTGAAAGTACAATGCGTCGCCATTCCTTGCAAACTGCCGCGTTCCTGGTGCATTTACTCATGCAGTGGAGCGTCAACTACTCCGTCTGTTCACCTCAGTGATGAACCTCCTTCTCAGGTGCCCTTAACCCATCCCTGAGCCACACCAGACGTTCCATAGACACCAGCAAGACACCATCGCGAGCGCAGACTTCTGGCCGAAGGGCGTCGTGTTTCGGCGGTTCCGGGGCAACCTGCCGAATCCCACGCCGCTGGTTCTGACGACGCAACGGAGCCACGCTATTACATCGCCTAGTACTAAGTGATTTTGTTTGTATTTATCTATTTTGTGTTTTATATTTTTTATGTATAATTTATGATTTTAACAGTACATTGGTGTTAAACTGTAATGCTGTGTTAATTTTTTTGAATAAAAGTAATAAATAAAATATATAGATTCGCTGCCGCGCCGCGGACAGCTAAAGGGGCAAGCTTTGCTCCGTGGGTCCTCAGCTGTCAACACAGTAAATCCTCTTGGAGCTCTGGCGACCTTAGTCACCAACAGAAACACAATACTATGAGTAGGGTCTAGTGTTATTAAACTGAGGTTTTCTGTAAGGTGGAGGTACTTGCAATACTGGTGGCACGGAACTCTCAGTGAGTGGCAATGTTGCGGTTTTCGGATTTTTTCCTGTACTTGTGCTACAAGGTCTTGCTTTTGCCATATTTCGTGATTTTAGGTCAACGGGAAGTACCCTATACACTTTGATTCCCATAGAAAATGTACGGGAAATGCAACATAAACGGCCGCATCTTTTGATTGCGTTGACAAAAAAGAATTACATAGACAAAGTTAAAATGTATTCTTTTTTAATATCGCTGTCAGTCATTTCATTGACAGATTGAAGCGCTGGAGTAGAAAAAACGACAGTACCTAAGTATAATTATTTCTATTTGTAGGTACAGACATACACTTGCCCAACGGTATCTTTATGATTTGGCATTAAGATATTTTACTATTTTTGCAGGTTAACTTAAAACTGGTGTATGAATCGTTATGACATCTATGCAATAGTGGGCCGGAGGTAGGCAGCGACATGGCTGCGCTATCAACGGGTCATTTCCGGTCCTTCTCCGTTTTTAGCTTTATCATATATAGAATTAAAATACTGGAAGTTCCAAATGACGTTTTTATGTGCGGGTTATATGATAAGCAATGAGTTTGTCGGAATTTATGTACGAAATGTTAATAAAAACGAAAAATAAATAAAAAAAATATATTACAAATTGAAAGAGATTTGACATATTACAGAAAAAGGCCCCCGGTGAGCAGGGCTGGGATTGAACCAGCGATCTCCTGCTTTCGCGGCTGCTTTTTTATATAAGTATAGCAGTATGAGTACTTAAAAACATCAATCCAAACATTTAATATAAATAATAAATGATTTAATTCATGCTTTACAAATGTAAAACATATATACCTATACAAGTTGCTTTTTGTTCAAGGAAAATAGGAAAAAAGGTCAAGGTAAAACTGATATCGGAAGTCGGTTACCTAATGAAAAAATTATAACATTAATTACTTTTTTTCCTTCCTCCAAAAAAGTGAAAAAACGTTTAAAAAAATTCTTATAAGCAGGCCGAATTGAACCCATATGACGCAACTTCATTAAGAAGGGATTTCATTTATTCGACCCCTAAGGGGGTGAAAATGAGGTTGAAAGTTTTCAGAGACTTCTTCTTCTTTAAGAGACACGGGCTGAGACTACTTACCTTACCTACTTATAAAAAATATCCATGAACGTCAATGTACTCAAGGAGGCTTTTCCAGACAGCTCACTACCATACATCTTCAATTTCCATCTTTTCTCCCATTAGAATTTCATTCCCTCAAGGAAATTATATTGTTTCTGTGCGACTTTTCAAAAGAAAAGTGTGTTATAACTTCAAAATTAATTCAGAACTTCAATGTACGGAGTTACTAGCAAATTAATCTCAGAGCCAAGGTAAATAAAGGTTTTAATATACGGCGGTAAAGTTTTTTCACGGTTCGCTGAGTTTTGGCTGTGATTTTGGCATTAACTTGCTTGTAATATATCTTAAAATATAAGTATACATTTAAATGAACAGCGAAATGTTCAATGAACAGCAAAATCACAGAGTTCACTTAAATTTCGGAGAAATGTAGTTAGGTATAATTTCGAACTGCAGTATTTAAAAAGCTTAAGTATGCTAGAACGGAATACCTCATAGAACACACAGTTGTCGCAAAATGTGGAAAATGGAGGCTGTCAGATGTAGGTATTTTTTTCCCAGCTAAGAGAATTCGCCACGCAAAGGGAAAGACCGGGAGTGTGTCTGTCTGACATTTCATAGGTATATTTCTGCATATTATTTAATTCTTTTGGCAGAGCGGGATTAGTACGGAGACGCCTTATATATTCAATTTAATGGTATTACTATTAACTTACATATTTTTAGTACCTTTTTTTAAATTGACACAGGTATCGAAATCATAAATAGATCGGTAATATATTACTGTATTTATATTTTTATTTAAGTACCACATTTGTCAAATCATAACTGAAATATGTTTATTTTATCACTTATGCTCCATGCTTTTGTTATTCTTGCGGGGGGTGGTAAATGACATACGATTTTTACAACTTAACATTAAATTATAAACAGTTAACATACTTACTTACGACTTTATGTTGTATATTTTATATTTTACGTGCATACGAGTATTAGTACATATACTTACGAAGTTTTGTCAAATTTTTAATTCAGGGAAACAAGTCGTATAAATAGATTGAGATGAGACCTTACCTACGAGTATGCCTGTATACAATTTTAGTCGTTTAGGTCGGATCAGCACATAAAACCGTTATTTTTTTTCGGTTATGGACAAGCATAGAATCAGATGAAAATAATTTGACAAAATTATTGCGTTTTTGTATGATAGAAACACGCGTAAATATATCGGCATGTAGACATATCGCTCGAGCTGGTTATACAAAAAATTGTCATTATCTTTCAAACATAATGAAATACATGCAAACAAAATTGACAATTTTAACTATTATTTTTAAGCAGAATTTAACGTCTGCGAAGATACCAAACCTCTCGGAAAGGAAGGAAAATATGAAAAAAATTATGACCTCAGGCGGGACTCGAACCCGCGACTCTGAGACACCAGCTCATCACTCTTCCAACTGAGCTACCGAGACCACACCCGTGCCCTCGAATTTCTCCACCATATCCACTAACTCCATATATTTCCAATTTTCCTTTCTTTCTGAGAGGTTTGACAATTTTGTTTTGTCTCCTCTGACAAGTTGCCTTTTTCACATCCAACCTTAACCAAACTCGCAGCGACATGTTAAATATTCTAATACAACTTTCTGGTTTACTCAAGGGTTGATTGTTCAAAAATACTTTTTGTTGTAAAGATGTATTGGCATTTTTTCTTTGCTGCATATTTAAAAAACAAATATTTTTATTATTTTTCTTTCAAATTTTAAAACCCGAAATAAATGTAGCTGCTTTAACTTAAAAATGTGGTCCTTTTTGCGATAAATACTGGAGTCGTCGGCTACCTGAAATGCAAGAAAAACACGTTTAAAGTGTTTGTACTTAAAAAACATCTTTAACTTGTATTTTGTTCGACCCACAAACTATTCATATTGTCTGTTAATAGTCCGCCTAATCTTTTTTAGTTCACAATTGTACAATTGGAAATCAAGAATCAAATTATTTGTATTGATTAATGTTTTTCCTTATTGCATCGCGCAGTCACTATCGACTAAGGTTACGTGGAATTCATTGGTACTTACTGTGTTCTTATAACTTTCCATAAACATCCGTAGACACCACTGACTATCGGTAAACATCCGTAGATTGGTCATCAAGCCTTAATTTTTAATAGAAGTAATTTAAAAATACACTTACCTCAAATTGTTGAATTTGATGTTGTAGAATTATAGTTGGTAGTAAAACAAGTAATTAATTTACAACCCAAAGTTCCCAAGCAAGGTATAACCCTGTCGGTCATATTAGCTGGCAACGGCTGTTCCAGTATGCAACCGCCGAGAGCCATTACCGAGTTGTATATGCACTGCATGAGCAATTTGTCTGTTTTGCTTCCTATGCATTCTTCTTGCGCACTGTCTTTGGGGAGAAATAATTATATTAAAACAAAAAGAGCGATTACTTTTGGACAAGATAAAAACTTATTTGGATCAATCCAAGCAAGTTCCCTTTACTATGACGCAAATACAAGTGATAATCTATCTCTAAATGAGTGTTACTTTCGCTAGAATATGTTGAATAATACATTTGCATCTGTAATTTAAATAAACACGTATTGAAGTCGTGACTCGCGTTACTTTTACGTGGATTGACCTATTAGAAGAAAAAAAAACATATTCTACAGAACAAGATAAACAGGAATCACCAGAATGGTTGATGATTTCTGATGTAAAATATTATGTTATGCAAACTTACATTTCTTAATGTGTGTCCCGGTGTTCCCTAAAACACCCAGAAGTAAAGAAAATGAAGCGATTAAGCAGATTCTTGTAATTATGTCTAATTCCTGATATAAATTGATCATGTATCTCTTAATGAATTTTACCTTCCCTAAATACCTATATATTGAATAATACATTTGCATCTATAATTAAAATAAAGATGTAATGAAGTCGTGACTCGCGTTACTTTTACGTGTAGTGACCCATTTGGAAAAAAAATATGTAACACGATACTTTCTACAGAACAAGATAAACAGGAATCACCAGAATGGTTGATGATTTTTGATGAGAAATATTATGTTAATTAAACTTACATATTTTAATATGTGTCTTGGTTTTCCCTAAAACCCCCAGGAGTAAAGAAAATAAAGCGATTAAGCAGATCCTTGTACTCATGTTTAATTCCTGATAAGATATAAAATAATAAATGAGCCTTGTTAGCTTCCGCTGTCTTTTCTAGTTGATTAAATTTAATTATCAGTATTCTATACCTATATCAGTAATAGGTTTAGGTAATAACTAGATATATAAAGATTGTTTTGTTAATTACACCGAAGGTACTTAAGAACTATAAACTGAAATCATGTTTTGATAAATTCGTACTATATTTTTTATGGTTAGCTTAAAATACACGTGGATTTTACAAGTACTTTCTGTTGATATTGTCATGTCATATTATGGTAATTGACTTAAATGCTCCTCGTTTAGTGATCACATATGCGCTCCGTACAACGGAGCAGTTTATTAAATTATTAAAGCACTAGTTTCGTGAAACTACGCCATTACTTAATGCGATCTCAATAGCTAACTGAACCCTATCTTTCATAATTTTTAAACAAGATTCTGATCATAAATTACTATAGGATTCAACACTTTAATTTAAAATGGTATTTTCTACAGAACTACAATACTGCATAACGAACGATCTTCACCACATTTTCCATTCAATTTATAATTTAATCGTATGGCATTATAATAATAATAGGCAATTACAGAAATAAAATTGCATAGCATTTTATCAGGCAGGCGTCCGGTTTTATAGTCCATAGTCAATCAATTTCACATAATAGCCCAGTATATTTTACATCCTATTTACTCTCAATAGTCCTTCCACCCTGGCAGCTGCTGCCTCTGCGTGCGTCCCATGACACAGGCAGGTGCAGTATCGGCTCGGTGTACCCCTTTATTCTATTTTCATTAAATTCACTCTGCGTGCTGGCTCCGGTTCCACGTGCGCCTCTCAAAGGCCCAAAACGCCATTTTTCCGTGATGGGAATGATAGGCAATTAAAATAGGCATTAAGAAATAAAATAACATCAATTAAATGTCAACATAAACAGACTTAGCTACGCAATTACATCGAGTGTGAGGTGTAAAGTAAAGGTCCGTTTCTCGAAAGGTTGTGACTTGTAACACAAGCGGAAGTCTCTGTTTAATTTATATTATTAGACAGAGACTTCCGCTTGTATTACAAGTTAAAAGCATTCGAGAGACGGGCCACAGTCTACCGGAGATCCCAAGTATGAGTATTTTGTTATATTTTCCGGCAATCGGCCAACTATAATAGCTTTATAAAGAGAACTAATTAAAATCTCTTAAATTATACAGAAAACCGGCGACACACCTCGTCATCCTTATTGAAAAGCTTACAAATAAAAGCTATTCGTATCTGATTGAACGCTCCCGATTAGTACCTGCCCCAAACGTCCCTATACACCGGCAGCGTTACGTTGAGCCCTGCAGCTGGCAAAAAGTTGTACTTCGGTTCCACGGCAGAGTATTTGGCACGTTTATTTTGGCCGCAAAATTCGCGGCTGACAACTAATAAGTATTTGATGAATCATAGCTACTTCTTGATTAAGTATTGATAGGTTGCTTCGAGGCAAACTCTGTTACCTATTTTTTAAATTAGCAGTAAAAAAAACATTTACATCGGACGTCTATAGTACCACGAAAAGCGAACTATTGCGGATTTGTATATCCATCTGTGACAAACACTTGCATATTACAGTGACAAAGAGGTTTTTCCCTCAATGCCAATTTTCAATGTTCGTGGTCGGCATGCTGGACTCATCAAATAGACGAATCGTCAATAGTCCTATTTACAAGCGATATTGCATTTTCAGTTCAAGAAAATACTTTGCTTGTTTATGTATCTCCCGTGACTACGTCTACGTAGAATCAGAATTATTGGTAGTGTACTTTTATTTGGATAACTAACTATTAAAGACCTAGTATACTTGAACCGTAAACTGCTTATAAAATTTCAGGATCGTATACAATAAACAACTTAAGGTACTTGCATTTACAGTACCCTGTTATTTTTTCTTTCTCACTAATAATTCAGATAGTACCAAAAATGCTGGTAATCAAAAAAGTGATCTGATTTGGAAAAAATTGGACAAAAATGTTAAGATGCCTCAATAGACTCCAAGTACCGGGACTGACTGACACTTTGCGGTCCACTGGACCGCAACGCAGTGGACCGCAACGCGTAGCGCAAACTTTTTGTTCGCAGCGTCTTCTCTACTATGTAGTCCATTATACCTCAATGACTTTTTCAGCCATGCTCCATGACACCTCCCACCTCGCTCCCTATTCTTGCGGCGGGTGGTAAATAACATACGACTTTTATAACTTAACATTCAATTTTAAAACGGGTAATATTAATATGTATGTTAATACGTTAAGACTTTACGGTATTTAATAAACAAAAAAAAAATTGTGACCTCGGGCGGGACTCGAACCCGCCTCCTGAGATACCAGCTCATTGCTCTTTTCAGGATCTATATTGGGATCCCTAAAGTTTTTTATCCTATTTTTGCGTTCCCTAATACTTTTTTGCCATAATAATCATTTGTCCTAACACTCATTTGCCCTATTTTTGATTGCCCTCTCATTGAATGGATGATTTTAGTTTGCCCTAATGTTTGATGTCCTAATGTCACCTGACATATTGATTACATATCCTAATGTTATGTCCAATAATGACTATTTGTCCTATTGATCACATGTCCTAATCATCATTTTCCCTAATTTTATATGGCCCAATGGCGTTTATCCTATTATTGTAATACCTTATCTTCTCTCTTCTCTTAGACCAAATTAATTAATTAATTGAAAATTGTAGTTTGTAAACAGTGTTATGGAAAAAAGTCGGTTCTGGTGCTTCGCCGGCCGCTACCGCGGCACGCTCGCGCGCTGTTTTAGGTCTCAGTTCTACCTAACACTCCTCCTCGCTTCGCTCGTAGTCGTACCTAAACCGACCTGCCTTAAATTTCGATCTTTGAAGCGCTCGATCTCAGCCATTTTCAATTTTAGAAAAAAGTTTTTCAATTAAAAGCTGCTTATTGTGATGTGTTATATACGTTACAACTAATATTATTTATCCTAAAGATTCTTAGCCCAAATTAATTAATTAATACAAAATTGTAGTTTGTAAACAGTGTTATGCAAAAAAGTCGGTTCTGGCGCTTCGCCGGCCGCTGCCGCGGCACGCTCGCTTCGCTCGCTCGGCTCGCGCGCTGTTAGGATGCAGTTCAACCTAACACTCCTCCTCGCTTCGCTCGTCGTCGTACCTACTAAACCGACCTGCCTTAAACTTCGATCTTTGAAGCGCTCGATCTCAGCCATTTTCAATTTTAGAAAAGGTTTGTCAATTAAAAGCTGCTTATTGTGATGTGTTATATACGTTACAGCTAATATTATTTGTACTGAAGATTCTTAGCCCAAATTAATTAGTTAATACAAAATTGTACTTTGTAAACAGTGTTATGGAAAAAAGTCGGTTCTGGCGCTTCGCCGGCCGCTGCCGCGGCACGCTCGCTTCGCTCGCTCGGCTCGCACGCTGTTAGGTCGCGGTTCTACCTAACACTCCTCCTCGCTTCGCTCGTCGTCGTACCTAACCCGACCTGCCTTAAACTTCGATCTTTGAAGCGCTCGATCTCAGCCATTTTCAATTTTAGAAATAAGTTTTTCAATTGAAAACTGCTTATTGTGATGTGTTATATACGTTACAACTAATATTATTTGTCCTGAAGATTCTTAGCCCAAATTAATTAATTAATACAAAATTATAGTTTGTAAACAGTGTTATGGAAAAAAGTCGGTTCTGGCGCTTCGCCGGCCGCTGCCGCGGCACGCTCGCTTCGCTCGCTCGGCTCGCGCGCTGTTAGGTCGCAGTTCTACCTAACACTCCTCCTCGCTTCGCTCGTCGTCGTACCTAAACCGACCTGCCTTAAACTTTGATATTTGAAGCGCTCGATCTCAGCCATTTTAAATTTTAGAAAAAAGTTTTTCAATTAAAAGCTGCTTATTGTGATGTGTTATATACGTTACAATCATTTCAAATATATGTCATAATTACACCACTTTCGACTAAAATTTATAATTTTGGTACAGTCCAACTAAAATATCGTATGGTTAAAACTGGTACAAGACTGCGTATGTATATGATAACATGCTTCGAACAGATGAGTTTTAGGACTACTTATCATTACATTATGGATAATAATTATTATGACAATTGATTGTTAGGACTAATGCCGGTTAGGATAAAAAAAGTTATGGCAAGAGATAAGAGGACAAACGTTATTAGGGATCGCGATGAATATGCCAAAACACATTAGGGTTATTGATGTTATGCCAAAAATGCTTCGGGCAAATGAGTTTTAGGGCAACCATTACGTTATGGAAAATAATTGTTATGGCAATAGATCGTTAGAGCTAATGCCCATTAGGACAAAACGGTTAGGGCAAGTGATTTTAGGACAAAAATTGTTAGGGATGTAGAGGGCCACCCCTCTTTTCAGCTACCGAAACCACACCCGTGGCCCCGAATTTCTACACCATATCCACTCCATTACATATATATCCACTTTTACTTTCTTTCTGAAAGGTTGCCTTATTTCACATTCAACCTTAATGGAACTCGAAGTGAGATGTTATAATACGACTCTCTGGTTGGCTTTAGGGTTGATTGTTCGGAAATACCTTTAGGCATTAACTTCGCTAGTTGTACCATGTATTAGCATTTTTTCTTTGCTGTATCCTCATAAGGCACACTGTCCTAAATTTAGGACAACACAATTTAGGTACCCCCACCAGGTAAAGCTTTTTCGATTAAAATTAATCCTTTATTTAAGTTTCAAAATATGTGTCCTATTTTTAGGAGACTGGGTCAATATTGCACTTGTCCTAAAGATAGATTCGACCTTATTTAAAAACGAATTATTTGAATTATTTTCCTTTTAATTAAAATTCGAAATAAATGTAGCTGCTCAATTTCAAAATGTGGTCCTTTTTGCGATGAATACTGTAGTCGTCGGCTACCTGAAATGCAAGAAAAACATGCTTAAATAGTTTGTAAAAAAAAAATCTTGTAACCTGTATTTGCTTCGACCCACAAACTATTCATATTGTCTGTCTGTTAACTTTAGAACTACTTAAGCTACCGATTTGAAATTAGGAGTAGTTACTCGTATATGAACAAGGTTAACGCACACAAATTAAGAGCGGATGTATCATATATTTTCAATGAAAAATGCCCGATAAAAAAGGGGGCGAAAATTAAAAGTTTAGTTACTGGGTTACGTGGGATATAATTTGAAAGGGCTTGATTTGCACATTCTAAAACAATTTTTTATATATTGTGTTACAGTGAAAAATGTAGAGTTTATAACTGAAAATTTAAAAAAATACCTTCCCCCTGTATCTCCGAAGTTTATGATTTATGAAGGAAAGAATCTGATTTTTGTACTCAACGTTAACATTATCGTTAATATTACAGGAAATGCGTAATATTGACATTATGTTCATTTAAAAAAAACTGAAATTCAACTTAGTGGATTTGTGTGGTGACGATTTCGTGCACACGGTTAGTTTGGTGTGCTTGTCGTTGATCCCGTCAGACCAGACGATCCAACAATTCAGACTCCCGCAACGACGGCGCCGGATTGCTCGAATCAGCCTGCTTCGAATTGCGCGACCCGTTACCTACCTTGGGCAGTGATGCCCGAGCCGCGAAGATGACAACATTACTCTGTCTGTCCGACGATGGTTGCCCGATGCAGTAGAAACATGTAACCGTTGCAATTTAATGTCAGTATGACTCACGAAAATTTAAATTATATGAATTATATGATTTGTAAAAGATTTCATTGGTGGACAACGATTTTCGTTAGGGTACGGGCCTCCATATGTGATATTATTTAAGTTCCTACGTAACAGAATTATATTTTAAAGGTAAAATCATCAGAAATAAAGAGACAGTCATTACTCAATCTGGTTATTTGATTGACACGTTCCTTATACTTTTCCACTATGTATAGGTGAAACGGCAATCTCCTTTTTACACAACGTTAACATTATCATAAATATTACAGGAATGATATAATATTGACCCTATCTTTATTATAAAAAAAAAGTGAACTTAATTTGAAATTTACCCGCCTTAATATGTTTTTTTTTGCCACTGGGCAAAGGCCCCTAAATCTCCAAACATCCCGATTTGTTGTCCAATCCAATTGTTGAGAAAATGTGTCCAGGTCATTCTGCCATCTCCTCTTGGGTCAACCAATCCACCGTTTCCTTTGGATACCATTAAGATTCCAAATATTAAACCCTTTGTGGACGCTTAAATCTTTATCATTCGCGTTACTGGAAAAACTTAGCGACGGTATCAAAAACTAGTATTATTATGTTGCTACGAGTTCCCAATGAAGTTAAATTAAATTTAGTTCACTAGAGTCAGTATGCTAAGTTTCCTAGATTTTGACAGCACAGACTGTAAAAGTGTTAAGTAAACGTCTTAATTTAATGGAAGTTTGACGTTTAAAATAACACTTTCACGTCTGACAGTTCACTTAATGAGAAAAGATAACGTGGTTTGACTCTATTATATCGCTTGCAATCAGCTTAGAAGGTAACCTATCATGGCAACTCAATGGAACTAGTGATCTCACTATAGTGAAATAAGCGGAATATGTTAGGTCTAACAAAATGGAGACGCGGAAGACACCTTTAAGTGCACACGTTTCGATTTTGTTGAAGCTGCAGGCGAAGGCAACAAATCCAGGCAGCTTTTCCTTCGGTTAACGCTATTAGTACTTATTAAAATGAAGCACTAAAACGGAAAACATTGTGGTTATAGGTATAACCAGTGAACGCAGATAAAGCATGGAATCATTCTTTCAGGGGTTCTTATAAACAGTTCCGCATGACGTTTTACCGATGTCACCGGGACCGGGATGTCAGTGAGTGACAGACGTTTGAATATATTTATCAAAACAAAGTGATTTTAGTAACAAAAGTCTTCATGTGTTGAGAAGTGGCGCAGAAACCTTTCAGAGAATCATTGCAAGGACAGTGGAATCACTTTTCACGGTCAAGTAAACAGATTAAATCAGTGAAATCTAAAATAATTATGCTGACATTTTAGTGATGATGATGATGATCGGGATGATGTTATGCCAAATGATGTAAATTATAATTATCTTGCTATCATTATATCAATTTCATGATCATATTTAATACTTTCATTTAACTTTGTATGTTTTCCTTTCCATTCAGATTCCCACGTGATCCTAGCCGTCGTAGGCGATGGAAAGAAGCTGTCCAATTGAAGAGATACGTAACAAAATTGATTGGAAGCCAAGCGGGACATCAATAGTCTGTGCCATACACTTCAAAGATGAAAATTTATATTGATTCAAAAATGAATTCACGCTTATTAATATACTTACATCGGGTTACTCACGTCTATAAAGTCGAAAATAGCTCGACATGTTTCGGAACGGTCCGCGTCCCATAATCATGAGTGAGAAGCGCTTGCTTGAATTCACGCTTAATAAAACCGCTATACCGATTTGTAGTTTTATTTAATAAACCAAATACCTTTTTATTGTACCTACTATCAACTGACAGGCTCCTTATAGACAGATCACATTATTTGGTAAATTCGATGCTAAGAAGATTTTAGATACGTAGTAGGTGTAAGTAGTGGTGCAGGGCGTAAGGCATCCACCACGCTGGCTTCCCGATTCGCTCACATGGGTTCTCCTCACTCATGCCGTACAACATTACAGCAATTCTTAGGAAAGTTCTATTAGGCTTAAGCTCAAACACGAGTCACTTATCTAATGCACAGGATATGGAACAGCGTCCTGATAGTAATTTCCGAAAGATGAGGCAATCCTATCCTGTTTTATTTGGTAAAAATTCATACGTTTCGAAGTTGCATCACTCCGAAAATATTACTATAGTATTGAACAACTACCAATGTGTCTGTATAGTATAAATTATTTTTATATAATATTGTTGCCTTTATCTATATATATAAAAGAGGTTGTCCTCATCTACGATCAACGCACAGCCGAAACGGCTAGGACTAGAAACTTGAAATTTTTACCAAAGCTTCCTTTTAGTACGTAGGCGAGAGATAAGAACGGATTTTTGGAAATTCTACCCCTAAGGGGGTGAAAAGGGGGTTGAAAGTTAAATAGAAATGGAAATTTTTTTAGAGCTAGAGACTTGAAACTTTGTGTAAAGACTTTTAATTACAATTGAAGAAAACTTTTTACATGGTTTTTGGAAATTCCACCCCTAAAGGGGTAAAAAGGGGGTTGAAAGTTTGTATAGGAATAGAATGTTGTTTTGAGCTAGAGACTTGAAACTTTGTTTTAAAACTCTGTATTACAATTGAAGAAAAGTATTTTCAAGGTTTTTGGAAATCCCACCTCTAAAGGGGTAAAAAAGGGGTAGAAAGATTGTATGAGAATGGAATTTATTTTTGAGCTAGAAACTTGAAACTTTGTGTAAAGACTTTTAATTACAATTGAAGAAAACTGTTTTCATGGTTTTTAGAAATTCTACCTCTAAAGGGGTAAAAAGGGGGTTGAAAGTTTGTAAAGGAATAGATTTTTGTTTTAAGCTAGAGACTTGAAACTTTGTTTTTAAACTCTGTATTACAATTGAAGAAAAGTGTTTTCATGGTTTTTGGAAATTCCACCTCTAAAGGGGTATAAAGGGGGTTGAAAGTTTGTAAAGAAATAGATTTTTGTTTTAAGCTAGAGACTTGAAACTTTGTTTTTAAACTCTGTATTACAATTGAAGAAAAGTGTTTTCATGGTTTTTGAAAATTTCACCTATAAAGGGGTAAAAAGGGGGTTGAAAGTTTTTAAAGGAATGGAATTTTGTTTTGAGCTAGAGACTTGAAACTTTGTTTTAAGACTTTTAAATACAAATGAAGAAAACTATTTTCATGGTTTTTGGAAATTCTACCTCTAAAGGGGTACAAAGAGGGTTGAAAGTTTGTATAGGAATAGAATTTTGTTTCGAGCTAGATACTTGAAACTTTGTGTAAAGACTCCTTATTAGAATTAAAGAAAAGTGTTTTCATAGTTTTGGAAAATTCAACCCCTATGGGGGTAAAAAGGGGTAGAAAGTGTTTATGAGAATGGAATTTATTTTGAGCTAGAGACTTGAAACTCTGTGTAAAGACTCTTTATTACAATTAAAGAAAAATGATTTAATGGTTTTTGGAAATTCTGCTCCTAAAGGGGTAAAAACTAAAAAGGGGGTTGAAAGTTTGTTTGAGAATGGTTTTTTTTAGCTAAAGTCTTGAAACTTTGTGTAAAGACTCTTTATTAGGTACAATTTAAGAAACGTGTTTTCATGATTTTTGGAAATTAAGGGGGTAAAAAGGGGGTAAAATCTTTGTATAGAAATGGAGATTATTTTTGAGCTTGAATGTTTTTGTAAAAACATTTTATTTAAATTAAAGAAAAGTGTTTAAACTTTCGTGAGTCATACTGATATTAAATTGCAACGGTTAACACTCACGTATTTTTATCACAATAGGCGTGACATGATTCGTCTGCGTCGGGCAGACATCGTCGGACAGACAGAGTGTTGTTATCACCTTCGCTGCCCGAGCCCGGCGTAGGTAACGGTTCGCGCGGGAGGAAGCGGAATCGGGGTGATTCGCGCAATCCGGCGCCGTCGTTGCGGGAGTCTGAATTGTCGGATCGTCTGACGGGATGAACGACAAGCACACCGAACTAACCGTGTCCACCAAATCGTCACCACACAAATTCACGTTCCCTCTAGGAAGCACTGGTTTCCAAGCTGGTGGCAGAGTCCAACCTCCGTCGAGGTTGAAATTAGGGCGACGTCCGATTTCAATGGCCTCACGGATCTTGCGTGGCACGTAACATTTTTCCCGTGCCAACAACTTCACTTTATCGAACCGAATGAAATGCGTCGCGTCCGTACCAAAAGTATGTTCCGCTACCGCCGAATGCCTTACGTCCTGACGCCTATTGTGATAAAAATACGTGAGTGTTAACCGTTGCAATTTAAAGAAAAGTGTTTTCATAGTTTTGGAAAATTCAACTTCTAAAGGGTTAGAAAGGGGGTTGAAAGTTTGTTTGAAAATGGTATTTTTTTTTTGAGCTAGAGACTTGAAACTTTGTGCAAAGACTGTTCATTATTAAAATATAAAAAAGTTGTTTGCTAAGGGGTTAAACGTTTGTATGGAAAAGGAGATTCTTTTTGAGCTAGAGGCTTGAAACTTTGTGAAAAGACTCTTTATTAGAACAAAAGAAAAGTGTTTTCATAGTTTTGGAAAATTGTACTCCTAAGGGGTTGAAAATTGATGAAGCGGGGAAATAAAGATTTTTTGAGCTAGAGATTTGAAACTTTATGCATCGATTCCTTATTAAAATAAAAGAAAACTGGTTTCATGGTTTTTTTGGAAATTCCACCCATAAAGAGGTGAAAAGAGTGTTGAAAGTTTCTATGGCGAAAAGTTTTCTTTTGTATCCATAGACTTCAACTCAATTTTGTTATTCAAGTATGTAAGTAATCATTTATGCTATTTAACCGGATGGTTGTCTGTAAGAGACAAATGTTGCCTTTTAGCGATAATACCGCCTGTTGCCAACATCTACCTAATAAAAACTTAAACGTAAACGCAATAGAAAATATTTGTATTATATATGTGTAGGTTATATCAAGTCACATTGTAAAAAGATAAAACAAGGTATGAAAATCTGTAGGAAGAACCCTATTATACGCGGACGAAGTCGCGGGCGGAAAGCTAGTTGACTAATAAACCTGTACCTACTTTCAAAATATTGATGTAAAAGTCTCAAATAAAGTTCTTTATTCGTTCATTAGCCATTTTGACTATAGTATTAATAGGACATTTGGATTGAGATTTCAAATTGTTCCCATACGAGTATCATAAACATTCTATAATGTGTTCAAAAACTGCATATTATGACCAGCGTAATGGTAACCTTATTAACTTGGCTAACGCCTCATTTTACAAACCCTCACTCGACTTTAATTCGCGGATAATAGCATGGTTGCTTACTTATGAATACAATATTAAAGCTTATTTAATTATCCTGCAGCGAATGCACCAGGATAACAATAATATTAGGTACTATAAATAATTTATGATCAATTTAATCAAAAATATTTAAAAAAATCAGTAATACATTTATTTAAATAAGTTAAGAGTGATTTCTGGACGGAAAGGCAAATAAGTGTGCTTGCCATGAGTTCTAAGTGACCATAGTCTATAGCGACTCCGCGATTCGATAGTGTCTGCATCTCGCTCGCATCAGTTAAGAACGAGCGCGACTACGGCTACGTGGAACTCACGATAAGCACAAAGCTGTGTTCTTCTAACTTTACATAAACATCCGTAGATTGGTCATCAAGACCTTATTTTTTATTAGAAGTAATTAAAAAAATACACTTGCCTCAAGATGTTGAATTTCATGTTGTAGAATTGTAATTGGTAGTAAAACAAGTAATTAATTTGCAACCGAAAGTTCCCAAGCAAGGCCCAACCCTCTCGGTCAGATGGATTGGCATCGGCTTTTCTATAATGCAGCCGCCGAGAGCCATCACCGCGCTGACTAAGCACTGCATTGCCAATTTGCCTACTTTCTTTGCTTTGCTTTCTTCTTTCGCATTGTCTTTGGGGAGAAAGAGGCATATTAAAACAAACAAACTTATTTGGGTCAATCCATGCATGTTCCCTTTACTATGACGCAAATACAAGTGATATTTTATCTTTTACTGAGTGTTACTTTCCCTAGATATATATTGAATACTGCATTTGCATCTGTAATTCAAATAAACACCTAGCAGTCGTGACTCACGTTACCTTTACGTGGATTGACCCATTTGGAGAAAAAAACCACGATATTATTCTACAGAATAAGATAAGCAGGAATCAACAGAATGGTTGATGATTTTTGATGAAAAATATAATGTTATTTATATTTAAACTTACATTTTTTTATATGTGTTTTTGTGTTCCCTAAAACCCCCAGAAGTAAAGAAAAGGTGGCTATAAAGCAGATCTTTGTACTCATGTTTAATTCCTGATGAAATATATTTAATAATATATGAGCCTTGTTAGCTCCCGCTGTCTTTTCTAGTTAGTAGTTGTATACATTTAAATGTCAGTGTTCTATACAGCAATAAATTTAGGTATAGATGTATAAAGATTGTGTTTTAATTACACCGAAGAGTACTTAAGAACTATAAACTGAAATTATGTTTGTTAATTCGTACGGGTATCGTATATTTTTTTATTGATAGACAACACATCATCATCATTTTTTATTCTATATATAAACGATATTATAAAATCGATTTCTCACTCTTGTATACTTCTTTATGCAGATGACGCTAAAATTTACAAAGTTATTCGTAATAAAAATGATCGTGAACTACTACAATCTGATCTGCTAAGCTTTGAGAATTTCTGTAGGGATAATCGTTTGTTTTTGAATACCGATAAATGTAACACAATAAGTTTTTCTAGACAACAAACGTTGTCTCACTTTAATTATAGATTGTGTAGTAAAACTTTAGTAAGAGTAAATGAGATACGTGATCTTGGAATCATTATTGACAATAAACTCTCTTTTATACCACATATTGATCATGTCTTAGCTAAATCATTTAAACAATTAGGTATGATATTCCGAATAGGTAAGCCCTTTAAGAATACTTTGACACTTAAAATCCTTTAATTAATAGTTATGTACCTAGTCGCCTTGAGTTCGCGTGTGCAGTTTGAAACCCGTTAATAACGTTCATATTAATAAGATAGAAACATTACAAAAGAAATTCGTTAAATCTCTTGATTTCAAATGTGGTTTCGAATACAAGGACTATATAGAATCTTTAAATCGCCACAAGATGCAATCTCTTGAATGCCGTAGAGATTGTGTTGAATCCGCTCCATTGTATAAAATAATAAATAATTATGTCGATGCCCCTAACCTACTCAAAATTATTGACATTAGAATTCCAAGTACCAGAGAACGCCGATGCCGTCTTAAGCATAAACATCTATTCTCCATCCCTCGTAGTAGAACAAATTATTCGAAAAATATGTTTATCAAACGTGCATGTGCAATTTATAATGAAAATATGAAATTAAAAGATATAGATATATTTAACTTCATTAAAAAAGGTGTTTAAAACATAGAGTCAAGTAAAATATGTACTTACTTGTCGTGCAAAATCGTGTTTAGTTTTAATTAAGGGGCTACCCGGCATATTTCAGTGTTTTTAAAGTGAATAGGCTTTGTTCAGCTCCAAGCACAAAGCTTGAAAAAAATATATAATGTAGCTAGGTATTTGGTCTACATTTGGTTCCACTAAATTGTCGAAAAACATAATACATCAAGAGAAAAAAAAATAACCGTAAACCCTTTTTTCTACCTTAAATCTGTATCTACTCCCTTATTATGCGTCGTAAGTACAAGAAACTATGACAAGCATTTTATATTTATGTATACTTTAAACGCATCCACTGATTTTTGGATAGGTTTTGTACTTTTCGAGAAAAAAGCTATTACACGCATTTTTCCGAAAACGCCGGCTCGAGATGCCTGCGCGGGCGACGGGGGCCAGTCGTATAAGATGGCACTAGTAGTTTATAGGGTTACGTCCTAGTACAAGCAGCTCTTTCTAGGTGACGACTTATGCTTATAACCGGTATCGGTATTGTATAACCGGTGAGGAAACGAAGCGGTAGGGGAAGAAAGCTCAAATCGCCGAGGTCATTGGGATAGGGGACGGCCTTAAGGAAATGTAAAAATTCTGGAAACTATAGGCCTAGAAATAAGAAAATAATTTGTGAAAATATTTTTGTAAGACTGTTTGTTTCATAATAAATCATTCATTCATTCAATAATACACGTGAAATTTACATGTAGGTATTTTATGTTGATATTGTCATGTTATATTATGTTATTGACTTAAATGCTCCTCTTTTAGTGACCACATACCTACGTGCTCCGTACAAAACATCACGGAGCACTTATGTGATCCTTTCGGTATTGTAAATCGGTTGTAAGCATATTTTAAAATTTATTTAAGCACCACTTTTGTAAAGCTACGCTTGTACTTACCAAACGCTTTTTCAGAAGCTATCGCTAAAATAATGCGATCTCAATAGGTAACTGAACCCTATCTGTCATAGTTTTTGAACAAGAATCTGATCATAAATTACTATAGGATTCAATACTTAAATTCAAAATGGTATTTTCTACAGAACTGCAAGACTGTATAACGAACGATCTTCACTACATTTTCCATTAAATTTATTATTTAATCTTATCGCATTATAATAATAATAGGCAATTACAGAAATTATTGTTTAACCATTTTATTCGGCAGGCCACTACCCAGTAACTACTTAATCTATCAATTTTATTTGACATAATAGCGTAGTAAATTTTAAGATCCCATTTACACTCAATAGTCCTTACACCCTGGCGGCTGCTGCCTCTGCGTTTGTCCCATGACACACGCAGGTGCAGCATCCGCTCAGTGTACGTACCCGTTACATTTCGTTAAATTGTCGAAAGACCTCTGCGTGTTGGCTCTGGCTCCGCGGCCCCCAAAGGCCCGGAACAGCATTGTTCCGTGATAGGAAAGATAGACAATTAAAATAGTTTTACCATTAAATAATAAAATAATAACAATGAAATGTCATCATAAAGAAAGTTAAGCCACGCATTTGCATCGAGTGTGAGGTGTAGAGCAGAGGGTACTTGACACATGTGAAAGTCTCTGTTTGACTTCTTTCATTAGGCAGAGACTTCCGCTTGTATTACAAGTGTACAAACTTTCGTGAAACGAGTCACAGGACTACCGGAGGTCACAAGTATGAGTATTTTGTTATATTTTCACTTCAATGGGCCAGCAATTATACTTTTATAAAGATAACTAATTTGAATATCTTAATTTATACACACAACCCATGAAAAATAAAAGGGTCTCCCTCAGTGAACGGAAATAAACATGGAAGAGTAAGTAACAAACAAATCGTCTTCATAAAGTCAGGCAAAAACTCAATATGCGCATGTACGCTACGTTGCCAATCAAATTCGTCAAAAAATCAGTCGGTTTTCTATAATAAAATAGCCTAAAACATAATTCGGCAGCGTCAATATTGTTAACTGTCATTGGCCCTAACGCTGACACTTGAAAGTTACAAGAAAAATAGTGTCATTGGACACGCACGGCACGGCGTATTCCATCACCATCTGGCGTTCAAAAGGTAAATTCTTAATAGAAGTAGTTCTAAAAATGCACACTTGCCTCAAGATCTAGCATCCTCTCTTCTCTCCAGTAAAACATTGAATCAATTTACAAGCAAAAGTTCCCAAGCATGGCAGCAGTTCGCCCTCCAATGCGGCAGGGTGCTGCTGTCCAGAAACGAGGCAGGTGCCGAGACTTGTCGCCGCGTCAATTAGGCACTGGGTGGGTACTGCTACCGCATTGCCTTGGAAAGAATGAAGTAAGTATGTTAAAACAAACATTTCCTTTTAGATAGGACAAGATAAAAAAAAACATTAGAGGAAAATATAACACGATACATATTTATTCTACAGAATAAGATAAACAGGACTCATCAAAATAGTTAATGTATTTTGATGAAATATTATCTACTTATTGTTTAAAAGTGCACATATGCGAGCAACATTGAGTGGAATACAATTAATTGAAGAAGTAATTAATCAAAATAAGCCGTGTAGTCAGATAATTGCTGTTTAGAACTTATCTACATTTTTTGTAGATAAAAGCTTTTACCAGATTTAAGAGTCAGTTATTACTCAATCATTTCGGGTCAACACCGCCCCGTGGGAAGCCAGTACTGTCAAGCTGGGCTAAATTGGCAGACATTCAGATGTACTCTATGAGTAAAATCGATGGAAACTCATACAAGTCAAGTCAATTTAAATGTCAATTATTTTAATAATTGCAACGATTTCGACGTTCTAACTAAAAATATGTAAAAAAGGGGCTGTGAGAAATAAAAGTATCGAGGCTTTTGTTACAAATCGTGTTTTGAAGATTTTTTTCAAAAAATGTCAGGCAAGTAGCGGTCACCAATATTCAGATCTAGACGTCTCAATAATAACAATTTGCCAGTTGTTTTAACTTACCCTGATTCCAATCCATCTCGGTGTCCCCAAAAACCCCCAGAAGTAAAGAAAAGAAAGCGATTAAGCAGATTCTTGTATTCATGTTTATTTCCTGATTAAATATTTTTAATAATAAATGAGCCTTGTTAACTACCGCTGTCTTTTCTAGTTAATCGACTAATATACTTATGTCATTGTTTTATTAAAAATATTACAAATATCTCCACGTGTAGTACTCGTAGATCTACACGTGGAAATATTTGTAATATTTTTAATAGTAATCAGTTAAGGTACTTAGGTAAAGATATCTAAATTTTGTTTTTTAATTTACTAAATTCCTACGAGTATGTTGTTTTTTTATTGTTAGCTAAATATGCACGTGTAAATTACATTACTTTGTGTTGATATTGTCATGTCATATGGTATTGACTTAAATGCTCCTCTTTTCTCCTTTTTTATTGTTTTTTCTTTGGTACTGTAAATCGGGAGAGACAACTGTGCCCTATCTTTCACAGTTTTTGAACAAGAAACTGATCTCAGCAGGATAGCAAAACTGCATAACGAACGATCTTCACCAGATTTGTTTATTGTTGAATCGTATGGCATTATAATTTTAAAAAAATATTAATTAATTAATTTGATTACCTTGAGCCATCTTAAAATATGTCGCTCCTTTATGTCTTATTTGTGGGAAACAATCTTATGTGGGCTAGTCACTGTCAGCCGGGAAAAAAAATTGATTACCATTGTACTAGGCAGGCGTTCGGTTTTATTCTTCATATCCCAGTATTTAGTCCACTACTTTCACCTAATAGTCCAGTATATTATTTTAGTTTAATTTAATAGTTCATACGCCCTGGCGGGTGTTGCCTCTGCGTGCGTCCCATGATCGGGGAAGAGCAACATCCGTTTGGTGCACCCCTTACATTAAATTGTCGAAAGGCTGCGTGTTGGTTTAAGATCCGCGTATGCCTCCCAAATGTCCGGAAAAATATGGTTTCGTCATGGGAAAGACACACAACTAAAATAGTTAGATAAAAAAGCATTATGGAGACTTTGAATGCAAACATAACGAAGTTTGTCTTTGGATCGTTTGCTAATTCGCTGGCAATCTCTGTCGTACGATTTAAAACTTTACGGTGATTAAAACAGAGTTTTATTATTATTCATGGGTACAAGTCAAGTATTAAGGCAAACATTATATGCAAGTGATGTATTGAAGTTTAGAGTTTATTAATTGAGGGGTACGAGTAATTTTGGAAAATCACAATTCATTAAATTTATATAAATTCAGCCATACTTATCTGCTGCGTTAACAAAATACCTCCTGGAGAGCTCTGATGACCTATTGGCTGCGTCAGGGCTTTCTTTGGGTTTTTTGCAGAATTGCCGCATGTGATACGATGCGTAAAGTATATATGGAATGTTTTCATTTTACTATGAAATGTTCCAAAAATGTATGAAATTTTTACATTTTATTGGAATAATAATAAATAAGTTTGAGGACAATATCACACAGATCGACCTAGTCCCAAGCTTACCAAAGCTTGTACTATGGGTACGAGGTGTCGATATACATAAGTAATTATATAGATATATACATAGGAAACGTTCATAACTCAGGATCAAGTATTCGTGATAAACACACAAATAAATACCCATACCAGGATTCGAACCCGCGACCTCCAGCTTCGTAGGCAGGGTCACTACCAACTAGGCTAGTGAGGCCGTTTCATAATGAAAAGTTAGGGCTAGGGTAATTATACTGAATTGGTTAGGGCTAATCTGCCTTCTGCCTCCAGCCTCGGCTGCAGAATGGGGGGATCCGACAACCACAGGCGAATAGGCTTTCTATTCCCAGTTTCCGCCGACTGGACGCTCTCAATAGGTTAGGGATATATATACAATCATATATGTCATAACACGTCTATTGTAAGTACGACTTCTGTTATTTTATTTCTATGGATGGGGGCTGTTAGGGTAACTACACATGCACGTTGTAGGGATTTTGGGGTTCTCTATCATTCTCACAGCTGAATAAAGCACAATAACGGTTATTTGTAATAAAATAATTATAAAATGGGGTAAAACAAAAGTGCAATAAACATAAATATAAAAAAACGAATATTGCACGTAGAACCGATGGCCGTTGGGGCGGAAAGGTTCTCGAGTGGCGACCGCGTACCGGAAGGCGCAGCGTGGGTAGGCCCCCCGCAAGGTGGACTGATGACCTGGTGAAGGTCGCAGGAGTCCGCTGGATGCGGGTGGCGCAGGACCGGTCATTGTGGAAATCTTTGGGGGAGGCCTATGTCCAGCAGTGGACGTGTTTCGGCTGAAATGATGATGATGATGAATAAACATAAATAATGGTTTATTAAAGCTTAAGAATAAAATAAGTTGTATGTCAGAAAAATATTTTGTACCATAACATGAATTGTTATCCAACCTTCATAAGCATGTGAAGTTTCAGCTGATTCAAATAACGGGAAGTTAGTCAAATTCAGCTTGTAAGTTTTGACTGTAACAAACACACGAACACACATACGTTGCAAGTTAAATAAAAGCTTGTAAGAAAGTAGGTAGAGTTACATGATTAATACTTTGTCGCTTCTTTTTATAGTTTAGGACCTGACTTAGGGCTGTGAAGTATTTTTAGTTGACGTTAATGTGGGTTTATTTATTGTATTATTGCCTATTTTGAAAAAGGAGCAAGGGGTAGATAGTATGAGTGTGTGTGGTGTATGTAGGTTTAGGATTTTTTTTTCAAGGAAAAGTTTATTATTCATAATAAATTACAAAATATCACAGAAATGAAAACTACCTAGATTTAATAAACTAATCTTAAATAAATCCAAAACTAACTATAAAATACACTGATTAAAACTAAATTAAAAATAAATTTGGGGAAGCCTACAACTCATTAAAAGCGGGAATCATAAGGAGAGCACCTTCAAGGCTTCGGATAACTATTAAAAATAATGGACTGTATTTAAAGGAAGATAATTAAGATTGGGCACTCGCGTCACTCTGAAAGAAAGCAGGATAAATATAGGAAAAAGGGAACAACACGCACTAACCTTCACATCAGCTCAAGGGCGGCTGGAATGGCGATAACCACATACACTCTTGTTCTGGCCAGGCGTTGACAGTCCTCTCACTAAATTTCACTGCTTTCCCGGGCACTAACGCGCGCGCATTAAATATATGTGTTGCAAACTCACAATGTTAATTTTTAAATGCTTTTTCGAATTAATGTCTTAAGAGACGATGTGCACGGCTTGCACTCAATTTTGGAACTGGTTAGCCAATATGGCGTCCCATATAAATCCGTATCGCGAGACGGCGATACGATATTGTGCGTGTTGGTAAAGGACGGGAGACTTGGGAAGGATGGAGCGTCGCGCAAGTACCTTCATCTTTATTATTAAGAAAAATCTACCTTAATTTACAATTATAAAAATTTGAAACCCAACAAAATTATTTAATTAAAAAATACGTGTGGCACTCGGGGACTGCCGCGGTAAAGATATTGCATATCATTTTGTATCAACTTATGCAATTATAATTATTTATTTATTTTATTCATGCAGTATTTCTTTTTCTTTGATATTAATTCAAGTTACACTTTTTGAGCGTGGTGACCGATAAGAAAACAAATTTTTCTATTATTAAATAAATAAACAAGCACACGTGTCGAAGACTGCCGAACTGAAACGACGTTAGACGATGCACGGCCTACAAGCCACACCTCCGTGTCCGTCGGAGTGGGGAGCGTGAGGTTTTTTCGTTACGGAATTTCTGGATTCGGTCCCCGCGCTCAAGGCCCGCGATAGAAGACCGCGATAGAAATATTGAAGTCGGTTGAAAAAGCAATAATAGTTTACGCGGACATATTCATCAACTATGGGAATACTACGGAGGCTAGGGGGAACTATTCTTAAAACCTCGTGAGTTCAATGAAAACTCGCTTAGCAGCCGTAAAAGCAGCTGATGGCGGCTACACAATAGTACATTTCGATGCTAGTGCGGAAAGTATGTCATTACTTTAAATAAAATGACATGTCCGCACGTGTATCGAACGACGTTTTTCAATACAGATGCGAAAAAAAATTAAATACATAAGAACGAATTTGAAAGTTTTTTATTACTTCCGTAACACTATTGTAACTAAACTATCAAGAACATCTTCAAAATATTTATCTTATCTTCTTTACTTACTTACTCATTTTCAATATCATAACCATTATTTCTCATTAACAAAATAATAAATCGCATGTGACAAATCGTATCGTCATGTCTTAGAGGCCCTTCGAACATGTTTACCTAATTGAAAAACGCCTCTACTTTGACTGACGTTTCGTAGGCTCTGTTCCGTTTCATACACACAGATTTATAAGAACTGTTTTCAATGTTAATATTTTTAATGAATGATCATTAGTATGATGAAGAAGTAATTATTGAAATATGAAATATCAATATCTTTAATATTATTGCGTTAATAGTAGGTATTTAGTTTTATTACGGCTCGGTAAAGCTAACGAACAATAATACTCTTTGGTAAGCAGTCATGAATTGGAACACAACTAAATTTAAAAAGATTGGAAAAGTAAAAAGCACTAGTTCGCAAAAACAAACTTTGCGCACGCAAAACAGCCAAAAAAAGGGCACTTTTTGAGCAACTGTATTGAAAAATATTAGTCGAGCGAAAGATAGATTTATACTAGTAAAAAAAAAGTTAATTGTAGCATTTAAGAGCTTTTTTTATCACTCACTCACTTTCACACTCACTTCAACTAATTTCCTAAAAACACAGTTATGTATTTTTTGTGCACTTTCGTCAGTAGTGAAAAATATGTACTTAAGTTTAATTTCTGTTTGTTTATGACACTACTGAACAAAACAAACTTAAAATAAATTTGGGTACATTTTCGTCTGCAGTGAAAGAGAGCTTTTTTATAGGCGAACAACATACGGTGATCATCGTCTTCGAACACCACAAACAAAATATTTACAGCACGCAGCTATATCACCTTTGTGATTATCACAATAAGGAACAAATCTAATATACCAATAGAAAATATTTGTAAAACAAGACAAAGGCATATTTCGATACTCTACTTCTTTGTAGGTACTAATATTTCTTATGCCAATTAAATTTCCACTTTATTCCGTTGTGCACTAACGTGCTCAATCCACAAATTTAAAATGGTACTTAGTACGACTTTGCATTTGCACTAAGGTATCGATTAAAAAAACAAAACGATTCGCAGTCTAAATAAAAAATTAGGCGCCTTTTGCCTTTAATTCGATCCAGCCAGTATATTATGCATCGATTACAAAATCGATTTAACATATTTGATTCTGGCGGGAAAAAATAATAGTGTTTATTTTGACGTATGACATCGCCGTATCTCTGGTAATAAGGGCTACTGTCCTCCATATTTTGTATAGAATATGACACTTAGCGACATTCGTATGGAGATATATCCTTTCCCCGATAAATAACTTTGTAACAAAGTGAATAAAGTCGGTTTCGGTCCGTCGGAGTGGGGAGCGTCAGGTTTTTTCGTTACGGAATTTCTGGATTCGGTCCCCGCGCTCAAGGCCCGCGATAGAAGCCATGCAATAGCTTAAAAACTATTCCTCCTCCATCGAATTTTCCAAACTTTCGCCTGGTGGCAAGGTGCCCATCACACAGGCAGCATTCCCGCGCTAGATCGTGATGGCAATCCTTTGCGCAAGAAAACTGCCTGCCCGAGGGTCCCCCGTAGCTTCCCTCAATCGTTTCGAGATCTCTTTATCTCTCGTTGCAAAGTAAAAAAATAAAATAAATGTCATACGAGTATAGTAAATTTCATTTATTGTGTTAAAAAAATGTAATTTGTAATTTTAGGATAGGTTTTTACTCATTGTTATTTTTTTTTCTTGCTGTGCATGCATGTTTTGGACGGCATTTTTATTTTATACCTACCACATATAGCTGCTGTAATAATGTAATGAATGTTGTCTGTTTTGTGTGCCTTATGAATAAAATAAATAAAAATAAAGATAAAGGCCAAGTCCATCGGTGGTAAAGCCTATGGCGTTAGTCACGTAAGCTGAAGACCCAGGTTCGATCCCCAGCTTGGCCTCCGTTGGACTTGGTCTTTTTCTTTACTTTAGAAAAGAATAAAATAATAATAATTTGATTTGTTTCAACAAAAATAGTGTAGTTACAAAGCATTAAATAATCATCATAATTTCATAGAAACTTGAGGTTTGAAATAAGACTTTAAACTTTGACAGTTCATTTACTTACTTTGAAGAGATAGCGTGGTTTCACTCTAAGCCACCTTATACCTACAATGCAGCTCAAATCTCGGAAATCTCCTTTCAAAACTTAAAATTACCTCGCAATATTAGTTCAGTACTAAAAACTACGTTTAGTTACGGTTTCAGGTAATATTAAAAATACAGGCTGTAGAGAACTGTTGTTTCTGAGCAAACTCTGTTATTATTTGATTCAACCCCACTTGCTAACAATATTGAAGTTTGAATTAAAGAAGATACTTTGCTTGTTTATGTATGTTCTACCGCCTTGTACAAGAGTTGTTTGTCATGGCTACTGCTTCTTTATACCACCTCACCCTATTGCCTATCTAAATGGACGCACACTAGGTATGCTGTTTTTGATGAAAATTCGGAGACAATTTCGGGACGGGACTACGTATGGGGTATCGCGTGCTTCATAAAATGAGTAAGTACCTACTTTTCTTTATAGTATTAACTCAAGTTTTAAAGAATACCATCCAAAAAAACTGTTTTTAAATGTTTGAAAAAAAGATAAGTGGTACTAAAATGAAATATCCATGTTCATTTTAATAGTATGTTTAATCAGCAATTTATGAACGTCACAGATTTTATGTATTTTCCTTTGCAGCATTCATCTATAAAAAAATATTTCTGTTAATTACATATTACAATAATTATGCGTTGGGCAAAAATTTCTTCGTACATATTCCCAGCTGTGCGTCAGTCCAGCTGTTGTCCTGTACGTGTAGGTCACATTTATGAATCAATTTTGTGAATACGTTCTATAGTAAAGTGATCTTTTTGTCGTTTCTGTTTTGGTCAATGCATGAAATGGGTGAAATTTACACCAGAAGAGCCACTGCACTGGTTAGGGCAGGCAGGAAAACGTCGCAAAGCCAGACCTCACATTAAATGGGTCGACAATGTCATTAGAACCACTGGCCATTTTTGGCAACAAATAGCACGAGAAACAGAGAAATTGAACCGTTTGGGGGAGACCTATACCCAACCAGGGGTTCTTGCAAAAGGACAACAATGATAAATAAAAAAGTACAAATCAATTAATCAGCAAAGGAAACAAATTTCTATTTATTTATAATATATAACGTTTAAGACCTCATGAAATCTGTAGCTCACAGAGCAGTAGGTATATCATGTTAATGATACACTTACCACAGGCTGCTATCCAGTGAAACATTTAATCACTTTACAAACCAACTCAGCGACACAATGCAAAATTTTGCCGCCCATTAGTACCGATTCCAGATCTTGGTCGTGGCCTTGCCGGTTTTGCTGTTCTTGACCAAAAAGCACACACAATCCAAATTTAGCTACTGCTTTGCCAATACAAACCACGGGAACCTTTAGCCCCATAACTGCATCTGGAAGACGGAGGTCAATTGAAACAGTGAGGGATGAAACAACAACATAGGATGAGTAAAGGGGGGCTTTAGAAAAATATGGGGTAGTTTTGATATATTTCTCACGCTATTTATTTGAAATTTTCTCATGGGGCTAGTTTGTTATTTTTAATTTTCTATATTTATTTTGGTTAGTATTAGAATTTTATAAAGTCTCTGAGGGTATGACAGAAAAGAATGCCGTTGTTTATGTTGTCCCTGCATTTTAAACCGCCACCGTTTTATAGTACATATTTCTAGCCATCTAACATTCGTTTCTGACAATTCGTTAGAAAATGTTATATATATTCTTTAAACTTTTTTGTGATACTTGGGTATAGGTAGGTAGGCGGCTATCTGCCGAATATTTGTGACGTTATCTGGGAAAAGGGACCTTGTTGTCGGTGGCGCTTACGGCGTTATGAGCGATATCCGTATACGAATGTCGTTCATAACGCCGTAAGCGCCACCGACAATAAGGTCCCTTTTCCCAGATAACGTCACATTTATGAGTTTTATGATAAAAATCTAAATATGTGTAAACATAAAATCATACAATATAAAAAAACTGGCCAATTGCGAGTCGGACTCACGTACGAAGGGTTCCGTATCATTATTTTTAAAATGGCAAAAAATCACGTTTGTTGTATGGGAGCCCCCTTAACTATTTATTTTATTCTGCTTTTTATTATTTGTTGTTACAGCGGCAATTAAAATACATTATCTCTGAAAGTATCAACTGTCGAACTATCACGGTTCTTGGGATACAGCCTGGTGACAGACGGACGGCGGACCTTAGTAATAGGGTCCCGTTTTACCTTTTCAGTACGGAACACTAAAAACATTTTACGACACGAATTTTAACCGTCACGATACATATTACCTAATATAATTACTAAGATACCCAAAACATGCCGCGCAGTGACTGAAAAGTGAGTTTATCTGTAATTTAAACGAATAATATACGTTAACTTACCTTCGGTTTGAAGTACTTCATTATTACCAAGACCCCCTAAAACAGTAGACAAAATAGTTATAATACTTATAATGATTATATTCATTTTGTTTTATTAGATAACTAACGATTCTAATAACAGTTTGCAGTAAAAGCAATGTATTTATGAAATATAGTAGTTCTACACCTGCCAATAAAATAAAACGTGAAAAAATGTGTAATATTTTAACAAATACTTTTTCTGTACCTACCAATGTATTTTTAATAACTAGTTGCATGCATATTTTTAGTAGAATACCTAGTTTTTATTGACATGTAAAAAACACGTGTAGTTTTATTATTTGTATGTTTCCTCGAATATTAGGGCGTGTGCAGACTAGCGTTTACGCGTTGACGTTTTAGTACTTTTGTATGGGATAAAAACGACAATGCGTAAACGCATGCGTCTTCTTCTTCAGCCTCATTTTACCAACTGTTAGGTATATATACTCGTACACTGTTTGGTTTCCTAATAAGTACTTACGCAATTTGCTTCTGTCCTGGGATTTTTGCATCCAGTCAACCACTTTGGCTATTGAAATTAAACACTTTAGAACGGATTAATCGCGATTATTAACACCATGACCCTACGTTTCGAGCCCTTTACAGCACTCGATTTCACAGGGTTAATCGTATTCTAGGGTCATAGTGTTAATAAACGAGATTAATCCGTTCTAAAGTATATAATTTAAACTTTCGTGAGACATACTGATATTAAATTGCAACGGTTAACACTCACGTATTTTTATCACAATAGGCGTGACATGTTTCGTCTGCGTCGGGCAGACCTCGTCGGACAGACAGAGTGGTGTTATCACCTTCGCGGCTAGGACATCACTCACATGTCACGCCTATTGTGATAAAAATACGTGAGTGTTAACCGTTGCAATTTAATATCCGTTCTAAAGTGTTTAATTTCAATGAATAACAATCGCGGTAACAGAAGACAATATCACTTTGGCTATATTGTCGGCACAACTCGAGAATTCTCCTCCAGGAGTCCGTTGTCCAAACCAAGGTCTCCACTCAGATATTCGCCGGCTCCATTTGTCGTCTATTCTGCGGCTCATATGTCTGATCCATCTCCAATTTCTCATGGCAGGGACCTGGGCGATGTTGGAAAGTTTGGTGCGCCTTCGGATCTTGATATTTCTGACGCGGTGTTGCAGTTTGATACTCAGCATGACACGCTTCATTCCTCGCTGTAGATATTACTTGTTTAATTAAGTATTTGGCGCTACTATCATTGTCACACTTTAAGGAAGAGTGATAGAGAAAGATAACTACGATACGATCTTGATGAGCATCTTGGCTACGCACCTAGGTGTTCGCCTTTAATACGCTCGCATCCGCCCCTAAAACGCTAGTGTGAACACGCTCAAAGATTCTAAGGCTCACTGGTACCACCCAGGGTTAACCGCTAACCCGAAGTTAATCTGTCAAATTGCATACAATTTTTTTTAAAACTCCGGGTTATGTGGCCAAACCCGGGTGGCCCTAAGTAGGTTTTACTGTATGTACGTGAACCAATTGGAACCCTAGGCCATTCTAAAACCATGTCAAAATGACAAGCAGGAAGAGACTTCGTACATTCTGATTTATAGCGTCACTATTAAATAGTATTTACTACAGTGACCTAGGGATTGATTGACTGTACCACTAGTCCTAAGTAAATGTACTGTCGATATTCTAGTGAGGACCCTTGCTAAACCCTACGAGGTTAGATCATCAACGGGAGAAACCTCGTCTGACATTGCTATTCAATTTCAACAATTTTTGCGGAGGAATTCGTACGTAACGTAGGAATAGACATATCAGATAGACGAAGAGGAAATTGTATTAAAATGCTACTCCCGTTGTCTGTGCTCTATGCCCACGAGGAACCTAAAGGCTGTTTTAGCTATGAGCGATAAGAAAATTATTATTTCTGAGATAAATTAAGGATGCACACTATGACATGACGGGACGGGACAGAACGGGGCGGGACGGGACGATCTGTCAATTTCTATCGAAAGAATCACGTCATAGCTCGGAGCCCTCGGATGTCACGTGACGTTTTCTATAGAAACTGGCAGATCGTCCCGTCTCGTTCAAGTGTAGTCAACCCTTAACATTTAGCGCCTTATCTTGGGTGTAGGATATACCAGATAGAAAATTAAAATTGCTAGGGAAAATATCTTTTATCCAGACTGCAGTACTAACGGTATAAAATACAAAAAACTGACCAAGTGTGAGTCGGACTCGCGTACCGAGGGTCCGTATAAACTTTATGTCGGTGGTCCGGAGAGTCTTTCTCCGGGACCACGGGGGCAACGTCGCCCTTGAAACGTCGGAGGTTTGTTTTCAAAATCTATACACGATTAAGCCCCGTTTTAGTTAGTAAACCTAGACGTAGTTTGACGTCAGTCACAGGTATCGACAGATTGGGTCAGTCGTTTGTACGGCATGGAGTTAGTATGCGAGTTTGCTTTTCCTGGATATTTTTTTACGATGTAAACCATTTTTTTACTTTAGTTTTTTCAGCAAAATATCACATAAATTAAAAAAAAACAATCCTAGTTGGGTACAACTTCTGTTCGGAAAAGTTAGTTACGTTTTTTCTTCATAAACTTCGGAGATAAAAAGGGGAGCAAAATGGTATTTTTTTACATTTTCGTTTATAATTCATAAAATTTTCATTGTAAATTTTATTTAATTGTTTTAGAATGTGCAAGTTTAGCCCTTGCTGACATGAACCAGTAATTAAACTTTTCATGTTGGCCCGCTCTTTTATCGGGCATTTTTCATTGAAAATTAATTACAATATTTGATAAATCTTCTCTTGATGTGTCTGCGTTAACTTTGTTTATAATTATTCCAAATTTCAAATCGGTAGCTTGAACGATGTGACAGAGAGAAAGACTGAGTCGCACCGTAAGGGTCACTATTTTACCAGTTTGGTACGGAGCTAACGAGCCCGGCCCGTCTAGTCCTAGCGTTATACTTAACACTCACAACAGCTGTATATTCATTTGAGGAGACACTTGTTACATCCAATGCATGTTTTATTCCGCTCCTCACGTCCGAGGCGGGATTGCTCGCCGCGAGTGACGCCGCGATTATTTCCTGAGGGACGCCGGCTTCGTCTCAAACCACCCGCTAGTTTTATGCGGATTTTAAAATTTCATAGCACGAGACACCAAACTGCATCTTAAAATATATCTATTTAAAACCTCAATGATTATAAAACAAAGGAAAAGCGGAAATACTTATAGCTTCGATACGTAGCTTGTCCTTCGACAGCAGCAGACGTCTTGCATGTCAAAAAGATTGCATACATTCGACGGCTTGCTATCGAGACCAGCATGCGTAGCCAAGATGCCAATCGCTCACGCTTAATAACGTATCGTAGCTACCTCTCTCTATCACTCTTTCTTATTAGTGTGACAATGACAGTTGCGTTTCGTTAGCGACTGAGCGTGAGCGATTTGCATCTTGGCTACGCACCCAGGTGGGCCATGGGATAATGGCGTTAGAGGCATAAACTGAAGAGCCAGGTTGGATCCCCGGATTTGCCTCCGGTAAAGTCGGTTTTTTCTTTAGTATATGACATCTATTTAAGTTTACAATTTATAGGTAGGTACATAGTAGTGTTAATATTTAGTAACACAAATATGTAATGAATAGAATACTTATATTTGTTCCACCGAAGTAATATGCGATTGGGGCGCGTTGGTGGCCCAGCGGTGTGATGTCGAGACTTTCCATCCGAAGGTCGCGGGTTCAAATCCTGCCGGCTCGTAGGTACCGAGCTTTTCGGAACTTATGTACAAAATCTAATTTGATATTTACTAATCGCTTTTCAGTGAAGGAAAATATCGTGAGGAAATCGGACTAATTCCAATAAGGCCTAGTTTACCCTTTGGGTTGGATGGTCAGATGGCAGTCGATTTCGTGAAACTAGCGCCTACGTGAAATCTTGGGATTAGCTGGAAAATGCTATATTCTCTATATGCATCATATAGAGAATCCAAAGCGCTCACAATGCGCTAGCCAAACCGAATTAATTTTTGTATTAAGGAAACAGTCAAATACTTTTGTATGGAGAAATAACCTGTCCCGTTGCCTCATAGGCGTGAATTCCTTCCACCCAGAATTAACCGCTAACCCGGGGTTACGCTGTCAAATTCCATACACACTCGTCTTAACTCCGGGTTATGTGGCTAACCTCGGGTGGTGCAAGTGGCGCTTAATGTCTAAGGTTATATGGATTAACAAAAAAAACTATTTTAATATGTAGAAGATGTATTTCTATATTGTTTTAGGTATTAGCGTTGAATGTGGACTGAAGATGAAGCAACCCCTGGAACAATACAAGTGATATATGAAAAAAGTTATAATACCAAATAAACAGGCTAAGTGTGAGACAAACTCGCGCACAAAGGGTTCCGTATCATTATCTATCAAAACGGTAAAAAATCACGTTTGCGGTAATATTTAACTAAATATTCTGTGAACATTTTAAGATTACGAACAAAAATATCACGGTAGTTCAATTGTTGTACGGAAGCCCCCTTAAATATTTACTTTGTTCTGTTTTAAGTATATATTTGTTATTAAGAGAGCGTTGGTGACCCAGCGGTAAGAGCATGCGACTTTCAATCCGTAGGTCACGGGTTCAAATCTCGGCTCGTACTAGTAGTTTTTCGGAACTCATGTACGAAATGTAATTTGATTTTAACCAATCGCTTTACGGTGAAGGAAAACATCGTGTGAAAATCGGACTAATCCGACGTAGTTTACCGTCTGGGTTGGAAAGTTAAATGACAATCGCTTTAAAACTAGCGCCTACTCCAAATCACGGGATCAGTTGCCAAAGCGGACCACTAGCTCCATGATTCGTGACATAAGCCGGGAAAATGCTAGAAAGAAGAAAAAGTATTTGTAATTATGCATGGGGTCTTACTATGACGTCTTAACGCGATTCAGTTTAGGTTTAGTTTAGGCTCAGTTGTATGGAAACGAGTCAGTTTAGGTCGTCAACTGAATCACGTTAAGACTTCATGGTAAGGCCTTCTGGACTCTTAAAACTCACCTGCCACACTATACCTGAAAACACTTGATGAACTCAGTAATCATTTGCACTAAACATGTTAAGAAATCTCCCCCTATCTTTTCAAAAGATACTTCCTGCAGATTTGCTTTAGAGATGAGACACAGAGAGAAGTTTTTCAGTACATTCAGGACACATTTCCCCTTGTTGTCAGTTAATATCTCTATATTTACATTGCTCCCTACACCCCCTGTTAGTATACTGGTTAGCTCTTTATTGCTCCCTACACCCCCTGTTAGTATACTGGTTAGCTCTATATTGCTCCCTAAGTCTCTTTTAATTTTAGTAGGTAAATCTTGGTCACTTTTTAAAGCCCCTATGATAGTAAAGGATAAAACCAAGACGATATATTTATGCATTTTTGTTTCGCGGGCAAAATGTTGCTGATACTAACGATGAATCCACAATAAAGTTCAGTTTTATATATAAATTGGAATTTGCTAGCATTTGCAATAAGCAATTACAGTATATGTTACTTTAATATGATAGTATAGTGGTGTGTAAAATATTCTTTTATCATGATTTATGTGAGCTAAATAACTAGGTGCTATTTTGATGTTGTAATAAAATAGATATTTTTTCCGCAAACGCGACACGTGTAACAAATAAGGTAAGTGGGGTGTATAAGGCCCAGCGGCACATAAGGCCCAGTAAATAACACTTGTAATGGTACTATTCGTTCAAGACATCACGCGCACATAGTAGGAGTCAATACAGCGAACTGGCAACAACGCTAGGCCATCTTGACAGTAGCGTCAATTCAGTCGGAACTGGAGAACGCGTCTACGCTCCATGTATTTTTTTACGGAAGGAAAATTTATTTTGATTAAGTTTGATGATTTATGGAAGAAAGAATTTTATGAAAGAAAAAAATATGATTTAATTAAACAACCTATTATCTTAAAAGTTACAGGAAAAATATAACATTGACCGTAACTTCATAATTTTATTTTTAATAATTAAACTAGCATACGACTTAACTCCTCGTACGCACAAACGACTGACCCAATGACGTCAATTTCTGGTACTGGTGTAGTTGCATCATAAAGTTTATATGGAACCCTCGGTGCCCAGGTCCGCCTCGCACTTGGCTGGTTTTCTTTCTTCTATTATGATTATCTACCTACTTGGGTCAGAATGTTTATATTTAACGAATGAAGTCGACTTTACTTAATACATTGAGTGCCGGGAAAGCACTAGGGAAGTTCTCAGTGGGTGGTGGCCTTCCGCTACAAACCGGGAAAACGACGGAATTGGCTACGAGCGTAGCGCGTTCAATTGCCGTCAATAAAACTTACAAACGATGTAAACAAAAGGTATCACATGTTTTGTACCTGTTTCTCCTTATATTTTTACTCTACCTCATCAAACACCACTGAAGACGTTCACTACTGACATGTTCGTATTATGGTAACTAACATACAAAACATAAGATACATAATCTTCAATATTTAATTAATGACATAAAACTTAGGTTATTCCCGTCCGGCTGTTTGAAAACTCAAAGAAACCAACGGGTAAAGGATGACACGCTTGATTGTGCTGGGACGATGTGTCAATTTTAATAGAAAGTGTCACGTGATAACTCGGAGATCACATGACGCATTCTTTAGAAATTGACACGGGATGTGTGTCTTTAGCGTGAGTCTCTGCAGCGAGAGCGATATGCGAGTATGACGTGTATATCGCGAGCTTGAGTCTCACCCAAGTCGATCTCATGTTTGTGGTTCAATACATTAAGACATGGTATCTCGTACTATGAAACTTTAAAATCCGCATATAACTAGTGAATGCTTTGAGACGAAGCCGGCGTCCCTCAGGAAATAATCGCGGCGTCACTCGCGGCGAGCAATCCCGCACCGGACGTGAGGAGCGGAATAAAACATGCATTGGATGTGACAAGTGTCAACTTAACAAAATATAGCTGTTAAGTTTATATACGAAACTAGCTTTTCGTCTACGTAAAATTAGAATTTATGATAGTGTATTTTTATTACGATAACTAGACTTTACTTGAACCGTAAACTGCTAATTAAATTTTGGGACCGTGTATAGAATAAACAACTTACTTGCATTTACAGTAATTAGGGTGCGTAGCCAAGATGCCAGTAGCTAACGCTGTTATTATTTTTTCTCACTAATAATTCAGGTACCTAGTACCAAAAACGCTAATTCGTTTAAGGGTGATCAGTATGGTAATCTGATCAGGAAACAAAATAGAATAAAATAATGGAGCCGTCCCAGCAGGCCAACGCTCTATACACAAGCGTTCAAATATGATTGAATTCATTCATAAAGTTCCCCTGCAATTTTAAACGCGATAGTAGGTACATACTTTTTAGATTTTCCTAATTAGAATACGACACTGATTACGCCCTCAATCATATCACCAGCATTCTATGTAAGTAATGTCAACGTTAGTAATGACGTTAATATTTCTGTTTTACTTGCACTACGCCAAAAAAAAAAAGTTTTATATTACTCGTATATGTCATCATCATCATATCAGCCATAAGACGTCCACTGCTGAACATAGGCCTCCCCTTTGGACCTCCATATGTACCGGTTGGAAGCGACCTGCATTCAGCGTCTCCCGGCGACATTCATAGAAGGTCATCTGTCCATCTTGTGGGTGGACGTCCTACGCTGCGTTTGCCAAGCCGTGGTCTCCACTCAAGCACTTTTCGACCCCATCGGCCATCTGCTCTGCGTGCAATGTGGCCTGCCCGTTGCCACTTCTGCTTGCTGATCCGAAGGGCTTTGGAAGGTGACTTTAGTTCGTCTACGGATCTCCTCATTTTTGATTCGATCACGTAGAGAAACTCCAAGCATAGACCTCTCCATACCTCGTTGAGCGACTTTGATTGAGTTATGAGATGAGGCCGATAGTAAAGGACCACGTTTCGGCGCCGTAAGCCATCACTGGTAATACACATTGATTGAAAACTTTCGTCTTGAGGCACCGAGGTATGTCGGACGAAAAGACATTGCGTATTATACGAGTATGTATCTCCTATATATAATCGTTATACAAGTGAGTACATATTTTTCTACTTATTTCTAGTTTTAACTATTTTGACTACCCTGGTGCAGTATTCCAGAAATATTGACATACAATAAATGCCCGAACCTTTTTTCGTCATAATAAGAGTGAATGTGCGACATTACTGGTCCCTTGTCCATTACTGATGCCGCCATCCTATTTTTCTAAACCTGTTTAATGTTTACGGCTCACTTTTAAATTATACTGAGTTCGGCGTCTTCTGGGAAAAGAGTGCCTTAACATTGGCGATGGTACACAGCATTCCCTATCTATACCGGTGTGCAAGCAGGACTTCGCTATACATGAGTAAAGCTGTCTCGATCACTCACTAGCAAAAACAATAATTAGCGAGTAATAAATCAGTCCCTATCTACACCCATCCCTATCTCCGCTGAAAATTTACGCTTAGCTTAAGTAAGGGAACGCAAACCAGTGAAAGTTCTATATATTTGTATACAATTTAACGGTAAATTCGTGAAATGTCTGTTATTATCATACTCCTAGTGTACCTACTTGGACAATACGTCGTTTGTATGTTTGTATGTATGTATGATTGTTCGCACTTATCTGAAGGTACCTAGGTGGAAGAGAAACTAAGTTTTCATCTTTTTTGGGGTGATAGCACTAACATAAAAATAAACTCAGCACATTATAGTAGAGGAGTCACTTTAGAGCGGCAGGTAGTTAAAATCTAAACATGTTATTATTCGCGTTCGAAGTCTATAGTCTAAGAAATTTTTTTCCCCGGCGACGGTCGGACGGCTTGGATGGAGGGTACGCCGCAAACATGCGACGCCGTAACCCGGCTTTTACCTGCTGCTTCATTGTCCAAGTACTATCAGTTTACCAATTTACCGTTAAATTCTATACAATTTTCACCGGTTTGCGTTCCCGTAGGTAATTTAAGCTGAGCCTAAATGTTCAGCGGTGATAGGGATCCACAATCACCTGGTCCGGCCCTTCCTAGCGTAAGTAATCCTTAAGTTTCTATTAATAAATTGATTGAGCTTTGTAAGAACATGTTCCATTTAATGTTGACAGTGGGGAAACCTGAAACAAAAAATGATGTGGAAGTACTTATGAAAAAATATATTTAGTGATCGGAATCAGGTGAGCTCATAAATATAGAACGCCAAGATCGAATTTCCGGGTACTCACAGATAAGCCACTTAAATGTAGAAAATAAAACTATATTTTGAACGACGTCTATAAGTGCTCAAGGACGTGTCAACCCGGAAACATTTCCTGGTTTTATTATTAAATGAGGGAAAAATGGTTGGGTGTGCAGTGAATGGGTGTTCCTATTTGTCTTCAAACACAAATACGTCGCGTAACATCACATTCCACACGTTTCGTTTCATTTAATGTAATATTTTTACGTAATTGTAAATGCAAAAATGATAACCTAATTCAGACGCCATTTACCGCCCGCCCGAAGCTCCCGGAGGACCTCGCGCATCGCGTCGCGCCCCACGCCGCACGTAGGGTACTACACTAACGCTAATCATTATTGTTTATTTATCTGCCTAGTATGTTTATTGATTTCCTCGCAAATATGATGAAAAACATTGTATGTATCACGGGTTGTACAAGAATAACGTAATTTCTGGTTTACCGCCCTTAATACATAATGTGTACGTACTAATGTCCTCCTGCGAAGAATGTGTATTTTAGCTCACTTAATTCCGATCACTGATTATAACAGAAAACATTATTACATTTTTGTGCATGTTTTTACTATAAGGTACTAGTTTGTGTGGACACTGCCTTAGAGTGTGTCGTAGTGAGTGTGGTATGCATCCGTGTCATTGACAGTAGTGGTGAGAAAGATGGTAATTTGTCCTCTACACCGTTTCCGCCGCCGCCTGTGCCGCCTTCACTCTTCGCACCGAGTAGCCGCGCGAGCAGAGTGCGAAAAACAGCCGTCGCATGCACGCGCTCATAAATAAGGGCCACGAATCGAGCAAAGGTACTCCAAAACTTAGCGCAGGCACTTTTTTATGAAAATCTAATAATTATTATTTTCCACTCCAGCTGGAAGACTTATTAGGACTAGTCCAGTTTCCTTACGCATATAAAAATAGCAGTTATGAAAATGGAATTCTATGTACTATCGCGTCCAGAATTGCATGGGCAGTTTATGAATGAGATCATTCATAAATTGCCCTTGCAATTATGAACGCGTGTGTACAGTTAACGTACCGATAATGGACGGCGTATATGGGTAATGAGACGGTAATGAAAAAAATCTTCATAATAGTACATTGTGATACACGTGTGCTATGATGGTCATTATACACGAGGCGGTATTGTGCGCGCGAGCTGAAAGCGAGTGCGCAATAAGGAAGCCGATGTGTATAATGGCCATGCACACACGTGTCATACGACATTTTTCAACACACTTGTAAGTAAAAATCAAAATTTAATTCGAGGTTATTAACTTTTGTTAAATACGTTAACTTAATTGTCAGAATCATGTCAGAATGCCTACATGGTAATTAGCATAATTATGAGTTTCACTAACCTTTATTGACTACTTGAAGCTTCTTGCGATGCCTTTTCGACGTCGGTTGATGACAATATTTTACATTTTCAATTAATAAATCCCGAAGCTAAGGCTCAAACGTCACAAATAAGTAGGTAGGTATATTTATCACTACTAAGTACAACTAGATTTTCCACAGAATCCACATATTGTTATAGTTTTACTTCTAATTCTCTTATAGTTGCATTTTATCATAATAATAAAGCGAGAAAACAATCAAAAATGTTTTACGTAAATAAGTTACCGCAGCGCGCCATTGGTGTATTTTTTTCGAATCGCGTTGCGCCAGGAACGTGTATATAGGGGACGGTCCTATCTCGCTTTTCGCCATACTAAATGAACGAGAGAAAACGGTCCACATGAGACCACTTCCAAGTGGTGCTTTGTCCCACTCGCACATGTTGCCAATGTTAATAAGATACTATTTTGGGAGTGTTTATAACAGTTTACTACCAAAAATAAATATCTTCTTATTTTATTTTAGTAGTATATACAAATAAGGATTTTATTATCTTTTTAGTAAATTGTAAATAATTGTGATTTTCATATTAATAACCCTTTAAATCAAAGATGTGTATAAGAAAAAAAAACATTTCAATAAATATGGTAGACATTAGTAACTTTTTGAATATTAACTGGTATCCCCAACTTTGACTTTTTAAACTTTCAAAATACCAACATAAATGGCGCCGTTTATTATTTATACAAATTATTTTGATAATCAGCTAAAATGGTGAAAACGTGTTGCGTAAAGGATTGTCGGAGTGAAAGCTATCCTGGTTGTCGAATATCGTTTCACAGGTAAGCCAAAATTATACAATTTTATGCACATTTTCCGATAAAATGACAAAACAAGCTCAGTAGGGTGACTATGATGTCGGCACGTTGTGAGTCGATTTTACAGGATTCTTATTAGTTAGGGAAACTAAGGGTAAATTATTCTGAATATTTATATTCACATGTTTATTGTTTCACTTACTTGTATCACGTAGAAAGATGCTTGCTGAAATATATTTAAGGAGGTAAATTACAGACTCATATTTAAACATAGTATTGTATATAGGTCGTTCCCAATATATAACGTGGCACGATTATTTTCGAGATTATTCGCAGGTAAGTATTTGTAATATTTGTATTACGACTCTTCGTATTCCACAAGACCGTATAATAATAATCCAGTCATTGAACTGGAATGGACAGCTTGTATAACATTTTTGATTATTTGGGAAATAATTTATAAAAGCCGGTTTTTTTAACGTAACGGATATATCGAAAATCTAGTATTGTGTTGGCAACAAAATATCGTTACATGCTAATCGTCACAAATATGTACACATGTTAAGTACAAACGTTTTTCTTGTAAGATTTTATGGTTTTATGTTTTTTTAGTCGTTTAAAATAGGTCAAGACCAGTTTATACCTACTACAATTTGTTTCTAACGAAATAAAATGACACATTTATCACTCATGCAGTGCCTTACAATTCGTAGACTTAACGGTTTTACGTGAATAAGTTTTCTTCGGTTTCCCTTTTAACAGATAGAAGACAAATAACCGTAAATTTAAAAAATCGAGTGAGTTCAGTTTTTTTACTTTTTACCTACTTCCGGAAGAAAAGTTTGTAGGACTTTAATAAATAAATAATAATAAATAAATATAAATATTGAGAAAATCAGGCTATTATAATTAAATGTCTGTCGAAACCGTATTCTTCCTGGGTTAAGTGTATGAATACTTCTGGCTACCAGATTATGTCTATATATACCTATGGTCCTTCGTTATATGATAATGTAATATGGGCCATAGGGTTCCCCTGATTATTGGGACCGACAAATCACACCGTATAATATTGCTTTTCGTTTAGCTAACGTTTAATTTAGTATTTAAAACTCTGATTTCACTATACAATGCAAATAGCTCTCTTCTACTCAAAATGGGCATTAATTACTGTTTGTAAATACTGTCACCCTACCCAAGCTATTTAAGACATTTTAAGATACCTTTTTACTCACCCAAACTACATGACAAAGCTCAAATAGCCTCTCGTTCGAGCTTCTCGCCCGAGGCTCTCGGACGAGCGTGTATTTAGTAGGTTGCATTCGCCCGCGTCCGAAACATTCGGCCGAGAGCCCGAGCATGTGGAGGCACCATCCCGAACATACAAGAGCGGTGGAGAGAAGAAGTGGTTCATGGTAGCCCTCCAGGTTAAATGGGTATTACACGTGGCAATAATCGGGTCCCGATTATCAGTCTCGCACCGTGTAGTAGACAAAAGAGAAATTAGCGCATCGAGAGAAGGTAGGAGGGGCAACCTACCGTCGATCATGGGAAACCGATGATTGCCCCATGCGATACCCGTTTTAGACGGACGATAATTAGGTAAAGATCCATGACGATGAGTGGCCCGTCCAGGTGGAACCATAGAGTACGGGGGAAATTGGCCAATAATCGTCTTGGATTTTTACATATTATCGTCCGCCTAACCACTCCCAATATGATGCTCTCTAACGATCTGGAAAGACGATAAAGACGACGATACTAGATCGTGATGAATATCGTATAAAAAACAATAACGATACGATACGTCGATGACTTAAAAAAATGTCATTATCGTTAAGTATATATCGTCGATCCAGATCGTTCGCGTAACCGCTCCCAACCTAATATCCCACGTACTTATGACTTATGGTCACCCTAATTAGAAAGAGATGCAACGGTACCGTAGTACTATCTCATGTGGACACACTTTTGCAGTCGCATTGCTCCATCCAGATATGTTCAGGTCCGTGCGTTGCGCGCGTAAATTTGAGGCAAAGGCCCGCCAAACAGCCAAAATAAAAAATTAAATTATTTATGTTTGAAGCACAAATTATTGTGAATTTTGAATAATTTAATACAATTTCACGTATATTCAATAATTCAGAAGGTTTTTAATCCATGTATTCAACTAAATACGGAGATATTGCTTTTTAAGGCGTTAATTATTATGCGGCTAAAAACAGTGTACTTTATTTGGAAAAAAAAAACTTTCCAATCCGACAAAATTTGAATGTATTATCTGTGTACGGAACTTAGTCTCGTAGGGTACAAACTTAATTTGATGGGGTTATCTGATTACAACACTAGTTCAATAATATAATGAAAAAGCACGCGTGTTTAATATCTAGGATTATGAGCCTAAAAGCGGTACGATAAGAACCTCGTTACGAGCAAGTGTGTTGAAAAGTAGTTTATGCTTTTTGGAACCATTTTAACGTTGACAGCGGTCATTTGGGTGCTAAAGATAGAGGTTTTTGGTCATTTCTGTGTTGTTGGTTCGAAATGGCGGTGGGACGAAGGAGGTTGGGCCGATATCAGCGGGTTAATAGAATTTTTATTTCTTTATTAAACTAGCATGTGTTTCGTTCATTGAGTTAACCATGAATCAAGGTCAACCTGCAATCAGGGCCTATACCACGAAAATCGAACGATTGCGGATTTGTATCTCCATCTCTGTCACACTTGCATATTGGAGTGACAAAGAGGTTTTCCCGTCAATGCCAATTTTCGAAGTTCGTGGTAGGCGTGCAGTTCTTGTTGCAGAAATGTTTATGTTTCGTGAGAATGGACTAGTTTTCATTGGAAAATCCCATTATCGGTTAAAAAAAGATGCGTTTCCATTTGGCCACTGTTTTGAAACCGATAGAGATATTTTACATGAAACACTTTATAAATATGTACAAAATAAGAGTAGGACTTTCCACTTTTAACGCATTTAACAGTACAACTTTTACAGGTATCAGAGAAATGTCAAAAGTACTCCGAATTCGCTCTTAAATGTCCCATGATCGGTACAGTTACGAGGTTTAACAATCTTATGGTACATCAAATTAAAATCATAATCACAAGTACATAACATACATGCATGCCTGTCAACGCTACTGCGAGCACTTGTTGAACTCTGTAATAATTTGTATGAAACAAGTAAAGAAATCCCCCCCAATAGATGTGTTGTTGTCCCCCCCTCCCCTTCCAAGTGTCGCAGGTTCTTTAGGAATGAGACACGTAGAAAAATCGTTCAGTATATTGAGCAGACAATTCCTCATATTTCCGGATATTACAGCGGGTAAAGTCACTGGAATTATATCGATTCCTAAAACCCCTATAATGCTATTAAAGAGCAAACAAGACGATGTATTTGTTCATTTTGTTTCATGGGCAGACAGTTCCTGACAATAACGAAGGATCCACGGTAAAAATGTGTTTTATGTATCTTACCGTTAAATTGTGAACTCCCGACAGTTTATAATTTGACTATTAGGGATATTATAACCTATCCGTTTGTTTACGATCTCGCGCGTTAGTTTATAAACTGGCGGTACTCACAATGTTACGGAGACATATTATGAAGAGGAAGCTTCTGGGATACGCAATAAGCAATTCAAGTTATAAGTTTAATTTTTATAACTTTATTACTTGCTTACTTTAATAGTGTGTAAAATATTATTATGATTTATATAACTCAAAACTAACTAGGTGTTTTCCTGGAATACGTAGGTATTTTATCCACAAAGGCGCGCGTATAGGTACGCAGTATTTCACACCAGCCCACCGTTTTATTTTCATGAAAAAGGTAACAAACGAGCAGACGAGCCGCCTGATGGGAAGCGGACATCGCCGCCCATGGACATAAGCAACATCGAAAGACCTCATCATGCATTGTTGACCTTTCAGCCTTAAAGCCCTGAACACTCGTTTCCTGAAGAACCCCATATCATATCGCAAAGGGCACGTCAGGAGGTAGGTCGTTCCACATTTTGCACGTAATACCATACGGTGGCCAACAAGCATACGGCCTGTCTCATGGAAAGCTCTCACTGGAGCCTATGGACGCCTGCAACTCCAGAGGAGGTCACATGCGCGTTGCCGACCCATTAAAATCTGGCGCACTCCTTTTTTGTAGAACCTCATACTGTAATCTTTCGACACTTTGATTCCGACATAGGGGCTATTCCGTCTAATGTCGCCTGCGTTGAATATAATCACAGTGCGCAGCTGCCGACTCAGCCGATGAACTCGGTATCCTGTGTGTTTACCGTGAGTTGCACGTTGTATTCGATAGCGATTGCGCTCCTACCATTACTCTGGCAGAAGCGAGACGGACTTATCCCCGAACGCTGCAGTTGCTATCGAATACGGCCACGTGCAATTCTTCGTAAGCACACACACAGCTGCTGCTATCGACTGATTCGGTGCTTGCATGCTGTGCTTATAATCGGTTAATCGTCCTAGATCGTCGTCCATTTTAGTTAACTTGAAACAGAAAAAAACACGTGTCTAATAATAATCTAACTGACGGACTAAATGCTAGTCGTCATCCTTATGTTGCTTTCTTTTTAACCGACTCCAAACTTTCAAAAGGAGGAGGTTCTCAATTCGTGTCAAATCATATTTCGTACATAAATAAGCTCCGAAAAACTCATTGATACGAGCTGGCAGGATTTGAACCCGCGAACTTCGGATTAAAAGTCGCATGCTTTACCACTGGGCCACCAACTTCTGTACTACAACTCCACATCAACTGTACATTCTACGGTCGACTTTTAAGTTCTATAATAAATTATGTTCTAAAACTCTATATGTGTTTCTTTCTGAATTAAATAAAAAAATAAGCAAATGTTAACATTAATACCGCTGGCATAACAGAAGTACGCTTTACTGATATTTCCTATACAAAAATATTCTGCCGATTTTTAAGAGGAGAGGGGGTGTATGGCTATTCGTAGTTCGTACGGCTTAGTAGTAATAGACTAGTCAGCAACGATATGATTTTTCTGCATATTTTTTTGGCAGACGGAAAATTGTACCCTGTTCTCTCCTTGTATTGACCTTAATAGTCAGTACCTATCTACAATCAACCAATAGGAACCCTATGCCACTCTAGAACTATGTCAAAATGACAAGCAGTAAGAGATTTCTTACAATCTGATTTATAGCATCTCTATGTCCTACAGTGGCCTAGGGTTCCGATTGGTTGACTGTACTTTACGCTAAAGTTTGGTTTATACCATGTGACAAATGTGCCTCTTAACATATGTTTTACTATACTTTAAAAGTGGTACCATAAACACTAAGAATAAGTAGGCCTATGTAATCTACTGAGGACGAGATAAATATTATTCCATTTAAATTCTCACTATAAGAATTAAGAAATAAAGCCGTTCCACAATGAAGTTTTGACCTACAATTAATCCATTAATAATGATCTTTCGTCAGGATTACTCTTACTTTGTCGTCTTAAAATTGGAGCAGGTGTCCGGAAACTGGGATGTGCCAAAGGATTTAAACCTGAGCTCTAATTAACTTGCCCGAAACTCAATTAAATAATACGGTTATTTCGACTTTTGCACCGGCAGGCCGGGTCCGCAGGTACAGTTAGCCAAATTATAAAATATAAGTAGGTAAAATAAAACCACCACACCCTTTTAAACATTTTCAACGTCAAAAACACCTAATGGTGCCATGCACTGCCGTGTCTACCACGCCAACGACACCTAAAGGTGCCATGCACTGCCGTACCTATCACGCTAACGATACCTAAAGGTGCTATGCATTTTTTTCTTGCTCAGTATATAGTCTTCTACGGAATAAATGAAATACTTTTAAACATTTTCACACTAAATTAGGTATTAAGTTTTTTTTGTATTTTTTTGTAGAAATACATGAACATTAGCCAAGTTTTCTGGCTAAACAGTAACTTTTTTTACATAAATGAATATGGCATTACATATATAAAGTTTAGTCATACTCTATCCAAAAACTATAAATAGTGTATTCCCATCTCTAGTGATTTTTTTCTTAAACAGCACTTCAAATTGCTCTGTATATCGCTATAAAATATACGATATTGTGCAAATGCAAAAGTCGTATCTCGCGCGTATTTGAACATATTATAGGTATGACGTTTAAGGGGGCCCCGAAAAATGTGATTTTTTTGGTCGTTTTTTCTTGATATTGATAACGCCACGAGTCGACGTTTGAAATACTCAAAGAATATTAAGTTTTATATTCACTTTAAAAACGAATAATAAAATAAAACAAATATTTAACGGCAAAAAAATACGTTGTTGTATAGAAATACAATTCTTCATGCGCAAATCCGATTTGCACTTGGCCCAGTTATAAATATTCAGTCATTAGGTGTCGTTGCGGACTGTACCGATTTAATCGCATCAACTGTTTCGGTACAAATTTAATCTAATAAGAAGCGATAAAGATTAAGTTTAGCAGAGTTTTCAAGTACTCCTACGCAGGCTTAGAAATGTTTAAAAATATCTAAGTATCTAGACGGATTTAGTGATCAGCAATTAACAGTTATTGAAGGATACCAAAGCGTCAAAATAAATGAGAACATTTTTTTTTACAATTCCAATTCCTTCCGGTCCGGTCGGATCGATGCGACGAGTATTCAATATTCATTCATTGCCTGAGCGGAGCCGAGATACGTAGATACAGATACGAACGAAGATTCGGCTACGTATCTCGGCTTGACCGTGAAATTTGTGATCTTAGTACCGCCGGGTTAAGGTAACAGAGCTATGGTCCGACGTGTAGGACGGATATCGGGAGCCCTGGCCAATACCAATTTTCGATGTTCGTGGTAGACGTGCTGTTTCCTTAATTATACCAAGCCACACGACAAAGTTAAAGCAAATGCTTAAGAACAACCTCTATACAGAGTATTTAGCGAACCAGCGATGTCCAGTTATGGAAAATTAATGAACGAATGTGTACATTTCACACAGTTAATTCCTCTATGAATAGCGAAGCTTTGTTTACATTATTATAGTATTATATTAGGACAAATGCGATTCAGGATGAAAAGGGATCTCGAGGGCACCCTCTAGTTAACATAATAATTAATAGTAAATGTGCTTAAGGTACGGCCTAAAGGGATAGTTGTGTAACCAATATGCCATAGTTACTTACAGGCTTTGAGCAATACAGACTTCCTACGCGTTGGAAAGGAGACTGCAAAGCGATATCTTACCATATAAATTAATCTGTCTCTTTTTACGCGGGGAAACAAGCACACAGACGCACCTCTAATACATTACATACAAAAACAACCCGTAATGAAAACCCTAACACATTAAAAATGAAAGAAATGCAAACAAATCTTTCATACGCATTTTGTGAACGAACTAGTCGCAACACAGATCCGCGAGCGAATGCCTATTTGGGCTGGTACGTATACCCTAAGCTGTATTGTTTGAAGCTTATAGGGCATAATCCATATCGGGTTCTGTCCAAAGGTATGCCTTACTTTGTACAGTCAAGCAATTGTACTATTAATAATATCACAGTGACGCAATAAATGAGATCCTAAGAAATCTCTCGCTGCTTGTCATTTTGCCATGGTTGACAGTGGCCTGGGATTCCAATTGGTTGACTGGGATTCAAATTGTCTATGTTACTGTGTTTCTTGTATTTCTTGTGTTATTGTACAATAAAGCTTATACATACATACATACTATACCTACTTATACAAGGTGCTCGGGAGGAAGCCAAAAAATTCCATATATTCCTGATCACATTTGAGGATTAAAATGACGAATATAATTTTCTGAATTCTATCTAGGTTAAGAGATCATGTCATTCTTTTACAAAATTGACTCACACTAGAACCGGAGGTGACGCGCCGATCTGTCAAGTTCTGTAGAAAGAATCACGTGATAGCTCGGAGCCCTCGGAGGTCACGTGACGTTCTCTATAGAAACTGACAAATCGTCCCGGATCGGGTCGGATTGGTATGAGTCATCCTTTATTCGAAAACGTCAAACTTACCTACCTAATTGATTATTTGCTTCGAGTACCATGGGCTTTCATCACGTTGGAAGGGAGACGTCAAAGCAATATCTTACCGTACATTATTCTGTCACTTTTTGCGGGGGGAAACGTGCACACAGATGCACTTCTCACACATTACATACAAAAAGCAATCTGTAATGGCGACACTAACAGTGTAGCCAAAATAACATGTATTCATTTTTATTATCCTATTGTTATTTTCCAGGTTTTGAAGTGGTTTTTAGTTTTTGTTAAAAAGTTTTATTTTTCTATTTTTAGTTCGTTCCTAATAGTATGAGTAACGCAGTCTGATTTCACTAATTATATTTTGTTCACTAGTCTTCAGTAGTTTTGTTATATTTTGTTAGTTAGTCTTGTTTTGTACAACTAAAAAAGTGAAAAAAAAGTGAAATCAGTCGGCGGAGCTAGGAATTATCAACTTAAGTATGTGAAGTTCCACATGCCACCCCTGGTCTTCATCTGACGATAAAGACCAGGCCGATACCTGATGGTCTACTTTACCAAATTTATGGTTTTCGGGTAAACATGCTTAGGTCACTTAAGAAAATACCAAATTCGCTATATGTGCCTTTGAAAATTGAGGAGTTACCTAAATTCCTCATGGATCCCATCATCAGATCAGAACCAAATTCTTACGGGAATATCACGATACGGGAATCAGATCAACTTGGAGGAGAGTCCTTACGAACAAAATAAGAATAGCTCAAATTGGAAGACGGAGCTCGGCTTATGTGTCTGAAGTTTCTGGTTTCCAGCATCAGGTCTACCTTACCAAATTTATGGTTTTTGCAAGAAAAACAACGAAAACGACGACGACGAGTTGGATGCGTAGATTACTTAATTTCACTTATAGAACCTCATAAAATAGGAATTTAACTAGTTTTTTTTTTCGTGTTGCGACGACGATAGCTTTTAAATGTTTATGTACTTTTTTACACTATGTTCTCATGTCAGAGATGTTTTGTATTTATGAGAATACATTTCTTTAAACCTAACCTAATCACCATACATGAGACTTTGAAAATTGAGGAGTTCCGTTCATTCCTCATGGATCATCAGATCAGCATCAAATTTCTATGGGACCGAATTTGAGATAACACCTTTTAAACAAAGAAAAATCACCCAATTCGGGCGTCAATTCTAGTAAATTTAATCATATAATATATCACTTTAACTTCGAAGAGACTTTCTAATGAAAGCAAAGTAAAGGGCCTTTGACAACCATCAGCCTACTTGCACAGATATGATGGTTGCCATTTTATCGTCTGTCGTGTTATGCATCTCTCTCGTATTGCTTGTCAGAACCTGTCAGCGAGCGCGACAAATGATAACAGCGTGGCCATTTTAAGCATCCTAATGCGCAGTAATTTGTAATGGACTTAATACACATATAAACAGTACTGAATATGATATATTGCATTACTTTGTCATACGTCTTCGCTCCCGTAATATGGAGCTAACATAGTTACGCAGCAATCGGACTTTCCTGTATTTGTATTATAATGTTACTTAAAACCTTATTTGTTTTGATGTTATTAGCAAATACTGCCTTAAATCTTAAGTTATGATGTATTATGTACCTATTGTTAAAAGGTGACGTCGTTCAAAGGTAAGTGTTTTTATTGCTCGCACTTTAAGGGCGCATTTTATAGCTTAAATTAAGTTAATTTCTCGAAAAGACTGGTATTCTAATTAGCTGAATTTAGAATAAAACCACTAATTTAATTTTATCTCATAAGGTGTTTTCAAATGTGTAAACGGAGTACGAGTATTTGACTTGACATTGATATGTTATAGTTATCACTTACCTGGTAAAGTTAATTGTTACCTACGTCCGTTGACGCAATATTTTTAAATTTTTATATGAAAAAAAACAAGAATTGAATAACTAACTAAGCCATTATGTTTACTTAATTATACCAAGTATGAGAGGGTAACCTCAGGGGGTGGTGAAATTATACACAACAGTTTTCACACACACTTTATAAATCAATCTTGAACACACACTGAGTGGGTTTATGCCCAATTAGGTAAAGTATTAACAAGTTATTTAAGTTATTATGTAAGTCTTAACAAGGATTCTAATAAGCAATCGGGAAGAGCGCGCACGAGCGAAAACTAGGAGTCCGCCATACTGTCGTGCGAGAGAGGGATCGCCAAGCATGCCGACCGCGAGAGCGAGACGACACATTTCGCTCGCGCCTACTCTTCAGTGTACCGCGCGGGAAGACGACCACGAGAGGCGCGCGCGGGCAATTTAAATTGGGGGCTTACGCGGTTTGCTATATGCTCCCCCTCTAGTCCTGGAGAACGCCCTCGCTCCTGGACTAGTATCCTATCATCCCTTTCAGCGTTAGCTGGACGCCCACGATTTCTTTTAGGAACAACAGGTTTTGGAGTATCATCGTCATTACCTTGGTAACGGGTTAGGTCTTGAGTGTGGTATCTACCAAGAGAAATGTCAGGTTGATCTGCGTTGGCGATGGTGTACGTTGTAGGGCTAACCTTCGTTGTTATGACGTACGGTCCATCACGACGTGGAAGAAACTTGGCAGTTACATCCTTAGATGCGTTGCTCAGCACATGAGATTTCAGGAGGATTAAATCACCTACCGCATACTCCTCTGCAGGTTGACGGGATGCATCGACATACTGCTTTGATTTATCTTGCTGGATCTCCACACGTTCACGAATACCTGATAAAGAATTTAGAAACGATCGCAGATACGGAGTTATCTGTGGGACAAAATTGTCTTTATCCAAGATTGCACGAAGGTCGTGGACGACCTCTGTGGGTGACCGCATTTCCCTGCCGAAAGTCAGATACGCTGGTGACTTACCTGTAGTGCGGCATTTTGCACTGTTCAGCGCAAAGCGAATCACGGGCAGTTTCCGCGGCCAAGACGTATGGTCACCTTCTACGAGTTGGGCCAACATTGCTTTAAGGTCACGGTTTTTTCGTTCGGCAGGGTTGGCTTCTGGGTGGTATAACGGGGCAAAGTTTTGTTTTATCCCCAGCGCAGCCATGCACTGGCGCATAACTGCGGACACGAACTGAACACCATTGTCTGATATAATTCTGCGAGGCAGCCCAAAACGCATGAAATAGTCCTCGACCAGAACAACAGCACAAGCTTCGGCAGTGGCATCCTTGAGCGCGTATAACTCAGTCCACCGGGTAGCCGTGTCCTCAACAAGTAAGATCCACCTCTCCCCCTGGTTTCCTGTTGGCAATGGACCGAATAAGTCCATGGCCAGGACTTCGTTTCGCTGGTTCATAAGCGGTGTTTGCAGAAGACCTGGAGGTTTGGTATTTGTAGCTTTGTATCGTTGACAGTGTATGCAGGCCTTGACATAATCAGTGATTATTCTACGCATACCTGTAAAGTAGTACAGCTGGGCAATTTTCTGGTACGTACGATCGACGCCAGGATGTCCTGCCACCGGTGAGTCGTGACACTCCTTCAGGATTTCTTCTCTGAGACTGTTGGGAATAACGAGCTGTGGGGTCTCACTATCGGAATCGGGATTGTACCTGTATAGCACTCCTTGCTCCATCAGGTAGCCCCGCTCCGCCCAACGCCGAGATGCCACCTCGTCAGTGCCCTCGAGTTCTTTAACGATCTTCTCCACCTCCGGATCAGCGAGTTGTTTCACCCGCAAGTCTGTCGGGTTTTTTGTTGGCAGGTCAACCACAACTGAGCAGATCCCGCAATTCTCCCGGGAGTCCCCGGAGCAGATCGGTCTACTCAGTGTGTCCGCCACTACGTTTGCCTTGCCCGGAGTGTACTGGAAGCGGATATCAAACGACTGGAGTCTTAGAGCCCAACGTACTAACCTGCCAGATGGTGACTTCAGGGACAGCAGCCAACGAAGGGGCTGGTGGTCACTCCCAATGATAACCGGCTGGCCATCAAGGTAGGTACGGAATCTTTCAACCGCCCATACTACGGCGAGAGCCTCTCTCTCGGTTGTGGAGTAATTGCGCTCCGCGGCGTTAAGAAGACGGCTGGCATATTCTATAGGTCTTTCTTCATTCCCCTCGCCTTGTAATAAAACAGCACCTAGAGCGTAGTTACTTGCGTCTACACGTAGGATGAAGGGATGACTGAAGTCGGCTTGCACTAGAATTGGAGCTGTGGTTAGAAGACGCTTCAGTTCCAGGAATGCTTGGGTTTGTTCTGATCCCCAGATCCAGATTTGATTTTTCCTGGTTAAACGTGTTAGTGGTTCAGCAACCTTGGAGAAGTTCGGAATGAACTTTCTAAACCACGAGCATGTTTGTAGGAAGGTTCTCAGATGCTTTAAGGTACCTGGCTCCTTCATCTCGAGGACAGCACTCACCTTGTCAGGGTCGGTGGAAACGCCTTGTTGCGTTATAACGTGGCCGAGGTACTTGACGCTTTCGCGCGCGAAAGCACACTTCTCCCTGTTGACGTGGAGGTTGAACTCGGCCAAGCGTCTGAAAACTGCCTCGAGGTCTTGTAAGTGACGTTGATAACCTTCGGATATCACCAAAAGGTCGTCTAGGTAGGCTAAGACGGTTACATCTTGTAACGCTGAGCAGGAACGTAAGCGATCGATCAGCCGTTGGAAGGTCGCTGGAGCGTTCTTCAGCCCGAACGGCATTCGCTTAAAGCGATAGGTACCTAAGGGACATACAAAAGAACTTTTGTCCCGGTCTGCTTCCCTTAACATTACCTGCCAGTAGGATGAGCGAAGGTCAAGAGTGCTCATGTAGCAATCTCGCTTCGTATTCTGTAACAAGTCGTCGATGCGCGGCATCGGGTATGTATCTGACTTGGTTATCGCATTTAAACGACGGTAGTCGACGCAGAAGCGGACAGCTCCATTAGCCTTAGGCACCATCAGGGCAGGTGAACTCCAAGCAGACTCGCATTCTTCTATAACGTCATCTTGTAACATCTTATCGATCTCCTTCTTCATCAGCTCCTTCTTGGCTGGGTTGAGTCGATAAGGTGGTACTGCTATAGGTGGGTGCTCACCTGTTTCGATCCGATGCTCTGCGTAAGGGGTAGGAGCTCCCCCTGGTTTGAAGACTTTCGCGTGCCTGGTAAGGACGTCAGCAAGCGCCAGACGCTCATCTGGGTTGAGGTGGGTGCCTTCGTCATCCCGAAGGACGTCTGTGGTAGCACAGGTCACATTACGCGAAGCGGGCTCGAAACAGAGGTTATATTCAACCCCGCGGTCACCGCTGAAACACCATACTTCCCTGCTAAAATCAATCTTCACTCCAGCAGCTTTTAAGAAATCTATACCCAATAACGTCTCGTTGTTGGTTGCCTCCGGAAAAATTAGAAATGGAATTTTAACTACTACCTGTTCCAGCCTCACCTCTAACGTGGTAGTGATTACTTCCCTCGTTCTCCATACCCCATCAGCCAACTTAATATTCCGCGTTGTAGTATGGAGAGGGTGGTTCAGCTGTCGAAGGAGAGCATATAGCGTGTGACCCGCGACGCAACGCTTGGCACCCGTATCTATTAACCCAGTGCCGTTTACGCCTAAAATTTCAATTTTAAAAATTGGTCGTGAATCCCGCCGCTCTATTCCATCATTACAATCAATATTTGTCAAATATAAGCTTATAAACTCATCAACATCATGATTAAAAATGTCATCACGGTCCGCGTTCAAAAACGTGTTAACTTCCAAAAGACTTGCGCCATTTGACGGGTTAACATGCACCTGCAATTTGTCGTCACTATTTAAAACACTCGCGCCATTTGACGGGTCAATATGCAATTGCAGTTTTTCGTTATAATTCGAAACACTCGCGCCATTTGAAGGGTTAACATGCAATTGTATTTTCCCGTTGTCATAACACGGGTTAACACGGTTTGACGCGGACGGTGAGCACTCAATATAATTATCGCACGTTATCGTTGGCAAATTATTACATCGGCTTTCATAAACATTAGTATTTAAGTTTACATCTGTCATAAAGTTACGACTGTTTGCAAGATAGGGTTCATTTTGTTTACGACTATCCGTCATCGGACGTTTTCGCGCATCTCCACTCGAAATAATCAAAGTATTACTAGGACAAGTCGGTACTGTAATAGGACTAAGTGGTTCGCAGCAGCGAAACTCTTCGTTGCAAGAATGAGGGTTAGTCGTTTGCATAGGACTCGTAACAAATGCGAAATTGTTAAAATTATCAGAGCGAGCTGTAGGTACATAACATCGCAAACATTTCTCGCCCGTAGTGTTACATGCAGGGATAGTATTACACTTATTCGTATCGTAGTCATAACACTCATAACAATAACCGGTTGGACCGTTTTCGACTTTAGTGTTATGAGAAATAAGGCTCAAATTGCTGCATGACGCACTACTAACCAAATAGGCATTTTGTGTTCTATTTTTAGATTTGAAGTCGCACAATTGGGAATCGACACTGTAGAAGCTAATATCACTTGTATCACTCTTAGGACGCACTTTAGCACTTTGATCAGAGTTATTATGAGAGGAGGACTCACCTGAGTTCATAAGCTTACGGCACTGGTCTCTGGAATGTCCAAACCTTCGACAGTACGCACAAACGGGTCGTTGCTTCCTCGCGCTAGCATCAGCGGCGGCGCCGAGACTTGACGCGGACGCCGATTGCGCCGTTGGCGCCGTTGGCGGCGGCACGCGCGGCTGCGCGGGCGCCGACGTTTGCGGCGCTCGGGCCGGCGCGGCGGTCGGCGCGCTGGCGGCATGCGATGTACCCGTACGCGCCGTGGACGTCGGAGCGGGAGGCGCGCGTTGGTTAGAGGTTACCGCGCGGCCTGTGGCCTGCGGCGGTGTACTCTTGTCACCCTCGTCGAATGAGTCTTCCACGCTCCTTGCACGGCGGAGTAATTCCTTAAAACTCGCAAAGTCCTCTCTTCTTAATCTCTTCCTTATTCTATTATTAAGTAGACCGTAGGTCATATCTAGTTGTGCCTTTTCGGAGATGTCGCCCTCGGGGAGTCGCGCGAAAAGGGAGCGTATTTTTGCAACAAATACGTCGGTGTTTTCATTTGTCTGTGGTGATGAAAATATTTCTAAGTATAAGCGATGTGGCGGGCGGCGATCGCCGAATGCGCTAATTAAGTTTTCCTTAGCCTGCCTCCACGACGTTACTTGGTGCTTGACGCCCTGCCACCATGTGGCCGCGCCTTCTTTCAACAAATACGCCAACCCACGGAGGACATTTGCGTCTGACACTTGCGCGCACTCGCTGTACGCGTCTACCGCATCGATGAATGCCTCCACGGACTCTTGTGGTCGGCCGGAAAACGTTGTCTTACAGTTGCTCAAGGTGCCCTGACCTTGAGCGTATCCTGAGACCGGAGTAGCTGTACGCGATGACGCCACGGATTGTAGGAGCTCCCTTAGCGCCTCGGTCTGTGATCGCTGAAGGGAGTCAATTATACTTTGAACATTTTCGTTAGAAAACATAGTGAGCGGCGGAGCTACAGCGTTTGCTTCAATTTCACGATTGTTGTGATCACCGCCATCGGCGCCATCTTCTCCGTCGTTGGCGTGGGTTGCTCGATCCATACTCGTACTGCCGTCCACAAACTAAAAGGCCGTTAAAGGCTCTTACGACGTTTTGGAGTTAATATCACAGCGCGATGCAGCGAAAAATTCTCTATCGACCTATCTAGGTTTCAAGGCCATACCTTTATAAACAGCTGAGATACAGAACTCTCGTTAGCGGCTAAGTACACGATTTTGAGACTTTTACTAGCGAAAAGGCCGTTAAGAAACAGAAAACTAACAAAAAGGCCGTCAAAAGTCTATAACCGCTTTTTTCTTAATGAAACCTGATGTAATGTACAAGTCTTAAAAGCAGTAATTTTAATTTACACGATTAAAAGGCGGCTATTGTTGTGTAACTGCATTCTAGTCTAGTTACATACAAAATTAAAAGACAGTTAAAGTCCGTAAGCCGCCTTTTAATTTGTATTACTGAAAATAAATTAATCAAAATCCATAATTTAGAGACGGTCACGGCTTTATAACTAGGCAAAGACGGAACCAAAACTACACCAATCATTAGTCAAATCGCGGTTACTCGACATTGCATATTAAAAAGGCGGCTATTTTATCATCGCTTCGAGGAACACAATTTGTTGCACAAAAGATTTTAGCGAGGGTAGCCGTGACGCGCAGTGCCTGCGCCGTTTCCTGCTAATACCAACATACCGCAGCATAAACTCACTAGTAGGTTTTACAGTAATCTCTATAAGTACAATGTGACCCGCTTTCATTGTCCTTGTGTAAGTAAAGATCCTATAGGCTAAAATAGGAAGATTCCTAATCACATCAATGAGATCATAATCACGTGTCATATTTGATATAACTGTGATTCTTAAAATAGTTACTAGTGTGATTCTTAAAATAATGTTGGGATATATTCTTAGTTCCAAAATAGCACGTATTTCAACAGCATACGAACAATAATCAACAGAAATACGTATACTGTTTCCTAAATATGTTAATTGCGAGCTCAGAAATAAGAAACTCAATCAGTTGGCTTCGGTAATGGCGTATTTGTTTTAAAAACTATACGAAATTGTTTTTATCGCCTCAAAGTTTTGTACAAGCTTCGGAACTATTTAAGTGTAGATATGCGAATAAAACTTTGTGACACTCTTGTGCTATCCAAACTTAACTACGCGGATACGGTTATTGGAAATTGCCTGTTGTCTCGTACTAAAGCTCAACTGCAGAGACTCCAGAATGCCTGTGCCAGATTCTGCTTCCCGATGCCACCAAGATCTCGTGTAACACCGTTTTTAAACAATGGCAAACTGCTTAAAATGGAGGGTCGAAGAAAGCTACACTTTGCTTCACTCCTGTTCGGAATCGTTCAGAACCAACAGCCCTCTTACCTTTACGAACGCCTAACGTTCTCCCAGAAACATGTGAGGCAAGCCCTACGCTTAATTTGTCCAAGGCACAGATCGGCTAGTTTCCGTGGCAGCTTCCGATACGCGGCCACGAAGTGCTGGAACAATCTTCCTCCACCAATAAGAAACGCTAACTCTCTGTTCGTCTTTAAAAGCAAACTAAAACTGCATCTACTCAAGGAACAAACGATTTCCACCTAGCCGATCTGTGTTATAGCTCACTTAACTTAACTTATTAATATCTAGTTTTATGCTCATTATATATATATATATATATATTTATTTTATTTTTTATTTTTTGTCTATAATTTTCTGCACCGCACATTCTGTTGTATCTCGCTTCTGTCTTTATATGTTATGTATCGTTTTGTGTTTGTTTTTCGTGTCAATGGGTACACTGAAAATCAGCGTCGTAACACTATATGTGCTGCGACACATGCTGAGTGTTATCCTTTTCAGAAACCACATGTAAAACTTAGTTTTAATTTCTGTTATTTTTAAGCGTATATTTTGTATTGTGTGTGTTTCGAATAAAGAATTCATTCATTCATTCAAAAGCAGTAATCAAGTTTAGTAATCAGTTTAAACACCTTCGGCTGCATAACAGCGTCGGAATATCCTTAATTAAGCTTGTTTTATTTAAACTGCATTTTTTTTCAAAAATACCATTATGCATCTAAAAGCTGTAGAAATCTAAACCTAAACCTTCTGATGAAACTATGATACAGCTAAGACGCTTAAGACTGTAAGAGAGTCGAGAGCCGTAATTCAAAACACGATCACACTTTATCAGCTTCATTGATCCAAAACATTATATTATGCATCTAAAGGCTGTAAAAGAGATACCTGGGAGACCGTTAAAACTCTTTAGCATTCTAATGAAACTGTAACATGGCTTCATGGTTCAAGACGTTTCAGGATGTTAGTGCTGTAAGACAGAACACAGAGACCACGATCACTCTTTTAATCAGCGTATAGGCTTCAAAATCACTATCATGCATCTGATATCTGCAAAAGAGACTTGATGTAGACAATTAACAAGCTTTTCTCTTCTAATGCAAACAATGCAAATAAAAAATGACGACCGGTTGGCGTAGTTGGTAGTGACCCTGCCTGCTAAGCCGATGGTCCTAGGTTCGAATCCCGGTATGGGCATTTATTTGTGTGATGAACACAGATATTTGTTCCTGAGTCATGGATGTTTTCTATGTATTTATGTATTTGTATACTATATATATCGTTGTCTGAGTACCCGTAACACAAGCCTTCTTGAGCTTACTGCGGGACTTAGTCAATTTGTGTAAGAAGGTCGTATAATATTTATTTATTACTTATTTAATGCAACTATAATACAATATAATACAGCTATAATGCTAAAAGCTATAAAATAAACTAAATATTATACCCTAACAGAACCCTTACCTACAGAAACTACTCTCTAATATACTTTTTACAGCTTAAAGCTTTAAAAGGGTTGAAACGTCGTGTATAATACAGCGTTTGTGCTTATTGGGTAGGTACTTATTTAAATATGAATTTCGCAAAGCGTCTTCAGTTAAGACTTCTTAATTGTTTTTTTTTTTTTGTTTAGCTTTTGTTGATTTTTGACTAACTACTTACGGACGTACCTCATTTGATTAAACTTTAAAATTCAATATTTCTTGCCTTTTTATTTTTCAAACTTCCATTGTTTTTGGTAATTTCCGAATATAATTGTAAATGCTTCGATTTTATAAACACAATACCAAATTAAAAAGCGGTTATTGGATAATGTTTTGCAAATAACTGTTTTTTTGTCTAGGTAAAGTTATGAAACGTACTAATATTATGCAAATATACCAGCTTTTCAAAAACTAAAAGGCAGCTAAACACAAGTAACCACCTTTCAAACTTGAATGTATTCATATTATGGTTATAAAATACATATAAAAAAGCAGCTATAACTACTTAGCCGCCTTTTAGCCTTGTTTTTAAATTTAACTTTGTATCACTTGTACAACTCATTACACTTTAATCTTAACTACTAGGTTAAAAGGCAGCTACACATACCTTAACGGCTTTATAGCTATGTAATTATTAATTTTTTATTCTTCCAAAACAAAACAAAAAAGGAAAACTGAAGATTATACCTATAAAATAATCAATAAAAATAAATTTAATTTACTTAAAAAATTGTTTATATTATGATCTACAGTAATATCAAAAAAATATACGTTGATCGCCTAAATATATCTAGAGGCATGATTCGGCGCGTTTTTCGCTCATAACTCAAAACAGTACTCACGCATTTAGCGGCCTTTTAGTTTGTGGACGGCAGCGTAGCTCTTCTTGTTTTCGGCGGCATACTTATTACTTGTTATTTAACTTATTATCACGTTGGAAGCGCCATATATGAGAGGGTAACCTCAGGGGGTGGTGAAATTATACACAACAGTTTTCACACACACTTTATAAATCAATCTTGAACACACACTGAGTGGGTTTATGCCCAATTAGGTAAAGTATTAACAAGTTATTTAAGTTATTATGTAAGTCTTAACAAGGATTCTAATAAGCAATCGGGAAGAGCGCGCACGAGCGAAAACTAGGAGTCCGCCATACTGTCGTGCGAGAGAGGGATCGCCAAGCATGCCGACCGCGAGAGCGAGACGACACATTTCGCTCGCGCCTACTCTTCAGTGTACCGCGCGGGAAGACGACCACGAGAGGCGCGCGCGGGCAATTTAAATTGGGGGCTTACGCGGTTTGCTATACAAGCTAAATGCCGAAGTTAAGATAATTCAAGAAAAACACGGTGTATATCTGTGTCGCACTGCTTTTTTAACTGTCGTAATTTTAACGAATCTTAATTCGCTTACAGTTTTTTGCAAACGAATGTCATCTTAGTCAGGCCCCAGTAGGAGTAATAGCACAAGAGTGTCGTGACAGGATCTCGCGCGCGATACACTGCCTATATTAATACTCGTACATATAATTATATTATTTATGAAATCTGTATTATTTTAATAATCTTTTAACAAAAATGAAAACCACCTTCAAAAAGAGAAAAAAATGCTACCAACTAATACGTTTGAAGTCGGTGCTAAGCAAATGGCTATTCAATTACACCGACTTTAAACGTTGGTTTACGTAGGTAGCACATATTAAAACGTCCGTCCGTCTGTCCTTCAAGTTTGGAAATCGGTTAAAAATATACGCATAATTTAACTTACACGCGGGATTTGCCGGCCATATACTCGTATACAGTCACGTCTATAAATATCTATACACTTTGGAACTTATTACATATTACAGGGGAAGAAGGGTCAACATTGAATATTACATTACTATTACATTACTTATTACATATTACAGGGGAAGAAGGGTCAACATTGAATACAGATGCATATATATCTCCATAGTGGGTATGTCCGCCGGTCATCGGATAGACAAATTTCCCATACATTGATTTGGAGATCCAACGGGCATGCCCGAACGTATATTGCCAGCAATTGACTACCGCAATACTTTGCTAGCTCTGTTATTAAAAGTTAAAAACTGTAATTTTTAATTTTATGATGAAACCTCTGTAAATTAAACTAGTCTACGTCAGGATAATGTTTCGCCGATCAACTTAAAAGAAGATCTCGGTTGAAAGGAGATTTGTGTAGTGGACGTCAATAAGTTTGTGCAGTGGTGTATTTTTAACTCAAAGGAGAGAAAACGGTATCTGCGTGTAAACTGAAACTGGTTTGAATCCGTCCTGGCAGAGGAGGGAAGCCATTTTGTTTTTATTACAAGTGTCTTTAGTATAATGATAAAGTACTAAAGTATTTATTATATATAAAACTATTCGAAAATTGAATGGTCAGATATAGAATAAGAATAGGCAATATTCATTCATTGTTTTTACACTGTTGGGTGATAGCTTTTATCATTTATTACCCCTTATTTTGAGATTTATTTACACCTGAATTACAGAAAACTGTTCATTCAATAGGTCGTTTGGAATTCCGGTTGATACTCAAGATGGCGAGGACGTAAAAAAAACAAGTTTCTTTGTATCACGCTGGACCGGGCCGCTTGTGTCAATTTCTATAGAAAGCGTCACGTAATCTACTATTACGCGGATGTTACACGTTTTGCGTGACCATTGAGCTATAGAGCTGACGGGGTGTATGGCTATTCGTACGGTTAAACGATGACTCACACTAGGACGGGACGGGACGGGCGAGAAGGGGCGATCTGTCAATTTCTATAGAAAGAATCATGTGATCGCTCGGAGCCCTCGGATGTCACGTGACGTTTTCTTGGCAATTCCAATAAAAGTGGCTTCGGCAGGTTAAAGTTAAAAAAAAAATTTTTTTTTCGTTATTTGACCTTTATTGACAAAAATGTGTTTGTTTTTGTATCAATCATACCATATTTGTGGAAGGGAACAAAATAGTTGTGAAAATGTAAAAATTATGACGAGTTGAAATTTTGACCATACAGGTGAAAGTGACATTAGACAGGTTAGTAGGGAAAACATAACAAGTTAAAGTGAGATACATAAATAAAAACATTTAATCATCCAGAAATATATTTTTTGAATGAAAAAAACACGGGTGTTTCGTAGATACAAATATAACGATTCATTTTTGCGGATAACTTATACATTTATACTTATTCTTTGAGTCCGCTGTAGATAGTAGGGTCATGGTGTTAATAAACGCGATTAAACCGTTCTAAACTATTTAATTTCATATTTAGTTATGTTTTATTTTTCCAGTAATTACTGAATAGTTATTTATTTCTTATTAACGAAAAAACAATTGTAAAGCATGAATTAAAACTTTTGTTATTTATAGTAAATGTTTTGATTCATGTTTTTAGGTAGTCACACTACTATATATAAATTATAAATTGAAAGAGATTGAAAGAGGCCGTGACCGGGTAGCCTAGTGGTTAGGGCGTCTGCCGCGAAAGCAGGAAGTCGCTGGTTCGGTCACTTTTTCTGTACTATATGACATATCTTTCAATTTATAAAATATACGTGATCATTACAATTAAAAGATATTGAAATCTGAATCTTCGTTATTGCTACCAAAAAAAATCTTGAACGACTACTCAATGGAGATTCAGTTCGATTTTCTAGATCTTCGGTTAAAATATTATCTAATACAGTACGTCTTAATACAGAAGGTAATTCCATCTCAGAAAGGTTAGAAAAAACATTACTGCTTTCAACATTTGTGACTGCTGGTGTTGATAAATCAGTTTTATCACTGCTGTCAGAATTGTTATCGTCGTCTCTTGCTGTTGTTTCAGTGTCTTGCGGTTACATTTCTAACAAAATGAAAACCAATATGTTTACCATGTCCACAGTATGATGCATTTACTAAACAGCTTTCCTCGGTACAACTTAACCCTTTGACCGCCGTTGTCACCTATACAAGACAACGATAGTACGATACACTAACGCCGTCGTCTTGTATACAAGACAAAGTTTCAACCGCTTACTAAATGGTAAAATAATAGAATTTAAAAATTATTTTGTACTCGTGTCAACTTGTTGACCCTTTGTTTTTTCATACATTTACTTTTTAAGCAGGTATATGAATCCATTGTTTCATAATAAAGGATTTAAAAAATATGCTTATAATTTCTACATTTTTCCGTGTCACTGTCGCCGTTGGCATGTATAAAAGACAGCTAGGGATGGGAAAGTTCAATTGATGTGCAAGTTTTTAAAATGAATATGTTTTCACGAATCTGGTTTTATTTAAGCGTTCAAACATTTAATTGCCAATTATTGTCATTGTTGGTAACTACTCGTAGTAAGTAGGTATATGTAGAAAAAAAAGGCATAATAATGGATAAAGTTTAGGCAGCTTCTTCAGTAAATTGTCCATTGCGGTTTATTTGCCGAATAAATTATTGACCGCAGTGACAGCGGAGGTCTACATTTTAACTCGATATATATATATATATATATATATATATATATATATATAACCGATATATACAGTATGTATCACAACGAAGAGCAAACCTTAAAACTGGTTGACGGGGAACTCGAGTACAATGTAATGACGTGCATTTCACGTGCCTAAATACATGTTTTATGGCATAAAATTACTAAATGAATTACTCGAAGACCATATTTTTGCAGTCGGTTAATGGTTTTTGTAACATCCTATAGGGTTTGTTTACGTTTTTGATTTTTGACAGTGCATGCGTATTGCGTACCTACTGTTGATATGTAGCTAGGGGCAACTAATTAACATTAACGTTGTTATGTCAATACACATGCGCTTTGAGTTCTGTTTATAAGTAACCTAGGTAATTATTTTAATAATGGCTGTAGTCATAGGCAACGCGCAAGCGCTTTGTTAACTATTTGTTTGTAACTAGGTAAAAATCCAAACTTCAACAAGGTTTGACGCCTGTCTGTCAGTTGGTAATTTAAGAAATGTCATTTATAAGATTGTAAACAAATAATACAGGGGAGGTGCAACACAATAATAATAAATGTATATTTTTATACCTCACGTAAAACCTGTCGTATTTTTGATGAATTAGGTAAGTACCATGCTCATATTTATGATCTAAACATTAACGGGTTTCTTGTTTTGCCTTTCATTCTGATACATACTGTATATATATATATATATTATTAAATCCACCTGTTAGTTTTCTCCGAAAACCCTCCGGTAAGTATGTAAATTTATCGAGACACGATGCGCGTCCCTAATCTTATGGTTTATAAAGTTTACGTACCGACAAGCGCTTATGCCGTTGACTCAGACGCTATTATTACTTAACTCGCGCGTAAACAGTATTTGTCAGTCGGAACTAAAGACGTGCCCTGCGCGCCGTTGACATGTATAGAAGACTACTCGTACAGACTAGTGCGGTGATATTACTTCATGATTCGATAATGTTTAGTTGTTGTTTTTCATGATAAAGTCCTTTATTTTCAACATTTTCTTGTATAGTAAATCTGTTTAGTTTAGAAATTTTGAGAGAAATCTAAGTTTGGAAATAAAAAAAGGCAAATTGAGAAGAATTCCACCTTTAATTATGAATATCGATATCACTATTTGCAATCCCTAAACTTTTTATTAGTTGTTTACTTAAAATTTGCTCTGGCGTGTGAGTGAGCGTCTTGGCGAACAGGGTCCGGCGGCCAAAAGGTTAAACTTCTGAGAGCAACAAATGATTTTTCATGTTCCCAAACTGCTTGATGAACTTTTAGAGTTCCTTTAAAAGTTTTAATTTTTTTTGGTAAAAGCGAGTTTTTTTCAAAAATGTCATCGTCTACTTCTGTCTTCTTTCACTTTCTTCTCTCCACTTTTTCTTTAGAGCTCTTTGTTCGCTTGGGGGCAAATAACTTATATTAATTACTTTCCCTTCCTGTTTTCTTCGCTGCTTTTTTTCCTTATTCTTTTTGTTTGTACTCAGCGTACAGTTCAGGTTTTTTTGTAATTTTAGCATATCTTTTTCTCTCATTTTCTCTTTTTCGAGCTAATAGCTCTTCTCTAGTCTTTTTTTCTTGTTTTACTATTTTACCCCTAAAAACAATAACTAAAACATGCAATTTATAAGTGTAAGGAGGGAAAAGAAAAAGGGAAAGAATATAGCACTGCAGAAGATTTAAAAGTAAAATTTGCCACGGTGGTTTAGAGTATTATACTGAAGTTAAGCAACCCAAGGAGTGTAGGTATGAGTATAATAATAGAGTAATATGTGGTAGAGCAGTATAAGTATTAGTAATATACGCTAGCGTAAATATCACATGTTAAGTTATGGTAACCACACTGTACATGTAGAAAAGCACAAGTACGCAAGCGCAAGTAGTCCAAGCCGAAGTAAGAGGTATTTCCTATCAATTTTAGACTCTATTCATAGCATCTTAAAGTCTAAAATATTTGTCTCTTTAACCTGCCAGGATTCACTTTAGCCTGTCCAATGATTGCAGGTTAAAGAGACACAGGTTACAGTGAAAACCAGGAGTTTTAGGCTTTATCTCCAAATTCGTTAATAATACCACTGTTGTACTTTTAGTATAAATAGATATACCTTAATGCAATATCAAAATCATATTAGTGAACAAGCTCCCGAACCAATATTATAAAATAACCACGCCAAATTAAAGTTAACATACCCGTTACAAACTCCAGATTCCGAGTAACGAGAACTCGACAACTGCACACTGCGATCCTGCGCCCACAAACGTTCACTTCGGCGACTAGCCCAATACTGACCCCATGTTTTGCGTATATTATGGTCTCAATAAGGTTTCTTGTGTGTGAGTGAGAAGCAATACCGCAAACTCACAGGTTACATTGAAAAATATGGCTGGACAAACTTCGTACGTGAATATTGATGTTAAAAAATGATATATATAGGCCTTGCAGCATATATTATACAAACTAATATGCTTGTTATTATAAAAAATTATGATTTATTGACATAAAACTATAAATTAATAATCTATAGAGCTAAAACTAGACCAATATCACGTTTGGACAAGCCAGGTTACAGTGAAAAATGGTATTCCTATTTTTTTTTTAAATACTTTTTTCACATTTACATAAAAATACTGTTTTGGCCTCGATTAGCCATGTTTTTGTCTACCTGTGAACATTTTTTCTATTTGTGAAAATTGCATAATTAGCATACTTTCTATTCAAAAACTGAATCGGAAGTTCCGGTGCCACTTTTATTGGAATCACCCTTCTATAGAAACTGACGGATCGTCCCGTCCCGCCCCGGCTTGTCCCGTTCTAGTGTGAGTCATCCTTAAGTAAGTAAAAGACTTGTCAGCCTATACAATGATATGATTTTTCTCCATATTTTTTTGGCAGAAGGGAAAGAGTAGGGTGCCATCTCCTTGTATTTAAGGTAGTTTCACGAGAGTTGAGGTGGAGTATTACACACACAGCTGTCACAGCTACATGAAGCATTGACTACCAAAACATTTCAAAATCCCGATGTCTCCAATCGATTGTCTATAGTTTTTGCTTGTCTTTGATATACTGTCATGTATTATAACGAACTTGTAATGGATCGTAATAAGGCAAAGGTAAGCTTTATGTCGACTATCTTTCAGCATGGCGTCTCATTAGTTTCTATAATTTCTTGAACGAGAAAAGGCATTCGCAATTATCCTCTTTTGCTTTGAAAAAGAAAAAGTTTTTCCAAATCTTAAATGCGTTGACGACGCATGACACCGCAATAATTGACCAAGCGTTAGCGAATGCCTCCGCTTCAGCTGGGTTAAAAATGTGTCCTTCTGTACTGATTCAGAGCATCTTAGAGTTACTCACTCAGAATTTCTTTTTCGCTTCGTTTATTACAATTTTATTAGGTTTAGCCATAGTTTAGTCCTTAAGAACAGATATTTATCTCTCATAGAAAAAGCGAATTAGCGAATACAATCCGTTTCAACACTACACAATAACAATTGCGCTCCCCTAAGCCCCGCACAACGACGCTAGGGTTGCCTACGATTAGAAATATTATATCATATTTGTAGCGGCGTGCACAGGCGGGCGCCGAATGTTTGGGCAGCCCTTGGGTTGTTCCGTTCTGACACAAGACAAAAGACGAGCGACCCCAGTTCAAATTGTTCAAAATTCAAAAATTTATTCTGCAAGTAGGCCTCAAGGGCACTTTTACAAGTCAGTAAGCATTACAATTAAAGCATTTTCATGTACAGTCGACGCTAAAAATATGTTTACACTTTTGCACTTTATTACAAGGGGTTAAAGTGCTGAAATGTAAACATATCTTTGGCGTCGACTGTACAAACATTTACAATATATAGTGAGAAGTAAAAGTATAATCTAAATACTGATAATACAACAGCCAAAACCTGGGTAAACAATATTAAAATAAATGTACTAAGTAATATGACAAGAGATGTATAAGTAGTCTCTATAGTTAATAATAAATTAAGTTTGGAGATGTAGAAGGTCCCCCAACGTCTGTTGTCTAACTATTACGGTACAGATACAGCCTGGTGACAGACGGACAGAAAGACAGACGGACGGATAGCGTCTTAGTAATAGTTATTTAATTTTGATAAGGCCCACTTGCACCACCCAGGTTATCGCTGACCCGGATTTGAACTGTCAAATTCCATAATTATTAAAAAAAAACATACTCCGGGTCATGTGGCGAATCCCCGGTTGGTGCAACGGGCCCCAAGTGTGATGATTTACAAGTGATATTTACTTACTTTCGTATACTGTTTTTGTTTATGACAACTATGACGGTTATTCTACATGTAGCAAGGTAACCTCAAAACTTGTTGACACTTGTTGTATGGGGAGTGGCCACTGTGTCCCCATCTATTAGTGTCGTGACAGAGGAGACGCCAAACGCATTTCATGTCACTGGTTTCACTGTGTCTTGTGTGTCTATGGATAAAAATAATTCCATGTATTATTCTATTATATTTTCCGAGAAACATACTCGTCTCAACAGCCGTTCATTCGGGAATACTTATAAAACAATACTCAATTGGCCAACTTAAAGTTATAGACGACATTTGACGTGAATTGAATGAATTGACGTTAAGTCATACATCCGTCCTTTAATTTCTTAGCAAGTAAAGAAAGTGTCCAAAGGAGATGTACCCATATATGTTTGTTATCTCCGATTCTATAGGTTGTCACAGTTTTTGCTGACCTCACTCTGACTCAATTCATCCAAGCAGCTAACTTAAATATATCATTATAATTTGGTAGTCGGTATTAATGCATTACAACTTAACTTAGTCGTATATTTTGACACAGAATTTTTCAAATGTTGTAAGAGGCATGTTATAAGGTTAGACTTAAGACATTTGAAAAATCCACGGCCAATTTCAAGGCCGCTAAAAACTAGTGACTGTCAAATGTCACGATTGTTGTACTATTCCCATGCTTTAGTTATTCTTCTGTAGGTGAATTGACGTTCGCTTGACTTGGATAATCAACAGCCTCCAAAGCGTGACGAAAAACCTCAAGTCTGCATTTCAAATCAAATTGAATGTCAATTTAATGCGTATTTCCGATTGCCACGATTGATTTGTGGTAAAATTCACTTTTACTCTGTTTTATTTCCATTCATTGTCGATTTAAGAAAGGCGTTCGATTGTCAAGCGCGATCTCTTGATAACGATGTTTGATTTTTTTTACGATGGCATTCGAGCCCCTTTTAAGGATGACTCACACTAAAACAGGACGAACCGAACCGAGCCGGGCTGGTTTGTTAATTTCTATAGAATACGTCACGTCAAGGCTCGGAGATCCAGTGACTCTAATAATTAACACATTGTCCCAGCTCGGGCCGTGTTCCATCCATTCTAGCGCGAACTACCCTTAATTTGCCAATAGTTCACGCTCCGTAGGGTAGCGTAGTTATCTCTCTCTATCACTCTTCCATATTAATGCGACAAAGACGGTTACGTTTCGTTCGCTACTGAGTGTTAACGATTGGCATCTTATCTACGTACCCAGAGCAGAGCTGTCGGCATAGTTCATTTCAAACGTTATCGCTAAACTATTGATTATGTGAAGTGTATATAATCATAACCGGTTTACCATAAACTTGATAAAGGTAATACCAGTTACAGTTATTGCGAAGATAAAGGCCCTAAATAATGAACAACTAATCATCTTTTATAGCACTATTGTTTATACTATATACTTTATAGGAAAGGAAGGGTGTATTGGAAGTAGGTCTGTAATCATCTCTTGAAAATTAAATTTGACTCATTTCCCGGTTTCAGGTTAAGCCGAAATTTTGGATGCACATGTATGTAGAAGCGTTGGTAGCCCAGTGGTTAAGGCGTGCGACTTTCAATCCGAAGGTCGCGGGTTCAAATCCTGCCGGCTCGTACCGGTGTTTGTCGGAACTTATACAAAATATCATTTGATATTTATCAATAGTTTCCGGTGGAGGAAAACATCGTGAGGAAACTGGACTAATACCGATAAGGCCTGGTTTACCCTCTGGGTTGAAAAGTATGGCAGTCGCTTTTGTAAAACTAGCGCCTACGCCTAATCTTGGGAATAGTTGCCAAAGCGGACCCCAGGCTCCCAAGGCCGGGTAAACTCTAGAAACTCGATGTCGAGATGTCGCGTGACTATTATAATGATGGCCTGAAGCTGATATGATGATGGAGGTAGAGACCATAGGAACTCTGTGAATAAAACAATGCCACCTGTTTGTATTTTAATTTGTTAGAATTGGCTTGATCAATGAAAGAAAAGTACCTGCAACACAATACTTATTTATGGCGTTCAAAATTGCATGGCCAGTATATATGGATGAATTTGTAAATTTCTTTCGCAGACGTCTCTGCTCTATTACAAATAATTTAGTATGGGGCATTGTTATCGATAATTTCTGAAATGTCTTAAAACATCGATGCCGTACAAATGTTTTCCGGTCAAAGTCGTCACGCGTCTCCCCCTGGCGTAGGTATAACCAAATGAAAGAAATAGTGGAAACAAGAAGTGAGTCGATCGGGTGTCGATAGCTCAATTGGCAGTGCGATCTGACCGGTGTTCAGAGAGGTCGTGGGTTCAAATCCCGCTCGACGCGAAGAACTTTTCAATTTTTCTTTCAATTATAAAATTGTAAAAAAAAACATTCATTCGTAAATTGCCCATGCATTTCTGAACGCGTGTGTGCGTATGTTCTTCCATCTCAATATTTGTAAATCTCATCAATGAAAAATCCAGCTAAGAAATTTTGCTTCAAAACTATACATCGGTATTGAAGAGAAACAACAGATTAAACATATAATTTTATTACAAAGTAAAAAATCCATACTATTTACAATACAACTACATATAACATTAACTAAACACAATGATTTACATTTAAATATTTACACTTACAACATAGCAAATATAAAATGGCTTTAGTAATGTTATAAAAAAGGTATTTTTAAATACCATACATTAACCTACAAGTGGCAGTGAACAAAATTGCTTATAATCAATATAGAAAACCAAAATAAAACTTAATTTACATAACTACTCAGCCAGAGGACCTACAGTGTCGATAAATGAAAGTTTTTATCTTCTTTTACTTATCCTTGTTTAAAAGAACGAAAGAGACGAATTTTTACATTTTGCGAATTATACGCAATCCGAAAAATAATATCTATAAAGCGCTAAAGTTAAGAGATAGAGAGCTTACTTTTAATCTTTAAGTTAGAGAGCTTACTAGGACATAATCTTTTGTCGATCTACTAAAATGTCAAAAAAGCTCATTTATACTGCTCACTGTTCACAGCCACGCCAGGGGCCTTCATGCTTCATGACGTCTTAACGCGATTCAGTTAAGGCACAGAATAAGTAACAGTACTAAAGTACAGAAGCTTCTCTTTCCTACATTTGACGTTTAGCTTATCAAGCATGCAAATGTCAAGATGACATTAACATTAGGGTTGTCACCATGCTGTCAGGTGCGTATGGTGGTACGACAATTTGTATCAACATATAAATAGGAACAAAATATGTATCGGAACATTATTTGTATTATAAGAACACGTTTTTATTGATTATTTATTAGTATTGGTATAATTCGTCCAAGTATAAATTAGTATGGGGTGTTTGAAACATAAATATATCTGAACGCACCCGTGAGGTAATGCGCGTTGCGCGAACCCTGACAGGTTATACCACCCGTAAGCGGAAAATTATGTCCCAACGTAAAATACGGAGTGACCTTGACACCCCCCTGGTTTACGTTCAGTTTAGGTTCAGCTGTATGGAAGAGATTCAGTTTAGGTCGTCAACTGAATCGCGTTAAGACGTCATGGTAAGGCTACAGGTCTATGGAACTCTCCGCGCGAACTCGAATCTATCGTCTTTTGTCTTGTCTCGGCACCGACTCACGGGCTGCCCAAACATCCCGCGCTCGCCGGTGTACGTCGCCGCCAGTATTATATATTTCTAATCGTGGGCAACCCTAGCATTGTGCGTGGTTAAACCGAGCGGCATTTGTTTTTACGTGTGTTAAAAACGGTTTGTATTCGTTTCTTCTATGTGAGATAAATATCTGCTTTTAAGAACTATCATATGATATGTGCTTTTTAGTACGGCTCCCAGCTCTTACAAATTTCAAAAGTATGACACTGCTTGGCAGATAGCATGGAATTTGGCATGAATTTACCTTATAGGGATACAAAAAAAACCTAACGTGGAAACATGTCAACTGATTTTCCCTACTTTTATATCCCAAATTGTAGTTTTTTGTTTTATATAAAAGTGGCAAAAGTTACAGCATCAATAAACAATATTTGCCATTTATTTAAAAAACGCGAAAAACTGCAGTTTCGGATATAAAAGGGGGGAAAAGAAGGGGAAAAATCACGTGACTACGTGTTTCCACCTCAGGTTATTTTTATCCCTATGAGCAGTATGAGCTAAATTCTTACTATATGACAATCCCGAGTACAATAACCCATCTTAATGTTTAAACTATTGAACTGATTATGGTTGAATAACAGCGGTTAACGGTCGTTATGGCAAAGGTGACCACATGACGGTGCGTGAGTAGCTGTTCGAATTGTGACTGTCTCTTTGTAACTGTTCCTGATAATGACAGAATGTTTTTGACGTGACAACGTCTTATAATTCGATGGAGCCGGCTGCATGCAAAAAAATGCTGACTCATGCGGCGTTACCACGCTCTGAGGCGTTCACGATGAGTAAAAAATCAATGGTTTTACTATTCGATCGTTGTGACGTTCAACTACCGTCAGTAAACCGACTTTATAGACAACCGATTTTTTTTTCGTCGTCCGAATAGTCCAACCTTCCTTCTTTTGTTTCGAGCTGTTAGGGCGTTTTTAATTTATACTTTCTATTTCCATTATTTAATTACCTAACATGTATGTACCTAAGTAATTTTATCCAACATTAACTGTCATGTTTTCACGCTAATACTACCAATAGCCGGTTGTCGATAAGGTGCTAGTGCCATAAATATTGATTTGGAAATATATTACCGTTATCACAAACAACAGCCTGTGAGCCTGATACGTGACAATCTCATTCAGTTTTTAAAGGTGACCTAATGATCTAAAGGAGGCCTAATGACCAGTGATCGGAATTAGGGGAGCTAAACCCATTCTTCACGAGAGGACATAATATAGAGTAGTTAAAACCGGGTTAGCAAAAAATTGGATACCGGGTGTTCTATATTTATGCGGGCACTGCGATAACTAACCGTAAACGTTCATGCTTTTACTTATAAAATTTGTAGTAAACAATTACATTCCAGTCATTTTAAATTATGAGGAATCCGAAAGTGTGGAATACACGATTCCGGTTTGCTAAAGCCAAATATCACAATTACCATATTTATAAGATGTCGCCATGTCAAAACAAGGAAGATCTAAAATGACAAAAATCACAAATAGACTTGTTCTCTATATAGTAAATAGTCATAACTCATAAGGATTTTTACTCATTATGTCCCATATTCAAAATGAATGTGTAGTCGGTAAATAGAAGCAAATTCTTCAAATACCTAATTCGTTTTAGGACTAAAGAAGTAGGCGTAAGTCATTTAAAGATTTGGACATTTAGAGACAAATCGGTTTTGGCATTGCAACATTCTAAAGATATGGTAATTATTATGATATTTGGCTTTACCAAACTGGAATCGAATACACTGTAAATTAAGTAATTTGTGTTTTTTACGCATCGTCAGTGCTTGTAAGAGGGACGTGTTAGCATCAAAATGGTGTCAAGCATAACTAGAGAGACTAGCAATATTTTTTTACCCGGTTGTAACTACTCTATATTATTTCCTGTTGCGAAAAATAGGTATTTCATCTCACCTTATTCCGATCAATGCTAGACTACCAAAACTTGAGTTAACCGTCGCTTCAAACAAACTACCCGTAGTAGTTAGGCCCGTGCATGTACCTATCAGCCCGTCTGTCAATCACGATGAGGTTGGCGTTCTTAGCCGGAGTGCCGTGGTGGTACACCCATTTTTTGCCATGCTGCTGCCAGCCGGCATTGTGGTGCGCTCCGTGGTGTTTGCCGTGGCCGTCGTGCCCGTCGGAAGACTTGTGACCCTGGAGATGAATTGGATTGAATTGAATTGAAGTTTCTAATAATGCTTTTAATGCAGACGCGTAAAGTAAAAATAACCGCAGGAGGACGTAACGGTTTAGAATGGAAATAGTACATTGTGTATTAAGAGTTCGTAATGATTGTACCGCCCGTGATACACACAATATTTTTCATCACATTTGCGAGGAAATAAATAAACTTACTAGGCAGATAAATAAACAATAATGATTAGCGGCAGCGTAGTCACACAGTTAGTCCTCAGTACTCCGCGGTGAGCGGCGGCTATGTGCGGCGTGAGGCCTGCCGGGACCTCCGGGTGGGTAGTAAAATGCATGGGGTGTATCTTAGACTTAATGAGCTGTTCATTAAGTCTAAGAATGCTTGCATACAATATCACTATTTACGAGCAAGTGTGATGAAACACCAATTTTTATTATTCTATTTAGATTAAACCAACCATTGCTTTTTTATTTAGTATGTAATTGCACAAGAGCGCTGGGACAGTATCTCTCTGTCGAAATAGACAACTGTCATTGTCTTATGTGGACACATACAAAATGATAGATGTCTTTCTCCACCGCGAGATACTTTCGATGCAGCGCAGCAGCGTTCTTGTGCTTGCGTGCGTAGCCAAGATGACAATCGCTAACGTTTAGTCGCGAACGAAACGCAACTGTCACTGTCGCACTAATAAGAAACAGTGATAGACAGGGCCCGTAATTGTCATGCCGATGACTGACAAATTACATCAAGCTTTATACATAATTTTTTGGTTTTACGTTTGAAAGAATAATGCTGTCATTGAATAGTGTCAAAACTATTACGTTCGACGTTAGAATCGAACGTTGATAGAATTTATCTGGCATTAACTCATTTAGAATTAAACATCCTGTGTTTTTATATACGTCATTATGAAACCGCCAAAATTACGGGCCCTAGACTGATAGAGAAAGATAACTATGATACGCTTCTGAGTGTGAGCGATTGGCTACACACGCTGGTCTGTCGGAAAAAGACAGGCATCACAGGCAGTTTAGCAATTACAAACACGTTTTAAAACTAAATCTTGTACCTAACCGTAGATATTCGCTAGCGCGTAAATTCACTATTAATACCTACATTTTAATAAAGATCACAAAAGATACCTTATCGACGAAGTGATGGCCTCCCTTAAGGAAGTGTCCGGATTCACCCTTCTTGTTCTCATGGTGGTCGTGGTGCAGCTTTCCTTTCTTGAACAGGCCACCCTGTATATAAAAAAAACATGTTTGTTAATACATACCTATATAATAAATAAAAGAATTATCATAAAATTATGGAAAACATTCACGTCACGGTCCTGAGCGCCTACCACGAACCGCGAACGAAATTATACCTCCCTTTCGCACTTGTGATTTCTCACTCAAGTGCGACAGAGAGGTGAAACTTCGTTCGTGGTTCGTGGTAGGCCTTCTGATCACGGTCGTTTACGCTTGATAAAGGCATCCTAAGATATCGCGCATAGTGACTAAAAATACGTGAGTGTTATCCGTTTTTTTAAATAGTAGTTATTAGTGCAGTTGCAGTTTAGTACTATGATTTTAATTTTTCTTTTTCTTTTTTTTTATTCGTGATAAATACATAAATAAATGCCTTTAGCAAGATTAGAATCCGGGGCTTCGTAGGCATTTCCGATAAGGCTGAGGCTAGGTTAATAGCTATATGGCTTTTCTGCCAGTCAACTAAAAATCAGCCCTATAATTGACTAATTAATGTATACCACAATATATTTAAAAATTGACATAGATGGCGTAAAATAATGAAAAGGATGAAGAGCATCGGAGGCTAAGCCGAGGATAGATCTCGGATCTGCAGCTTACGCGGCTAACGCCGTAACCACTTGGCCACCTGGTCTCAACGAATGCTGGTAATTTCTTGAGTAGGTATATGCAATATTTGTAACAGGCAAGACGCCTGTCGTGTATTTAAATTAATATTTTATACATATTAGTGTTACTACTTACTACTTTAATAAGAAGTCAAAATATTTAATAAAATAATTTGAATTGTTTCAACAAAATGTTACAATATATTTACTTGTCTTATGTAGGAGAGAGAATAAGAAATATATTCTTCATGACCATTTTTATTTGCACGGAAATAACAGTCTATTTAAAGACACAAAAGAGTTTATAATTAAACATCTTTCTTAATCTGTCTACAACAAAAATAACTAAAACAATGTAGATCCTAACGAGCCCAAGATTATCATATTTTGCAAAGTGTCTTAAATAACAGTAACAACTTTACTTTATCTCTAATACCGGTAATGAAAACCGGTAAACTTAACAGTTCATGTTAGAAACGGAGTTTTTTTATAAAGGGTTCCTTTATCAGACAAAAAAGCAAAACATTTTGGTTCAGTTACTGTGAGTTGGGTTATGAACGGGGTGAAGGGGGATGGTAGAGGGGTGAGTTGGTCTTTTTAGACCAGAGAAAGAAAAGAAAAAGATTTTATTATATTGGCAATCAACCTATTGTAATATTGTGTCAATTGAATATAAAATTGTAAATTCTTACTGTATTCTATCTTAGTTCCTAATCCCTCTTCACCACAAGTATGGGGTGCGCTGGGATTTTGTACTAGGTATTTTGCTTGTGTTTATAGTAAGATCTATAAAATGAAATTACACATAATAAAATTCATACGTGAATGAACGTGCCACATATACCTAAATATCAACTTTTATCGAGGTTTAAACTTTGCATTCGTCCCAACACACCCCATTTAACGGTTAATTTAATTTTATTGTCATTTTTCGTATCGGAACCCTAAAACTCAATAAACTTGCTGTTTATAATTTGATACTTTTAATAGTATCAGGTAACGGAGAACCAACAGTGCAGTTTTTAATTAAGTCCACGATAAGCTAAGACACTAAAGAACTTGCAAACAATGGACTAAGTCTCGGGTGCAAAAACTTCAAAACGTGTTTCTTCTCTTCTGGGATATTATTTCACTGCAGGTACCTATTAAGGATGACTCACACTAGGACGGGACAGGATGGGGCCGGATGGGACGGGACGGGCGGGACGATCTGTCAATTTGTATAGAAAAAATCACCTCGGATGTCACGTGACGTTTTCTATAGAAACTGACAGATTATCACATCCCGTCCCGTCCCGTTCCTGTGTGAGTCATCTCTTATAGCCTACACCTAGCTTGGTGGCCAACTACCGCTTGAAAAATATAACATTTAAGGAGGGTCATGTTTTTGAGTGCATGTTACCTACTCGTAATGTATGTAAGTATGTCTAAGGCAGTGTACAGTCACCTGCAATAGTATATGACGCTATGAAGGCCGCAAAAATATGTGACACGCTCTTATGGCGGTACAAACAAGAATGCGTCAATTTTTTTGCAGCCTTCATATAGTCCTATACTATTGCAGGTGACTGTACTACATTGACGAGCAGACACGATGGCGATGCGATGCGAAAAAAAAAGCAGTCAAGTGCGAGTCGAACTCACGCACCGAGGTTTCCGTACAAAAATTTAGCAATCGCATTCATCCATAAATATGCACCTCGACGCAGCATTTGACATCAGCCCCATGTATTGATAAACTGGGTCACCCGTTTGCGTGGCACAGAATTACTAAGTATAGTGTATGTTTTTTCTTGATAATGTTTTATTAATATAAGGTTAATCAAGTATTTCTTTTCCTCCTGGGTTACTTTTAAAATCACGGTTTTACTTCATTAAAATTCATAAAACATGATTTGCTTGGTAGTTATATTACCTTTCCATGATGGGCCATCTACCAAGCATATCAGTAGAACATACTACAACGTTTCTTCTAACAAACTGTGCTGTATTTGAATCTGTCCCCTGGCTGACGGGGCAGAATAACAACCAGAAAAAGTTGATGCACCCATAACGCAAACCGATTTTTTTACTTTATGCAAGAGACGGTACCTACAACATGATATCATATAAATTTTGATAATTTAAACATACGTTTTTTTCTATTTAATTCAATATGTTTATCATATAAATAAAATTAATTTTCTACTTTTTTGTAACCAGACTACGATACTGAATTCGGATGTAGCGGGTTCGATTCCCGGTTTAACCATGAAATTATTTGAAAACCTATGAATGCAATTCAACTTATTTTTTTAAATAGAAGTAATGTCTTCTTTCAGTAAAATGTTCATTTACAATATTCAATGTACTTTTCCTCATGTGGCATAGCCGATGCGATACATTTTGTCCATACAATATTTTTCAAGAAAAAAATAAAAATCTTTGAATGCAGTTTTAGTAAGTTTTGAAAATAAAATAAAGTCTTCTTACAGCAAAATATGCTATCTATGATATTTAAGGTACTTTTCCTCCATGTGGCATAGGCGTGGGACGTCCTGTATATAAGGTGCTAACAATTTAGTCACGGATATTTTTACCGCTGATAGTACTCCGTTCTCGGAGTACATTTAGGTATGAAACATCATAAGTTTTGTTATGTTTTTTTGGAGAAAACTATGAAACAAATTTGCAACGTTAAAACACCCTGTTAGTGTGATTATTAAATGAGTACTCATTGAACATATTTTAGTACCTCTTTTACCGAACACCTAACTGGCCACTTAACGTCAAATCAAATACCCGATTGTCAACGTCATGCTAAGCATCTTGTCAGTTAAATTTGCACATGGTGATTATTTTTAGACGGAATTATAATTATTATTTTTGTTCGGTAAATGAAAACAAAAAAATATATATACAAAGGTTCCTTAATTATAATTTAAAGTTAATTGTTTTAATACAATGTATTATCTCTTAAAATATCCGTGACTAATTTGTTAGCACCTTATATATAGTAGCTTTTGCAAAAAGTAGTCTATGTCACTCTCCATCCTCCCTTCAACTACCTTCACTTATAAAATAACGTCAATTCGTTGCTCCGTTTTGCCACGAAAGACGGACAAACAAACAGGCACACACACTTTCTCATTTATAATATCATTAAATATACTATACTATATATTAGCATGGATATATGTGTATTTATCTTTATAAATATGTATATTATCGCTTAGCACCCATACTCAAATCTTACCTAGTTTGAAACTAGGTTATTTATCTATGTGAGATTGGCCCCAAATATTTATTTATTTTATTACAAAAGAATTCGCTTAAGCTTGTATTTTAAACGCTAAAGAAATAACGCTAAAGCGAGATTTGAAAACAGCAATTAGTACCGGCAACACTAACCCAGCCATAAAAGCCGCTCTCTTTAATACAAGTTTCCACAGCCAGCATAAATTATATTAACTTTGCTAATATATGTTGACTTGGTTATTCTAGTATTAAGTTTTATGGCTTGGCTACGATCCTTCGTGCATATTCAGAAAGAATCATGGTATCTTTTTCTTTACTACTACCCCCCCAATAGAGGTATAGATGTACTTTTTTTTCTACTATTACAGTCAATTCAGTGTACTTCGGCGGTTGTTCGAAAGTTCGAAAATATCTGATAACTCGAAATAATCTGAGATAATCAAATCAAATCAAAGTACACCATCAAAATATTTACATAAGAAGAGATCGATTATTCATCCCTGAAAAATCGTATGATAAATTATGCACGTTTTATTTCAGATTAAGAAACCTTTGAGATTTAAAAAAAAAGTAGTAGCGGATCGCGGATATACGGGGTACAATTTAACTTGTGACTCTTTTTGACATGAAGTACACTTATCGGTAGATTTCCCCTTAAAGGCGCATGGATGCAATGGAGAAATTTGCAGCCAACAGTGTGCGTACCATGAGTTGTTTTCGATTGCGACTGCGGCATTCGAAAGTATGTCCGTCTCGCTCCTGCCACTACTCTGGCAGGAGCGAGACGGACATACTGTCCAATGCATGCAACTCATGGTAAGCACACAGGTGTGTCTCGGTATCTCAGTTTGTAGAGCGGTGGGCGTGTATCCCAGAGTCACCAGTTCTAGTCTCACCCAAGCCCTGATTGTTTCCACTTTTCCTTTCTTTCTAGGATTTATGGTAATTATCGCTCGCAAACACTTCTGCTTAAAAAAACAAATATTGATTGATTGGGGTTTTATAAGAGTAAAATCTCCTAGTATACTTGGACAATCCGTCGTTTGTATATACATATATATGTATATTTGTATGTTTGTTCGAGTATCGTTGATCAGATCGTTGTGAAGTTTGGGTTAGACGAGATAAAAATAATTTTGAAGTTCTAATATGGGACAAATCTGTGAAGGAATTGCCGAGATATAGGGATCGCGAAGTGAGTTCGGGGCGGACCACTAGTTAATAATAATAATAACAGTATAAATCTGCACGTGTCAACATCTCCGTTACCACATTTCCTCATTAGTCGCAAAACTGTCATTCCGACAAGGTTTGTTAAGTTGATAACTTGCGACAACAATTGAACGATGTCAATCAAATTCACGGTCGGTGACCAATTTAATCAAGATTGACAGTGACGTATTGCGGTGTCGTCATGGTGCTGTAGCATGAGGGAAATTCCACTTGGCCCAATTAAACGGAGTAACATGACTTTACAGAGTGACTTGTATTACTACGACAGAATATTTAGTAGCATTGCAATAGCTTTTGTAAGCCTCACAAAAAACCATACTGTATACTTAGTCAAACGAGCGAGCGAAGCGAGTACTTCTAACGTATTGGGCCATCTGTCGTTCGTATGTATGTTTGTTTGTTCAACGATATCTCGTGTATTGTTGATCGGATTGTCATGAAATTTGTCAGGTGGTTAGATGAGATAAATATAATTTTTAAGTTCAAATATGCGTTAAATCGGTCTACGGGTTGTCGAGATACATGGGTCGTGAGTTCAGGTTCGCGGCAAACCACTAGTAAGACATTTATTTTCGAAATATATACAGGAAGTGTAACTTACCTACCTACCTCTACCTACTTTAAATCTAAAATAGGTCCTTGAGGCATTGTACCTAGGATGCTGGCGGCATTTCCTCGTTGTATCCCACCAACTCTCCACCAGCCACCAGCTCTTCGGTCACCAGTAGGTAAGTAGTATAGCGGACATGGCACTAGATAACTCAAACTATGTAGAATGAGGGTATATACTAACCACGGCCACCCACATGTGTCATTTATTAATAACTTGGTTGTTTGAAATTCCCTCGTTAGCAGAACGATATTGTTAATATCCATATTAAGAGTACAGTTTATAATATGACTAAGTATTATGATGTTTTGGGTTTTTGGAATTTTGATACGTATCAAATTATGACACAAACTACATTAAAGTAAGATGGAAGATTAAATGGTTTTTGATGAGATAGACAGTGTTGTATTGAAACCCTTGTAAAAAAATGTTTAACTACTTTCGATTGTCTAAAGTAGAAGGCATGAGCAATGAGTATATTTTTGTATTCTGTCGGTAAAATCCGGCTAAGCCTCTAACACCTACATAAAAATAATAAGTTAAAATACATTGTCGTCTACAACGTAGACGAAATAGTGTCTAAAATCTCATCTACTTATACTGATAAATATTACGGGATAAGATTGAAAATCGACGAATTTGCCACAAAATGCTGAGCTTCACAAAATAGCACAATTATTTTATGTTTCAATTGTATTTTTGACATTTAATAATCTGCATCGTTGGCCTCTTGTCTCTCAGAGGCTTTTTGTCTTTCAAAATATGGGTAGACAGGCATCGATAGATATTACTTTTCTGTTTCTTGTTCGTTAAAAGTTATTTAATGTGTACTTGTTTGTGTATTTACAAGAAGCGATTTTAGTTATGAAACCGTAACCTTGCTATATTAACCTTGACACTGGCAAAATAGTCCCACAGGACGGAAACCACTTTTAAAAAATTAATTTTCTTCAACCAGTAGTTTAGTTCCAGTGTAGTTTTATTTCAGAAAAAAATGATATTGCTATTTAAATATTATGCAACTTTGTGTAGTAAACAAATTAAATAATTAGGAAGCAAGAACGAGCCAGAACATGGCTGGGACAGGCCGATCTGTCAGTTCCTGACCTCCGAGGGTTCCGAGCTCGGACGTGGTTATTTCTATAGAAATTGACAGATCGTCCCGTCCCGTCCCGTTGTAGTGTGAGTCGTCCTTTATGGGACATAAATATACTTCAGTAAATAAATAAACATTACTCAATTAATAGTTTCGGATTCGCTTCATAATCGCACTTAAAATAAATATCATATTAGGTACTAGGTGTTAATTTTTCAATACCATACATTAATTGGATACCTATTTCAACAGTGAGTTTATGGTATACTTCAATAACACAACGAAAGGTGAATGTTTAGTTCCCCCAGACCGATCATAGATGCCGCGAGCAACCCCAGTGCTTACCCCAGGACACCTAGATTCAGAAAGACCTAAGTCTAGCTTTCTCCTCATATTTCGCATATGTTAACACGCTTACCTACTTCTCGTAGAATAAAAAAAATGGCGTGTAGGTAAATTACGTATTTAATACAATACAAAAACGCGTGTGACGCATATTATGTGTAAGGAGGAAATCAAATGATTAAAATGTTATCTTAAAAGTTTCACAAAAAAGCAACAAAAAAAAGTCTTATCGAATCTCAATTTAAAGCTAAAGAACGAATAACAAATTAAATTGCATCCGTACCATACTTTATCACTTTCAATTATCTATTTACACTTAGCGTTGGTAAACAAGACAATACACAATATACAAACTGACTTCGTGTACTATAAGAGATTCCAAATCATGTAAAAAAATATTTAGTTAAACCGCTTTTCATGAAAACCTTCAAATAATTTTTAATTTACAAAACTTTCTTGATATTTATCGCCCTTTATTCAACCCTGCTTTCACCCAACCATATTATTGTTAACCTTAGACTGTATTAGTTATATTTTTCCTACACAACTCATAATATTTCCCATGAAAATTCATAATGCACTTTTAACTGCCCAAATTTACAACAGGTGGCGGTGTTCCATCGGGAAACTGGGCAATGAGATGGCATTGCAGTTGCATAGGGTTGCATTTCGGGATTGCACCGTAAAGCATGAGTCTGTTCATCCACTGAGCGTGGTAAGCATGATTTTTGGAGCATACGACTACATTTTATTGAATGCTGGTCGTATAGTTTAAAATAAAATCTATTTTAACTTAACCCTTAAATGAATGAATTAACAGTATTGATCCTAAAACATCCTAAGAGACAAGCACATTCATTTAAAATTGATAACTTACGATGATATTTGATAAAGTCTACATCCCAAAAGAAGTTGATTGTCACTTGTCTCGTTTCTGTGTCATAAATGCATCATCATGCATTTAAGGGTTATACAGATGTACCTATAAGTTGCAGAAACTTTCCAAAAACATCGAACATTTTCTCAGTATTTGGATTTGGAAATAGGAAATTTCTATTTTTATACAAAAATTAGGGAAGTGTCCGAAAATTTCGGAGCATGGAAACTTTCGGTACGTTTATCAGTAGGTATCTGTATGTATATCAGTAGGTTTAAGTACTTAAGTATTATTTTAACTACATACATTTTAAATCAGTTTAAGTATAAGTACAATCAAAAACTTGAACTGGCTGTAATAGAGCATTACTCAAAAAATTTACACCCTTATAGTTACACCATGTCTGCCTGTCTGTTTGTCTGTTTGTCTGTCCGTCCGCGGATAATCTCAGTGACCGTTAGAAACATAGAAAGCTGTAATTTGGTACAAATATCCACCAAATATAGGTACACCACAGCAGTCACGCCGACAAAGTAAAATATAGTGGAAAACATTTTTTTACGATACCTGGCAATAATCGCTCCAGAAGTTATAAAAATGTGTCTAACTTTTCAACCTATAGTCCTAAAATTATGATAACGACCATGAAAGTAAAACTTAACAAAAACTTTAAATGAAAATTATTATGAACATGGTCAGTTAAGCCATATCAAATCTATCTTTGGTCTGCAAAAAGTCATATCCTACTAAAAGGGCCCTTTTGCTAGTTATAGTCGTAGTATATATTTAAACCCCTTCTAGAATCGCTTACTGTGACGGACAGTTAGCTACGGAACCTTACACTGAGCGTGGTCCGACATGCTCTTGGCCGGTGTTTTAGTCTTTAGGATAGTCTGGTCTAGTTTCTTGTTATGACAAATATTCTGAACATTGGTACTTAGGTAAGATAAGATACTAGGTAAGGTAAGATACGTGACTGTGTACAGTCAAGTGCAAAAATATGGTTCGACATAATCGACTCATAAATATGGTACTACGCTCTTATTACATCGGCATAAGGTGCTCTGGGACATATTTTTGAGTAAGATGTGCACCACCATATTTTTACACTTGACTGTACAGTCTAGTGTCAAAATACGAGTATGGGTGCATGCAATTTACTCAAACATATGTCCCATAGCTTATATGGCGGATTAAGATCGGAAAACTAACACACACACACACTCACTCACATTCACACTTACTTATCTTTAATATAGTATAATATCAGTATATTAAATAAACATTAGCGCCGAAAAAATGTTAAAAATGCTTAAGCTACATAGCTTTACATACATACATATGTAACATTTCCTTTTTTTATGCTATAGGTGGCAAACGAGCAAACGAATCGCCTGATGGTAAGCGATTAACGTCGTCCATGGACACCCGCAACACCAGAGGTGTCGCAAGTGCGTTGCCGGCCTTTAAGGTGGGAGTACGCTCTTTTCTTGAAGGTTTGAAGGTCGTATCGGTCCGGAAACACCGCTGGCGACAGTTCGTTCCACAGTTTAGCTGTGCGAGGCATGAAGTTTCGGGAAAAGCGCACAGTTGAGGACTGCCAACCATCTAAATGGTGAGAGTGGAAATAATGTCGCGTAGGGCGATGGCGGAAAGAAGCGGCAGGGATTAATCCGAACAATTCCTCGGAACACTCCCCATAATACATGCGATAGAAAATGCAGAGTGAGGCCACATCTCTACGCAGCGCCAAGGGATCAAGCCGATCAGAAATACGTTGGCAGTTGACAATTCGAGCTGCTCTCCGTTGGATGCGGTCTAGAGAAAGAAGCTGGTACTTTGGTGCCCCTGCCCAAAGATGAGAGCAGTATTCCATATGCGGGCGAACCTGCGCCTTATAAAGCTGGTAGCTGGTGTATTTCCTATAATTCCCCATCAGCTATGAAACAACGGGACAACCTATCACAGGTTATTTTACCTAAAAGGAAGTCCCAATCACTGTACGTACTGTATTATTCTAAAAAGGAAAATAAACATTTTTCATTTTCATTGTCAAGGTCTATGGGACATATTTTTGAGTAATTTTCTTACACCCATATTGTCACACACGACTGTACAAGCGTTTTGAAATGCTCAGTTGATCATGAATCATGATCACTGCCACCAATCGATAGGAAAGTACCACATGCATGCTACATGTTTGGATGGTTGGTTGAGTTGAAATCTCTCAGTGTATCAAAACTCTTTAACGGGTGTATTTCCAATCAGCTAACGAACTTAAGAAAAACTCATTACCCTAAACAAATTCACGGATTATAAAAGATAAGATAAGAAAGGCTAATCAGGAGTTTTTAATCCAATCCCGATGTCTAGACACGCTTGTGGGTGTTCGGAATTCTGATTGCTGGATATATTTTTAAGTTTCGTGTGAAGCCATCTTGTTTTTTTGTTTGTTGGGAAGTTAAAAATAGGAAAGTCTGATCTAAGTCCTATTAAATGGATATTTTCAGAGCTAAATTCAAAATTTTTATTGAAGAAGTGATTTAAAGCCGGTCTCTACTTGTCGGATGTCGGATCTTAAGTTTTTGTTGGACGTTCACATAGAGGTATGATTTCGCGCAATTGCTTAAAGAGTAACAAAGCGCATCAACGCATCAACCTCGCTATCCATATTATTAACATTATAAAAGTGTGTGTGTTTGTTTGTTTGTCCGTCTTTCACGGCAAAACGGAGCGACGAATTGACGTGATTTTTTTAAGTGGAGATAGTTGAAGGGAAGGGAGAGTGACATAGGCTATTTTTTGTCTGATTCTAGCGAGAACGCAGCCGCGGGCAAAAGCTAGTACCAAAAATCCCGAAATAAAAAATCCAATGGAGTTACAAAACAAAGCTTTTTTTTCTGAAGGAATCAAAAAGCTAACCATTTAGGTTTTTTTAATGCCATCTACTACTTTTAAAACCCCACATACATGCACGGTGTTTTCAAAAGCGCTTATTGTGTGGCTTACTTCAATAAAGATTGCACATGAATTATTTTCTCATTCATTTTGAATGAATGAATGAATAAAATGCTTTCTTCGCACCCCTTTTGTGATCCAGTGTGTGATGCTTTAATAATACAACACGTGATTATCATACATGAATGTTTGTGTCGTAACAAAAAGCGAAAGAAACCAGAATGTTTTGTAAGTGGAACCTCGATAGCACGAACCTCAAGAAAAACCCTATAAAATTTCGAGTCCCTATAAAGTGTCTATCTGAGAAATTTGGTACGTATTGTTTCAGCTTAAAAAAATTAGACAACCCTTGCGGCCTTGCTTATTATGCGAATCAAGCGAAGGTTCTTATAAGGGACGAATCATACAAGAACGGGACGGGACGGGGCGGGACGGGATTACCTGTCAGTTTCTATAGAAAACGTCATGTGACATCCGAGTGCTCCGAGCAATCACGTGATTCTTTCTATACAAATTTACAGATCGCCCCGTCCCGTCCCGTCTCGGGAGAGTCATCTTTAACATCCATACATGGTTACTACAAAAAAAAGCAATTATAAATTGTAAAAAGTATTTCTGTTCAAATATTTGTTTGTAATTTGTTCAGGTCTGGCTATAATCTGACATACTCTAGTTACACGTTTTGAACAAAATGGCTTATGACATTGCTTAACAGATGCGTGGGTTTCAAGTAAATGGGAACTTTTGACGTAGGCGCAGACTTTATTAATGTTTTCTGTTGCAAACGTTTGGGCCTAAATTTAATGAAATGAGGAAATTAATACCTATGGATGTAATTTTATGTGTAATATTAAATAGGCTTGTACAAGCACTAAGCGAGGTAAATCCGAGATCCTTGTAGATTTTACTAATCCTACTAATATTATAAACGCGAATTTGTAAGTATTAATGTTTGTTACTCTTTCACGTAAAAACTACCAAATGGTTTTTAATGAAACTTAACAATATAGCTTATACATTAGAATAACACATAGGCTACAATAAAGATATTGCGCAGACGAGGTCGCGGGCACCAGCTAGTTAGCACATAAAAAGATAACGATAACGAGTGTTGTAAAGGGCTCGAAACGTCATGGTGTTAACAAACGCGACTAATGAACTATTATTTCTCAGATAGAAAGGAAAAGTGGAAAAAATCATAACCTCGGGCGGGACTCGAACCCGCGACTCTGGGATACCAGCCCGCCGCTTTGCCAACTGAGCTACCGGGACCTCATCCGTGGCCCGAATTTCTCCACTCTATTCTATTTTATCCGTGTTAAAGTGTTTCGGTCAACATACACTTACATATATTCATACTTATTTAGCTAGTCATGTATTGTCGAGTTTTTTATTAGCTATCACTGCTATCACTTAGTAAGCCAAAATGACGGATGACGTGATACGGCCCCTCTTCACTGACACCAACACAAATATACTTCCGTCCTTTTATTATCGATTCCAAATTAGCTACGTCACGCCTTATTGGATTTGATAACTTAAGCGCAAACAGATTTCACATCTCGATGGTATTTCCATTTGAATTCTATCGAGAGAAATCCAATCTCATTGGCCAATCATAAGCGGTTTGCATACAGGATGGGATATCAATAGGGACGGTATTGTTTGTTGGAGAAAAGTGTTCATGTAAAATTTTACATGAACACTTGAACACACTAATGGCGTTATTCATAAACGCACTTCAACAACAGTTTAGCTAAATGATTGTTTGTCCTTCTCTGTCACTTTGACAATCGAGTTTGTCAGAATGGGAGAAAACATGATTTAACTAAAGCTTCTGTTAGCTTTTTTATGAATAAGGCGGTAAGTAATAACTTACTGTGTGAAGTGCGTGATGAGAAAAGGAAGCTGACATCACACGATGTGGAAAATGTGTGCTCGGTCCATCGTTTGCCAAATTAAAATGGCGGATAGGTAAGGTAATGCTCCATCTAAACACGCCCTCTAAAAAAAATCTCACATTCGCGTTGCCGACCCATTAAAATCATGCACACTCCGTTTTTGAAGAACGCCATACTGAAATCTTTCGGGAAAACCTCGGCAGGGGAGCTCGTTCCACAGTCGGAGCGTCCGCGGGAGGTAATTCCTCTGTAACCGCACAGTGCGCGACCATTTTTTGTTTTGTCCTTTACTTAATTTTAATATTAACGTATAGTTTCACTTACCGCTTCGTGTTTCTTCTCATTGTGGTAGCCGCCGTGTTTCTCTTCTTCCTTGGAATCTCCTTCTTCCTCGAAGAATTCTACTTTCTTCTCGTATTCTTCTTTTTTGTGGATGTCGTGGCTGCCTTTCGTACTATGTCCTTTGGAATGCTTGCCTGATTCCTCGTACTGAAATCGAAGTCAAGGGACAGTAGGTAATAGAGATGTCACCGTGGAAACCCGTTTGATTGAAACCGCGTTTTCTAAACTAGTGTTTTGAAAGTTGAAACACCTTCGTGCAACCGCGTTTTCGATATGTAGTTAAAACTAGCTTTAACTGCAAAATGGGGCTTAATTGTGTTAAGGTTTGAAAACTAACCTCCGACGTTTTGAGGGCGAAGGTGTTTTATATAATGTGTAAAAAAAGGAGAAAAGTAGAAAAAAAGTTTAAATAAGTGTATCGCTCTAACTAGTTATTCAAAAAACTAGTTATTTAATTTAAATTGTTTCAGACTAGGCTTACTTTAGGCAGCCGCGTGCCCACTACTTAGTTAAAGTTAAAAATAGTTTTGAAACTTAAATTAAAAGATAGGTGCGACGACGAGTAAAGCGAGGAGAGATGTCAATCTAAGCCCGCTAGGCCGTAATAAACCTTGACCTCACTCCTTTCCTCTCCCACTCCAGTGTATAGTCCAGCCAGACTCATCACGGTAATTTTTAATGTAGCCACTGGTCTCCGTGGTAATACTTCCGGAGCTGGTTTCACTCACTGCCTCCTGAGGCATGATTTATGGCAACATTTTAGAGAGCTGTGGCTTTATAAGTACAGGATGGCCCAGAAATTCATTGGCAAAGGTTTATATCAATATTTTTCTAGCGTTACACGAATTATACTGTAGGTACATTAGTCAAATTTAAAACTGTAGTTTTGACTAACACTATAACATTTATTCTGACTAAATATATCGAATCGTCTTCAAAATATTCGCGTTAGGCTTTGAAAAATACGAACACAAAATGTTTGCAAAATAATTTGCCGCAGCTCCTCTAAGATTTATGTTTATCTAATTACAGCAAGCATAGCTTTCAAAATTGTAAATAAGAGAAACGGCAGATTTTTGAGATTAATCACAATCCATAATATGATATAATCCATAGATATAAGTATAGTGGATTTAATTGAGTAGGCTGAATATATCGAGTGTATGAATCTAGGTAATAATTGTTTAAACTATAGATCGAAATTGCGTGTCTTGAAAAAAGGAGATGAGTTCAAACGAAACATCGACAATGGATGCAGAAATATTGGTTTAGAGCCTCATGAATATATTTTCGATAAATACATTATTTTCATTAATTTCGATATTTTACTATGTTCAACTTTTTTTATCCTGTATACGTTGACGGTTGATTTGACGTACCTTGGCGTGTTTCTTGCCGTGTTCCTCATGCTTGTGGAGCCCATAGTGTCCAGATTCATCGTGATGTTTCTTGTCATGGCCGCCGTGGTCTTCATACTTGCCAAGGTGGTCTTCCTTGTCGTGATGTCCCTTTTTGGTTTTTGTGTCCTTATGGAGCCCCTGTTGTGAAAAATTAGGGTAATTAGGATTTACAATAGAATGATAAACGAAAAATAAGTAAATACATAATGTGTGAAAATCGTGAAAGTTTAAATAAGTATGATAAACGAAATAAAGATACCAACAAGAAAGATGAAATCGATGTCAAAAGAACTTGCTAACGTTGTAAACAAAAGTCAACACATTTTTTTCATTGTTTCTCCTTGAATTTTCACATTACCTCATCAAGCACCACAGAAGCTAAATTCATATGTATTACTGTTTACTGAAACGGTTGTATTATCGTAACATACACAACCATAAGATAGTAAATATAAATAAATAAATATATTGTGGGACAATCTTACACAAACCGACCTAGTTCCACGGTAAGCTCAATAAGTCAGCCAAGGATCAAAAGTCATTTTCTTAGAAATGATCCTTTCTTAAAGGTAGCTCAAGTTCATCAACTCGAACTCGTGACTCTGCTCCTGTCCTGCCCATCGCTCTGACTGAGCTACGAGGACACACCCTCGCGGGATCGAATTTCTCCAACCATATCCCTCGTTTTCGCTTTAGGAGGGCGCTTAGTAACATCTACCGTAAGAAGATAGAAATTCTTAATCGGTAGGTAAAGACTCAAGTTATATTGAAAATTCACCACTAGTTTGAGCCTCGTCCGAGGCATGCGTTTTTCCACGTTTCTGCTTATAAATCAAATCAAACTATGCCTATACCACGAAAGTTAAACGATTGCGGATTTGTATCTCCATCTCTGTCACACATTGCCACATTATTATTATTATTATTGGAGTGACAAAGAGGTTTTCCCGTCAATGCCAATTCTCGATGTTCGTTCGTTACACGACACGGTCTACCCGGTTACCGCAAGCGTCATTTGGTCACCGATAATCACGTGACGCTTTCCTTAGAAATTGACATACCTAAGTAAGTACTCATGTAACTTATCAATTATTCTCTATTCGTGCATTCTGTACATTGCTTCAATATTAGCATACGCCGATATTCAAATGATCCTTATTTAGAAATCCATTGAAATGTGGAATATATGCATATTTGACGTAATTATCAGGGCTTTACAATGCGGACTCTTAATTGACTTCTGAAGTTCTATGTTCCCTCTTGTTTATTGTCTATATAGGGTGGGTTTGGAACTTTAGAATATATAGTTTGTGAGGCTAAGGTCTACCTTTTGACATTTGTCTATTGAAGTTTGTAGATATGGATGGATGGATGGCTAAGAATTTTGTCAAATTTAGCGATTATTGATAATTTGGTATAATCAATTAAACAGACAAGTTTTGAATTTATTTGGTTTTTATTTTAAATCAACCTCTTTTTTCACATCTGGTTCTATTTTATTTTATTATGTTTTGCTTTTAATAATAACTTTTTAGGGTTCCGTAGTTAACTAGGAACCCTTATAGTTTCGCCATGTCTGTTTGGCTGTCCACCTGTTCGTCCGTTCGCCTGCGGCTTATGTCATTAACCGTTACTACTAGAAAGCTGTAATCTGGTATGGATATACATATCAATCATGTCGACAAAGTGGTAAAATAAAAATCCAAAAATTCTTTATTTTTAGAATACCTAGGTACTTGAAAAAAAAAGGGGTTTTAGGTATTTTCGGAAATAATCGCTTCTGGAGTTAAATAAAAGTGACCCTCCCCCCTCTAACTTTTAAACCGCAAGCCCGATATGAAAAAAATATATTTATGAAGACTTTCAAGGAAAAAAATATTTTTGACTTGGTCAACTAAGCCATTTTGGATTATTTGCAAAAAACGTATCTTCTCGGTTAAAAGTGCGTTTAATTCCTAGGAGCTGCGAAGAAAACCTTTTTAAAGTTCGCGTATTATGACGGACGGTAAACTACGGAACTCTACACTGAGCATGGCCCGACATGCTCTTGGCCGGTTTTTATATTTTGTAATCGATTTTTAATAACTTTCGGAAATGTTATATGAATCTAAACGGTAGGACACGCCACAACCCTGCTTAGTTAAAAATAAGAAATAATAAGTAACTGTTTGTGTGATGAATTATTGTTAAATAATAATATGTAATAAAATAACTACGACCTAAAATACGCTCTACTAGTAATACATTGCCTGTATAATGCCCATACAATTTTAAAAAAATGGTGTTAATAAGCGCGACTAATATTTTCTTCTGTTACCGGATATTTACCGAGTTACCGATCAACATCATCACGACCCTGTGAAAACGAGTGCTGTAAAGGGCTCGAAACGTAGGGTCACGGTGTTAATAAACGCGATTAAACCGTTCTAAAGTGTTTAATTTCAATAAACGCGACTAATTCGTTCTAATGTGTTTAATTTCAATTTAAAAACGGTTAAGTTTTATTTAAAAAGCACGATTATATTTTATTATGTACATAAAATGTCCTAATATTATAACAGGATTTTATTTATAATTTCGTGTTAGGTACGTTCTATGGGCGTTGACACGTGATAAAAGGTGATTCTTAGATCTCAAAAAGTATTGGTATTGTAATTTATTTAGTATTAATATAATGTAATAATATTAATATAGTTAACGGGAAATTCTTGAATTAATGTTTGTTTATTTGTTTGGGGGATCTTGAAAACAGCTCGAACAATTTACCTGAAATTTGCTATAAGGAGGTTTTCGGGGTCGAACAATGAATCTTTATTAATTAATGTGGTTTAGTTTTCAAGTGTTTATTATATTCTGAGTTCAGGTTCATTTAAATAGGTATTATATATTATAATAGTTATTCAAAATAGAAAATGAGTGATTTTCTACAATAAAGTATGAAGATATATGCTTTTTTAATGTATTTAAAAAGTGCAAAGTCGAACTTATCCCTACTAGGGGTATCCAGTTAACCTAGGTTATAATATAATAATATTAATATTTTTTTTGTTGTTATTTTAATTTTAAGGTAGCTTAATTTATTAATAGTCAGTAAGTTACATTTTTATATCGTAAAAAAACATAATTTTTATGCAAAAATAAAAATATAACATACGTATATTAATATTAAAAAATAAGTAATTAGTTAATTATACAGTATTATGCTTCTGACCTAATTTTTATTTAATTTTAACTTTAGCGATGCCACTGGCCCACTGACTGATTATTGAAACTATTTGAAACTGGGCTATAGAACTCTCCGCGCGTACTGGAATCGATTGTCGTTTGCTTTGTGTCTGTAACGACACAAACGCCCGCTGGCGCAGGCCGCAGCCACTATTGTATAAAATTTCTAATGGTAGGCGACCCTAACATTTGTGCGGGGGGTGAGGAGGGCCTAGCGTCAATTGTTTTTGCGTAGTGTTCAAAACGGTTTATAATCGCTTTACTGTGGGAGATCAATATCTGTTCTTAAGAACTATTATATTATAATCTGTGATTTAAATGTTAAGAACCTATTTATATTCAATACATTACGAATATCTTTTGTTTATTCTATCTAAAATGAAAAACGACTTAAACACAGTCACAATTTCACCTGCGACCAAGATCGTAATGTCACGTTCGAAACGTCTTCATAAATAATAAAATTAGGTAGATAAGCGTAGGAACTAGGGTTTCTGATTTCTCGGCCCATTTGTATTCTCGAGTTTCGAGAAATCTCGAGCCCAATTTCTCGAGTCTTCTCGAGTCTCGAGTCTTTTTTTGAAGGATAGTAATTTTAATGTTTTTCGTATACCACCGTAAGTATTCATTGTTAAAATATTGTTACCCTTTTAAAGCTTTTTTTGTTTAATAGTGTTTTGTTCATTTTTTCTGAAGGAACTTAAGCATACTAACTAACGAGCGAAACAGCGACAGTTAAGCCTGTGTTGGCTTTGCTCGCTGTCCAATTAATGTTTTTTATTGTATTTATTTTTTAGTAGTAAATAAATGAAAAAAAAAGAAAGAAAGCAAAACCTCTTAAAATAAACCAACCTATAACGACATCTTTTTATATGCTTTCTTTATATATAACTATTTCATAACTATGAATTGGCGATGAGGTTTGAATTAAGCATTTTATCCAGTCTTAACCGCTGAAGAGTCAAGACAGTTATCCTTTAAAGCACTCGTTGTCACTGGGCAGAACGTGATCTCCCATTCGATGGGCTAACAAAACGGAGTACCTATTCCATGTGTTCCTTACACATGACATAGCCGATGTCCAGCACAGCCAAAAAACATCGCAGTCTGCCTCCATCGAATTAATATAAGCCATTCAATAAAGTTTGAAAATCTTCTCATTCTCGCCAGGTAAAGCGATACTTCTCTAGGTCCTTACGCGTAGCTATTCAAATCAAAAGGTTCCTAATGTCAATAGTAAGGAAGCTTTCCCGTATCACCAGCTTGGGATCCTGTACATTATTACGATTTAACACGAGGATCAAGTTAAGTACAGGACTGGAAGATTGTTACGTCGATTGTCTCAGAATAAATAAAATATAAAAGGCAAAAATACGGAATGAGTTTCAGTGTAGCTTCTTTCAGCATCAACAGAATCTTCTGTTAGGTATCTACATGCTTTTGTAAGATGTTTTTCAGTGGGCTATTTCTGAACTCTTAACAGATATCATATTTGTTAAAAGAATATATAATATTCTTTAGATATTGCACGTTGCAGTTTCAGATTCCAATTTCTGATAGAATTATCATCGTCACCGCCGACTTCATCCGAGTCTTGAATAGTTGACACTTCGGGGTAGTTTAACCATTATAACATAATAAGTATAATTTTTGTAAGAAAAATTGATAAATAGACAGCTGGAAAAGTCGTTTTGATGTAGAACCACGAGTTGAGCATTAAGGCTGTCACGTCCGAAATTAACTTTGATGTTCGGTCCATCAGAAGACTTGATACTTCTTGACTTCCGATAATTTTTATCTCATATAAAATGTAGCTAAAAAGTGTAGCTAGTTGTCATGAATTCAAAAAATCGTGATTAGAAGCCCTTGTCACGACTTTAACACAGAATCAACTTACCCTACTGGGCCTACTGTAATGAAGAAGTATTACTTATAAAAACAAAATACTAAAAGTTCTGTGTTTATTATTCTCAAGTTAATTTTCTTTAAGTCTAGTTGTACGGGGCGAAAAGGCGCGTGCCCGCCGCGCATGACTCGAGAATTCTCGAGTCATGGTCATTTTTTTCTCGTCTCGAATGAAACCAAAATTCTCGAGTTGTCTCGAGTTCGAGAAATCTCGATCAGAAACCCTAGTAGGAACGCCATTTTGCTAGAATAGTTGCATTTTTCGTATTAGGTAAGTATAGAACTTTATTTGCTGAAACTGTTGGCCACAATATTCAACCTTAGGTAAAAGTAAGCTATATTCTGGCCAACCAGCTTGTCAGTAGCCGTAGAAAAAAAATAGTTTTGCAAAACTATTAACTTGTATTAACTTGTTTGCAAACAAGTATACCTGATGGCAAGTGATCACCGTGCCTATGAACACTTGCTACTCCAGAGGTGTCCCATGCGCGTTGTCGAACCAGTAAAATTGTGTACACTCTTTTTTTAAAGAACCCTATACTGTAGTCTTTCGGGAAAACCTCGGCATAATTCATTCCACAGCCGAAGCGTCCGAGGGAGGAAAATCCTTTGAAACCGTACAGTGCGCGACCATTTAGGTTGGTTGTATTATATGATTATTAGTCTTTTGCATCACGAAACAATGGTATTCCGAACCTTGAGCGTGCGCTGAGCCGAAGTCAAGGCAGAGACCCTTTAGATATTTTTTTATGCCTTGCGGCAAACGCGCAAACGAATCGCCCGATGGCAAGCGATTGTTTTCGTCCATGAACACTCGCAACACCAGAATTAACTTCATTGCCAGCCTTTAAGGTGGGAGTACGCTCATTCCTTGAAGTTATAAAGGTCATATCGGTCCGGAAGTACCGCAGGCGACAGTTCATTCCACAGTGTAGCTGTGGAAGTTTCTGGAGAAACGCACAGTTGAGGACTGTCAACAATCTAAATGATAAGGATGGAAATGTTGTCCCATAGAGCGATGGCGGAAAGAAGAAGGGATTAATCCAAACAATTACTCGGAGCACTTCCCGTTATACATTCGATAAAAGATGCAGAGCGAGGCTACATCTCTACGCACTGCCAATGGGTCAAACCGATCAGAAATACGTTGGCAGGCGACCATTCGAGTCGCTCTCTATTGGATGCAGTCTTGATGGAATAGCTGGTACTTTGGTGCCCCTGCGCAAAGATGAGAATAGTAGTCCTCGTCGGACGGACGTGTGCCTTATAAAGCTGCAGGCGGTGGGCCGGCGTGAAATACTGTCTCGATCTGTTGAGTACACCGAGCTTTTTTGAGACGAATCTGGCCTTACCCTCTAAGTGGCCACGGAACTGGAATTCACTAGAGACGTCAACGATAAGTATTCCAATACTGGCTGTAGCAGTTAGGGAAGTGCTCTCAAAACCAGGTGACACGACACACGAAAGCTTTTAATTCAATGAAATGTAAGGGATATGCCGAGCGGATGTTGGACCTGCCTGAGTCATGAGATGCACGCAAAGGCAGCACCCGGCAAGTGAGAGTTAATGAAATCTAAAATATACTGGGCTATTAGGTGAAAGTGGTGGACTAAATGCTGGGTTATGGACAAATTTATTTCCGGCAGACAGGGACTTACTAGCATAAGATAGGCCTCCACAAAATGCGACATCCAAGACTTTAAACATATTTAGGCAAGTTGGCTATATGTGTACCTCCCTAACGAAATTAGAAATTTTCAAAATCGTTGAAAGGTAAACCGACAGGCTATTAGTCCGTCTTAAACTATACTTCCTAACAATTAAATTGTTTTGATAACAATTAGTTCTATGAATGGACACTCTTATGATCTCAATATTTTAGCCCACAATCTATTGTATAACTGCTGGACTGTCAATGTTTTTAGAAGTGGTTGTGTCATGTGGATATAACAATGAGTGAATGTGCAGGGTGACACAACGACTTTTAAAATAATGAGGATTAACGTATGAAGGAAATCGTAGATTTTTTTACTACCTTACCTGGCTTAGTGTCCCACTGCTGGGTTAAGACATTCCCTCTTTTTCTCCACTCGACACTGTTGTATTTTTAGAGAGCTGGCTAAGCGCCTCATGGACACCACAGGTGACCAGAAGGCTGGTTCCCATCTTACCCAGTGAATTGGAATCGTTATTCAGCGGGGTAATACTACCAGCCTTCAGGGCACCCTACCATGTGGCGCCGCGCTAGCTCCTATATTTTACTTGTAAATATTTGCACAGAAATATCTAAACACGCCTCTATAGTCATAGCGTTAGAGTGCATGTTCAGATGCTTGTGAGCACCTCGGCAGTTCCAATATATCTGATGGTGACTGTCCATGTATTGCTATATGCATTCTCCCTGTAAAAAAAGTCAAAATCGGGTAACTCGATACTAAATTAATTTACCTCATAAGCCTTCTTTCCGTGCTCTTCGTGTTCTTCTTCGTAGGAAGAATAGTGCTCCTTGCCGCCCCCTAAAACAAAAGAAAGTGAAGTGAGTTCAGATTCGGAGTAAGATAAAAAACTATTCTTTAATAACTCGTATAGGTATTTTATGTATCAATCTACTCAGAAAACCTAGAAATGTAACTCTAAAATGCAAGACGGCCAGCTTTCTGGGCCCTTACCATGACGTCTTAACGCGATTCAGTTGACAACCTAAACAGTGTCGCTTCCATACAACTGAGCCTAAACTGAACCTTAACTGAATCACGTTAAGACGTCATGGTGAGGCAGCGATTTGGAGGAATTTTATAGATAGTTTAGTATTTTATTTTTATTTTTACTGTATATGTATATTAAATTTGAGTATAAGTTTAATTCATTGTTACTTTCGTTTGTTTGTTTTTAAACTATATACGAACAGTAAAACAAAAAAAAACTCTAATGTATTGGTACTTATTTTGTAAGAACCTAATATCATATATATAGATATAGCTACTTTATAGTTTGGGATAAGGTGAATAGATTTTTTTAATGGGACAAGACAAAAAGTAAGTAGGGTTGGTTGTTCAACATTGAAACAAACGGACACAGTGAAACTTTGCGTTATCTCGGAAACGCGGCTTTATCGGCTAGTGCCTATCAGGAAAGGACAAGGTCAGGGACCCCCAATGCCTCCCCAGTACGCAGGCACGCCTCGGAGAAGGGTCACGTCACGAGGCTGCAAGCCATATTGTGAATTCGTAGTCAAATTGTGGGAAAATCTTACACCAATCGACCTAGTACCACGCTAACCTCAAAAAGGCTTGTGTTGTGGGTACCAGACGACGATATATTAGATAGATACATATAAATACTTAAATACATAGAAAACATCTATAACTCAGGATCAAATATCCGTGGTAAACACAAAAATAAATGCCCTGACCAGGATTCGAACCCAGGACCTCCTGCTTCGTAGGCAGGGTCACTACCAACTAGGCTAGGTGGCCGTCATACATAGTTTTCAGATAACGAAATTTATATTGCAGTGATAGGTTGCTAGCTCATCGCCTACAATATAATTGAACCCCCTGTGGGATGCCTTCTACTACACCCAGGAGAGGAAAGAGAGGGGTGAAATTCATAACCCCTGCTTACCGGTTACCTTATTCCGATAGAAAAAATGTTTCATCTTCCCAAATGCATATACTACTGTATACTATTGTATTCTTCATTTTCCTAGCATTTTCCTGGCTTTTGTTTTGCCACGGCTCAGGAAGCCTGGCGTCCGCTTTGGCAACTAAGTTGAGTTGTTTGGGGTTAATAAGTGCATTTGTAATGTGCCTAAATTGAAAAATAAAGATATCTATCATTTATCATTTAATCCCAATATTTTTCGTAGCAGCTAGTTTGTAGACTGCCATCTCACCTTCCAACCCAGAGGGTAGACTAGGCCTTATTGAGATTAGTCCAGTATCCTTAGTTTGTTTTCTAAATATAAAATGGTCATTATAAAATTATATTTTGAACATAAGTTTCGACGGGGTTTGAACCCGCGATCTTCCGATTAAAAGTCACAAGTTCTTACCGCTGGGGCACCAACCTACACGATATAAAATGTACACTAATACGATTATTCAGCACTGGATACAGGGTAACTAGAACAGTATAATTCTCTCGACGACTAAATGCAATTACTCAGACAGGACGTCGCCCACATTATGCGCTCTATTAAACTATATTAGTATACTTTTTCAGAATATTCTACCACTGCAAAAATTGCTCAACTAATATAATAGCTCAGCTCATTTTCCAATAGATATCGGTCAGAAATTTTCAGAGATTTTCGCAGTTTAGATTAGTGCGTATCAAAACGGTTTTACTGCATGTTACACAATAAAACGTAAAACTGGAACAATGAAAGCCTGATGAGCTTTGGTATATATTTATTTAAATGGTAGCACCATCAGACGAAATAAAAAAAAATGGTGCCATTAAATAAAGCCAAGAGAATTTAACCAAGGAAATATCCCCTTACTAGGACCTTAATAGGACCCTTTTTACCACAGCGGCTGTTAATTCTACGAGCCACGTACCCTACTGACACCGTACGTAGCCAATATTCGCTAAAGTTCAGTAGCGTGGCGTAGTTTTATCTCTCTATCACTCTTACATATTAGTGCGACAAAGACAGTTGCGTTTCGTACACGACAGAGCGTTAGCGATTGGCATCTTGGCTACGCACCCTGAGCCTACAAACTGTGAGTTATGATGATGACTTTCGTTCTCTTACAGATCTCATTTCAAACTCGATTTTACAGGGAACTCAGACTACAGACGGACGGGACGGGACGGGACGATCTGTCAGTTTCTATAGAGAACATCTCGTGACATCCGAGCTCTCCGAGCTATCACGTGATTCTTTTTATAGAACATCGTCCCGTTCTGCCCCGTACCGTTCCGTCCTAGTGTCCATTCTTAAACCTCGCTCGCTATTACCCTCTGAGCTAAACTGAGCTTTCTCATAAGGCCGATTTTGAGCGACCACGTTTCAGTGTCACCAGTGGCAACACACTGGTTAACTTCGTCTTTGCACGCGTACGAGTAGATACGTATATTATATTCCGATTTGATTATTCAGCACTGGATACAGGCAAACTAGAACAGTATAATTCTCACGACAACCTAATGCAATTACTCAGACAGACCGTCGCCCACGTTATGCGGTCTATTAAAGTGTATCACTATACTTTCTCAGAATATTCTACAAATGCAAAAATATCTGAGATGATTGGCTTATACAGGGTATTTTTTAAACGGTTAGTTATACCGTGGTAAAATAATTAAAATTAAATTGTAGGTATATTTACTTTTTTTTGTATTTTAGCTTTGTAGGTAGGTATCCAAATTATTTGAATGCATTTCATAACGTAGGTATGTCTTCTAAAAAAATCAGAAGTGACATTACTTCAATATATCAGTCATCTTGAAGTAAGAAAAAACATTATGATTACTATATTAATAAAAAAGTAATTTATTGGGACGAAAAATAATAGTCTTTTTTTAATCCGCAACATTGGCTTCGTCAGGAAGATACAGATCAGCTACAGGCTTCAATATTTCCATCTTTATATTTGCATTTCTATTATATTAAATGATATTTCCAATCCTATATTGGAAATAGTGAAACGTGGCGTTTAGGCGGATGTCACACTGGATGCAATTCGCACCGCACTCCGGTTTCTGAGTTACGAGTATCTCACTCAGCTGCGCTACGCGCGTGTATAGCGCTGTCCCCCTTGCACGCCTTTGGTCTTCGGTTTACGTCTACCTCTATAGTAAAATTATTATTTTCAAAGTATACAGTTTTAAATGGTACTCAAACTTTATTTATAGTGGGAGGACGTTTTCTATAGAAACTGACAGATCGGCTCGGCCCGGTCACGTCGCGGCCTGTTCTAGTGAGTCATTATTGAACACCATCAAAAAAAAAACTGTAGGTATTGTTCTTTTCGAGCGTTTTTTGGTCAAGGTAGAGTTGTTCAGTGGAATTTTATTATAAATAAATAATAAATAAATATTGTGGGAAAATCTTACACAAACCGACCTAGTCCGGTAAGCTCAATAAGGCTTATGATGTGGGTACCAGACGATGATATATATATTATAATATAAAGATACGTATACGAGTAAATACTTAAATACCTATGTACATCGAAAACATCCATAACTCAGGAACAAAAATATTCGTGATAAACACACAAATAAATACTATGACCGGGATTCGAACCTGGGACCTCCTGCTTCGTAGGCAGGGTCACTTCCAACTAGGCCCGTTTGATATCTTGCATTTTATTTGTTTGCTTTCACCATTAACTTGACCGTAAAATCAACGAATCATAACAGCCCAAAGGGCAAATCCTAACCCGTTCACTTATGCAACAAAACAGGGCCTTACGCAATGATAATTAGATTCATTTTACGCTGTGATGCGATTACGTCGAAAGTGTATCGATGGAAAGTACCAGTTATCATAATTTGAAGCGTTTAACTCGGTTCTCAGCATCTATTATCTTACCTAATTGATAACCACCAATAGAATTAATTAAAAGAGCGAGCGAAGCGAGTGAGTCTCCTCAATCTATTTGGACAATCCGTCATTGTCGTTTTTTAGGGTTCCGTTGCCAAAACGGAACCATTATAGCTTCGTCCAGTCCGTCTGTCCGTCCGTCCGCATGTCACAGCTGTTTTACTCAGTAACTATAAAGCATTATGGCAAGCGTTATGGTATTACAGCTGGAGGTGTAAGTCATCCTTAAAATTTTGCACCCCTCACTCACGCCCCTGCGGTTCACCTGTCGATGAGCCCGGACACCATGGCCTGTCATGTCGTTTAAGCGCCGGTCGCATCTCTAGATACAGTGACTTAAACGAAATCATTCGTCGGTCTCTTGCCACCGTAAACGTTCCAGCAATACTTGAGCCGAACGGCGTATCGAGGGACGTTGGCAAGAGACCGGACGGTATGAGTTTAATACCTTGGAAGATGGGACGAGCGCTGGTATGAGACGCTACATGCGTCGACACTCTGGCGCCGTCATCAGGGTCTCCACACTCAATATCATTTTTTGTCTGCGAGACATGGACATTGACTGTCGGAAGGGTCCGTCAACTCAAAATGGCTTAAAGAGCTATGGAGCGCGCAATGCTCGGGATCTCCTTGCGAGACAGAATGAGGAACGAAGACATTCGTCGACGCACTAAAATTACCGATATCGCCAGGAAAGTTGCGCAACTGAAGTGGGAATGGGCAGGCCATATCTGCCGCAGGGATGATGATCGCTGGAGCCAGCGAGTACTGCTCTGGAGACCTCGACTTGGAAGCCGGAATGAGGGGAAGCCACGAGCTAGATCGTCGGACGACATTAAAAAAGCGGCAGGGCCGACCTGGCACAGAATTGCCGCTTCAAGATCAACATGGAAATCCATGAAAGAGGCATATGTCCAGCAGTGAACGCAAATATGCTGAGAAGAAGACCCTCGAGCTGTGGGGTCCAAGCGCTCGGCTTCTTTTTAAAGATCTAGCCAAGCGTCTGGTCGAGGTCACCGGTGACCAGAGAGCTGGTAGCTTTCTCTCGCAACAGTTAAGCATAGCCATACAGCGAGGGAATACTGCCAGCATCTTTGGCACAATGCCGCGCGGGCCATATTTGAATGTTTTTCAAGTACTTTTTATTTATTTATTTTAGATTGAATTTACTTGTAATTTAGTGAGTGTCTTTTTTTAGTTGTACGAGTATTTAAGGTTTGATAAGAATAATTTAATTTTAAGTTTTTATAGTCTGTCAATCAGGACGGCGTGGAGGTGCCGGTTTTGTACCTACCTACTTAGTTTCTGAAACAAGTAAATTTTTCAAAGTGCAATCCATAATCATGCAAACTTGTAAGAATATCGAGTTATTGTTAGGTATACTGGGTACTTTACAGTAATTATATTTTTAGGAACGGCAAAGCTTACATGAATCGCGTTTTTATCGCCTGACTTTGTGTTACTCTTGATAAGATTTCTTATTTAGATTGATAGAGTACACTTTTAGAGTTCATCATCATTATCAACCAAAAGACGAAACGCAACTGTCATTGTCGGACTAATAAGAAATAGTGATTGAGAGAGATAATTCCGATACGCCACGTAGTGTGAGCGATTGGCATCTTGGCTACGCAACCTGGTGTGTGGAGGACTTCAAGATACTGTCGCATTGCAGCGCTATTGTACCTACTAGGCTTACAGGTGATTAGGGCGCATACCAATTGCTCACGCTACGTAGCTTATCGTAGTTATCTCTCTCTATCACTCTTCCTTATTAGTGCGACAATGACAGTTGCGTTTCGTTTGCGACTGAGGTTAGCGATTGCTATCTTGGCTACGCACGCAGTCTATCTTGTGGGTTGTCTTCCCATGCTTCGTCTCCTCGGTCTATGTCTCCATCTTCTTTACGTCTTCATCTTCCTTCGTTATTTTGGAGTTACATCAATGCACATGTGATGTTTAGGGTTTAGGTTAGTGAAAAATATGCATCTTAGCGAAAATAGTCCTCTATTTGGCATTCACTGCAATCACACAAAGCATATCAAATCATAGCCTTCCTACCCTCACATAATTTAGTCATTTATTCCTAAACACCTTGAACAATTCTCATTATTTATTTTTAATTGCGCATTAATTTTTTTTATTTCGTAGACAGTTTCATATTCAATATTTGCTGTTGTGGCATTCAAAAAAATACATATTACGTGTTACAGCTGCAAATAAACATTATTATCATTGACTTATTAAAAGAAAATAACAAAGTGGAACAAAAACGACAAAAAATGTGTGTGGCTTTAGCGAACAATTTTGCATTGATGATCATACAAACAATACATTTCGTACGAAAAAGAGCTAACTGACGTTAAGCATTAAATATTAAATTTATACACAGCACTGTCAAAACAGTTAAAACTTTATAGGCTGTTGGCACTTAACGAAACGGCACGTTCCAAACAAAACTATATGAAAAGCTGCAATTGTAGCACTTTAATAGCGTAATTTTTCGCCTATGATAATTATTCTATGCAAACGCTTAAAAATAAAAGAAAATCATAAGCAAACCCTGTCAAAGGTTTATGTATGGATAAAATAAAAGAAGTAAGTACCAAAAGAAATTCAAAATACCAATTAAAACAAACGAATACCGTTTAAATTGCGCTTACGCAATCGCCGATGACATTGAAGATGCACATTTCCACAAAATAGAAAGTGCAGACCGTGATAAAGAAGCAAGTACCGTGACGTTTGTTATCGGGCCTAATTTGCTTCCAATAGTGGGTCCACTGAAGCGTAAATCCATTGTTTTTTCTTAGTGAACAAGTGTATTGCAATTTGTTAATTGATTTTAATTAACTTGTTTTAGGTATTTAGAAATAGGTATCGTACTTGAAATTGGAAACATGAATTATTTACGATCTGAGAAATATAAAAACATTTTGTAGATCGAATAGACATTTAGATTTATTTGTTAAGACGTAAAGCAGAACGTTTAAGCATAGGATTTCGTGTGCTTATCACGAAATGTGTGTTTACATATTTTGTAAGAAGCAAAAAATAGCGTTCAAAAGTTTGATATCATAGCAAATACCTGTAATTTTCACAGATAACAAGAAATACCAAAAAACATAATAAAATATAACTATATTTCAGTGGGGTCCTACAAACGTGATTTCATTGCTTATTCTGCTCGATTTTGATAACGGCAACAGATTGACGCTTGTAATATAATATAAAAGTCTCTCACAGCATTTTAATATCAAAACTTTCTGCATACGTAATATCTGGCTCCTTACTTTAATGGCTACGCTCGTATTTATCTGACAGGCGGTTCTATGTGGTGGTTAATGGATCAGTCAAACTCTTGCATTATAACGTGCGGCATACCGCAAGGGTCACACTTGGGTCCAATCTTGTTTAATATGTGTATAAATGACATACCTGACTGTTTTTATCATTCTCGAGTATTTATGTATGCCGATGACCTGAAGTTTGCGCGCATCGTAAATTTTACACAAGACGTAAATTTGCTTCAACTTGACGTAAATAGACTTGAAATTTAGTGCATGAACAATAAAATGCATATGAATTCTAAACAAATTGTGTATATAAAACTCACGCGTAAACACATGATAACTCCGTCAAACAATTATATCGGTGATCATAAAATATTATATAAGTAATTATACAGGTTCTATTTGATAAAAAACTAACGTTCATACCACATTTGTGGTAGTGACAATAGTGTCTACCATTGTCACTCGGACATCCAAAATGTTGGGATTTGTGATAAGGAATGGCAGGTGTTTTAAACACAGCAAAACGAAAATACTGCTATACAACAGCCTCGTGAGAGGCATTATGGAGTACCGTCCACACTACGCTACACACTCCCTTAGGTTAGAAAGAGTACAAAAAAGATTTGTTCGACACCTGGCATTCTTTCTTTCATGGACGAGTAGTAGCTAAAAGATATCTTAAAAACGTAAGCTAGCCCATTTCAAAATTGACTCCCTAGAGAGGCACGGCGTACGATTCCCCAGCACAAAATATCAGTAGCAGTACCTCCTCGAATTCCCCGTTATCTTCAGCTATATAGTTTACTTTAAAATAAAATAACTAAATTAAAATAAAACAAATATTGAAGGGGCAACAAATCTCAAACGTGACGCCACAAAGCAAACGTGATTTTATTTGCTTGATTGATAACGGCAACAGGGAGACATAAAAAATCATGAAAATAGACCTTTATAAAGACTTGGTCAGTAAAGTCATTGGCACACACATGGCATTAAAGATTTTGAACTTTAACTTGAACTAAGTACCAACCTTTAATATAAAAATATGCTTATGCAGACCCACCACAAAGTGCGGCAAAATATAAAACATGTGAAATTAACACAATAACTGCTCACATACAGTGATAAATGTAGCTCCTGTCCAGAACGGCTAACATGGTGGCCATTTTATCAAGTATCACGCCATGCGTCACTTTCGCACTTACATACTTGATAGAACGTGACAGTCTTGGTGATAACCCGACCATATTAGACTAGATTTCTAAAGTGCAATACACTGAATCTAGACCCAAACCAAAATTAATCCGAACAAGGCCAATGTGTCGTAATCGTAAACCAAGACGAACTCAGATTTCCTCAGAAATCTATATTAACCTATTAGAAAACATTTAGTAACCGACACTAATTGGTGTTTACTGATTGATTTTGCGCTTGGCTTTTGTTTGCCGTGCACCGTTGGGTAGTGGTCGGCAAGTTCTTTAAGAAGGTATACTCGTATAAATTTGGCCCATTCAGCTCAATTTTTTGCCATGAGTTTACATAGTTACAAAAATAGCCCCTTGTATAGTTGCAATCCTTTGGTATGCCTATTTATGAAGATCTAAACATTTGTTTTTAATAAAACATTGGTATAATAGTGTCTTCTGTTAACACGATTGTTATTCATTGAAATGAAACACTTGTCGCTTCTTTCTGCCCCATAAGCCAGTTAAGGAAGCGTTCGTAAGTTGTAAATATGTTTGTTAATCCTCACAGGGTTTTTAATTTTTTTAAATTTTAATTATAAAATTCTCTTCAGGCAATGTATTACTAGCTTTATAAGCCCCTCTGGGCATTGTAGACCAATCTTAGTTTTTAATTATTTTTAATTTTTGCATAAGTAACTTTGATTGACGGGGAGAATCCGCATACTCTCAGTCATCATCTTAACCCTGTGAAAACGAGTGCTGTAAAGGGCTCGAAACGTAGGGTCATGGTATTAATAAACGCCGTTAATCCGTTCTAAAGTGTTTCATTTCAAAAAAACATTGATATCGGTAAATATTGTCGTGTTTTTACGTTTTGTCTACAAAAAAAAAAGACTGAAAGAAAAAATGCTGATACTAATACTAATATTTCAATAAGGTGTGATTTGATTACCCGTATGTATATTATAAGTATGAAAATTGAATTGGGTGTCGTTTTGAACGATTTGCAGTGCGCGCGTATAAGCACGAGACATACAACGCTGAGCTAAAATCGTTAGGAGGCCACAGTGGTCAAAATGTTATCATTCAGACGCCTAGATCTCAATATTGATAACAACTAGGCACTTGATATTCACATACACACAACACAACTTCAACATATTTCCTTCAAACTGGTAAACGTGAAAACATAATTTTTAACAAAAGCCTCGATACTTTTATTTTTCAAACATAGGTCCTTTTTACATGTTTTTTTCACAGAACGACGTAACCTTTGACTTTGTAAACATGAGTCTTAATTAAATAGTTGAGTAATAACTAGTTCTTAAATCTAGTAAAAGCTTTAGTCTACAGAAAATTTAGTTTAGTTGTAAACAGCAATTATTTGATTATGCGGTTTATTTTGACGCGCCCGCCTACTATCGCCTTTTCATTTTTCGCGTGCTTTTGCAATTAGATGTATCCCGCTCTATTTTGCTCGAACATATGGACTCAGAAAGAACCATCAAATTTTAAACATATTTTTTTGTATTTTTCTTTATTCATTTTATTATTCTATTTTTAATGGAGCTAAAGAGCATAAAATAATTCAAAATCGATATAATAAAAAATACCGGGTCTGAACCTTGATAGGTACAAACTAAGTATGTATCACCGAAACTTAACTGAAGCCAACTTAAGAGTTTAGTGAAAATTCGATAGAAACTAATGAACACGCTTGAGAACATGATTTAATTGGAGGAATCATAAATAAGCTTCAGCGTTTGATTAAATTAACTTCTCAGTATATATTCTAGAGAGTAAGAGTTGGTAACATATATAAGATTATTCAAATAAAGGTCACAAGGCCAATAAACTCGAAGTTCAAGGTGAATGTATAAAAAAAAACATACAACTAAAATAAATATTCCCCCCGCGGCATGGCAAAAAAAACCACATCACCTATTCAAAAAGGGTTGTTGTCTGATCAAGCTACGAGTAGGAAGGATCAAAGTGACACTTAACTGTTCAAGCTAAGAGGGATGAAAGTGACACCTTTCTGGTCGAGGATCACACAATTTAACATTCTCGGGCATTATCTGGTTCGTCGAGTTGGTATGATGCCATTGTTAATTTAATAAATAAAAAAAATAAAAATGTTGTTACTGATTTTGTTTATTTTACTCATAAGTGGTGTGAAAAGCATTATGTGTCACACCGGTCACACGGTATCAAACTTATTTTCATTTTAGGAGTTAACGCTCGAATTCTACAATACGTGTCGTTCGCTGGAATCCATCGCTGCATTCGGGATTCAATGTACGCCCTCTTCCGAAATATATCATTTTGTTCCCTTGTGACATAATCTACTATTTTTGAATTTAAACCATCGTAAGACACATTAATATTATAATTAAATTTCAGATAACACTCACGTATTTTTAGAGTACCTACCTACTTGCGTCGTCGCGTACCGTACTCGGCGCTTGATAATAGGTATCATCCTAAGATGTCTGAAACATGTCGAGCATAGTCACTACATAGTATAAAACAAAGTCGCTTCCCGCTGTCTGTATGTATGTAATAGCATGTATGATTAAATTTTTAAAACTACGCCACGGATTTTGATGCAGGTTTTTTTTATAGATTGAGTGATTTAAGAGGATGGTTTATATGTATAATAATAACCCGTGCGAAGCCGGGGCGGGTCGCTATAGTGACTTGAAACACGTGAGTGTTATTCGTATATTATTATAACCATGAATCAAATGATTATGTGTCACCAATTCAAACTTGGCTTAAAACTACCACGCGTATTTTTTCTTTACGTACTTATATTCGATTGACTTATTCATCGAAAAACACTCGTTTCACCTAATTGGTGCAATTTATACGCCCAAAACTTGCATTGTTCAATTTGTTTTTATACATCTGACCTGAACCTAGATTTGCTTGAGCTTTAGTTATATTATAATAATATTATTTACGCTCTCTCTTTCATAACAGCATATTATATGTTTTCAGTTGCGTTATCCTGACCTTGACCTTTGAACCCTGTAGAGAAATCTTAAAAGGTATTAATAATCACAATGGGACCTAACCGCGTTAACAGATTTAAATTGAATATTTTGGTAATACTCGGGCGCAGCAGATTAACATAAATGGGAGTATGTTGCACCTATTATGTTTTCTCAACTGAATTAGAAGTATGGCGCCTATATTTATGACGATCCATCATGTAACTGAAAGATAAGTCAGGTACTTAACCAAGTTAGTATTAAAACCAACAGTATTTTTTGTACGGTGAATACCATTTACAATCTTATTATCGATATAAAGCGAATCTTATTATCGATACAAATACAACAATATGTAATACTGTACCAATAAGCTAACGCCCACACAAAACATCCTATAAATAATGTTTAACAATCGTGACGAGGAAACTAAATTTAGCACAATTTTCTGCAATCGACCGAAAAATTAACACTCAAAATGGATGACATATCCATTTTGAGTGTTAATTTTTCGGTCGATTGCAGAAAATTGTGCTAAATTTAGTTTCCTCGTCACGATTGTTAAACATTATTTATAGGATGTTTTGTGTGGGCGTTAGCGTTGAAAATGAAATTTATAATTGTAATAGATTTGATAGAAATACTTATACCTAATAGTGAAAGTTTATTTAATTACGCAAGCTGAACGGATTTACAATTAGATGATATAAATAAATACTTGGTATTATATAACTTGGATTCACAAAGAGAAATAAACAAAAACATAACAAATATAACTTCCGAGCGAGAGTATTCGTTATTCTGGGATAACAGCCCGTCGTTTTTTTTTTCTAACTGAGATAGTCTAGAGACCAACGTCAATAGTTTAAGGCTCACCCAAAGCAACGAATAAAAAAAAAGATATTGTGTAATCTGCCCTAAACGCATAACGAAAATCGACAACGAAAATCAACCTGATATGCAATTCCAATTAACATTAGAGCCGACCAAAGGCTTACCAATCACTTAAAACACCTAAATACAACGGGATAAGGTTCCAGCATCGTTTACCAAAGGGAGATCAGAAAATTGTACGATGGGTTTTAAATAGAATCGACTGTGCTGTTCTATTTTGGACTTTAAGTAGTGGGGTTTAAGTCTGAGTTAGCTTTCGCCGCGATAAGTGATGATAATATCTAGCTGACTGAGCCTTCGTCAGCTATGTCAATGGACCTATCGTGAACACCGAAAGTCAAAATTACGTTCGTCTTGCTTCTTTGTCTTTTGAATATGCAAGAGTGATAGAGATGCAGATAACGATATTTAGATTTTAAATCTTCGCGGTAGGCCCGCAGATTTGATCGTTGCTTATCTGGATAAAGTACTAAATAAATCCCCTGAATCCCGATTACCTAAAAATAGACTGTGTTCGTAGAAAAAAATATTTCTTGATGAAAAATTGTTCCGTGTGATCCAAATTGAGACCATCTCGTCGATAAAAAATGTCAATACACTTATGTACACTTCGCCGCGGATCTTCTTTTCTAATTTCATCGTTGTATTATATCCTAACTTTTCTAGAATGAAAATGTCGGTAACATAACGACATAAAAAATATACATGTGTCATATTATACACACATACACAATTGATGTAGGTAGGTAGCAAATTACTTGGAATAAAAATACTGGTGATCCATTTAAAGACATAATAAGTAAAGATAAAAAATTCACGCAAAAAAATATTATGATAGGCGCCGGTCACCCTTATAGGCCAACCGTACCAACAAAAAAATAATAATGTGAATATTATAATCTAATAATAAAAATCAACAGTATGTATGTCAATACTTACAAATCAAAAATATCGAATAGTAATAACAATGAATCAAAATGTCAAAAACATGTAGGCGGAATAATAAGGTTGTATAGTTTAGAGTTATATCTCCCAAAGCTCTATGTGCTATTTTTATAATTCAGCTTTGTGCGTATTATATAAAGGGACACAATTATACGATACGGCGTCGTGTCGGGTCAAGATGCCGTAACGTGTTAAGTTGCAACGTCGTGTCGTTGAAACATAGATCCATATTAAACGGTACTCCTCGATTGAGCTGTATGATATGAGTTTATGCGACTGTACATATATAATGACTAATTATGTATAGCTGCATACACTACTTTATCTACACACATATCATAAGTGCTCTGAAATAGGTTCAGGAACCGTAGGGAAATGACCTGCATTAAAATAATATATAGATATTAAAATAATGCAATAAAAAATAAATTGAACACATACAGAAACCAATTTTCCATAATTTTTCAGTAAACAGTAAAAAGCCAACAAATAAATTACAGGAATGGCAGCGTTCCGAATCTTGAATTAGACACCCACTGGAATTTGACAGTTGTTCCAAATTTAAAATCATAACCTACTGTTTTCAGGAGATAATGTTAAAATTACAGCCTATGGTTTCTGAACGCATTTTAGAGCACTAATGATATGTCCGTGGATGAAATACATTACTACATGCCCACAAGCTGTTAAGTATTGCCCTTAAGAAAGAAAACTTGTGTGTTCAGCTGAGTTGTAGACCTATTTCTGGAAGCCAATAGTTAACCCTTTAATGTAAAAAGGGGTTAAATAAGAAAATTAACCTTTATAGCCTTTCACCTTTGAAAAGTCCACCGAATCGTGTAACATAATTTTGTGTGACCAAAAAATATTCCACCATTTATTTTAATTTCCTAATTTCCGGGTTATTATGAAAGATTTACTTTTACAAGAGGTCCATTAAAAGCGATTTCCTTTTAGAAGTTAATTAACAAACCATACCTTGATTCCATTAACGTTCAAAGGTAGTTTTATTTTAATAATAATATTCGATCAAAAAGGCTTCCTGGATCCTTTTAAATGTCGGATTCACGTTATAAATCAGATTGTAAGAAATCTTTTACTGCGTGTCATTTTGACATGGTTCTAGAGTGGCCTAGGGTTCCAATAGGCTACTAGACTCATATGAAATTTGGCACAATAAATGATTATTTTCTCTTGTATTTGACTTAACAACCCAATATTGGTTGATTTCGGGTATTTAAAGTGTGCGACAGCTACGTATTAAAAAAAAAATATTATTTTTTTATAAATTTTGAATTCTGAAAACGCTGTCGGCCATGTACTTAGTGACGATACTATACTCGTCGAAGCTAACTTCATGTTGACTCTTATACGAGTGAAGTTCGATACGTAATCTCTGCTGTGACATTTACGGACAACGAATACCGGAACAATTTGACTTTGTCAAATGTGGTTTTCCTGCATAGTGACGTCATACCACAGATACTCTATGGACTATCATGCCTGACAACGTTTTTGCCAGATTACATAAAAGTACGTTATCCAGGGCATAATAAAATATGGATAATTTTTTGACGTGACAACGTCTTATAATTCGATGGAGCCGGCTGCACGCACGAAAAAACATGACTCATGCGGCTTTACCTCGGTAACGCCGCATGAGGCGTTCTATTTCAGTCAGTATTTTCTTATGACGTTGTCACGTTCAACTATCGTCAGTAAACCGACTATACAGACAACCGATTTTTTTTCTCTTAATCGGTCATTAATTAATAATATAAGACCAACCTCAAAAAAGGGTTAAGTACCTATAGCCTATTGGAACTAGGCCACTGAAGAACTATGTCATAGTGACGCTATATCAGACTGTAAAAAATCTCTTACTGCGTGACATTTTGAAATGGTTCTACTGCCTAGGGTTCCAATTGGTTGACTGTACCTCGCTATTAACAGACCGCTTGTTATATCAATTGCAACGACAAGAGGTCTATCGGTATTCAGTTAAGGTTGTTGCTATTTGTACAGTCGCCATCAGAGATATCGGAACTGCCGAGCTGCGCACAAATATCTGAACATGCACTCTAACGCTTTGACAATGAGGACTACCGCGAGTGAATTCGCCGCTAGAGGCGCTAGTGGACCGTGGGTCCTACGAAAAGAGGTTATATGTCATTTTCAGTACATTTCTCATTGTTTTTAATTTAAGTCGTGTTTATTTCGAAAAATATGCACTTTTGAGGAGTAGTTACATAGAAATATATTAAATACCAGTATTTAAATTATTATTTTAGCTCGAAATTAAGCTTTAAATTGAATGTATAAAATAACACGGCCGTAAATTACCGTAAATTTTAGGCTAGTTTAAACAAAAACAATTCTATTTGTCATAAATATTAATGTTAACAAACCACTAAATACTAAAAATTAACTAATAAAATAAATAATAGAAATTCCAAAAGAAAACAGTCGCAAGTGTTTATTACTTACAGAAATAAGTTCAAACCTTAGGTATAATGAATAATACCAAAAATATGTTGAATGATTATGATTTTCCGTTAGCATCCGTATTTTATAGGCATCTTTAGTGCCGATTTTAACATATAATTACCCAGATGTTGATTTTAATCAGGTTAAACTATTAAAGAAGTATATTTCTTTGTAAAAATAGCGCGACTTACTGTTTAACTGTTTTATCAAACATTATCATACAAAATCACGTAACCCCTATAATTTTCGAAAACACACAGTCTACACAATACTGAAAAATAGTAATAAACGAATTTACCTCTTTTAACCTCGAAATTAATGTAAAATTATCAATCCTAATATTGGTTTCGCGCCATACAAACTCATACTAATGGCGCTTGACAAGGACCCACGCATGAGTGGCGCCGCCTGGTGAGCGACAATACGGTAGCTCCCATAGAGGCGTGTTTAGATATTTGTGAGCGCTTCGGCAGCTGCGATTTATATGACAGCCTGTGAGCTTAGAAAAACCTTCGGCGTTAACTACAGAATTAAAGAATGAAAACGTACAAGAATGGTTATCGAATGAAAACGTGTGCAAAAACGCAAACGTGGCAGCTTTCATGAGAAACTTAAATTAGTATATACCTAATAAGGAACAAAAGTGCTTAACTAAATAAACCTAATCTAAATAAAACTGAACTATATATGCTAAAACTTAAGATATACCTACCTACCTACCTACACATTTTAAATACCCCTATGGTCAGCCTCTTGTGTTTTGGTATAATAACATAAATGATTTTTCAGTCCTCCGGCCGGTAAGCGCCACTTTACGCAAAATTAAATTGCCGCCTGCCGGCTCCGTCGGGCTGAAAAATAGTATACAAACCTCGGCCGTTAAATGGGAAAGCCTCGGATCACATGTTAGTCGACCTCGGCTTCGCCTCGGCCGACACTTACAAGGGATCCGAGTGGGAAATGTCCCACTAAAACGGCCTTGGTATGTAATCTACTATTCTTTTGTACTCGTATCATACCTAATCCAAGACGTATTTGTTTCATACCTTTTCATATCTTCTAGACCAATAACCTTATAATCTCGTATCACATGCGTAGCGTACTTAGAGCTCAAAAATGGTTTCGATTTTCAATTGTTGTGTGTCTCTTTCGCACTCGAGAAATAGTCATACAAAGATGTTTTCTCTTTTGCTCACTTTGTTACTCTTTAAGCATTAGTGAGAAATCATACCTCTATGGAGGTAACACGCGGAGGCAAAGCAGGACAGTATCAACTTTTTATCTGAAACGCTCTTAAATCCGAACATTTTTTTTGCAGCTCAGGGACTGTAGATAGGATAGGTATATTAAACTGGCTGGCTAGCTTGTTAGTAGAGCTAGAAAAAAACTATATCCGTTCTTCATTCCGGGGTGGTGAAGCTAGCGAAAGAACAAAACAGTATGATGCTCTATAATATGCACGAACTAAAAGAATTCTCGGCCATTGTATATATTTTCAATAGGACCTACCATAGAATCCAACCAATATAAAGAAAAAGAAAGCAGCCATCTGCAGACTAAAACCCTTGCTCAGGGCAGTTATTGACTGCCTCACAGCGTCCATTCCATTTGCAGGTTAGAAAAAGTGTGTGAAGTGACAATTTTAAGTTAAGAGATTGATGATATATATGTTTTATCGTCTAAAAGTAAAAGGTCGGGACAATACTGTCTAGGCCCTTCGGCATCCTATTCCTAAATAATTTGCACGTAAAAAAGTATGCATAAATGCTTTTCTATTCCAGCACTTTTATCTGACAATTTGATGACTGACAGCGATATTAAAAAAATATACATTATAACGTTGTCTCTGGTACTCTATAAAACCAACGTAAAGCGATGCTCCTATGGATTTATTTGTTTTTAAATTTCTATAGTTGGCATACGACCTCTTCCACATTCTGTCATCTTTCGGGACTTTGCTTTTTTCGCTATTTTAGCTTTAAAAAAACTAACGTATGCAACAGCTTATAATTGGTTGTTAAAACTCTCGGATCTATTAACGGCGGCTCTCAAGTTTTAAAAACCCTTATTATATCACTGTTGTATAAACTACTAATGGGTACCAACATGTATCCATTTTTTTACGTGTAAAATGCTTTTACATTTCCCACTCAATTTATTGAAATACATTCAGGTTTTTAAAACAACCACCAAAATGTCAGTAATTTCTTCTCACACCGTTACATCCATGGGAGCAATATGCAGTGGGAACCATTCATTCAGTCTACAATGTCAATATCCTTATTGGTTATCATGTTAAGACCGGAACCAAAAAATTGCCGGCCCTTGCTTATTATCAATGTAAATAATTATTATGGCCAAATAACGCGCAAACATTTAGTTTCTAAATACATAATCAATTAAGCCCAGCCGCAGAAAAATGCAGTATTAATAAACATTCAAAAAAGGCTGCAGGAATTACTTTTAGAATAAAATTGTATGAACAGAAGTTGCATGATTAGTTAAAAGTTAATAAATATATAATTTATTACGGAAATAAATTAAGTAGATAAGTTTTTATTAAGTAGGTATGTAAGTGGGTAGAAAACAAAAGTAAAAAAGAGCGCTTTATCCGCCAACAACCTGTTTTCAGTTTGGCGGAATATAATTAATTAATAATTATGTACATAAATACAAAAATCAAAAGATGCATATGGTTGCCAATTTATCGGCTATCACGCTTTGTGACAAGTTGGCACTCACAAACTTGTTAGAACTTCAGTGATCTCTCTTGTTAGAACAGCCTTAGTGATAACTCGACCATATAAGACTAGAGACCGACTTATACTACTTTTCCTAGATTTTCAAAGCACAGACTGTGAAAGTGTTAAGTAAACGTCACAATTAAATTGAAGTTTGACGCTTAGAATAACAATTTAAAGTTTACATTTAATTTGCTTGGAAGAGATAACGAGGTTTGACTCTAGTTGGAACAAAAGTAGGTCGACAAAATTTATCGAAATAAATTAGCCACTAACCTTTTTTGACATGATAATCTTTGGGTTCTTCCTCTTTCTTGTGGTCGCTGGACGCCGGCACCGCGTCGACAACAGTTTCACTATTGCTCGCCTCGGCTTCTCCTGAAGGCCCCGTGACTTCCGCAGATGTCTCGTCGTACTGTGCAGTAGAATCTCGAACGGGGTTTAAATTACTTTTCTCGTTCAAAGGGTTGTCCGAAGCTGAAGCGTCTTCTTTCCATAGACTAACTGTACTCGAAGGATAATCATACCCAAGAGCTGTGGTCTTATAATCGTCATTTGCAAGCGAAGTAATATCGGGATATGTTATAGGTTCTGTAGTTTGTTTGTTGGTCAATTTATCTTCCACCGTTTCTGCTACGTAAGAATCTGGAGCTTCGGTTGTTGTATGTTTTGGCTTCTTCAGTTTTCGTTTAGGTTTCATTTTAGGGAAATAAAGTATTGGTTCAACTTTTTCAGTTGTAGTCGCTGAATTCACAATATTGTTTTCAGCACTACTGTATTTAGAAGAGAAACGCCTAGGTGTATTTGCCGTTTTCTTAGGTAGGGTTATTTCACCTTCATTGTCGTCAATTGTGTAGAGGTCTGGGTTTTTAAATAATGAATACTTTGCTCGCTCCGGGTCTACAGGTTTATACGTTGTTGTCGTTGTCGTCTTTTTTGTAATCGTTCGTTTTGCTATGTCGTCTTCTATAACTGGCGATTCTCTATCTTCAGCAGTGGTTTTTGTCTCAACATTTACATTATACTTATTTTTCCAAGACAAGTCTTCATATTCATCGTAGTTTGGAGGACTTGTTGTGAGACGGTAACGTTGACCGCTCCTGTTTATCTTTCGGTGGCGTACTTTGTTGTCATATTCATCTTGTCTAGTTTTTGCTGAAATAGCCCTTTGTTCTTGTTCATGCCTGAGTTTTAACTGATCAACACTATCTAGAATTATCCTCTTTTTTTCTTCATTTTCTTTTTGTTCTTCTGGCGATAGTTTTTGTGAATCCTCTTGTGATTGCTGCTGACCTTTGTTTGCAGATTCCGAATCGTCTTCTTCATCGGTATATACTCGTATATTAGATCTAGGTGTTAGAGGAATCCTTAATTCCGGTTCCGCCGTACTTGTAGGTTCTTCCGCTAGTTCTGTAATTGTTTCTTTTTTTTCTGGTATGTCATCATCATCTTGACTTGCATCTTCTGCTTTTGGTATGGTCTTATTAATATCATCTGCCAAACTGGATCCTTTTGTGATGATGTCAAGTAATCCATCAATATCGGAGATCTTGTTTTGCTCCGGAACGGACTCGCTTACATTGTGTACTGGTCTGTTTATGTCCGACCAGTCTTTTTTGTCAAAATATTCATCGCCATCAGATTCACCTTGTCCAATATAATCTCCTGAATCATCGTCAGCTATAGCTTTTATAAGGAAATTCATAGGTAGAGCAAGTCGTTTTTTCACTTTGGCCTTAGGCTTAGTAACATCAACGAATTCCCCGAGTTCATCACCATGTTTGTTTTTGAATGGAACCCAGTCGGGGTAGAATTCAAGGATTTCGCGTTTGGATACATCGCTAGTGCTGTTGTTATCAGTGTTGTTGTCACCGCCAACGGAGGCGATGGTAATGGCGGCATAGAGGAGTATAACGCGTATCATGGTAACCGGCCACTAGCGCAGTTAGCGGCGTACTAACTTAACGCAGCCGAGGTGACGACTAATATTGATATTGTTTACAAAACGATCGGACGCGGTGCTGCGCTCGCGTTGAATGGAGTGGATAAGATTGAAATTAATAGGATGATTGTGTTTTGAAACTAATATGAAAAATATCAATGAAATGATGTCAGATTGTGTTTAGATTTCTAGTGTTTAGCATTTTTGGAATCCTATTGTTTTGGGCATTCATAGAAATTTTATAATATCTTAATGATTAAAAAAAACAATGCCTTTATTTATCATCAGTTTTTCTAAGAGAGCATGACATAATATTGTAGATACATGTATAAATATTTATACCTAAGTAGATACCTGAAGCAGTGATATTTTTAGTGCTACGTTCTCGTAATAATTAATTCAAACCTAAGTAAAATCCACTTATAGTGGCATCTGAGCAAAATAACAGATAGGTACGTAACCGGACGTCAAACAAAGATTTAAATAATCAAATTCCTATGATACGCGATCCAAACCTACCTTCTTACTGATTGAATTGCCATATTTCTTCAATGGTAAATGAGAACACACTTTTTATATACTACGACGGTGACAAACAAGCATACGTCCCGCCTGATGATAAGCGGTCACCGTAGCCTATGGACGCCTGCAACTCCAGGGGTGTTACATGCGCGTTGCCGACCCTTTAAAAGAAAATAAGGATCCGCTGTGTTGACACCTAAAGGCGCAAGCTTTGCTCCGTGGGTTCCAGCTGTCAACACTGTGAATCCTCTTGTGGCTCTGGCGGCCTTACTCACCAACAGAAACACAACACTATGAATAGGGTCTAGTTTTATTAAACTGCGGTTTTCTGTAAGGTGGAGGTACTTCCCCAGATGGGCTCTGCTCCAGATTTTAGCGAGACGACATTCGTTGTGCTGTGCTCTACCACACTAAACGATATGCATCCGCTGTGCCCATACCTCTCTGAAATAAAACTGACACTGATAATAATATATCTAACATCGGTCGCACCTATTGTCGTCGCAGGACGGATCACAAAAATGGGCGAAGGTGTCACTATAACCGGGTATTATTCCAAAAAATAGGCGTAACAGGTCGTCGCGACATATCAATATAACGAAGTCATTGTATCCGGTTTAAGGACGCCCAGTCTCGTCCCGTCCCGTGCTAGTGTGAGTCATCCTTTATAATAAAGAATTTTAAATGAAAACCAAACTTCGTATTGTAATCACTAGTTAGGATGTTTGGTGATCGGTGAACCAAGTGCAATCGAGTCGTGTTATATATTTATAAACCAATTATGTATTATAAAATGTATTAGTTAATTTATTTGTATGAAACAAGTAAATTGACTCATTAAACAAAAACATAATATATTGATAAAATGTATAATGTTGACCTATTCAAGTTCTTGAAATACTGATATTGTCAGTTTCATTATCAGTAGTAAAATATAATATTCATTCGGAATAGCCTCTCTTACTATGTCAATATATATATATTTTATTTCACTACTGTACAATGATGTAATGATTATCTATTATAATTTCATAGCAATGTTTTTATTAAATGTACCCAACTTATATCTCACGTTTTACTGAATAATAATAAATACGCAACTTTCAAATCAAGTTCTTGGGATTATGAAAATAAATTCGCCAGTGTATGTAGCGAAAAAAAAACTATTAATTATTTGGCTTATCCATGTTATGTCGTCTAATATAAGACTCCGTGAAATGGACATCACTGCGGCGGTAAGATAGACGGGCGTTTCTGTATTGTTATGCCTTATTTATCAATTTAATTGCAGTTGAAGTTTTTTTTTTTCATAATTATATTTTCGTTAAATAAGGAGCGTTGATGGCCCAGCGGTATGACGTGAGACTTTCAATCTGAAGGTCTTGCCCAAGTAGCACAAAACTGCATTATATAATCAATCAATCAATCAATATTTATTTCAGACCAAATTACAGTCCATATTTGTTAGTTAATTACAATAAAACCTACTTATATCTATGTTAGTTTATCCTAATCTATAATGCCACCGAAGGTTCACGTTGGTTATCTAAGCATTATTAAAGATTTATATTACTGTACAAAATTACATATCATATAGTTTTCACCGTACATTACGTTACCTACCAGTTTCGTTTCTCTTCTGATTTATAATGTTTTTAATAAAATCTTGCTTTACTTTCGGAAATTGTATAGTAGTGGCAGCGGCATTGGTAGTGGTTTCTTCAGCAAATACTAAAAACAAGAATGTCATGGTTTTAACTAAGTAACAGCCCTGATAGCTCATCTGTATAGGTGGATAATTTCGCTAACTGGAACACATGTAACCCGTTAATGCGCTATATCCCGATTTAGCATTAAACTGAAGTTAATAATGTGCACCCAATTATTCGCCATTTTAAGTACTTGACCACGTAATATAGCCAAATTTTAGCCTTTATTCTATTAGTTAAATTGAGGCAATGTTCTCAGAAATTGTATAGAATAGCAAATAAATTATTACGTTTACGGCTGATATGTATAAATACATTATTTACCTTTTTTTTGTAAATTATCATATTATTATGGAAAATTTTCATGTATTTAATGACTATTAGGAGAGCGCGTTAAAATTTTGATCTAAAAATGTATGGTATTTCACAGTAAAGTTACGTTCCCCATAAATATTCACACATAAGGAGTAAAAATCAAGGTTTCACTTACCTTGTAAGGAATATTTATTTATGACAACATGGCAACCGTAATCCCTTCTTTCACGCACATGAACTTAATCAAGCACATTGACGATTGGTACTGAAGTAAAAAATAATAACGCTACACAAGGCACCACAATTTCACTAAAAATGTACTACACGCTGCATTAATGCATTTAAGGTGTACACACTTCACCCAATAATGAGTATGAGTATGAGTGTGGCTACATATCAACGATAGTATCAGCCACTGTTCAGCTCTTAGAGTACATGTTACCTTTATTAAGGCTAATATAACGCTACTATATTGCAATTGTACAGCTGCGAGGACCGAAATTTGTGCCCAAATCAGAGTTATAGCAGCACTATAGCAGGCTATAATGCTACTATAAAGCAGTTTCTTAAGAGTGTCCTTAGGTCCGAGGTGTACTCTTAAAATGCGTTAATACAGAACATTTGTGCTACTTGGGTGGGTTCAAATCCTGCAGACTCGTACCTATGAGGTTTTCGGAACTTATGTACGAAATATCATTTGATATTTACCAATCGCTTTTCGGTGAAGAAAAGCATCGTGAGGAAACCGGACTAATCCCAATAAGGCATATTTTACCCTCTGGGTTGGAAGGTCAGATGGCAGTCGCTTTCGTAAATCTAGCGCCTACGCTAAATCTTGGGATTAGTTGTCAAAACGGACCGCAGGCTCCATGAGCCGTGGCATCAGCCAGGAAAACTCTAGGGAGAAATGATATTTTCAGTACATATCGCAAAAAATAAAGCACATTACTTACTTACTTACCTATTAACTTTATTATTACTTAACGTATTATTACTTACCTATATGATACAGTGTCAATACTGAGCCTTATTTGTACAAAGTTTCGATTCATTCTGGGGAAATTATGAGTGGCTGACTTATCTGCACTGTAAGTCTGTAAGTTTAAAAACAAAAGTAAACGGATTTACCGATTATGTGAATCTACTTCTTCTTTGTGAGCCGTAACAGAAACGCTGCGTTCCGCCCGCCGGTCCGCGTCGCCAAGGCCGCATGAAACCGTGTGCTACCGTGCCCACTGAACCGATGAGCGTCTAGCGATGCCAATGACCGTTGTTTCATCTGTTGCATTCGACGGGTCGTAAGTCAATCCTGAAGATACGATGCAACCCTGCCACTGTTTTCCCAAAGGACTACAATATGGGGTTCTTCAAAAAAGGAGTGTTAAAGTTTTTAAAGGGTCGGCAACGCGCATTAACACCCCTGGAGTTGCAGGCGTCTATAGGCTACGGTGACCGCTTACCATCAGGCGGGCCGTATGCTTGTTTGTCACCGTCGTAGTATAAAAAAAAAGATTTATGGATTGTTTTTTTTTTATAAAAAAATAAATACGAAAATAACATATACTTAGCTAAGATGGATTTGTCACGTCAACACGTAGACAATTTGTTTTTTAACGCGCAGTCGACTACAACGCAACTACGTAATAAAAATATAAGAAAAAGTCATTGGCCACCTACCAAGGCCACCTAAAAAGGCTGGGAATGCCAAACTGGAAATTTTGCGAAGTGACTAACTGAATTTATCTTTTTTTTTTAATATATTTACATAGATGAGTGAAAAGTAAGACATTTGTGGTTAAAATTTCGATGAAGTAAGCCGACCGATTCTAGATTTAGTAAAAAAAAACTCAGGAGTGTTCTTTGGAGTATGAACTGACTTAGTCCATGGGTTTTTTAATTCTTCGATTGGTAAGTAGAGTCAGTCTATGCTAAGTTTCCTAGTTTTTGATAGCACAGCCTGTTAAAGTGTTAAGTAAACGTCATAATTTCATAGAAGTTTGACGTTTAAAATAACACTTTCAAGTTTGACAGTTCATTTGCTGAGAATAGTTAGCGTGGTTTGACTCTACCTACCTACTCATTGGAAATTTGAAAACTCTTCTTACCTAGACAATTCAGCTGAAGTTGTTTTTTTAATGTAGCTTACTTAGGTACTAACCACCGTTTCCGCAACGATTGTTTCATAATAATTATCTAAAAAGTACGCTTGGTAACTGAGTAATGAGGCACTAATGATTCGTATAAATACGCCAGATAGTATCTTGCCCTGCTTGTTGTTTGGGTCATCTAAAATCGTTGGGAAAATACAAGCCGTAAAAAGTCATTGTGCGGTTAAAATCCCTGTACCTTTCTAAACTTATAACCACAAGTGTCGTCGATAGAGTCGGGTCTTCAACGTTGACAGTCATAATGCTTATCACATTTTGTATGTTCAGGTTGATGTCCCGTTCTTGGGGTATCTGTGATAAACCTCGTTCAACTGGACGTCTATGCAGCTGCAACTAAAACAATAAAAATTTAAATACTATTGCAAAAAGTATCTTAGCAATAAGAAGTTGAAAATGAATATCAGCGACGTTACATACCACGCTAATACGAGTAAAAGTGAATGTGCCAGGAGTTCATCGATCGGGTTATCGGCGTTTGGACTCTCTTGTCGCTTCAGCAGCATTGCCGTTGCAGAAGCCGTACACAAAATTCATATTAGCGATTTCTCCGGGATAGTAAATAAACTGCAGAATTTTCCAAGACCATTATTTACTATTATGACATTTATGTGACAAATTGAAGGAAAAGTAGGTAACGTCAAACTTACTCACGTCTAACCTTAACCAGTAACCTTCATACAGTGAATAGTTGTCAATGGAAAAACTCTTTACTGACAAAATTTTAAAAAGTTAATAACATTAGCAGGTAATGAAGAACCTTTTACACTGGTTCAGCTAATAAATTCATTTATAAAATATCTCCAAAACCATAAGACCACCATAAGATAATACCTATATAGAAAACCATAGGAAACCATAAGAGTTAATAAGACACTAGTTTCTTGGAGAAATTAACCTCATCTTCCCTTTAAGTTAACGGAAAATAAACACGGTGTATTACTAATTAAATTAGCAGACGTCAAAGTGTGCAGATAGTGTTAATTCAATTTATCTACTAGTTTCATAAATATCTAATATTTGTCTTCCTAAACCAACATATTTGGTCAACGGTTGAAAATAGAAACCTCAGCTTCGGCCAACACAGAACAAACTCCAAATACAATTTATTTCTGTTCACTTTATTTGATTAAATCTAACAGATTAACTTCCCTAAACCTTTGCAAATTAACAATTAGTAAGGGTTCCCATAAAATCTTTGATGTGAATTACGTATCGTACGTGAACCAGTTTTATTAAATAAATATATTTGGAAAATCCCGTTAAAGTTCGTCGTATTTCTATAAATTATATGATCAATTTAGGCAGTCCGTAATTTTTAATTTGACTAACAAAATAAAATATAGGCCGGGCCTATTCTCGGGGTCCAGCTATTAGAACAATCCGCATCTATCGGAATGAAATACATGAAATGAATGAATGAATGAAGATTGTACCTATCAAATGACGTGTAAAATATTTTATATTTTATCAATAAAAATCTGAATCTGAATCTGAATGAACAGTCAACCAATTGGAACCCTGCCTAGGCCACTCCAGAAACAAATCAAATGGCAAGCAGTAAGAGATTTCTTACAATTAGATTTATAGCGTCTCTATAACACATCCTTCAGTGGCCAGGAGGTTCCAATGAGGTAATCGTCATTGAAACCTCCTGGCCACTGAAGGATGTGTTATAGAGACCGCCAGTCGATTTTCCGCTAGGGGCGCTAGTAGAACGTGGGTCCACATTTCAAACGTCACTTTGACAGTCCTCACGTAGTGACACAGGACCCAAGCATTAGTGGCGCCGCCTGGTGAGCGACAATACGGTAGCTTCCAGTGGTTGACTGTACATTTGAATGGATACATCGGGCCAGCTCCGTCCCGACCCGGCACGGTCTAGCTCCGTCCCGACCCGGCACGGTCTAGCTCCGTCCCGACCCGGCACGGTCTAGCGCCATCCTTAGTCAGCGTAATATCCAGCGATTTTACCACAAACATCGAAAATTGGCATTGACGGGAAAACCTCTTTGTCACTCCAATATGCAAGTGTGACAAAGATGGAGATACAAATCTGCAATCGTTCGTCTTTCGTGGTATTAGCCCAGTATCGTTGATCGGATTGCGTGAGATTTGGCAGGTGGTTAATTTTAGGGTTCGTAGCGTAAAGGTAAACCGGGATTATTTACTTAGACTTCGCTGAGCGTTCGTCCGTCTGTCCCCAGAATATTTCTCATGAACCGTGTTGTTAGACATTTGAAATTTTCACAGATGATATAGGTATTTCTGTTGTCGCTATAACAACAAACACTAATAAACAGAATAAAATAAATATTTAAGTGGTGCCCATACTACAACGTGTTCTTTTTTGGCGTTTTTATAGATAATGGTTGGTTGACGGCCTCCTAGCCTAGTTGGTAGTGACCCTGCCTACGAAGCAGGAGGTCCCGGGTTCGAATCCTGGTCAGGGCATTTATTTGTGTGTTTATCACGAATATTTGTTTCTGAGTTATGGATGTTTTCTATGTATTTAAGTATTTATATGTATCTATATATTATATATATCGTCGTCTAGTACCCACACCACAAGCCTTATTGAGCTTACCGTGGGACTAGGTCGATTTGTGTAAGATTGTCCCACAATATTTATTTATTTATTTATTTTAATGGTACGAAACCCTTCGTGCGCGAGTGTGACTCGCACTTGGCCGATTTTTTATTTAGAGTGTTCTGGGCCAAACAAGGGGTTGTATAGATAAAAGGATTGCGTCACTTTCGGGCCTTTGTCGGTGAAAAATTGTTTCTTTTACAAACTAGTTCCTTCCGTCACAGTTTTTGCTTGCCCCTAATGAGTAGGTAGAGTAAAAAAGGTAAACATTTGTAACCCGGAGATACGTTCACTTGTATTAGTACGGACAATGAACTTTCTCTCTGAATGTAATATGTCTACTTTGACAATTGTACAGAAGTTGACTCAAGGAGTGTCTGCTGTTTACAGATGTCGTGAATAATGTTTTGCACTAGTTTTGCGGTCGGGAACGCTCGTATTTGTCATACTACTTCAATCGACCTCTGTACTTTTAGTACTGACTGACTGAAATAGCATGAGACGTTCAAGCGCTTCCGTGAAATTACGAGGGTAAAAATTACGCTATATCTGTAGCTGGCTGGATGTCCTAAAGAGGTTATTCACCATATTAAAATACTTATATCGGGTTACTCACGTCAATAAAGTCGAAAATAGCTCGACATGTTTCGGAACAGTCCGTGTCCCTTATTCATGGGTCATGCGTCTATCCGCGGCGACTGCTCTACGCAGAGAGAATGAGAGTAGTGTGCGTGAGTAGGGACACGGACCGTTCCGAAACATGTCGAGCTATTTTCGACTTTATTGACGTGAGTAACCCGATATAAGTATTTTAATATGTCTGATACTCACGGGAGTTTACTAGGTTATTCACCATTGTCGGCGGGCTCACTTTTTTTGCAGCTGTTGAAGATCAGGAGAATTGCCCACAGAAAGAGAAGGCGATTCTAACGTTACTTCAGTTTGCAATGTTTGGTCAAGCAAACTTCAATTAGTCATATTGGCATAATTAGCTAATGCATGACGCTAATATGATAAAAATAAGTAGGTACCTAAGTTTTTATTATTATTTTCATATAAATAGGAACTTAATATAGTACATTACCTAACTAGTGCGGTAAAACAAAGAAAGGCCGAGATCGCAGATGTTTGCGACCCGAGCTGCAAGCGAGGGACGTAAATATGCGATCAAGGGCTTTGTTTATTACCTCACATGTTAGGTATATCATTTTATGCCTACACTTAGGCAGAAATCGGCTTTTTCCGTACGCGCAGCGTGCGGAAAAAGGCACTTTATGACCAGGTGTGGCATAAAATATTTTTAAGGATGACCCACACTAGAACGGGACGAGGCGAACCGGGACGACCTGTCAATTTGTATAGAAAAAATCAGGTTATAGCTCAGAACCCCTGGTTAGCTCTAGTGACGTTTTCTATAGAAACTGACAGATCGCCCAGGCCTGAGTGCGTAGCCAAGATGCCAATCGCTCACGCTCAGTCGCTAAAGAAACGCAATTGTCATTGTCACACTAATACGGAAGAGTGATAGAGAGAGGTAGCTACGATATGTTAATAAGCGTGAGCGATTGGCATCTTGGCTACGCACGCTGGTCACGTCCCGGTTCGTTCTAGAGTAAAACAAAAATTAAATTCAACGTCATTGCATGTCCTAATTTGGTTCAACAGACTATTTGAAATGTAGTTTACGCCACATCTATTTCTTTCAAAATTATTTACCTACATACAATTGCTTATGGTGTTAACTTCCATTCATGAGCAAAAAGGCGTATCTGATCCAGCTATTCGAACAGAAGCGCATCAACTGTAATTCTAAGCTTGTTAAATTGTGAACTTTATTCTTTACTAATTAGGTGTAGAATTCAAGAAGCTTGAACTTTTTAATGTTTTTAGATACTTAGTAAAATTACTTTAAGATCGGTTGACGTGTCGCAACGCGTCACGCGCAACACTATTGCATTCAATCAGATGATTTGATACAGTTATTTACAGCGGTTAAATACCTATTACTTTAGCGAATATTGGTAACTAGTTTGTTCGCGTAGAAGTCGCTTGAAACTTTATCCGTTTTCATCACTTTACTTTCAGGGATTAAATCGCGTTTTAGCACATATTTATTACATTTACAGAACTACATCGAGATAAAACAAAAAACATGTACAATCGCGTTCAAAATTGCATGGACAGTTTTTCAATGACTCTCTTCTTCCTAGAATTTTCCCGGCTTATGCCACGATTCAGGGAGCTTGGGGTCCGCTTTGACCTTATTATATTGGTCCGGTATCCTCATCATGTTTTCCTTCAGCGATAAGCGATTAGCAAATATGAAATGATGTTTCCGAAAAAAAAAAGTCAGAATGATAGATAAGATTCACAAATCAATCAATTCATTATCGAGTAGTCAGAAGTATTTGTACTTAGTATTACGTACCTAGTATTTGTAATGTGCTATTCCAAATATCTTAGCAACTATATTCATTCAAATTTAAATAAAATAAGATTTTAATTTTACTTAATTTTATATTCTTGGCGGTCAAGGTTCTTTGTCAGCTTGAAAGTATCCATTTTAAATGGGAGAACGTTCTTTCAACATCGACTGAAGTAATTAGCAAGTAGTTACTAGTTACATTGCTGAAAATGCTGAAGTGTGTTTTTATTAACTTTATTTGTAGTCTCAACCTCTTCATTCTATGTGACCTTTCTGTGACTCAAGTTCGGAGTGCTGTCGTAGTACTCTATCCATTGCAATATGCATATGCAATTTAACAAACAAAAACAAATATAGCAAATCTTTCTATTAGACGGCACTGCAACTACAAATATAAGTGTGAACGGCAGTCATAATGACGCATGTCAGCTTTTTATTTGTTTTTTAAGTGGCCACTTAAATGGGCTATCAGTTATCACTACAGAGTATCTATACATTAAAGACTAATAAAAGTAATAAATGATAACGGGTAACTAATTAACTGTTACAAATACTAAGTACATTATAATACTCGTAAGTTAAGATTTTTTTGTTTGTAAACCTTACCTTGCCCCCAAACTGCTCGCTGGAGTGCGACGTATGCTCATAACCACCAATAAAGTTGAAGATTCTGAGCTAACATGGTCATTTACATTTGAACTATCTAAAACGGGATACTTACCATACGTATGCTTATTTTGTAACTTCGTGAATATGACGCTTGCATCAGTGCCGAAATATCGGGTGGTAATAAAAACAAACATACATGCTACGTTTCCCTTTTTAAATTGTAATTAGTTATAAAGTTAAAGAAATCTTTCGAGGTAGGTAAATAGACACACAAAAACGCCAGAAAATTAATATGTATAGGGCATTTCGCGTTACTTAGAAAAATGGCAAAAAGGAAGTGAGCTTGTAGCACAAGTACAGGAGAAAATCCAAAAACTGTATAGGGATGACTTAACGTAGAACTGCTAGTCTATGATGGTCGGGTTTTTATCGTTTACCGACGTTGCTGTCACGTTCTCACAAGTACGTATGTGCGAAAGTGACGCATAGCGTGATAAGCGATAAAATGGCAACCATGCTAACCCCACTGGTCGGATCAATCTGTCAGTTTCTATAGAAAATGTCACGTGACATCCGAGGGCTCCGAGCTATCACGGAATTCTTTCTATAGAAATTGATAGATCAGATAATTGAGATCAGATTGAGATTGAGACTTTCTATAGAGAATTGATCGTCCCGTCCCGTAGATCCCGTCATATTGTGAGTGTTTCTTTCTAAGAAAATTGCAGTGACAGTTTGCTAAACCGTCGCCCACAAATCACTTAAACCCTCTTATACCTATATCCCACAGGAGACCCCCATACTGTCATATAAATGACAGCTAAGGGGGAAAAGGGGGTGGTGAAATTCTTAACCCGTTACCACACGGGGCCCAAGTACTGTCAGCTGCAGAGTTAAGTGCCCCTGATACAAACTTTCACTTTTCAGGGGGGTCACTTAACTCTGCATCTGACTGTACTTGTGGTGCACAAGTTTATTGTTAGGGTTATCTTATTACACGGAACATGGGCATAACACTTTCGCAAGTTCCGCAGTAACAAGGCCAATATTAATTAACTCTAAACAACCTTGCCCTGGGGAACAAATTATTCGTTAACAGTTAACCACTTGACTAAATGTCCGAATTTGCTTCAGTCTCACAATGACTAAAACACAACAAGACAAGGCCCATAAAATGACCACATCGCTCTTTGCCTACAACGCGAACGGTCTAGAACACACAATGACCACTTTTTTATATCACTGGGTGGTTTAGGTTCGTTAGTCATCTTGAAATGGCCGAAGCACAAACAGCACAGAAAAGCATCCCGCGGGGCTCCGTCGACATTTCTAACGCTAATAAAAAAACAAAAAACGGTACTTGAACGGGACTCAAACCCGCGACTCTAGGATACGCGCCCATCGCTCTGCCAACTGAGCTACCGCGACCAAAACCCGTCGCCCCAAACCCACCATATCCCTCGCATGCATCTTACGAGGCGCTTTCAAAGAAATTAGCAAACGTTTCTGCCTTAAAATAATATAATGCCCGTTCTGAGTTATTTCTGGTGCAACGATTGTCTTTGGCCAATCAGCGTGGGAATGCCGCCAGTATCATGGGTACGTTTGCACCAGGAATGGCAAAGGATGGGTTGTACCTTTAGGATAGGATTGAAATTTTGATTTATAGTGTAAGTAAATTAGTTTTTATTTAGTGACTGACATTGTTTAATTTATAATGATTGTGTATTTTGATAGTTTATATTAATGTAAGCCTAAATTCTAAATATATATTGGTGTCTATTATATATAAGTATTCCACTCGTCCAAATCCAAATATTCGACAAGATATTCAGCCAAGAAATGTTACTCTCTCATTCAAAACCAAAATTAAGGTAACATTAGCGCTGATAAAATGTAATGCTTAGATTGTTTCGCAAATTCAAGGAAATTGTTTTTGAAACCTTTTTCCCGCATTATTTTAACTCGCTAAAAGAAAAAGTTTAGAAGAAATGCTATCAAATCGCTATTTGTCAGTATTTGTTACGCATTAAGTTATGATTAAATAATAGGTTCGTAAAGGCCTTTTTTGCGGTTAATTTGTTTGTAAATAAGTTTTTTTCATTTTATCCATTCCATACCGCTTTGATATCATTTTGAGTTTCAAAAAGCCTCAAGGTTTGATTTTTAAAAAAGCCTTACCTCTTCGACTAAAAATCGTGAAACAGCCCTCGGATTTAGGTACATTATTAGATCTATTTACTAGATAGCTTGTAACTTACTGTATATGTTTTGTTAAATATATCTGCCAAGTTATTTGAAATATATTGGTACATTATTAAAATTCGGAAAACACAAACAGAATAGTAGTTCATACATCCCATTCAAATTGAAATTATCTTCAGTAATATGCTAACTGTAAAAAACTAACAGAGATCTTGTTAGTTGCTTCAATATACCTCTAGTGTAAAAAAAATACCGGCCTCTTAAAGGATCCTCGACAACAGTAGAATAGTGTGTAAGTAGATATACACATTTTAAACTTACAACAAGAGTCGAGGGTTAAAGAAAAGTTTGACCATAGCAACAGGTCACAAGAAAAACATAATCTTCCCTCATATCATTTCATTACCACGCCAATGTTTTTGGTGATATCAAGTGTAACAATAAATGCCGACATGTGATACTTTAAGTGTTCCATGTAGTTACTTTAGATGGAAAACAGTCTTCAGGGTGTTGTAAGATGAGACCATACTTATTGAGTAAACGTGGGGCTCTGGGGGGCAATTCCTTTGGCTTTGCGAACAATTCGAATATTGAGGTAAACCAGGGAGGCGTATTCTGCCTTTAAAACTTAACTAGGTTTTGTTAGTGTTAAGTTAGGTATATGATTGTTAGGTATGGTATGATTGATTAGGACGAGCGAGCGAGGCGAGTGAGTTTTCCCAATCTACTTGGACAATCTGTCGTTTGTATGTATGTAAGTATGTTTATTTAATGATAACGCGAGTATCGTTGATCGGATCATCGTCAAAATAGATCGTTAGATAACATATATTCAATTTTTAAATTTAAATATGAGCCAAATCAGTCAAAGGGTTGCGAGGGGTCTAGGAAACCTTATAGTTTCGCCATGACTGTCTGTCCGTCCGTCCGACTGCGGCTTTAGCTCAGTGACCGTTAGTAATAGAAAAATGGAATTTAGTATACATATACATGATATCAATCATACCGACAAAGTGGTAGAATAGGGATGATGACTAGGTTGAAAAACTATTATTCTAATTAGTCCGTCAGAAAGATTATCAAAAATTCGTAGACACGTATTTTTTCCTTTTTCAAGATAACTAAAATTGACGAATATGAAGAGCGTCAAAGTTCCGTGGTGGGGGCTGGTGACGTCACCTTAGAGTAAGAATCGTACTCGATTGTGACGTCACGCGAAACTTTCAAGCGCTGTATTTCCGTCATTTTTCATTTGACGAACAAAAGAAAAAATACGTGTCGAATATTTTTTAATAATCTAACAGACGGACTAATTAGTTTTTTTTGTCATCTAGCCTATTAAAGTGGATAAAACATTTTTTTAGGGTACCTCCCATAAACATAAAGTGGGCGGTGATTTTTTTTCATGTCAACTCTAAAGTGTCATGTATCGTTTATAGGTACCTATTTACAAAATAATAAGGGTTTGCTAAAAACATTTTTTAAAGTAATTATTTTCGGAAATAATCGCCCCTGAAGTTGAAAAAAAAATGAACCATGAAAGTAGAGCATATAATTTAAACTTTCGTGAGACATATTGATATTAAATTGCAACGGTTAACACTCACGTATTTTTATCACAATAGCCCTAGATGATGTCCTAGCCGCGAAGGTGATAACGCCACTCTGTCTGTCCGACGAGGTCTGCCCGACGCAGACGAAACATGTCACGCCTATTGTGATAAAAATACGTGAGTGTTAACCGTTGCAATTTAATATCATGAAAGTAGAGCTTTACGACATACAAGGAAAATTACTTTGAGTATGTGCAATTCAGCCATTATTTATTGTTTACAAAAAAGTCATACTTTCTTAGTAAAAGAGTGTACCTATATATGTCGTTGTGCTGCGAAGATACTCCTTTTGCTAGTTATGGTCACACTACTAAAACCCTTTCTAGGTTTACTGATTGTGACAAACGTTTAACTACGGAACCTTACACTGAGCGTGGCCCGACATGCTCTTGGCCGGTTTTTCCCTTGGTGTAACCATTTCCGTAATGAACTAAATGCGTTTTTATTATTCTTCTTTAGCTGGTATACTGCTTCGTTAGTTTACTGCACAATTAGCTATCAGTATTTACACATTTAACAACGTTTTGCAAACAAAAAACAAATGAACAATTCCAGAGACGCCATCGCCATCTTGAGTAACAAACGACAATCTCCTGTGTCAGTATGAGAGAATTCTCAAAGTGACGTTCGAAATATTCCCGCAGGACCCACGTTCCACTAGCGCCCCTAGCGGGTAATCGTCTCGCGGTAATCCTCATTGAGTGACTAAAAAAAAAATTATATGGGTACCTATGCAAACGTACAATCAGTTACATAATTATTTAAACCATGTAAATACTAGGCCAAATTATTCGAACCATGTCAAAATATTCGAAGCATTTCAATCACAAGAATATTAAAGTTTAAAAAGGACCCTACTGTTTGGAGCATAATCTCTTGGTTGATTATTTTTCCAGTGAAGAAACCTCATAAGTTAGAAATCTATAAACCCACTTCCAACAAGTAAACAAGTACAGTCAGCTGCAAAACTTTTATGAAATAGTAAGTCTGCTGATCATGTTTCTGAGAATTACAGATCTGTCGGAGATATAACGATCTATACTTTCTTTCAACTACTGCATAGTGTTGTACCGCTAATAATATCAATCGAAAAAAATAACGTATAAAAAGAAGCGTCGGTAGTCCAGCGTTAAGGCGAGTGACTTTCAATCCGAAGGTTGCGGGTTCAAATCCTGCCGGCTCCTACCAATGAGTTTTTCGGAACTTATATACGAAACATCATTTGATATTTACCAATTGTTTTTCGGTGAAGTAAAATGTTGCGAACAAACCGAACTAATCCCAATAAGGCAGATATGCAAGACGCTTTCGTAAAACTAGTGCGTAAGCCAAATACTGGGATTAGTTGCCAAAGCGAGCCGTGGCATAAGCCAAAAAAAGGTTACGGAGAAGAGAGTATCAATCGATTTCGTTTATTATGAGGATTAAATGCAATACGAAAGTCAGAAATAACAGTTAACTTTGACTCTCGCGTTTCAAGCATCAAAACGTAGTTTTGTCATGTGTTGTTAAAAACAATTTCATGATACCATACCGCACACCCTGTATTGTTTATCAAAACACGACCAGCTAGTCTAAGATGGTCGGATTTTTATCGTTTACCGACGTTGCTGTCACGTTCTAACAAGTATGTATGTGCGAAAGTGACGCATAGCGTGATAAGTGATAAAATGGCAACCATGCTAACCCACCAGGCCCAATTTCACCACGCTGGCTAGTGTGAAAATACCTAAAATGACTGAATTACTGGCCTTTCAGGCGTCCATAGGTTACGGAAACCGCTCACCATCAGGCATCAGTAGGGTATCAAAATGAAGAACGTTGAAAATGGATCACATGTAAGTAATAATGATGTTGACAATTGTCACACCTGTGACCGTAGTGAAATTGGGGCCAGATAAATTATAGTATTTTATGCAATAGTCGTATAAGAGGGTTCAAAAAAGGCGAGTGGCGTGTGTAACAATTTGAGGCGAAGCCGAAAATTGTTAATAAAGACGCCATGAGCCTTTTTTGACCTACTTATACAAAGTTGCATACATTATTTTTTCTACGACTAGGGATTAAATAAAACACAAAATTAAACGCAGTTTGTTTTAAGGAAATTTACTTTTATTCATTTATGAACATGAAGATGTAAATTGTGAATTGCGTTGTTAGAAATATTTATATTGGGAGTGGTGGATGTGGTTGACCTATTATTATTTTTCACTCCAAACTCTAATAAGAATGCTAAATATGCCACAACTATTCCAAGAATCCTAAACAAACAGCAATACAGCATAAGAAAGAGCGGGAAATTCGATTGGATAGTGCTAATGACAGTCGACAGAACGTAATCATAGACACGGTAATTTTTTTTACAACTGTCATTTACTTGCGTTTTTCCTTATGTTGGCAGCAACTATTTTAGTTTTGTTATTGTTTCAAATCATATAAATTCAGTTGTTTGTTAAGTTGGTAGTTTTGATTTTCGTTGTAAATTTAGTGTTGTTTTTTTATATTTGTTGGGTTCACAGGGCACCTCTGCGCCGCTACCACGAAGTCCGCAAATCAAACTTCGAATAGTGCCGTCTTCTTCGCTCTCACTTTATTCTACATATGCGCGAAAGGGATGGCACTATCCGAAGTACGACTTTCGGACTTCGTGGTAGCGCTCCTGTTAGCAGTTGCATTATATCACACTAGCTTTTACCCGCGGCTTCGCCCGCGTACTAAACGTAATTTTCAACCGTCTACAAATAAGGAGGTTCTTAGTTGGGCCCGTATATTTGTATGTACCTACATATGTATGTTTGTCCGCTATCATCTTGCGGTTGGCTGAACGGATTTAAATGGAATGGATGATTGTCGCAAAAGTGATCAAACTGAAAAATTCAAGTTGGCGGCTGTTTCTCAATTTTGACCTTTGATTTGTTATAAAGAACCTCTCGAGCTTTATCACGAACTTAACTCTATAAATTCAAGATGGTGGCCGTTGATGGTGGCGTTGGTGGTTCGTTAGAAATCACCTTTGATCCTCGGATATCGATTTTGATCACGATCAGATCATAACTGAAGAAATTCTAGACGATGGCCGTTTTTCTCAGTTTTAACTTCAGATGATTCATAAAGAGAACCTCTCGGAAATCGATTTTAACACGATCGGATCAAAATCGAAATAATTCAAGATGGCGGCCGGATCTCGCAGTTTTTACTACAGATCATTACTGAGGAATCTCTCGGATCCCCAAATACCGATTATTATCAAGGTCGGATTAAAACTCAATAAATTCAAGATGGAGCCCTTTTTCGCAATTCTGATCAAGGACCTATTTTAGATTTAAGGTAGGCAGAGGTAGGTCGTTAGGTAAGTTACACTTACTGTATATATTTTCCATGTTGATTTTTTCACCCCATTTCGTACTCCTATTTACTCATTTCTCGTTAGGAATACTCCTGTGAATAAAATAGTCTAATAAATCTTGTTTCCCGATATACAATCAAATCCCACTTCACCCCTTTAGGAGAAGAATTCTAAAAAATCCTAGCTATTTCCCGCAGCTTCGCCCGCGTACAAAATAAATGTTCAACCGTAACGTCATTTCAAAATCAAGTTGGCGGCTTTGATTCGTTATAAAGAACCTCTTGAACCCTTTGATATGTACCAACCGAGTACATATTACGATCAATGTTGACTTCTGATTCCTTAGAAAGAACCTTTCGGATTCTCAGATATTGATTTCCATCACGATCAGATCATAACTGACGAAATTTCAGATGGCGGCCTTTTCTCGCAGTTTTGGCTCCAGATTCATTGTAAAGAACCTCTCGGATCTTCTTTCTTATTTCAATTAGAAGGTGAATTCTGAAAAATCCTTTCTTAATGCACCCCTACACCTTAATAAGAAACCTACGTGCCAAATTTGAAATTCTAGAAACAGAAATAAACAACAAAACGACACTCATATTGATATTTTGAGATTTCAACCCCATCGTACCCCAACAGGGAAGATGGTGTATCATACGTCCACCTCATTGGATTTTAAAATGGTTGTTGTTTTTGATTTCAGCGACCCGATAAACCATAAAAACGATAATCATGATGTTTTTTGAACCCCTTTTTGACCTCTTAGGGGTTTAATTCTCAAAAAATCAATACACATCTTTACTCATTTATCTTTAGAAATAATCTTGTGTAGTTTTGAATAAAATAGTTTAACTAATCATGTTTCCCCATACATAGTTTGTACCGTCATTTCTCCCCTTTGGAGGTGAATTTTGAAAACTCCTTTGTTTGTGCACCCCTACGCCTTATAAGGAACCTAAGTCTTAAGTTTGGAATCTATAGAACCAGAAATAAACAACAAAACGACACCCATATTTATATTTTTAGAGTTTGACCCCCTCGCGCCCCAACAGGGAAGATGGTATTTCACAATCGCCACGTTAGATTTTAAAATCGTCGTTGTTTTTGTAATCAGCGACCCGATAAACCAGAAAACGATACCCATGTTGTTTTTTTTACTTTTTCACCCCTTTTCCCCCTTATATGGGTTGAATTCTCAAAAAACCTGAAACACGTGCTACCTCATTTATCTTTATAAATACTCTTGTAAAGTTTCAAATGGAATAGGCCAACTAATCTGGTTTCCCCATAAAAATTTTGGACTTCCAAATCACCCCCTTAGGGGGTTGAATTTTGAAAAATCCTGTCTTAGTGCACCTCTAGACTTTATAAGGAACCTACGTTTCAAATTTGGTATCTCTAGGACCAGCGGTTTGGGCTGTGCGTTGATATGTCAGTCAGTCAGTCAGTCAGTTAGTCATTCAGTCAGTCAGTTTCTTTTTTATATATTATATAGATAAAAACACCTTTTTTGTATTTTGATGAGAAACCTACATAAAATAAAGTCTCTAGCTAAACAGAAAACCTTCCGCCATACAAACTTTCAACACCCTTTTCACCCTTATAAGGGTCGAATTTTCGAAATCGCTGAAATTACTTTTTGTAAACTCTAATGAGGATTCTTTTCACAAAGTTTGTAGTCTATAACTGAAAGGGAAACGCTTCCGCCATACAAACTTTTAACACTCTTTTCACCCCTTTTGGGGTTGATTTTTCCAAAACGCTAAAATTACTTTTTTTGTATTTTAATAAAAAACCTCTACACCAACTTTTGAGTCTCTATCTAAAAAAAAAACTTTCTTCCATACAAACTTTCAACCCCTATTTAATCCCCTTAGAAGATGATTTTTTCAAAACCCTTTCTTATTCGTAACCTTCGTTAAACACCTAACCTAATGTGAAAATTTCAGGATCATACGTTTAGTAGTTTCGGCTGTGCGTTGATCAGTGAGTCAGTCAGTCAGGACTTTTCCTTTTATATGTATAGATAATAACCCTAGGGTCTTTATGAAGAATAGACTACATAGACTTTTTTGAAATTGCGTAAGACATGCTTTTATATTTGTTTGCTGGACCATATAATTGACAGATAAAAGTACCGGAGTAGAAAAAATATTTAATAGTACCTGCTATCTATCTCCTAACCTCTAATTGCAAATTATATAACACAGATAACACGAATCCTAACACACAGTTAACGCAAATTATATAGCAAATTATATTGCCACTGAAAACGTGCAGTATTGGACGTATTAAGCATCTCTGAGAAATGTTTCCCTTAATAGTTTAGTAAGAATCTTATGTACGTTTTATAGGTAGTAAAATAGTTTAAGACTATGGTAGATCTCGGATCACTATACCCCTTAACTGTCATCTTCATATAAACTGAATTTCACAAATAAATTTTACTCTTACCCGACATTGTAAGAGCTGAAAGTGAGAAAAGTTCACTTAACTTACACACCAAAGTTCATGTGTGACTTATTAAAATTTATTTTCCATTCTTTTGTTGTAATTTCTTGAGCTGAACTGTACGATATGAAGAAGTGCGAACGAAGCTCGTTATCTGAAACACTCGCTTTGAACAAGACGCGCTAACGGGCAAAGTTGGAGCTTTCTTATTTAGCACGCAGAGTTTCAATTACTCTACGTTTTGAACAAAGTAAGAGCTTCCGATGTCATGGAGTAAGTCGGGGCAAATTAGATGTACAGAATGTTTTCAAGAAGACACTTTCTTTAAACACAATTTAATAACGAATTTCAGAAGAAAACAAAATATTACCCAGATAACACTTTATTTTATCGGCAAATTGCAATTGGGCAATTATCTCCTGTAAAAAACGTAATAGGTAATTAAAATCAGCCAATTTTTATCGCAGATACAGATCATTGTCGCTAAAGAAGGAGAACGGCCCAATCCCGATTTTGCACAATCCAACCTACCCCAACTCCGGAAATCGGCATGTACTCTGAACGAGCCACGTAACATGAAATTTACATGCAGTTGGATATAACCCTTTCATGAATATTCAAATGTCGTTAGAATGAATTTTCGCTTAAATATTTTTCACCTTTGTATATTATATTATATCACCATAATGACTTTTTATGAATGTATAAGTTAAGCGTCTTGATCATTCGAGTACTAAGTGAAAGTAACTAAAAAAAAATATCTCTGAAGTAAGGATGCCTATATTCTTTTTAAGAGTTAAAAATACTGTTGGAGACCACCGTTGACCTTAGCTGGCTGGAGTGGCTGGGCCTAAATAGGATAGGCATTGCCATGTAGCGAGCATTTTAATATTGTTGTATTTTAGTTACGTGCTGTTGGAAAAAAAAACTCTCACTTATTTTTTTCTATTATTTATTTGTTTTGATCTTGTTTGATATTAGTTTTAGTTTAATTACTCTTTTACACTTAAACGTTTAATATAAACTTTAGATTAGTTTATAACAATATAATTATTATTAAAATAGGTATAATATATAATGTATGTCTTTCCCATCACGGAACAATGGTGTTCCGGACCTTTGGGAGGCGTGCGCGGAGCCGAAGCCAACACGCAGAGGCCCTTTCGACAATTTAATGAAATGTAAGGGGTACACCGAGCGGATGTTGCACCTGCCCGAGTCATGGGACGCACGCAAAGGCAGCACCCGCCAGGGTGTATAGACTATTGAGATTTAATGGAATCTAAAATATGCTGGACTATTAGGTGAAAGCGGTGGACTAAATACTGGGTTATGGAGAATAAAATAATAAATATATATATATTTATATTTTATTAATTAATAAACTATAATTATTATTATCCTATTCGCCCCAGTCTACCCTACGTGAATAATATATGTGACATATACAAACACAAACACTCAGTTTGCGAAGAGGGTTTTTGTCATTTCAACTCTAAAGGTTTGTATGTTGGATCAAGTAGTTCCACTTACGTGGAAGGAGATGTAGAACTTCGAGATTTTTTTGGACTTTTATTCATCATCATCATCATATCAGCCGTAGTACGCCCACTGTTGGACATAGGCCTCCCTCATGGATGTCCACATGTTACGGTTGCAAGCAACGTGCATCCACCGTGGCCCCACGGCTTTAATCAGATCATCGGTCCACCTCGTCGGTGAACGTCCTACGCTGCGTTTTCCGGTCCGCGGTCTCCACTCGAGGACTTTCCGGCCCCAACGGCCATTTCGACGGTCCCAAGTAACACTGTCGGAACTGCAAAATGACTACTTTCCAGGAGAGGCAATCAAAGTTTTTTAAACAGGTTTTTACTCTATAAAATTGTTAAATTATGGAATTGAGCTATGAAATTTGGGAAAAGTTACAATTTTAAGATACTCTTTAAATGTGCATAAGTAAAAAAAAGAAAATACCTTTGGAAATATCAGAAAATAGCACATCCGACATTTTTATGTGGATATTCATAAAAGATATTGTCGGATGTGTCACATACTACTTTTTTGTATGGACCTGGTTCATCTAAAATAGTCGTATGTACCACTAACGACAATCTTCAATAATTTCGGTCGTATGTGTCATTTATGAAAAAATTATTTGGATTGTTCGTTACAACTAGTGGTAAAAGGATTAAATCTCCAATTCAATCTCCAAGAAAGAAAAATAGTTATCTCGCCATTGTCATTGTCATCTCCATGCCGGCTGCTGCGCCATATGGTCTCCACAGCAGAAAGGATTAAATCTCCAAGCAAGGAAAATAATAATCTCGCCATTGTCATCTCCATGCAGGCTGCTGCGCCATTATAGTCTCCACAGCAGAAAGGATTAAATCTCCAATTAAATCTCCAAGCAAGGAAAATAATAATCTCGCCATTGTCATCTCCATGCAGGCTGCTGCGCCATTATAGCCTCCACAGCAGAAAGGATTAAATCTCCAAGCAAGGAAAATAATTATCTCGCCATTGTCGTCTCCATGCAGGCTGCTGCGCCATTATAGTCTCCACAGCAGAAAGGATTAAATCTCCAATTAAATCTCCAAGCAAGTACAATAGTTATCTCGCCATTGACATCTCCATGCAGGCTGCTGCGCCATTATAGTCTCCACAGCAGACAAGCCCACACTATAAAAAGAAGAACCAATAAACAAATAAACTAAGTAACATAGTAACTAATAGACTAGAGAAGAGCCTATCAGTTGAAGTAATAAAGTAGTAGTAACATTGTAGAAGTAGTAATAGAAAACAGTAGACATAGTTTAAACTCCACATGTTCACCTAGACTAACACTAGTTGTGCTCCCCTACAATGGCAGAGAGGGTAACGCCGCAGGGGAAGTTTGTGGGTATTCTCTTCCCCTCCCTCTGACTAGCAGAGGGAGTTGTGGGAGGAGCGAGTCCCACATACCACCCCATCCCCAACGGGCTTCCATAGCCCCGGGGTGAGATTCGTAAAGGAATTTACCCCTGCGTCAAAAAAAAAAGACTAACACTAGTGGGAATTACAAGCAAAATAACGAAAACATTACTCCACCTGTATCTCACCTCCAGGTAAAGCGGCAGTGGAAACGACAACGATCCGGCGAAATGGAGTGCAACTGTAAGGACGAGTTCGAGGAGATAAGAGCCGGCATGCTGGCACTCCTGGAAGCGAAGGATCAAGTCATACTGAAGCAGAAGGAGCTCATACAGGCGCTAATGAGGCGGGATACTTCCCGGGATGCTTCCGGCCGTGGGCGCTTGACCGATGGGGAGGAGATTGAGGGCGGGAGCGTGAGTGGAGCGGAGCCTCTTTGATGGTAATGCCCCCCTAAGTGAGGGAGGAGGAATGGGTGGGAGAGACGAGCCAGCCGGAGCGGGGTGTGACTGAGCTTTAAGGCTTTAATTCCACTCTACAATGACTACCACAACTATGACTTCTAACATGGTACACAGGTTTAATACCGTCTATAATATAACTAAATATAGTAGGGGAACCTGTTCTACCTCGGTCAGTTTTTTCTTTTATGATTTTTAGAAAAAAAATGAAAATCAGCAAAACTGTTATTTATCCGGATACCATAAGATAGATTAATAAACTATCGAATATAATACGAAATAAAAGGATTAGTATGTCTATTTTGATAGGCTACGTCGATGAAAAAAAGAGGGAAAAGTGTCCAAGGAACAACACCCCTGATGTTCCTTGGACACATCCCGTTGTACCTCGGACACGATATTTTTAATTAAGTATATTATATTTAAAAAAAATATTAGGTATTGTTTATAAAATCAAAGCTATTTTTATCATATTTATGCCATTCAATAAAGTTTTCTAGTACAAATTATCTTAGAAAAATAACTCAGCAATTATCATATTTTATTTTTGCATAAAACAATTTACAAAGTGTTTCTAAGATTAATTACTTGGTAACTTAAAACGCAGGTAACCAATAATTAGAAATACAGTAAATACATAACATTCAGTTAAAAAAACTTTTTGCAGTAGACGTTAGGTAGGGGCCAAGGTACAACATATTCTTGGTGTCCGAGGTACAACAAAATAACTTTTTGTACAAGTAGGCTTCGTATTAGCACTTTCAATTAAGATTAGGCTGAAACTATCCTACCATCGAGTAGCTAATTATATTGACATTAACCTATTATATAAACGTTTTTTGTCTAGCAGCAAAACATGAAATGATCATCCTTGATGTAAAGTTCTAAATACCAACTTTTCATGACACGATTCATATTTAATTATTTTTCTCGAGATACTACCGGCCCCCAAGTTTCGTTGATAGTTGATTTTATTAGTTATAAAATAACGTTACAAATAATGTAAATAAAATATTTTAATTACCCTGGCAAAGTAGAAATATTGCCAATTGTCCGAGGTAAAACTATGTCCAAGGTTCAACAGTTTCCCCTAAATCTACCTAAATCATATTACAAGCAGAAAAAAATCTTGATTTCATTTTCTTTCTGCTTTTATGTCTTGTAGCAATTAATTAATATTAGTAAATAACTAAGTTTCTAGACGACATAATATAACTGTCATGTGATTAATATATGTTAGATGTAAGTATTTAAAACTGCAGATTCAAAATATGAATAAACTGAACCAAAAGCAATATTCCCTGTCCATTGGCTTGTGTTTGTAACTCATATCATACTTGTGACGCAAAACAAGTTATTTTTAATGCAAAAAAATACATCCTTACAGTACTTATTCCTTGATAGCATGTCTATCATGTCAACATGTCGAAACATGTTCGCGAAAGATTACGTCGTCCTTAAATTGGACGTTGTTACCGCAAGTATCAAGGCATGATTATTTTTCGGCTTGACATTTTGACATGTCAAAATCGCATGATAGCATGTCGGTACGCGAACTAATGAGACACTCCGGACAGATTTAATAGTGACACATGGGCGTTAAGGACGGACGTATTTTCGAAATAATAAAAATCAAACAGTTTTTGTGGGTTCAGACTTGGGTTAGTACAAAATTATTACGCACTGAGCCATGCACTGAGGGCATGAACATCGTCTCAATACCAACAATAAAGGATGATTCAGACCAATCCGATCCGATCCAATTCGGCACGATCTGTAAGTTTCTATAGAAAACGTCACGTGACCTTCGAGGGCTCGAAGCCATCACGTGATTCTTTCTATAGAAACTGACAGATCGTCCCTGATCGGATCGGATGGGTGTGAGTTATCCGTAAGTCCACGCACTCAGCATTTAAGAAACAGCAGAGCAGTTCAGATTTTGAAACTTGCTGGGTTTAATGTTTTTCCAGTTTTCATGTTAACATAAAGTAATGTAAACCTTAGCTTCTAGGTAAGTAAAAAAAAAGTTCTAACAACTCATTTTTAGGGTTCCCTAGTCAACTAAGAACCTTTATAGTTTCGCCATGTCTGTCTGTCCGTCCGTCTGCCTGCTGTATTAGAAAGCTGTAATTTGGTATGAATATACCTACAATATCAAGCCGGTAAAGTGGTAAAATAAAAAGTTGAAAACTTTATTTTTAGGGTGCCTCCCACACATTTAAAGTGGGGGGTGTTTTTTTTCGTATTAACCCTAAAGTGCGAGGTATCGTTGGATAGGTAATTGAAAAGGAATAGGGTTTGCTGAAAATATTTATTGAAAAAGTCAATATTTTCGGAAATAATCGCTCCATAAGTCAAAAAAATTAGCCCCCCTCTAACTTTTGAACCGCCAGCCCAAATAATATAAATAAAATCATAAAAACAGAGCTTTATACCTACTTGCAAAGAAAATAATTTTGAACTTGGTCAGTAAAGCCATATTTATTTTATGCAAAAAGCGTGTCTTCTCGGTTAGAAGCGCGTATAAGTCGTAAGAGCTGCGAAGATACTCCTCTTTTATTGTTATAAGCATGGTATCTAGTAGCACCTTTAAAGTTCGCTAATTGTAAGGGACAGTAAACTACACTGAGCATGGCCTTGCTCTCAGTCGGTTTTAATTTTTTTTACCTGGGTCGATTCCTGGATGAAACAAGTGAATTAAAAAAAAGGCAATGTTTCCTTTAAGTCAAATGAGCTAAGATTAAGGGCACTTTGCCTCCAGGGCCCATCACAACTTTCCACACTGTATACATACATAATCAAGGTATATTTAAGTAGGTATACAATAACGGCCTCCCTAGCCTAGTTGGTAGTGACCCTGCCAACGAAGCTGGAGGGTTCGAATCCTGATAGTTGTGTGTTTATCAGGAATATTTTATTTGTTCCTGAATTTTGATTTGATAATGTTTTTATTATTTTTATTTGATAATGATTATTTTCATTTAAATCTTAGTTGGTAAGTATAACAGTGGGTTACGGACGTTTTTTATGTATCATATAGCACAAGCTTTGCTTACTTTGGGACTAGGTCGATTTGTGTGAGAATGTACTCAAATATTTATTAATTTTATAAAAAAAAATGAACAATGGGTGTAATCATATTTTCATTCGCCTACAAACTGGAGACCTATTCGAATGTGCTAAACTAACATTTGACATTTCCTCTTCATATACCTTACATTATTATCATGTCATATTGAACATTTCCACGGAAGTTCGCATCGAAATGTCACTTAAACACGTTCGAATAGGTCTCCTGTTCCGCAGTGTGGCAAATTTTAGTTTTAAGTTATTAATATTCTGATTAATAATCTTTTAAAAAAGGTACCCTAGGTAGCACGCAAACATGAGTGAAACTAGTGACGATGGAATTTTATCTGTCGTTCTTACCAGCCGTGTGTCAGATACATGAAACAATAACGCTGTAGTGCACAGTGGACGCAAATCGAGGGTTTGTCTGCCTATGTACGGTCAGAGCTCTCTACGTTTTCAGTTTACCTTTTCTTGTGGGAATGAAGTTGTAGGCATATATTATAATAGCACTTATTTAAACTTTCACGATTTTCACACATTATAAATTTACTAAAACGGGGCTTAATCATGTACAAACTTTGAAAACAACACATGGAATCCGTCTACATGGAATCCGGTCATTGATAAATGTAAGTTTAATCGAATATCACCGGCTCAAAAATCGGACATCGTGAGTGTAGTGTGTCGACAGAGTCACATCCCTAGTGCGCAAAATGTTCAAGTTGATAATCAAGACCAAGTGCGGGTAGTTCTTAAAACCCGCCCAGCTAGTAGATGTTGATGTCAACCTCAGCCAGTCTTTCTCCGGGACCACGGCGGGGACAATGTCGCCCTTGAAAGGTCGGAGGTTTGTTTTCAAAGTTTGTACTCGATTAAGCCCTGTTTTAGTAAATTTATAACATAATAATATTATATAATAGTTCTTAAGAACAGATATTTTTTTTATCTCCCATAGAAAAAGCGAATACAAAGCGTTTTGAACACTGCGCAAAAACAATTGACGCTCGGCCTCCTTCTCCCCCGCGCAACGCTAAGGTTGCCTACGATTGGAAATATAATATAATACTGGCAGCGGCGTGCACCGGCGGGCGCGGGATGTGTGGTCAGCCTGTGTGCTGGTACCGATACAATACAATTAATTCCAGACGATCTGATTCGAGTTTGCGCGGAGATTTCCATAGGCCTGGTGGCTTTTCGGGCAGTTTTCAGCGACTGCACGTTTTGAAATTGATGGTATAGGTAATAACTGTAGACTTATTTCCTAATTGTAGCTAATGAATACGGGTTTGTACCAAGGTTTTTTGTTAACATTTTGTCGAGTTGACTATTAAGTGGGTTCCAATAGTGGTGAATATAAACGAACAAGAAAGGGGGTAGATAGTTATGGCTATTCTAAGAGTCAATCTACATGCAGACTTAAGTTTTCTCGTGAACATGGCGTTTCGTGACTCGAAATATCGAAATTTAAAAAAGTTATTTCCTAATTTTATTATTTGAATTGAATTAACTTATTCGCTAGAGATTTTTTTGCGTTGACGCTACTAGGTACGTATTGCTACGGGAACCGGAAAGTTGTGTTCGCATCAGAGTAGCGAACTTATTAGTTTCAGTGCAATTGTTCTGCAAGTGTGGACTAGCGCCCTACTACAGAATAAATAAAAATTGCTTATGTATTGATAGAAAATTTACTTTACAGACTTCCTGCAGTTTTCAAGTCTAATATCTTGGACAGTTTTCCTGGTTTTTGGAAATATTTGGTTCGCCATTTGTAATTTCATTCGTTTTATTTTAAGTCTAATTAAATAAAGTTAAAATAACATACATAAACAGCAAAACAGACCATAGTTATTAAAATGTCAGCATCTCCTGAAGATGCTTCGGAGTCAGGTGAAACACGTCTCGAATGATGGTAATTTCCTATAGGTACCTATTTATTTTTGTGGTAAATAAGCAAGTCAATATAGCGGGAGCATTAATTGAGTACTCCATTATTATTTGGCTAAATACTAAAGCATCTGTCGTATTATAGACCGCATTCGCGATCACAAAGTAACGCATGGTTCAATAAATTACTTAATTTAGGTAGATTTGTATTCAGTGACTGTGTGGGTCATATTTCATGCCTAATGGTAATGTTTCTACTCAGATTCTAAAAGTATATAAACAAAATCTTTCAGTTAATTCGTATTTAGCATTACATCACCATCATATGAAATTTGGTGACAAAGTGTACTTAGTAAAAGTAAATTTAAGCAATTTATTTACATTTAAATATTTTAATACATAAAAAATATCCATAACTTAGGAACAACGCGATAAATACACAAATAAATGCCTTGAGGTCCCGGGTTCGAATCCTAATCCGGGACCTCTTGCTTCGTAGGCAGGGTCACTACCAACTAGGCTAGGAGGTCAACGATAACATGTTTACCACATATTTAATGCATTAAGCAATTATAAATATTTAAAGAAGCTTTGAAAATGCAAAGCCTATTCGTTTAACATAATAATGTTAATCTGAAACCGTCTGTTTCTAAATAAGCTGTTAAAATTTAGTGAAACGCCGGTGTTTACTGGACAATAGATTGCAATTGGTTCCATTTTTTAAATTCTTTATTTGAAGTGTTTTATCAAGATGACAATGGCACTTTATAACTTACGAGGGTTAACCCATAAGGGGTTGGGTAAGGACACTACAAAGTACCGTAATTCATGACACTCAACCAAACACTACCACCTGAGCGTTTTCCAAATAACAGCCCGATGACCTGATTCTTCCAGATCTGAACTTGTTTAGGCTCATTCAAATCAGAAAAACGGTACCAAAATTAGCTTTGAATTGCGTTTTTGTATGAACTTACTATGATCGTGACGTAATGGAAACGAAATTTTTGTATGGGAATTTTGGGACTTTTTTTTATTAGTAGGATCGGATCAGCTCGTGATTCTGATTCGAATGAGCCTAAACAAGTCGAGATCTGCAAGAATCAAGTTTTTGGGATTTATTTTGGAAAAAGCTTAGCTACTTTTTTCAATTTCTACCACAAACTACACAGATACAGCATCATGATGCATTTAAAAAGAGAATGAAGTCGCCACACATACCTATGCAAAGCTTCACTAGTAAATTTCTAAGATTCTGTGAGTATAAAACCGACTACACCATTTTATACCACAATTTTTCAGGTTCACCCCTACAACACAATTGTTAATCATTTTAATTTTCACGAGAACAGATCGTAAACATGGATGCAATTGAAATAAGCGGTCACCCTTCCATACTAAATTAGTATGGGACTGCATATCGTCGCTATACTTACTCAAACTCATATGTACAGCAATCATTTGATGGAAATGTCACCTTTCTGTCACAAGGAATACGGGTGTTTTCTCTATCAAATGAGATTTGCAGATACGAGGTTGAGTAAGTATAGCGATGATAATATGCGGTGACAGCGAGTTGTCTAATAAGCTCTATCTAGTAGTTAGGTGGTCTGTGATTTGTACAACATTGACATTTAACGTCCAATACGCAGAACTATGTAGTAGGTATAAAGTAATGACATTTCTAAGAATGCCCTCCTACGCGGCGTGGGGTCGTAAGGGGCGGGTCAAGGAGTTTCTGGAAGCGTGGGCGATGGGCGATTACTGGCACTTTTTTAAAGTTCAAAAGTGAACAAGATTGTTCTTACCCATATGTCCGTCTGTTACCTTAGGTCGCATGATGCAGACGTACTTATTGCCTATGTTTAGCACTAGGGTGCTATCACCCTATGTAGTGTCTACAGGTGGGTACAGCTCTTCCCATAGGTATTGTTTTGGTAGAGCCAACTCTATGTTTCACAGCAACCTCGTAGAATTAGTCGCTCGCACCCAAAATAAAACGGCCAACAGCTAGTATAATCGAATATAAATTGGAACGAATACTTAATTGTATGTAAATATGTCGAGCTCAGTAACAGTATTCAGTGCCAGCGAGTGGTATGCGCTACAGACGTAGCTGATAGCATGGGGACATGCATATTTAGCGAATAACACCTATGAAAGAAGAACGCGAGAGATTCGTTGGCACTATGTAAATAAGACACATTTCTATACCCTAATCCAAAGAAAAACTATACGATGATAACTGCAATTATTACTATTTTAAGCTAAAATTGTCATTAACAACGCAACCCTCAGACCCGCTCTACAGACTACTACTACTACTTACTAGACTACTTTATTATTACAGACACACACTACTTAATATTACTAAGATGGTATAGGAAGCCATCGATTTTTTATGATATGGCAGCAAATAAGCACACAAATCACCTGATGCTAAGCGATTATCGTCGGCCATAGACACTCGCCACACCAGAGGTGTTGTAAGTGCGATGCCGCCGTTGCCCCGTTAGTTTAAAAAAAAGAAACAGAGGAGATGATTTTCAGCTGCCAAGGGTCTGGTAGCCAGTGATCCGTAAGTTCACAAACCGAAAAAAGACTGTTCCGATAAGAAATGCACGGGTTGATACTGTAGGTAGTGTGGTGTGTCGTGAACGTGATCGAGTTTCACGTGAGAGAGCGGGCAGTAGCAGCCAGTGACAAGGCAAAATAAACGCACCAATAAGCTATGGTGTGTCAAGACCACAACTGCTCGCAGCACGACAGTTACTCCGGGAACATGGCGCTTGCATCAGTGCCGAAATATTGGGTGCTCATTAATACAGCCATACTCATAATAAATATCCCGTTTTACTTATAACTGCAACTAATTGTAAACAAGCGTTTGTTAACACTTCCGCAAATCGTTGGAATAAATAATACAATTTTAGATGCAAATCCAGCACTGGACCGCTGCTAAAATAGTAACAAACTGGCTGGTGCAGTCAGGAAATAAGTCTATAAACGGGGTTTTATATGAGGGGTAGTGTTCGCGATACGCAAATGTAAGTTTGTTGATGTTAATTTGTTAAATGAAGGGGTGTCGATGCGGACTGGCAATGCGATAAACAAAATTGCAGTCAGAATCAGAAACAAACTTTTGGGGAATATACTGCAATTATATGTATAAAATTAAATAGAAAACATAAAATTAACAACGATACCACAAAGTTACTAGAAACCTAGTTAGTTAGTTTACTTAAAATTCTAAATGGACTACATTAAAAAAATATATAGAAATGAGAGAACTAGTTTAATTTACGTTTGTGGCGCAGAAGAAGGGTTTTATTAGCTTTAAATTTCCAGTTAACTTCCAAATTCAAATTTCAAAATGTATTTTGTTACTCTGGAAGTACGCTACTGGGTAAAAATAACAAGTATGGATTCTATGTCGAAATGTGTCAAAGTTATACAATTGTAAAGCATGAATTAAATCATTTATTAAATATAATAAATGTTTTGATTCATGTTTTTTAAGTAGTCACACTACTATAAATATAAATTATAAATTGAAAGAGATGTCATACACTACAGAAATAGTGAACAAGGCCCCCAGTGCTTCTTAAGTATTTTTGAAACGCTTAAGGTGCGTTCCGCCATCTTTTTCTGTAGTATATGACATCTCTTTCTATTTATAATTTATATATAATAGTGTGACTACTCAAAAAACATGAATTAAAACATTTATTATATTTAATAAATGATTTAACCCGACAAGGTCCAACAGATTGCCCGAACGTATGTGAACATTCACTGACAATTACTCCTAGACTGGTCACTTGCCAAAGCTGCCGATGGAAGCTTTTGTCGGTCGTCTTTACCACCACTGCGAAATGCTGCTGACGGTCATCTGGTCCACAGTGCAAAATAGAAAGCCGATCTTGTAGGTACTCTTTTTACCTCGAGCTGTGAACGATAACGGTAGCGCCGTACCGCCACCATCCCGCGGTGCGCATACTTACTCCATTAACTCTATGCCAGAAATTTGCTTCTCCCTGAACGGTGTACGGCGGGAGTTGCTATCCTTAAACGTTCACAAATCGAGCGGGCCTGACGGCAACTTCTATCGCCTATACAATGGGTTCTGTGCCAACGTCCACTTTTCACCACCACGTCCGTCCACCTTGCCACCTAAATGGTCGCGCACTGAGCGGTTTCAAAGAAATTTCCTCCTGCAGACGCTGCAACTGTGGAATGAGCTCCCTGCACAGTTTAGGGTTCTTTAAAAATGGAGTGTACAAGAATTCAATGGGTCTTCAACGAGCATATGACGCCTCTAGAGTTGCAGGCGTCCATAGGCTACGGTGACCGCTTTCCACCAGGCGGGCCGTATGCATGTTCACCACCGACGTAGTATGAAAAAAATCAAGGAGCATTAGATATATCAATCAATTTAAATTTAAATGACGGTGACCGCTTTCGACCAGGCGGGCCGTATGCATGTTCGCCACCGACGTAGTATGAAAAAAATCAAGGAGCATTAGATATATCAATCAATTGAAATTGAAATGTACTACCTACATGTAAGACAAACATTATCTATTGACAACATAAAGCTTGTTCTTTAAGCGGTAGTAATAAGTCAGTGATATAATCTATAAACAAGCATTGAAGAATTTTAAGACCAACTTCAAAGGCTGGTATTGCAATTCGAACCAAAATCAAGAGATCTGTGAAGTTTTAATCTACCACAGAACGCGGTGAAGACTTTGATGGATGACCAAGTTAATAATCTGTCCAGGTTTTGCCCAGAATTTTCTTCGATGGTATCTTGGATGGATCGATTCCTTTCACTCCCACTGTAAAAAATCTTGGCGTTACAATGGACCAGACTCTATCCTGGGCGCCACATGTAGCTGAGGTCAGTAAAAAGGTGTTCGCCTCTCTTCATTCTTTAAGGCGTCTGCAAAGCTTTCTCCCTCTCCACACGAAAAGTATGTTGGCACGGTCGCTTCTTCTCCCGCTTCTGGACTACTGTGACACTGCGTGCCTTGATATCAAGGAGGAATTGCTTGATAAGCTCGAGCGGTTACAGAATGTCTGTATCAGATATGTTTTCGGACTCAAGAAATATGATCATGTGACCTTTTACCGCAATCAATTAAACTGGCTACCTATCCGCCGTCGGAGGGATTTACACACTCTTTCTCTTTTGTTTACTGTGCTTTTTTCTCCCTCTTCTCCAACGTACCTTTCGGAGAAATTTAAATTTTTGGCTGAGGGCAGTGGTCACCGTTTGCGGTCCAGTGAGAATCACTTTTAATCCCATCTCACAAATCTCGTGGCTATGACAAGTCGTTTGCGGTACGCTCGGTTAGACTGTGGAATGATTTGCCTGTCTCGTATAGGAAGTCCCAGTCAATTGCGTCGCTCAAGGGGAAGTTAAAGAAGTTGTGGTTACCTGTTTCTGTGTGATTGGTTGCTGTTATCTCTTTGTTTATCTGTATACTCTGTTTATTTATTTTTTTATTTATTTTTTTATTAGTGTTGTCTCACATTTCCTTGTTAGTGTGATATAATTATATACTTTTCCTTTGTATTTTGGAAATATATATAGTTTATATTATTATTTATCTGGTACGTTGTTGTACATTAGATGTATTTGTCTACCTCTTTTCATTTTTTCTCTCATCTACTCAAAGGTTAACTGGAAGAGATCCCTTAAAGGGATAAGTTCGCCTTTGTACTTACTGTTTTCCTTTTGTAAATTTTAATTTTTCTGTGTTTTGTACAATAAAGAGTTTACATACATACATACATACATACATACATAATCAAATCTCTGGCCTTAAATTTCATTGATATTAATAAAGCTTCCATCAAGGTAAGTTCACAGACTGATCCCGTTATGGCCTAGTTTCCCCTTTTACCCATACCTTAAATTTTACTCGCTAGCGAGTGCATAAAGTCATACACAATACATCTCGCTTAACACATTGAGCGTCAATGACCCAACTCATCACATAATTTTTTCGCTACCTTAAAATGGGACGAATTTGAAGTTCAAACCTCGATAAAAGTTGTTATTTAAATATATGTGGTTTACTAATTTATATACTTAAAAAGTGTTCCAGTTGCATGAATTTTAATTTTTAGAATATTTTCAGAAATAATCGCTCCGGAAGTTAAAAAAAAGTCCCCGTGAATAATGTGAAACGCAAGTCCAAAAATATGTAAAAATTATTTTGAACTTGGTCAGTTAGACATTTTAGTTTTTTTACCTTTACATCAACCAGACGTTTCGCGATTTCTATCAAAAATCTTTGCGCTGAGACCTAGTGTTACATGGACCTAGAGTTTAGACCCCAAATGGTACAAAAAGGTACTCTCTGCCCACAGGCTCTTATATTTATTACGTTTCAAAATTTATTTATGCTATACATTTAAGCATTGGGTCAAATATACTTTGTATCAAACATACCTACTGATAACATAAAGACGAATACAAATTTAATTTGTGCCTCTCTAAAAGCTTTCTTCTGTATTATGATATTCTGCGTGTCTGTAAATAATCCAATTCAAATAGTTACATACATCGAAAGAAAGAACAAGATTTTAATACATAGTTTTAGTAGGTTGTATGCTTATTTTCAAATAGTTTAAGGCCCACTTGCACCAACCGGAGTATGACAACTAAAGGGTGACTCACACTAATCCGATCCGGGACAATCTGTCAGTTTCTATAGAAAGAATCACGTGATAGCTCGGAGCCCTCGGAGGTCACGTGACGTTTTTTATAAAGGTAGAACCTGACAGATCGTCCCGGATTGGATCAGATCGGATGGGTGTCAGTCAACCTTAACCCGGAGTTAAGTGTTTATTTCATGAAATTTGGCAGCTAACCCTGGTTGGCGATATTTTCAACACACTTGCTCGTAACGAGGTTCTTATAGTAACGCTTTTAGGCTCATAATCTAAGATATTAAACACGCGAACTTTTTCATTATATTATTGAACTAGTGTGGTAATGAGATAACCCCATCAATTTAAGTTTGTACCATACGAGACTAAGTTACATACACAGATAATACATTCAAGTGTTGGCGGATTTGAAAGTTTATTTTTTTCAAACACAGGTACACTGTTTTTAGTCGCATCGCATAATAACTTATGCGTTAAAAAGCAATATTTCAGTATTTAGTTGAATACATGGATTATTGAATACCTTCTAAGTTATTGAATATATGTGAAATTATATTAAATTGTTCAGAATTCATATTTTTATTTTATTTTGGCTATTTGGCGGGCCTATGCTTGAAATTTGCACGCGCAACGCAATTCCTAAAAAACTACACTCCAATGGCGCGCCGCGGTAATTTGTTTATGTAAAACATTTGTGACCGTTTTCTAGTTTTATTATTACGATAAAATGCAACTAAGAGAATTATAAGTAAAATTGTAACAATATGTGGATTAGACCTCTGAAACTACAAAACGCGAATGTTATCACCTTATCATGAAAATCTGGTGGTAGGAGTAATAATTGTGGGTACATACCTACTTACTTATTTGAGACGTTTGGGCCTTATCTTAGGTATATTTTGTTTGTTGAAAATGTAAAGTATTGTCATCAACCGACGTCGAAAAGGCATCGCAAGAAGCTTCAAGTAGTCAATAAAATCAATCAAACTCCTATGCTAATTAACATGTAGGCCTTCTGACATGATTCTGACCCTAGCTACCTTTAAGCATTCCCGAGATAAAGGGTCTTGACAGACGATGGACGGACGGACGGACAACAAAGTGATCCTGTAAGGGTTCCGTTTTTTCCTTTTGAGGTACGGAACCCTAAAAATAGAAGGAGTTTTGAATAACTTATATACGAACAAAGTTCCAGACAGCGGGTAGTACATAGGCCCTTGAAACCTGAAAATATATGAGCACAGACTATAAAAAGGGTTAAGTAATAAACGTTGAAATTTAATAAAAGTTCGACGTTTAAAATTACACTCGCGCAGTCTCAGCGCAGTGTTCTGACTCTACGCGAACCAATTATTACACAATGTTTAAAGATATTTAAATAAAGTGCATCATCAATCACTTAATAGCAGTCTCTGCGAAGCTCAAAAGCTGAAAATTTCACAACGGACAGGGCCTAGGCCGCCATTTTTATTGGGCCAATAGAAGCGCAGAGCGCCTCGTGGGCGAGAACACCCACGGATATCTGCGTCATTGGCGATCGGGGACTGCGTCATCTGGACTCCGCATTTACAAACCAGTACATTTTTACTAAGTTTAACTCTGAAATGCATGCGTTGGTGACCCAGCGGTATGACGTGAGGAAACCATACTATTCGCAATAAGGCCTAGTTTACTCTCTAGGTTGGAAGGTCAGATGACAGTTGCTTTCGTAAAACTAGCGCCTACGTCAAATCTTGGGATTAGTTGCCAAAGCGGACCCCAGGCTCCCTGAGCCGTGGCATTAGCTGGTAAAAACGCTAGGAAGAAGAAGAACTCTTAAATGCATCATGTATTTATAATACAAAAACGAGACAAGTGACAAGTTCTCTTGAAATGTAGACTTTCTTAATAAATAATCGTAACTTTTTAATTCGTAATTTATAGTGAATTTGGTATTCTAATTAGCCCCATTTAGAAAATAACTACTAATTTAATTTTATCTCATATGGGATTTGCATGTGCGTAAACGGAGTATGAGTATTCGACATGACATTGATATGTGCCCTTTTTACATTAGCGGTTGATGCAACGTGTAAAACTAACTATGCCATTCTGTTTCCTTAGTTATACCAAGGAGGAAGAAATAGCAATATTACGATGTCAATACGGATGTTTAAGGATCAATATTGATAATTCATGCATTTAAGGGTTTAAGTTTTCGCCGCCATTGACTTGATACTATATCAAGTCAGTATATTTTGTGCACCCCACGCCACTTCGCATCAATCATCGTCTTCATCATCAAGTATGTACTGTACTGTATATCTTTGTTGCTTGGCGATGGTGGCACTTTATTACTTTTTTGACGTGGTGGCGAAAAGGTGAATATATATACAGTGTGGTCTTGAGCATTTGCTTTAACTTCGTCATGTGGCTTGGTATAATTAAGGAAACAGAATGGCATAGGTACCTAGTTCAAAATTTTGAATAACCTTAAATAATTAAATTCTAAAGCAGACAGTTTTCATCGCGGAGACAGCGCATTGTCACTAAAAAAGGAAAACAGCCCCGTTCCGCCACCTACTCCACCTTCTGCGCTTGCAGACGCTCCACCTTTATTGTGCCATACGGCTCAGTCAGTGACATCAAGCTGAGTGAGGACCATTTAGCGCATAATTAATAGGTACGCATATTGTCATTAATTCTTTTATCTATGTTATCTTTTTGAATGCTGCTTTGGCATTTTTTTGCTAATAAACGTTTCTTTATTTTTTTTTCTAATTGGCAGGTCCCGTTTACCGCTGCTACCACATCACTAATCGTGGTGTGGTTCGTCTAGTATTTGAGTAGTCTGTGGCTGGTGGCTGACGCTTGCTGTGACGTCGTGTAGTCGGCCCATTCTTTAGATCATAAAAAGGCTACGATATTTTTGCATGTTTGTTAATACATTAGGTACAAAGAAACGACCGCATTCAATGAAACTAGCCTGAAACTAGACCTCGTCAGCGTCGAAATGGACAAAACTTTTAACGCAATGTATCGAATTTAAACTATTGTGAGACATATTAATGCATACTAATATTATAACTGGGAAAGTGTGTGTTTCTGTTTGTTTGTCCGTCTTTCACGGCCAAACAGTGCGACGAATGGACGTGATTTTTAAATGGAGATAGGTGAAGGGATGGAGACTGACATGCGGCATTATTAAAGACACCACAACACAACACAACACAAGCCTTATTGAGCCTTACTGTAGGACTAGGTGGAGTTGAGTAAGATTGTCCCACATTTTTTTATACATATAAAGTATTTTACTTAAAGTATTTTTTTTGTTAATAAAATGTTTTTAAGCGCATGCTTGAGGGTTTATTATGGCTCTTTCTTTTTCCTAGCGAGCTCCCGGATTATGCCACGGCTCAATGAGCCTGGGGTCCGTTTAGCAACTAATTCCATGATTTGGCATTACGAAACCGACTGCCATCTGACCTTCCAATCCAGAGGGTAAACTAGGCGTTATTGAGACTAGTCCGGTTTCCTCACGATGATTTCCTTCACCGAAAAGCGATTGTTAAATATCATATGATATTTCGTACATAATAACGAAATGTATGTTCTGAAAAGCTCATTGGTACGAACCGGCAGGATTTGAACCTGAGACCTTCGGATTGAAAGAGATCGAGGGTTTAGCATGTGTGTGCATAAATGCTTTATGTCGCTATAGTATACATTTTCTACGACTATTCAAAATAGTCAAACGAGTTACTTAAGCATGATTCACACCAATCCGATCCGGGACGATCTGTCAGTTTCTATAGAAAAGGTCACGTGACCTCCAAGGGCTCCGAACTATTACGTGATTTTTTCTATAGAAACTGACTGGATGGAACATAAAAAGAAGACCTCGAAAAATTGACTTTTCATTGAAAATTTATTTTTCAGATCTTTATCATCAGATAACTAAAACACCCACTCCTTAAAAAAAGTCTAACTGGTAACAAAAATATCTCGGAAATAACTCGTTTATTTTTATGTTGGTTATTAGGAGAAAAAAAACCATTACAGGATCACTTCGTAGTCCACCTGTCAAGACCCTTTTCCGGGGATTATCATAGCTTACGCTCGCTATTAACTCCAGCACACGTCTTGTCTTTATCGTCTTGGGTCACCGCGAGACAGTTACTGGGTCATAGTGATACAGACGCACTAAATTTTGCAAGGGGTTCTCTTGAACGAAGTAGATATTCAATGTAAGGACTGTGTTGCAAGCGCGGGGCGGCGCGTGCGGCGAAGCGGGCAGAGTGGCGTGCAGCGTCTGTGTTTTGAGCAGCGTTCACTCAGGGCGCTCGCATAGATTTTTGGTTTTGTATCGTCGTATGCCCCGCTCATGCGTTCACTTAGACCTTTTACTAATGCCGTTATTCATAAACGCTTATCAAACCACCGTCAACTGATTTGTTGTTTGTCCTTATCTGTCAGTTTGACATTTGCGTTTGTTAAAAAGGGACAATCATATTTTAACTATTATGGGTCTGTTAAGTTTTTGTGAATAAGGTGGTAAGTTTTCAAAGAGCCGGTAGATATTAACGGATGTTTGGGCATGATGGCGTGAGCGTTTTCTACGGCGAGAGTTTTGCCGAGGAGCGGGAACGCGGCGTGTGTAAAAATGCCAAAAGTCTGTAAGTAACGACGAAACTGTATTATCTTAAGGCTTGTCAAGCCCAAAACGCTATCAGCTATTTTATTTCGCAAGAAACAAGCAAAAGATAATCGCTACCATGTAAATTATAAAAGAGGGATATACTGTGTGGAATGTTTTTATGGGCCCTGGAGGGAAACTGCCTTAAATCCTGAAAGTAACTGATTTTACTTAACTTTTATCCACCTACCAAAGGTCTCTCAGACCTTTGCAAATATAAAATAGTGAATAACCGAACGCGGCGACCATGTACCTTTTCGCGCTGACCTCTTAACGCCGTCCATGTGATCGTAAGGTTCGGACTTGTGTCTCTATAAATTTGGTGAACACAAAACTGTTGGTGGTCTTAAAGACCTTGCGTTGGAGGTAACGTATTATATCTTGCTAGTCTGTGAGACCTTACGTAGGAGGTTGCGTTTAATTTTGGTTAGCATAAATCTGTCATCAATGGTCTCAACGACCTTGTGTAGTTGGTAACGCACTATATCTTGCTGGTCTGTAAGACCTTGCGTAGGTGCTTGTGTTTATGTTTATCTTGCTTGTAATTTTATATTTTGACGCGTTTGATGGCTGTTGTAAGCTTGCAATTACAGCTTACTAGCGACCCGCCTCGGCTTCGCACGGGTTATTAATATACATAAAAACCTTCCTCTTGAATCACACTATCTATTTAAAAAAACCGCATCAAAATCCGTTGCGTAGTTTTAATGATTTAAGCATACATAGGGATATAGGGACAGAGAAAGCGACTTTGTTTTATACTATGTAGTGATAAGCTTGGCTGGATATCATTCTTTGAGAAATTATTAAAAAAAGTAGTTTATTGTAAGATTTAGTTACAATTTCTTATTCCAAAGGATTTTTAGTTTTTTTAATTCTACAAAAAAAATTGATATTTCAAGTCTAAACAAATGTTGTTGATAAATGTTGTATCGATATTTGCTAATGCATGCGTAAAACCATTAACACGGTAAATATATTTAAAATATACCGCTAACATAAACCCCTTACGTTATGCTACGGAAATTGGCCGTATGGAGTTAAGTGTAAAAGAAAGCGTTCCTTTATCTTTTAAAGAAACACAACTGCATTCAGATATTTTTAAACATTAGCTTAACTCATCCGGGAATCAAATAAGACAAAAATTATAAAAATTAAAATTAGCTTCACTAATCGATAAAGTCAATGTCGAAGATAAAATGTCGCCTTAGAGACATCAGGTCTTTAACTCGTCTCAAGAAAAAAAAATAGTGTGAGAAAAAAAATGGGCCTATGAGAAAAAGTGCCTCAAATGCTTAAGTTACCTATTTTACTCAAATTTTGTTCATTATTTTTTAAGACTGAGGATGGCACAAAACAAAAATTGAATTGTACTTGCTTCTTTAAAAAATTTAAAGAATTTTTTTTTTGAGTTTTTTTCTTCGCTGAATTTTTTTATACTTGTATTTACAATAGTTCATACGGTTTTCTTGTTTTTAAAATCAAAGAACGTTGGCTTACAAGTTTAAATTGAAAGATTATCGTCGACTTTTTGGTCCGTCTACTCAATCTCCCTAATGTTTATTTTGAGCAGATTATTTCAATGAGATTTCGACTAAACCATTTTACAAATATTTGACCGGTAAATTCACTTTATAAATTGGACAGTTATTCATTTTATAAAAACGTATACTTATAGACCTACAATTTAATCGATTACTGTAAAATCCGTGAAGAATCGTGGTCTTAGTCTACCCCTCCGTAAAAAAACGTGACTATACAGCGTGTAACAAAGGTCCCGATAATTTAACAGCTGATAAGGTCAAGTTCAGTCTTAATTGGATGAAAGCAGAAAAAAATCGAAAAAAAAACACATTTGGAAGGATCGAAAATGCACCTGTCTCTATACAAAGTGAAACATTTTTGTTTAATACCACGATGGTGGCAAACAAGTATACGGCCCGCTTGATGGAAAGCGGTCCTATAGACGCCTGTAACTCCAGGGGATCTCATGCGCGTTGCCGACCCATTAAAATCTTGTACACTCCTTTCCTTATTTTTTTTTTCAATTTCCAAATTTATCTACTCGCATCGCATTCAGGGTCATTGACCTTATTACCTGTTGAAGTGTCGTTCTGGACCTTTTTTACACCCTGTAGAGTCCGAGTAAGCTAAGTTTGCACAGATTTTGATAGCATTGACTCTGAAAGTAAACATCACATAAGTAAACGTCATTATTTCATAGAAGTTTCTGACGTTTAAAATTACACTTTAAGGGCCACTTGTGCCACCCGGGGTTAGCCACATAACCCGGCGTTAACCAATTTTTGAATGGCATTTCGACAACTTAACGTGGTTTGAATCTATGTATAGATGTACTAACAAATTAGCTTCGATAATCGAATAAATATTGTTGGTCAGTATAGATGAAGCTAAAATTTAATATTTATATATCTTCCTAGCGTTTTTTCCCGCTATATGCCAGGGCTCAGAGCCGGGAGCCGGGGGCTTTGGCAACTTAACCAAAGATTTGGCGTAGGCGCTAATTTTCCAGTGGGTAAACTATATTTTATAATGGAATACCTATAACACAACGGATAATTAAATATATCAATAAATTAATTAATTAGGCCCATGGGGTTCGAGCGCCCACGCCCTCTTTAAGGATATTTCAAAGAGGCATGTGGGCGCTACCGGCGACCGTAGAGCTGGCAGCTTCCTCGCCCAACGCATTAGTATTGCAATACAGCGAGGAAACGCTGCCAGCGTCTATGGTACCATGCCGAGCGGGGAATATTTAATTTTAAATTTATTTTATTTTATTTGTATGTGTTAGGTACTTGTTCTTGAAATAAATAAATAATATGTAAAAAAATAGGGCTTTAATTAAACTAAATTAAATTAATTCGGAAATCTGATTAAACTTGAAATTTCATATAATATTTATTACAAACATACAACATAGTCTATCTAAATAGTAGTTTATGTAATAGTATATAATTAAAGGTATTAAAACGCGAGTGTGGGTTTTATGAAACGAGACGGCAGCCAAGTTTCATAATAACATCACACGAGTGACTGCTTTGTATACACACATATTATGAGCTCTCCACGATGCGTTAAAACCGCATATTATGTCGTCCGCCATTATGAAAACTATTATGACATTTAATTCTTGACATTTAGAGTTGGCCCCAATTTTCATATCGTTCGATATCAAATAACGTGAGACTTGCGTTCGACATTGTTTGCAATTGACACTTCGTTTCGAACTAAACGTGATTTCGACTGATATTAAAATAGAGGTAAGTAAGATAAATAAGCATTTTTAGGAATTCATTCCCAGTAAGCTGGAATTAAGTTGGTCCTAAATACGTGTAACCCAAGTTTGTAATCCCAGGAGCTGAACATAACTTATGAGAGTATTTTTCAGTTTTTTGCTTGTAGCTCAAAAACGGTACGTCGTGTGGAAAATAAATTCCGCTTGTATCGTTGACGTAAGTATAAGCACCTGAGAAAATATAATAGCAACGAATTTTTCAGGCGTCTATGTCTATGGTCTACCCAAATACGAGGTAAAATTACAAAATAATATATTATAAATAAATATAAATGTAAATATTATAGGACTCTCTTACACAAATTGACTAAGTCCAGCAGTAAGCTCAAGAAGGCTTGTGTTACGGGTACTCAGACAACGATATATATAATATAAAAATACATAAATACATAGAAAACATCCATGACTCAGGAACAAATATCTGTGTTCATCACACAAATAAATGCCCTTACCAGGATTGGAACCCAGGACCATCGCCTTAGCAGGCAGGGTCACTAGTAGGTACACCAACCGGTAGTTAAAACTTATAAAAAAGGTTTTTTCTAATATTTACCCATTTAAAGTGTATTAAAACTCGTGCGGGCTAGGGGCCTATTGCATGATTAAATTAATAATATTATTAGAGAATAATAGAAGTTACTAGATAAGAAATTACTATTTAATTTTGTATTATTTTGCGCTGCATAATTATTTTTGTGGTCACTTGTAATGTTTGAAAATTGTGTTGCATGAAGTACTAATAATCTTAAAGTTACACGAAAATGTATGATTATTTACAAGCAATAATAAATGTAGTTAGGTATATAAAAAAATGTAATAAAGGTGCTAATATTATGAGTAAAACATGAACTTTAAACATAATTAGCGACACCCGCAATATCATAGTAAAACTTTTTCGAAATATAAACAGGCAGAAATATCATCATCATCATCATCATATCAGCCATACGACGTTCACTGCTGAACATAGTTCTCCCCTTTGGACCTCCATATGTACCGGTTGGAAGCGACCTGCATCCAGCGTCTCCCGGCGACCTCCATAAGGTCATCTGTCCATCTTGTGGGTGGACGTCCTATATAAATATGGTTCTTAGTAAATGAGGTAGCATAATAGCATTATGCTATGCTAATGCTAATAGCAATAGCATAAACAAAAAAAAACACAAAGAATTACATATATCGTATTATTAAATTTTGACGAGCGTACCTATATCAAAATACAGGATGTAACAAAAGTAGTGAACGATACTTCAACAGCCAATAAGGTCGATGACCCTGAGTACGATGCAAGTGGAATTTTTTTAATAAAATAAAAAAACACTTTGTATGGAGATAGGTGGATTTTTGATCAGCTGTTCAAAACGATGTTCGGGACTTATGTTACAGCCAGTTTGTATGCATATAAGCAAAGCGAAAAATATAAGTATGTATGTATGTAAGGATCGTAGTATGGACGTTTTGTAGGCTCTGTCAAACCTGTAAATGTTGATCATCATCATCATCCGAGGAATGCAGGAACATGAACATTTTTTGACTCTTAATAAATGGGTTAATCAACTATTTCTTGTCACTAATTCCCATAATTACAGTCTCCTTGGTCACTTTTAAAATCACGGTTTTATGGCATTAAAATTCACAAAAGACGATTTTTTTGGTAGTTATATTCCCTAGCCTTCCCATGATGGGCCATCTACCAAACATGTCAGTAGAATATACTACAACGTTTTTTCTACTGTGCTGCATTTGTACCCTGGCTGACGGGACAGAAAACAACAAGAAATAGTTGATTTATCAAACAACTAAACTTCTTGTAATTTCGATACTAATAGGAAAAAAAAAGTGTTTTTTTCCTAACTGCGTTAAGTAACATTTTTTCATACTTTTTTATGGCGGTGACGAAATGGGAAGTTCAAAAAAAGTATGGATATTTTGATACATTTTTTTTAAATTATCTTATTAGAATTGAAAGAGCTCGCGATCCTGAATCAATTAATCACATAAAATATCCATGTTAAAAAAGTAGGGGGCACAATTATATATATAATGGCTCATATAATATTATTCAAAACTAGAGAGAAAGAACTGAAATATCGGAATGTCACTCATTACCTTTTTGAATTCTTGTCAAAGAATACATAAGCCCTACCGCCTACGCGCCTCAAAACGGCACTTTCCTAGATAAAAAATTAAGTGAACCTAAGGTGTTAAATTAAAATATGTGTATGGAAAGTGCAAGCTCCCCCGCCCTACGCCTATGGGCGGGCTATATAAGGCGGCGCCGCCCGGCCTGCCGCAGTAGACCCGCGACCGCCCTAGCCGTGCTGTTCGCGTCGCGTCCAAACAGGTAAGTTCGTAACTTTAAACTTTTCAGATTGAGGAATTTAAATAAAATATGTGTTGGTGTGCATCGTGATAATATTTTCACGGGGTTGGTTTTAAGCAAATTGGATGTAAATAGAGTTTTCGAGGAAATATGTCGCTTCTTACTAATTTTTTTAGGCATAGAGAACTTAAAGAAAAGTTTTTTAATCAAACAAAAAGGCCAATAGATATTTTCTTATAAATTTATAAAGTCCTTTTTGACCATTTTAATGCATATACTGGGTTATAATGGAGGATATCAGGTTAAAAGTTGAGCTTCAGAGTTTTTAAGGAATAATATCGCTTGTGAATATTTTTTTAAGGTTGAAAGAACTAAATGAAAAGTTTTTACTAATATATATAAAAGTGAACGTCGGTTTTTTAGCATAAAGTTGAGGTTTTTCTAACCAGTATAAGGCAATTTTTAGGATTTTTATGAAGGAAATAGACTTCAAATTAAGTTAAAGAAAGTTTTTAAAGATAAAAAATGTTCGCCTGAAAATTTTTGTTTAGAATTCAAAAACCCACAAAATTTATTTTTTTTATATACAAAAAAAAGCAGCTTTTTCAAGAAACGTCTTTACCAGTTATAAATGTTGTCTAAGTAAAATGAGCCTCGGTTAAATATGCTAGAACGTATCGCATAAATTTAATTGTAGTCCACATTTTAAGGTATTTATACTAACAATTATAAAGCATGAATTAAATTATATATTTTTTAATTAGTCACACTACTATATATAAATAATAAACTGAAAGCTTTTTCTGTAGTAAGTATATGACATCTCTTTCAATTTATTATTTATACTAAATTAAAAAAAATAACTTGTAGGAATTTAACCTTACGGTTCACGTTATTTAAATAATTACTACATAGTACATACCTTTTATTTTAAAATCAATTTGTAAAATTTCTATAATTATTTATTATGACTAGGTACTTACGGGAGGGGTGGGTTGACCCGTCGTATGTGTTTAGACTGAAACATAAAATTTATATAAATGTTAATTTAAAAAATAAATGCTCTTCTTATTTTTCATCTTTTTTAACTCGTATTATATAATGGGCACCGTTATTAAGGTAACTCGAAATCGTAAGTTGAAAAATACTTCTGCTGTACATAGTAATTTGGATGACCTCTAGACCAATTTATACAATACGCGTATATTTTTACTAGCTTTTACCCGCGGCTTCGCCCGCGTACTAAACGTAATTTTCAACCGTCTACAAATAAGGAGGTTCTTAATTGGGCCCGTATATTTGTATGTACCTACATATGTATGTTTGTCCGCAATTATCTTGCGGTTGGCTGAACGGATTTAAATGGAATGGATGGTTGTCGCAAAAGTGACCAAACTGAAAAATTCAAGTTGGCGGCTGTTTCTCAATTTTGACCTCTGGTTTGTTATAAAGAACCTCTCGAACCCTTTATTTGTGCCTACCGAGCTTTATCACGAACTTAATTCTATAAATTCAAGATGGTGGCCGTTGATGGTGGCGTTGGTGGTTCGTTAGAAAGAACCTTTCGGATCCTCGGATATCGATTTCATCACGATCAGATCATAACTGAAGAAATTCTAGACGATGGCCGTTTTTCTCAGTTTTAACTTCAGATTATTCATAAAGAGAAATCGATTTTAACACGATCGGATCAAAATCGAAATAATTCAAGATGGCGGCCTGATCTCGTAGTTTTTACTACAGATTCATTACTGAGGAATCTCTCGGATCCCCAAATACCGATTATTATCAAGGTCGGATTAAAACTCAATAAATTCAAGATGGAGCCCCTTTTCGCAATTCTGATTAAGGACCTATTTTAGGTTTAAGGTAGGCAGAGGTAGGTCGTTAGGTAAGTTACACTCACTGTATATATTTCCCATGTTGACTTTTTCACCCCATTTCGTACTCCTATTTACTCATTTCTCATAAGAATAAAATAGTCTAGTTCATACTCCTGTGAATAAAATAGTCTCATAAATCATGTTTCCCGATATACAATCAATTCCCACTTCACCCCTTTAGGAGGAGAATTCTAAAAAATCCTAGCTATTTCCCGCAGCTTCGCCCGCGTACAAAATAAATGTTCAACCGTAACGTAATTTCAAAATCAAGTTGGCGGCTTTGATTCGTTATAAAGAACCTCTTGAACCCTTTGATATGTACCAACCGAGTACATATTACGATTAATGTTGACTTCTGATTCCTTAGAAAGAACCTTTCGGATTCTCAGATATTGATTTCCATCACGATCAGATCATAACTGACGAAATTTCAGATGACGGCCTTTTCTCGCAGTTTTGGCTCCAGATTCATTGTAAAGAACCTCTCGGATCTTCTTTCTTGTCTCAATTAGAAGGTGAATTCTGAAAAATCCTTTCTTAATGCACCCCTACACCTATAAGAAACCTACGTGCCAAATTTGAAATTCTAGAAACAAATAAACAACAAAACGACACTCATATTGATATTTTGAGAATTCAACCCCATCGCACCCCAACAGGGAAGATGGTGTATCATACGTCCACCTCATTGGATTTTAAAATCGTTGTTGTTTTTGATTTCAGCGACCCGATAAACCATAAAAACGATAATCATGATGTTTTTTGACTTTGTTACCCCTTTTTGCCCTCTTAGGGGTTTAATTCTTAAAAAAATCAAATACACGTCTTTACTCATTTATCTTTAGAAATACTCTTGTGTAGTTTTGAATAAAATAGTTTAACTAATCATGTTTTCCCATACATAGTTTGTACCGTCATTTCTCCCCCTTTGGAGGTGAATTTTGAAAACTCCTTTGTTTGTGCACCCCTACGCCTTATAAGGAACCTAAGTGGTAAGTTTGGAATCTATAGAACCAGAAATAAACAACAAAACGACACCCATATTTATATTTTTAGAGTTCTACCCCCTCGCGCCCAACAGCGAAGATGGTATTTCACAATCGCCACGTTAGATTTTAAAATCGTCGTTGTTTTTGTAATCAGCGACCCGATAAACCAGAAAACGATACCCATGTTGTTTTTTTTTACTTTTTCACCCCTTTTCCCCCTTATATGGGTTGAATTCTCCTGAAACACGTGCTACCTCATTTATCTTTATAAATACTCCTGTAAAGTTTCAAATGGAATAGGCCAACTAATCTTGTTTCCCCATAAAAACTTTGGACTTCCAAATCACCCCCTTAGGGGGTTGAATTTTGAAAAGTCCTTTCTTAGTGCACCTCTAGACTTTATAAGGAACCTACGTTTCAAATTTGGTATCTCTAGGACCAGCGGTTTGGGCTGTGCGTTGATATGTCAGTCAGTCAGTTAGTCATTCAGTCAGTCAGTTTCTTTTTTATATATTAATATAGATAAAAACACCTTTTTTGTATTTTGATGAGAAACCTTTACACATAAAATAAAGTCTCTAGCTAAACAGAAAACCTTCCGCCATACAAACTTTCAACACCCTTTTCACCCTTATAAGGGTCGAATTTTCGAAATCGCTGAAATTACTTTTTGTAAACTCTAATGAGGATTCTTTTCACAAAGTTTGTAGTCTATAACTAAAAGGGAAACGCTTCCGCCATACAAACTTTAACACACTTTTCACCCCTTTTGGGGTTGATTTTTCCAAAACGCTAAAATTACTTTTTTTGTATTTTAATAACAAACCACTACACCAACTTTTGAGTCTCTATCTAAAAAAAGAAACTTTCTTCCATACAAACTTTCAACCCCGATGTAACCCCCTTAGAAGATGATTTTTTCAAAACCCTTTCTTATTCGTTACTTTCGTTAAACACCTAACGTAATGTGAAAATTTCAGGATCATACGTTTAGTAGTTTCGGCTGTGCGTTGATCAGTGAGTCAGTCAGTCAGGACTTTTCCTTTTATATGTATAGATAGATTAATAATTAAAAACAAGGTTATTAAATAACTATTTTGAAAAAGATAGGCGTTCTTAATATGTAGGCACACCTGAACATTATATTTAGCCTTATTAAAATAACATCACAGTCGAATTCGGCCGCGGTGACTGCTGGAAACTCCATCGCTAATATATTACTATTTGAATTTTCATATTGTTGAGTATTTCATAAAGTTGTTGCACTGATTATAAAAAAGGCCAATTTATTATTTTCCAGACATTTATCTCGTTTCAAAGTCTGTAATAATCAATGAAATATAGTTTCATTTTATTAGCACATACATATATTAAATAAACTAAAAATTAACTTAATTAAAATAATATAATACAAATAATTATAGCGTTTTAATTATTTATTGTATGCGAATTAGAAACTTATTTAATTTTACGCTGCTCAGAAGTATTTGAGGATCTAGCCCGCTACCACATATCTGATGGCGACTGTGCAAGAAAAAATATAATGAAGATCGGTTTCTGACTAAAATCAAATAATAAAAAAATATAAATTCAGGTCAGGAATGATCCATATTTTGTTAATAAGAATAAAAACTTAAACTAAAACAAACTAAATGTGTTATGGCAGGAAGGCTGTTCCCTAAAATTATTAGCTTAGGGTATCTAGGCAATATTATTTTGTCGCCTAACACAACATTCACCCAGTACTTGATGAGACGGGGTTCCGGGGCCTTACCACGACGTCTTAACGCGATTCAGTTGAGGCAGTTGACGACCTAAACTGAGTTGCTTCCATACAACTGAGCCTAAACTGAATCGCGTTAAGACGTAATGGTAAGGCCACAAATAATGCCCCGAGGAGGCCGTAAATAATGCGTAACAATGCGTAAGCGAAATAACGGTGACAAAAAATGTGTGTGGTTAGGAATGTTGAAAAGCAGATCGCCCTCATTACTGGCGTCGCATTTTTAACTTGCTCGTTTACTGCAGCGATATTACTACAATGCATAAGACCCATAATCCTATTTTACAACTTTTGGTTTTGAGACCCTCGGGCCGTGGGGTCCGTGCGCTAGGCTCCTATTTAAAGAGTTCGCCGCTTTTATTTAAAGAGCTCGCCACTCCTGTTTGAAGAGCTCGTCGCTCCTATTCAAAGTGTTCGCCGCTCCTATTTAAAGAACCTCCGGGGACCAGAGAGCTAGCAGCTTTCTCTTGCAATGGATTAGGATTTCTAATATTGCTATACAGCGAGGGCGAGGCTATTCTACCAGCGTCTTTGGCAAAATGCCTCGCATACTATAAATGTTTTTACGTAGTCTATTTTATTTTTAATGTTATTTACTATTTATGTTTTTATAATTGTATTTAATTGTTATATAATAAACTTCACATGATCCCATGTGGAGGCCACCGCCACCACGACCATTATACCAGTAACCTTAAAAATAAGAGTATTTGGCCTCTGTTTTTAACTTATTTAATTTTTAATGCCTTTTAGCACTGAATCAGAAACTTATGGAGGAGTCAGAACACAGCATCGACTAACAAAACTATGGTTTTTTCATATGGAGGCGATAGCAGGCCTATGGAACTTGAATCGATAGTCTCCTGTCTAGTGTCGGTACGTACTCACGGGCCGGCCAAACACCCCGCGCTGCCGGTGCACGACGACGCCGCCAGTATTATATAAATATTTCTAATCGTAGGCAGCCCTAGCGTTCAATTGTTTTTTGCGTAGTATTCAAAACGATTTATATATATCGTGTTAGCGCCTCCTTAGACGCTAACCGTCATAAGCTGGCTGGCCGTCGCCGCCGCTTATATTTGAATTAACATTACGTGACGGTTCTAGAGATTCGATTTTGTGTGACAGAATGTCTTTTCTATTGTGAAGAAATATATTATTTTATTTTATTTTATTTGTTCAAAATGTAAATATTTTATGATTATATCTGTTGTTCCGCGTAAAGAGAGTATTCATTTATATGCGTGAACAATTTGGTGACCCCGACGTGATAGAATGCGCAAAATTGATAAGGATTATGAAGATGGCGCATAATTAAGATGAAGATTATCCATCGAAGATTATAAAGAATATCCCATTATATCCCATTTACGATTACCTGATGTTGTGAGTTTAAGCTGGTGAGAGTATGGTTAGCTATTACTGGTACCCATCAACTATGGATTGTCGTAAGTAAATAGTACAAGCTATTAATTGGGATCAATGAAGCGCGGGATTATTACTGTAAGTATCTATCTATAGTAAATTTGCTTTAATGCGTATGCAAGTATAATTTAGCTATCAGTTTAAGATAATCTCGCACCTTCAAAATGGAAGATCTTATTCGTCAAAGAGGAATAGTTCGAAGGTCTTTAACTTATTTCAAAAAGTTCCTCGTGCCGTTGTTGGAAAATAAAAATCTAACACAGGTTTTAATAAATGAATGCACATTTAGGTTATCTAAAATTCAAGAGGCATTCAATCTTTTTGACGAAATTCAAACTAATATTGAATTACAGGATGATTCTCAGAGCCAGCACGATGAGCGAGAGGTCACAGAAAATGAATTTTATTGTTTGATGGCTCAGGCCCAAGAGTTGATTGCCGCTTTTAACGAGAAGGACAATAAACACAATCAAGGGGACGAATTGCTCAGCCAGAGCAGTCGCCATCGCGGAGATTTCAAGAACGTCAAGTTGCCGCAGCTGAGACTTCCTCCCTTTGATGGAAAGGCAGATAAGTGGCTAGAGTTTAGGGATCTTTATCTGTCTTTGATACATGATAATGAGAGCATCGATGATATATGCAAATTCCATTATCTTAAATCTTATCTTCAAGGCGATGCAAGTTTAGTTATTGTTTCTGTGTCCGTCTCGGCTGAGAACTATCCTATCGCTTGGTCGCTTTTACGCGAGCGGTATGATAACAAGCGGTTATTAATTAATCAACACCTAAAAGGTTTATTTGGTATAGAGCCTTTGTCGAGAGAGAGCGATAAGGGGCTACGTCAATTAATTGACAATCTGTCAAAGCACTTACAGGCGCTTAATTCTCTTGGCGAAGAGACTGATAAATGGGACACCTTGGTTATTTATATGGCCTCGTCAAAACTTGACGCCAGTACAGCTGTCAAATGGGAAGAGTATCGTAGTGACTTAACTACCCCATCATTACAGGATTTTTATAAGTTTCTCCGTAACAGAGCAGACGTATTAGAAACGGTATCTAGTTCCAGGAACGATAAACGTCAAATTCAGGTGGATTTAAGTAAAAATTATAAACGTTACAATGTTCCTCGAACTAAATCCTTTGTTACGTCAGAGCTTTCACAAACATCCTCAGCTAGTGTGGTATCATATCCGTGCGCTTCTTGTAAGCAGGATCATAAGTTAATTGACTGTCCTAAGTTTAATTCGTTATCGGTAGATGAGCGCTTCCTTAAGGTGAGTCAGTGGAAGTTATGCAAAAATTGTCTACGCCCTGGCCACACAGCATACCAGTGTCGCACCAGTGTAGGGTGTAGGGTTTGCAGAAAAAGACACAGTACACTATTGCATAAAGAAATCACTAATCAACAACAAGATGGAGAGGAAGCAGCTGCGGGACCTAGTTACAGCATTTCGCGTCATCAAGCTTCAGCAGCTCCTTCGCCTTCTAGTGTAGCTCAAGCAAATGATTTGTCGACCGTATCCAACACTACTGTCACGACGACAGCTCCAAAAAATAATTATGTTTTGCTCGCTACAGCTCTTGTTGAAGTGTCAATTAATGAAAAAAGGTTTGTTTTGCGCGCGATGCTGGACAATGGCAGTCAGTCATCATATTTAACTGAAAAGGCTAAACAAAAAATAGGTTGTAGCATTGTGAAAGTAAATCGTTCCATTATGTGCCTAAACAAAATACCTTTGAATATAAATGGGTACTGTGACCTAGAATTACATTCACTGCACACTTCATTCATAGGTTCGGTAAGGTGCTATATCGTACCTGATGTAACGGATGAGCTCCCTAATGTTAAGATAGACATCACAAAGTTTAACATCCCAAATAATATAGTTCTAGCCGATCCCGAGTTTCATTCTCCAGCAGAAGTCGACCTCTTGCTTGGTTCTGACATATACTGGGACTTGATTGGAACTAACATGTTTCAACTAGGTAGAGGGCAACCCTATTTAGTGGAATCTGAGCTAGGTTGGTTAGTGGCTGGCCCTACGGGGGGGAGGCCCAGTTCTCAAATTAGTCGCTGTAACTTTTCACGGGACATTAAAGAGCAACTGTCAAAATTCTGGGAACTTGAAGAGTTACCCAGCGCGAAAGCTGTCGTTTCTTCGGATGAGGCTTTTTGTGAAAATCTCTTTAATGATACCACACACCGCAACAGTGATGGGAGATATGTTGTGAGCATTCCTTTCCGAGAATCACCTGATACCCTTGGAGGCTCTTTCAGAATGGCGGAAAGGAGGCTTCATGGCATTGAAAGGAAAATGTCAAAGGATCCTAAACTCAAAAAAGGTTATTCGGATTTTATTAAAGAATATGAGGACCTTGGACATTTGACTGAAGTCCCTGAAGCTGAAGTAGGTAGTCAGTTCCTTCCTCATCATGCTGTACTTCGGGAGCAGAGTGAAACTACTAAGCTGCGTGTTGTTTTTGACGCATCGGCAAGAACCACGTCAGGAAAGTCACTGAATGACATACAGTATGTCGGACCTGTGGTTCAAGACGACTTGTTGTCTATTTTATTGAGATTTAGGCAACATAAATACATAGTTACAGCGGATATAGAGAAAATGTATAGGCAGATTCTAGTAGAGCCTAGCCAACGTAAATATCAGCAGATTCTTTGGAAAGATCCAGAGTCTAATAAGTTGCGCATACTACAATTAAACACAATTACCTATGGGACTGCCTCAGCGCCGTTTTTAAGCACGCGTTGTTTGCTGCAGCTAGCGAAGGAATGCGACAGACAATCTATCGCCCAAATAATACAACATGATTTCTATATGGACGATCTTTTGACTGGAGCGCAGACTGAAGCTGAGCTAGGCGATATATGTGAATCAGTCACTGATATTTTAAATGGAGCTTGCTTACCTCTTCGCAAGTTTCATACGAACGCTCCTACGGTAGTCAAAGACAGCTTAAGCTCTATGATACCTAAAGATTTGGATGTAACTGGTCAATCGAGTGTTTTAGGCTTAAAATGGCAACCAGCACCCGACTATTTGCAATTCTCAGTAGATATTGTGGCTAAGCCACCAGTTACTAAGCGTTCTATCTTATCAAACTCAGCAAAAATATTTGATCCTCTCGGTTTGCTGAGTGCAGTGACAATCACGCCTAAAATCATTCTTCAAAGGTTATGGCAGTCAAAATTGGACTGGGAAGATCCAGTTCCAGGTGAATTGTGTAATAAATGGACAGATTACGTAAACAAGCTTAAGCATTTGACCAGCATTAACATACCGAGAAATGTTTTGTGTCCTAACTCGATAAGTACTCGTATTACATTACACTCATTTTCAGATGCATCTCAAGATGCTTATGCAGCGTGCATATACTTAACTTCGTCAGACAATCAGGGCAACACACTTACACGATTGCTGTGCGCAAAAGCGAAGGTGGCGCCTTTAAAGCCGACGTCTATTCCTCGATTGGAACTTTTAGGCGCGTTATTGTCTGTTCGACTGACTGTAAAAGTCCAGAAATCACTTCGATGTGATATTGCTCAAATTTTCCATTGGACTGATTCCACTGTCGTGCTATGTTGGCTTCGAGCGGAACCTCGTAATTTGAAAACGTTCGTGGCAAATCGTGTAGGCGAGATTCAAGAGTTGACTCCTGACAGTTCATGGAAACATGTGCCAGGAGAGATGAACCCTGCCGATCTAGCTTCCAGGGGAGTTGACCCTCAACATTTATACAGTGCCAAAATTTGGTGGCAGGGTCCTTCTTTTCTAAACGATCCTATGTCAAGCTGGCCACAGTTGCATCAGTCTATCAGCGAAACTAGCTGTATACCGGAAATGAAAACGTTTGCTCAAGTCGATAGTATAGTAGGTCAAACCTGCAGCCTCGTGGACTTCGAAAGATATTCGAAGTTGACGACTTTGCAAAGAGCCTTTGCGTATGTGCAAAGATTTATATACAATTTAAGAAACCCGTCATCTAAACGTTGTGGCTACTTAACCACTGATGAACTGAGATCGTCTTTGAAGTATTTAATCAAACAATCTCAACTCGAGTCATTCGGTGATGATCTTAGTACATTACAAAAAGGCAAACCGCTACCTTTAAAGTCACGGATACTTAAGCTTACACCATTTATAGACGAGGACGGACTGATACGTGTCGGTGGCCGTATTCAGAATTCTTCTGTTACCTACACACAAAAGCATCCAGCGTTATTAGATGCCAAACACACATTTACGAAATTACTTTTTCACCAAGAGCATTTTAAAACCTTGCACGGACCTTCACAGTTGATACTGAATAATTTACGTAATCAATTCTGGCCAGTAGGCGGTAGAAATTTAGCTAGGAGTACGGTTAATAAGTGTAAGAAATGCTGGATCATGAAAGCAAAAACTATAAATCCTATAATGGGGAATTTACCTGAATCCAGAGTTACGCCAAACCTGCCCTTCAAAGTTTGCGGAGTTGATTTTGGGGGACCGTTTTTTATTACAGATCGTAAAGGACGAGGCTGTAAGATAACCAAGGCTTACTTAGCTCTTTTCGTTTGTTTCTCGACAAGGGCTTTACACTTAGAATTAGTTAGTAGCCTCTCTACTGATGCATTCATTCAATGTCTACGACGGTTTATCGCTCGTCGTGGTTATCCATGCGAGATCCACTGCGACAACGGCACAAATTTTGTGGGTGCGAGCAACGAACTTGCTTCCTTTCTTAAATCCAGTAATAATCCTGTAGCTTCATGGGGCGCTAATGAGGGTATAAAGTTCGTGTTCTCGCCGGCTTATTCTCCACATTTTGGAGGGATATGGGAAGCCGGTATCAAATCGGCCAAATTCCATATGTCACGGGTGCTAGGTAATACCCATATGACATTTGAAGAGCTTTCAACGCTTTTTACGCAAATTGAAGCGATTTTAAATTCAAGACCATTAACTTACTTGTCAACTGATCCCAATGACCTGGAAGCATTAACTCCGGGACATTTTTTGATTGGTCAATCATTGACTACTTTACCTTCTCCGAATCTTTTGGATATCATCCCAAACCGGCTAAGCAGATATGAATATATAGAACAAATGCGACAGCAATTTTGGAATCGCTGGCATAAAGAATTTCTTGCCGAGTTACAAGAACGGAACAAGTGGAAGGTCAATACTGAAGGACTTCAAATTAACGACGTCGTCGTTATTAAGGAAACAAATGTCCCACCAATGAAATGGAGATTGGGACGTATAGTAAAGTTGTACCCCGGACAAGACAACGTGCCCAGAGTAGCGGACGTTCTCACAGCACGCGGCACACTACGAAGAGCTGTTCATCGGTTGTGTGCGCTGCCAAAACCTGAGGTGCTTCATCCTCGAGGCTCTACCTCCTCGAGGGGGGGAGTGTGTTAGCGCCTCCTTAGACGCTAACCGTCATAAGCTGGCTGGCCGTCGCCGCCGCTTATATTTGAATTAACATTACGTGACGGTTCTAGAGATTCGATTTTGTGTGACAGAATGTCTTTTCTATTGTGAAGAAATATATTATTTTATTTTATTTTATTTGTTCAAAATGTAAATATTTGATGATTATATCTGTTGTTCCGCGTAAAGAGAGTATTCATTTATATGCGTGAACATATCGCTTTATCTATGAGAGATAAATATATGTTGTTAAGAACTATTACGTAATCTGTGGCGGTAGGCCACTCACAATACCTGCCTAACTCAACTCAACTCAAACTCAAACGAGAAATATTCCGAAGTCGCATCGAAGCTTGTAGTTTTATAACTATTTTTATTAATGCCACCAAATGCTTATGTACCGTAAACCTCTCCGTTTGTAGGATATTTCGGGGCTAACGCCAATAAAAAGTTTCATTATTGTTAATTTATGAGATTTTTTTTGTAGACAATTGAAATTCTATACCAAAACTCGTATTATGTACTTATTACGAAAGATCTCGAAGGAAAAAAAATATTGTAAGAACCAAATTGAAATGCAATGTTAGTTAATAAGTAGCATGTAGGTATCAACATTAAAAAAATGCACTTAAAGAATTTGACCGCAGAAAATATACGACACTAATTTATCCATGAAAAATACAGGAAAAAAAAGTCTAAAGAAAATAGAGAAAAATTATTCGTCAACAGAAAATAAAAATAAAAATAATGTTTTAACCGAAAATAAAAATACGAATATGTATGGGAAGTAACGTTTAGTTACTTGTTAAGTTAAGTTAGTTTGGATAAGCGTTATATTAGCGTATAAATATGGTCTTCATCAGCGGTTTCAATTTATTGTAAGCCCTTGAGCAAATACACGATTTGCCTATTAGAAGCAAATGCAAATCACCAATACTATAGTGTCCCGTTAATAGTTACTATTAGTTTCCTCTATTACTTAACTAAAGTTCCCTCAAGTTATTCAACGTGGTCTGAAGATACCATCGTCAGATTCTGTCGAAATTACAATGGGACCAACTGTGAATAATAAAAAATACAAAATACAATTCAGCCTTCGAGAAATCGGAGAGCATAATAAAAAGCAAAAAAAAAACAAGTAATTGACGTAATGTCTTCTTTAATTCCCCCTCTTTTTTTTCTTTTTATATCAAATTCAAGCTAGCTTAGCTGCGGAGAAACATACAAAACAGTTCGTCTTACTTGTACAACCTATAAAAAATTTTTTTTCATTATTAATGAGATCCCTAAAGATTATTTGCACCAAAAAGTTACTAATTTACCTAATAAAAGCAAATAATATGTGCTTTGATTTACTTTGCAATATAAGCTAGAAAAAAAAACCTTAGTGGTAGAAATTAAACAACTTTTCAAAAATATATTTAAGAAACTGCTTATACTCATAAAATTCTTGGATCTTAAACTTACGTCACATCACATTAGATGCTCTATTTAATTATGTACATTAGTGTAGGCCTGTTGGGTAGGTAAGCCCAAAACGGGTCACCCGCGTAATAACGGATAAGCCGGCAATGTTACCACCTACGTCTATTAATACCTGTGTTTGTGTGTGGGACTCAACATTATTTCTGTCTTTAGTTTTTTCCCCTGAATGACTAACCTAACTCCAATCAATATGCCAAACATTTTTTCCTTAGTTATTGAAATTATAAAATTTATAAATAAAACACATATTTACTTAGTACTGCATAGTGCTTTATTGCAAGCGAACTAATGTAACACGAACGTGTATAAATAAGACAAACGCACATTCATTAAAGACCGCAGGTCATAGACAATAACAATATATTTATATCACTACTATGTACAGCAGTAATGACCATTTTACTGAACTTATAATGAACTGTCAAATTTTTATAGTGGTTTCTCAAATTATGACATTTACTCAACACTGTTTGCTTATTTCTGATTAAGTTAATTTTTATTTTATATCTCTGTAGTGTACAGTAACTTCTTGTTTAGTTTAGAAATAAGCCAATATTAAGCCTTGGCCGCGCCAATATTTCCCGGGAAAACGTCATTGAGAGCCGGAACAAACTTGTGTCCGAAATTGAGACCTCCCTAAAAGAAGTCTCAGATTGGGGTCGACTTAATTTGGTCCGTTTTAACCCTACAAAGACACAGATTTGCGCGTTCACCGCAAAAAAACTTCCGTTCGTCGCGTCACCTCGTTTTGAGAGCACTCCCCTATCTGCCACAGCCAGTATTGGAATCCTTGGCGTTGACATCTCGAGTGAAGTCCAGTTCCGCGGCCACCTAGAGGGTAAGGCCAAATTGGCCTCGAAGAAGCTCGGTGTGCTCAATAGATCGAGGCAGTATTTCACGCCGGCCCATCGCTTACAGCTTTATAAGGCGCAGGTTCGCCCGCATATGGAATACTGCTCTCATCTTTGGGCAGGGGCACCAAAGTACCAGCTTCTTCCTCTAGACCGCATCCAACGGAGAGCTGCTCGAATTGTCAACTGCCAACGTATTTCTGATCGGCTTGATTCCTTGGCGCTGCGTAGAGATGTGGCCTCACTCTGCATTTTCTATCGCATGTATTATGGGGAGTGTTCCGAGGAATTGTTCGGATTAATCCCTGCCGCCTCTTTCCGCCATCGCCCTACGCGACAATATTTCCACTCTCACCATTTAGATGGTTGGCAGTCCTCAACTGTACGCTTTTCCCGAAACTTCCTGCCTCGCACAGCTAAACTGTGGAACGAACTGTCGCCAGCGGTGTTCCCGGACCGATACGACCTTCAAACCTTCAAGAAAAGAGCGTACTCCCACCTTAAAGGCCGGCAACGCACTTGCGACACCTCTGGTGTTGCGGGTGTCCATGGACGACGTTAATCGCTTACCATCAGGCAATTCGTTTGCTCGTTTGCCACCTATAGCATAAAAAAAATATGTATTTAAATTAAGTTAAATTTTAGTTGATTAAGTCTTTGTATGTACTTTTTTAGTACCGAATAAATAACAGCGCTATTTTAATTGTGTATTGAAAATACCTTAGCTTAGGTATCTACTTGTATATGGGATTACCTTCCCTAGATGAAGATTAATTTTAATCTCCGATATCTATACTTTTCTATCCAACTTTCCTTCCGTGGGGTACGGACGGATTATCAAGATCACCGAGGTAGGAGTTGCATATTTTTAATCTCTTTATAAAACCTCAACTTAAAATGAATCGGCTAGTAAACAACTTGGCGGTTAACTTACCTAGTCTTGCACGTGATTTCCATTAACTAGGCTTAAGATGGCTGGGCAAATACCTAAATAAGGCATTACGTTTAAAAATATGGGCGTCCGTAGTCAAGATGCCAATTGCTCACGCTCAAAAGTATATCGTAGTTATCTCTGTCTATCACTCCTGAATAAATAACGATCGGGCTTTAGATTAAGGTTAGCCCGTAGCCCGTGGTAGCTTTTTCTGACATTCATAAGTGCATTGTAATGTGCTTAAAGTGAAAATTAACGATATCTTCTGCCCTCCGGCCGGCAAGCAGCCAATTGCAGGCCCGCCGCTTCGCTAAACAAATCCGCCGTTTGCCGACTGCGTCGAGCAGAAAAATTGTGTACCTACAAACCTTGGACAGTAAATAAGAAAGGCTCAGATCACATGTTTGTTGACCTCAGCTTCGCTTCGGACGACAACTACACGAGGTCCGAGACATTTCTTACTTTACAGGCCTCGGTACGTAATCTACTATGGTATTTTGTATTTATATGTGATGGATATTAGGTATTTGCCGGCCATGTAAGTTCGGGTAATCTGTTGGATCTCCATACTGTTTGCCGGGCATCCTTCGGACAATTTTTCCATACATTGATTGGTAGATCCGGCGGATACACCCGAACGTACAAGCAATATTATTGTAATATTACGGTCCGGTTTGCTCCATAGTTGTTACTACAATAACCCCATTTCTATAGGAACGTGTTAACACACTTACAAATAACAATATTCATTTTATTTTATTGCCAGTTTCCAGTTGTACTGGTTATCGGTGCATTCATATGCAATGCCTATAAACGACAATAACACTTACAATAATCGACCGATGTTACTCTATAGTCCGTATTTTTCCCCTTATTAAAAAACTAGCTTTTACCCGCGGCTTCGCCCGCGTACTAAACGTAATTTTCAACCGTCTACAAATAAGGAGGTTCTTAGTTGGGCCCGTATATTTGTATGTACCTACATATGTATGTTTGTCCGCTATCATCTTGCGGTTGGCTGAACGGATTTAAATGGAATGGATGATTGTCGCAAAAGTGATCAAACTGAAAAATTCAAGTTGGCGGCTGTTTCTCAATTTTGACCTTTGATTTGTTATAAAGAACCTCTCGAGCTTTATCACGAACTTAACTCTATAAATTCAAGATGGTGGCCGTTGATGGTGGCGTTGGTGGTTCGTTAGAAATCACCTTTGATCCTCGGATATCGATTTTGATCACGATCAGATCATAACTGAAGAAATTCTAGACGATGGCCGTTTTTCTCAGTTTTAACTTCAGATGATTCATAAAGAGAACCTCTCGGAAATCGATTTTAACACGATCGGATCAAAATCGAAATAATTCAAGATGGCGGCCGGATCTCGCAGTTTTTACTACAGATCATTACTGAGGAATCTCTCGGATCCCCAAATACCGATTATTATCAAGGTCGGATTAAAACTCAATAAATTCAAGATGGAGCCCTTTTTCGCAATTCTGATCAAGGACCTATTTTAGATTTAAGGTAGGCAGAGGTAGGTCGTTAGGTAAGTTACACTTACTGTATATATTTTCCATGTTGATTTTTTCACCCCATTTCGTACTCCTATTTACTCATTTCTCGTTAGGAATACTCCTGTGAATAAAATAGTCTAATAAATCTTGTTTCCCGATATACAATCAAATCCCACTTCACCCCTTTAGGAGAAGAATTCTAAAAAATCCTAGCTATTTCCCGCAGCTTCGCCCGCGTACAAAATAAATGTTCAACCGTAACGTCATTTCAAAATCAAGTTGGCGGCTTTGATTCGTTATAAAGAACCTCTTGAACCCTTTGATATGTACCAACCGAGTACATATTACGATCAATGTTGACTTCTGATTCCTTAGAAAGAACCTTTCGGATTCTCAGATATTGATTTCCATCACGATCAGATCATAACTGACGAAATTTCAGATGGCGGCCTTTTCTCGCAGTTTTGGCTCCAGATTCATTGTAAAGAACCTCTCGGATCTTCTTTCTTATTTCAATTAGAAGGTGAATTCTGAAAAATCCTTTCTTAATGCACCCCTACACCTTAATAAGAAACCTACGTGCCAAATTTGAAATTCTAGAAACAGAAATAAACAACAAAACGACACTCATATTGATATTTTGAGATTTCAACCCCATCGTACCCCAACAGGGAAGATGGTGTATCATACGTCCACCTCATTGGATTTTAAAATGGTTGTTGTTTTTGATTTCAGCGACCCGATAAACCATAAAAACGATAATCATGATGTTTTTTGAACCCCTTTTTGACCTCTTAGGGGTTTAATTCTCAAAAAATCAATACACATCTTTACTCATTTATCTTTAGAAATAATCTTGTGTAGTTTTGAATAAAATAGTTTAACTAATCATGTTTCCCCATACATAGTTTGTACCGTCATTTCTCCCCTTTGGAGGTGAATTTTGAAAACTCCTTTGTTTGTGCACCCCTACGCCTTATAAGGAACCTAAGTCTTAAGTTTGGAATCTATAGAACCAGAAATAAACAACAAAACGACACCCATATTTATATTTTTAGAGTTTGACCCCCTCGCGCCCCAACAGGGAAGATGGTATTTCACAATCGCCACGTTAGATTTTAAAATCGTCGTTGTTTTTGTAATCAGCGACCCGATAAACCAGAAAACGATACCCATGTTGTTTTTTTTACTTTTTCACCCCTTTTCCCCCTTATATGGGTTGAATTCTCAAAAAACCTGAAACACGTGCTACCTCATTTATCTTTATAAATACTCTTGTAAAGTTTCAAATGGAATAGGCCAACTAATCTGGTTTCCCCATAAAAATTTTGGACTTCCAAATCACCCCCTTAGGGGGTTGAATTTTGAAAAATCCTGTCTTAGTGCACCTCTAGACTTTATAAGGAACCTACGTTTCAAATTTGGTATCTCTAGGACCAGCGGTTTGGGCTGTGCGTTGATATGTCAGTCAGTCAGTCAGTCAGTTAGTCATTCAGTCAGTCAGTTTCTTTTTTATATATTATATAGATAAAAACACCTTTTTTGTATTTTGATGAGAAACCTACATAAAATAAAGTCTCTAGCTAAACAGAAAACCTTCCGCCATACAAACTTTCAACACCCTTTTCACCCTTATAAGGGTCGAATTTTCGAAATCGCTGAAATTACTTTTTGTAAACTCTAATGAGGATTCTTTTCACAAAGTTTGTAGTCTATAACTGAAAGGGAAACGCTTCCGCCATACAAACTTTTAACACTCTTTTCACCCCTTTTGGGGTTGATTTTTCCAAAACGCTAAAATTACTTTTTTTGTATTTTAATAAAAAACCTCTACACCAACTTTTGAGTCTCTATCTAAAAAAAAAACTTTCTTCCATACAAACTTTCAACCCCTATTTAATCCCCTTAGAAGATGATTTTTTCAAAACCCTTTCTTATTCGTAACCTTCGTTAAACACCTAACCTAATGTGAAAATTTCAGGATCATACGTTTAGTAGTTTCGGCTGTGCGTTGATCAGTGAGTCAGTCAGTCAGGACTTTTCCTTTTATATGTATAGATAAATAATTGACTGAGTGAGCAAAGCGATCGAAGCGTCTCCGTTAATCCGTTTCAGCTTGAGCAGAAAAACTTTTGTCTTTTTTTTACGGCGGTGATAAACAAGGATACGGCCCGCCTGATGGTAAGCAGTCACCATCAGCAGACCCTTTAAAAAAAGGAGGACTCGCTGTGTTGACAGCTGAAGGGGCAAGCTTTGCTTCGTGGGTCCCCAGCTGTTAACACAATGAATCCTCTTGGAGCTCTGGTGACCTTACTCACCATTATATGTCTGTCCATTTGTTTTCTTCTACAGGTCGCATTTATCAACCAATGCTTGTTAAATTTTGTAAACAAGTTTGTTGATTACACAATTTGTTTTTGTCGATTTAGTTTTTAGAAATGTTCAAAATGGCGGGAATAGGTATAATGGTCCTAAGCGCCATAGACGCCAAAGGCGCTTACGAACTTTGTGCCGATACCAGTACCATCTCGCGAGGACTATATCTCACAGAACCACTAGTTCTAATAAGTGACACATAAAGACATAAAAAAGATTAGCTAATGGACATTTATGATTCTATGAATAATGACAAGGCAACTCGATATCGACGCGACCGTGGAGATTTCAAATGTCGAAAGGGACATTTTAAAGGGTAGGACATTTAAAATTTCCACTGTCGATATTTTCGTGACAGAGAAGATGTTTAGGAACTATACATTTGTACTAGTTTTAGTTTACTTAAGTACAGTTTTCTATAAATGTTTCCCTAGTTTGGCTTCTTCCTTATGAGGGATATTTTGCCGTACCTTAACTAACTCGGTACATAAATGGACCTTTTCATTTAACATTTTAGTCACTTAACACAAAACGACGGAGCTTATTACCCAAGAACTAAGTAGCGTCCAAAATGAGTTAACTAAACAAACAAGGCACATTTTAACGTAAATTTCACCCGACAAGTCGCACAAAGTACAATATAAACAGCAAAATTCATCCGGCAAGTTTTAATGAATGAAGACGTTTAAAACATAGTTTTAAGTTACATCTATCTTATTACAGGTTTTACTCAGTAACTCTACTTCGTTTTTTTTAATATATAATTTAAAGGAACCTTTGTAGAGATGACCATGTTGGCTCCGTTAGTCCTCTAAACTTCATACATAAATGAACTAAAAAGAAAAACGATTAACTATACAACAACCCATACATTGTGAGAGTAGAAAAAAATTGATAAAATTTGTACTTATACTTATTTGTAAAAAAATCGGTATACAAATTTTGCGTGTTCTGACACCTCCGCCATATTGACTGGAAGATTTTGACATCGAGCAACGAACAACCTAGAATTTCAATAAGTTGCACCCTCTTGGCTGGAGTCCGGACACACTCCACGTGGCAGTGTTGCACATCTTATACTCTATCACACTCTTCGCAGTTGGGTGACTCTGCTTTCTGCATCAGATGTGCAAATTTATCCCACGCACGATGTCCGTTCTATTTAGAGTGCTCACCATTGTATACGAGGCTCGCACTGCAAAGTCCTGTACCAGATCCCTTTTTATTGGAATCTTACGTTGAAATATTCTTCCCAGTGACCACCTCTGAGAGTTCTGGGGCAATGTCAAATACAATTCCTTTAGAAGTAGCCGCTGAAACTAAACGGTCAGCCTCCTCGTTTCCTTCAATACCGATCTGTGACATGATGTGATGTGATCATTTTAATCATTTGTTTTAGAATTTTGTATGTCAGCGAAAAACACCGTTCTCCCGAGGCACATCGAGATAAATGCTGAATGGAGCTTTTGCTGTTCGTGAACCACTCTAGTATAATTTTGGCTATTAATGTACAATAGAGCCTGATAAATCGCAATAACTTCTGCGAACATTATAAATAGACCAGCCTAGATAAATATCCAATAAAAGTTTGAGTATTTGCTACTCGTATTCAACTCCTGTATAACATCAACATAAAGGGCATTTTGAACCAATAACAGACTCTAAACTACTATGCAAAACATCCTGTAATTCAATTTTGGACACCCAACAATAATCATGTTCTTTTTTTAGGATTAGAAAAATCGTGTGGTTATCATAAACTGGCATATCTTTGTCTTATTTTCTACATTGATTACAAAATAATATTGGAAATTTGTAACCTAATTTAAATATTTTCCAGAGATGGCCGCTATAATTGAAAAAACGTAGGCAATTTTGACCGTTATTTTTCTAATAAAAAAATGAGGTACAGTTCAAATAATAGGTTAACAATCAGTGTGCTTACCACGAGTTCTTGTAGTAAAGATGTCTCGTTTACCTCTCGTTATCAACACTTGCATCTCGCTCTCTCGCGAGCTTGCTGGTGCAAGTGCAAGCAAGATGCACTGACAGTGAGTTGACATAAACGATGGCGACTATAGACACAGTGTTTATTCGTAGAAATATAATTCAATAATTTGAAACAACACAACCCTAAGCCTACCTACTTTCTTTCTGCTGTCGAGTAATAAATACGCAAAACAGTAACTCCTTCCGGGAACCTAGTATCCCATTGATAAATTGGATCTCCGAGATTAGAAACACCCCGTCAGGGATCGATGTTATGTTTTACCCACCTTGGCTTAACAGGGAAATCGAGTTAGCGAAGTGTCAGTCAAAGTGAGAGATAGTCCGGAAATTCGGCGTTTGTTATAGAAATGATAATATTATTTGTGAAATCCGGAAGTTAATAGTGAAACCTCCGGAGAGAGGGAGAACTCGTTTTTAGTTGCAACGTACACTTAAAAATAGTTTATTATGATAAAGTTTAAGACATACTTGTGATACAAAGGTGCCATAAAATAAGCAATGCAATATTATAGGTATTTTCTGTGGACTACATAAAAGTAGGGCTATAAAGTGTTTCTATAAAGTAGGGCTATGAAGGCTATTATGATTTTCTTATTTAACTCTTATCAACACGAAAGGTGTCTTTTCATCATCTCCAATTACTACATGCCTAAAAGCTGTTAAGTATTGCCCACAGGAGAGAAAACTTGGGTGTTCCACTGAACTTTAGACTTTTCTTTCCTGTAAATAAGAAAATGGGGTTTATAGCCCTTGACTTTTGTATAGTACAGAGGAAAGACCTGCTAGTCTATTATTGTCGGGTATTATCGACTATCACTATAGCTTTCACGTTCTAACAAGTAAGCAAGTGCGAAAGTGACGCATGGCATGATAGTCGACAAAATGAAAACCATGCTGCCCTTCTGTAAGATCTGTTTGCGTTTAACCCAGGTCCTTTACGAGATTTTTATCCTTAACGGTAGGTTGCCCTCCGGGACATTGCGCTAAAGAATTTGTCCTCGCCAGCTTGAGTATGTCCTTCCATCTTACTCAACAGTATGTCGTTTCTTAACAGTTTTTAACCCTACAACGCATGACATTTTTTTCGCGTAAAAAATATAAGTATTTTGTAAAAATAGGGTTTTTTTGCGTTCAGGAAAAAATAATTAAAAAAATTAACAATCAATAGTTTTACAAAAATATATATATATATATATATTCCTGTTCCCGATATGAAACTCCATTCATTAGGCTCAAAAAAAATCGTATCTAAATAGTTAAGTACTTCAATATCGTCGAAAAAAATATTACAAAAATTAACAAACTTGAGCAAAACATAAATAACCGTTCCTACAGGTTAGAGGAAGTTAAGACCAAGCCCATGTCATAATAAGATCTGTACTAAACACAAAACATTTTTCACATAATATTTGAACATAAATAAATACATGGAGTACCACATCTTGAACGTATGAAGAATCGGTGGCTGGATTCTGCTGTCTAGCGGCAATGTATCAGCCGTTGCTGTCAAGCATTGAGATCGTAGTAGCCATGTGTGGTTTGTACCTAATCGGGAACTGTATACATTGCAGAGTTAAACGTCAGTCAGTCAACTAGTTTCGTCCACGTGGAGGTTGGATGCCCCAACAGTGCTTTGTGAACAAAACTTTGTACAGCGTACTTTGTAGGAGAAACCCATCCTTATTTTTTGGAGTGATCCAATATGCTGCAGTTTGTCTATCCGTCAATAGTACTTCTTTTATTTTGGACTTAAGAGGATACCCAACGCCAATAACCTTCGGTCTGAATTATAGGCTTTTATGATGTTTTTTGAAGCTTATCATATCTTAATAGAAACTCCTTCATACTACCATAGTACTTATCCCATAATTACATCAAAATGGTATCCCATAATTACTTCAAAGTTTATTGTCTCAGATATTCGGCATCAAAGTTGAACAATTTTAGGTTAAAAATCTGGTTGTATGGCCATAACTTTTATATTAAATAGTTTAAAATTAAAATCGAACCATCGAACCCAATAAAGCAGACGTCAAACCAAAAACGAAAACATACTAATACTGTCAGACAGTAAATCAGTACTGCAAGCGCTACGCAGCGACAAACTTACCTCACAACTCATACTTGAATGCCACAATAACCTCACGGAGTTAACCGAGGAAGGAAACGGAGTGACTGTACAATGGATAAAGGGACATAGTGGCTCAAGAGGAAACGATGCGGCGGATGAACTGGCGAGGAGAGGGTCAGAGACACCGACATACGGACCGGAACCCATCATACCACTACCTTTATCGTACATACAAAACCGACTAAACCAACATCACAGAAACCTTCACAACAAATACTGGAATGAACTGAACACATGTAGACAAACCAAAGAAGTCCTACCGGAGTTAAACGACAAGCTCACAAAACCTTACTTAGGACACCCAGACACCAACTACGAAAAATAGTAGGGCTACTTACAGGACACAACACACTAAACAAACACCTATACAACATGGGTATAACAGATAGTCCTATGTGCAGAGCCTGCATGGGAGAAGAGGAAACAACGAAACATATTGTACTGGACTGTAGACAGGTGGAAGTATACAGGAGTAGGTATTTAGGGACTATAAACACACTAAAGGAGGCATTTAGCAACCTAAAACAAATGTTGGCCTTCATAGAAGAGCTGGGATGGTTGGAGTAGGGCTACCTCGTTACCACGCAAAAAAGGCACATTGGATGTCGAGTTGCGGAAAAAGCCCAGAAAAACTAACTAACTAACTAACATCGAACCCAATCATTTCGATTTCATACATAGACCCCTTACTGAAATCATATGGTAACGAAAAAAGTGTTAAGACATTTTTTTAAAGAATCATAAAAGAAGTATTTGTTTCCAAATTTGGCAGACACGAATGGAGACAAAAGATCAAAATGTCTTAAAAAAATGTTATAAGTACCTACTTCAAACGAAATAACACAACACACAAGAAGAAAACAGAAGAACAAGAGAAAAGAAAAGCCCAACAAAAACAACAACTAAGCTATAGTGGCCCTTAACCAACATAGTTAAAACCCTTTCTTCACCCAAACAAAATATGTGAAATAGGTATGTTTGTGTTTCCTATTGTTTTAATTAGCCCTTATGTATCGTGCCAATTGTTCTAGCTAAGTATATTATATAATGGCGGTGCTCAGTTTACACAGGAAATTCAGTCTACAATACAAACGAGTAGCTGCAAACAAATGTGTTAGCGTAATTCTACCCACAGTGCAGGATTTCCAATATCGAGGCAAGGCACTGCACAAGGCATTTTCCAATAAACAATGCGGGTGTGATTTGATATTGTTCCTTCTCTTTCTCAGTGTTCCAGTGTTTAGACGGATCGCTTGTCATATGATAATTATGATATACGGTACTCGTTATTTCGGTCAACGAATTCTAAACAAAAATGCTAATGATCCATTTGAGAGGGTTATCAGTATTGTATTGGGAGTAAGAAACAAGAATAAAGTCTCAGTGTGCGGCAATTATGCGGTTTTCGGATTTTCTCCTGTACTTGTGCAACAAGCTCTTGCTTTTTGCCAAATTTCGTGATTCTAGGTCAACGGGAAGTACCCTATAAATTTTGATTCCTATTGCCAATGTATGGGAAATGCGACATAAATGGCCGTATAATATTTTGATTTCGTTGACGTAGAAGTTTGGTATTTTCACACCTTCAAGGAACTGCAGACCCGTGTATGTGGTATTAATTTCAACTTGCTACCTCTACGCGTTTCCGAGATAAAAGGACGGGCGGACAGATGGACAACAAAAGTGATCCTATAAGGGTGCCGTTTTTTTCCTTCTGAGATACGGAACCCTTAAAACAATGTTTTCGGGAGCAAATAGGAAGTTTTTTTACAGTTATTTGGCCTATTTGGATCACTTATTGAAACATATATTTTTCCTACATTTTCCTAATCAGAAAATATGACTAATTAAGCCCTTAAGCACAATTTCATACTGACTTAAGTTATTGGAGGTTTTTAGGAAACGTTTGGTTTTATTTCCTACTGATAGTAACTCATTATTTTGCGCGAACACAAGAACATGTTCATTTTTGTTAAAATTTATAATATATTCTTGCATTTTTCGTTGTTAAGTTTTTTTCGTTTTTTTTTTAATATTTATTGCCAACATTAATACCTTAACAAAAGAAATGTGCAGATTTTTTTTAAATTAACCTTAATTAAAAGTTCCTATAAAACTAAAAAACTGTGTGGAACCGTGTGGAAATCAAAAAACACAAAAATAAGGCCTCATCACGATTCACCTTAAACGGATCGACAGCATTTTTGGTACGACCCATATCCTAAAATTTATGGACAGAATTAATTTTCTAAGTTCCATCTTAGCCTCTGAACCTCCTTCGGCTTAGGTACTTCCAGGATCCTAAACAAACCCTTTTCTATATCAAAGAAAAACATAACCATCTAAAGAGGATAACATATTCCTCTACAATCTTAATAAATTGGCTTCAAGTAAAGTCTACGGCGCCTAGTATCTATACCAAAGCGTTCTACATACACTTTATAGGGATGAAAGTTGAATGAAAGGGTAATAGAAAAAGTTAGATAAAAAGCTATGTGACGAGTAAGATTGGAACTTTGAAGTACTAAGTACTACCCAGTGAAGTTGAAGTTGTGTCGCTTTGTATTTCGCCATAGATACTGTCACGATTTTAAACGGCATCGGCAAGGTAATAATTTATGATTAAACAAAGGAAATACGTAAAGTTCTATTAAATTAAATAGATAAATTAAATTTGATTTTGTGTGTTCTTGCAATACGTAAAACTACATAGTGTTTAAATAATTTAGAAGATGCAGCGATTTGCATGATTGTGGCCTCACCTTGGCAGTAAGAAAACGGATAAGTTACTCGTATCTGGCATTCTAAATATTGTCATTTTAAAGTTTAATTTTTTCTTTCTATCGTAGCTTAATATATCGGACTTTACACATAGCCAATACCTACTGGCAAATAAAAGACCGTTGGTGTCTTACATCTGTACAGATGTTGTACATAATGTTGTACTCTCGTATTTTCTCGGAATAGCATGACACGTTCAGACGTGTTATGCTATTTCAGTGAAGTAGCATGACAAATACGAAGTTTCCGAGAAAATACAAAAGGAAAACATTATGCATTACATCTCTAGTGCAAGTAGATAACATTACGCTTATAAAAGTATGAATGATCATCATCAACGTCAGTAACACAAATGATCAATGATGATAACAACACATGAATGTTCCTAGCGGTGTGCTTACTTGTGCTTCTGTAAATATAATTCTTTGAGACTTAGAATATTGTACAACAAAAAAAGACATGGCTGATCGAGCCAACAATATCCTGAATTTTCAAATTATTACTTTACCTAACAATTATCCGTGTATGACCCCCGAGTCCGAATTACCGTACCTTCAAATTGATTGAATATTTTATTTTTATTATATAAAAATGACTTCGTTAGTATTCTCGCCGTGAATAAACCAAATGGATTTCTCAAATCGAATTAATCACTTAGTTGATTTATAAAATCTTTGCGATTTCAAAGACGTCCCGGCTTGTTTATGTTCAGACTGTCTCATCTAAAAGGAACCAATGAAATTTCGATACAAATACGACTTATTATGATTTCATTTTCATCTTAAGGACTATTTAACTAAATATTATTGTTTCATTTATTCGAACACATTAAGTTACGGGCGTGAAGTTGATAAAAATAATATAATTATCGTGGTAGTGCCTTATTTTTACACGACTCCCCAAAACAAAATCCTCCGATTGCAACCGAAACCAAATATAATAATCGGACGATGACGAGAGCCTATGTGTAGATAAAGTCACAGTAATAAACCTAAAAAAAACTTTTTTGGTTGTCATTGGAGTAAAGGAAAGCTTTGTATATTTGTGACCATTTTTTGAACGTTTATTGAATTTTAAACGTATAATTTAATCAGAATTCATTACATTAAGGAACTATCTGAAAATTATTTTCGACTTTTCAGTTTGTTTTTAACCGGCAGTCATGTTTTGAATTTTTAATTATTATATTTATTGTGTTTGCATATTTCCATATAAAACGAAAATTGCGAATATAATATTCTAAACCCTAACAAATAGATCATGTTTTTGTATTGCAAATGCATGAGCACGATTGGTTATCAATAATAATGTGAAAAAGTATTCTAAATGTCCTAATAACCTGCAATAAATTTAGTATGAAAATGAGCTTGTACAGATCCGCTTAAAGGTTGACTAACATTAGAACGGGACGGGACGATCTGTCAGTTTCTATAGAAAACGTCACGTGACATCGAGGGCTCCGAGCTTTCACGTGATTCTTTCTATAGAAACTGACAGATCGTCCTATCTCGCCCAGTCCCGTCCTGTCCTAGTGTAAGTCATCCTTTTAAAGGATCTTTATTTTATTTCAGACGTCCGTCACATCATATCACTCCAAATTGGAATAAAATTACACTTCCAAGCGGCTAAATTGAAGTGTGCATCGTAAATGTCGACTTAGGATCGTCTCTATTTTAGAGTCAATGCAAATGCGCCGAGTTCGGGCATATACGCCGATATCTGACAATCAATGTATGGAAAATTTGTCTGGCGGATGTCCGACGGACACACCCACTATGGAAATCCGACAGATTGCCCTAACGTATATGGCCGGCAATTATCTAAATTCATACTATAGATTTGTTTTATTTAGGATTAGAAGTAACTAGCGGTAAAAGCGTGCGACTTTCTATGATCTATAATTGTGCTAATAAATATATTTCTTTCTTTATTTACTTTCAATCTGAAGATCGGGGGTTCAAACCCCGGTTCCCACAAATGACGAAACCTATGTACGAAAAAAAACATTTGATAATCATCAACCGCTTTTCGGTGAGCGAAACCGGACTAATCCAAATAAGACCTAGTTTAGCCTCTGGTTTGGCAGGCCAGATGGCAATCGCTTGCCTAGAACTAGCGCCACCAAATTTTGGTTTTAGTTGCCAAAGCGGACCCCATCCTTAAGCGGTGGTATAAGCCGGGAAAACGCTAGGAAGAAGGAGTATCGTGTGATTGTCGACGTAAACGAAAAATGCATCCAATCCTCATCATAACATTAATAATGAAAATAAGTAATCTTCAATACTTTCTTTAGACGACTAGAATAAACCCGTGTGACTTTTTTCTAATACTAAACAGTTCAAGCAGGATATGAAAGCCTCGTGATTTAGGCTTCGTGCAACACGAAGCCTAAATCACGAGGCAAGTATTAAAAGAAGTTCTTTTGAAATCCAACATGTTACATTTGTATAGCAAGACATCAATTGTTTCCATTGGAACTGGGTACAATTGGTGTGCCTTTGAACCCTTGTTAATGTTAGCTCTATTTAACCGACGTAGCATTTCAACTCTTTGGTACAGGCACACCAAAGAGTTGAAGTACTAGCGATATATTGAGTATTGTGTACTAGCGATATAACGAGTATCTGTGTACTAGCGATGTAACGAGTATAATTATGTGTACTAGTGATGTTCCTATTCGCAAAATTTGATGTGAATATTGCGAATGTTTTTAACTCATATAGTTCATACATTTTTTCATCGGTCAAACTACAAAAGCTAGGTATATTGACGCTGGCTGACATTGGCATTCGGGAGTATTCGAAAACCGATATTCGTTACATCGCTACTGTGTAGTGTGGATGAATTAATTATTATATACGATCTTTAACAGTAGCGTGTGTTAACTTTATGATCATGAGTCACCAGCAATCGTTGTTAATTAACGTTGTAAGTTTTTTTTTGTTCAACTTGATCGTAATGTGGTTCTTGCTCTAAGGCTCAAAAACTATTATTGAACTCGTGCGGTAATGACTAATGAGATACCCCAAGATCGGTTTCAGTAGGGTTTTAACAAAAAACAGCATCTCTTTGCAACATTTCTACGTCAACATCTTGTAGAGGTAATATTAAAGCTTCTCGTCACTATGTGACAACGTATAATTCAGGTACACACATTGGTGTGATATATGTGTAAAGTAATAAACATTAGGCGAACATATACCTACGTTCCGGCAATCCGTCGAATCTCCATAGTGACTGTCCGCCGCTCATCCACCAGACAAGTCTACCATACATTGATAGGCAGATCCGGCGGATGTACCAGAACGTACCTATATGGCCGGCTAGTAATAAATAAAACTCCTTTGACATTTAAATTTATATCGACGCGCGGAAGTCAACTCATTTGCAAACTTACATTTTAGAACACTAGGTTTCAACCCCCTTAACGTTTAAATTTAAATCGACGCGCGGAAGTCAACTCATTTGCAAACTTACATTTTAGAACACTAGGTTTCAACTCCCTTAACGTATAAATTTAAATCGACGCGCGGAAGTCAACTCATTTGCAAACTTACATTTTAGAACACTAGGTTTCAACTCCCTTAACATTTAAATTTAAATCGACGCGCAGAAGTCAAGTCATTTGCAAACTTACATTTTAGAACACTAGGTTTCAACTCCCTTAACGTTTAAATTTAAATCGACGCGCGGAAGTCAACTCATTTGCAAACTTACATTTTAGAACACTAGGTTTCAACTCCCTTAACATTTAAATTTAAATCGACGCGCGGAAGTCAAGTCATTTGCAAACTTACATTTTAGAACAGTAGGTTTCAACTCCCTTAACATTTAAATTTAAATCGACGCGCGGAAGTTAAGTCATTTGCAAACTTACATTTTAGAACACTAGGTTTCAACTCCCTTAACATTTAAATTTAAATCGATGCGCGGAAGTCAAGTCATTTGCCAGCTTACAATTAAGAACACTAGGTTTCAGACCGGAACTGAAAGCGCAGTGGTTTCCGACATCCGCTACCAGTCACATTGGATCCAAAAGCACGAAACGTGGTGGATATTGTTAAGTGGTAAATCAGTCAGATGATCATAGGTATTATAGTGTAATTAAAATATAATAAATAAATATTATGGGACAATCTTCCACAAATCGACCTAGTCCCGTAGTAAGCTGAATAAGGCTTGTGTTGTGGGTATTAAGGAGGATATATATAATATAATATACATGTAATAATAAAATATTAATAAATAAATATTATGGGACAATCTTACACAAATCGACCTAATCCCACGGCTGTAATATGGTCCTTAGAAACAAAGTTTCCTAAATATCCTAAAAACCTACAATAATATAGTATGAAAATGTGCATGTACAGATCTCTGACGAATTAATCTGTTGTTGACGTGGGATCTTAACCTCATTTAAATAAGGGCAAAACTTCTAGCAACACAGAGAACCCCTCTGCCCTCGTACAAGCCCAAATGGGCATATACAGGTCTGTACTGTGACTAGTCTGTACGCGAAAATATATCGAAATGTGCATGATTTGTTAGCGTAGTTATATCATTTTCTATGTCTAACTTTTTTGATTTGGTTTATCAAATAATTTAATTTAATATGTTTTGATTTGTTATTAAAGTAGTAACAGTAGTCACTACTATACAGTGTGTAAATCGAATACGGGCGAACCTCTTAACGATGGTTAGTATAGGACTTAAGAAATGTAATTAGGTAACTTTTAAATGGAATTGCAATTATAACTGACACTATAACTGAAATTATAACTGTCAAACGTAGGATGTTACGTTACGCCGGCTTGAAAGTCATAAAACCGTTCTTACGTAGATATAGCCCTGTTGCCCCTTTCCTGCATGTGACACATGTTGTATTCTTCGAGGCGAATTACCTTTCGACTTCGGAATGAGGCCGATCCGACCCGAGCTGAACTATATTTAACCTGCCGTTTGCAATGCCAGTTCACCGGAAAATTTACTTCCCCATTTCTCTTCTAATAATGGATCGTTGCCTTTGCCAGAAAAATACCTTACCTTTGATAACGAATTGAAGGTAGTTCAAGACAGGCATGCGAATAGATTTCAAATTAAAGTTAGCTAGGTACTGTAGTTTTCTCAGGTTAGGTTGGAGCTCTTAATTTATTTTTAAGCAGAACCGTTTGTGTACGTAAGGTGGAGAAATTTGGGGCCACCGGGTGTGTCTCGGTAGCTCAATTGGTTGAGCGATGGGCGTGTATGTTACGGAGTCGCGAGTCCGAGTCTCGCCCGAGTACATGATTTTTTCCACTGTTCCTTTCTTTCTAAGAATAGTTAAGTACTTGTGTCTACTTTCTTTATGTTCTTAGACAATCTCTAACTCTCGGATACAACAAATTTTCTTCCAGAACCTAAAAAAAAATCCACAACACCCTATATTTATGTTAATGTTTTTATTCTAAATTAAAATTCTGATGCATGGACAATGTATAATTAATAAATTCATTCATTCATTATTTGTCCATGCACTTTTGAACCTGATAGTACCGACCTTATTCGAAATACGAGGATCCATGCGGATCATCCAGAAAATATATGCATTGTGCATCTTTAATGATAATTGTATATTTTTGTTTTTAAATTCAAATGGAATTCCGCAAAGTAACGCCTTATTTAATACTTAGCTTACCTATTTAAATACGATAAAAGATAAGATAACAGACCAATAAAGTCTCATGCCTTTCGTTTCTCGCTAATAATATTTCATGCAAACTTTTCGTTATTTAATTACACCTACCAAAAGATTTATTAATTAATGATAACGTAAATGTCAACGGTAGTGCTTCATTGTCAATTTTAATTAAGTACGTTAAATTCCATCATACTACTATTAAATTGGTTAATATTCCGGTGTTAAATAACAATTTGAAATGTAGTAAACTCAATATGGCTAATTCCGTAGTATATCGAATATAATAAGAAAACTTCGGTATCAACGTTGGAATACCATAGGCATGTTAAAATGATAGATTTATGACATAAAAAAAATCCACTACTAATTTCAAGTCCGCTCCAAACTGGTGATATTTGACAGTTGTTGTACTACTTCCATGCTTTAGTTATTCTCCCGTGGGTAACGTTAAATAACACTTTTTCACAGTTTACTATCAAAATCTATGGAAGCTTAGTCGGTCTCTAGGCCTCTGAAGTTTTAACGAAGCACCAGTTAATGGGCAGGCGCTGCGGTTTGAAGCGTGGGCAACAAAGCTCGCAACCGACACCTTTGACAAGGTTTAAAGCTTAGCTTTAAGTGCTCACTGTGTGTGGCCGAGAGTGGTAGAACAAACCAGTTTAAGGATGACACACTAGAGCGGCACAAAACAGGACAAGAAGGGACGATCTGTCGATTTCTATTGAAAGAATCACGTCCGAGTTCAGAGCTCTCGGAGTCACGCGACGTTTCCTATAGAAATTGACAGATCACGCTCCACGGCGCGGTCACGATCCAGCCAGTTCTTAGAAACCCTAAGGGATTTTATAATTGAAAGAAAAATGGAAAAATTCTCCGCGTCGATCGGGATTTGAACCCGTCTCTCTGAACACCGTTCAGAATTTCGGTCGACGCGGTGAATTTTTCCATTTTTCTTTCAATTGTAAAATTGTGAATTTCGTTCGCAGACGTATTTGCGAACGTAGTTGCTTCATTCAAAATTTACCCTACAGGGATGTTTAACAAGTTACCAAACCAAACAAAATGTGTAAAAAACCTATCACCACAAATGACACTGAAATCTCTCTTATATTAATATTTATGATATTGTGTTGTGTAAACATTTTAGATTTATTTCCTTAGTTAAACTACGGAGGGGGATGGTATTTTTTTATTACGTTTTCGTTAATGAATTTAGAAAATCACAAAAAAAATTGTTGTTGAATATGCAAATCCAAGCCCTTTCAAATGATATCGCACACGACCCAACAACTAAACTTTTAGTTTTTGCCCTCTGGTTTACTGTCAGACGTTCTACACCTGCAGTCTGTGGGCAAATTTTACACAAAGGGCATACAACGCACTGAGAGTCCAGTATAACAATATCTTGAGGATGCTGTTGCGATTGCCGAAGCACTGTAGTGCGTCGAGCATGTTTGCGGAAGCGCGAAGTGACGACTTTTTCGCAATCAGACGCAAGCGTGTTGGATCACTACTTAGGCGAGTGCGTTGCAGTGGCAATGGCCTTCTCAGGGTATTGTCGGATTGCCTTGACTGCCCTATAATAAAATACTGGGTCGAAGTTGCCATTGGAAGGGCCAAATAGGTACTCGTGGAAGTTTTTGTTTTTGTTTACTTTTTATGATCATACAGAACTAACATAGTTATTAAGTCTAGAGTATAAGTACTAACATATTATGGATCACTGATCTGAATCAAATTTTTTTTTTTTTTTATCGGTCATTTTTCAATGAAAATAAATTCACAATACAACATAATCTTTGATTAATAAAAAATATATTTTAAATAGGTACCTACACAATAAATCCTCTTTCAATGTGTCTGGGTTAACCTTGTTTATTGTTTCAAATTTCAAATCGGTAGCTTAAGTAGATCTCGAGATATTTAACGATGTGTCAGACAGACAGACAGACTGAGTCGCACCATAAGGGTTCCTTTTTTTACCATTTTGGTACGGAACCCTAAAAACGAGAAAGAAAGGAAAGAGATGAAGAGTTTATGGAGGACCAACACAATTTTTTCCTTCACCGAAAAGCGACTGATAAATATCAAATGATATTTCGCACATAAGTTTGAACCCGCGATTTCCGGCTCGAAAATCGTATGCCCTTATAGCTGATCCACCAAAACTCTTTTTCAAAAAGTGACGACGACTTAGCGCGATTCAGGGTTCAGTTTAGGCTCAGGTGTATGGAAGCGACTCAGTTTAGGTCGTCAAATGAATGGTCGGCAAGTGATAGGAATAACTTCGCCGCACCCCTACGTCGTTTTAACGCGATTTAAGTTGTTTGGTGGCGTAATTAGAAGCAAGCGCATCACTGATGAGGTTTACTAAAACAGAAGCACTTAGATCTACACGAATATATTTTCATACTAAATTGTTGCAGGTTTTTAGGATACCTATATAGGAAACTTTTTTATATGTAATATTATTGACGATATAACCTCGCTCGTTCATTAAGGCAAGTACAAAAACATGTGCATTTTTTTAGGATTTAGAAATTATTTTTGTATTTTTCGTTTTGTGTGGAAATGTAAAAACACAAAAATAAGGCACTAATCACGATAATTCTAATAATTTTATCAATTTTGCTTGAAATACTTAGGGAAATCGATTAAATTTAACAATAATAACACAAATATATTTAGCAAATTCGTAATAAATCTGCAGAAACTTTTTCTCAAAAATGATATGCAAAACGGACTTTTCCGGTTACAAATTAGGTTGTAAAGTACTTTGTTTGTAAATAATCAAAAAATAAAAAGTTTCATATATTGACATTGGAGCTATCTTGAACAGCGGTATAGAAGAAAAATACAGTTAAATATTTTTATAAAAAAATAACCGTGCGGCATTTCAAAAAGTCCGCCGCAACCACCGAAAGTATGAAATTTGAGGTTTATCAGTTTTTGGTTTATTAGTACCATTTTTGAGAAAATCACTATTTTTGAAAAGGCATTTGCATATAACATAATATTTAGCCTGCAAATCGCCTTTTTCCATGCCTCGACAGTAATGTACTACTGTATGAAAAATGACCCGTTCACCTCAAGGCAATAAAGAATAATATCTCAAAGAGGCTTCTGGTAGAGCTGGCAGCTTCCACGCCGTACGTATTATGGACTAAGAGTTGGCCCAAATAGGTTTGCAATTACTACAGCGACGACACCCCTCTAGTTAGTGTGCCATACTATCATTATTAATTAATCCAGGCACCTGGCAGCTGTTCAGCGGTGGGTCTGATAATGGATGGGCAACAAAAGTTTTAAAACCAATTTAAGGGGTGCAATTTATATGACTCTCGAGTATGGTATGATCAACGACATTGAATTTCATAGACTCACCATGACCGCTTAAAATGTGTCCGGAACAAATCGTGCTTAAATTTGTTCTAAGCACAATTGAGCTATCAGTAGCGCGTCAACCGTCCTGCCGTCAACATGCCGAAGTGCTCCGTTAAAAAGTGCGAAAATAACACATTAAATACGCTTAAAAAGGATGGCATATCGTATTTCCGATAAGTAATATTTTACAGTTTAATAATGCATTAGGTTTTTAGTCAAAATTGCTTTGTAACTTACTAAAATCTTTTTTTTTTCTAACATAAGTTAAATAAATTTCTTGATTTGGTCTTACGCAGTTGGCCCTTTCCCTCGCGCTACGCGCTACGCGTGACGGACAGTGACAAAAGATGTAAAAGGCAGAACATAGTTGAAATTTAATGAATAGAGTCACCGGTTTATTTATTTTTTAAACAACATTATATTATTAGAGGCGTTTAGATTTTAATAATGTCAGACTAATTACTAAATACACGATTGCGACAGTTATATTATCCAAGTTTATAGATAAAAATAAACAACCTGGCAATAGCTATCGTTAGTATCGTTACATCCTTATTATAAATAATAAAAAAGTTTTTTATTTGCAGTTCCTCTAAACCATCCCTGGTCTTTATCATTAGGTCCACTCCACCAAAATGATGATTTACGTAAGAAAATGCCCAAGTTACTTATAGAAATTGTTCATATCAAAACACATGTTCCGTTAAAATTTGACGAGTTCCTTAATTCCCCTTTAAAAGGCGATTTTCGGGATAAAAACTATCCTATATCCTTTCTCAGGTATCAAACTATCTCCATATCATTTCAGCAAAATCAGTCCAGCGGTATTAACGTGAAGAGGTAACAGAGAGTTACTTTCGCATTTATAATATTAGTATGGATATGGATGCTTTTTATGACATAACAGAATTTAATAATGAGGAATCTTAATTTTGACAAAGCCATTAGGTATAAGTATTTGACATGAAAAAATATTCATTTTAATATTATTTTATTTTTGAAATTAAACACTTTAGAACGGATTAATCGCGTTTATTTACACCATGATCCTACGTTTCGAGCCCTTTACAGCACTCGTGAATAATAATCGCGGTAACAGAAGACAATATTATTTTATTTTATTAATAAACAATTGTATTGTATTTTATTGATTAATTTAAATGAAATTTGGAATTTTTATAAATTGTACCTAAATGTTAATTATTTTTGAAAATTGTTAATTAATCTTATTTTATTTTCTTTTGACGTGTATTGTATGTGTGCATTTACAAAATAAATGAATATGAATATGATAATGGAAGTATGGATAGTCACCTAGTAAGTACCTACTCGCCAAGAAAATCAAACAAGCCTAAACTCGATAGGGTTTAGGTTTTTATTACATAGATCTTGGCCATCTTCAAGCTCCATCAGCAGATTAGCTTCATATCATAATGAATATTATGATATTGTATTCTGACGTGATATACCTACATTTACATATAAAATTTCAGCTCAACTGTTAAAGATATTTGCTTCTAAATGGAGTTGCAAGGTTCCACCCGAACAAACATATATACATGCATGCATAGTGTATACATACATACCTACATGAACACTCACATACAAATATGCACACATACATAGTTACATACCTAGCTAGATGCACACTTACATACAAACATGCACAAATACATATATACATACATACATACGTACAAACAAACATACAGACAAACATACTACATGGTTACATAATTTATTTGTAAGATAAATAAAAGTTTGTAAAAAAAAATTAGTCACGACTCCACGGTGTCTCTGTGCCGATGCGAAAAACTTTACTATGATTCTTGCAGTACAAACCGAATTGAACGTTATAGTGATTCGTATACGGTGCGGAATGTAAAAAAGAATCGACGGGTAATAAATTTTTACGACTTGCGCGATGTTCGAAATTCGTAACATCATAACCGCCAATTGCACGCATTTGAAATAAAACATTAAGCTCGACGATTTAAAGTTGCTATTTGAGAAACAAGAAGTAGGCTTGACTATGTGTTCAAGTTTTAACTTTTCAACTAGACGCACACATTCGTAACGTAGCCGTTGGACACTTTTGCGGGTAGAATTTGTACGTCGTGCTGTTTCTATCTAATCCTAATTCTATGGGTATGATATAATAGCTCATTATGTACCTATTTCATTCGAATACAACATTACCAGGCGATTTAATTGTGGGAAAAGTAGTGCCAGGTGACGTCCAAGGTGCGCTAAAAAATTCCTCATCAATAGAGGCCTGGGCCCAAATTTTTCCAAGGTCTACCTTCAAAATCGTGTGTGCAAAACTACGGTCGCAAATCACCCCGTAGGCGACGACAAAGAGCAACTACCACACCTACCGCTGAACAGCTGCCATACGCCCGGCTAAATTAATAATGACAGTATGGCACAGTAATTAGAGGGGTCACTTGAGGGGTCTGTCGTCACTCTACTAACTGCAAACGTATTTGGGCAGCCAGCTATCCGTCTATATAAGTATTGCAATCAGTGGCAGATTTACTAATATGCTGAGTAGGCTGAAGCCTGAGGCGGCAAAATTTTAGGGGGCGGCAAGTCGCCAAATTTAGGCGGCGAATCGGCAACTGCGAGACGCGGCTAGGAATGCTGATAGTGCTGATACCAGTGCGCCACTGATTGCAATATACTCGTACCGATGAAACGCTGCCAGCGTCTACGGAAATATCCCACGCATTTTATTATATTATTTTAAGATTATGTATTTTATTGTTACTTGAAATACATAATTTTTAGTCCATAAGGCAGAGTTTATACTAAGTGCACTTAAGTCAAGTACACACTTGCAAGCAAACTACAAGTTGTTCGATAGGTTTCTGTGCCCAGTGGCTACTTGAATTTTACATCCCAAAATTTTAAAAATACATTAGAATAGTAGGTATGGTAGTTTGAGCGGCTGAGTGATAATTAACAAGGAGACCTTTTGGAGAATTTGGGATCCTTTTATCTTCATTAATTGTTTCCTTATTACAGTTACTACAAATATTTAATATTTTCCTGTTAGTAAAAAGCGACGGGAAGAAACATTTCCCGGAAGGGGAAACATCGAATTAATTTTTTTTTTTCACCTTTTCCTTTCTTACTGAGGGTGTCGTTTATTTTTAGGCAGACGTTTCTGACTAAAAATAATAGTTAAGTATAGGACATAATTAGTGATGATTGATGAATTCTTCTGATACGAATGAGACCATCCGCAGCAGAACCAAAGTAACCGATATAGCTCTCCGAATCGCTAAACTTAAGTGGCAGTGGGCGGGGCACATTGCACGTAGAACCGATGGCCGTTGGGGCGGAAAGGTTCTCGAGTGGCGACCGCGTACCGGAAGGCGCAGCGTGGGTAGGCCCCCCGCAAGGTGGACTGATGACCTGGTGAAGGTCGCAGGAGTCCGCTGGATGCGGGTGGCGCAGGACCGGTCATTGTGGAAATCTTTGGGGGAGGCCTATGTCCAGCAGTGGACGTCTTTCGGCTGAAATGATGATGATGATGATGATGAATTCTTAGTATAACTTCCACGCCGCGCTGCCGGAAGATCAGCGCTTATTTTCGGGTAAAGCATTATGCTGAGGCGAGACCATTTCTTGGTAAACTGTTTGCATATTTTATTTTAATATTTGTTTGCTATTATTTATATTGTTACCATGAATAAATGAATTAGTATTTCTATTTATATAACTTCAGACATCACTTGCCGATTAAGAAGTACTTTCTAACGGTAGATGTTGCTAAGCGGCCCCCCTAAGGCGAATACGAGGGATATGGTGGAGAAATTCGGGGCCACGGATGTGGTCTCGGTAGCTCAGTTGGAAGAGCGATGAGCTGTTATCTCAGAGTCGCAGGTTCAAGTCCCACCTGAGGTAGTGATTTTTTCCACTTTTTCTTTCTGCGTAATTTTGTATCGTTCGTAGTTCGCAATATTTGTTTTATTTTAATCTAATTATTTATTTTTAAAGTGAAAACATAACTAAATATTCTGCGAATATTTCAAGCGGCTACCTGTTCCCGTAATCAATATCGATCAAAAACGAACAAAAGTATTTGCTGTTATAGCGACAACAGAAATACATCTGTGAAAATTTCAACTATCTAACTGTCACAGTTCATAAGATACAGCCTGGTGACAGACAGACGGATGTACAGCGGAGTCTTAATAGTAGGGCCCAGTGTTACCCTTTCGGTACGGAACCTTAAAAAATACCATTTCAGAGCATCGTGTTTAGATATAAATTTTAATTGGTATAAACATCTGTTAATTAGCGTGAAATATCTACTTGTGTATAACATGCTCCTAGAATAAGGACCAAACAATGATTACACAATATGCCAATTTTGCATACGCACGACATGTGAACATAATAATATTCACGTTCTCATGGGCGTGCTCTGATTAGTACAAACCAGATAAATGAATACCTACGTGTAACTTACGAGGAAGTTTCATATTACTGCCTACTCATAACTTTTTAATACGGTGGCAAACAAGCATACGGCTCGCCTGATGGAAAGCGGTCACAGTACCCTATGGCCGCCTGCAACTCCAGGCGGGTCATATGCGCATTGCCGACCCATTAAAATCTTGTACACTCCTTCTTTGAAATACTGTCTGTCGGGAAACCCTCGGCGGGAGATCATTCCACAGCCGGAGCGTCCGCGGGAGGAAATTCCTCTGAAACCCCACAGTGCACACACACGGGCCATTTGGGGAGATGAAAGCGCAATAATTTTGTCGCTGCACGCTCGCCTCGCTTTCAGCCCGCCCGCAAACCACTAGATAAGACCCAACAGTATCAAATTGGATTTGGTTCCGCACGGCGCTCCGGTGCGGAACCAAACGGTATATAACGCCGTCGGAGCGGCGGATCCACTTCAGTGTGTGAGCCGCGTAATTGAAAGTTCCAGAGTGTACTTACCATGAGTTGTACGCGGCCGTACTCGATGGTGACGCGTTCGGGGATAAGTCCGTCTCGCTCCTACCATTACTCTGGCATATAAAATAATATTTAAAACGGGTCACTCACGTAATTTAGTCGATTTTCGCTCGACATGTTTCGTTCTTTACGAAGAACGTCATCAGGAGCGCCCACTCGCGACAGAGGCAAGTCGTACACTGCGGGCTAATGCCCTATCTGCTCTGGTACTTGCAGCTGGCGGTGGGAGCGGCGCGGGGGGCGACACGGCGGACGATCTACCCTCGTTCTCATTATCATCGCTTTTGCCAACCGGGTTGCAAACAACACTCACTACGTCACTCGCTAAGGGCACGTTCACACAGTCCACTGACGCGGTACCCAAAACCCCGCGCCGCTCCCACCGCCAGCTGCAAGTACCAGAGCAGATAGGGCATTAGCCCGCAGTGTACGACTTGCCTCTGTCGCGAGTGGGCGCTCCTGATGACGTTCTTCGTAAAGAACGAAACATGTCGAGCGAAAATCGACTAAATTACGTGAGTGACCCGTTTTAAATATTATTTAATATGTTCGAGTCTCACGAGAGTTTTATAGTTAAAACTCTGGCATATACTTTCGAGCGCTGCAGTCGCTATCGAATACAGTTGCGTGAAACACATGGTAAGCACACAACGCTTATCCCAGGACGCGTTGTTTTTAACTAACTTTGCTATCAACAGGGAGAGAGCTTAAATTAATATTTATTAATCCCTTGGTGACTAAATTAATGAAGGTGTTGTCTAAGTTTTAATCGAAATCTGGCTAAAATTCCTATTTTGTTTTAAAAAGTAAACTTTGTAAAAGTTCTACGTGAACATGAGTTTCTTGCAATTTTCACAATATAATCTCAGAAACAGCGTAATAATATAGGTACAATCATGGAATTTGTATGATGTATTGTATCATTTGTATCGACAAAACCGTCTCATAAAGGATGACTCACACTAACACGGGACGGGGCGGGACGGGAAAAATCTGTCAATTTTTATAGAAAGAATCACGTAATAGCTCGGAGCCCTCGGATGTCACGTGACGCTTTCTATAGAAATTTACAGATTTTCCCGTCCCGCCCCGTCTCGTTCCGTCCCGTCCCGTTCTAGTGTGTCATCCTTAAATGTGGCGCTACGCTCTTAGTTATTACATCGAAATAGGATGCTATTTAATTTAACATAGACATTTTTAATGAGACGTGTGCACACATGTATATATGTATATATATACATCATTATTACAAATAAAAACGAATAGTTTTGTGAAGAGCTCTTGACACTTGTCACAAGAAACACAACATATGTCACGAAATTCCGACACAGGATCAGTCTCATCTCAGCAGGAACTACCGAAAATTATTTAAAACACTATTAGATCTCGTGACAATAGTCAAAAAGTTATCACCAAGAAATTATATATTTACTAACATGTATTACGATTTTATTTACATTATCGCAATGGTGGCAAACAAGCACACATCCCGCGCGATAATGAGCGGTCTCCATAGTCTATGGAAGCCGGAAATCTACTGGCGTTTCAGGCGTCCATAGACTACGGACACCGCTCATCATCGCACGGGTTGTGTGCTTGTTTGCTACCATTTCCATCAGCCATTTTAGGAATTGTCACACTTGTCAGTGTAGTGAAATTGGGGCTCGATGTTACTGACAATACAGGTTTTTATATACGATTGTAAATGATTTTTCACTACCAAATTGTCCAAGAGTTTCTTAATATCCGTTAATTAGAATCTCTAATTGAATATAGGTATAAGTACGAATAAAAATGAAAAGTTCAGCTTAACACGCTACCTCTAAAAACAAAACAAGAATGTACACAAATCTCATGAAGCCAGGGTTAGTTCAAATAACGCCGTATCCGAGCCTAACAAAACAAACCTTTAGTACTCCACCACTGCTTTACACCTGTTGAAGAAAACAATCAACTAAAAATCAACCTTAACTATTGAGGATAAAGTTCGAAATCACTAGCCGTTAAGATCAACTGCGAAATTGTTAAGACCACTAGTACTGCCAAGCGATACACGTCGTTACTCGGTAGAATTAGAGTCTAAAATAGGATGATGATGCGTTTTGATGAAAGGGTGTAAGGAACTGTTGGCACATATATTAAACCGAAGCGTTTTGTAGTTGCCTTTTACGGAGCGTTGATTTGTAAGATAAATAGACTACCTACATTAGGTACATAGCAGCGTTGGTGTTAAGTTACATTACATACGACTTTCAACCCGAAGGTCGCGGATTCAAAACCATTGAGTTTTATGTACGGGACAACGCAGAATGACATGAGCGAGCAATTTTGCATTGATGATGATACAAATGATAAATATTTCATACGGGAAAGAGCTTAATCACGTAAGCATTAATTAAGCGTCAAGTTCATACACAAAACTGCCAACACCGTTAAAACTTTATAGGTTAAAGCAGTTAACGAAACATCACGTACCAAGGCCATTTTTTACAAAGTTGTCCCCACCACTTTTTTTTACATGTGTATTTTCTGTGATTTTTACTCAGAATCACGAGAAAAATTCTATTAAAAAAATTCCATTCCGTTACAACCATACTAAGTCGATGAAAAAATGGTAACGGAATAGAAAAAAAGTCTTGGGACACTATTTATTCCTATTAGGATTGAACGAGCTCACGAGTCTAAGTATAATCACATAAAAAAATTGAAATAAAAAAGGTGGGGGAACAACTTTGAAAAAAATGGCTACCAAAAACGACTATATGAAAAAGTGCTGCAACTGCAGCTATTTATGGCGTATTTTTTTCGGCTTATTTGGCATCTAGTTATTTTATTCTATGGGTAGGTATATATTATTTAAACCCATACTATTATAACAAGGAAAAGGCACATGATACATTTACAGTAAGGTGGGGTTGGGTTAATTGAATAGAATAAGTTTACTTTGAAAACTGACCGGTATAAGGGCAAATTCGTTTAATTAAGAAGGGTGGCTTCGGCTCTGATTATGATTAATCTGGTTTAACTCAGGAAAAGGGTTTACAGTCCAGATTATGCAGCAAGATAAATAAATTGTGTTATATAGTTACAATACCCAAACGCAAATGAGATATTCTGTAAATCATAATGAAAATAATAATATTTAACATTACATTTATATCTTACCAATGTGAATCATACTTGTCAATAGTAGACACTATGAAAAAAAAATTAGAAAAAACTACACAAAAATCTCTACCTCAAAAAAAATATTTTAAGAAACTTTAAAACTCTTTTTGGTTATGACTTATCTTATTATATAACATTTTTGCTTCTTTCAACGTCCAAAATAAATGGTTAAAATCTTTCGGTTTATTACGCTCACGTTATATAGTTACACTCAATTTCAAATAAAATTGCCATAATACACTTTGTTGTTTAGTAGAGTGACATCTATTTCTTCTTCTGGTCGTGGCCGTTATGTAGTCTTTTGAGCAACTTGCTTGACGATACGTCGCTATTCTTCCCGTAAAGTTGTTCTTCGTGAGCACTCGTCTATTGTGGCAGACACACTGGCTTTGATCTGGTCGGCCCATCTCATTGGCGATCTTCCCCTAGCCCTTGACACATTCTACTTTTCCTTGCACAACCAGACATTCTATGGATGCTCCGTTGTTTCGACCGTCGGGATTTCCTGAGGTTCTGTAAGGCGACAGGTAGGCTAGAAGGAAGCAAGGGGGGAAAGCCGCCGGGATAATAACCTGCAGCTCCAGCAACAGGGAAATGGGGTGAATGAGCACATCAAGTGCTCGACAGCCCGCTCGATTCCGGCCGAGCGTCCCTCTCTAAACATAACATAACATGGATGCTCCGTTTCGCCGAGGCACAAAGAGTGACATAGGCACAAATACATTCCATACTCAGGAATTTCATAGGCAAAGGTATGGAAAATTCCTTCAATACCCTTTAATAGTTTTAACTTTGGAAGGAAGGGGTTCCGTTTATGCTGCGAAATCTTAAAAACGCAACGCATAAGAAACATTCTGAAAGACTTCTTTCGGACCTTCATCATATCAAAAGCCAACCCAAACATTCTTTAACTCATTCAGTATCTTAAAGGAGCAGCATAACTGAGCTAACAAATGAAATTCCTGTGGAATCGACTAAAGATCCCATTTCGCAGCATACCGAAGATGTTGTTCCGACCCCATAAGGTTTGCAAGCGAATAGTTGAAAAGTCCGGGTGCAAACCAAGATGCCAATCGACAATCGTTACGTCAATGACAGTGGAATAAAGATGGGCCAACAGAAACAATCTGTTTTTTCAATATTCGATTGTGATTATTTTAGTCTACGTTAATAGTACATTATTGCAGAGGCCGGGAAACCGAATTTCGTGGATGAGTATTTTTTTGTCGGACGAAGCGAAGCTGAGTCCGACAATTACATACGAATCCACGAAATTCTATTTCCGTCCGAGGCATATATAGTGCTTTTCTCCAAATATGAAAGGAAATAAAATGTATTTTTGCATAAGATTTGAAAGGAAAAATAAGGTTCCCGCCTAAACTTCTTTTAATGCACAGTTGTGTTCATAAAAAACGTTGAAATGTCTTTAGTTTTATTAAGCCGTATCTACACGACCTTGCACAGTATGCAACTCGCGATAGAACGAGACAACCAAGCATTTGATCTCTTCTCTAGAACTACTATACTACAAAGCCAGCCCAGACGGGGCATTTTTAAGCACGATATGATCAGATTGACAATTTGATGTCAATCAGATTGTCCCGTCTGTGCAGACCGTTTGGTCGCGGCTAAATTATATTTGGCTGTTTGCAATATTGATAGTCCAAATATTTATTTAAAAAGTAAAAAACAATACAGTAATGGATTTTAGTACAACTTCCTGGCCGCTAAAACGGTAAAATAATGAATTCGATTTTTTTTAATTTGAGTCGGTACATAAGGAGGTTCTTTTCGTACCAATTTTGCTACATTAATGTGAACATTTCCGAGCATATTGGAGAAAAATGCATAATTTTAATAATAATTTGTATAAAGGCATCCTTCAGCGCACGATCACTGGGGGAGGCGTTTGTGGACGTTTTTTGTGGATGATGATAAAAAATCAATTTTGGGTAATAAGTTTACATTACTGACCTGGAATGAATACATTTTTAAAATGTTCTGCTTTTGCTTCCTAAAAATAGATCGAAGTTTGCAAAATTTGTTAGTGTAGTTGTATCATATTGTATGTGTGAGTGTCGTCATTACAGATAGTTTTTTTGTATGTAATGTGTGAGAAGTGTGACTGTGTGCACGTTTCTCCCGCAAAAAGTAACAGAATATTGTTCACGGCAAGATGTTGTTTTGCAGTATCCCATTCAGCATGTTGGAAGCCCATGTTGCTCGAAGGAAATATCACGTGTCAATTTTACAGTTTTGCAAACTCGCTGTCAGAACATCAGTAAATTTAGAGTATTTAGACCCGCGCTCGTTAAGCCGTGACAACACGGCAGCACCCGTCGTGAATTCCCGGTCCGGACTTCCGCTGGAACTTGGCGGTATTTTCCGCCTGCACCGATAGTTGCTTCAGTGACCCTGACAAAGGAACTAATGCGAACTTGGTTTGTGTTTACAATGCACTGTCGGTTCAGCGTTTTAAATAAAGAACAGGGGGGTTACCACGATTGCCTGACGCGACTAAGTTTACGACCTGAACTGAGTCGCTGCCATACAACTGAGCACAGTTAAGAACATAATTAATCTACATAAGGACAAGAGGAGGTCCCGGGTTCAAATCCTGGTCAGGGGATTTATTTGTGTGTGTGTATCACGAATATTTGTTCCTGTGTTATGGATTTTTTCTATGTATTCAAGTCTTTATGTATAATCTATCAATTACATATGTCGTCGTCTAGTACCCACATCAAAAGCCTTATTCGGCTTACTCTGGGACTAGGTCGATTTACTTAGTATTGTAATGCAACATAATAGAAACCACTGCGTTAAGTGCTAATATGCGCCGTGCGCGTCAGTAGGTGCAACCGGTATTGCAAGTCGCTCACATGCTCCCCTTACCCCGCGCGCACACATACCACTCGATCGCCCGCGCCGGGGCCTTTAAAAGGCGATGCGCGGCCGCCGCCAGTTCAGTTTGTCTCGCGCAGCGATCCGCTTCCATTTACATGGGACGGAGTACCTGACCTGACGAGCGAAGCATCGCGACCGCCCAGTAGTGATTCCGTAGCACGGTACATTACCGGTCAGCCGCGACGCATTTACTAAGTGCTAGGTCGTACACTTTGTACTTAGGGTGTAGTTGCGCTGAACAATACTTCCGTAGCACGGAATATCTGTTTACGGTGCACTAGCTGTTAGTCTTATTTATTTATATGAGTTAAGTTTTAAATTATTTTCTTTGCTTAGAATTTTCACTTGCCGTTTGTTATATATATGTTTTTGCCTTAATGTTCTGTTACGCTTGTACTTTGCTTCGATTAAGTGTTAGTATCTTCACTTTGTTTTAATGTGATTTTAATGTTAATGTTTGCCTTTAATTTTTGCCAACTGTAATTAAACTATGCTTGTTGCCTACTGTTTAGCTTTATACATTTTTACACTTTTAATACTAGCTTGCCGCACTGTTTTGATGCTACTTACTGTGTAAAGTTGCACATGCTTGTTTATTTTGTTAGTTAGTTTTCTTAGTTTTAGCTAGCGCTTGACTTACTGTTTTCATAATATTTACTGTGGTGCATTTCTTGACAATATACGTCTTAAAACTTATCGTGGTGGTTTCATTAGAAGAATCTGCATTACAGTATTTATATAATATTTATTTATTTATAACTAATGGTCACTGGTAAAGTTGAAGGCAAGCGACCGGGAGGCAGGAGCCCGATACGATGGACGGACCAGATTCGCACAACCCTCGGCACTACTATGCACGATGCTCTGCACTCGGCTACTGACAGGAACAGATGGCGGCGCATCATCCGAGAAAGGTTGTTCCAGGTCAATGGAAATGACCACGACCCTCAGCAATGAGGAAACCGACGCAAGGAGGAGGATTTATAATGCAAAACTTAGTTTAATATTGTAATTTATTTTGACATGTAAATTGGTTTAATGAGTATGACCTAAACTGAATCGTGGTTCGAATTGGTTGACTGTACGTGCTTTAGCTTATGTAATATATCCCACTGTCTGGCATCGACTTCCTCTCGCGCAAGAGACAAATTAGGCTATACTTCCCCGTTCAAAGGGGGTTAGGAACTTCGCATACACTTTTTAACTTCTTCGAAGGTGTATACAATGTGTCAATCTAATACGGGAGAACCTCGGTGGTTAGATTAGGACATAACAAAAGTAATTAGATAACTTTTACTTAGAACTGCAATAAAAAAGTTATGCATACAAAATAATTTGTCCCGCAATTTAATGCAAATGCTCACGTTAAACGTCAAATTTTACAGTAAATTGCTGCTGAGAAATTTTTCAAATATTATTTGTATGGCCATAATTTAGTGTAATATAAACCTCTTAATTAATGATAATACATGCATTATATGCCTGATTTCATTTAATGCCCATAAAAGACTTACGCTCTTTATACGCATTTTATCATGATGTTTTCCTTCACAACAACTCTACCGGGCTAACATCGACTGATGGTACATTTTAAAACTTATGCGACTGTTCATCTTTTTTGTTTGTTTATAAAGTTTTGTTTCAAATTCCTAACTATTTCAGATACAATATAAGTAACAAAATATATACAGGAAGTTACAAGCTACCACCTTAGATCTAAAATAGGCCCTTGAGGCATTGTTCCTAAGATGCTGGTGGTATTTCCTCGTTGTATCGTTTTTTACTATAATTTTCATTTAAGTACAGCATATGCGATAAACAGGGCAGAACTATAACTCTTACATGTGCCTTACGGTAGATGTTGCTAAGCTTAGGGGGCTGTGCTTAGGGGGGCCCTAAGCCAAAAGTTTTTCAACTTTTTCTATCTTCTAAAAAATTTGGTATTGTTCCCAGTCGCTTTTATAAAAAAAAAACACCGATTCCTATCCAAAGTTTAAAATGAGAAAAAACTGAGCAGAATTCTACCTAGTTATCAAATAAGAGTCTTAATTTCATAAGCATTAAAGGGTCAAGGTATCAATAAAACTAATTTGGCCAAAACGAAACGAAATGACGGTACGAATGTCTTGTTAATGGCGTAACGGCGGCGTGAATGGGACACCTGACTGAGCTAGATTAACGCGCGGTATAGGACTGAATTGGTGTTAATTTTCCGCAAAAGACAAGTAAAAAAACCTAGTTGGGTAGAGAGTAGAGACATTATTTAGTAAGAAACTTAAATAAGAAAGTATTTACTTCTTAAAAGGCAAGTACCTAGAGTTTTGGTATCGCTAGCTCAGTTGGTAGATTTTATCTCGCTTTCTTAATTAGCTAGGGGGGGGGGCTACCCCCATTCCCTACTTCAGACCCCCTGGTCTGAAGTAGGAAATGCAAACTGGTAAACAATTGTATAGAAATCATCGGTTAACCGGTCAATTCCCTATTGTGAACCTAATAGTGACATGTAAAGGGATCGGCCTAGTGGTGAGGAGCAATACATGTTTTATGGATAGTTAATAATCTTTTTATTTCATATTTTCGAATACAGAACCTTACGTGTAGGCTGCCACGCACGGAATGAATCATGAACAATAATTGTTGTAAGAACACTGGCTAGAGATGTCAATTTGAAATACTCATTGCCCAGTCTTTCCATCAAACCAAGGCGGATTTTTTTGGGCAAAGCAATATTCACTGCATTTGTATTAAATTTAATAGTAGATACAAATTTTGTGCTCCTCTTTGAGCTCAGTGATGCCGTACAGGTTTTTGCACGCAGGGATTACTCGCCGTACTTACGCTAACTATTATTTATACCAAGTCCAAACTCATACAAATATGTCACGATAAAACTTTGTATTAGGACAAATGTGAGACATAAAAATGGTTGCGCAGAATAGACGTGTGACGCGTAAAATTTACGGAGAAAATTTGGAACATATATTCGTGTGAAGCTTCAACAAGAAAGAAGTTTTATTAACGTCCCCAAGGGGTGAAATCGGGACGATGTGTCTACTTCTGTGGCAAGTGTCACGAGTTCAAGCTATCTCGTAACTCCCGTTCGTCTCGTCTCGTCTCGGCATGAGTTATCTCAACGACAGCTATGCTTCTCCAATGTGGCTGGCTAACAGGTGAAAGCTAGTTTCATAAAAATAATAAAAGCAAATCCTGCTCGTCACATATCAGCCAATATCTTAATTTATTCATCGTACTATAGCGTCGGCGGGACATGGGCGTCGTTTTTTTAAATTTATTTCAAGAACATACAGGTTTATATCAGTATTTCACTCATCTCCCCACTTGCCAGGTAGTTACTGCGCTAAATTGTAATCTTGAAATTTTATTTATAACAAGACTACACTTCGTCTACCTTTCACTCGGGCTCCGATTCTGGTTCTGGTGGTGGTTGGTTGGTGGTGTATTTCCATCTCTGTCACACTCGCCTATTGGAGTGACAAAGAAGTTTTCCCGTCTATGCCAATTTTCGATGTTCGTGGTAGGCGTGCTGTTCCGTTTTCTATGCCGATTCCATTTCTGGGTCCGATAAACTAAATTCAAAACATCTGGTTCCGCTTTTGGTTCCGTAAACCACATTCGTTACATCCCTGATAAGAACCAATAAATCACATGTCTTTTGTTCCGCAAAAATCCAATTGTAGACGAGACCGAAGAATATTGTTTCTAAAATCCACATCATATTTTTAATTTCCCGTCTCAGTAAACTCCAAGGAAAACATTTCAAATACAAAGAAAGCACGTGTTTTGTGCATCAACGAGTTGCAAGTAATGAAACTAATGAAATACGCGTTGAGAGATTTTATTAAAGAAAACAAGCGCTCTGTTAAAGGCAAACGTAGGTACCTACTGTAAATGGTTCTATAGATTATGGTATAAGTAATATTTTACCAGTTTGTAGAAACTTAGTTACAAATGTATTTATTTCAAAAAAAAATTAAACGTAGGTATATCGTATACGAGCAATTCTTAAAAAATACGCCTTTTAACTCACGTCGTGAAAAAAACCGTTTCATCTTTTATCTGGGTTTTCTACGGTTTTCTACGGTTATTATCGTATTATATAGGGGAGAGTCGGTTATATCGTACCACTTTTTACTCAAACGTAGTTATTTTTTTTCTGTAGCTGGATAGAAATATGACTTTTTATTCATATAAAAGTTCAGTTTCTTGACTAGGTTATATATTAAATTGGGTAGTATGGGATAAAATTATCGATATGAAAATAGAGTAATCCGAAGAGAATCCCATCAGTGCGATTTAGCCGACCAGTCGGTTAAATCGTACCACCATCATTCAAACTGTATTAGTTAAGCATTATGAATGTTAATTGTTTATTTTAGATTCAAATACTCATTATTTATAACAACACACTGAAATCGCGCTGTTACAATTCAATAATATTTGGTCGGTTAAATCGTACCTATGAGCGTGAGCTATGGTACGATTTAATAGACCAGGTATTCCTTTGGTATAAATAACAAAAAATATATTACCTTATAAATATTGTAGTGAAATACTATTAATTCTGTGTTTTTAATCCATCTAGATCACAAGTTATACAATTATGAAATTACATCAAAAGTTAGATCGAAACCTATTTTTTTCTCACTTAAGTTTATTCTTGACTTTTTTCACTTTTTAATTCGATAACTGATGATTATAACATAGAAGCTCTGTTGGGTGCCCCATAAGCAAGCAAAATAGGATTTTAATATAATTCAGTCTGTTTGCGACTGGAACCAGTACAAATGAATTTCCTAGAAACGTCCTATCGACCTTTTTGGATCCCATAAAGTAAATTAGATTAGTTAATTAAAGCAATTAAAATATCACGGTAATTATATCTGCGAAAGAGGGAAACTCAGTAGCAGTAAGTACTATACGTATGTAGGTACTTGTTACAAAATTGGTTGGATATAGTTTTCTATAGGACAGATCGTCCGATTGGATTGATATGAGTCATCCTTGATGCGGCGTATTTATATTAACCACATAATACCTTAACGGTGACAACGGCAGGCCGCGAGAGGAGATTGCGGGGGATTATCTAGACGCGCATCTTAACGACTGGCAGGGAATTTCTTCAAACCGGGACGAGTGGAACACATAGAGAGAGGCCTTTGCCCCGCAGTGAGATACTTTAATGGCTTCATAATAAATCAGTCAACGCAGGGCAGCTTGTGGCGAGCTGTTGGGGAGTAACGACCCCACGTACCTGAGCGCTCCTGGGGGACTCCGTCGTCCGACCAAGTCCTCCGCCTCTGGCTTGCCTTAACCAGCCGTCCAGAGTGGGGTCGCGAGAGCTGTGTTCTCGAGGGTAGATGTGGAAACCTAAGTGGCGAGTTGGCTATATATTTAAAGTCCAGTGACACCTCTCTACCCTCAGCCCTCATACCGGTGTTGCCCTCGAGCCATCTTAGATGTCGCTTTTTGTGGGGGCCCATCTTATGTGGGCGAGTCACCGTTTGCCGGAAATAAAATTGATTACCATTTTGTTAGGCAGACGTCCGATTTTATTCTCCATAACCCAGTATTTAGTCCACCACTTTTACCTAATAGTCCATACTTTTAGATTCCATTAAATCTCAATAGTCTATACACCCTCGCGGGTGCTGCCTCTGCGTGCGTTCCATGACTCGGGCAGGTGCAACATCCGCTCGGTGTACCCCTTACATTTCATTAAATTGTCGAAAGGGGCTCTGCGTGTTGGCTTCGGCTCCGCGTACGCCTCCCAAAGGTCCGGAACACCATTGTTCCGTGATGGGAAAGACATACAAAATAAAATACCTTAATTAATACTTAGTAGGTACCCCTCTTTGCGTCACAACCTTTCTGCACGCATCGATTCCCGGATACCTTTTTCTTATCGGTATAATTTCCCCAAAATTAAATTTTACCACAAAAGGTAACTTTTTACAAATACAACCATTTATTTATTATTTACTTATTTGACCTATGGTCGACGATATTATTAGTGTTATTCGTAAACGCAGATCAAGCGCAGTTTAGCTTAATAATTGTTTGTCCTTATCTATCAGTTTGAAATTTACGTTTGTTATAAAGAGAGAAAACATACGAGTAATGAGTATATTAACTAATATGTCTGTTAACTGTTTTATAAATGATGGGGTATAATAAATATAATAATATGTTTAGTATTACATGTAGGTAGGTAGTTTTCTTATTTATTAATTGTAGTTTGAGACTGGTATGCTTAAGATGACTAACACCTATCCGATCCGATCCGGGACATTCTGTAAGTTTCTTTAGAAAACGTCACGTGAGCTCCGAAGGCTTCGAGCTATCACGTGATTATTTCTATAGAAGCTGGGAGATCGTCCCGGATCGGATCATGTCATGTCGTGTGTCATCCTTAAATATTTTTAAACATACAAGAAAATGGCAGTCCCGTAATTATTAATTTTGATTTTAATATTTAATGTTTTGACGGCAATAAAAATACACATTAGCAGTTTAAGCCGTCTATTATAATTCCTGAGATAGAACCCTGTCTAAGGAGATATTACCAAAAGCTCAGTTCTGCTTGTCACCTTTATAAAAAATATCTTATTAAAATTGTAATAAAACTACATTATTGATTTAATTATCTAAATCACGTCGATCTAACTAGTCGTGCGACCGTAAGCGTTTTTAAAATACCGTGTCATCTAATAAAGCTTCTTCTCATTAGGGAAAAAGATTTTCTTTGAGGATCGCCTTGCCAATGGAAATAACGTCAAAATGGAAAAACGAACACTTCACAAGCCTGAGTAAAGCTAAGGCTGCAAAAAGGGAAAAAAGTACGTGGTTTCATTGTTTTTGTTTAGGATAATGGAAACTTGGTGCAAAGTTACCATACAGTATAAAACATAAACAGGCAACGGAACAGGTAATTTCTCCATACAAATGTATTCGAAAGTTACCTCCTTGTTTTTTGAACTTCGAACAAAGAACAATGATTTTTTAAAACAGATTTATATCGTCAATATTGTATCTGTGTCGGACTGTTTTGCTTTTTTTGTTTTTTATTCTTTTTAACCAAAAACAAACGTATAAAGAACAGGCTGACACAAATATTGATATGTCTAATTTGTTTTGGAAAAAACATTTGTCTCTTCAAAAACTAAGGAGGAAACAGTCATACGATTTTTCGTCGATCGATTTTTTATCTTTTCTTTATCTTTATACAAACGTTTGTACGGAGAAATTACCTCTTAAGTACCTGAGATATTAATTTTTCCGTCCTAGATTTCTGTTATGGTTATTGTAGGTACACTATCCTCCTGGATCCCCCGGTCCTCACTTGAGGACATAACATTTAAAAAAATCTCCTGTGCAATGTCAAAGCAGCATAACAATTTTGTACACATAAAACGTTTCCGAACGTAACTGTCAACCAAACAAAACAAACACCTAGTCTCAGATGGCCAATCAGCGATCAGTGCAGCTTAGACATCTGACACTACCGGCCACACTATGCCCCGGGGTAAGTAAATCCAAATTTATCTCACCGAAAGTCTAATTATATATTTTTGTTTGGTTTTAATTAATAAATATACGATGTATTTCATATGTTAGTTAGTGGATTTCATCCGTATAATTAAAAATCTTTGACTTTATATAGCTCTGAAGGTCTGAAGTTTATGTTCTCGTGCGAGTACTAGCGGACTTAAACAAGTAAATTTATGTTCTCGTACGAGTACAGCCGGTCTCAATACTGTAAGTTTTTTTTATTTCACATGAAAGTTAATCATGTTATGTTTCCAATTTTCAGGCTTAAATGACTGTGACCTTAACTTTGATGAATCCGACAGTCATTCTAAAGGCGAAGATGTTTATATTAGAAGTCATCATCTTGAACTTAATGGTTCCGGTTCATCAGAATCTGAAAGTGACGACGAAAATAGCGATATTTTGGAAAATATTCAAAGATTGTCCTCAGAACATATAATATCGGCGGTTCCTAGTCCTCGGAGTCTTATTATTTTATATTATTAATTAAGATGATTATTTAAGGTAAGACAAAAGTCCTAATCAATTTAAGTTTTAGTTTATTTAAGTATTTTTTATTTATATTTTAGTTTATTAAGTTTTTGTATGTACCTTTTAGTACCGAATAAACAATTACTTTAAGTTTATTACAATTTAAAAAAAAAATGTAAGACTGAAGATTTAAGTAACTTTATTTTCTTGTTATTTAAGTTGTATGTAAATAAAATATTGAACTGTATGGTTAATGCATTAATAACTAAACTATAATTATGATAAGATAAAAATGTCCTAAGAAATGTAAAATCTAAGACGTAACTTATTTAGTAAGGAAAATTGTAACTGTGATTTCTAGTTAGTAGATTACATTAAAGTAATTTGCTTAAAATGCAACTTACATACTATTGTTACATGTATACTCGTACAATTTTTTTTTAATAGTCTATTTTGTGTCCAACTGCTGGGCAAAAGCCTCCCCTCTCTTCCTCCACCAAGAAGAATTTATTTTGTTATTGACTTTAATGTGTTAGCTTGTGCTGTTAGTAAACATACGTATTTTTTGTAGGTTTATATCCAAGATCAAGATATAGATTCATAAGATTTCGGTTTATTTGAGAGTGAATAATATGGTTATGTATAATAAATACCAATAAGTATTTTTTGTATTTTTTTATGCAAGTAAAGTTGATTTTTGTAGTATTTTGTTTGATACTACTGGTACCTCGAGTGAGGACACAATCCCCATGTACTCGCCTGAGACCATAAGGAAAAATCGAGGGGAAAACACCATGATTTTATTTACTAATTTTCCTACGTTCCTGGTTACTTACTTAATCGATTTTTTCAAAAAAATATCGGTTTTGCCAGAATTGATACCCCCAGGATCCAGGAGGCTATAGAGACTATAAATATTCAACAGTAGGTATCATCTGTATGTATTTTATGCGGGAAGCCTATTTATCAAAATAATCATTAATTTCTGTCAGAAGGCTTATTCGAAATTCTAAGACTAAAGGGGATATACATATCATAATATTCATAATATATTGTCTACGTTTGACAACTAGAAAACCGACAAATCCTCGGAAATTCGTATTTATCTGTCCGTTTTGTTACGAATCTCACATCAGAACGAATAAAATCAAATAATTATACTTTAATTGACTCCCTTCCGATATCATATAGGGAGTCTTGGAAACCAAAAGTAGGGGCCGTTGCCCAGCAGTGGGACACTCTAATTGGCTAATAAAATGAAATCTCCCTTATATCGACATCATTTGTATCCAATTAAAGTATTAAAGCTCAATGGAAAATCAAATTAAAAAGGAATAGGTTCCACAAATCAGGGGAACATGTTCTGACAGTCGATCACCCGAATTTGTTAATAATTATAACTCTGTTAATATTAGTAAGCATATTAAAAATGTGAGCATCTATCAATCGATACTAATATAAGTATATTGTACATACAAAAATCTTTGTGTTTACCTCTTTCACGCTAAAACCGCTGAACGGATCAAGATGAAATTTGGTATGGGGATAGTTTATCGTAAAAAAAATTACCTACTATCACAAATCAACATCATACATTTGGACTTTCTAAGTGATGTTTACTGTACGGTTCTATAATTAACAACACCAGTTATTTGTAATACATAGTTTTTATTAAAATATTTATATCGGGCTACTCACGTCAATAAAGTCGAAAATAGCTCGACATGTTTCGGAACAGTCCGTGTCCCTTATACATGAGCATCATGAGTCATGCGTCTAAGTATAAGCCCCGATATAAGTATTTTAATATGTCTGATACTCACGGGAGCTTACATAGTTTTTATATTGAACGTTACAAGTTTTGAATTATTAAAACTTGTTTTTTTTTAATATAAGATTTTTGTCTTCACTCTTAAACTCTTAAACTTAATTGTTTGACAGCAAGTTTTGGTTAAATGATTAACACCCCCTTCCGGACGTCGTTTGCTTGTTCTTACTTTTAAACTATCAGCATTCGATATAAAGTACCTATGGCAATAGAAGCGCAATGAATATACCTGTGAACCTAAAATATTAAGATTCGTCAAACATCCAACAAAAATTTAAGCAGTGAAAAAATAACCCTGATGTTTTTGAAAAAAAATACGAAAAAGGTTTTTTTTGTGTCGCTCCTTCGTGGACGGCGCGAGTGGGCTGCCTTTAGATCTAAACACTGTACACTTAACTAAAACTTAATTCCAAAAACCCGCTCCATTGTCCCTCAGACGCAAAGGTGCCCATCACACTCGTGTTGAACATTTGCAATTTGCATCAGGAATGTTCCGGGAAGAGAGTCCAGACTGGAGATACTCCCGTAAACAGCCCCGTAACGGTTTATCTTCGGTATTAAATTTATTTATTTTATGTGAAATCAATGGTAGCAATCGTTTGTGGCCGATTTAATTTGCCCTAAGTCTAGAAACATCGCGTCTTAAACATAAATTGTTATAGTCCTATAAATTTTCCGTATCGAAATTGATAAAATAGGGCACTTACTTTGCTTATCCACGAAGTAAAGGATCAAAGTGACCTTTTGCACAAAAAAAAACTGATAGCTGAAATGCGATATCGGTTTTGATATATTCTGCTGCTTCGATACATTCTGAAATGTTCATTAGGTATAGAAAACACTGTATCTTTTTCCATTATATCTTAATAGTCTGACAAAACAAGGCTGCAGTTTTTTTAATTATGTGCTTCCTCTTTTTTCGGTATGAAAAACAAGGGAGGCCTATAAATTAAAAAAAAAAATCTACTGCAGCCTTGGTTTTTCGGACTATACTTGGTAATTTAACTCAAATTAACTCGATGAGTTTTTTTTTTCAACTTATATTTAACAAGGGGAAATTCAGCCAAGGAGGTTAGTTTTACAGTTTGGGTTAAATTACGCTTTTATAAACTAACGTAAGTAGTTTTCGCCTAAATCAAAAGTGTGAATTTTTTTACCAAATTTTATTAATTTTATAAAATGAAAGGCCTAACAAAAATTCTTGTATGATCCAAGTATACTTAGTCTGTGTGGAAAAACGTCTTAGAATTCATTCGTTCCCATACCTGACAAAACCTATGTTTTCCTCGGGATGTCATGCTTTAAATAGTTACCGTAATATGCGTCAACTTTGCCCACATCTTTTGTTTAGAAGATCACTGGAAAATGACAATCCTAAGCCATTTACAGAACTAAAAAATTACTGTGTTACTTTAAAAAATATATATTTGGGCCAAGATACCCCTGGCGCAAAGTTTGCGCATATTACGGAATAGATATTCAATTTGACAACAGACCAGTAAAGTTATGACTTCCAGTTGCGAGTTTTTTAAAAACATGTAGGGTCAAAATACAGTGGTCGATTGGTTTTATAGATATGAAGTTCTTTACAAAGCTTTTACAAACAATAAGATAGGGTCAAACGGCATAAAGCGTTTGTTTCCTGAAAACGTTTGAATTTAACGCTTTAGATTCGTAATTAAATTAATTAAAGTTTGCATCGACTCGACGATCTTGTGCGAACGGCAAAGGAAAATAGGTATAATACGAAAAATACGAAAATACAGACAACTCAGTTGACACCAGGTTAAAATAGGTTCACTTTGAAACGAAAGATTAAAATTGCTTGTGCATTTTTTACATTTTTTTCTATCGTGACTTATGTCAGAGAGAGCCAATATAATATAATTAGTGTACTTACCATGAGTATTCGTAATCGTCGGCGTTAGCGGCTGTCGCTTAGCAACATCTACCGTAAGAAGTACTGCTTAAGGATGACACTCATCCGAGAAAGAATCACGTGGCCTACTACGTAGCTATCGCTTGTGGCTAGCGAGTAGGGTGAGACATCCTTAATCCACTACTCTCTGTAACTATTCAATATGAATGAACGAATAAAGTTAGAACTTAGAACACGTGCGATTTTTGAGTCTCACTAAGTAACTAATACTTACCGAAATTAAGTTATCTAAGAAATTTCCTATTTTTGATTGATTTTACGATAAACGCGGAATAGTTCAAAATCCCAGCTCACCCCACAGTCGGGGTCCAGAGGGATAGGAACTGAGTAAGAGGGGATAATTGTCAGAATTTACATTCAAATCTAAAAGTGTTACTTACTCAAATAACTTGAATAAAACAAAACAATAAAAAAAAGAACACTATCTGAACCTACCTTAAAAACTATTGGGGCCTAAACTATACGTACAAACGTGCCCTATACCGCTGCCATCTGGCAGGGTGCCCATAAGGCTGGCTGCATTACCTCGCTGAATGGATAGCCATCGGCATAGGCCGATTCGTTGGGCGAGGAACGAGTCAGCCCTACGATCACCGGAGGACCGGATAAGCAAGTAACTTATTTTTTTTTTAAAGCTTCATTGCTTCCGGTCCCCAGGGGCCAATTTACATGGGTTAACTTGCCAACCTATTGGCTATTACGCGTTATTTGGGTTGGAAGGCCAAATCTGGGGATTAGTTGCCAAAGCGGACCCCAGGGTCCTTGAGCCGTGGCATAAGCCGGGAATACACTAGGAAGAAAAGATACCAACTCACTTCTCTATCATCCCTACTCTCCCCATTCATGATCTAAATACTCTCGTAATCCCTGTTCACCCCAATTGAAGGTATTTGAAGTTACAGGCACGTACAAGTATTAATGAGACCTAGATATATTCCTTTTATTTTCATGACTTTGCTGCTTGTCATAAATATTTTCACTGAAAGCTTCTTACTAGTTGCATTATGGAAAACATATCAGAAAGACACCTTACAATCTTGTTATATCGTATTTTATTATGTTTAGGTTTGTAAGCTTTTTGTCATAAATATGTCATAAATTTATATGAAAGGCATTACGTTTATAGTGGGGCTGTTGTAAGTATTTTGTCTAAGCAGAATTTTTTTTGGCTTAAACGACGGCGCAGGCGCATCCCTACCCAATCTCCTATTCACTGGTCTAACGTCCCAGTCTTACTATTACTACTAACGTGATGTTTTTGTATTATTTCCTGTTTGTTACTTACTATCTTTTGTTTTTGTAAATAAATGATATTTGTGAAAATTAAAAAAATATTGTATTGTCTCTGCAGACTTTAACTTAGTTAAGACTGACTCGACCACTTCTATTTTTAAGTTCATTGGAATAATAGCTGGCCATATACCTTCGGGTAATCCGTCGGATCTGCATATCGGGTGCGCCCGATTGATTGACGAATCTGGCGGATATGCCCGGACGTATATGACCGCCTATTATTTAATTACAACACAAAAAAATTAAAATTTAAAAATAAATAATATAAGTACTTAAGCAATTTTTTAATGCCAAATCTTGTTCGTTACAGGTATTGTCAATGCTCCTTGAATACTACCACAACTGTCTGCCTACAACCTGCTGTTGACTGTAGGCACCTACAACATCGCGACGAAGACTCAGGTAAGACTTTTTCTATCTATATTGCAGAAGTTCCAAGTTTTACTCTAATCCTCTTGGTGATACAACTTTGTCGTGCACATTTACAATTTTTAAGTTTAAGTTTAGTTTTGTTCCGCTTCCATACACCTAAGCCTAAACTGAACCTAAACAGAATAGCGTTAAGACGTCATAGTTAGGCCCCTCATATGGAGCCTTTCTAGTCCGTCCAATAGTCCATATGATTATTGGTAAGGCACAAATCACTGTAATCGATGACTGGCAGCACAGCTTGGATAATAGAACATGTTTAAAAATAATGTTTATACTTATATCGGGGTACTCACGTCAGTAAACTCTCAGACTTTATTGAAGTACGTATACCCGATGTACGTATATTAACATTGTTTAAACTTCAACAGTGATCTCATAATATTAATTACCTACTCTTCACTTGTCGGAAACCGAAGTTCCCATATCTTTTTAGCCCCAGGTTTTAACCTGCAACAAGATTAATATATCATACTACTATGATGTACTACCTACATGAGCAATGACTACCGGTACCATGAGACGCTCTAGAATGACCTTGCACCTTGCTCGTTATTTACCGGTGCAAGCGAGTTGCAAATATTTTCGAATCGCGCGGTCGCTATCGACTCGTAGCTACGTAAAACTCATGGTAAGCGCACAAGATGCGATGGCGAAGCGACACGGCGCGGCGCGAATGGATAACATCTCTAATATCTATTGAAGTGTCCTACGCGAATGCGAATCGACGAGGCGTGCACCATACCTGGGTGCGTAGCCAAGATGCCAATCGCCCACGCTAATAAGGAAGAGTGATAGAGAGAGGTAGCTACGATACGTTATTAAGCGTGAGCGATTGGCATCTTGGCTACGCACGCTGTGCGCGCAATAAGTTACCTACAAACCACTTTATACTTTAACCAAACATCCTACTTGAACTTTGTGTTTAAATTTAAATTTGTTTACGGAACAATATTCGAAGTTGGACTTAAAATCAGCAAGTCATTGAACTCGATAAACGAAAACTGATGAATTGACAACAATTCAATACTTACACAATTTACCTTTCATTACTGTTCGCAAACTCATAATCAATGTTTAGTTTTCATTTAATTTGCTTTGAATATTGAAATTAAAAATCTTTATTTATATCACACCCATATTTTGTTAGTAAAACTTAAGACTTTCTTCCTAGCGTTTTGTTTTTTGCTTAAGCTATACTTAAGCTTAACTATTGTAAGTAAACCTAAATTAATAATAATTTATTTGAAAGCAGGAGATCGCTGGTTCGATCCCAGCCGGCACTGGGGGCCTTGGATACTTTTTCTGTAATACATACTCGTACATATATGACATCTCTTTCAATTTATAATTTATATACAATAGTGTGACTACTTAAAGCGTTAGTGGCTCAGCGGTATCACGTGAGACTTTCAATCCGAAGGTCTCGGGTTCAAATCCTGTCCGCTCGTACCAATGAGTTTTTCGGAACTTATGTACGAAATATAATTTGATATTTACCAATCGCTTTTCACGCACATTGCACGTAGAACCGATGGCCGTTGGGGCGGAAAGGTTCTCGAGTGGCGACCGAGTACCGGAAGGCGCAGCGTGGGTAGGCCCCCCGCAAGGTGGACTGATGACCTGGTGAAGGTCGCAGGAGTCCGCTACATGCGGGTGGCGCAGGACCGGTCATTGTGGAAATCTTTGTGGGAGGCCTATGTCCAGCAGTGGACGTCTTTCGGCTGAAATGATGATGATGAATCGCTTTTTGGTGAAGGAAAACATCGTGAGGAAACCGGAGCGTAAAAACCGTCCCCCGCCAAATGTCGTATTTAGATTAGTTAAGCCATGTTAAGCTCACAATATTCATTGGTGTCCATCCAGCTTTAAGAGCGAAAAAAGGGAGTGACCATCATACCATCAAGTGATTCGTCTGCTCGTTCCTTTGTCATAAAAAGACGAAAAGTCGTTTCTCTAAAATTACAATTACAGTTTTAAGGCCTACTTTAGATTTAAGGTGGGTAACTTTTTATTAACTCCTGTACCAATTTTTTTGCTATTTATATTTGAATTAATTGTTTTTTCCCATGTTATATTATTTATTCATGTAATCTTCTAGTGTTGCAAATACAGTGTGCTTATAAATAATAACGTTAAAGTGGAAACCCGAGGCCGTCCTCGGGCGAAACTCGAACGCAAGACTCCAGGATACACGCCCATCTGCACTGGCTGCAAATACTATTACAGTACACATGGTGTTACTTTGTAATAGGCGGAGCGCCACGGTGTGGGAAGAGGGGATTTCAACTCCAAACACAGGGACAGAGGTTATTAGTATAATCTCCCGTCTTACAATAACTTCACCTTAATTGTAATCTTAACATTATATACACTACTTATACGTGTCAGTCGAGGGAAACTCTTATCTGATGGAAGCGCACAATCTACATCTAACACGCTGATCACTCAATATCTACAGACGTGTAGATTTGGGCGTTTGCCTATCACAACTTTACCGCCCTAGGGCAATGATGAGCACTTTACGTGCCTGAGTCGAATATTTAAAGTGCCATATGTACTGTACAACGTCGTACGATACTAGTGCGAAAAGATAATTCGCAACTCGTGTCGATTTCCTCTTTTTCGCCTTTGTATCGTAATGTACTATGACTGTATCCTGTCGTTATGGGGACTTATTTATCTTTTAACACTTTTCTTTGTTTGCATTGTGTTAAAACAAAAACTATCCCTGTGTCTCTTAAAGCATACAAAAAGAAAACACCTTTTCACACACGCTTTCAAACAATTTCCTTATTTTCTCGAGCGTCCGATTTTCATTAATATCGTATGCACTTCAAGAGCCTTTAGCTTCTATTAAAAAGGATAACTTACTCTGACACAAGTAAATGTAATAAGAATATGAGAAAACCCCGGCTCCGGTATTTAAACATACCCTATGTTCCTTCGATAGATGATACGAATTTAATGACTGCACACATTTTAAACTCTGTCAAGCGTTGTAACCTTCATAAGAATTAAATCCCGGCAGAGCTCGGCGGGGTGATTTATTTAATTTCCATTCATAATTTCATGATTTAATCGCTTTTATTAATACCATGATTCTACGTTTCGAGCCCTTTAGAGCACTCTTTTTCACAAGGTTAAAATGATGACTAGGGCATGGTGTTAATAAACGCGATTAATCCGTTCTTAAGTGTTTAATTTCAAAATTTTCAATGAATAACAATCGCAGTGACAGAAGACAATATCAAATATAATTAACTTACCTTAAGAGTTAAAAGTAACTTAGAAGTTAAAAAGATTCACTTCGTTAAGGAAAAATAATAAGATGAAGCTTAAATTGAAAAGACTTCTGCGTAGTAAAAAGATTTGAGGAGTCAGATTATTGTAAATTTTGAATTCAATTGAATTGCGCTGATGAATAAAGTGATATTAATTATAATAATATACTCCTACTGACCGTATGAGATACTTTAGTTGAAACATTGTGATAGGGACGGTGAATCCTGACCCACCGTGATACAGTTTAAACTAGTACGGGGGTCAGATACACTTACTTACCTTTGGTTTTTACCATAGTATTCTAACAAGAAGAAACTATGTCAGTAGTACGGTCGGCTTCATAAGTATATATGCATCTGTATTCAATTTTGACCCTCCTTCCCCTGTAATAAGTTCCGAAGTGTAAAGATATTTATAGATGTACGCAGACGTATGCACTTTTTAAGCTCAATATATTTTATTTATTATTATTATCTCTCTGATTATGAATGAATCATCTTGACAATCAGTCGACACTAATAACGACGTATCACCGATTTTTTTTGTTGCACACTGCAGTCTACCTTTAAAATATAAGCTTCTTGCTCACATTTTACTCCAAAAAGCCTCCTTAGACCATTCGACCCGTCAAAGCCTGAAGTGCTAGTTACGTTCTCACCTTTGACTTAACCCCGTGCCAGACTCCTAAAGCACCCTTCACAACAAGCCAACTCACAAGTGATTGACAGCTTATGAATGAATTCATTCATAAACTGAATGAATACCTTAATGAATTAATAAATTAATGAATACCTTTATGAATGGTATTCTTACGTAATGGTATATTTAACGGCCTCCTAGCCTAGTCGGTAGTGACCCTGCCTACGAAACAGTAGGTCACAGGTTCAAATCCTGGTCAGAGCATTTATTTGTGTATTTATCACGAATAGTTCCTAAGTTATGGATGTTTTCTATGTATTTAAGTATTTATATGTATTTATATGTATCTATTATATATATCGTCGTCTAGTACCCACATCACAAGCCTTATTGAGCTCATCGTGGGACTATGTCGATTTGTGTGAGAAAGAATGAGTACCGTATAGCATTGTTGTAAGAAAATAAATGCTCATCGACATCATTTATAACTTTTTTACACAGGTGTCGGAGTGTTAAAGATTTAAGTTCTTTTTACTGTTTAAAGGGTTTTATGTTCGTAATTTTTTCGCGACTCATTTCGTGTACATTATGCCACTTACAACGGGTCCATCGTGAATTTTGTTAAGCCGCGGCTATGACACATGAGTAAACACTGTCGAAACTTCGGTACACACTGGAGAGAAAAAGAATCCGGGCCACTAGGATTTAAATACTTGTATATAATCTCGAATACGAATACAGCTAGCGTATTAAAGTAAATTGGTCCTTATAGATAATTTAAGTGTCCTTAACGCATTCAACGCCAAGGATATTTCGTCGCGCTACGCCGTAGCAGATATGTATTTTCCGCTCATTTATACGTTTATAAAAATTGTTGTACCAACACGCACCTGATAGCATATGGCGACAACCCTAATGTCATCTTGGCATTTGCATGTTTGACAATCTAAACGTCAAATGTAAGAAAGAGAAGCTTCTGTACTTTAGAACTATTACTTATTCTGACATAATACAGTATTTCCGGATACCTACTTATTTCCTATTACATTAAAGAACTCCTCATTCTGTGTTGTAATAACTAACATATAAATTAGAACAACCGCAATGAGTAGAAATACCCGTACCAACTCAAATATAAAATCAACGTCCTAAAATGAACATTCACTGAGGAAATGTAAAATATCAGTTATCTGAAACTCAATAAGTTAATTAACGATGAAAGTAATTTCAATTCGGCTCACTGATTACTCAATGTACCAATCAAATCAAAGTATGAACCAACTCATATTTCATTAACCGATATTAATTTGTTATAAATTTCTTACATCTCATTCGCACTCATAACTTTAAAAAGGGGTATAGGTATCAAATTTATCCGTGATTTTATAAATCAGAATCCGCCTTCGAATCAATTGAACAAACGTATTAAAGACAATATTAATCAGTAAATGTATTTCCAATTCAAACAAGAGGTTTTTACAATCACGGATCGTCAAAAAAATAAATTATTGTAATTTTTCGGTGTTTATAGACGTGAAATTATTTCCTTGGGGAGTACGCGTTGAAGTCATTTGCGGTTTTAGAGAGAATTCATTTAAAATTAAAATAGACTCATGTCTGAAGTACTAGGCGTTATTTTATTAACTCCAGTCATATCATATTAACTGTTAATTTGGCAAAAGGAAAGGTTATAGCTTAAATTATGTTAAGTTTGAAATTACTTACTCCATATTTCCCTAAATTAATTTAATATTACGTAAAATTATTTATTATTCTATTAATTATATTATTATTTTTTATTTTATTTTTTTATTGTAGAAATGTTTACATGACATAACAGTAATTACCAATGCGTCACGAAACTTAGACTAACAAAATATAAATATAATTATGTACATTAAGTAACTCAATAACAAACAAACAAATTATATAGGAACAGTAGAGCACCTTACATCCATCGCCTCACAGAATCTCAGACATTCACTACACACTGCCGCCCATCGCCACGCAAACAAGTCGCAGTCTATAGCTTTGCCGCGCAAATCTATAGTTAAAACTAAGAATTATCGTTTCGTTTTAGTTTTAAATATCCTTTGTCGTTTAACCCGCGTGTGGAACCCAAGAAAGGCTGACCAGTTCGCGGAAGTACTGTTCCTGCTTCGTATCGGTGAGGAGCTGGTAACAGGTAACCGGGATTCAAGGTGAGTTCGAACAATCTGAGAGTTCTGGGAGCCTGCACCAGCCACCGCGACCGAGTACTGTGCCATCATCAGCAGTACGCAAGGTGAGTGCTTCAGCTAACTGTTCTAGCCCTACTTATTTTCCACAGCTTTCGTGTCTCGTAATTTTCGTCCAATAAAACCCTTTCGCATACAGTCCGCTTAAATTTAAATCGAAGAAATAACACATACATTTTTTGGTCTCATTATATGTACTTAACTATATAACTTACCAGCCAACACCAAAACAATAAACCAACTTAAATGTATCTTTAAGTCCTGTGATTGACTGGTAGAGAATGTCATTTCGCATAAAGTCTGCCATTTGTAAAATTATGTTTATCAATACACAAACACAGTTTAAATCAATGAATAATTTGTATATTTGCATCCTAGTCACAATGCCTCAAGGGTCTATTTTAGATCTAAAGTAGGTTGTAACTTACTGTACCTCTATATTTTGTTAGTTATATCTGAAATATTTATTTGAATCAAATTGTTATGCAATTATGCATTACGCAGGTTAGGTTAGGCAGAGGGGAAATTGTATAGAAAGGCGTCTCCATTTTTCTATGCTCTAAGTATGCAAAAAGGCTTCCTTTGGAAATTTTACATAATGTTAAATGTTAGTGACATGTCCAAAACGTTTCCGCGTGTTATTCCACCTATATTATTCTCGTTCCGTAAGTTTGTTTAGGTCAGATCCTATAAGTCGATTGTTTTTCATATCCCATAAACAAATACTTTACATTTTCTAAGACGTTAGGTTGACGATGTTTCGGGTTAGTCGCAATTGCTCTAGAATGCAAAACGACTATGTAATATTTTGCTTATATTGATTTTAGTACACATCGCAAACGGTCTAGAATATAAACACCCTACATTTTATTTTCGTTTTATCTTCGACGGAGCCCCGCAAGCGCGGGCTTCCTATTCTGTATACGGTTTGGCCTATATCCATAAAAATAACTAAATAACCTAACCTAACCTAAAGTGGTATAAAAAAGTGGTAATTTGTCTTCCATACCGTTCGGGTCTTTGTCATTTTGGACCTTGCCATTGTGAGAGTATCCCGATGTTTTTACAAAGTAACATATTTTCTGGAGCCGTAGCCAAAATGACAAACGCAAAGAACTATACAATATGCTAAGCGAAATGTATTGAATATAATGTATGATCTTAATTACGTGACGTTATTCCGAAAAATGTTTACTTTTTCTTTCGCATTCAGCAAACCATTGTCATCTTGGCTAGGCCTCCTAGACCGCGAGATCTAAATAGCAACCCATTTTGACGACCGGTTGGCGAAGTTGGTAGTGACCCTACCTGCTAAGCCGATGGTCCTGGGTTCGAATCCTGCGTCCCGGTAAGGGCATTTATTTGTGTGATGATTCCTGAGTCACGGATATTGACTATGTATTTGTGTATTATATATATCGTTGTCTGAGTACCCGTAACACAGGCCTTTTTAAGCTTACTGCGGGACTTAGTCCTATAATATTTATTTATTTATTTTTTAACTAAGCTTATCCGGTAGTACAGATTAAATTTTGGGTACAGCCATTATATAAACGGTTACATATACATAAACAAAGCACACGAAACTGCTCAGCTGCAGTGTCACTTCTAGAAATTAGGGGGAGTACGATAACACTATTGTTATATATAGGCAGCAGTGACTACCGAGATAGAAGTAGATAGAGACGGCTGCAAAGGTAAAAAGTGTAGCAAGATTTTGTTTGCTCTCCGCTGCCATAGCGACCGTAATAAGGACGTCTTTGGACACCGTAAGGACGATTAATAAAATAAATACTTAAATAAACATTTGGGGACAATATCACACAGATCATATATCAAACTAAGCAAAGCTTGTACTATGCGTACTAGGCGACGATATACATACTTATACATATAAATAAATACATGCACACCGGGTGTTGCCTGTAACAGGAGCAATAGATTTAATCGTAGGTAGTCCTCGCCAAACTGAATTACGTTTGTTCAGCTACTTTTAAAAATATCGTGTATTTTGATTTATGTACTTACTGCGAATTTTGACATTTTTTTACTATGACAAGGTACGTCAATTAGGCTGATGTTAACGTACATTGAAAATACTAATTTAGTTAGTATAAAAAACTGAAATCCTACAGAGTACATCATTTTTAAAAGTTGTTTAACAAAAATTCTCCGCGTTGAGGGGTATTCGGGATTCTTTCAATTATAAAATTTTCGTTCGCAGCTCTGCTCAATACAAAATTAGTGGTTGAACAAAAGTTGTTAGATTTGAGGAGTACCTACTACCTGTTATTTGATGTATTGCTCCTGTTACAGGCAACACCCGGTATATAGATACATACAAAAAATCCACAACCCGGAATCGAACCCAAGACTTCCGGCTTCGCAGGCAAGTTCACTACCGACTAGGCTAAAGAGGCCGTTTTTATTGGTTTTAGATTGAGCAAAGTCGCTAATTTCAGGATTAGCACATGTCCGCGCGGCCGAAGTATGGTATGGGCGTCTCTAGTATTGACCTCTTTGGAAGTAACAGATAGCTACCCCGTTGCCTACAACACACCTGAACCATATCCCATAGTTGACTTCTATGGCACCCATGGGAAGAAAGGGGTGGGGAGGGGGTAAAATTCTTAACACATATCCACACGGGTCTTCTTCCAAGGGTTTTCCCAGATTTTACCACGGCGCAGGGAGCCTTTGGTCCACTTTGACAACTAATCTGACTTTCCAACCCAGAGAGTAATCTGGGCGCCCTTAGGATTAGTCCGGTTTCCTCACGATATTTCTTTCATCGAAAACTGATTGGTAAATTTCAAATAATATTTCGTACATAAGTTCTGGAAAACGTACTGATCTGAGCCGGAATTTGAACCCGCGACCTTCGAATTGAAAGTCGCACGCTGAGCCACTAACGCTCTACGGGTTTTTTGACACGTCAACAGCTTTCGGAAGTATTCGTACCTATTCTTTTCTCGCAAGAGGAAACGACTACTTACTATAGTCGCTATATCAGTCAGGTATCCAAGAAAATTTTCCTATCAACCCGCATCTTATTGACATCCAAATTATAAAAGGGGACTTTTTCAGCACGGCGTGGTATTTTGAACCTTATGTCGTAGCAATAAGGTTGTAAATTATGCGACATTTGAAAACTTTTTATACAATGTTCGTGATTGACATTTCTGCTATAAGTACTTACTTTTACTCGTACGTAAAAGTTGAAATATGACGTGGGTCACACCGTGTGTCAATTTAAGACCTTTTGACCTTTGAATAAGAATGGGAATGGGTAGAATCGTTTTTTCCTGCGTAAAGATAAAATCTAGTGTCGTTTTTTCCAAAAAATGTGCTATTGATGTGTTGATACAAAACTAAATATAGGTATGTAGGTACAGTCACCCTGAAGGCGTGAAGTGTGAAGAAATAAACATGTTCAGTTTAAAATCTACCCACCATCACCATCCACTATCACAGCTTGAGCATGACATCATGCTGGGTATTGCCGAGTGGTGAAATTGTTTGATCAGGGGCCTTACCATGAAGCCTTAACGCGATTCAGTTTAGGTTCTTTACTGTGCTCAGTTGTATGGGAGCGACTCAGCTTTTGTCCTAAACTGAATCGCGTTAAGACATCATGGTAAGAGGGCTGAGCACAGTTAAGAACCTAAACTGAATCGTGTTAAGACGTCAAGCGATTTCAATGACCAACGATGACGTAATTCACCTTAATATTACAAAACAATTTAGCACTTCAACTGGTCATCAGATATGCTATATTTACAGCCGGCCCTCCAGATAAGAGTTGTTTCGGTTTATAACTGTTCATGACGATATTTACAACACTTATATTGAACCGCTAAACCTACATAACAGCATGGTGGAAACAAAACATGTAGCCGTCTCATTCGTACATGCCAAAATTGTATATTTCTTTCTTCGTCCAACCTTAAACGGTGTTTCCGATGGCGTCGTGATGGTTATGCCCTGCAGGCTGCAGGCCTACGAAGAACATCGAAAATTAGCATTAACAGAAAAACCTCTTTATCACTCCAATGAGTGTGACGGAGAGGGAGATACAAATTATTGAGATTGAGCTTTTCTTGGTACTCGGTCAGTTTTGTTAACGCTACGTTACGTACGTTTATGTAAACGCTAATCGTTAATGATAATGATTACGTGAAATTTGTCACGAAACATTTTTAACATTTTGCTTAACATGTACTGCAAATACTTATCATCTTTACGGCCTTACTTTTAATTTAAAATAAAACGTGTCCTATAAACAGGCCCCAAAGGCGTTTTTAATTGTCTCTTAAATTATAAACTATACAAAAAAAGGTTCCATAGCTTTCTGTTGTTCTTAATTGTTTTTCTCGCTTAGAATTACAGGATGGCCCAAAAATACGTCCGTTAAATTAGGTACATGACATACTAAAATGTCGAAGTGAATGAAAATAATCGACTCATCTCCTATCGCAAGACACGGAATGTCGATCAATAATGTAAACACAATTTTCCTATGTTATTCTCGCTTGAGATCTATATCTGTATACAGGGCGTCCCAAACTTATGGGACATGAAGGGGAAGTACCTTAAATATCGTAGATAGTGAATTTTGCTCAAAGAAGACTTTATGTTATTTTTAAAAGTTAGTAATTCTGCATTCATAGATTTTCTAAAAATTACTTGCTTCGTCTGGGAATCGAACCGACTAAAATGTGAAAAAAAAAATCACCCTTTTTTTATGATGCCAATCGAAAGAACAGCTAAAAAATAATAACTCTGCTTAAGTAACATAGTATTTTAAAAGAAAGGAACAACGTGAAATTAATCATTTTAATCAAATAAAAAACATACATGAAACTGCCGTAGTCAATTAGTTAAGTAGGTATTTTTTTGTAAATTAATTAATTAAATGCTCAAAATGTGATCCCTCTTGTCTTACGCAAATCGCCAATCTTGTAATAAGCCCGCTGCCTGTTGATTTTCTTATCATTTTATGGTGAACACTCGATGTGATATGGCACAATTCTGTTTGCAACTCGCCTACGTTCTCGTATCGCTTTTTGTATAGCATATCTTTCACGTATCCCCAAAAGAAGAAATCTAATGGTGTGAGGTCCGGGGATCTGGCCGGCCATCTAATCGGTCCATTTGTACCAATCCATGTAGGAAAACATTCATTTAGAAAATCTGCTGCTCTCCGACTATTATGAGCCGGAGCTCCATCTTGTTGGAAAATTAAGTTTTCTTGCTCCGCCGCGGAAAGGTTTCTTATCTTATCCCTTAAAATTTGAAGTATTCCTAAATACTTTTCTGTGTTCAAGGTTCCTTGGTAAAAATGGATTAAGAAAACCCGGTTTTTTAAAAGTCCGCACCAACAGTTAAGTGAAAAACGCACTTGGTTATTAGTTTCAGTGACTCGTAGGGGATTTTCTTTAGACCAAATACGATTATTGTTGCGGTTTTATCCACACGTGCACTTATAATAAGGAAAACTTATGCCAGTACCTATTTTATGAAGTGGGTACTTATTTACGAATAATCAATGCTATCTTTAGAATGATAATATCGCTACTTTTCGAACGTCGTCTTCGGCAATAAATAACTTTCTTGAAATTTGACTCAATCATTTTATGGTGTTCCTTTCTTTTAAAATACTATGTTACTTAAGCAGAGTTACTATTTTTTAGCTGTTCTTTCGATTGGCATCATAAAAAAAGGGTGATTTTTTTTCACATTTTAGTCGGTTCGATTCCCAGACGAAGCAAGTAATTTTTAGAAAATCTATGAATGCAGAATTACTAACTTTTAAAAATAACATAAAGTCTTCTTTGAGCAAAATTCACTATCTACGATATTTAAGGTACTTCCCCTTCATGTCCCATAAGTTTGGGACGCCCTGTATATCTATGAATTATAGTTTATAATCAACCTTATAAATCTGCCCTTTCTATTATTCACAAATTCGAGAAATTTTGAAAGCACTTGCTGTAAATAAGACAAACATAAATCTTAGAGGAGATGCGGATTTTTTACATTTTTTTACAAAGATTTGCGTTCTTGTTGTAAAATAAAACGCAGATATTTTAAAGACCATCCGGTTTATTTTGTTAAACTTTATTGCGGTTTAAATTTTAATAAAACAAAGTTTAGTTCGTGTCACGCTAAAAAAACAATAATATAAACCTTTTGAGTCTTAATGCCGGCGGAGTAGCAATCGACAGTCCAACCCCTCTGCCGAATAGCGGCAATTTACAACTCGAATAACTCGAGTTGATTCGGCCGCTGATTCGAATTGAAACTCGAGTTGACTCGCGTTTACTGGGTCAGACTGACGTTTATCTGACGTAGTTATATTTAACGTGCCCCTCATCCGCAAAAATGGGCAGACTTTTTTTATAGAAAATGACACACGTTGCCAATTTGACTAATTAAAAAGTCAAAGTACCTATATACCTCTGTCAACGAATTTCGGGGCCACCCTGTACTAAATGTCTCTATAAAAGCGAATACTTAATATAGCCATTTTAAAGAAAATTATAATGAAATTGCAAATTAGCTGCGCTGTCATTGTCTCGTTATAATTAATTAACCTTTAGAGGCTTTCATTTAGGACAATTTGTGTTTGAGGTAAATCATTATGAATTATTAATTTAATTATTATGTTATATTATTAGCATTTTGGAAATAAACTAATACAGTTACGTACTTATTTTTTAAAACTCAAAAATGGGATAAGAATGTTAAGTTAGTTAAGAACCGAACTTACGTCTCTGGGACACCCTTGTTTACAAGTAAACAAGGTACTTTAAATATTTTCATACTAATATTCATTGTCATGTAAGATCAATGTGGCTAATTCCGTCATATGGCCTATTGCGTCTAAAGGATGACTCACACAAGAACGGGACGGGACGGGGCGGGACGAGACGATCTGTCAGTTTCTATAGAAAACGTCACGTGACATCCGAGGGCTCCAGTGGCGGGGCGTTCATAGCACTAGATTCCTGCCGGCTTCCCTGAAATAAGCCAATTAAACACATTTTTTCTTCATGAGTGAAAGAAAAAAGCAGGTCTAATCAGCTCCGGCTTACCCAAAGAACATTTCGATGCTCCGCCGCTACGGTATAGTCCCTATGACGGAATTTGCCACATTAACTTTACTTAAGTATTTAGCAACCCTTTTACCCTGTGTTGTTGACATGTTTGAAATGAAACAGAATAAATAACCAGTGAAATTTAAAATAAAAACTACCTAGCAGTCTTTGAGCTCGTTCATCTTTCAAGGCGACGAGCCAAGTTAATCCTTCTAATTTAGAAAAGTACGGACATAATCCCCGTATGACTGTAATTCCAGTCGCTAAGCTCGGGTCTATACAGCTACGGGTCTCGTACAGTTACTTTGCAATACAACTTACACAAGCATGGTTGCCATTTAATCGACTATCACGCCTTGCGTCACTTTTGCACTTACATACTTTTTAGAACCTAACAGTCTTGGTGATACGCAATAATATCCTGACCATAATATACTTGAAAATCTTTCAAATGCAAGAGGAATTAGGTGACAGTCCCCACGCTGCCACAAAATGGGTTGGTGTATACAAATATTACCCATTTAAATTTTGGCCCGATTACACGTCACACGCTATAAGCCCAACATCTTTTTACCATCAAATATTTAGGAAGCTTGGCTATACAGATTTCCTCAAAGCCAGGATTACACGGTATTTGACGACAACCTTTCAACGCCAACGGATTTTGTTTTTTATATAACTTAATAGATAGGATAACTTAAATGTAAATTTGTTACTCTATTCCCTTGTTATAAGGCACACATTGTATATTTTATGCTGTACCTACATAAATGTGAATCTTAACTGCAAAATCACATTTCCTAACGAAAATAGACATGATCAAGGTAAATATCAAATTCTAAATTTAGATTGAAAAGGGAGATTTTGATAAGACTCGTTCTAGTCCTTCCCACTTGGTACCAAAATGTACCAACCTGGTAATCTGGTATCTTATAGGGGCCAGAAGTCCACTTGGGTAATCTGCGTGCGTAGCCAAGATGCCAATCGCTCACGCTTAATAACGTATCGTAGCTACGTCTCTCTATCACTCTTCCTTATTAGTGTGACAATGACAGTTGCGTTTCGTTAGCGACTGAGCGTGAGCGATTGGCATCTTGGCTACGCACCGTGATCCGAAAAATTAACGTTAGCAACTTTTTTTAAGAATTACCTACAATTTCTTCCAGAGGGAGAAGTGCTTCTACTTTCTTGGAAGATATATTAGATAAATATCAAATGTAGCTAGGAGGGTAGGAATTAAAATCGCCGTCAATGGAACTTACTAACAATGTAAACAAAAGGGATCACATGTTTTGTCACTGTTTCACCTTGTATTTTCACACTATAACTCATCAAACACCACTGAAACGATTCTTTACTGAAACGGTCGTATTATGACAATGGGATAGGAGGATAGGGATAGTTCTCAACACCAACAAGACTAAATTTCTAATAATTCAATCCCCATATTTACCATCAAAAAATATCCCTTCACAATTATATGCCCACACTTTCTCTTGCTTTCACCAAAACATGTCTTGATGTGAACCAATAGAACAAGTTAAATGCGTTACTTACCTTGGAATCAAAGTTGATGAACACTTGTCCTGGTCATATCATGTTAATTTTATTTATGAAAAATTAAGAGTTTTATTAGGTAAATTCTTTCACTTAAGATACCGAGTTCCTATCAGCACACTAAGATGTTTATATATGTCGCTAGTCGATTCCATACTGAGTTATGCTCTAGACAGCTATGGTCTCACAACTAAATCCAATATCGACAAACTAGAAAATATGCAGATCAGATTTTTGAAATTATTGGTTGACAATAAAACCAAGCTTAAATGTAAAGGTAACTACAGACTTCTTTTTAATATTTGTAAAATCTTACCGGGTAGTTTAAAACATAAATATTTACTTGCAATAAATAACCATAGTCGTCCAGAGCTTAACTCAACAAATCCCTTGCTGGCACCTGTTAGCCACGCTTATAACACAAAGTCTGTGACACAAGGCAAACTATTCGTTCCTAGGATTAACAACTACTACGGTGATAGAACCCTAAAGAAACGCCTACCGTACCTATTGAATAGTTTGCCTGAAGATATCCGTTCAGAAAATAATCCAAACAAATACAAAAGACTTTTAAAAAAACACTACAATAATAAATAAATAAACAATTTATAACATAGAATATACATATATTTAAATATGTAATGTAAACTCCTAATTCCACAGACAAACTCAGTTTTCTTGAGTTTTGTGGGACTATGTTTAGTTTTAAGATGTATCCCTGTACTTAATAATTAAATAAATAAATAATCGTAACATACAAAACATAAGATAAATAACTTAATCATAGAGATTTCATTAAAAACTTAATAGTGAGGTTATTACGATCAATATGGCGGGCTGCTTCCATTATTTGCAAGTTGGAATGATGGTGATTTTACCAATCTTGCACTAGAGAAATTAAGCACCTACTATGGTGGAAAAAAAACAAGGTGTAACCAGGTCAAGCAAAAATGATGTTATACTTCTTGTGGACCACCCAAAAGTTAAACGGAGCCTTTTCTCTGAGCTGTAAGATATATATCGTCGGTCCCTTCGACGTCGTTATAACCGAATTCTACTGTATATTTATTCTTAATGTACTTTAGACGTTAATATATCTTAACGAATTCCATGTCTTAATTTAAATAAACCTTTTTGGTAAATAGATTTATTACAGGGTACTTGTATAAGTATATTTAGATGTTATTTACGCCCAAACCTATTTAGGATTCAACGCTATCGAGGGACCTACTTAATATTTAAATTATGTCGGGTTATACCTACAATATATTTAGCCTATGAACGCAATGTAAAACACCCAAAAATGTTTTTATAAAACTGCCGACAAACAACAAACAAGTATATAGCTAATTAGGAAATAATTAAGTAGGTACAGTCAAACTCATTTTGATTATATGTACAGAGGCGATACGCAAAGAACATGTTTGGTGATAAAATGATCAATGATAAATATCTTTATTTTTAAATTTAGGCAATAGACAATGCAATTATGAATGTCAAAAAAGCTACTGCCGGTTCTAACCCTAAACCATAGCCCGAGAAGATTATTACCGGCAAGACACTCGGCGGAACTACTTTTTTCAAAACAAATTACGAAAACTCATAAAATATATACGAATTGTGGATCTACAAGAAACCATACCAAAAAAAAATAGTGAAACAGTAGGACCACAAACAAAAACAAAATAGAAATAATTATCCAAAAAAAAACATATAAGGTAAATAGGTTAAGGTTTGATTGATATAAATAAAATAAGGTTCTTTTTCGGATTCCGTACTCAAAGGGTAAAACGGGACCCTATTACTAAGGCTCCGTCGTCCGTCTGTCCATCCATCCGTCTGCCACCAGGCTGTATCTCAAGAACCATGGTTGAAAGTTCAACAGTTGAAAATTTCACAGATTTTGTGTTTTTATTTCCGCAATAACAACAAATACTAAAAAGCAGAATAATATAAATATTCAAGGGGGCTCCCATACAAAAAACGCGATTTTTTTTGCCGTTTTTTAAAAATAATGATACGGAACCATTCGTACGCGAGTGCTACTCGCACTTGGCTGGGCATAACATTAAACTATTGTCCCATCAAAAAGGATTTATTTTGTGTGTAATATTATTGATAATAAACACTTTAGAACGGATTAATCGCGTTTATTAACACCATGACCCTACGTTTCGAGCCCTTTACAGCACTCGTTTTCACAGGGTTAAGATGATGACTCATGTAAAGAGCTCGAAACGTGGGGTCATGGTGTTAATAAATGTGATTAATCCGTTCTAAAGTGTTTAATTTCAATGAATAACAATCGCAGTAACAGAAGACAATATTATGTGCGATATTTGTTTCATAGGCGCCATGAAAGAGCCACGGCGCCAACTAGTGTAAATATAATATTCCTCTAAACTTGTTGCTGACTGTACACACCAAAACAGCACTTTCGGTAATGGGTGTAACCTGAGACTCTCAGAGCACACACGTATTACCTACGCTTCGTTTAAGCTTCACATTACGTTAGCGGCGCGCACTGACTTCAGCTTTACCTCGACTTTTTAACCTATATTTTGTCTTTCAACTGTAAATGATTTATCCTGTAAGCACAATATAATATAAAATCCGTGTCTGCTGGCAAGTATGAAGTTCCTAGAGTGAATAACTACGTTGGAGATAGAACATTAAAAAAAAGATTACCATACTACCTCAACAGAATACCTGAGAAGATAAGAAACGAGCCTGATAAATGTAGTTTTAAAAAACAGCTTAAATAAATACTTTTTGGAAACACTTACATCAGAATCTCTTCAGAGCGTTAACATATGTAACCTACCTACAATTAATAGTTTACTACAAGCTAATGTAATATGACCCCTGCAGTCAAACTTTGTATTAAGTTTTGCAGGAAACTGTTTTATAACTACCGTTGTAATACCTTGAGTTAATAAATTATTCTATCTATCTATCACTGGTGGCTGAGCGGAAGAGAGGAGCTTCAAAAGATAGTATCAAAGTATTTATTGTATGTAAGAATTAGGATAAATTTTATGGTGACATATCGTGGGTTAAATGTCTTTTTTTTACCAAAAACTCAACGGTCTATCCATGCCCTACGTAGGGTCACTACCCTGGTGGAAGACACTTTTTCCACCCGCGTCAGCCCATGGAAGTATCACCTGCGGCCCACCGACGGCTGCTTCAGAATTATTTCTTTGGTGATTTAAAGTAAAATGTTGTGTTTCAAACATGATGCAAAAAATACAAATTCGTGACCCTTTACTTAGAAATGGTTGAAGAGTTTCAAGAAAGAAAGAGAGATAGAAGGTGGCGTGAAAATATTATTTATTTTCGACTAATATCGAGCTCACCGCGCCGCACTCAGACATGATATAATGATTCAAACATATCAAATTCTGAGTTACTAAGTAGACGAATAATACAAGCTCAGAGGGCCTACCGAGAATATCGCCAGAGAAAATTTGGAACTGTATCGCTTTCGCTCGAATATTGATAGAGAAGGATACAGTCTCAAAAAGTTACGTTCTATTTTCGCGGTAGTAACTAGGCCCGTATCGTATTGTTCGCAAACATGATTGTTTTCAAATTGCTACTGTCTAATACAAGCAGACCGGTTTCGGAACATCATATGTTTATTTAAGTGTGTACTTACTTATCTGCGAATTGACGCTGACATATCGGTCTGCCCCATTGAGTCACAGATTATATAATAGTTCTTCATCATCATCATCATCATATCAGCCATAAGACGTCCACTGCTGAACATAGGCCTCCCCTTTTGACCTTCATATGGACCGGTTGGAAGTGACCTGCATCCAGCGTCTCCCGGCGACCTTCATAAGGTCATCTGTCCATCTTGTGGGTGGACGTCCTACGCTGCGTATGCCAAGCCATGGTCTCCACTCAAGCACTTCATGACCCCATCGGCCATCTGCTCTGCGTGCAATGTGGCCTGCCCATTGCCACTTCGCTTGCTAATCCGAAGGGCTATGTCGGTGACTTTAGTTCGTCTACGGATCTCCTCATTTCTGATTCGATCACGTAGAGAAACTCCGAGCATAGCCCTCTCCATAGCTCGTTGAGCGACTTTGAGTTTTGAGATGAGACCGATAGTGAATAGTTCTTAAGAACAGATATTTATCTCATAGAAAAAGCAAATACAAACCGTTTTGAGGACTTTTATACTCTCTATACAAACAAAGAATAGCTTCCTATCACTGTAAAAGTATGAGATTTCACCGTTGTCTTTCTTTGACTATTTAAGGATGACTCACACTAGAACGGGCCGGCACGGGACGGGACTATCTGTCAGTTTCTATAAAAAAGTTCACGTGACATATGAGGGCTTAGAACTATCGATCACGTGTTTCTTTCTATAGACATTGACCGATCGTCCCGTCCCGCCCCATCCTCTTCCATCCCGTCCTAGTGTGAGTCATCCTTTAGTCAGCAAGACTGGCAATGTTTGTCATATTCTAAACTCGAATAGCTATATTCGATAAACGTCAGTAGATACAATTTGTATGATTGTTTGTCGGACTGTCGCTTGTTACTCAAAATTGTGCAGTAAACTAACGAAGCAGTATACAGCTAATGAAGAATTAATTCTGAACCGAGTTCAGTCACTCCTTTAGTCATCAAGCGGCAATCCCGGGATCTTAGCCCCCTGAAAACTATATTTTAAGCTATAAACTTAACATATAGCGAGGCCAATTACCGAACAACGTCGCCCAAGTGGCATTATAATACGAGTATACTCAAATATTGATAATACGTGACACTGGCATTATTATCCAACACTCGGACAGAAGCCATTATTTAAAAGAAGGAAGGAATTGTTTGTCATATACATTTGGCAGAGGGGTAGGCCTATCAATTGCTACTTGGTAAGGTTTAATAAGTACTCTAAGTTGTCTTTATCTAGATTAGATATTTTAATTGACAAGCAACTCTCACTCTCGATACCTGATATTGACATCCACTTAAACTTCACCAAAGTTTCCAGAAAAGCGTTGGTGTTCCAAGAATTCGTATAAAAAGGGAATTAATTACTTAGGTGAGTTCAGTCCGGTAAACCTGCTGGTGTTATGAATGTATTTATTATTTTTAATTTTAATTGATGTAAAATGTCAATTATATGTTAGTGCATATTCCAGACGTAAGGCTGTTTATACGGCTTTACTTGAATAACAAATAATCAAATTAATCTTTAGCCGGGGAATCACCAAACTCAGTGTGAAGAACTCGACTTCAATACTATTTTGTAATATTTAAAATAAAATCTTATCATAATCGGGTATTGGATGACATTATACAGCCTTGGACAAACCCTGAAATCCTGATTTTTTTTTAGAACAAAAAATAAAAACAAAAGTTGTTTTCAATAATCGACATCAAAAGAAACACACTGTATTTATCGTTGACAGTGATTTTGCCTAAAGCATGTTAGTGACACTAACAATTTTCTTCAATGATGACATTTGCAACCGATCAAAATCTAGTGCTAGATTACTCACCGTGATGCAAGTGACCGCCGTGACAAGATCACAATATTTCACTGTGATTTAGGAAATGGAACATCAGTCACGGCGATAAAAATGTGGAAATTACATTTTTATCGCTGTGACTGATGATTTCTAAGCAGCGTCACTAACTAAAACATAAATATCAAGGACTTCCATTCAAACCTTCATCATGTGCCAAACTTTTATGAATAAGGTCCCTAAATTATCAAACTCATAACTTTTAAACGCCTGAAACTTCGTTTACAATTATTGTTAATTTGCTTGTTTCGGCGACAACATTAATTGAGAACCCAAGAGAGCCTTGAGTGATCATATTAAGTGCCCAACTTTCTTTGTTTATGACTGGGAGAATATACAGTGATGGCCAACTAATTAAAGACACGATTTTTTTCTTCATACAGTTACGAAAAATTACTTTCCTTTGATAATAAAAAAAATTTTTAAAAAGGGCTCGATTCGTTATCACTAACTTCATTTCGCCAATTTGAGTGTACGTTACTCTAAATATGTATTTTTTAAAACATGATCTTATAATTAGGAACAAATAGTTATTTATTATACAAGGGGGCAAAGTTGTTGTTTAACTCTCGGGCTTATATTGAGATCCTGAGAACTGGAATCTTGAGCTGTACGAGGGTCTCAAGGCACGAGAGTTGAACAAACTTTGCCGCCGAGTGCAATACAACATTTTTCACCACACTAAAGCGAGGAAACATACGAAAAAAACTCAAACAAAACAAATCAGTGGGTATTTAATTCCAATCAATCATCAAGTCCTTCCTTTGTTAGCACCCATGGGTTGTCTAGCACACTTGCCCTGGCGATACCCAAGAAAAAACCTGTTGGTTGCAGTGTTTGGTGGTCACGAACGACAAAGTTTCTCTCACAATGGGTTTTGGTATTTGGCAATTTGAATAGAAGTAGATTTTCCGAATGTTTTTCAACATTATTTGTTGTCAGAAAGGTAATTTCGTTAGTGCGGCAAGCTCCATTTATACCTATGATAAGGATTACCTGAAACATAAGCAGTTCGTATTATATTAAATAATATTTAAAACGGGTCACTCACGTAATTTAGTCGATTTTCGCTCGACATGTTTCGTTCTTTACGAAGAACGTCATCAGGAGCGCCCACTCGCGACAGAGGCAAGTCGTACACTGCGGGCTAATGCCCTATCTGCTCTGGTACTTGCAGCTGGCAGTTCGTATTAGTTATAAAGACAGTATATATTTTGTTAACGAGATTTTTACCTGTTTTTAAATATTTTTTCTTTATTTTGATGCTAAATATTCTGAGTTGTTTAAATTTTTTCTATTTGTTGGCCAGTAAATATCCTCGATTTTTTCGGCTTATGGCCAGTTGCTGTTCTTTTTAAGAACGCTATCAGCTTTGGATAGTGTTCAATGTGAACATCCTTCTTTAGTTTCAGTACCGACTTAATCATTGAATATATCCTCCAAAGCGAGCTCGGTATTTTAGTTTTTGATATTTCGATGAAATACGCCAGTAAAACCGTCTCTGAGAAAGTTTTCTCGCCTTTGGTATGCCGCCAGGCATTAAATATATCAAAGGCTTTAATGTACTTCTGTCTTGACTTTTCTGGCAGAAAACGAAATTCGGCATTTTTCACAGTTTCTTGCAATTCCTCCGGCTCTGAATCACTATCACTCATCATTATTATTAACTTGTATTACGTTTGTATTATATAAAGTCGTCGAGAAAACTGTGAAACACCAGAGTGAAAGAAAACAAAACACGACCCGCCTCGTTTAAATTTTAAAAGAAAAAACTATTCGGGTGCGTTCTGAAATTTGCGTAGTATCAACACTTTTAAAAATATTCATCTTTTAAAAATAAAAGCCACATAATTAATACAATGAAATGTGGTATTTAATTTGGATTTAAGCATATTGAATATAATACTATGAACGGTTCATGTGAATCATGTGTATGAAACTGTTTGAGACTATCACGTTTTCGAACGTACCCGTTCAGTTCAAAATTAATGTCAAAAAGTTTATTGCATTCTCAGGCAGTATGGCCTTTTGCTTTGAAATGAAATGAAATGAAATGAAATGAAATGAAATGTTAGTAAATCTTATTCTAATTTAAATAACTATTGTTAGTGGAATATATAATTGGAATTGGAATGAACGTGTACAGACATCCAGTGAGCTAAGATGGGGCTGTCTATCCTCCCAGCTATAACCTTCAGGAGTGAGTTGGTGCTGCCCCAAATGCGCTCGCTCAGGGACGCCACCCGCTTGCGCAACACGGCTTGAAACCCGTCAGTTCTCCGTTCTGCGAACATCCCCGACGCGCTGCAGCGCCAAGGCAGCCCCAACAACCCCCTGAAGGCGTTGTTGTACTGGACGCGCAGAGCACTGTAGGCTCTTTTGGTGTAGTCGGTCCACAGGTTGCACGTGTATAGGCTTTGACAGTATGATTTAAATAAAGTTATTTTCACCTCAGTAGAACAGCGTGCAAACCTGCGGGACAGCATGTTACACCTTACCGACAGTGCTCTGCGCTCCCTTTCCATGTCAGCATCGTCTCTTAAAGTATCTGTGACCCAGTGACCCAAGTATTTAAATTTTGTAACTGTGGGAAGAGGAGAACCGCTGAGAATTACTGGTGGAATGGGATACGTTTTAGTGCCAGACTTGAACAGTAGTACCTCACTCTTCCTCACATTGTATTTGAGTCCATGGGCCACAGCATACCTTTCACATATCGAAAGCAACTTTCTAAGGCCATTGATTGAGGGGCTCAGCAACACCATGTCGTCTGCATAACTTATGTTGTTAACAAAACAACCGTCTACCGAGCATCCGACACCCGCGCTGCTGAGCTCCTCAATCAGGCCGTTAACGTACACGTTGAATAGCGTGGGAGACGTCAAACCCCCCTGTCTAACTCCGCATTCCATTTTAAAGGCCTCAGAGTATTCCCCTGCCCACCGAACTACATTTGATTGATTGTCGTACCAATATTTAAACATTTTAATGACTTCAACAGGCAAACTCGTGGTTCTTCTTAACTTATCCCATAGCACTTGGTACGACACCAGGTCAAATGCCTTCGACAGGTCCAAGAAGCATGCGTACACTGGCGTGTTTCTCTCGGTATAGTATCGAACAGTGTGCTTAAGACATAGAACTGCAGCCTCAGTGGATAGTCCCGGGCGAAAGCCGAACTGGGCGTCATGCAGGTTGACATGTTTATTTAAATATGTATTAAGCACACTGTCCAACACCTTTGCAAGAATCGTGGCCAGTGAGATAGGCCTATAGTTAGTCCTGTCGGAGGCATCCCCTGTTTTGTTTTTTATAATAGGTACCACAATAGTTTTCATGAGGTCATCTGGCAAGTAGTTATGGCGTACGCAAAACGTAAACAGCATAGCAAGGACTCTGGGGAGATGAGCACCGGCATGTTGCAGGTGCTCGATACTGAGACCGTCGTGCCCGGGTGACTTGCCTCTGGTCATATGTCGGATCACCTTAGACACCTGTGATGGTGTTATTCTGATAGGGCTGTCACCCCCGTCGTTCCCAGCATCGAGCACCGTCTCAAACTTAGCAGTCGGCTGTGCTTCCACTTTAAAGTGATCCTTAAAAAGTTTGGCAACATCACATGGGTCACTAACACCATCAACACTTGCGGGTAGGTTCACGCGTGAGCTTATCTTATTGGTGAATTTCCAAAACTGTACGAAGTTTTTCGCTTTAGTCTATCCAAAAGATTTAAAAAAAATACTTTAACCTCTAGAGGATAAAACACAGTTTTGCTCTCTGAAATTAAATGACAAACAGCGTGTTTACGAGCAGTGTGTTGAAAACAATTTTAATGCCACATTTTTTTTTTCAGAAACCTATTATACAGGTAGGTACTCTCTTTTTTCATCTTTTCAGCGCATTTGCGTCCATTGATTTTCATGTTGTTCTCGATAGGGTGATTCTGTGCCAGGTCGGCCCTGTCGTCGTCAATATCGTCCAACCATCTAGCTCGTGACTGCCCTCGTTTCGGCTTCCAAGTCGAGGTCTCCATAGTACTAGGTACTCGCTGGCTCCAGCGATTGTCAACCCTGCGGCAGATGTGGCCTGACCATTCCCGCTTCAGTTATAAATAAATAAATATAAATATTCACGGACAATCTTACACAAATCGACATAGTCCCAGACTAGACGATGATGTATATAAATAGATAGATACATATAAATATTAAAAATACATAGAAAACACACAAATAATGAACATTATTAATGTGGGAATCATTTGGGTCTTTTATAACTACTATGCACAAGCCCTTTTTAAACTGTCATCAAATTCGTAAAATCATATTTAGTAGGTAATAGTATGAGGGAAAAATTGTGTCCCTAAAAATTTGGTTAGCTACTGTATATTATAACTAAATAACTGGTTTGTTAGCAATATCTTGAGCTTACTTAACATCCATTCACACATCCAAAATTAGCCTCCGTCTATGATGTTTCCACGTAAATTAATTAAAACTTTACATGACATCGTTAAAAAATACATTCACGAAATCACGTCACGCTTCTATAGAAACAGACATATTTTCGCGGTCATCCAGTCCTGCTATGCGTGGCTTTTACTATTTCTGTAATATATTCTTAACTTCACATGTACCTGTATTTTTTCCAAATTAGTTATATTTTAAGTTCAATTGAGTAAAAGCACCAATTAGCGGACAAAAACTTGCCATATGTGATATATATGTTTGCTAGACGATAACTCGAGTACCGTTAGTCGGATCATTGTGAAATTTGGCAGGTAGTAAGATGAAAAGTATAGAATTTTAAACTTCGAATATGATCCAAATTCGTCAATAAGGTCCGGAGATATAGGAGTCGCCAGTTCACGTTCGTGGCTTTGCCTATAGTTAATGCAACTGTCTTTAATAAAGTATTTATACATTTTGTTAATTCTTTGTTCAGCTTTTAGTATAAACTTTTATTCTACGTTAAGCAGACCAGCTCAAAACGGGGGCCTGGCAGACCACTTTGTCGATGGTGACATGAACTGGCCTCCTTTTAACAACAATGGCCAGATAGGCCTCCCCAATTTCACGCCATCGTGTTCGATCTTCGGCTGCTCGCATCCAGCTTCTATTAGCCATCTTGCGCAAATCGTCACTCCATTTTGCTTGACGGCGTCCTACACTAGGCTTGCCGACACTCCCCTCAAGAACTCGTCTACCCCAACGGTTACGGCAAACGTAGTTTAGAGCATTCTAATCTTAATACACAGATCCATGAAAATTGGCTGAATATATCTATCAAAGTACCCCAAGATAAGCCCCACAATGCCAACAGTCACTTTATTTACCAGTAATACAAATATATCTTCGAATAAATTCCAGCTAAATATTTCCCACAAAGTATCACTACAGCGGTATAAGCCCACAAAAGGAATTTCCTTTCAACATTCATACGTAGATAAAGAAAAGTATGGCCTAGCGTGATTTATTATGTTTATACGTGAATTGAACATCAAATTGCCATTTGAATTAAGTGAAGTTGTGCGTGAAAATAATTAGATACGTATCTGCACTTTGTTTTTAAAACAATGGGCGTTTGTCGTAATAAGATAAGTAGGATTCTTCGCGTGAATTCAAATCGACCGTCTAATGATTGGGTCGGTATCGGTACTTACCGATACTCGGGCTCCCCCACATCCCGCGCCAGCCGAGGCACGCCGCCAGTATTATATATTATTTCAATCGTTGGCAAAGTGTTATGCGGGGGTGAGGGAGGCCGACCGTCAATTATTTTTGCGTGGTGTTCAAAACTGTTTGTATTCACTTTTTGTATTTGTATAGTAAGCTTATATTCATTTTTTCCTGAAAAGGCTTGGAATTCTAGTAATTTTTTTATTACAACACACTAAGTTATGATCATTTTAATAGCGCTACAATTTTTATACACATAAACATATATGTACCTAAATATATTCGTCAAAGCAAAAGACTTTTAACAATCCCTAGGAATTGTGACCTGTGTAGACACGCTGGCACCGTCCCATCTCCAACGAACTAATGTAAAAGCGGGCGGAGCGGCTGAATGCGCCGAAATTTTAAAATGTAATAAATATAAGAGCCTGGGCAGAGAGTACCTTTTTGTACCATTCGGGGTCGAAACTCTTGGTCCATGGGGTCCCAGCGCACGCAAATTTTTCGTGCGGTGGATCGCGAAACGTCTGGTTGATGTAACGGTGACCGTAGAGCTGGTGGCTTCCTCGCACAACGTATCAGCATTGCGATACAACGAGGAAATGCCGCCAGCATCATAGGTACAATGCCTCAAGGACCTACTTTAGATTTAAGGTAGGTAGAGGTAGGTAGTTAGGTAAGTTACACTTACTGTATATATTTCGAAAGTGCTTAACTAAATGCTCTGTCGATAATTTACTTCAACGACAAAAGTTTAGTTACGAAGTGCAACTAACTTAAGTCTAGTTCCCTCTAAAGTCGCAAGAAGCTTGTTTCCAGTTACACTAAGATTAAAAGCTGTGGCCTTTAACTATCAATAATTAGGAGTTGTTACTCGTTGTAACGGTAAAAACGGTAAGGACTTTAGTCATAAGTTTTTGCTGCGACTTATCTTTGACGTGGCGCGACGCAACGCACTCAGTGCAGCGGGATACTTGCTTGTTAATTTTCTCGCAAAACTAAGTGACACTATAATATTATAAAGATGCTTGAAGTGGAGGCAGGTCTGGCTATACTGGTGCTGGTTGGGCAGGGATGATGGTATAAATAAACAGCTGTGTGCGGTTAGAATATGTTCTTTATTCAATAGATACTCGTACCTATCTTTATATACATATGATTTGCCGCTGATACAAGCAATATGCGTTATGTCGCAGTAAACCATGAAGTTACTGTTAAACACTGAAAGTGGTTAATTGCCATATTACAACACTGTGGCGATTCTCAAACCGACGATGATCTTTCACTCAATTTCTCGGTGCAGCATCCTCTCTGTACCCCTTACATTTCATTAAATTTTCGATAGGGTTCCTCTTGTCTGCGCATAATTTTGGTATGCATAGTTTTATTTGAAATATAATCAGTATCTTAGGATTTGATGCCAAAGCGGACCCCAGGCTCCCTAAACCGTGGCATAAGAAAAGGGAAAAACATATAACTTTTCACATTGAAAACTATGTTGGGTCAGAAGAATATACGAAGAAAACCAACAATGAAGGTGATATTGTTAACTGTATTGCGGTATGTTTTATTACCGCGACAAATATGGATTTGCTTGTGAACTTGAGTAGCGAAACTGACTACAACATAGTTGCGAAAAATGTGTATTCAGGTTTATCATAAGGCCGTGTCACACCCTTGATTACTGGCTCACAAATTGCCTGATATAGGTAAGTCTGATTATAAAAAAAAAACGTTGTTGTAATCGCCAGGGCAATGTTACCAAAATTACCGAGGTGTTTTAACTATTTTCAACTCAAACGAGAAAAAATCTGTAGTATTTTTTTGAAATCAATGCACGTCACAATAAATCAAGAGTTTGACTCAGCACTGTTTTCGCGACACCATTACCAATGATTTATACTACCATTGTCCCTCTTACACAAGAGAAAAACTCCAAATTAGAGGAAATAATATTTTGCTCTTTTGTTTGTTTTCATTTCGAAACTATGGTCACAGTCCGTGTTTTAACCACAAAGGCGGTCCGAAGTTTGTTTTGGACTTTTGTTAGCTGTTGAATAAATTTAGGTAATAGTTTTATGGGGCATTGTGAAAGGCTTTTTAATGTCTGAGTTTGGGTTGTTCTTTGTTAAATTTTACGCTATTCCTAAATGATGAGTTTTTAAAATGAAATCATAAAACTTGTAGCTTCAAACTAAAATACTATACAAATTGGACACCTTTATTAATAAAAAACGGTACGGTACAGAAAATGCAGGCGACAGGCGGTTCGCTAAAAAGCAATCTCTTCTAGACAACATTTCAGTAGCGACAACTTTGATTTATAATAGTTTCCAAATTATGATGCTGAGTCGGGACCATTTCGTGGCAGTAGTCGTTTTATTTCCAGCTACAATCATCAAACCATTCTTATAATTTAAACTTTCGTGAGACATATTGATATTAAATTGCAACGGTATTTTTCGTCCACATATCAAAGTGAGGCAGCTGCTGCGTTCTCCTAAGGTCCAGGACCCTCTTGGCAACCCGGGGGTGTATGAAATCCCTTGCGACTGCGGTAGGTCGTATGTGGGGGAAACGGGACGGAACGTGTCTACGAGATTATCAGAGCATATTCGTAGCGTGAAAAATCAGGACGTAAGGAATTCGGCGGTGGCGGAACATACTTGCGGTACGGACGCGACGCATTTCATTCGGTTCGATAAAGTGAAGGTGTTGGCACGGGAAAAATGTTATGTGCCACGCAAGATCCGTGAGGCCATTGAAATCGGACGTCGCCCTAATTTCAACCGCGATGGAGGTTGGACTCTGCCACCGGCTTGGAAACCAGTGCTTCCTAGAGGGAACGTGAATGTGTTTGGTGACGATTTAGTGGACACGGTTAGTTCGGTGTGTTTGTCGTTGATCCCGTCAGACGATCCGACAATTCAGACTCCCGCTACAACGGCGCCGGATTGCGCGGATCACCCCGCTCCCGCTTCGTCGCGCGCGAGCCGATACCTACGGCGGACTGGGGCAGTGATGTCCTAGCCGCGAAGGTGATAACACCACTCTGTCTGTCCGACGAGGTCTGCCCGACGCAGACGAAACATGTCACGCCTATTGTGATAAAAATACGTGAGTGTTAACCGTTGCAATTTAATATCAAACCATTCTGTATTATTTATAATGTAGGTACCCAGAGTCAGTCTACGCTAAGTTTCCTAGTTTTTGATAGCACAGACTGTGAAAGTGTTAAGTCATAATTTCATAGAAGTTTGACGTTTAAAATAACACTTTCAAGTCTGACAGTTCATTTGCTGAGAAAAGTTAGCGTGGTTTGACTCTACTTTAATATGCCATGAGTAAATATTTTTCTATGTTCTATTTTCAAATTGACGTAGACGTCTAAGAAAGAAGAAATAAGAAAGTAAAAGAATGACTGACTCTAGAACGAGCGAGAACGTGATCGGACCGCGCCGATCTATCAGTTTCTATAGAAACCGTCACGTGACATCCGAGGGCTCCGAGCTCAAACGTGATTCTTTCTATAGAAATTGACAGTCCCGTCCTGTCTCGTTCTAGTATGAGTCATCGTAAATATAGAAAAAAATTACCGACGTATTGAGATCCTCATCCTTTTGAGAACTCAGTTATAACATGAAAAACCAAGGTATAAATTCTTTAATACTATTATTTCTTGCGCTTTTGTAAAAATTTCTAACGCACTGCCATTTTACAATGTTCCAAGACATTTTCTGCTACATTAAGCCGCGATCGAGACTCTTTGCAGAGTTCTTACTTCAATCTTCTTACCGCGTTATATATTTTTTAGGGATCTGTATGATATTGAAAAAATAAGGTTATCGGTATGTAATGTAATGCAAACAATATCGAAGCCCGCTTATATTGAAACTATATATTATTTAATGCCATCGTTTGATGTATATCGTTGACTTAAATTGGAATTTATGAAGATAAACAAAGCTATAGTTTGACTAGCATCTGTTCTCATTCTGCTAACAGTTATATTGCCACTTCGAAAAAAGGGACACAGCATACACGTTACAGTTGTTTTAAACTAATGCGCAATTTGTTTTTATTATTATTCTAATTTGAGTTATGAATACAGGACGGTATATATATATAAACACACTTTCGTGTGTACTACTATCATTGAAATTATGCGTAATGTCCAAGAGATACTAGGCTATATCATACCTATTATAATATAGTTAGCATCATGACACGGCACGTGCATGGTAATCTAATGTTATGTTAGTGTGTCGGGATGACGGGGATCTAATCACAGACATTTAAGACAGTATTATTAAAGATAAAATGCCAAAATTTTGGTTATACGTTAAGTTTTAGTACACGTGGAAAAACTCTAGTTCTATTTACCAGATTAAATTTATAGTTTTGTATGTGAAAACTTTTTACTGTGCTCTTGATAATATTCTGGTATAAAGGATGACTCTCACTAGAGCGGGCCGGGCTGATCTGTCAGTTTATATAGAAAATGTCACGTGACCTCCGAGGGTACCGAGCTCGGACGAGATTATAAATAAATAAAAAATAAATAAATAATAAATGAATAATAAATAAATAACAAATAAATAAATAGAAAGTAAATAAAAAATAAATAATAAATAAATAAATAATAAATAAATAAATACTAAATAAATATTAAATATATAATAAATAAATAAATAATCAATAAAAGATAAATAAATAATAAATAAATAAATAATAAATAAATAATCAATAAAAGATAAATAAATAATAAATAAATAATACTAAATAAATATTGTGGGACAATCTTACACAGATCGACCTAATTCCCACGGTAAGCTCAATAAGGCTTGTGTTGTGGGTACTAGACGACGATATATATAATAGATAGATACATATAAATACTTAAATACATAGAAAACATCCATAACTCAGGAACAAATATTCGTGATAAACACACAATTAAATGCCCTGACCAGGATTCGAACCAGGGGAAGCAAGAAGTCCCCTGCTTCGTAGGCAGAGTCACTACCAACTAGGCTAGGAGGCCGTAATTATTTATATAGAAGTTGACAGATCGACCCGTCTCGCCCCGTCCCGTCCCGCTCTAGTGTGAGTCATCCTTAAACGGGAATCTTGTTGTCGTCGGGTGTTGAAATTTTTGATTTATACCGATGAAATTTAATCGGTGATCATTGATCAGGAACGAATGATTCTAATTCAGTGCTCATCGGTATCAACTTAGTAAAAGTAATAATATAATGGAACTGAGCTATTTTCTCACCCGTGTATACTGCAAACATAGTTATTCTAAATTAGATATGATAAAATTATAACTCAGTACCAGTAAATGCTACATAAATGTGATCACTAACGACAGAATTAGAAACATTCGTTCATCAATTAAATTTCACATTGTGTTTCTTTTCGCATACCGTTTTATAACCACGGTTATGATTTTGGCTACAGCCCATGAGGCCCATCTCTCTAACTGCTGTCAATGGTGTAGCTACAGATGAATAGCGTTATTCATTAACGCACTTCAACCACAGTTTAGCTAAATGATTGTTTGTCCTTATCTGTCACTTTGACAATCGCGTTTGTCAGAATGGGAGAAACGTAATCAAACTAAAACTTCTGTTAACTTTTTTATGAATAAGGCGGTAAGTGTTTAACGATTTTCTCCCGTATTTTGAAACGCCCGATCGTGTCATGCTATTTCAGTGAGTGTCAGTACTTAACGTACCGAGCTCAATTGAAGTAACATGATCATACGAGCGTTTCCAAGACAATACGAGACTAAATTATTATGTACTATATCTATAACATGTTATACATGTTATATTCGATTGATTTTCGTATGAACTATTTTCTTTGAGCTGTGTTAATATTAATAATTGTAGAAAACGAGATACAATTCCATTGTTCTTAGCATAGTCACCGGTAGCCATGCTAAATGAGATCAGAAGCTCAATGTCGAACAGCGAGTTATGGAGAGGGATATGCTTGGTATTTCTCTACGTGGTCGAGATCTACTCAGAACTGAGGACATCCTTAGAAGAACCAAAGTCGCTGACATAGTCCGTAGTGTTAGAAAGCTGAAGTGGCAATGGGCCGGCCACATAGCCCTAAGATCGGATGGCCGATGGGGCAAAAAAGTCTTTGAATGGAGACCACGTACTAGCAAGTGCAGTGTGGGACGGCCACCTACGAGATAGGCCGATGACCTGGTGAGAATCGCTGGGTCTCTTTGGATGCAAGGGGCTGTAGATCGGTTGCACTGGAGTTCGATTGGAGAGGCCTGCGATGGTGATGGCGGCTGAAATGATGATGATGATCATGGGTATCCCCGGATATCTTGTGTGAAATACATCTAAATTCCACAGTTGGTCATGTAAAACATCTTCATAAGAAACACCTTGCTTATTGTAAAAATGTAACATAACTCTAGTGCTTGTGGCAACACACTCTCTTCTCTCCGCTATCCTTGCACCGTCAACACATCATTTATATTTCCCGTATTTAGTGTTTATAATAAACACAGTCATGTTTTACCCAATTAATTTAATTTAGAAGATCCGACAACATGATCCTTTTCAATATCGAATATCGAAAATTAGTTCCCTGACTCCCTAAGGCTTTCGATTATTCGAGTGAAAAACCAAATAGCAATAATAGAGCGTCTCGCTCTGGTAGGAGCGAGACGGACATATCCCCGAACGCCGCAGTGACTATTGAATACGGCCACGCACAACTCATGGTAAGCACACTAATGAATCGGTTTGCGTTTACAATGCGTTTGTTTCTTCCGACCCCTTGTAACTTCCGTTAACCTTTTGCAAAACATTTCCTTTTGATTGTAAAAGGTCTGAGCATGCCATAAACAAGCACATATTAAACCAGTTAATTAAATACGGGGCATAAAATGTTATGGATTAAAGCAACATGTTTTTAACGATATGCTGGATGGGTAATATTTATTATTGCAATACACGTTTAGTGAGACCACTCCTAATAAGTTTAGTTTGAGCTAGATATTAATATGTTTTTACTTCTGATCACCGATTAAAGATCGTCATGTATAATAATATTTCTAATGGTAGGCAATCCTAGCCTTGTGCGGGGTGAGGGCGAGCGTCAATTGTTATTGCGTATTAGTGTTCGAAACGGTTTGCATTGGCTTTTTCTATTTGGTTCCAGTAGGTCGTTACCATTTATTCACAGATTTTGTATGGTGGTAGCGCCATTGCACTTTTTTCACAAAAACGCTCTAGTACGCGACCACAGACTGATTTTTAGACAGCAATCCCCTAATTCCTGGCTTCTACAACTTACGAGCCGTCAATCTACTAGGCGTCTATACACCTGTTGCTTTATTGAGAAAATTACTGCCCCTACGCCTCAAAGGCGAAGGCTGTCCTCGACTGACCTCGGTCCCTTTGATTACTATTAATTAATAATTCCGTTAACTATTAATATAATTTGAAAGTTGTAATTAAATCGGGAGTTCTGAGTAATGTTATTCGTATGTAACAACTTTAATCATAGGTTTTGGTGTCGAATTAGACTAACATAATTTTAAAAAATCCGGCCAAGTTCGTGTCAGATCACGCATTATTGAGGGTTTCGTACCGTCAAACGATGATAAAATTGTGCAAGCAAAAGGCGTAAGTGCCTTCATGATATTAGTGCCTTCATTATCCTTGAGTATTTTTTTGATAAAAACTCGAAAATGGCTCGACGAAATTTTCATTGGGTTGTTTTTTGGGTATTAGGTAGTTATTACTCTGTATATTATTAGAAGAACATTTCAAGTCAAATGAAAATAGACTAAATAACACTTCTGTACGCGTATGTACTAAAAATAATGAGGGTTGTGTTAAAGGCGTTTCTACTTTTAAAATGTATAATTTTATAACTGAGGCCGTGTATTATCTAAATTATTATGTCTATATTTAATTTTATGCGTATTACGGATACCTATTTGAGAAAAAGGTAGATGTTAATCATATTAGGTCGTTAACTTAAAAAGGAGAAACCTCAGGTTAACTCGAGTTAATTTTTCTTAAAGCCACTTGCACCACCCGGGGTTAGCCACATAACCCGAAGTTAAGCGTTTTTTTTGGCGTTTGACAGCTTATACAATACATGTACATAATACATAAAAACATCCATGACTCAGGAACAAATATCTGTGTTCATCACACAATTAAATGCCCTTACCGTGATTCGAACCCAGGACCATCTGCTTAGCAGGCAGGGTCACTACCAACTACGCCAACCGGTCGTCATCTGTTAATTAATACCCGAACAAAAGAGTTAAAAGATCAAACGAAGAACAAAACAAATGAATAAACTCAGGTCCAATTGTACCTCGTTAATGAAATCTGCCGCCGTGAAAAGGGCGTATCTATAGTAAAATTAAAAATCTAAATTTAAAATATCAGTATATGCGTCTTTTTTCACTGATTTAATATATATATATATGTAATGCAATTTTGAAAAAAAATGTCGGATACGTCCTTTTTTTCTTACGGCGGCAGAAATGTATGTACATTGTACAGTATTTTTTATTAAGCTTATTCTCGCAAAGTACAAGACTTAACTGGTAATAATTACTGAGAAAAAATTTCGTAATGAGGCTGTTCTCGTAGATAAATTAAAAAAACATTTATATATTTTGAAAAGATTCTATTATTTTTCAGTTTTTGTTCATTTTGCTCGTAGCTTGGTTCCAATTACACCGCTTTTAGGTTCATAATCTAAGATATATATCACCACTGGTATTTTATTATATTGTCAGGCTAGTCAGTTATGTGTACCTAGATGTAACGAACTTTTAAACTTTAATGAAAAGTTTCTTTATGCAATTAACTTCTTATTTTTTATCTTCTACGCTATTTTAGAAAAAAAACTGTCGTAATACGTAATCAGACAACGCTTCTCTTCTTAAGGGACGGATAACACCTCATTCATGTTTTGTAAGCAGATTTAATAAAAAAACCTTTTTTTTTATTTCGCTAAAATATGTTAACATCTATAACATTTCAAAGATTGTAGAGGAAGCTAATTTTTATTTATTTATTTCGTCTTGTGGAAAATAACTGCTTAGGGTGGGTAAATTTATGATTAAATAGTTGTCTTTATTTTTATGACTTAGGCTTCTGAAATTAAAATCACATTTCATTATACTTGTATCTACCCGTAAATCGCCGACGAGTGATATTTCACAATTATTCCACGTTTTTTTAAATTTACAATTTTTGTGGGTTTTTTACTTTAACTCGATTTAAATAGACAGTGTGCACTAAATTGGCTGTTGTGAGCCCCTTAACTTATAGTCAATCTATTTAGATACGTTGAAGAATAAGCTGCCAGTCACTTATTAATAATAACCAGTTTCGTGTTTATATGAAATAGCAATTTATCAAATATCCATTAATATGGTAATCTCGCCGGACACTCGATGGGTTGTCTAAAGGAAATTACATCAAAGGTATTTCAGTCAAGACACAAGCGTGCTTATACAGGGTGTAACAAAAGTACCGAACCATACTTCAACAGCTGATAAGTGTCTGTAAAAGTCTGTGTGTGTCTGTCTGTGCAAGTGAAAAAAATTGCAACACTTTGTATAAAAGAACATACTAAAAAAAGAAATGAAGGCACTAAATGGTTTTCAGCTTGGTGAGAAGTAATCCCTCAAAATGTTTTTTATGGATCTAATTTTCTTGCCCTATGACGTTTCATGTCATGTCATGTCATGGTCGCGGCTTGGCTGAGGATTCAGCGAAATTTCCACGGCGATATTGGTTTGTTGCTTGACATTCATGACATTTGAAGGCAAAATAGCATGCCGCGCTGCACACCGCATCGCCGTCACGACTGTTTGCTCGTAATGCACTGCCAAACTCAAACTTGGAAAACAATTGAGAACCCCTTGCAACATTATATAGAGTCCAAATAGCACTCGGCCTGTTTTTATTACAACACATATATCTCAAAGTTTTATCTCCTCGCTTTAACGCTCGGCACGTCTTTATTTCTTTCAAGAAGATTTATTTAATTTGTACCAATTAAAAATATTATATAATTTTTAAGCTAAAAATATTATCGTGTCCTACCAGCTGCGCCAATCAAGAAAGCTGCAGCGCGAGAGACAACGTATACAGTGTGTAAATCGAATACGGGCGAACCGCTTAACGGTGGTTAGTATAGGACATAAGAAATGTAATTAGGTAACTTTTAAATGGAATTGCAATTAAAATTTTATCCATAGAAAATAATTCGGCCCACAATGTAATGCAAACACACTCGCGTCAAACATTCGTTGCCAACTGTCAGCGTCAATTTTTTTATAGTACATTGCTGCTGAAAAGTTTATAAAAAAATTAATTACGGGGTCATAATTAAGTGTAACTTAAAAATATGTTTTAATTATTGATAACACTAATGAATTCTATGTTTGGTTAAATTTATCGCCCGTATTAGACTTACACACTGTATACCGAAGATTTAATTGAAATAATGTAATTACATTTATAACTGCAAAATGGGATGAGTTGGGACTAATTGGAAGTTCAAACCTCGACAGAAGTTTATATTTACATATATGAGCGTTGATTTACTATATTTTTTTTTCTGCATAAACGCATTAAAGTGGTTACAATATTAATACACAATGCAATGTAATGTTTATTATTCTCAAAATACACACGCGCACACACACACACACACTCCTTATAGATCATAATATGCATATTTTACTGGAATTTAACATGTCTGTCACAAGAGAAACGTTTTCGACATACAGCAAGTAAGGGTTCACGTATAAAGGGTCTGCCTGAAAACCAGCGTTGCAGTAAATGCACTGCAACTTTATGCTGAGGTGGGATCCTGTTTAACATCAAAATGTATTCTTTGCTATTAAGCCAGGTAGTTTTAAGTTATACTTTTAGTTTGTAACATTATTTTAATTTTGTACATTTTGCTTTTTTTTTTCTTTGATGTTGAATAAAACTTTTCTATGTCTATGTCTATGTCTATGTCTATGATTTATATAATTAAAAAGTATTCCATTTGTTTGTAAATTTTTCAATGATACTGTCATTTCATATCATAGCTTTTACACTCACAAATTACCAGGGAATCCCAGCACACCCCGTAGTTGGGGTTAACAGGGATAGGAATTGAGTGAGATGGGACGATTGCGAGAATTGACAGTGTCAATTCTCGCAATCGTCCCATCTCAATTTCTGTCAATTTGACACAGTATTACAATAGCTTGACTTGCCAAGAGAATTGAGTGTTTTGGTAACAATATGACAAAATCCGGGCTAAAAATGCCAACTCACCCGTATGCCATTCCTATTCTCCCCATTCATGGCTCAACTGCCCTCAAACCCCTACTCACCCCATTTTACGGAACTTAATCTATCACTATTATTTATTAAGGTGATCAAACCAATCTCCGTTAGCATATTGCGGCGCGCATGCAACTGCAAATGCAACTTTTTGTAAGGAGCGAGTCTATGCTCTTATTGCCTCTTAATAAAAAAATCCTGACGAATTCTCAAGTCGATTGAATAGGCCACCCTTACGATGGCATGTCCTGATACAACGCAGCCTGCCGTATCTAGATCAGATGGGCTGACGAGACATCTGGAGTGCGTCAAGTATCCAACTTATTGAGTCAAGTGTCCGATTAATACTGAGTGACAATCAACGTGGTCCATAGATGGTCCTACAGGACTTAAGGATTAATCACGCTAAACCGGGCCGGGCCGGACCGAGTTGGGACGATGAGAAATCGTAACGTGACGTAACTTCATACACGGGTAAATCCATCTGTCAGATTATGCGAGTTTGGTATTAAGAAGAAGTAATAAAGTAGATATTTGCTGAGCGGGTCGAATGGATTTACCAGAGTTTGAATTTAAGCGACACATTTTTTAGATATCCGACCACCAACAAGCGATTAGTATGTTTTTCTTCTTGCATAGTCTTCTGAGGGATAGGGATATTGTTTAGACTACAGATATAGAGGATATTGTTTAGACTACAACAATATAAAACAATGCGATTTTTAGCAACCTAGTCGGTAGTGACCTTTTACGAAGAACCAGGTCCCGGAGTCGAATCCTGGTCAGGGCATTTATTTGTATGTTAATCACGAATATTTGTTCCTGAATTGTTATGGATTTTTTCTATGTATTTATTGAGCTCGGTGGGACTAGGTCGGAAGGATGACTCCAGGTTCATCGGGCCAGGACGGTCCGGGAAGCTCGAAGATCACATGACGGTAAAACTAAAAAATAAAGTGTGTTACATAACGTGGGTTTTTTATTGAAATATACATGAACCTTCAGATGACACATGGCACAAGTATAAGATATCACTCGCGATTACAATATGCGTATATAGACACATGTAGGTATAACGTGTGTTTGACAAACTTACACGTGTACCACTGTTCAAACACTTTAGATCAAGATAGTGCAAGTTTACCTACCTCGGAGCTTAACCAAGATGACAATCTAAAAAACCTCTGAGTAAAAAATAAATTATGGAAATGATTACGAGACATCTGTCATTCCAATTGAATTTTACTTGTCTTTTTCTGAAAACGATTTTCATCTTGGCGAGGAACCTGACCACACTCGCCTAATGCGCATCAAGCGTAACATTCAGGCGCTCTGGTTTAGTCATCATTTAAAAACACTTGAAATATGTACTTAATTGAAAATCGGCTGAACATGCAGTGTCACCACCGCTTTGGAGTTATGAAAATGTTAACGGCTGGTACACACCTTTACTGCTAATAGATCATTTAAGAGCGTCATATAAATTCAATGACTACAGTTATCTCGTTTTTAGGCGGTATGTATAAAGCCGATAATAACACAAATAATGTTTTTCCATCATACAAGGGGCGTTTAATACGTAATAAGAATGTTAAGGATGCAAATGATACGAGCCTCCGCTGGTGAAACTAACTGCCTTGCCATTATTGTAAACGAACTGATGCCCGCGACTTCATTGGAGGTATATATGTAATACTTATTACACAGATATTCAAAATAAGAAATAGTAACTAATTTTAAAAAGTTTATTAGCCACTACCAAACTCCTCAAGAGTTTGCTCGACCAAGTCCATGTGACGGATGATGGAGCTCAGGGTTATTGCTTAGGTAGTGTTTGAATTACTTTAAGGTTTAAGGAAGGTAGAGGTATGTAGGCAGGTAAGTTACACTCACTGTATAATATAATATATTTTGTTAGTTATATTTGTAAATAAATATTAATTACTTTGGTTTGAGGTATCCTAGACTAAAGTCCATCATTCTGTCTGGTGATATCCTGTAGGGTGGATGATCCATCAATTAAAATCCAGTATCACTACATTACAGTGGCAGCATTTGATTCATGCTCCGGGGCGTGATCTTGGTGAAATAAAACAAGTGTTGAAAGTTTTCCTCGACGTTCCTCTCATAAAACGTTACAGCTTAAAAAAATACAATCAAAACTTTTTTTATTTATCATAACAATGAAACGGGCTATACGTGCCAGTAATTTTTTGTTTCCTTATTTATGTCATTCTCATTACTAATTGAACGGCGTTCTACATTTAATTTGACGGAAATGTCAGATTTTGTCTCGATATTTGACATAAGCTAGAAAAAAACCGGCCAAGTGCGAGTCAGACTCGCCCACCGAGGGTTCCGTACATCATAAAAATGATTTAAAATCCCTCCTACCCCCTTTTTTTATCCCTTAGGGGATGAATTTCGGAAAACGCAGAATACGGTTTCAAGGGACCATAGACCTTAGTATATAGTTTAAATTTCAACTCGGTACCTCCACGCACTCCCGAGATAAAGGGTCTTGACGGACAGACGGACGGACGGACAACAAAGTAATCCTATAAGGGTTCCGTTTTTTCCTTTTGAGGTACGGAACCCTAAAAACAAAGATAAATACGAACAGTTCTGAGGTAACAGGTATTTTAACACGTACACTTATATTTAATTTAACACATTTCTTAGATGTGCTTATTTCATCTGTTTGTCAAGAAATTTAAATGTCTTGTTAATTACTTAGACCGCTGATAGAAACAAAATGAAATTAATAAAAAATGTGAAATGATGTATTTATAATCTTAATGTCATATCATGGCCTAAAGGAGGGTTTCGATTTTATTTCATACCTTCTTGTTCTGATACAATTACGATTCGTATTTGTACGCATACATTAGCGCCATTGAGACTGTGAGTTAATTTAAATATAATAAATATATAATGAATAGAAAAAGTACTCTTAACCGACGAGTTATGAGAAGTATCTTAACATGATTTTTGGGGGTAGTAATAAATCAAAATAATTGAATTAAGTAATTAACCAAATACTAGGTACCTACATTACTGACTCCAAGAGGAAAACTTTATTCAATTAGCTTGAAACTTTTGACGAAAATGTTTCATACATTAATTATTATACAAAGTTTTGTCAAGGCCTCTTGTAGATTGAAACCCATTGAAACGAAAACATAGACAACTCGAAGAAAAAACGACTTGTTTCGTTGACCTAAAGGAATGGGAATGGGAGGGGATATTTTAACTTTTTTCGAATTAGCCAAACTGAATAGTAGGAATAGTAGCTTGTCACCGAGACAAAAATGAGTTCTAGAGAAAACAGTCCACTTGAGAGCATCAAACTAGAGCTCTGTGTCTCACTTGCACTAGTTCCAGTATTGACAATAATGTCAAAAGCAGGCCATACGTTCGGACAATCCGTCGGATCTGCATATCCGGTATGTCCGCCAGGCAACCGCCTGACAAATCTATCATACATTAACAGATCTGGCGGATAGGTCCATATAGGATAGGGCAGATAGGTAGGCGAGTAGGTAGTTAGGGTCTTCTCGCACAAATATTTCCGCAGGCACACAATTTCCTAACTACCATATTTAGTAGTAACCACCGTACATAACGAGGTTACTTATACCCCTTTTGAAGTCACAAAATCGTCGTAAAATCACTAAACTAGGGAAAAAGATTCTTCTTTTGCTGACTACAACCATTGTAGGTATACGAATTTTTAAAATATTAAATGTCGTAAAATATAATAGCATGAAAATGTGCTCGTTTCAACCTCACCGTGTCTCAGAAAAACGTGCGAATCGGTGATCTAAAATGGCTGTCAAAATCTTTTTTTATATAATTAGACAAACCTGTCTACTAGAGTCAAACCACGTTATCTCTGACGTACAAATGAACTGTCAAACTTTAAAGTGTTATTTTAAACGTCAAACTTCTATGAAATGATGACGTTTACACGTACTTAACACTTTCACATTCTATGCTATCAAAATCTAGGAAACTTAGCATATTTAGATGGACTCTAGTGTTCTACTTCGAATTAAATAAGCTTTTTTTTTGTATTCTACGACGGTGACAAACAAGCATACGGCCCGCCTGATGGTAAGTGGTCACCGTAGCCTCTGGACGCCTGCAACTCCAGGAGTGTGACATGCGCGTTGCCAACCCTTTAAAAAAAGGTGGATTCGCTGTGTTGACAGCTAATGTGGCAAAAAAATGCTCCTGTGAACACTGTGAATCTTCTTAGAGCTCTGGCGACCTTACTCACCAACATAAACACAACACTATGAGTAGGTAGGGTCCAGCAGTGTTATTAAACTGCGGTTTTCTGTACGGTGGAGGTACTTCCCCAGATGGGCTCCGCTCCAGATTTGAGCGAGACGACATTCGTTGTGCTGTGCCCTACCACACTAAACGATATGCATCCGCTGTGCCCATACCTCTCTTAAAAAAGCTTTTAAAAAACATACCATTGGCGTCCAGATTTCGAGCATCTCATTTCTTTCCTAGTGACCCACGTACCCAGGGTTATCCGCTAACCCTAAAGTATGAGATTTACTAGTTAACTCTGGGTTAGTTGGCTAACCCTGAATGGTGCAAGTGCTCCTAAGTATCATGTTGAGATTTTTCCCTTAATCAAAACGAGATGCAGAGCGCCTACCACGAAGCGCGAACGAAAGTATACCTCCCTTTCGCACTTGTGATTTCTCACTCAAGTGCGACAGAGAGGTGAAACTTCGTTCGTGGTTCGTGGTAGGCCTTCAGGACTCTAGTTCGTCATTTCATACAGACACAGTTTATAATCTTTGATCGCTCTAGGGTTATAAGTATAATTGCGTGGTACAAAATATTCATGCTGACGCGTTGACAATCTCACGATCATTATTTTACGGATTACATTTCCTCCTAACACAGACTCCCCAAACATTACTCTTTCACTCTTAAGCGATTTAGAAGCGAGAGAACGAAAAAAACCATGAGGAAATTAATGTCCGTTTTTATTAATACTTCAATTGTTAATGTTTACGACTTTGTTTGGGCCGTTAATGATTCCATTAATGTTTGGAAGACATTATGATTATTGAGGACAATTGGAATGAGTTTTTTTTTTAATTGTGTAAAAATGGAGGAATAGGAAAAAATGGCACGAGTGTCTTTTCGACCGATTTAAATAGCATATTTTGATTTGGGCTGTATTTAGGCATTCACAAATCGATTTGGTGATTATTTATTTTTTCTGATTTGGAATTTGGTCGCATGATTTACTTCAGTCGAGTTATTTCATATTCTAAATTCTAACAAAAACGCAAAAAAATGTTGTTGTCTTCGCGCAAAGAACGAGCACGAATGATTTGATTTGATTTAATCACAATAAACGGAACAGACATAAAATGAAAACAATATAATTGTGTGCGATTCACAAAATTGACCCAACTCAGCATATTGCCAGCTAGGGAGCCGGAGCTGGTCTTCCGTAGGGCCCATTCAGTGATGCCACGACAGATAACACTAAAAGTTACAAACAATATTACAAACAAACTAACAGGCAGGATAATAAACCTTTACAAACAAATTTTCACAAGAAATATTTACAGCAAAATACAGCATAAAAATTCGCTGATTAGTTACCTATTTAAACGATTGTTAACATTATAAACTTGAGTAGATAATTGTATGTCATATTTGATTACAGCCATTACAGGTATACTCAGCCTGGTTCATTCTCACTAAAAATATATATTGAAAAATAATTATTTACGAATCGACGGTATTTTACCGACTGCTAGATGAGAGGTATATTTTTGAGCGTATTGTATGTACCTATGTATTAAATATGTAATTGAATGTCCTAAAGCCATTTCACGAATTACAAAGTAGTCATAATCTTTATTTCAATAACAACTAAAACGCATGAAAATAAAACAAAATAAATATTCCCCCTTGGTATGGTTGTACAGTTCACTACTGTACATATTTTCCGTTTAATAATAGCATGTTGGCTCTCGAAATCCCCCCACAGGGCATCGAGATTAGTTAGCCGCTTGTTTAAATAGTCATGATTTTTTCTGGCCGCTGAGTCTTTCTTGTAGTTGGTACACACAGTTTTGATGTTTTCAAAGCAGGTTTGTTGTTGTTGAAGTAGCTTACTCATGGTGAGTTGAAAGTTAAAGTTGAGCTTGAAGTTAGTTTGAGATGAGGTACAGTTGAAGTTAAAGTTAGCTTGTGTTGATTTTGAGACGAAGTAAAGTTGCTTGAAACGAAGTTAAGTTGTAGTTGAAGTATAACTATGAGATCGCAAGCTTTGAGGATGCTAAAAATGCTTTTAAAATTGCCTGCCCGGGCAAAGACTTTCCAGACAACCCAAAATCACAAAGGAGTTGGGATAATGTTTACTGCGATTTAACTTACAATACTCTTTTAAATAACTCTTCAGGTCCAGATCGCGCGAGGCTTTTGGCGGTCGGATCCCGGGAAGCTGGTTACTGGCTTCATGCCCATCCTTCGCCCAATACTGGTACTTTCTTGGATCCGGCCTCCCTTAGACTGGCGACTGGTTTGCGACTGGGGGTTTCGGTGTGTGCGCCACACTCATGTCCTTGTGGCACAGACGTGGACCGACTGGGACACCATGGATTGTGTTGTAAAAAAAGTGCAGGCCGTTTTTCGAGACATGCATCTCTTAATGATATAATCCGTCGGTCTCTTGCCACCATCAACGTGCCTGCTCTCCTTGAGCCGACTGGCATTTTCAGGGATGATGGCAAAAGACCTGATGGGGTGTCCTTGGTTCCTTGGAGTTTGGGACGGATGCTAGTGTGGGATGCTACCTGTGTAGACACGCTGGCGCCGTCCCATCTCCAACGAACTAATGTAAAAGCGGGCGGAGCGGCTGAATGCGCCGAAATTTTAAAACGTAATAAATATAAGAGCCTGGGCAGAGAGTACCTTTTTGTACCATTCGGGGTCGAAACTCTTGGTCCATGGGGTCCCAGCGCACGCAAATTTTTCGTAGAAATCGCGAAACGTCTGGTTGATGTTACTGGTGACCGAAGAGCTGGTGGCTTCCTCGCACAACGTATCAGCATTGCGATACAACGAGGAAATGCCGCCAGCATCCTAGGTACAATGCCTCAAGGACCTACTTTAGATTTAAGGTAGGTAGAGGTAGGTAGTTAGGTAATTTACACTTACTGTATATATTTCGAGAATAAATGATTTTAAGTTGAAGTTAATTTGAGTTCAGTTTGAGACGAAGTTAAGTTGTAGTTGAAGTTAATTACCGACGGCAACGCTGGAAGTCTTCTCAGTAGTTAACCGACGATAGGTAGTTAGGTTCCCTCCGAATGCCTTGTCCACAAGTACTAGCGCTTCCGACCCCTATTTTCGATCTATGTGCCTTCTCAATTCACTGGTGGAACCCGCTTGCGGGAAGCCAGCGAACCGATTCACTATCGAAATAGAGACAAAAAACACTAAATACCTGTTTTTGATGCCGCAGGACCCGGAGAGGTTCGAAGGACCACAAAATGTATGGGCCAGTTAGCCTATACACTTGCTTGTTAGGGTTGGTTATGCTGAGATGATTGCAGACACGTTAAGTTAAGTTAAGTTTATTAAACGTATATACTGGTTACAAGTTAATAAGTTAGTTGACTTTTCCTTCGATTGATGCGTCTCGTATGCTAGTTAGGTATATACTGTCTTATGAATAATATGTTTAAAAGTAGCCTAAAGTAGGTCGCAACGTAAACGGAAAATATGTACAGTAGTGAACTGTACAATGGTACAGTATACGCTAGCTGCGTTTCCTCAGTGTATTGCAATACTATAGTTGCCGATTTCTAAGTCTGAACTTTTGACACTTGAGTATTGACGTACTTAGTGATGAGGCTAAGACAAATCGTTTGTCAAATTCAGCGATTATTGATTTTAGCGATGAATTGTTTGATTCGATTTTACTACTACGGATTTGTATTTGATAAGACCGAGAAACTTCGACAAACTGCGCATTTGTCATACAATTTTTTCCAAAGTCATCTTAGTTTCGTTCAGAAATCAATACTGTTGAATTCTTAAAATGTAAGATAAAAACCTTCATAGTTAATTTGTCTTATTTTAAATAACATTTTTTTCCACATCGTACTTAGTTTTATTTTCGTTTTAATCGTTTTGTTTTGATTTTTTACTGTATTGCCCATTGATAACAAGATCGATTTTTATCGATTAACAGACAGTTGTATGAATCAGAACAGCAGACATGGTCACAACACTAAATTTAAAAAAAAACGACATAAACCGTAACTGTAGGCGTGCTAAATTGTTATCGTAAAATATTCAATAACGAATGTATGAAAAAATGTAACATTCATCACATTATGTTTATGAAAAGTGAAATATTGTGTTTATGTACATGACTAGCTGTAATATCTTTATGGGATTTTGTTTATAATTCCAAAGTGTCTTGCGCGTTTACGTTCTACGGGTATTTCGATGTGTCAAAAGTTCAGACTTAGAAATCGGCAACTATAATACGTTGAGCGAGGAAGCTGCTGGCTCTATGGTCGCCGGTAGCATCCACAAGCCTCTTTAAGATATCCTTAAAAGAGTGTGGGCGCTCGAACCACATGAGCCGAGGGCCTCCACGCCGAACGGAACAAAGTAGTATTCGCCGCCGCCGTGACCGCTAATATTTTTACACTTAAGTAGTCATTAGATTCGTCTGGTTGAGAATGGTAAAAAACCAAAAAGGTACATTTTATATAATTTAAATTATCGTGAGTCACACTGACATTAAATTGCAACGGTTCAAATTCATATTTTTTATCACAATAGCCGTTACATGGTTTGACTGCATTGGGCAGTCATCGTCGGACAGACAGAGTGGTGTTGTCACCTTCGCGGCTCGGGCATCACACCCTTTTTAGCCAATTTAAGCGTAAAAAATCGAAGTAGCGTTTTTTTTTAAATAGTTGTTCAATAGTTTGCTCAACAAACTAAAATAACAGCTGTATTTCCGGACCGATATGACTTTCAAACCTTCAAGAAATGAGCGTACTCGTACTACCATCTTAAAGGCTGCGCATGTAACGCCAAAGGCGTTGCAAGTGTCCTCGGGCGGCGATAATCGCTTACTATCAGGCGGTACGTCTACTTGTTTACCTTCCATTGCATAACAAAAAATCATAACCATATCAGTACGTTTGTGACTGCATTCAATAGACCGCATGTTATGTTCATATCAAATCATATCATATAATTTATTCAGTAATAATCATACTTTGTCACCACGCTTCCGCCACGTTTTAACTTTCTAAAACAAATCTACATTGAATTTCAACAAAAAAATGTAGCAGTAAAATGGAACTAACATTTGGTCATTTAGTTAACGTGTTTACCGAAGTTGGGAACTAACACAAGCGGTCGCTACAAATCGTTCTAAATGCAGTTAGGTGCGTTGCAAATTGCACATTTTGTGTGACGCTATATTTAGCCAGTGTTTGTGGCATGGGGTCTATGGAGAGAGTGGGGCTAAAAGTGACGGGAGTAAATTATCCCGATGTTTAAAAGATAAGTTTCTATTAAAAATTAAAGGAAGAATTAGCCGCGTGTGAACGCATCTTTCATAAAGTCATCCCTCAGTGTAGACGCTGCCTTGCAATGTGTGCCAACTTGCGGTAGTGCAAGGCCGATCACAATAGGACTCATTACGAGGGTCACTCACTCCTTATTCAAAGGAAAGAGCTCGGAGATGTCCCGAGCAAGATTACTAGAAAGCCTTACTTTTAACCAGCTCTTGCCCGTTTATGTTAAAACTAAACACGTTTTTATAGACGACCAGTCACTGCAGTTATACATATAAGGCCCACTTGCGCCACCCCGGGTTAGAAACGAACCCGGAGATAAGCTGTCAAATTTGATACAAAAAAACGCTTAACTCCAGGTTATGTGCTCCTGCCTACAAAGCTGGAAGTCTCGGTTCGAATCCTGGTAAGGGCATTTATTTGTGTGTTCATCACGACACGAATATTTGTTACTGAGTTAAGGATGACTCACACTAGAATGCGACGGGACGGGACGGGACGGGAAAATCGGTCAATTTCCATAGAAAGCGTCACGTGACATCCGAGCGCTCCGAGCTTTCACGTGATTCTTTCTATACAAAATTGACAGATTTTCCCGTCCCGCCCCGTCCCGTCCCGTACTAGTGTGAGTCATCGTTTATAGGTATTTTCTATGTATAAGTATGTATTTCTCTAGTACAAGCTTTTCTTAGTTTGGGACTAGGTTGAGCTATGTAAGCGTTGCAATGCTGGGAGCGTGTTCGGACTGATAGGGTCCGGGCATGGGTCAGAATGGACTTAATTTTAACTAGTATTAGGGTTTAGAAGTATTCCGTTTTGATTTATTCTTAATGCTTAATACATGAATACATTGTTCTAAAAGTTATCGATTGTTTTAATCACGTAATGATGTCACCTACTCAAAGAGGCTTAGCACATCATAAATATTCAAAAACAACGCGTCAACCGTCAAGGATAAGTCTTAGAAAATTAAAGGCTTAGAGAAAAATGGTAATTATCAATACCGACCTACTTGTAGTAGGTACATTGCGAATACTTAAGCTGACGCTAATGTTAGTATAATCTTAAAGGGGATAGGAGAGAATTTCTGTATAACAATTTAATTATATTCTCATATAATAATATAATATATTTAGGTATAAACTGAAATAAACGTAATTTAAGAAAAAGTTACTAAAAGTTCCAGTAGCCAGAGTTTAGATAGAACTTTGGTTTTCTGCATTAATAGTACCTAATGAAGCCTTAATAGTATGGGAGGCCAAGATAAGGTATCGTGTAGTAACTCGCGCGTGGCAGATTAAAATAAAGTAGACACCTTGTACCCTGTTAAGTACCTCCGACGCACCTGAGTGATTGATACAGAAACGCGCGCCCAAGACATATTGTAAAAAAAAGTATAGGTACTCAAATTACTTATACACGTCAGATTAAAGAATAGTGGATTAATTATTTTTTGTAAAGTGTCCATTTACCTTGACTTACTAGAGCGCGGTAGATTATATTTTGTAGGTGATATTGCGTGACTTGATCTGACACGTTCGCGTTTTTCCACGTAATGATTTTTCTTAAAAAATGTTTGTGGATACTTTCGCCACCACTAAAAAGAAAAAATCATATTACTTTTTATTCTTCGCATGAACTAATCTTTCAATTCGAATAGGTCCGTGCGACGCTCGAGTTACTACAAATTTAGCATCATGGGCTCCCCAACTAACTCTTAACCTCTTGGTAGGTACAATTTGCTTACTTTCAAGGCTTCCTTGCAGTAAGATGCAACAATTCCAACGTGATGTCATTCAACAATAATATCGTACAACTTATTCCTTATATCCTTGGTATAAGTGTAGTCAACAACACAGCTGTGAATACAGCCAAAGTGCCAAAAATATGTATACACGACCTAAATTCTCTGGCAATAAAGTTCTGTATAGCTGTGTTGTTAACTGTACGTGCCAGATGGATCTATAAAGTACGTTGCATGTTGCCAGAAGAGCCTTAATAACATGTAAATAAATATATCGGGAACAACCTCATGAAGAACTAACTGAGTAAATGAATCTAGTGTTTCTGAAAATTATTTTTAGTCATAAGAGAAGGTTTAAAAGTTATCTAAATGTATATTGAAACAAGGGAGATTTGATACACGCTTAGACAATAGACAACTGGGCCTATACCACGAAAATCGAACGATTGCGGATTTGTATCTCCATCTTTGTCGCACTTGCATATTGGTGTGACAAAGAGGTTTTCCCGTCAATGCCAATTTTCGATGTTCGTGGTAGGCCTGCTGGACACGACTTTATTTATAATTTTACCCCTCTGCCATAAAAACCATTTTACTCGTATTCATACCTTTTAACTGCTTAGAATTTTTCATTGCGTGCTCGTGTCGCCCCGTCACCCGAAATTACACGATGAGTTGTCTTATAATCAGACTTCGGCGAAATTAGCTGGAAAGTGTTTGTCTTATAAATCGGACTATGGCGGTTAAAAGGTTATAAGTGGAAAAATGCATGACCTCGGGCGGGACTTGAACCCGCGACTCTGAAATACACGCCCATCGCTCTACCAATTGAGCTATCGAGACCACGCCCGTAACCCCGAATTTCTCCATAATAACCCTCGCATGCGCCTAAGCAACATCTATCGTAAGAAAGTACTTCTTAATGTTTGAATGAGAATGTTCCACTAACAATGGGGTACCCCACTACTAAACTATTATTATCATACATTTTATTTAGAAAGGAAGGTATCGTTCGCAGAAAGCTTGGGATGTGGGTACTAGACGACGATATATGAATATAATAGATAGATATACATAAATACTTAAATACATAGCAAACATCCATAACACAGGAAGAAATATTCGTAATAAACACACAAATAAATGTCCTGACCAGGATTCGAACCCGGGACCTCCTGCTTCGTCGGCAGGGTCACTACGAACTAGGCTAAGAAGCCGTTAAAAATATCATTATTTTTTTTCATTACCTGGAAAGTGAACTATCAATCCCAAATGGAGCATATCTCCGTGCTACTTACTCGTAGTCAAACTCGTATCTGATTTTTTGCAGATACGAGTGAGTCAGTAAGTCGACGCAATGTAGTACCACGTATCGTTCGTATACTTGCTAGAGTTCCTTCTCCACTTGTTGCCATACGTCCTTATTTACTAAACCATAAGGCTTCCTTTCGTTTACACTCGCGTCACTTTACAAAAGGGGTTCATTTAAAATTCAATCCCGCTTCTGAGCTGAGATAGTCTAAGTTATATTGGAATAGAAGCACTGATATCCGTGAACAACCTCCCGCTAGATCTTTCAGTATGAAGAATACATTGGGTGGATTTTTATTTTGTTGTCGTTTTTTTTTTCACTTCAGATTTGAATGAAATTTGGTAGGTAGGAAGAGTTCCTTATTCTCTACAATATGATAGACACAATTTCCCAGTATGTGTGATAATTTTTTCCATTGAGTTACGAAATCGTATGGGATTTTCGTAACTCAGTGGGAAATTAAGTACAAATTTGTTGTCGCACATTGGGATTTCGGATTCTAAGGAACTCTACCTACCCACAAAATTTCATACAAATCTTACGAGAAGATAAAAACGACAACAAAATAATAATATGACAATTTACGTTAAGTCTATCATTTCTTATTTTCTTTGATGTGCAATAAAGCTAGATTTACTTACTTAACTTTGTTTATTTTTTAAATAAATGTCGTTAGCGTTATAGTCGCTTATTAGTTGTCTCTGAACTTGAAAAAGCTCATAATCTGAAATGGATGAGCCTAATAAAAATCCTCACTGATACTATCACATGATCTAGTAATAATAATCTGTGATTGACACACAGTTCTATCACACACGACAAAATAATGGAGAAAACATCACACCAACGTCCCAACACCTAACACATATAACTCATAACCAATGCTTTCAAATATCAACTTTGTACCAAGGGCGTAAGGTGCAAGTTTGAAAGAGCGCTTCGGGTGGTTACAGAAAATGTCCGATGCGTGTCGAACTGATATAAAAGTGGTTGCAGTGTTGTGATTACTTCATTGTACATTCAACGCCACCTGCGTATTATTTCACGATTTATATGGCAGCTTGCTATATTACAATTAAGACCTTATTAGATTGTAATAAGGTTGAATATATATTTGACGCTGAATGTACTCGTGCAGTGTTTATGTCAGGTGACAAGCAAAACTCATTTATTACAATAAAATAATTATACAAAAATCGACCTTATTTTAATTGATGTATGGTTGACTATCGCTATGAAATCGTGGTAGTACTTAGAGACTTTTGCTTTGCAAATATTATGTAGTATTTTGACTAATAAGGCGCAGTTACGCTGTACCATTCCATATAACAAACCCTTAACTCTGGGTTACGCTGCTAACCCTTGCAAGTGGCCCTTAGTGTAACTGTAAATGCATTTGATCGAGTTCTAGGGTAATCAAATCGCTATCTATAAGGCAGGTAAATAAATATGACAAAAAAACACTATCCCGGAGGGTTGGCCTATTAGGATCAATATCAATTTTTTTATTAAGGTACGAGTAGTCCATTTTTTTCTCAACATTTTCCAATCAGAAGATGCTGATTACGCCCTTAAGAGGATCACCAACATTTGTACCTTGTAGAAATACTGGTCATCCTTAGCCTCTCATTCTATTCCTACCCGACACCGTCAGATTAAGCCATTAAAATTTAAACCAAATTATTATAAAAATACAGTTGATTTTCCTTTGTTACGCGTTGTAAATATCAAGAAGTTCTAATGTAACTTCAACCAGGCTTTTTATTCATATCTTGCTAAAAATGAAATATGTCCTTTAAGAATCACATTGGGCACATCGAGGTCAAGCACACGAGTGGACCTTTATCTTTTCCTTCTAGCCCAGAATAACATGATGGCTCTTTATGATCTAAAGCGACCGCTTAGCATTCCGTAATCTGAATAATGGCCCGCATGTACCCTTTACAGGGTAGTTACACGCGCGGCTACATATTATGAAAGTTTATTTCAGATTTAATCATTAGGTGCCAACTTATATTATAAGTAGCTTCCGATAACGACTTTGGGCTCATCCATTAATTACGTTGGCAACTTATATATATTATTATAAGTAGCTTTCGATGACGACTTTGGGCTCGTCCATTAATTACGTTAAATTTTACGACTTTAGGCTCATACGTCGAATTTCAGGATATTTTGACCCCTCCCTCCTCACTTGTCACACCAGCGTGCGTAGCCAAGATGCCAATCGCTCACGCTCAGCGTATCGTAGGTATCTCTCTATCACTCTACCTTATTAGTGTGACAATGACAGTTGCGTTTCGTTCCCGACTGAGTGTTAGCGATTGGCATCTTGGCTACGCACACTGGCGAAATTTGGCTTTCCCCCTTCCCCTGGTGTGACGTCACATATTTAGCGATTTTCTTTTTTGTAAAATAAGAATCCTAACAGCACCTAATAAACTTTGTAGTGGTCTAATAATAAAGTCGCTATTTGAGAAAAGGACGGTTTTTTATTATGATTGACGTATAGACCAACTATTTTTATTTACCACCTCCAACCAACTCTGAAACAGTACATAATAATAACGAGTCAATCCTTATCAATGTCCTACAGTCACGTCTATAAATATGTTTACGCTTTGGAACTTATTACTGGGGTAGAAGGAGCAAATTTGAATACATATGCATATATATTTATGAAGCCGCCTGTAGGTACCCTTAGGATACAGATGTTTTTGAAGCCTTAGAAATACTCATATATTTACGAGTATGTACAAGGAGTGTACGCGCATGTGACACCCATGGAGTTGCAAGCGTCGATAGATTACGGTGACTGCTTTCCATCACGCGGACTGTATGCTTGTTTGCTACCGACGTGGTATAAAAAACGGTCCCGTTCTCAAAGATTCTGATCTAGACCAACCAACCAACTACGATGGGCTATTAAGTAAATGAACTTTGCTAGTGACATTAATAATGTTATTAGTGTTATTACCATGCGGTCGTTGACTTAATTTTAACTAGCCATTACACTTTTAATCACCGGTTTATCGATACAGCCGTATGTGCTCATAGCAGCTTATAGTGTTGTGTTTCTGTTGGTGAGTAAGGTCGCCAGAGCTCCAAGAGGATTCACTGTGACAGCTGGGGACCCGCGGAGCAAAGCTTGCCTCTTTAGCTGTCAACACAGCGAATCCTCCTTTTTTTTAAGTGTCGCCAACGCGCATGTAACGCCCCTGGAGTTGCAGGCGTCCATAGGCTACGGTGACCGCTTACCATCAGGAGGGCCGTATGCTTGTTTGTCACCGTCGTAGTTATAAAACAAAATGTAACGCGAACTTGCAAAATTGAATTGGAAATAACCTTAAATAGTTAGTCTTTTGACAACATGCTTTTGAATATTAGATAAGCATTCTTGCCTGCGAGTCGTACATATAGAAACTGTATACAGCATTGGTAGCCCAGTGGTAAGAACGTGCTACTTTCAATCCGAAGGTCGCGGGTTCAAACCCCGGCTGGTGCCAATGAGTTATTTGGAACTTGTGTACGAAATATCATTACATAGTTAATTAGCAAAACATGAAGGTGAAGGAAAACATCGTAACTGGACTAATCCCAATAAGGCCAGTTTACCAGGTTGAAAGATCAATTGGCAGTAGCTTTCGTAAAATTAGCGCCTACGCCAAATCCTGGGATTAGTTGCTAAAACCAAAGGGAGCCTAACCCTTAGCCGTGGCGAAAGCCGGGAGGGAAGCTAGAAAGATTAGGTACCTATATACCTACATAATGTTTAAAAATGTTACATGTAGTTGTTCTATTGATCAATTCCTCATTATATCAGCTTCAGACTATTTATCGTTTATCCATGTGACATCGTTACAACTTCGTACGCGGCTCACTCAAACTCGTTCAATTTGTGCTCAACCTTTATGCTCCAAACACAAGAATATTGTATTTGACTACAATTATTTTGTAACGGCTGTCTATAATGATGTCTATTGACGGTTTGACTGACATGACAGTCTTATTATGCTGTAACTATTAAATGTTACGAGTGATTTTCTAATATTACCTCTATAACCGATACCTTATTGGAACAATTACAATACATTCGAAATATATCAGAAATATAATGATTTGGGAACAATCTTTCACATATCGATCAAGGCCCAAAAAAGCAAAACTAGAACAATAGATTGGAATCGGATACTTAGCCACGATATACATAAGTAAGATAGATAAGTGTGAATAATATATTCCTATGATTCGTGTATGAACATAATATATTCATTTATTCGCCATAAATAAAAACTTAACCATACCTAAAACTAAATTCATATAAACTTAAATAAAACTAAACCTAAAAATTACAAATCTTACAAAAAAATAATTATATATTATATATTCATTATAAATAAATAATAAATAAATAAATAAATATTATAGTGGGACAATCTTACACAAATCGACCTAGTCCGACGGTAAGCTCAATAAGGCTTGTGGTGTGGGTACTAGACGACGATAGATATAATATATAGATATATATAAATACTTAAATACATAGAAAACATCCATAACTCAGAAACAAATATTCGTGATAAACACACAAATAAATGCCCTGACCAGGATTTGAACCCGGGACCTCCTGTTCCGTAGGCAGGGTCACTACCAACTAGGCTAGGAGGCCGTTAAATATATTATATTCTTGATTAACACACAAATCAATCTGAACCGGGATTTGAATCCAGGACCTCAATTTTCCTGCTTCGTAAGCAAGGTACAGTCAACCAATTGGAACTCTAGGCCACTGTAGGACTACGAGTATGTCATAGTTACGCTATAAATTAGATTGTAAGAAATCTCTTACTGCTTGTCATTTTGACATGGTTCTAGAATGGCCTAGGGTTCCAATTGGTTGACTGTACCTACCGACTATTTGTACAGATGTAACGCATAATGACTTTCCTTCGTTACTCGGAAACACTCTTTGTCATGTTATTTCAATCGACCTCGGTACTTTTAGTACTGACACTGACTGAAACTTTCCGTGAAAATATGAAGGAAGATAATTAAGCACTACATTTGTAAACAAAAACAAGCTCTAAATCGATTGTATGAAAAGTGAAAAGGCTCAAAGGTATTGTTTGATTACGAAATGACAAAGACGTTTATTATCAGATCGTTTTTGCATTTAATTGAGTCACAGCAAAACTAAAGCTGGGTCCACAATAGGCTAGATGACAAAAACAACTAATTAGTCCGTCTGTTAGATTATTAAAAAAGATTCGACACGTATTTTTTCTTTTGTTCGTCAAATGAAAAATGACGGAAGTACAGCGCTTTGAAGTTTCGCGTGACGTCACAATCGAGTACAATTTATACTCTAAGGTGACGTCACCAGCCCCCACCACGGAACTTTGACGCTCTTCATATTCGTCAATTTTAGTTATCTTGAAAAAGGAAAAAATACGTGTCTAATAATTTTTGATAATCTTTCTGGCGGACTAATTAGAATAATAGTTTTTCAACCTAGTCATCATCTCTATTATATCATTTTGTAGTATTGTATTGTCCGTCGCGTAGGACCGATGCATATCTTGATCGTTAGTGTGAGTTAGAGTACTGAGGTAGTCAGGCTACGCGATTTTGATACAGCATTATAATACAATACGCTGCTACGACAATCAGTAGTAATAGTAGTTCACACCACGATGCTAGCAATACAGCATGCCCAAAGAGAGCATCCATACTACGGATAGCTCGATATGATCGTGATTGGTAAAATTATTCAAGTGTGGACCCAACTTTAGATACTGTGAACTTCCGCGTTACTCATTCCTCGCTCCAACGCGTTTTCCAAAATTAATTACCTCGCTCTGAAGTCAACAACGTCCAGAGATGAAAACGCCAACAATAGCAAAAAGGCCTTACTTCGGTATTCAAGAAATTAACATTTCATTGCATTCAGCCACTCCCTATTGTGTCATTTGTGAAGATGCTTTTCTTTCAAACCACAATGTGACTAAAAGCGTCTGCAATTTATTTTTTCCGTTTGAATTATATCAAAAGGTCATTTACAAGAAGCAATCCCTCAAAGTGTTCTGAAGACGTGATTTTCAAAAGGCTCTTATTTCTTTTGGTGATCCTTGGTAGTAGTTTTGAACACTCAACCAATGTGGTTTAGACTTGCATTCCCAGGGGATAGTTTCGAACGTGCTTGCACTTGAAGATGTGGTATAAAGTGTCTTTCCCAGAAGTGACTCGAAGCCATAATGAATATTTAAATAAACTTTCTAGATTTTTTAGGTTCATATAATGGCATTTCCAGAAAAAAGTGTACCTATTTCCTTTTTTTATGTCATTTAAGCTGTCCTGTCAATTGTCCCGAATATGATAGCAAACCGACTGGACTTTCTGTACCTCAATAACTCCTGTATAATTCATGCGCGCAGTAACAAATAATTATGTATTGTATAGGCACCTACCTACTTACTTAGTTATAAGCATTAACACGTAGAATAGGCTACTATTTAAAATGTATACTAACAACATGATCCTTTGTAGGTCCTAAATAAAGAAATATTATTATTATTTAATATTTACGTAAATAACGTCGTGTATAATGTCTGTTTGACTTAGATTTTTTTTCATGCTATCAACAACTAAAAATTTTTTCGACGCAAATCTAATATGATCAACTGTTTCTAGAATGGGCGGTTTTTATTTTATTGTTGTTTTTTTTGCGTCAGTTCCTTATTCTCTTCAAAATAGACCTAATTTCCCAGTATGTCCTACATTTTTTTCAACTGAGTTACGAAATCGCATCGGATTTTCGTAACTCAGTGAGAAATTTAGTACTTACAAAATTTTTGTCTCACATTGGGATTTTATATCTATCTAGCGTAGAATAAGGAACTCTACCTACTAACCAAATTTGCATTGCATTTTACCACCTTGAAAAAGAATGAATTCACCCTCTTTTAGGGTCTAGTATACTAAGTAAAAACCCCGTTTCATCTTGGGAATGAGCCACGCCATTCATTCATATTAGTAGGCGAGTAAATAAATCTCTGAAATTAGTCTTAATCCTGAGTAAGGGTGACTTTTTTGTTGTAAGGTTGATATTAACCTAACACCGAATGTAATAATGGTTGATCAAAATAAAAACATGTATTTTCAAAATATGTATATGATATGTGATCAGGAATGTACTGTTAGAATCTTACTATTCCTCGCGGGTACCCTGTATGTAGATATATATTTCGGCAATTTTGGGAACGGTTAGGTTAGGTTAGCCATTTCGAAAAATATGATTTTGGGGGCGAATCTAGCTTATCTCTGAGAAAACAACGGTTTTCGAGTTTCAACGTCTTTTCCAAGTTTCCCTCGCTCGCACAGCTGTGCTTTAATGTTTAACTAGTGATTTTAATGTACAAACCCTTTGTTCCAGAATGCTGTACACATACCTGTCCGTGTGGTGGCTGGTGATCGTGGCGACGCTGTGCGCGCCCGAGCACGCGCCGAGCGAGCACGACCCGCACGCCGATGCCACGGAGGCACAGGTCAGTTCGGATCGTGAGACACACTTACAGTATGTACCTATCAGAACGAAAGGCAAAAAAAAAGAAACCCGTTAATGCTTAGATCATAAATATGAGCATGGAAGCTAATTCATCAAAAATACGACAGTTTTTACGTGAGGTTTTAAGAAAGATTTATATTTATTGTTTTGCTCCTCCCCTACATTATAATTTGTTTACAATTCTTTTAATTTTCAACTGATAGACAGTCGTCAGATCTTGTTGACGTCTGGATTTTTACCTAGTTACAACTAAACAGTTAACAAAACGCCTGCGCGTAGCCTGTGGCTACAACCATTATTTAAATTATTACTTATAGACATTACTGACAGCGCATGTACGTTGACTTGACAACGTTAATGTTGATTAATTGCTCTTAGCTACATATTTAAAGTACGCAATACGCATGCACTGTCAAAAATCAAAAATGTAAACAACCTTACAGAATGTTACAAAAACCATTAACCGACTGCAAAAAGAAGGTCCTCAAAAAATTAATCAAGTAATTTTGTAATAAAATATGTTCTTAGGCACGTAAAATGCACATCATTACCAACCAGTCAACCAGTTTTAAGGTTTGCTCTTCGTTGTGATACATACTGTATACAGTCACCTGCAGTCTCTTCCACCCATAAGGATGCCACGAAAATATGTTGACACGCTCTAAAAATAAGAGTGTGTCTAATATTTTTGCAACCTATATAGCGGAAGATACTATTGCTCGTAGTATACGCCGAACCCAGTAGCGTCAGTCGGCCCCGTGAAGTACCCAAGTGTACAGTAAGAGTAAGTGTTTCTACCAGCACCACCATTAGTGCCCAACTCACACGTTGACGCCAGAGTCAGTACAGGTCAGTGAGCCCCGTTAGGCACGCTTACCTACCTAAATACGCAGTGCTTGTGGTGCACGCACCGAACATGGACGCCAGGAATCCAGCCGCCATTGATCGCAACTCGTTTTCTCACCCTCAATTTTACTGTCAGTGAGTTTTCTAAATCACCTGCCAGTACTCGTATGTAACCACTAGGCAGGTTCACCCAGAACGAGTCTCATGTGCATGTACCTGTGCCTCATCCTAGTCAAATGTGCATGCGGGGACGCACGACTATCAAGGTGCTTCCCGGCAAGTCCCTCGCGAGGCGGCTCGCTGGTGAATTCCCGTCGCTCTTCATAACACTTATAATCTTTCTACTACAGGAATCATCAGAGGCACACATGGCGCCGCTAGAGAAGCGCTCTCCGCACTACAACTTCGGGCTAGGCAAGCGCGCTTACAGCTACGTCTCGGAGTACAAGCGCCTGCCAGTTTACAACTTCGGATTAGGGAAAAGGTGAGCATGCACTTTATATCGTGCGGGCCGAAGAAATTTATATGTAATAATATTTAAAACGGGTCACTCACGTAATTTAGTCGATTTTCGCTCGACATGTTTCGTTCTTTACTAAGAACGTCATCAGGAGCGACCACCCGCGACAGAGGCAAGTCGTACATTGCGGGCTAATGCCCTATCAGCCCTGCTATTGCAGCTGGCGGTGGTAGACGTCTTTTAGCAGATTCGATGATGAAACCTTCGCCTACGGAGGTGTTTTAGGCAAAACCGTAACTTACGCTAGACCCTAAGACGACATGGTGTTGGGAGCAAAATTTGGCCCAAATTTTAAAACTGCGAGGTGGCGGCGTGGGATGGCGGTGCCGAATCGTGGCATGGTGAATAGCCTACTGGCAGCAAATATCTAAATCAACCACTGAGTTAAACTATAATACATGTAGGTATGTGGTTTCAATGGTTTTTAGCCTGGCCAAATAAATTCAAAAGAAACATAGGCACCCAATCGGTATAATAAGATTTGTTCAATTCAGGTGCCTTACCATGACGTCTTAACGCGATTCTTACTATCTAGACTAGAATATCTTTTTTCGGCAGGTCTCGTCCGTACTCCTTCGGGCTTGGCAAACGCTCCATATCCGATGAAGACCAGGAGGAAGACCTCTCCAACGACATTGAGCAGGCTGCGATGGACAGAGAATTCTTCGACCAGTACGAGGATGCTCCAGGTAATTGCTTCAGATATTTTATAATTTTAAGGTGATCCAAGAGTTGAGTCAATATAGTGTATATTTATACTCGTACCTATCCCCGTCTCTACAGTATCTACCCTCTAGAGGATTCCTTCAAGCTCCTGGAATGGCAAGGACTTGGCATCAACGGCGAATACATCACACACCTCCGACTTGCCGACGATATAGTAGTCATGGCTGAGTCGCTGGAAGATCTAGAACAAATGCTCTGTGACCTCAATAGAGTTTCTCAACAAGTACGTCTTAAAATGAACATGGACAAAACGAAGGTCATGTTTAACGTCCGTGTCATGTCAAACGGCCTCCTAGCCTAGTTGGTAGTGACACTGCCTACGAAGCAGGAGGTCCCGGGTTCGAATCCTGGTCAGGGCATTTATTTGTGTGTTTATCACGAATATTTGTTCCTGAGTTATGGATGTTTTCTATGTATTTAAGTATTTATATGTATGTGTCTATTATATATATCGTCGCCTAGTACCCACAACACAAGCTTTATTGAGCTTACCGTGGGACTAGGTCGATTTGTGTAAGATTGTCCCATAACATTTATTTATTATTTATTATTATTTATGTTGCACCCACCGTACTTACTGTTGGAAACTTCTACTCTTGAAGTTGTTGACGAATATATGTACCTGGGACAGGCATATAAAACATTTCGCATAGGCTCTAAAATCACCTAATATGCATTGCCCTAGGCGTATCTCAAGTCTCTAATGTCCAATGTGAGATACCTATGCCTAGGATAGGTATCTCACATTCCTAAATCATGTTGTTTCACCGCCTAATACATGGGTTTTACAAAACGCTTTTTTCGTTACCCACCTTCATCTCTCGACATAAACCAGTGAGAGTAATTGGCCTAATTAGTTAATCTACAATTACGTTAAATGTATTTACAAGCCACAAAACCTTGACACGAAAACACTCGTCTTGCGACATTTCGTCACTTGTGAAATAGAACCCTTGTCACGTATCGCCACGACTCTTAATGGGTACGCAGACGGCACCCTTTTAAAAAATTAGATCAAACGTGCAGGTGTGAGAGTAGTTGGGTTATTAACCTTTTGACCTATATCTGAGAACGAGAGAGGAAATGTGTAAAAAATTGTTGTATACTTTTTCAGAATCTAGAAAGTTTCAGTATAGCCCGCGTATATATTTTTTTTGCATTTTCTCCCTTTTTATAACATCGCAGCGGGTAAAGTAGGTGCAATTGGAAATACTAATTAGACAGGAAGCTATACGAGTATTGTCTTTAGATACGCTGTTTGACAAATGGGGGAATGATAATTCGTCGAAAATTCACATTTATGTGTCAGTTTTTGTACGTCGAATGGGTGCTTTTACGGTCGTTGACTTCTCCGAAATGACATTTTGTGTCGTCGACGATGATTTTTGTATGTTGATCGATCACGATAAGCATAAAATTGTCTGCATACAACTTGTTACAATTTGCTTCCCCACAGTATCGTGACGACACAATTTTGCCGTAACGTAGAAATACACGACTGAGTATAAAATAGCCCAATGGCACTCCTAATTTAATAGGGTTATCGACATTTTTATATCGCAATCAGTATTCTGTTCCATAATAATTAATATATTTTTTGACTTTTAATTTATTTTTCTATTCTTTTCTAAATTGAAAAAATCACCGCCCCTTTTGTTCCCTTGTGAAAATGAAAATGAAAAGCATTTACAAATCTATCAACAGACCTTAATTTGAATTTCTTTTTTAGCTTTTAATTATTTTTTCCTTTCCAGTTTACGAAGAAAAACGCGCTCGTCCGTACAGCTTCGGGCTCGGCAAGCGCCTCGCCGACGACTTCACTGAGGACAAGCGCAAAATGTATGACTTCGGCCTCGGCAAGCGGCTGCCACTTTACAACTTCGGCCTCGGCAAGCGCGCCAGGGGCTACGACTTCGGCCTCGGCAAACGCTACAGCAGCAAGTTCAACTTCGGCCTAGGCAAGCGGGAGAGAGACATGCACAGGTTTAATTTCGGCCTCGGAAAGCGATCGGCTGACGACGCATACGACAGTACTGAAGAGTAAATTTAGTTTTTGCCTTGTGAGAAATGCCGTGGATGGTTTATCTTTTCTCTAAGTTTCTTATTGTTGAATTTAAGCAATCTGAAATCAATATGTGATGTAAAATATTTTTAATATTAATTGTTAGTTATTTTGGTTGAATTTAATCTGATTGCTGTTGTATTTATTGAATACGGTTTACTTGTGAAAAATCCAGCCAATTTTCACAAGTAAATCACGGTTGTTATTTTATTTCACGTAACTTCTCACAATGTACAAAATAATGTACAATTATTTTAAGATCTCGAACTGGACTAATTACCTTCAATTATTGTAACTATAGAAAGAGTTAATTATAAAAAATAACTAGTCATTGGCCTAAGAGTGTAAAGGCTACGATTATAAGATCAAAATGTTTTAAAGAAGATATTTTTGTCAATTTCTGGTTTCTAAAATACTTGTAATCTAAATAAACTTCGCCTAACTACTGGACTCTGAACATGTATTCTAACGTCAAAATTTTTGGTTATTGTAAATTGTTGTTATACATCAAAGTTAATTATGTAAAAGTTGAAGATTAAGCTAAGTAACACTTAATGGAAGTAAAGTCACGATTCCCCTTTTAGAACGAAGTTGTAGTGCCATAACTGTTAATATTACCTACATATAACAAAAGTTTGAGAATCCTCTCCCTGTTTTTCGTTGGAATCGTGTCTCTATGACTCATAAATTAAGTATGACATAAGTTTCCTTAAAGCATAAGATGTGTTGTTTTCAATATAATCATTAAATCAATTATACAAATCATAGTAAGATTGCATTCATTCTATGTTATTATTTAAACCTTACCTAATCCTGTCGGCGTTGACATTACAAAAAGTGACATGGGCCGCCGTCGTCGACTTCGTGCCGCAATAGTTTACTTTTTATACTACCATGAGAGCTTGATTCATCTTTTCACCGCATTACAAAGCGTACCCAAAGAGAATGACCGCACATATACAGCGTGGGTATTTGATACGGGCTAATAATTAATCCAGTTATAGTACCTGTTCATATGAATCGTATGGGATAATCTTTTCGTTAAATTGTGTTATTAATTAGTTCTAATGATTTTTCTAAGGTGCGACAGAACTGCAATGTATGTCGTCCAACTTTGTTTGTCATGATAAATGACACTGACATGATACTCGTGTGACGTTAAGATAGCTACGTTAATTTATGTGGATGCAATACATTGCGTGCTGAATTTTGATGAATGAAAAAAAAAACATCATAATTTCCTAAAGAAATGAATGTAAATAGGTTCCCTAGGTCCAATAGTAATCGTCATTAAAATATTCGCCCGTATCAAATACCCACGCTGTATACAGTTTTACTTGTAAATTTCTACGATTCTATGACTACCACCCTAAACATTTCAATTTTTCGTTGTTTTATCAATTAAGAAATTGTTTAAGACAAGCTTAAATTAGTCTGTTTGGTTTCGCACCTTTTGAATAGATTAACAAAACATGTTACAAACCGGATATTCTAACTTGCATTGTAAGATTATACCGTTCGTAACATGTTTTAAACAAGGATACCTAAATAATATCCTGTTATTTACGATTTCTTTTTTAATATCAAGCATTGAAAAAGAGCGTAACCAAACGGACTAATTTAATCTCTTAACAATTTCTTAATTAGGTACAATTAAATATGGAAATGCACTTTTACTACAATATTTTAGGTTCAATAATTGTAATTAATTTTAATTTTCACGAGAGCAGCCCGTCAATATAGATGCAGCTGAAATAAGCGGTCGCGCTTTCATACTAAACTACTCGTAGTACGGGACTGCATTATATGAGGTGTCTGCGGGTTGTCTTGTATGCTCTGTCTAGTCTAGTTGAGGTGGTCTGTCTGGTGGTGTTAATCTTACCCACATCAAATTTTGGTTTTGCCCCGCCTGGACATTTCGCTACTGGTCCGTAAGCGACCCGAGATTTAGAGACTGTTGTGGCAGATTTGAAAACGGAGATGGGTGGGTAAGTAATAGTACTAAAGTACAGAAGGTTCTCTTTCCTAGATTTGACGTTTAGGTTGTCAAGCATGCAAAAGTCAAGATGACATTAACATATTTAGACTTCAGGTTAGGAGTAGATTAAAGTACTTAGTACGAGATATGGGCAAACCAAAATCCTGCAAAAAATAGAAAGATATCTCATAGCAATTCCCTAGCCTTCTTAACCTAGTTGGTAGTGACTGCCTACGAAGCTGGAGGTTCCGGGTTCGAATTCTAGTATGAGCATTTATATATAGGAGCGTCCGAGGCGTTCAAAATATCTGAACATGCACTTTAACGTCTTGACAATAGAGGCGTGTTCAGATATTTGTGAGCGCCTCGGACGCTCCGATATATCTGATGGCGACTGTAACCATAGTACAAGCTTTGCTTAGTTTGGGAATAGGTCGTTCTGTGTGTTGTCCCCAAATAATTTTGATTTATATTTTAATTAGACAACTGGCAATTAAATATGAAAAGACTAAGCCACACTTAATCACATTCAAATGCGTTGAAAATTTAAAAACAATATAAAAAAGATTTTAAAAAATACATAATCTCTGAAACTACAAGGAAACCAGAAAACTTATTCGACTTGATACGTGAGGAATGTACTGTTGCTGATAGATTGTTTTCTTGCCTAAACTGTTTTATCTGTTTTCTACCCAGACTCTTTCAATCCTAGTAGGAAAAAAAAGTGTCCTAAAATTTCAATGCATTCAAACTTTCCATTGCGCTACAGCCATATTACATCTGTGAAAAAATGATGGCGAAATGGAAAACAAATCTTGGGAAACTTTTTTCTCCTCCTAGGATTGAAAGAGCTTGCGATTCTGAATAGAAAACACATTGTAATTTACAATTTAGCAAAAAACAGTTATATACCTAACACTCACTACGGCATAATTTACCAGGCTTTTCAGTGAAAGAAAACATGGAAACCGAACTATGCCAGTTACAAGAGCTAGTTTCAAAAACGATACAATGCATATTCATTCCACCTTAAAGGATGACACACCCATCCGAGCCGATTCGAGACGATCTGTCAGTTTCTATAGAAAACGTCACGTGACCTTCAAGGGCTCCGAGCTATCACGGGATTCTTTCCATGGAAACTGACAGATCCTCCCGGATCGGATTAGCGTGAGTAATCCTTTATAGGCACCAAGCTATTGCACAATGCGCATTCATACGTATAATATATATAAAGTAATTGGAAAAAACAAGTTTTTAACTTAAAGAGAACTATTTCATATGATACCGACGTCATATACGTTTGAGCAATCCGTCGAATCTGCATAGCGGGATGTCCACCGGGAATCCGCCGGACAAATTTTCTATACATTGATTGGCAGATCCGGCGGGTATATCCGAACGACGATGGCCAGCTAAAAATAAATGTTTCATATAAATATAATTACATGACCATCGCTTTGCCATTTGATTTCCTAGTAGATATTTAAAATAAATACCCGGTACAATTTAAACTTTCGTTAGTCATACTGATATTAAATTGCAACAGTTAACACGGCCCGCGGCCCGAGCCGCGAAGGTGACAACACTCTGTCTGTCCGACGATGACTGCCCGATGCAGTCGAAACATGTCACGCCTATTGTGATATAAATACGTGAGTGTTAAAAGTTGCAATTTAAAAACAAGTACCTACTTTAATACGCCTTTAAAAATTATACAGCTATTTGGGCAAACTAAATAATCTTCATCAGAATAAAATATAATTATAATTATAGAGTATTAAGTACAAAAACCTTATTTTAATAGGAAAATAAAACAGAGTTGTATGATGTCTGCCTCCGTTAGATACAATTATGGGTCATAAAATTTACCCTAATAAAAGTCATGCGAAAATCACAAGTCCAGTGAATAATATTATCTACGCTACCTCTGCTGTTATTACACTGGATTAAGGTTTATGATTTAAACAAAATAACCAAGGACCCAGAGTTGGATACGGTAATACGGTAAGTAATAAATTATTCTTATCGTCCTATGTTAATTTCGCAGATTTAAAATTTTGTGACATTTTCACTAATCTTATTTCAATCGACAATTACTACATACATGAGATCATAAAGCAATTTAAATTTTAAAACTAAGTTTAATGTAAATTAATATAAAGCTCTTAAATTTTTTGTTGAAAGAAATCAATTTATTAAATTAAATACATATTTTGAAGTGGGCGCAGAGCGTACAGCGGCTCCCTCATCGGGCATTGTGTTTTTTATAAACCTTTTCAATTTTTTTATAATCCATGGTATTATCGTTGTAGTCACACTAATTCCCCAAATTTTGGTCCCTAACTGTAAATAATTAGACATTAAAACACTTGTGTGATGTCCTTAATCCACATTCTAGTTTAATAGGTACCTTAAAAAATATATAAAACGGAATTTACTAAAACGGCACTTAATCGTACAAAACATAAAAAACTACGACGAGCGGACCACATTTATCTGCATAGTACCTAAGTTTATTTATTTTCTCGCAAATGTGATGAAAAACATTGTATGTATCATGGGCGGTACAGAAATTACGAACTCGTGTTAAAATTAAGCCCTCGTCATCGAATCGGGTTTAAATTCTTGCTTATCGCCCTTAATACACAATATTCTATTTTCTAACTTAAACTATCCGTAGTAGTTACGATCATATCTTCTCTTCTAAGTGCCCGTACTCGTGTACAAAGACGTTTTTCCATTATTCGGAACTAGTGTCTATCCCGACTGCGTCACAATAGGGTGTCAAATGACACTTCACGTGCGTCATGGGTGAGTACGTCATATATCATATACAATTGTGCAGATACAAAAAATAGTAGACCAGGCATTCCTTTAAACTAGTTAAGTAGAATTTTGTGGATGTTCGAATATGGTAGGACTACATTCAAACCTCCACCGAACGGTAAAAATAAAACACAAAGTTTGTTGTATACGTCCAAAAATAAGGCGGACGCGGTTAAAAACAAAGTATGGCACATTACTGCACAGGAAACTGCATTACATGGATTCGAGAGATGTTTTTTTTTTGATAAATATCAGATGAATCCACGAAACGCAATTCCTGCCTAGGCAAATATATGAGCTTTTTCCAAAGTAAATCCCTAAATCTGATTCTTCCAGATCTGGACTTGCTTGACTCATTTGAATCAGAATCACGAGTTGATTCGATCCTAACAATAATAAAAATTGAAAATGATTTGAGATAGAATTCCATTGCAGAACTGAGGTTCTGCAATGGAATTCTACTTGGTGTCCATAATCCAAATAAGATAACTCTCAGATCTGTTTGGTTTGGAGCCATTTGCACATGGTCCTTTGGTTTCCATTAGGTAAGTACGTCACGCTCATAGTAAGTATATACAAAAACGTGACGTAATGGAAATAAAATTTTTAGACTTTTTATATTAAACAGCTTTTCCCTAAACATACGAGGAAATAAGGTAAAATAATTAATTACCTATTAAGCTGCGTCGAATCTAATATTAATATTAGCATACTCGTAGATGCATACTTAATTATTATGCATCTATGCTAAGTTTCCTAGATTTTGATAGCACAGACTGTGAAAGTGTTAAGTAAACGTCATTATTTCATAGAAGTTTGACGTTTAAATTAACAGTTTCAACTTTGACAGTTAATTTGCTTGCAAGAGATAGCGTGGTTTAACCCTAGCTATAAAATATACCAAACCCACATCTAGTCGCTTCACCCATCTTCAAATGCAACTCACACATTTCAGTACCAACTACCAACCCGTTTTCCCCCACTTTGTTTTGGGAGCACATTCTCTGCAAAGTGCTTCGAAGAAGGTATATTAAACAATGAATTTATCATAACCCACTAATATTTGCAAATTTGTTACCCAAATCCTTCTTGGGCTATTTGCTCATATTTTGCTTGATGGAAGAATATTATTATTTTTCCTGGTTTTGTCTCGGAAATCTCATTTTTATATTCAAGCTGATAGAACACAAAATTGATTGTACTTGTATGTATATACCTAAATAAGAACGATTTTTATTAATGCATTTCTGTGACTAATGTGAGTAGGGTTTTGTAGACTTATAAATACCTAAAGAATTTTTTTTTTCTTGTAAAACATTTACTTTAACAACGACACATTTTTAGAAATGGTTATATAAGAGCACTAAATATTAAATTTTATTAGTCAAAGCTTTTGTATAATGATAATGATAAAATTATTCATATTTGAATACCTATCTACACTTTAATTAACGACATCTAATTATATTTACACTATTAACTGGATTGTTGGTTTTATGTACCGTAACACCTATATAAGTCGGCCATATACCTGAGCGCCTACCACGAACCGCGAACGAAAGTATACCTCCCTTTCGCACTTGTGATTTCTCACTCAAGTGCGACAGAGAGGTGAAACTTCGTTCGTGGTTCGTGGTAGGCCTTCTGCTACAGAAAACTTGTCCGGCGGTTGCCTGGCGGAAATATCCGCTATGTAGGTCCGACGGATGCCCGCACGTAAATGGCCGGCTATACATATGTATATCTAAATTTATATATGCGTGTTGGACTGAGTGAATAGCTGGCCATATACGTTCGGACAATCCGTTGGATCTCCATAGTGGGATGTCCGTCGGGCATCCGTCAGACGAATTGACCATACATTGATTACCAGATCCGGCGGATGTATTCGAATGTCGGTCGGCTACTGACTAATCAACGCAGAGCCGAAACTGAAGTTAGAATTTTTTTGCACATATCTATAAATTATGAATTTTAATATTAGGTAATATATAAAATTACTATAAATAAGTTTACAAGTAATAAGAAGGTTTTGATAATGTTTACTCCCTAAATAGGCAAACCGGGGTTTAAAGTTGTGTGGGGATTTTGTAAAAATTTAAGTAAGAGACTTTATGTTGGTATACACGTCTTAATAAAAATAAAGAAAAGTATTTTTGTTTTTATACTACGACGGTGACAAACAAGCATACGGAATAATAAGAAAGGATTGCATACACTTAGGAAATTTCAGACTCTGGTTGCCGTGATCGGGTAGCCCAGTGGTTAGGGCGTCTGCCGCGAAAGCAGGAGGTCGCTGGTTCGATCCCAGCCCTGCTCACCTTGGTCACTTTTTCTGTAATATATAACATCTCTTTCAATGTATATTATCTCTGTTTATTTTTAACCACGAAAAAGGGGATACAGCCACCTGGACGCTCTGCGCCCTCTTAAGCTAAAATATATTGATAACCAGTCTTCGTGTCACGACTCAAGTTTTTGCAAACATGTCCAGATTAGTATGCGACAAGGCTACCAGTCGAATTGGCTCAATCAGGGCCCATTGTGCCCAAGCCGCATGTCACGCGTAACATCGTTAGTTTGGGTTTTCGTCATTTCCATTCAACGTCCCACGGGTATGGGACTCGAATGTGACATCGTATTTTTAGACCCGAAAAGTTGTGTGCGGCCGTAACTTCGAGTATTGTATCGATCTAATATTGATCGGGATTTATTAAGTATTTGTGTTGCATTTATTTCCAACGGAATACAAATTTAAGAGAGGTATGGGCACAGCGGACGCATATCGTTTAGTGTGGTAGGGCACAGCACAACGAATGTCGTCTCGCTCAAATCTGGAGCAGAGCCCATCTGGGGAAGTACCTCCACCTTACAGAAAATCGCATTTAAATAACACTAGACCCTACTCATAGTGTTGTGTTTCTGTTGGTGAGTAAGGTCGCCAGAGCTCCAAGAAGATTCGCTGTGTTAACAGCTGAGGACCCACGGAGCAAAGCCCTTGGCCCGTTTAGCTGTCAACACAGCGAATCCTCCTTTTTTTTAAAGGGTCGGCAACGCGCATGTTACACTCCTGGTGTTGCAGGCGTCCTTAGGCTACGGTGACCGCTTACCATTAGGCGGGCCGTATGCTTGTTTGTCACCGTCGTAGTATTAAAAAAAAACTAATATTCTGAATTACTTTCGGCAATCATACGAATTGGCGCAATGACACTACACCAACCCAATATATTTCTTCCTTTCCGTATACCACAATGGCGACGCCATCAACAGTTCAGTATAACTGTCCATATTATGGAATGCTCTGATGTGGCTCGCAAAACTAAACTTTCTATTGAAGATGCAGTCGCACGGCGCGCAATAGAGTTGTCCAATCGACCTTTGGGTACCTATACGAGTAAGAGGCGTCCTTCGGATATTAAGTTAATTGTAACACAGTTATGCTTGTGTCTGTGACTCTATCTCTATTGCAATAATTGAATGAAAGAGTTATGCAATATATGGAAACTATGAAATTATTTACTTATTAGGTTTTCTAATAAAATGTACCTAGGCGTCATTTGAAGATACTGTCCATGAATGCTAAAATTTTGCACAAAAGTTTCTGACACTACAGATTATAGATTGATATTATAGGCATGTGCAATATAAAACAATCCGGTGCTTTTCACTCCACGGTAATGAACACACTTCGTCCTCATAACCTCAATGATGAGGATCGCGAACACGTGCAGTCAGTCTCCACAGAGTGCGGTCATAGGCCAAGTGTACTGCAAATTCCCACCAGCCGACCTTCAATGGAGCACGGGTGTTATTCGTTTGGCCTAGGATCATGTGCTTCTTGACATCATGCTTTGATGACTGCATAATGTGTCCGAATAATCTAAGGACTCGCTCATGGCATAGCGTGGAGAGCTGATGAAGATGTTAAGCTCTTCTATGATGGAGATGTTATTTTTTTTGGCTGTGAACACACAACACACACAAAAATACAAATCCTCCTGCGGCAGTCGAATAGTACGATGTTCAGACGAGTGACAAGTATTGTTGTCCGGCTTCATAAACAAAAAAACTCCGTAATACGAAAACAAAACGAAAACTCCTGAACCTAATTAAAGTGCCGTAATTGCAATTCTTTGTTGGCATTTTTTAATTTTTACCCACAAATGGGGCTTCGGTGGTTTCGTTCATTTTCCATCGTCCAATTAATTAATAGCGGAGTGTACCCATGCTAGACAGAGTTATTAAATATTTTGACACTAGCTTTCCGCCCGCGACTTCGTCCGCGTATAATATGGTTCTTCCTACAGATTTTCATACCTTGTTTTATCTTTTTAAAATGTGACTTGATATAACCTACACATATATAATACAAATATTTTCTATTGCGTTTACGTTTAAGTTTTTATTAGGTAGATGTTGGCAACAGGCGGTATTATCGCTAAAAGGCAACATTTGTCTCTTACAGACAACCATCCGGTTAAATAGCATAAATGATTACCTACATACTTGAATAACAAAATTGAGTTGAAGTCTATGGATACAAAAGAAAACTCTCCGCCATAGAAACTTTCAACACTCTTTTCACCTCTTTATGGGTGGAATTTCCAAAAAAACCATGAAACCAGTTTTCTTTTATTTTAATAAGGAATCGATGCATAAAGTTTCAAATCTCTAGCTCAAAAAAATCTTTATTTCCCCGCTTCATCAATTTTCAACCCCGTTTTACCCCCTTAGGAGTACAATTTTCCAAAACTATGAAAACACTTTTCTTTTGTTCTAATAAAGAGTCTTTTCACAAAGTTTCAAGCCTCTAGCTCAAAAAGAATCTCCTTTTCCATACAAAAAACGTTTAACCCCTTAGCAAACAACTTTTTTATATTTTAATAATGAACAGTCTTTGCACAAAGTTTCAAGTCTCTAGCTCAAAAAAAAAACACAATTTTCAAACAAACTTTCAACCCCCTTTCTAACCCTTTAGAAGTCGAATTTTCCAAAACTATGAAAACACTTTTCTTTAAATTGCAACGGTTAACACTCACGTATTTTTATCACCTTATACATACTTTCGGTACGGACGCGACGCATTTCATTCAGTTCGATAAAGTGAAGTTGTTGGCACGTGAAAAATGTTACGTGCCACGCAAGATCCGTGAGGCCATTGAAATCGGACGTCGCCCTAATTTCAACCGCGACGGAGGTTGGACTCTACCACCGGCTTGGAAACCAGTGCTTCCTAGAGGGAACGTGAATTTGTGTGGTGACGATTTGTTGGACACGGTTAGTTCGGTGTGCTTGTCGTTGATCCCGTCAGACGATCCGACAATTCAGACTCCCGCAACGACGGCGCCGGATTGCGCGAATCACCCCGCTTCCGCTTCCTCCCGCGCGAACCGTTACCTACGCCGGGCTCGGGCAGCGAAGGTGATAACAACACTCTGTCTGTCCGACGATGTCTGCCCGACGCAGACGAATCATGTCACGCCTAATGGATAAAAATACGTGAGTGTTAACCGTTGCAATTTAATATCAGTATGACTCACGAAAGTTTAAATTACACACTTTTCTTTGATTTAAATAAAAAGTTTTTACAAAAACATTCAAGCTCAAAAATAATCTCCATTTTTATACAAAGATTTTACCCCCTTTTCACCCCCTTAATTTCCAAAAACCATGAAAACACGTTTCTTAAATTGTAATAAAGAGTCTTTACACAAAGTTTCAAGACTTTAGCTAAAAAAAACCATTCTCAAACAAACTTTCAACCCCCTTTTTAGTTTTTACCCCTTTAGGTGTAGAATTTCCAAAAACCATTAAATCATTTTTCTTTAATTGTAATAAAGAGTCTTTACACAAAGTTTCAAGTCTCTAGCTCAAAATAAATTCCATTCTCATACAAACTTTCTATCCCTTTTTTACCCCCATAGGGATAGAATTTTCCAAAACTATGAAAATACTTTTCTTTAATTCTAATAAGGAGTCTTTTAACAAAGTTTCAAGTAGCTCAATTCCATTCCTATACAAACTTTCAACCCCCATTTTTACCCCTTTAGAGGTAGAATTTCCAAAAACCTTGAAAACACTTTTCTTCAATTGTAATACAGAGTTTTAAAACAAAGTTTCAAGTCTCTAGCTCAAAACAAAATTCTATTCCTATACAAACTTTCAACCCCCTTTTTACCCCTTTAGAGGTAGAATTTCCAAAAACCATGAAAACACTTTTCTTTAATTATAATAAGGAGTCTTAACACAAAGTTTCAAGTCTGTAGCTCAAAACAAAATTACATTCCTATAAAAACTTTCAACCCCCTTTTTACCCCTTTATAGGTGGAATTTCCAAAAACCATGAAAATACTTTTCTTCAATTGTAAAACAGAGTTTAAAAACAAAGTTTCAAGTCTCTAGCTTAAAACTAAATTCTATTCCTATACAAACTTTCAACCCCCTTTTTACCCCTTTAGAGGTGGAATTTCCAAAAACCATGAAAACACTTTTCTTTAATTATAATAAGGAGTCTTAACACAGTAAGAGTTTTACACTGTAAATGAACACTTTGAGAACACGCACACCAATGCCTATTAATTTTAACTATTTCTTTCTTTTTATTATGATTAGTATTAGCTTGACATTTAAGAATAATTAATTACCTATTGTAATTGAGTCACTTTTCTATATGCATGACATTGATTTATTATTATTTCATTATTTACTCTCAAATATTATTTTTAACTTGACATTGCTATATTTGCTATAGGTACTTTAATTATTTATTTTTAACACTTTTCAATGACATGCGTATTGAGAGTCAAAATATTGTACGCCACACTCTGGCTGATTGTGATGTAACTAAACACTAACCCTACCACCATTTGTAACCACTCACATTCAAACAATAAATAATTTGTATTTGTATTTGTAAAGTTTTAAGTCTGTAGCTCAAAACAAAATTACATTCCTATAAAAACTTTCAACCCCCTTTTTACCCCTTTATAGGTGGAATTTCCAAAAACCATGAAAATACTTTTCTTCAATTGTAATACAGAGTTTAAAAACAAAGTTTCAAGTCTCTAGCTTAAAACAAAATTCTATTCCTTTAAAAACTTTCAATCCCCTTTTTACCCCTTTAGAGGTAGGATTTCTAAAAACCATGAATACAGTTGTCTTCAATTGTAATTAAAAGTCTTTACACAAAGTTTCAAGTTTCTAGCTCAAAAATAAATTCCATTCTCATACAATCTTTCTACCCCTTTTATAACCCCCATAGGCGTTGAATTTTTCAAAACTATGAAAACACTTTTCTTTAATTATAATAAGGATTCTTAACACAAAGTTTCAAGTAGCTCAAAACAAAATTCCATTCCTATACAAACTTTCAACCCCTTATTTTTACCCCTTTAGAGGTGGAATTTCCAAAAACCTTGAAAACACTTTTCTTCAATTGTAATACAGAGTTTTAAAACAAAGTTTCAAGTCTCTAGCTCAAAACAAAATTCTATTCCTATACAAACTTTCAACCCCCTTTTTACCCCTTTAGAGGTGGAATTTCCAAAAACCATGAAAACAGTTTTCTTCAATTGTAATTAAAAGTCTTTACACAAAGTTTCAAGTCTCTAGCTCAAAAAAAAATTCCATTTCTATACAAACTTTCAACCACCTTTTCACCCCCTTAGGGGTAGAATTTCCAAAAATCCGTTCTTATCTCTCGCCTACGTACTAAAAGGAAGCTTTGGTAAAAATTTCAAGTTTCTAGTCTTAGCCGTTTCGGCTGTGCGTTGATCGTAGATGAGGACAACCTCTTTTATATATATAGACTAGCTTTCCGCCCGCGACTTCGTCCGCGTATAATATGGTTCTTCCTACAGATTTTCATACCTTGTTTTATCTTTTTAAAATGTGACTTGATATAACCTACACATATATAATACAAATATTTTCTATTGCGTTTACGTTTAAGTTTTTATTAGGTAGATGTTGGCAACAGGCGGTATTATCGCTAAAAGGCAACATTTGTCTCTTACAGACAACCATCCGGTTAAATAGCATAAATGATTACCTACATACTTGAATAACAAAATTGAGTTGAAGTCTATGGATACAAAAGAAAACTCTCCGCCATAGAAACTTTCAACACTCTTTTCACCTCTTTATGGGTGGAATTTCCAAAAAAACCATGAAACCAGTTTTCTTTTATTTTAATAAGGAATCGATGCATAAAGTTTCAAATCTCTAGCTCAAAAAAATCTTTATTTCCCCGCTTCATCAATTTTCAACCCCGTAGGAGTACAATTTTTCAAAACTATGAAAACACTTTTCTTTTGTTCTAATAAAGAGTCTTTTCACAAAGTTTCAAGCCTCTAGCTCAAAAAGAATCTCCTTTTCCATACAAAAAACGTTTAACCCCTTAGCAAACAACTTTTTTATATTTTAATAATGAACAGTCTTTGCACAAAGTTTCAAGTCTCTAGCTCAAAAAAAAAACACCATTTTCAAACAAACTTTCAACCCCCTTTCTAACCCTTTAGAAGTCGAATTTTCCAAAACTATGAAAACACTTTTCTTTAAATTGCAACGGTTAACACTCACGTATTTCTATCACCTTATACATACTTTCGGTACGGACGCGACGCATTTCATTCAGTTCGATAAAGTGAAGTTGTTGGCACGTGAAAAATGTTACGTGCCACGCAAGATCCGTGAGGCCATTGAAATCGGACGTCGCCCTAATTTCAACCGCGACGGAGGTTGGACTCTGCCACCGGCTTGGAAACCAGTGCTTCCTAGAGGGAACGTGAATTTGTGTGGTGACGATTTGTTGGACACGGTTAGTTCGGTGTGCTTGTCGTTGATCCCGTCAGACGATCCGACAATTCAGACTCCCGCAACGACGGCGCCGGATTGCGCGAATCACCCCGCTTCCGCTTCCTCCCGCGCGAACCGTTACCTACGCCGGGCTCGGGCAGCGAAGGTGATAACAACACTCTGTCTGTCCGACGATGTCTGCCCGACGCAGACGAATCATGTCACGCCTATTGTGATAAAAATACGTGAGTGTTAACCGTTGCAATTTAATATCAGTATGACTCACGAAAGTTTAAATTACACACTTTTCTTTGATTTAAATAAAAAGTTTTTACAAAAACATTCAAGCTCAAAAATAATCTCCATTTTTATACAAAGATTTTACCCCCTTTCACCCCCTTAATTTCCAAAAACCATGAAAACACGTTTCTTAAATTGTAATAAAGAGTCTTTACACAAAGTTTCAAGTCTCTAGCTCAAAATAAATTCCATTCTCATACAAACTTTCTATCCCTTTTTTACCCCCATAGGGATAGAATTTTCCAAAACTATGAAAATACTTTTCTTTAATTCTAATAAGGAGTCTTTTAACAAAGTTTCAAGTAGCTCAATTCCATTCCTATACAAACTTTCAACCCCCATTTTTACCCCTTTAGAGGTAGAATTTCCAAAAACCTTGAAAACACTTTTCTTCAATTGTAATACAGAGTTTTAAAACAAAGTTTCAAGTCTCTAGCTCAAAACAAAATTCTATTCCTATACAAACTTTCAACCCCTTTTTTACCCCTTTAGAGGTAGAATTTCCAAAAACCATGAAAACACTTTTCTTTAATTATAATAAGGAGTCTTAACACAAAGTTTCAAGTCTGTAGCTCAAAACAAAATTACATTCCCATAAAAACTTTCAACCCCCTTTTTACCCCTTTATAGGTGGAATTTCCAAAAACCATGAAAATACTTTTCTTCAATTGTAATACAGAGTTTAAAAACAAAGTTTCAAGTCTCTAGCTTAAAACAAAATTCTATTCCTATACAAACTTTCAACCCCCTTTTTACCCCTTTAGAGGTGGAATTTCCAAAAACCATGAAAACACTTTTCTTTAATTATAATAAGGAGTCTTAACACAAAGTTTTAAGTCTGTAGCTCAAAACAAAATTACATTCCTATAAAAACTTTCAACCCCCTTTTTACCCCTTTATAGGTGGAATTTCCAAAAACCATGAAAATACTTTTCTTCAATTGTAATACAGAGTTTAAAAACAAAGTTTCAAGTCTCTAGCTTAAAACAAAATTCTATTCCTTTAAAAACTTTCAATCCCCTTTTTACCCCTTTAGAGGTAGGATTTCTAAAAACCATGAATACAGTTGTCTTCAATTGTAATTAAAAGTCTTTACACAAAGTTTCAAGTTTCTAGCTCAAAAATAAATTCCATTCGTGCATTCTCATACAATCTTTCTACCCCTTTTATAACCCCCATAGGCGTTGAATTTTTCAAAACTATGAAAACACTTTTCTTTAATTATAATAAGGATTCTTAACACAAAGTTTCAAGTAGCTCAAAACAAAATTCCATTCCTATACAAACTTTCAACCCCCATTTTTACCCCTTTAGAGGTGGAATTTCCAAAAACCTTGAAAACACTTTTCTTCAATTGTAATACAGAGTTTTAAAACAAAGTTTCAAGTCTCTAGCTCAAAACAAAATTCTATTCCTATACAAACTTTCAACCCCCTTTTTACCCCTTTAGAGGTGGAATTTCCAAAAACCATGAAAACAGTTTTCTTCAATTGTAATTAAAAGTCTTTACACAAAGTTTCAAGTCTCTAGCTCAAAAAAAATTTCCATTTCTATACAAACTTTCAACCACCTTTTCACCCCCTTAGGGGTAGAATTTCCAAAAATCCGTTCTTATCTCTCGCCTACGTACTAAAAGGAAGCTTTGGTAAAAATTTCAAGTTTCTAGTCTTAGCCGTTTCGGCTGTGCGTTGATCGTAGATGAGGACAACCTCTTTTATATATATAGATTAAGGTGGGTTTGCACAATACTATACAATACTTTCATGCTAAAATTATTACGGCTATTTAGGCATTTAGGTATCATTATTATTATTAGTGAATATAAAAAACCATGCTTAACCCTTTAACCGCTTAGAATTTTTTTCATTGAGCTTGCTCGTGTCGCCGCGTCATCCCAAATTCCACGAAGATTTGTCTTATTTATCAGACTTCAGCGAAATGAGCTGGAAAACGTTTGTCTTATATATCGGACTATGGCGGTTAAAAGGTTAATATTTTGCTCTAATACAAAAATATACCTATGCATTTTTATTAGTTACAATTTTTCGTTTTGTTTGGAAATTTTTGTATAACACGATAATTCAGTTAATTTTATCACCTTCGTGCAATTAACTCAATGTGATCGACTAAATGAAACAATTATAACATAAAACTATTTATCAAATGCATCACAAACCTGCAAGAACTTGTACTTATAAAAAATTACCCGTGCACATTCACTTAATAAATCAGTCTAAATTAATTTTTTCTTATTCATTTTTATACCACATAATATTTTTTTTTTAACTTAAATTTACAATTATAATTAATATTATGTACCTATAAAAAAAAACTAAAACTAGTATAGTAACTAGTTATATAAATAAAACTAACTACAAAATAAAATAAAAACAGTCTAAGTGTTTAACTTCTTTCCCTCTTTATTGCAAAATTGTGTTCAATTAAATAAAAACACTTTATTTTTACAAACAACCTTGGTTCCAGATTGAACTCGTTAGGTCAAACACAAAACGATGTTCGGCTTCTTTCCAGTGGATTAGTTTTTCAAAATATCAGCGATAAAAAAATGGTTTTTATACAACCTTCTTAGCGCTTAATTTTTGAATAGTACCCCACCTACAACTATTTATTTTAATTTACAAGGAATGAATCAAGGAATAAGGAAGAAATATTCACTTTAATTTCTGATCCGACTACAGCTGACGGAAAAATCCCTCCGCCATTATTTTACATTAAATAAGGGTGAGGGTCAGAATGACGGGTGTAACTACGAGTAAACAAATATAAAAATTTAGTACCTTATTGCTACTATTTAGAACCTCTGGGAAAATAATTAGTACCACCGCTTAATCAAAGTTATTACGAAAATCAGTTACACCCGTGGCAGATAAAATGCGTCTTTCCACGCTAGTTTTAAAGGAAAAAACAGCGTTTTCCGAGCTAGTGAGAAGAAAATATTATTATTATAAAATCTACATAATATGGATTTATCATTCATTAATTCAATTAAAAAATATACACTGGCGACTCCACTGTATTACATGTGCTAAAATGCCACCAGAATCCTAACCCTAAATGTTATCGAACAAATAATCATTTATCGTATAAGTAGTAAGAAAGAAAGAAATAATTTATTTGCAAGAATATGTACAAATAAGATGTTCAGGTATTGGATAAGTTACAATATATATATATATACTAGCTTTCCGCCCGCGACTTCGTCCGCGTATAATAATAGGCTTCTTCCTACAGAGTCTCATACCTTGTTTTATCTTTTTAAAATGTGACTTGATATAACCTACACATATATAATACAAATATTTTCTATTGCACTCCGCAAAAAGTAATTAATACTACTGATAACGATTAAGTTGATTATAAGGTAGATGGTGGCAACAGGCGGTATTATCGTTAAAAACAACATGTCTCTTACAGACAACCATCCGTCCGGTTTAGTAGCATAAATGATTACTTACATACTTGAATAACAAAGTTGAGTTGAAGTCTATGGATACAAAAGAAAACTTTCCGCCATAGAAACTTTCAACACTCTTTTCACCTCTTCATGGGTGGAATTTCCAAAAAAAAAAACATGAAACCAGTTTTCTTCTATTTTAATAAGGAATCGATGCATAAAGTTTCAAGTCTCTAGCTGAAAAAAGTCTTTATTTCCCCGCTTTATCAATTTTCAACCCCGTTTTTATCCCCTTAGGTGTAGATTTTTCCAAAACTATGAAAATACTTTTCTTTTGTTCTAATAAAGAGTCTTTTCACAAAGTTTCAAGCCTCTAGCTCACATTCAAAATTCAATTCAAATTCAAAAAATTATTCTGCAAAAAAAAACGTTCTCAAACAAACATTCCACCCCCTTTCTACCCCCTTAGAAGTTGAATTTTCGAAAACTATGAAAACACTTTTCTTTGATTTAAATAAAAAGTTTTTATAAAAACATTCAAGCCTCTAGCTGAAAAAGAATCTCCATTTCCATACAAAGATTTAAGCCCCTTTTCACCCCCTTAATTTCTAAAAACTGTAAGAAAAAGTCTTTACACAAAGTTTGAAGACATTAGCTAAAAAAAAACATTCTCAAACAAACTTTCAACCCCCTTTTTAGTTTTTACCCCTTTAGGAGTAGAATTTCCAAAAACCATAAAAATATTTTTCTTTAATTGTAATAAAGAGTCTTTACACAAAGTTTTAAGTCTAGCTCAAAATAAATTCCATTCGCATACAAACTGTCTACCACTTTTTCAACCCTCATAGGGGTTGAATTTTCCAAAACTATGAAAACACTTTTCTTTAATAAGCAGTCTTTACACAAAGTTTCAAGTCTCTAGCTCAAAAAAAAATTCCATTTCCATACAAACTTTCAATCCCCTTTTCACCCCCTTAGGGGTGGAATTTCTAAAAATCCGTTCTTATCTCTTGCCTACATAATAACAGGAAGCTTTGGTAAAAATTTCAAGTTTCTAGTCCTAGCCGTTTCGGCTGTGCGTTGATCGTAGATGAGGACAACCTCTTTTATATATATAGATATAGGCTTTATTGACTAAATATTTAAATAACTGTTTCTTTAAATCTATCACATTTCCTATGTCTAGACTTTATTATAAAGTTTCGAGCCATTCCGAGTACACTCTTCAGTAATAGGGTACTCTTGGAAGAAGTTGAACTTATTTTGCTCCTATGACGCGTACTCCTAAATATATGAAACAATTGAAGATTACATCTTACGAACATTACCACTTCTAAATATATGCAAGCAAGGAAGAGTCGATATGCGTATTTAAAAAAAATATTATTTCAGAGATTCTGTTTTATATAGTTGAAATATAATAGGTTCGTCCGTTTCCAATCTGTGTCCTGGGTCGTAAACGTCAGGCCTGCCGTTTTCCGTATCCCGCCTCCTAATGCAGTTAGTGTCTGAGCTGTGCACTACAGAGTTAAAAAAAAGAATCGCTACCAGCCGGAGATCGTTATCCGTAGACTGCGCAAGTCAGATCCACGTTTAAATCTTGCCTAGGCACTGGTCACGTTAGTTGGGACGTGAAGACATACTGTCATACTGTGCCTATCTTTTCGCGTCAAAAGTAACGATCACATCGGAGTTACATAACAGGGATGACTGACAGGTAAATGCTGAAATCACTAATGGGATCCACATTTAACCATGCTTGAAGTCACGTCAAGAAAACTAAGCTGCACAATTACGCCAGCCTTAAGAATAAAGAACTGTGTAACCTAATGTAGTGTGCATGTAATCGCACGTTGCCGAAGCTTGCATCACTTTTTTAGGAACCCAATACTTTTAGGAACCCTATAATCTGTTTAGCAAAACCCCTTGATTGACCTTTCTGGTTTTCCCTACGTTTAACAGGTACCTAGTGAATGACATATTACATTAAGTCCTCCTTTTGTGCGATATGTTTTCTTTTGAGCTATAAAGAATAAAGTTATCAATAAAAATCATAAATGAGCTGCGTGCGGCATGACTTCAATTCTGAAATTTGTCGGCAATTAGTAAGGAAGCCAAACTTAACAAGACTTTGAATCGCTTCCGAGCTTACATAATTCATCTAGTTGGTAGATGCTCTGTGCTGCCGGCACTGAACAACGTAATCACGTCAGATGACCGATGAACTTTTCCACTTTGAAATGGAAAAAAATATAGTTAATATTCTTTTAGAATTATGTCTGCGACTGTTAGATTCTAACTGACTTTTGTTTTGGAATATAACACTGATAATCAAAGTCCCATCATAATCATAACTAATGGATTTTTTTTCATTCTATTCCAAATTTTAAAACATTTAAAAAATATTTTCTGGATTCCAAATCCAGAAAAGAAATAAAACTGAATCGTACATATAAAATTTATCAATTGCCACTTTAAATTGTTTGAATTTGTTTCAAGTACAGTTGACCTAGAAGTTTATTCAGTTGACCAAAATGGATATTGTCGCCCAGGCAACGAAGATTAGGGTCTGAAAGTGAAAAAAAAAATATGTTGATCGTATATTATGAAAATTATGTAAAATATGAAAGATTAATATGTAATTCCTGAAAAATTTGATTATTGAGTGTATCGTTTTCTTCATAATTCAAATTCTTAGTTACTTTTCAAAAACCGCATGCGAAATTCCGGGCCCTGATGATTATATATGCAGGCAAGACCTCCACACGTGGTCGTGTTTGGCCAAATCTAAAATCACCGTCATTCCACTTTCAGGACTGTGTAAACAAACCGCCATATTGAAATTGTCTTTGAATGATGAATTTACTAGTGATGGGGCGAAGTGCTATTTTAAGTCAAAATAAATCGATTACTAAAATACCGAAAGTAAAACACATCTCATCTACATATTTTTAATTGGTCTAGAGTCACCAGTATTAATTATAAAAGGTGGCGTTACATCATCGGTATACTCTATCGATGATGCCGTCTAAATTTTTCATTTTATGCTCTTTTATTACATGATCCACGCATTTCTTCCACTGCACGCATCCGCATCTGAATTTACGTATTAATTTAATTTTAAGTATATTATACCTTACGCTACGATCCTTTGCTCATTTACTTACCGTGTAGTGTACACAATGCCTATATCAGGTACATACCGTGAGTACCGGTTACCGTGAGTTACAATGTCACTAACTTTAGTCACATCTCTAAATGTCATAGACAAACGTAGAATATAAAAGAAACAAAAACGTCATTGCATTTTGTCGGAATAATCTAACTTTTAAATCATATTGAATTTTCAATGAAATTTCCAAGATTAAGTCATTTTTCCTATATTTTTTGTTTTTTACGACAATTTAATTTTAAGTATATTATACCTTACGCTACGATCCTTTGCTCATTTACTTACCGTGTAGTGTACACAATGCCTATATCAGGTACATACCGTGAGTACCGGTTACCGTGAGTTACAATGTCACTAACTTTAGTCACATCTCTAAACGTCATAGACAAACGTAGAATATAAAAGAAACAAAAACGTCATTGCATTTTGTCGGAATAATCTAACTTTTAAATCATATTGAATTTTCAATGAAATTTCCAAGATTAAGTCATTTTTCCTATATTTTTTGTTTTTTACGACAAAGGCTATTGTAATAGTGTATGTTTTCAATGACTTTTGATGAGGTGGTGTGAAACTTTAAGGAGTAACAGTGATAAATCAAAGTTACACCGTTTGTTTACATAGTCCTGAAAGTCGAATGACATACGGTTTTAGATTTTTTTAGCAATAGGTAACCCTGCTTTCGACTTCAGGGCCTATACTACGAAAATCGAACGATTGCGGATGTATATCTCTGTCTCTGTCACACTTACATATTGGAGTGACAAAGAGGTTTTCCCGTCAATGCCAATTTTCGATGTTCGTGGTAGGCGTGCAGTCTCCATTGCCCACGTAGAACTTAACCTTCTCGCCGCCACGTTAAACAAGTAAACTCTGCCATCATCGTCAAGCAACAAATGTACCTACAGGTAAATTCATACTTGATACCATAGACATAGAAAATAAATAGACGTAGTGTCACTAAGAAGAAACTGTGATTCCATATTACGCCTATATTACGCCTGTCACCTTGTTCCGACAAGAACGCACACATGCACAGACAAAACATTACGCTTGTCATCTGTCAGTGATAACGAAACCAACCGACAACAAACATCTCCGTGAAAATAATGTGAAAATCCCGACGTGCGTAGTGTTACATTGTAAAAACGCAACCGGTCACAAAAACAAGTCACATGGAATGACCTTTCATCGGTAAAATTATAATTGACACGTGTTTATGCAAAAAAATCGAATATTAACTTCATTACGCGTAGTGTGACCAGCAGCTTAAGTTTGGTTATATCACGAAAGTCGCGTAATTGCTTGCTTCGTCTTGCATATTTCATACTTATGGAAACATGAAATCCATGAAATGCTACGTTTCCTAATATATATATATATATATATTAAATTTTGTAATTGCATCTGTATTAAATTTTGGCCCTTCTTTCCCTGGAATACGTTCCAAAGTGTATATTTATAGACGTGACTGTACTACTACTAGTACTACCTACCTTCCACATGATCCCCAATCATCACTTGTCGCATGAATATTGTTTCAACATTGTTTAGAAAGAGAATTACCTACCTAACTGTAATCCGTATGAAATTGTTTACTATACCTATTAAAGTAACTTTTACTTGTAAATTATGTGTATATTACATATTTATGTGTAATTATTTATAAGCACAGAAATAATTTTCATCAAAACAAATATTTAACTTTTCAATGAATCCCCGGTCATCAATTCGATTTGATTATATTCGGGAAAAAAAATTTCACATGGTATCACTCGGCTGCACGCACAATATAAATCGGCCGCCATTGCTGGTCACAGCACGATGTATCCGAGTGTTCACTCTTGATACTCTATGCTTGATACGAAGTCGTTGCGTATGGAGCACGACATGTATTAACTTGATATCAAGTCAAAATGGCTGCGAAAAGGTTTACTTTGTAGGTAACTAATAACGTCCACAAACTTAAAAGAAAAAAGCGTTTGCATTCAATTACATTTATTATCATTAACATGATTATAAGTGATTACCTAACAAACATGAAACAATCTCACTATCAGATAATCATATTCTCAACTACAATTCTGTTAAACGTAGAGCATGCCGACGCAAAATCAAGGGCAGAAGACTGTGTGATGGAAAAGAATAGATAATTTATGGGGTTCAAATATAGAGTGCACAGAAGAGTGATACACCACGCTTGATCCAATGCGCCTGCGGCTTATGCGTGGGTATAGGTATAGTTAGAAACAGACAAATGTCTCCATGGCGGACAGCAAGCAGAGCATGCCGTCCAAATGAAGATTGGAAGATCAACCAACACCCGTAGGGCAGCATCAAGGCACGTGGACATACCCCATAGCTCAAGAAGAGGGTGCCAGGTGACTAAAAGTTATAAAAAGATAGGTGCTCTATGGTGCTTAGTATCAGAGTGCGCAGAAGAGCACGACTCCACGCTTAATCCAATGCGCCTCCGGCTTATGCATCGGCAATTCAATGGTCTTCACGCAATTGATGGAGTGCCAACTGATATACAGCGTAGAAAAGAGACAGATAAAGGGTTATTGAGTAATACAGTGCAGTCAAGAGCGCATCACCACGCAAACAAAATGTACATGTGGCTTATGGCAGCTCGCTCGTCACCACATTCTTGGTGGAGTGGCCCGTAATGAACAACAGATATAAAATGCCGTCACCAAACTGAACGCCAGAAGGTCATCCCGCTGTCGCCATCGTCGTTTGGTAGTTGTCAGCGGACATGCAGTCGCACTTCATAATTACTAAGAGTGTACTACTTACTACCAGATGGAAACAGATAGATGATCAAGTGAACAGAAAAGCGCGACTCCACGCTTGATACAATGCGCCTGCTGCTTATGCGTCGGCAACTCAATCATCAAATAGTTGGTGGAGAGCCCAGTGATAGACAGGTATAGTTAGAAAGAGACAAATGTTCCCGTGGGAGACAACAAGCAGAGCAGACCAACCCACGTCCGAGGGCAGCGATATGATACGTGGAGGGAAACGCCCAAGAAGAGGGTGTCACGTAACTAGAAGACAGAAAATTATAGGTAAAAAGATATCTTATAGTGTTTAATAATCAAGTGCGCAGAAGAGCGCGACTCCGCGCTTGATCCAATGCGCCTGCGGCTTATGCGTCGGCAACTCGATGGTCATCACGTAATTGGTGGAGTGCCCCGTGGTGGACAGCGTGCCCGCGCGCACCAGCGTCTTGTAAGTCGGGCAGCAGTACAGCCCCTGCGCCAGTTTGTGCCCCACCTCCGGTTTCATGTAGATTATCGCCATATCTGTGATGATACAAAACTTTTAGGTTGATAATTTGAGGGCTTTAAATTCTTTACTCTCTGGACACTAACTTATACTAGGTATATTTTGATATGATTCTTACGTAATTTTTTTCTCCACGAGAGTTTCGTGCCACCAGTATACTTAAGTATCTACCGTAGGTCATAAATGGGGGTCATAGATAGCATCTTTTGTGCGGAAGCCTCGGTGGGCGGTTTTTTTAAAGTAGTTACACTACTATTTATAAATTGAAAGAAATGTCATATAATACAGAAAAAGTGACCAAAGCAACTTTCGCGCCGCGAAAGCTCCTGCCGCGAAAGCAGGAGGTCACTGGTTCGATTCCAGCCCTGCTCAACGGGGGCCTTGGTCACTTTTTCTGTAGTATATGATATCTCTTTCAATGAATAATGTATTGCATTGAACCAACCTGGCATTACGCGTAGAAAACCTCCTTACGTTCGTATTGTTATTTTTTTATAGAGGGATATGTATTTTAAATGTTGATGATAACTTCCTCACCAGTGTACAGCTCCTTGGGTCTGCTTTCTTCAAGAGACATGTCCCCCATGTTCCACCGAGCCCCCTCCAGGTATAGTCCGCGCACGCAGCACCCATCCTCGTACTTCTTCGCCGGAGCAGTAGCCAGCGCCTAAATACCAACAACACCGGAATCAACTACTAGAAGAAGCAAAACCAGGCCTATGGAACACTCCGCACGAATTCCAGTCGATCGTCTTTTGTCTTGGGTCGATACCGACTGGCACGCCGCCGCCAGTATTATCACAGAATAAGTAATAGTACCTACTAAAGTACAGAAAGTTATTTTTCCTACATTTGACATTTTGCTTGTCAAGTATGAAAATGTCAAGGTGATATTAATATTAGGGTTGTCACAATGCTATCAGGTGCGTGTGGTGGTACATCAATTTGTATATACAATCGCAATTTGTATAACAGTAGGATAGAAAAACTATATACATTGCTAGGTGTGTAAATTACAGAGTTAATATTAGCTCCATTTATTTAGTGTACAAGTATATGAACGAACCTCAAATCCATAACCGACTGTGTCAATGGCAATAACGTGTTTCCTGGCGTAGTTCTGCAAGGCGCCCGTGAGGAAAGCCTGCGGGAAGTAGAAACCGGATATCCAGAACACCTTCGGGATGCCACTGTCGGTCCATTCTTGCATGAACTTCACGCGGAGGATCAGGTCTTTCACCCATGCCGCTGAAAGAATAAGTTTTTAAGTGCAATCAACTGGTTAAAAAATGTTTCCGTATTTTTTAATATTTTTTCGAATATTTAATATTTTGAATCGAGCCCATATACTTGTTAAATATGAAATAGAATTATATTATGTTGAAACAAATCAAATTATTAAATTAAATATTGTGACTTGTTAGACTAGTTACACATAAATTATAAATTGAAATATATGTCAAATACTAAAGACAAAGATCAACTCCATCGGAGGCTATGCCGGGGATCGAACCCGAGTCTTCAGCTTACGCGGCTATCGCCATAACCACTAGGCCACGAGGTCTCAATGGATGCTGGCGAATTTCTCGAGTATAAGATTGGTCAGCGAGCAAACTGATTTTTGAAATTCGAACTATGTGCAATTTACGTAACGTTGTTATTTCAATGAAAAATTATCTCGACTTTTCGGGTTTGACCGCTTACCCCCATAGAAGCCACGTAAGCTGAAGACCCGGGTTTGATCCCCGGCTTGGCCTCCAATAGAGTTCTTTAATATATGACATCTAATTCAATTTATAATATGAAACAGAGAAGAAGACGGGCCCAATAATGAGATGGTTTAGGTATTTTGACCAAAATACAGAACTATCAGTACTAGTACCGAGAACAATTATATGGGTACATTTCATTTTAGATAAGACTGCTTTTGCTGCGAAGATGTGAGAGAGATGTGCTTGTTAAGAGCCAATCATTGTATTGCTCTGAGCAAGGATAGATAAATAACGTGATTCTATTAGTTCTTAAAAACACATCATTCGCAACGCATCCTCATCCTCACACATCTCTGGTAAAAGTAGTACTTGTATTACCCAAAGGCTTGAGAGAAGGATAAGCCTTGGAGCTCCACATGATAGGCACCACGTTGATAGCCAGGCTGTTAGACATGTTCTCTAGGGCCTGGGACATCACCACCAGCCCCTTCAGTGCCTTCAGGAGATCACTGCCAAAGATATTAACATTAACTATGCCGTTTTTAGGCAAGATACCCATGATATCGGCTACGGTGTAGTGCTATGAAAATTCTTTAACGTTGTATGAGTTGAATGAGTTCAACTGGGCGTATGTAGTCCAAATCTTGGTAAGTAAGTTAAAACCAGGTTCTAATTTTCGGGTGTGCCGATATGAATATTATGAAACCTTAAAGTGGGGATATGTTTATTGTTTATCAAACAACACATACAATTAAAGCAACGATAACAATAAAATGGGTGAATCAACTATTTCTTGTTGTTATTCTGTTCCGTCGGCCAGCGGACAAATGCAGCACAGTTTGTTAGAAGAAACGTTGTGGTGTCTTCTACTGACATGCTTGTTAGTTGGCATGGAAAGGTAATATAACAACAACAAAAATCATGTCTTGTGAATTTTAACGCCACCACACAGACCGTAATCATGGCAACTAGAGACAAGAAATAGTTTATTAACCCAAATAATACCTATAAGTTGCCTGAACCAAATAAGGCCCCACGTTTTTATATAGAATATTACTTATTGCATAATATTAAATCTTTATATGTACAAGCGGTCAAGGACATAAATTTGCTTAGCGTAGCGGCTTGCAATTGGCTGCTTGCCGGTCGGAGGGCAGAAAAAAATCTTACTTGAGCGAACTCGTAATGACTCCCAACAAACGATTGTACCGAATTGCCTCTTGGATAAGTACTGTATTCAGAGATTCCTTGTAAGACACCGGATACCTGAGCAAAGAAGGGATTTCAACAGTGACGACCTCGATGCGTAGCCAACATGCCAATCGCTCACGCTCAGTCGCTAACGAAACGCAACTGTCACTGTCACACTAATAAGGAAGAGTGATAGAGAGAGGTAGCTACGATACGTTATCAAGCGTGAGCGATTGGCATCTGGGCTACGCACGCTGGGCCCTGTTTATCGAACGCTTGTGACCAGTAAAACAAGCGAAAGTCTCTGTTTTACAATTTAGGTACAAGCTTTTGATGAACGGACTTTCTATTTCAAAATGAATGCCTCTGGCTTTTAGATAACTACAGTTAGTAAAGTTAACACATAGCAGTTAAGTTATAAAAAGGTAAAAAAATTAGTTACTGATCAAATTCTAAGTACCTACTTAGTGAATGTATTACCTATAGGTCATACTGAACTACTTTTATTATGCATTTTATATGCACCACACGTATCACACCTTCCGCTAATTGTTATAGGCAAGCAGCAAAACATTTTGCGATTATTGCATTCGGTCATACAAAAGTTGTTCCGTATTAACTTAAACATTCATTACATACTTAGAGTTTGGTCAGTGACTAAAATATCAACCGTATTTCCTTTATAAAGCATCAAGAGTTTTTAACTAATATTTAAATAGGTATTCTTCACTCACGTGGCAGCAATGAAACCAAGATCTAGTTTCAATGGCAGGGAACCCAAGATTTCCTTAGCAGCCAGCTCAGTCTTCTCTTCAGCCGACAGTCCGCCCTCGCCGGTAACTTCGCTCGGTTGCAAATTGCGAAGAGTATCTGGTGATAATATTTTATTTTATATACTCACACATCACTAGCCCTTCATAATGCGTGCAAAAACCGCATAAAAATACCCTCATAATATTAAACTGCTGAGGTTACATGTTTTCTCTAGGGACAAAATGTAAAAACTCGGAAACTACAAATGAAAACGCAGAAATTATTTTTGATTCTGAAGGTACCAACCAATTAGTTACTAAATTTTAAATTGATAACTTTCACTAAAAGTCCATGAGATCATCGCAAACTAAAATACACCCTAATCTGACTGTCAGGTTGGCGGGTGTAACTGATTTTCGTAATACCTAACTTTAATTACGTAGAGGTACCTACTATTTTTTTTAACAGAAGTATCAAATAAGCATATAATAGTACCAATTAGGTACTAAATTTTGGTAGGTATATAACTTTCTTATATTTGTTTAGACACACCCACCATTCTGACTCTCAGAAATATGCGGCTTGTGTGTGTATTAGTTGTTCCCTCATGGCTGAGGATCGTGACCGTATGCAACTGCTCTGCATGCAGTCCGGCTCTTGGCTAAGTGGACCGCTTCGTAGAGACTATATTATATACTCTTTCATGATATACAGGCACATAAACTACAATTTAACACCTATATTGCATAAATAGGTTATATCGAATGGGTACCTAGCTAAATACTAATGATAATGGTTACTGTAGCTTGGCTATTGGCTTGTTTAGGTGGTTTAGTGTGGCACAGTGACGTGTGATGCAAGCAAGGGGTTAAAAGGAGACAAAAATCTATATGTGCGTCAAAATCTAGCGAATACGGTAGACTGCAGTGCAAGGCTTTTACAAGTTTTTATTTTACTTGCAACTTGTGTGATAGTGTTTTTTTTTGGTCATATCTTGCAAGCGGAACTTGACTAACTTTCCGATATACGTACGAATAAGCTGAACCTCCACATGCTTATAGAGGTTGGATGACTAGACAATGTTATGGTACCAAGGTACAGTCAGCGATAAAAGCTTGTATCAAAAATGATATTTTTGACAAAAAATATTAATTAGTATTTACTTTTCACGTTTGATATATATTTATGAATAAAGGCAAAAGAAACAAGTAGGTACATACTAAGATTAGACGACGTCTCTGACATGGCGTAGCTTATGTTAGCGTTGCTGTGCAGACCAAACAACGAGGGGTCGTCGTTGAGCGGCAACGAGCGGATGTACTTCGTGTAGTCGTCGATGGATGTTGACGGGTGTTGCTGGACGAAAAGATTCAATAAGTCTCGCCAGTTCCATTTTTTTTTCAAACAAACAAACAAAAATTTATTCGCAGAAAAAGGGTAAATTACATGTGTTAGTCTAGAAATATCACAAAATTGTATCACCTTTTTCGACTGTTTTAAACAGTATGCAAATATTAAGATAAGACAGTAAAGTACAGTGTGTACATACTATACCTACATTACTCAAAATTAAATTTATGTCTACTAAATTGTTACAAACAAACAAGCACAAATTTTAGTTAAATTATATTACTTATAATATATATATATATTTATATATTATGGGACAATCTTACACAAATCGACCTAGTCCCACGGTAAGCTCAATAAGGCTTGTGTTGTGGGTACTAGGCGACGATATATATAATAGACAGATACATATAAATACTTAAATACATAGAAAACATCCATAACCCCAGGAACAAATATTCGTGATAAACACACAAATAAATACCCTGACCAGGATTCGAACCCGGGACCTCCTGCTTCGTAGGCAGGGTCACTACCAACTAGGCTAGGAGGCCGTTTAATAGAAATAGTAAATATTTTACAAATAAAAGACGCTCATCACTCTTTATGATTTATAAAATCATTAACTTTATAAAAGCAGTGATCTAGGAGCCATTTTTTTAGTGTCTTCGTAAATTCTCTGCCCTCTAGTAAAGAAACTGTTGAGACTCAAAATTATGTATTTTTGACTACCTATTACAAAATTTCCTTTTTTTTTGCTGTTAAGACACATACACATGTTTTGGTGTTTTACATGTGCAGGCATAATCTCGTACCATCGTTGTATTGATATGATGATATTTTTCGAAAACAGCATAGGTATTACCTAATTGAAAAATTGCGAGAGTAAACTTATATAAAGTCCTATTGTAAACTAAAATTAACCAACCTGTTTGTAAAAGCCGTTCTCGTCGAAATAGTACTTGTCGGACAGCACAGTCGTGGCGTAATAGTCTCCGAGGAGGCACATCAGGCATCGTCGGTCCCAGTCGTCGGTCACGCGACCACCGTAGTTAATATGGCCAGCCACGTAGGTTAACATCTGGATATTAATGAGACCACGTTGATTTTAAACGACCCAATGAATGCTTTGTTCTGTGAAAAACTTGAGGCCAATCAAATAAATCATATTATAACCTTGCGACATGGAAATCTTGAGATCCTCATCTGTGAACTCGTAGAGGACGTTGAAGCCCAGTGGTCCGAACTTTCCAAGCTCAAGCACTTCATTCATATATGACTATAATGGGGGAATCCTCCCTTATACGTATGTATACTAATAGCCGGGTAAAATTACTGGAATCAGGCTATAACTTTCCCGTAAAGGCACCTAGGTGTGTCGCCGTCGGTAAACTCTGTTGGTGGAACCTCACTGGTCCGATTTGGCACACTCGAGTACACTTAATTACATGTATGAGGGAGACTATTAACCACTAATATTAGACTATGATTTACCCGTAAAGGCACTTCGTTGTACTCTGTGAGGAACATGTGCAGCTGCGACATGCTGATCTTGAGGTCGCCGTCTGTGAACTCGTAGGGGATGTTGAATCCTAGTGGACCGAATTTGCGCCGCTCTAGCACCACGCCGTGAAATAAGCACAAGGAAAACAGAAGCCACTGAAATCAAGAGTGCCTCGTGATCAATAATGACAATGGTGCCAAAGGCGATAGAGGAGATGGTTTCCTCTTCGATTTAAGGCATATACATTACACAATCAGGATGCAGCAACCTATCCCATAGTTTTAATCTGGCTCTTTTTCTCCTCGGAAACCCGCAGATTCCCATTTTCATGCCACTTGAGAAAAAATGATTAATAAAATTTAAGAACTTACGATTGTATCTACTAATAAATTTTGCTTAATGTACGGGTAGAATTAATCTATGAACTAGGTTATGGCGTAATGTACGCACGGCAGTAAACGAAAAAATACCCCTTGTGTTACCCTAATTTTAGCTAATCTTTCGCTAGCCTACTTTTTGTTCATCATTAAAGAACTGTACATAACCGACACAGGAAGGTGATTACCTTCCTGTGTCGGTTATGTAGTATGTGAACGTAACTTGCAGTAGAGGCAAAATTAAAAATGTAACCGAACCTTAAAGTTGGTAACTTTGGAATCGCCTGAAACGAAATAATCTGCGAAATCTGGAACTTGATTCATGTAAGCTTTCAGCAAGTTAGCTTTTATACCCCTGGGAGGTTCCACGGTCATTTTGTACCCTGAAAAAATAAATTGATATGGATTTTTCGTTTCGTTTCGTTAATTCGGCGTATTTAAATCCAGCATCATGATACCTTTTTGTAAGGTATGTGTTTATCAAACTATAGTTTGTTTTTATTAGCATTAGAGAGAACATAAAAGCAGGAAGCACGAGGTCTTTTATGTACGACATTTTATGTGTCAACTGTCAAACTATCTTAAACAGCCATCAAAAAATACTAACACTGTTATTTTCGTTACTAAAATTATAAAAGTGTTTTCAATATTTATATTTAAATAATACTTACAGTAATATATTTATTTTAAAAGGATTTATTTTAATCTATGTTATTTTAAATTTCTTAATTCAGTTCCGGAAAGGTTGAATAATAAAAAACCCTAAAGAAGAAGACATTCGGAACTATCGGCTCGTTTTTTTAGCTGTCAACATTGTCAATCGTATTACGCTATTTTTTTCGTGTTTTGTGATCAACGTTTTCGTAATTGAACCAATATACTACAATGTCTTCGTACTTTGTTTTGATAACTGTGAATACTAAATATAATGGACCAGTCAGAGCCAGAGGCAGGCCCAAGTGTCTCGCGAGAAAGACGGTCTCGTAATACTCTGATCTGAATGTTTTGCCTTCAGCTTCACCAAAGGCAAAACGACAGAATCAGAACCCGTTAACTACTAATGAAAAACGTGTGGTGGTAACATCTAATATTTGTCCTAAGAAGAAAGGTTGTCGACGACTGCTTCTTTGTTTACCAAATTTCTAATCCTAAAAAAAACGGACTATAGCGACAACTTGAAACTCCAGAAAGCAAAACATTTGACAATTGCAAGTCAAAGTTACACGCGAGGAGATAATTGATTACTCGTAAAACGTAATATTCTTTCTTACGCAAGCAGTTCTCCGTCTTATCCCATTTATGAATCAAAAGAACAACGCTATGTAGGAAAAGAAGACTGGCTTTGTTTTGTGGCGAAAGCAAAAGATTAGGTACGTTTCATCCTTGTGTTATCCTTGTATTGTGTGGGTTATATGTAAGCACGTATGTGAAAGCTATTATATGGGCGGTACTAACTTACCATTTTGTAACAAAGCGACCGGAAAGTTCGGTGAAGGCATGGCTGTAAGCCAGAGCCTGAAGTCCTTGTGCACCAACTCTGGTGATATATGTTCCACGTTCAGCTCGAGCACCGGCATCCATGATGGCGACAAGTGGCAATTCTATACAGAAGTGAAATTTCTATACAGAAGTGAAATAAGAGAACTCGAATGTTCAAATATTTGGGATCTTCCCATCATTTATAGGAAGGGATTCTCTGAAATACTAATTTTGTACGTATTCCACAGTTTTCTTTGAACTGTTATTAACACATTCAGTACAAGGGCATGCTGCTCACTACTAGCGTAGTCGCTAACATGAGGAAATGTGTACCTATGTTGCGAAAAGTTTTGTTATATTGACGCTGAATGTGTCTTACTTCCACAAATATTTCAAATATTTCAAAACGAACACAAAAACAATTTCTTTGGGTCTTACTTGATTTCAATTTTACTACGAATATTCCATTCCTCTGTTTATCATAAAATAGTCTCAATATTCGACATTTGTAAATGTACAAACCTGGAAAAATACCCAATTGCCAAAGTCACAGCCAATTTTCATCATGTTCTCAGCCAGCGGACCTTGGCCCTGACCAAGAGAAATGCTCTCAAAACGCTTTCCCATCTTCATTTTGTCCGCAAATTTTAACAAATCTATAAAAACAGAAGCTATTGCTTTATTAAGGTAGGCATTCACGACAGTCCGGCATTCCGGCATGCCTGGATGTAGCGCACACACAGTGTGCAAGTGACTCAGCCTGGCAGTCCAATTCGCAGTCATGCGTTGATAGATGCGTGGCGCTGCGTTGTAGTGCACACGCTGTACTCAAATTTCAAAAATGTCAGTTTTAATAACTAAAAGTTAATATTTTATGCATTGCCGCATTCGCCTGCCGCTGCATTGCCGTTTGTTACTGTAATTTGGTGCAATTCGGACCGCAAAAGGTGGGCGGAGCTAGCAGGATGTTGACGTACGCACGCTTCCGGCAAGGACCTTCACGGTACTTCATTACGTGCCTTAGGTGCCGGCAGACAGCCGTGAATGAGGACAGATATTTGAATGAGTTATAGGGACGATTACAGAAAACAAAGGACTCAAATAGCTTGCGTTGTTAAAGAAATTTAACTGCGGCCGGTTTTGTGACCACAACTAAGCATGACATCTTTGATAGTGAGAAAATATAGTTTACCCATGGTTTATAATGTATTAATGTAATGTCGCTTATAGTTTATGAAATTAACTACAAACCCCTTTAATGCCAAATAGTTCTGAAAACGCACACACCTTTCTTATCATTTGATATACGTATATACCTATGTATATCCTTGCCAAGTGTACCTAAATAAAATTGCATTTTTATTATAATACCTATCACAACCGTGGAGCTCTCTAAACTATGACGTTTGTAATATTTAAGTCAAGCACAGTTGCCATTTTACCGACTATCTCGCCATCCGTATCCGTATCCCTAGTGGAATCGATTATAGGTTACTCTCTGGATTGCTATGGCCTCACATTTAAAACGAATTTGGAAAAAATAGAAAAATTACAAATTAGATTTCTTAAACTATTAGTAAACAGTAAAACTAAAAATAAATACAGGAATGATTATTATAAGCTATTTAAAGTATGTAAAATTCTTCCGGCAACCCTAAAACACAAATATTTATTATTAGTCAATCAACACAGCAATCAAGAGAGTAACTTATCACAAATGTGCCATAAACATGACACTAGATCTGTAGCTACAGGTAAGTATGCTGTCCCCAGAGTAAGCAATTACTAAGCTATGGGGATAGGCTCATCGAAAAGCGCTTACCGTATGTACTTAACGCCTTACCTATGGCTATTAGAACAGAGAAAAACAAAAAAAGATTCAAAAGAGCCTTGTTCCAATATTACCTCAACAGTATCTAGATACCTATCCACACCTTGTAACAATATTTAAATCTGTATTATTATTTTCTTCATTAAGTTATACTTATCCACATTTTGCAACAGTATTTTAAATCCATATATTACCATTAAGCTATGTATTAACCACTAGTTATAAGAAACTCATGGATCCCACAGTCAAACTGTGTAAACAGTTTTGTGGGACGTTGTATTTATTTTTAAGTTTTTGTCAATTGTTTTATTGAATAAATAATAAAATAAAAAAAAATAAAAAAATGCGCCATTTTCGCACTCACAAACTTGTTAGAACACGGCAGGCATGGTGATAGTCGGAACGGTACATTTATACCATTAGGTATAATGGAGCGACCAATGTTACCAATGTACGCACGAGCACGTCTCTATTGTCAAGTCATGTTCTGATTAAAAAAAAACCTTGACCACACCAATTAACCTGAAGGTAACTGGACAAATAAAATTAGACACAGACAGACTTCAATCCGCTGGTTCAACAGGATGTCACTCTCACTTAAAAAATCCTGCAACCCAAAAGTAATGTACCCTTGCCAATATTTAACAATAATTTCAAAACATATTTACCTTTTTCACTGCATTCCGTTTAATTAAATAGTCAAAGCAGTCTATGCTTTGACTATTTAATTAACCGGACTGACATTTTTCTGTCATTTTCTATACAAAAAAGCCTGCCACATTTTTTCGCGGGAGTGGCATGTCAAATGTATGGACGTAACGTACAAACGTAATAAATATGATTGTTTATCAGTTGTTTTACGGCAAAGGAGTCTGTCAATTGGTACTCCGGCTGGATGAATACTCAAAGTTGGACCGAGGTGTAATATCTATTTGGTTGTAACATTCATACCAGCAGCTGGGTCAGTGCCAGTGGAGAGCACGAAAATTATAGGAGAGAGAGGATCAGACTCTCCGTACAGCGCCGCCAAATCTGCGGGCTGGGGCTCCACAAAACGCCCTCCCAATCCCACCACGACGTAGTCCTGTAGAAACATCATTACTTATATATATATTATCGTTTATTTACATTATCATCATTTATTAATGCCGCCAGCATCCTAGGTACCTACAATGCCTCAAGGACCTATTTTAGATTTAAGGTAGATAGGTAAGTGACACTTACTTGTATATACATATTTTGAAACTACTACGGGTTAAGATGAGTCATCTTAACCCTGTGAAAACGAGTGCTGTAAAGGGCTCGAAACGTAGGATCATGTTGTTAATAAACGCGATTAATCCGTTCTAAAGTGTTTAATTTCAATGAAAAACAATCGCGGTAACAGGAGACAATATTATATCACTTTTTTAATCATCGTTTCTCAAAAACTATAAGATTGACGGTGATGCAAGGCTGTTCGAAATCAAATTCGAAACCAGTGTCCAAATAACTATGGTTTTTTAATCGAACAGTCTAAAAACTTCGCAATAATTTTTTTTCTATTCTTGTCAAAGTTGCGTTCGGCGTTCGAGGTCACATACTTGGTCACATGTTAGGACCGATATCATAAACAAGTCTACAAAATACCACAACTACCAGATTTTACACAGGCGGTGATCGGTGAATGTATACAGTAACTGGATTAGAATTTATACTAAACAGTAGACGCTAAGCAGCCCACTATCTATTCAATAATTCGCGCACAAACCTGTAGTCCGGGCACAACTTTATCAGGCCTCAGACACTTAAGCACCAACAGCTTTTGGAATGAGTCTAGCTGGGAGTCTAACGGTTTTGGATATTGAAGCCTGAAAGAGAATCAAAAATGATAGAGGGTTACCCAATCTGCTGAATATCTACAAGTAAGAAAAGATTCAAAAAACTTATTGTCGCCAATACGCAGCCCAAATTTTGTCAACATACTTATGTGGGTTCATAGCGTCGTAATAGCCCCTAAAGTGTTTCAGGTGGTTGGGGAAGTCGTCTACGAAAGGTTTCATGGTGGGCACGGACGCCAGCTGCTGCATGTCCAGCCACATGCGCTCGGAGATCCATTTGGGTTCGGGGTTTTCTAGTTCCTACAAAAAAATGTCTTTTAGAAATTTGATCCCATTAGTGTAGACCTTGGTTTGGTAAATTACGCCTTTCGCATTTATTTCCTTTGCGGATGATATAATAAATTGATTATAATAATCTGTTGTTTGATCATACCGAGCTTACGTACATAAGTATTTAACCATATAACAGGATGAAAGTGTAAATAACCTCATAGAGTTGTAAAGCACGTATCAAATTATTTATTAAATGTTATGAATTATTTGTTTTTTTATTTTAGTTTTTGTGGTCACACTACTATACATAAATTATAAATTGAAAGATCGATGGTTCGATGCGAGCCCTGCGGGCCTAAGATGGTTATCCACGAATGTCATAAGCTCATAAGCACATGTCGTTATCGCGGGTGCAAAAACGATTTGACAGTACAGGAAGATTATGAAAAACAAGCATTAACAGACTCGAAACTCATTTTGAGGAACATCTATGCCTACTCGTACGAGTTAAAAACTTATCAACATTAGGTATTTCTAATACCCAACCTCCATACTTGACTTGAGTATCAATACATACTTAAATAGATTAACAATGCAGTCGCAATGCAAATTCTTTAGTCATTTTTCCTTTTTAAAGACCGTTTTTGGACTACTTGTAAACTCAAAAACGTTAGTTATGTTGTTTTTGTAAACATGCCTTTAATTATTATAGGTCTTTTCTAGCGAAAACTCTCCAGCTCTACGTGTAGAGAGCTTCTTAGATGCTTACTAGCTGTAGGCAGAATATGCCCGCTTCTACCAAATAGACATTCTGTTATATGTGCTCTTTATCTAGTTGGTTATTGTACCCGCGATAACGACGTATGGTCATAAGATAATGCTATAAGTTGATAAACTGTCAAGTTGCACGGATAGCACGGTGACACGGTGACAGCTGCAAAATGCGAAGACATTTGACAGAACTGTTTAAAATTATCAGAAATTGTCAGAACGTGCCGACAAACTATCCGTCTTATCCAGCAATTATCAGGACATCAGCTTGACATCTTAGCCCCGCTGTTCACCCTTGGTCACTTTTCTGTAATGTAGTATGACATCTCTTTCAATTTTTAAACCTCATAGAGGTAAAGCAAACACTGCAAGTATCGCTCGTGGATGGACAGTTGGACACTGGCAGATGAAAGCAGTGGATCCGATCGTCACATATAATCTTGATGACATCGACGGTTAGCTAAGTGCAGTTGAACTAACCTAGAGTTGCAAAAACTGAAGACTAGAAGACACTATGCAAGCCTTTGAAGGTGTGTGCATCTCTGAGGTGCCTTAGGAAATGAACTTACTAACATCAGTTTAAGATTTTAAAATAGCACTAGTTATAATCTATCAGTTTTACTCACTTCTTCAATTTTACCCCCAAACAGCAGGAAGTTAAACTCGGTCTGTCGGATGGCTCCCTTGTCCAGCAATACTCTCGCGCAGAGCAGGAAAGCAAACAGAAGTTTGTGCTTTTCGAACAGACTTCTGCATACGTTGACGTAGAGCAGAAACGTGAAGTGGTCTATGATGATTTCTACTCGCTCAATGATATCCTCTGTAGAAAAATAAATGTAGTGCTAGAAGCAGCAATATCGTTTTATAAAATTTTACGTAAAAACATTTTAGTTTAGATCTATTCTTAGGTTGTATCTCTGCCACAAATAAATACATTTTATTTGATTCGATAAGCATCCTTCTTTGAATAAGCACCTTCTTTGAATATCCTTACACCGCACCGCTAGCTTAAGACCCGTAAAGTAAAGTCAGCAACAGAAGTAGCTGAACGTGTGCGGTGTTCAAAGTGAGTTTGACACACACTTCTTGTCACCACATTAAGGTCGTGCTAAAATAATTTTGAAGACGCACTTAGCTACTTCTGCTGCTGATTATACCTTGACCGATACGGGTTGTTGCCAGCATGCCCTAAGTAGTATGATCTCTTCCGATTTCCTACGAGAAAGCAACCAAACCTTTATCACATTATTGATTGATGGTCAACCTGCTACTCTTAAACAGTAACGTCACTACAAGTACCGTTAGGCTCCGTCTCCGCCATGGACCTAATGAAGAGCTTCACGAACCACTCCAGCGAGTACTGGTACATGGGATCCACATTCGCCATCCCGGACAGGCAGAAGAATAGAATCTGTCCGCGATTTGCCACGGGTACGTAGCCTTGCCGAGCTTCGTCGATCTCTATGGTAGTGCGTTCTATGTCTTCTACTTTTATCTGTTGGATATTAAATGGGATATATACTTAGATTTTGTCTAAGCATAGAAAAGGAATCATTCGAGTTACGAGTAGACTCTCTATCTTCTTGATCTTATAATTGGCATTGATGACTATTATCCAAACTAGTGAAGAACTGATCAAAACAACTAAGTAGGGAGAGACTAGGGTTTGTTTTTGCTGTAAAGTTGGCAACATATTGTTATTGTTGAAATGTATTAATTATTATGTTGTGGGTCGAGGCTTACCCGCAGCCACCCGCGGGATGATGACTTCACTAATTTAGCTGACACAAGACCGTCTCAATGAAAGTGACTAACCAATATCTCAGCGCTCTTTATCTTTATAGCCTCCAAGGTCAAGATTAAGGGTAGATCATCGACAGGCGAGCCCTCGCTGTTGGACAATCCGTACAGAATGTCTGACTGCATCTCAGCCAACTGGGCAGCCATTTGTGCTCGAGTCACAATCAGTTGGCCCCTCAGCTCTTCCAAGTCTGGGCGCTCCTGCGCCACTACGATGGATAGAAGTTGTTCTGCTAGACCACTGGAAATATACGTGAATATATTTTCAGCTTAATGTGTGTTCCAATTATTCAAAAATGTTCCTTATGAACCGCCTTTACCTGGCAACTACGCAAGCTACATCAATCAAACTCATAAAGCTCAAGAATATTCAGAATGGCATTTCGTTAAGGATTTTCTCGTAGAATGTCCATAGTACGTCTAAATCCAGATTTATAGCGAATTTGTTAAAAAAGGATAGAAAGGAGTAGGTTCCTAAACTTATGAGGACCTACGTAAATTAAGTAGGTATGTATCGGGTGTTGACATATTAGGGTGATGAAAGTAGTTAAAAGTTTTCCTGGTTACCTCGGTACAAGCGCAAAATTGACGATCTGTACTTTGACAGAAGTCTCCGGAGTATACCGAGGATTCGGCAGTTTAGTCGTTATGTACAATCGGAAGCCAGGCATGTAGGGGATCAGGGAGTCACCCAGCTTTAGAACCATCTGGCCAGCTTGCCGAAAGTATTGACGCTAAATAATTAAACAAGCATTATTTACTTACTTAATAGTCAGGGATTGGAATAGGAAGGAGCGTTAACCCTTACTAAGATTGAATAAAGGCATGAAAATTGAGACAAGTGCCATCGCGGCACCATCCTCAGGAGGCACTTTTTCTTTAGTATATGAATGACATCTATATTTCAGTTTATCTATAAAGTTTCTAAGTAAGAGTGAAAGTGTAAATAATGGGCGAATCAATTATATTTCGTTGGGGACAAATGCAACACAGTTTGTTAGAAGAAACGCTATTGGCTACTAGTGATAAGAAGTAGTTGATTAACCTAAATTAATTAACGTCTTGCATTTAGCTTACAAAATACAATATTTAAAATTGGTGCCTGGTTTAACAAATAATTATATGTAACTTAAGTATTTCGGGTTTACCTTTAAGACAGGGTCCAAAGCTGGATCCAATTCTTGTCCAACGTTCTCCAATAATATTGGTTTCCCGAAACGCAACGCCGACTCGAAATTTCGCAATAAATCTCTGTCGTTTGGTTTCACAACTACTATGCCCTCAATTTTCCCCTAAAAATAAAAATACTTAAATAACGAACAGAATCCGCTAGAGAAAGACCGGAGCGAAATCGTAATTATGCACACAAAGCAAACTTAGCTTAACGTTAAATACCTACAAGTATAAAGCACTATATTATTTGAAAACTATATACTCGTAAATTTGGAATTTCACTGTAAGGTACAAGAACTATTGAATGTTTGATAGTAGTTGGAGACTTAATGATAAATATCTTTATTTTTCAATTTAGCCACATTACAATGCACTTATAAATGTCAAAATAAGGTTACTACCGGTTCTAACCCCACAGCCCGAGAAGATTATTACCGGCAAGAAACTCGGCAGGACTAATTTTTTAAAACAAAACAAAAAGTCATAAAAATATTATCTATTTGTGGCTCTACAAGAAATCATATCATAAACCATACCGAAACCGTAGACTCCGCGAAAAGAGTACGTAAGTACATGTGCCATGATATTACCTTCTAGAGATATTGGAAGGTTTACTCGTATGTAGTGGCGTTTACCATAGCTCTAATCCATTTGTTAGCCTGAGTCTGCGGATCAATGATGAGGGGCCATCGTCGGGAGTTGGAGATCAGAACCGCCGACTCCACAGAAAGGGGGTCCCGCGGCAACCCGTACATTTGCCATGTTCTGAAGTTAAAATTAATAATTCAATAATATTCATAACTAGTGAACAAATCAAATCATTATTTTCTGGAGAATATATAATAGAAATAAGCAAAAGGTATTACGGGAGGGCTCTAATTTTTGTGCAGACAATCAGAATATACCAGGGTGTGTAGTAGGCTACAAGGGTAATAATAATACCTTTCAAGAGTTGCCAAATGAATTATTAAGATCTGTAATCAAAATATCTACTTCAGAGGTCATTTTCAGCTCGCTGAACGGCCTTGAAGTTTTGAAAACTCCATACAAACCTAAATTTTCGAATGTGTAATTTGCATATTTTGATATTTTTATATGCTCAAAATATGCATTTAATAATATAGCATTGCAAAATAGATACAATTTTACTTTATTATAATTTATAACCGTATATTTAACAAATAACACAGCACGCAGTAGGGAAAAATAACGAAAAATACTTTAAACGGTTATTTACATTGTTTTCTTTTGTTAATATTTTATACATGGATGCGGGTGGCGCAGGACCGGTCATTGTGGAAATCTTTGAGGGAGGCCTATGTCCAGCAGTTGACGTCTTTCGGCTGAAATGATGATGATGATGATTACATATATGTTGAAACGTGATAGGTACTTTCGAAATGAACGGCATCCTATACCAAAGATTACATTTTCGTATTTTGTATGAACTTGGCAATTTTTTACCTCGTTCGAGCGAGCTGAAAGCTAAAGGAAAATAGTCCTTTTTTAACATATTATTTATTTTATATCTAAACGTAACTTTTGGTAACTATTACAAGTTGAACAAAATAAGTTTTTTTTTCCTTCATACAAAAGTACAAATACAAATAAGTAGTTAGTTAACAAATACAAATAATTTATTCAAAAAAGGATAAGTACAGAGTTTACTCTTACAGGCTAAGATTTTTTAAACGACAAAGTGGTTTACAAATGCCTGAACTAGGATTCCCTGTGTTTCAGGCAGCAAAGTAAAACACCCTAGTGCGTAGTCAAGATGCAAATCGCTCACGCTACGTATCGTTTCGTAGGTATCTCTCTCTATCACTCTTCCTTATAAGTGCGACAATGACAGTTGCGTTTCGTTCGCGACTGAGCGTTAGCGATTGGCATCTTGGCTACGCACGCAGTTTCGCCAAGTATTTACCTGATTTCAACGGCGTCACCCAAAACAGAGAGCGGAGTAGCGCCATGTGTATGTGGTACTTCCACGTCCTGTAACGTAGTGTCAGTTTTAAATTCAATTACAACATTTTACATTTTTTTTTTTGAGTTATGTACTGTTGAATAAAACATCAAACTGTAATCAGGTTAGGTATGCTTTCTCTTGATCCAAAATACAGAATAATTGCGCACTGTACCGTCAACCGACTGTAAAATTTCAAAAGGATGAGGTTCTTAATTCATGTGTTTTTTATTTTTTATTTTCTATTTCAAAATGTTCACGAGACTACACTAAAAGATGATATAGGTATTAAACAATACAATGTATTAAAACTAAACGTAATTGTACGTAAACCCATAATTTTGAGGGATTTCCTTCAATATTGGCTAGGATTTTGTGACTAAGTAGTTCCAATCTGAGCTGAATATCGTGGAGATAACTGTTTATGGCCATCAGTGGCGGAGCGCAAAATGTTATTTGGGCACGCCGGAGCTGATTTGGCCTGCATTTTCTTTAAAAAACAAAAGAAACAATGTGCTAGTTTTTCTCTGGTATGGGAAGCCGGCAGGAATCGAGTTCTATGAACGCCCAGCCACTGATGGTCACCAAACATATCTAAAAACCATCCCAACATACAGGGCTTTCAATTAAAAATCCCATTTAAAATCGGTTCGCCAGTTCGGGAGCTACGGTGCAAACAGGCACACAGATACAGACGTACAAAAATATAACACCCCGCTCTTTCCATTAGTATTATTAAAATGAAACGTACCACTATGTGCTGTATCCAACGGACGAGCAGCTCTCTCCGGAATTCGTCAGTAAAAGGTGTTATGTATCCCACCGCGCCTGCCAAGGAATTTGCGCAAACGTAAAATTTGTATCCGAATTCGAAAAACTGGCCAAATGCGAGTCGGACTCGCCCACCGAGGGTTCCGCACAAAGGATGCTGGGCCATTATGAACTTAGGTAGTTAAGGTACTGGTGGCACGGAACTCTTAGTGTGCAGCAATTATACGGTTTCCGTTTTTTTTTCTGTACTTGTACCTACTCCTGCTTTTAAAAACTGCAAAATTGCTTGGAAAATTTAACGGAAGTTAAAGATTCCGTTAACATATTCCAACGTAACATAAACGTTACCTAATTCGTTAAAGAAAACTTCGTAAATTAACGATTAATGGATTAACGAGTCAATGCCCAGCTATGCCTTGATTCCCATTGCAAATGTATAGGATATGCGACATAAACGGTCGTATCTTTTGATTTTTCACAGCTTCAAGGCGCAAACGCGTTCCCGAGATAAAGGGATTTATCAGACAGCCGGACGGATGGACGGACGGACAACAGAGTGATCCTATAAGGGTTTCGTTTTTTTCCTTTTGTGGTACGGAACCCTAAAAATTAAAGAAAATTGTATTTATTTGTATGTCAGTAAAGGCAACCCTTTTATAATAAAGATTATTTTTATGAAATAGCAACTTACAAGCACTCAAAAGAATATCTCCGATAAGGTTTACCAGCGCGACATCTAAATCTGCGATCGTTTTAATCCAACGAACTCTTTCGCTTGACAATCCGTTTAGCAATCTGAAAAAAATAACACCTTTATATCGGTTAGGATGAGAAAGAAATAAAATTAAAAAATAATACCTGGGTACCCTGAACCATACGTATAGTATAAATGACAAATATAAAATGCACACGAACTTTTTTTTAGGACCTCCCCTAGTGGGCACTGAAAATGTCTCAATTTTATCTGGTGCTTAGGGTCCACCTTTTAGAACGTTTTTCAATAAACATCAATTTTGCTAGACAGCGACTTTCAAACCTGTTAGCCCTGTCCATCCTCGCTAAGCATGCGTTGATGTCATCCTCCATCTTTCTCTTTTCCTCCTCTTTCTCTTGCAAATAAGCGTTTAACTTGGCAATGCCTTCGAGTAGAGCTTGCATTTTAGCTCTTGCGTTGTTTAGTATAGCTGTGATAAGAAATGAAAACCGTTTTAATCTGATTAATGTTATGTAGGTACCGATAACCGCGTCAGTGGTTTATACGAGCACATTCCATATGATCCACGGATTGACAGATGAACCTGGCACGCCCGCCATGTTACGCGTCCTCTTTGAAATTATACAATGTATGTGGGATCTAATAATTTTATTTCCAAGTGTACCTTCAACAGCAGCTAGGTCCTTGGTAGCTTTTTCCAGAGCAGCCTTTTTCGGGGCCACACCTTTATTAACATGGTAGAATTTGTACATGGCGTGGACCCACATGCAAAGCGACTGGCAAGCTTTTGATACCTACGACAGTTATAAAAAGTTAAGTAATTGAACTGTTAAATAATATTTAAAACGGGTCACTCACGTAATTTAGTCGATTTTCGCTCGACATGTTTCGTTCTTTACGAAGAACATGTCGAGCGAAAATCGACTAAATTACGTGAGTGACCCGTTTTAAATATTATTTAATATGTTCGAGTCTCACGAGAGTTTTATAGTTAAAATTGAACTGTTATTTTCGACACAGACATTCTGCTGAAATGTACCGTTATAAAGTCCCTCGTAAAGGATTTGTGTAACCTTTCAACGGTCTGACGTTAAAGCTATGGGCTACCCAGCTACCTAAAATCATGAAACGGAAATGCGTGGCTGAGATTGAGTCTGATTGATGACGTGTAGTTGGTTTGACATACTAATTTTATCTCTTTACTAACGTATGCGTGGATGAAAGCAATCGGATTATAAATATTTCGATATCATCTTTTAACCCCTGAAATTTCGAGCTTTAAGGTAAGGTAATCTTGTGTCACGCTCGCCGCAAAGTCGAATTTTCATCACAATTTTTAAGTAACAAAGTACCCCATTTTAACAATTATAATTATCTCCGTCTGTTAGTTTTTAAACACGAGCACCATCGTGAACTCTGTTAACTGACCAATTGTAATACTTATCGTAAGCGAATAAGGTCTACCTTTGAATAATTAATAAAAAATAAGCTGTCACGATATATACGAACCTTCAGAATTTTGGCAGGGTCATAATCCGGATTAGTGACAAAGCGCTTCAGTTTCTTAATCATGTCCTCCGTTATAGATTCCTTGTCGAACTTCATGAGGGACTCCAGGAAAGCTGTCGGGTCAGCCAACATCTGTGAGCCTGGCTTCCAGTAGTTGAGGACTTTTTCACCGAAATTCGCTCCTTGCTCCTACGGAGTAAATGTTAAAGGTATAAGCAGTACTCAAAAATACTGGTGGCACGGAACTCAGTGTGCGGCCTTTTACCTGCATTTGTGATCTTGCTTTTTGCCAAATTTCGTGACTCTAGGTCAACGGGAAGTACCCTATACATTTTGATTCCCATTGCAAATATATGGGAAATGCGGCGTAAACCGCCGTATCTTTTGATTGCGTTGACGAACAGGTTGGGGTTTTTTACAGCTTCAAGAAACGGTAGTGTACGTGGTATTAATTGTAACTTGATATGGTATTAATTGTATGCGTTCCCGAGATAAAGGGTATTAAGAGACAGACGGCCGGACGGACGGACGAACGGACGGACAACAAATTGATCCTGTAATGCCTTTTTTCCTTTTGGGGTACGGAACCCTAAGAAAATCACATTTGAACTACTCCTTACCTTGACAGGTTTGATATCGAACACCATGCACAGGGATTCAATGACCAGCACAACACCGGCTGGAGGTTTCTTCATTGCCTTCACTTCCACTACATCGTTACGGTTCAACTCTTGCAGCGCTTTCTCGGCAGCCCGGAGGGCGGGCAATGCTTCGTCTGTGGCAAGTTAAATGGTTTTAGTTGTTCTTCTGTCATAAGCTTATTTTGATCATTATCAGTAATTAAATTTTCTTGTAAGAGGTTCGGAAAGAAAACTAAAGTTAAATACTAAATTGTACTGAATTATTTTCTTGTAGCACACTCTGAATGGTCTACATAAGTTTGTAGGTTATACTGAACAACTTTTCCTATAAGCCCAACCATGAAATCTTGAAAAAAATCAACTGTTATAGAAAATCTACAACTATTACATAATCTGTGATAGAACTGTTTCGCCATGACAAAACCTGTAAAGGTAAATGGCAAGAAATGTATCCCACGCAAGCACTCTGATATACCTAAGTAATTGTTTCCAATCTGTAACCATCTTCAAAATAATGGCTGTTGTATTTTTTCGCAAGGAAATGAAAATATTACCCAAGTCTTTTTGAGCATCTTCAGCCATAGCCGTGGTTTCCGATGCCATCTTCTCAGCAACCGCCTGTTCTTTCTCTACTTTGATGCGTGCTTCCTCTGCTATCGCCTTTTAACAAGAAAATTATGTCAAAGAAGTGTAGAAGAACTTTCTGCCGTTAACTTTTGCTTGATTTTACCTATTAGTAAGTATCCTAGATTTCAATCATGTCAATCGAGGACGAAGTGGCGTTCTCTTGTGTAAGAGGCCAAGGACCTCTTTGGGTCTCTGAGCCAGTGAACTGTGTAAGTAAAATCACCCCATAAAGAAATTATGCTTACAGTATCCACAGCAATCCTGTCAATGACTTTCCTGGTTTCCTCGGCAGCCTTCTCCATGAGCGGCTTGAGCTCTGCCAGCTCTATTTGGAGCTGTTTTACTTCCACTTCTGTCTGGTTCAGCTTGTTTAGACCTAACGAGTAGGTTCATATTAAAATGGATGTGCAGTATACCCATAACAAAGGGAATGAAGGACGAGTAATAGAGGGGCAAAGTGAAAGGAATACTCATGCCTTGAGTTTAACAGCGTTACTAGACGATGATTATCAGTTTGGAATAAGTATTGTGATGACTTTATAATATCAAAATTCATTAAAATATTAGATTAATAATAAAGAAGGCTATAATTATTTAACGTCTTTACCAGTCTTGAGAGCATTTGACTCCTTCAAAATATCCTGCTGTTTCTTCCTGAACATCTCCGCATAGCACCCCAACATTTCCATGTACGACATGGGGGTGACGTAGTTCAGTCGATTCAGTTGTGCTAAGAACTTGGTACTGGCTTCTACGACGCTTTGGTGAACGAAGCAGCATACAGACTGAAAGGATTTGTTTTAAGAATCATCCTAATTTAGCGTTTCTGTTTGTATCTTGCAGCTTTGGCAAGCTAATCAATGCAGGCGATTAGTTTACGAAAGCGACCCGCTAATCCGTTTACCTTTAAGAATACATTTATAGGAACTTGACATGCAAATGCTTTATTGTAATGCTTATTGACTTGTAAAAGTGCCCTTGAGGCCTACATAAACACAATAATTTTTTTTATTTTTTTATTTTGATGACAATTTTTTTACAAGCTTCTATTTAACTTGCAATTAATGTTTGTGATCTTGTTAGGATCTAATCTTGGAAACTGAATTTTACGAACTTCCTGTTATTCCAATAAGCTGAAACATTTTTTAGCAATAACTTCCCGAAATAGTACATATCCTACAAAAATACTTACAACCATAGACTCGTAGACCTCCTCAGTGGTCTCCAACTCCTTCATGTTATGGAAGAAATGGTTTGCGACGGACTCAAGTGCAGACTTGGGCCACTCGCTGAACCAATCGATGGTGCAGCAGTTGACGAGGGACGGGAACTGGCGGAGTCTGGCGCGGAAAATCTGGGAAATAAAAATAAAATCAAATGTATCGTAATTAACAGCTAGGTTTCTATTCGGACTGTGCGCGATGACAGCGCCACACGGCAAAATACTACCCACGAAAATGACGATAGAAGAATAGGTGACGAAAGCAGAACGGGACGAATTTAAGAACTTAACAAAAACTAATGTGACGACCCAAGACGATACCAATTAAATCTACTCGTATGGAGTTTGAGATCAATCTCAAAAATATGCCGTTTCTATAATGCACAAACTCGAGACATTTTGAATGCTGTAGTCGCTGTAATTAGAAAAGCATAAAGCTGCGGTAAATTGTTATTTTTTTACTAACATTTGTGTTCGTGTTTAAAAACTTAACGTGTAGGTATATTTTGAAGACTACTCGAATTAATAAGTCAAAAAATATTGCGGTTTTGCTACAATTAATAAGTATAATTTTGTGTAACGCAAAAAAAAATATAATATAAACTTTTGTCAATGAATCTCAGCTATCCTGTATTAAGACGGTCAGTTATACAATAAGCTATTTGCGTAACGAGGTCTGCCCCCGTCTCGACGGTGAATCAGAGGCTGACGATATTTTACCTCCCTTGCCACTGCTATTTACGTGACACGACTTACCTCTCCCACGGGGCTCATGACAATAACTATGTGCAGGTTACTCCGAACCCTCTTCTGATAGCAACCAAAGAGGTTCGTCTTGGTGGCCGGCAGGTTCATCTCCATGACAGCGTGACGGACAGACATGAAGATCTTATCCAAGTCCTCGGGTTCGTAGATATTGGGCACGTCGCCGGAGCTAAGTATGTTATTTAGATCTTCTAGGAAGGATTCCATTTTTATCTATAAGCATTGCAAGGTCGGATAAAATCCATGGAAATGACAAATACATCAATTATCATTTGTGATCACATTGATTGGACAAGAGTAAAAAACAGTAACGAACTGATTAAATTTATAAAAACATCTCTCCTTATGTTTCCCAGCCTGTTCCCGGCTTATGCCTCGGGCCAGTGAGACTGGGGTCCACTTAGACAACTAATCCCAGGATTTGGCATAGGCAGGCGCTAGTTTTACAAAAGCGACTGTCTTCTGATCTAGAGGGTAAACTAGGCCTTATTGAGATTAGTCTGGTTTCCTCACTATGTTTTTCTGCACAGAAAATGGATTTATAAATATCAAATGATATTTCATACCTACATAAAGTTTCGAAGACTCATTCGTACGAGTCAGGGTTTGAATTGAACCCGCGACATGTAAGAAAGGGTTGAGATCTCCTAGATATTTTGTGTAAGTATAGTGTAAGAATAAAGTAACGTCATAAGAAAGTCTCTGCTGTACAAGACAGGGTTATGTTTTGAAAATGACGGTCGTTTGTCCGAGCCTTGGTCATGATTTAACGAGATCAACTGATCACTTGGTCATTCCTCGGTGCATCCCCAACACTCAGCATTATAGCTACTTCTCAACATAACGTAGGCGGCTAGGCGCAACGGTGGCGCGACGCCGATGCTTGGAAATCGCTGCTAAAGAACACTTAATTTAAACTATCACAATTTTCACATAGTTTGAAATTTACTACGTCCACCGCACCAATTTACGTGGTCTCTCTCCGGGACCATGGTGGCAATGTCGCCGTTGAAACGTCGGAGGTTAGTTTAAATTTTAAAATGCGCTACTAAAGTAGTAAAGAAGTAAACCTTATTCCTACTTATATGTACTACCTATAGCATGTGTGTGTGTTATACCTGTGCGTCAGAAAACAAAAACACGACGCCCTTATTATCAGCGCCGGCCTTCATCATAGTCTGTTTCAAGTCATCGCGCCATTCAGACTGTCCGTAGGCCTTAGTAATCTCAATCTGTATGCACTGCAGTTCCCCCATGAAAGCTGCCAGACGTGATAGAGATTGACGACCTGGAAGAAATTTTGTAATAAAGGGTATACAGATTATATTATAGATCTTAAGAACAGATTGATCTCTCATAGAAAAAGCGTTTTAAACTATACGCAAAAAAAAAAACAATTTACGCTCGGAATCGGAAATCGAAAAAAATATTTACAAAACATTTTTCATCACACCTGCTCGTAAATGGTGATATTATATGCAAGCATACTTACACTTAAAGAGCTGTATTATTCCCATGGTTTTAAAGGATTCTCATACTACTTTACCGCCCGCCCGGAGCTCGCGGAGGACCTGCCCCGCACGCGCTCGCAGCACGTAGTCACTCCGGAGTACTGTGGACTGTGCAACTACACTACCGCTTATCATTATTGTTTCTTTACCTGTATAGAGTTTATTTTTTTCCTCGCAAATGTGATGAAAAACATTGTGTGTACCACGGGCAGTAAGGGCATTACTAACTCGGGTCATTTAAAGCCCTCCGCCTACGGCGTCGGGCTTCAATAGGCCCTCGTAAGTAATGCCCTTCTTACCGCCCTAGATGCACAATGTACTATTATTTGCGAGTAGGTATTTTAGTCCCGTTAAGTAACATAAAAGAAACATTTTATTTTTTTCTGTGTGTTAATAAAGTTGACATTTACGTTTTACCTTGCTCTGAACTTTACGGAGGACATTAGGGTGTTTAATATTTCGTAGGAGTGATGAATGCATATCATTATTTTAGTTTTTTCTGGTTCCCTTGTTTACCGACCTATTTCGTAAAGCAATCCGAATATACGTATTATTACTTCATAACGACTTGTAATGTAATGTTGTTATTATCTATACATTATAATAAAGCAGAGCAGGGTCGAAAATCTATACATTGAAGATATTTGAAAAAAAAAATTAGTTAGGACTTAAAGTTGATAACAAAACTATCAAATCATAGAGTAGGCTCCACTCACCAGACCCTCCCATACCAAGACACAGAGCGTTGGCCATGGGCTGTCGCATGATGCGGGACAGTCTGCAGAGATGCGCTACAGCGTCATCGAATAACACTAGATCCAACGGAGCAGTTGTGGCCAAGTTGTAGTCCATTAGGTAATTTGATAGAATCTCGTCCAACTGTGGAATATATATATCAGGTCAGTTATTCTCTAGGAAATAAAATCACTAAAGCTTGAGCTACAACCGAAAATATACAAGCGGGAACTAGTATACCGATAGAGAAGCAAATAGGCAAAAACGAAGTGCTTCGCGGTTTAAAACCCCAGCGTGTGATCCGCCACTAGTAAGGTAAGGTACGAGTAAGGTAGGGACGGCTACCAGAAGCAATGGGGTAAGAGAAACACTTTTATGGGATTTATTTATCCTTTCCCTTGCCCCATAAAAAATGTTTCACTCACCCAAGCTGACGCGCTACATACAAGCTTACTCTATTGTCTTCCCCTTTCTTTATATTTATTTGATATATTCCTTAACCTTTTCTCCGCCATTGACTTGGATACCAAGTCAGTACCTTTAGTGGCCCACATTCCACGACTACATAGGTATCTAGTAGGAGTTTACATATATGTTGATTTACTTGGCGCTGGTGGCATTTTATTACTTTTTGACGTGGCGGCGAAAAGGAAAAAGTGGGAAAAAAAACTTAGTACATATGAAGGTAGCAGCTGCTAACCTCTTCTTGGTCGTTAATTTCGACGTATTTCCTATCTTCCGCCCCAGGGTCCATGAAATCACCGAACAGCATAAGCCTTCCGCCTAATACATCGGCCGGTTTCTTCTTAAACTCGTCACGGATCTTTTTTTGTAGCAAACTGTTGGTAAGTTACAACTATTCATAATGATATTAATGATAAACAAACACAGGAACATCAATATCATTTGAAACCTAAGAGTATCCATGTATCAAATAGAAATTAATAACATTTAAGTACCTACTAAAAACTTATGGGATATTTGCACCCGCCATTCTGACTGTCAGGCCGTAATAACTTCAATAACGCGGAGGTACCTACTTATTTTTTTAATAGATTTGCTAAATAGTACCAATTAGATACTATTTTTTGATATATTTTTTTCTTATATTTGTTTGTTTATATACACCTATTCTGACTCCCACCATGATCGGAGGCTTTAAGAAAAACCTGCGTCTTACTTCATAAACCATTGGCGATCCTCATTATTCACCAAGCGATCCTGATAGACCCGTTGGTGCTCGTGATACCACAGCCTTATCACTTCGTCTTCATCCTGTGCACCAACGAATTAAATAACTGTACTTATTATAGCTCAGGAAATAAATAAAAAATTAAACAAGACCAACATGTGCAGTGAAGTGTTTGTCATCGAACTGTTCCATCAATTTGTCCACATAGTGTACGACCTGAGTGGCCGCTCGAGCGGGGCGTGGAGCGGAGCGGGGCGTGCGGCGTTTATGTTAAACACAAGCAAATATATGCTAGCGTCCTAGGTGCACGCTGCGCAAAGCATATAGACGCTGCACGTCACGCCACATGGTCTGTACGCACGCTCAAGCACGCTCGGCACTCATCGCGACACTTAGAAAGACGTGATATATTACTAGGTGTTTTTATCCAAGAAATTATATTCTTATTTAATTAGACACTGCTTATAACCACAAATCCCACCTTAACTTTATGGGAATCCAACATCAGTATCCCCTGGAACACCTTACTCAGATCCCTTAGATTAAACGTATAATGCGACTTCGTAGGCGTAGGCAATAGCTCCGCGACCAGCGAGTTGAATACGTCCAGGGAGCTCTTGAGGAAGGGCGCCTCGCGGACCACCACGTCTTTGGCGATGTAGGACGTCCAAGAGTTTAGGATCACTTTGAATATTCCGTACTGAAAAATAAATCTTTGATAGGATTAAATGTGTTAACTTATATCTATATGTCGATATGCTCGTAGTACGGGCATAGATGGATGCGGATAACCGCGTGATAACAATGTGATATTGAAAACAGACGTCTTTTTTTTACATTAAAGAAAAAATAGAGGCAATACGCTGTCATTAACGTAGACGTGCCAGTGCTCGGCGCTGCACTAGTATTCGACATGGGCATTGTATTTCAAAGTTATATAGGGGACTGAATGTTAGGTTAGGTTAGAACTGAGGTCCTCAGTTCTAACACTTCTAACCTGACCTAACATTCTTTCCTGATAGCTATTCGTTTTTGTATGAGATCTCAGTTCTAACCTAACCTACTTTTATAATAACTACTACTACTAACTACTTTGTGATAAGGAAAAACACCGCACCTTGCTCTCATACTCCATCTCAGTAAAAGATATATAATGGAAGTGCCTCATCAGCCGCATGGTGACAGGGTTGCGGCCACCGCCAGGAGGTCCCATGGCTGCGACGATTCCTACGTCCACCAAGGTCTTGAACTCACCGATGTTCGTGCGATCGTACCAGCCTGTTGCAAGAACTTGCATTATGTATTTAATCGTATGGCATGAAAAATACAACAAAGAATCCAAAAAAACATGAAATAATGTTGTCACAGGTAGATCCAAGGCTCATCTAATTAGCTGCATCAGTGGTGAGATAGAACATCATCTCAACCGGTGTGAAATTGAAGGGGTTCAGCCTTCCGCGACACGAATGGTGCAAGCTGAACAGACTACGCACAGGGTTCGGCCGCACCGCACAATTTAAACACCTTTGTGGCTAGATCGACTCGCCAAGGAGTGGCGCCGAGATTTGGCGCCGAACTGTACAACACATAGCCCAGGAATGTCCCCTCAAAAAAGTTGACAAGTAATGTTTTTAAAAAACCTTTTCCTACAATACTTCATCAAAATTTCAAACCCTTGCCCGGCAATTAAACAATCTAGTTTCAATACCGAACGTTAGCGAAGATCTCAGATTCAGTTTGGGCAGAAATTATTTCGTATATCCTATCTGTCTGTGCAGTTATCTGTCTGGTACGATTTTGACTCGGGCTGACTTGATTTATGACAGTCACAGTAATTGTATTGTTGCATCTGAATAACTGTCGCAATAGCGGAGCCTAATGAAGCCTGGGAATATGTCCAGCCTTCCTCCTCTGCATATCACAAATTTCAACCGATTGTCGTGAAATGTAAGTTCTATAGTAACGTATTTCTGATCGGTTTACAGCAAAAATTGGCACAATGGACTTCAGCACCACAGACTCATATTGTGATTTAGTCCAACATTCATTTTTAGCTCACTGAATTACGAGATATAAAAAATCGAACCAAAATTATTACCTACCTGAAAAATCCATAAACTGCCTAATTAATTCGATAGGCGGTTGGGCTCCGTAAACTTCCAACGCCGGCATGTTGAGGTCATCGATGAAGAACACTTGTCTCTTGGTTGGCGGCGGGCCGAAGACACCGCGACGCCGCCGGTCTAGTTTGCTGTCGATTACGTCCTTGAAAACAAGTCAACAGAAACTATAAAATCGGATGTTGGCGGATATCCGTTGTTGGCGTCGAAAACGTTAGCGTCGGATGAAAACTAGAGGTGATAATTGATCGACTTTTCCGTAGCAGGGATATGGAACTCTCCGCGCAAACTCGAATCGATTGCCTATTATGTTGTGTCTGTAACGACACATATTATCAAGGGGCCGCTCACACAAGCCGCTAGCGCCAGCGGGCCTGCCGACGCTTGCCGCCGCCAGTATTATATAATGTTTCCAATCATAGGCAACCCTAGCGTTTGTGTAGTGTTACGGACGGCTTGTATTCGCTTTTATATGAGAGATAAATATCTGTTCTTAAGAACTATTATATAATCTGTGCCCGTAGGTAATCAACAAGATAGGCTATTCCATAATTGTCACAAAAACAGCAGTGAACACACTCGAAGAGTGTTTCTTACTTGAGTCTGATTAGAAGAAGTCCTGGCCGAAAACACCAGGAACTCGCATATGAACTTTTTGTGTAATCCCCGTGACAGTTTCGAGGTTATAGTGACAGTCTTGCCGGTGCCGGTCGGCCCGACACAGATGACGTGGTTGTAGTTAGCTATTTTGTAGCCTAATATAGCGGCGCTGCGTACGCTGTCTAGGGTCGGAACTTCGATGTCTGAAAAAATTACAAGTAAAGGTTTGTAAGTACTTCTCAATCGAAAAACATTATTCTCACCTTCAGATTATTTTCTCCTCCATCAAAGTTTTGCAGAGATAATATTGGAGGTATTTTGTTAAGTGATATTTTCTACATTTAAATGATACCTCTGATAGTTAGGCAGAGGTCTCCAACAAATTTAGATATCCTACTAAAACGTTTTGTGTAGAACTCTTAGCCAAAACATACAATGTATTTGGTTTAAAAAAGTAAATAGATCCGAGGAAAAGTTAAACTACCTTGCCAGCCCCACCCTTGGTGAAACCCTTAATCAGTGACGTGTTTTTACTCTAGCCGAATTTGAACTTAGAACGGTAGCCAAAAATGTACCTGCATACTGCCATTCAGGGTCAACTTCATAGGGCTCCATATTGGCCATCCAATTATACCAGTAAGGGTTGGCGGGCTCACCGTCTTCTGTCAAATCGGTGAAACCACCGTCATGCAAGCTAAAATAATAAAAAATATACCACCTGAGTGAAAAAATAAAATTCAGAGATAATTATGATACGGAACGTAATGGTCTCAGATTTGAATAGCGCACAATCGACATGTTGTCTCAAATGCCCAAAAAACGGATGTATGCGGCTGATTGACCTTTTCGACATTTTTTCCAACTAGATAGGGTCTAAATATGACTTGTTCATTTATAGAGTTTACCATATTGAAATAAATACACACACGAAGAACAAAGACATCAAAAAATGTGGGTCTTTTGACTGTTTAAAAGTAATGTGTACGTTGTATGCTGGCTGATGCAGTACAGGGACACGTGTTCTGACATTTAGACTTGTGTGCCGCTTCTTTCTTACCTTATACCCTTCTCCATTATTACGACTGTCAATACCGTAGGTACCCTGGCACAACCATCCCCAGTCTACCCTACGCTTGTGTCGTCATTTTTTCCGGCTATATCTATGAATTCTACTCACTGTCAGACAAAACTCACGTATAATCATAAACCCGCCCCTCCTTAGGAAACAGCGGCCTGAGATTGTTGGCCTCTGTCAGCTCCCGCATGACCTTGGAGAACATGGCGCGTCCGTTGTGGTCGCACGTGGCACCCACGGACCAAATTACAGCCCATACTACCCAGCATGGTGCCAGTCTTGCTGAAATTTTAGTTTGTAAATGCAGTTAACCTTACAAAAGATCTCAATAAAGGTACTTAAGAGGCCACAGTGGTCAAATTGTTATCATTCAGACGTCTAGATCTCAAAATTGAACTAGGTACCTAATATTCATATACATACAACTTCAACATATTTCCTTCAAACTGGTAAACGTGAATACCTGACTTAACAAAAGCCTCGATACTTTTATTTTTGGTCAGAGCGTCGAAACCCTTGAATTTATAAACATGATTCTTAATTAAGTAGTTGAGTAATACGTAGTTCTTAAATCTGTTAAAACCTTTTATCTACAAAAATTGTAGTTTAGATTTAGATGTAAACGGCACTAATCCGATTCCAAGGTTTACTTTAACGCACCCGCCTACTATCGCCTTTTCATTTTCCGCGTGCTCTTTCAATTACATCTATCCCGCTCTCTTTTGCTCGAGCATGGACTCTAGTATGCCTTAGTTTAGTTTGAGAGTTTTGCGTACAATTCGTACAGAAAGTCCTAGTAGCCCGTTGCCTTACTATCCCACCCGATATACGGTGGTTCACACCCTCCCACCTTCTCCGTTCTTAATTATTTTAACCTGCCTCTCGTCTCTTCCATTCATCTTGGTGGGACGCTAGAGAAGAGACGCTGGTGATCTTAAGTATCGAAACCCTAGATAACCATTGAGCCCTGAGCAAGTGAGCAAGCCCACACATTAAAATAGGTACATAATTTAGTTTTTGTAACTAACGCATCATGGCCAAGAAAGGCGCGCCTGGCGGTGGTTTGTCATCTTTTCCCGTTAACGGCCGCAGTCTGTAATCCAGCAGTTCTAAGAATTTCAGCACAAGTGCACTGTCTATAGATGTAACTATCTCCACGAGCTTTGAACGGAGTAGATCCAAGCACGGATACAGGTATGTGGTAATGAGACCCGGCAGTATTTTTCGGATGTTTTCTGCAATCTAAAGAGGAGTGTAAAATTATTATTACGTTTCATTTTTAATATACTTCGGGATTGGTCTATATAATTGGTATGAACGTTGCTTAGCGATGGCGATGAGTGAGCAGTGATAAGCGACTTTTTTTCTTCTTGTTGTACCTACTCGCCGATACAGCAAACAGCCTAATGAGTGATTAATATTTTCTATTTTACATTTTTTTATTCATGCTGAATCAGTATCTACAACTTGTGTCGTCGCTTATCTAAAACCTGCCAAAAGCGCATTCAATCTTAAACCTGCCGCAGTACCTGTACTCGCTTAATCATAAAATAAATAAAAAATTGGGCTTTGAAGCAGCTTTTTTTTAATGACTAAGCGAGTACAGGTACTGCGGTAGGTTTAAGATAGAATGCGCTTTTTAATTACTACTAAAGCAAACTATTCTTACTGGAGGAAGATTGGACTTCATCCAAGCGTTCACCAACGGCGGCAGCCCCACCACCCGAGTGTCCAAATACACCATGCCGCATCGGGACACGGTGGCCGGCGAGGCCACGGCCAGGTCGGCCACTTCAAAGATCATCCGCTGCCTGTCGGTCATTTTCATAATCTCACCGCTTGAGAGGCAGAGTTTTTTGTTGTCGTCTAATACCTGTAAGATCGAAATAATTTTATGTGCGGGAATATCTTTTTGTCTTAACCTTTTCGACGCCATGTCTACACAAAAGCTATCACTCAGACGCCACGTCATCGAAATGTCAAAACAGAAGTTGAACTTTATACTTTAGTACTAGGTTTATTTTACTCTGTGGTCTGTGACCGATATATCGGTCATTGGCGTTGAACCTGCGGTGCCAATATATACGTCTTTGGCGTGGAAAAGGTTCAAAGAATTAAATGATCATCATTATAAAAAGGAGCGAACGTATGTCGTTCAATGGTGAACCGGCTAGGGCTGTTGATTCTTAAATTGATGAGATGAGATAGAAAGCCATATATCTCTGGTAGTGGAAGATTGCGACGTGGGTAGCTATGGCAATGGGATCCTTTTAAGGGCCACTTGCCCCATCTGGGGTTAGACACATAACCCGGAGCTAAGTGTTTTTGTATGCAATTTGACAGCCTAACTCCAGGTTAACATCCAAGTTGCCCTAAGACGAACATAATGCAAGCTATAGAGCGATGTGTGTATTTCCCTGCTATTGCATAATTTGTAGCTTTGTGTGAACTTACGGTATTCATGTTCTCAATCCACACGGCGTCCACGGGGCCGTCGAAAATGTACCACCGTTTGTCCATATCCTCCACCGCTATGCCCCCTCGTACTAAGCTCGAGAGGATCCCATCAGTCCTATGAACAGCAGATATACATACAGCACACATTTTGCCGAAAGGGGTCGAAAACACAGACCAGAAGAATACTATAGACGCGTAAATGCGCGGGGCACGCGTTAGACTGGATTAACAACAAGATAGATAGATAGATAGAATACTCTTTATTGCACACCTCAAGTTTAAGTAAGATACAAGAAAAGATAGTTAAATACAAGAAAAGCTTAACTAACAAAAAAAGAAAAAGAAAATACAACCAGTCGATTTAAGATTGAGGCCAAACAATAGGCGGTCTTATCGCTAAAAAGCGATCTCTTCCAGACAACTTTTGGGTAGCGGAAACAATGAGAACTAATCAGCGAGAGTAGGCGTTACAAACATATAGATGAAATTAACTAAACGCACACACGCACACACAAAACTACGCAAAACAATAAACATACTTATATATACAAAATAATAATAAACAAATAGACATAAATAAACATACTTAAATAAACAAAATAAAAACATAAATTCTCATAACAGCATCATGCAAGCCACATAGCAAAAAGAGAAAAAAAAAAAGAACAGAAGCAGTCAAAAAATGCATTACATAGAGTTTCTCGCAGACATATTTTCTAGAACACGTATTTAGCGGTTAAAATTATATAAATATACCGTGTTACGCCATTGTCGTGTCGTATAAGAATTTTCACCAATAATCAGAAAAGTTGCCGGCGACACTGGTTTTCTAACAATAAACGTCAATCTATACAATGAGTATGATACTATGTCATACCCAATCGGGAGAGAGGGGACCTCTCCGTTGCTACTCCTTTGTTTTGTTTTAAGTAAAAGAGCTAATACTTGAACTTATTTTGTGTAATAATATTTTCATATGATTTACGTTAAATCACAACAAAAATGTACGTAATTCATGAGCCTAAATAAGGGCTCTTAGGGTGTCACTAAAAGTGCTCAGTAAACTAATCAACTCACCATTCATGGGTGTTCAAATCGAATTCGCCGTAGAGCTGGCCCATGGTGATGGATTTAGGGTTGACGACGAACGTGTGTACAGGGGTGAAGGGGAAACCGTCGGGGGCTAGTTTGCCTTTGATCGCGGTCAAGGCGTCTCGGAGTATTTCGTAGCACTGGGAGAGAAAGTAGGAAATTGTTGCGAAGGTTTGTATCGAAACATATTTATGAAAATATACCAATTCATATTCTCATCATACGGAAATATTAACATGAAATTTTATTGCTCTCTGGTACCCACTACTCAAAACGAAAACAGTGGTCCTAAATGCAATCATAACATTATGTCGTGCCGACAACCAGTTAAGTCGATTCTCTGTTCGTAAAAGCTTTCATCAGCAAAGCGAAACGCTGGGATTGGCTAAGGCGTAGCAAATAGCAAACAGTGGCACGGAAAACATGAAAAAGATGTTAAGAATAGGATCTAACCTTCGTTTTTCCAGCTCCGGCAGGTCCCACTAACATTAGCCCGTGTCGCACCACGGTGGTCTCGTACAATTGTATTATCTTGAAGATGAACGCTGCAGAAACATACATAGATATAATCGATGTAACGAAAATATGTGACTAAAACACACTGACAAGAATACATACTGTAAAGGTCATCGTAGCCCCTCTTCACTAGCATGCTCCTGATGGACTGTTCCATGATCCCGTAGTCCACTATTGGAATTTCAACGCGGGGGAACAGATCTGATATTATGCCTGTTAACAACAAATTCGATGCATTTTTTGCAATCTTCTTTTTTAATCAGGACACTAACTAGGTACAGTGATCTTCAAGCAACACAGGGGTTTCACCTTCCATCGTTTCGTGGAGACAAGTCTGTACACAAAAATAGATCGAAGTGTGCAAGATTTGTTAGTGTAGTTGTACTATTTTGTATGTGTTAGTATTTACAGTACAGATTAGTTTTTGAATGTAATGTGTGAGATGTGCGTCTGTGTGCACGTTTTCCTCCGCAAAAGGTGACGGAAAAAATTGTTCGGTAAGATATCGCTTCGACGTCTCCCTTCCAATGAGTTGGAAGCCCGTGTTAATTGAAGATCGTGAGAGCTGACGTGAAGGATTGCCAGTGCCAAGAGTATTTGTTGCAGTATTTGTTGCAGACACAGAACTATACCGTTAAACAAGAGCAAATCGTCAGCCAGAAACTTGGGCACGTTAACATCCCTCAACGAACGCAGGACGATCTGCCGCTCGTCCCCATTCGGCATTTGTCGGATGAGGTTACCGGCCACAGTGATTACAGTCTTCACAGCTCGCATCCCGAAGTCATAGTGGTCCTAAAAAGTGCCAATGATATGTGAGACTTGAAGGTATTTTTAGTATAAGGCCAAGATTCTGATAGCTTTGATGGCTGAAATATCTTGTAGATCGATGAGTTTAACGACTAACTTGTCTTCAGGCACCCTTCTCGCAGAAAACTGGGAGAAAATCGCTGGAACCAGGCCAAGCCAGGCACTATTAACTCGTATAAGAGGCAAAGATATACTTTAGGCGACCATGTTTATCAACAATATTTAGTTTTTGGAATAAAAAGCCACAAAATACTAATTAAACCCCCACCTACCACTATCGTAAAGATATTTACCTGCGAAGACAGCTGTTCAGAGCTCAACCTAAAAGTGGTTGTAATTTTTCCTGCCAGGGTCTTGGCTTCATAGAATCCGAAAGAAAATAGGGAGATCTCCGCAATCAGCGCGTAGTCCGGCACCATCATTGATATGGGGCGGAACAATGCTTTGAGGTTGTCTGGCAATTCGGTACGGCCTGGAAGTAAACCCTTCTATTTAACTATTGCTTGTCACTCGTTGCCAAGGTCTCAGTCGTCTATCTGTGCCTGGATCACTCTTAAAACTATGGTTTTATTGCATTAAGGCACTGGGCCTACCAAGCGCCAGTAAGCGATAAGCCATCGGCGATTTTTTCGCCCAAGCAATGAACAAAAGATAATCGCTCCCGTGTACTCGTGGCCCGAAGAGTTCAGTACCATTATTTTAAAAACGGCAAAAATGTTACGTTTGTTGTATGGGATCCCCCTGAAATATTGATTCTATTCTGCTTTTTAATATTTGTTGTTATAGCGGTAATAGAATCACATAAACATAACTATGACTAGCTCACTAGCCTGGTGACAGACGGACCGACGGACAGACGGACAGCGGAGTTTTAGTAATAGGATCCCGTTTTACCCATGGACTACGCAACCCTAAAGATAGGGATATATAACCACTGGTTTAATTCCCGTCTCGGTCACTGTTTCTTTTCAGTAACTTCGATTAATTTTGTTTGTCAAAAATGTGATCCGATTAAATGCGAGAAGTGCTCGACAGCCCAGGCTAGCCCGCCTGTATCCTGCCGGGCCTCCCTACACTACATCTACATGGTAAAATTTTGATAAATAACAAGGGAAGTAAAATATCATACCTGCATAGCCAGGGTTCATAGTAATGAACACTGAACAAGATTGCTTGAGGGGTAGCTCTACGCCTTCAAACCAAAACTTCTCCTGTTTTGCGATTTGAGCCTTCTGTATTGTTATTACCTGAAATATCATATTAAGTAATCATACAGGCTGTAACAAAAGTACCGAACGACACTTCAACAGCTGATAAGGTCAATGACCCTGAGTACGATGCAAGTGCAATTTTTTTTATATACAAAGTTAAAAAAAATTGCACTTGCAATCGTACTCATAGGTGATAGGTGCATTTTCGATCAGCTGTTCCATACAAAGTGATATTTTTTTTTACGAATTTTTAATATTGTGAAGTATCTTTCGGTACTACCCTGTATATAATAAGATGACTTCTATGTGCTTGCATGATTCGGAGAGCTTAAATAATCTTTTTGAAAACCCCTAACTAGAAGGTAGGTACCCAAACAGGCCTGCGAACATCAAAAACCGAAATTTCATTAACTGCCCTTGCATGCATTTTGCTGATCATGCATTTTCAAGTGGAAGAGCGATAGAGACAGACAGATAAACGCACGAAGTAGTTCTCCGACACAGCACAACGCCAACCCAAAACACAACAAAGTTTAGCCCCTCTATCGCACTTGACTACGAAATTATAAGTCAGACGGAGAGGCAAAGCCTCGCTCGCAGTTCGCGCTAAGTACCTAGGTATATCAGTAGTCAACCTTCTACTCGTATGTCTGCGCTCCTGATGTTCTCCTGATCAATTTGGTTGTTGCCTAATGTTTTTCGATTGTTTATAAAAGAAAATAAAATAGATTTAAAATACCTGTTGAGCCACAACGGAAAGTACTTCAATGTCTATACGATTGAATTCGTCAAAACAAGCCCACGCACCAGATCTGAAAATACAGTAAATGCATTAATCAACTAGGAACTTTCTTATCACTACTTGCTTGGTTACGGTCTCCTGGGTCACTTTGAAAATCGTGGTTTTATGGCATTAACATTAAAAAAACATGTTTTTTGGTAGTCATTTCCCTTTCCATGATGGGCCATCTACCAAGCATGTCAGTACATACTACAACGTTTCTTCTAACAAACTGTGCTGCATTTGTCCCCTGGCTGACGGCACAGAATAACAACAAGACATAGCTGATTCACCCAAAGATAACCAGAGGCATATCCAATGGCCCATGTCAAAATTACAAGAAGTAAGAGATTACTGACAATCTGTGTCAGTAATCTCTTACTTAAAACCAACAATCTCGCCAACAAACTGGTTTCTCAGTTTGGCGGGTTATAATACCAATTAATGTAACTATGTACACCTTTTGAATAATAATAAAAAAAAAAAAAAAAAAAAAAAAATCTGTGTCATAGTGACATTATAAATATAATGTCACTATGACATAGTCCTACAGTGGCCTAGGGTTCCAATTGGTTGACTGCACGTAAAAGGGGTAAGTAATGGTAACTTACGCCGCCAATCCTTTAAAGAATTTCCCCATAGCCATGTAATCCAGTTGGTCTGAACAATTAAACACTACGCATTGGACAGCTAGCGCTTTTGCCAGATCCTGTAAGTTATTAAAATATATAAAAACAGTATCTAGTAAAACCATATAATTTAAACTTTCGTGAGACATACTGATATTAAATTGCAACGGTTAACACTCACGTATTTTTATCACAATAGGCGTGACATGTTTCGTCTGCGTCGGGCAGACCTCATCGGACAGACAGAGTGGTGTTATCACCTTCGCGGCTAGGACATCACTGCCCCAGTCCGGCGTAGGTACCGGCTCGCGCGCGACGAAGCGGGAGCGGGGTGATCCGCGCAATCCGGCGCCGTCGTTGCGGGAGTCACGGTTAGTTCGGTGTGCTTGTCGTTGATCCCGTCAGACGATCCGACAATTCAGACTCCCGCAACGACGGCGCCGGATTGCGCGGATCACCCCGCTCCCGCTTCGTCGTGCGCGAGCCGGTACCTCCGCCGGACTGGGGCAGTGATGTCCTAGCCGCGAAGGTGATAACACCACTCTGTCTGTCCGACGAGGTCTGCCCGACGCAGACGAAACATGTCACGCATATTGTGATAAAAATACGTGAGTGTTAACCGTTGCAATTTAATATCAGTATCTAGTAAAACCTATCATAAAAACTACTTGTCTAACCGCAATAGGATTCTTACCTAATCTGACATCGGGGTTTACTGATAACACCTCGTGTACGAGTATTGCGTCGGAGGGGGGGTTAAAATCCAAAAGTATAAATTAATCGAAAACAATCTTGGATCATATGGAAGACAAAAATTCCTTTTGTTATATTTGAAACAATTCTTTATTTCAAATTTCAACCGTAGGCGTAAGAATAGTTTTTTTGGTTTTAAATGTTAATTGTTCCTACAAATTATTAGTAGGTATTAAGATTAGTTATAAGATTTTTACTACACTCTATCAGGGCAGGGTGCATGTACCTAACTAATGTAATTTTCCTTTGATTGCAAATGTGTTGCTTAACTTCAAACTCCATTCGATCCTCTGAGCTAATATCTACCTTATTACCTACCTTTTCTTAGCAAAATCGCATAATCTGACAGATGGATTTACCCGAGTTTGAAGTTAAGCGACTCAAATAAAGATCATTATCTAAGATATCTAAATCTATCTCCAGTAAACACATGTATATTGTTTAGGATGACTGGACTCGTGTTTGTGACATGTTGTTTAGTGTACCTTAGTGGTTTCAGTCTTGCCAGTTCCCGCGGGCCCGGCGGGCGCCCCGCCGAACTTCAAGTGCATAGCGCACATCAGCGTCAAGTAGCATCGGTCAGTCAGTGGCGTGATTACTAGACGGCCACTGCACATAACAATATGAAGATTCAATCAGGCAAACTAATGTTCAATAGAAAAGGCTGATAATAGGTGCGGAGTGGAACTGTGCACACACTACTAGCTACAGTTGCCATTATGTCGGAAACAAAAAGCAACGCACAGAGGACCTTACACCCTGGCAATAGAGACTACTAATGGACAGTGGCATTGAACTGATGAATACTGATCAAAATAACGCGGCAGAGAGCTATGAAATTTCGGCGCCATATTAATTGAGCAATAGCTACATATGCGTGGTATAGCCCGAGAGCATAGGCTCCAAAGATTTTGCTAAACCTGTTTTATCAACTTGATGAGTTAGTTTCACATCACCTGTTTCCCAGATATTCATTGGCGTAAACGAACGAAGAGTTGAGCGCGCGCACGTCCTCATGGTTCTGACTGAACTGGTGATAGTATGGTGCCGTGTTTAGGTGGCTCTCGTCTTGTATGATCTCCGTGGACTCGCCTTCATCCAATATGTAGGGTGGTTTTACTATTTCATAATATCTGAGAAATAATGCAAGGGCAATTCAAAGCTCTTCTCTTCAAAAATAAAGCCACTGCACCTTATTTATCTACGTAAAACTACTAGGCAAAAGCCCGTGCACGAGATACCAATTTATTCGCGGATGTATACCAGATGTCCTCACGATGTTTTTATTCACTGGCATGCAATTGGTAAATATCAAATGATATTTTGTTGATAAAAGCCGTTAAGATGAATGATTCTAGTCGTTCAATCCATAACCTGCCGATTTAAAGTCTGGTGCAAAATTGCACTTTGTTGGAGGCCTTACAAACTACGTTGCTAGCGCCACTCGAGAACTGTTCTGTCCCAGCAACCATCCGTTCTACGAGGAGTGTGCTCGGCCCACCACTGCCACTTTAGTCTTGCCACCATCTTTAGCTATATCGACGACTTTGATGCTACTGCGGACTTCCTCATTTCTTAATTTGATTTCGCAGGCAAGCTCCGATAGCTCTTTAAATCTTTGGTTTAATAAGATGCGCATTGGAATAATGTCACCTCTCCCGTGACTAGTGAAGAGGCTACCCAACTACAGACAAGATTAGATACGCAAGTGTAAAAAAGATTTATATCATCGATATAGTTACCTCAACTGGCACATCCACTGGAAGTCGGTAACATTCTTGACGTTCTCGTCGACAAGCATGCGCGTCACATCCCGTGCGTGCACCTCGATGACGATGAGGGCGCACAGAACTTCACGTTGGAAGAATGTGAGCTCGCCCTTGACTAGTGAACGGAGGCTGTCCAACTACAAAACAGTAGTAGATTTAGAACTATCTTTGAAATTATGTATGTACTTAAATAAGATTATTTATGTAAAGTTAACAAAAGATTGTGAAAAGGGTGTCCTTTAAAAGGTCAAAACAATTGTCTTTTGCTGATAACCCGCCGCCGTGCTGGCACCCGACAAAGTGGTACCTTTAAAAAAAAAAACAATCACATATTTATCTCCTCGTCACAATAAGGTCCACTCAGATCTAACAAGCAGCTCTAGCAAACCGCTCCCACAACTAACAAAGACCTGTTGTGCTAACAAAGACCTGGAAGCGAAGTTAACATTCCTTACTGCGGAGTTTCGGGATACCAATTTCTTACATTCTGAACTCACTAATAGCGTTCTCCACCCCCGCCATCCAAGAGGTCTGCGAGCAGGCGATCACCACCTGCCCCCGCTAGCGGGGAACACTTCAGAGCCAGGGATCGTTCATAGCTATTCAAGGCCAACTATCAGGGTTAACAATTCGATTACCATCCTCATGTTTTCATCGCAGAACTGATCCATTCTGAACTCGCTAATTGCACTCTCCACCCCCGCCGTCCAGGCGGTCTGCGAGCCGGCGATCACCACCTGCCCCGGCCAGCGAAGCACCCATTCCGAGCGAGGAATCTTCCACAGCTCTTCGAGACCAGCTATCAGGGTTAACCGAACTGAAAAAGAGTTTAACAATCTTAATATTCAATACAACATAAGTAAAAATACATAGTAAAAATGCATGGTAAGCACACAAATAAATGTCAAAAGGATTCAAACCTACAAATACACCTAAAAATTAGGCTAGAGAAGCCATTTTGACGGTATGTCGAACGTTTACAACTACCGAAAAATTATCCCACTTTTCAAAATACGTAACATAATATGATTAAGTGACTTACTGCTGTGCCTCATAGTATCCTCAAGCAGAAGTAACCACTGCTCAACATTAGAACTCGGGTAGAACGTGTACTTGAGGTCCACGATCTCACCTTCGCTTGAGTGCATTTGCGTAATTTTCAGATCGAATTCAAACGTGACCTAGAACATTTGAATTCATGTCATCACTGGATGAAGATTAACACAGGTAGGCTAAAGCTTTCATAGTGAATTGCTATTTCTTGAAACAATTTATCAAGTACGGCCGAACTTTTTTATGATTAAGAGATTTGAAGAAAACCATTTTCTCACTGACGTGATCAGCGTAATGACGACACGCAGGAGCAAAAGGTATTTTTAAAATAGGTACTTGAGAGAGATGCGTTGTTTGTCGTATCATTTTCACTACACTCCCCTCCACCTCCATCATATTCCTGTCCTATCCTACTAGAAATGCTTGAAAACATTATGAGTCTGCAGGATATATAACTAAAGTTATCCAACCTGAAAGAAGACCGACCTTGGCAATATTTTCGAAGCACTTCCTCAAATGCGGCTGCACCGCCTTCGGGTTCCTCGATTGCGAGAGTATCTCCAGCAGCTCGTCGTCGCTAAGGAAGAAGAAGCGAGGGAACCGGATGCGTTTCAACTCCATGTACTCGTTCAGGCCACGGGCCACCACCGCCAGAAGGTGTCTGGCTTCCACTACGCTGTCGTACATCCTCGTATCGGGGCAGATTATCATAATCTGTAAACGGATTCATGCATTGTCTAAAGATACTATAGCAAGGATAAGTACAAGCGCTGGGGTGTATCTACATACAGTAGACTTTTTCCAATCAGCCTTAGCACACGAGTGCTGCAAAAGTATCTCGCGATCATGAAATACACCTGTCATTTTATAACTGTTCGGATTAGACAATGACAGTTATCTTTCTAGAGCGCGAGATACTGTTGACGCTGTCTTTTGTGCTAGGGTTTTTTGTCAACAAACCGCATCACGTCGTCCTATCACACGGTCCTTGGACTATTAATTAGTAAGTAAGTAAAAAAATATACTTATATTAGTATTTATAGATCCATAAAGAGGCCTGTGCTTGTTGTAGAAAAAACGCTTTAGGTTACTGCAAGTAAAAGCAAAGCTATCGTGCGGGGTCCATACAATATAAAAGTTTACTGGGGATAATAACACTAGAAGATTTCACCCCTAGTAAAGCAGCTGAGGATTTTCTAGTATTATTAACTAGAAGATTTCACCCCTAGTCAAGCAGCTAAGGACTTAGCATAATTAAGATAAAATCTTTACCTTATTGCAAGCAACAGCAGCTGACATGATGCGCCTCCAAATTCTCTCCATAGTGTTATATTTTTTAGCTTCCATTGGTAGCTGGCGTGAAATGTCTTCTGACGTGAAGATCGGCTCCAAATACATCCATTCTCTATTATAAAACAAAAGTGGGTCAGTATTTAAAATCACAATTTTAAAGCATGATTTCTCTATTTCACCTCTACAGTGGTAACATTTTTCAACCCGCTTCAAAAATAGGAGAAATTTCTCAACTACACATTGTGTGTTTGTTACACTAGCCCACTGTCAATTGTTTGTCGATTCGGATGATTGCTCTTGGTCAAAAGAAGATAAACCTCTTGTATTAGAGTTTTGATCTGATGGCAGGATCCATGACGATACTTTAACACATTGAGTGCCGGGAACCCGCTAGGAGAGTTCTCTGTGGGTGGTCGCTTTCCGCTACAAAGCGGGAAAATGATGGAATCGGCTACGCGTAGCGCGTAGCACTCGCTGCCACCCAATGTGTTAAAGTCAGTTTTTTTAAGAAACTTACTTTTGACACTCGATCCACTCGTCAACGAATTTTTGCGTCTGATTGAGCTTATCACCCCACTCCTGGATCCTTAACTCGAAAGCCGCTTTGAAGGGGCTGAAGCTGAGCTGCTGCGTCTGCAACTGGTGCTCATCCAGCATTTGGAGCGTTTCATCAGCAATTTTCATAATGAATGTCCCTGTGGGGTAAGAAATAGTACTGAATTGAAGCATTGATTATGCAATTTATGCGTTTTTTGCAACATGTCTTAGAGATCCTGGCGTCTGGAGTTTTTACGAAAGCTATAACTAAATTTAACTTGTACCTAACTTGGAAATTGGGACTAACAAAATGGGACATCTAAAACTTTAGGTAATTGTTATTTCGTACTAACAATGGTGTTAGTTCTGAAAAACGTATGATACGACAGTTTCGCGATTGTTGAGCCACTTAACTGTATTTCTAACTTTGCCAGGTAGTATGCAAGTCGGTATGGCAAATGTCAACTATTGATCTATTGATAACGTCGATGATTAAATTTATTACACGACAAAATTACGAAATCACAAGGGGCTCAATGATCCCTGTTTGCGACTTTACCTACAAGTGGAAATTTAAACTCGCAGCCTTTAGATTAATAGTCCACATCTTACGGCTCTTCATCTGCCTATTCCATTCAGTTCACAAAAGTATCCCCCTGTAGGTGGTAGTAAAGTATCCGCCTGTTGTTTGCCTCTTTTTCATGTGTAATCTATACCAGTTTGTGTTATTTTTGTTTTTTTGAGGTGCAATAAAGAGTTATTGTATTGTATTGTATCCCAAAAAAACGGACATCAAAAGAACATACCAGTATTCTTATAAGGCGTCAGTTCTATAATCTTAGAGGCCCAATCAGCCTGCATCTTGTCCAGAGACTGCTCGATCACGTATTCCTTGCTGGCGAGCTCTCCAATCTCCGAGATCATTGCAGCGTGCTCGGCCACGCCCTGCTTAAGGCACATGGAGAATGTCTGCTTCTCGTTCATGGTTACCGTGATACCTGGTTAAGACAAGGGTAAACAAGTAACTTAGCAAACCTCTCTTAACTTATTTCTTGAAACCTTTTTTTTTAATACTACGACGGTGACAAACAAGCATACGACCCGCCTGATGGTAAGCGGTCACCGTAGCCTATGGACGCCTGCAACTCCAGGGGTGTTACATGCGCGTTGCCGACCCTTAAAAAAAGGAGGATTCGCTGTGTTGACAGCTGAAGGGGCAAGCTTTGCTCCGTGGGTCCCCAGCTGTCAACACAGTAAATCCTCTTGGAGCTCTGGTGACCTTACTCACCAACAGAAACACAACACTATGAGTAGGGTCTAGTGTTATTAAACTGCGGTTTTCTGTAAGGTGGAGGTACTTCCCCAGATGGGCTCTGCTCCAGATTTGAGCGAGACGACATTCGTTGTGCTGTGCCCTACCGCACTAAACGATATGCATCCGCTGTGCCCATACCTCTCTTCTGATTGTTATTATATGTTTGTTGAAAATAAAGAAATATCAAAATGAAAGCTAAAATTTTATCAAAATTTTATACTCGATAGACGTTAAATAATAAAGGTTAAAAATCAGAGAGGGAAGTTAAATAACGAAAGTAAAATGCGCTGTCATACTGCAACTTGATGATGGCAAAAAAGAATATATTACTGACCCGCTCTCTCCATAAATTCGTTCCAATGCCTTTCCTTCATTCCTGGATTCCTCACAGCTTGTAACACAGGAACAAGTGGTCTAAATTCATCGATATCATCCTGTAAATTAAGTTCCGATTGACTACGTGTTTTTTGTACGATTGTCGTCGTGCTATTTTTAGAAAAACAATTTAAAGCTGGCATATTGCTTTTTATTTTTATCACCATAAAACGTTAACAATGGAATTTGGAAATAAGTAATATTATTTTAATATTTTTTACAGATGACTGAAATAATTGTTAAAACTTAGGCAAAATAGACCGTTATTTTTGTAATCTTAAAAAAAACGAGGTACCTGTAGAACATCTCAAATACCTGACACAATAAGCATATAATGTAGTACTAAATGTAATGAAATAAACACTTTAGTATTTTTATTTGTAAATACTTTTGAAATCATCTTTATCTTTCTTCTTTATTATAAGATAGTCGCTGTCTGATTTTGAACCACTTCAGAAGCATTCGTAAGGCAGTCGGAGAGGCTTGCCCTATTATTTAACATTTCGATAATGTCATTCTCCGGGGCTACGGGAGCAAAGTCAAAGACCCTTGAAAATTCGGAAAAAATGAATTACATTTACTGATACAGAGTAGGAGTACGCACCCGAATAGTAATGGCCACATGCTGCACTTTGGGCATGTCAGCAAAAGTCTTCGTACACTTGACTATCGTCTTGTAGTATTCGTTGATCAACGGCTCAATGGAGTCTGCGTCGACGTACATCAGTGGGTTATCGAACCACACTTCTCTCGCTTTGAGGAAGTCTGCAATGATGATGGTAATGTGAAGTTTATTAGAAATTGCAAAAAATAAATAGAGATTTTGCTATCAATATTGTATGATAATAAACTCGGTACTTTAATCTCAAAAACAGAAAAATTCGATTTTTCCTAAAGCCTCGGAACTTTCACTGACCTATAAAATCATGAATTGGCCGGCCTGAGGTGCCCTGTTAGTAGTTAGAAAACTGTACATTATTTACCGACCATCTTGTTAGATACATACGGCATGATAAAATTCAACACGTACAAAGTCGAGGGCAGCAGCTAGTATTACACACAGCAGACGCTTGAGAAACAACCCTCTTTTCCAGTCAAAAAATAACACAATATTCTTGTCCGCATACAAAGTGGGACAGAAGTACAACCTAATATCACAAACCTGAAGCAGTGACCCAAAGATTTCTGTACGGTTCGAACTCCTTAACCAATCGGTTCAAATCCGAGTAAGGCACCACCGGTTGGCCGAACAACTTCTGTCGCTGGTTCAATATCCGACCCCAGTCCTGAGAATCCTTCATTGCTTTCCATGCCTTCTTAATATCGTTCGCTATCTCATGAACCTGAACAATAGAAAAAAAAATTGAAAATGAACAGACAATCGAAACATGATCAACATTTGGCATCCGAAATAAATACTTCAACTGCCAAAGGTGCTTGGCAGACCCCAAGAATTACAAGGATCTTGCGGTCGAGAAAAACAACTGTCATTGTCTAAACAGAACAGTTAGAAAACGACAGGTACGAGTATATTTTTAACCGCGAGATATTGTCTTGTGCTGGGGTTACAGTATATTTAATAAAGCGCCATCAACGTCCAATCATTCTTCGCGATCTTGACCAAAACATCGGTCCACTTTGTTTGATATTTTATCACACTATTTCTGATAAACGTACTATATTTTTTTCTTTTACAGCAGCCGTCTAGCAAGTTATATGACTTATGTGCAAATATTTACGGGTAGTGAGTATTGAGATGACCAGAGAGAATGGAAGAGGAAAACATGTTGTGCAAACCCCATATAACGTGGGATAAAGGCAGAAAAAAGATATACGGGTAGCTTCAATGGCAACACGAGATGTTTTTTGACACTTGGATGTAACGTACCCTGGAAAAGTCACTCTGCAACGTCAGTTGCATGCACTGAGCGGTGAACATGTCTATCTTGTCCGACAAAGTCTGCTCGTCCATCTGGTGAAGCTTCCAGAACTTCTCCTGTTCCTCCTCCAGAAAGTCTGTCGTTACCACCACCTAAGAAATCAAACGCAATATTCTATTCAAACAAGTCGAGGAGAGAGTAGCGCAGCTGACAAAAAATATTTAAAAGTGCAGTGCAGTTGGTTGTTCTTCTCAATACGAAATTTGATTCCCCGTGACCTGTCCGTGCCCTACTATAACCCAGCATGGGGTACATTTACATAATATTCTACATTATAATGTCTTTTACATTTTTATTAAGATACATAAGAGGACACTTCACGTGAAAACTTGGGGAATTAGTATGACTACAACTATGATTATAGAGAAATGGATCATTGAGGGATTGTGCTTTCTAATAACCCTTTATTGGAAAACACAATCCCTCAATGAGTGCCCACTGGACGCTCTACGCCCTTTTAATGCAAGTTACCTGTTTTGTTATGTTCAAAGGCCAACCGATAGCTTCCCATAGCGCTTTAAAATCTTCATTTTCCAAAGGTGTAAAGAATGCGTCTAAAACTTCTAAATCCTGAAAAAACACGCGATACACGTATTGTATAATGGCTATCAGTCATGTTTCAGTTTTTTTTATAGACACTCTTGTTATAAACTATATTTTTGAATAACCATAAGAGCATCGCTTTACGATATTCTTATGAAATAAATACTACAGACAGCGTTATTATAATGTATGAGTACTTTTTAATATCGCTGTAATTAAATGACTGGCAACCATATTAGGAACCCTCTTATATCACTGTTGCATAAACTATAGTAGTTTACAACTACTTAGGTACTATTAAATAGACTTCGCACATACCGTGAAAACTTTCTTCATAATATCCTCCTGTGTCTTCAGAGCAAAGGGTATGCCCTCCATCCACTCCCTGATCTCGAACACATGTTCGATAGTATTCGGTTTCTCTCCCAGCTTCCTCATGATGTTCTTATAGGCCTGGATCACATCTTCTATGACATTCCTTACCTCTTCCGCCCACATGGTCAATAAAGCCTTCATTATATCTGATCTCTTGTTTACTAGGATTTGCTGCATAACAATAGTAGATTACATACCAAGGCCGTTTTAGTGGGAAATGTCTCGGATCCCATGTTATTGTCGGCCGAGGCGAAGCCGAGGTCGACGAACATGTGATCCGAGGCTTTCCCATCTAACGGCCGAGGTTTGTATACTATTTTTCTGCCCGACGGAGCCGGTAGGCGGCAATTTAGTTTTACGTAAAGTGGCGCTTACCGGCCGGAGGACTGAAATAGTACATTGTGCATCTAGGGCGGTAAGAAGGGCATTACTTACGAGGGTCTATTGAAGCCCGACGCCGTAGGCGGAGGGCTTTAAATGACCCGAGTTAGTAATCCCCTTACTGCCCGTGGTACACACAATGTTTTTCATCACATTTGCGAGGAAATAAATAAACTCTATACAGGTAAAGAAACAATAATGATAAGCGGTACTTTAGTTGCACAGTCCACAGTACTCCGGAGTGACTGCGTGCTGCGAGCGCGTGCGGGGCAGGTCCTCCGCGAGCTCCACGCGGGCGGTAAAGTAGTATGAGAATCCTTTAAAACCATGGGAATAATACAGCTCTTTAAGTGTAAGTATGCTTGCATATAATATCACCATTTACGAGCAGGTGTGATGAAAACATATTTTATGTTAAACTCGGTCCAAAAGGCATCGTCAGATTACCACCAGAACTGAGTTAAGCTTTTACCGCATATACTTAGGTATTTGTTTACATTTTAACATAATTACCTGTCAATCAAGTTGAATTTAACGGCCAAATATGGAACAGTATGCGGTAAAGTTGGAATAAAGAAAATACTTTCCTACTAGGCTTCACTATGGTATTTCTTTTTGGCATAGTAGTTAGTGAGTTTTAGCTATCTGGAATACCTACCTAATGTTTTAGATGATCTTCCACATAGTTATGCTTCATTGAAAAAACCCTATATTAATTACCTACCTACAACGTAATTATTGATTATTTTTGTTGAGTTTAGAGTCACCCGATATTTCAATCGCCAAAAACATCTCTCCATCGCTGTGGAGGTGTCTGCCTGCAAGTGTTGAATTTTCGCACGACCCAATAATTAAGTAATAATTATAATAACCTTCAAAGTATCGACGTTTATGGCGAAAGGCCCAATATTGATGAATTGCGGTAACCGCCAAATCAATTCTTGTTTTGCGTCGTAATGGGTTTGAACTTCTTCGCGGATCTCCGACGATGTGTGCTTCTCCTGCCGGTAATTTCTAGAACAAGAAAAACTATAAACTCAGTGTAAACTCTTGTACACATTCGGTAGTCTTTGTGGTTTCATTGAGAGTTAAGTATTATGGCACCACTGCGATTTGAATTTAGAGCATATTGAGAATCCAAACTGTAGTTATATTCTGATATTCTTATTTCAAATAGTCACGCACGCGTCTTAATATTCCTTCAATGACCGAGTCTCTTCAGATCACTTGTATCTAGACGTGTTTTAGCTTATTCTAAATTTATAAATGTAATTATATAACAGTGTCTCTAGTGCAGTGATGTGTATTAAATAATTACTATCCACCTAGGGCACCGGAATATATTATACCATCCAATACATCCATATTGAGAAACAAATTAGTCATTCTGGTATTTACTATGTATGATACTATTCCGTTTTGAACTGAAGGCATCTTGATAAATGGGTATATTGGAATAAAAGCATCTGTGGTAAACTAGGACATATTTCAGTCAAAATGTCTGCAGATGTACTGCAGACATAATGTCTGCAGATGTACTGCAGACATAATGTTTTGCCCTCGTATTTATTCGGAAACTGTTATGTCATGCTACTTCAATCGACCACGACAGTACTACAGTACAATATTAATACTGAAATCGACTGATATACATAGTATGACACGTTCGGGCGTTTCTGTCAAAATACTAGGGCAAAACATTATCCGCTACATCTGTACCTAGTTGTTATTCTGACCACACTAGAGCCCAGATAAAACATGGCGACATTTACTTACTCGACGTATTCTTCTATATCCAGTAAGAATAACTCTGTGTAGCATTCGTACTGCCGCAAGTAAGCGTTCAGTGGTATGATGGACTGGCGGTAAGCCTTCAGCAAGCGTTCCCTGTAGTCTACTACATTTGGCTCCAATAAACCTACAAAGAAAAAAGTCCTTACAGTAAAACCTTTGTGATAAATAAAAGTATACACCGTACATATGTAGTAAATACTGGTTTCCCATCGTATTGTGACGGAAAGCCCGAAATCACATTTCTATCTGAAAGGGAGCTACCGTATTATCGCTCAACAGGCGGCGCCACTCATGCGTGGGTCCTGTATATGAGAGAATTGTCAAAGTGACGTTTGAAATGTTCCCGCAGGACCCACGGTCCACTAGCGCCCCTACTACACACACCGTATTTACACAGCTTTACACACGCCATATGCTAGTCAACTTAGACAACAAGATAAGTACGGACAGTGCCGACAGGAAAACGTTATTAGCGATATCTGTGCATCAAGATTACAGCAGATTTCTTGTGACAATTTATAAATTCGGTTGGCGACTCAAATCACCTAAACTGGCGACCTTTATTTACCCTCAGCTCATATTAAGAAAAACTTACCAATGGAAGTGAGGAACAATTCTTTGTCGAAGACTAACCCAGTCACTATCATTGGATGTACTTGGGGTATGAAATGGCAACGGTACAACATCTCACGGAACAAGCGTTGGATCACAACCTGGAACCCAACAATAAGAGTGAACGGATACTCCACAATTAGTTTAACAACTACTGCTAAAACTTGATTAATTACCGCAAAAACCTAGCGAGCAAAAATCTGTAATGTGTGAATGTGAACCGCTAAGATTCAGTACTTCCCGGAGGGCCAAGATACCTTGTTAATACGAAACTGCGGCGGAGAGTAGAGCGCTCAACATGAGATAGAAGTAGAAAAAGTCTTCGGTGCAGAAGTACATGCAGAAAAACTAACCTCAAACTGAGGCGGTGGCGTGGTATAATACGGTCCATCAGCGTTCAACATGAGAAAGAAGTAGAACAGCGTGACCGTCGGCGACCGGAACGGCGTGTTGATGAGATCCGAGGGGTCCCACTCCCAGTCCTCGGTGCAGAAGTACGTGCAGAGGCACGGCGTCTCGCACATGTACACAAACATCGCCATAGACTGCTCTATGCTGTAGCGGAGTGCGTACTGTAGGTAATATAGATAAATATTATAGCCCGGCCCCACTACCGCGTTGCGTCGCGGTATGGCGTGCAACGTACAGTCAACCAATTTGAACCCTATGCCACTCCTATAACCATGTCAAAATGACAAGCAGTAAGAGATTTCTTACAAGCTGATTTATAGTGTCACTATGACATAATCCTACAGTGGCCTAAGGTTTCTATTGGCTTACTGTACTTACTTTCTTGGGCATACCGGACGCATGGCAATGCAACGCACCAGTGCGGCTCGTCGCTTATGGGCATTCTTACTATCGACTTAATCCCATAGTATTCTCAATAATACTATTAGTCTTGTGAGGTTGACGATATTTATTAGACAGATACAAATAAAATCATAAACAAAATTATCCTTAACCTCTAGGTTAGGCTCTAGGTTAGGAAACTAGTATCGTGATATTAAACGGATCCTTGCCAAATTCAAGAAAGGAGGAAACTTTTTTTCAAATGCTAAGTTTATCCCAGCTGGGTATATTCAATAAAGGACCGAGACACTCGAGACAAATATTTTGGAGACGTGACACCTCTAGGGATGAACTATGTTGAGATCTGCGGTAGCCGCTTTCCATTAGAAGCAGGCCGTGCGCTTGTTTCTCACCTGCATGCGAAATCTCACAAGTTGCATGAACCTACTAAGCTTGCTGACTCCATAGAATTCCCATTTTTTCTCGTAAATATTGAACCAGCTGGAAATTTAGAGTACATCAGAGTAAGTTATATAAATCTACAAGCAATCTACCCAATGATAATTATGCACTGCCCATATTTCTATGCGTCTACGGAAACAATTAAACAAACGGAACGAAGTACAGGGGGTCAGCGTTCGTTGATGTCTTATGTTTTAATTTTACCCATACTTCATTCATAACCACATGATTCGTCAAGTTCATATTATAACTACAATCTAAAACGGGATATTTACCATTTACGTTTGTATGGACAGGTTGATACTGTAAGTGTGGTATGTCGCGAACGTGATCGAGTTTCAAATGAGAAAACGGACGATAGTACCGCCAGTGACACGCAAAATAAGCGCACCCGCAAGAGGGTAGATCGCTATAGTGTGTGGGCAGACCACAACTATACTATAACAGTTACTCCGTGAACATGGCACTTGCAACAGTGTCGAAACATCGGGTGTTCAGAAAAACAAACGCACATTAAATATCCCCGTTTTAGTTTATATAATGCAAATGATCAAGTTAGCTTAAAATCGTAAGTTTATACCTATAAGTCCACTTACATATGTTATTTGTCAAATCGAAAAGTGTGCGATTACGGTATCTTTTCTGAGGTCTTGATTCAAACTTTATTTTATACTAGCTTTTGCCCTCGACTTTGTCTACGTGAAACAAGAGTGAAAACTTTCCTGTCTTTTCCCAGAAGTCATACTATCTCCGTACAAAGTTTCATCTTAATCTGTTCAGTGTGCGTAGCCAAGATGCAAATCGCTCACGCACAGTCGCTAACGAAACGCAACTGTCATTGTCACAGTAGTATGGAAGAATGATAAAGAGAGGTAGCTACGATACGTTACTAAGCGTGAGCGATTGGCATCTTGGCTACGCACGCAGCAGTTTTAACGTAAAGAGGTAACAGACAGACAGAGCTACTTTCGTATTTATAATATTAGTATGGATTCTAAGACTCGACGCAATAATATTATGAAATAAATATGTAAGACACTTACCCTTTCCCGACGTCTCTGAACGACATGCGTATAGCATGAGCAGTGTTATTCAACCACGTTATATTCAAATATTTGAGCATCTACGAATGAAAAATGACATCTATATTTTTCTGAATAAATAATATCAGCATATATAATATGTTACAATTACAAGTTAATAATTATATGTTACAAAATATCTGTCACTAAGTTTGATGTTAGGTAGGTAGCGTTTTACAATGTCAATATGTTATAATTTAAACTATCGTGAGTCATACTGACATTAAATTGCAACGGTTCAAAGTCACGTATTTTTATCACAATAGGCGTGACATGTTTCGACTGCATCGGGCAGTCATCATCGGGCAGACAGAGTGGTGTGCAAGATCCGCGAGGCCATTGAAATCGGACGGCGCCCTAACTTCAACCGCAACGGAGGTTGGACACTGCCACCGGCTTCGAAACCAGTGCTTCCTTGAGTGAACGTGGAAGTGTGTGGTGACGATTTGGTGGACACGGTTAGTTCGGTGAGTTTGTCGTTGATCCGTTCCGACGATCCGACAATTCAGACTCCCGCAACGACGACGCACGACGCCGGATTGCTCGAGTCCGCCTACTTCCGCGCGCGACCCGTTACTTGCGCCGATCTCGGGCAGTGATGCCCGAGCCGCGAAGGTGACAACACCACTCTGTCTGTCCGACGATGATTGCCCGATGCAGTCAAAACATATCACGCCTATTGTGATAAAAATACGTGAGTTTGATCCGTTGCAATTTAATGTCAGAATGTATTCAAATAATGCATTCATAAAATCTAAAGAATGATAACAAAATCTTTTTTTTGTGAAAATTAAATAATGAATGATTAATTGATTAGTAAGTAATGTTTTTGCATGTATCTTACTCAAAAATATGTCCCAAGCTCTTATGTCGGTGGGATAAGATCTATGAGACATATTTTTGAGTAAGTTGCATGTACCTACTTCTTGTCTGTATAGTACCTACTTTTATTTTTATAATAAGTATACACTTTACCATGGATGTGCAATGTTGTTGTGCCGCGTCAAACTCTGTCAAGCCAACATTCCGGCCGTAGTTACTTGTAAAGAATAACATGGATTCCACCTGAAGTAATGCAACACATTACTTTAATAATTCAACCATAAAAAACTTCTAACAAAATTACTTATAAAAGTAGGAAAAGCGGAAAAAATTATGAGCTAGGGTGGAACTGCAACCCGATACTCTGGGATACACGCCCTTTGCTCTGCCAACTAAACCACACCCGTGGCCCCGAATTCCTTCACCATATCTTTTATATGCGCCTTAGGGGGGTGCTTATCCACATCTACCGTAAGAAATAACTTCTTAATCGGAATGTGTAATCCTAAGTTAAATAGAGAATTCACCCCTAATAATGCGCTACCCCATACTAAACTATTATTTTTAAGCTGAAATAGTAAATTAAATCTCAATAACCAATTAAGCTATATTTTATACATTTATGACGTTAGTCTCAGGGGTCTATGGATGGCCAAATTTCGTATGTTTATACTTACACACTTAACGTAGAGTGGCATACTTAACGTAGAGTGGGACTCCACTAATACATTACCAACCACAGACAATAAAAACTTTAACCCAAAAAAAAATATTAAGCTATATTTTATACATTTATGACGTTAGTCTCAGGGGTCTATGGATGGCCAAATTTCGTATGTTTATATTTAGCAGATTTTGAGTAACAAACAAAAGTGCCTGCCGAAGGTTCGTGTCAATTGCAGCTGCGCATAGGGGGGTTTGGGAAAACATCACGAACGATCACAATCAGGACAAAAAAACCGGCCTAGTGTCCCCCTCCCCCCATTTATTGAAAATGCTGGTGGCACGGAACTCTTAGTTTGCGGCAATTATACTGTTCTCCTGTACTTGTGCTACAAGCTCTTGCTTTTAGCCAAATTTCGTGATAAGTCAACGGAAGTACCCTATACATGATGAGTTTCAGTTAGTGCAATACTTAATACTACCTTCAAACATTCGTCCACTACTAGATGTATGCAGGATACACTTTCTGTCAGGACGAAGAGGGAATACCACTGGTTATATTTCATTCTGCCTTTAAAATCGTCCATTACACATGGATACCGACCTGTAATTGTGATTTAAAAGTGAATCAAATATTGCTTGTTGTCATTTTATCCCGTTAGCCAGGGAAGAAATGCAGGCGCCTTACCATGGCGTGGCGTCTTAACGTGATTCAGTGGTTCAGTTTAGGCTCAGTTGTATGGAAACGACTCAGTTTAGGTAGTCAACTGAATCGCATTAAGACGCCATGGTATATAAGGCCCCAGTTTGTTAGAAGAAACGTTGTAGAACTTGTAGGTAGTATGTTCTACTCACATGCTTGGTAGATGGCCTATTATGGAAAGGGTATATAAATACCAAAAAAAAACATGTTTTGTGAATTTTAATGCCAGAAAACCGTGATTGTAAAAGTGACCCAGGATACCGTAACCATGGCAACAAAAAAAAATTGTTGATTAACCCATAAACATGTTTCGTGGAACAAGTATTAGTTAAAAAACGTAAGCTAGGTTTACATTACGAAGTTAGTGGCGTGAAATTAGATTGTCTTGTCTTGTTTCCACGATTATTGTTCATTTAAATTAAACACTGTAGAACGGGAATGAGTTATGTAAAGGACTCGAAACGTAGGGTCATGGTGTTAATAAACGCGATTAATCCGTCCTAAAATGTTTCTAAATTCAATAGTTTCATGGCATTCATCATCATCAACATTTCAGCCGAAAGACGTACACTGCTAGACAAAGGCCTCCCCAAAGATTTCCACAACGAATGGTCAATCGCCGTCCTTAACCAACGGTCTCTCGACTCTCCCGCGAGTCTCGCGACCTTAACCTGATCATCGGTGATCCATCTAGTTAGTCATGACATTCGTTTTCCAAAAATGTCACTTGTAATTTAATACTTTCCTAATTCATGCATTTATTTAATGGAACCAAATCAAGTGAGTATGAAAACATAGCATAAGACTTCAATCTTTGTGGAAGGCGTCTAGCGGCGCGTTCGGCGTAGCTTCGGACGAGGCGTCGAATTCATGAAGCGTACACTGAGACAGTTTGCATAAGTTTGTTTTTTTTTATGTCGATCTTCTACTAATAATAATCATCATCATCATCATCTTCATTAGTTAGAATACAGGGCAGCTCATAGCTTCCTTAAAAGAGACCTATTTTTAGGTTAAAGCATACAAAAAAACGGACTTTTTTCTGCTTTAAATATGCCTTAACTTGTACAGCACATTTTATTATCCGTTGGGGTATTTCCATCGAATCTTTTTGCGATTAATCCGAGAGTTAATTATGTTGCTGATTCACCCCTCAGTGCTTGTTACATCTATTAAATGCGTAAGAAAAAACGATTCATCATCATCATCATTTCAGCCGAAAGACGTCCACTGCTGGACATAGGCCTCCCCCAAAGATTTCCACAATGACCGGTCCTGCGCCACCCGCATCCAGCGGACTCCTGCGACCTTCACCAGGTCATCAGTCCACCTTGCGGGGGGCCTACCCACGCTGCGCCTTCCGGTACGCGGTCGCCACTCGAGAACCTTTCCGCCCCAACGGCCATCGGTTCTACGTGCAATGTGTCCCGCCCACTGCCACTTAAGTTTAGCGATTCGGAGAGCTATATCGGTTACTTTGGTTCTGCTGCGGATGGTCTCATTTCTGATACGATCTCGCAGAGAGACTCCTAGCATAGCTCTCTCCATCGCCCTTTGGGTGACTTTGAGCCTTCTTGAGAAAAAACGATTCATATGCGTAAAATAATTAATACTTAGAAACAATCTATTTATACTAACCATAATCGGGAACAGGGGCAACATAATCTTTAGTTGGCACTTTTATGAAACTGTACAAGTCCTTGTATTTCAATATAGTATTGATAATCTTCATCTTCCCTTCCATCTTCTTGTACACTAAATACGCCTGAATTTAGAAAAACGGCTTGTAAGTAATTACTGCAGTTAACTAACTACAGATGAAGGGCACAATGTTTTGTCTTCGTATTTTGTCTTTTTCTAGGAATCGCTCGTATTTGTCATGCTTTTTATTACGGACCCCGACTAAGATAGCATGACACGAAATAAGCTAGCTATCAGGAAGTGTGGTGTCCGTAAAGTACTTATATAAAAAAATTTTGGACAATGTATTCATTTCTATAACAAGTTACCGGATTAAGCATTGCAATTGCCCTTTCCCGCTCTTAAGAGTTATTTGAAAAAATCTTTAATGTCGAAGGCTTATACACACACACACAGTAGAGGGCTAGTTAACACACAAACATGTATGGTCCATACCCGAAACTGTAAATAAACCAAGATAAAATTAAATTAAATGTACTAGGTACCTACTGCTTACAGAGTGGAGGACACAGTTCACGAAAGAAATATCAAATGTTTGTATATATCGTGTCACAACCGTTAAATTTTGTTTTACTTTGTTTATTCTTTTTTTTATTTGTAGTCTTTCTGTTCCACTATTTTCTTTAGATATGGTTTGTTATAGAACTACATATTGTGAGTATTTTTACAACTTTTGTAATTTGTTTTGAAAAAATAAGTTCCGCCGTGTTTCTTGGCGGTAATAATCTTCTCGGGCTGTAGTGTAGGTTTAGAACCGGTAGTAGCTTTTTTTTCACGTTCATAAGTGCGTTGTAATGTGCCTAAATTAAAAAAATGTGTTTAGTTTTAATTTTAGTATTGTAATTAAATTTTTATTTTTTGACATTTTTTGTAATGTATTATTATTTCGTTTATTTATTTATTTTCCTTAATGTATTACTATTATTATTGTGTATGCCTTTGAACCTGTATGATAAAATAAAAATATGGAATTCAAAAATAAAAATATTTATCATTTTATCACGTTCGGGCGTTTGCGTCAAAATACGAGGTCAAAACATTATGCACACATCTATAACAATACAGCTATGCTATGCTATCCTATGCTATGTTAGCAAGACATTTACCTCATCTTGTAGCCTTTCCAGGTGTACCTCATCACACTCACGGGCTTGCTTATGAACCCTCACTAGCTTGAGTATTTTCGGCATGAACTTCACAGGCATTCCTGGCAACCCATCTAGGGCTAGGCAGTCCAGGTATAAATAGAACCTGAAGAAAATTCGAATTTGAAAAAAAAATCGATCAAATAATACTTATCATCACTGATTATCTAATAGTTCTTAAGAACATATATTCCGTTCTCATAGAAAAAGCGAATACATACAAACCGTTTTGAACACTTAGCAAAAACATTCGACGCTCGGCCTTCCCCTCCCCGCACAACGCTAGGGTTGCCTACGATTAGAAATATTATATGATATGTGTCGGGTGCCCATGTGTCGTTACCGACACAAGACAAAAGACGATCGATTCGAGTTCGCTCGGAGAGCCGGGGAGATCCATAGGCCTGCTATCATCCATACTGCAGTCAGCACGCGGCTTCAATGCGACTGCACTTTTCAACGCTTTTCCTCTCGCGTTAAAATGTGGCCTACACGCCACACTGATCTTGATCTTGACTGGTGAATTACGAATATAAACCCTTATCTGTCAGCAGGACAGTTGCTTTAGCAGCGTCTGTCATGACACCTTTAGGTATCGTTGGCGCGGTAGGCACGGCACTGCATGGCACTTTCAGGTGTTCTTGGCGTTGAAAAGGTTAAATGTGTTGTAAACTGACTTTAGCTTGCAGAAAATGTTTTACATCTTATTACATTATAATATTATGGTCATGCTGCTTTACGCGGTGAGCAAGACTGTCGCTCAAAGTCTTGCACTAACTCTAACAGATATTATATCCACAAATACAAAAACGAAAAGGCTAAGATGACGCGTGGCAACCGAAACCTTGTAATGATTAATATATAATGAAACCTCAAACCTCAAATTGTTTTCGACCTCGTTCCTCAAGTCTATGGCAAACTTGACCCTCATTGCAAACGTGTCAGGATCGTCAGCCTTGAACATCAGGCGGATCCGGGGAATACTGTACAACCACACAAAAAGATATTTGGTGAAATACATATATATGTCGACAATTGAGTCGCATACTTTTCGAACTCTAATAAATCCACACCAAAACCAACTTTATGCCACAATAAAAAAACCGGGTAAGTGCGATTCGGACTCACCCACCGAAGAAGGTTGCTCCCCCCAAATACTTGTACTTAAAAATACTGGTGGCATAACGCTCAGTATGCGGCAATTATATAGTTTTCGGATACTCTTCTGTACTTGTGCTTGTGTTCTGTGCTGTGCTTGTGCGTGCCCTGCTTATTTATTTTCAAATTTCGTGACTCACGGTCCACGGAATGCTATCGGAAGAGGCATAGGTGTATGCCTCTTTTTTGTTGTTTTGCTAGCAAACGATGGAAGCATTACGCCCGACATACTTATTATATTTGGGCTAGCTTAAATCTAGTAGGGTAGTAAAGTAATTACTCGTATCGTCGTTTACTTCCATCCAACGCCATAACATGCCATGTCAGCGCTTTGTCATCGTAACTGTAGGCTGCGACGTTAGTCCACTGAAACAAATAAGAAGAGTTAATAATTTTTCAAAATTTGACAGAAGTTTAAAGACAGGAATAGTAGCAAAACTCATGGGCTCAGGTGAAACGAACTCGCGACTCTGTCATCAAATCACATCGCCTACCAACGCTAGATGTTGCTAAGCGTCCCGGTAAGGTGCATACGAGGAGTAATTTGGGCTCACCGGGTGTGTCTCGAACGGTAGCTCAGTTGGTAAAGCAATGGGTGTATATATTCCAAACTCACAAGTTCGAGTCTCCTCCGAGGGCATGAGTTTTCCACTTTTCCTTTATTTCTAAGAAATCAGGTTTTGTTCGCCTTTCGCTAAAAATAAAATACAAGGTACACATGCCCATTACTAGCATGCTTATTAGCAAGCGGGAAAGTGGGAGGGGCCCCGCTCCCATACCCTCTTGCTAATAAGCATGTTTATTAGCATGCTAATAAGCACGAAGCATGCTAGTAAAGAGCACGTGTAACAGTAGGTACCTTAATTCTGACACTTGTATTTTGGTGCCAAAATCCACCATTTTGATTTTTATCACTGATAAGTACTAAATAGGTAGGTAACCACTTCTACGACTGCCACGAATCTATTGAAACATTGTATCAAATCCGTCAAACGGGCCATGCCATGTGGGTCGTAGGCCATGCATTCACAAATGAGACTTACATCATACAAATTGTTGAGCACGTTAATGAGATCCCCTCCAGACTTGGCCTTCCCCTCCATTTTGGGTAAGAATGCGAGCCCCGGGCAAGGATAATGCTCGCCTTCTATTTGGCCAAGAGCGAGCCACTCCTCTGGAATGCTGGAACAAATAAACTTTTTAACATATAATATGTACACACGTGTTCATAATTGCATGGGCAGTTTATGAATGAATTCATTCATAAACTGCCCATGCAATTCTGAACGCGATAGTACATTGTACTGTCATTTATCGCCTATCGCATTTGTCACTTCCACATTTATTCCAGTGATGACAAATGATAAAAAATAAAAATGCGATGGTCGGATTTTTATAAACGTGATAGCCTGACATTTTGCTGCTGTCAGATTTGTCCCTATGTACAGTCGAGTTCATAAATATCTGTAGATCTGAATGCATAATATGTAAACACTTACACCTTATTGTCAATGTGCTAGGGATGTACAATTTTTGAACCCTTGAAAATGCTCATATATTTATGAATTCGACTGTACAAAATTTTTAGCGTCTTCCGTTAATCATTAATTATAATTGCGTCGCGGAATAGAAAAGCAATATTCTTGTCATGATTATTACGGACTTCCACAAACTAACGCCTGATTCCTCTTACTGGCAGGAAATCTTACCGGCAGTCAAAGTCCGTATTGTCGAATATCTCCAAAGGAAGCTTCGGGAAGGGGCTGTAGAGAGCATAGTGCTGCTGTTCGGTGATCGGGTACTCCTTGGGTGGCAACAGCCAGTAAGACTGTATGCCCAGTTCACGCAGCATTTTCTAGAAAACGACAGGACACCACACAACTTAGTGATTTTCTGATAAAATTTTGTCTTGTTCTAAGGAAACAAACTTGATACAATGTCTAAAAGGGACAAACAACGATGATTTATATTTGATAGACGTTTAGACGAATACTAAATGAATAAGTTTTTATTATCACAGTCAATATAACGTAGGCACCAATAACCCAACAGACTTTAACGATGTAATGGACGTTAAAAGAAGCAAAAAATGTTACCTATGTATGTTTGTGTATGTTAAATGTATGTTAGATATGTGCGGAAGATTCACAGCACAGACCCGCGTAGACTTATTTGGGCTTGTACGTAGAGGGGAAACGATACCTACGTATGCAGACTCCCTCCCTGTGTTGCTTGAAGGTTATAATTTAACAAAATGTACGGTTACCTTCATATTAGCAGCCAAGAATTTCCTCCGCAGTCGTTCAATTTTGACCAAACGTGGCATATCTTTTGGCAACACGATATTTAGAAACTGCAGCTTCGGTACAAATGTTTCGAACGGGAATTGCTAGAAATATAGACATATGATATTGTTAATAGGCCACAATAGTGTATAATACGCATACATAGATCCATAATTATATTTATAATTATATTTAGATCATGCAATCGGATACAATTAATAGGTAGGTTGAGCTCTGCAATCATGGCAATTGTAGTAACTGGTTAAAATTATTTTGCCGAATGTCATTTCCAACTTTCATTTCGCCGAAAGATCAGATGCCTACTGTAGCTACTGTAAGGTTTTGCAGACATATCGTTCAAATAAGTAGGTATATTCTCTCTGAGAGACTGCACAGCCCCATTTTCCGCTACTGGTCTTCCGTTCATCAAAACGAGAATAGAAAATAAATAAATATAACTGACTAGTCATACTTACCTGTCGACTGAAATATTTCAACGTAAGTTTAACTATTTGTAATTTTTTTTTTACTTGTATTGTTTAACTGTTTTTATAATATTGTATACTTTTGTATGGTGCGAGCGATATGGACTTTTGTCTGAATTAAAGTGATTTTATTTTTATATTATTATTATAATCCAACTTAACGTAGTTGTGAATGCCCAGGAGATGCCAACCGTGAGATAGATCGTTTTTTTTTACCCTTGACTTATAAATTGTATTACCTATATATTCGGCAAATACGAATATCTGTTTTCATTGCATCATTACTTACAATACTCTCATCTCCTTGATAAGTAGTCCAGCGTCCAGGAGGCAGCAGCATCCTCGGTTTCTGCGGTTTCGGCAGCGATACCAGCATGGGTGCCAGCGCAGCTGTCTTGGCCTGACAAATAAACTGTATTTAGTAAAAGATACCACTTTGTAGCGCAGCGTGGGGCGCCCCCCGACTGGATGGACGGATGTCCTCGTCAGGGTAGCAGGGAGTCGATGGACGCGGTCTGCGCAAGATCGTAGTTTGTGGCGAGCTATAGGGGAGGCCTATGTTCAACAGTGGACGTCTGTGGCTGATTAGATGGGTGCCACTTTGTCGCTGGTTGATAAGGTTTATTTCTAAAAGAATTCGCTCCTTATGGCATCGTAGCATAGCTTAGCCGATTCCTATGTAAACGTAGCATAAACGTAGCTCTGGAGGAATGTCACCCTTAGAGAGACGCCTAGCGACATCTATCGTGGGAAAGTTACTCTTCGATCTTCTTAAGTGTCGGAGTCCCAAATAAAATGCTCCTTTATTTCTAAGCTATGTGATATCGCCAGCGGACATTTCTGTTAATTTACAAAATTAATTCACTGAACGTCATAAAACCAATAACTTTAATAATAAGACACATTTATTCAAAAAAGGAATATAATACAAAAACACAGGTATCATGCAAGCAACAACAAAACTGGGACGCTAGTGCAGTGAAGAGGATAGATTGGGTAGCGCTGCGCCGTCGTTTAAGTCGATAAAGTTTTAGAAAGATTTAAATTTGTGCCGTGTAGGTACCCCGGATACACATGCTTGTAGCACGGATTACGGATATTATAATTTTCGATCTAAGCCAGCCCATTACCACGCATCTTTCAGCGATGTAATTTAATTTTTTTATCTTTTTAATTTATTTATTTTATTTATTTAATATAAAACACGTTTACATGACATTACAGTACAACTAATATGCTTAATGGCTTCACCAAGATGTTTCACGAAAGGAAAGCTGACATTTGTGGTACGAAGATTCCATCAACCGATGCCGATGTTACAAGGGAAGTAAATGTCGCATGGCGTTTTTCACATGCGTTCAGATATTTGCGTTTTTTTTCTCTTCGGCGGATTTAAGTATGGCTGCTGCCGGGCGTGAAATATAAGAGGGAGCGTCAGTGTCTTCGGCACGTACATCACATAACGCCTCCCTCTGTACATCCCAAGCGCCACGGCAGCAAAAGTCTCCCCGAAGTAGTCGCCTTCCGTGATGATGGGTTCTTTGACCACATTTCCCCAAGCGTGCTCGCATAGCTCACAAATTAGATCTCTGATTTCGTTGTGACATCGTGTATTCAATCCGCCAGTTTTACAACAGTGAGCGTGGTCGGCGTCGAAATTATCGTTGCCGCAGCCATCACACGATTTTAGGATGGAGACAGCTGTTCTGTGGTACTCGTACCTTAGTTCATCTCTGAATTCAAGTGGGGATACATCAAAATAGGCTTTCCTAATCAGGATGATTGAGTGCCAAGTAGAAGAAGGTACTGTTCGTAAAATTGAACGTTCGACTGCTCGTTTTTTGTGAGGTGAAAATTTGTCTTTGTATTTACCACTACTCTGGCAGGAGCAAGACAGACTTACTTTCGAATGGCGCAGTCGCTAACGACAACGGTTACGTACAACTGATGGTAAGCACACAGTTAAGAACGAGCAAAATGCATATACTTTCGAATCGTGCAACTCAATGGTACCGATACTACTTAAATGGTCGGTACGAGTTGGTAATGCTTTTGAATCGCGCAGTCGTTGTAAAACTCATGGTAAACACACTTCGATGGTATAATCCGCTATGAAGATCTCAAAAATATGTGACATACACAGAAGATAGTATTGCGGGTGACTGTAAAACCGAAACGAGGTTTCTACTTGAAGTCGGAATAGTCTTAAAAACTTACTTGCAATATTAATTTCATCCTTTTCTTGCCACATATTCCCTTCTCATTGTCATCTTTAATCAAATCCGATACGAGTTCGGAGTAATATCCCCGTTTGGGAATAGAGTCCCTAGTTTGATTATCGTATACATCATGTTGTCTGATTTTTTTTCTTCGACTGTACATATTATATATCTAAGCTTTCACTACCACGTAATAAAACTTAAACTAAAATTACAGGTATTTCCAAGTTAGTAAATAATCCATAATTTTTGAGTTAACTGACATTTTTGGAACAATGTCATATGTTTTTTTTACTACTGTCATAACCAGCCAGGCTTAATTTAACTTATTATACACCCGAAGATCAAAGAGAGAAGAGAAAGATCATAAATTAATGAAATAAATGAGCCATTGCCGAAGATGGAACATCACATACTCGTACTTGCGCAATGGAGGTTCCTATAATATCGAAAATCAAAAGTATCCAAACCAAACCCATTCGCTCGCTCGTTTATTTGCCTCTTAACCATTTGGTTAAGAGGCAAATCATATTAATAAATATGTACGTTGCATTTTTGGGACTAAATTATCCCACGACAAAACATCGTAGTGCGTGCTTGGCCTAACAGGATACAGCAGAACAGGATGGTAGTTGGTAGTATTGCGTAACCCCTCTTACTCATAACTGCGTTCCTTATTATCGCCCATCATGGCCCATTGTGTGGAGCGGCCATTAAATCGATTGCGCGAACCATGCGCGAACCGCGGCCGCGCCATTTTGTAACGTTTTACAACACTCCTCTTTTCCGCGCACAAACCGATGATAGTGTCATTAATTGTCAACAAAACAAAACTAAAGTTTAAATTAAACTGCGAAGTTTTCTCACTCGAATAAAGTGTTAGTATTAAGTATTGCAATACATGTCAATTAACATTTACGCCGTTGAAAGATAATCTCAAGGTTACGCTAAGGACATCACCTTTACTTTTGATTGAATATATGTTGATAATATGTGTATAAAACATGTACACAAACTGTAACATGAATAGAAGCGGTGTTAAATATTATATTACTATATACCTAGATGTTTTTCTTTTTAGAAATTAAATGGAACCCCGCCGCCGCAGAATGAGAGCAACCTACAAGCAGTTGAATCTACTGGTAAAGTTTATGAGCGATAATCCGAACTTGGCGAAAGGAGTCAACTACAGAACTGCCTTTGGCAAGCATTATCACGACGCCAAGTGGGAAGAGCTGGCGAATTTACTCAATGCTCAAGAAAATGGGATGAACAAATCACCTAGAGAATGGAATAGGGTATGTAGTAAATTTTACATACTCTAATTTAAATCAACATGTTAGTTTTATTATTTATTTCTTAGTTTCGGTCAAATTTGGAAGCTAAATAAGACCCTCTGATGTTTGGGCTCACAATTGGTGTAAGTACTTACTTACAATGATAGAAAAAAATTGCCAAAGCATCTAAGATTGCCATTATTATTGTTGTCCTATTGCACCCCAGAGGTGCAGAGGGCCTTCACAAGCTCGCGCCATCCCTTCCTGTCTTCCGCAACCCTTCTTCTTTCCGGCTCAGTCGAACTTTCTCTCACTCTTTCTCAAGAATTTATAGGCCATCCAGAATTATGCTTCCCATTTGGCGGTTTCCAACCAAAAGCAATGTGATACAGATACTACATCCCTAACTGTAAAACAAAGTTTTTAATGTTAAGTATTTTTGGTCAGTAATTTAACTAATAAAATGTGTTTACTAAGAAAGAGTGAATCAAAATAATTAATAACTTAACCTGATTTGTTCCCTAGTTCCACAGTCTGCAAAAACCAGGGTGGGGATGAATATAATAATTAAACATAATGTATTTCATAATATGGACTTTTAAAGAATATGAACAAAAATCCACATTACACATTTGTTGGCCTTTGACATAATTCAGATTTTGGCTGAATTACCAACACATACGGATTATACAATAAGATTTGGTATACTATGGAAAACATTGTTAAAGCCAGTGACTTCTACTACTTTTGATATAATACTGAATTTATTCTGACATACACTAATCAAGTAAAGTCACTGGTTTAACTCTTTAAGGGTTAAGACTCATATTACTTCTGTTCGTACACTCACAGATCATAAAATGATGACTACACATACATGGTTACTTACATGAAACTCTAATGATTACAGTATTGGAAAGATCTCAAAAGTGGCATCAAGAAGAAAGTCCAAGCTATGAAGAAAACAGGCCGTTCCAAAACTTTCTTGAGCAGCGTTGAGCAAGTCATTTACAAGAACCTGTGTAATAACAGAAGCAAGAAGAATGCGGTTGTTGAGGAAAAAGATGTAAGATTTAAACTAGAGCTTATTACTATTCACACCAACTATTCCTAGATGGGTTTTTTCTGTTCAAGCTAGAAGGGATCAAAGTGGCACTTTTCTGTTCAAGGACATTTTTACGTTTTCAGGCATTAACTAGTGGCATTGTGGTGATGGTATGATGCTGTTATGCCCTCATTATGCTCAGGATTCTACTTTAGGATTGTAGAATCCATCACTTCATTCGGAATTAAATGTAGGCCCTCGCCGGAAATACATGATTTTGATCCCTTTTAACACAGTCCTTACGCCTTTGAAAAATGTTTCAACTCTGATTATCTCGACATTAAAGGTAATTTAAACCAACACTAACTATAAAACTGTTGTGAAATTTGAACATATTAAATAATATTTAAAAACGGGTCACTCAAACGAAACATGTCGAGCGAAAATCGACTAAATTACGTGAGTGACCCGTTTTTATATATTATTTAATACAACAGTTTAATATGTATGTATGTATGTATAAGCTTTATTGTACAATAACACAAGAAATACAAGAAACACAGTAACATAGACAATTTGATACAACAAAGGCGAACTTATCCCTATGAGGGATCTCTTCCAGTTAACCTTTAATATATTTGATACTCTGATAATTCATTTTAGTAAAAGAGCCAAAACTTTAATTAATTTTATATATGAGGAAAACACAGATTTTGCGGTAATATTTTGTAATTTTTACAATAAAAACTTAGACTACTTACATGATCATTTGCATTATAACTACAGACATACAATCTAAAACGGGTTATTTAAGTACCATGTATGTTTGTTTTATTGATCACCCGATATTTTGGCACTCACTCCGTGAACATGGTGCTTGCAACAGTGACGAAATATCAAGTACTCAATAAAACAAACATACATGGTAAATATCCCGTTTTAAATTTAGTTAGTTTGTTGGGATGGTTATAGTTGTTTTATAAACTTCTGTTTCATATAATTATATTAATCCTTTCCTTAACTGTCCTAGTAGCTATTAAGTGCAAATGGGTTAATTAACTACTCATTGTCAATAGTTGTAATTGTTACGGTCTCATGGGTCACTTGTTATGGCATTGAAAGTCAGAAAATATGTTTTTTGGTAGTTATATTCCCTTTCCATGATATGAGATTTACCAAGCATGTCGGTAGAACATACTACGACGTTTCTTCTTACAAACTGTGCTGCATTTGTCCCCTGGCTGACAGGACAAAATAACTACAAGAAATAATTGATTCACCCCAATGACACATTTTGTTAGTCATGGATATTGGATACATTTTGATAATAAATGTAAAATGTTTGTTCACTGCTCTATCGTTAATGATCAAATGTGTTTGTTTAGATTTACTTTTAAATTCTTTTTATTTTATTTCAGTGCAGTTACCTCCAAATTCCTACAGAATCTGAACATGAACTGGAACAGTATGAGTAAGTGCCTGTTGAATTATTGTCATTTATTACTATCCTTCCATTTATGGAAAAAATTATAAGTAGGTTAACAAGGTAGCTTTTTGTTTAAGATCATCTTGTTCAAGGTAATGGTTGAATTTCACAAAGAATATAATGCGATTGTTCTTTAGGTATACCGTTTAACTGAGGCGTCTCCCTAGGATTGAGCGCGGGTGAAGAGGATTCGTGAAACACTGACGGAAGCAATCATTAATCTATCTAATGTACAGTCAACCAATTGGAATCCTAGGCTACTCTGACAAGCAGTAAGAGATTTATTACAATTTGATTTATAGCATTATGACATACTCCTACAGTAGTTCCTAGGGTTCCGATTTGTTGACTGTACAGCGGTTATGCCGCAAGCGGCTATGTCGTAAGTGTAACCCCGCCCCGCCACTCCGCACATATATCTAAGGAGACTCCTTAGTTAACCGTAGATATATACTTCATAAGTTACTATTAAACTGCACTGCTTGCTTTGAACGCCCGACGCGGTGTACGGCGTAGGTTACGCTTGCATCGCACCGCTCATGAGTCCACTATGTCAGCACTACACACAAAACCTCAGCGTCGAGCATCCCGCGAGCAGCTGCAGGCAATGTGACCTAAGGATTTAAGCGGCGTACACTGAGGCCGATCACATACGTTTACCTATATATTCGTTTTAACACGAGAGAAAGCAGTTAATATTTGGTTTTATCTGTGATACTATAACTACGTTTTTGTTTGAAGATGAACCAACAAATAAGCCGGCCATATACGTTCAGACATCCGCTGGATCTGCGAATCAATCAGACGGATTTCCCAAACGTGTATTGCCGGCTTTTATCTTATCCGCACGCTCCGGTGTGTGAGCGGCAGAGGTATAGGCATACTCGTAGGTCTCGCTCGCACACTGAAGCGGCGTATAATGATATTAACATTATCATTAATACTTTTCAGTGTAGAGTACTTGGAGGATACCTCATGTGACGAGACGCAAGTTACGGATGTGGACATAGAACCAGTAAGCTTCGATATCGGCCTCCACGATGCTCTGAATGGTGTGAAATCGGAATTAGTTGATCGTAATGGTAAGTTACTGAGAATACTATAATCTCATATTTAAACTTTATAAACTAGCGGTTCGCCAACTTAGGCTACCACTTGCCCGATTTGGTTCATATTCGAAATTAAGTTTTTTATGTATCTCTTCTATCTACCTGTCAAATTTCATGTCGATGCTTTCAGTTTTAAACCAGACGGAGTAGCAATTGACAGGTCTTCCCCTCTGCCAAATGGGTATGACATAGTGTCATACTCATGTTATGGACTGACGTTTATTTGACATAGGCATAGCTACGTAGTACGTCACGTAAACAATGGCAGACTTTTTTGTATAGGAAATGACAGACGTTGCTACTCCGTCTGGTTTAAAACTCCAAGTGACGATCCGATCAACGATACCCGAGTTACCGTCAAACATACGTACTCTCATGCAATAACTGCCCATAAAATTTTGAACGCGATAGTACAAGTTTTTAATACCTCTGGAGATGTAATCGTCCATAGGCTACGGTGACCGCTTTCCATCAGGCGTGCCGTATTCTTGTTTGCCACCAACGTGGTATAAAAAAGTCTCGTACGAGCTTGTCACAAAAGGCGCGTAACTCATTGCTTGTAGGTACGCATGGAGCAAAACTCGATCGAATTTTAGTCAAAACTTCGTTCAGACAGGCGTGTCCCGGCAAGTCTTGGCGATATCCCGGTAAAACGAAAGAAATATTTGATACCTTAATGGGCATAGGTATTGAAATTAAACACTTTAGAACGGATTAATCGCGTTTATTAACACCATGATCCTACGTTTCGAGCCCTTTACAGCACACGTTTTCACAGGGTTAATCCGTTCTAAAGTGTTTAATTTCAATGAATAACAATCGCGGTAACAGAAGACAATATTATGGGCATAGGTATTTTTATTTTGTTGTCTTTTTTTTGCTCTGACGCAAATTTTTATGAAATTTGGTGGGTAGGTAGGGAGAGTTCCTTATTCTGCGCTAGATAGATACGAAATCCCAATGTGCGACAAAAAAATTGTACTATACTTCCCACTGAGTTACGAAAATCCCATACTATTTCCTAACTCAGTCAAAAAGATAGTGGGACATACTGGGAAATTGGGTCTATCTTGAAGAGAATAGGGAACTCACCCTAACCACCAAATTTAACTCAAATCTGACGCGAAGAAAAAAACAACAACAAAATATAAATCCGCCCTAATTTGAAATTTTCAAATCAACTCAACTTTGAAATGTCTTTGTTTTCAGTTCAACCGCTGGACCTGCTAGATCGAGATAACTACTTAATAGAAACTATTTTAAATGAATCAAGCTCCAATACGGAAAAAACAGACCTGCCAGAGGAAGGAATTGCAATAAACCACATAAAAAACAAAAACGATATAAGTCTAAACCCGAATGACTATAAAAGTACTGACGTTTTAACAGATATACGAAACCATCTGAGTGAGCTAGTAGCTATACAAAAAGATAGAGCGAGGAGCGAAGTAAGACTAGCAAGCGCACAAGAAAGAAGGGCAATTCTAGAAGAAAAGAGAGTGAAATTAGAGGAACGGCGGTTAAAAATGGAGGAGAGAAGAGTAGCTTTGGAAGAGAGGAAGATGGAAGCTTTGGAAAAGAGGTCCTTTGCTCAGGAGAGGTTAGCGTCCGCAGCTGAGAGGAAAAATGAGATTACGGAACATAGAATGACAAATAGCGGCTTCGTGATCTCTTGAACGTTAATTTGTCGAGTATTGAGTCCATTAGCATACTTAGGAACCCGATAGGTTCTGTTCCTTTTCGTATTTAGGGTTGCGTATCCAAAAGGTAAAACAGAACGGTTTAGTAAGACTCCGCTGTCTCCGCCTGTCTGTCACTAGGCTGTATTTCATGAACAATTGAAATTTTCACAGATGATGTATTTCTGTTGCCGCTATAACAATAAATACTATAAAACAGAATAAATTAAATATTTGTGGGCTCCCATGCAACAAACGTGATTTTTTTACTTATTGATAACGGCAACAGGTAGACGCTTAAATATTCACAGAATATTTAGTTATATAAAATAAATAAAATAATAAATAAATAAATATTTCAGGACATTCTTACACAATTTGTGTCTAGCTCTCTCAGATGGTTTCGTATGTCTGTTAAAACGTCAGTACTTTTATAGTCATTCGGGTTTAGATTTACATAAATTGTGTAAGAATGTCCCGCAATAAGCTCAAGAAGTTACGGGTACTCAGACAACAATAAATATATATAATATAGATTAGATTAGATTAGATATATTTATTTCTTATTGAAAATTACATGTCATTTAGTGTTCTAAACATCACAAATTCACAAAAAGATCGTCAAGTGTATAATAGATTAATAATAACAAATAGATAATAGCAAAAACAATTTCTAAAGACAAATGTCAATAGCAATAAGTACACAATCAGATAATAAAATAAAAAAAACTTAATAAAGAATTTAAATGTCTAATCTAAATTTATGAAAAATTCAGTATAATTATTGTATATACATCTAGGTCATACCTAGTTAATATAATGTCAAATGTCAAGGAAAAAAAATAATAATTAAAAAATGTCAAAAAATTAATCACAATATATAAATACATAGAAAACATCCATGACTCAGGAACAAGTATCTGTGTTCATCACACAAATAAATGCCCTTACCGGCCCGGCCATGTGCTTAGCAGGCAGGGTCACTACCAACTACGCCAACCGGTCGTCAAATCACTATAAATCACGATATATTCACTTTAAAAATCAATAATTATATTAAAATGTCCCGCAATAAGCTCAAGAAGGCTTGTGTTACGGGTACTCAGACAACAATAAATATATATAATATATGTATAAATACATAGAAAACATCCATGACTCAGGAACAAGTATCTGTGTTCATCACACAAATAAATGCCCTTACCGGCCCGGCCATGTGCTTAGCAGGCAGGGTCACTACCAACTATGCCAACCGGTCGTCAAATCACTATAAATCACGATATATTCACTTTAAAAATCAATAATTATATTAAAATTAAATTAAGATTTAAGGGCTCCCATACAACAGACATAATTTTTTCCCCTTTTTATAGATAATGTGGTACGGAACCCTTCGTGCAAGTCATTAAATCATTCAATTTAAATTTTCGTGAGACATTAATATTTAAAAAAACTGTTAAAACTCATAACATCGCTTGGTGCACTGGGCCCAAAAATCTATAACTCTCTTCCAGCTGATGTTATTAACTCACCTAGCGACACATCATTCAAAATCAAGCTGAAAAACATATTATTAGATCTGGCTTGTTACACAATTGACGAATTCATCAATCGCAGTTCATTAACCCATTCATTATACTAAACTACTAGTCAGCATGTTTACTGACATGACTTAAATGTAGGTAGGTTTAATGTAGGTAGTAAATAGAATAATTATATTGACATTACTGTAATACCAAAGAATATTGTATCCCATATGACATGTAAATAATATTTTTATCAATAAATATCTTGAATCTTGAATAACTCATATTTTTATCAAAGCCTCAAAGGCCTCCTGGGACACCTAAATAAGCTACCAAAAAAGGGGTAACAAGTTGTGATGTGGCGTGTCATGTCTGTGCAGTCAGTGCTGTCTGAGCCACGTAGGTCGTAGGGACTCATTGTCCGACGATGACTGCCCAACGCAGTCGAAACTTGTCACGCCAATTGTGCTAAAAACACGCGAAACTTAACGGTTTTTTTTAATATTAAGTCATTTAACATTGATTTGTTTAATGACATTATAGACATCCAATAAAATGTGTTTGAAAAGTTTCAATAGATTTATTTTAACCTTAACGATTTTCATACGTTATAAATTTCCTAAAACACTTTGAAAACTAACTTCCGACGTTTCAAGGGCGACATTGGCCCCGTGGTCCCGAGTTTCCAGGACCACGGAGCCAATGTCGCCTAAAACAGCGTTTGTTGCGGACGAAACATTCGTTTGTACCAGTCGGTGAGTGACCGACCCCACCGGTCCCACCTGCGGCGATCAGCGAGTAACGATTTTTCATCGCGGGCGAGCGATTCTCTGAAAAATACTCGCCGGCAGTGTGAACAGCAGCTGGTTACTTATAAAAGCTACAAATTACACAGCCTGTATTTTTAATATTACCTCAAACCGTAACCAAACTGAGGTTTTAGTACTCTGAACCGACATTAGGATCACTTTGTTGTCCGCCCGTCTGTCTGTCAAGACCCTATCTCAAGAAAACGTAGAGGTAGCAAGTTAAAAGGTAATTTTAAGTTAGTCTTAACCACAAAAGCGTAATTAATTTTTCAAAATGTATCGAGCATCAATGTATTGCGTACACTTATTTGACAGCAGTTAAAAGTTATCACTTCTGACGGATGTGAGGTCACGCGAGAAAGACTAAGTACCTAGTGATACAAGCACGCAATGTATCACTAAGTAATACATTCTGCTGAATTATATTATAAGGGAAAAAATATAGTAGTAAAAATAAGATTTTATTGCAAAATCGGTTCATAGCATACGTCAGGTTAAAATTTGAGGTACCTAATATGAAAAATACATGCTGTAAATCGCTCTCTTTTATTTACACAGGAGCGATTATACTCTAACAAGCAATCAAACGCAGTAACGTTAGGTTAGAGAGCATCGTACTGTCTGTTTCTTACGCTAGTATTACCACCCCCCGAAAAAGGGATGGATATACTTAGTTTGTTTGTCCTACTGTTATAGGTGAAAAACTTAAGTAAGTCACCTGTTGTATGTACTTATAGTGAGCTATTCTATAAAATTTGAACACAAATAAAACAAATGCCTATTCGAATAGCTCACCACTACATACAACAAGTGAGTTACTTAAGATTTTTACCTATACTGCGGTCGTTTGCTTGTCAGACTATATCCTTTGTTCATTTAATTGGGTGGAAAAATAGCCGCTTACGAGATCATCGCTTACTCGCGCTTGGTGGGACCAGTACTTGAGTGGTAGCGATGATGCGGCCGCGTCGCTCGGACCCGGCGCCTGACGCGCGCCCCGCTGACTCCTTCGGGCTTTAGGCGCTGCAGGCGATAATAGGGATGACGACTAGGTTAAAAAACTATCATTCTAGTTAGTTCGTCAGTTAGATTATCCAAAATTATTAGACACATGTTTTTTCTTATTTAAAATTAACTAAAATTGACGACGATACATACCATCAAAGTTCCGGGGTGGGGGCCAGTGACGTCACTTAGAGAGGTAAGAATGGTTCCTAATTGTGACGTCACGCGAAGCTTGAACGCACTGTATTTTGACATTTTTGATTTGGCGAACAAAAGAAAAAATACGTGTACCTTATTTGTTAATAATCTAAAAGACGGACTAAATATTTTTTTTTAAGTCGTCTAGCCTATTGAATAGTCTACTAATGTGTCGCAAGGGATCAAAATTATCTATTTCCGGCGAGGGCGTACATTGAATCCCGAATGAAGCGATGGATTTTGAAGTAGGATCCTGAGCCTAATGAGGGATTCAAGCGTTAACGCCCAAGACGAACATAATTGGACGTAGTTTCAGGAACAGGATCCGATCCACAAAAAATAGGTAATCAAATTTGATTGAACTTTAACAGCGGGGTGGCTTGGTCACTTTTTCTGTATATGAAATCTCTTTTTCAATTTATAATTTGAACTTTCTGTCAAAAAAGGCCATTTTTATGATGGATCCTTTTCATTAAACTATGTCCAATTTTGATACCGTGTCTCTCATACTGATACAGATTATCCGAGAGTGGATCGCTTTCCGAGATCTTCTCTGGATATGCCAAATGAAATAATTTTATTAGACAAATTAGCTCACACTTACTTGCATTTACTAAAGCATTAAGTTTCTTTATAAATCATTTATTACTTACAAATCATTTTATTACATCCATATATCATTCAAATGACAGTTCACTAATAGGTCATTAATGTACAGTATAGTTATTGACTGGTTCCATTTAATGATGCTAAAGATGCGGCAAAAGTATTTCCCTTAATCTATTCAAAGTCGTAGTCACAATAGACACGTCAAATAATAACCCGATAATGGAAAAAATCAATTTGTTTCATGTTTTTATTTTCTTGATGAACTGTTGCTATGGTTCTAAGCTAATTTATGAAAAAAACAACGACATAATTGAGTTGAACAAGTGTGTTACCATGATTATAAGTCGAATGGAAGCAGTAAATGCAACAGATGCTACTTTAGTTAACGTTGATGAGGGGCTGTTGAAGGAGTTACATTCACTGCCGCAGCCTGCGAGATTTATCTCCAGGTCATTTTACTGGCCGAATAACACTCTATGCAATGATGTGTACGTCATTCAGTGCCAGGATTTTTTCGTGCTTTCGGAAGGACTGGACATAGTGAGACGAGACTCTTTTTGGAATCCCCGAGCAAAATTTATAATTATCACCGAGTACCCGGAAGTTTTTCTTCAAGACATATCAGATTTTCTTTTTCATAATTATATTTTCAACGTTATTCTTATTGGTCACTCCGAAAATCGAAGTATTTTGGTTTATACCTTTGGTCATCAACACGACGAATGCGACAGGCCTATAACGAGGAAGTTAGAGCTGCATTCTCGTTGTTCCGAAATTCAAAATACCGACATCGACAAAATATTTGCATCAGGCCAAAAACCTAAAGTTCAGGGCTGCCACGTTAAATTTGTGTCGAACAACTATTGGCCTTTCGTGATTGTTGATACAAATAATGGTATAGAAGATTATTTATTACAGTTACTACGTGAACATGAAGGTATCACAGTTGAACTTGTAAATTTTGAAAGTGGTGATTTCGGATCACGCCTAGATAACTTTACATATACAGGCATGTTACATGAGATAGAAACGTACCATGTGGAAGGAGCTATTGGTGGCTTTCTATTAACTCGTAACCGAGTGTTCACCTTAGATTTCATAAATCCCTACATGGTTGATCACTACAGAATTGTAATACCTCGTGCAAAATTTCTTTTCAAGTGGACCGGTGTTCTGAAGCAGTTCGGAGTACGGGCTTTATGGGTTATTTTTGTAACTTTCTGCATCATCTGTGTAGCAGCTACGTTCATGGGACTGTTCAGAAAACAATTGACAGATAACACGAGTCGGGATATCCTAATTGTCTGGGGTTATTTTTTCAATAACATTTTTCAGAAACAGGTCGCTAAATCAGGAGTACTTTACAGAATTGTTTTAGTTAACATACTTCTATATGTGTTTATAATATCCAACGCTATTCAAGCGTCTTTACTAAGCGCTACGACGCATCCCATTAGAGCGGATCAGCCAAACCTCATCGATGAAGTTCTTTCAAACTACCAATTAATTATCAGTCCTACCGCACTTGCATTCTTTATTACAAATCCAGTTATCGATTCAACTAAAGCTAATACAACATGCATAAATACTTCAGATTGCATAATGAAGGTTATGGCGAATGACGATCAGCGCTTATTTACTGTAGCATCAGATATACACCATGAGCATTATTCTTGGAAGTTTTCCGATGAAAACGGTGAGCTGAATATTCATACTATTAGAGAATCGGTTGGGACGCTTCTACAAACTATATATTTTCGCAGAGGATCATCGATAGTGGCGCCATTCGCCAAACTGCTTCGAAGAGTCCTTTCTGCAGGCTTAGTCGATATGTTCGTTAAAAGGTTCCATTATACTGAACGTTTAAAATACAAATTTCACAACAAGGAAACACGACCCCAATCTTTGAAAGGGTTGAAAGGAGTGTTAATGATTTTGATATGTGGATATTGTATATCGGTTATTTCGTTCATACTCGAATGTTTACGTTATCGATAGGTAAATTTCATGATTATGAAATTGTGGTGGTCGTAATCAATCAAACTGTAAAGGCCTATCCTTCAAACTTCAAGACGGTATGTTACTAATGGCTTGTACGGGGCAAGAGTTACCTTAAAACTGCATACCTATTCAATAAAGCTGGGACGACACACTTTCTAAAATTCTCTATGAAACCGCTTTAAATTAACTGCATCAGCTCGACGCTCAGCGCCCTCAGCAGCCGCCACCAAACGTGAGCGCGCGTTTCTAGCAGCTGCTGAGTGCCGAAACGAAGTTATATAGAGGGTTATTATCTGTGAAATAAAACAATCTACATTATTTTCAATGTTCTTATTTCCTATTATAATTAGAACTCCCATAACCATTAGTAGTATAACTTTTATTTTATTAACCATCACCAACATTGTTAACTATAGTCTGACAAGCAAACGAGCGCGGTAACAGTAGGTAGGTTAGAGAGCATCATACTGTCTTTCTCGTATTAGTAGGTACCTATTACCACCCCGAGAAAAGGGATGGATATAGTTTCTTTGTCCTACTGTTACTGCGATCGTTTGCTTGTCAGACTTTTCTTCCCTTTTCTACTTGTCATCAGCCTCAAAGATGGCAGGTCTTTTTAGCTCGCTTTATAGATTCGGGTGCGTTACAGCCAAATATCATAATGCCCTTTTACCTTTTTTACTAAATCTCAAATTGTCTTGGTAACAAAATGCCTAAATTCCTAAATTGACTTATTTTCAATACAATAAAATGTCATAAAACCGTGTACACATTACATCTAATATCTAAATTGTATAGTTGGTAAAATTAACAATTACTTAAAATGCCGAATTATTATTAAGCCTGAAACTGAAAATAGGTACAAATGGGTGTCGTGACGGGTGGTGTCACGATGAACTGGAAGATTCGCTGAACTGCCTTGGTAGTTAGGTTGATACTCAATTGAAACTAATTCACTTGTGATTAATTATATATTTAAAGTTTCGCCAGTTTCGGCGGCCAGTTTCTGCGGTATAAGGATGTGCTGAAGCGGCATATGAAGAGAGCATCGATAGAGCCAACGACATGGGAGACTGTGGCCGGGGACCGTCCACGGTGGAGGCATACTGTGCACACACAGGTGCGTGATTTTGAAGCTAGGCGATGCTTGGATCTCGACGCTAAGCGCGATGAGCTACAGGCCAGACCACGTGTGGCCATACATTACAATTATATCGGAGGAGTGCTGACGTGTAGCGAGTGTGCCCGCACATTCTCTGCAAAAATTGGCTATGTCAGTCACCTGAGAGCTCATCAGCGGCGCTCTCAGTGCTAGAACGTAGTCGCTGTGGCCGAAAACGGCTAGGAGAGATGATTTAAAGTTTAGTTATTAACAACTGAACTGAGAGAGGAGCAAGCCCGGAATGAATGTTGGAGGGACGCAGCCTCCTTTTATACGCAAATCCTTCACAATAGGTCATTTTGGAAAATTCCATATGCTTTAGAAATCGCACGTACCGAACATAAATTAGACGTTTTATTATTCCGTGTGTGTGCTCTTTGGCTTCTTTTACAGGTTAGTCATATAAAGTATTACATAAAGTTGCAAAATGAAACTGTTAGGGTTCCCTATCACAATGGTGGGTTCCTTAACTCCTCCCTCCTTAAGATGGAAAATACATTTTTTTATATATTTTTTTAATCTATTAGTATTATAATTAATATTACACTTAAATGTCTTTCATTGCCCTAATCCCGGCTCTTTAGTGAGCTTTCACTTTCACTTCAACTTGGTTCTTTTAGCACTTTTCATTACCTACACTTTTTCACTGTTGAAACTTGTAGTCACGAAACTTTACGCGAAGTAACTGATGCACATTCCAATGTCTTTAAATCATTAGTCCACGCTGTCAGTTACCCGGCGTTAAGATAGCTCTGTTGAGGTAATCTTCGTCTCGTAAATTCATGCTGTGCTTATACTGCTGTACTGATTTTTATTAGATAGTAATTTTAAGTAAAAACGGACATACAATCTCTTTACTGTTCTTGCCCTGTTGTTGCTCAGTCACTGATCCAATTTACATTTCTTTGTATTATTTGTCTTCTTTTTATATCTTTCACTCATTTAGGAATTGGGGAAAGGGAAGGATGATATAAAGTAACTTATTTTAAGTTTATACAATAAAATGTATTGATATGCAAATTTATGGTTATATGGTTATTTATGAAAACCTGTCTGTCTTGACTATAATTATACTTTTTTTAAATATATAATTTGCCTTTTAAGCTGTAAATTGCTTTTCATAAGGTAAGGCCCTATATTACATTTTGAGCAGAGCACTTGACAAATATGTATTTTTTTATAATTTAAGAATAAAGTATGCCGTATACTTTATTCTTAAATTATAAAAAAAAATATACCTCGAGAATAATTAATATACTCAGAGAGTATATTAATTATAGATTCGTTTACTGCGTTAGACGAAATCTATTATAATATAATACATGTCTTTTTATGATCATGTTTAAATTTTATATATACATTAAGTGTATATTAAAATTATATAAATGCCATTCGCTTTGCCATGGAAATTATAATTGTTAAGTACTCACATTTTGTATTTGAGTCAAGAGATTAAACGATGGACATAAAAATTATTAAGTACTCACATTTTGGTGCGAACGCCCACGCCCGTTCCCATACCGACGAGAGTGTTCGCTGCCAGAAGGGCGCGTGTAGTACTGGAGAGGCTGCAGTCGCCGAGCAGAGAGGAATTCTTCTCCCCTGGGCGACTCGATTCGCGGGACCTCCCCAGGGCGGAGGAATTCCTCTCCGACGCTGAGTCCGATGCGAGCACGTTGTCCTTCGCGCGTCTAGGGGTGGAGAGGGCGCTAGAGAACATCTCGGATGGAGCTGCCACTGGGCCTCAGCTGCCGCAACCGAGCGGACCTGCCCGGTCGACGGAGCACGACTCGACCCAGAGTCTGCCCTCTGGAAAATTCTGGGTCAGCGAGAAAAGGGGAAAACGCCAGGTTGAAGCGTTGGAGTCATCTGGCTCAGAAGCGGACACTGGGCTCAGCCAATCCCACAAGCGGAGCAAATCCCTGAAGGGGGCCAACAAGCGGGGAAGAGGAAGAGGTGCATATCTGGCCGAAGTCTCGGCAGATAGTAAACATGCCCACCAGCCCGAGACGGACAAGACGCTGTCCACCCCCCTTGCACTGACAGTACCGGACTCTGATCGGCCCGCCGACCTGCAGTCACCCTTCCACAGTGACGAAACGCATGTGGAACAAACTGCAGCGTCGAGGCTTCGTCAGGTCCACGACAGTCTAAGGACAGTGGAGGAGGTTGCCTCCAAATCCGGCAATCTGAAGGGCTCCTTCGTGCACGCTCTCAAAAAAGCCGTCGCGTCCATTAGAGACGCCGTCGACGACCTGACGGAGCGCACGACCTCAGAAGAGACGCGACAGCTACAAAGGCAAAATGACCGCCTGCAGAGGGAGCTGAAGGAGCTCCGCTCCGATATGGAGCAAATGAGGTTGGAGCTTCGGGCGGCACCCGCACCAGCCGCACCGCCCACTGACATGTCGCAGCCCGACTCAGAGGTGCTAGCTGCGACAATAACGGCCAAGGTGGAGCGGATGCTGGACGCTAGGCTCGGAGCTTTGGAGCTGGAAGGGAGATTGCTTCCGGCAATACCGAAGCGGCCACCACTGGCTGCTGACCGGCGCCAAAAGGACGCGCTACAGGAGGGGAATAAAGACGCGACCTCCTCCCCTGCAAAAACGACCTCGGAAGAGCCCATCCCTCTAAAAGCGGCAGAGGAACCCCAAAAGCGGAGCAAGGGTAAGGGAAAAGGGAAGAAGAGTGCGGTGAAACCGGCGGATGAGGCCACGGAAACCCCGCCTCTCACCCCCACGCCTTCTACCCCACAACCAGTGGCACCAGTCCCTGCACCCTGGGGCGAGGGCCGGAAAGCGGCGTCCCAAAATAAGGGGAAAACGGCAGCAGCAAATACCCGCCCAACCCCGCACGCCCCGCCTGGTACCGCTACACCTTCGGGGGAGGCGTGGACTAAGGTAGGGACAAAAAAGAAGGGTAAAAAGAAAGGCCCTAATATTGCGGTGCCAAATGCAGCTGGTGCCAAACCCGCAGCTCCTAAGGTGGCACCTGCAGTGAGAAAGCTGAAACCTCCTCGTTCTCCTGCGGTTACACTGACTCTTACACCGGAGGCAGTGGAGAGGGGGGTGAAGTATGGGACGGTGCTGGCCGAAGCGAAAAGGCGCATTAACTTGCAGGACCTTGGCCTTGCTCAAGTGCGTTTCCGTACAGCTGTTACTGGTGCCAGATTGCTGGAAATTCCGCCAGGATGCCGAAAAAGCGGCGGACGCTTTGGCGGGGAAACTGCGCGAAGTACTTGGCGCGGATGTCCATGTCGGTCGGCCAATGAAATGTGCTGACATTCGTGTCCTGGGTTTGGATGACTCGGTCACGGCGGAGGAGGTTGTTTTGGCTGTGGCCGCGGAGGGTGGCTGTCCCAAAGAGGCAATTAGACCTGGTGTGCTGGCTACTTCTCGGGATGGGTCGGGCTCTTTGTGGCTCAGTTGCCCCATTGTGGCAGCAAGGAAGATGGTTGACGCGGGTCGTGTTAGAGTGGGATGGATCTCGGCTTGGGTTGTTCTATTGGACGCCACACCCTTGCGGTGTTTTAAGTGCCTGGAGCTGGGTCATGTGGCAGCTAAATGTGTCAGTGGTGTGGACCGCAGTAGCGTCTGTTTTCGTTGCGGACAGAACGGCCATAGAGCTCGCGAATGTTCGGCGGACGTCCATTGCGTAGCCTGCGCAGAGGCCGGGAAGCCTGCTGATCACCTCATTGGTCGTATAAAGTGTCAGTCAGGTGCGAAACCAAAGGGAGGCATGAGGTCGGTAGGACGCCCGGTAGCGCCACCGCCTTCTCAGCCTGGGGCTGCGGAGGAGTCCATGGATACTGCGAATTAATATGGCTTTAAGGTGTCTGCAGGCGAATATTAATCACTCGCGCAGGGCCCAGGACCTCTTAGTGCAGACTATGGCGGAGTGGCGGATTGGAGTAGCGATAGTTTCAGAGCCATATTATGTCCCCAATCGGGTTGATTGGGTTTCTGACCGCGACGAAACGATTGCTATTGTAGCTCCGGCAGTGGCTGGTTCCCCACCCATTGTGCGCAGTGTTAAGGGTACGGGTTTGTTATGGCAGTTCTCGGGGAGGTGGCCGTTATAGGGGTGTATTTCTCGCCAAATCGGAGTCTCGCTGAGTTTGAGCTGTTGCTCGGTCGGGTCGGGGCTCTGATTGGGCGTTTATCGCCCGCTCCGGTATTGCTAGTTGGGGACTTTAACGCCAAGTCGGTAAGTTGGGGGTCGGCGATGACTGATGCGCGAGGGGAAGTTCTGGAGGAGTGGGCGATATCCCTTGGCCTATCGGTCCTCAATGAAGGGTCGGTAAGTACCTGCGTTCGCTGGCAGGGGGAGTCAGTTGTGGACGTGTCTTTCGCGTCGTATGTCCTGGCTAGTCGTGTCCGGGGCTGGAGAGTGGAGGCTGACGTTGAATCTTTGTCAGATCATCGTTACATACGATTTGACATTTCTGCTCCCTTGGCTGGTGAGCGTGGTGTGTCCTTACGTACCAGGGAAGGTCCGCGTTGGGTGCTAGGGCGCCTGGATAAGGAACTCGCTCAGGAGGCGGCGATTGTGGAGTCATGGGGATCAGCTGGTGCAAATGAAGAAGTGGACCGTGTCACTGAGGAGCTGGGTGACGCGTTGACCCGGGTCTGTGACGCGGCTATGCCGAGAGCGAAGCCTTATGCGCCGCGCCGTGGCGCGTATTGGTGGACGGCAGATCTGGGTCAATTGCGGGAAGCCTGTGGGCCTGGCCACATGTCCACGTTGCGGCGTCGCCAACGTAAAACGGCACGACGCACGACGGCCAACGTGCCGTCGCACGTTGTTTTTTACGTGGCCGCCGACGTGAAAATTAACGTCGACGTTGACGTGGCACGTTGTTTTTTACGTTGCCGTCGACGTCAAAATTAACGTCGACGTTGCCGTGAGAATGAACGGTGACGGTGCCGCGGCACGGCGCCAGTGCCACCACATCGGCGGACGGCGCACGGCTCGTTAGTTTTATTTAGCTATTAGCCTGGTCAACGAATGATTCTAGATGGAATGGTCAAACTTTAATATCGAATATATCTATCATATATATCGTCCCTATCGACCTGCTCTAGCGACGGTCCATCGCCATGAATGTTAGGCTTTGGTTTTGGCTGATTCTTTTAGCGCGTCCCTCATCCCTCTTGCATCAAAAGTTGACGGGAATCCAAATTGTTATTCTTTTTTTTTCGTAAATATAAAATCACCACATTTATTTCGTGGGTGCTCAATTGGGCAATCATGAAGAGGAAACTTACATAACATGTTTTGGCAGCATGTTACCCCTTTTTTTTCTTTGAGTCGTATCAAGCAGTGGCTGAGATAATCTTAAATTAAGCTCGATAGGTTGTCCAGAATATATTTACAAGACGTCAATAAAAACATCAAAAAATCCTAAAATAAAAATAATAACATAAAGCTTTGTATCAGATACGGCTTAAAATACTCTCAGATTCTCAGGAATCTCAAAAACAAAAGAATCTCAGACGAAACAATACACATGTCAACAATTAGGCCAGGTTCATTTTGTATTTATACTTAACGATACAATCTTTAGTTTTATAATTTATCAATAAATTGGCTATGTTTTCATAATTTTTATTTAGTTCAAATCATTATCTACAGGGTGTCCCGAACGATTCTTCTACAGCTGATAAGGTCAATGACCCTGAGTAAGAATCAGACCATTTATTATTTGTTATGAATGTGTTGATTTGGTTTAGTTTTAGTGTTCCGTACCACAAAAATGAAAACCCTTATAGGATCACTTTGTTGTCCGTACGTGTGTCCGTCCGTCCGTCCGTCCATCTGTTTGACAAGACCCTTTATCTCGAAAATGCGTAGATGTATCAAGTTGAAATTAATACCACATACACAAGTCTGTAGTCCCTTGAAACTGAGAAAAAACTAAACCTCTACGTCAACGCCAACGCCATCAAGATACCGCCGATTATATCGCATTTCTCATACATTTACAATGGGAATCAAAATGTATCAGGGTAATTCCCGTTAATCTAGAATCACGAAATTTGGCAAAAAGCAAGAGCTTGTAGTAGGTACAAGTACAGGCAAAAATCTGAAAACCGTATAGTTGCCGCATACTGAGAGTTCCGTGCCACCGGAATTTTAAGTAGGTACCTAAGGTCACAACTCACAAATGGGGGAGGGGTTGAGCATCCTTTGTGTGAAACCCTCGGTGGGTGAGTCCGACTCGCACTTGGCCGGTTTTTTAAGTAGACACATTACTATTTATTATAAATTGAAAGAGATGTTTCTAAATATGTAATTTTTTTTTAAAGTTGTACCTATAATTTTGCAACGGTAAATGATACATATATTTATGCATATGTAGGTAAAGGTATAGTTTAAAAATAAATTAACTATCTGAAAGTTTTTTCCAAGAAGCTATTGTCTCAGATAAAGAGTTCCCAACATATGTAGCACAGAATGAAAAGAAAAGTGTGGAGAGATAAAGATTTGATCAAAATCGAGCATTTTTCGGAACTCATATCTGGACACCATATAAAAATTATAGTATGTCAAAGTTGTAGAGAATTTAATAATCTTTCAATAAGTAGTTAACCGAAATTTTTTATAACGCGTCGTTTCTGAGATGTTCAAAAAAACAAAAACGGGGCCTTTTTAGTTCCTATTACTCCCTTCGGGGTCAGTACCCCGGACCGAGGGGCACCGAGAGGCAAAGACTTTCAGTAGGTATGTTTATTGTTTGTCTCCTAACTATTCTTAATATTCCACAACACACCATAGTTAAATATTCTGCTTTCCACCATTCCACCTAGAACACCCCTTTTGAGCACTCATTGACCAAGCGATGTTGCTTAGTTCGCACTACTTCGCACGCGGTAATTAATGGCTAAAAATGACTGAGAATTTAGATGTCGACTTTTTGATTTCACTAGTGGAAGCTATTCACCGAATGTATTAGTTTCAGTTTTTAGGGTTCCGCATTTTAATCATTCTTATGATATACGGAACCCTCGGTGGGCGAGTCTGACTGGCACTTGGCCGGTTTTTTTTTCTTATTTCGTTGTCTTAGCAGCAGGAGCAGGAGAATTACGTCTTTACTGTATACTTGAATATATTTGAACCGATGTTTGCCAAACCATCTAAATTGTCCGCCATTCATAAAACTTGTCATTACTTGTTTTCAACGCCTCGTACTTCTTTATAAAATGACTTCCATCGTAATTCATATTATAAATATATGGATTTATCTAATATTTTCTTTTCTTTTGCTTTTTCTTCATGCTTCTTCTTAACAACAACATGAGCAGAACACGTGTGATGATATCCATGTCGGTTTGAAGACTGATCACAAAATTTAGTAGTGATGGATAAGTGCGACGTCGTACAACGCGACAACGCAAAGTGAATTCACTCAATCCGGCATAACGTGTGTTTGCACGGCGCGCGGCGAGGCAACGTGCAACGTGCATCTGTACGTTGCGCGGCAACGTATATTTTCACGTTGTGCAACGTGCTGCGCTCCGGCAACGCGCCGTTTTACGTTAACGGCGCCGCAACGTGGACATGTGGCCAGGCCCTGTGTGGCGGCTCGTCGCCAATATACGCGGTTTAGGAGGAGGCCTCGTAGGGATCAATCTCGGGAGGATGCGCTTTATGACACATACAGGGTCGGACCCTGCAGAAAGCCATTGCGCAGGCTAAGGAGGCTGCGTGGGAAGAGTGGTTGGAGTCGCTCAACAGGGATCCTTGGGGGAGGCCTTATCGCGCTGTCAGGCAGAAACTCCGCCCTTGGGCCCCTCCATTGACGAGCACTCTGGAGCCGCAGCTTCTGGAGCGGGTTGTGTTCTCCCTCTTTCCTGAGAGAGGTCCTTTTGTGCCACCGGCTATGGCGCCTGCTGGTGGTCCGCGGGTGGTGGACGTGGAGGTGCCTCCTGTTACTGAGGTTGAGTTTGGGGTGGCGGTCCGCAAGCTTCGCTCCAAGAAAACGGCCCCTGGCCCTGACGGGATTCCGGGTTCCGTGTTGGCGTTGGCGTTAGGTGAGATGGGAGAGGCGGTGCGGGACCTGTTTACCACTTGTCTGGTACAGGGTCGGTTCCCCGATAGGTGGAAAACGGGTAAGCTCGTTCTTCTTCGTAAGGACGGGCGTGATCCCGATCAGCCTTCGGCGTACCGACCCATCGTGCTCCTTGACGAGATTGGTAAGCTTTTCGAGCGGGTGCTCGCTAGTCGTCTCGTCAGGAGTATGGAGCCGGGCTTAAGTAAGGCGCAATTTGGGTTCCGGCCAATGAGGTCAACCCTTGATGCGGTGTCCCGGGTTGGGGATATTGTGGAAGGCGAGGTCTCTAAAGGTCGGGTTGTTATGGCGGTATCGTTGGATATTTCCAATGCCTTTAATACCCTGCCTTGGGAGACCATTAAGGTAGCTCTGCAGTATCACAATGTGCCCGGATACCTGCAGCGTGTGGTGGCTGACTACTTTGCCCGTAGGAAGGTGATTTATCCGGCCAAGGAAGGATGGGGTGAGAGGCTCATGTCGTGCGGTGTTCCACAGGGGTCGGTCCTGGGGCCGCTCTTGTGGAACATTGGCTACGACTGGGTGTTGCGTGGTGCGACGTTGCGGGGGATGGAGGTGTTATGCTACGCAGATGACACTCTCGTTTTGGCGTGTGGCAGTTCGCATAGGGAGGCGGCTAACCTCTCAGCGGTGGGGGTGGCTCATGTCGTGGGCCGAATACGGGCGTTGGGGTTGGAAGTGGCCCTCCACAAGTCGGAGGCCCTAGTCTTCCATGGGCCCCGTAATCGACCGGCGCCAGGAGTCTCCCTGTCTGTGGGTGGAGCTGCCATTGCTGTCGGGTCGACGATGAAGTACCTGGGACTCGTCCTCGACAGCAGGTGGAGCTTCCGGGAGCACTTTCAGCGCTTGGTTCCCAAGCTGATAGCTGCGGCTGGAGCCTTTGGGCGGATTCTCCCAAATTTGAGGGGACCGGGAGGGGCGTGTCGTCGCCTTTACATAGGGGTGGTCAGGTCGATGGCGATGTATGGTGCCCCGATATGGGCGGAGGTTTTGAATGCCCGTAGTGCGGAGCTGCTGCGGCGCCCACAGCGATGGCCCTCAGGGCTGCTAGGGCGTATCGCACGGTGTCGTATGTGTCGGCTTGTTTGTTGGCAGGGAGTCCGCCCTGGGACCTGGAGGCTGCAGCCCTGTCCCAGGTCTATTGGAGGGTGCGGGATGCCAGAAGGGACGGCAACTGGCCTGCTCCGATGGAGATTCGCCACTGGCGAGAGCAAGCGGACCAGGTTCTCCTGCAAAAGTGGGCAGAAAGGCTGGAGGCCCCGACGTCAAGCTGGGACTTGGTGGCTGCCATTCGGCCTGTCTTGGTGGAATGGGTCAGGCGTGGGCATGGGGCTCCCACTTTTCATCTCACACAGGTTCTCACAGGGCACGGATGCTTTGGGCGGCTTAAAAATGGATAATTTAATAACATGCTAAACAACAAACCAATAAAAGATGTCCACAAAAATACAAAGAATACCTATAATACAGGTGGAAGTTAATATAAAGCAGTGATAGTGCTTAGGAAAAAGAACTTAACAATAGTAAAAAAAAAGAACTTAACAATAGTCTAATTAACAATTGTATGTCTGTATGTAAGAAGATGTAGGGATGTATGATGTATGTATGTGTGTGTGAGCGTGTGTGGGTGGGTAATTAAACCAAGATCAGATAAAACTTGATAAGCTTGCTGCGTGTCATTCTGATAAGGATTTCAGTGCTTTTTGGAAACACTAATAATTTTAACAGTAGGCCTGGACTGCCTGTGAGCATTGTTAATACCACAGAGCCTAAGGCCATAGCTAACTTGTTTAAGGAACATTTTTCTGTAAAATCACCTCTGAACTTGAGTGGGTGGTTGCTGGAACGGTTGGGGCCAGGGGGTGTACCACTTTTTCAGCTACAAGGGTGGCCCAGATTATTAAGAATATGAAAAGGGGTAAGTTTCCGGGTTGCGACGGTTTGAGCATTGAACCTCTCCAGCATGCAGGTCCGCATCTGCCTAGGGTTCTGGCTATGTTTTTTTCCTTATGTATGTCTCACTCTTTTGTCCCATGTGAAATAACAAAAACAATTATTGTACCTATTATAAAGAATAAAACTGGGGATGTATCTTGTATAAATAATTATAGACCAATCTCATTGGCTACTGTGGTGGCTAAAATATTTGACAGTTTACTTAATGCTGAGCTAGATAAGTACTTGCAGTTACATGATGCATAGTTCGGGTTTAAGCCACAGAAAGTGCTGAAGGAATGGATGCAGGACAGGAATGCATGAAGGAAACTGTTAAATATTACACTAATAGAAATACACCTGTTTTTGCTTGCTATCTAGATTTGTCAAAAGCTTTTGAATTAGTTAATTATGAGGCACTTTATGATGCAAATGTGCCTAGTGAAACAATACGAGTACATGTCCTTAACACGTTAACCGCCATAGAAGAACAGTTAAAATTCACATATTTTTTTTATGTTCCTTGATGTATTTTAATAAGATATGGATTTATGTCTAGCTTAGGCTGCAATCTCATGTATGGTTTATGAAATAATCCCAAAAAACCCCATGAGGTCACCGGGACCCTACGCGGCGCTGTGATGTAGAAACTTGCATTTACGTTATTTTGGCGCCATATAGGTCGCGCCTCCGGTCACGCGCCTTCGCAGTCAAATACTTGCGAAGAAGTAGGATGCACGTCATTCTGTTTTTCACCCGACTACGGGGCAGCAAAAGGAGGGTTATTTTGTATTCGTGTGTTTTTTCCCTACGTAATAATCCCAAAAGCCCCGTTAGGTCACCGGGGACCTACGCGGCGCTGTGATGTAGAAAGTTGCATTAACGTTATTTTAGCGCCAAATTGGTCACACCTCCGGTCACCCGCCCCCGCAGTCGACTGCTTGCGCTCGCACGGAATACGGAATGCACGTCGTTGAGTTTTTATTTTGTATTCGCGTGTTCGTTCTCCGTGATGGATTCCGACGGTTTTGATATAGATTTAGCCATATGTCAAGAAGATTTGCGAGGCATTGACTTGTTAGAGGCCAGTATTTTCCATGAGATCAAAGAAAGATGTTTGGAAGAAAAATGCGAAGAGGAAAGTGAAGACCAATTCATATCTCAAGAAGATATGCATGACATTGACCTATTAAATTAAATTAAATTAAATTAAATACTCATTTATTTCGGGCAGGACCCATAGATATTTTAGTACTGTACATTCTTATTCACTACTGTTAGTACATACATATTATTCTATTATTTAATTAATTAATTTTAAGGATAAATCGGATGAGCAACTTTAACATTATTATTTACTATCAACATTTAAATTAATAAAATGAGTGTTCAATTGCAATAGAAAAAAAAATAATAATATAATAATAATAAAATGTCAATAAATTACACCACGAAAACATGGAATTAATTAAAATTAAAATTAAAAAATTATATAAGATTACTGAGATCAAAAATTAAATTAGGCAGGTACATGTCGAACTTTTCAATACTAAATGAATAGAAATATAAGTAATTTGATTAAAGATTAATATAAAATACAAATAAGAAATGTCATAAATATGCTAAAATTATTAAAATTAAAATTCAACAGGATCATAAAATTAAATTAAAATTCAAAACCACATTTACAAAAATAATCAAATTACCTACATGTCAAAATTTACGAAACTGGAGTGCATACCTACCCATTTACGCAGCATAGGTGAGTCCCACCTCCCGGCAAACACCTTGAGAATGCTGTTCGGACTCCCCTTCAACCTCCCGAGCAAGGAGGCACAGCGTTTCCTCATGATTGCATGGAATCCATCGACTCCAGCCTCCGCAAACATGCCCGACGCGCTGCACCACCGTCGAAGTCCGAGCAGCACCCTAAAGGCATTATTGTATTGCACGCGAAGAGCGCTGTACGTCCTCTGCGTATAATCGACCCATAGACTGCAGGTGTAAAAGCACTGGCAGTATGCCCTAAATAGGGTCACCTTTACTTCCTTCGTGCACCCTGCAAATCTCCGGGCCAACATATTGCAGCGGACGGACAGCGCTCGACGCTCCCTCTCGATGTCCATGTTGTCACAGAGATCTTCGGCGACCCAATGACCCAGATATTTAAAATGCTTGACTCTGTTTAGTTTAGTGCCACATAGCGAAATTGGTGGCAGAGTCTCAAAAGTTTTAGTACCGGCCTTAAAAACTAAAAACTCGCTCTTCTTAGCATTATATCTGAGTCCATGGGCCACCGCATATCTCTCACAGACAGCGATAAGAGTTTGCAGAGCCCCGAGAGATGGTGCCAGCAACACCATGTCGTCTGCGTAGCTAAGGTTGTTCATGCAAACACCATCAACCGAGCACCCTACGTTGGCGCAGCTTAGTTCGTCAAGTAATCCGTTGATGTACAGGTTGAATAGCCGAGGAGATGTGACCCCCCCCTGCCTCACCCCGCTCTCCAACCTGTACTTCTCCGAATACTCACCAGCCCACCTCACGCTGTTATTTTGGCTATGGTACCAGTACTTAAAAAGTGACGTTACCTCACTAGGAAGACCGGCATTGCACTCCATCTTCTCCCAAAGAACTTTGTAGGACACTAGGTCGAAGGCCTTAGAAAGATCTAGAAAGCATGCAAAAACCGGTGTTTTCCTGGAGGTATAATACTGGACGGTCTGCTTAAGGCACAGGACGGCACTTTCCGTTGAGAGACCCGGTCTAAAGCCAAACTGCGCATCGTTTAACTGAACATGCTTATCCAGCTGCTTGTCAAGCAGCGCATCCAGCACCTTAGCAACGATGGTCGCTAGCGAAATGGGTCTGTAGTTGGTTATATCTGATGCATCTCCAGTTTTATTTTTAATTATTGGGACTATAACGGTATACATCAGCTCATCCGGCAGGTAACTATGACTAGTACAGAGGCTGTAAAACATAGCCAACACTCTCGGTAAATGACTCCCCGCATATTTAAGGTGCTCTATACTAAGGTTGTCATGACCAGGGGATTTACCTCTTACCATATGGTTGACTATAGAGGACACGTCTTTGGCAGAGAAATTAACTGTAATCTCACCGTCACGACAACCAGCCTCTGTTGAGAGTATAGTAGGGCCAAGCGGCGACTCCACCCTAAAATGCTGTTGAAAAGCATTAGCTATGCTAGTGGCATCATGCAGACCTCCGACGCTCACAGGTAGACTAGATCTTGGATTAATTTTATTAGTCTCCTTCCAAAATTTTCCGAAATCTTTTTTAGCGTGATGGCTTGCGATTATGTCTAATTTGATTTGCTTTTCGTTGTCTTGACAGTATTTTAATTTAGATTTGAACAGCCTACGGGACCCACACATCTTGTTGTAAATAGGTCCTACCGTGGGTTTCCCAAACGCCATCCAATTCAAAAAATCAAGTCTCGCCATCCTATGAGCGTCAGCCACATACTTATTCCAGCCCGTCACATATTTACGCTTCCTAGGTCTGGGTTCTACAAAGCTATATTCAGCCCCTGCACTTAGCGTATTTACAATATTTTTATACATATTTTTCAGAATCAGTTTATGATTATTATCAGAACACATCCTATGGGCACAGCAATTTAACTCAAGTGGAAATTTAATCTCACTAAATTTTTCATCACAGTAGTCACGATATAATTCTATTTGTGATTCGTCCCTTTCACCCCATCTAATTCTATCAGTCATGACAGTAGGCATCAGTATTGTAGGTTTGATAAGGTCGATATTACATTCTACAACCAACGGAAAATGGTCCGACCAGTATGTATTATGCAATATGGACACACTTACCACTGACTGCCTCGCGGCTTGTGTGACTACGCAGTGGTCTAGCCACCGTTTACAACCATGAGCATCACTAACAAAAGTAAAGGAATTACTTGGAAGCAAATCCATGTCAACACACGACCAATCCTGTTCTACACAAAAGTCTAGCAGTTCATTCGAAAATAGTTCGCCTGGGTTCGCGTTGAAATCGCCAAGAACAAACACTGATTCGACGTTGCTATTTTCAATGATTGCCGCCACTTCACTTAAACATTCCGTAAACTCAATCAAGTTGTCAGCTGAGTTTGTAGGCATGTATACGGAGAACACTAACATCGAGCGGTCATTGTTTACTATCTTTATCGCGCAAAGACGCACACTACGACATTCTATCACAGACACGCACGGGAACGCTGCCTTTCGCCATAAAATTGTAACTCCTCCATGTGGTCTACCCTTCAGAACACCATTCGCCGTGTCGACTGCAGACTGTGCCGTGTATGAAAAGTCATCACTTATCGAGCCAAAGAAGCCCAAATCATGGGGCATATTGGAAGCCAGTATTAACCGTGTGATTGAAGAAAGATTTTCGGAAAAAAGATGCCAAGATGAAATAGAAGACCAAATAATTCATCCGCCGAAACGACGTGCACGAGTTGTCATTAACAGTGACTCTGAAAGTGACAAAGATTCTGTCGAAGACATGGTTCGAAGTAAAATTAATGAACTTCGGGATATCTCGATTCAAAGGTGGTCAGAGCCAAAAGGTCACCAACCATCTGTAATTGCGTTTACGGAACCTACAGGTATGAATTTTATGTACTTACTAGTGACTGCCATTAAAGTGCTTATATGTACCGAAAATGCTCGAACGAAAAGGTACGTCAATTTTCGACCTTCATGGCATTACAATAAAGTCGAAAAGTGACGAACGTTTTCATTTCGCGTCTGTACATAGTAGCGGCTACGAAACCCTACCCAAAGCATGGTCCTACATGCTCTTGGCTGGTTTTTAGGGTCCCGTACCCAAAGGGTAAAAACCGGCCATTAATAATTAATAATTTCTTCAAAACAATTTTCGTTGAACGAGAAAAAAATATCTTTATAATTTTTTTCATAATTTTCGATTCAGCTGTTTAGAAATTAGAGGGGGAACACACTTTTTACGTCTTTCGGAGCGATTATCTTTTCAAATATACGCTCTATCAAAAAACTTATTCAGAAACCCAATTATTATTATTGAAGACCTATCAAATGATATGCAACACGACTAGGCACGTTAAAAAAAATTTTTTTGCTCCATGTTATATGTATGGAGTGCCCCCCTTAAAAATACCTATTTTACCAATAATACTCCAGGCACGCAAAATACGTCTGCTGTGAAAATTTCATTGATGTAGGTCTTATAGTTTCAGAAAAAAGTGACTGTGACATACGGATGGACAGACAGACAGACAGACATGGCGAATCCATATGGGTTCCGCATTTTGCCATTTGGCTACGGAACTCTAAAAACAGGAAGCCTATTATACTAAGGCTTCGTTGACCGTCCGTCCGTCTGTACCAGAGGCTGTATCTCATGAACTGGGATAGTTAAACAATTGAAATTTTTGTATTTGTCAAAAAAGTTCTAATCTATAAAAATTTTGTTTCAGGCATGAAAGAACCGTTTGCAAGTCAGCTTCGCAACAGTCCACCAGGAAAATATTTTAGTTTAGTAGTCCCAGACAAGATCTTTGAAGATATTGCCGTACAGACAAATTTATTTGCCGAACAAGCTGGTCAAAGTTCCAAACCCTCATCAGTCTCATCACTCTCACATTTATGGAGTCATTATGTAAATAACGAAACCGCAAATAAATCGGATCGTATTAACAAAATTCGGCCTCTCATAGATGCTCTCAACGAAACATTTCAGAAAAGCTACGCTCCGAAAGAAGATGTATGTGTGGACGAGAGCCAGGTACCATTTCGAGGCCGTATTATATTCCGTCAGTATAATAAAAGCAAGAGGCATAAATATGGGATGAAATTATTTAAGCTTTGCACCTTACCCGGATACACGTGTAAGCTTTAATTATACGCAGGCAAAAATTCGTGTACCAGTTGTCAGTTGCTGTATGCCCTAAATTTAGTAGTCCATCACATAGACCCATGACCACATTAGTAGGAGACGTATTAAACAATACGTCTCCTACTAATGTGGTCATGGGTCTATGTGATGGACTACTAAATTTAGGGCATACAGCAACTGACAACTGGTACACGAATTTTGAGCTTGCAAATAAATTACTCGACAATGATACTCACTTGGTTGGCACCTTAAGGAAAAATAGAAAAGGATTACCAAAGCAAGTAATTGAAGCCAAACTCAAACCAGGCGAGTCAGTAGCGCGGGAAAATGAGCGGGTTATATGCGTCTTAAAATGGAAGGATAAGAGAGATGTGCTCATGTTGTCCACCAAGCATTCTAAAGGGTTTAAAACTGTTATGAAAAAAGGAAAAGTAGTTCGAAAGCCAAAGATGATTGTTGCATATAACATGGCAAAAGGTTCAGTAGATCTGAGTGATCAAATGAATGCCTATTCATCTCCATTAAGAAAAACTGTGAAATGGTATAAAAAGCTAGGGATAGAACTAATTTTGAATACTGCTTTGATGAATTCCTGAGTGATGTTCTGTGAAAATAATAAAATTAATATGGGGATTGTGGAATTTCGAAGACAATTGGTGGAAGATTTGACTGAGCCTGAAAATGGAATTGTTGAAGAGGTTGAAAGACCTAAAAGGCTAAAGCATAACCTAGCTAAAAAAGAGGGATCAGTTAGGAACACACGACGTTTCTGTAATAAATGTTATAAAAATAATGTCGATCTATACGGTTCGAAACTTGCCAGAAATAAAACAAAAAAAGTTTCAACATATTGCACCGAATGCGAAAATAAACCGCATCTATGTTTACAGTGTTTCAACACGATCCACAAGAAGTAACGTATTTTCTTTATTATAATAAGCAATAAAATTATTGTTACTTATTTTTGTAATAAATATTTTTCGAACTTACATAATTACTGTAGTTGTTATTTTAACTTACTTACCCACCCTCACAAATTAGCAAAGGCTGTTTCGAGTTTTCTTGAAAATTACTGATGCATTTCAAAGCCTACAGTGGTAGTATAATAAGTAACGTATTAGGCTACGTTAAGTATTTAAAACGAATAATTATGTTGCATTAAAATCCAAACCTCCGGATCCATGATCGATTTCACGGAAAACTTGTGATTTTTCTATGTTAATCTAACAATTGTCAATGTAAACGAAAACCACTGCGCGCACGTGTACTACAGCGCCCAAGTGGGTCTAACGAAGCTAAATTTTAACGAGTTCTCATGTCTCCGGGGCGTGGCCAGACTCAGGCCAGAGACGCGTTGTGATTGGCTAAAGCGCGCGGTAAGCGATCGTGTGACGCGGCGCTAGAGAGGAGTATAAGTCGATAAACTGTTATCCATTGATATTTGATGCGCTCTGAATATTAATAAATACAGTAAAATCCCAGGACAACCAAATCAGTCGTGGTTAAAAATATTGCAGAAAACGATGTGTAACAATAGTTATAATCATGACCATATTAAGTATATTGACGTTAAACCCGTGTTACTTCGGTGTATTACTTCGGTGATCGGACGAGAACCGGTGTTTTCAACGTGGTATGGACGTTGGCTAATGGTGGGTTCAAGAGCCTGAAACAGAGGCAGCATCCTAGAACGATACGCGCACAGTCGCATACGCATTGCCTTTCGCAGGGGCGCAAGGCACTTTGATAAAGTAACCACAAGATGATATTGTATTGCAGGTTCCAAACGTGGTGTGTAGTATGGGCCATTTTTGATTAATCAATTACCTCAAACCATGTTATATCTTACAAGTAAATGAACTTTGAAGCTTTAGAGTGTTATTTTAAAGTCAAAATTCTATGAAATAATGACATTTACTTAACACTTTCATAGTTCGTGCTATCAAAATCTAGGAAACTCAGGATAGACAGACCCTAATACTTTATAGATCTAGTTTCATTGAATGCAAACAACTATTTATGATTCAAGATCATTGCCAAATGAGCCATCCTCCAGCTAACGTTAATAACACGTTGAAGAATATCCAAGCATCAAATTATCCAAGCGTTCTGAGCAGGTGTGAGGTGAAACAGAGAAGACCCGTAAGTATTTTAATTTCCGACATGTGTACAGAATGAGCCCTGCTATTTACTGTTAAGTACACACTTAACAGTAGCAAGACTCATCTGTATAAAGGTCGGAAATTATAATAGACCCTGGAGGGAAAGTGCCTTAAAACCTTAAGTTAGCTCGTTTTACTCAAGGGGAACATAAAAAACTGCTTTCAAAGTATTTTTGATTTTCGCTTGTCTCGCCTAGGAGTCGAATTCAATACAAATTAAAATAAAAACGTTATTTTATTACACTTGTCCATACAGTTAATGTCAATGGTAAATTTTCTCCCTTAAAATTAAATAGATAAAACATAAGTCGTTTGTATTTTTACGCCTACTATGTACTTTAAAAACATTTTTCAATTTGTTTTAATGACATTATTTAGATTGTTACCTGGAATCAGATAAATACAAATATTCAAAGATAAACCATTAATAAAGACGTCTCATCAAATATACCCATAAAAACAAAAATTTTGGACATAAAACTTTAAAAAGTTTGGGTTTTAACATACTCGATGTTACCCTTGATTTTCTTTAAATGGATAACAAACACTACAATAATAAATAGATACAGATACAAAATAAATTTGTGTATTACACAAACCTACCGGAAACCGAAAATGTAATTTCTTATTTGAGTAAAATCAAGCCAATCATTTATCGACACACATCGGCACGGGTGCACCGCTTCTCTAGTTCCCGGCAAGGCACAAGCGGCCGTACCAAGTAATAATCATGTGGTTGTGGATATCGCTAGCAATTCGATACATTGCGCGGCTGCTTAACAAATTGCATCGCGACACAACTTGTTTGCTATTCTAAGCCGTCAATGTAAAACGCCTGTACAATTTGTTACAGATCAGTTCAACCAATTAGTCCGGCAGAGTAAAATCATACGGTCCTGGATATATTTGTAAAAATGCATGATTTTATCAAGTAAAAACTAATGAAATGAATACAATACATGTGGTACGTGACTCCTTAGTCCTTGAAGTTTTTGTTTTCATTCATATTTTTGCTCGTAACAACGTAGCAGTTCGGCATTTTATGAAAATATCGGAGCATATTTTACGATTGCGGCTAAGATGCAACTGGCTCGCGTCGAACAGTAATATGGCCATCTGGCCTCATCGCTGCGACGCGCGACACACCTCCGTTAGCTATCTATTCCTTTTTCTTTTATTTATGACAGCGCCACAGCGGTCACATGCGTACACAAAATCTACGCAATAAGTGTCCTACGGCTCACGAAACAGGTTTGAAAACAGGTCGCCCCTGAGGTCACCGGTGACCTACGAAGTGCCTAAATACAGGGCAGGGTCCGGTCACCGGTGACCTACTTGGCGGTGAACGTGTTAAGCATTGGTACCTACTCTAGTCAAACTAATTTTGTTAAATGGGGAGATGCAATGTCTGAGGAGTATGGCCTTGACTGTGGAGTGAGGCCGGGAGGGTTAAGCTCCTCAAAATTGTTTAACTTGTATATGAATGCGCTTATCGAGAGGCTTAGCAGCATGAATGTCGGCTATCGAATACAAGACACAAGTTTCAACAACATCAGTCATGCAGACGACATTGTGCTGTTGAGCCCCTCGGTAGAAGCGTACCCGAAGGAGGCGCGGCCTCATTAATGATGTAGGTAACATTGCTAACACTCTGTTCGGAGTATTGGACAGTCAATTCACGGAACAGTACGAACGAGACATTGGGCGAATCCGAGAAAATCAACGACACTTAGGTCAGCTATGGAAAAATCAAACGTCTGTAGTTGAAGCAGAGTACAATCTCCTACAGAGAACACCATACAAAAACAACACACCATAATAAACAATCATTTAAAGCGCCTCGAAATGAACTCTTATGCAATAACAAAACAAGCCAATGACCTTGATGTCACAGCAGAATTTACTTTAATAGCAATGGCCGCAAATAACATACTGACATTACTGACCCATATAAAAAGTATTCAAGTTTCACTACTGGATACAATTACCGACATTCACAATGAACATATCAATATCAACTTAATAAGCCCCCAACAGCTCCAAAATGAATTAAGTACTCGTATAATCTCAGGGCAGTTGAATAAAGAACTCACGTTACCTATCGATAACATTCAACTTAACTTACCTAACATCTACCATCTACTGCGAATTAAATGCGTCATGACCAAACGATACATCCTTTTAGAAATACGCGTCCCATTAATTAGCAGAGATAATTATGACCTGTATAAAGTCCATGCCATACCACAGCAAGTAGGAAGAGACATGCTTCAAGCGATACCTATTGAGAATCATATCGCAATAAACCTGCAAAAAGATTCATACCTACCTGTAACAACCAGCGACTTAGAACAATGTATGTGTTGTGCAGAACGGAGGTGAGGCGCAGGGCTTCGCGTTGGAACACCACGAAAGAGGGACACGTGTAGATTGGCAGTCGTGAAAATAAAAACTGATACTATCATGAATACGCGTTTTAATTACATCAATAATTAACAACGGTTTCACTATGTCAAGAGGTTTATAAAATAGGTACTACATTGTTAATACTTAATTATATGCAGAATATATTAAGAACAGGCATGATTGCGGAGCCATGACCGGAGAGCAAAAAACAGAAAGGAAACGGACATAGATCACATGAGAATCATAGAGGCGAGTGTTGCCTGCAGCAATAACTATGTAAAGGGTAGACATTCACTACATCCAACAGTATGTCACGTGAGCACGTGACTCAACAACATATTTATGTCAATTGAAAACTCCTATGTATAAAATGAAAACCGACCTCAATTTTTGCGTACGAGACGTGAACGTAGTAGATCGCTGCAAAACAAACATTAACATATGCCAAAACAAATGGGAGCACTTGTCTAAGATAAACCAATATTTATACTTTTGCTGCGACAAGTGTCAACTGCGAACTATGTGCAAAGACCAAGTAACAGCAGATCAATTGACTGGGGCGAACATTATAAACATTCCCGAAAATTGTCTCATAGAGATGGAACATTTAACTGTATACACCCACATGAGGACAGAGAGCTCAATCAACTTAACATTTGGAGTCGAAATACCAGATATCGCCCCCATCAATAATGTCGTCAACATAACAGTCCAGGAAATTGGAGTAGATCTGACCACAGACGCCAGCTACACGATGTTAAAACCGAGCATAGAACAACAAATCAACATAATGAAACAAGTACAACCCTTAGAGAATGGGGTGTCTATTGACGATATACACCATCACGCCCTTATCTACATTATCATTATACTCGGCGCAATAATAGCCCTTATCTATGCCTTCCGAAAGTGGCGTCTTAAACGAGAAACTAATACGACATCCTCGAGGCATGCAGAGGCGGCAGTGGCGGCGGTGGACCGGCGGGAGGCTAATCCACAGCCCTCTGCGACCAACAACGACGAAGTTACAAATAGTGCAAGTGCGCGAGTGCAAAGAAACAAGCGTGAGAGTGTTAGCTATACGGAAAGGGGCACGACCCCAGTGTTACGGAAAATTGCATTTAGCAACGATTCCATGTGACTGTAATAATCTTACAGGACTTTATGCTTATACACATTTTACTTTTTTATATTTACTTTTTAATTACCATTTGTAACTTTTATCTTGACATTCATTGTATAACTTTAGCAAATTTAAACTTTCTTTGTAAGTTATCTCTTATCTTTGCCCTCGGTAAGATGTTCAGTGCATGTGCACCGAACACGTGACGGCACCGCGACCTAGTTTATGTGTAGCGATTCGGCTGCCCATTTACGTCAGAATCATCGCGGTAGAATGCATTCGGGTATCTTACAACATTAACATTTAAGGAAACTTTGTGGAAGCTGATTATACGTACTATTTCCATAACATTTATCTTTTCATTAACATTAACATCCACCGCAAGCTCGCGACCTCAACGATAATAGTACTAACAATTTAATTTAATTTAAATTTTTAAGTTGCGCTAACAAAATGTATGGACTAATGTTGTCTGAAATAAACGGGTTTTATTTTTTTATTTATTTAATTTGGCTGCTTTGACGAATTGCATCAAATGAGATCAGCAAAGCTGTTGACAACCTACGGAATCGGAGAAATAAATAACAAACATATATACATCTCTTTTTGACACTTCTTTTACTTGGTAAGGAAGTGAAGGACGGGTTTATGACTTGATGTTCTGTTTTGAGGCGGCTTGAGTAAAACAACTTTTCTGTGGCCATTCAAAATCCGGCTAAGATTCGAAGTTACTAAAAACTACTATAAGTGGCGGAATATTTATTAACTAGCAACACCGATCCGCTTATCCGCAATCGCTATTTTGAATACGCCTTACGTTGTTGCGTGATAATTGCTCGGAACGTTTTAATTGTATTTTGAGTTTTTTTGTCAGAGATCAGTCCAACTTTCCTGTTAACTGTGTACATTGGTAAGTACGAACTTTACAAATATATAATGGTGCCCCAGATTTTCCGTGGATAGGCTATTTCGCATAACCGAAAGATCTAATGCCTAACCTAAAATATAAACGCCATGCAACTCACTCAAAAAATAACGATTATGTGGACGTATTTTCTGTGGTTTTCTGTTAATAATCACTCTTGGGGACATAAGTATTTCACGTGGAACATGTCCACTGAAAATACCTATGTCCACCGAAGATTTCACTTTTATCCATTCCATTACCCATTTTTGACGTGATTGCAGACGGCTGCTGGTCAAAAAGATCTTTGAAAAAAATACTCTGCAGCATCTGGTGCAGCAATTATTGAAAAAAATACAGGATTTTTTTTTATACCTAGGCGTCAAAAATAAATACAAACTTGTGCTTGTGCCGAAAACAAAGACATAGAAGTGGAACAAGTATGTTTTAAAAACTATACAGGGAGTTCTACAAGATGAAGCCAAATTTTAGTGGAAGGTTTTAAAAGTTCTGTGGAAGATCACGGCATAATATATGGAAGACTCATATCAGATGGTGATTCGAGCACATAGTCAAAAATGGTTGATGCGCTACCATACCCCGGCATTTCAGTGGAGAAAGTAGAGTGTCGTAATCACATACTGCGCAACTTTTGCAATAAATTGCAAGCGTTGACCCAATTAAATTTAGAAAAGTAATTACTAAAATAACCATCCTAACAACAAGGTGCGTAATTGTGAAAAGTATCAAAAAACATAAACAGGAATCTGACACTCAGTGTTTATTTGAAGACATATTGAGCAACTACTTGCATGGGTTTGGTGACCACACAAAGTGCAAAGCGTATTTTTGCAACCGAACAGGGAATACGGAGCATGAAAGTGAGAAGGAGAATATCCCTGCCGAGTTCTACTTAAGTTCTTTGTGTCAAAAAATCTGCTACCTGGTTCAAGGCATTGCAGGACACTCCAGGAGCCTCATTTTTGACGTTGATAGCAATGCCGTCGAGAATTTCTATAGCGTTGCAGCAAAATTTGTGGGCGGTAAAAGAATAAACTTTTCTAAAAAGTCCTCGTACCAAACGCGATGCTACGCTGCAGTAGTGGAATTCAATACCCTAAAAACAATTTCGTCACTTTATAAATCGTTAAATAGTGGTTTGAGTCCCCAGTGAAAAATAAAAGAAAATTAAAGAAGCTGAATTAGAAAAACATTTCTGAATTAAAAAAAACATAAAGCAAAAAAAAATTACAGAAATAAAACCTGACAGTGATTATGGCGAGACTGACTGTGGACTATCAAGAAACTTTTTCACCTGTCATTAGGCACTCAACCTTGCGATTACTATTTGCCGTGAGAGTACAGTTAGATATAGATATCACTCATTTAGATGTCACAACAGCCTGATGCTGGGGGCTGATGTGGCGACAACTATTAATCATAATTTATGCCACTAGTTTAGTTATAAAATAATGTTTACATTAAGATTTAAATACCGTTAAGACACCGAGCACCGCGGGCGCACCGCCAGTACTTTGCTTATCGCTCGGAGCGCTTCGCCGAACTTCGGCTGTCGCCCGCGCGCATTCATGCGCGCTCGGAAATTCCTGCCAGCCAGTCGGCAATATATCACTCTCGAGGCTGGACGCATGCGTTCGCGCCGCCCGTGCTAACGGTAAACGCTTACGCGCCGACTCGCTAAGCATAAATATTCGGTTTGCATTGTGCGCCGAGCAAAGCTTGTAGCTTTGCTTTTAATGTACACTTTCTTTATGTGCTTAATCTATCTTCTGTGCTTTTTATAACTTTCTTCTGTAACAATCTTGTGTTGTGCTGTTAAACTGTTATTTCCTTTCTGTGTGCTTGTGACTCTTGTGTGCCGTTACTGACAATACAAATATTAATGTGGAGCTAGCTAGTTTTATTCCTATCGTTAGCTAGTCCCCCACAAATATACAAAAATAACTTATTCATATTTCAGTAAAAAACAATGAAATGCTTAGATATGGATGATGATGATGTTGATGTGCCCAATTTTTTAATTATTTATGAAATATTTTAAAATATAAATAAAATAAAATATTTCGTATAAAAAAATACAAAAACTTTTTTTCACAAAGTTATATCGATAATAAATGTAAAATATAAAAAAAAAACATTTCTAAAAACACCGAGATTTGAACCATTGACATCTTACGAACAACTTATACGATTGAAACCGATGTTCTGTACCACACAGCTAGCGGAACACTGTAAGAACGAGTGAAATTGTAAATCTGTTCATAAACGTCGATAGGGTACTGGCTTCCGAAAATACTTACACAAGCATCTCGTGTAAGCGTGTAAGAAACATACCAGTTTTAGTAGACCTCTGGTTTGGTAAATAATAAATGGAATCGTAGGTCAACTATTATTGGACCTTCCTTTTTTACGTAAATCGAATGGCTATCGGAGCGCTGTGCGAGCGACATGCGTCCGACCTGTTCAAAGGCCGAGGCCCGTATGGCAATGGCTCGAGTAGGGGACGCACTTATAGCTGTGACGTAGGAGAGAGAGGGAAGCGACATCATTATGAAGTGGGCGTTTTGACTTGATTTCACGAAACCACAAATGCTGATAAATTTGTAGTTTTTATTATGAATACGATATTGTTTAGTTCCTTGAAGTTTTAGTTTAGATGAAAACTCATACTTTTAAGCAGATTTGGCTACTTAAAGATGTGTAATTTAGACAAACTGAGGTAATTATGATAAATGAAGACGTAACTTTGGATTTTAGAACCAGGGATCGGAAAACGGTATTTTTGCCGTAACGGTATCGCTCCCTCCGGCATGAACGGAAAGGATTTCGTTTCTGTTCTCGGTTACCGGTAAAAGAACCGTTCAAATAAGATACCGGTTTTGCCCATTTTGTTAGAAATTCGTTCCTGTGGAACGAAATTAATCGGTTAAATTGAAAATTTCGAAACGAGATAGAACGTGTATTGCTGTCTCTTTTATACGACTACTCGTGAGTACGCAACCTGCTGTACTTGACTTAGAATATTTTATTCCGATCCTGCTGTTTGCTTGCAATTATTATCGTTCATTTATGTTTAGTCTAGTTAATATTTATAATCGTTTTTATCACAAAATGCAATGTTTTATTTATTCAACTGTGCCGTTGTCTGTTTGTAATCTGTAATGAAATCTTGATAGTTAAATTTAGCTCATCTCCCGGTTGGCAATGCAATATTATGATGACATGGAGCTGATCTGATGATAAAGCCTGGTATCCAGGGTCTGATGATAGAGCCTGAAGGTGGCCATAGGAAGTCCGTAATAAAACGACTTAATCCCATCGAGTCTGGGCTCGTTTAATTTGTCTTGACGAGTATTTTGTCTCTTAATGGTATCAATCGAGGGTCTGGTAATGGTGCTGAAATGTGGATGTAAGAGGGCGTTTTTATTTTTTGGTGTACAAAAACCATTTTTGGAAAATTTAAATTTTTTTAATTGTTTTCTATTCAGAATCGCGATATCTTTCAATCCTAATAGGAGAAAAAAGGTGTCCCAAGATTTGTTTTCCATTTCGCCACCATAATTTCATTGATTTAGTATGGCGGTAGCGTCAATGGAAAGTTTGAAATTTGTATGGACAATTTAGGACACTTTTTTTCTCCTACTAGGATTGAAAGAGCTCGTGATTCTGAATAGAAAACAATTAAAAAAAAATCCAAAAATGGTTTTTGTACAACAAAAAATAAAAACGCCCAAGAACTTCGTTATAAAACGAGACATAATTGGAGAACAATTTTTTTACCTCATTGTATGTAACTCGTTGCTAACTTGAATATTCAAAACTATACAGGATGTTTTTTTATATCCTTTAAATTTGACAGGTTGCTTGTTACGTTAATAGAAGCTGCGTTGTAGGTCGCTTATAGTCGAATCAAAAATAAACATGTTTCGTTGTTCATACAAAGTAAATGAATTTTACATTGTAAAAGGTCCTAGAGTTACACAAAAGTTAGTGACAAGTATGACAAAGTTTAACTTTATTCGTGACCGCTCATGCCAAAACATAGCTTAGTGGTAGATGGTTTGGTTAATAAGTGCGATTAGGCTGTTAGGCCCCAGGTTCAAATCCCAAGAACTTACTTTTATTCCTCTTTTTTTACACGTTGTAGATAACTGAATAGTAAGATATTTAAACCTTTTGAGGTTCAAATGAATGAAATGACTAAGTCCATGGGTTTTTTTAATATTCGTTTCTCGAGAACCTTTCCGCCCCAACGGCCATCGGTTCTACGTGCAATGTGCCCCGCCCACTGCCACTTAAGTTTAGCGATTCGGAGAGCTATATCGGTTACTTTGGTTCCGCTGCGGATGGTTTCATTTAAGAATAAGAATAAGAAACATTTATTCGTGACGATCACACACAACACATAATAAAAGAACAAAAACAGGAAGACAGAATTGTTGTGTGCACACGAAATGGACCCAACTCAGCATAATGCTAGTTTTGGTTCATTTCTGATACGATCTCGCAGTGGGACTTCTAGCATCGTCCTCTCCATTACTCTTTGGGTGACTTTGAGCCTTCTTATGAGGCCCATTGTAAGCGACCACGTTTCAGTACCGTATGTCATCACTGGCAGCACACACTGATCGAAGACTTTGGTCTTCAGGCACTGCGGAATATTGGACGAAAAGATGTGTCGTACCTTCCCGAACGTTGCCCATCCGAGTCGGATTCGACGATTAACCTCTTTCTTGAAATTGGATAACCTAACCTAACTGGACAGTTTGTCTTAGCTTAGGTAAATATAATCGCCTTCAGCTTCGAGTGTAAAGTCTCCGATTGTAACTGGAGTTGGTGCTACATGGGCATTTGACATAATTTTCGTCCTATCAATATTTATCTTAAGAACAACACGCTCGTAGGTCAACAAGCATCGTACACAGATCTTCCATGGTCTACGGAGGTACTCGCCGTTTACATTGACGTTAAGCCTTCTTGAGTCCAGAGTCTTGAAAACATCCTCAAGTGCAGCGGTAAACAGCTTAGGAGAGATGACTTTTCCCTGCCTGACTCCCTGACATAGTGGCGCTCTCGTACAAACCCTTCAACAGTTCGATATAGCTACTGCTATACGCTATAGTAGACTACTGTCTACTTGGCACCGTTGGAGAGATTGTAGTACCGCCCAGGTTTCGATCGAATCAAAGGCTTTCTCGTAGTCCACAAACGCTAAACAGAGGGGCAGATTATATTCTTCGGTCTTCTGTATAACCTGACGAAGCATATGGAGGTGGTCTACGGTACTAAAGCCTCTTCGGAAACCGGCTTGTTCGGGAGGCTGGAAGTCATCAAGCCTGCGTGCGAGACGATTCGCAATGACTCTTGAAAACAGCTTATATACATGGCTCAGAAGTGAGATGGGTCGGCAGTTCTTCAGTAAGGCGTTGTCGCCTTTTTTTAAGAACAGTACTACCACACCTCCGCTCCATGCCTTTGGCGTTCTCTCTTCCAGTAAGACGAATTTGAACAACTTCTGAAGGGCCGTAAGGATCGGTTTACCACCCGCCTTCAGAAGCTCGGCTGTAATTCCGTCTTCACCAGGCGCCTTGTTATTTTTAAGCTGTTTAAGAGCCATTCTAATCTCGTACGGGCTGTGATGTCCGGGATGTCTTCGGTATAGTATCGGGTCAGTCTAGCTCCAGGGTCTTCCGCCAGACCAACTTCGGGTCTGCTAGTAGACGTGTATAGCTGCATAAAAGCTCTCTATCTCACTCAGGAGCTCAGGGTTGGATGTGACGATTCTACCATCTTCAGTTTTTAACTTAGCGAGCTGGCTTTGCCCAAAAGACAGAACAACTTACAAAAACTTTGGAGCCCTTATTTCGCTCAATGACCTCTTTAATATACTTAGTATTTAATTGGCGCATATCTCGAGTGAGGGATTTAGAGATCTACTTGTTGAGCCGCCGGTATAGAGTTGCATCAACTGAAGATTGTAGAACCATTTTACTCCTTTTATCGATGAGTCTTTTGAGTAGAGTCTGAGAGCCTTTTGGTCTTGTTTGTCCGTTGGGTCTTAAAAAACTTAGACCCAGCGCTATGGACAGCTTCCACAAACCCGTCGTTAAATTCGTCCACATCATCGCCTAGGCAATCGAAACGGTTTTGGAGTTCCAGCTGAAAGCTCTCGTGGTTTTGAGTTTGGAGTACAGGACGGAGCGTAGACATCATCAATCGAGAGCGTTCTAGCTTAGTAAATATATTCAATGTACCTCTTACTAGGCGGTGATCGCTTCCAGTTTTGACCGTAATGATCACAGCAACATCATTGAATATATGTCTCTTCGTCGACATGATGAAGTCAATCTCGTTTTTAGTTGCACCGTCGGGACTCATCCAGGTTCATTTTCTGTGCTCGCGTTTCTTAAAGAAAGAGTTCATCATGTAGAGTCCCTCCTTCTCCAAGAAACCAACCAGCAAATGCCCCCGGTGGTTCCGACGTCTATCCCCAAACTGCCCCAATCTCAGCTCGTCACCATCTCTCTTGCCTAGTTTCGCGTTGAAGTCCTCCATAACAACGGTACAGGTTCTGGAGCTATACATAGCTTTTGAAATATCCTCATACATAGCCTCCACCTCGTCATCGGAGTGTGCCCAAGTCGGCGCGTACACCTGTATGACCTTCAACGAGTACCTCTCAGATACTCTGAGTATAAGGTACGCCACCCTAGTCGACACACTCTCGATTTTCACCACGTTGTTTACGAGGGACTTCTGGACGATGAACCCGACACCTCCCTGGGACTGTTGGTCGCCCTCCCGGAAATAAAGCAAATTGCCGGACTTAAGGATTATCGTATCCTCGCCCTCTCTTTTTTTTTATGCTATAGGGGGCAAACGACTCTCTCTCTCTCTCTTCGGACTTCTGACAGTGACAACCCCACGACGTCCCAACGCAAACGCTTGCTCAATCCTTCGTCCAGTTCCGCTAACTTTTCGTAGGTCAGCAGTGGACGCGTGTTGTAAGTTGCCAGGGCCAGGAGTCGTCGGTGGTGGTAGCCGGATCCTTGCCGGAGATTCTTAGCACCACTGAACACCCCGTGACTTCAATTTAAGTGTTTTTACTTTTTTGTGTAACATTTATAGAAATCAAACTTTAGGCATATTGATAATTAGAGATCATCTATTCTATGCAATACCATCAAATTTCATACAGCATATGAGGACGAATTATGGTGACAGATGAATAAGAATAAAGTTTTACTTTTACTCCATAGTAAATATATGAAAACAGTTTTCTTTAATTTCTGGCTTTTTTTGTACATTACCGAAAGTGACCCCAAGGAAACTATTGATACTGGATAGAAATGGAATCGATTGACATAAAAAAAATACATGAAAAAAAAAACTTTTTTCATTTTCATACAAATTGTATGGGGAAAGTTTTTCTCGATTTATGTCTTTTTTAGCTGGATTTTTTTTTGGTCCGATACAAGCTTTTGATCCTGGACAGGAATGGAATTGATTGGCATAAAAAAAAAACAGTTTGTCAAAAATGACCGTTTTCCCGCACCCTGTTTTTTTTTCAAAATCTGTAAACGCCAATCTTCATTAATTTGAAATCAAAGGAAGGTCTCCTAAGACCTATTTAGCCTAGCAACAGGATCTGCTAGCTGCCCTCACTGACCCAAAATTTATTTCCACCCTGTATATCACATCTATGTTTAACCAAGCTTAAGAATTTTTTAGAAATCGGAATCGGTAAACTGTATAAATGTAGTTCGAAAATCGCGGGCTAAGATCCTGGACAGGAATGGAATTGATTGGCATAAAAAAAAACAGTTTGTCAAAAATGACCGTTTTCCCGCACCCTGTTTTTTTTTTCAAAATCTGTAAACGCCAATCTTCATTAATTTGAAATCAAAGGAAGGTCTCCTAAGACCTATTTAGCCTAGCAACAGGATCTGCTAGCTGCCCTCACTGACCCAAAATGTATTTCCATCCTGTATATCACATCTATGTTTAACCAAGCTTAAGAATTTTTTAGAAATCGGAATCGGTAAACTGTAAATGTAGTTCGAAAATCGCGGGCTAAGACCCCTTAGATGATTTTTCCGAGTTTGTGTTATAAAACATGAAGCGTAGAATATTCCCTACACGATGGAAACTTAAATAGCACTATGCCCGCCGATCGACGAAACAGCGCCGCCGCACGCAGACATATGTCAGGATCGGCTGGGTTTAACCGTTATTATTTCGTTCGTGCGAACGTTAAAATTACGTTATCTGTACTTAACGGTAAGCACGAACATTTCGATTTCATTTTGTTCGTTCCATCAATTTACCGGTTAATTGTCGAACGAAATAAAGAAATGGAATTCGAACGATATTAACCGTTAAGCCAATACCGGTTCCGATCCCTGTTTAGAACTATCGAGAAAATTTTACGCATTCATGTGTCGGCTTGCGTCAACGTTCAGATCATATAGTCAAGAAAGACATATCTGAAAATTATAGGTATTTGTTACCTGGGCTACCGACGACAACGTTCGAAAGAACCCGCTCTTCTCCAATTCCCCCCCTTAATGGTCACCTTAAAGAAAGCATTTTTATGCACTTACCAGAGGGCTGTATTTATAAAAAATCATAGCAATCATTTAAACACTATTGTTGGAGTATATGTTGATGGTTTTTGATATTTTCAAATCATGGTACTGAAAAAGATAATCTTGTAATGGCACTACGAGTAATTCAAAAGTTTAAATTAAGAATTTGGGTCAAGTAAAACAATACTTAGGCATGAGAATCAACATAAATAAAGATAAAAATCTCATTACTATAGACCAGGAGAATTATATGGAGACATTGTTAGAAAAGTTTGATATGGAAGATTGTCATTCTGTTGAAACTCCCATAGAATTGAATGTCCAGAAAGCAAATAATTGTGAAGAAAGATTTTGCCATATCAAAAACTCATAGGTAGTTTGATGGATTTATCAGTCTTAACTAGGCCTGATATTTCTTATGCTACTAGTTACTTAAGTCAATTTAATAATTCTTATGTTCATTGGAACTACGCTCTGAAAGAGTTTTAAGATATTTATTGAGAACCAAAGACTATTGTTTGAAATATTCCAAAGGAAAAGCAGAATTGCTAGGTTTTTTAGATACTGATTGGGCGAGCGATGCCATTGACAGACGGTCATATACAGGTTTTTGTTTTATGAAATCTGGTTCTGCTGTTTCTTGGGAGAGCAAAAAACAACGAACTGTTTGCTTTGAGGTCATGTGAGAGCGAGTACATGGCTTTATCTGAGGCTTGCCGTGAAGCCATTTACTTGCAAAACCTAGAAGTGGAACTACTGGGTTACAGTAATTAATAAAATTGTAATATACAACGACAGTCAGAGCGCATTGAAGCTGGCAAATAATCATAAGCATATTGACGTTAGATATAATTTCATTAGGGAAGTTATCAATAATGATGTTATACAATTGTATAAAGCACGAATCAAATCATTTATTAAATGTACTTCATAAATGTTTTGATTCATGTTTTTTTAAGTAGTCACACCACTATATATAAATTATAAATTGAAAGAGATGTCATATACTAAAGAAAAAGTGACCAAGGTGAGCAGGGCTGGGATCGAACCAGCGACCTCCTGCTTTGGCGGCAGACGCCCTAACCACTGGACTATCCGAAATTTCCTAAATATATGCAATCATTTTTTATTTCAAAAGTTTAAGATACGTTCTGCCAATCCTACAGCTCAGACTTACGTCTAGTGCTGCCTTCTAGATAATCACAGATTATCGTATCGGGCGTTTACTCGTATTTATACATTTCCAGTGTTACCACTAAGTACTTTAGTGGTAACAGGTGGGAAAGAAATTGACTTGAAAAGTTTAATAGCAGCCAGGGGACAGGCAAAAGGCTTCATGACGAGAATGAAGGCTTACATACGCAGTCTTGACCAGGGACCTCAAGGTATTAGTGACTTACATTTGCTGCGTGAAAAAAGGGACCAGTTGGAGAAGGTGTTTACAGACTATATGGAGTTAAATTTAGAAATCTCTTTGCTTGATGCAGATGACAAGGAGGCCGTAGACTCAGTCGAAGCTGCTTATTTTCAGATGGCGGCGTACTTAAATTCAAAGCTGACGCCTATTGTGTCGCCGGCCGCAGCCCCTACGCCCTCTTCGAGTGCGCAGGAGTCATCCTCAGGATTTCAAAGACTGCCACGCATTGAAATCAAAACGTTCACTGGCGAGGTATTTAGGCCAATATCATGATTTCATAAACCTTGGTAAAGGTACTCTCTGCCCAGGCTCTTATATTTATTACGTTTTAAAATTTCGGCGCATTCAGCCGCTCCGCCCGCTTTTACATTAGTTCGTTGGAGATGGGACGGTGCCAGCGTGTCTACACAGGTAGCATCCCACACTAGCATCTGTCCCAAACTACAAGGAACCAAGGACACCCCATCAGGTCTCTTGCCATCATCCCTGAAAATGCCAGTCGGCTCAAGGAGAGCAGGCACGTTGATGGTGGCAAGAGACCGACGGATTATGTCATTAAGAGATGCTGTCTCGAAAAACGGCCTGCACTTTTTTTACAACACAATCCATGGTGTCCCAGTCGGTCCACGTCTGTGCCACAAGGACATGAGTGTGGCGCACACACCGAAACCCCCAGTCGCAAACCAGTCGCTAGTCTAAGGGAGGCCGGATCCAAGAAAGTACCAGTATTGGGCGAAGGATGGGCATGAAGCCAGTATCCAGCTTCCCGGGATCCGACCGCCAAAAGCCTCGCGCGATCTGGACCTGTAGAGTTATTTAAAAGAGTATTGTAAGTTAAATCGCAGTTGTTAAATTAAATTATACTCCTCTCCTTGTCCGAGACGGGTTTAACAGTGTAGTCACGCCGCTGTACAGCGCCTTAGTCACTATTTCAAAGCTAAAAAAAAAAACAAAACAAAACGCCTTCGCTTTGACAGGTCTGTGGTAAATCATTGCGTTTCTAGTGCATGCGCCGGTCACTGTTTTTTTTTAGATTATCCTTGAAAGAAGTAGTTTTTACGTCATATATGTGTGTAATTTAATGAGATTTGTACATCAGAAAGATATCATAATATGTGTGATAACTGTGCGTTATTTTTCGTCTTACTTTCTGGAAGTTACGACTCGCGTCGGTGTTTGTTTACGTTCCGAAGTATTTTGTTCAACAAGGTTTGTTTTTGATAATGACGACTTCGAGACACTTAAGGTACGTAAGAAATGTTTACTTTAATACTGCCGACGATAATATCCTTCAGTAAATGATTCGTCAAATGTATTGTCTCAAAAAGGTTAAGTTGTTTTGGTTGTGTTTTATGGTCACAGACAAGACAAATAAAATCTTAAAGTAGACACCTAGTAATAGTGACGTTTATTTCCCGCTAAAGCGGCGTCATTCGTTTCGTTATGTTGGTACAACATCGTAGGATTTGGTTTGCGCAAACTTGCTTTGCTTAATCTGTTAAAACTTTAAATAAAAAACGATTTCTCGCGAAAAGTTTTCACTGCGTTGGGTGTGTCGTGATTAGTTTGTTGCGTATTATATTACCCATCAAAATGTCGAAACGAAAGACTGAGGAAAGTGAAGAAGATTACCTAAAGAGAAAAATGAAGCGATACAAGAAGAAATTGGATAAACTTTCTGCGAATCTACAAGATGCTGCCGTGGAACCACAAAATGACGCCGAGATAGAACTGGGCACAGGTATGCTATTGGACATAACCTATATACAAAAATATAATTTCACTTTAAACATTTGGGTTAAGATTTAGCTAGCTACTATACTAATCTCCATAACTTAATTACATTTCAAGTTAGCGCTACCACATAGCGGGTAGACCTTGCATATTCTTTTTCTTAAAAAAGTTGTGTGTAGTGCTATCACTTGGCGGATAGACTGCTATACATATTAAGCTACATATTAATATCATGAAGTGCTATCATAAAACGGATAGACATATATCTTAAACAGATATCATTATAACAATAATAAGCGCTATCACTCAGCGGATAGACAGTTTTAGGTTTACCCTTTTGTGGTAAGAGTAGCCTGACCTGACAGAGCTCTATAAATTTCAGACAAGAATACAAGACCACCAGAGGACAACGAGCTACCAGAGAATGATGTACTGCTAGAAGACAACGAGTTACCTGAGGAATACCTTCAAGCCCTTGGTAGTGAAGGGAAAGAGGAGCGAGGACAAGACATACGGCCAGAGCTAGCCAACCGGTGGACAAAATTGATGTGTGCTGGACTGGGAAAGGAAGCATTAGACAGTATTTTTATGAAATACCCAATTCCATCCAACTTTGATAGTGCTGTAGCCCCGAAGATCAATCCAGAGATCTTCGCATCTCTCTCAGACATCACAATTAAGAGAGATAAAAGGATAATACAACGTCAAAATTTGACAGGTAAAGTAATGTGTGCTCTGGGGAAGACCCTGACAAGTGTTATGAAGGGTGAGATTAATGCAAAGATCATTATAGAGCAGGTAAATGATGCAGCTAAATTATGTGCTGAGATATTTTTCCAAGATTCCTCCTCAAGAAAATTCTTTTTCCTCGCTGGAGCAAACCAAACAATTAAGGATGCCGTTCGCGACTCAAAAACAGATGCATTCCTGTTTGGAACAGACTGTGCAGAAAACATTAAAGCAGCTCAGGCCATTAAGAAAACTGGGTCTCAAATTAAAGCTTCTGACCCCCCGCCTCAACATAGTACTGCACCAAGTGTCCACTCAAAACCCGGCAAACAACAGGCTAACACCAAGAAGCAGGGAAACTGGCGGGGCCCGCCACAACAATATCATCAGCGGGCTCGTGGCGGGCATCGTGCACCTCCGGCACGGAAACACCATCCACAGCAACGGGATCTGAAGCGGGGTCACCGGTCCCGTCACACATACCGCCGTTAGAACAGCAGGTACATGCGGGTAGGCTGAAACAATTTTTTAGTAATTGGCTTGAGCTCACTGGAGACCAAGTTATATTAGACTGGGTCCAGGGTTATGAAATCCCATTTAGTCAGACACCTCCTCCATATCTATCAGCTCATCAAGAGTGGTCTAAGAAAGAGACCTTGCTAATAAATAAAGAAATAAGTAAACTTAAAGCTCTTGGTGCAATTTCACTATGCTCTTATAGTGAAGATCAATTTACATCTCCAATATTTTTAGTTCCAAAAAGCAATGGTTCATACAGATTTATTTTAAATTTAAAACAATTAAATGAATACATCACTACAGAGCACTTTAAATTAGAAGATATAAGAACAGCAACCAAACTAATGACTAAGGATTGTTACATGTCAACTGTGGATCTCAAGGAAGCTTATTTTTCTGTGCCCATTTCAGAAAAGTCAAAAAAATATATCTGCGATTTGTATTTAGAGGACAATTGTACCAATTTAATGCACTACCCTATGGGCTGTGCACCGCCCCGTTTGTATTTACAAAGTTGATGAGACCCTTGACTACTTATTTGAGACAAAATAATATCATACTAACCTGCTACTTAGATGATATTTTAATTATCGGTGAGTCGGAATTAATATGTAAAGCCAGTATTACATTAACTTGTAAATTATTACAAGATTTGGGTTTTGTGATAAATTCTGAGAAAAGTGTACTTTTACCACAAAAAAACCTGTAAGTTCTTAGGGTTTACTTTAAATTCAACTGATTTATCAATAGCAGTTCCTGAACAAAAACAGCTGTCAATAATAGAAAAAATTGAGAATTTTCACAAAAAGAAACATTGCAGTATTCGAGATTTCTCCCAACTCTTGGGGTCTCTTAGCTCCATTGCCCCAGCTGTTCCTTACGGTTGGGTTTATACTAAGTTACTGGAAAGAGAAAAATATTTAGCATTACTACAAAATAATGAAGATTATGACGCAGTCATAACAATCCCCCACTCTGTAACCCCAGAACTCAATTGGTGGTGTAAGAATATTGACAATCCTAACTTAATTAAACAACATATTTTTTCTCTAGAAATACATACAGATGCCTCCCTTACGGGTTGGGGCGCAGTGTGTCAAGGACAAAAAGCGTCAGGATCCTGGTCACACTTAGAAAAAGAAAATCATATAAATTTTTTACAGTTAAAGGCAGCATTTTTAGGTATAAAGTGTTTTACAAAAAGTTTAAGTAACTGTGAGATACTGTTAAGAATTGACAATACTACAGCTGTAGCTTATATTAACAAATGCGGAGGGATTCAGTTTCCTCATCTTAACAATATAACCAGAGAGATATGGCAATACTGTGAAAGGAAAAACATCTGGATTTATTCATCATACATTAACACCAAAGATAACTTTGAAGCTGATAGAGAGTCTAGGAAAGTTAACATAGAGTGGGAACTTTGTAATAAAGCATATTCAAAAATTGTTAGCAAATATGGTACACCAGAAATTGATTTATTTGCTTCTAGAATTAACTCTAAATGTGAGAAGTTTATATCATGGAAGTGTGACCCTGAAGCATTTGCAATAGACGCTTTCACCCTTAATTGGAATAAATATTTCTTTTATGCCTTTCCTCCCTTCTCACTAGTACTTAAATGTATTCATAAAATCCAGACTGACAAAGCCACTGGCATTCTTGTGTTTCCGTACTGGCCATCCCAACCATGGTTTCCACTAATTAAAACGCTTATTGTGGGCAACCTCTTGAAGTTCAACCCTAGCAAAAATCTGTTATCGTCTCCTTTCAGACAAATTCATCCACTGCACCGTCAGCTTACCCTGGCTGCAGGACTGCTATCAGGCAGGCGTACGTGAGACGCGGAGCCCCAGCGTCAGCGCTCCAAATAATGTTGAACTCTCTGTCATCTAACACTATAAGACAGTATGACTCACCATTAAAACTGTGGTGGAATTTTTGTATGAATCATAATTTAAATACCTATGAGGCATCAGTCCCATACATTCTTAAATTCCTAAGTGAATGCATTGAAAGAGGAGCATCTTATGGAACCTTAAATTCAACTAGGTCAGCTCTGTCCTTAATAATGGGCCCTAAAGTTGGGTCTGACGATAGAGTAAAGAGATTTATGAAGGGTGTATTTAGATCGAAACCATCTAAACCTAAATACGATGTAACCTGGGACCCAGAAATAGTTTTAAATTACTTAACCAGTTTACCTACGGCAGAAATCTGTTTAGAGAAACTGACTAAAAAGTTAGTTACACTTTTAGCATTAACTACAGGACATAGGGTACAAACTCTATCAGCAATTTCGTTAGATAAAATAGTTTTTTCTGATAACATGGTTAACATTTTCATACCAGACATTATAAAAACCACTAGAAGGGGTGCCACACAACCACTGTTTCAATTGAAATCATACATAAATAATTTAGAAATCTGCCCAGTCAGAACCTTAAGGACTTACATAGAAGCGACAGATACTCTACGAACAAGTCATAATAAATTAATACTTACCTTTAAGAGACCGCATCATCCGGCGTCTACGCAAAGCTTAAGTCGCTGGATAAAAAGTACCTTACATGAGGCAGGGATTGATGTGAATATATTTACAGCTCACTCTACAAGGCATGCTTCCACTTCTGCCGCTCTCAGATCAGGTGTATCCATTGATCAAATACGAAAAACTGCAGGATGGTCTGGGAATTCCGCTACCTTTGCAAGGCATTATAATAGACCAACGGAACGCTCCTTAGTGTCGTTTAGCCATGCAGTTTTAAATACGACCTTATTGTAATTACACTAAGGTCGCTTAGTTAAGTCCTAATGTAACATGCATAAAGTACAATGTGCCATATTGTCTCGTAAGTAATATTAGTATGAATGTAAGCAGACTGATTAATACATAATTTGAATTTGTTAAAGAGTTATTTTAGAAGTCTATTTTCTGTTAATTATTCAAGAAGAATAAACGTTTATGTTATCTGATCCTAAACTGTTTGTTCATTCACAACCCTCACTTTAAACATCTACACTGTTAAACCCGTCTCGGACAAGGAGAGGAGTATAATTATATGATTAAACGAACTTACCTTAAGTGAAGTTCTATCATAATTATACGATGCTCCTTGTCCGAGACGGCAGTCCCATACCCTCCCAAAAGCGCTTGCGACTTTATTCCCTGATAAGGGTTGTTCATGTAATAGCTTTAAACGAAATGATTTACCACAGACCTGTCAAAGCGAAGGCGTTTTGTTTTGTTTTTTTTTTTAGCTTTGAAATAGTGACTAAGGCGCTGTACAGCGGCGTGACTACACTGTTAAACCCGTCTCGAACAAGGAGCATCGTATAATTATGATAGAACTTCACTTAAGGTAAGTTCGTTTAATCATATAATTACTTGCCAACAGCTGATATTCTAACTAAGGGCTTGTGTACAAGCAAGCACTACAATTTCATGCAAGCTTTAGGTTTAGTAAATAAATAAATATTTCGATAAGTGAGGGTGTTGAAATATATCGAAATACAATTTAATATTAAGTTTTGTTTAGTTTGAAGATACTACTAGCGCCACCGATGAGTATGTCTGTAACCTAATCCTTTGTTTTAAATAAAAGTCAGTTCAAAATAAATGGGAAATTATCCACTGTGACCCGGAGATGGGTCACTTTGGATCATCACATGGGTGACAGTGAATCACCTAAAGTTATGTCTAACAAAAGGCAACATTTCCAAATGATTACTCATTTGTTTCTACTATGAGACAGCCTATTATCAATTATTTTTTTCTGTCAAACAATTTCTTCAGTCCACTGTGACCCAAATTTAATTGATTCACTGTGACCCATAGGCCGTTATGACAGAAAAAAATTACCAAAAAAAAAACTACCTACACCCAAGCCTAAACTACATTACCCACAATAGGTTTATTAAATATCAAGTTCAAAACATAAACGTATCATTTATATTTATGAATTATTTGGAAGAACTACAAAAAATCTAAATTATGAAAAAAATACTTTCGTACATACCAACTGAACTAAGTGTGATAGCATGTGATACAGCTCTGACAGCGCGGCATTGACTAGTACGTAGGAGGGGGGTGTAGATGAGTAAGCCACTGTAACCCATGATTCACTGTTACCCACTCTCCCCTCCTCTTACCTAGTGTTAGGGTAAAATTAATTGATAAAGCAGGTAATTTTATTTATGCCAGAGCTCTTTTAGATAATTGTAGTCAGGTTTCCCTTATAAGAACTGACTTGGCAAAGCAGCTTGGCTGCACGTTAGCTTTGAAGGGGTCTGTGAGTCTATCAACAAAACTGGTTTAATTACAACTGTTGAATTGTATGCAACAGCAACTGATTTTAGCTTGTCGGTGAGCTGCGATGTTGTTGATAACATCACAAGCAAAATGCCACAATTTAAAATTAATAGAAAAAACTTCAGTATTCCTTAATATGTTAAATTAGCCGATGAAGACTTTGATGTCCGCGGCAAGATTGACATTATTTTAGACTATCACATATTTTTCCAGAATTCACTGCGAAATGCAACCGGCGCAACCCAACGGTCCATTCCTAGGTACTTGAAAATTATACCAAGCGAAAGCAAAATTTTCAATTCAAAATTCATAAGCAAAATGTTTGATCCACTGGGTTTGGCGGGCCCCATTGTGGTATAGGCAAAGCTTTTAATACAGCAAATTTGGCTAGAGTACCCATCCTAGGACACAAAGTTACCTGCCAAGCTCAACCAAGAATTTCAGACTTTCGATAGTGGCCTAATAAAAATGTCACATATTGTAATAAATCCAAATATAGATACACGAAACGCTCAGTCCATTGATATTTTTGAATTTGCAGATGGTTCCAACCTTGCTTATGTATGTTGCATCTATTTGAGGGTCATCAACAATAACCAAGAGGTTACAGTGAATTTGCTATGCTCAAAATCACGCGTAAACCCAATAAAAAAGCTTACCACGCCACGCGTAGAGTTTAATAGTGCTTTGCTATTAGCAATGCTAGCGCACAAGGTGTATGAAATCATAAAGTTAAAATTCGATGCAAATGTGTATCTACATCTGGATTCCCAAATAGTGTTGTCTTGGCTAAAAAAAGATTCTGTTAAGCTTACTGTATATGTAGCCAATAGAGTAAAAGCCTTTGGTAAAAGCTATTAATGACAATACAAAGGATTTTTCCTGGCATTATATAAATACTTCTGTCAACCCGGCAGATTGCCTGTCAAGAGTGTCGGAGCCTCAGCTTCTAAAGCAAAACTCATTGTGGTTTGAAGGGCCCCCTGTTTTGAAAGACCCAGTTTGTAAGCCTACTGCTGGCAAAGAATTAATGCCGGGAGAATTTCCAGAGCTGAAAGTTAGCCTAGTAACTGTTTCTCAGGATAATGACATAGCATTATTCAATAATTGTTCAAGCATAACAAAAATGAAAATAATAATAGCTTGGTGCTATAGATTCATAGATTATTGTATAGCTTCCTGGTATTGAGCTTCTCCAATAAGGGTCTTAATTGACGATGTGGTATTTGATGAGGGTACAGGTTCTGCTGGAGACTGTAGTGATATTAAGCTGTCTATGAGGCGATGGTTATGGCAATCAACGAGAGGTTGTAGTGAGCTAGAAAATCGACATCGATTATTGCTTTTGTGACGTCCGCAACGTGCGTACGGTTTTGGCCCCGGCATAAGCTTTAACAAAAGTAGACAAGGATCGAGAACACGACGAATGATAATTTATAACCTAACTTAACCTCTTCACACATCCTGGCGACTACTCTGCCGGCCAGCAACGAGATTGAGCGAATGCCTCACGCCACATTTTCGTTCCACAAGTTGGATAGAGTAAATAATTACCTAAACTGGAAATGTTGTATGCGACATGCTCTGCTAATGGAAGGTTTGTTGGGCTGCAGAGCAAAGGACCGAACAAGTTAAGGCACGCAATCTGCATGCTCTTGCGCGGATATTCCTGTCGGTCAGACCGCACTGCATACAGCACTTAAGGGCAGCGGACACTGCCAACAAAGCATGGGCTAACCTCCAAAGGTCTATTCAGAAGAGTAGTGCTGCTTACGCAGCTTCATCGCGCGAGTTATGCTGACTACGGGGTCGATGCAGCAATATATAGAGGCCGTTACTACTTTAGTTCTAGTATCTGTGTAATCGAGCACCTAGCCTGTTATTGTGGCAACACTCAGGTTTGGATGAAAATAAAGTTATTATCTATGATCGTTTTCCGAACTAAAAAAATAAAATAACCAGCATGGAAGAGCTAAAACAGCAACTAGATGCCCAGATGGTACTGATCCAGCAGCTGCAAGCAAAAATCACGCTTCAATCTGTCACGGCAACGTCATTATTAAGTTACTTCTCAAGCCGAAAAATTCCTGCCCAGTATGACCACGCCGCCGCACATAGGTCGATTGGCAAGATTTAGCTTACTTATGGACTTATGGACAAGTCAAATTTACAAAAGTCACAATTAGCTACCAAATCTTATCTTAATTAGCAGATGGATACCCCAGTGATAAGAATTTACCCCCACCACCAATATTAAATTGACCACGTGCAAATACAACTAGTTGAAACTTGACCGCACTAGTTGCTCGTTTTTTTTGTTCTCAGCGCTCTCAGTTGAAGGAGTAAAAGAAATTCAATCTGTGTGTTTTCTGTTTATAATATTTCAACGATGACGATGATGATGATGTGATGGATTCAAATAATTCAGGTATGTGACATTGTATTATCGTATAATTTAAGTATATTAATTTTATGTTATAGTATTTGTAGCATTTTATAAAATTATGTTAGAGTCTATAATTTTATACTTGTTTTTTTTTGTTTGAATGCTATTTAGTTATGTAATCCTGCCGAATCATGCCATATTTCTTATAGTCTTACAAACTCTAAACCTTTAGCTAGCTGTTGTCATATATTTTGGTTGCAGTACGTTGCGGTTGACTGGTTTAGAGATTTTTGAAATATGACCTCCTTATTAGTGTAAAATCACTTTATATTATTTTATTGATAAATATATTTTTTTTTTCATTTTAGGTACTTCTGGCGTTCAAATAGTAACTCGACGTTATTTTACGACAAGATGCAAGTGCAAAATTTACCAACTATTAATGATAAATTGAATTTTCTCGAAGACTATCTTGTGGACTCGTATGGTGACACATCTGACAATATAAAGAGTTTAAAGGAAAGATTCTCAAAATTTAAGCATTGTTTTAAAGAAAGGTGGTCCAACTCTCACAGAAAAGAAGAGACTTTCCTTAAAAAGTATGAAGAATGGTTAAGTGGAACGTTTGAACTTCCGACAAAAGCTGATAATCGGCAGAATTATGCCAGAAAGTTTTCAAGTGCAATCATGATGTTTACCATCGACTTTTATTAAGTTCAGACCCACTACTTAGCAGCATGAAACAGCGAAGAAAAAACATGAAAACGAGTTCATTTTGTAAGGAAACAATGAATATGCTTGTGTCTGCTGAACCACATACAGATACAACAGACGCAGACGAAAATGAAGATGAAGACTAATTTTTTTGTTATTTTATTGTTTGTTAGGTTATGTTTTGCTACGTATAAAAATAATAATTTAATAGAGCTATTTTAAATATGATTTTGTGTGATTTTTGTAAATAAAGCACTATTTCTTCTTATATTAGTATTTTCAATTTTAGCTAGTAAATTGTATTCATATATAAAGCACAATAACTAAATCGTATAATTACATAAATAGACACACAAATACAATGAAAAATAATTTTGGCCTGCTAAATTCCCAAAATCGACCTATGTGCGCCGCCGCAACAATTTAGTTTTAAAGCAGTCGACTGGTAAAACTGGATAAACAGATTCGAACAACTCAGAAAAGCCACAAGATTGCAATTGCTACCGAGTGATACGCAAGTAAGTTCATTGCTATACACCATGGGTGACCAAGCGAACAATATAATCGCCTTAATGAAACTTTCCGACAGCGATATGAAATCGTCAAACAAAAATTCGACGCATACTACACAGCCCGTAAAACTAAAATGTATAGCCGAGTATTTAATCAACGCGTTCAAACAGAGGATGATGGCATGGATGACTTCATAACTGACCGTCATAACCTCGCAAAAAAGTGTTAATTCGGGACGCTAGAAGACGAGCGAGAGAATAGTAGCAGATATGCGAGACACTGAACTATCAAAAGCACTTCAAAACCTGGAAGAAGAGCCAAAATTAGAAACTTGTCAACAGGGCGAGACATGCAGAGATCGTCGAAGCCAATATAGCCACACTTAACCCCAGCATTGTACAACCCCCGGTAGTACACTATGTAAAAAGGTCCAATACAAAGAAGCCAATCAAACAAGTTAGTACCTACTTATGGCTGTTGCAGAAGGTGCGGTCGCACTCTTAAATGTGTGGCCATCAACTCAACATGTAAAGGATGCGGACTTAAAGGACATTGGTTGGTGGCTTGGTGGCTTGGTGGCTTGTAAAAAAACTAAAAATTCAAAGATGGAGAAAAATACTGTCAATGAGGTTAGAGAAAAAGATATTTTCTCGAAAGTATTGAAAACTCAAAGATAACCATAGATTCAGTTAACTCAAGACAACCAGCTCGGTCCAAGTCAAAGTTTGTACCCATCACGTTGATTAAGCAAAAATCAAGTTCAAAGTTGATACCGGAACTTCTGAAATAGTAATAAGCCCCGAACTTCGAGTAAAGCTTGGATTACCGGAGCCAATAAAACCAAGGAGAACTTTTTGGGACCTTGTAAAATGATATTGCCATCGTAAGGAATTTGCCACAACGCCCACAACGTTAAATTATCATAGCAAGGCAAAAGTACCTACTATTGACATTGTAACTCCCCCCTTAAATACCCTCTTAACCCTTACAACGTTACATATATACTTACTGATATTAGCTACCACCTCCTTAAATGGTAATTAATGAATAAATCGCCATTGATTTTAATTTACGATATTTGCCTTGTGTGATCGTCTAGTTTTCGTTAGGGCCCCGTGAAGTGTACCATAAAACCCTAATTATTTTGTGTGGAACAAACTGTTTCTTGGACTATTTAACCTATTTTATTTAATTGGTTTAAAATACCTAACTCAATTTCAGTTGAATATGTATGAAAGTTTTTACTTGTATTTGATTATTGTTGAGAAAAGGTTATGATTATGAATAGAATAGGATGGTGAGTGAACCTTGAAAGAATAGATTTATTGACAAACTTTGAGTACATGAAATAGATGATCCATACTTCGAGCGCTTCATGACTTCCGTGGGCCCTGATCTCAAGCTGGCTTGCTTAGAAGTCTCCACTTTCGCCATGAAACTGACCCGAAGCACAGAGGGAATTTCACCAGCCAATAAAAAGGCTATATTGGTGCCAGATACCCCAAATCTGGTCAACTTGGACTCAAGTATGCCCCTTAACACAGCAAGTGGGATTATACTTGTGGGCGTACTATGCCGAACAATGTTTCTGGTTTTATAGATAATCAAATCTCCCAATAATAAATTATGTAACAAAAATCCTATAGAAAATTTCTATAGAAATTTGGAACATTCCATAGTAAAACAGAACTTTTCATAGTAAAAAAGAACTTTTCTATACAAATATGGAACATTTCATACTAAAAAAGGCTTTTCTATATATTCATGCTAAAGCTTCATAATGAAATGGAATCTTCATTTCGCATGCGACAATGCTGCAAGAAACCTAAGGAAAAACTCTGACGCAGCTACCAGGCAATCATAGCCCTCTAGGAGGTATTTTTGTGTACGCGGCAATTAAGTATCACCCACTTTATTTAAATTCAATCAAATCAGATTCAAAATTACTCGCAAATTTAATTTATGCCATGTAATAATCATAAAACTCCATTTTAATTACGGTTATGTTTGAATTCAAGCGACAGAAGGCGTCAGCGAATTAGTAATCGATCGAAACACATGTTTACGTTCAATGATTCCATATAGCTTTTTTCTTATTAAGGTTCATATTCACCTGGCTTGTAGTATTTATAATTGTTAAATCCGGAAGGGATTCAACTAGCTTTATCTATGGGAGAGCTGTAAACCTATTACGCCTAATTCCTACTGCTCTAGTCAACACCTATGTTAACTTGGCACCCGACCTTGACCAATTTTTTTAAATATTTTTTTTTATAGTGTTTTTTTTGTAGTTATTTGTAATAAAACGATTTTTGTTTGTAGTTAATTAAAAAAAATAGGGGTTGAAAAATGTCAGCACCCCACTTACAAAATGTTTACTTTTTATAATTGAATATTGTTCTACATTATTTGTAGTTCCTTTTATTTTGTTTGGAGTAACCAAAAAACGCAAAAAAAAAATTTAGGAAAATGACTTCCAAAACGCGTTGGTCTTTTTGTTAAAAAGTCGTCTTAACGGGATAAACAATGTAACGAGCCAAATAATCCTCACCTATGTGATTACATCTGATTGAGTATTGTTAATAGTTAATCGTAGTGCGTAATTCTTTTAATGTGGTCAAATAACGAAAATATAAACATTTTTAAAATTTAAATTTAGTAGAGACTTTTTCTTTTAATTAACTGAACCAATAGTAAAAAATATATAAACATCCGAATAATCTAAACCATTTATTATAATCCGATATTGAAAAGTCCGTAGTTGATTGTTGTTGTTCCTTTATTATAAAATTGTAGTTGTCTGATAACGCGACAATTTCCTTTTTTTGAATATGACTTCTGAGCGCGTCGATGTCTTTTTACTAGAAGCTTATATCAAATTCAAAAAAGTAGTTCTCATACAGCATTGGTGTAGCATCTATGGCGTAGCTCTTACAATAAGCCGACATATTCTTGATTATTTAATAGTAGTCGATAGATTATTGTCTCTAGTAATTTGTACCTTTCTTTTAATTTGCAGTTGCCAAATAACGCAGAACAGAAAATATTTCTAGAAAAGGTAGTTTTCATACAGCATTGATGTGGCATCTATGGCGTAACCCTTACCAGAAGCCGACAAATTCTTGATTATTTGATAGTGTTCGATAGAGATTGTCTCTAGTAATTTGTAGTTCCTTTCTGTCCTTCGTAGAGCCATGATATGAAAATAACTGCTTTAAATATAAATTATTTGACATAATTTAATCGGTTCAAACCCTAATCTGTTAAACAAAAGCCTTTATCTGTCCTTCGCAGAGCCATGATATGAAAACAAAATATAATTTCGTATACGTGCTATCCTTATCTTGTTTATGATAAAGACCGTGCCGCCAGTGCGCGACTGCTAAACAGATTTCTACGAGGGTGTCAAAATAACCGATGTCATTTTGCTCAATTTGCGATAATAGTGCTAATTGTCTTACGTTTAAAACTTGGAATGGGTAATCGCTCACGTTGACTTGAGCTTATCACCCCTCCTCCTTTACACCGGCGATCAGCTATAGCATCGTTAGTGTCCTATAATTGGGGCCAGTTGGGTGCCAAATAAAAGAAGTACTGATATAAATGTCCCATGAGTTAGGAATCAATAATCAAATTAACAGGCTGTTTTTTAGTAAATTTATTTTTAAATTTTCTCTTAAAAAACATTGTTTCGCGTACTGCACCTCGTTGTAGACGCTGCTATCACAAGTTATTATCCGTTCACTGGCAAATTAAAATATTTGTTGTGTGATTGATTGTCTCAATTTGTTTTGGGGTGTTATTTCTAATTTTCTATATAAATTAATATTTATATCTCTATTGGGTGGGAAAAAATCGTGCCGTTCACCGGTAAATAAAAATATCTGTTATGATTGTCAAACATGTTTTTGGGGTGGAGATTATATTGTTTGGCCTTATTTTCTTGGCTTAATTTTTTCTATATATCTCTCTGCGTCGTGCCGTTCACCGGAAACTAAAAATATTTTGAAATTATCTCAATTTGTTTTGGGGTGGGAAATATTTCGTTTCGGTTAATGTTTGTCTTGTTTTTTTCTTCTATATATCTATTTATCTGCGTCGTGCTGTTCACCGGCAAATGATTGTGTGATTGTCCCAATTTGTTTTCGTGCCTTTCTATTGCCAATATTGGGACTCGCGATAATCCCTCGCCCAACGGCGAATCCGCCGGACGAAATATACGAGGCTTTAAATATAAACTTTTATCGATGATGATGGGAAATTGTTGCCGTGGTGTCACAATGTTTGGTCTGATGCGACCAATGTGATGAAGGGTAAAATGTCTAGGAGTTATATTTATCTGTATATGTCACAAACCAGAAACGGCGTATTCCGTAGAATACGTAAACTAGATGATGATGATGAATTACCGGTTTGCGGGGAAACAAACAATTCTGAATCCTCCTCCTCAACCCTCTCACCAAATGATGCAAATTGGTCCACAGAACAAACAAATTGTTCTTTGCCCGTTATGCGGGAATCATTTGTCATCTCTCAAATTGAGTGGTGCGCTCTTTAAGGACACATTAAGAGTTACAAGGGTCGCTCGTGCGATGTTCTAGTTGAAGGGTGGACAGATATCGTATATGATATTATTTGGAAAAATTTGAAATTGCCTTGCCAGTTTGCATTCATAAATGCCAAAATCAATAAAAATCCGGGCGAAATATACTTAACAATAAAAGGCAATTGTTCGGAGTGTGGGTCAAGTATTCATATTGATTGTCAGACTGAGCCCTCTGATGGCGAAGACTTGGCTGTTCATGTATCCACGTTCGATTCTCGTGGGATTGCACACGTAAAAAAACGCCAACTCCGGGGAGAAAAGCGTTTACGTGTTGGCAAAGAGCTTCAAGGCCAATCGACTTATGCTTGGCGCCGCGAAGAAGCTCGAAAACTGATGGATTTTGGGGATGTTATCCCAGCACATATACCTACGGAAGATGTTGCTCGTAAAGCTAAGCAAGAATCGCGAGACAAGGCGTTGGGCCTATTTATGGTCGGCTCAGCAATATCCTCTTTGTGGGACCTTAAATACAACCAGGAATTTTCTGGTTCTATACATGAAATAGGATTGGACAAATTTTATGTTATGTACTGGACTAAGACCCAGCTCTTCCTTTGGAAGAAGTTTTTAAAAGAGGACGACGTTGGCCAAATTAGCCTTGACGCAACAGGAAGTCTTGTCAAACAGAGATAGAAAGACCTGATAGCTCAAAGCGAGCAATATTTTATACAAGGCTGTCTGTGGTTTTAAAAATAAAATTTTACCATTGTTCCAGTTAATTTCTGAGAAGCACGATACACGAAGCCGGAAGATCTTGGTATCTTCCGGCGCCGGAAGATACCGCAGTTCAAATTATATTTCATAACATAACGTGCAATCATTGCGCAAACATTTACCAGACGTGATTGTAGATCCTATTATTCTTGCCTCCCATGCCGCACTGTTTGTTGAAACCTTTCGTAGTGACACTTTTGAAAGTTTTTAATTTGATGGTTTTGATGAGGTGTACAGAGTAGATGGTCCAGCTATAGCTAATGCAAATCCAGGTTGGGGATCTATCACAAATGTACGTCGCAATCTTAAGAACTCTGTGTCAGATGGAACATGTAAAACATACTGTTTAAGTAATCCGGGCGCTGCGAACGGACACTCAGTGTATACATTTTGAGATGTTTAACATCCGGTTGATTGTTGTTTATAGATCACCACGATGTCTAATAATCAATGTTGCTGTAGAATGCATAAATATGCTGATTCGAAAACAGCCGCAATGGTGCTCTTTCTCGCCTGATTGTTGTAGGAGATTTCAATATATTCGGTTTTAAAACCAATCCCCAAAATGCAATTTCATTATATTTATTGACATGTTGCCCTTAATAAACACTAGAACTACAAAAACGAACACTATTATAGACAATGGTATTTTCCAACTTTGATGTACAATGTGATACGATTCATTCTTTCTTCAGTCACCACTTAAAAACCTGGATTAAATTTGATATTTTAATAAAAAAACAACTTTGATTAGGTAACGTAGGTAATAGGTATAGGGATGCCATATAGAAAAAAAAAGTCCTGATAAAAATTCGGACACCACCCTAAAAGTACGGTTATTTCTTGTAACAGATTTGGCGTAGCTTAAACTACGCGCCATGACTGCAAGCTGTCAGTTAAAATTTAAATCATTGGTATACTTAGACAGATCAGCGGTCCCTTGAAGCTGTGAAAAAATCTAGCTTTTAAGTTTACGTAAAAAAAGATAAGGCCGTTTTTGCCGCAAAAAATATCTATAATAATAATAATAACTGATGACTCGAACCTGATCCGATAGTCGCTGCGCAGTCACGTTGATGGTTGGTTCAAGGGCCTGAAACAGAGGAAGCATCCGGACACGATATGCGCATAGATTAGTTTCACCCTCTGTAGCCCCATAGTAGGGCGCGCATGACGTTCTCATTCATGGTTTGCACCAAACGACCAAGATTTGTTGGAGCTACTGAAAACCACCGAAGTCTTCAGTAGTGCCATCAAAATGGAGTTTGGTGTCGACAAATGTGCGGTTATGCATGTGCAGCGGGGGAAAGTAGTAAATTCAACAAATTTACAACTTCCTGAGACAATGTCGTTCAGATCTATCTCTGAATCAGAAACTTACAAATACCTTGGTATGTCACAGTCGTTGGGTATTGAAGATGCCGGCATTAGACAGACGGTGAAGGAACGCTTCTTTGGTCGGCTGACAAAAGTACTTAACAGTCTTTTGTCAGGAGGCAACAAGGTGCGCGCCTTCAACGCCTGGGTAATGCCCCTCCTTACTTACTCCTTTGGCATACTAAGGTGGACTCAGACCGAGCTGGATGCCCTGGATCGGAGGGTCCGTGTACTGCTCACCACACATCGTATGCTACACCCACGCTCGTCAGTTATGAGATTGTACATCCCACGGAAGTGTGGAGGCCGCGGCTTTTTAAATGCCAAAAACCTTCACAACCGTGAGGTGTACAATCTCAGGAATTATTTCCTTACTAGCGAGAGTGGGATGCATCGTGATGTGGTGGAGGTAGATAGGAACCTCACGCCGCTCTCCTTGGCAAATGAGAACTGGCGCAAACCTGTGGTACTAAACACCGAGGATCGCAAGACGGTATGGAAGAGTAAGGAGCTACACGGGCGGTTCTACAGGGCCCTCACGGGGCCGGACGTAGCCCTGCTCGCGTCGGTGAACTGGCTACGATTCGGGGACCTTTTCGGAGAAACCGAGGGTTTTGCCTGTGCAATTGCAGACGAAGTTATCATGACGAATAACTACCGGAAGTATATCCTGAAGGACGGTACGGTCGACATTTGTCGGGCATGCCGCCGTCCCGGAGAGTCACTCAGGCATATTATTTCTGGTTGTTCTCATCTTGCTAACGGCGAGTACTTGCACAGACATAATCTTGTAGCCAGAATTATACACCAGCAACTTGCACTTCAATATGGTCTTGTGAACCACGAAGTGGCGTACTACAAGTACTTACCTGTACCAGTTCTCGAAAATGGTCGTGCCACGCTCTATTGGGATCGATCTATCATCACGGACAGGACTATTCTAGCCAATAGACCTGATATCGTCGTGATAGATCGATCGCAGCGCCGGGCTATGCTCGTCGACATCACCATCCCCCATGACGACAACCTCGTGAAGGCCGAGAAGGACAAGTCCAGCAAGTACCTAGACTTGGCGCACGAGGTAACCGCCATGTGGGAGGTTGATTCGGCGATCATTGTACCGATAGTTGTTTCAGCGAACGGTCTTATAGCGAAGAGTCTCGACCAACATCTCGAGAGGCTCTCGCTACGAAGTTGTGGTTGGATCAAGGGTCAGATGCAGAAGGCGGTAATACTGGACACTGCGCGCATAGTCCGAAGGTTCCTCTCTTTGCGGCCCTAACCACCGGCAACCTGGGCCCTGCCCTGTTGCCGGCGGCACTCTAGGTTAGGTTTTTTATAATGTGTATTTGTTTTGTATTGTTTTTTGTATTTTATTTTTATATACATATTGTAAAAAATCCTAACCTAAGAAAGAAGATAAATAAACGGAATAATAATAATCATAAGGGAAGCAGAATTTGTACGGTACTTTTCGTTGACTTTAGTACTGTCAGAAATCTTATATTGTGTAACCTCCTTAAACCATCTACTATCTATGACAGCATGAATGTATAAATATCTGTGGTAATGAATTCTTCTTCCCTTTCTTCTTGTCATCAGTCTTGCTCTTAGGTCTTTTTAAACTCGCTTTATTTAAATAAATAATTTAATCTTACACGTAACCATGTAAGTAGTGTAGTGTCGACACAACATTAAAATGTTATTGTTTTTCGTCCAGTCTTTTTAATAAAAGATATGAGTGAAGTCTCCGTCGTCTCATTGGCAACTGATCCACGTGCTCTATCTCTCAAGTAAGTTGGGATTGACCTGCTGGCCTCTCAGCAGCAAGTCTCTCAGGTTTTGGCCCCAGCATAAGCTCCAAAAAAGTAGACACGGATCGAAAACACGACGAATTGTAATTTATAACCTAACTTAACCTCTTCACTCATCATGGCGACTACACCGCCGGCCAGCAACGAGACTGAGCGAATGCCTCACGCCACGTTTTCGTTTGAGACGTGGGATGGAGTAAATTACCTAAACTGGAAATGTTGTATGCGACACGCGCTCATAATGGAAGGTTTGTGGGCTGCAGTCTGCAGTGCAAGGGACCGAACAAGATGAGGCATGCGATCAGCGTGCTCTGGCGCGGATATGCCTATCGGTCAGAAACTGCATACAACACCTAAATCACATTGCTGCACGAATTCAATATGTAAAAATGAACATTATTTTAAGACTTTACACCGAAGTTTTAAATGTGTCGTGACTGTTGCTAACAAACATACCGTGCAATGCAAAGGTATAGGTTCTGTCTTGAAACCCCTAAGCCATGTCTTATCATGGGCGATTTTAATGCTCATCACATATTATTTGGTTGTCATTCAAATAACAGTAGAGGCAATAGTCTGTACAACCTTATTGATGAATTTGACATGAGTATTTTAAATGATGGTAGTCCAACTACTGTATCATATCCAAACAGGAATCCTTCTGCTATAGACCTCAGTATTGTTAGTCCAACAATAGCTCCGCTTTGCGAATGGCGCGTTCATGATGGGAAGTTACCATTTTCTAACTTAAGTAGTTATAAATGTGAAGCCATCACTTTACGAGGTACGTCCTGTGGAAGAAAAATAAATTTATAGTAAGGCAGACTGGGCAAAATATTATGAACAATCAACTACACGTTTTTCAGATTTAGATCTTATTGATACTGAACCAGTTAATTTGTACAATATAACAATAGCTTTGTAGATATTCTGTATGATATTCGCTCTGAAACAGTTCCTAAACAAAAAGCTAATGAAAATATGAAAGTCATGAGAAAACCTGTTCCCTGGTGGAACCAAAAATGTCTAGATGCTGTTCAAAAATATAAAGAAGCTTTAAAACAATACAGATTGTCACAAGGCATTTTAATGTTGTTAGTTTTTGGTGTAGCCAATTTCATATGTTTGTATTTTCTCTAAAATATTTTATTCTGTTGTTTAGTTTCAATTATTGCGACGAAGGACTTTGTATCCATGGTTATGAATAAATTAAAAAAAAACTATTCGTGGCATGTGTATGCCTGCTCTTCTCTTCTAAACTGTCTTTGACACGGTTCGTATGTCGGTCCGTATTATATTTTATATTTTACATATTTTAAACTATACGTCAAGTTAAAGTGCGTGTCTATTCTGAGTAATAAACTTCATACTTCACCGCTACGAGTGTCTTTCTGATTACAACCACCCAGCGAACCCCTCGCTCTCCAAGTCCTAGTATCACATGGTCATAGGCGACCACTTCAAGATCTATCAACCTTTTAACAGGTTATGGGCCCAGATTTTTAATCGAGCTACATATATCGCCAGACAAACCATCGAGATCAGTTTGGTCACGCGTTCATTTCTACGACCATGTTACCGAACGACGATTTCATTATTCAGAATAACCCGCCTACGGCGGCGTCAACAAATACGTTTTGCTAGGCCGAGGGGGCGTTATGGAGAAACGTGAGGGTGCGCCGGTGCAGCTAATTATCACACGTGGAAATTTACTTTAAAAATGTTATTAACGTTGGAAGGTTTATGTGACCTCATGGACAGGAACAGACGCTTTGACAGGCTCGGATGTCGCGCGCGACCATCGCGCGCTGGCTCGCCTGTCTCTAAGCATCAAGCCAGGTTTATATCAATGTTAGCGAGGCCAAGACGGCTCGCGAGGACCGCGGTTCGCAGTTCCTCTTTTAAGAGAGTTGCACCGCATACAGTTTAACCATTACAATTCAATGTCAGAGTACACTGAAAAAGTGATGTTCTATGTACATCAATTGTCAGATATAGGAAAAACTGTTGAGGATCAAGAAATCGCAAATATTCTACTAAGCGGTTTAACACAAGAGTATGACCCACTAGTAAGTAACCTTGAGATACTATGCTTGTCATCAAAACTATCAAGTGAGCTAGTAAGGACAAGGCTGCTGCAAGAAGCACACCGTAAGGACGACCTTAGTCGAAAAGCAACTTAATTTGCCTATTAAATGCTTACGTACAGATAATGGGAAAGAATATTGTAGGAAATTAAAATTTAAGTCAATATTTGCTAAAGGATGGTATTATTCACCTGAACGTCCTGAACACAGTTCCTTATTCGGCTGCCCAAAATGGTACTGCTGAACGACATCAGAGGTATATTTTTATACGTCTACCATGCAAATTCTGGTCTCAATTGCAAACCAATTTAATTTAAATATTTAAATTTTAAATATTATTATATTAATAATTTATATATTAATTGTTATTACTCAGTAAATTAAGATATTCAATTGTATTTAAATATAGATTATTTGGATGTTGCTTTTTTGAATGGTGATCTACATGAGAAATTATTTATGGAGCAACCCCTAGGTTTTGACCGACATGAACCAATAACCGACACTTTTTTTTTAATTCAATAAAATAAGAGTAGAAATCGATTTCTTAATATTGCAACACTGTACCATAGATAGCACACTTTTGACTGGCTCCCATTGACATTTAAGCTAAATCCGCTATTTCGTTTTCAAAATGGCGGTGTAACAAAAAACTGATTGCGTCTGGAGTACCGGTGAAAATAACAACATTTCTTAGTGAAATCCTTAAGGAAGTGAGTACATTTTTTTGTTAATTACACTAATGTATTGTAACTTATTTGAATTTTATGTTTTTCACGGGTTATTTAGTTATTTTTAACTATAGGATCGATTTTTGTTATAACGAAATTTAAAGAATTTTGATATTAGTAAAATGTTGGTGTCGATCACTGGTTTTCACAAACAGACTTTTCCAATAATCGACACGTGTCGATAATAATTTCTTGAAACATTTTTCATTTGACAACTGAATATAGTTCTTCTTACTTTGCATATTTAGTAGATATTTGAAGTAAGGTAATCAAAGTCGAACTACCAGTCGTAATTGACAAGTGACGATTATTGGGGAATAATATATGTCGATGATTGGTTCTTACAGATGGCTCCGAGAAAAAAATATTCTCCCGACCAGTTAGAAAAAGCTAGAAGCTGTAAAAAATGGCAAAAAAATTGCAGTTGCTGCGAAACGTTTCGGAGTTGCGCTATGGGGCCGAGCACAGTTTTAACTAAAGGGGAAGAAGACATTTTGGAAAAGTGGATGGGTGATATTAGTTATAATTTAGAAGATGATCAAGAGAAAGAACCAGAAAGCGAAAAAATAACAAAAACAAAGAATCAAATAGACTGTGATTCTATAGACTCGGATCTAGATAATTTGCCCTTAAGTAAAATTGCATCTTAAAAAGCAACTAAACTAAATAAAAATAGGAAGTTTTCTATAGAAAATTTCGTAATAATTAAGTATGAAGGCGAGTATTTTCCTGGTAAGATAGAAAGCATGACAAAGAACGAGTACGAAATAAGTACAATGATATTGACTACTGGAAACTCCTTTATATGGCCTAACCCGCCCGATAAACTTTTCCAAATAAATAAAATTTTCTAAGAGCTCAATCAGAAGCTAGAAATAATTTAATGTCTAGTAAACTTGGCAGAAAATTAATGTATGATAAGAAAATGAATTCTGTTCAATATAAAACAATATAATACTTTTGAAAAATCAAGTAGGCAATAAATTAGATTCTATATATAATGGACCTTATGATGTTGTAGAAGATACGAGTATGTCACCTAATGTTAAGATATTAAAAAATGATTTCCTTCTTAAAAAATCTTTAGGAAACATTGACCCAATGTCAATAAGCAGGCAGTCATTTACTGGGTTCCGAAAACGCAACTTTACACAAGAATTCTTAACTTATATAAGCACAGGTTCACGCTCATTCAGCTTAATTTTACCAGCGAACCAACACAATTACAATATGCGCTGAAGAAACTTAAAGATGAGCTCATGACAGAACGCGAAAAGCTTGTGCAAGCAGGAACGAATAATTGGGAGACAAAAAATAAAGATGGATTGTGGGTCAAGAGTGAGCTTGCTGCCGAAAAAGGAGGATTATATTTCTATGGAAGCAGTTAAAGTTCCTATTTCTAAGCTTTTATGTTAATTGCATATAACATTGCATTGTTAATATGTTAATATATAACTCATAAGAATAACACTAAGGCCCACTTGCACCAAACAAATGGTTAACTACATAAGTACAGGGTTAATAAACCCGGGGTAGATCCAGTAAAATTTTAACCCGAATGTTATATTGCACCATTATAAATTAAATCGGGATTAGTTAACCTGACAGTTTTTAATTTTAAGCAGGCAACATTATTACATTTCCATTCCGTTCTATAGACCGGCGAAATATAAAAGCACGAATGATGAATGCAAATGTATATCCATCTCTCTTACACTACAGACTTGGGTATATGACTTTCTTTCTTTAAGGGATATGAACTGACATTTGGTTTATGCGTATTGTCTTGTCGTTTCCCGCGCCTTGCCGTTACTTTGTTTGTTATTGTGTTGCACACACGGATTTTAAAAACTTTGATTTGAAGACGAAAAAAGAAGATGGAAAAGAAAGCTCGCCTACGTGCACCAAATTTCACGCGAAGTGATAACATACTGCTATGTGACATTGTATCGAAATTTAAACATGCAATAGAAAATAAAAATCCTAATAGGAGAAAAAAAGTTGTCCTACGATCTGTTTTCTATTTCGCCATTTAAACAGGCAATATTTAAAATAATGCTCAATTTTAAATTAAAATAAACAATTTATCTTTCAAGTTTATTTATTGTTACATATGTATGATACTCGTATTAATAACCTTAAATTAATCAACCTAATCTCCCAAAGTGTTGCTGAATCAGTACCTGACGAGCATTATGTCCTGCTGTGTTTGGCCCTGAAGGCCTAGTATAAAAATTGTACGACATTAACTTCTCGACCGCGTTAGCGTATCTATACGTGACTATACAGAGATTGAGCAGGAGAGGTTACATTTCCTAGAGGAGTCGTCATAAATGCAGTTTGTGCATATCCTGAATCAACAAGAAGACAGTAATTTCCATATGTCCCTTGAAAGAAATGTCTACGTTGATTACTATTGTCTCAAATATGAGAATCATGGGCAGATCCATGCCAAAGTGCAACGACATCCGTAAACAGAAGATCAGCAGAGCATAGCTTGGGCATTTATTGAAAAGTAACCTTTTCTGTTCCGATATATCTCTGCATTTTCTCCCCCTAAAATAATAAAAGAAAATGTCAACATTGTCTTTACTGTCCATCGTGTTAAATATATACATTCACAAGGTTTTGTTATAAATGGAAAGATCAAGAACTTATAGTGGCTAACTACACTGTAGCTACCTGGGTGCGTAGCCAAGATGCAGAATAATTTGATAAAATTTTATTGCAGTTTGTCTTAGCTCTTCTTCTGTGCTAGGCATAGTTATGAATTCTGGGTACAATCGGGCTATGGCATGTTACTCGATGAACTGCTCTACATGCGGTTGATTCGTGCACCCCAATGAAATCTCCACATGTCAGAAGTTGACTTCCAGTGGCATAAAATCGTAGTGTACACAGTAATCGATTCATTGGCGATAAGGCTTCACTGAAAGTAAAATTGTTTGTAAATTAAGTACTCATTAACATAAATTGGGTCCAGTTTAACTTTGTCACAAGTTATGCAAGTAGGTATTAAGTGCGTAGGTATTTACACATGTACTTTAATTTATGAAGAAACATTAATAACTTACTTCTTATTCGGATTCTGGTATTCCAATTTATGTTTGATTTTGAAGTGTTTTTCAAGTCGAAACCTTCTATGAAACTGAGTTAAAACAATCGGTTCGTTCTGCTATTCTGCGATCAAAAAAGTCCGTGCTAATATATTCAATGATCTCTTCATCGTCATCAGAAAATAATAACAAATCATTATTTATCATAATTTGTCGTCAAAACAAAAACAAACAATAATATTACTTCGCAACAAGAAATTTCAACTGATCCGCTACACCATTTGAAATCTATTCAGTAAGTATTAACCCAGAGTTCGCGTATTTAGCCCGGCTTCATCGGTGGGTTAAATATTAGACAGTTTAACTCAAAGTTAAACCTTAACCTTTATTGGTGCAACACAAAGGCCTGTATAAAAACTGTAGGTGCCGCGATACCAGAACACCAAAAAAAAAAGTCAAATTATAGTTTCCATTATTTTGACATATATTTGAACTGAAGATTGAGACAATATTTTTTGTATTGATGAGTTTTAATATGTACTATAACCTCCCAAAAAAACAAACAAATCGCACAGACCAAATTAAGAAAATAATTAAAAAGTGAAAAAATGCAAACCGCCATAATACGAAAAATGTCAAGTGTACATGGTTCTTCTTTTGGGAGCAGAGCTTTGCCTACAAGGAGTATTTAAAAATTAAATAACTAGAACGTTTGATACAAAGGCAATTTTTGTATAGAAACACGGCTATAGCCTTTTCGATCGATATGGGCTCATACAACGTTCAATAAATGCTGCTATATTTTTGTAATGTTGACAGATTTTTAATAGCATATTTTCTGTTGAGAAGAGACACATATATTTTTGTTTTTCTTTTTAGTCTGTAATATAAGTACGTTTTGTTTAATTTTGACTGTGATTGCCACATCCAAGTAATACCTACCGGTGGTTAAGAAGATCTGTGTTTGGTAACTTTATTTGTAGTGATTAAATAATAATATTAACAATACGATCTCAGTAATACAACATATAATTCCTATTTCTTAAAGAGCTGTGTTTTCATTAGATTTTTTAATTGTGAATTAAATATGTTCAAGGATAGCAAACATGAACAAGATAATATATATTTGATGCCTACTTATCTTTGCACTTAAGTTTTAATGAATAACTATGTTAAATGGAAGCTGTTTTCAACTCTGAAATGTTGACAGATTTTTTAATAGGACATTTTCCGTGGAGAAGATACACGTAGGTATATTTTTGTTTTATTTTAATATTTAATATGTTACCGTTAAAATACGTTACGTGTTTTAACTGGTGTTGACATGTCTAATACTGGTGGACATTAAAAAAAGTCTTTGTTAATTTATTTGTGTGATTAAATAATAGATATTAAAAATACGACCTCAGTAAAACAACATAATATTCCCATTTTTTAAAGACCTGTGTTTTTATTTGATTTTTGTTTGTGATAAACATAGAGTATCAAGAGTGAACACTCGGATACATCGTGTTGTGACCAGCAATGGCGGCCGATTTATATGTGTGCGTGCAGCCGAGTGATACCATGTGAAGTTTTTTTTCCGAATATAATCAAATCGAATTGATGACCGGGGATTCAATGAAAAGTTAAATATTTGTTTTGATGAAAATTATTTCTGTGCTTATAAATAATTACACGTAAATATGTAATATACACATAATTTTCAAGTAAAAGTAATAATAAATAAATAAAAATAAATAAATGTAATAATAATAATAAATAATAGTAAATAATAATAAATAAATAATCTCTTTCTAAACAATGTTGAAACAACATTCATGCGACAAGTGATGATTGGGGATCATGTGGAAGGTAGGAAGTAGTAGTACAGTCACGTCTATAAATATACACTTTGGAACGTATTCCAGGGATAGGGCCAAAATTTAATACAGATGCAGATACAAAATTAAATATATATTATTATATTAGGGAAGGTACCTTTCATGGATTTTCATATTTCCATAAGTATGAAATACGCAAGACGAAGCAAGCAATTACGCGACTTTCGGGATATAACCAAACTCAAGCTGCTGGTCACACTACGCGTAATGAAGTTAATATTCGATTTTTTTGCATAAACACGTGTCAATTATAATTTTACTAATGAAAGGTCATTCCATGTGACTTGTTTTTGTGACCGGTTGCGTTTTTACAATGTAAAACTACGCACGTCGGCATTTTCACATTATTTTCACGGAGATGTTTGTTGTTGGTTGGTTTCGTTATCACTGACAGATGACAAGCGTAATGTTTTGTCTGTGCATGTGTGCGTTCTTGTCGGTACAAGGTGACAAGCGTAATATGGGCGTAATATGGAATCACAGTTTCTTCTTAGTGACACTACGTCTATTTATTTTCTAAGTCAATGCTCATAATGGCTACTCCTGTGGTGTGTGTCAGAAGAACTTCAGTAATAACATTTCTCTGCGGAAACATAAAATAACTCACATGAGTAGTGAAGTAATGCGATTTTCGTGCGAAAAGTGTGAGATTAAATTTGCAAAGTGGTGTGATTGGTTTGCACACGAAAGACGCACATGGCATAATTTGGAAGAATGAGTACGGTCAAGTTCAAAAGTGCATGGGCGATTTATGAATAAATATATTCGTAATATGTCCACATACAGTCGTCTATAAATATTTATACACTTTGGAACTTAATACAGGGGAAGAAGGGTAAAAATTTAATACATAAGCCTACCGTACTTTTGAATCTGATAGTACCACCATTAACTTTTTTCCCAGACGGCGAAGGAATGTTGTGCCACGGACGCCAGGCGATACCAAATTGAACTTCACATAGCCGTAAGTCACCTAAAGTGTCCAGGGCTTGAATACCGGTATTATATCCATATATATTTGTTACCTACTTATCTTAAGTCTTAATAACTAGTAAGATCTCTAATAAGTACTCTTAGACTGATTACACTGGGCCATTTTTTGTTAAAATAGTGATAATAAAAAATGATTACTTTTCATTTTATAGTTTCAGTTCACCTTCTTAAATATAATACGAGCATGTAGCAATAGCACTACAGCTAATTAACCAAAAATAAATTGTTTAAAATATTTTCGAGGTTTATTTAGGTCAGCTAAATATGCTGCACTGTAACGTAATATGAGGGGCAGTTTGAAACACTTAAGGGGTACTTTGAGACAGGGCGGGGCACGTCTCAAAGTGCCCCAAAATGGTGTATGAAAGTGCCCTTTGCTATGTTTCAAAGTGCCCTGCAGGTGGGGCAGAATGAAAAATATTCCATTTTTTGTTTAAATGAATATTTTTCTGTTATTAAGTGTAAATGTCTCAAAAAACGATATATTTTGTATACCTCTTAGTAAATATATTGTTAACAGGATAGAAAAAAATGTATCTTAAGCTCATTTAGGGGCCTAAATCAATTTCAAAAAAAATTGTGCCAATCTACCCCGCTTCCTTATTGCTTATTGGCTTTAATATGCATAATTGTAAGGCCGTATCAACACCAATGGAGGTCAGTTGTAAACTACTGAAATCTAACAATGTTGATGGTTTACAGGACGACATTTACAACTATCGTCAGCTGCTTGGATGCCTGATGTATCTGTCCGTCTGTACGCGACCAGATATATCTTACGCATGCAGTCAGCTTAATAGCCAGTTCTATAACTGCTTCGATAGGACTCATTGGTTAGCAGCGAAACGGATTCTGCGTTATCTGGCAGGAACAATTCAGAACTCTTTATGTTATCATAAAATTAAGAATTGGTTTTTAAATGCCTTTACTGACGCAGACTGGGCCAACCACGGAGGAGGATGGAGGCTGTGAGTAGGCGTTCCCGTGTAACCGGCATTGAGCGTAGCGCACTCATGGTTTTCCGATACGACCGAGTAAATACAGTGGCAGTTTCTTGCGCAACTCAATGACTTGCAATATAAAAAAGGATTTAATTTGGCAAATAAATTAAAGGACCGACACATACATTACAAAAATGAGAAAATGAAAGTGAAGCTGGCTACGCAATTTTTAGCCAGAGTGTTTCGGACGCTATGAGATACTGCAGAACTGAACTAAAACTGTTTCGAGGAAAGTGAGCCCACCGAAAGGTTTATAGGTACTCACCGTCAATAATCTATTCGACATATTCAACTCTAGGAATCTGCATTTTAAAAAAGCTTTAAACGAAAAAAATGCGAGTGAGATATTTGAGTTTTTGCACCAAGCCATTTGTTTATAAAAATGGAACTTTTCTTGTAAAAGTTTGAGGAAAACCGGAATTCTGGAGTTTCTGGGCTGGGCATAGAGGCCTTGAAATACCTGTACGCGTCCCTGATCCAAACGAAAATTTTGATATGCCTGCCATTCTGCAAATTAAGTCAGGACTGTTGCATACGCTGTACTTAAGTCTGTGACAGCTGTCATAGATTACCACCATCCGCCATATTAGGCTATTGACGTTTTGTATTAAAACTAAACTAACGAATGTGTTTTTATTGTGAAATCAAAAATATAATTACTGTCAGGAATCTGAGTTTTATCAAACGTAAATTGGCGACGAGTTGTAAAAAAAATGGCGTTGATAGGGAGTATAGAACACATTGAACCGGAGAAACAGGAGTTCAAAGATTACAGTGAGAGCATGGAGCAATTCTTACTGGTCAATGTAGTCGAGGAAAAAATGAAAGTGGCCATGTTAAATTAACCTTGATCGGACCTTGGACTTACAATGTCCTAATAATTTAGTATCTCCATAGAAGCCATCTGCTTTGCCATACGAAAAATTGATGTAAGTGCTTACGCAGCACTACGTGAGCAAGAAGTCGGCGGTCGCCGGTAGATATGAGTTTTACGCTTGCAAGCAAAAAGATGGGCAGAGCGTAAATGACTTTATAGTAGGAATAAAACGAAAGACAGCATTTTGTGACTTTGGAATTATTTTAATGAGGCATTGCGAGTTGTAACCATTTATACTGGATTCGCGTTCAATACTAAACCAATGTAGTATTTGTAATCTGTGGCGCTGCCTATATAAACTGGGCTAGCAACTATTTCCCTTCCATTTCTCTTAACGTTTAACTTGCTAGTGTGGCGTGTTAATGTGTAGCTCGAACCGCTTTGTATAGATAGGTTGGTAACACTGCCCCGTCCCACGACACACTCGTGATCTAGCCATTCGGTCAGCGCACACGCCGCTCCCCGTAATTGTGTGATTATATTATATTTAATCAGTTTTGTGGCTATACAATAAACATCGTCAAGCATATGGTGTTTTTCTATAATCTCAGAAGTAACCACAACAAACAAAACCCCGCAGCATCCCGAAATACGGATATTGGTGACCTGACGACTCCACGCCGCCATTGCGTGGATGTTTTGGACAGCGCTTTCGGCGTCCTTTTTCCTGCGGTGGACCTGTTTACGGAGTACGAAGACCTGTTGCATCGGGATTTCAGTGCAGTGATCGCAGTGGTTGCGGTGAAAACATCGAAAATTGCATCGAGATTTGCCACGCCCGCTGGTACCGGTCGGAACGTGTTTGGCGATCGGGGCGTGTGCTACGTCAATGTCAAGTTGTCAACGTCACTGCAATTGTCAATGTCACTCGCGCAGAAACCTAACCTAAACTTTTCGCTAACTACGAACTTTACTGGCATTCTTCGGGATTTCTTCTATAAAATCTTTCATAGAACTTTCAATTGTGTGTGTATGTGCTACGTTTCAAAAGTGCTTCAAAAATAACAAACTAACCAACAGCTAAAAGTAATATATAGTGTTTAAAAATAAAATAACAACTTTGGTGTGGTTGTTGGATAACTATTGCTACTGTGTGGTAGTCCATATTGTTTGAACAGTTTTAGGTACCTTGTTTGCTGCACATTATTTATAAATAACATCTTTTATTGTTTTCTCAATAACTCAATTTAATTTCTAACAACTTACTGTGTGTTGGTGTGGTATTGGTGTGGTGTTTGGTTGTGGTATCCGTTTTTAAAGATTTAACATGTCTCTTGAGGAGTTGCGGGCTCAGGTGGAGGCGCTTAGGGTACAAAATACTGCCCTACAGGCGCAGCAAGCTCAGCTGGAGTCGTTACAACAACAGAATGCGACACTACAAGCTCAGCAAAGCCAGCCTACACCGTCTGCAGTAGACAGCACCTCACAGGTAAAAGCCATATGTGGTGTGACAGTGAAACTCCCACCTTTTTGGTCAGACCAGCCTGCCGTGTGGTTTGCACAGGCTGAAGCCCAATTTCACTTAGCCGGCATCAAAGCCGATATGACTAAATTTAGTCACGTGATTAGCATAATAGACCAGAGACTTATAGGGGAAATTCAGGATATTATCATGAACCCACCTGAGGAAAACAAGTACCCTCAAAGAAGAGCTGATCCGGCGGCTTTCTGTGTCGGAACAGCAGCGAGTGGAGCGACTTCTAAGCAGTGAAGAGCTTGGTGCGCGCAAGCCCTCTGCCTTTTTGCGTCACCTACAGTCACTTGCCGGGTCATCGAAAGATGATAGCATCTTAAGACAGTTATGGATGCGCCGGCTGCCTAGCCAAGTCCAGGCCATCTTGACTGCCCAGTCAGACATCAGCCTGGACAAGTTGGCCGAGCTAGCTGACAAGATTATTGAAGTTGCTCCCGGACCGCAAGTTTTTCAGGTAAGTGCTGGACAGCCGGATTTAACCAACTTACTGGACCGTATCAATCAGCTGTCCCAGCAGGTTGCTGCGTTGTCTGAATCCGGGCAGCGTGGCAGGTCCAGAAATAGATCCGGATCCCGTCGCCCAAGCCGAAGCAACACCCCAGCCAGCAGCACAAGGATGTGCTGGTATCACAAAAAATTCAGTGCGAGGGCAGCTAAGTGAATTCCCCCATGCTGCTGGTCGTCGGAAAACGAGAGCGGCAGTCAGGCTTAGAGGCGGGCCCTGACTGCTGTTCTATGGAACCCAGCAGCACCCGTCTCTTCATTTCTGATAGATCAACCAAAAAACAATTTTTAATCGACACAGGTTCAGATTTGTGTTGCTACCCCTACCGCTGGCTTAAAGAACATAGAAAGCCCACTGAGTGGGATCTTAGAGCAGCTAATGGCAGCACAATTTTGACATATGGCACTGTCAACCTGAAGCTTGATTTTGCACTGCGCCGCGATTTTCCATGGCAATTCATTGTAGCGGATGTTCATTCAGCCATCATTGGCTCAGATTTTTTGGCTCATTACCACCTGCTCCTGATTGTCGCAACAAATGTCTTGTTGATGGTAAGACTGGTCTAAAGGCTTCTGGCACCACTGCTGTTGTCACACAGCCTAGCATTAAGTCCATCAGTCTACGGGACTCTCCGTTTGCACAAGTGCTCTCCGAGTTCCCTGATATTACCAAACCGCCTGGATTTCAAAGGTTAGTAAAGCATAATACTATGCACCATATCAGGACCACTGAGGGTCCTCCTATCTCCTGCCGTCCCCGGCGCTTGGCACCCCAGAAGCTCTATGCTGCCAAGGCAGAATTGGAAGAAATGGTGAGAATGGGTGTAGCAAGACCATCTGAAAGCGCTTGGTCATCACCATTACACCTGACCCTCAAAAAGGACCAGTCCTGGCGTCCCTGCGGGGACTACCGTGCTCTGAACGCCAGGACCATTCCTGACCGATACCCGGTGCGCCACATCAATGACTACACAAATAACCTCGCCGGCTCAACCGTTTTCAGCACTCTTGATCTGGTGAAGGCATATCATCAGATTCCGGTAGCTGAAGACGATATACCGAAGACGGCCATCGTGACCCCGTTTGGCCTCTTCGAATTCCCATTTATGACCTTCGGCTTACGAAATGCCGGTCAAACCTTTCAAAGGTTTATCGATGAGGTCACACGGGGTCTCGATTTCGTCTTTCCTTATATAGATGACATTCTAGTACACTCAGCTGATGAGACACAGCATAAAGAACATTTACGGATCTTGTTTCAGCGCTTGCAAGATTATGGACTAGTTCTCAATCCTTCGAAGTGCGTTTTAGGCGCTAAAGAAGTAGTGTTCCTGGGCTACCACGTGAGTGCAGAAGGTACTCGCCCCCCTCAGGAACGAATTCAGGCTCTTGTTGACTTTCCGCCTCCACCAGACGTCCAAGGTGTGCGCCGTTTCTTGGGTATGTTAAACTATTATCGTCGTTTTATCCCTCATGCTGCGCAATGTCAAGCACCTCTCGTCGATGCGGTAGTGGCCATCAATGGTAAGGGTGCCAAGCCATTTCCATGGACACCCGAGCTCCTGGCACACTTTGACGCATGTAAGTCCAGCCTGGCTAACGCGACCCTACTCCAGCACCCCGTCAACGACGCACCTCTAGGACTTTTCACGGATGCCTCCAGCGTCCACTGTGGATCCTGCCTCCAGCAGTTCGTGAACGACCAATGGTGCCCCCTTGCATTTTTTAGCAAGAAGTTGACCCCCCAGCAATCTCAGTGGCCAGCATATTACCGAGAGCTTCTGGCGGTGTACGAAAGCGTACAGCACTTCCGCCACATTCTCGAGGTCCAACATGCGACCGTCTACACTGACCACAAGCCGCTGCTGTATGCTTTCGTACAACGCCGCGAAAAACTTCCGCCATCGCAGTTGAACCAGTTATCGTTCATCGGTCAATTTACGACGGACATCCGCTACATAAAAGGGGAGGACAACGTCGTAGCCGATGCGATGTCGCGGATCGAGGCAATCTCGCTAGAAGAAGATTACGAGGCCCTCGCTAAGTCTCAAAAAGAGGATCAACAACTTACCGATATACGTCAAGGTAACTCCAGCCTTCAACTGGCGCGCGTCGCTGTTCCGGGTACGGACGTCACCATCCTTTGCGACGTGTCCACCGGCAAGCCTCGCCCATATCTGACCCCTTCGTTTCGTCGTGCGGTGTTTGACAAGTTGCACAACTTGAGTCACCCCGGCGTCAGAGCCACCACACGACTTGTAACAAGTCGCTACATCTGGCCTTCAATTCGAAAAGACTGTCGTCAGTGGGCTCAGTCTTGCCTCGCGTGCCAGCGTAGCAAGATTTCAAGACACACCTCGGCTCCTCTAGGCACCTTCGAGCAGCCATCAGGACGTTTCATGCACGTCCACATTGATATCGTGGGCCCTCTTCCCGTGTGTGATGAATTCAGGTATTGCCTCACAGCTATTGATAGGGTTTCCAGGTGGCCAGAGGTATGGCCGATGCGCTCTATTACTGCCGATGAGGTGGCTGATACTTTCGTACGGGGATGGATTTCCCGTTTTGGTGTCCCTAACACAATAACAACTGATCAGGGCACTCAGTTTGAGTCCGATCTGTTCCGGCGGTTATTGCAAACTTGCGCCACCAAGCGCATTCGCACGACCGCATACCATCCATGCGCGAATGGAATGATCGAGCGCCTACATCGCCAAATGAAGGGTGCTCTGATGTGCCACTCTGCCTCCTGGACGCGCGCTCTCCCTCTCGTACTTCTCGGCATGCGGACCGCCTACAAGGAGGACTTGAAGGCCACAGCTGCCGAGATGTTATATGGCGAATCCCTACGCTTACCTGGAGAGATGCTGGTCACTGAGTCTGCCAACGACAGACTGGACGATCCAGCTGATTTCGTCGTCCAGCTGCGACGCAAGATGTCATCTCTCCGCCCAGTTCCAGGTTCTCGCCACTCGACTCGTCCCATCTTTATCTCTAAAAATTTGCCTACAGCGTCTCACGTTTTTCTACGCGACGACACAGTACGACGCCCATTGCAACCTCCGTATACGGGACCTTTTCCCGTACTTAATCGTTCTTTGGACGGGAAAACCCTGACCTTAGAGATTAAAGGCAAGGAGATTGTAGTAAGCGTCGATCGCGTTAAACCAGCTTTTGTCGAGTCTGATACGAGTAGCTGTCCCATTTCTGACGTACCTGCTCCAGTTGTTTCGCAGCCGCAGGGCCTGCCTCCGGCGCTGCCGGCTGGACCCGTGACGCCTTTAACGGCATCTAGTGATGATAGCGATACCACAACCAATATTGACCGGCCTTACACCACACGTTCAGGCCGACATGTTAGATTTAAGGATAAGGACGATTTCTGTTATTTTTAATTGTATTTTATTTTTCTCAATTTGTGTGAATTTTCTATGACAAGTTTAGCAACCTCCACATGTTCAGTTTAACATGTTAGATTTAAGGACAACGATGATCTCTGTTATTTTTAATTTAAATTTTAAGACCGTGTGTATTTGGTTCAATTTAAGTTTGATGTTATTTCGTTCAACATACTTGTAACTTAAGATAAAAACTTGTTTTATCCCTCTCCGTGGGGGGGTGGTGTGGCGTGTTAATGTGTAGCTCGAACCGCTTTGTATAGATAGGTTGGTAACACTGCCCCGTCCCACGACACACTCGTGATCTAGCCATTCGGTCAGCGCACACGCCGCTCCCCGTAATTGTGTGATTATATTATATTTAATCAGTTTTGTGGCTATACAATAAACATCGTCAAGCATATGGTGTTTTTCTATAATCTCAGAAGTAACCACAACAAACAAAACCCCGCAGCATCCCGAAATACGGATACTAGCATTACGCGCCAAAGTTTACATTTCGAGAAATTTACTTGTTATAAACCTGCCCATATTTATAATTATAATTTTAATCTTGTGCGTTCTCGCCCTAGCGCGCTTCCCAAGTTTAGGTATTTCTCCGCATCGACCACGTGACCAGACTCGCGCAATCCTAGACATCGACGAGCGCCGCGCGTGCGACGGGTATACTATAGCGCGCTCAAGCCGTGCATTTTACCTTGATACTTAAATCAGATAAACTTACGTTACTTTGATTAGTAATCATTGTTTACAGTATTTTGCGTAAAATTGAGTTTGCAGTTTATAACTTTGATACTTGTAGTCTTGTATTAACTGAATTTAGTACTAACTATGTAATTAAAAAGGCGAAGAATTTCCAATACAAAAGGGAGTCCGACAAGGAGACCCCTTGTCACCTAAAATTTTCATTGCAGTCCTTGAAAACATATTTAGACGTATTAATTGGGACAACTACGGACTCAATATTTTGGGTAGAAAACTCAATCATCTGCGGTTCGCGGACGATTTGATACTGATTACAGATAATCCTATAGAACTGAAATGTATGCTAGAAGAACTAGATATACAAAGCAGACTAGTTGGCCTATCCATGAATATGTCGAAAACAAAACTTATGACTAATAGTACCAAACAATCAATCACAGTTAACGGAAATGAGATAGAGTATGTTAACGAATATGTATACCTAGGACAGATAATATCACCCCAAGACCAGACAAATAAGGAACTTGAGAAAAGAATCACAAATGCATGGAGGAAGTTTTGGTCGTTGAAAGAAGTTCTGAAGACAAAAGAAATACCAACAAGATAGAAGTTCAAAGTATATAATAGTTGTGTAATACCAGTAATAACTTATGGGTGCCAAACTTGGGGACTTACAAAAAAGCAACGTCAAAAATTAAATGTATGTCAAAACCACATGGAAAGAAATATATTAAACGTAAAAATGAAAGACAGAGTCAGACTGTCAGTGATCAAGGCTAGATCAAAAACGAAAAAGATAGATGAAATAATAAGACAGCAAAAATGGCGATGGACTGGTCATATGATCAGGGAAAATTTGGACAAATGGACAAAGGACTTAGTGGAGTGGTGCCCGAGGCACAGTGGAAGAAAAAGGGGAGCACAGAAATGCAGATGGTCGGATGACCTTAAAGAAATTGGAGGAGGAGCCTGGATGCAGGTAGCACGGGACAGGAACAGGTGGAAGGCTTTGGAGGAGGCCTACGTCAACAAGACGAGTTGAAGTTGTCGATGGATAAAGAAATAGACTAGAAAATATGTAATACTTTTAACCACTTCAGCAATAAAGGCTATTTTTATTTTATTTTATTTTATGTAATTAAAATTATTTTCCTATGTACTTATTTCCTTTGATAATAATAATCAACTTTCCTTAATAATACCTACTTATTTTGTTGCTATTTTAGTACTGAGTTTCTATTAATAATAGTTTTCATTTCACGTTAACGTTCGATGGTATCAATTCTAATGAAGCGCCAAAAATATGTATACACTACCTTAATATTGAGAAAATAAGATTGTGTACGTATATAATAATATATTTCTGCTAGTACATTTTTATAGATGTTATTAGATTTGACTGTACAAATGCGCAACGTTGTTGTCAAGCTCTCGTGTTAATATTGAGAATTGGTGACCCGACCCGACCAAGCGAAAGCTTTAAAAATTTAAATCTTGAGAATCTTGGTTTTAAGGTATGAGAGTTAGACAAACTTTACTGCGAAGTGAAACACAACATTTCTCATCACATTAGTCAGGAAATTGTTATTGATCGTTATTTCCAAGTTAATTTCTATTTCTTTTATTTTTATATTATAAGTGCATATAGAACAAAACACTTAAATATTCCGAAATATTTTTTTCCGATTTTCATAATCCCAATTTTTATAATTCTGTAACACTAACACCTACTACGATTAGAGTGCAGATTTCCCGCTAGATGGCGCGCGCAACTAAATAGATGTCGCCAACGGTAGTCTATCGTAGAATCATGGCACGGATTGAACATTAGTGAACAGATTGTCCGCTAGATGGCGCGCGCGACTAAATAGATGTCGCCAACGGTAGTCTATCCTAGAATAGTTAAGTGTTAAGTTTAATTTCATGCATATTGAGAATTGTTTGGTAGCACGGTCGTAAGGAATCGCTTTCTGTGTACTTTCCCTCGGGAGATATTCGGAGACTTTTCCATTAACGCGACCCGTGGTTAATTCGTGCTCGGTGTGCTTGCTCCTGCATGTACTTGTGGGTCGACGCACCAGCACCATCTGTGTTACTTTTTTTGAGATCTGTTGTAAAACTTATGTCAAATATATAACTTTCTTCTAATCACCGCATTATCGTTGTTTTGGAACACGCCCTACGATCCCGCCACTTACAATCTGGCGTCCAACGCGGGCACTTCAAAAACTGACTACGTCATAACGAAGTCGGGGCGAGTAACATCAACGAAAATCAAGCCAAGGCCAGTTGTCAAGACGAAACAGAAGGCAATCATGGCAGTAAATATGTCCGAGGCTCAGTTCCAACAACTAATTGGAGCCATAACTCACAGTCGAACCCCATCTACCGAGTCTACAGTGACATCGCGCGCCACATCTTTTGCGACCGCTTCGTTCACCTACGATGGTGATAGGGATACGACACGTGTGAAGACTTTCCTGACGGCGGCATCCTGCTACAAACGAGTCGAGAAGATGAGTGACGGGGATGCACTGACCAGCCTACCTTTGATTTTAAAAGATGACGCTGCAGTTTGGTGGAACGGAGTGGCAGACAGCGTTACGACTTGGGAAGATTTCAAGAACAGGCTGCACAGGGCTTTCGCCCCAAGGAAGCCTGCCCCTATGATCTATCAGGAACTTGTAGGAACTCATCAGAAGGAGAACGAGTTAACTGAAACATTCATCGCGACTAAGAGGGATTTGTTTGCTCAGCTGCCTCTACCGCGCCTTCCCGAGAGCGTTCAACTGGACATGGTGTATGCGTCGCTGCATAAGAGAATCAGGGAGAAAGTCGTACGGGACACCGTCACGACCTTCGACGATCTTTTGAAGGCTGCCCAAAGCGCGGAAGAGCTTTTTGACACCAAACCTCAACCGTCAACAAAGGGTCGTTTTCGCTGCAGTTATTGCAAGAATCCTGGACACTCGGTGGATGTTTGTCGAAAGAAGAAGCTCGCAGAGAATAAACCTACCCCGGTAGCCATCGAGTTAAAGAAACCTGTGGCACAAACTCAAATGCCCTCTCCATCCGCTCCGAAATTCTCATGCTACGGCTGCGGTGCTCCAGGGGTCGTGCGGACGAACTGCCCAACCTGTTCCAAGCAACCACGTCAACAGCCTATTAAAAAAGAGGATCTAAGCTTTTACGCTATTGATGATGAACTGGATGACCGATCTAGGCCTGTCGTGTGCATCTCGATAAGAACGATCCAGGGCTATGCATACGTCGACTCTTGTGCAAAATCTAACATAGCATCGTGGCACATGTACCGTCAACTAAAGAATGAGGGGTACCAATTTGTACCGCAAACGGTCAATCTTACCATGGCTGACGGCATCCGAAGGAAGACCGATGTGCTTAAAGTCAGGGTAGAGGTAAAGCTCGCGGAACGCATCATTCCTACATTATTTGTGGTTCTGCCGGAATCAAGAGATAACCGTACGCTTCTGGGATCCGGATTTGTGCAAGATGCCCTGATGGTACTTAACATTCCACAGTTCACATGGTGGTTTTTGGATGACCCAGACAATATTCAAGAACTGTACCAAGAAAACTTCCTGAAGTTCGACGCAAATCCTGACATCGAGTTGGATTTCTCGAAAGTATCTATGGATGTCAACTCGTCCGATAAGAATACCCTTGAAGAATCCCAGGAAGCAAAGCAAATCGTGACTGTCCGGGAGTTTGACATCACCGAAAACCAGGCATCAAAAATACAAAAGGTCAACCAAAACACGGGGTATTGCCTGAAAAGGTTGGAGGATACTATTGTCGACAGGAGATATAAAACTTTTGACGGATATCTGCCTCAATGGGACTATATGTTACGTGACGCTCAGGTAAATGTCGAAGATGAGGATGTGAGCCTGTCACCGCGCTCGCAGAGTCTTTTCCCCGGTACTGTGCAATATAAGGATATACATATCGATTCGGTGGAAGTTGACAGCATAATGACGGGGGTAGAACAAGAAAGGATGCACGAATTGATAAGTAGTTTTGAAGACGTATTTGTGCCGAAGCCGCACGCTGCTAAGCATGTAGAGCACTGCATTGAGACGTTGAATAGTCGGCCTATTTCTGTACCCCCCTATCGACTTTCGGCTCCTCGAAAAGAAATCCTAAAAAAGGAATTGGAAAAGATGCTGGATGAGGGGATCATCGAGCCACAGCAGACTCCTTGGGCAGCGCCGGTGATTCTGGTGCCTAAACCAAATGGCGATACGAGAGTATGTGTGGACTACCGCAGGCTGAATGCAATTACGGTCCCGGATCCATACCCAATTCCCCGAGTGGATGACTTGCTGCATGAGGCGAAGCCGACACCTTACATGACGACTCTCGACCTCAAGGCTGGTTACTGGCAAATCAATGTTAAAGAGGAGGATAGGCAGAAGACTGGATTCATTACCCCTTTTGGCATATTCGTCTTTAATCGTATGCCTTTCGGGCTTCGAAATGCGCCTGCCACCTTCCAGCGCCTAATTGACCGTTTTCGTGTACAGCTCAATGACGTAAAGATGCTAGCGTACCTAGACGATTTGATCATATTTTCCACGTCCTTCGAGATGCATTTAAAGGACCTTGCGGCAGTTCTAGTCCAGGGGGAGGGTCCTGATGAGCACCCTGTTGAATATGCAAGCCGGTTACTTACCCAAGCAGAAAGAAATTACTCGACGACCGAGAGAGAGGACGACCTCGTAAGCCCGCTACTTCCACCATTAGCCGAGGAAGAGGCCGGCCAAAGAAACACTAGCATCCAACCAACTTTTACAGTTTCATGGTCGAGCCGCCCTATGAAACTGAGGGGGAGACTGTAACACTAACACCTACTACGATTAGAGTGCAGATTTCCCGCTAGATGGCGCGCGCAACTAAATAGATGTCGCCAACGGTAGTCTATCGTAGAATCATGGCACGGATTGAACATTAGTGAACAGATTGTCCGCTAGATGGCGCGCGCGACTAAATAGATGTCGCCAACGGTAGTCTATCCTAGAATAGTTAAGTGTTAAGTTTAATTTCATGCATATTGAGAATTGTTTGGTAGCACGGTCGTAAGGAATCGCTTTCTGTGTACTTTCCCTCGGGAGATATTCGGAGACTTTTCCATTAACGCGACCCGTGGTTAATTCGTGCTCGGTGTGCTTGCTCCTGCATGTACTTGTGGGTCGACGCACCAGCACCATCTGTGTTACTTTTTTTGAGATCTGTTGTAAAACTTATGTCAAATATATAACTTTCTTCTAATCACCGCATTATCGTTGTTTTGGAACACGCCCTACGATCCCGCCACTTACAATTCTGAATTTTTATAAATCCTATACATCAAATTTCCGTATTTCACATTCTCAATATTAAAAATCCGATAGCGACTTGAACGAATGCAAAAAAATCCAATTTTTTATATTCCGAAAATAATTTATCCGAATTCAAAATTCCGAAAACATAATATTCTTTCGGAATTACGGTGGTTCGGTAACTTCGTAATTTTGGAAATTCGGAGTTATGGAAATCAGAAAAAAAACTCGCCAGCATTCGATGGGGCCAGGCGGCCTTGTTCCCGCGTAAGCTGTGGACCAGAGTTCGATCCTCGGCTTAAGTTTCCGATGTTGTTGATTTTTTTCTTTAGTTTTATGACATCTATTTCAATTTATAACATGACAATATGTTTATGGTCGTTGTTAATCCATAGTTGCCAAAACTGGCTTCAACCTACAAAAAATACAGCAAATCAACGTGCCATGATTTTTTTTTACCCATATAGAGGGATTTCGTAATAATAACATAGTGGTTCCGAACCTACTATGGTACATCACTACTCATAGCAATACTTACTTCAACATTATAAATGCGTAACATTACTTTTAAGCTTCCCAAGCTTTTGCCAAGTCCTCAAACACGGTAAGTATAGTGTAAACCGGTACTTAGTCTCCAGGTTTTAATTACCAGCTAGTCTACTTGTGTTCAACCAGACAATGCATTTGATTTCAAACATGGTACGTATAGTGTAGGCCGTTACATAGTTCCTGGCCTAGCCATCTAGTTACGTATCCAGGTCTTTGTCACCACCCGGTCTACGAGTGCTCACCAAGACAATGCATTTGAGCTCAAACACGGTGCATCTAAGGTAAGCCGTTACATAGTTCCTGACCCAATATTCTGGTTACGTTTCCAGGTCTTAATTACCAGCTGGTCTACGTGTGCTCAGCAAGACAATGCATTTAAGCTCAAACACGGTACGTATAGTGTAAGCTGTTACATAGTTGCTGGGCCAAACTTCTGATTACGTCTCCAGATCTTTGTCACCAGCCGGTCTACGAGTGCTCACCAAGACAATGCATTTGAGCTCAAACACGATGCATCTAAGGTAAGCCGTTACATAGTTCCTGACCCAATATTCTGGTTACGTTTCCAGGTCTTAATTACCAGCCGGTCTACGAGTGCTCACCAAGACAATGCATTTGAGCTCAAACACGATGCATCTAAGGTAAACCGTTACATAGTTCCTGGCCCAAACTTCTGGTTACGTCTCCAGATCTTTGTCACCAGCCGGTCTACGAGTGCTCACCAAGACAATGCATTTGAGCTCAAACACGATGCATCTAAAGGTGGGTACTGACCAACGTTACGAGGTGTAATGTAACATGTTACATAGCGAGCATTCGTGTAGTCAGTACGTCGTGTTACGGGGAAACCAGCGAGCGACGAGCCGCTCGTTGCTCGCCTCGAGTGCTCCACCCGCCTGTCGGTTTTTTGACGAATCCTTTGACTGTTACGCGGTTCAGTCAGTACGCCGTTGCGAGTCGTCACGAGCGCACGTGGACATCGCAAGTGATCACCCGTTGTTCCTCTCGTATTTTAAGTTTCGTGAAGCATGGAGTGGAATAAAGAAAAAACTTTGTATTTTATTGAAAAATACAAAGAAGAAACACTGTTGTGGAACCCAGCTCACCCAGAGCATTATAACAAATTAAAGAAAGAAGACGCTTGGGATAGATTGGCTTCGTTACTCGATAGCGAAAGAGAAGCCTGTAAAAAGAAAATGACAAGTTTACTGGCATCATTGAGGAGGGAAAAACAGAAAACTAAACAATCAACTGGTATTGGAAAAGGTATGTAAGTTTAACGCGGGTTATAGTAGGGGGGGGGGGGCAAGGCAGCTAGTGTGGGGAAAACAATATAAACTCGGTATTAATCTGTATAGTGCTTCTTTTTATTTAAAATAATTCAATATTAATTACAAATTAAATTTCAGGTGCAGATGAAGTTTACCACAGCACTTGGTTCGCTTACAAATCCATGTTATTTCTACTGGATAGAAATACACCTCGTGACACAACAGATACTGTAAGTCCATTTTAAGCATAATTTTCTTGCCAACTTACAGACCCTTGCTGAATACAGTATTCAGCAACTTCATTACGAATATTGTGAGCAGATCTTGTAGCCCTTCGCGGTCTTATTTGCAAGGGTAACATACTAGTCATATCATTGTTACCTTCTCTCCAGTTTCCTAATCTGACCTGGCCGTTTAATTCTTCGTCAAAACTACCTGCAGGGGTATATACATGAGCATTATTACCTTTTCTTAAAAAATTGTGGAGAGATGTTATTGCTGTTACTACAGATGTCGCGGTTTTCGGTTCTAACAACATTGGTTTCCGCAAAACTCTAAACACTGCTGACAATATGCCGAACACATTTTCCACTACTCTACGAGCTCTGCAAAGTCGGTAGTTATATATTCTTTCTTTAGAACCACGTTGATGATATCCTGCATATACTTTCATCATATTTTCGGAAAGAGCAAAAGCTTCATCGCCAACGAAGTAAAATGGAATTTCTTCTGTTCTTGCTGGCAACGCAGTGGGCTGAGGGAGGTTTAGTGCATTATTTTTTAGTTTTTCATTTAAAACACAGTTGTTGAAAACTCCTCCATCAGATATTCTTCCTTGACACCCAATATTTACATACAAAAAATTATATTTCGCGTCAACAACTGCCAGTAATACGATGCTGAAGAAACCCTTGTAATTATAAAATTCACTGCCACTGTTGATCGGTGATTGCAGTAAAATATGTTTACCGTCGATTGCACCTAAACAATGTGGAAAATTCCACAAAGTATCATAGTCATTTGCTACAACCAGCCATTGCTCCGGTGTTTCTGGCATCTGAAATAATAATTAATAATAATTAATTTTCAGCTACGTGGACATGAAGGTGCTTCAGAACAACTGCCTGATGATTGCCATCCGTCCGCCAAAGAAAGCGACAATGATTGCCCTCCGCCTGCCAAAAAAAGCGACAATGATTGCCCTCCGCCTGCCAAAAAAAGCGACAATGATTGCCCTCTGCCTCCAAAAAGGAAGAAATCAGTAGCCCCAAGCCCAGAAGAGATAATGGTATCTACTTTAAATATATTAAAAAAGAGAACCGAGCAAACGGAGGCAACTTCGCACAGACCTGACGAATGTGAAGCCTATGGTATGTTTTTGGCAAATAAATTACGATCTTATTCAAAGACAACACAAATACATGTGCAGCATTACATATCAAATATATTGTTTAGTGCTGATCGCGGACAGTTTGACTATGTTGGAAATACAATGAACAGCTACAGTTATTCAGGCTACTCTACACGACCACAAACTTCAAGAGCCTCATCGATGCCACAGACCGAAACGTCCCATCAAAATGACTATGAGCCACAGCAAAGCCCTGAAACTCCTCATCACAATGATGCCTCATCGATGCCACAGACCGAAACGTCCCATCAAAGTGACTATGGGTCACCTATGAGCGAACAATTTATGTCAGAATTTGGTGATTTAATTTAATTTGATATGTAATGACTACATTTTCTTAATTAATACATACCTTTACATATTCTTTTAATGCTCCAATAAGGGCTTCGCTGACCTCTTTCACTATAAATCCTATTCGTTGTTTTGATATCTTGAAAAGATATTGCATACTAGTATAGGAATCTCCTGTAGCATAAAAACGAAGCGTTAGTGCTAACCGTTCCGTGACACTGATAGCTTTTCTATAATTTGTATCGTTTTTATGTACTTTTGGTCCAATTAAATTCAATAGTTCTTCAAAATCAATCGGAGACATGCGTACAAAGTTTTTATACTGTCCAGTAATCATTTGGTTTTTTAATATTGCTATCAATGACAAACCACCACATACGCCTCTATTTTTAAATAAGTTTGATGTCCAGTAACGTTTTTTCTTTTTCTTCATTTGGATGAAACAATAACTAAGTAGAATCAAAGATCCCAATACGTCTTCGCTGTCGGCCATCTTGGAGTGAACTGGCGGCGAAAGCGGAGCACAGAGTTTTGACGAGCATGTTACGTCGATTCGTCGTTACTGCGTAACATGCTCGATGCGTAACACGCTCGATGAGAATGTTACATTACACCTCGTAACGTTGGTCAGTACCCACCTTAAGGTAAACCGTTACATAGTTCCTGACCCAATATTCTGGTTACGTTTCCAGGTCTTAATTACCAGCTGGTCTACTTGTGCTCAGCAAGACAATGCATTTAAGCTAAAACACGGTGCGTATTGTGTAAGCCGTTACATAGTTTCTGACCTAGCCTTCTGGTTACGTATCCAGGTCTTTGACACCTGGTCTTCAAGTGCCGCGACAAGTCCTATGTGAACGGTTACAGACCCAGCACTGTCTTCTGATTACATCACCTAGTCCTAATCAGCAATTACTAGCTGTTTTTAACGGCGGTTTCCAGGTCTTACCAACAACTTACTACTAAAACATCACGTCCTGGTCACCAGCTGATGATTATTAAAAAAATTACTACCTATATAGCTAATAGGTATATAAACAACAATTAAATCATCAACACAAATAGAAATCGAACTTATCAAGTATCTTGATCGGTTGGTCGCGGTATCACCGTCTATCTTATCTTTTTAGATATATGTCTTTCTCTTTTTAATCATCTCTTTCTCTTTCTCGCAAACTTCACTCGTAAAAAGAAGGCCCGCGGAGCAAAGCGATACGTCAACTCTCTAGAAGGCATGGGGCGGGGTTTTGATAAAAAATCTAAATAAATATTATTTCGTTGTTTTTGACACTTTTTTTATAAAATGGAGTAACCAACGAGGTATAGTCTCATAAAAATGACAATCTGAACCATTTACTGCGAAAGTATAATACTAAAACACGCCGTGAATTTTGCAAAAATTGCGTAGTTTTCATTAGTAAGTTTAGTTAAACAGAATCTGAAATTTACTAGTTTTGCACTATACAAAAGTTAGATAGTGTAATGTTCTTTCGTAAACCAGTTTTGTTTTGTATAAGATCATTACAGTGTAGGAATAGAGTGACGTATAAGACAACATGTTTCGGCAAATTTCAACAACGGCCGCGAAAGAATTGGCTAGAATTGCATATAATTATCTAAAACTTGTAAATGTCGATAATACAAAATTTGGCTTATGAGTTGTTTATTATGTACATATAAATATTTTGATCTAAAAGTCTAACAATCACATAGTACATCGAGCCCGAAAACCGCGTAAATCATTGATTTCGCGCGTTTGTGGTATAAATAAACGCTCTTATTTTAGCCAAGTTTTTCCACTCATACTAACTCTCGACTCGACTAGAAATGGAAGTCATTACTAGATATCACGGCAATCACGAGTGTGTTAAAATTAAAAGAGACGCTTATTTTTACCGGGCGGCGGGGATCAGAGGAGGGACAAAGAAGTATAAGTGCACCGCGACGGGCTGCTGGGCGTACTTCAACGTCAGAAATGGAGTTCTGGGGGCTGTGAGCGGCCAACATAATCATGAAGCGGAACCGTGGATTCCAAACCGGTAAAACTTTAACTCTAAGGTTAGCTGGAAGAGATCCCTTACAGGGATAAGTTCGCCTTTGTACTTCAATTCTTTTCAGTTGTTTTGTGATTTATTTTGTGTACAATAAAGTGCTTACTACTACTACTACTACTACTTTAATTGAAATGTTTTAAATTTGAAGATTTTCGTTTAAATTTCTGTCACGCTGTCTGCCTTTCTCACTGTTTTCTACAGGTTGCATTTTATTTTGGTAGAGTCAGTTTAAATAAAAACTATAATTGAGGAATTGGAGTATCTATGCGCTTTGCTATGCGCCGATAGGGGTATGGTTTTGATTACTAAAAGTAAACATTCATTGCTTTTTTTTCAGGAACCTGATGTACCAGCATCTTAAGGTTCGCTGTGCTGCAGAGGCAATGCCTCTACTCTCAATATATCTTGAGGAGGCGGCAAGGTATACTCGTAACCTATTTATTTCCATATATTTTCGTAACTATCAATTTAATTTAATTAAAATTAAATAGAGTAATAATCGTAATTTCAGATATCCTGATGCCGCCCCTCATTTATTGTATGACAGCGTCGTCTCCGCAATGAGAAAATGGCGGCGCGCCACGCAGCCGGCCGTGCCTCGGACCCTGAGCGCCTACCACGAACCGCGAACGAAAGTATACCTCCCTTTCGCACTTGTGATTTCTCACTCAAGTGGGACAGAGAGGTGAAACTTCGTTCGTGGTTCGTGGTAGGCCTTCTGGAGGAGTACGCCGCCGCCCTCCAGGAGCACCCGCAACATAACGGACTGTACGTAGATACAGTCCGAGCGCCATGCGGGGGTGTCATTTTGTTCACGCCAGGCTTCGGCGAAATGTTGCGTGCTGGCGATACGATCTTGGGCGACGGGACACTTAAAGCCTTACCTGCGGGCATACCGGCCAACTGCTAACAATCCACTACAGCATCAATGGGTACTACTACCACCCGTTAGTGGTATTGATGGAGCACCGCCGCCGGGACTTATACACGGCGGTGCTCCAGGGAGTAAGGGAGCTCACGGGCCATCCTCACCCTAACAATATTGTCATTGATTTTGAACCGGCCTTGCAAGCGGCACTAAGCCAGGTGGCCGGCTTGCCCATTAGTGGCTGTTATTTCCATTATATTTCAGCGCTGCATCCTCGACATTTATATATTCCAACTAGGTAGTTCCACTCTTCAATGTGCTAGCATCACATATTTAGAGAAATCATAATATAAAAAAAATACACACTACGTCGAGTCTATGCCGCTGTCTTATATCTGGCAACACTCTACTCGAACTTCATTCGTTTTTCTTGTGCAGCATCACAACGCGTGTTGTTAAGAAAATAATTTCGTTATTCTTACATTATCACGTTTAAACAAGTGTTTAAGTGAAGTTATTAAGTGCAATAGTAAAAATGGGCCGTAAACATAAATATGAAGATGACCGCCTGAGAAGAAAAATACGGCGTTTGGAAGAGTAACTTCACCGCCATTATTCTTCTAGCGACAACGGTTTGTTTGCTTTCATTACTTTTGCCGTGACATCAGTTATATACTTTCCTTTTAACAAATGTTGTTATTTTATAAGCAATGTAACACATAACATAACAGAATCCCGACCTAATCTAAAAGAAACCGGGCTCTTTTTTCTTTTCTGTGTGTTAATCGAATGGTATTTTATTTCTCATAAGATGTTAAAACAAATGACTATGATGTATCGTTCGATATGAATAATTCGTCGCTTGCTCCAACCGCAATCGAACTAGTGTTACTAATGTTCTATTCCAGAATATGGTGATCCTTTCAACAATCTGTATAAATACCATGGGTTATTCTGCGTGACGTGATCACGTTAGATAACACCGAGTCTAATATTGTAACGTGATTACAATTAAGGACGTTAAACTGAAACACTACAACAGCAGGACTAAAATATCGCCCATGAGCGATATTATATCGGCTCGGATAAATACCTACAAGGAGACTATGTAAACATTTCTGTTATAAAAAATCTTATTACTGGGTCTGGATTACATCCCTAGTTCTAGTATTATAAATTAAAAGTATCACTCAGTGTGGTGTACAAAAGTAGCTATTTACATGGTCTGTAGGTAACATACTGAACCGGGGTGCTAAAGCAATTACGGTATTTTTTCAGAGGATCACCACTACAGATCGGCATCCCCGGAGTTAGATTACGAAGTGCCGTACCCTACAGATTGGGAGGAATCTGATGACGAGCGTATAAAGTCGACTGTAAGAAAGCCCAACACGGAAATACCTACCGAGGCAGAAACAAATGAGATTGGTGTCACCGCAGATGACACGTCAGCAGCTATTGATCTACCGGAAGCCCCCCCTACACCCGGCGTGGCTGTTACACTGCCCGGGAACTCAACGCCAGAGTGTTCCAACCCCGCTCCTGGCACAAGCAACGCACCTATTGCTACTGTTGCCACAACTGCACCGGTGTTACCAGCACAGATAAGCAGGCTCTTGGTGATCCTTAAGCTAAGGATGAACCACTGGGTCCTAAAATACAGGAGGAGATATCTAAACGTTGGGGTCGTGTGCTGGAAGACGGTCTCAACCAAGAACAGAGACAGGCTTTACATGAAAAGTTTCTATTTGCACAAAATTTTAAACTAGCAAAAGCACCGCTCCTAAACCCAGAGATCACTCCGGTGCTAAGTGACTTAGTCCAAAAAAGGGACAAATTGTTAGAACGATCACAGAATGTTTTAGGACGTGGAATTGCTGGAATTTCCAATGTAACGTTATCCCTTGTTGAAGGCGAGATGGACAAGATACAAATAATCAGAAAGCTGTCCGAAGTCAGCCAAATATTACTAGACTTACATCACGATAACACCAAGACAAGACGAAAGTTAATTGTCACATCTCTTGATAAAAAAATTACAAGCATGATCTCGGAGGTGAAGAGGGATGAGTTCTTGTTCGGCGCCAATTTAGGGGAAAAAATAAAGGCTTCAAAGACGGCAGAACGTTCTGGTTTACAAGTACGGCGACCAGACACAGCTCCATCGAGAAGGCAATCATTCCACCATTCGGGAAACTGGAGAGGCCCACCCCGGCACCAGGGAGTCAACAAACCCCGGCGGGGCGGGCCGAAGAACCGCTACTGGTCCCAGACGTCCAGGAGACAGCCGCCGACTACGGATAGTCCGTCGGAGATGCCTCGGAGAAGCAGGGCTCGAAGCAGCGGAAACCGCAATAAAGGTAAAACACGCAGGCAGACTGCGTTATTTTTTTAATCAATGGGAATCCATCACCACAGATCCTATTGTATTAAGTTATATAAAAGGTTTTAAAATTCCTTTTGAACACCCTGTGAGACAATCCATGGGTCCCTCCAGTAACAATTGTTTCAGTAAAACTGAAATTAGACACTTAAATTCTGAAATTTCTAAATTAATGAACTCCGGAGCAGTAATTAAATGCCAGGACACACCAGGCCAATTTTTGTCAAGCATTTTCCTCATACCTAAGAAAGATGGTTCTTTCAGGTTTATTTTAACCCGTGGAGCGTCCTATAGACACCGTGAGTCCATAACTTTTGTTGGCGGGTAGCGCCCTATAGACACACCGTGTCTATAAGAGAAGTGCTGCTATTGGTGGGCTTCTTTGTCAGATTCGGTTATGTTGTCACTCCAAATTGTATTAAAAATCAGTGCGTGACAGTTCTACCAACATAAAAACGCGGATATTCGGCAATTTACTCGAATCCAAGGCACCAAAAATAAGAAATTTCTGAGACGTGTGAAAAAATTTGAACGAGCCGCCATTACACCCCGTTTGTGGAAAGTTGTGTTTCGTGTGTTGTGAGTTTTAAAATGAAAAGTTAAGTGTTACTTATATAAAATATATATCAAATTACTGGAAATTAGATAAATATTTTGTGTTATGTATTGGTTTTTGAAAAATCGCAGCATAAGTTGATGATAAAAGCCTCCAAAGTTTGACAGTTTTAAAGGCGGCACGGACCCGCGAAGCGCGCGCGTAAACATTGCGTAAATAAATAGTTCTTGTGTAGTGCATAGCGCGTCTTGGTGAAAACCAATGGTATCTATCGACGCGGAATGTTATAACGATCAAAATGATATATATAACAAGTGTGAAATATTTGAACAAGTTGTGTGTAAAAAGGCAAAGTGTTCGAATGAGTGACAAAAACAAATGAAACTCGAAAAGGAATGTTTGTTTTTGGATTGATAATCACAGGTCAGTTACATTTTTCTAATTGTCATGTATAGCATATTTATTCAGCTTTCTAACAATGTCTGACATATGTTATATAATTATAAAATAAAAATAATAGTTTAAAAAACTAAAAAACACGCTTTTAGCACGCACTAAATATTACAAAATAATTCGGACATTTAGTTTGATGACTCAGGTAAACATGAACAATTTCAGTTCGTGACGAACGGTTTACCTTCGTTTTGTCGACGAACTTTTTGCCTAATTTCAGTTCGCCTAATTTCAGTTTGCCTACTATCACTTGGTATACTTATTCGTTTCGTCGAATTTTCATTACATCGAATTTCGTTTTGCCTAAAATCATTATGTCGAACGCCCATTTCGTCTAACTATCATTATACCTAATTTCAGTTTACCTAATATTGTTTTGTCTAATATTCAATTGCTATAATTTTTTTTTGGTCTAATGCATTTTTTTTTCTGCCCCCCCTAATAATTGGCGACCCAATAGGTCGACTCTGGGAACTTAACTTCTGATGTGGAGGCACGCTCGCTTCGCTCGCGTGTTGTTGGTCACAATTCAACCTAACACTCCTCCTAGCTTCGCTCGTCGTCGTACCTAAACTGAGTCTGGGAACATACCTGGCTTTTTGCTTCCGATTATTGGGTTGGATAAGTGTCGACCCCCAATAATTTTACTCTGGGAATATGTTTTCTGATGTGGTGGCACGCTCGCTTCGCTCGCGTGTTGTTGGTCACAATTCAACCTAACACTCCTCCTCGCTTCGCTCGTCGTCGTACCTAACGGTGACTCTGGTTGCATAGGGGGGCCGCGAAAGATTCGGTTCTGGGCCTTCGCGGGCCACTGCCGTGGCACGCTCGCTTCGCTCGCTCAAATTTGCTCCTTTATATGAGTATCAATTGGATTAGTGTCAACCCCCAATAATTAGCGACCCAAAAGGTCGACTCTGGGAACATGCTTTCTGATGTGGTGGCACGCTCGCTTCGCTCGCGTGTTGTTGGTCACAATTCAACCTGACACTCCTCCTCGCTTCGCTCGTCGTCGTACCTAACGGTGACTCTGGTTGCAAAGGGGGGCTGCGAAAGATTCGGTTCTGGCGCTTCGCCGGCCGCTGCCGCGGCACGCTCGCTACGCTCGCTCGGCTCGCGCGCTGTGAGGTCGCAGTTCAACCTAACACTCCTCCTCGCTTCGCTCGTCGTCGTACCTAACGGTGACTCTGGTTGCATAGGGGGGCCGCGAAAGATTCGGTTCTGGCGCTTCGCGGGCCGCTGCCGTGGCACGCTCGCTTCGCTCGCTCGAATTTGCTCCTTTATATGAGTATCAATTGGATTAGTGTCAACCCCCAATAATTGGCGACCCAATAGGTCGACTCTGGGAACATGCTTTCTGATGTGGTGGCACGCTCGCTACGCTCGCGTGTTGTTGGTCACAATTCAACCTAACACTCCTCCTCGCTTCGCTCGTCGTCGTACCTAAACTGCCTCTAGGAACATACCTGGCTTTTTGCTTCCGATTATTGGGTTGGATTAGTGTCAAACCCCCAATAATTGGCGACCACTAATTAAAAGTAAGTATTTTATCTCGCTCTTTACTCTGCCCAAGCCTAGAAAACTAACGAGCGCGAGCTAACCAATCCGGTCGGTCGAGAGCAATTTAGCATCACTGCTACATGTTATGGAAAAAAATGGATTCGGAATGACAAAAAGTGAGGTATTACAAATGGTAGCCAACTATGTACGACAAAATCAAATAAATACTCCTTTCAAAAATGGAGTTCCAGGTTCTGCGTGGTTTGCTTCCTTTAAAGAGAGGCAAAAATTATCTGTAAAAAAACCTCAAGCGGTTGAATATGCGAGAAAGAAAGCAGTGGACCCATTCATTGTCTATCCATATTTTGATTTGCTACAGAAGACAATTAATGATTTGAAAATTAATGACAAACCATCTGCGATCTGGAATATGGACGAAACGAGCTTCTCGAAAGATCCACAAAAAACGAAACTCGTTGATGTAAAAGGCCACGCGTCAACCAGAACTATTTCTTCTCCGGGCCGGGATAATACTACTGTTCTACTCGGCGCAAACGCTAACGGAGATAAGTTACCACCGCTTATAATATATAAGGGTAAGAATGTATGGGACGCGTGGATATCCAAAGATGCTTATCCAGGAACAACTTATGCTGCAACACAAAACGGATGGATGGAGACAGAAGTTTTCGAAAGATATTTCAAACAAGTGTTTATACCAGCCGTTGGCGACCAAAGACCCATTCTGCTCATTTATGATGGACACACAATCCATGTCGGTCTTAACATAATACAAGAAGCTCGCAAAGAAGGCATTACAATTCTTAAATTACCACCGCATACTAGCCATCTACTGCAACCTCTTGATATAGCAGTAATGAAGTCATTCAAAGATCGATGGGACTTAATCTTAGTAAAATGGCAGCGTTTGAATGTAGGAGATCCTTTGCCAAAAAATGAGTTTGCACGATTAATTGGAGTAGTCTGGAAACAAATTGAAGGTCAAATTTTGAGAAATGGATTCCGTAAGGCGGGCATTCACCCATGGGATCCCAATCAAATTTCAGACAGCAAGTTTGATCAATTACAATATCAGAGATGGAAATCTCACCAAAAAGAGGCTGTTAAAAATAAAGAACCACAAAGCTTGTTAATACTAGCATTAAATTGTGTTACAACCCATTTACGAAATAATGCGGCACAAGAAACACTTTCACATAAAAAACATGTGACAGAAAATGAAACAGAAAATCTCAATAAAATCACTGTATTAGAAGACAAGCAAATCACTTTTGAAGAGCTTCTTCTTCTACAAATTAAACCTGGAAATAACACCAAAGCAAAAAGGAAAAAAGTAGCACAAGGAGCAGAAGTGATCACCCATGAAGAAGTGGAGAAACGAAAAATACGAGAAGCTCTTACAAAAAGTATAAGATCTGGAGAACGAGCGAGGAAAACTAAAATAGAAATTAAACAGAAAAAAAATAAAAGCCCAAAAAAGATAATTAAAGCAACAACCAAGGACATTACAGCAACCGCTATTATGGAATGCGAAAGTAACAAAGAAAATTGTGACTTGAACACATATACTTCGAATCAAGTAACTAACATTTCGTCTCACAATGAAAAATTTGACATTGTGTATGATGGTCCATCTACATCGACTGGTATAAGACACATAATTGCAAAAGGCGAAATGAAGATACTAAAAATAAAAAAGGAAAAAAATAAATCGAAAAGAAACAAGAGGGTTAGAGCCGCATCCATAGATTCTACAAGCGTGTCCGATTGCTTGAGTGTCCATAGTGACTCCGATATTTTCGAATATAGTGAGAACCTAAGCGATAGTGTTGCTAATATCAACCAGAAGAAAGAGACTTTGCTAGAATCAAACGAAGATGCAAGCGATGATCATCACAATGTGTTGGAAAGCTACAATATTGGTGATCACGTGCTGGTGCGATATTATATTAGAAGGAAATGGAAGTATTATGTTGGCTTTGTAGAAGATTTGAAAGAAGACGAATATTACACTGTAAGGTTTTATAAATAACAGACACTGTTGGAGGTCTCCGCGAACTCATAAGTGTGTGTCAACAGTTTGCCAGTGATCACGGTCTCAAGTATAATTCTAGCAAAAGCGAACTCCTAATTTTCAAGGCGGGGACAAAATGTCCGTCTGAAGTACCTCCAGTGGAGCTTAACGGAGTACCTTTAAAGCGAGTTCATAAATTCAAATACCTTGGACATGTGTTAACAGAGGATTTGAAGGATGACGACGATATTGAGCGAGAACGGAGAGCGTTGTCAGTCCGAGCGAATATGATAACCCGTAGGTTTGCTCGTTGCTCTTTTGATGTTAAAATTATACTTTTCCGAGCGTACTGTACTTCTTTTTACACGAGCAGCCTGTGGGTTAAATATACACAAAAAGCTTACAACGCTCTCCGGGTTCAGTACAATAATGCCCTAAGGGCGCTGCTGCGTTTGCCGCGATTTTGCAGTGCCTCGGGTATGTTTGCGGAGGCGCGCGTGGACTGTTTTTACACCACCATGCGCAAGAGAGCCAGCTCGGCCGCGCACCGCGTACGTGACAGCGGCAGCGCCCTTTTGGCAGTCGTCGCAGACCGGCTTGACGGTCCATTTATGAGACACTGGTTGTCTTTGCATGCTCCAGTGTCCCATGCCTGGATTAAATAATAAATAAATAATATTAATAATAATCCAAATTCTATGTTCCGATAAAAAAAATATATATATATATATTAATTTGGTTATAATTTTTTTTGATTATATAGGTAATCCTTCCTGGTCTTTTCTCTAAAATTATGTATTAATCTAGGCTAAATAAATGTATGTGTATGTTATATGGGTGTTATATGGTACCTGAAATAAATGACATTTTATTTTATTTTATTTTTTATTTTTATAAAACGATCAAAGAGACTGGTGAAACAAAAAAATTCAAGTTTGTTTTAGGTAAAAAAGTCGACCGCGATGATGTCCCGAGGCTATCCATTGTAAAAACAATTGAAATAAGAGAAGACCCACACAATGCCAAAAATCTAATGTTGTTTAACGATGATGACAGTGTTTATTTTTCTTAATTGATTTTAATAGGTCAATATTGACTGACATAATTTTATAATGTTGATTTTATGGAAAACTACTTAGAGTAGTACTGAACTGATATCCATTGCTAGATTAGTGATAATTATATAACGGTATAATGAGAAAGATTAAAAGACTATAAATTCGAGAATTACAAAAAAATTATTAATTCGATCAAGATTTTTAAGGGTTGAATATCAAATTCTATGTTTTACTAAATCACTTGGAAAACATTGGTTCTAATATATGTACTCAATTAGTTCTGCTAGATTTTTACCACATTAGTTTGAAATCTTCTAAAGTTCGAAAGTATTAAGGATCTATTCTCATCATTCAACTTTAAAACATTATTAAACTAGCTTTTGCGAGCGAGTTGAAGGCGAAGACGATCGCGCCGCGTTTTTGGCCCGAGTATGAGAACACGGTAACAGCCTCACCTTCAACTCGCCCGCAAACTCCTAGGTCTTATGAACCTTATATCGTTCGATTCTCATTAAGTTGTTTAAGAACTGCATATTTTATTTAAACTGCGACTGATTAAAAGTTTCACCGAGTCACGCTCCCCCCTGCGTCGTAGCAACATCTTTTTACACGTGCTCCGCAGATAAAAATTCGTGGACGTGGCAATTCTAGCCCGATCGACCCCAAACAAGTGTCGGAAAGTGCGGAATCGCGAGCGCTATAAATTGGATTACAGTGAGTGTAGTACAGAGTGAGCGGAAAACCGCAAAGTGTGAAAAACCTCCAAATTTGAGGTTAAGTGAAAATATAAAGTGTATTACAGCCTCAATTGACATCGGTATCGCCAAGTGCGATACGTCGTTGGAAGCGCCTTAACGAGCCCTACAAGCCGACACCTCTCGCATCTTTGTGAGACGCACCGCTGAAGTACAATCTCAAGAAAAACAAAAACCACGTGGCCACGAGGTCATCGATCCAGCAGCGTGCGGTCAAATCCAAAGCAGTGGGAAGATACAGCACAGAATTTGAAACAATCCGGTACAAATTTCAGAATTTTTGGACAATTGGTTCTTAATATATAAATACTTAAAGTTTCAAAATTCAAGTGTAAATAGCGAAGAAACTTCAGGCAGACCCCCCCTTTTTTTATTCGCGTTTCGGTTGCGCGCTTCACTGAGGAACATTTCGACAAGATAACAAATTTTTGGACATTTTTGGAAAAATTATTAAAGTTTTTGTGAAAAATTCTAAAACTGTAAATTTTTAATTTTTTTTGTACTGTTTTGAACTTGCTGTATACTCTGTATTATAGACCCGGCTTTTCCCTTAATATTAAGAATTTTTCCAGATTTTTAAGTTAAGTGGTTCCAAAGATATAGAATTTTTTGTATTTTCGGCTATAAAATCTAAATTAATCAAAAATATTATTTTTTCTCATTAAAATCAGCTGTAGAGTAGCCATATCATCTGGGGGAACCGCAAACGCGGACCCTACAGCTCTTAAATTGAGCAGAAACCAAAAGTCGGCCATTTTATTCCTGATTTCCTGATTCCTGAAATTCCTGAAAATTTTCAAGGTCTGAAAGTGGTCCCAATCAATAGAGTAGGTTTAGTTAAGTGTAGGCGCCGAAAATCCGGGCTTTCTGCGACCCCGGGAACCGGAGATATCAGCGGTCAAAGTTTAACTTTGACAGTTCTCGCCGCCATCTTGGAAAAGTTCAAACTGAGATATCTCCAAAACGGTAGGTCGTAGAAGGCTGGGGTTTTCACTTGGGACATCGGCGGACAGGCCTTCAGGTGGCGAGAAAGCTTTCAGAAGTCCTTCAGAGTTTTCAGGAAACTGAAAAACTGAAAAATCTTTTCGCCTGAAAGCTAGCCCTACGGATAGAACTCGTCGAGCCCAGTAAAACGAGCCCAAGCACGAGATTCTAGGACCAGGGAAACCGGAGTTACAGACGGAAACCCAAACGGAAACCAGATACCGGTTCTGATACCGGATTTTTCGAAACGCCATAGCTCCGGAACCCCAGCAGATACCTGGGTCGTGTTTGGGGTCGTTAGAAAGAGCTCAGGGAGAGCTACAAATTGGATTATAAATTTTGGCTCTAGGTAGAGCGAGAAAAATTTTTTGACTCTACAATCTTTACAAAGTGTAGCTTTCTATTTCCAAACCCCCCCATCCCATCTTAGAAGTAAGAACGATAGAGTCTGCGACTCTACATTTATTTTATAGATTTACATTTATTTTTCTTTGTTCATTTTGTTACCTGTTTTCTCACCTCACTATATAACATTATTGACTGCACTCTAACCTCCAAACACAAAACCCCCCCTATACAGGGGTAGTGACACGAGAAGAGACTCTCGGCAAAATGTTTAAAACCCCCCTAAATAAGTCGGAATCGGGACCGCCATCCCCGAAACAGGCGAAAACCGACGCGGACCGAACCTCGGTAAGAAGGAGTATAGAGGGCTGGGAAAGGGGGAAAACTTACGACCTCCCGAGTTCGACGCCGAGGGGGGGCCAGGGCACCGACACTCAGCCGGCCCCCGGGACCCCCATCGGCACGGACCTGGACAAGGACGCCAAACTAGCGTCACCCTCTCAGCCCTCCGAGACCCAGGTGCCCACGACAGAGCAGGCAGGCCCTGCACAAAATAAAAATAAGACAATTTTGTCCCAAGACAAGGATCTCCCTCTTAAGGATCTCCCAAAACAAACCACCCCAACTACTACTACTCAAAAACAAAAAGCTCCACCAGCAAAGACTGGGGCAACAAAAACCACACCAGCCCTATACTCGAGGACTGCCGAAGCTAAACAACTTCTAATGAAGGCAAAAAGCCAGATGGCGAGCTCCGGAAACATTAGAAGAGACATCAAGACAGCAGTGACCGAGGCAATTGAGCAGCTGTATAAATTAGTAAAGGAAGGGGAACAAGAAATGAAGCGCCTGGAGGCGTCGCAACCCAGTTCCGCAATAGCCCCTAAACAAATAACTGACGAAGTGGACAAGGGTGACATTGGACACAGGAAAAGAGACCAAAATCGCCCAAACACTCATTACTAAAATGGATGAACATGCAAAACTCTTACAAAAATGCAGCCAGGAGACAGAACAGCTGAACGAGAACCTCAGAAAGTTGCAAGAACATACTACCACCTACGCGAGCGTGACGGCAAAGACCGTAAGCAAACCATCGCAACAGTTCCAGACCCTACACTCCGTAGCCATATCATCGACTGATGAAAAGGACACGGGCGAAGACGTACTGAAAAGGTTAAGGAGTGTAGTAGAAGCAACAAAAGAGGGAATACAGGTAGATAAAGTCAGAAAAGCGAAAGACCAAAAAGTAATAGTAGGCTGTAGAACTAGAGTGGAAATAGAAAGGATTAGCGAAAAAGTGAGAAAAACCGGGGGACAACTCAAGGTGGAAGAAATAAAAAACAAGGACCCGCTGATCGTTCTCAAAGACGTGATGATCTACCATACAGACGAAGAAGTTCTTGAAGCCCTACGTAGGCAGAACGCAAAGATCTTCGATAACCTGGAAACAGAGGACAAAAGAATGGAGATCAGGTTCAAAAGGCGAGCAAGGAACCCACATATTCACCACGTAGTACTGAAAGTGTCCCCCATGCTATGGCAAAGACTGACTAACTTGGGCAGAGTGCATATAGACCTACAATGGATAAAAGTCGAAGACCAATCCCCATTGGTCCAATGCTCCAGATGCCTGGGATGTGGCCACAGCAAGCGCTTTTGTAAAACCGTGGAAGACAAATGTGCCCACTGTGGGGGGTTGCACATGAGAGCAGAATGTCCAGATTGGGCTGCAGGGATAAAACCCTCATGTTGCAACTGCGTACAGGCAGGCAAAGAAGATGTCGCTCACGACGCTTTCAGCCCAGAATGCCCGGTAAGAAGGCGTTGGGAACAAATAGCCCGGTCTACGATAGCGTATTGCTGAGGGCACCCCAGGCGACAAAATCCCCTACCAGGCTAACGTACAAAGAAGCAAAAGGGCCACCGAGGAACTGTACATGGAAGCCGAAAAACGTGGAATCAAAATAGTGATGCTGCAAGAACCCTACGTAGGAGGAGCCAAAGTCACCAGATGCTACAAAGGCACACGAATTTTCCAAAGTACTGGTGTAGGAGAAGGGACTGTCAAAGCCGCGATAGCGATTCTTGACGATGACATCAAAGTCATACAGTACCCAAAACTCACCACTAACAACATCGTAGTGGTGGGGATCCAAACCGGTACCTGGACAGTGGCATTGGCATCCATATACTTCGAGCCAGACCTACCTATAGAGCCTTACATAGACCAGCTGGAAAAAACCATGAAAGAAATGGACACAAACCGGTGGATCGTAGGAGGCGATGTAAATGCGAAAAGTACCTGGTGGGGTAGCCCAACAATTGATAATAGAGGCGACATCCTTTCGACTTCTCTTGACGAGCTTGGCTTGCATGTGCTGAACAAGGGGGAAATACCAACATTCGACACCATCAGAGGTGGCAAACACTACACAAGCTATGTAGACATCACAGCCTGCACTACAAACATGCTGGACCTGGTAGACGACTGGAAAGTCGATCAAGGAGTAACCAGCTCGGACCACAATGGTATACTCTTCAAAGTGAGGCTACAAAAACTTATGGGAATAAAGGTGCAGAGAACGACGAGGTTGTATAACACAAGGAAGGCAAATTGGGCTGAGTTTTGTTCAAAACTCAAACAATTTATGCTAGAAAGGAACATCCAAGAAGTGGAAGTGGAAAAAATCGACGATGCCATAAAAGAAGCATGCAACCAATCAATCCCCAAAAAGAAAAACAAAGAGAAGTACGAAATTCCGTGGTGGTCAGAAAAACTAAACGAGCTGAAGAAGGGGGTAGCCACAAGAAAACGCAGTATAAGATGTGCAGCTCCGAAGCGAAGGGCATATGTCGTCGCGGAGTACCTGAAACATAAGGAGGAGTATGAACTTGAGGCGGCCAGAAGCCAGGTGGAGAGTTGGAAGGAGTTTTGTAGGAAACAGGACAAGGAAGGGCTATGGGAGGGCATTTATAGAGTCATAGGAAGAACAAGGCGAAGAGAAGAAGACACGCCACTAGAACAAAATGGCCACTTGCTTGACGCAAAAAAGTCAGTGCAGTTCCTAGCGGAGACCTTTTACCCGGCAGATTCCCCTACGTCTGATAATGAAACACAACGCCAAACACGTGAAAAAGCCAAGATAGTGAATGACGGAACACAAGATAATTCCTGTGAACCGCCATTCACGAAAGCGGAACTCAAGTGGGCATGTGACTCGTTTAACCCGAAGAAGGCACCGGGAGCCGAGGGTTACACCGCCGACATATGCAAGCAAGTGGTTGACAGCAATCCTGAAGTGTTTCGCAAAATACTCAACCAATGTCTAAGCCATGGCTACTTTCCAAAGGCGTGGAAAAAAGCTACAGTAGTAGTCCTTCGGAAACCTGGGAAGACCGATTACACACAACCAAAGTCGTACAGACCTATCGGACTTCTTCCGATCCTAGGAAAAATTTATGAAAAAATGCTGATTGCCCGTCTCAAGTTCCACCTGGTACCCAGGTTTAGCACTCGCCAGTTTGGGTTCATGCCGCAGCGTAGCACGGAAGACGCTCTTTATATATTAATACAAAAGGTTCGAAAACATCTGGAACAGAAGAAAATAATTGTATTCATATCATTGGACATAGAAGGGGCATTTGACAGTGCATGGTGGCCGGCAATTAGGACTCGACTGGCCGAGGAAGAATGCCCGGTGGGACTGAGACGGGTAATGGATAGCTACCTCAATGAAAGAAGTGTGACAGTTAGATACGCTGGCGAGGAACATAGCTGTGAAACTACCAAAGGATGTGTCCAAGGAAGCATAGCGGGCCCTATACTCTGGAATCTGCTACTCGACCCGCTACTTAAAAGTCTAGAGCGAAAAGGTGAATATTGTCAGGCGTTCGCAGACGATGTTGTCCTTCTTGTCGAGGGTAACACCGCACTCGAAATAGATACTAAGGCAAATGCGGCTCTTGAACATGTTCAAGAATGGGGTGTCAGAAACAAGTTAAAGTTTGCAGCTCAAAAAACCAACGCTATGGTAATAACGCGGAAACTAAAGTACGACACCCCACGACTGATCATGGGTGGAATTAGCATCGAAACTGTCAACGAAATTAAGATGCTTGGTGTTACCATCGACAATAAGCTGACCTTCAATACCCATGTCGCGAACACCTGCCGTAAGGCAATAGACATTCACAAACAGCTTTCAAGGGCAGCAAAATCCAGCTGGGGCCTGCATCCTGAGGTAATAAGAACAATATATGTGGCCACAATCGAACCCATTGTCCTTTATGCCGCTAGCGTATGGGCGCCGGCAGTCAGCAAACTTGGTGTCATGAAGCAGCTGGCTACTGTCCAACGCGGCATAGCACAGAAAATATGCAAAGCCTACCGCACGGTCTCGCTAAACTCGGCACTGCTCCTGGCGGGGACTCTCCCTCTCGACCTTCGGGTCCGCGAGGCTGCCTCACTTTATGAGGTGAGAAAGGGGGTGTCAACGTCGGAGGTGGGAGACAGAGAGATCGAGCGAATGGCTTCAGCAACAGACGCACCCCATCCAGCAGAGCGGAATGATCTAGTGGTAACACGCCTGATAGACCAAAGTGATGTCGAAAATAATAGCGGGTACGACATCAAAATATACACTGACGGCAGTAGAATTGACGACAAAGTAGGTGCCTCAATTTCTGTTTGGGAAGGTAACCGGGAAATAAAAGCGTATAAAATTTCCCTGTCGAATTACTGCACAGTATACCAGGCGGAATTACTTGCCATAAACAAAGCAACCGGATTAGCCATTAAACATACAGCTAGAACGTTTGGAGTCTACAGCGACTCCATGGCAGCTCTCCAAACAGTCCAAAACAACAGTTGCCTCCATCCCCTAGCAATTGAAGCACGAGAAAATATCAAACTTATGTCTCTTCAGGGCAAGGTATTTACCCTGCACTGGATAAAAGCACATGCAGGTTTGGAAGGCAACGAAAGAGCAGATGAATTGGCAAAGAGCGCAGCATTGGACTCCAAGCGCAAACCTGATTACGACCTATGCCCGGTCTCATTCGTCAAGCGCAGCATTCGCAAGGCTACGCTCGATGAATGGAATCGACGATACACATGTGGCGAAACAGCCTCAATAACTAAACTCTTTTTTCCCGATGCGATATCCGCATATGGGCTGGTGCGTGGGCTCGACTTTACAGGTCCCCTGACACAATTAATGACGGGTCATGGTGGATTCTCCGAGTACTTACACAGATTTAAGTGCAAGGAGAACCCATCATGCACATGTGAACCTGGCACGCCTCAGACCGTGCCACATATATTGGTCGAGTGCCCTATGTTTAGTGCAATAAGATTTAATGTAGAAAATGTAATAAATATAGATATTAAGATAGAAAATATCTGTAAAATAATAGAAAATAAGGAAACTAGGGATAAGTTTTTAAAGTATTGTTTAGAAGTAGTAACAAATGTAATAAATAGAAATAAGTAAGGTAAACAAATGTATATTATAAGAATAAACATGATGTTTATCATTCAAAAAATGTAAATAAAAAAAATAGTTCCCTACAAAAGATATTGATAGAATGAGAAACATGTAAAGTGCATTGTAAAAATAAATCAGTATTCCTGTGTTTATTATTCCCCTTAATAAAATAAATAAGATATATACACGTAGTTAGGTGGGAATCCCACCCACGTAAAGAAAGAAAGATGATGAATGATAGAAAGAACCGTATGCCGAATGAAAGGAACGAATGAAACGAATAACACTGTCATGGTGATCCCACACTCAAGTTTTAAAATTATTTATAACACGGTGTGACAGGGACGCAGCATCTTGTTAGAGAAAGAAATGCAATGTCATAATTATTATATAATGCCTCCCCAACATGGCAACGCCACGGAATGCTCTCCCTGTCATCCCGCGTTATATTTGATAAGACTTTTATCTCTAATGTCCGACCACCGTTGAATGTTCCTAATCGTTGCATTTAATTTATAAGGTTTTTTTTTTGTAAAGCATGTAAGATTTTGTGAACTTTACGAGTTCTGTCGAGTATCTTGTGTTTAATTTTTTAATATTTTTTGCGATCTCATACGATTATTACTATTTTTATAATTCTATTATCCTTTTTAAAAAAAATTTCAACATTTATCTTGCTGTTTTATTTTAGACTTAAAAAAAGGTTGACGATCCCTCTTTACACCCATATGCCGATCTTGCCTTAAAAACAGAAAAATACGAATAAAATTAAATTGCAGCTGTATTTCCCAGAGTTCTAAACACATTTAGCCATGTCCAATGCGGTTGTGGACATGTCATTTGGCTTACAAATGCCGCCGCAATTAATACTAGACGGCCTTACCCTATTCGACACGGGAAGACCGTCTACTTGCCGAGTTTTAAAAAAACCTCCTTTTTTACAAAAGTATTGCCTTTTTTACCAATTTGTTTTAGCGACATTGTAAAATAGAATATTTTTCGTTATGTAAGTCTAGGCCGTTTATTCTAGAACAAAAAATGACCGTATAAAATCAGATCAAACTTTATTTTAAATAAGGTATGCCGGGCTTACCCACATTGACCTTATTCATCTCAAGCGTGGAGGCGCTTGCTCCAGATCTTGATATAAAAAAGTGGGAAGCGGCGCGAAAAGACCTCAAAAAGGTGATAACGGAGCTGTTGAGGGAAAATTCAGTAGCAGCTCTACACTCCCAGTACTACGCGGAGGGGTTGCTGCGGGAGATCCTAATCAAACATAATATTAGAACGTTCCTGTCCGTGCCATGTAAGCAGCAAACGTTAATTTGGCAAGAAGGGTCTATATGGTATGTGGAAGTTAAAAATCCACATATTAGGAAAAAACTATACGTTTTTATGGACTGTTAGTGTTTTTTGTGTATGTGTATGTGTCTATATGCGGGTATGTGTGTGTAAATGAAATAAAAATAGTAACAGTTTTCAACGTTTGTTTATTTTATAATGCCCCCATGCTAGGGTTTTAATACCATCATCTAAGATAAATCTCTTTTCATCTTTGCCACAGAGAATTTTTTTTATTTTTATTTGAGTGTACATCTTATGCTTATCACTAATCAAGTTATACAAGTCATCATAAAGCGGTTTTTCATTTAAATCTAAACATTTGTAGTAATTATTAAAAATTAAGCGTCTGACAGCAGCTGCGTTGACACCTTTATTCTTTTTTATACACTTTCTATTTTTATTCTCACCATATTCATTTAAAATGTAAGCATACATTTTCGATCTCAAAGCTACAAACTCTCTCACAATTATGCCATTGTTTTCGTCTTTCATCATACCTACAACTTTTTTGTTCACCTGTGGTAAACCATAGACATTATTTGTGAGGAAGTCTGAAGTATCAAATCTATCACGTAAGTCTGGTTTAATGTCTGCGTAAAAGTTATATGTTTTAATATCGTACACAAACGAATCAGTGTCTGTATATAACAACCTCACATTGTCCCCGTATTTAGGTAGCATGTAATCATAGTGAAAGTTGTACATTAAAGTTTTACTTAATTCTAGCACAATAAAGCCAACATAAATGGGTTTGTTATAGACAATTTTCGATTTATTTAATTGCACTGCTACAAGCTCTTCAGAGAAAATAGAAGCGCTATGGAAATTTGGTTTGGAAATGTAAAGTTCAAGACCATATTTACATTTTGTACGTGTTTTTACACTATTCCAACGGTTGCATAACCTAACATCAACCCTTTTCTCAACATTTTCAATTGTCTTTCCAAATATAGAGTTAATTCATGAGTTTGAAAAAATCCTTTTCAAAAGTGTTTTTAGCTTCGGTTCGCATTTGCGAATTTAAATCAATGTATGATTTTAACCAACACGACAACCAGTCGTGAGTGAACAAACAAAGTGAGAATCCTATGAATTTTCTTACATATCAAACCTTTCTCAGTACATTGTTTGAGGTTAGCATAGTGTATCACGTATTTGTCTTTGTTATCTAACGTAAGTAATAACTTTTTAATTGTGCCCTCAAATGGTGTTTTTGTCTCGGCACAGAAAGGATAATCATTGTGATAATCATGTAAGATATGTGGATACTCTAAATCAACTTCTAATATGTATCCAATGTCGGAATCCATCTGTTGTGATGATATGTCAAACTGCATAATCTCTTCTTCACTCATCCACCTGAAGTTTTCGATTGGAAGCGGGCGTCGCATAGCATCACCGTAAAGATTGTTTATATCTAAATAAATGATAAAATTACTAGCTTGATTAGTGTCATAGTCTTCCATAAAAGTATTATTGGCTTTAGCGTAACGGTTTGACGATTGACTAACCCCACCTCTAATACCTTTCTTTATAAATTCAATCATTTCATAGTCGGTTAGCAATTCAAGACAAACATTAGTGTGTTTTAACATTGCGTCCCAACTCAAACCAGGAGCTGTAAAATACTGACACGGGTCCAATTCATATGCACTTACACAGACTTCACGAAAGTTTTCAAAGACTTCTGCTAACAGCAAAACGTCTGTTTTGAGGTATAGATCACCATACTCTCCTAGGGACTTTATATTGAATTCGCGCCATACGTTCTGTGCATGTTGATAGTCTTTGTCAAATATGTGTGAGTCGGTGAGTTTATTATAGAAAGCAGAGCTCTCTGGTAATGAAGTTTCATCAAGTTTCTCCCACCCACTCACATATTCATAGGGGTATCGCGGGGCATCGCGAACCTATGGTAAGCCGTGTGAACTAATCCTTATAAATTTGTAGCTAGTAACATTGACATGACAAACGCCTTTGGCGCCAACCGTTAGACAAGTAAAAAGAAAATGGCGATTAAAATATCGAGTTTGTGCAAGTGGAAGTGGTGTGTAGATCTTGAGGCCCTCAGACTCCTGAAACGCTAATTAAATTAAGCTAAGTATTAGACTGGGTTAATATATAACAATAGTAAACAAAGATACAGGTAAATGGGATCCCAGCATGGCCTGGATGTCATTGATGAAATCAATGATCCAGGGAAGTCAGTAGACGATTGTGAGAAAGTCATGCCTGAGATTCAGCTTGATATGGATCTTGATGGTCATAATACAGCGCAAGAACAGGGACATGCTATTCAGGATGAACCTGATAGTAATGAAGATAAAATACGGTTAACAGAACTTATAAACCTACAAAAGGAACATTTCCCAGAAGAGGTGAGTGGAAAGGAAACTCATTTGACCCGGAATTTAGGACTGTATCTGGATGTAGACGGATTGCTAAGAAGCAAAGGCAGATTGTCGAATACACGTTGGTCCTATGATATGAAACACCCAATTCTTTTACCACCTAAATCTAATTTCACAGACAAGGTTATCCGTGAGACCCACGAAGAAAACTACCATGTAGGAGTTTCACACACCTTGAATATTGTTCGTGAGAAATACTGGATACTTCAAGGTAGACGACAAGTACAGAGAATACTTAAAACTTGCAACCAGTGCATTAAACAGGGTGGAGGACCGTCCAACTTCCTCCTACACCAGCATTGCCAGCAGAGCGAGCAAATTACAGTGATCCTTATACCTATACAGGTCTTGATTATTTTGGTCCGGTTTTGGTAGCGACTAAACTAGGAAAGGAGAAACGATGGGTATGTTTATTTACCTGCCTTGCTGTGAGAGCCGTGCACATGGAAATAGTAAAGGATTTAACAGCTGAAGAATGCCTGCTCGCGTTGAGACGTTTCATAGCCTCCAGAGGAAAGCCGAAGATGATACTGTCAGACAATGCATCTCAATTCAAGCTGACATCAGAGCTTTTAACGAGCTCGTATTGCGTAAAGAACAGCATCAAGTGGAAGTTTATCCCGCAACTGGCCCCGTGGCACGGGGGCGTTTATGAACGGCTCGTAGCCATGGCAAAGCATTGTATGAAGCGCACATTGGAGAAACACCTGCTGAATGACAACCAGTTACTCACAGTTATTAAAGAGATCGAGGGAGTCATTAATACAAGACCTCTGACGTATGTTGGCACAGAATTGGATCGTGTGCTGAGACCAGTAGATTTCCTGAGATTAGGTAACTGCATAGTACTTGAGCCAATGGAGATAGACAACATGGGCAAGATTACTGCCACGAAAGTAGATCTTATTGCGAGCTGGAAAAGAGGTACTATGATTCTAAGGGATTAATTAATTAATACAAAATTGTAGTTTGCAAACAGTGTTATGGAAAAAGTCGGTTCTGGCGCTTCGCCGGCTGCTGCCGCGGCACGCTCGCTTCGCTCGCTCGGCTCGCGCGCTGTTAGGTCGCAGTTCTACCTAACACTCCTCCACGCGTCGCTCGTCGTCGTACCTAAACCGACCTGCCTTAAACTTCGATCTTTGAAGCGCTCGATCTCAGCCATTTTCAATTTTAGAAAAAAGTTTTTCAATTGAAAGCTGCTTATTGTGATGTGTTATATACGTTACAACTAATATTATTTATCCTAAAGATTCTTATATATTTACTAAAACGGGGCTTAATCGTGTATACACAATACACGATTAAGCCCCGTTTTAGTAAATATATAATGTGTGAAAATCGTGAAAGTTTAAATAAGTCTAAAGATTCTTAGCCCAAATTAATTAATTAATTAATACAAAATTGTAGTTTGTAAAGTGTTATGGAAAAAAGTCGCAGGTATTAGGCAGGTAATAGGTCGCAGTTCAACCTTTTTTTTTTTCTCGATGTGGAAATGCTTTGCGCATACCCCCCGGCTAGGGAAGCCATGAAGGGGGGTTATGTGGGACTCTCCTCTCATAGGGAGGGGCCTACCCACTAAAACCACACCGGCGTTTCTCCGCACTGCCGTTATGGGGGGTGTCATGGGGTCGATAACATTCTTCCATAACACCCCCCGGCCTGCCGCCAGGGCTCCCGCACCAAAGGAGGAAGGAATCGGAAAACGCTACGATCCCTCCCCCAGACGTGTGGAGTCTATATGTGGGCCCCTAACCCACACTCCACTAGGGGTCTTGGCGGGGAGCAAACTGCGCCCGCCTCCTCCCTCTACGTCTGCGCCGGAGCGGGAGCGCGTCTGCCCTCTCTTCGCGCTCCCGTTCCGAGGTCTCTTTCTGTGTGATGACATTTTCACAGAAGGAGCCCACTGCCTCCCAAGATCTCTCGCTCCTCAGCATGGCTGCCACGACGCTGTGAAGCGAGAGATCACCCACCCCGAGAGCGCCCACTAGAGTGCGGCGTTCCTCGGCCCAGCGATCGCACACCTCTAGGGTGTGCTGGGCCGTATCGTCCGGGTCGCCGCAGTCATGGCAGATCGGGCTGGCTTCCCTTCCAATTCGGTGCAGGTAATGCCCGAAGCACCCGTGTCCAGTCATTACCTGCGCCAGCCGAAACCAGTTATCCAACGACGGGAGGAGTGCCCCTATGGTGCGGACTCCGTAGAGGGAGTCCTCCAGGTTGTTGCGCCACCGGTCCCTCGTCCTTCTCTGCGCCTGGCGGTGCTCCTCACGGAGTTCTTCAGGTGCAGGGAATTCGTTGAGGGCCCTGCGCCTCACCCTCTCCTTGTGCGCCTCAGCAAGCACCTGGGCCTCGAGCTCCCAGGGAGGTGTGCCCGCCAAGGCACATGCCGCCGCCCACGCCGCCGTGCAATACCCTCTTATCACACGAGTGGCTACCACCCTCTGTGGCCTTCGGAGATGGCCTTTGTTGGCCGAATTGAGCCGGTCGGCCCAGATCGGCGCCCCGTATGTGGCCATGCTCCGGGCCACCCCCGCGTATAGGCGGCGACATGCCGCGCCAGGCCCCCCCACATTAGGCAGCAGTCTGCCGAGGGCCGACGCCGCAGCCACTATTCGGGGAGCAAGTTGGCGGAAATGCTCCCCGAAGTCCCACCTGCGGTCCAGGTGGATGCCCAGGTATTTAATATGGGCCTTTACCCGGACCGCTTCGCCGCCCACGGGTATTACGGCCGCGGCCGGCAGCCGCCATCCCCTGCCCCCGAAGACGATGGCGTCTGTCTTCGGGAGGGCCACCCGCAGCCCCAAGAGTCTTATGCGGGTGACCATGAGGTCCGCCGCGACTGCCGCCCTCCGCAGAGTCTCTGCCATTTCTGCCCCCTGGACTGCAACCATTGTGTCATCTGCATAGCAGATAACAGTCATCCGGGGGAGCAAGACCCCTCTTATGGCCCAGTCGAAACCTATGTTCCACAAGAGGGGTCCGAGCACTGAACCCTGCGGCACCCCGCAGGCCATTGCCCTCTCCCGTAGCTGTCCGTCCTGTTGTGCGTAGAGCACTACCCTTGTCGCAGTTCAACCTAACACTCCTCCTCGCTTCGCTCGTCGTCGTACCTAAACCGAACTGCCTTAAACTTCGATCTTTGAAGCGCTGGATTTCAGCCATTTTCAATTTTAGAAAAGGTTTTTCAATTAAAAGCTGCTTATTGTGATGTCTTATATAGGTTACAACTAATATTATTTGTCCTAAAGATTCTTAGCCCAAATTAATTAATTAATACAAAATTATAGTTTGTAAAGAGTGTTATGTAAAGAAGTCGGTTCTGGCGCTTCGCCGGCCGCTGCCGCGGCACGCTCGCTTCGCTAGCTCGGCTCGCGCGCTGTAAGGTCGCAGTTCAACCTAACACTCCTCCTCGCTTCGCTCGTCATCGTACCTAAACCGACCTGCCTTAAACTTCGATCTTTGAAGCGCTCGATCTCAGCCATTTCAATTTTAGACAAAAGTTTTTCAATTAAAAGCTGCTTATTGTGACTTGTTATATACGTTACAATTTTCAATTAAAAGCTGCTTATTGTGACTTGTTATATACGTTACAATCATTTCAAATATATGTCATAATTACACCACTTTCGACCAAATTTTATAAGACCCACCTTTGGTACAGTCCAACTAAAATATGGTTAAAACTGGTACAAGACTGCGTATGTATATTATGATAACATGCTTCGAACAGATGAGTTTTAGGACTACTTATCATTACATTATGGATAATAATTATTATGACAATTGATTGTTAGGACTAATGCCGGTTAGGATAAAATAGTTATGGCAAGAGATATGAGGACAAACGTTATTAGGGATCGCGATGAATATGCCAAAACACATTAGGGTTATTGATGTTATGCCAAAAATGCTTCGGGCAAATGAGTTTTAGGGCAACCATTACGTTATGGAAAATAATTGCTATGGCAATAGATCGTTAGAGCTAAGCTAATTCCCGTTAGGACAAAACGGTTAGGGCAAGTGATTTTAGGACAAAAATTGTTAGGGATGTAGAGGGCCACCCTTGTACCTACCTACACTTAAATTTCAGTCATTCGCCGCTGCGGTGTTTTGATTCGTTTCATTGTACTGAGTTATTAAAATCTGAGTTTCATCCGTGTTAATTCATTCAGTGATGTCAAAATTAAGAAGAAAAGCATTATCACTCCAAGATAAAGTTACCATATTAAAAGTTTACGATGAAAAATCACAAACAAAAAACCAGATGCAATTGGCTACAGATTTGCAGTTACCCGTCTCCACATTACGTACCATTATAAAAAAAAGAACAGGAGGAAACACCTCCAATTTTGTCAAATGCTCAGGCTTTGTCAGTTGTGGCAGATTAAAGACGTTAGGTATAGTCTATGGGTAATAGCGAAGACGCGATCCATAAATTAAATTATATTGAAAATCTTGTTATAAGCAAATGCATCCATATCTCTACGTCAAACTAAAATTATTAATTACTTTAAGTAAAACAGAAATTATTGTTAATTGTTACCAACATAAACAAAATTTCTTGATCTCACAAAAATACTACAATTATGTAGGTAAAATTATGTTAAGTACCTAACTTAATGTTGATTTATTATTAGGTATAATCTTTGTTGTATCTTCCATTCGAAATAAACAAATTACATAAAACAGTATTAGTTTTTTTTCACGTTTGTATAATTTTCCAGCCAAATATGTTCCAGCCTTTACACCCTTCAGACTATTTAAAACCATACTTTCTTCTACCGATGAAATAATACATCAACTTCACATAGTACCTATTAAATTTTGGATTTGGACATAGTACCTATTAAATGTAGTACCTCAATGTGATCATATTGATCATATCTCGGTCTCGGTGTGCGTAGCCGTGGGAGACGGACGTTCCCGCTCCGAATGTGCAAAATATAACTTCTTATTAAAGTGCGATCGGATTGACTAGTGCGATTAGACCCCTGATGTATAGACATTAACCCGAGTGCCCAGCGTCTCGCACGATTGGAAATCAGTGTTACTTAATGCGCCTACGAAAATAATCGGACTATCCTTGTCTTGCCTACTTATCAGGACCATATGGTGCTCCCTTAGGGGGTTAAGAGCGAGACATAAGTATCGTCTACGAGTGCTACGCGGGTACTACGGAAAGCGTAGCGGATTGTGGAGCCGACTTCGAAGGTCGCAGATAATTTGCTGTTGGATCTCAAACTGTGTGACTTGAGTTTAATTATTTTACGAGATGGCTATTTGTGGACGGTGCGGTGAAGAGGTGACGGACCCTGTTAAGTGCACAGCTTGTCTTCAGAGCTTCGACTATGCTTGCTCCGGAATTACAGAAGCAGGCTTCCGCAAGTTGGGGGACCGCCAAGCCACATGGCGCTGTGCAAGCTGCAAAAATGCCCAGAAACCCAGCCTTAATTCTCAGACCGCTGTCGTGGCTACTGCTGTCGACACTGTGTCCCCATCCCCGAAGTTGCACGATGTGATGTCTGAAATCCATAAGATTTCAGCTCAGTTGGTTCCTTTGTCCACGGTTGTCGCCGATATCCAAGTGATAAAGTCCGATATCGCTGAACTCAAGAAGTCGAATTCCATCACCTCCAAGAGGCTTTTGCAGTTTGAGGACCGCCTCAAAAAAGTTGAGGCTTCACAAGAGACGGGGGTTCTCAAGACTCGGATAACCAGCCTCGAGGTCGAGCTGAATGAGAAGGATCAATGGCTTCGTTCTAATAATGTCGAAATAAAAGGAATACCCATAAAGAACAAAGAAAATCTCTTCGATATCTTGCAAAGGATTGGTACAGCGGTGACGTACGCAGTTCCCAAATCAAGTGTCAACTATATAGCACGGGTGCCATCACGTGGCGAAGATGCGTCCAGGCAAAAATCGATCATAGTATCGTTCACGAACAGATACACTAAGGAGGACTTCATTGCCGCAGCTCGCCTCTGCAAGACCATCACCCTTGAAGATATTGGCTTCCAGGGTTCCAGCAGGTTCTATATAAATGATCATCTAACAGTCATGAATAAGCTTCTCTTGAACAAGACTAAGGTTGTAGCTAAAGAGAAGAATTTTCAGCATGTGTGGGTGAAGCACGGGAAGATTCACGTCCGGAAAACAGACTCTTCGTCTGTACTGCTAATCAAAACCGAGGAAGACCTGTCGAAGCTTCGTTGAATTTACGCAGTCTCTTTACTAACAGGTGTGGTTGGGACCGGTTTCCTGTTTTACTATGCGACAATGTTCCTGACAGTTTGGGCGTCTCTGGTCGAGTTCGCCCCACTACGGCCGGTCCGTCTGCGAGTGTCACGTTTGCCATTTACCTACTGCGATTATTACTCTTTACTGATGATTTGTTTCTGTTGTTATTGTTTTTAGTTTTACGTATACTAAATTTTATTACAAACGAATGCGAAAGTGAACTTATTAGTTGTTTTCAGCTACAGATTGATGAGATAACCTACCTATATCCATACTATTTATTGCTAAGTATCTGCAAATCAATACTAAATGGATTCATGTTCCCTAATTATTTACCTACGTTGCTATTGCCTAGCCGTGACAGGTACTACCAATCTTAGTGTTTACCATCAAAACGTGAGGGGACTTAGGACTAAAACTGATATATTTCGTAGAAATTTGAGAATGAGTGATTACGATGTCATAACTTTAACTGAATCATGGCTATGTGAGGGCATCCGCGATGATGAACTTTTTGATGAACGATATTGTGTGTGGCGTCGTGGCCGCGATTATAAACTGACACAGCAATCTCGAGGTGGCGGCGTGGTTGTTGCGGTCAAACGTAATATTTTAGCTACTTATGTGCCGGACTGGCAGTCGTCAGCTGAGGATATGTGGGTATCATTAACGTTACGTTGCCCTCGAAGTAAGTCTAACTTCAAATTAAACATTTGTACTATTTATTTATGCGCTGAAAAATTGGGTAATTCGTTTGAGGATCAATTGGGTAATTTCTGTGATCAGGTTGAGTCAGTTGTCAGCAGTAATCAGTACGACAAATTTCTCATACTAGGTGATTTCAATATGAGTTCTATTGAGTGGTCTGAATCAGATTCTGGGTTGCAACCATTGGGTGTCTCAGGTGAACATATGTGTAATTTTCTTGACACCTTCAGCTTCTGTAATCTCCAACAATTTTGTTCTATAAAAAATGCTCACGGGGGTGTCCTAGATTTAGTATTTTCAAACAATTATGTCTCAGTAACACCTTGTATTGACCCTTTGGTGCCGGAGGATCCTTATCACAAATCGCTTTGCATGACTATATCCCTTGTTGAGGTCCAACAACTCGCTATGGCTAAACATAGCGTTTTTGCATTCTACCGCGCGGACTATGCCTCAATTAACAAGGATCTATTGGCTTGCGACTGGCCTGTAATCTTAGGCTCAGGCGGCGTTGAAGCGGCGGTAGATTGTTTTTATGAAATTATATATAAAATGAGAGATAAGTACGTGCCGAAAAAAACCGTTAGCAGTACTAGTTATCCACATTGGTTCAGTCGCGGGCTTATACGAGCGATAAAGGAAAAATTCAAGTACTATAAAAAGTTTAAAATATATAATAACCTCTCAGATAAACTAAGCTTCGAATTACTTAGAGATAGAGTTAAGCGACTGGAACAAGAGTGTTATTCCAAATACATATCGCATGTTGAAGACTCGTTAAAAACCAACCCTCGTTTTTTCTGGTCCTTTCTTAAAAAAAACAGTAAGGGCTCTTCTTTTCCTGCTTCTATGACTTACGCTAGCTCTTCCTCGGATACCGGCGAAGGTATCAGCAACCTATTTAGTGACTACTTTCATTCTACTTTTTTAACTCATAACGCCTCAGCTGACATTGGCGCCAATTATTCGCTAGATGAGCCTTCATCCTCCGTTATTGCAGACATTGCATCCATCGAAGTCCAGTCTGACCAAATTATGAAATTGCTTAAAAACCTTGACCTAAGTAAGTCTGCGGGACCGGACCATCTTCCAGCTGTTTTCCTTGCTAATTGCTCCGAAAGCATCTCGCAACCGCTGGCTATTCTTTTTAAAAGGTCACTTTCAGAAGGAGTCATGCCGCGCTTATGGAAATCTGCTTTTGTTACACCAATCCATAAGAAAGGTAGTAAGGGTAAGGTGGAAAATTATCGCCCAATATCTAAGTTGTGTCTTGTGGCTAAAATACTCGAACGCGTTGTTTACAATCAAGTGTACGCCTCTCTCAAAAATGTTTTCTGTCCCTACCAACATGGTTTTCTTAAACAAAGATCTACGGATTCTAACCTGATTCTTTTTAGTGATTATCTATCTAGCAGCTTGGATCATGGCGATCAGGTCGATGCAGTGTACACGGACTACAGCAAGGCTTTTGACCGCATTGATCATGTACTGCTGCTTCAAAAACTACTGTCAGTTGGTATAAGGGGTGACTTATTTCGATGGTTCTCCTCTTATGTTTCAAACAGGTCACAGGCGGTGGTCCTGAATGGATTCTCATCATCTTGGATGGCAATCCCGTCAGGTGTGCCTCAAGGATCCTTACTTGGACCATTATTATTCGTCATATTTATTAACGATATCTCTGAATGCTTTAAACACTCGAATATCCTATTATTTGCCGATGACATGAAAGTCTTCAGAATAGTTAATAATACTTTAGATTCTATTTACCTACAAGATGATCTTCTTAGATTGGATCGATATTGTGCAGCGAATAAACTTGACATAAATGTGTCCAAATGCTTCGTTATCTCCTTTACTCGTAAGCGTACTATCATTAACTCTAACTACTTGTTAAAAAATCAGTTTATTTCCAGAAGCAGTGAAATAAGGGACTTAGGTGTTTTAATGGATAGTAAGTTGATGTTCGACCGGCATATTGAATCAATAGTTAATAAAGCTTTTAAGGCTCTTGGTTTTATTATTAGATCGTGCAAGAACCTTAAAAAACTAAAATCAATAAAAATCGTTTACTGCGCATTTGTAAGGAGCCACCTTGAATACGCCTGTCAAGTTTGGAACCCTTGCTACAATATTTATATATCAAAAATTGAAAGAATTCAAAAAAAGTTTATTCGGTTTCTAAGGTATAAATTTAAAATTCCTAAACAAGGTTATTCTCAGGATTGTGTTAAACTTCACTTACTACCTCTTTACATCCGTCGTAATATCTCTGACGTAACTTATGTTATGAAAATTGCTCAGAATCTAGTAGACTGTCCGGATCTGCTGGCCAATTTGAAATTCTCAGTCCCCTCACGCCTATCCTCACGTACTAAATCAACACTTCATGTCTCCGGCGCTCATAGTAACTATAGGAAAAATTCATTTCTTTTAAGAGCCGCTCGATCTTTTAATCAGCTTAGCAAACATCATGATCTCATCGATCTGTTCTGTGATAGCCTTAGTTCAATTCGCAAACTTATGAGCCAGGACTTCTCTGATAACTCTTAAGTAGGCAACTTTGATTTATCGCATTTCTTTAGTTAACCGGTTTGTTTAATGTATCTTTGTTTTATGTATCTTTCGTTAACTAGTATATTTTCTCTCCACTGTTAGTATCATATGCTGCGCACGCTTTGTACCTTAAGTTGTTTCTATCTGTGGAAACTTGTAATTGGCTTACTGTTTCTATGTCACTACCTTTCTTGTTAACTTAGCTGTAAGTTTTCCGTTGAAATAAAATAAAAATAAAATAAAAATATATATATTTTTTGTTTTAGACTACACCGGACCGTACGGGTTTTCGGCGCATGATCGCCCCCGCACCGCACCACGAACATAGCCGAGAGTTACCATAAGAAATTGCTAAACGTTATGTGGGGCCCAGAAGGCCTAGTATAAAAATTGTACGACATTAACTCCTCGACCGCGTTAGCGTATCGGGAGTTCAAATTATGTTTGCCGTTTATTTAAATCATCCGGCAACTTTCATATTTTGACCCCTCGATACGCTAACGCGGTCGAGGAGTTAATGTCGTACAACTTTTATACTAGGCCTTCTGCACCGAACGTGTGGTCGTTTACTAGTAGTAGTAGTAGTAAGCACTTTATTGTACACAAAATAAATCACAAAACAACTGAAAAGAATTGAAGTACTAGTAAGTGAATAAGTAGCTAAATTAAGTAACTTAGTAGTTAGAAGTAGTCTAGACCTAGTTACGCGGTAAACTGAGTCGCTTGTTCTATTCTAACTCAATGCACATTATTTTCTGCTGCTTAATACTAACAAAATATAAAATTGGTAATTAAAAATCTTCAAATCAAATCATATTTATTCATGGTAAAAATCAGAAATACAAGAAAAAATTAAAGTACCAAAGAAAAAACAGAATATTTTTACCACGAAATGGACTCGCCTCAGCATAATGCTATCCCGAAGGACAGCGCTGATTTTCTGGCAAGCCCATTTTGTTGGCCACGATCGCAACGTGTAAACATGGCTTAACAAAACTGAACGCAACGCGAGCGGTATCTATGGAATTTGCAACATTGACAAGTGACAACGCAACTCAAGTCACAAATTTCCAATGACATAAATTGCACGTTGCGATAATAAGGATTTATATATTTATAATACAAAAGATAAATAATTCACATTAGTTACGTGCAAAACATCTGTAACACCAGTAACAATGAAAAACTACTTACAAAGTGACTATAAAGCCAGGAGGACACAGAAGCCGCGAGTTTAATGTGTACTTTCCTGTAATTTCATTCCTGTCTTTGTTTACTTATAGCTCAACTGCTCGTCTTGGGAGAATTTTATCGCTTTCAATTGTTTCTTGCCGACTTAGTGTTAACCTTGATTGTTTTACTTATTATTAATTACTCGTCCAAATGTGGGTTGTTAGCTTTTTTTTTCTATTACAAAATAATCAGGTAATGTGGTTAGTCGCTGTGACACTGACTTGACTTGACTTGACAACTCAACTGTCATTCAACTGTCATTCCTTAGTTGCGTTCCGTTTTACGATGTCTAGCTATTCATTGTGTGTGTAATTTCACTAATTTTTAAATTTTAAATTGTCTTTCTGCTGCTATTGTTTAATTTTAGCTTTTTGTCTATTAATTTTGTTTTTAATGTTACGAACTGCTGGTGGATGGCGAGTTTGGCGTAACTTTATTGATTAGTGCCAAATATTTTAGTTTTACTTTTATTATACAATTTTATTTAGATATATATATATATATTATTATTAGATTATTTTTAGATATATATTTATGTCATCGGTAAGTGATAGTGATTTATCATCTGACCATTTTACTTCTTTTTCTTCAAATAATGACAATAGTAGTTTTTATAGTCTCCCGCTTCCTCTTAGTGATGTTCTTACTAGTCAGTTAGTTGATGTTCATAAAAATTTTAATATTATACATATTAACGCGCAAAGCATACCCGCTCATTACAACGACTTTTTATCCTCTTTCGACACTGCTGGAATTCATGCTATTCTCGTCTCGGAATCTTGGTTTAAGCCGTGCCTGCCTTCTACTTCTTATTCCTTACCTGGGTTTCATCTTATTCGTAATGACCGCATTGGTAGAGGTGGTGGCGGCGTAGCTATCTATCTTCGGTCACACATTCCTTATTCAATAAGTACTTCTTCAACTCCTTCTTTTAACTCCGCTGAATTCCTTTTTATTGAATTAGATATCGCCCATTCTAAATTTCTTCTTGGTGTTTTTTATTCTCCTTCTCTTCATGTGGACTACTTCTCTTCTTTTGAAAAGGTACTCGAAGATCTTATGCCTTTATATAATCACCATGTAATTATGGGAGATTTTAACACTTGCCTCTTGAAAAATGATAGCCGTTCCAGGAAACTAAGGTGCCTTGCGGATGCTTGTAATCTTTCAATACTACCTTCTTCTGCCACTCACCACTTTCCAAACTGTACTCCTTCACTTCTTGACCTTACTCTTGTTTCTTCCCCTTCTCGTGTTGCCAAATACAGTCAACATCCCGCTGAAGCCTTTTCTTATCACGATCTGCTGTTTCTTTCTTACAAAATTCGTCCCCCTAAAGCTAAGCCAAAAATTATTCTCCAGCGCAATTTTAGTCGGCTAGATGTTGCTAAGCTTAGAGAGGATGCCCGTAGTCTTGATTGGGGTGTAATCGGTGATGCTGGTTCTGTCGATGAAAAAGTAAACTATTTAATTCCATTCTCATTGCTTTGTATGATTCCCATGCTCCGGTTCGTCCAATTAGGATCAAGCATCTTCCGGCTCCCTGGCTATCAAATGAGATTAGGGGTTTAATCCGTAAAAAAAATGTTGCAAAGTCAAAGTATAATCTGAATCCTACCGATAAAAATAAAGCTAAATACCACGCCATACGTAACCGTTGTAGTACAGTGTGTCGCGACGCTCAGCGCCATCATATTCATGAGTCGGTGACTGACGGTGAGCCAGCTAAAGTCTGGAAATTTTTGAAGTCCTACGGGGTTGGTAAACCCATAAATTCCTCTTTATCCAAGGACTTAGATTCCAACCTCCTTAATCTTAATTTTTCATCGTCCACTGTTTTCACCGGCGCAGTTAAAACTGATACCCTGTACCGACTTTCCTCTCTGCCATCTCCCGACTTTGCTCCTTTTGAAAAATGAAAATGAAAATGAAAAATGTTTATTTGTTAATAATACAGGGTAGAATAATTAAAGGTTGGAGTCTCCTAGTAAGTATGGAATACCTGTGTCAGGAGACCCCGCTCTTCCAGTAACAACAAGTAGAATTTTTAAATTAACAAATATAAACGATTTCTATGCAGAAGTAAATTTAACAGTAATAAAATTATTTAAGTATACAAATGAGAAAAAAATAATAGTTTAATAGTTTAAAAATAGATCTATTACAATACAAAATGTGTAAATGTGTGTGTGTGTGTGTGTGTGTGTGTGTGTGTGTGTGTGTGTGTGTGTGTGTGTGTGTGCGTGTGTGCGTGTTTATGCAAATAATTTAATTATTATTATTATTCATTTAATTACATCACATTAGCGCTTCCACCTCGTCATAGCTCAGAGTTTTTAACCAATCTGTAAGTATTTTTTTGCATTTGTGTAACTGTAAATGGTGGAACTTTAGTGTTTTATTAATTTTATTATATAGTAGAGCCGAGAGTTTAAGAAACTGTAAATTGGCAAAACGTGATTTGCAGAGAGGTATTGGTGCAATATTTTGTTTGCGTCTTCTATTAGTAGGGAGCAAAGAGTTATAAGGTAAGGTTTTATGCATTTTTAGTACTGTATTTAATATAAACAGTTTCCTGACTGAAAGTAGTTCTGAAATGTTGTAAAGATCTTTAGTGGGGTATCGGTAGGGTTTAAAATGCATTACCTTAATTAAGCTTCTTTGTCCTCTCTCTACCTCTAGAAATTTTGTTTTTGCCGCCCCTCCCCAAACAGTAATACAGTAACACATTACGGATTGAGCTAGAGCAATGTATAACTGTTTCAGTAAGAGCTTCGAGGCTACATGTCTTAAGTTTTTAAAAATCCAGGTAAGTTTCCTAATTCTGCTATTTACATATTCAATATGTGAGTACCACGAAAGCCGCTGATCGATCATAATACCCAGATATTTAATAGAGCTAACTTTCTCGATTTTGGCGCAATTACAGTCAGATGCACTTATCAGATCACATTTGTGTATTTTCAAGGTGTGAATGTCAGATGGCTGAGTACTTATGTTTTTAGTAAAGCATATGTAGTTGGTTTTCTGGGTGTTTAGAGTTAAGAGGTTAGACTTTAGCCAGTGTGATATTTTTCTTAGCCCAATTTCAGCACTGTTATAAACATTATCCCAGGATTTTCCGTTAAATACTATGACCGTATCATCTGCGTAGGAAAACATGTGACCGTTTTCTACAGTCATGTTGGTGAGATCATTAATATAAATAAGAAAAAGTGTTGGCCCCAGTACACTACCCTGAGGAACCCCATAAGATATATTAGCTTCCTGGCTTACATAATCCCCAATCTTTACTCGCTGGTCCCGATTATAAAGGTAGTCACTTAGTAGATCCAAAGGCTTTCCCCTAACTCCGATTTGCTCAAGTTTCTGCACAAGAGTGGGAATCGAGACGGTGTCAAAAGCCTTTTTTAAGTCCAAGAAGACTGCCATGCATTTATCCCCTTTATCTACTTGCTCAGTTATACGAGAAGTGAGCGCTTGGACAGCATCTTCTGTAGACTTTCCTTTCCTGAAGCCAAATTGTGAACCAGATAATATTTTATATTTCTCTAAATATGAAATTAATCTAGTGTTTATAAGTTTTTCTAGAATTTTAGAAATTGCGGGGAGGACGGAAATGGGCCTGTAGTTGTTGACGTCGTTTCTTTTCCCACCCTTGTACACTGGTGTTATTATTGATTTTTTAAGCACTGAGGGAAAAACACCTTTGGAAAAACATTCATTAGCCAAGTGACTAATTATTGGGACAACAAGATGCTTACAAAACTTAAGGAATTCTGTTGGGATATTGTCGAGTCCAGGGGCACTTTTTGTTTTTAAGTTCATTAGTATTTTGTCTACTTCTTGTGGATCAGTATCACTTAGTACAAAGGAGGAAAGATTAGATTTGATTTGCTGTGAGATTACTGTATTGGTATGGTTAGCATTTTCACTAATAATTTCTTCGGCTAAGTTTTTACCAGCGTTAGAGAAAAAGTTATTAACGTGATTTACTGATACAAGTGGAGATGATTTACTGTTTAATAACTCATTGTTAATAACTTTATCTTTTTTATAGTGGGTGATTGATTTTATCGAGTCCCAAAGTGCTTTAGGATTTTTTATCGAACTTGCAAGTTTATGCCTTTCATAGTTACGTTTCAGTTTTTTAATGAGATTATTACAATAATTACGATATCTAGTAAAAGTGGTTTTCAGGATTGTGTTCAGTGGGTCAGAGCGAAGGTTAAGTTGCATTTTATTTCTGTTTTGGATACAGCGTAAGATTCCGGGAGTAATCCACGGTTTCATGATTCTAAGCTTTTTAGGTATGTGTTTAATAATTTTGCTTTTGTTTAGTGCGTTTTGAAGATTATTAATTAATATTTTGATAATGAAATCTGGGTCATTGCTAAGTAAGAGACTCTCTAAGTTTGTGTCCTGTAGGTTTGTAAATGCTTTCTTATAGTCATACCTTATATGTACTTTAGATGTTGTTTCAAATGTTTTATGGCCCGTAAGAGCCAAAAGAATGGTATTGTGATCCGTCAAAGAAGTGTTCAGAACAGCCACAGATGCAGACAGTTTATGACTGTCAATCTTTAATATAAAATGATCAAGACAGTTTTTCATTCGTGTAGGTAGTGAATGTGCAGATAGTAGACCATATGTTGAGAGCATGGTTAAGTAATGGTTCCTGTTTAAACACTCGAGTGAAGAATCCTGCTGATGAGGAATGAGATTTATGTTGATGTCCCCAGTAATTATTATGTTTTTAGTGGATTTAATAGATTCTAAGTACACACTAAGAGAGTCAATAAAAGTGCTAGCGTTTGAGTTTGAAGGAGATCGGTAAATGCCTATTATTATAATATTATTAATTTGGATACAAACACCTGAAGCATGGTCGAGATGTATCTCACCCAGGTTTGCCTTTAAATCGTTTTTTACATACACGACAACCCCATCGTTTTGATTCAAGTTATTTTTGGTAGAAATCGTAGTATAGTTAGGTATGATAGGTAAAGGTTTCTTGACGCTCAACCTACATTCGGTTAGTATAATAACGTCAGTTTGGAACTCTAGCTCTGAAAGTGTAATAATGAAGTTGTCGAAGTTGCAGTAAATACTTCTTATGTTCTGTGATATTATAGTCAAACTTTTATCTGAGATAGTAATGTGTCTATGTAGGTCGTGAATATCACATTGAACTGACGTTGAGATTTCAGTCTTATCCATGTCACTTATTGTTGTAAGTAGACTATTCATACTTAGAGTTATTTAGTTTGTAAACAGGAGGTTTTATAGATAGTAGTGTTATGTGTGTGAAGGACATTAATTTTAATAAGCAGTATTTATTTCTTATAGTTGAGTATTTTGTGTATAGGTTGACGTAAGTGTGATGAGAATATCGTGTGATTGCATTTTGTATATGTACATATAAAGTTTTAAAAGTGTGAACCGAAAGCAAGTATGTAGTACTAGGAGCCCATACTCCATAAGTGGTAGTTGTAAGCTTAAATATTAGTATTTGAGTTGCTAATGTATTGTAAAGTTTATTAAAATTTCGTGTAGCGCATAATATAGTGTAGAGTGTATTGAAGTTGATTATGTTTAAAAATAGTCTTAATAATAAATCATGCGAATGTAAATGGTTACTAGGATAACATGCAAGAGTACAAGTGTATAACGAGTTTTTATGTACGTATAGTCACGTGTTCTGGGCAGGGACCGGAAAACCCCTCTTTAGGCTTAAGCCTATCGAGTTGGTTACCTAATCATATCTGTTACACAATGATACTGTAACAGCAACATTCAGTAACCGAATACAAAAGGTAAGCGAAATGTTGCTGTAACAGTAACCATAACCCGGTTAACTGCAAAACCCAATCCCGATAGGGTTTTTGTTTGGGGTTTTCTTTAGGTTACTGTTAACCTTATTATAACAAACGAGTATACTCTTTACGTGTAAGTAAATTAGATTCAATATCTAATAACAGTAGAGGCTGGCATCGGCAAAGACAATTCCGTGTCAACAGTGAACGATAGAAATGTCGTAAAGGACATATAAAAACCTCGTACTTAGGACATTTGTATCTTGCACTGTTTTTTGGGTCCAACAGGTAGAATAACCCAGGTTTGTTTCATAGTTGTCACTTCAATCAATTTTGAACTATAAGCCGTTACACTAGAGTTGTATTAATAATAACAAGCGGTTTCTACGTCTTACATTTTCAAATTAAAGCGAAGACGGCAACGCGACGGCACGTGTTAATAATTTCTTATTTTTCTTCAAATACACAACAACCCGTTAGATTGAACTAGCTTATTTCATCAAATAAAATGTCATCATACCTTACAACTTCAATTCACGTTATAATAAATAAAAATACTTCTATTAATTACGTGAATTTCTTAAGCTTTCGAAAATTAAAAGTGTAGTACTAAACAAAATTGCAATTAATGAAACTGCAACATCATTACGTTTGCTTGCATGTTGTGATTTAAAGTTATTCGTAGTGTTTATTTTGACGGATTTAACTTGTTCAACGAATTTAGTGAATATCTCTTACGAGTCTTACGACTAACGTCGGTAGGTGATATTTTGTTAAGTTATTTAATCAAAACATTCAAAACCATTGTAGTAGGAACGAATAGGAATAAATCGTCTAATACCGCACGTGCAATGATAATTAAACAACTTAGGTAGCCAAGTTTACAAGTCGGGCTCGCGTGTAATTTAGATCCGAGTATCCGTGGTACTCGTAGAAACAGATCTTAAATACACGCGGACCTAACCCATCCTTATCCGTTACCATAACGTTTTAGGGCATTTTCAAAAATAGGGTACCATTTTCATTTCTTTTTGAATATAGGAAGTTTTGGGTTTTTTGTAACCAGAATCACGAGTACTATTGGAAACAAGAAAAATAGTGTCCCGTTTTTTTTGTCAGCTTTGTAACGCATTTTTTTCATACATTTCGTATCGGCCGTTACAAACCTGACAAAAAATTTTTTTTATGGATAATTGAGGACCCATTTTCATTAAAAGGATGCACTTTTTTCTGAAAATGCCCTTTAACGCAATTCAGTTAAGGTTCAGGTTCAGGTAAGGAACCTGTATTGAGTTGTATGGCAGCGACTCAGTTTAGGCCCTAAACTGAATCACGTTAAGACGTCATGGTAAGGCCCCTTGGCGTGTAAAGTAACAGTGCATGATAATTAAAATAAAAAGTAGGGATACAAACAAAAAATTAGACATACTCGTAGTACATATTACAAAGGTTAACTGGTAGAGAATGCCTTCTGGCATTAAGTTCGCCTTTTGTACATTATTTACTGTGCAATAAAGTTTTAAATAAATAAATAAATATTATGATCAATGTGAACAACAATCAAAATACAAAATATTCAGCAAAAACAATTCTACAACGATAGTAAAAAATAATATCACACTTTTGTCTTAAATCTTCATAATAGGTAGGTCTTCCCATCACGGAACAATTGTGTTCCGGACCTTTGGGAGGCGTACGCGGAGCCGAAGCCAACACGCTGAGCCCTTTCGACAATTTAATGAAATGTAAGGGGTACACCGAGCGAATGATGCACCTGCCCGAGTTATGGGATGCAGAGGCAGCACCGCCAGGGTGTATAGACTATTGAGATTTAATGGAAACTAAAATATACTGGTCTATTAGGTGAAGGTGGTTGACTAAATACTGTATTATAGAGAATAAAATCAGACGTCTGCCTAACAAAATGGTAATAAATTTAATTTACGGCAAACGGTGACTCGCCCACATAAGATGGGCCCCCACAAAAAGCGACATCTAAGAGAGCTCGAGAGCAACACCAGTATGAGGGCTGGGGGTAGAGAGGTGTCACTAAACTTTGAACATATAGCCAACTCGCCACTTAAGTTTCCACTAGGGCTCGCGGTCGTGTCCGTGATTCGTGAACCCGTAGCCGTACGCCCGTGTTCGTGATTCACTGCTACGGTTTTCTGGTCCGTTCCGCACGTGACGTTCGGCTACGTGAAATTAGGGTACGTGAATCCGTGTAGATGCGTGTAGGCGTGATCACGGCTTCACGTTCTTTAAGAACACGCCCGTTCGGTCCGCCCGCGACCTTGAGTGAAGATACGATGCGGTCTCTAAGAGCTACGAATAAAAATGTATCGTGTGTTTTTTATTCATAGCTCTAATTCCGTTTCATTACTTTTGAATTAAAATTTATTTCTAATAGTAAGGCCTTTTAAATATTAAGTAAGTAATAAATGAAAAGAACCAAATAATAAATACATTGAATAGCTACTTTAATAAACGGGTTGCTAAAATAACCCAACTTCTCTTCATTGTTAAATAGTAACACTAATCATACATTAACAATAACAAACAAAAAATAACGAAACATCAACAAAAATAACTTTAAATTCACAGCTGAATTATAAATTGAAGATTTGTGATGTCAGGAGTAACTAATGACAATGAATGCGAAAGCAAAATTCTAAACTCCAGATTAAATAAAAAAATACCACGAATTTGTGAAACAAAACATCGCGGTCACTTCTTTCAACTTCACGAACAAAGGGTAAAGCCCAAAGCTACTTATGCATATTGTTTGTTTCATTGTAATAAGTCGCTTGCAAATCTTATTATCTTTGTCTGCACGTGCAACTGCACTTTTTATCTACAAAAAAACCCCGGTAGGTTGGCTTAGCTTGTTAGTCATACAATAAAACACTCTAATAATAGTACCTATGCCATTATTACCTTCAATCTAGAAATAAATAGTACTCTTTAATGTGCCGAAATAGTCCAGAAGGCCTAGTATAAAAGTTGTACGACATTAACTCCTCGACCGCGTTAGCGTATCGAGGGGTCAAAATATGAAAGTTGCCGGATGATTTAAATAACCGACAAACATAATTTGAACTCTCGATACGCTAACGCGATCGAGAAGTAAGTGTCGTACAACTTTTATACTAGGCCTTCTGCAGCGCTGGCTATATGAGCCCTGGCTATAGGAGCCCTAAGCTTAACGAATATTCATGTTAATTCTTTTTCGCCTATGAATACTTGGTTAACATGTAAATCTGACATTTTGTTTTGTGTCACAGATATAATTTGCTTTTTGAGTAATTAGATAATTTGTGGTAAATATTTTCATTTTGGATTGTTTTGAAGAAAAGAATATTCGAGACTAAACGCATAACTGTGTTGTATTTAGAATAGTATTTTTGGTGTGGAAACGTTGTTTGTGTCACTTCCGTCCTCTGTAATCCTATGCAATGTCATAGTATTCCAAATCACTCAAATAGTACATTGTGATACACGTGTGCTATGATGGTCATTATACACGAGTCGATATTGTGCGCGCGAGCTAAAAGCGAGTGCGCAATAAGGAAGCCGATGTGTACACCATGCACACACGTTTCATACGACATTTTTCAACACACTTGTAAGTAAAAATCAAAATTTTATTCGTGTTTATTAACTTTTGTTAAATACGTTAACTTAATTGTCAGAATTACGTCAGAATTATAAATGGCATATGAGTTTGACTGACCTTTATAGACTACATGAAGCTTCTTGCGATGCCTTTTCGACGTCGGTTGATGACAATACTTTATATTTTCAACCAATAGATCCACTTAAGGCCCAAACATCGCAAATAAGTAGGTATATTTATCACTACATCAACTAGATTTTCATGGTAACACTCGCGTTTTGCGGTTCCAGAGATTTCATCCACATATTGTTATAGTTTTACTTCTAATTCTCTTTTTGTTGCATTTTATCATAATAATTAAGCGAGAAGACGGTCACAAATGTTTTATGTAAACAATTTACCGCGGCGCGCCATTGGAGCGCATTTTTTTCGAATCGCGTTACGCGCGCATATTTGAAGGAAAGGCCCGCCAAACAGCCAAAATAAAAAATGTTGTAATTTATGTTTAAAGCACTAATTATTGTAAATAATGAATAATTTAATAAAATTGTACATATATCAAATAATTCTGAAAGTTTTAATCCATGTATTCAACTAAATACGGAGATATTGCTTTTTAGCGCATAAGCTATTATGCGACTAAAAATAGTGTAAGTACTTGTTTGAAAAAAAACCTTTTTAATCCGACATAATTTGAATGTATTGTTTGCGTACGTAACTTAGTCTTGTAGGGTACAAACTGAATTTGATGGGTTTATCTCATTACCACACTAGTTCAATAATTATAATGAGAAAGTACGCGTGTTTAATATCTTGGATTATGAGCCTAAAAGTGGTACGATAAGAACCTCGTTACGAGCAAGTGTGTTGAAAAGATTATTCGAGTTAAAAAGAATACCTAAATTACCACTAAATACCTAACATGACACAAATTATTGTTATTAGGACTGAGAAATGGTTTAGAAACTATATGTTAAATAAGCAACATGAATATTCTTAAAAACTTGAAAAGTTATCGCTGTGACTAAAAGTCCGAAACTGATAAGAACTGCAGCTGTGTACTTTTTTTTCTGTGGCCCCGTACATGTTTTTGTTGAATTTGTTTACCTGTATTACCTTTATCATACCTACCGATGATTTGCAGAATTTTACCCTTTTGTTTCTTAGGATTAGGGTTGCCTTCTTAAAATTTAGGCTTCGTTATATTATTTGATAGTACAAAGGTTTTACTAGTACGTTTCATTCATTACATTAATACTTAACAGAAAAAAAGTCTCTTGATTTAATAATAACAACCAGTAGCACAGTGTTGCTTAAGTTCATAATTATAATGATACGTACTAGGGAGTTTTACACCTTATATTTATATAAGTGCAATTCAACGGGCAGGTCGCTAGTTTTGACGAAAATCAATAGCTGGTTATACATAAAACAGAATATCCCCATAAATTACTTAGATATAACTATTATATTCATGCAAAAAATAAAATCTAAGTTTAATTCACAAGTAAATGTTTGTCCGTTCGTCCCGTATTCAATATACTACGTGGTAACTCAATTCAATAATACCTTAGTCCTTATTTATATTTCTCCCGGGCGTGTCGAACCTACGAGACGTGCGATAAGTAAGTTCCCAATGGAACCGAGCCCGAAGCTCTGCGCACGAACGCAGGTACGGGCTACGTATCATGGCGTGTCACGGCGTGTCACGTGAATCCGTACGCGAACGCAGGTACGAGGTACGTACCTTGGCGTGTTCGTGAAATTCGTGATCTTAGTACCGCCGGGCTTAAGAACACGTAGCTACGGATCGGCGTACATCACGGATATCAGGAGCCCTAGTTTCCACATCTAGTAGGTAGGTAATTATTAGGATTAGCTTTTGGAGCCGACGTGCTCATATTAACAAAGGCTCGTTTATAAAACAAAAAAATGGCCTTGCACGTGCAGACTACGGATAGGTATGAGTTGTTGGTAAGGGTATCGTTATAAAAATTATGGCAATTTAAAATGATAATATTGAAAGCAGCTCTAGAAATTCCTGCTTCAAAAACTTTACTTGCATTGTTTTTACTAATTACTCTCATGAGACAATGACATTTAAGTGCACAAAGATGAATACCGACCGAGTGCAGGCTTATTGTTATTGCCCTTATCGGTTCCACATAAACAATGAATCTCGGCAATGTCTAAGCCGCGATGCGTTATATTATCTTGGTCTGGTATTTTACATTAATATTCTTACAATTTACGTAATCCAGTCAAATTATTATTACACATATTTTGAGTTGATACTTTGTATCCCGATACCTATACCTACTAATTGGTGTCACGGTAAACACTTCCGCTTTTCTATGTTTTCTGTGTGTATATACACGAATGCATAGAATGAGCAGAAATCTAGATCCTGGATGGCTTTATGGATCTAGGGTGCCATGAAACATTGCTATTAAAGTAATATAAATAGTTAAATACAGTATAAGAGGGCAAGCGTACTGTTGGCTAAAAAGCTATCTCAATGGGCAGCGACAATGTGTAGAAGTTACAAAAATAGTTAAAAACCTTAACAAAACGTATAATTCGCCGTTCATCATTAACACATGCGGCGTGCCATCGGGTAGTATACTAGGGCCGTATTTGTTTTTACTTTACATCACCGATTTACCTGGCGCCACACAAAATGACACTATACTATTTGCAGATGACACAACCATAGTAATTAAAGAAAATACAGATGGTTCTCTAAGAAATATTATTACATGTACCTACATTAACAAATGTAACAAATTGGTTAGAAAATAATAATCTCAAAGTTAACTTAACCAAAACACAACTGGTTTAATTTCAAACTTATAATAGCAAAACCAATTAGATTATCTGCCGATTTTAATGGCGTAAGTACAACTTAATGAAACGGAAAGTGCAGTTTTTCTAGGAATTAAGAATGATAAGTTTTGTAATTGGAAAGCCCATATTAATACCCTTTGTAATAAGCTACATCGATTTAATTATATTTTGTATCGTCTGCGAGCAACCGTCTCTGAGGCGGCAGCAACGGCAGCCTATAACGGTTATGTATCGTCGCAAATCTGTTACGGAATAATAATATGGGGCAACTCATCAGATGCTGATAAGGTTTTCTTAGCCCAAAGAAAGTGTTTACGAGTAAGATCTTTGTGTGGAGCATATTACCTAGATAGTTGCAAGCCATTATTTAAAAAAGTATACTACCCTTGCCATCCTTATATGTATTTGTTATGTGTATATTCGTAAAACATAATATAGAATTGTATAAAATGAAAGGAAGGGAAAAACGATATAAATACGATCTAAATACCGACACATCAGACATTAAAACTATTTCAAAAAATACGTGTGGCACTCGGGGACTGCCGCGGTAAAGCTATTGCATATCATTTTGTATCAACTTATGCAATTATAATTATTTATTTATTTTATTCGTGCAGTATTTCTTTTTCTTTGATATTAATTCAAGTTACACTTTTTGAGCGTGGTGACCGATAAGAAAACAAATTTTTCTATTATTTAATAAATAAAAAGTTAATATTGTTTAAAATGTTTTTATTATTTTACAATACATGTGGGTTTTATTATCTTACAGTAGCTGTTGGTTATTCAGGAATATTTATCATTAAAACTATAGGTTTATGATAACTGAAATAAGAAACATAAGTTTGCGACTTAATATCCTCTAAATACCTAGAAAATACCGCGTCAATGGTGGTCCCATATTTTGTTGTAGACTCTTGTGGATCATTATTCATTTTCAAATTCAATGTTTTTGATAGAAAAGTTGTCAACATTATTTTACAATACATGTGGGTTTTATTATCTTACAGTAGCTGTTGGTTATTCAGGAATATTTATCATTGAAACTATAGGTTTATGATAACTGAAATAAGAAACATAAGTTTGCGACTAACATATTTGATTTTGGCGGGACTAAAATAATAGTGTTTATTTTGACGTTTGACATCGCCGTATCTCTGGTAATAAAAGCTACTGTCCTCAATATTTTGTATAGAATATGACACTTAGCGACATTCGTTTGGAGATATATCCTTTCCCCGATAAAGAACTTTGTAACAAAGTGAATAAAGTCGGTTTCGGTCCGTCGGAGGTCGGAGTGGGGAGCGTCAGGTTTTTTTTCGTTACGGAATTTCTGGATTCAGTCCCCGCGCTCAAGGCCCGCGATAGAAGCTATGCAATAGCTTAAAAAAAATTCTAACTCTATGGCCATCAAATTATATTATAATTATTCTTCCTGTTACATATGAGAGTTCTTAAAGGAAATAAAATCAGTAGAAAACTCTTTTTCATTGTTAGATTTTGTATATAATTAGATATTGTTATTATAATTTTAGTATTATAAATTTACGAAAACGGGGCTTAATCGTGTATAAACTTTGAAAACAAACCTCCGACGTTTCAAGGGCGACATTGCCCCCGTGGTCCCGGAGAAAGACTGTAATTTTAGTAGTATTTCCGTGAATATACCTACTTAAAAAAGTTATACCCAGAGTATCTCGAGATGCGATATTGTAATGTAATAAAATAAATTATAGATGTTTAATTACTCATTTATTGTCGGTACATTTTCAAATTAATTTAAACACATTACAGAAGCGTCTTGCCACACACGATACCGGTTTTCTGCTCTGTTTGGAACATGCCATTAGGCCACGTGTAATTAAGACACGACTCGTGTACACGGAGCCACGTGTCAGCGTGTACTCTTGTAATCGGGAGCCCTAATCTCAAACTCGTACGATTATACAAATTTTGCTCATTACTACGATAATACGAGATACGAAAAAATAATATAATAATAAGTATCCAATATCAAAGTATGTCATAATCATTTGGAGCACCGCTTGCTGCACTTGCTTACAATTAACTCAAATACATACTTTTGTTTTGCCAATGGTAGCAAATAGCGGTCTCAAGTGAAAACACGTCAGACGTCAGCGTGCGTAGCCAAGATGCCAATCGCTCACGCTTAATAATGTATCGTAGCTACCTCTCTCTATCTCTCTTTCTTATTAGCGTGACAATGACAGTTGCATTTCATTAGCGAGTGAGCGTGAGCGGTTGGCATCTTGGCTACGCACCCAGGTAATAAAAGAAAGTAATTGCCGGCAAAATCGTATTAAGATTGGTAATAAACAAGACTTTTATTGTCGCATTATCACTCTTGACGCATATATGAGAAATTAAGGAAAGACAAAAACTATTCACCGTTTTATAATGTAAACAGTTTGAAATCACGATTTCCACTTGAAACTTATCTGCTATGAATAGCATTGTAGTGTCTTTTGTTAAACCCAATCGCTAATTACCTGCAGAAAATGAAATGCAGTAATACAAAAACCTGTAATATAAATTACAAATTTATTGTCTTAAGAATAAGGGTCAAATTGGAATAGGACGCATTTCACATAAAACCTTTTAGAAATGAAATATGATCTGACCACCTGGGGACAATTGTATAATTTATTTTGTAACTTAAAATATTAGCGGAACTCTCTTTCTAATAAAAGGGATTGAAAAGAGACTTCCGCTAATATTACAAGCTACAACTGATTATGCAATAGGCCTCCGGTAGCGTGTTTTGCAAGTCTTAGTTAGAGGGTGGTATTTATTATATTATTTTTGCTGTAGTTGAGTAGTGTATGAACTAAGCATGGATTAAAAATTCAAGAATCCAAATGCATTAAAAATCCAAAAAGTAGGCCAGTTGTCGATTGTAAGAAATATCGGGAATAGAATACAGTGTAGCTAACGTTGCCGGTACTTGGTAGCGTAGCGACTGAAGCTTGCACAATATCCTCAAATCGATAAGAAATCTGTTCCCACTTTTTTTAATATCTACCTACGTAAGTTGCAAAATTTAACACAAGCTACAATAATCAAATCAACTTTTAATTATGAAAAATAAACAGACACCTGGTTGACCACGCCTCGGTTCTTAATTTCAAAAGGTTATACGTTGAGTGCATGCTATAACAATTTGAACTTTATTGCCAAAGGAATACTGTTGTTATTAATAAAATATCTCTTGTTCTTTATGGTACTATTTCGTGCAGGTAATTAGCTGTTGGTTTTACAAAGGATAACAATGTCGAGATTTTAAAAAGTTTTAACTTTACCGACAGCCGTCACAAGATGTACTCACAAAATAGCACTATTTGCTGAATTTTATCGCTTCGTAATCTGAGACTAATAGTTATGTTTTGTTTTTAAATAATATCAGAATAATTGCGCTAAGTTACCCATGTATGATGATTATTTATGACTCTACCTATATTTGACTGATTAACTACAAGAAAAATAAATAAACTTGAGCATAGTAGAAACAAACGCTCACGCCGCTTTCATTTCTATGTATGATAATAAAAATGTTAGGCCTAAAATGTTAGGTTATAGTAAGGAAATAAAGAAACGATGCCACACTAAGAGCAAAACAAACCTGGTTCCACAGCGAGCGACAACGTCCTAACTCCTAGCCATGGTCATTCAATATTAAGTCTAATTCCTGGGCGTATAAAGATTACTTTCGTTTGAACTGTTCAAAACAGAATAAAACACTAACAGAATTCATTGGGGTTAGTTACTGGTTAGAGGTTAATTGGGGTTAACTGGACCGATAAGGTTTCCGAATGATTAAGGTTTCCGTATCATGAGTTAACCGAATTGGAGGTGTTTTGAAAACAACCTTTAAAATAACCTTATGAAAAACCCGGGTTATGGTAACCGGTTCCGGTCCCTGGTTCTGGGTTACACTTGCGTTGGCGGCGGCTGTGTCGGGTCGTACTTCTTCTTCGGTGACTGCGGCGCCTGTTGGTTGGTCGTTTTGGGTTGTGCGCGGAGGCCTATTAATAGAAATTAGGGATGCCTGGGGGTCCTCCTTGCCTAGTCTTTCGATTTGTACTTCGTTGTTAATGAGTATAATCTGTGAGTGATCATCTTTGCGTAGGTAAACTCTGCCGTAGCTTGTCCAGCAGTATTTGTAAAGATTTCTTTTCTTTAGGTCCCTTGCTAAGAAAAACAACCTAGACGCTTTTGCAGTCAATTGTTCGGCAACGAAGACTGCAGGGTCCCCTGAGGCTTGCAAGCCTAGGTTGGAGGCACGTAGATTGCCCTTTTGTTTAATGTTGTGTGCTTTACACATTTTTAAAAGGTCGCTTTTTACCAAGTTTGATGACAATTCAATAATTATCGGCGTGTTACTAGTACCTCCTTGTTTTGGGCGCACTCTATAAACGTCTTTTATTTCCGATTTGGTTATTCCTTTTACCTTTTCTCCTTTCACTGCTAGTGAAGTTGAGAGGAATATTTCTTTCATTTCTTCAAATGCCATCGGCGTGGATTGTGTGGGCCGGAATATGATCATTCCTCTCCTCGACCTCCTTGTCCCTATTATTACCAGCATCTTTAATTCCTCTATTTCTTCCTCTTCTTTTCCAAGAGCTTGGAAAGACGCTGATATTATTCCACTTCCCAAAAAGTCTAATCCGTCTTCTTTCTCTGATTTCAGGCCAATCTCGATCCTCCCATTCCTTTCTAAAGTTTTAGAACGTCTGGTGCATCACCAACTTATTTCTTTTTTAAATAGTAACTCTCTGTTAAATTCACATCAATCTGGCTTCCGAACTGGTCATAGCACGGTTTCCGCTTTAGTTAAGATCACGGACGAAATCCGTTCAGGAATGGATAAAGGGAAGGTCACGGTTCTGACGCTGCTAGATTTCACCAACGCATTTAATACCGTGGACTTTGACATCCTGTTAGGTGTGCTAAAGTCGCTGAACGTTTGTCCAGCTGTAGTTGGGTGGTTTCGCAGTTATTTGGAGGGTCGTCGGCAACGTGTTAAGATTGAAGACACTCGTTCTTCGTGGTGCAATACGCTGGCTGGCGTCCCGCAGGGTGGCGTGTTGTCCCCTCTTCTCTTTTCTATTTTTATAAACTCCATCTCTACTGGCCTTCTTTCTTCTTATCATTTGTATGCCGATGACCTCCAGATTTATGCCCAGTGTCCGTCTGCTGACTTACCTTCTCAGATTCATGCCACCAACTCCGACTTAGAACGCATTTTGTACTGGAGCTCCTGTTATGGTATTAGAGTAAATCCTTCCAAAACTCAAGTTATTGTTATCGTGTCCCATGAACATATCAAAAGTGAACTTTGAGAATCTGCCACCTGTTATTTTTGATGGGGTCCAGATCCCTTACTCTAACCAAGTGAAGAATCTTGGCGTGATCATGGACCGTACACTTTCTTGGGTTCCGCAGCTCAATGAGGTTAGTCGGAAGATTTTTGCTGCTGTGGGTTCTCTGCGGCGTCTACGCAACTTTTTACCTCTCGCCACTAAAATTGCGCTGGCTCAATCCCTTCTACTTCCTATTCTGGACTATGCCGACATTTCATATTTGGATCTTACTGAAGAACAACTAAACAAGCTTGAGCGGCTCCAAAATATTTGTGTACGTTTCATTTTCGGGCTTCGTAAATATGACCGTGTCTCCAGCTTCCGTTTACGACTCAAATGGTTGCCTATTCGTCATCGGCGCAATATGCATATACTTTCTCTTCTCTATGGCACGTTGTTTATTCCCTATAAGAGCTATCTCAAAGAGCGGTTTAGTTTCATGAATTCCCTTAGGTGTTCTCAAAATCTCCTTCTTGTACCCCCCCATTTTAGTAGTAAGTTTTATAACAAATCTTTCAGTTTTCAGTCAGTAAAATTGTGGAATGCTTTGCCGATTGACATAAGACGTGCACAATCGCTTTCAATTTTTAAAAATCGCCTTAAAGAATATTATTTAACCCTCCCCTAGTCCTGTTATTTTCATTCATGTCAATTGTTTTATTGTTTGCGCTATCTTGCCGTTGTTTTTCTTGTTTGTATACATTTATTATTATTGTAGTTTATGTAATATTATGTAGTATTTATATGTATTTTAGTGTGTAGTTTATGTAGTGTATAGTTAGCAGTATATATTTAGTTTGTCGCTGTTTTGTTTTGTTTTGCACTGCCCAATAACTTTTATCTGTACGCTGTTTCGCTATCTGAAGGTTGTCTGGAAGAGATCGCTCTTTAGCGATAAGTCCGCCTGTTGTTGTTACTTACTATCTCATGTTCTTTTTATTTGTTTTTTTTACTATTGTATTTTGTAGTGCACAATAAAGAATGTTATTATTATTATTATTATAAATTAAGCCCCTCATTCACGGCAGTCCGCCGGCACCTCCGGCACGTAATATAGTATCGTGAATGTCGTTGCCGGATGCGTGCCGTACGGCAACATCCTGCTAGCTCCGCCCACCTCCTTGCAGTCCGAATTGCACTAAATTACGGTAATAAACAATTGAGAAATGCGGCAATGCAAAAAATATTAATTATTCATTATTAAAAATGAAATAAAAGATGGCGGCATTTTTTTAATTCGAGTACAGTGTATGCGGTAAAACGCAGCGCAGCGCATGCTTTCAACGAATAAGTGCGAATTGGACTGCCAGGCTGGGCCACTTGCACACCGTGTGTCCGCTACATCCAGCCATGCCGGAGTGCCGGCGGACTGCCGTGAATGACGGGCTTCACGCAGTTTATCAATGGATGAAAGGACACTATCCAAGTAATCAGTGTCAGTTTGTACAAGATACATAGAGGAAAAGAAGGTGAAAATAAAACATATTGAAGATAAGATAAGATAACCACACGTGCATAGTGATGCGAGACAAAACGAGGGACACATTTGCGTCAGCTACATAACAAAATGAAAAAAATCTGTGTGACAGAAATAGGACGGAAAAGCAGGTGTGATATTACTTTACTTACTTAACTTACTACTTACCTACTATTATTATAAAAAGTTGATAAAATTGACAACATTAAATTGGCAAGCACCAACTCCAGTGACACTCGGAGACTTTACACTCGAAGTTGTAGACGATTAAATATACCTAGGACAAACTGTCCAGTTAGGTAGGTCCAATTTCGAGAAAGAGGTTAATCGTCGAATCCGACTCGGTTGGGCAGCGTTCGGGAAGCTGCGACACATCTTTTCGTCCAATATTCCGCAGTGCCTGAAGACGAAAGTCTTCGATCAGTGTGTGTTGCCAGTGATGACATACGGTACTGAAACGTGGTCGCTTACAATGGGCCTCATAAGAAGGCTCAAAGTCACTCAAAGGGCAATGGAGAGAGCCATGCTAGGAGTCTCTCTGCGAGATCGTATCAGGAATGAGACCATCCGCAGCAGAACCAAAGTAACCGATATAGCTCTCCGAATCGCTAAACTTAAGTGGCAGTGGGCGGGGCACATTGCACGTAGAACCGACGGCCGTTGGGGCGGAAAGGTTCTCGAGTGGCGACCGCGTACCGGAAGGCGCAGCGTGGGTAGGCCCCCCGCAAGGTGGACTGATGACCTGGTGAAGGTCGCAGGAGTCCGCTGGATGCGGGTGGCGCAGGACCGGTCATTGTGGAAATATTTGGGGGAGGCCTATGTCCAGCAGTGGACGTCTTTCGGCTGAAATGATGATGATGATGATGAAATTGGCAAGGCACACGGCACAAGACACAAGTTACTTTTGTCTTTAACCATAGATAAAAGAAAAAGGAATAGATAGCTAACGGAGGTGTGTCGCGCGTCGCAGCGATGAGGCCAGATGGCCATATTACTGTTCGACGCGAGCCAGTTGCATCTTAGCCGCAATCGTAAAATATGCTCCGATATTTTCATAAAATGCCGAACTGCTACGTTGTTACGAGCAAAACTATGAATGAAAACAAAAACTTCAAGGACTAAGGAGTCACGTACCACATGTATTGTATTCATTTCATTAGTTTTTACTTGATAAAATCATGCATTTTTACAAATATATCCAGGACCGTATGATTTTACTCTGCCGGACTAATTGGTTGAACTGATCTGTAACAAATGGTACAGGCGTTTTACATTGACGGCTTAGAATAGCAAACAAGTTGTGTCGAGATGCAATTTGTTAAGCAGCCGCGCAATGTATCGAATTGCTAGCGATATCCACAACCACATGATTATTACTTGGTACGGCCGCTTGTGCCTTGCCGGGAACTAGAGAAGCGGTGCACCCGTGCCGATGTGTGTCGATAAATGATTGGCTTGATTTTACTCAAATAAGAAATTACATTTTCGGTTTCCGGTAGGTTTGTGTAGTACACAAATTTATTTTGTATCTGTATCTATTTATTATTGTAGTGTTTGTTATCCATTTAAAGAAAATCAAGGGTAACATCGAGTATGTTAAAACCCAAACTTTTTAAAGTTTTATGTCCAAAATTTTTGTTTTTATGGGTATATTTGATGAGACGTCTTTATTTATGGTTTATCTTTGAATATTTGTATTTATCTGATTCCAGGTAACAATCTAAATAATGTCATTAAAACAAATTGAAAAATGTTTTTAAAGTACATAGTAGGCGTAAAAATACAAACGACTTATGTTTTATATATTCAATTTTAAGGTTTTTTGTCCGACGAGTGTGTTGTTTCTGGGAGAAAATTTACCATTGACATTAACTGTATGGACAAGTGTAATAAAATAACGTTTTTATTTTAATTTGTATTGAATTCGACTCCTAGGCGAGACAAGCGAAAATCAAAAATACTTTGAAAGCAGTTTTTTATGTTCCCTTTGAGTAAAACGAGCTAATTAAGGTTTTAAGAGCCGGCAGAGTAAATTTAACAAAAACGACAGTCACGGTTAATGCTGTGACTTCCACAATTCTTCACAAATATATACAAGATGCTTGTAATTATTATCTCAAAGAGTGTATCTACAATATTCGTGTACTTAGAATCTAAAATATTGTGCAGTTTAGTAAATATGTCTACGTAAAGTTGCAGTAAAATGTAGTAAAACGCGTGTCAGCGTTTAGATAAAAGTGAATGAAAAATTATTTGGTCTATTTTTGAAAACGAATTGCATTCAATCTCAAATAAATAAGGTACAAAATTCGTATAGTCTCATTTCATAATACTTTTTCGTTAATTAATTATGATTTTTTGAAAACGTCCTAAAAATCCGCCATACAAAATTACTATGGAATCTCATCGTTGAAATATAACAAGTGAGCAACACCCGAAATAGTCAGTCGGCCCCGAATGTTCGAAGCGACACCACGTCTCTCTGCGGAGCGTCTACGTCTTGAAATAAATCGATGTTCTTTGTGTACGTATACGGTGCTACAGTTGGCAAAACGCAGTAAGTATTTTTTATGTATTTTCGATGGAAAATATTTTTGCATGATAGTTCGAGACAAATGATTTTCGTTAATACTTGGCCTACCAAGTTCAGTTCAACCATCTACATACCTACCTGTATGTAGGTTTCTTATTACGAGCACTTGTTCCGTATATTTGTATTGTATTCAAGGTATGATGATGGAGCAGAGGGGTGGCCACCGGAACTCAGTAATTAGTTGACGTAATACCCTCGTGTTTGGGCTCGTTAGTTTGGGTTTGATGATCCCTTGGACCACACATGGTGTTCAAGGTCTGATGATGGAGCAGAAAGATGGCCACTGGAACTCAGTAACTAGTTGACTTAATACCCTCGTGTTTGGGCTCGTTAGTTTGGGTTTGATGATCCCTTGGACCACACATGGTGTTCAAGGTCTGATGATGGAGCAGAAAGATGGCCACTGTAACTCAGTAACTAGTTGACTTAATACCCTCGTGTTTGGGCTCGTTAGTTTGGGTTTGATGATCTCTTGGAGCACAGATGGTGTTCAAGGTCTGATGATGGAGCAGAAAGATGGCCACCGGAACTCAGGAATTAGTTGACGTAATACCCTCGTGTTTGGGCTCGTTAGTTTGGGTTTGATGATCCCTTGGACCACACATGGTGTTCAAGGTCTGATGATGGAGCAGAAAGATGGCCACTGGAACTCAGTAACTAGTTGACTTAATACCCTCGTGTTTGGGCTCGTTAGTTTGGGTTTGATGATCCCTTGGACCACACATGGTGTTCAAGGTCTGATGATGGAGCAGAAAGATGGCCACTGGAACTCAGTAACTAGTTGACTTAATACCCTCGTGTTTGGGCTCGTTAGTTTGGGTTTGATGATCTCTTGGAGCACAGATGGTGGTCAAGGTCTGATGATGGAGCAGAAAGATGGCCACCGGAACTCAGGAATTAGTTGACCTAATACCCTCGTGTTTGGGCTCGTTAGTTTGGGTTTGGTGATCCCTTAGACCACACATGGTGTTCAAGGTCTGATGATGGAGCAGAAAGATGGCCACTGGAACTCAGTAACTAGTTGACTTAATACCCTCGTGTTTGGGCTCGTTAGTTTGGGTTTGATGATCTCTTGGAGCACAGATAGTGTTCAAGGTCTGATGATGGAGCAGAAAGATGGCCACCGGAACTCAGTAATTAATTTACGTAATAACCTCGTGTTTGGGCTCGTTAGTTTGGGTTTGATGATCCCTTGGACCACACATGGTGTTCAAGGTCTGATGATGGAGCAGAAAGATGGCCACTGGAACTCAGTAATTAGTTGACGTAATACCCTCGTGTTTGGGCTCGTTAGTTTGGGTTTGATGATCCCTTGGACCACACATGGTGTTCAAGGTCTGATGATGGAGCAGAAAGATGGCCACCGGAACTCAGGAATTAGTTGACCTAATACCCTCGTGTTTGGGCTCGTTAGTTTGGGTTTGGTGATCCCTTAGACCACACATGGTGTTCAAGGTCTGATGATGGAGCAGAAAGATGGCCACTGGAACTCAGTAACTAGTTGACTTAATACCCTCGTGTTTGGGCTCGTTAGTTTGGGTTTGATGATCTCTTGGAGCACAGATGGTGTTCAAGGTCTGATGATGGAGCAGAAAGATGGCCACCGGAACTCAGGAATTAGTTGACGTAATACCCTCGTGTTTGGGCTCGTTAGTTTGGGTTTGATGATCCCTTGGACCACACATGGTGTTCAAGGTCTGATGATGGAGCAGAAAGATGGCCACTGGAACTCAGTAACTAGTTGACTTAATACCCTCGTGTTTGGGCTCGTTAGTTTGGGTTTGATGATCTCTTGGAGCACAGATGGTGTTCAAGGTCTGATGATGGAGCAGAAAGATGGCCACCGGAACACAGGAATTAGTTGACGTAATACCCTCGTGTTTGGGCTCGTTAGTTTGGGTTTGATGATTCCTTGGACCACACATGGTGTTCAAGGTCTGATGATGGAGCAGAAAGATGGCCACTAGAACTCAGTAACTAGTTGACTTAATACCCTCGTGTTTGGGCTCGTTAGTTTGGGTTTGATGATCCCTTGGACCACACATGGTGTTCAAGGTCTGATGATGGAGCAGAAAGATGGCCACTGGAACTCAGTAACTAGTTGACTTAATACCCTCGTGTTTGGGCTCGTTAGTTTGGGTTTGATGATCCCTTGGACCACACATGGTGTTCAAGGTCTGATGATGGAGCAGAAAGATGGCCACTGTAACTCAGTAACTAGTTGACTTAATACCCTCGTGTTTGGGCTCGTTAGTTTGGGTTTGATGATCTCTTGGAGCACAGATGGTGTTCAAGGTCTGATGATGGAGCAGAAAGATGGCCACCGGAACTCAGGAATTAGTTGACGTAATACCCTCGTGTTTGGGCTCGTTAGTTTGGGTTTGATGATCCCTTGGACCACACATGGTGTTCAAGGTCTGATGATGGAGCAGAAAGATGGCCACTGGAACTCAGTAACTAGTTGACTTAATACCCTCGTGTTTGGGCTCGTTAGTTTGGGTTTGATGATCCCTTGGACCACACATGGTGTTCAAGGTCTGATGATGGAGCAGAAAGATGGCCACCGGAACTCAGTAACTAAATAACTTTATTCTTTCGTGTTTGGACTTATTAGTTTTGTTTTGACGAGCACTTGGACCATGAATGGTGCTTAAGGTGGAACAGGAAGATGGCCACCGGAACTCGATAACTAGTTGATGTAATACCCTCGTGTTTGGACTCGTTAGTTTGGCAGACTTATGGTAGGTGATCTCAGGAACTCGATAAATGGTCAATTTTATAGTTATAAAAAGTTATATATATACTTACAAAATTAGATTTACAAGTAGATGTAAGATGCGTGATTTGTCTTTAGGGCCAATGATCTATTTTTCATAATGCAGCAACTGTTTATTGTTTTAGTCAAAATGGGAAAACGCAAGGACAGATATTACAGAGTCAAACCAGGCACTAAGTATGCCAAAAAACGACTACTTACTTCTACTTTACGGAGGACAGGACGAAATGATACCCTAGAAGTTCCAAAGGTATGTGTTATATTTTATCCGCAACATTATTCATAAAATAAATGATTAATTTCTTATATTCAATATATATATTACTTATTACGTTTTTAGATTTCGTCGAGTAATTCGATGGAAGTAGTGGCTATAAACAGCAAGATGGCTAAAGAAACCCCAGCAACAAATGAACAAATTGAAGTTACGGCAAGTTCAGGTTTTCGATTATCTAAGTGATAGTGATATGTTAACATTATTTACTGCATCATAATATAGCTAACATGAATTGTACTTTTGTATTCAGATATCAAAAAACCCAAATCAAGGATCAAGTACAACATATGAATATGAAGAAAGTCCTGTTGTAAATATGATGATATGCAAAGAATCTATGGTAAGCTTTATTTATTAATTATTAACTAGTGGCTCTGTGAGCTGTGGACCTCGCGAGCATAGTTAAAACGAAGAGTCTTTATTTTAGGAAAGTCGCAAAAATCTTAAGTGCCGTAGACTTTTATGAGTTACTTAAATCTTACCTATACTGATTTTTACCATTTTAATCATTATACATTGGACGAAAAGACAAAAAAAATACAAATACATAATGTGCTCAAGCTACTATTTTATAATTTCCAGAATTAGGTAAAGCTGTCTCTTGGCAAATATGGATTCAAAGCCGCATAGGTACTGCATAATAGATCATCGACGTAGTAAGTGGGAGAGGTCGTCAAGCAATGTTATGCCTAATCATTATTCGTTTGTGGGTTTTCGCATACATTTGTAACTTAACAAGCTTTTCCGATGCACAATTTAACTTGTTTTTCTATTAACTTTATGGTTTGAATTGTGTCGTTTGGCTTCCAGTTGTTGTTTTTTTTGGTTGTATTGTAACTTTACAAAATTTATTTGCCATTGAACATTTTTTCTAACTCACACTGCATTCGTTAATTTAACAAGCATGACATCTTTATAGACTAGTCTAATGAAAAAAATTATACTAATTGCAATATAAATCTAACTAATCGCATTGTTATTGATCTCAAAGTATCAAAAACGACTTTACCCTTTTATCTCAAAATTCTCTATCCCACGATTATTACCGCAACGATCGATCAAGACATCAAACTAGCTACATGGGCGAATGAATACTATAGCGACGTGGTGCGATTATATCAAAACGCAACGCCGCTTCACGTTAAAATGTCATAAATGTCAAGAATAAATCCATTCCTATAATACATTCATATTACACCTATCGCTGGCGTAGGATACCTCGTTGCAAGGCACCCGCATCGCCATCGCGTGTGTTCGCCCACGTAGTACACTGCGTTTTATTCTGAATACATATATCTAATTGCACAAAAATAGCTTCAAATAAACTAAATTTTTTTTTGCTATATTTCTTATTTTTGTTATTTGATCGAAATGTATGTTACTTATTTCCCTGTTTGGTGTTTTTCTAATTATTAATTAAATCTGTTATATTTAACAAATACAAATTTTGTTTGATAACTGAAAAAAAAATGATCCGTCACTCTGTTTTTAGGAACAGACATGCAAGGAAAAAGAACATAAGGAATTTGGAGTTCCTAAAACCGTGACCAGTGAAAACTTGACTGTGAGCTTCTAAAAGTGTTTAAAGTTACAAATTCCGATTTTTTTTTAACTTACAAAAACTGTGAGTGTTACACGTCTTTTCTGTGGAATACCCTAAAGCCAAGTGCTACAAAGGTTCATTTTCTTATTTAACCTTTATCTACATTAAAAGGTACTCATTTTTTATTGAGTTGTATGTTAAAACTTCACTACTACTTGCACACAAGCTGGTAACTACGAGTATTAGCCACAGAAAAAATTGGCTCTACAGTTCCGCTGAAAATACAAGTTTTCTGTCCTGTGGGTAATAGTTAACAGCTTGTGAGAATGTAGCAATGATTATTATGATATGATACAGTTCAATAGAATACGAGTACTCTTAAATTAAAAAGGGTTAAAAAAAACAACCTTTATTACCCCTAACTTTTGGATCACCTCAGGATAGATCTGAACAACGGAACGACTGTATTTGACCCAGATAAAGAAACCCATAGCCAAAATTGATAAAAATAGAATCTTAGTAATTTGAGTTTTCTGTAATGTACAGAGTTCATTCGCAAATATGTACATGCTTTTTAATTTTATTTTAGGAAACGTTGGAAACAAATTCAGATTCAGATTTTGAATTATTAATGGAAGAAGATGATAAAACAGAAGAAGATTTTATGGTAGATGGCAATAGGATAGTTGATTTCAAATACATTTTCAAACAACTCCAGGATATTTCACACCACAACTCTCCATTTGGTTGTAACTTGAGCTTTTTAAAACTCACCAAAGAATCAAGAAAAGGATTTCTTTCAAAATTTTATTTCACATGTCAAATGTGTAAAGCAAAATTAGAGTTATTGAACTGTGAAAAAGTAAACAGTAGTGATCTCGATCTTAACACCAGTGCTGTTAGCAGTTTTATGTCGATTGGTGCAGCATTTACAGGATTGGAGCAAGTTTCAGCTGGTCTTAACATACCATGTATGTCAGATAAACTTTACGCTAAGTGCCATACCAAAGTTTGTGAATTGTGGGAACTAGCTAAAGAAAAGTGTATGGAGGAAGCCGCCAAAGAGGAATTCGATTTAGCTGTACTCAACGGGGACGTTAATGAAAATGGAATACCAATGATTACTGTGGTTGCTGATGGCACCTGGTCAAAGAGATCATATAGAAAAAACTACAATGCCTTGTCTGGCGCTGCAGTTATAATTGGCTACAGGACAAAAAAGGTGTTATATATGGCCGTAAAAAATAAATACTGCATGGTTTGTGCTCGGGCAGAAAATAAAAAAAACACAGCACCGGAGCACATATGCTTCAAGAACTACACAGGATCATCTTGCTCCATGGAATCTACAGCACTCGTCGAAGGTTTCAAAACTTCATTGAGCACTTACGGACTGATATACTCAAAATTAATAGCTGACGGTGATTCAAGCACTCATAACAATATTGAAAAATCAAAACCGTATGGAAGCATATTGGTAGAAAAGATAGAATGTACTAACCATTTGTTGAGGAACTACTGCACAAAGCTGGATGAGTTATGTAAAAATACATTATACCCACTGAAGTACAGAAAAGTTCTCTGCCACAACATACTTCGCCTAAGGCGTTCTGTTAACGGTGCGGTGAAACATTTACTGTCCCAAGATGACAAAACATTTCAACAAAAAGTTCTAGATTTGAAACAGGACTTAATGAATGGACCAGAACACGTATTTGGTAACCATAAATCATGCAAAGCATACTACTGTAAACAACTTAATAAACAGACACAATCCGACGAAGCCAATTTAGTGCCAGCTATGAAAAGTAAAGAAGGGGGTTTTATTTTTCCAGCTATAATGAAATGCATTTCTAGATTGGTAAATAATGCCACAAGCCTGATGCATAATGTGAACAGTAATATAGCGGAAATTTTCAACAATGTGATTGCAAAGTTCATCGGCGGCAAACGGATAAATTACTCAGGCAGGCAATCTTATTCAGGACGATGCGCCGCTTCAGTGGTTTCATTTAATGCTAGACACCCACAAACTTATCTCAGCAAAACGATTTTTCAGCGAAGTCCTAACAAATTAATAAAACGGCTCGAATGCAAAAGGGACCTCAAAAGATTGACATCAGCAAAACGAAGAATATTCAAGCCCCTCAATGGTCCTAAGAAATCTGTTGAAAAGCACAATGACAAAAACTATGGGCAGTCTTGTGAAAAACCAGACTTAAGTGAGGCCGATTATGATTTTGCCAAAACTGAGCATTTCAAAAGAATAACTTTATCCAATGAAGATCGTAACGCTCTGGAAAGAAGAACAATTCTGCAGGCGGAATCTATTGAGTGGCGACAAGAGCGAAAACTTCGTCTAACCGCTTCTATCTTCGGTAAAGTCTCCAAACGCGGATTGATAAAATGTGGACCTCTCGTCAAAAACATATTGACAGAAAAAAATTTAGATCACGTCAAGTCAATTAAACATGGACAAAATTATGAGCATATTGCACGTGAGCAATTGCAGCTCCAAATCAACAGTCCGATAGACCGATGTGGATTATTTGTTGACCCAGATCTCCCATTTCTAGGTGCAAGTCCTGATGGACTTGTGGACCAAGACAAAATAGTTGAAATAAAATGCCCCTATTCTGCCAAAGATATGACGGTTGAAGATGCTATAAAAGCCAAAAAAATTACTTTTTGGAATACAGATAAAGATGGTAACATCACCGTCAACAAAAAACATGACTGGTATTATCAAGCCCAGGGTCAGCTCCATATTACTCGAAGGCAGACCTGTATCTTTGCTGTCTGGACCAATGTGGATATAAAAACAGAACTGATTAACTATGAAAAACAGTTTTGGAATGAAATGGTAGTAAAACTCAAATCTTTTTATTTCACTTGCTTGCTCCCAGAGATTATCGATTCAAGAATAGACCGAAATATGGACATAAAAGAGCCTGAATATATTTTGAAAGCTATCGCAAAAAGAGAAAACGCTAAAACTAATAAAAGAGTACTGTTGAAAGATAAATCTGCAAAAAAAATAAAACGTAAAAAAGGGAATAATAACTAATTTATCTATATAAAACCACATACTTCCGACTGAGTAGCTGCCTTTCCCCACTGACAATTGTTTGGAATAAATGGACAGATCGAAACACTTAAAATGTTTTATTTTCTTCATTTTGAATGAGGGCATAGAGTTTTTTCAACGTAAACGACAGTTACGGTTAAGACTGTGGCGTCCTCAATTCTTTGCAAAGACATACAAAATGCATGTAATTATTATCTCAAAAAGTGTGTCTACAATATTCGTATATTTATAATCTTCAATAATGTACAGTTTAGTAAATATGTCTACGCAAAGACGCAGCAAAATTGAGAAAAACGCGTTGTCAGCGTTTATGCCAAAGTGAATGAAAAATCATTTGCTTTATTTTTTTAAACTATTTCTTTCCAATCTCAAATATACAAGCTACAGAATTCGTATAGTCTCATTACATAATACTTATTCATTAATTAATTATGATTTTTTGAAAACGTCCTAAAAATCCGCCATACAAAATTACTATGGAATCTGATCGTTGAAATATAACAAGTGAGCAACACCCGAAATAGTCAGTAGTCAGTCGGCCCCGAATGTTCGAAGCGACACCACGTCTCTCTGCGGAGCGTCTACGTCTTGAAATAAATCGATGTTCTTTGTGTACGTATACTGCGTTATATGTAGCAAAACGGTATAAGAATTTTTTTACCATTTTTTGTGTTTCCAAAGGAAATAGGCAATAGCAACCAGTTCAAAATGAATGACATACATGGTTAGTTTCGTTTATACCTTATATGTATATAGTGTCACTTGGACCGTAGAAGATGTCCAAGATCTGATGACGGAGTAGAAAGGTGGCCACCGGAACTCAGGAAGTAGTTGATGTAATACCCCCGTGTTTGGACTCATTTGTATTGTTTTGGAGAGCACTTGGATCGTGAGTGGTGTCCAAGGTCTGATGATCGAGCAGAAAGGTGGCCACCGGAACTCAGGAAGTAGTTGATGTAATACCCTCGTGTTTGGGCTCATTAGGTTTGTTCTGGTGAGCACTTGGACCGTGAGTGGTGTCCAAGGTCTGATGATGGAGCAGAAATATGACCACCGGAACTCAGAAAGTAGTTGATGTAATACTCCCGTGTTTGGACTCATCTGTATTGTTTTGGCGAGCACTTGGACCGTGACTGGTGTCCAAGGTCTGATGATGGAGCAGAAAGATGGCCACCGGAACTCAGGAAGTAGTTGATGTAATACTCCCGTGTTTGGGCTCGTTAGGTTTGTTTTGGCGAGCACCTGGTCCGTAGATGGTGTCCAAGGACTGACGATGGAGCAGAAAGATGACCACCGGAACTCAGGAATTAGTTGATTTAATACCCCCGTGTTTGGGCTCGTTAGGTTTGCGATTTTTGTCCAAATCGCAGTTAATCTCACAAAATCCAAGATGGCGTCGCTTTTTACAATATTTTACGATTTTGATTCTGGATTCATGTTAAGGATCCCGCCGGATCGTCAGATATCGATTTTTATCCAAATCAGAGTTAATCTCACAAAATCCAAGATGGCGTCGCTTTTTACAATATTTTACGGTTTTGATTCTGAATTCATGTTAAGGATCCCGCCGGATAGTCAGATATCGATTTTTATCCAAATCGGAGTTGATTTTACAAAATCCAAGATGGCGCCGGTTTTTACATTATTTTACAATTTTGACTCTAGATTCATGTTAATCACTCCGTCGGATCCTCGGATATCGATTTTTATCCAAATCGGAGTTAAGCTCACAAAATCCAAGAAGGCGTCGCTTTTTACAATATTTTACGATTTTGATTCTGGATTCATGTTAAGGATCCCGCCGGATCGCCAGATATCAATTTTTATCCAAATCGGAGTTGATCGTACAAAATCCAAGATGGCGTCGGATTTAACAATATTTTACAATTTTGACTCAAGATTTATGTTAATCACCCCGCCGGATCCTCAGATATCGATTTTTATCCAAATCGGAGTTAATCTCACAAAATCCAAGATGGCGTCGTCTTTTACAATATTTAACGATTTTGATTCTGGATTCATGTTAAGGACCCCGCCGGATCGTCAGATATCGATTTTTATCCAAATCGGAGTTAATCTCACAAAATCCAAGATGGCGTCGCTTTTTACAATATTTTACGGTTTTGATTCTGAATTCATGTTAAGGATCCCGCCGAATAGTCAGATATCGATTTTTATCCAAATCGGAGTTGATTTTACAAAATCCAAGATGGCGCCGGTTTTTACATTATTTTACAATTTTGACTCTGGATTCATGTTAATCACTCCGTCGGATCCTCGGATATCGATTTTTATCCAAATCGGAGTTAAGCTCACAAAATCCAAGAAGGCGTCGCTTTTTACAATATTTTACGATTTTGATTCTGGATTCATGTTAAGGATCCCGCCGGATCGCCAGATATCAATTTTTATCCAAATCGGAGTTGATCGTACAAAATCCAAGATGGCGTCGGATTTAACAATATTTTACAATTTTGACTCAAGATTTATGTTAATCACCCCGCCGGATCCTCAGATATCGATTTTTATCCAAATCGGAGCTAATCTCACAAAATCCAAGATGGCGTCGCTTTTTACCATATTTAACGATTTTGATTCTGGATTCATGTTAAGGACCCCGCCGGATCGTCAGATATCAATTTTTATCCAAATCGGAGTTGATCTTACAAAATCCAAGATGACGTCGGTTTTAACAATATTTTACAATTTTGACTCTGGATTCATGTTAAGGACCCCGCCGGATCGTCAGATATCAATTTTTATCCAAATCGGAGTTGATCTTACAAAATCCAAGATGGCGTCGGTTTTAACAATATTTTACAATTTTGACTCAAGATTCATGTTAATCACCCCGCCGGATCCTCGGATATCGATTTTTATCCAAATCGGAGTTAAGCTCACAAAATCCAAGATGGCGTCGCTTTTTACAATATTTTACGATTTTGATTCTAGATTCATGTTAAGGACCCCGCCGGATCGTCAGATATCAATTTTTATCCAAATCGGAGTTGATTTTACAAAATCCAAGATGGCGTCGGTTTTTACAATATTTTACCATTTTGACTCTGGATTCATGTTAATCACTCCGTCGGATCCTCGGATATCGATTTTTATCCAAATCTGAGTCAACCTTACAAAATTTATAAATATTGATATAATCAATATTATAAAAGTGACGTTTTCTGGGTAAAGAAAGATACCACATTGTCGCTTATTGATAAGAATGATAAGGCGCTTCTGTCATAAAGAATCACTTGGAAAACCTTATCAACAGGCGACAATGTGGTACTTTTACCAAGAAAACGACACAATTTTTTAACGATTTCATAATATGTGACGTTTTGCGATGAAAGGTACCTTATGGACGATCGGCGCTTACGCTGTTAACAAAGACGCTGATAATAATGCGCTGCAACGCGACGTAAGCGCCGACCGTCCATAAGGTACCTTTAGCCGTAAATAGCCACATATGAAATCTTAAAAAATGTGCTTTTATTTAGAAAAAGGCACTTTGCCATTCTGCCGGTTGTCGATAAGGCGCGAATGTCATAAATATTAGTTTAGAAATGAACCTTATCAACAACCGACAGAATGGTACCTTTCTTTAGTACTAAATACAAACACAAATAATAAAATCATTTGGAAAAACCGAACAAATATTAGGTGAATTAATACAATATCAGTATCAAAGGATTATAAAAATGAGGAATTCTAAGATTTCTAAGTTATAACCTTTTAACGCCCGAATGATGACGCGCCGGTGTAGTAGTGTGCGTGCGCGCACGCACACAGAAGCGAGCAGTGCGGGGCCGCTAAATGCCTATTTCGTGTCCGCGGCAAACACTCTGCCCGCTCTTAAGGCACTTTCCCTCCAGGGTCTATTATAATTTCCGACCTTTATACAGATGAGTCCTGCTACTGTTAAGTGTGTACTTAACAGTAAATAGCAGGGCTCATTCTGTACACATGTCGGAAAATAAAATACTTTCGGGTCTTCTCTGTTTCACCTCGTTTCACCTAGCTGGAGGATGGCTCATTATGCAATGATCTTGAATCATAAATAGTTGTTTGCATTCAATGAAACTAGATCTATAAAGTATTAGGGTCTGTCTATCCTGAGTTTCCTAGATTTTGATAGCACGAACTATGAAAGTGTTAAGTAAATGTCATTAAGTCATAGAATTTTGACTTTAAAATAACACTAAAATTTGAAAGTTCATTTACTTGGAAGATATAACGTGGTTTGAGGTAATTGATTAATCAAAAATGGCCCATACTACACACCACGTTTGGAACCTGCAATACAATATCATCTTGTGGTTACTTTATCAAAGTGCCTTGCGCCCCTGCGAAAGGAAATGTGTATGCGTACACGTAACGCATACACACGGGTTTAACGTCAATATACTTAATATGGTCATGATTATAACTATTGTTACACATCATTTTCTGCAATATTTTTAACCACGACTGATTTGGTTGTCCTGGGATTTTACTGTATTTATTAATATTCAGAGCGCATCAAATATCAATGGATAAGAGTTTATCGACTTATACTCCTCTCTAGCGCCGCGTCACACGATCGCTTACCGCGCGCTTTAGCCAATCACAATGCGTCTCTGGCCTGAGTCTGGCCACGCCCCGGAGACATGAGAATTCGTTAAAATTTAGCTTCGTTAGACCCACTTGTCTTTAACCCTTGGAGCAAAAATGGTTGTCGCACTTTGTAAAACCATTCAGACCCGTGCCTGTGTTGTTTATTTCGACAACTTTTTTGCAACTTTAGATCTTGGCAGGCACCTGAGAAACTCTTATGGTATATTCAGCTTGGGTACGATCAGGCAAAACCGACTAAAAGGTTGTGCATCGTTACTGATGAGTGACAAGGACATGAAGAAGAAAGGAAGGGGCACATTTAGTCAAATGGTGGACAATGAACACAATCTTGCTGTAGTTAGTCAAATGGTTTGACAACAAAGTAGTCACTTTAGTGAGCTCATACACTGATGCTTACCCTGTCCAAACCATCAAGCGGTATTCCAAAGAAGTTAAGGCGAAAATTGACGTAGACTGCCCGCAACTAGTCAAGCATTACAACCAACATATGGGCGGGGTTGATTTATGCGACATGCTGATTGCCTTGTACAGGACAACTTTTAAAAGTCGTCGTTGGTACACAGGTGTAGGATGTAAGATTGATGAATGCATGGAATGGAACGGTAAAGCGAGATAGTATGTATGTATCAGAGCGAGGCAACTATATTTTTAGTGTTAAGTTGGTAGTAACGGATTTCCGGAGAGATTCGATGCTATGGCCGCGACTCAGTGTTTGTACAAAACTCTATTTATTTCTACACCCGCAGTCCCACATTTGGGGGCTCGTCCGGGATTGCGTGTAGAAATAAGTGTGGATACGAGACTTACGAGATTACGCGGTCGCGCACACACGAGGTTATGTGCCGGCCCGTAGACGAAGATTACGCAGAATCTATTGAAGTTACACCAAGCCGCAACGATGAGCGACGACGAAACCCCTGCTTCGGGCAACACGCTACGATATAGTGAATCTCTCATACAAAATTTCAGCGGGCAGGACAAGACCTATCCCGTGTCCACGTGGATGAAAGAGATTGACGACAATGGCGACATTTTCGAATGGAATTCTACACAGCGGCTCCTGGTAGCGCGGCGATCTTTAACCGGCACCGCTGCGTTATGGTTACGATCCGAGAAAGTTTATTCTAAGTGGGACGATCTGAAAGGAGCCATCAGGAGAGAATTCCCAGACACCATTGACAGTAAAACAATACACGAGATGATGAGTGCACGACAGAAGAAAGAAGACGAATCCTGCATCGATTACATGTTTACTATGAAGGTGCTTGGCAAACAAGGCAGGATCGCAGACTACGTAGCTATCAAGTACATTGTAGATGGAATACAGGACGACGAAGTCAACAAAATCATGCTATACTCTGTTAAATCCTACGCAGACCTGAAAGAAAAACTCATGATGTATGAAGAAATGAAGGCAAAGCAGCATCTCAAAACGTTAAAACCAAAGGTTCAAGCCGGTACGTCCAAGTCGAAGCCCATGAAATCGTCAAACGCAAGATGTTTCGCCTGTGGAGAGAAAAATCATGTCATCACGGACTGTCCGCATAAATCACAGGGCCGTAAGTGTTTCAATTGTAATGCTTTTGGCCATCTCTCTGCCGATTGTAAGGAACGCAAGATGGCGGACACAAAATCGGCAGAACAAACAAGACGTACGAGCAACGGAAATGGCGGAAATCGGAGATTTGGTCATGATGGCAGCACTGCGAGGCCGGCAAGTGGCGAACTTCACTCTAAGAAAGTATACTTCAATTCCGTGGCAGAGGGCAGCACTTTGTATGGCGATGAGGAAGTTGGACGCAACATTACTTTCATACCGAATCGGAACGACGAGTGACATCACTAGCGCGGCTGCGATTGGCTGTAGCGGCGAAACTAGCAATATGGCGTCCGCGCATCATGTCATGGTTACCAACGTCAGTGAGAATGTAAACAACGAAAGATCTTTCGACGACCGACCCATGAAGACAATAAGGATTTTAAACAAAAAGACGACTGCATTAGTGGACAGCGGCAGCGCATTGAATCTCTAATCGATTGACAACTACAATCAACTTCAATTGCCGCCCTACGACGCGAACCACCGAGAATTATTGACCGGTTTGGGACGGGCTCAAGTGTATTCTTATGGTAAATTGACTACGCTTATGACAATCGATGGTATTGTATATAATGACACAGTGTTTCATGTAGTTCCTAACGAATGTATGCCATTTAAGTGTGTTTTGGGCAATGAGTTTTTACGGAATGTTACTACGATTATTCGTAGAGGGAATGCTGTGTGGACAATTCCGGATTCAACGGATTTTGAATGGTTGAATGAGGTGAGATGTTTTTTTGTTGTTGATTGCCTAGGTCACGTGAGCGACTCTGCTGTCAAGGAGGAAGTAACCAGTTTAATTCAAGACTACAAGCCATGCCAGACGAAAGAGGCACCGATCGAGTTAAAGCTAGTTCTGAAGGATGACGTGCCGATCGCCCAGCGTCCGCGACGTGTGTCCCCGAGGGAGCAAGAAGAAGTGGACAGGCAAATACAAGAATGGCTTGATGAGGGCATCATTAGGGTGAGTTTTCAGAATATTCCAGTCCTATTGTGCTAGTACGAAAGAAAGATGGTACACTGAGAGTATGTGTTGATTATAGGAAAATAAATAGTAAGATAGTGAAAGACGAATACCCACTCCCCTTGATAGATGATCACATAGACAAATTGGCCTTGGCAAAAGTATTTAGTGCAATAGATCTCAAGAATGGGTTCTTTCACCTGCGTGTACATGAAGATTCTATAAAATATACATCGTTTGTCACTGCGACAGGACAATATGAATACCTTCGTGCCCCGTTCGGCATGACCACCTGTCCGAAAGTCTTCACAAGGTTTATCACAATCATTTTCAGGGAGCTGATTACTAGAGGAGTCGTGATTGTGTTTATTGATGATGTTTTAATTCCCGCAGAGAATGAGCGGCAGGCAGCAGAGCGACTAGCTGAAGTCTTGAAGATTGCATCAGAGTATGGCTTGCAAATTAATTGGAAAAAGTGTCAGCTGCTCACCAGAAAGGTAGAATACCTTGGACATGTGATAGAGAATGGGACACTCAAGCCTTCGCCGGGAAAGACAGATGCTGTTACCAAGTTTCCAGAGCCACAGAATGTCAAGCAGCTACAAAGTTTTATTGGTCTCTGCTCCTACTTCAGGAAGTTTATTCCTTTCTTTGCACTGATTGCACGACCTCTGACAGACATGATGAAGAAAGATGCTAAGTTCATATTCACTGAAGAGCATCGTAGAGTCTTCAATGAGCTGAAAACAAAGTTAGCCACTGGACCTGTGCTAAAGATTTTTAATCCAAAGGCTGAAACACAGCTACATACTGATGCAAGCTCTGTGGCATACTCTGCTATTTTGATGCAAAAGCAAGATGACAATGAATTTCACCCGATTCATTATATGAGTTGTCGAACTTCACCTGCTGAAAGCCGATACACAAGCTACGAGTTAGAAGCACTGGCTATTATAGCAGGAGTTACTAAATTCAGACATTACCTGTATGGCAGATTCTTTAAGATTATAACAGATTGCAAGGCTTTCCAGCTAACATTAAATAAAAAGAATTTGGCAATGTCTACACGAGTGGCACGATGGGTCCTACTATTGCAGGACTACACATTTACGATTGAACACCGAGAGGGTACAAGGATGAGACACGCTGATGCGCTAAGCCGGAATCCTTATGTAGCAATTATAACCTCTGACTTGCACAGCCAGGTCCGACACGCTCAGGAAAGTGATGAAGGCCTGAATGCCATAATGAAGATTTTGGATGAAGGAACTGAGTACAAAGATTATACTCTGTGCAATGGATTGCTGTATAAAGGCTCCGAACAGCAACTGGTCATTCCTGCCAAGATGGAAACTGAGATTATTCGACGTGCACATGATAATGGCCATTTTGCTAAGAAGAAAACCCTGGAGTTGATTAGTAAGGACTATTACATTGATAAAATAGGCAAGACAGTGGAAGAGTACATCGTGACGTGCATACCATGCCTACTGGCTAATAGAAAGGAAGGAAAACAAGAAGGGTATCTGAATCCTATTGACAAAGGAGACTTTCCATTGAGTACTCTGCATTTAGACCACGTGGGGCCGATGATGGAGACACGCAAACAGTATAATCACATTTTAACAATGATTGATGCTTTTACTATATTTGTGTGGCTTTTCCCCTGTAAAAGCACCTCAACAGCTGAAGTACTGAACAAGGTCCAAGGTGTATGAGAGTCCATCAGCAGACTTTTGGAAACCCAAACAGGTTCATAACAGATCGAGGCACAGCTTTCACCAGCCAGGATTTCCACCAGTACTGTGAGGAAGAGAACATAGAATGCATTCATATAACCACGGGAGTTCCACGTAGCAACGGCCAGGTTGAAAGAATTCAGAAGATTATCATATCTGTCCTAACCAAATTATGTATTCAGCAACCAGGTATGTGGTACCGGAAGGTTGGGAAAGTTCAAATGGTGCTTAACAGCACATACCAAAGGAGCATCGGCACAACGCCATATAACTTACTTATAGGACACAAAATGCGGCGAGGAGATGAGGTCGAAATTTACGATTTACTACAGCAAAAAGAGAGAGAAACCTATATGGATGACAGAATCGCATTAAGAATCAGAGCTAAACAGCAAATAATGAAGGTTCAGGAAGAAAATAAAAGAAATTATGACAAGAACAGGAAAGACAGCACAAAGTATCAAGAGGATGAACTGGTCGCTATTAAGCGTACACAGTTTGGCCCGGGTTTGAAGCTCAAACCTAAGTATTTGTGTCCATACCGTGTCACTAAAGTGAAGAGGCTCGACCGCTATGACGTGGAGAAGGCAGACCCATTGGCCGAGGGACCAGTCAAGACTTCCACCTCCGCTGACCATGTGAAACGATGGCCAGAAGTCACTGAGGGTTAGGTAGTCTCAGGTAAGCAACCAATTTCCAAATGAAGATGGTTGTAAGGGATGAATGTGTGTGCTCAAACGGGAAAAACTCATTGCACTAAACTGCTTTTCAATGTGCCATACATTCAATGTTTAAGATTCATTGTTTTGATCCTTAAAACTATTGTTGATAGCTTATGCATGTAACTTTGATGTTATATTTACTATGTATGGTTTGGCTTCGGTGCATCAGACACTTCTATAACTAAAGTGTAATTTTATGTTACCTGCATAATCTTGATGTATTCCTATTTGTTTTGTTAGTTTCCTAAGGAAAACAATACTTATAGTAACTTTATAATGATTATAAACTGCATTGCTTGCAATATTTCGCTGTTTTCTAACTGTACAAACCCAGTAGCATGATTTCACTTGTACTAACAAATTTTGATATAACTTTGTTGCTATGATTACGTCACTGTTGTCTCGCTGGATATTATGTAATTCTAGGTATGGCTGTCAATCTTATCAGTGCATCATTGTATAACCTATGTATAGTATTGTATAGCTGATAGGGTTGTCTGGGTCAGACAAGGCAGGCTGGCCGAAATGTAGGATGTAAGATTGATGAATGCATGGAATGGAACGGTAAAGCGAGATAGTATGTATGTATCAGAGCGAGGCAACTATATTTTTAGTGTTAAGTTGGTAGTAACGGATTTCCGGAGAGATTCGATGCTATGGCCGCGACTGAGGTGTAACGTTCTCCTTGATTTTTCTTGATTAAACTCAGTGTTTGTACAAAACTCTTTATTTCTACACCCGCAGTCCCACACAGGTATATTTGCCCAAATGCTAGACATTTGCGTGAACAATGCCTGGTTGCTATACCGGAGACTGCGCGCGTCAGGGCGCTAGTAACATGAACCTGAAAACTTTCCGCTGGACGTTGGCAAAAGAATTGCAACAAAATGGCAGGATTCGAAAGTTTCAGGTAGTTCTAGCCGATAACAACAATGTGCCAATCATTCAGGCCCCTGCCAAACCCCGGCCAGTGGACTCTGTGCGGTACGATACCGTTGGGCACTGGCAGGATTTTACAACACAAGGACGATGCAAATACTGCAAAAATAATAAAACGGATGTCATTTGTACAAAATGTAACTTAAGGCTGTGTCTGGTTCGCAAAATAAACTGTTTTTATAAGTTTCACAATAATTAGGTAATATTGTATTTACGAGCCAAAGCGGTGAGACAATGTATTTAATTTTTCCCATTTTCGCGGAGGGTGTCAGTTCGGTTCTACAAAGTAAAAGGCAGGCACTGTTTCAAACCTAATACATAAGTAACTCTTGAGGTGTTAGCGTATTGTGAAACATTACATATTTGTATTAGGTTTTAAGTCAATAAAGATTATTCTTCTATTCTTCTAGATTATCCTTCTTGTCAGCGCGGGATCATTTGGAGCATTTATCGGGTCATGTTGGTCTTGCACTATTGCGAAATTGCTTTGCATTGCCTCGGATGGTTTATGTTATGCGAACCTCGCCTACATGGCTTACAGCCTTTCAGCAAGAGGTAGAAGCGCTGGACAATGTTTTAAAAGTTTCCTTGGAGTCGATGCTCAATGTAAGTTTAAATGAGAGCCAATGGCACCAGGCAGCTTTACCTATTCGGTTTGGTGGTCTCGGGGTGCGTCGGGTTCAGGATGTTGGGTTAGTCGCTTTTATGGCCTCCGCGCATGGTTCGGCGGATCTTGTTGCTCGTATACTGTCTGTTCATGGCAACGATGTCCGCATACCATATGCTTCGGAGGCTTTTGAGAGATGGGCTGCCCTATCTCCCACCGATGATCGTCCGGACAATTTGATGGTTCAGAGACAATGGGACGACATTCTGTGTAGGCTCGCATATACGGATTTGGTGAGTCGTGCTTCGGGGCCGGATTTGGCGCGGCTAAAGGCGATTTCAAAGCCGGAGTCGGGGGCGTGGTTACATGCTTTGCCGTCGCCGCATTTGGGTACATTGATTGACAATGACTCTTTGAGGATTGCAGTGGCTTTGAGGTTGGGGGGCAGGGTATGTGAGGTGCACCGGTGCGTATGCGGGGTAATGGTGGAAGAGAATGGTCACCATGGCCTAAGTTGCCAGAGATGTGCTGGTCGTTTCCCGAGGCATCATGCAATCAACGATATTATACGTCGAGCCATGGTGTCTGCTAACGTGCCATGTGTCCTTGAGCCGCCAGGCTTGTCACGGACGGATGGCAAGAGGCCCGATGGGCTTACTTTGGTTCCTTGGCGGAGAGGGCGTTGTCTTTTATGGGATGCAACATGTGTGAGCACATTTGCTGCATCTCATTTGAGGCACACTCTAAGGTCGGCAGGATCGGCAGCGGAGGCGGCGGCTAGACTAAAGCACTCCAAGTATTCTACGTTGGAGTCAGCGTATGATTTCGTGCCGGTCGCAGTGGAGACGGCTGGTCCTTGGGGATGTGAGGCTCTTGAGCTTTTTCGGCAGTTGGGCAGGCGTTTACGGGAGAAGGGCAACGATCCCCGCTCTGGGTCTTGGCTGGTCCAACAAGTGTCCATCGCTATACAGCGGGGGAATGCTGCCAGCATAATGGGGACTTTTGGGCCAGGCACAGCTCGGGGCGGGGTTTTATTTTGATATGTGTCTGATTTGACGAAGCGTGTTGCAGATGAGGTTTGTGTTAGTGTTAAGGTAGTTTTTACTTATAAAGTTGACGAAGCTTGTGCGGATTGTTTATGTCTAATGGTACGTTGACGAAGCATGTGGCAGATTCCTTTAATTTTTTGTTGGCAAGAAGGCCCATTTTTTTATTTTAGTTACATAAAGACTGGTCTAAGACTGATATGTTATTTGATGTATGTAAGATTCTACTAAGTCGAAGTAGATTTAAAAGAGAAATGTTATGTTTTTAATGGTTTTAGTAGTTTGATCTCATATAAATACACAAAATTATAATTATTGTTATAGTTATAGTATTGTATAACTTGTTACTGTGACAAAAGGTTGATATGCAAGTGTTTTATTGAGGTTGAAAGTTTTTAATAAAGATTCTGGCATAAAAAATATCCTGTTTCATTCAAATATATATAAATAAATATAAAAAATATAATAAACTAAACTTACCACACAATTGGCAATGTCAAAAATACTGGACGTTCAAGCCCAATACCTATTCTCTGCATAATCGGCAACGTCAAACATACTTGACATATGATTTCTGGGAAACTATCAACGAGAGATTTTTTAAATTATTTTTCTGATATTTAAAATCATATAAATATCCATAAAAACAATAATTTTATGTTAATTAAAAAAAATGTCGTCGATTTAAGGGTTAATTGCAAGAAAAATGAAACCATAAATAAACTTTTAGTAAAGTTTTTTTTTTAATTACTTACCATTCTCGCTTGTGGAACCTCCCGATTTTAAAGAATTTGTAAAAGAACTCAACCCAAATTATAAACTTCCGTCCAGAAAAACCCTGTCGAATGTTTTGCTTGACAAATATTATAATATAACAAAAGAAAAAGTGATGGCTGAGATTGGTGAATCGGAGCATGTTACGTTAACTACAGATGGGTGGTCTTCGGATCCGAATGATAATTATATTAGTGTCACGGCGCATTTCGTTAACAAAGACGGAGATTTAAAGGCCACAGGCCTTAGAATGTGCACGGTTCTCAGACCGACATACGGCTGAGAATTTGGCGCAACAGTTAAAAACGTTTGTGACGATTGGAACATCACTGACAAAATTGTTGCGGTGTCAACTGACAACGCCAACAATGTCAAAGCTGCTGTAAGGCTCAATAATTGGAAGCATGTTGGAAATATTGTCTATGCCGTACATTGAGTGTATCTGTGTCCGGCTGTCATCGCTCTCTTTCAACTCTATGGCCATCCTTTTAATTATATCAGTTTACAACTTATACAATCTTATATTTTAATCAATTTAATATAAATGTATCGTGCGTTATTATTTGATGATAATATATGTGCTGATATACTTGTTGTGTTCACATTCCATGATCTCGGTAGTCACGCCGAACTTCCACTGCGCTCCAGCAGATCCTGCATATTTTTAACAGGTTAGGGGCCACGATAGCTTTAAAAGCTATGAAAAGCATTATACCTACTTTAAACGGCGCTGAAATTCCCAGATTACCCGAGTCATGGCACAACAAGGTGAACACGGGATCACGACCTCGTGTAACATAACCTCAAACAGTCAACATTAGCCGACACCTAAGGGCGAAGCACGGAGGGCCGGGGGGACGGGATCAGAGGCAGATGTTTGCCCTGTATGGAGCATCCCGGTCGGACAGAAGGCTCAAATACTGCCCGCCATCAAAAATCCCACCAGCCTGGGTCAGAGAGGCACTACAGGGCTTAGACCGGACATGGCTAGAGGCAGCCTATGTGGACCTGGAGCAGTAGTAAGGGCAGGACTTTGGGCGACCCGTTCAATTATAAGTTTTGAATATTAGATAAAGAATGATTCTTTGTTATAGTTTTAGTTTACCTAAGGTGTAAAAAATAGTGATTATGTTGTAAAGTACGTTATACTTGATTATTAAAAAAGAATAAACTATTTCTGTTCGAATTTGATCTACAATTGAGAATATGTAAAGACCTACCTACTGAAAAATCAAAATCAGTAAGAATTATAAAAAAAAAACCCTCAAACACTATCCAGAAGTTACAAGGACTGCATAACTGGATTAATTGGAAGTTCGCAATTAAAATGGTGCTCACTCTCGATGGTTTGTGGGGCTGCGTTGAAGGTACGGACACCGATGTCACGCGAGATTCACGTGCTTTAGCAAAAATTTGCCTGTCATGTGAACCTAACCTCTACCAAATTGTACGCGATGCTAAGACCGCTAAGGCTGCTTGGAAGTCTTTGTCTGGCACATTTGAGGACAAGGGGCTATATGTAGATGTAGATGTAGTGTAGGGACGCCCGGCCGGACACAGGCGGGCTGTCGAGCACTTGTTGTGTTCATTCAGCCCGGTTCCCTGAAGTTTGAGCTGCAGGTTACTGATCCGGCTGCCTCCCCATCCCACACTCTTCCTCGAATCTTCCAGTCTTCCTGCAGAACAGAAGGACATCATTTAATTCGACATCCTTTAGTTCGGTTTCCTCTAACGTGTCTTTCCCAAATACTTCATATCGTGCTGCTGCATACATGGCACATTCTGCTAGTACATGCTTACTGGTTTCCTCCTTACCGCAATGCGGACAGGATGGGTCCCTAATTATACCTAAAGGGGCTATATAGGCGAGTGCTCCTACTTAGGCAACTACACCGGGTCGAATATAGCAACTTCAAATGCATGTCAGATTACATCGAAGGAGTTCTTAAGCTCGTCACGCAGCTTGCAGACATTGGAAGAGTAATCGACGATGAAGAGACTGCTGAAATCCTTCTGTCCGGTTTACCTGAGGAGTTTAACGTGTTAGTGTCCAGCCTGGAGACTGCTAACCTAAGCCGAACCTTATCGAGCGAGGTAGTCAGAACAAGGCTACTGCAGGACGACCACCGGCGAAGCCAATGAATAATAATAAAAGAAAATAACACTGTGACAGATAACACAGCCTACGTGGCAAGTAAGAAGAAATATCACAATACGTAGCTCAATCGATAAATTTTGAGATGCTCGAAATTTGAAAATGGAACGCACCCATGTTATATGTTTTTAAAAAGCAAATTTATTTAAAAATAGAACACTAGTATCCAGTACACTCTAATTTCAAAAATAGATTAGTTCCAGTTGTTTTGCTACAACGTTTTCCGTGGGTTTTCTTTGAAACGATGGAGCTGAACCGCGAACATTTTCGTGCACATCCCTGCCTGGGACATATCCCTGCATGGGCAAGGATCCACGAGTGCCAATGCTGCTGTCGCTGTGCCATTTTGTACAATGAGCAAGCGATTAGGTCACTTGAGCTGTCAAGGTATGTCAATGCTAGGTGGAGGGCATGAGTGTGGTGTCGTTTTTCAGCCTGAAGACGGCGTGCCCGCTCGGTGCATCGCCTGCCTTACGCGCGACCTTATGCGCGTGCGACCGCTCCCGCGCATGCGCGCTCTGGACCCCCGTCCCCCCCGCGCACCCGCCCTTACGTCTCGCGACCATGTAGCGCTGTCTCTTTCTAATTGTACATATCTCTTTCGCACCTTAATTATTATGAATAGTTTATTATGTATATTAGTAGGCACATTTTGTAAATAAATTCATTCGTAGATAAGCAACCAGGACTTTCTCTTCTCTCCAACCTCAAGTACCCAGTTCCTACAAGCTAAATAAACGAATTTGTATTACTGAAATAAGGTGATTATTCGAAAAACGCACGAATAATGGCTGCTCGATTAAGTTTAATGTGTTTCTTATTGGAAGAAGCCAAAAGAATCGATGATTTGGAGATGCGGCGACAGGCAAGAAGGTTACGTAGATTTCCCACAATTTCTCGTGATATAGACTTCATTCGACATTATAGGTTGTCTGAGGACCTTATCAACGTATTGGAGGAAGATTTGCGGCATTTTTTGCCTCCAAGTTATCGATCTGGTGGTTTAAGTAGTATTTTACAAGTCATCGGTATCGAATACAATAATTAAGTATGTCATATAATCAATAAGTAAGTCAGATTTAGGTAAGTATGTAACTTGTGTAAGTAAGTACATATACAAACCTAAATTAGTAAGTTTGGACACTTAGCAGTCGTGGCCCTGAGGGGACCACCAGCTGAGGAGTACTTTACGTAAGTTACCAAGTTACTCAAAACCCGCTGGCAATGAAGTTTAAGTTGCGCAATACGTCAACAATCAACATCGACCGATGAGACAATGAAGACTAAGCTAGATGATGCTCATATACAAACCTAAATTAGTAAGTTTGGACACTATTAGCAGTCGTGGCCCTGAGGCGACCACCAGCTGAGGAGTACTTTACGTAAGTTACCAAGTTACTCAAAACCCGCTGGCAATGAAGTTTAAGTTGCGCAATACGTCAACAATCAACATCGACCGATGAGACAATGAAGACTAAGCTAGATGATGCTCATATACAAACCTAAATTAGTAAGTTTGGACACTATTAGCAGTCGTGGCCCTGAGGCGACCACCAGCTGAGGAGTACTTTACGTAAGTTACCAAGTTACTCAAAACCCGCTGGCAATGAAGTTTAAGTTGCGCAATACGTCAACAATCAACATCGACCGATGAGACAATGAAGACTAAGCTAGATGATGCTCATAATATCAATACATTAGCAGACGTGGCCTGAAGCGACCGCCGGCTGAGGAGTACTCTTCGGGATGAGCTAAAGAGCAAGGATTTTTGTTCTTATATTTTGAATGGTGCAATTTAATTTCTGATTTTGAGATATAAATTGATGAAAGATTATAATTACCACTAAGAATCATCGCCTGGACTATCTACTACATGGCAGTCTCGTTCGCTAGCATGTTTAATCAACTGTCCTGGCAGAATTGTGACGCCGATTGGAGTACTCAACTTAAGTCATAGACCCGTTTTCTTGTATAATAAATAAATAATAATAATAATAAATAAATATTATAGGACATTCTTACACAAATTGACTAAGTCCCGCAGTAAGCTCAAGAAGGCTTGTGTTACGGGTACTTAGACAACGATATATATAAGTAATATACAAATACATAAATACATAGAAAACATCCATGACTCAGGAACAAATATCTGTGTTCATCACACAAATAAATGCCCTTACCGGGATTCGAACCCAGAACCATCGGCTTAGCAGGCAGGGTCACTACCAACTAAGCCAACCGGTCGTCGGTTGTATATTAGTTCTGTGAAAAAAGTAAGCACGCGTTTGCCGCTAAAATATTCGTTAACATCAGCATCAGCAGAAAAAATGGTGTACTTTACATAATAATCACTTTCTTTTCAGATTGTTATTCTTATGAAAAAGCAGACTCGTGTGAGGCACAAAACGGAACGTATTACCTGCGAAAATGTTTCAACCAGACTTACTCCATTGATCATAACATCAGTGCATTAGCAGACGTGGCACTGAGGCGACCACCAGCTGAGGAGTGAGGAGTGGGTTTTTCATTTCTCATGCTTTGAAAGTGGGTTGTTGTTTATCTATGAAGCGGGTGGAAAACGATGCATCGCACATAGGGGCATTTCACTAAAAAAGCTGGCCATTAGTAGAATGTATCAAGACGTAGAATCCCGGGAAAAGGGTAGCCGAACTCCTTAGTCATATAAATCATAAATACTAGAACAATATTTATTTTTCGCTGCGTGTGGTGAGTATTTGTCAAATCGGTGTCATTTAACCGCTCTTACTAAAGCGGAAATTCGATAATAAATACGTGGGTCACTCGAAAAGTTTTGAGATACAAAAAAACTATTGAAGATATAAACACTATTTATTTTACATTTTCTCAAAATACTCTCCATCGTTCTTTATACAAAGTTCCATTCGTCTAAACCAACTTTGGAAACACTTTTGCCAGTCTTGATCGGATAGGTCAGAAATCGCTCCTTCATAGGCAGCCACGGCTTCTTCGGCACTCGAAAAAAACTTGCCTTTTATTTTTTCCTTCACTGTTGGGAACAAAAAGAAATCGCAGGGAGCCAAGTCAGGGCTGTAGGGTGGATGAGGCAAGGTTTCAACCCCAGTTTCTGCAATAAACGCCTTTGTTCTGAGGGACGTATGTGAAGAGGCGTTGTCGTGATGCAGCATGATTCCCCGAAGTCCAGCCTTTGGTCTCCTCTCCCGCACTGCTTGGAAAACTTGCGGCAATGCTACTGTAGTGTACCATTCCGAGTTAACAGACCTATGATTTTCCAGCACTGAAGTCGACAATGTCCCCCCCGAGAAAAAAAACTAGCCACCATTTTTTTGCCTACGTTTCGAGGTCTTTGTAATTTTGTTGGTAACTTGCCCACTGAGAACACCCATACTGACGACTACCGCTTACTTTCCGGATCATATTGATAAATCCATGTTTCGTCACCAGTAATGATTTCAGAAACACGTCTTGATATTCCGTTTTCGAATTTTAAACGCATTTCATGACACCAATTCACACGAGCCTGTTTCTCAGTTCCGGAGAGCAAACGCGGGATCCAACGGCAACAAAGCTTCCTTACTCCAAGATGTTGATGTAGGATGATATTAACACTCCCCGAGCTAATGCCTAGGATCTTCTCGATGTCCGTGTATGTAATTCGTGGGTCTTCTCGCACTAACATTTCAGTAGTCCATACGTTTTCTGCAGTTACTGCTGTTTGAGGGCGACCACTTCTGTGTTCATCTTCGAGGTTGGTTTTGCCCCTTTTAAATTCACTAAACCATCTAAAAACAGTTTCCCGGGATGGAGCAGAGTCTCCTAATACCGATTGTAATCGCTGCAAAGTCAGTTGTTCGGTTAAACCAAATTTAAAATCGTAATATATCATAGCACGAAAATGTTCGCGGTTCAGCTCCATCGTTTCAAAGAAAACCCACGGAAAACGTTGTAGCAAAACAACTGGAACTAATCTATTTTTGAAATTAGAGTGTACTGGATACTCAAAATTTATCGAGTGAGCTACGTATTACAATTGTTATGCGTTGTTTAGACAACAAATAAGGTGATATTTTAAAATGTCTGTTCGGGAAATGGATTCACCAGGTATGCTTAATTTTGTCTTTTAATGCTTAATAAATTGTTGTTAAAAGGTTAAATAGAGAAGTTTTTAAACATGAGACGGAACAAGAGATGGCATTGCATATAATGGAAAAGAATGGCTTAGGCCTGACTCGTACAGAATTTATAGAGATTGTTAAAGAATATGTGAAACAGAACGATCTTAAAACACCTTTCAACAATGGTATTCCTGGCAAAGATTGGTTTTCAAGCTTCAAAAACCATTATAAGCTGTCAATTAAGAAACTGCAGGCTGTAGAGGTTGCTCGTAAGAAAACGGCAGACACATTTGTCATCCAAGTAATTCTATGACATGCTAGAAAGAGCGATTAACGACTCAGGACTTCATGAAAAGCCTAAAAGAATTTATAATTTGGATGAAACTAATTACTGCAGCGATCCACAAAAAACTAAAGTCATATGTCTTAAGGGATTTCCATCGACTTGGACTACATCATCATCCGAGAAGTCGAATACAACGGTATTGATGGCAAGCAACGCTGCTGGGGAGCAACGAGCCATTCATAATTTACAAAGTGAAAAACTGGACCTCTGATTTAGCGTATACCCTGGAACGTTGTATACAGCCACATCCAATGGCTGGATAGAATCGCAAGCCTTTTTGGAATATATATCTAAATGTTTTATTCCAATGATTGGCGACAGTAGGTTCGACAATGGCCTAAATCAATACTTCAGGCTTGTAAATGAAGTAAATCCGGACGCAGTATCCGAATTAACTGCTTCACAGTTAAAATGAGAAGAAATATTAGCAGAGTTAGAAACTCATATTAAACAAATGACTCAAACTTCTAAACCAACTGAATCCAACATGTCGGCAAGGCGAAGCAAATTACCAGAAATGAACTTAGAAAAATACGAAGGTGATATATTGAAGTGGCATTCCTTCTGTGATCAATTCCAAAGTAGCATAGGAAAAGATACCTTATTGATGTGGAAAAAATATTTAACAAGATACATTCAACTTAAAAAATATTTAATCTAAACGGCTTGTAATCCTGAACACATCCATAATTTCTTTTATTTTGCTTATTTCTGAACGAGTTATTGTCAATTAGCCTATAATTGGCAACACCGTTTAAACGTCAAAACGGAAATATTCGGCCGCTGCAACATGCTCCCGCGGAAGAAGGTAAGAAAACTGTAATATTGGCCTTTTATTTATGCAAAACTATATAAAACGTGTTTTATCCGTAAACTTAATAATATGATACTTCCGAAAAAGTCAAATTCAAATACTGAAACTTACATTGCATATACCAAATTAACCTACTAACTCAGTGTATCCTGCAAGATACACTGCCAAGTTCGTGGTGATTTCGGATTTTTTTATAGCGTATCCTGTAATGCACATTGCCTGGTTCATGGCTTTTTTTATTGTCAACATTTATTAGCTTATTTTTCAAAAAATACATTTTAAATATGTGCATGAGACGTGAACATATTTAGGTGTGTATGTATTTTACAAAGTTTTCTCAAAACTAGAATGAAATTCTATCATCTGGCGGTTCTAGCGGTTTTCTTTCTTGACTTTTGCATATTTTCATGGGTGGATTACTTTGCTTTGCATGTGATGTGTGTGTATTTGCTCTGTTTTTAGGGTGGAAAGCGACCAACTTTCTACAGAGCTAAATAAATACTAGCTTGGTTCCGAAGGCAGGCATCAAGTCAGATATAGAAGATTCATCTGATTCGGAACCGGAAATCCCACCTGTTGTCACGCGGCTTGATATTCAAAATGACAATAGTGATGATAGTTCTCCGGTTCCGTCATTGCCATCTTCATTTGAAAATTTGCAGATTTTATCAGATGATGAAATCATGCCAAATTGGCAAGACACTGACAATCAAACTGCATCTAGGCCACCCCTACTTAGTTCACCAGCGCCAATATCATCCCCGCCTCCGCCTAGTCCAGCTGCACCAACACCATCACTGCCTAGTCCAGCTGCACCAACACCATCACCGCTTACGCCAATGGTATGTCTAACGTCATCGCCATTCACCACGCCACACGTCACGTCCAGCACCATCTAACATAATGAACAATTTTGATATAGCTCCGCCCTCTGCATCATCATCAGTGATCGGTTTTTTGGATTCGACTCGGGGTGAACGACCTCAATCATTATGTTAGTATGGATATGCCCCCGGGAATCCGAGCTTTATGTTGTTAGAAAAGGCAAAAAAAATACAATGTGTTTATTTTATTACACTTTAAAACATCTATGTAGCTGATAGACACGCGTATTTACTCTCCGTTCTTTTGTCTAAATCGAACAAATGAGCACAAGTGTTTACACTGGCAGCTCATTTGACAGCTTTGAAAGATTTAAAAGCTGGATTTTTTATTTGCTGCCACGGAATGTTGCAAAGAATTAAGAACTGGATTAGATCAAAGTAAAAATCTTCTGTCTACTGTTGTAATCCTCTGTGCTTGGCACTTTTAACTTGTTTTTTAACAATATTTTTACTCGTACATCCGATGGTTACTTCACATTTTGAACAAAAGATTGATTGCTTAGTCGACCGACTCATACATCAAGTCAACGTGGTGGGGCTGTATCCAACTTAGAATAGTTTCATCCTTAGGGAAAGAATTAGGTTTTCGGGGCATGTCAACTAGTATGTAACACTGCCTTACGGTCTAGTCCTCCCCGAGAATATTCAAATTCAATTAGAGTAAGCCACAGTTGTCGTAAAAGATAATCTCAGAGTCCATGAAACAAGTTGATGAAATGAAAATTGAACCACAAATCACAGCGAACTGCGAACTTAACGTGGATATTTAAAGGATGTCCCAGAAATAAAGAGACTTTTTAATGTCGTACTGGCCGAAAACAAATTTTTCAAAAAAAGAAAAAATAACTGTCATAGCAACTGACATGAGCAAATATGTCAAATTATTCGGCATTTGCGTATTGGTTTTATAAGATTTTTAAAAATGAAACGAGCTGAATATGAACTATTCGCGAAGCGAGTTATTCAATATTACGAGTGTCATGGTAAAATAGACACAATACACCATTTTACACAAGAGGGATCGAGAAGAACGAGCTTATATCGAATAATTAAACGTTTTGAAGAAACAAAAGAGCAAAATTTCAAAAGCCTACCGGGAAGACCACGTGTAGTTTCGACGGCTCGAAATTTAAATAAGGTAAAAAAGGCGTTCAACCAGGCTCCCTCGATATCTGTCAGAGCCGTGGCGGGTAAATTAAAATTATCCAAGTCTAGTGTATCTAGAATTAAAAGACACGACCTAAATATGAAAGCCTATGTAAAGTTATCTGCTCCCAAATACATTAAAGACCAGGAGGTGCGTGCTAAAAAAGGATGTCGTAAAGTCTACGCGAAAACATTGAAAAAAATCCTTATTATTGATGATGAGACATATGTACCGGTGGACCCGAGCGATGTGCCTGGCAAGCAATATTTCCACTCAACCACCCGAGACGCTGTGGATTACACGCAAAGGGTCTTGCCAAAGGCTAAATTTTTTAACAAATATCTCGTTTGGCAAGCGATTGACCGAAACGGCTATATATCTGAACCTTATATTTGTACTGGGTCCATGAACTCAAAGGTTTATCTCAAGGAGTGCATAATAAAACGATTGATTCCGTTTATAAACAAATATCATCGCACTGAAGACGTTGTGTTTTGGCCGGACATGGCGACTTGTCACTACGCGTCTGAAGTCACCCAGTACTTGGAGTCCACAGGGATTGAGTATATATTCAAGCGTAATAATGCTCCAAATGTGCCCCAAGCTCGAGGAATTGAAATGTTTTGGGCGTTATGTAAGAAAGGATATAAAAAACGAACAGATAAGCCCAAATCAATGACAGCTTTCAAACATCGGTGGACCAGATTGGCAAAAAATTTGGCAACTAAGTCAGGAAAAGCTGTCATGCGGCGAGCAGCAATAAACCTGAGAAAAATTGGGTACAAAGGCGTTGTTGGTGCAAATTTGATATAAAATGTTTAATTTTATTATATTTTTAATTTTTATTATACGTAACTAATTTACTTCGAACAGTTGTTTTATTTAAAAAATCAATTTTTTGTTGTCTCTTTACTTCTGGGACACCCCAATATTTATTCGATCGCCTTTGAGCTATAAGATCTATGTATTTGCACTTATACGATAACCTGTGAGCTAACATTATAGTATAAATTATACAGCTAATACCTATTTATTTATGCAATCCTTAAAAGCAAATAATTAGAACTGAAATCCACAGAAAATAATGATATGTCAATGTCAAGATTTTTAAGTATATTTTCCATCATGACAAATATATAAGCTAATACTTTGTGGAGATTTTAATATATTTTGCTTAACATAAAGTGTAGAGATTAGGAAAATAATAGAAGTTATAGTCTGAACTGGTTGCCATGTAAGAGTAAAAAATTCCTTAGAAATAATTTATATTGTTTTATTTTTGAACGATTTGTTCGGTATCGCGATAAACTGTCGTATCTATATTAACTTTTCTACTTGATATCCCGCGAGGGAGAATCCAAATAACCGATCACTGATCATCATCCATTGGCCTCTCACCACCAAATCCACCCCCTACGCGATCTAAAAGACGTACCAATGATAGATTTGTTACTAAGCCCGTACAATGAGGATGATTATCCCGACAAAGCAACCACCGGATTGTAAAAAACTGTTAGAATTTAAATGGACCACCCAAAAGTTTTTGCACAGCGCCGAAATAGTTGATAAAGAATTAGCTACGGATGACTCACTCAAAACTCCACTACAGTATTCTCATATGTTTTTGTCAGAAGATATAGTGAACATCTCCCAGTCAAATTTACTTCACACAAATGATTGGAAAGTCTATCAATGTCACAGAGGATGTCATTACAGATTTCATAGCTATGAACCTTCTCATGGGCATAGTAAAGGTCCCAGCGTACACTGATTATTGGTCAAAAGAATACAGATACCCACCTATTGCTGACACAATGCCGTTGAAGAGATTTCAGTCCATTCGTCGTTATATAGTTCTCCTATGCCTGTGTCGTCTTCGCCCATGCCCCCAAGTACCGCCTTAAGTGCCTCCAGACCCTCCAAAACAGATTCTTTAGGCAAGCGATTGGAGCTCCATGGTACATTCGTAACGTGGACCTCCATCGCGACCTTCACCTCCAGTCCGTAGACGCCTTCTTTCAAATGGCCTCAAGGCAGTACTTCGATAGTACCCCCCACCATCCAAATCAGTTAATAAATGATGCCTCCCTTTACATTCCCCGCCCGAACCCCAAAAGGGGCATCGAAGACCCAAGCACCCCAAGACCCCCATGACACAATCACCCTTGCCCAAATGTCCGATCCCGTCCCCACGATCACTGGCCCCCCAAAACCCCACACGCTTGTCGATGTAAAAGACACTTCAAACATCCCCGAAGTCATTAAAGCCATCCGTGATAGCCGAAAACCCAAACTTGTACCCACAAAGCACACACACACACCCCAACACGAGGCGAAACCCTTTCTCTACAGCCCACCCAGTCCGCTGTTGGAGACGCTGCGGCGATGGCTGCCGAAGCGGAAGCCCTCAAAAGTATCTGAGGAGCAAAAACCCGACCACCATTTTAAAACGGTCCATCGACTCTCCCCCCTGCTAAATTTTAGACTTACAAACTAACAGACAAACTGACAACTACCATCACACTATCCAGGATGCTATCCCCTCAGGTAGCAGGCACTCCCTGTTTCCCCGGGAATCGACAATTTAAGGGCAGCTAGAGGCCCCCTCTAAGTCCCTTCAAATACAAAAAAAAACTCCACTCTCTCTTCTCATCACAGCAACTCCCACGCCTCACCACATTAGGGGCACACGCGCTCTAGCACGCAGCTACAAAACTCATGGGTTTTATTTCTCCTGGTAACCTGGTAACAAGGCGGTATCTGCGGGCAGCGGCAACAACGAGCATCGGCCAGAGCAACGGGTCTTCTTTCCTATTTTTCGTATGGAGATTTAAGTCTGCACTCCACAATCGTAATATGCAAACAGGAACATTTTAACCTCCGCTTTCTATGAAATGTACGATATGCCGGTTGTAATGTGTCATAGCCTTATCACAAAATGTGCGTGAAGCTGGCAGTGCCACAATCTTATCAACAAACGTGCGTGAAACTGGCAATGCCGCAATCTAATCATGAAAATCATGATATTTGTATTTTTATATTCAATTTAAATTTAAGAAAAATTTTTTTTTAATATTATTATGTACTACCCTAAAAGGTTTATGTGAACTCAAGCTGTGATAACGCTTATTTTGAAGACCCTTTGTAACACATAATTGATGACGAGTACCTTAAGCTGGTAGATCCTCGACAACCTTGTAATACGTGCATGGCATTGGTAGAACCACAAACGAATAATTCGGACGAGTTTGACACTTTGGCAGGCCAGTCTGATCTTCAATTAAGGAGGAACGAGTTTAAAACAAGTGATACTTTTTCTAATGAAATGATGCATGTTTCGTTGCATATTAAGGCCACGCACTCCTGAGCAAAAAACACAGGTTTCTGACGAAGTTAGGCACGTCTCGCCTAAGGCTAAGGGGATAGCAGTCCTTTTTTGCGGTGACTCTTCTAAATTACAAATTGCAGAATTAAAATTGCGCATGCTAGCAACTACAGAGACATTTAAAAAATTGAACGACATTGAGAGTCAAATTGAACTTTGTACTCCAGAACCCGACATATGTGCTAATTACGAATACGTAGAAACTCTCGAAGAGTCATATTTCGGTTCTATGGCTAGTGCTAATTGTTCAATCGAAGGTGTGGAGACAAATAACGGTACTATTGCTAGTTGTGGTCATGCCGTGAACAAACCGTTTTCAAAATTCAATGTACCCGAAATTAAATTGGCCTCAATTGATGGTTTGTATGATCGTCGGCTCGAATTTAAACACTCCTAAGAAACCATGATTCATAAGCATTCAGATCTCCGCGCGATTCAAAAGTTATCGAGTATCAGCTTATGAGAATTCGCCTACTCACAAATTCTCTGTCCTGCGCATGTAGGATAGAAGCAACTCCTTAGCGTTAACTATACAATTGGATGAAGCAATAAATTATTGGAGATTTAAAAAAAAAGGGTAGTTGCATGTGTGAAAGCGCTTGCATCGCGTGGTTTGCCAATCAGAGGACAGTCAAGTGCAAAAATATGGTTCGACATAATCGACTCATAAATATGGTACTACGCTCTTATTGCACCGGCATAAGGTGCTATGGGACATATTTTTGAGTAAGATGTGCACCACCATATTTTTACACTTGACTGGACACGATGAGAAAATAGGTTTATTACACAATGGGAATTATTTGATGTCCTTAGAGCTTATCGCTGAGTTCGATCCATTCTTGGCCAAGCACATAAGCACGCTATGGAATTCCAAGCTCAGGACATACGAGTTATCTTTTTTCAACAACACGTGAAGAATTTATTCGGCTTGTGGGCGAAAAAGTTTGGAAGACAATCTTAATGGAAAAATTAACATGGATCACCTGTAGAACGATTTCTCAGGTTTATTCCACACACAGGCCATAAATCACAACAAGTAGTAATTGCTGTTACCTCAACTTTAACAGATTTTTTGGAATTGATATTTCAAACTGCTAAGGGCAATCTTATTATGACAACGCAGCCAACATGGCAGGCATATACAACGGCCTACAGGTTAACATAAAAGACATTTCTCCTCTTATTTTCTTCGCTACTTTTGGTAGGTAAAGGTGGAGCTGTAAGTAGCCAAGAAGCTTGCTCGTTATTATCTCTACTGCAACAGTTATACAATTTTTTCGCGGCATCAACTCAGTGTTGGGAACTCCTTTAAGCCCATTTTACCGCCAAAAGTTTATCAACGACTCGTTGGTCAGTTTACGTGGAATGAAATCCATGGTGCGGTAGTCTCTACTGAAAATGACACACAACAGAAGAGAACCGTTATATGCGATGCGAAAGGTAATTCGAATGAAAATGGAACGTCTTGAAACGGCTTTCATGACTGTCCTGTTTTTTGGGAATTTTTACTGGATCACATGAACTCTACAAGTAAGAAACTTCAGAGTGTGGAAATTGACGTTACCAGTCATAGAACTGTATGACATACTAATACACGAAACACGTGGTAGTTTTGACGAAATCCAAAACATGGCCAAATTCTTGTCCTTTGTACAGGAGTATGAAAAAGATTTACGACGCAAACGAAACCATAAAAGCTACTTCCTGGTGAGACTAATACAGGTGAAGTGTCACAACGAATGAATGGCCGAGCAACCGTCAGGATTACTACTTTTTTGGTGATCACTGATACATTGACAAATGAACTCCAAAAACGACAGGACGCTTATAAGTATAAGGAACTTTATAATACATTTTATTTTATTACTAAACTGAGGAAACTGATCACCTCAGAATTACAACCACAGCATTACAAATGGTTTATTCTACGGACATAGAAGATTTTTTTTTTCAGAAGAATGTTTTCATTTTCGTGCTCACTGCAGTTTCAAAACTGAAAATCGGAAGAGTACTGTTAGTCGCATTTTTTGTCTCTTTCATCCAGTTGTGCGAGCGACATAATTCAAGAATTGCAGTAAGAAAATGGCCAGTAGATGCAACTGTAATACCAGACCAGGATTCAAGCCACGAGTTTTCTGATGGCGATTCTATCGGAGTAATAGAAGATCCAAATGAAATGGACGCCATGGAAAACGATGTAATTGACCAATACGCTATCAAGGCGGCAGAACACGATGCAAATGAAATGGTGTCGGATGACGACATAGAATTCGAAAATGCAGCAGCCGATTAAGATGCGAGCCAGCTTTCGGGTGACGATATCGGGGTCTTATCAGACGATGCAAGTGCAGTGCCCATCATAGTGATGCAACTCCTAGAGATTGTGCCTTGCAAGCATTCTTTCTCTTTATAAAACGCCTCCCAAGAATCTTTGGAATCTATACGCGCAGCTTGGTTTATTGATAAAACAGACGAAGAACCGGATTTTCACCAGGATCAGTTTACTTTTTCTAACAGCGTAAAGAAGATAGTCATTACGCTCGACAGTGCTGAAGGACTGAAAGTATTTCAACCCGAGGAGCGCGATGCATTCGGCTGTCGTATTAAAGCAATTGAAGCCGGCCTCGGTACTGACGACCAGGTGCTTTTGCAACTTCAAGACATTTATGCCCGAATAATGGAAAGGTTTGCTCAGCTATGTTACCGACAAGAAACAGAACGTGCGGGATGGCCAAGCAAAGAAGAATGCTCAGACGGGAAAAGTACAGACGGGAAGGCAAAGCATGCTATCGCCGACGAAGCATCCCGAAATAATAGAAAGGTAGAGGTTGCTGCAAGTAGCTCTGCCAAAAACCCAGAAATCCGAGTAGAAAGCTTCCTTAACTGCAGGAGGCATCTATTAGAAATAAGGGTTGAGCTCGACCGATACGCGTCCTTTTCTGCCTTCAGGTGAAGTGTCACTACGAATGAATGGCCGAGCAACCCTCAGGATTACTACTTTTTTGGTGATCATTGTTACATTGACAAATTAACTCCAAAAACGACGGGACGCTTATAATTATAAGGAACTTTATAATACATTTTATTTTATTACTGAACTGAGGAAACGAGCACCTCAGAATTACAACCACAGCATTACAAATGGTTTATCCCACGGACATAGAAGATTTTTTTCAAAAGGTCTTCATTTTCGAACTCACTGCAGTTTCAAAAATGAGAATCGGAAGAGTACTGTCAGTCGCATTGTTTGTCTCTTTCGTCCAGTTGTGCGAGCGACATAATTCAAGAACTGCAGTAAGAAAATAGCTAGTAGATGCAACTGTAATCCCAGGCCAGGATTCAAGCCACGAGTTTTCTGATGGCGATTCTATCGGAGTAATAGAAGATTCTAATGAAATGGGCGCCATGGAAAACGATGCAATTGACCAAACGCTATCAAGGCGGCAGAACAGGATGCAAGTGAAATGTTGTCGGATGACGACATAGAATTCGCAAATGCAGCAGCCGATCAAGGTGCGAGCCAGCTTTCGGATGACGACGTCGGGGTCTTATCAGACGATGCAAGTGCAGTGGAAAACCAGGATGCCAATGACGCGCCCACTATCGTAATGCAACTCCTAGAGATCGTGCCTTGCAAGCAGTCTTTCTCTTTATCAAACGCCTCCCAAGAATCTTTGGAATCCATACGCGCAGCTTGGGTTATTGATAAAACAGACGAAGACCAGGACTTTGACCAGGATCAGTTTACTCTTTCGAAAAGCGTAAAGAAGATAATCATTACGCTCGACAGCGCTGAAGGACTGTTTGTGGTTACCTATCTCCACACTATAGTCATACATAACTCTCCCACTAATCTTTTAGCTGCCAAAATACTACCGGATCTAGAAACTAACCTCGTTTTCATGTTTTAGGTATTAACTGCACTATTTTTTTACGCATGCGGCTCGTACCAGCGGCAGGTCGGTGTGGCTAAGCCAAAAACTGTGTAGCAACCACATAAATGAAGTGACTGAAGCTTTACGAGTAATACATCCGGCCATGATAAAAAAATACATTGTATTTCCAAAATCTCCTGCTGCCAGGCAAGCTGTTAGTTAGTTTTTAAATATAAAATAATAATAATAACATGTGGGATGTTGACTCGACGATCATTGTCCCGATAGTCGTTTCAGCGAACGGCCTCATAGCGAAGAGTCTCGACCAATATCTTGAGAGACTCTGGCTAGGTGGTTGGATCAAGGGTCAGACAGATGCAGAAGGCGGTAATTCTGGACACGGCGCGTATAGTCCGGCGGTTCCTTTCTCTGCGGCCCTAACCACCGGCAGCCTGGGCCCTGCCCCGTTGCCGGCGGCACCCTACCTAGGTTAGGTTTTTTTAATAATGTGTTTATATTTTATATATTGTTTTTGTATGTTTTTGTATTTTACTTTTATAATCATGTTCTTAAAAAACTCCTAACCTAAGAATACTAATTAATAAAGAGAATAATAATCATTTAATGAGAGTTGACAGAAATGGACATTGGAAGTTTAACGACTTCTACACAGCAGGCAAAGCTGGCAAAGGCTTTTAAATATAATAATCATAATAATTATTCTTTGTGTCAGATTTTATGCTAAGTATGGAGTGCCAGGAATTATGGGAGCTGTTGATGGCAGTCAATTTAAAATATTCAAGCCAGCTATGGCAGTCGAACACCTTTTCTACTGCCGCAAACACTAATACAACTTTAAAAAACAATACACGTAATTTATAAATAACCAAAATAAAAAATCTACGACTATACACTTACGCTAGGGTTTAAGCTAATAGGGCCGACAGGTACTCGGCGTAAATGTGCCAAAAATGCTGCTGGTGTTTCCACGTTGAATGTTCAAATTGTATTAAGTTTTATTTAAGGAACAATACTTATTATGTAACACTGCAATTTAGTATGGTTACAAAATTTACTTTAGATTGATAACTTTTCTTGTTTTTAGGTGTGTGATAGCGAATATAGGATTATAAATGTAAATCCAAAGTTTTGAGGCGCAAGCCATGACGCAGTTGTGTGGGACAACAGCGATCTTAATAGTTATATGCAGCAACTACATGTCCAAGGACAAGGAGAAGTTTGTTGACTCTTAGGTAATAGGTTTCATTTTCATGTGTAATATTTAATTTTGGTGCCCTTTTCAATACATAAACATAATACATAACATAGTGATTTTATTTTAAGAGATTCTGGCTACCCACAACGCCCCTGGCTTATGACTCCATACTTGGAGGTGAGCCCTGGCTCTCTTGAAGCCGGCCATCTATAACCAAAAGCACATGGAAGCTTAACTTAACGCTTTCTCCAATTCCATTTACTTACAAGAATCGTGTACTATCTCAAGTACAAGTGCTGAAGCCCAACTACAACCTCTGATCGACAAAACGATTGAGAGGTTATTTGAGTACCTAGAAGAGATCCTAGTAACATTAAAGGATCAAGAGCGGCAGTCACAATTAAAACAGAAAATTTAAAGTGACGATTCCGTCGCAAACAACTTTCAGAGCTGCTTTGTGCCATCACAATTAATTTGCGGAGAAAAAAACAATGTTATTTGGGAAAACGCGACGCCTTCTTCACCGCGATTCTGACGTCCGATTAGATTTCGCTTCATAAAGGAAAACAATGACGTAACTGCAGAAGAAATTAGTTACGTCAATAATGCGATAAGTTCTCTGGTATCAACCGAGATAGAAATAAAGGGGAAAAATGTTGTTATAAAGCACAAGTTTATAATGACAATGGTGGACGGAAAGGTGTGCAATGCAGCGACGCACACAGGCGGATTTTCCTAAATTTCTGGCCAAAAGTCCAATGTACCAAATCAACGATAATAGTCCCGTGACTTTATTTTTTGTATCTGTATCGTTCCTAAGATTTAATGACAACCCTCATAATAATTTACACGAACGTTTTCATAACTACCCACATTAACGAAGTATCGACTTCTGACCAAAGGTTAATTACTTGGTAAAACTAAGTGTATTTATATAACATATTCTATTGTTTTGAAGTTGTTTGGTGTGATTTATATAATGGATTGTGAAGCTGGAGGTATGTAACTATATATTGAAGATGAATGTTCATACTTTTCAGTTTGTTTATACACAGGAAAAAAAAGTTAATTTACAATCGAATTTTTACCTGTTTGTTACTTATATTAGTGTATAAAGTTCAATATTCAATAGAATCTGACTACTGAATGAATATTATAGTAAAGACAAACATATTAGCTAAACTATTTTGATAGTTTAGGTTGCTAATACGTGCTAATCCGTTTTTTATTAGACTATTATCAGTTGGAAGTAAAAATCACGAAAACGGTTTTTTTTTATTTTTTCTTTGTTTTTAGGTTCATCTTCTGAGAATATCATTATAAGTCGTCAACAATTGCTTGAATATTATAGAACGTGCAATTCGAAAGATAATAATGAAAAACTTAACAATCTTTTTAACCAAGTAGCAAGTTTCTTAGGTGTTAAGGATGGTCTAACAAATGACTCAAAACAATTATTATCTAAGTTCGTATTCGACTACAAACAAAAGTGGGCATCTGTTAGAAGAAACAATGCCTATTTCAATAAAAAAGAATGTAATTGGCTTAGTAATGGTATTTGTTTCGTGGTTAAGAAACAAGTTTCAAAGCAAGTAAGCGGAAGACCTTCGAAAGATTTCTGTGAGAGTAGTGATCGGTCCAAACGCAGAAAAACCGAAGACTTACGTAAGGAAAAAAACTAGTAGTGAACTTTTGTTTGCTGCTAAAATGAACTTCAAAAGAGATGGTGATCTGAAATCTGCTAAAGAATGTGAAACTATAATTACAAAACAAGAAGCCACTTCTGGACAATCTCACATTCCTTTCACACCAGATGAAGCTTTAGCACTTGTTGTTGGAGCAAAACTTACCAAGTTCCAATACAATTTAATTAGGAAAAGTGCAAGTGATCATTACTGCAACATCTATCCTCCTTACGAAAATGTTACTTGCGCCAAAAAGAGATGTTATCCTAAAAATATATTGGTCAGTGAATCATCTGTAAAAATAGCTATCCAAGACTTGTTAGATCATACAGCAATGAGACTTGTTCATTCACTGCATGAAGTCATTTCTTCGCTTTCTAAAGACCAACTTGATACCATGTCTTTGATTACGAAATGGGGATGTGATGGTACATCTGGCCAAGCTGAATATAAACAACTATTTCAGGATGAGACGGTTTCAGATTCTAGTATATATTTGATAACTATTGCTCCTATACAGTTAGAAGTAGACAACCTAAGCGGAAGTGGTAAAACAATTATATGGAGAAACCCAACTGCATCTTCCCCGAGAAGTTGCAGACCCTTAGTGCTCCTTTTCGCCAAAGAGTCGACCGATTTGATTAAACAGTGCGTCAAAGACATTGAAACTCAAATAAAATCATTAATAGCAACGAAAATAGAGCAGAATGGTATTGAAATACAGTTAAAGCATAATTTAATTTTGTGTATGATTGATGGGAAAACCGTTAATGCTATTACTGACACTAAATCAAACCAAAGATGTTACCTATGTCATTTGACATCAAAAGACTTTAATAGTATACGTCTTAGTTTATCAAGGAAAATTGTCAACGAGGATTTTTTAAATTTTGGGATATCCCCACTACATGCCTGGATCCGCCTTTTTGAATGTTTGCTTCATGTAAGTTATAGACTAACTATATGTAGGTGGCAAGTTCGAAGTGCAGAGAATAAGAGTAAAGTAGAAGTTAGAAAAAAATATATCCAAGAAGAATTTAGAAAAAAAATGGGCCTAATAGTGGACAAACCCAAACCCGGATTTGGTAGTAGCAATGACGGGAATACAGCGAGAAAATTTTTTCACTGTTTCGAAGATTCAGGTGAAATTACAGGCATAAACAAAAATATTATATATCGCTTTCTTATAATCCTTTTGGCACTTACAAGTACGTTTCCAGTTAATCCAAACAAATTTAAAATTTATTGCGGCAAGACAGCTGTTGTCTTTATCAAACATTATCCATGGTACCCCCTACCAACAACTGTACATAAAATCTTATTTCATGGCCATGAAATAATGAAAAATTGTATAGTGCCATTGGGGTTACTTTCAGAAGAAGCTCAAGAATCCAGAAATAAAGACATAAAAATGTACAGAGAAAGTTATTCGAGAAAATTTAGTCGGATCCAAAATGTAGAGGATGTGTTTAATAACCTTCTTGTATCATCTGATCCTTACATAACAGATATTTCACGAAAACATTACAAGAAGGATTCAAAAATAAATGATTATCCAAAAGAACTTAAGTATTTACTGGACATGTAAGAAAAAAACTAATAAAATAAATATAGAAACAGTGAATCGACCTTAAATAAAGCTGTAGTTTAATTTAAATATGTTTTTATTTGATTCCTAAAGCGTTTCTAACTTTTAATTCAATCCATTAGTTTTGGCCAGAATTTTGGGAAAATCCGCCTGTGTGCGACGGGGACAAAGTGTACGACCAAGTGCTAAATTTGCGGAGCGAAATCGACCGATTTGAAAAATTTGGACTTTACTAAAGACGTAACTTCGAAGCAGTGGAATTCGGATTATCGGTTTTGCATGCACGCATTCGGATATTTGAAACTATTCTCCATTTGGCATATAAGTTGCAAGTGAATAAATATAGAAAAAGGAAGACAGACGAAGAGAAAAACCTAGAAAAGGAAAGAAAAAGATATATACAAGAAAGGTTTCGCGCGAAGACGGGTCTACTAGTGGTACATGCCTAAATCCAATGTTGGAAATACTAACGATGGCAATACAAGCAGGAGATTTTTCGAGAACCCGCGTTTAGCTGCGGAAATTACTGTGATAGAATACGACTTGATTTACAGACTGAAGGTCATATTGGAAGCCATTTCGAGTGGGCACAAAATATACCCAGTTAAATACGAAATGTATGCCTTAGATACAGCTCGTCTCTATCTGCGACTCACAGTATAAGAAATGACCTCAAAAGCGGTCATGCCTATTTTATGCCTTCAAAAGGTGGAATTCTCTAATATAAACATAAGACTAAAACTCCCGAGTGGTAATTATGCATAATACTGAAGTAGTAATTTTTTTCAACATATCTATGGATTTCCAGAAATATCATAGAAATTAATATAACTTGAAAATAACCCAGTCTTGTGTAATAATTCATATGTCTTTAGATAAAACTATGGTCCGGGATAATTTGGGAAAAAAATCAGGACTTTATTTCGAATACCAACTGAGTTCTGAATAATTTTGTCTATTTTGGTTTTTATTTTTCTATGGCAACATAATGAATTTGGAATTCAGTAATGAACTTGGATTCCATTGCACGATTATTTGTTTAATTGAGACACTCTTAGCCTCTTCCATAAAAATTAAACCGATATTCCAAAGGACCTTCGAGATATTGCACTGTCAATATTTTGAAGCTAGGGTTGTCAGTTACTATAAAGTAATAAGTACAAAAAATAAAATAGTTATTTTACTGTTCATGTAGCAATCTGTACGTGTAATTAAAACTTACTATACCTCAAAAGGATTTTTTTTTATCTTTTTTTTTTAATAACACAATACATGTGTGATTTTCCAATGAAGAGTATTATGTGGTACAGGGAAGGGGTCCGCCCTCGTTAGGTTTATACTAAAACCCTGTGCCAATACATAATGCTCCAAGGAACGGGGGTGAGGCACCATGGAGCCGCAAAAGACCCATGGTACCACTTTGCCTCAAAAGGAGCTTACCCGGCCTGTTGAGGGATGTCTGTCCGGGCTCCGACCGGCTGACTTAATGCTAGGAGAGCATGAGGGCGCCAACCCTCACGCTGGTACACGAGTGGCAAGTGAACCTGTGGATAGCGCCACAGGCGGTATTCTTCGACCTCTGGGAATATGCGCAAATAGGCAAGGAGTTGACATGAATAGACTGGATTTATACAAAGAATTGGTTGCGCTAGCGAAAAAAAACGGAGAAAAGTATCGTCCATCAGATCTAACGTTAAAGCAAAGATCCAGACATATTCAGGGTTTGCTTGGACTAGAAGTGCTCGACCCTGAAATTGACAGGAAATTTAAAGATATTGTCAAAAAGTTTACATCTAAGTGTGAAACACTTTACAAACAGTGCAAGTATAATATGCCTTACTTTATAAAAAAACACAAAACGTGGCTCAACGAAGATGCTAAACTAGACTTTCAAAATGTAATAGACTCAGATTCTGACACGGTACGGTCTTCTAATCGCCTTCTATTTTCTGAGCTTAACACAGAGGCGGACCTAAGTAGTAGGGAATACGATATTTATAGAACAAAAATGTATCCCACTGCTCATCCGATTTCTGACGCAAGCAATGATCCACAACCCGGCCCGAGTAGTAGGGAATATAACTTTCCTATTTCAAGTAGCTCCTCTGCTATACATCCGATTTCAGATACGAGCGCTGATCTACTACCCGGCCCGAGTAGTAGAGAATATAACATCTCTATATCAAGTACTTCACCACATCTGATTTCAGATACAAACACTGATCCACAACCCGGCCCAAGTATACCATCCCTATATCAAGTACTTCCCTTACTACACATCCGATTTCAGACGCGAATCCTGATCTACAACCCGCCTCTAGTAGTGAAAATAATCTGCTAGAACCAAACTTCTATTTAGATACTTCGATTTCTTCAACGATGTCCGTATCACATTCAAATTCAAATTATGAAACTCTTGGCGAAAGACAAAAACGCAGAGTGCACAGTACTCTTAAAAATGTTCTAAAAGATGAACCTCCAGCTAAAATAAGCAAAGTATTGTCGTCTCTAGTCAATGTAAACGGAGAGACGCTTAACAAAAAATCACGCAAGGACTTTGAATATGTCATCAATGCTTGTCTCGAAAATCCAGAATGTGCAACTAAAATTGCGAATATTCTTCGAAATGAACCTCGCCCTTATACTCCTGATGAGGCACTAGCTGTATATGTTGACAGAAAATTTACGGTGGAAACATATACATCTCTACAACAAGACCTAAAATCAAGAGGATTTCCTGCTTTTCCACCATATCACCAAGTTTTTGAGGCTAAAAAGAAATGTTACCCTAAAACTGAAATCGAAGTGTCGGAGAGAGAAGCTCATAATTCACTGGATAGTCTGCTTAATCATTCATTGGAGAGGATAATGAATTCATGCGAACCAGTAATATCAAGTTTTTGTAAACAGAATAACACTGATTCGATTAACTGCGTTTTTGAGGGCTCTTGGGGATTTGATGGGAGCACTGGACAGTCATTATATAAACAAAACTTCAGCGATGATGAAGAAAACGAAAATAGTTTATTTGCCACTACATTTATACCGCTGCAATTCAAAACAGAAAGTGGTTTTGTTCTGTGGCTAAACCCAACTCCGCAATCATACAGATCCTGCCGCCCATTGCATATGCTGAAAAGAAGTGGGGTGAGGACCAGATTAAAAAACTAAAGACGTTGGAAATAGAAACATCTAGTGGAATAAAAATATCGGCTCAACCTAAATTATATTTGACATGTATAGACGGAAAAGTTTTAAATATAGTTACAAAAACAGCTTTCCAACTTAGATGTCCTTATTGCAAAGCTACTTCGACGCAATTTAACTCGTTAGAAACTGTATATGACCGACCAGCAGAACAATCAGTTTTTATGTATGGACTGAGTCCCTTACATGCATGGATTCGTGTTTTGGAGTTTTTGCTTCATTTGGCGTATAAACTACCAGTTAAAAAATGGCGCATTAATCGTAGTTTAGGTACTAATGTAATAATTTAAATAACAATAGTCTTTAGTAAATTAGTTCGTAAGTTACTAACAACTCTGGATTTCCATTATCCGAATTAAATGAATTTTATTTATTTTATTTTATTTTATTAATCAAAATTCCCCAGAATCGATAATTGTAAACGAAACAAAAAAACGTATCCAAGAAAGAGTACGAAAAGAACTTAAAGTACTGGTAGATGTGGTTCGACCGAATTCTGGAACAACAAATGACGGGAATACGGCGCGAACCCTGTTATCCGAAAATAACCGTTCCAAGTTTGCTGAAATATTAGGTATCGAGCACTGGTTACTGGATGATCTTCACACGGTCTTAATATCTTTGAACTGTGTATTGTCAACGCGATTGGTCATCTTAATCACAATGACAAGGTATATGTACCTGCAGTGGCCAAGTTACCACTGGATCGCAACGGATTAGCAACACCACGCCCAGAAACAGTGTTGCTCAGCACACTCAGAGAAACTGTAGTGTATCTCGCTGATGCCCGGACGTCTGAACGAGTCCGAGAGCGTTTTCATAGCAACTCTATTGACTATTAACTATTGACTCTGATAAATTCGGCGAGTTCTGCAAAACGATAGCAAATAAATATGTAGCTGATTATGGGTGGTATCCTATGACTGTAACCTTACATAAAATATAAGTACATGGTAGAGATATTATACAATGGTCAGCTTTACCTATCGGTTTGTTATCAGAACAAGCCGGAGAAGCCAGGAATAAGTTTTGGCGGTTCGATAGGGAGCACTATTGCCGGAAATCTGACCGCAAAAAAACCATGCTGGATTTGTTTCACAGGGCATTGGAATCATCCGATCCCTTGATTTCTAACGTACGGTTGCAGCACAGACTAAAAAAGTTAAAAACAATACCTTTACCGCCCACGGTTTTAAATCTTTTGAAACCATATGAAGTATCTAAAGAGGGTGATGCTGTTCCCGTCGCAGAAGATTATTTTTCGCAAAATATAGACGGATATGATGCTGAATATACAGAAATATTAATAAGAAGCGACAATTTATAAATATGTATGATTTGTAAATATCATGTAAATAAATTAAATATTCTTGTTAGTGACAACCCTAAAATCAGAAAAAACTTAGAAACAGAATTTCTCAGAGGTCTTCAGTCCGATCAGCTTGATTTTTTTTTCGAGGCAAGAGTACAATCGAAACTATCGAAACTTTAATACTTGTAAAATAAGTTAAAATAAAGAAATAACTAAAATATATAAAAATACATTTTACTCTATTGTCTTAATACCTAGAGCTGTGCTACTTTCTTATATGTACTGCTTGTAGTTAGCATTACTTGATATTGCTAGGAGCAATACTAATTAATATAAAAAAATGAGAAAAACTAAATTTTAGATTTTCATATATTTTCACAATTTATTTTTTATTTTGAATTGTGTGCGTAATTACCACTCGGGAGTTTTAGTCTTATGTTTAAATTAGAGAATTCCACCTTATGAAGGCATAAAATAGGCATGACCGCTTTTGAGGTCATTTCTCATACTGTGCGACTGTATGACTGGCATCCACACTGGCATACATGGTGCGATTATAATTAAAGAAGCCTTACTACCGATTGGCCAACTTGCCGAGGAGGCAGCTGAGGCTCGGAACAAACATTTTAGAGCATACCGGACAGATTTTGCTAGAAAGTTTTCTAGAGAAAGCTGCAATCAGGACGTTTTTAACCGTCTTATTCTGAGCTCGGAACCGTTTCTAAGCAGCAGACGAGCGATAAAAAAAAGGAAATCTAACACATTCCTGCCTGAGACCCTTCTCATGTTCGTTTCTGCGGAACCGAATATCATCGAATATTCGACAGAAAGCGATGAAGAATAATGTAAAAATAATTTTAAGCAAAATCTTAATTTTTGGTTGTTTTATGTATAATATTGTTCTAAATAAATATGTAAAATACTACCTTGAGTTTTATTTATGTAAAGAAAATCATTAAAACACTTTAATTTTCTTAAATTAAAGTGTTTGAGTAGTCTGCAACAACAAAGATTGATGAAACCATCCAGAAACAGTGGACAAACTGGATGACTAAAGGTTTGGTACTCGTAGATGAGACTCGTAGAGAAATTTCCGTACTGAATCACCCAAGGTTAATTTGGAAATAGTGAGTCATCTAACTAACATAGCAAAAAAGAGAGATCAACACTTCACTGATACCCAAAACCGTGTGGGTGCAGCCCTGATATCACTCGGGCAGCAATCTCAATGTTGAAGGAAAATCCTGAAGAGGGTGTGAACCATATACAGGGTGTAACAAACATGTAGGTGATCCGTTTAAGGGCGTATATATATACGTGGGTAGTATCCACATAAAATATCAAAAAAAAATTCGCCATAGATAAAAAGTTATGAAGGTTTCTTTTTTTCCTTTAAAACTTACTAATTCACGAAAAGGTTTACGATCTCACTACTACTACTACTGGTAATCAGCTCATTCACTGGCCCTACTCACCAATAGGCTGGCCGCACTCGGGTTTTTGCACTCTTTGCGTTGTCTTCGAAATTCCTTTTCAATCTTTTGCAAGTATTTAAAAGTCTTTCTAAGAAATACTAAAAATGGTAACTTGACAGAAATATCCCTAAACATTTTGCAAGACGCTCCTCAACACGAACTTTCATGTGGTTTTTAACACCATCAATCATTTTGCTTTCACCCAAAACTTGAACGCTGTTCATCTATTGGATAAGTCACACAATATTGGAACCATAACTTGAAAGGTAAATGTATCATAAAATAAATTAAAATATACCTTTATTATTAGTCCAGAATCATTACCTACCTACCTACCTTAATTTGACCCTTTGAAGCATTGTACATTGAAATAAATGGTATATAAGTACAAAAGGGAAAATTAACCAAGGTCTCACTGGGACTGTGAAGTGCCGAAGGTGAAGATCGCGGTCTCCGCCACTGACAATCAATGGGCACTGGATAAACGGCCTGCCTTAAATGTTTTTACGTCTTTTTTAGCATTAAAATGGCTAAGCCAAAGAAAAAAATACGAAAGAAGATAAACTAGCAAAAGATAAACTAGCAGCGAAAGAAAGAAAAATATGAAATTATAAAAAGTAACCCCGAATTATATGCGATACAAAAAGACAAAAAAAGAGATACTTACCTGAAAAGAAAAGAACAAAAAAAATTAGTATAAAAGAAATGACACCTCGTGCTCAAAGAGAAGAAAATTGTTCATCTGCATTAAATTGTATCAACTCTACGTCTCTCTCCGAAAGATTTGATGATGCAGTTGAACAAACCAATGATCACCCGGTTAGCACCAAAGAGGACATTACTATTATGACACATTTATACGACGACCCTGACTACAGAAATCACGTTGTTGGGTACATAGCAGGAAACGTCGTAAGACACATAATTACCCGGTTAAAATGTAATTTCTGTGTTGATAACATGTTAGCGAAGGAAAAATTGTGGTTTCACAAATTGGTGAACTTGAGAGATAAAGGCGGGTTACCTGCTGTACGCAAGCGAAGCGAAGATAAGAAACCTAAAAAAGTAAGAAACCTAAGTAAGTAATTAGTACATTACCAAACTAGTGCGGTAAATTTATTACCGTACATCATTTTATGCCTACACTTGTGCAGAAATCGGCTTTTTCAGGCACTTGATGGCCAGGTGTGGCATAAAATATTTTTTAATACTTAAGCAGTCTAAATAAATAGCTGTCACAACTTCCCTCGGTACCTGTCACATCTTACCTCGGTGATAGGAGAGTTGGAAAGGGAAGGAATGGTGCTATATTTATTCACATAGGTCGTATAGATAAATTAACGAGAGCATGGAATTGCATATGTAGTAATATGTTTACAGGCATTCTATATTTGAATTTTCTATTTTCTCGTACTATCAGCATAAAAAGTGGTTTGTTATATATTGAAGAAGTAAATACCAAAATAAAGTCAGTGTCAAATTGTGAACATTATTTACGTTGTGCATATATTTTTACGTCTGATTTTATTGTATTCTCCCAATTATCAGAATAATTTTGTGTCAGCCCGTACGACTAAGTGTAAGTTACATACATAATTTACAGTACATACAGTAAGTAATTTTGGTCCGATTGAGAGTCAAAGTAAGCAAATTATTTTTAACTGTTATAAATATTTCGAACTTGAACTGACAAAAATTTAAATTCCCCTTACACCGCTGCCCAGTTGGTTGAAAAAGCTACAGGTGTTTGTCTCTCTACTGTTTATAACATTGTGTCTGAGAGCAATAGTGAGCAATTCGCGACAACAAAGAAATTCACCTCCCCGAGAAATAAAAAGTTACGTAGGTACTTGTCCGTCATCAGCAGTAGACGATTTTGATCAGGAAGTCATCCGGAGAACTATATACAATTTTCATCTGTCCCATAAGCAAATTCCAACCTTAAAGGCACTCCACTCTGTGTTAAAATCCGATATAGATTTCAAATTCGGCATTTCCACCTTACGAGAACAAATACAAAAATTAGGATTTAAATCGAAAAAGACCGAGGACAATCGAAAAATATTTATGGAAAGACATAACATACGACTGTTAAGAATAAATAACCTTACCAAAATTGCAGAATATCGGTCTAAAGATAGAAGACCACTAGTTTATACTGATGAAACCTACATCCACACTTCACATATGTCCGGAGAGGTTTGGACCGATGGAACAGAAATTGGTGTAAAAAAACAAATCAGTACAGGCCAGCGGTTAATAATAGTGGACGCATAAGGAAAATATTGTTTTATTCCCAACGCTTTGTTAATGATTAAGGCAAATCAAAAAACGGGAGATAACCATGACCAGATGAACTTTGTCAATTACGAAAAATTGTTAAAAGAAAAATTAATACCAAACCTTAACCAAATAGCATACTTATCGTAGATAATGCGTCCTATCACAACAAACTTTTGAATCATGCTCCAACGTCAAATTCTCATAAACAAGAAATTATGGATAGGCTGAGAGAACACAAAATTTCGTATAGATGTACAAAACCAGTTTGTATGATTTAATTAAACAAAATAAAGAGCGGTTTCGTGAGTACCACATAGATGCAATTTTAAAAGAACATGGCCACTCCGTTTTACGATTGCCACCGTATCACCCGACATTCAATCCGATCGAAAATATTTGGTCCATGGTAAAAGGACACGTAGCGAAAAGAAACGTTTCATTAAACATGCAAGGCATTATGAGTTTAGCAACTGAACGAATGAATACTATTACTGCTGAGGACTGGGAAAATATTTGTCGCCATGTCGAAAGTGAAGAAAATAAATATCGATGTCAGGAAGGGGAAATGGATCGAATTTCAGACAATCTTATTATCAATACTTGTGACAGCTCAGATGAAGAACATGATAGCGACTAAAAGCAAAAAACAGAGGACTACTTATTCCACTTCTTAAGGGTACCCATGTAATTTTATTAAATTAATGGAAAATTATTCTCCTTTTGTTGCAAACGGTACAACCACTACAAATGCAATTCCATGTTCTCGATATTCATCTTATAACTGTAGAATGTTTCTGGAGCTAGATATTCCCCTAAAATTAAAAATTGTTATAACTCTCCTAGGTTTCCCCTACCTACCTCCTAACAGGACACAATAAAAAGTATTAAATAATAAATATATAAATAAAATTGCAAAATTGTATCGCCCGGACTGGACTATTTTCCTGACGACTGGGTATCAAAATTTGCCAATTAAAATGTAACCCTGTCTAATTGACAAAGAGTCAAAATCCCATTCCCACAACTTAATTCAATTTGTAAATCTTATTGCCCCATTAAATCTAATATTCGATATTACTAACCCGCTACTCGACGACGACGCTTAAACATGTGTTTGAAAATTATTATTGTATACAAGAAACAAACAACACGAGGAACACGAAGATCAACAAGTCAATTATTGATATACAAGCCTCAAGCAACACAGGGAGCGGAGTCGGCATACGTACCGTTTCCCCTCTGCCGAAGTAGGTACAAGCCCAAATGGGCATACGCGGCTCTGTGATGTCACTAGTACGTACACTAAAATATATCGAAGTGTGCAAGATTTGGCAGTGTAGTTGTATCATTATGTGTTATTATTTTCATCATTACAGATTGTTTTTTGTATGTAGTTTTTGAGAAGTGCGTCTGTGTGCACGTTTCCCCAACCAAAAGGTGACAGAATTTGTACGGTAAGATGTCGCTTTGCCGTCTCCCTTCCAACGCGTTGGAAGTCTAAAACCGACATTGATAGTCGTACTTGAGAAACCACGAAAACCTTATTAAAAATATATTGATTCCACACAGTAATTATGATTCTATTCAATTTTCCCAGATGTTAACTTATTCGAAATATTCAATAATATATTATTCCATCCCATATTTATCATTTCATTTCAACTTATTCAAGATTATGAAAAATTTAATATAATACATTTTTAACTTCCCACATTGCTGATTAAAGAGATTCATTCCATTATTTTTAATATTTGATGTTTTAAACTCCAAAATCCTATTTTTCCAAGGTCACGAATTCACATATTCTTTAGTCAAACTCATGACACGCTAAGCAACCTACTTCAGAACGAAAAAATATTAATTCGACACCCAGTGTGAAATTATCCAATGTCTTCTTCCCATCCTCGTCATACAAATACAAACCAGAAAATATTTAATTTCAATCAAATTTTCATTTTAACGATAGTGGCTATTCTTGACGCCTATATCAGATACCGAATTTGCACAAGTTAATGCAAAAATATGACAATACAATTTAGACAAAGATAAAACTGCACGAAAAGATAAGAAGAGAAGTGTTGAACAACAACAGTGACAAAAGATCACACCAAAAGTCAAATGTGGAATGCTGAGACGGGATTAATTTGAAACTTGAAAAAAAAACATTGAAATCGGAATGAAAAATAGCGTTGCCGAAAAACAGTCGAAAGATAGAATAACTACGATGAAAAGAGACGACAAGTCCAGGCCAAAAAACGGAGAATACTTTGCCACTTCAGAACAGAATAAGGCAAAGAAAAAGATGCCATATTGAATTTCAAATAGTTGTCCAAATGGTATTCTGAATGACGAAGTTACCCAAAACATTCATTTTATTTCAAATAATTTGACAAATATAAAACTGCAGTTAACTACACTTCATCTATTCAACCTATTGGTCAATCAAGGTATAATAAGACGCTAAAACGCAATTATTTTTTTGTAACAAATGTGATGGCAAATATTGATCCCATTATTATTCCCCGAGACTCCGACCGGAAACAATGAAAAATGATATTCGCATGCTACTTTGATGGTGGCAGACTATCTTTTTAATTACAAGGGAAAATTTGGTTATTTATAGAAATTCATATATAAAACAGAAACATTACATATTTTCTGCTTGCCCGAAGGATGACTGGTAGAGAATGCTCAATTTTGTACAATTGTATTTATCTTATTATGCAACAGAGATTACATTAAAAAAATAAAAATACCATAACAACGCAGGGCATATATAGATTATAATATAGATTATTCACACCTTCAAGGGACCACAGACCTGTGTATGTGGTATAAATTTTAACTTGCTACTTCTATGCGTTCCCGAGACAAAGTATCTTGAAAGACAAACGGACGGACGGACATCAAAGTAATCCCATAAGGGTTCCGTTTATTTCCTTTTGAGGCACGGAAACCTAAAAATACGCAGCAAATGAATCAGAAAGTTATTTCAGCAAAACAATTAATGCTTGACAAAATAAATTTGGAGAAAAGAAAGGTAGCATTTTTTTTTATTCCGGGAAATTCCAGGTTTAACTGATAAGCCATTGATAAAAGATGGAAGGGTAAAATTCATAAATAAATGAATAATGTACTTATAAGAAAACAATGAAAACCCGGGCTTTGGGCGTGCACCAAAGAGAGAAAGAGACGAGATTCATTACGGAGAATCAGGAAAAAAATATTTGTGACGAAATATAATGACGAAAAAAAAGGATCATCTTTCGTTATTGCACACCCATAACCCATCAATGTAAAAATAACAATATGTTTTGTATAATTCCGATTGACATAAAATACTGAGCTAAACAGCTTAACAAATTTATATGAAACCAGACGGTCTGTTTAATGTCCTGCGTAGGTATGATGGACAATTATCCACGTGACAAAGCAACCATCACTTTTAACACCGCGATTGACAGACACTGTCATTACTCTGTCACATCGATAAGCCCGACCATCCTATACATACTGTTTATGGACTAAAACAATTCTATAACTATTTAACAGCCTTAATTTAACACAAAGCAAAATGTCAACATCTGTTTATAAATTAAATCATGGAAAAATAAATACAATTGAGAAATATATTTTGAATTAATTATTGAATTATACAATACTAGGTGGTGCCCGCGACTTCGTCTGCGCAATATCTTTATAAATTGTAACTTATGTGCTATTCTGATGTATAAGCTATATTATTGTAAAGTTTCATTAAAATCCGTTCGATAGTATTTACGTGAAAGAGTAACAAACATCCATACAAACTTTCGCATTTATAATATTAGTAGGATATTACTTACAAAACCTGTGTCGTTTAACTTGTGTTCTAATATTTTACTATGGAAAGTAATTAAAGGAAAATGTTTTCTTTTTTTTTCAAATGTATATCGAAGTTTTATTCGACGACTCTTTGTTTTATAACGAGAAGAAATAATGTACGAGAGATATACGATTAAACGCATTTTTCTACACCAGCACTACTATCTGTGAATTACATGATTGTCAGCGATATTAGAAAAGTATACATTATTACGTTGTCTGTGGTATTGAACATTGCTCCTATGGATTTTCATCCAATATTTTAGCATTGTTGTTTTTTTAAATTCCTATAGTGGGCATATGACATGTTCCACATAATGCCACCTTACGACATTTTGTATTTTTACAGTTTTAGCTGTCGTAGAAAAACTAACGTATGCCATAGCTCATAATTGGTTCTTAAAACTCTCGGGTCTCGACTTCGTCTCGTTTCGTAACAGCGACCCTCAAGTTATAAGAACCCTTATTATATCACTGTTGCATAAACTACTATTTTATGACTAAAATTACTAAAAACTTGTTTTTACAACTATAAAGTTATTTACATCTCTTATTTTTGAAACCTTAGCAACGCTCAAGATTCTAAATAAGAATATTTAAATAGAATCAATTAAATTTATGCATGTAGCCGTTGTTATAATACATTTCTTCAGTCACACTCATTAGGTACATCAAAACTACAGTATTCTAAATTTGCTATCACATACAATTATATCGTAGTGGACAAGATGCTGAAAACCCTGGCTGACGGGACAAGAAACAGTTGATTCACCCAGATACACCCGTTATTCTGACTCTCATTTTTAGTACATAATTAATAATTATAGATTAACAACGCTGGCATTTCGAAAGCGTTGCAGCGTCAGTTAGCGCGGGGTTTCTGAATAGGTTAACGGAGTATTCGTTTAGAGCTAGTGTATTTTTTGTTAGCACAGTCTATCAAGGCAACTTCATTAGCGTCATAGAGTCAGTCTATGCTAAGTTTCCTAGTTTTTGATAGCACAGAATGTGAAAGTGTTAAGTAAACGTCATCATTTCATAGAAGTTTGACGTTTAAAATAACACTTTAAAGTTTGACAGTTTATTTGCTAGGCGGAGATAGCGTGGTTTGACTCTAGCGGTTACCGCCAATATAATTGCTTAAGAAGATTCACGATTATTATTTGTATGGATCTAGTGTATTCGTTGTTAAGGCTTCGTCAGACTAGCGCGTGGTGTTAGCGGGGCAGCGCGCGCGGCCCGCTTTCATCGCGCTGGCGCTCTTTCGCTCCCCGCTCGCGTCCCGCTCACGCCACGCGCCAGTTTGACGAAGCCTTTAGAGTTGGTTCAAAAATCAGGTGATACATTATGGGGGGTAAGGCGTTCGGAAAACATCACGAACGATCAAAATCAGGGCAAAAAGAACTAAAAAAGATCACCAATGGTCAATCGGTCAAATATGATCACATGATTTTGGAACGAGCCCTTAGCACATCTATCAAGGCTGGCACAACACACAGTTACCGGCAATATCATTCCAGCACTGAGTTTTAATCAAGGCAGAGTAGCAATTGACAGGGCTACCCCTCTGCCGAATGGATATAACATAGAGTCATACTCATCTGAACTGACGTTAATCTGACATAGATTTGTACGCTACGTATGAATAGCTGTACATTTGACGCGACCCTCCTATGTGCATACTTTTTTGTACAGAAAGTGATGGACTTTGGAGGTCCGGCTGATTAAAAATTCAAAGTTGCAGCATTACTAGCCGCGAGTAGATTCACGGTTATTAGTGTCGAGCTACGAGCTAGTGTATTGTTTGTTATTGTTAGCACAGTCCATCAGCGCCGCAGCGCCGGTTACCGCCAATATCATTGCTTGCCGCGCTTGCCGGGCGGCTTCTGCAGCTGGAAGCCGGAGTCGGCGGGCGCCGGGAAGGCGGCGGCGGCGGCGGCGGCGGCGGGCGGCGGCGCCGGCGCCGCGCCGGGCTGCCAGCTGGCTCCTCCTGCTGGAAGACATACTGTTAGTCCAACTGCTACGCTATAATATCACACAGCGTAGGGATGTATTCCATACAGTGAGGTAACTTCATACACGGCCAGCGGCTCGGCTCGGTGGTCATGCTGAGGCTCGAGTTGTCCAAAACTATGCGAAATATATCAGTCTGACTGGCAAACTAATTTCAATTTTACACCCCTTATTTTCATAGAAATTCGGCGGCATTTCCTCCCCGCCTCCTTCCCCGCGCGCCCCCCATCGATAACCCAGAAATCGGCGGAGTTAACCCACTGTATGGAGTTCATCCTTACGCTGTGATAATATTGTCTTCTGTACCGCGATTGTTATTACTTGAAAATAAACAATTTAGAACGGATTAATCGCGTTTATTTACACCATGACCCTACGTTTCGAGCCCTTGACAACACTCGTTTTCCCAGGGTTAAGATGATGACTGAGAAAATGAGAATTCTCCCCGTCAATCAAAAAAGTTACTACCTACATACAAATATATATATATATATATAAAATAAACAAAACAAAGGTTGGTCGACAATGCCTAGAGGGGCATATAAAACTAGTAATTCAGAGCCTGAAGGGCATTTTAATTTAAATTAAAAAAAATACGCTACACTACGCTATGATCAATAGGTGTCACAGAACAAGTCTAAAAATATGAATGTATAAAACAGAATTACTTATGACACATTAAGAACTTGACACCTGTGTGAAATAAAAAATATTGATATACAATGGTTACGTTTGACAGTTAATTTACTTGTAAGAGAAAACTTAGTCAAGTCCGACTTTAGGAGACCAAGGAGGCAACCGATCCATACTTACATATATAAGTAGTCGTAGAAAATGAACTTATGTTTAAAAATTCAAGATAAACTCACAAACATTTGAACCCGGGACTTCCGGCTTCAAATAGGCAAGGGTGGTTGCGATTTGAATGCTGAATACTTAAATTCATACAGAGCATTACCAACGCTCTTAAAAGTTTATAGGCTGTTGGCACTTAACGAAACATCACATTCCAAACAAGACAATATGAAAAAGAGTCGCAACCGCTGCACTTTTGTCGAATTTTTTTTTTCGGCTGATTGTTTGTCCAGTTATTTTATCCTATATCTATGTTTAAACCCGATTGTCCATCATTGGGCCTTATTCATTAGTGGTGCCATGAATCTATTACTAAATGTGTACAATATATTAATAATAAAGAATACAACTTACCACTATTATCAGCTGGGAATGGTGAAAATGAGTTTCCTAAGTAACTGAACGGTGTTGGTCCCGCGAGCTGGGCTATGCTAACTGAAATGACAAAACATTTAAATAAATACATTAACAACGTCTAAATACAACCTCAACCTCAACCGTTTAATTAAGGTAAGGGACATATAAATCCCTGGCCGTTAACCTAAGTGAACCTACGGTCAACTATATAAAACAGTCGATGATTTACAGATAAACCACAGAACTAATATAACAAGAATGCTTGTCAAACATTGAAAACGTGTCGAAAAACACAAACCTGTCTACTGAAATTGACCAAATTGAAATGTGTGATTAGGTACGTGAATTATATTCTTTTATAGCATTATATCCAATAGTAGCAGCTGACCGTACATTGTGTATTATAAGAAATTACGAACAGGTGTGAATTTTAGCAAGAGTTGGTAATTCTTGTACCGCCCTATATACATACAATATTTTTCATCACATTTACGAGGAAATAAATAAACTCACTAGGCAGATAAATAAACAATAATTATTAGTGGTCGTCGTAGCCGGCCGGGACGGGCTGTAAAGTAGTATGAGAATCCATTACGGCCATGAGCTTATTTATAACAGCTCATTGAGTCTAAGTTTGCTTGCATATAATAATATCACCATTTACCCACAGGTGTGATGAAATGTACTATTACAGACGTCTCTGCTTGATACAATAGTACCAGTGATGGGCAAAATTTATTCGAATGACGGATGACGGATGACGAATAACCAAATCATTCGCGGATGACGGATGAATTTTCGGATGATTATTCGTATTCGAATAAATTATTCGTCGAATAATTTATCCGCGAATAATTCATTCGCCGGATGAATTGCCACGAATAATTTTTTAAATACCTTATCAACTTCTGTTTAAAATAGCTATCTAATTATGAATTCATAACTCAAGTTTCATTTCAACCGCCTAGTTTCATTGACACAATTTCTTTTAAACATTATGGCCTTACTAGTTTATATGGAATTAATTTTATATTCGGTTATTTGAATGAGAACTACGAGGCCCTTTTTAGACCGAGATAGTATATGTCATTGAAATGTACAGAAACTTGACAAAATCTATGCCATAGAAATTAGGCGGTTTCTTTGCTCAGATTTTCTTCCAACCCGCATAGGGATTATAAAAGGACTGTAAATAAAAGTGCACTTTAGAAATCAACATGGACTTATTAATAATTCGTAATTAAAATCATACGTGATGATATTCTTTGTTTGAAAACCAGAGTAAATAACATTAACTACATATAGATCATATCGAATAGATCACTAAAGTCTTAGACGATCGTGAACTTTAGTAAAAATTTGTCATTTTTAATATATGTTTCTTTTTTTAAATTTAATAGAATAGCCAAAAAACCTTTAATATTGTTAGTAAATTTATAGGAGTAATATAATAAGTAAATCATTCGTCAAGTTAAAAACCGGTCGAAATATTTATTCGCCGATAAGTTACTCGCGAATAAATCATCCGCGCACAAATCATCCGCGAATAAATCATCCGCGAATAAATCATTCGCGAATAAAAAATTGGTGGATTATTCGTCATTCGAATGATCATTTAGATAATTTTTTATTCGAATAATGCCCATCTCTGAATAGTACATTGTGCATCTAGGGCGGTAAGAAGGGCATTACTTACGAGGGTCTATTGAAGCCCGACGCCGTAGGCGGAGGGCTTTAAATGACCCGAGTTAGTAATGCCCTTACTGCCCGTGGTACACACAATGTTTTTCATCACATTTGCGAGGGAAAAAATAAACTCTATACAGGTAAAGAAACAATAATGATAAGCGGTAGTGTAGTTGCACAGTCCATAGTACTCCAGAGTGAGTACGTGCTGCGAGCGCGTGCGGGGCGGGTGCTCCGCGAGCTCCGGGCGGGCGGTAAAGTAGTATGAGAATCCTTTAAAACCATGGGAATAATACAGCTCTTTAAGTGTAAGTATGCTTGCATATAATATCACCATTTACGAGCAGGTGTGATTAAAAATTAATGTGGGTTTGTAATGTAATGCAATGGACATACCTAACGCGGCCCTAGGGTCAGACAGCACGGCTCGCCCGAAGCTATCGTTTATCCCTGACTTGGTCTTCTTCCTCGTGCCTTCCGCGTCGCGCAGAATCTGATCTAGGCTAGTACTGGCTGTAATAAATAAAAAAAAAGATAAATACTTGAATTTTTGTAGAACTACTACTATTACTAAAAACAGACATTAATCAGGGAGGTATACACCATGTGGTAACAACACAAAGATTATTCCATATATAAAAAACAGGCCAAGTGCGAGTCGGACTCGCGCTCGGTGGGTTCCGTACCATATTATCTATAATAACGGCAAAAAACACCCGTTGTTGTATGGAACCCTCTTAATTTTTTTTGTTTTATTTGTTAAGTGAATATACAACGAAATATTCTGTGAATATTTCTAGTGACTATATGTTGCCGTTATCAATATCCAGCAAAAAAAGGTGTGTTGTATGGGAGTCCCCTTGAATATTTTATTGTTCTTTAGTATTTGTTGTTATAGCGGCAACAGAAATACATATCTGTGAAAATGTCAACTGTCTATCATGGTTCATAAGATACAGCATGGACAGATGGACGGACAGACAGTGGAGTCTTACTAATTGGGTACTGTTTTACCCTTTAGGTATGTAACCCTTAAAAACCTCTGCGTGAATTATTTACTATTGTAACATAACATTTGAAGACGTACCAACATACCACGTCTCCCCGAAACAGCTTTCCGTTTAATACCGTAAACCTTATATTCTTAGAGCATTAAGTAACTGCATGTTATACAGACAAACGTCAGTCCATAATTCCATATCCGATCCTTGCACATGAGTGCAAGGTTATCGAATTAGGGGAAACAGTACAGAAAGCGTATATGATTTAAACATTCAACACATAGGCCTTACCTGAGACAGAATTGAAGACATCCGTGGAGTCTTTGAGCACGTATTTCCTCAAGTTGAGATACTGTTCTTTCTGGGCTTCGACTTGCGTATGCACAGCCTGCAGTCGGCCCGCTAAAGCTACTAGCGATTCGTGCATACGCCTTATGCCGAGAGTTAGTTCTGCAAACAGAAAAGACAAAATAAAAATAAATAATAAAATAAACAACGTAACTTATAAACTTTTGATGTATCTGATAGTTGTGTTTTCTGACTATAGTATTCCTTAAAGTATGATTAAAGTAGTCAATGGGATCATCATTTTACTGAAACGAAAGATGATTTTACTCTTATTCAACAAGGGATAAATTTGATAATGAAATATGCACGTAAACTACTTCTGACCTTTTTTGTAATTACCTAGTTCGCGCTTACGAAAACAAAAGAAGACAATACTATTGTATTCAAACAATGCTTTTGTGTTAGTTTAACCCTTCGAATGTTGTTGTCACTTTTTAATCAAACGATGACCTTGAAATTGAAACGCTAAAATACAGTATAAGACTGCACTGATCAGTGCTTAGACCTACCATGGGATAATGTCCTTACGAGCTCAGTAGCGAAATATTAGGACTATACACTAACCTTGTTCGGTGAGCAGTTTGGGCGACGACTGCATCTGCTTGTCGGCGACCTCCATCTGCCGTCGGAACGTCTCTATCTGCTGCTGCAGCTCCGATATAAGTTCTTTTATGTACGCTGGTGGCGCCATGCCTTCCAATTCCGTGCCTGCAAATAAACAAGTCCAATGATTGGGACAGCACACGATTAAACGTATATGTATATATAAAGGGGAAAAATCTAACCATCCGGCACTAGAAAATAAAGCTCGCAGCGTGTGAATTGTATGTGGTGTTATAATACTTCTGTCCCAATTTCCGAATAGATATATGAAGCCCCTCTTGTGTAGAATGTCATTGAAATTCTATAAATTCCAAGTTATGTGACGATATCTCTTTCTACTCCAGCACTTCTATCTGTCAATTAGATGACTGACAGCGATATTAAAAAAGTATACATTATAACGTTGTCTATGGTATTTCATAAGAACACTGCTCCTATGGATTTTCATACAATATTTGAGCATGTTATATATGTGAGTACTGTTGTTGTTTTTTTTAATTTCTATATTGGGTACAACATCTTCCCTATTCTGCCACGTTTCTTTTTACGCTTTTTTAACTGTCGTAGAAAAACTAGGATATGCAACAGCTCATAATTGGTTGTTAAAACTTGAGGGTTGCCGATACAAAACGAGGCGAAGCCGAGTAGGCCCTTATTATATCACTGTTGCATAAACTATTATTAAATATTGTCTGCAATAATAATAGTACATTGTGCATCTAGGGCGGTAAGAAGGGCATTACTTACGAGGGTCTATTGAAGCCCGACGCCGTAGGCGGAGGGCTTTAAATGACCCGAGTTAGTAATGCCCTTACTGCCCGTGGTACACACAATGTTTTTCATCACATTTGCGAGGAAAAAAATAAACTCTATACAGGTAAAGAAACAATAATGATAAGCGGTAGTGTAGTTGCACAGTCCACAGTACTCCGGAGTGACTGCGTGCTGCGAGCGCGTGCGGGGCGGGTCCTCCGCGAGCTCCGGGCGGGCGGTAAAGTAGTATGAGAATCCTTTAAAACTATGGGAATAATACAGCTCTTTAAGTGTAAGTATGCTTGCATATAATATCACCATTTACGAGCAGGTGTGATGAAAAAGATTTTGTGAAGTGTGGCAGCGGCAGTGGCAGGTTACCTAGCGGGTCGCGCGCGCAGGAGTCGGCGTGCGCCTGCGCGGCGGCGGCGGCGGCGCGCAGGCGCGCGGCGAGCCCGCGCAGGCGCCCCAGCGAGCTGCTCAGCGAGAGCGCCGCGCGCAGCGTGCACTCCGCCGAACTAGACACCTAATCAACATTATATTCGTTATACATACAGTCAAACCTGGGTAATTTAATTTTCAAGGGACTGGCAATTTGGTGTCAATGAGGACTACCGCGAGTCGATTTTCCGCTAGGGGCGCTAGTGGAACGTGGGTCCTGCGGGAACATTTCAAACGTCACTTTGCCATTTCTCTCATACTAAGACAGGACCCACGCATGAGTGGCGCCGCCTGGTGAGAGACAATACGGTAGCTCCCATTATACGTGTTAAAAACGATCTCGTTTCAATACAAATACAAATACAATACATAGAGCTACAATTTATAGAGCCACGAACAGCTAGTTAATGTGCCATACTATCATTATTATTTAATCCGGGCGCCTGGCAGCTGTTCAGCAGTAGGTGTGATAGTTGCTCTTTGACGTGGCCAGGCGGGGTGATCGACTAAATATTTGCGCCTGTATCTTTAGACACACGATTTTGAAGGTCTACTCTAATGAAGAAGTACCAATTTAATTAATAAATATCAATACAACCAAGTTTCCTGTTGGGTATCGTTTTGGGTCACGTCCTTCCGTTTTTCGCCAAGTTCTTAAATTCGTCCCGTCGTCATTTTCGTGGGTAGTTTTTTTCATGCTTAGTGAATTTTGTTTTATGTACGTTCGATATTAGTCTATTTTTTTTCTAGTCTCATGCGTTACTCATCCTACAGTCTTTGATTTTATTCTGTTTTTTCTTAATTTTGGATCGAGAAAAACAACGAATAAAGAATGAGACTATAAAAGAGATTGACTGACATCGAACATGCCCAAAGAAGATGTGAACGAATACCAAAATGAGTCAGAATAAGAAAAAAGCAAACAACAGAGTTTACCAAAGATGAAAAAGACTGTCCACGAAAATGACGAATGAAGGGTGGCGAAAGCAAAACGGGACGAGTTTAAGAGCTTGACGAAAACGAATCGGACGACCCAAGATGATACCATCTGTTGCCACCTGTAGTATAATGCTGAGCATCTACATACTACATTAACTCAAAATCGAAAAATAAGTAGAACAACATTACCTTATGCAATGGTTTGATGGACACCCTCATGATATCCGAACTCAGTGATTTCTGCTTTTTGACGAACTCTTTGAATGCCTCCACATCGGTTAAAATTTCATTTGGCAACTTCGTTTGTTTTGGCGGTTCAGCTGAGAACGTAAAAAATATAATTTCTATAATTAACAACATATTAATTGAATATAAAGATTGAGGGGATACATTTTTCATATAAACCTTTTTCTTACTCTATGATCCATGGTATCATCAGTCATACTACGTAGGTATATTTGAAGTGCCCTCACCCGCAAAAATCGGCAGAATTTTTGTGTAGACAATGCCAGTCCAATGAGGACTACCGCGAGTCGATTTTCCGCTAGGGGCGCTAGTGGAACGTGGGTCCTGCGGGAACATTTCAAACGTCACTTTGACAGTTCTCTCATACTAACACAGGACCCACGCATGAGTGGCGCCGCCTGGTGAGCGACAATACGGTAGCTCCCATTGGTTGAATGGTTTAAGATTAAGGCTGTTTGTACTTACTTTTTCCATCTCCCGTGTTTGTGTTCGCATTCCCAAAGCCACTTTGAGACAATCCGCCTAATCCAAGACTGGGTGTTACTGTAAACAAAAGATATGGTAAATTATGGCGTATACACAACAAAAGTCCTTATGTCAAAGATTACTAAACTCAAGTTCACAGTTCTATGGAATAGTTTGACAAGTCAGTGTGCACAAATCTTGCCACAATGGTCAGTGCTGTTCTTATCGATAATTTATCGTCAGAGCGTGTTTAAGTAGCGTAAGTGAGTAAGTATTAGTAGGTAAAATTATTACTAGGTTGACAGTCAACAAAACGCAATGTATGTATTATTCGTTTGTTGTTAAAAAAATAGTGATATCTGACTGTATGTACCAGATTTGCCTTTACTAAATTATTTCTCAGAGCTGGCCGCATTGAATATAACTTTTTTTGGTTTAATGTATTCATACAAAAGCTTAGTGACAGAATTTCGTTTTAAATCTTCGCTAAACTGCATAACAGCTTGTAGGCGAAAAATATAACCTCTTTATATCTAATTGATAAGGTAGAAGTGCTGGACGCTGCACTAGGATTCGACATGGGCACTTTATGAAGTGTAATTTTTCGAATATCGAAAAATCTTCGTTGTTCAAATTTAACATATAAAGTGCCAATGTCAAATACTAGTACAGCGTCGAGCACTGGTACTTCTATACACTCATCCAACTCAATAATCGGAAGCAAAAAGCCAGGTATGAACCCAGAGTCATTTTAGGTACGACGACGAGCGAAGCGAGGAGGATGGTTAGGTTGAATTGTGACTAACAACACGCGAGCGAAGCGAGCGCGCCATCACATCAGAAAACAGATTCCCGGTGTGCTGTGCCTATACCTTACTCCTTACATTTAACTGATTTGACCTAGTTTGTAATGTCTACAAGACTCAAGTAGTGTGTATGACCTCACCTGTAGTGGAAACTCCTGTAGTAGTGGTCGCCCCTAATTTGGCACCTGCAAAAACATAGGCAATAGATAAAACAAACATGTTAGTATACAGTACAGGCCAGGATCTGATCCCGTTTGTGCATTGTCAGAGAGATTTATAAATAAGGAATGGATTTTGTTTCACTTTTACTGCTAAAACTAATGTGCCAAACTTGACCGGTTTTGGACAATGAGGACTACCGTATTTTTGCTTCTTTAATAGTTTAACCTGGTCAAAATCAACATTTGTGTAATTACATGTTAATATCGGCACTAAAGATGCCTATGGAATACGAATGCTCACGAAAAATCATAAGACATAAATACATTTTTAATATTATTTATTATACTTGAGGATTGTACTTATTTCTGCATTAAAACCCCAAAAAAATTTCTAAGGCCCACTTTAACCGCCCAGGGTTAGAACGCTTAACTCCGGGTTAAACGCCAGCCAAAAAAAAAATCGCTTAACTCGGGGTTAAATGGCTAACCCCGGGTGGTGCAAGTGGCTCAAAGAACATGTTCATACGAGATATCAGCTGTCTGATAACTAGTGTGTCAGGGTGGCGTCAGTCATCCAGAGCGTAATAGTACATTACCTAACTAGTGCGGTAAAACAAAGAAAGGCCGAGATCGCAGATGTTTGCGACCCGAGCTGCAAGCGAGGGACGTAAATATGCGATCAAGGGCTTTATTTATTACCTCACGTGTTAGGTACATCATTTTATGCCTACACTTGGGCAGAAATCGGCTTTTTCTGTACGCGTAGCGTGCGGAAAAAGGCACTTTATGGCCAGGTGTGGCATAAATATTGTTTTTTAACCACATCTCACCACACGAAGGCGTGATCGTCCGGTATTGATCTCTTGACGCGCACTTGACGTGATATATGGACGTGTTGGCGTCATGACACGGTGACGCCACGTAGCACGGGCCTTGGACGTCTTGGAATGTTTGGGTGATAGGGAGGAAAGGATCCTGGGAGGGATACATTGGATCTGAGAGGAGGAAAGGAGTTTTGGTTAAATATAGGAGTAAGGAAACCAAAGAATTTATGGGTGAATCAACTAATTCGTGTTATTCTGTCCCGTCAGCCAAGGCAGCACAGTTTGTAAGAATAAACATCGTAGTATGTCTTCTCACATGCTTGGTAGATGACTACACCCCGTTACCTAACGCTCACTTTGTGGGCAAGCTAAAATAGTGATGTTGCTTAGTCGATTCATATTTATTAATCAGTCAAAATAAAATTATTTTTGTATGAATAATCTTGAGATCATTAATTCATTGTAGATGCAAGTAATGAGTTATATTTGATGTCATTAGATGTTCTGTATCTATTTGATCGGATAGGAGGACGACAATTATTGAACAGTATAGAGACGACTTACTAGGTAATTTAGTACAAGCAGTTTAATGTCGGGGGTAAATTTGAATTATTTAGTACACTATCAGGTCCCGTTTTGTTAATAATAACGAGCAGTTTAAGTTTTTATAGTCAACTTCATAATTTTATTAATTCAGATTTTCGAAACTGCCCCATCCCTTGCCCCGAAAGTGAGCGTTAGATAATGGGGTGTATAGATGACTCATAATGGAAAGGGATTATAACTACCAAAAAAACATGTTTTGTGAATTTAAATGCCATAAAACCGAGATTTTAAGTGGCCCAGGAGACTGCTACCATGGCAACTAGTGAATAAAATAGTTTATTAAACCTCATTCAATCTTCGACTTACATGCAACAAGATAGAACCAGTAGTGTACTAAATGTACCTACAACTGAAATATTGTGGTGGCATCAGTAATGGACAAGCAACTAGTTTCACTCTTTCACTCTTACTATGAGGAAATAAGGTTCATGCATTTATTTTGTGTCACTCAATTGACAACCAAATGATACTTTAATTAAGAATGTCGTGTCCATAATTGGTGCTGTCACCCTAGTACATTATCCAATTATACAAATGGATTGAACCAGTACATACATTGGTATTTCTAGCGTTTTCCCAGGTTTTGCTAAGAAACACAGGGTACTAGATTACAAGAAAGTAAACTGCTATGTGTCCTCCGACCCAAAGGGAAAACTGGGCCTTAGGTATTGGAATTAGCCTGTAATTAGTCCAGTTTCCACACAATATTTCCCTACTTGCAACTGGCAAATATCGTATGAATCACATGATGTTTTGTACATTTAATCAGTTTCCAGGAAACTCACTGGAACAGGTGTCACACGCCTAACCACTAGGTTTACCAATTTTGTTTGTACTTTATGATGAGAGTTCATGTACTTACCAAATAAACTATTACTTGTGTTCGTTGTTGCTCCGAATCCAAAGCTGTTCTGGTTTGTAGCTCCTGCCCCAAAACCAAATCCACCCAGGCCTGTGCTGGCTGAGGTAGCCGGTGTGCCAAAGCTCAGTCCTATAAAGAAAGTGAGATGTTATTGTTTTATAAGAAAACTTATTCTTGCTAGTATTTTCCCGGCCTACTCAGGGACCCTGGGGTCTGCTTTGGCAACTAATCACAAGTTTTGGTGTAGGCGCTAGTTTTAAGTTTTTAGATGTATGTTCACTATAACTAACAACTTGTGGTAGTACTTAGTTGCTTCTGCTTGTCAACCCATGAAATTATAAAATTATTTTGAGAGTAGCATATATTAAACTACATACCTACACTCAGAAGACATGCAAGGAGGAATTGCGTATGTGAATCGTAGAACAATAAATAACATTTGCAACACTTGGTTCTCGTATTGTTAAACATTCCACCTAATATTTGCTGACATATCTGGGCATTTTTATTTTGACAACAAAATAAAAATCCGCCAATCTTCAACTAGGTCCAATTAGTAACGGACAGAGATTTCTATGTCCTTACCCCTAATTGAACCTACAATCGATAATATAGGACCAGTCCAAAGACAGAGAGCAAGTAATAATTCTCACCAGTAGAAGCAGTGCTAGTTCCGGTGCCAAAGTTGAGCCCTCCAGTGCCCAGTCCACCACCAAATGATGGAGCGCTAGTTTGCCCAAAGGCCGGTGCGGTTGTAGCTCCGAAGCCTGGCTGTGATGTTGCCCCTTAAATAACCAATTTTGAATTCAACAGAGAGTAAAGAGCTATTTGTATGCAGCATAGAAATACGCGTTTGACTTCATAATCTGGCCTGTTGGGGCTGTTGGTAATTTGGAATTACCTAACATTTTAACATGTTCAAAGCTGGAAACACATGTATGTTCATTATCATAAAATATTGGATTGGCCGTCAGTGAATGTGTTATAAAACAAATATCTTGGGATAGGCATTCAAAATTTATAAGTTGCCACATTTGGTTTTAGGATGCACCACCTTTTTAACCAGATTTAGTTCATAGTACAGTTCAGTAAATACAAAGATAATTAGTTGATCAAACTTTGGAATAATGTTTTGTACAGAATTGGATTCTGTAAATTTTGGATTATATTCAGTTGTTGAACAGTTTTATAACCCCAATCAATACTCACAAGTGATGTTACAAGACATTGGAAGTTTTTCAATACAGTATATTGAAACCTCGTTGGAGGAGAGTGACCCAAGACAGACAACACTGGAAAGAGCTAGAGGAGACCTTTGCCAAGCGGCACACTGAAATTAGAGACATACTCTAATTCCAGAATAAAGGGCTTAATAGATATTGAAACTTACCAAACGCTGAAGTCCCAGTTGCTCCAAAAGCCGGTGTAGTAGTAGATCCGAAGGCTGGCGCAGCAGATGTGGCCCCAAATGCAGGTGTTGCTGTTGCCGCACCAAATGCTGGTGCTGTAGATGTTGCTCCAAATGCTGGAGTCGTAGTTGCACCAAAGGCAGGAGCTGCAGTGGCCCCGAAAGCGGGCGTCGCTGCCGCACCAAATCCAGAGCTCGCCCCAAACGCAGGCGTCGTCGTCGCCCCCGCACCAAACCCTGGAGTACCAGTGTTAGCCCCAAAACCAGTTGTTGATGCCCCAAAGGCTGGTGCAGCACCAAAGGAAGGCGCTGTCGACGTAGCTGTACTCCCAAAACCGAATCCTGAAGGCTGCGACGTTGCCAAACCGAATCCCGGCGTTGCAGGCCTGTTAAAGTGAGGTTATGTTAAGTTTTCAAATGAAAACTTATGGGGTATGTAAATTAATCAATAGATTAACACTTACAAATATACATCGAATGACAACAAAAAAACTAGACTGAGCGATAACCTCAGTTACTGGCCTGTCAAACGAATGTTGACTCAAATTTCACACTTCATTTTGACACTATATTTCGATACAAGACAGTTTCATGATAGATTAAGTTTCAAAATATCATAATGGTTAATTACGTACTTGGCAGCACCAAAGCTGAATCCTGAAGTGAGACCGGATGAAGCTGGTGCACTCGATGGAGTACCAAACGAGAAAGACATTTTGGACGAATCACGCACTTAAAACACTACTTGATAGTGTTAAAGTTAGGAACACTATATTAGCATGATTTTTAACAAAATTGTAGCCGCCGTCTTTTGATGGCGGGTAAAATGCAAAGAGAATAGCAAAGCAAAAGCAATCTGCCGATCTGCGGCAGCGAGCAACGGTCACAACCAGGGTTGCCAACTCACATTTTTATTTACCACTAAAGCACAAATTAAAATCCCCTAAAAGGCTAAAACTGTAGTGATTTTTCGGAAAACCCCCTGAATAAAAAAAATAATGAATATTAAATAAAATTTCTTTATTCAACATTAATTATCGACATTATTCAGTATCTCTAACATAAAGTCATTTACGCACGACCGTTTACGCCACAGATTTAGTATTTTTGGTCAGAAAGGTTGAATGATCGAAAATTTCGTCCCCGTTAGGATGCCTCTTCTCTTACACATCACTGTAGTTAGGGTAAATCGGAGCGTTTGAGTTCCGGTCGTATATTTCTTTCTCAATCGCACACTTATGAGTTTGAGCAACTTCGGAATGGACTGCAGTATCATTTCATTTTCAGTAATAATTTCGCTTCTCAACACATTTTTCGCGGTCACACATACATGGAATGGGAAAATCAAATATCCCTAAATTTACGCCTAGAAATATTTCACCCCTAAAAAAACCTCACGCGTCTTGTTTAACCCCTAAATCTAGACGGAAAACCCCTAAGTTGGCACCCCTGGTCACAACTCACAGTTGCAGCCAGCCAGCCACAGCCACAGAGCCGAGAGACGTCAAACTCAAAAAAAAGTCATCCAGTGGCGTACATTGTCAAATGCGTTCCGTTCCACTTGGTTCCACTCTCTCTGTTTGAAATAAAACCTTTTCGTTCGTTTAAAAAATTGCACTGGCAATGAGAATACTACTGGTGATTTTTTGTTAAAACTTCAGATTGTGGATTTCACTTTAATATTCAACGATATTATTGAGACTGGAATAAAGAATTCAGCGCAGCGACTGCTTATAAAATGAATTACCTAGCGTGGGGTGGCAACATGATGCACTCATGTAGGGTAGCATTTAAAACTACACCCATATCTTCGAAAATTGATTTAAAAATTCGACCGTCACCTTCAAGACCACAAAAACCAAAGATGCCTTCAGCTAAATGCCCTGACATAATGGCTAACAGGCTCTTTAAGGGGAACATGCGAGTGGAAGCTCCCGTCATCGGACGACTACCCAGAATTGTGACTGATACTACATTTTAGAAATATGTTCGTATGATGTCTCCAAAAAACCATTATGAATAAATTCATTTGATATCTGTAAGTAGCACATTTGTTTTAACCCTTAGGTACATAATAATTAATGTACCTACCTAGTAGCGATTTCTGCAATTTTCTTTTCGTATTAGGACTCTACTACAGAGTATAATGATGGAAAATATATACATTTACCTAATAGCGAACATAGACAGTATAAAATAATTGACCAGTCTTCGTAAATACTGTAGGTACTGACCTTCAAAAAGGTAAATGCAACACCCACAAGATCAAGAAAGCACCAAGCGACACTCTAGTAAACGCCGATCGATATCTAGGATCGAAGATACCTAATTATCCAGTGTATAGGAACCTACTTAGTATTGTGAATCGCGTATCTAGACTCCGCTATACTACACGCATGATCAAGAACGGTATCCGAGTTCAAGATATACTGATTCGAGTATATTAGACCGATGAGCTGACCCACACCATATGGGTTACGATTGGTGGTAATCTGCCCAGCTACCAATGAGCTTTAGTAATTCATTTATGGCTAGGTACTATCGTTATTACTAGATCCGCACACTTGGCAGCTATTTATCGGTGGAGCTCGGAGTGGCAAGTTAGAAAAGGTGTTGTAAAATCGTATGAATTTATAGGATAAAATACATAATATGGAAGCAGTTTAACTTTAATGTGTATTGGCAGCATTTTAGCATAAAAAGATGACCATAAGGGTATTTTAGTAAATTTTGTTTATTTCATACGAATGGTAACACGTAGAAGATCGTGTTAGTAGCTCTAGTAGTACTTAGGTAAAGTCTTAATTAAATTAACGAGTCAATTATAAAATCCCCCTGAACCAAGATCTCAATCTACGCTTGTCTTTGAGTTTTAAACCAGAAGGAATACCTAGCAACGTCTGTAATTTCCTATACAAAAAAGTCTGCCATTTTTTGCGGCAGGGGCACGTCAAATGTACCTACGTGACGTGACGTATGTGAAAATGGACAAATAAACGTCAATGAGTATGACACTATGTTTGACATTTGACAGAGGGGAAGGCCTGTTAATTGCTACTCCTTTCTGGTTTAAACTCAAAGACGCTGGGAGTTACATGCATGTTTGAGGTACCTTTACTACCTTTCCTCCACCGCATGCTTGGGTTCCAGCCAGCATTACCATTTTATTTTACAGACTAAATAAGCACTGATTTCCGCCTATAACATTTGCCTTAGTAATAAGTTCTCTCTATTCCATTTTCACCATCATCCTGAGGGACTCGCGACACTAACGATGTAGCGTAAGCCTTGCTACAAGTCACCTCTAGTTAATGAAAACTAAACCTTAACACTTTGCAATAGAGACTAGTATACCTGCATTTGTAAATGCGGTCATATCACGAAGCTTGTGACCTTAGAGATTTGCCGTTAATTTCCGGGATTGTATACTTTATTTATAAAGAAATAGGGTCATCGTGATCGCAGGTTATGTTGTCATGTTTCCGTGGTGTAAATTATTGAATCCTGAGGAACGTAAAGGAGTCTCGTGGTGATAAAACTAGGCGTTCCGGGAGTAGTATTGGTTTTCTTGAAATGAAATGTAATAGCAAGTTTATTACTGCCGACACGGTCGTTCTCTGTTGTTGAGTTTATTGGTAGCTTTGTAAGGATTATATTGAACTTCTGTTTACTTAAATGGATATCATTGAATACACGGACATCCCAATACGGCAGAGGCCTAGATGGGAAACGCTCATCGCTCCTGCCAGAGTAGTGGCAGGAGCGAGACGGACATACTTTCGAAGCTGCAGTCGCAATCGAAAACAACTCATGGTACTCACACTGGATTGACACATATCAGCGCGGTTGAAGCGCGAACCGCGAGTTTGAAGGTATGTTCGTATCAAGTATTTACCTCTTTGGTTGTAGGATGGTATTTTAGATTCACCCTAAGAAACTCTTATAGTTTCGCCATGTCGGTCTGTCCATCCGTTCGTCTGCGGCTTAGCTCAGTGCCCAACACACCAAACAACAGAAAGCAACAAACAAACAAACAACAAAGCTGCAACTACAAGAAACAAGCCACAATAAGCTACAAGAAAGCTGTTTTGATATTGAAGGCATCACATAGGCGTAAATTATTATTTGTTTATTTATTACCTTTTCTTAATACCAAAATCGCATGATCTGACAGATGGATTTACCCGAGGAACAGACAACGCACTCACAAACTTTTAAATTGTTAGTAGAGTAAGGGGTTCAATCCTAAAAGGGTGAAAGTTAGGTTGAAAGTTTTATGACGATTTTTATTGGTTTTATAAATGTGGGTAAGTTTAAAGTTGGGCATAATTATTCGAAGTCAAACATGCCACCATTAAAGTATTATAATAATGATTGATGATTTGAGTGGGTGTCATGTTTCATTCAATTAATAATTTCTATTGAGTTAATTAGTAAGAACTCCAGGGTCGGGCGCACCTGATAAGATTACGTAAGCGAACTATCAAAACGTAGTTTGTGCTTACCATGAGTTGTACCTGGCTTTATTCGATAGAGACTGCGGCGTTCGAAGGTTAAGACCGTCTCGCTCCTGCCAGATTAATGATAGGAGCGTGACCTCACAGTAGACGACAACTCATGATAAGTACAAAGGTCTCTCAGCAGGGCTAAGAAGACACCAATCGGATAGCGTGATACTTGTTTTCCAAAAATGTGGAACAGTTATCCACATTTGACAGCTATCGCTATCACCGTCGTGTTATCCGCGCAACTCTCTGCTTATCAACTTATACCATTATCAGATGATACTACCATCTTAGGCCTGCAGAAGAAGCAGCTTTGGTGGTGGCCTTTAATTTTTAGAAAAAAAACGGAACCCTTATAGGATCACTTTGTGGTCCGTCCGTCTGTCTGTCAAGACCCTTTATCTCGGGAACGCGTAAAGGTAGCAAGTTGAAATTAATACCACATACACAAGTCTGCTGTCCCTTGAAGCTGTAAAAACATCAAGCCTCTACGTCATAGTTGAAAGGATGGAGAGTGACATAGGCTACATTTTGTCTCTTTCTAACGCGAGCGAAGCCTAAGCAAAAGCTTAGTTTCCCATACATTTGAAATGGGAATCAAAATGTACAGGGTACTTCCCGTTGGCCTAGAATCACAAAAATTCGAAAACCGTATAATTGCGACACACTGAGAGTTCCGTGTAACTAGTATTTTTAAGTAGGTAACCTACCTAAGGTCATAAATGGGGGCGAGCATCATTTGTGCGGAACCCTCGGTGGGTGAGTCAACTCGCACTTGGCCGGTTTTTTTTTACAATTTATAACGGTTATTCGACATTCTAATTAAGGGATACGGGTTATTACCACGATTTTTTCTTAAACTTGAGCTCCCGATTTTTCGGCGATGGTAACATCGGGAAGCGTGAATATCGTGGTCTCAAGATTAATAAAAAACCGCTGTAAAAACCCGTATTTATTCGTTAGAATGCAGACTTAACTGGTTTTATATCAAACTCCACTCTCGATTTTTAGGAGGCTAAATAAATCAGTAACGAATAATAAATTGGATATTTAATAACTTCGCCAGTCCTGGCAAGTTTTAATTTGTGAGCGACTAGAGGTTAAATGATTTTATAAGGTCTCTGTTCATTCACATTCGGAGTAAAAAACTGCGTAATGTACCTATAATTGTAGCATTTAAATTACCTAAATAGTAGGTACATATTTTTTATGGTAATAAATTATTAGTTTATTATTATAATATTTAGTTCCTTTAGTTATATTTACTCTCATCTGGCAGATCGTACCAATAATTTATGTCTCGTATACCTACGATAGTGTTCGAGAGCATGCTCTCGTAGTTGTCGTTACGTTAGTTAACTGTGTCCCTTAAAAGCGGAAATACAAATCCCTCAAAAGCGGGGCTTCGTCGACACCCTAGCAAAATTAGCAGATCACGTCGGAATGAAACTCACAGTCACGGTAGAGTCCAAACCAAGCTAAGTTTGTATCATTTTGATACTAAAAGTTTTGTCCTTTATTTTAACCTTTTCAACTCCAAGAACACCTAAAAGCGCCAACGATACCTAAAGGTGTCATGACGGACGCTGCCAAAGCACTGTCCTGCTGACAGAAGGGTTTATATTCGTGATTCACTAGTCGAGATATTGGCGTGTAGGCCACATTTTAACGCGAGAGGAAAAGCGTTGAAAAGGTTAAACGTCAAACTTCCATGAAATTGTCAATTTTACTTAACACTTTCATAGTCTGCGCTATCAAAATCGATGCAAACGTAATTTGGATTCTAGAAGCATAGTTGTATCTACAATGTTAAACTAGAAAAGGACCCAAATAACCAAACTTTATAGTCGTATCATAATTTCCCAAAATGACACTTACTGCATTCAAATTAAAGTGCAATTTTGATGCGCAACCTTATATTGTTGAAATTGTATCTACTACTGTTACTAAACGTGGGTACGAGTACTATCTGTGATTACAGCGTACTTTGTCGTATTATGATGTTGTCAGATATATTTTAGTACCGAAAACATGCTAAACTTTATGACGGTGCTTCGTAAAAGTTACTTAGTTGAAACAGCTTTAGGATTATAAAATGAAGTGACGTGATATAACGAATTCGCATTCTTTTACCCATTCGATAGCGTGGTACTTAAATATACTCTTTTCATTTATAACAAGCGTTGAAAATTCCGGAAATAAACAATATATTTAAACCATGACTTTTTGACACTTTTCAACCGACTTCAATATTTCAAAAGGAGGAGGTTCTCAATTCGTCTGAATTTTTTTTTTTATTTTTTTTTTTAATGGATGTTCACTCATAACTCCGTCATTACTGAACCGATTTGAATTTTTTTTTTGTTTTCTGAAAGTAGACGGTTCCTGGTTGGTCCCGTTTTTTTCAAAATCCATTTCTGATGATGGGATCCATGAGGAACTGAGGGAACTCCTCAAATTTGAAAGGCACATGCATGCTGATTTGGGTGATTTCTTAAGAAACTCGAGCATTTCTTTACGAAAATCATCAATTTGGTGGAGTGGACCTGATGATGAAGACCAGGGATGGCAAAGTGGAACTGCTTCGTAATTCTCAGGACTATGATCCGATTTTAAAAAATATTTTTTTGTCTGTATATAGATGGTTTCAGGATTGTCCCGTTTTTTCAAAATCAATTTCTGATGATGGGATCCATGAGGAACTGAGGGAACTCCTCAAATTTGAAAGGCACATGCATGATGATTTGGGTAGTTTCTTAAGACACTCGAGCATTTCTTTACGAACATCATCAATTTGGTGGAGTGGACCTGATGATGAAGACCAGGGATGGCAAAGTGGAACTGCTTGTTAATTCCCAGCTCTATCATCCGATTTGAGACATTCATCTTTTCTTTGTAAAGAAATACCTTCAAGATAGTCCTATTTGATTATAGTTCTATTTTGATGATGGGCTTCATGAGGGATTGAGAGAACTCCTCAAATTTTAACGGCACATGCATTCTGATTTGAGGGTTTCCTTAAGTAACTAAAACAGTGTTTTGGCGGAGCCAACATTTTGATGAACTGGATCTGATGATGAAGACCAGGGATCGCAAAGTGGAACTGGTTAATAAACCTAGCTCTACTTATTATCCTAGTTGTGACATTCATCTTTTTGATTTGATTTATATTCTGATGATGGAGTTCTAGAAGAATTCAGAGAACTCTTCAAATTTGAACGGCAGGTTAATTGTGATTAGAGGGTGTTCATAATTAGCTTAGGCATTTTCTTACTGTGGCCATCATTTTGCTGGAGTGGACCTGATGTTGATAATCAGGGATGGCATAATGAATATGCTCGTTAATTTACAGTCTGTCATCCAATTTAACACATTGTTATTTTGTTTGTTTAAAGGTCTACAAGGGAGTTCCGTTTGATTATACTTCAAATGTAATGATGGAAGCCCTAGGACATTAAGAAAGCTCCTCAATTTTCAATCGTACACGTGCGGTGTATTGGATATTTGTGAAGTAAACTGGCTAACTCAAACAAATTCTTAATTTCACTTTTACCGGGAACCAAATGAAGTCGGTTTTTTTTTCTTAAAAATTATTGAAATAAATGCTATCACTATCACTGTCTCTCTTTCCAGTTATTTCAATTGTTTCTTCCTCGATATCATATTTGTAGCCCCTTTGTAGGCTTTATAGGTAAGGTAGCTAACATACATTAATATTAGAGATGAAAATTAGAGCGGAAAGATTTTAGATTTGTTAATACAAAATTAAAGTATTGTATTAGAAAAGCCACGAAACATTAAATTTTATTTTTGATAACAGCTTTTATAGCTGAGTTTCCTTTCCACGGTCAACTACTTATATGAGTATAAGTCAAGGCAATGAGAAACCTTAACACAATGGGGTTTGGTTGTTTCATCACAGAGTTTCTATGGCCACCTCAGGTCAGGTGGCCATCATCCGATCAGCTCGATGGCCTCGATACGGTACAGTCCCGTCTATAAATATCTATACACTTCGGAACTTATAACAGGAGAAGAAGGTCCAAAATTCAATACAGGTGCATATATATTTATGAAGCCGACCGTACCATAACATTGTATTGTCACCCAACCTACATAAGCATGTGAAGTTTCAGCTTATTCGAATAACGGGAAGTTAATCAAATTCAGCTTGGAAGATTTCACCCTAACAAACACACCGGTCCACAAACATAGGTACATTCATCATCATGAAGCTGTAAGCGTCCACTGCTGAACATAGACCTCTCCAATCGAACTCCAGCGCGACCGGTCTACAGCCACCTGCAGAGACCCAGCGATCCTCACCAGGTCGTCGGTCCATCTCGTAGGTGGCCGTCCCACACTGCGCTTGCTAGTACGTTGTCTCCATTCAAGGACTTTTTTGCCCCATCGGCCATCCGATCTTTGCGCTATGTGGCCGGCCCATTGCCACTTCAGCTTGCTAATCCTACGGGCTATGTCAGCGACTTTGGTTCTTCTACGGATCTCCTCATTTCTGACTCGATCTCGTAGAGAAATACCAAGCATAGCCCATTAAAAGTTAAATAAAAACAAAAGGTACCGGTACCTTTTGTTTTTATTTAACTTTTAATGGGTGGCTTTTAAAAATGGCCATTTTTATTTGAACGGCTGGAGGTTAATCCAACATACCTATCAGACATAAGCGCAACTTTACACGTTAAAATAGCAATTTTCTTGCTTTTCCAAACTTTGAGATGGTATGTAGTAGTGACGCCACACTTTTCATTTTGTATGCCTTTATTACATTTCCCATACAGACATTCGATCCTCACAACGAACCGATTAATTACCATAAATAAATTATGTACACACGCGTTCAGAATTGCATGGGCAGTTTATGAATGGATTCATTCATAAATTGCCCATGCAATTCTGAACGCTATAGTACATAGTTACCAAGCCTATTATCGTAATTTAGCGAATTATCTTACAAATAGTTTGCTCGGGATAATTAATCCCTAACAATTACAGAAAACGACGCCATTAGTTACGTTAACATTTGCATTACTATCTAATAGTAATAGTTAATTTACCACCTTAGAAAAGCACCTTACAAAATTCCTATGTGACTCAGTTTTGCTCTGAAGTTACGACCTTTTAGTGTTTGTGATGTATTTTCTTAACCCCACCGAGAACGGGGGACAAAGTAATCGGGCGGCACTTAGGAGACCGGGCAAGGAATATCGGATAATATCCCACGATTTCAATCCAAGAGAGGTAGAGATGGGACAGTCCAGTTACTAATACTCTTTCAAACAAATGAACTATCAAACTTTAAAGTGAAATTATTTAAATGTTTACACTTTCACAGTGTGTTCTATCAAAATCTAGAAAACTTAGAGACTTCCGGCTCAAGATGGCGATGTCTCCAGAATAGTGACAGCGATGGCGTATTATGCAGTGAACTAACGAAAAAGTGTACAGCTAATGATAAATTACTCTCGAGACGCGTCTTACCATTGTTTTGTTATCACCCGGTAGTTCCGAGACTTTCGAGGTCAAGCTGCTTCGTGCCTTTGCCCTCACCGTACAGGGTCGCTCTGAGCAAATTTTTTCACCGTACTCTGTAGCCCCTGTGGCAACTGGCAATATACCTTGACACTGGCAAAATTATCCCACTGGACAGAGCCATTTAATTTTAAAAACTGAACTGAAGTAGGAAACAGCATAGACGGAGTCTATGCCATATTTATACCAAATTATAATTCAACACCAATCTTTATAGTCAGCTTTTATTTGCAATGTATATTTGTGGGTGTTTTTTAGGATCAAATCTTGCAAGCTTAATTTGAGTGCTTATGTAGGTTGGATGACTATAATATACGATGTTATGGTATCATTCAAGAAGAAAAAGTTGTTAGCAATCATGAGTAAAATCAGAATAAATAATTTTGTATCACGTAAAAGATTACAGCCTGTATAATAGGGCCCCGTAATACGTAATACAATAGGTTCATATGTTTCAGGAATTTCAGGGACAAGTTGTAGAATTTCAGGAAAATATATTATATCATAGTTGTAGGACTACAACTATGATACTATAAATTATAGAGAAATGGAAAGGTTTACAACTTGACTCTGCGCGCTCTTAAACGAATACACAGAATCTACAGTGCGATGGTTTAACCTCATTATTCGACTCCAGAAAAGCGACGTTTCCCTTCCCTAGCTACCCAACTCTTGGCCAACTTTAATTGACTTTCTAGATTTTTAATTACAAACTCCAAGGAAAGATACACCGCCAACAGTGGCTCATAATAGAAGGTTTTACCATTCATAAAGAAAAAGTTGATTTAGTTCGGAGAAGTGTAAAATGGCTACGGATTTAAGACCTTCAAGTTTGTATTTTTAAGTCAACGTTCATTAGGAATATCATTTATGGGATTTTTTTAAAGGGACCACATTGAATAGAACATGAAGAACGGTGACCAAAATTAACATTTTAGATGGTAGAGCGTTCGAGTTCCTGTAAATTACTATTCAGCGCTATCTATATGTGCTTGTTCTTTTAGCAAAAGGTACCTACCACTTTTTTGATTGTTGATAAGGTTTAATTCTAAACACATATTTATGGCATTATCGATATCGCTGACAGAATTTCTTCAGGTAATGTTATTGCAGGTTTTTAGGATATTTATGAAACTTTTACATATTAGATAATTGATAGATATAAGCAATCGTGCTCGTTTATTTGCGCGAATACAAAAACAAGTGCGTTTTTGTTAGGATTTATATATTTTCGTGTTTTTCGTTTTGTAAAGAAATCAAAAAACACAAAAATGAGGCAACAGTCACTATAATTCTATTTATTTTATTATCTGCGCGCAAATAACTTAATGTGATCGACTAAATGAAACAATAATAACGTAAAAATATTTAGCAATTTCGTCATTAATCTGCAAAAACTTTTGTATCTAAAATAACTCGTGTTCTTCCACTTTAAAGGGAACGAGATGTTGTGACATTGGGAATTATTTTGTTTAATGTGAAGGACGATAAAAACGCATCTCTGCCAAGTTTAAACAGTTTAAAACGTCACTTAATGGCTAGACTGCGCTTAATGACCGAGAAGACTATTATAAAGAAAACTAACCACCGACATAACCAAGTACCATCCGCCCTAACTCGGGGGTCTCCAAAGTACGGCCCTACGGCCCGCAAGGAAAATTTGGCAGTGAGTCATTTCAATATATTCAAATATACATAGACCGTAATGTATTTTTCATCACACTTGCACATAAATGGTGATATTGTATGCAAACAGTCTTTGACTTAATGAGCTGTATTACTCCCATTGCCGCAATGGATTTTCATGCATTTTATCGCCCGCCCGGAACTCCCGAAGGACCTCGCACGGCGCGCCCCACAGCGCACGTAGTCGCCGCTCACCGCGGGGTACTCACTGGGCTACTACACTATCGCTTATCTTATCATTATTGGTTATTTATCAGTCTAGTAAGTTTATTTATTTCCTCGAAAATGTGATGAAAAACAGTGTATGTGATACAATCGAAGAAATTACGTGATTACGAAGAAATTACGAACTCGTATAAATTAAGCCCTCGTCTTCAACTCGGGCTTAAATTCACACTCGTTCGTAATTTCTTGATTACCACCCATACACAATGTAGGTACTATAATTCTATGATGAGCGATTTGTAATGACACACATACACATGAAAGCCAAGTAAATCTTTGTCGTTCTCTCATGTCTGGGGATCATGATCATATGTAACTTGTTCTCCACGCAGTCCGGTTGCTGTTGTTGTTTTGCGATTCAGTCTCACAATGACTAGAATACAAAAGACACTGTTTCGCCAAATAACCCGGTCTATTTGATCGCGAGATCGTTAAGCATCATGCTATCCTGCCTCTCCGTTTACTTTAAACTGGTTGAACCTAGAAACATGTTTCATTGCTAAGTTCATACTTATAAAAGTATGAACTTAGCAATAGTGGTTGCCTAAGTTGCATTTTGATTAATATTTTGTTTCCATATGGTCACGCACCATATAATGTGTTGCACTCACGCATCATTCTATATTATATTATTTCATAATAATAATAGGTCGTGCATGCACCAGACATATTTAGAACTGTATTGTAACTACACTTAATTCTACGGACAATGCAGCTTTTGTCAACCTCAACACATTATCTGCCTTCTCCGAAAACTAGGTAATCATTAAACCTACAATTCGCTACACAATGACTCTAACTAGGTATCTCCCCCTCTAATTCCATCAGCAAACACTTAGGATTTGATCTACAAACCAAACAATAAGTGCACGGACGCACGCATCGATCGCACACACAGGCACGCACACAACGAAACGAACCGTCGCCATTTGCAAATAAAACAAAATGCACCCCTCCCCTCTGTCTAGTCGGTAGACAACAAAGGCTGGTGATACCAACTTAAAAAGAAACCCAGCCAAAGGACTTTACCCCATATTACAATGCCTTGAAAGATATGAGACATGTTTTTAATATAAAGGTTTCAACTAGGAAGCGGTGTGTTAAGTGAAGTTTAGAGTTAATTGCGTTTGCAGATTTTACAGTAGATGTTGGGCTCGAGTCTTAGCAGGACGGGTTGGGAACTCATTAAGCATCTTATAACATGGCATGAAAGTTTTATTGTAATTATTCATGCTTTCCAACAAACTTTGTTTTAAATTACAGAAGAATATACCTTGCGATTAAGCCTGCTAACGAACGCGTATAAACATGTGCATGTTTTTGTATTTATGCAAAATCGGTGCCTCCAAGGCATATTCGAAGATATATTCTTCGAATATGCATATATAGTTGTTATTGTTTAAGTTTGATTTATTATTGAACAGAATTAGATCCATCAGTATCCAGAAGTGAAATTCGACTTATTCGCAACTTTCTATATTCTTGTTGATTGCCGGCGATATACGTTCGGGCATATATGACGGATCTGACAATATATGTATGGGAAATTTGCCTGGCAGATTTGCCCGGCGGGGCACTATGGAGATCTAACGGGTTGTTGTCAAGGTAATAGAAAATAGTTTCGGGCTTTTCACATGCCCACACACTGCTAAACTTTTTGTAAGTAGTCAAGTTAAGGGGCTCCACGAGGAAATCGACGTTTTTTTACGAGTTTCCACTCAATATATCGAAGGTCATTGGGACCAGGAGCGGCCTTAAAACCGGCCAAGTGTGAGTCAGACTTGCGCGTGAAGGGTTCCGTAACTACAAAATTATATCTATAGAAACGGTTAAAATTTAATTGAATTATTTATTTTTAAAGTGAATACTTACATAACTAAATATTCTGTGAATAATTCAAACGTCTACCTGTTGCCGTTTTTAATATCAAGCAAAAACGACCAAAAATTCTTCAATATTATTTTTATCTGTTTTTTATTGGCAGACGGACGGACACAGGAGTCTTTGGGTACGGTACCCTAAAAAGCGGCATTGTACCAAATACCTATCCGTACAAAGTATGGTGCGCTTGCCTCCGTGGTCCGTCTAGTCTTGTCTGAGCTGCTACAGGTGTCGATCGATGCGTCGCGACGGCCCAACCCCATAGAGCCCGGTATGCTACCTATAACGTCGACGTGGTTTTGGCAACGCGTTGAGTTAAAGCTACTAGATATAGTGTCCATCTAAACGTCATAATTTCGTAGAAGTTTGACGTTTAAAATAACAATTTAAAGTTCATTTGCTTGGCAGTAAAAAGCGACATTGCACCAAATACGTATCCGCAGATGTACAGTGCGTTTGTGTCCGTCTAGTCTCGCCTGAGCTGCTACAGGTGTCGATCGATGCGTCGCGACGGCCCAACCCCATGGCACCCGACATTTCTACCTATAGCGTCGATGTGGTTTTGGCAATGTGCTGTAGCTCTGTGTCGGATGGCTCTCATATTTAATCACGAAGGTAAACTTTAAAGCGGGCTCATGTGGAAACACTTTTGCCAATAAAGTTTTTGTGTGCGTGTGGGTGGCAACGTTCTGAAAGATGCTAGATATTGCTCAGGCTTCTGGTGATCTTCACATTTGATCACGAAGGTACAAACGAAGAAAGTGTGTTGGGCTTAGATACTTTAATGCTACGGTGAAACACAGCACAAAATCACCGCTAAAACCTTAAACCTAACCTAACCTAACCTTTAACCTTTCTCGTAGTAAAAAGTGACATTGCGCCAAATACGTATCCGTACGAAATACGATGCATTTGCGTTCGTCTATAGTCTCGCCTGGCCTATAGGCAACGAAAATAGTGCGATCAAAAAATTTTATCTCCCTCTCTGTTACACTTGCTTATTATGGTGATAAAGACATTTTTCCGTTAATGCCAAATTTCGATGTTCGTGGTACCTAGGCCCTGAGCTGCTACAGGTGTCGATCGATGCGTCGCGAACGGCCCAACCTTTAGCACGTAACCGTATTGGCAACGTGCTGTAAAGCTACTAGACATAGCTCTGTTTCCGGCTATCTTTAAATTAAATCACGAAAGTATTATAAAGGAAGAAAGTGTGTTGGCTTTACGTAGCATCTGTTCCACGCATCATAAAAAGAAAGGAATTACCCATGTGAGACTCGACGGCTCAGTAACTTTAATGCGTACAGTGAAACACAGCACAAACCCACATTCCCACTGCTAAAATATTAACCTTTCTCGGAGTAAAAAGCGACATTGCACCAAATATGTCTGCGTCTGTGTGCGTCTTGTCTTGTCTGAGCTGCTACAGGTGTCGATCGATGCGTCGCGACGGCCCAACCCCATAGCACCCGGTATGCTACCTATAACGTCGACGTGGTTTTGGCAACGCGTTGAGTTAAAGCTACTAGATATAGTGTCCATCTAAACGTCATAATTTCGTAGAAGTTTGACTTTAAAAATAACAATTTAAAGTTCATTTGCTTGGTAATAAAAAGCGACATTGCACCAAATACGTATCCGCAGATGTACAGTGCGTTTGCGTCCGTCTAGTCTCGCCTGAGCTGCTACAGGTGTCGATCGATGCGTCGCGACGGCCCAACCCCATGGCACCCGACATTTCTACCTATTGCGTCGACGTGTATTTGGCAACGTGTTGAAAGCCATAGATACGAGTATAGCTCTGTCTTCCGATGGTCTTTACATTAAATCACTTAGGTATAAAAGAAGAAAGTGTGTGGACATGACAAACATCGTATTATCTCTTATGTGGACACACTTTCTTTGGTCACCGCAGGCCTAATTGCGTCTCGTTTTAAAATGACAAAATTATCTTTATTGGGATGTTGACATTATTGTTAATAAGTGAAACTCTGTGCTAACAATGAGTTGTACTTAACCGTAGGCGTTAGCGACTGCGCGTTACTAAAGAATGTCCATCTCGCTTCTGCCGCTACTCTGGCAGGGCTCGAGACGGAAGATAATATATTTAGATACTTATGCACGGAAATACTGGAGGTAAAGCTTCTGTATGTATATTGCTCTACGAATATCCATTAAATTGAAATCTGTAGGCGATCGCAGGCCAGTGAAAATATCCCCGAAAATGCAATTACAGTGACAATAATTGTCCCTTTGTAGGGCGGAATCAATTACGCAGATCGCCATCGGATTTATTATATTAAAACGCCTTTATGTTATTGCTATACGAATTGTTTTAAAGGCTGGTGAGAAGCAGAGCGATGGCTGTATTGGTTGTCTCAATCACACGCTTCCATGCACTTTTCCTTCTCACATCAACAAAATGGTCTGCAACGGTAGTGTGATAAACACTTTTTGTCGTTGCATTAGGTAAAATAAATCCCTTCTCATGATTAAGGAAATCTACAGAATCCATGACCATCGCATGTTCCCTGCTGCAGCCACATCTCATCATTTTCATATTTCCTTGGATGATGGTGTAAGAACGGACGAGCCTATAAGTTAGCTCCTAATGCCAGTAGCAAAGAGTTTAGTATCGGAAAATATTCGTTTTTTCCCTTTGATTTATATATATCAGAATTGGCCACTACACATGAGTTTAATTTCCGACACGGTTTTAATTTTTTTACACTTTTTCCGCCCGATCTTATACCATACCATATACACAAAATCGGAGAAATTGTGGTTCTCAATCTTTTTTGGTGGTGTAAAACGACCCCTCGAAAGGGTCAACGACCCCAGGTGGTAAGGTTGAAATTAATGTAAAAGTGGTTTAAACAAGAGGATATAAAATAGATACAGGCTTTTTAAACCCTTCTCCGTTTTTATTATATGTTATTAACAGTTTTTATAAACGCACGCATGCCGATAACACACTGTATACGTTTGTGACTCGCAAAAAGTTTGAGCATTCCTGAGGATTTAAGATCGGGCGATTATCGTCCGATCTTAAACTACTTCAGGTAAGACCGGATCTTCGTCTACATGCAGGTGTCGTATCGTAAATTCAATTATACAGATTTGTCACAAATTTAATAAAAAATATATACAGTCTGTAAAGAGATAAAAAAGTGCATAGATTTACCAGTTATATCCAAAAAACTGGTGAAGGTTAATTCCGGATACAGAAAAAAAATGTTTTTTGGTACATTTTTACTAAATCGCACATATTTCACGACTTGTCAGTCGGAGCAACAAAAACGGACTGAAGGTGGGAGCAGCATTAAATAGCGCATCGTGTCAGCTTGCCATCATTAAAAAAATGCCCGCAATGGGCCCAAAATCTAATCATACGATCTTAGCCGTTGTCCGATCTTAGTCGAACGCACTTACTTTACCTTGGTTTCCTCGGTTGGTCATTAAAATGAAACACATTAAACCGAACCGCGTATATTGACTACTTCCCCCTACGTTTCGAGTTCTTTACAAGACTAGTTTTCGCAAGATTGAATAATGACAACAAAATATTACATTGTGCGAACTACCTACATAAAAACAAAACATGAAGTTGTTGAGTTGTTCGCGTAAAACAAAACATAACCGATTTACCTATTTTATTCACAAGAGCTTTCTTGAAGCGATCTGCATCTTAGTAAGTAACTTAGAACTCGCAGAAAACTATGCGCTACTCAAGATAACTGTTTACAAGTCACAAGACGGAGATTGCATCTTAGAGCAATACTATTTTATTGGTACAAGTCTTGTCAAAGCTCCGCTTCGCTTCGCGCGGAAACTTTTGTTTATTTACTTGAAATGCTTGACAACTAGGGTAAAGAATAACCATCATATAGGACAGAACATTACGCGAGTTGTGTTGTGTGTCTCTGTCTTGATTAGGCTTGGGACTTCTGGGTGCTCGCTTGACTGTACTCCTGAAGTGACCTGCAATCTTACTAATATCGGCCACCCATTGAGCTACCGGACGCCAATTAGACCACCAACAGCATTATCAGAACAACAGCATTACGGCGCGTCATTGAATCCTTCCTCCTTCGAGCAACAACAGCAACTTGGAAAGGAGACGTCAAAGCAACAGCTTACCGTGTACATTTTTCTGCCACTTTTTGCGAGTCGAAATGTGCACACAGACGAACTTCAAAAATTACACACCAGATTACACACAAAAAATCAATCTGTATTCACACAGATCATGATACAACTACACTAAGAAAATTTTCACACTTTAATCTATTATTGTGTACGGACTGGTCACAACATAGACACGCGTATGGCCATTTGGGCTTGTACGGTCAGCTGCAGAATTAAGTGACCCCCCTTGCACAGAATGTTTGTATGTACAATCGGATATATCGGCAGAGGTGTAACGATGCGTATGCCGACTCTCCTGATGCGTAAAGTTGTACTCACTTCTTCAGTCATCATTATTGATTGACACTGATCTTGCAGTAAAGATGGTGAGTCTTACCTTAATTCAGGTCCAGTCAATCTAGATTAACCGCTGGGTCGGCAGTAACTTCACCTTTTTCTAAAGGTTATAAAACCACAATGGCCACACTGTACATGTTTATCGTCGAAACCACTTCAGTTTTATCGACAGTAAAACTCGGCCGATGCCTCGAATCTGTCTCTTGCCGCAGATTGTATTCGATATAAAGATATGCCATACGCAAAACAGAAAATATCCACTTCAACCTAGTCAATGCATTCATTTCATTAACCACAGCGCGTCAAAGGTTTTAAAGTCTTCTTAACTATGTATCTTGTAGTTTGCTAGAATATTGAGAAAACATATGATACTCGAACAGCTACGAAGAAGTAAGAAGCAGCTTGTTTGCTTGTTCATTTTGAATTCCGACGGAACCAGAAGATTCTGTTTCTGGTTTTGTAGCTATAAAATGGGCAAAATGATTTGAATGTATCTTTTTTATCGTGAGCGTAAGGGCTATTGCGCTTATTTTTCTGCAATTAGTAGCCGGCAACTATTACTTTGATTCCATTATGTTGTGAGTTTTTTATTCGAAACCTAAAGTAACATATCTCTTGCAGTAATTTGTAATCTTTGCCTCTATTTACGGCGTCATAGACAGACGTACAATCGGATATATCGCAGCTGTATATTGGAAGGATAATAATGGTATAAGAAACCGTTAGCACAGATGGGGGATTGGTTTTTTGCGGTGATATCGTTGTGATTGGTGTAATCCATTTTGTTGGAGATCGAAATGAGAAAATATTACGTAGGTTACGTAACAGAACAATTGCCAACCACGTTCGGGCAATCCGTCAGATCTCTATACTGGGCAGTTGGCCACAATTAATGTTAAATATGTGACAATATGGTATGAACCAAGAGTGCGGTTTTTGTGTCTCACCAAGTGACTAATTCTCATCGAAATGTCGGCGGTGATTATAATTCATCCAGATTAGTTATATATGCTTTTAGCCGGTCATATACGTTCGTGGCTATCTGACGGATGTTCCAGTCAATGCATGGTAATTTTTTTGGCGGATACCTGGCGGAAACACCCACTATGGACATCCGACGGATTGCCAGTCCCATTTTCTTACATTATAATAATAATAATAATAATGAGCAATTGAGGATGACTTTGGAAGAGACGATTACGCAGTATCGCTCCACAAACATATCTAGGCCGCGATTACCACGTTTGCCAATGAATAGGCGTAATCTAGCGCTAATGAGTGCCCTGAATGCTTTGCTAGAACCGTATCTACGGACTAGTAACGATTTAGATGATACACACTCGATCATGTACTGCGGGGCCATCGCGGCGTGCCGTGTTGCTCGAGTCAAGTTTCCGGACGCTGAACGTGCACCTAGGACCGCCGGGGGTGTCCCTGCGTGGCAAGTGCGGATCGAGCGACGTATCAACTCATTTAGGACTCTTATTGCAAAGCTGATCTGCTTCAGGGGGGGCAATAATCGCCCCCGAGTAATGCGTTTTGTGAACCAGGCGTTCGCGGGGACGGGTATTGATCTCCGCGACTACATGGCCAATGTCACAGAACGCATTGACTTTCTGAAGCAGAAAATCTATGCATGGGCAAACCGTATTCGCCGCTACAGAAAGCGTGTGGATCGATTCCAGCAGAATCGTCTTTTCCAAAGTGACCAAAGGAAAGTATACCGAAGGTGGGAGGAAACCAATTCACGTGTGCCCGATGCAGGCCCGCCGGATGCTGCTGCCATGTCTGATTTCTGGCGTAGCATCTGGTCGGTGCCCGTTGAGCACACGGAGGGTGAATGGATGAGCGTTGTCGAACGTGAGTGCGAGGCCATCGAACCTATGGGGGCTATTACCATCAGCCCCGAAGACGTAAGTTGTGCTGTCCGTACGGTCCAGAATTGGAAAAGTCCTGGACCGGACGGATTGCACAACTTCTGGCTAAAGTGGTTTCGATGCTCGCACTCCCGGTTGGCAACGCAATTTCAACAAGCCCTTGAGCTTGGTTCCCTACCACCTTCCTTAACAACTGGTATAACTTACCTGCTCTACAAGTCCGGTAGTACCACGGAAGCTAAAAACTATCGACCCATCACGTGCTTGCCCACGCTTTACAAGCTCCTTACATCCATTTTGAGAGCAAAAATTAACGCGCATATTGTCGCAAACAATGTTTTGGCCTCTTCTCAAAATGGTTGTAGGGTTGGGTCCCGTGGTACTAAAGAGCTCCTCCTCATTGACATGGCCATTTGCCAACAAGTTCGGCGGAACAAGGGAACCCTCTCAGCCGCTTGGATTGACTATAAAAAGGCCTATGATTCGGTGCCTCATTCATGGCTGAAAAGGATATTGGAGCTGTATAAACTTGATGCAGCTTTAATATCCTTCTTAAGCGCGTGTATGGGGCAGTGGACCACAGTCCTTTGTCAACCAGGAGGCAGAGATGGTCCCCTTGGGCCGCAGGACTTTATAAGGATAGAGCGAGGAATATTCCAGGGTGACAGTCTGAGTCCCTTGTGGTTCTGCCTAGCTTTGAATCCTCTCAGCACCCTGTTGAAGGATTCGGGGCTAGGTTGCCGGCTTCGGAGAGAGGGTGAAGTCATTTCTCACCTTCTGTACATGGATGATCTCAAACTATTTGCACCAAATGACCGAGGTTTGTTGGAGTTATTGCAAACCACTCAAGTTTTCAGTAGAGCCATCAAAATGGAATTTGGTGTCGATAAGTGCGCGATTATGCATGTACAGCGGGGGAAAGTAGTAAATTCAACAAATTTACAACTTTCTGAGACAATGTCGTTCAGATCTATCTCTGAAGCAGAAACCTATAAATACCTTGGTATGTCACAGTCGTTGGGTATTGAGGACGTGAGTATTAGACAGGCGACAAAGGAGCGCTTCTTTGGTCGGCTGACAAAAGTACTTAATAGTCTTTTGTCAGGTGGCAACAAGGTGCGCGCCTTTAACGCTTGGGTAATGCCCCTGCTCACATACTCCTTTGGCATACTAAGGTGGACTCAGACCGAGCTGGATGCCCTGGATCGGAGAGTCCGCCTACTGCTTACCACACATCGTATGCTACACCCACGCTCGTCTGTTATGAGATTGTACATCCCACGGAAATGTGGAGGTCGCGGTTTTTTAAACGCCAAAAACCTTCACAACCGTGAGGTGTACAATCTTAGGAATTATTTCCTTAACAATGAGTGTGGGATGCATCGTGATGTGGTGGCAGTGGACGGAAATCTCACGCCGCTCTCCTTGGCAAAAGAGAATTGGCGCAAACCTGTGGTACTAAGCACCGAGGATCGCAAGACGGTATGGAAGAGCAAAGAGCTTCACGGGCGGTTCTACAAGGCCCTCACGGGCCCTGACGTAGATCTGCCCGCGTCGGTGAACTGGTTACGATTCGGGGACCTCTTCGGAGAAACCGAAGGTTTTGTCTGTGCAATTGCGGACGAAGTTATCATGACGAATAACTACCGGAAATATATCCTGAAGGACGGTACGGTCGACATTTGTCGGGCATGCCGCCGTCCCGGAGAGTCACTCAGGCATATTATTTCCGGTTGTTCTCATCTTGCTAACGGCGAGTACTTGCACAGACATAATCTCGTAGCCAGGATTATTCACCAGCAACTTGCTCTTAAATACGATCTTGTGGACCACGAAGTGCCGTACTACAAGTACGCACCTGCGCCAGTTTTCGAAAATGGTCGTGCCACGCTCTATTGGGATCGATCTATCATCACGGACAGGACTATTGTAGCCAATAAGCCTGACATCGTGCTGGTTGATCGATCGCAGCGCCAGGCCGTGCTCGTCGACGTCACCATCCCCCATGACGAGAATCTCGTGAAGGCCGAGAAGGACAAGTCCAGTAAGTACCTAGACTTGGCTCACGAAATAACCGCCATGTGGGATGTTGACTCGACGATCATTGTCCCGATAGTCGTTTCAGCGAACGGTCTCATAGCGAAGAGTCTCGACCAACATCTTGAGAGGCTCTTGCTAGGTGGATGGATCAAGGGTCAGATGCAGAAGGCAATAATCCTGGACACGGCGCGTATAGTCCGGCGGTTCCTCTCTCTGCGGCCCTAACCACCGGCAACCTGAGCCCTGCTCCGTTGCCGGCGGCACTCTAGGTTAGGTTTTTTATAATGTGTTTATGTTTTTTTTTTTGTATGTTGTATTATATTTTACTTTTATAGGCATATTGTAAAAACCTAACTTAGGAATTAAAATGAATAAAGGGAATAATAATAATAATAACAGCCAATTTATTCCAATAGAAGATATAACGATACATGTGTCTTTAGCATTACATTATTATAAGAAATTAGATAGTAACTAGATACGATTTTACATTTCATATTTCAGTTTGATAACGTTATCCTTAATATCTAGTATCTGTAGGTATATAATTTAAATTAAACATGCTTTATTTCATTGATGGTTAACAATAAGAAAAGAAAAGAAGTCCAATGTTTCTCTTAACATGCTAAAAGAGTTTTACGGACAAGCTAATTAATTATATTAATTAATAATCGGTTAAGAAATACATTTTGTTTTTAGTTTATTTTAAATTAATAATTATATTGTTAAGTTAGTACAAAACCCTATTGGACTGTCCATTTACGGACATAGGCCTCCTCCAGCTGGTGCCATTTGTCTCTATCCGCGGCGAGTCTGGTCCAAGCCGTGCCCGCCGTAGCGTCGATGTCGTCGCGCCACCGGCGGCGCGGGTGCCCGGGCGGCCTCGTCGCGTCGTGTGGATACCATTGCAGTAGTTTTTCACTCCAGCGCCCATCTTTAGTTCTTGCTGTGTGTCCAGCCCACTTCCATTTTAATTGACATATAAGTTCCGATGCGTCTAAAATTTTTGTTTTGTTGCGGATGTCGATGTTTTTTACCTTGTCTCGAAGCTTGAGGCCAAGTAGGTATACTTCGTTCGGCAGCTCTTTGGAAGACTTGCACTTTCCTAATAACTTCTTTCGTCAGCGGCCATGTTTGACATCCGTATATGAGTGTGGGTGTGACAACTGAGTCCATTGCTTTCTTTTTTAGTTTTATGTCTAGATTAGATTTAAAAACAGACTTTAATGACCAATAGGCACCCCAAGCTTTTTTGATGCGTCTTTCGACTTCCATGATGTGCTTTTTTGTAAATGAGATGTTCTGTCCGAGGTATATGTATTCTTCAGTATATTCCACTGTTTTCGATTGGAGAAAGATAGGCTTAGGGTCACTGTTTGTCATAATACGGGTTTTTTCGGGGTTCATCTTCAATCCACATTTCTCACTACTGTCGTTAAGACTTTCTAGCATGCATTGTAACTCTTCATGGCTTTCTGTAATGAGCACAATGTCATCCGCGAAGCGGAGGTGGTTTAGTCGCTCTCCGTTGATGTTGATGCCATAATTATGCCAGTTTAGTTCCCTAAATATATGCTCCAGTAGAGCTGTAAATAGGTTCGGTGAGACTGGGTCCCCCTGTTTCACTCCTTTTTGTATTTGTATTTTATTTCCTTCTCTTTCTAATCTGACTGTAGCTTTACTTTTATTATAGATTTCCTTCAATATATTTATATATTTACAATCAATACCTTGGTTTTTCAGCGCTATCCATAGTGATTGATGCGAAATAGAGTCGAAAGCTTTCGTATAATCGACGAAAGCTAGATAGAGCTGTTTGCCATATTCTCTGTAGTTTGAAATCACTTGTTGTAACGTGAAAATGTGGTCTACTGTGGAGAAATTTCGCCTAAAGCCAGCTTGTTCGACAGGTTGTTGCGACTCTAGCTGCTGCTTAATTCTATTAAGAATTATATTGGTGAAAAGTTTGTATAGAGACTGCAGCAAACTGATGGGACGGTAATTATTTATGTTTAATGGATCGCCTTTTTTGTATAATAAGGATATCGTTGATGTTTCCCAGTCTTCAGGGATCTTTTCTGTGTTAAGAATTGAGTTAAATAACTTTGTCAGAATTGGTGTCAGTGGCTCTTGTATCGCTTTGATGACATCATTAGTTATACCGTCCTGTCCAGGACTTTTCATTGTTTTTAATATGTGGATTGCATGGCGTATTTCGCTTTGCAAAAATGGTAGCACGTTAGTGGATGGTGTATTTTCTTTATAATACGTAAAGTTTTGAGCGTCAGAGTTGTAAAGTTCTTTATAGAATTTTGTAGCTATGTTAACGATACTATTTCGATCTGTACATTTTTTTCCTTCACTGTCCAGCAGAGATGGTATCCAGTATTTACATTGTTCCAGGCGTTTATTTGCTTGTTTTGCTGATCCACGTTTAGTTATTTCTTCCTCAATAATACTCATTTCGTATTTAAGTTTATTTTTCTTTATTTTATTTCTGATCTTTGAATATAGCTTTTTCAGGCGACTTCTTTCTGCTTTGGTTCTAGGCGTTTTTTTCTCTTTTAAAGCAGTTCTTTCTGAAATAAGTTGCCTAATCTCATCAGTGATTACAAAATCTGCCTTTTTACGTTCTAGATTTTGAGGTAAACTAGCAACGCATCGTCGTATTATTTTAATTAAATCACTGTAATTTTCTTGTATGTTAGAGTCGTCAAACGGGATTATTTTCTCTGTGAAGATGTTCTTCAGCGATTCTTGTTCTAGTGGAGTAAAGCCTTGGCGTTTTTGACCATGAAATATTTTTCTGGACTTCTTGCTTGTCTCTTCTAGTATGTACGTAGCGCGAATCAGTCTATGATCGGTCGGGTGGGAAGTATTTATAATTTCCAAATTATGTACGCATTTGGTGTTGCTTCGCTTGGATATTACAAAATCTATTTCATTACATACTTCTCCGTTAGGTGATCTCCACGTCCATTTTTGCTTATCTTTTTTCTTAAAGTGGGAGTTCAGTATGTAGAGTCCGTTTTCGATACAGAAATTTATAAGCGCTGTACCTCTATCATTCCGTTCTCCGAAGCCCCATGTGCCCATAACTTGCGTGTCTTCCGGGGTGGGGTGTCCAATCTTGGCATTAAAATCGCCCATAATCATTGTATTGGAGTATGTATTTTTTAATGCTGAGCGAATGTCGTTATAGAAAGCTTCTACTTCTTCCTCAGGAGCTTTTCCGGTTGGCGCATAAGTCTGAATCAGGGTTAATATTTTATTTTCAATACATAACTCTAGTCTTGCCACTCTATCTGATATTGGTTTAAAATCAACTATGCAAGTTTTCCACTGTTTTTTAACCATAAATCCAACACCGTTCCTTCCGTTTTTTTTGCCAGTATACATGAATATATAATTGTTGTGTTCTGTTAACGCAGTAGAGCCTTTTTTGACTTCCGACACTCCTAGAATGTCCCAATTTATTTTTTCTAAGGCGTATTCTAGTTCCTCTTGTCGGCCCATGCCAATTAATGATCTGACGTTTAGCGTGCATATTAGTATTTTCGTACTAGTAGAGGGCTTTTTTCGTATGGTTTTTTGTACTTGTGTATGGTATTTTAGTTCTTGTTTCTTTCTTTCTGGAGGGTTGCAGTCTACTACTCCCACGGGGACCAGCCGGATTGGGAGAGAGGTATTCTTTGTTTTCATAATGTTTTCATTTGGTAGAGGGGCTAGTTGCTATAGGTCCTTAAAACTTTCATCATTTTGTTGTTTCGGCGAACTACTTGGGTTTTTAGAGCTAGTCAAATAGTTAAGTATGCCAGGTTTGACGATCCCTTCCGAAATATTAGAGGTTTTTTTGATCGATGCCTGAGTCTTGTTCTTCTTACTAGCTTGGGACGTTTTTTCTTCGTCTCTGGTTGAGCTTGAGCTTTCCGGAGACAACGAGAGCACTCTTTTATTTTTTCCAGTAGCGTTAACATTTTTTCGTATGACAAGTTTATCATATTTTAATCTTGCGTAGTTGCCTTTCTCTCTTTCAAGTTTTAATTGTTCCTGCAGTTCTTTTCTTTTTTCTAAGATATATAAAGGGTAATCTTCTTTGATGTAGTAATCCGTTTCGTTCAGAATCCTCCTTTGTTTAAATACATCTATTTTTATACCCAGGGTGGTGAACGTGGCGACGATTGGTCGTATTTTGTTCTCTTTCTTCCCTATTCGTCTAACCTCTTGTATGTCTCTGCGGTCAAGCTCCAGAGAAAAGTGCTGCTTTACGAAGTTTATTATGATGTGTTCTAAGCTGGCATACGATGTTTCAGTTTCCTCCAAACCGAAAAAGACTATGTTTCTTTGTCTTGCCTGCTTTTCTAGAAAAAACAGTCTTTTTTCTTGATTTTCTTGAATTTCCTTAAGGTTATCGTACTTATCTTCCAATATTTTAAGCTTGTTGTCTAATATATTATTAAAATTTGTTGTCAACGTTTCAGTAACTTTCTCTCCGTTTGTGACAATTGTCTTCTTTTGCTCTTCGAGATCTTTTTGAATTTTATTGAGTAAACGCATTACTTCATCCATTTTTGGTATACTTCGAGCTATATAAGTTAATAAATGTCAAACTTGCGGTTTGTTTACGTACTCGTAGCGCCCTCTTGTGTCTGTTTTCCGAACTGCAGTGAGTAGTTATTCGCTATGAAGCTACGACTGATTTACAGTAAGGGATCAATAGCGAGGTTCAATGGAGTTACAATAATGCACGCAAACGCCGATAGATGGCGCTATAGTAAATTTTTCGTAGGGTAGTTGTTTTGCAATATCATTGAAGAACAATTAGGTTATCTTTAACTTTCACTTTTATTTAGCGTCCACAATAGTTCCATTACTTAATTGTTTTCATCCTTATATCATTGTCCGTTGACTTCAACCATTAATTACTCGAAGAATAGGTAAATACACGCACTGTGACTGTTTTTAGCTCTCAAATAATTTTCACATTTTATTGTTTATTCACTTGTTTTTGCACTATGTCCACAATATATGTTGAGAATCAATTAATATTCAACTCGTTTTTCTTGTATTCAGCTTAGTATGCGCACTTATAATATTTTTATTCAATAATATACACAGAGACGAAGTACACAATGGCACCTCAGCGCCCTCTCCCTCTTACATTATATTGATTTGAAAGGGTAGCCACTATGATGTTGCTACTTTTTAATTTCCTCCTTTTGGGCAATCGTGCATTGGAAATACTAATTTGACAGAAGGGAATATGCAATATGCATGCCCATTCTTTACGTTTGACAAAATGATATATGTATGAGACAGTTTTTATTTGTTTATTTGTTTATTTATTTCACAAAATTAGCACTAACAGATAAACCTTACATGCTAACTGTTTTGACATTTATTAAATAACATAAAAATTATTACATTATAAAAAAGTAATTAGATTATTTTAGTTGCTATACACATCAATTCATTTAATATCCAATTATAGTTTAAATAATTATTTAGTAAAATAAGAGTATAAAAATAAAAGTTTAAAATAAGAGTTTGAAATAAGAGTTTGGTGGGTAGACTAGGTCATTATCACATATCACAGTACCAACTTAAAGCAATTACGAAGTAATAGAACTTTTTGTACATATTGTTTCCAAGTATCGGCTTGATGCCATCAAAAGTTTGGACATAGGGGTAAAAAAAACATCCAGCGAGCCGTCACTGTTCAGGGTATTATTAATAAGGTTCAGAGCTTGGTGCAGAGGGGAGGACGACATAGCTTTGGTACATAGTTTTGGTACATCGAATCGTACTCTTGTTCTAGCTGTATGTTTAATACCACGTCGTTGGCAAACAAGGATAAGGCCCGCCTGATGGAAACCGGTCACCGTAGCCTGTGGACGCCTGCAACTCCAGGGGTATCACATGCACGTAACCGACCCATTAAAAATGTGTACACCCCTTTCTAGAAGAACCCCATACTGTAGTCCTTCGGGAAAACCTCGGCAGGGAGCCCATTCCACAGCCGGAGCGTCCGCGGGAGCTACTTCTTGAAGGAGCATTTCGTGGCCCTCTGTTTAGGGCTACTATTTAAATCTACCTGAGGCCTTACCATGGCGTCTTAACGCGATTCTGTTTTGGTTCAGTTTCGGCTCAGTTGTATGGAAGCGACTCAGTTTAGGTCGTTAACTGAATCGCGTTAAGACATCATGGTAAGGCTACTGATTGCACCTAATTTCCTCTGAATACGTAGCACACATATGTATTATCGACTAATGAGCTGATTATTGCTGATTACTATAAATTCGGATTCGCTGCAACAAGCAGCTAGCTAAGCATTATGCTGTATTGTGTAAATGCAGCTGCCCTAGCGCTTTATCATCGGTGACAATCACGTGTTTCTACCACATTGTACAAGTATACATAGTAAATTACGTATGAGGTAATCATAGACAACTATATTAATTTTATATTAGCCAGAAATATCTAGACGCGATTCGTCACACCAAAACTGACACATGGATGGCATGGATGAGAACTTCCCCGTATTCGTCATTTTCCCATTTGTCAAATATATATAGATGATGTGATGTGGATTATCCCCTCCTGTCAAATTAATAGTTCGAATTAGGCCCAAGCTAGTATTCATATGTTAAGAGACTTAAATAAACTTTTTAGAAAATGTCAAATAGTTATTTACCTATTCAATTATTATACAAGGGAGCAAAGTTGTTGTTTAACTCTCGGGCTTATTTTAAGACATGAGCAAGCGAAAGATTCAAATTTTTTTTCGAAAACTTTTCGTGATCTTTAACGGGGTCTCTAGGCACAAGAGTTGAACAAACTTTGCCGCCGAGTGTAATACAACATTTTTCGTACATATGATTACAAAACTATCGTTTAAATGTCAATGCTACCAGTTAACTTCAAGGAACCTTTCAAAAGTTATTCACAGCACTCATCGCATGCTTTTTGAGACACAGCCTGGTGATAGACGGACAGAAGGCATGACAGACGCTGGACAGCGTGCAGCGGAGTCTTAGTAACACCCGATTTATCCTATAGGTACGGAACCCTCAAAAATAATGTAATTTAATTTTAATTTTATTTTAATTTTTTATTTTTTTATTTTATTTTAATTTTTTTTTTTTAATTTATATTTTAATTTTTAATGTAATTTTAGAATGGAAAGGTTCTTTTTTATGACAAATAAGCATAAAATTAACAGAAGTTTCATAATAATTTATTATAAATGTGCTTAGTCACACTTATATAGTTTGTGTACGTAAGAAGTTTGCATAAGTTTTTGCGCTATAGCGTGCCGCTACGCGCTACGACGAGGCTACGAGCGATGCTACGACATGCCGTAGACTCCATTGCAGAATACAGTAGGTAAATGTTGTGTATTGGTAAATAAAGTGCATGGGTTGATGCAAATATACTGTTGAATGTAAAAACTGGCCAAGCGCATGTCGGGCCATGCTCAGTGTACGGTTCCGTAGTTAACCGTCTGTCACAAATAGCGAATCTAGAAGGGGTTTTAGTAGGTATTATGAACATTACTAGCAAAAAACGAGTATATTCGCAGCACTACGTCATATGTACCTACACTCATTTACTAAGAAAATATGGCTTTTTTTGTAAAAAAAAACAAAATGGCTTAATTCACCATGTTCAAAATATATTTTTTTATACCACGACGGTGGCAAACATGCATACGGGATACGGCCCGCCTGATGGAAAGCGATCACCGTAGCCTATAGACGCCTGCAACTCCAGGCGGGTCACATGCGCGTTCCCGTGTTCATTTTCCTTGGAAGTCGTATTCTCGTCGTAGTCGTAGTGTATTTTCATGTTTTTTTTTCATAAATTTTGAACTTGCTGTTCAAAAGTTAAAATCAAGGACCATCCGGTACAAATAAAAGATTTTGATTTTATTTTATACGTTACAATGTTTTATTCAAGAAAATGTCACATACAGATCAGTCAAATACATATAAAATAAAATAAATTAAATTAAATTAAAATTACAGAATAAATTATGTTACAACTTAAAACTAAACTAAAACCCATTCTGTGCCATGCCTGGTCCTAAAGATCCCATCACGCTCGCTGCGTTACCACGCTGCACAGCGATGGAGACCTGTTGGACCAGCCAAGACCCAGTGGGGTCATGACCCCTCTCCCTCAACCGCCGACCCAGTTCCTTGACACCAGGGTCCAGCTGTCTCCACTGCAATAGGCACAAAGTCGTACGTCAACCCCAACGCAGAGTACTTGGCGCGCTTATTCCTAGCAGCCGTTTCTACTAGTGCTCCTGGTCGTGACCGTGTTTCGTGAACCCGTAGCCGTATCTCCGTTGCTGTGTTACTCGGCAACGGAGATCCGCTCTGTTTGCTCCGTGTGATTCGGCTACGTGTAATTAAGATACGTAGCTACGTGTACACGGAGATACGTATCTTATTTATACGTAGATCGGATCCAGTCGTGACCGTGACGTTAAGTGTAGATTTTATGCGTGTTATTAAATCCCCGAATGTAATGCAAGGGGCGAGTTTTTAATTTCAGTTTCCATACTTTTGCATTTTAAATAAAAATTTAAGAGATCAAAAATAATTAGATGCAAATATTATGTTGGAGGCAAAAATAATAGACCAGTACAAATTGTAAAAGATGTGTATTAAAAGAAGCCGAGCGGAGCCGAAGCCGAGATTCGCGGGAACGTAGCCGAATCCAGAAACGGATACGTATCTTTGACGTGACCGTGTAGTACGGGATCTTAGCACCGCCGGTGCTAAGGCTACGTTGCTACGGTTCCGCGTGTAACACGTATATCACAAGCCCTAGTTTCTACCGCCAAGCCCACTAACTCGACAGTGTGTCTTAAATGGGACGCAGCAAAAGTACTGACACATGTTGCATTCCATAAAAGACATCGCCCTCTGCGCCAAGGAACCAGAGTAAGCCCGTCGGATCTTTTCCCGTCCAAACGGGACAAACCTGGTGGCTCCAGGACACTAATTTGATTTTTGAGCACGGGATTTGGTAGCTGCCCTTACTGACCCTAAAAAGTATTTCCACCCTGTAAAGTTTCCATACATTTCTCGAACTTTCCATTCCGTAACCGCCATACATAGTCTATGAAAAATTTGTAACGGAATGGAAAAAAATCTTGGGACAACGTTTTTCTCCTCTAATAATCAAAATAGCTCGCGATTCTGATTAGAAATTACATTATAAAACGTGGGAGGGCATTGAAAAAATGGCCCGTTTATAAATTGAATACTTACGTAAGCTTCTTGAAAAAATATATCATAGTCATACTCATTTATTTGCAAAAAACAGGGTAGATTACAATGATGTTACTGTAATATTAGCAGTTCCATCTATTTAGCCGCCTATACAAGACTGCAACCATTTAAAAAGTTTGCCTGGCAATTTTTTTGTGTTGTCTGGTAACTGTTATAAATACTAACACGCATAGAGTAGCTCTCTTTGTAGCGGTTCTTTGCTTTTTATGTAACATTTCTGGTGTTTCTTGGAAATACATCATTTTCTGTTTTGTACAATTATATGTTTAATTTAACAAATTGGCTTCAAATATATACAAACATGGTAGGGCAAGGATATTCAATTATATCTAATACCGGCCTGCTGTTTCAGTGTTCTATACAAAATCCTTCTAAGAATCGGATTCGCGTTTGTTAGTCTTCGTGACTCCGACTATTAAGTATTTATGAGTTATTATAATTACGTTCCAAATAATAGGAAACAGGCACACCGTTTAAACTTATGTAACTTATAAACGCGCCAAATTGCCTTTGAAGTATATTTAATTTTCTAATATTGTTCACATATTTTGTTGATTTTAGGGTTCCGTACCTCAGAGGGACAAAAGGTAACCCTGCAAGGTGCGAGCACTATGCTGTTTGACAGATATTTGTTTACAAAAATAATTACCTACATATTTGACAAAGAACAGGTGTCGTCATTGTTATCTGCGTTTAGTTTCACTTTAATTAATTTCTACCTTTAATTTTAGAACTGTATTTTGGGCGTTTTAATTTATGATAATTTTAACATAGGTAGGTTACTATCGTATGTTATTCCCACGGACTCTTCACACGTTGAATTCGATTATAAGATCATACAAAGAAACGCTCGAAAAATATAACCTTTCTAATCCCTTCCTAATTCCTTTTTTTAGTCGGGATAAAACTAACGGCATTAGCAGCTGCTAATGCTAATATTTGGTCGCACTCTAAGAAATGGACATTCAAGGAATGCAATCGGTCATTTAATCGGAAAACGGTTTTTCACCGTAACCGCGGGTTCTTCTTCTACTTTTAAATAATGGCTTCTGTCCGAGACTTGGACAATTTTGCCAATGTCAATATATAAAAAAAAGGTATATAAAACATAAGAATAATATATCGTATTTTAAAGTGTATTGCCACTTGGGCGACGCTGTTCGGTTCGACCGGCTAAGTTGCGTTTTAGGACTATTATTTTGTTAGCTGCACGCTTCTTCGTTAGTTCACTGCACAATAAGCTATCAATATTACACGTTTAACAACGTTTAGCAGACAAAAAACAAAAACTATTCCAGAGACGCCCTATCCATCTTGAGTATCAACCGGAAGTCTTAAACGCGGGTTGTTCATACATTATCTTTTGACATTACAGTAGTCTGGAGATCGTACGTGCTAAACTGACATTTGACATATCCACTTCATATTCCCTACGTCATTAGCATGTCATATTGATCATTTCCACGGAAGTTCGCATAGGAATGTCACTTAAAAACGTTCGAGTAGGTCTCTTGATTCTTGAAATCAAAATCGACTTTTGTCGGAAAACTAATAATGATATTTTTCGATAACCTATTTGAAACACTCGGGCAAAAAGATCCCAGTTGTTAAGGTATTTGAATGAGTATGTAAGGTATCACTTTGGTAGTAACTAAAATTACCAGGTTTTTCGGTCTCATTAAAATTCAGTCCAGCCATTAAAACAAATTGTGTATACTATATACTGACGCTGCAAACCTCAGCTAAAAATTAAGACTGAATATCTTGTCCACTGCGCAAAAAAGTATGTCAACAGCAGTTTGTTATAATTTAGTTAAAAATACATCTGGCCGGCGAAGTTACAAAGGAAATAATTGCAGCTGCGACAGAGACATCCTCAGGGGATCTCGCGAATAATTGTTGGAAATGTAACTCGCTATAATTTACACATAGAACAGGGGTCTTACCATGACGTCTTAACACGCTTCAGTTTAGGTTTTTAACTGTGCTCAGTTGTATGGCAGCTACTCAGTTTAGGTCCTGAACTAAATCGCGTTAAGACGCCATGGTAAGGGCCCAGAGAGGTACTAGTTTACATCTGTTACATTATTGTAATGTGTTGATCTTGGTAATAATATATGTTTTTCTACTCCAGCACTTCTATCTGTCAATTAGAAGACTGACAGCGATATAAAAAAGTATACATTATAACGTTGCCTATGGTATTCCATAAGAACACTGCTCCTATGGATTTTCATACAATATATGAGCAATGTTGTTTTTTTTTAATTTCTATAGTGGGCACAACATCTTCCCTATTCTGCCACGTTTCTAGATTTAGTTTTTTACGCTTTTTTAGATATCGTAGAAAAACTAGCGTATGCAACAGCTCATACTTGGTTCTTAAAGCTATCGGGTCTATTATTAGAAAACACGACTTCGGCGACCCTCAAGTTTTAAGAACCTTTATTATATCACTTGCATAATTTACTATTCCTTTGTTCTTTATTAGACCTTTGACTTTGGCCTATATTGTGGAATGCTCGGCATTTCTATTAGGAACTCATCTTTACACAGTCCGCTGTATGCAACCAGCTGATTGCATACCTATGCCATAACCACGATCGCCAAACGCGATTCGGTTTAGGACCTAAACTGAGTCGCTGCCATACAACTTGAGCGTATTATACTTTAACTTTATACCAGGTAACGTTATGGTACGGCCCCTGAACTTAATACTAAGGTATAAGGTTCTAATTCAGTACTGGTACGTACATATTGATGTAACCGACCGCACTAAAACCATATAGGCTCCTGACTACCCGCGTCCTATACGTAGTACATAGGCCCCAATGAAAATTTGACTCTTTGTCAACTTGACAGAGTTCAATTTAAATTGGCAATTTTTGATATTCGGTCGTCACTGTGGATAGACCAAATTTGAAAACCGTTTGAATAGGTATCTCTTGGATGTTCTATATAGCGGGACATAATCACTTGAGGATCATACGAATAGAGTAAATTGAATATAGTAATATTCATAACTACATGAAATATACCTATAACGCAGAAATACCAGTGCTCGACGCTGCACCGGAATTCGACATGGGCAACAAAAACTGCTCTATTAAATTTGTTACATTTTTAAACCCATTTCGATTTTTTGTAATGATAGTGATATAATTAAGACTGTAACTTGACTTCATAAGAAATAAGCATTGCTAAAACTAATAAATGTACTTTTTGTTTTAATAAATAAATAAAGCTAAAGTTGTTTTTGGGTTCGTACCCAAAGGATAAGAACGGGGCCCTATTACTAAGACTCCGCTGTCCCTCCATCCGTCCATCTGTCTGTCACCACTTCACCAGGCTGTATCTCATGAACCGTTATAGTTAGACAGTTAACAAATACTAAAAACAGACTAAAATAAATATTTAAGGGGCTCCCATACAACAAACGTGTTTTTTTTGTTGTGAGTCCGACTGGCACTTGCCCGGCTTTTATTAAGAGAAGCGCAAATCACGACACATTGTCGTTACGCTTCTATGCATTATCTCGAAATCTACGAAATATTTTTCTCGGCTAAGGCGTAATGCTACGATAATTTACGCTTTCCTCGACAAAGCGGGAAAATGCTGGGATCAGCTACGAGCGTAGCACGTAGCAGGCGTTGACCCGAAAGTGAGAAAATTGGTATATTGTGCGTTCAAATTCTGTAAAACACCTCATTGACAAAAGAGGAATGGAAAGGTTAGGTAAGTAATTATTAATAACTTCATTTGCATTTATCTCAGGTGCTAGCCATCAATATCAGTGGATGCCATTAAATTGAACGCTTTTTTTAAATGTTTTTAAATTTTGATTTTCATTCGTTTTTTTTAATTTATATCGTTTTGTGTCGTGCCAGTACTAAGAAAACTTATTGCACAATAAGTAAACAAGCCAGACCTTAGGTCCTTTTATTTGAACACGGGTACACTTTCTTAACTTTTTAAAACGCCCTTTAAAAAAAATGGTTTTAACTTATAATGTAATCTCATTTCCATAATTAAAAACTAAATAAATAAGCATACTAAGTTATAAATAAAGCGCATTATTTCAACTAAATAAATCATAAATTTTTGTCCATAAGGGTATATTCAACCTAAACGAACCTACTATCGATAAAACTTGGTATCGTAAACATGCAGAATCTTAATTGAACAACATTACACGCCACTTATCGCTATCGATAAGTTCGCGATACAGCGAGGAAATTTGTCGCGATAAGCTTCAATAAATCACATCGCGACACATGAACGGTACAGTGCATGTGGCGACAGAAGTACAACATAACATACTCATGTTTTTTTGTTAGGTACGACATTCGGAAATTTTGAAATATCGTATTGTATGGGCCATTATTTTTAAAGTTGTCCCCCCACTTTTTTTATTTGGATTTTTTTATTATGATGTCTACTCAGAATAGAGAGTTCATTCGATCCTTTTAAGAGAAAAAAGTGTCCCAAGGTTTTTTTTTCGTCCGTTACCATTTTTTCATAGACTTTGTATTATTGTATGGCTGTAACGGAATGGAAAGTTTAGATAACGTATGGATTTTTTATGAATAAGAAATCACAAAATACCCATGTTAAAAAAAATGAGGGGCAAAGCTTTAAAAAAATAGCCCTTATACAGGTTATCCCTTACAAATGGCCCCTATACGAAGCCGTAACGTACATATATGTGAGTTACACTGTTTAGAACCAGCTACACAAAGTATCATAACAATCGGTGCAGATGTCGCAAAGTTCTTAACATATTACTATTTCTTACTTTGTATAGTATATAGCATGTACGAGTATGCAACTGAAACTCATGACGTAATAAATCCTCGTAAAATAGTAGGAAACCTCCGCTTTTAAAATTATTTTTATTTATGTCACTGACACTTTGATTGTCAAACACACTGCCAATGATAAATACAGTGTTTCTTTTTGTGGTCGATTATTGGAAATAACTTTTGTTTGAAATTTTTTTATTAACAAAAACAATTACAGTAGAGAGTTACTAAGATGTAATGTAGATCCTCATGTGGGATTTCAGGGTTTGTCCAATGGCGTAGGCCACCCAGTATTATATGTTTACCCATTCAGCGCTTATCACGACACATTGTCGTTACAATGCGGGAAATGGATGTTATCTGCTACGCCGTAGCACTATGACATATTTTCAAAATTTAAATATATTATGTGGCCATTTTCTAAGTTCAAGCGACGTTGCTTTTGTACTTCCATTCTAATCACTTAGGGGTTCCGATATGGCGAGAGAGATGGCGCTGTCATCAATACAACTTTTAGTTGAAAAAATCAAATTATTTAATTTAATGTTTTTTGATTTGTTATTAAAGTGTAACACCACTATATATAAATTAAAGATTGAAATAGATGTCATATACTAAAGAGCACATATTTCATTGGTTACCGCGATTAGTACCCATTGAAATGAAATAAGTACTTCAAAACGGGTTAAATGTTTCTTTCAATAAACGTACACATTATTTTATTCTGAACCTATTGTGTTGAGTCCTTATAAGGTCTCCACACGGAGTAATTGGAGTTGGCATTCTTATAAGACACGACAATGGCGCAACACGGTATTTTTATATTTTTTTACCGCTAATTATGTCTTCTAGAAAATACGTCTGCGAGAAACGCAGCTTTTGCAACATATTGCTAATGCAGTGTAACGCGTGCCCCGCCTAGACACGCGTCTATAGTAGTTTTCTGGTCTGTGGGTTTCCATCTCATGCATGTGAGAGGTGGCATATGCTCAGCAGTGGGGTAACTGTACCAATACCTTACGATTCCACTGTATTTGTCTCCTTATAGAAACGAACTGGGTCCTCAACTCGGTCGTATACCACACCTATTACATTTAAAATTAGCATACAGATTGCTTTCTCTCGCCTTTCTTACCAACTCCATTCTTTACTAACTTTGGTGTAATTACATATTTATGGGACTGGTTTTCAACTCTTATTTCATCGAGGAAAATGACGATAGATTTAGCCACAGATTATATAGGTAATAAATAGTTTTAAATCAATATCTGTAATATTTATCTCTCATAGAAAAAGCGAATTCTAACCGTTTTGAACACTAAGCAAAAAAACAATTGACGCTCGGTCCTCTTCGAGGTGTAATATAAAAGAGATGTAATATTATAAATACAGGCTGTATAACGATCAAATAATAGATAATAAATAATAATTTCACGCGTTAATAAAGATATCAAACCATTGCTTGGTTTCCATTGCTGTGCAGTGGGGGATGCTGCAGGCATTATGGCCACCTTTGATCGGGTACGATGCAGTCTGGGTTGTTTTAGAGGTAGGTTTTAATTGTATTTTATCTTTATTGTTTAATATGTATTGTTTTTAACTACAATAGGCTAGACGACAAAAAAATCTAATAAGTCTGTCTGTTAGATTATAAAAAAATATTCGACATCTATTTTTTCTTTTGTTTGACAAATGAAAAATGATGGAAATACTGTGCATTAAAGTTTCCCGTGACGTCACAATTAGGTACAATTCTTACCTAATAGTGACGTCACCAGGCCTCATCCCGGAAATTTGACGCTCTACATCTTTGTCAATTTTAGTTATCTTGTAAAAGGAAAAATACGTGTCTAATAATTTTGGATAATCTAACTGACGGACTAAATAGAATAATAGTTTTTCAACCTAGTCGTCATCCTTATTGTTTTACCGAATAAAAATATGCGACCAGCTTTATGGTCGGGTTTTTATCGACTATCATTATGGCTGTCATGTTCTAACATGTATGTAAGTGTGAAAGTGACGCATGGCGTAATAGTCGATAAAATGGAAATTGGCAACCATGAGCCCCTGGGATGTTTTTGGACTATACCTACTTGAATCGTTACGGTAAATGATTTTTTTCCCAACTTTGGTTCCTTAACGGGAACCAGACACAAATACAGACTTTGATTGGTAAAGTCTGCCGAATTAACCTGTAGGTGAAAGTTAAATAAAGCTAATACTCGCAGATCGGAGCGCTGTGTGTACAACTTGAACACCAATAAAACTGGCGCTGATTTGCCGATATTGAATTTAATCTGGCGCCGCATTCTGTACATTTTGACGATTTTACAATTGTAGACTTTATTTTTTACGAAGGAAAATTAATAGTCATGATACGTGACAACATAACATAGAAAAAAGAATAATCACTTTAAGTTTGTAGTGACAAAATGATAATTATAAACACGGAAGGGGAAAAATTAAAATTATGGTGTGTCTCCATGGACGAAGAATATTATATATGAAAGTCATATAAGAAAAATACACGCATTACCCGCCTCCGGAGAATATTTCCACTGCACAGAGAATACTTATAAGTACTTCATATGTATAAACCATAGGGTAAGTCTCTCGGTAACTCCTTTGGTAGGGTGTTGGTGGCAGGCTGGTATGTCCGTAACGCTGGTTTGCGTCTCATCTGAGGAAGTGTTTTTTTTATTTTATTTTTCATGTCTTTCTTCCTGTAATACCTAGGTACCTATTAATGTTTATTTACGCCTAAACGAAAATAATCCTATCGAACGCCTAAATACTTACATGACATTACTCGCAGTACATCTTGCTCTCCCCAGTATACAAATGCGTCTGACAATTTAACGAGTGTACAGAATACGCGACTCACGATCCTCAAAATCGTATTAGGATTGCAATGGGATCGGCACTAATTTGCACTTAGCGCAGATTGCGTCGCGCGAATCGTCTTGTAAGGACTTCGTTCCATATTGAATACGTAGCCATATTTACGTAGCTTGGTTATTTACACTGATGGGAATTCGCATGCCACTCCGGTGTAAAAGTGTGAGCGGGATAGCAATAGTGCTATCCTGCTCACACTCATATAAGTACATAGGCATATATAAGTGCACAGGCACCTATATATTCTTCTTCCACGAGTTTTCCCGGCTTATGTCACGGCTCATGGAGCCTGGGGTCCGCTTTGGCAACTAATCCCAAGATTTGGCTCAGGCGCTTGTTTTACGAAGGCGGACTGCCATCTGAACTTCCAACCCCGAAGGTAAACTAGGCCTTATCAGGATAAGTCTGATTTCCTAACGATGTTTACTTCACGGAGAAGCGATTGGTAAATATCAAATGATATTTCGTACAAAAGTTCCGAAAAAAAATCTTATTAGTACGAACCGGGGATTGAACCAGCGACTTTCGGTATGAAAGTCGTACGCTCATACCGCTGAGCCACCATTGCTCCCTTTGCACCGCAAATCTGGATTAATGTGATGACTGCTTTATATATAATCCAGTGCTCTTAAACCTCCGATTAGGTAATCTATAATTGGAACTAATGAACGCATATAATACAATATAAGTCACGCATCTATTTACTGCTTCAAGCAGCGCACAGAGGGGAGTCGGCATACCGTTTCCCCTTTGCCAAAGTACAAGCCCAAATGGGCATACGCGGCTCTGTTTTGTCGCTAGTATGTACACTAAAATATATCGAAGTGTGCAAGATTGGTTCGTCTAGTTGTATCATTTTCATGCGTTAGTGTCATCATTACATATTGTTTTTTATATGTACCTAGTGTGTGAAAAGTGCGTCTGTGTGCACTTTTCCCCCCGCAAAGGTTGACAGAATAAAGGGTGACTCACACTAGAATGGGACGGGGCGGATTGCATAATCTGTCAATGTCTATAGAAAACGTCACGTGAAATCCGAGGGCTCTGAGCTATCACGCGATTCTTTCTATATAAATTGACAGATATTCCCGTCCCACCCCGTCCCGTCCCGTGCTACTGATGTTATCGTACACATTCAAAATACTATTTAGGTTGTATGAAAAAGTGAAAACCTACAGAAATAAAAATTAAAAATTGTTGATTAAAAATTGTTAGGTTTGAGGAGTACAGTCACCAGCAATATTATATGACGCTATGAAGGCCGCAAAAATATGTGACACGCTCTTATGGCGCTACAAACAAGAATGTGTCAGATTATTTTGCAGCCTTCATATAGTCCTATTGCAGGTGACTGTACTACCTGCGATTTAATTTATTGCTTCCGTTTCAGGCCACACCCGGTATATGTATGTATTTAGCATAAGCATTGCTTAGTTAGCACCCATAGCATAAGCATTGCTTAGTTTGGGGCTAGGTTGTTCTGTGTGAGATCGTCCCCAAGCATATAATATGTTGGTGGATTTTGTTTGGGAATTAGCGTTTATAGATGCGAGTGTGGTATACGATTTAAAGCTAACAAGGTCATTTACATTATAACTATAATATTTCAGCGCTTGCAACAGCGCCGAAATATCGGGTGCTCATTAAAACGAGCATACATGGTAAACATCCCGTTTTAGGGATGACTCACACTAGGAAGGGACGGGACGGGACGATCTTTCAATTTCTATAGGAAGAATCACGTGATAGCTCGGAACCCTCGGATGTTAAGTGACGTTTTCTATAGAAACTGAGAGATTGTCCCGTCCCGTCTTAGTGTGTGATTGTAGTTATAAAGAATGAATGAATGAATGAATAGTTTATTTGTGTAAATAAGGGTATAAATTGGTGTTACATGTAGTTTTCCATCCTTATTTTACCATAATACATGGCGTACAAATATTATTACTTAAACTAGCCTAATAATTATCATGTATAAACATATTATTTACAAGAGTGGTATGTATGTTGTTTGATTAATATGTAGATTGTTACGGATGAAATCTCTAAGGTTAATGGCATTTTGCACACATGCATACATTGTTGGGTTAGGTTAGCTAAAGCTATATTTGTATGCCAATTTTTTCTTTGTTCTTATAACCAAAGTAAACGGCATCTCTTCTCGTATAATAAATAATAAATAAATAAATATTATAGGACATTCTTACACAAATTGACTAAGTCACGAAGTAAGCTCAAGAAGGCTTGTGTTACGGGTACCTACTCAGACAACGATATATATAATATACAAATAGATAGAAAACATCCAAACTCAGGAACAAATATAAATATAAATGTTATAGAAACATAAAACACATACAAGCGTCCGTAGCCTAACGGTAAGAGCGTGCGACTTTCAATCCGAAGGTCGCGGGTTCAAACCCAGCCTCGTACAAATCGACTTTTTCAGAACAAAATAACATTTGATATTCATCAATCACTTTTCGGTGAAGGAAAACATCGCGAGGAAACCGGACTTATCCCAATAAGGCCGGGAAAACGCTAGGATTTTTCCTAGAGTTTTTCCGGCCTATACCACGGCAGAGGAACATAAGGCACATGCTTTATGCATGTATCGACCACAGGAAAACGATATTCGTTTTTTCAGTTGTAGGTGCGGACTCGCCTACAAACGTTGGTAATTATCCAGTTCTGAATCCAATGATATCTTAAAACAACAAAACTTCAAAAAATACTAAAAACCAAACTTCAACACAATCCGGATATAACTGCGCGGTATGGCCAACCGCAACTGAGTTGGATGATGTCTTGCTCGTTAGCAGGGCATGAACATCCAGCATAGTAATAAACGTATTTAAGAGGGGCAGACCACTATACGGCAACACAGCATGTTCGATGGTCAATCCATGTGCCTTTTCCATGTACACACCATTCAAATGTAGATGTTCGGAGGGACTGATCGAGGGGCTCACCCTCCCAGACAGCCGTATCGATTTTTGAGTGCACCCCGAAGTGGGGTGTTATTATTAAATATAAATCGCGACGAAATGTTCGCGGTGTATACGTTTAGGGGGCGAAAAATCGATAGCCTTGAAAATATTGGGGGTGCGTTTGTTTGGGAGGGGATTTTGGAAACTAGCAATTCAGTAGTGGCAATGAAAACTTATAAATGGGCATTTACGTAAGAGATATACAAATTTTTAAGGTAGGTAAGAGTAATGTTTTTGCTACAAGGTATTTTAATCTAAGAAAAAAAAACTATGAGGAAAAAAGCTCTCATAATGTTCAAAAGTTTTAAATAAGCTAACGTAAAATGCGGAAAATTGGAACTACCTAATTCAGAGTTCAAACCTCGATAAAAGTTGATGTGGCACGTAATTAATATACTTAAAAAGTGTATGAATTTTAGTTTTTCAATGATAATCTGTCATTTCATTTCATAGATTTTACGATAAATATAAAAGAGGACGAAATCCTAGCTCACGCCATAGTTGGGGTTAGAAGGAATAATATGGGACAGTGACTAGAATTGGCACAATATATTGGTACAATAGGTTGACTTGTCAAGAGAATAAAGTACAAGGTAACCGCTAGGAAGAAAAACACTACCAATGAATGATCCATGTTAAAAAATATAATCTGTCTGAGGGACACCCACATTACGTTTGCAGAACCGTGTTCACCATTTCAGAACAAGTCTACTAAGTATATTCGTAACTTCAACATGGAATATATTTTCGTCGAAAAGGGCCTTTTCGGGAAAGACCAAGAATTGTATGTTATTTTTTGTTTCGCACAAATTGCTACTTGTATTATTCTGGCAGCGTTACTACACCCTCTGTAGAATTCTCGAGGGAGCATTAAAGATTGTGTATGTAACTTTTTCTTTACCTTTCCTTTTACCTCTGTGTTCCGTAAACAAAGACTGTGTAAACACAATGTTTAGCCGGCTTGTAAAAACTAATGTGATAAGATTCCTCAAAGTAAATAAATCTTTGTTTCCGACCAATGGACTTGTCGGCTGGTAGAGAACGCCTCATGCTATTAAGTCAGCAATTCGTACTTTTCTTTATAGTGTGATAAAGTTTAAATAAATAAAATACCAAATCAATTCAAATAAATGTTTTTTTATAGACTGCATAAATGTTCACAGTTCGTCGGGATATTTGTTTTTTTAATCCTTATCAGGGTAGGTACTGCGAGATAAGATTAAACTTCAATTTTGTTTGACAGGTTTCAAAATCGACTAAATTTTGACATTCACGGCTTTTTGTTTTCTGTATGCTCACGGCTATGTCCATGACGGATAGAGTCAAACCACTTCTGTTCCAACCAAATGAACTGTCAAACTTAAAAGTGTTATTATAAGTGTCAAACTTCTATGAAATTATGATGTTTAAGTACTTAAAACTTTCACAGTCTGCGCTGTCAAACTCTAGGAAACATAGCATCTCAACTCTAGACCGTTGTTTTGTTTTACAGCCGGTTCCAATATCACCGAAATCGAGATAGCTCTTCAAAAGATATAACACTAACAGGAATTTCTATTATTATCATTATCAGCCCATTAATTTTATTAAGGAATGTACAATTTGCTCAATGGAAATGGATAATTGACGGCATTTGTTTTGTTTTGTCTATTAAGGTTGATAAACAACCATTGGTTTCACGTTGTTTTTTTTTTAATTAAACATATGCAAGGATAAAATGGAACTGATGATAACGACTGAATTGGAACAACACAACCCGTATTTATTACTGTATCCTAGCCGTGTTTGCACTCTTTGTGATTGTCTTGAGATGCTGATGATGATGAATGCATGAGATGTCTGCTCATAGAGCAGGTCATATCCTGAATTCAATTGCACGTGGTATTTGTAGATTGTTTCAAGATGTTGGTAATATTTAATCGGAGTTCACGTTAACATCTAACTGGATGGAATACCTATGCATTCTCTTAATTGACATATAGCACAAGTACCTAAACAGTAATTATTATTACATATCGTATTAGCGTTTACAGATTCAACTAATCGATCCGCATTATCCAGTAATAATGCAGCGAATCCTCGCTAAACACTTCATTGACCATCACCAACACCAATTTTCAAGGAAAACTGATCCTTATCGTGCAGGAATAAGAGTTTTTATCATTGAGAATTGAATATGGAAACGGCAAATTAAACTTTGTCGAGACGTCTACCGATTCATTGAACAGTTCCGGACGATTGTCTGCGTTTGTGAAACAGTTTGTTATTCAAACTTGGTCTTTACTGCTTTGTGTTAAGGTTGGTGGATCTGATTTGGAGTGGTACAGTTGATTTGGTGTAGGTACATTATGTCCTATGCGTTACCATCGTCCGATAGTCAATCCAATTACGGGACGAGTGGTATGAATATTCACTTGTGTCCGTGAATGTTGAACGGTGCGGATTCGATAATGTAAATTGCTATCGGACTGCAAATAACAGTGCACCAGTGATCGAAGTAGAAGAACTAATGATTAACAGATGTGTGAGACCGACTGATACACTTGAACTATATGAAATGTCACGTATCAGGGTCAAAGTAAAGCTCGATTCATAAGATGTACATACTGGTGACAATGCACACTTTATTTGTCCAAATATTTATATTATTTCCTGAATAATATAAAAATTTAAAGTGATAAAAAGCCGAAAGTGTTTGTAAATTACTTCTTCTTCTTCTTCATCGGGACACTGTTGCCATAGTGGTCGTGGTCATTATGCAAGTTTTTTGAGTGACCCGCGTCACAACCCGCCGCCATTTCTACCGAAGAACAGCTTTACGAGCTCATTCGTTAATGGTCGCCGAAATACTGGATATGATCTGGTCGGTCCAACTTATTGGAAATCTTCCTCTAGGCCTGGTGCCTTACACTCTCCCTTGCACAACTAGACGCTCTATGGATTCTCCGTCTTGTCCGGATATGTGGCCAAAGAACCCGAAGATCCGAGCTTGCACAGTAGACAGCAGACGTTGTTTAATCCCGAGTTCTTACATTTCGTTAAATAGTTTGGCGCAATGGCGCTTACAAAGGCAACATTAGAGCTTCAGTAGAAGCATTCGAGTGCATCAACCACTCAACGCTGGTATTTCAAGAGCACTGTTGGATGCAGCCTATTGCTTTGGATATTTAGTTGGAATATGTAAAGCTAATAAATATATATTTGAATTCAATTTATGAAAAAAATTTTGGTTGGAGTTAATACTCCGGCAAAGCATTCCTAAAACATTTATATCCACAAACTACAAAACTGCAACCCATGCCATTTTGAACCAATTGGTAACTACTTCTTCGAGAAGGTAAATGGTCGCGTAGAAAAAACGTTATTTTCTTCTCGAGTGAACATATTCAACTGGCAGGCCTTTCTCCAGGCAAGGATCAAGCGATGGAGCAATAGGCGCAGAACCCATTCTCCCGACGCGTTCGCTCGTTGCTGTTCGAACGCACCAGGACAGGACCAACCAAGCAAGACCAAGCAGACAGGGTAAACCGGGAGGATTGCAGACAGGCCAAACTGGCCTTGCCTAATGCAAGGCAAGCCAGCCAAACAACTAGCTAAGGCACTCCTCCAACTTAGCAAGTTCCGGCTAAAAACGGTAACCTGTGTTACATCAGGCCATGGCCCATTTAATAAACATTTTTTGAACCTCGGTGTTACAGACAGTCCCTTATGCCTTGGGTGTATGGAGACAGAAGAGACGGCAGTCCAAGTAGTCCTCGAAAGCAACGGAGTGGCCCCATACAGGACAAGACATCTAGGATCTCCTAGTGACCTCCCAGAGGTCCTACCAAATCAAAAACCAAATCAAAGATCAAAGATTCAACAAAGATTTGACAGGATTTTTCGAGGACCTGGGATGGTTGGAGTAGTTATTCCTCCCTGATACGCAAAATGGGCGCTAGACGTCGAGTTGCGAAAACCAGCCTGTGATAATTTACAATCAATTGGCAAGCCGGTGAGAATCGGCTCCATAGACGCTCCGCTTGTATAGCTTTGTTACTTCCCTCAAAACAGAAAAAAACAGTATTTTATTATTTCTTGGTATACTTGCACACTTGGCTTTCACAACATGGTATCTACTATTATTGTTGTTTTAACAGCCGTGCCATCTATAGTAGTTTTTAAAAAATGTTCTTAATTATGTATCTCTTGGTTTTATATCTATCATTTAAAAAACACTTAAACAGTCTTCGGTTTGCAACGACACGTATTTTTGTTACATTTAATAGGTACCTATTTCCAGTCTCCAAGCGTCAGCCATGACAGTGGCCAGATCGATATTATTCCCCCAACAGATCCCGTTATTAATAGTCAGCTGTCCCGCTCCCACGCCGTCTGTCGGCCGCTGATACGGGGTCTGGGTTCAAATCCCGACAAAGCCGATGAATTTTCATTTTTTTCTATTTGTACGGCTTAGGAAAGATTACGGAGCGACCACATGCCAGGATTGTTTGTGCATGCCCATAGTGGACTAGCAACGTACTTGTTTGGACAAATCAAATGGCAGCTAATCAATTAATCAGCAAGGTAGAAACACAGAACTATAATATTGAAATAGAACAAAAAAGGTCATCAATTTTTAAAGAGACCGATGTAATATTTTGTAATGAAATATTTTGTATACGTGATTTTAGGACTAGTACTAGAACGTAAAAATCAGACCCTTAAATGCATGACGATACATTAATGAAACAACAAAACAGGTGACAGTCAATTTCGCTTCCAATGTAGACATTGTCATATCGTCGTAAGTTCTTAATTTAAAATGAATTTGGTAGTCACTTGGGATATTTTAGGTTCAATATTGAATCCTCATCTCCAACTTCATTTGTCAATCATCAATGTCATCAATTTTGTATTTGATAACTTACCATTAAACTTAGGTACCGTAAACTGGGGTTACTTTGACTCTCGGGGTTACATTGATAAAAACTTCATTTTATTTTTAAAGGCGAATATCCACGTTTCCGAACGCATCCGTTCGTTTATTTTTTTTAGATTGGCAAAACCGATAATTTCCCTCGTCAGTTGCTCTGACGCAGTGTACGAGTATAGTCGGTAGTAGTGTGGATTACGTAACAAAATGTAAGTACAGTTTTTGTCTATTTTTCTTGTTCGAATAACTTTTAAACTAACAATGTGGGTATTGCAATAAAATATTCACAATGAATATTAACTTGCCAGAAGTGTCTTTAGATATACCACTTTATTGTGTTTTGTGTCATAAAGTCGAATTAGGTATTTAATTATTATTATTTTGTTCGTTGGGGTGTCTTTGATCGCCTGCATGGGGTAACATTGATCACTGATCAAAGTAGCCCCCTAGGTGACTGACTTCTTGGTCCTAACGTTTTTTTTATGATTTTGGCTAAATTACGTTATTTATTTTTCAGAAAGATGCCACGAAACTATGAAAAGCGGTTGGGGTCACGAGATTACAAAAATTATTCCGAAAATGTGCTAGAACGAGCAGTTACTGCAGTCGTTGAAGGGCGCTTGACACTACGTGGAGCTTCAGAGAGTTATGGCATTCCATATGGCACCATTTTCAATAAGTGTCATAGCAAAAATATAAAAAATCTCAAACCGTTTTTTCTGAATCTGAAGAAAAGATAATTTTAAAGTCTGCAGCAAAATGTGCCGAATGGGGATTTCCGCTCAATATAATGGATCTACGAATGTTTGCAAATTCCTTATTAGATATGATGTCAATATTTTGGAGTTGTAATGTTTTAACTTAGCAGATTCATTATTGTTGATTATTGTTTGATAGCTAGGTATGTCTACCTATGAAAACTAAGGCTGATTATGTAAACAGATTGATAACTTTTTACTTTAATGACTAAACAGATACCTACGTAGTAGTTCATTATTGTACGATAGGGATGTGTACCTATTAAGGCTGATTATTTTATAAGAAGATTTATATCATTTTCGTTTGTTTTTAGCTTTATAATTAAAGTTGATATTACGAAGATGGTGAATTTGTTTTTGATCAAAGTAACCCCAAAACGATATAATCTCCTGTAACTTTTGATTCTGCGAACCGATTTTTTTCTTTCCTTAAGATAAAATACTCCTGTAAGGGGTTACTATCGATTAGCATTAAAAAAACATAGGGTATCAAAGTAACCCCAATGTCAGTTTAAGATTGATCACTACGTTTTTTTTTTTTTTCTCCATATTTTTTAAAGTTAGCATTTAAAAATTTTTAACAGCCAAAGACAAAAAAAAGTTGATGTTCCCATTTTTTTTATCTTTTTTTTAACGTCTTATTGTAGAAGATAGAGAAGTTTAAACTTGAAAATTGATCAATGTAACCCCAGTTTACGGTACGAGTTATAATTATACTGTATCGCATACATACCAGCAATAATACCTTAACAATATCTCTAATCGTTATTTTTTCCGCGTTTTAAACTGCAATATATTCGTAGCTACCTATACACATACTTACCTAAATATGCCTGGATGCTTGAATACTCTAACAAACCGCTTATTATGTCATGTTAAAACCGAAGCGGCAATAACAAGGGCAACTCCGGGCAATTAATAGGGGGGCACAGGGGCCACATCGGCAAAAGTTGTCCGGTGCAATCAGTTCCAGCGCGGGAGGTGGTGACGATGAAACTGATGTGAATAAAATTCACATACTTAATTCACAGGATATCATATAGGTACTACACAAAAAAGTCAGGACGTCGCTGGGTTTATAATTTATATATAGTAGTGTGACTACTTAAAACATAAATCAAAATATTTATTATAAATAATAAATGATATCATTCCTGCTTTTAAAACTCAGAGGCTCAGAGACACAAACAAGATCTCGCTCTCCGACACAAGAGAATGCCACTTTGCTGTGTCCTGCGCCATATCACGCCAGTTAGAATTTTAATAACTAGTGCTTCACCCACGACTCCCGCAACCTCTTGATTTGGCTCATTCATATTTAAACATAAACATTATATTTAAATCTCAACTCATAACGAAATTTGACGACGATCCAATCAACAATACTCGAGTTCTCGTTGAATACACAAAACAATTCATATTGTTTTGTGTATTCAACGAGAACTCGAGACCTCATGGTCTTGGCAAAATTTTGCTAAGAAGGGATCGGGAAGCTACGATGCCACTGGCAAATACAAACGTGTAATTAGTTCCATGAACATTTATTATGGGAAAAGAAGGGTGTTATTATTAACACCCCTTCCATAATAAATGTTGATTATGCACCCAACTCCCGCGCTAGGGCTGTGATCGGCATTGGAAAGTTCCATGGGGTCGACGGCAGTATCGATTTTCGGCAGACAGACGGACGTGTGTCAGTGACAGCTCGGCGGGGGTGCGATCATAGTGTACCTATTCAATAAATGTATGAGCTCCGCTATAGCTGATCACATGTTTCATGTCTGCTAGTTCGTGGGACTTTTTGTGAATGCTAAGGCTGCAATTTCTGCTGATTTAGAAAGAAAAGACGATGTTTTTATGGTACGAATAATTTTGGCACGCTCTAATATAAGTATCTCGTTTTTTGGGATTAGAAATATAACGGCTGATTTTGCCTATGTTTCTGCAATTATTTCTATCATCTCTACAAATTTTGAAAATAGGTTTAGGAACTTATTTCCGTTATGTTATGATGAGGAATATAAGAGGCCAATTTGGCAGTTTACATCGTTTTCGCAAAAACCACACAACAACAATCGCACGATTTTTCTAATACTAAAAAAAATATATAGTTAAATATAGTTTTCCGACCATAAAGTGAGTTTTGGTAAACGCAACGCGTATTGTGCCATGGGTTTCTTATCACGACGTTTATAAGATTCTACTATAACAGTAATAGATAGTTTATCTCTTCCGGTTACCAAAACCCAAAACACAACCCTTTTATCGTCAGAAGGACCGGCGGTTAAGTTTACTGACAGGGTCAGTTAGTACCCTTGGGGTACGGAACCCCAAAAACGTAACAATAATAAGCCCGCAATAGCGCTATTCCAACCTTATCAAATTATATAATTTAGATATCATACGCATTGCATACTGCCCTACTACGCATAAAGGATGAGACTCGGTAGAACGGGACAGAACGGGAAGATGTGTTTAAAGTATGAAAAGCATCACGTGATTTCTAATTTTACAAAGTACCTACTTTAGATTTAAGGTAGGTAGAGCTGATTCGGATTTACTATGGAAAGTACTAAGTACCATTAATATGGAAAATGCGATTTGCACTTTACCGATTTTCATAGAAAGTGGGGTTTATAAAGTTTTGAGCAAGTTTTTGGATTTTGGAACGGGATTTTATTTAATAAACTTCGCTAAAGTACTTTGTTTGGTTTTTATTTCCTTTTCTCCCTGCTGAAGTAAAAAGTTGTAAGTATGTATAGAATCTTCCGCTTGCTCAGAGCTCAAAATTGATACTCGGAGCAAATACGAACTTTGCTTTCTTGTTGTACAAATAACTATTTCACCACACTGCTCGCAAACACGTTTTTTGTCCTTTCATTTCAGAGCGCAAAACGGTGTTTTATCCCTAGAGGTTAAAGTATTTTTTTTTTGTATAGACAGCAGGAAGCAAAAAGCCATACTGTCTGAGAATGCAATAAACTTTTGACGTTTTTACGTTTTGACGACTTTTCAAGACCTGTGATATAGGATGTGATTGGTGATACCTTAGTTTGACATAATTATGCCTTTTTTGTATGATTTGTCTATACATCAGATATATTGGAACTACCAAGGTGCTCAAAATATCTGAACATGCACATTGCACTCTACCACCTTGACTTGATGATTGCTTGGAAATAAATACCTTGCTTTGGTGTGGTGTGGTGGTTGTATTGCACTCGACGGCAAAATTTGTTCAACTTTCGTGCCTTGAGACCCTCGTAAAGCTCAAGATTCCAGTTATTGAACCACTCGCTACGCTCGTGGCTCAATTTTGGTATCTTTTGCTTGCTCGGGTCTCAATATAAGCCCGAGAGTTAAACAACAACTTTGCCCCCTTGTATAATAAATAACTAAGCAATTTAAAAGAAATAGGTCGAAAGTATAAATTGAAAGAGATGTCATATATTACAGAATAAGTGACCATGGTACTGCGCTCAGGGGTGCGATTTTTGAATCTCACTCGTGAGTTGAGCTCGCCTGGTGACTAAAATTCTCACCGGTGACTTTGATATCACCGATTACCAAATGTCGTATTTTTGAAACTCACACGCAGGTTACCAACATGCAGACATTTTACAACTTCAGTCATAGACAATCGTCCCATGACGTTCCTTTTTAAGCAGATACCGGTTTTTATTTCTCATACTATAACTTAAAATAGGTTCAATGAAATCGGTCAAACGTAAAACGTGGTGTACCTACCTGTCAGTCAGTCAGTGTAATTTAAAAGAAAACTTAGTTTTGGAAACATTTTATTATCAGAACTATACAAGGATTGCTTGAAATTTACTCGAAGAAAGCGACAGTTGTATTAAAAAAAGGTATGTACATTTGTTAGTGGCATATGTACTATTATCGTAATATATAGTGTTGTTTAACCTGATAATTGTTTATTGTCCCTTTTATAGATGCTCGTCGTCGGTCCCAGTCCCACAAAAGAGGAAAGTTGGAATATAGCAGAAAACGCGACTGCAAGCACTTGTGCGGGAGAATGAGCTCAATGAGCAACTTTGAAAGTTTGGCAGGATATAGCGGCCGAATTAAATGCTATTCCAGGACTAGAAGGCGTGGAGAAAGGTAGGATCTTTTCATTGTTATTATTTCATTCAGGTTAAATTTATAACTAAAATCATATCAGAGAAATTTCCCAATGGTATAACAGCGTGCAAGGTGTTCACAATGATCCTAATACACTTTTATTGTCTTAATAATTAGGCAGTGCCAAAATCATTTTGGTCACCTTACCAACTTAGCAATTTCTGCTGCTGAGTGCACAATGGTTGTCAACTTGAAGAAAATGCCAAGACCAACTAACTAACTTACACACCAATTCCCAGCATATAAAAATTAGTAATTTATACAAACCAAAGGCAAAAATGAACTATTATATTGGTCTGACTGTTTACCTTTTTAATATCTTGTAGGAAGGCTTTGATGCATTTTGCCAGGTTGATTATTAGCTGTGACCAGGATATAAATATATTACACAACAAGGCTACTGATCAAATTACAATCAGTTACATTACTTGTTGTGCACCTCTGTGTAGTTGACTGCAACATATTCAAATTAAATTTCACCATCTTTGATACACATACATCTGTAACTCCAGATGTTTTCTCAAACTGTTACATAATTATTAAAGGATCAGGATACATTGAAAATCTAATTTATAGCTGATAATAGAACTCTATTATGATTGAATGTTTTTTTGTACTTTCAGGTAAGCGGCAAGCAGACAATGCAACTTCTCTAATTTTTTGGAGTTTCCTACAAACATTGGATAACAGCATTCTCCATGGCTTGTCTAAGTATCTAGACAATACAATGTATGCATATTGGTTTTCTGTACACCATGAGTGGAACAAAAAATAAGTTTTTGTAGACCAACAGATAATAGCCTAATTACCTATACCCGGAGGTATATACCAAATTAAAATTAAGTTATTAATTTTAACTTATTTATTTATGTTCCTTTTATTTTTTGTATTTATACTTTAACTACCATTTGCAATCTGATATGGATCATACCTGTCAATAAAGAAATTTATTAATGATGAAAAAGTAGAATGGCTGAATTGACTGGATTGTCTACCTCTCTCATTTAAAGTGATAACTCATACAGTATATCTCTCAATCTTTCTAAATGAAAGTGGGAAGTTGTGAAAACCTGCCAATTTGTGCTACCTACTTGTGCTGTGATTTGATACAAAAATTCTATGTATGATGTTAGATTATAAGATGATTATTATTTAGTTCAGATATTTAGGCTGATGTTTTTAATATATACTTATAATGCACTTCTTGATAATAAAGTAGTAATGTTAAATTCGAAGCTTTAGACTGATGTTTTATTAATAGGTATCTTGTAAGGCTTTATTTAATTTGCCTATTATTTAGTTGAGAAATTCAAACTGATTGATTTTGTCAATGTATAAGTAATCATATGGCTAGCAGCAGAAGTAGTAGAGCAGGCAAGGTGTTCAAAATGGTCTGAGCACAATCTTATTGTTTTCAAAAGAAGGGTGCATCAAGATCATATTGGACACCCCGCATGCTTAACTACATCTGCTACAGACTGTACGGTCAGTGTCAACAATACCTACACAACTCTCGCTTTATTTCTTTTGTAATAAGAGGAGAGTTGTATAGATATTTTTGATGCTTGATGTACATTCACTAACATTAAGGCTATTGGCGGTCTTATTAAAATGTTAATTATGTTAGGAGCAAAGGACTAGTGTTCTCCATAACTGTAACTTTTAACACTTTGACTTTCTATAAAATAGAAGTCACAGAGTTGCTTAAGCACATTGCAACTATTGACTACTACCTAATCTAATTAAGTTGCTTACACTAAACTAAACAGACTTGAGGTATTGAATTGTTTAAAATGAGCCTATGTAGGTAGATTATACCTAAATTACAAGAAATAATATATAAACACATACATTGAAGGGTACATATATGTATGTTATAGTTAGTTTGTAGTTTTATTAACATAGACATTAAGGTAGATAATAAGTTTTATACTAAAACCCTATGGATTGTAATAGTCCGAAATAAATGATTTTTATTTTTTTTATAAAGCCTACACAAACTCCCCTCGTTTCATTCAGTTTCTACAGCTACCTAATGCCTGCCTCCTGCCTGTTCCATATTGCCCTATCATTGTAAGTGTACCTTACTGATACATTTGAGAACTAATTTACATCCTCTTTTTAATCGAAGAGCAACATGTACCTATGCTATACCTACATACAAAAATTCTCAGCCCGCATACCTTACAACTGCACAGGTGCAGGCAGTGTCTGTGCAAAACCTATCCATGTTATACTTATAAGGTTAATGTAGCTAATTCTGTCATTTTGACTATTCAATCTAAAGCTCGCCTCCGTTGAATATAAGCACAATATGCAGCTGACGACTCAGTTTATGAACTCCGGAGAGCCTGCTGCTTATTGACTCTGTCTATAGCGATGCATACTGTGTTTAATTATATTCAATGCAGGCGAGCATTAGATAGAATAGGCCCTACGATGGAATTAGCTACATTAACCTTACCCTACTCATGTAGACAAAAACTGAACTATGATTAACATTAACTTATGATTAACTGGAGGTATGGAAGTTTGGTTGATATAAGTAATTTACTTGGACGTACAAGGAATTAAAAACAATGTATAAGAGATATTCATAACATGTTTTATTGTGCACTATAATAACAAACCATGAACAAAAACTTCAGCAAGTGACAAAATAGACCGAACACCTACTCGCTAGGTGGCTTAATCTTCCAAATAATAATATCGCACTATAGATGCTCGTAGAGCTTCTCTTGCCAACAAATCAGGTAAGTGCAGGCCAAAATCCAAAACATCATCTTCATTGTCATGACCAAGATCGACATTGTTTTGAATGCAGATGTTGTAGACCACCCCGCAGCTGTTTATTATTTTCGACGCTTTCTCCGGTGCATAGTGCAGTACTCTATGCTTTAATAAACAGCGGAATCGGCCTTTTAATATGCCATTAGGTACACCTTTCTATCGCAGCACGCGCTTTTTCAAAGGCCTCGTTCTATTCTATTGCTGCTTTGCCATATTCGCTATCCGTTATCGTCATCTTAATGTAATCTTCCAGGCTTGCCATTTCTTATTCTTTTCACAAATATACGAAATTACAGCGAGCCCCGCTGCTAATTCAGTTAAATCTCCAACATACTGTTTTCCAATTCCAATTTCCAACACACTTTGGCAGATTACCTATTACCTATGTAGGTGACTTATGTAAGTCAACTGTCAAAAATACTCACCGATGATTTCAAATACGAGTGGGTATGGGCATTCGAATTGAACTCACATGCGTGAGAATCAGAAGTCACCGATGAGTTTCAAAAATACGAATTTTCAGAAATCACTCATTTTTGTGAGAATTAGTCACTCGGTGAGATTCAAAAATCGCACCCCAGGCTACGATCGAACTAGCGTCCTCCTGAATTCGCGGCAGACGTCCTAACTACTATGCCACCCGAAGGCAGCTCGAAGGCAGCTAAGGTCCAAATTTCCTAAGTATATGCAACCTTTTCTTATTATACGCTTAAGGTGCGTGCCGTCAATACTACAGCCTCAAACTTGCGTATAGTGCGTCCTGGTTTACAATTATAGCTAGAAAGTAGGTGAATTGATCACGAATCATGTCTTTACGTCAACAGCAGTTCGTCTTCGACATCAAAACGTAAGATTTAAGTACTCTTGGTAAAAACTGTCACTTTCCCACACGAGCGCGAGATATAAATAACATTGTAGAAGATGAGAGCATACACTCAATTTCGCGCTGCCCGGGCTAATTGAAATCTCGACCGGCTGCAAATTAGTTGCGAATTTGGCGTCTTGGCTGGCGCTTCCGAGCCCCTCGGGCCTTAAATTGCCTCAGTTTTATTATAAATTTTCACATAAACAATTTTTGTTTTGAGAGATCTGTATCGCTGTGGAATCTGACGTATTTCTTTTTACTTTTGATGAAGTTTAAACTCACTGTAAATGCATTTCGTTCGCAACAGTATATTAATATAAGCGTAAAGCACTGCAAGTGAGTTTACGTAGTCGTTGACGAATACGGTTGGGTAACATATAATTAAGTACTAACCATCTTGTACGAAGTCGGTAAATATATCGTTCGGACTTTGGGAAGCCTAAGCGCAGTCGCAGCCAAGCCAGTAGGTATAAATACGGGTTAAGGATGACTCACACTAGGACGGGACCGGACGGGGCGGGACGGGACGATTTATCAATTTCTATAGAAGTAATCACTTGATATACTTGTTTTCTATAGAAACTGACAGATCGTCCCGTACCGCCTCATCCCGTCCCGTTCTAGTGTGAGTCATCCTTATTTCTTATCTTATCACAGTCGTTAAAATTGAGCTACCGATATTTCGACGATGTTGCAACCGCCATGTTCACCAGAAAACTGAAGTCTGCAGGTAGGGTGACACTTAAGAATTGCTATAACGATCTACCATGGTAAGAACCGTATTAGTTTAAATGTCAAGTAAACGCGTTTTTTTAATTTTAGATTGTATAGCGACTGTGTCAGCCAAATTGCGCTTAACCACTATTTAGCGATGTCTTGTACGATTATGTTGCATCGAGATAAGACGAACATAATCTACGAAACCCTGCACTGAAGTTGTGAAATATTCCAACGAGACGTTCGACGCGACGTATCGGCCGGGAAATTTATCCTGTGACGGCCTGAGATTCCCGCGTGATGAATCAAAGCGGTTTGAGCATGAAATATCTACTTTAGAATAGTAGTATAAGTACTACATAAATCACCTGCAATAGTATCACGGCACGTTGATGGTGGCAAGAGACCGACGAATTATGTCATTAAGCGACGCATGTCTCGTAAAACGGCCTGGGGACCGATTATTGAGATTCGAACGCTCGAATACCAAAACAAGCGATCAAAAATAATCGCACGTGAAAATTTGTCACGATTATATTCGCATGATACCATAGTTCGTATTTTTGAAAGTCGGTGGAATTATCACTCGAAAGGCTAGTAGAGTTTCCTTCTACTTCGTTTTATTCACATTCAAATGAAATATTCGAGCGTTCGAATCTCAAAAATAGGCCCCCTGCAGTTTTTTTACAGCTTAATCCGTGGTACCCCAGTCGGTCCACGTCTGTGCCACAAGGGCATGAGTGTGGCGCACACAAACAAACCCCGAGTCGCAAACCAGTCGCCAGTCTAAGGGACGCCGGATCAAAAAAAGTACCAGTATTAGGCGATGGATGGGCATGAAGCCAGTAACCAGCCTCCTTGGCTAAACCTGTAGAGTTATTTAGAAGAGTATTGTAAGATTTGTAAGTTAAATCTTCCGCTGGTAAACAAGATCGTATCAGATATTTTTGCGGCCTTCATAGAGTTCGACTATGCTAGTTTCCTAGATTTCATAGTACAGACTGTGAATGTGTTAAGTAAACGTCATAATTCCTAGAAGTTTGACGTTTAAAATAACACTTGAAAGTTTGACTCTAGCAGCAGATACCTACTATTGCTGGTGGCTGTACCAGTGGCTATGTGACCTAGTGAGTATGGACAAACTAATGGGAAACTATTACTTTAAATACTCACAAGTATTTAATAAAAACGAGTCACCATTTAAAAAAATATATCTATTTTAGGTATGTAAAAATAAACAATTTATTTCAAATAACTATTTCAGATATAGGAGCCCAATACCGGTTCTCAAAAATCAGGAGGTCAGTTATAAAAAAAATCTGGTAAGATCCCGTATATATTAGTAAGAAGATGATATACTGATCGTATACTTTCGAACCACGCAGTCGATAGCGATTCTAAAGCGAGAGTAACTCATGGTACCGATACTGGAGTGAAGCGTTTTCAAGTATGGAAATTTGACAGCTAACTCCGGGCTGGCTAACTCTGCTTGGCGCAATTGGCCCTAACATTATTAAGTATAGAAGTGTCAAAGCAACAGCCACTGTTTAACACCACATGATAGAATGAGACATATAGATAATATCACGCTCTCACCTCGATTACGGCGTCATCTCACGTTTACGTACACGTATACGTATAAATATTGCTGTCATCGTATAGGTATTTATGCCTATAAATCTGCCAACATATTTCGCTTTTACACTACCTTACTTAATAAAATAGCTCGTCTCGGAGCTAAAAGTTAGCAGGTTTCAGGATTCCGCTGATCTTAAAAATACCTAATTAATATTGCTAATGAAGCAAGCCTTCGCAAGAGCCCCGCTAAAGTTTCCTGAGGCGTAGATCGATAGACAAGACTTTGGGAGTAGTTCCAAACCACGGCATGTACTCGTTTACTTTACGAGAAAAGGTAGTTTAATGCCTGGAGGACTATAAGTTGCATTTTGATGTCAAGACTATATCAAATTATATATTCACTCGTGCGTGACTCGCAGTGTGATATCGGTAAGATGTCCGACATTTATTCCGGTGATCGAGTTCCTTCGAAAACAATTTAAGTACGAAACGTCGTATATGTAATAATGCATGTTAATGGTTAAAACACATATCTACAGTACGCACATCTAATGCGCGCGAATCTCTTAATGGTGTTTAGTGTACGACATAAGAAATGTAATTAACCCTTAATTTTATTTTTTTACAAAGTATATCCTTACATTTATTTTCAAAATATATACAGTAAGTGTAAAAATGCATGAATTATCAATATTGATTCTGAAATATTCCAAATGACAACCAATTTCAACCTTACTGTATATATTTTGAAAATAAATTTGGATTTAAATTTTAAATTAAAAACTTACGACGATATGACAAAGTCTACAATTCAAGAGAACTTCATTGTCACTTCATTATAAATTTATTAGAACGGGGCTTAATCGCGTAAAACATTGAAAAATAACCTCCGACGTTTCAAGGGCGACATTGCCCCTGTGGTCTCGGAGAAAGACTGGCTGGGGTTGACATCAACATCTTCTAGCCACGCGGGCTCTACGAACTACCCGCACTTGGTCTTGATTATCAACTTGAACATTTTGCGCACTAGGGATGTTACTCCGTCGACACACTACACTCACGGTGTCCGATTTTTAGCCGGCGATATTCGCTTGCGCTTATATTTATTAATGACAGGATATATTTTACGCGATTAAGCCCCGTTGTAGTAAATTTATAATCAAATGAAAATCGTGAACCCAAGCTTCAATAAGTGTTGATTGTCACTTGTTTCGTTATTGTATCATAAATGTATCATCATGCATTTAAGTTAAATGTTGTATGTACCTTTTTAGTACCGAATAAATGTTTTGGTAGCTTAACTTAAAACACCTCTTAATTAATGATAACACTAATGAATTATATGTCTGGTTTAATTTATCGCCCATAGTAGACGTACACACTGTATGTAGAGTAGGGAGGGGCATGTTGAGCAAGCGGGTAAGTTTGGCAATCGCAATATCTCAAAAACTACTCACGCTACGCGGGAACACCTAATGGCGGAAAGTTAGGTCCAAGTGAGGGGAATCTATTTCGTGTCTATTATTTGCCATGCGACGCAAGAGCTAGTGACCGGCATTGTTTAATTTTTTTGCACTTAAAAGTAAGAAAAATAGATCGAAGTATTTTTATTTTATTTCATGAAAAAAGATGTCTAGAAAGTCTGGTAAAAGCTATTACTTAATAACTTTAAGTGTCTTTTGAATTTTATTAGCTATTTTGATGCAAGTATGACTCATTTAATTTAACCCTAAGAAGTTTTAATAAACGTGGCGAGGGGTTAGTTGAGCAGTTCATTGCGGGGCTAGTTAAGTAATGACGAACACTAAGTGATTATAAAAAGTGTATAGGTAATAGGTTGTTGTTAGCAAGAAACATCATTATATTGTCTTCGTGTTGACATTCATAAAGTAATAAGTATTTAACTTTACAAAATTACTACTTTAAAAAAATATTATTTCAAGTTTATATCTATTACTTAAATTTCTGTGACAAGTATTTACTAATAAAGGTTGATTACGAATATAAGAATTATGATTATGAATTTGATAAATCAATGCATTTATTTTCAAAATATATACAGTAAGTGTAACTTACCTAACTACCTACCTCTACCTATCTTAAATCTAAAATAGGTCCTTGAGGCATTGTACCTAGGATGCTGGCAGCATTTCCTGAATTTGATTATTATATATATTTATTTTTGACTACTTTATCAGATAAATGTTAACTCTATCTCTGCTCAATTTACCCCATACTTATGCTCAACTTACATCAGTGTAGAGATACGTATAAGTTGAACAATTCTGACTTTGATTACTTTAAAGCAAATATTTGCTAAATTTTTCGCCAAATAAGTTTCCTAGCAATCAAAGCAAGTTACATTTTTCTGGCGCATACCATTAAGAAAATATTTATATTATAAATTGCTCAATGTGCCCTGCTCTACCCTATATTATTTATAATTAATAAAATATCAAATTTTCGTGGGTCGTAACTTCTTCAAAAATTTATCGAGATTCAGAGAGGTCTCAGGAGACCGACGAGCCGGCAGCTTCCACGCTCAACTTAGTTTGTAATTCAACGAGAAAATGCCGCCATTATCTCGGATCACAGACCAACTCAAAACCACTAGACAGAGCATATCAGACAAGTCGCGGTCATCCCATATGCAGTCGCGTACTAATTTAGAACTTCGGACACATCATCCGAAACCGCTCAACTTCGCGCTGGACAGACCTGATCAAAGCTTCGACAACAACTACCGTAGTCCAATGTTCCCGCCACGCTGATTATCGTAGTAAATGCAACCGCATTGCGAGGAAAATGTTATCCACAGTCGTCCCGTCATCATGAAACCACGAACACCCTGTGTTCGACTGTGTTGTGAACGACTAAGGAGGAAATTTAATATGGAACAGAGCCCCCTTATTTTAGTTACACTCTTGTTTACGATCTGGGGCCTTAGCATGACGTCTTAACGCGATTCAGTTTAGGCTCAGTTGTATGGAAGCGACTCAGTTTAGGTCGTCAACTGAATCGTGTTAAGACCTGGTAAGGCCCCATGCTCACGTGTCTTTTTTTGAAATGTTAGTGTTTAAGGGATGTAGCTGGATTAGTGTAGTATAAAATGGTGTAAGGGTCAGTAGTCTGTTATGATGATAGTGCATATAAGATTGTGTATATGTGTGGTCACCATTCTCTTTGTAAAAGATACATAATGCGTTATCTGTCTCTCCAATACACCGCAGGGGCATTTTCAGATATCCATAGTAATGGCGTGACCGGGCCGAGTCGATCTGTCAGTTTCTATAGAAAACGTCGCGTGACCTCCGAGGGCTCCGAGCTATCACGTGATTCTTTCTATAGAAAATGACAGATCATCCCGTCCCGCCCCGTCCCGTCCCGTTCTAGTGTGAGTCATCCTTTATGCAATTTTACTTTAACCCATTCACTGCTAATGACGAGACGTTGTCGTCACCCCCCTACGCGCTATTTTCGCTACAAAGCGAGAAATGCATGTTATCGGCTGAGGCGTAGCGCTACGAAAAATCCTTAGCGGTAAATGTGTTAAATTTTATTATACTTTTTAGTTTTGGTTTTGATTTAATCTGTGTGTTGTTTATTGCCTTACAATATCTCAAATATATCTCATTTCGCGGAGAAAGGTACCTTATGGACAATAGGGCTTACGTCGCGTAACATCGCATTAGTAAAGAGCACCGTTAATAATACCGCAAAGGCCGGCCGGCCACAAAAGGCCAGTCAACCAACTGAGACCCAGGCCACTGTAGGACTATATCATAGTGACGCTATAAATTAGATTGCTCTTACTGCTTGTCATTTTGACATGGTTCTAGAGTGGCCTAGGGTTCCAATTGGCTCACTGTATCTTTATCCAAAAAACGCCACGTATATATATGGTGCCAGTGCCACTTGGTTGGGACTAAACAAATGGTTGAAAAAATTGAACATCGTTTTTTTAAGCTAGCGTAACTCGTTAGTTTAACCCTGACAAACGAGTCCAACTCACACTATACACGTTTCTGACTTTCCTCAAAAACAAAACTCATTTCCCCGTCCCTTCCAACTCTACAACCTTACATCCAAAACATAGCAAAATTTTTAATATATAGCCTCATAAATATTCATCCTCCGGACTTGGCGTCGCAATTAGAAAGATGGACTCCGAGTATTATGCAAATTCCGTGCTCAAATAACGTTATGGGACCGTCTGTTATTTTTAAATGTTAGACAAATCCTTGACAAGTTGAATTGCGTTGTCGGCACCGTAAATCTTTGATATTCAATTACATTTTGCCTTGAATGTTTTTTGCTTGGGGCAAGGGGCTGTTTGATCTTATGATAACTTTTTCGCGCTGTGAGAGGGTAAAGAAATGCAGTGGGTCTTTAATGCATATGTAGAGACACGAGTCAAGTTAAATAATGAATTATATTTTCCCAAAATTCTTATTTTGATAAACATACTTAGTAACTTATTACCGACTATCTACTTTACATTCGCACACAATCTAGAAAATAAGTTTATTCTAAAAAAGTAAGGGACAATACTATATTTAGTAGCTGGTTCTGTGCCCGGCCATTAATAGGCATTTTAAGCGGACTGTATTTTATTTATAAGCTTTTACATTTTAATATAAAAAACCATGTCTCCTTCTTTCTCTTGACATTAGAATTCTCGACTCATATTTTCACAGGATCGTAGTACCAATTTACAGGATCGTAGGACCAGAAGTAAGTAAAAATAAGTTTGTCTCTTGACATAAACGCGTTATCTCTAGATTATTAAATAAAATTATAGTAAGTAGTTTAATAACATAACTTTGTACAGATAGAAAATAAATATGGACACCCCACTGTCTGAAATATATATTTTTATTCATAATTACTTCGTAAACAGATAACATTCGTAAATAATAACATGTTTTGCACTCGCTCGTTCAATTAGTAGCTGGCCATATAGATACGTCCGCGCATATCCGCCGGATCAGACAGTTAATATGGCAAATTTGTCTGGCAGATGCCTGGCGGATATACCCACTTTGGAGATATAGAGAGTATATGGCCGGCAAATCCTGTAAAATCGTTTGACGAAATAAATGAATGGTGTCTAAAGCCCACTTGCACCACCCAGGGTTAGCAACATAAGCCGGAGTTAAACGTTTTTTTGAATGCAATTTGACAGCTTAACTCAGGGTAAGCGGCTAGCTTTGGGTGGTGCAAGTGGGCCTAATACATTTAATATTACAGGTGAAACGTTAATATGTAAACTAGTTTTCAAAACGGCAAATCAAGTCCATTATAAAGTGAAGTACACTTCATTACTCGCTGCGCAAATGCGGAATTTGTGTTAAAATGAAAATGTCCTGCATTCAGGAACTGGCAAACATATTCCCTTTAAGGCTGTATAAAATAGCAGTAGCAAGCACGCCAGTAGAGTAGGCCGCTAGAGCTAAGTGTGAAGCGGGCGTACAGCGTTCATGTTAGGGGCTGACCATGATTTAGCTGTTAGTCATTTCACATTGTCTATTTGTATCGGAGTAAACGAGATCTAACTGTCACCGTCAGCTTGGTTTTAGAAGGAAAAAACACGAAAACTATTAAAATTACCAAAACCGACTATTTGTGAAATGTGAATCGTTTATGCTTTTGATGTGAGTATAATGACATTGAGATTTTAAATACAGACGACTAAGTGAAATAGAGACATCGAACCGTTTAATAATGAATGTAAGACCAATTTTTGCAATTATTTTTATCGAGTCAATTACATTAAATTACATGAAATAAAAAAAATCGGCTGTGTTTCGAAAATGTGTAGAACATTAACATAAATTTTTTCGCAGTATTGAAATCAATAGTTTTTCTTAAAAATCACATCTCTTAACACATAGTATCAAATAACAGTAATTCAGTATCGGGTTATAGGTACCTACTTACCTATGCTTTTGTTTATTTAATTTTTTTATTTGAGAATTGTACTATTTTTAGATAGCTTACAGTTAAAAAATATCTATTTATCAAAAACTGTGAGATTTTGAATCTATTAGGTTTTTTTCTTAATAAGTTCTTTGCCTCTTTGAAATATATTTTCTTTATTCTAAACATGTCGGTTTTTCGAAAAGGCAAATAAAAAAAAACTGTAACTCAAATAAGTAATTTGAAAACTAATGAAAATACCCCTCATTGAAAATGAAAATGTTTGAAAATGAAAATGTAATTTTTTTTACAATTTAATAATTTTACAATTTAATATTGCATGAGATCTCCTGATTGTCTGGACTTCAATCAATACGAAGCTATTATTATAGAATAGCCCCTTTCAATGAATAGGTTGAGTTCCAAGCACAAAACAAAACACAACTACAAAACTACAAACTACAAAACTAGTACAAATATTTTTCTAATAGATTAAACTATCTCTACTGCCTTCTACGTATACTATGCCCAGAATTTACTCTTCAAACGACAGGTCATGAATTTTGGAGTACAGCTCTACGATGCGGCTACGGCGCTACGAGGCTACGCCGTAGCGCTACGCTGATTTGATTCCCGAGTCTTCCGGACATTTTTCATTAGGATCTTTCAAGCTGCTTTGCTGCGCATATTTCAGGGAGTTTCAGTCGGTCTGAGAAAGAAACTACGGTTAGTATAAGGTAAGTATTAATATTAGCAATTGGTTTTAGTTCAGTACACCTTCTTTATTTTATAATTTACTTTTTAAATACGTGTCATGTATGTTTATTTAAAACACCTACAATATTTTTAACGTTAGTATAAAATGCAAACACAAACGGATGATGTGTCAACTTTTTCTATCTAAATAGGTATATAAAATTACTTTATACAGGATGTTTTTGCAAACCATAGGCATATAGTGCAAGGTGATCACGTAGGTCATACTGATCAACTTTTAATATGGGACCAACCCCAAAAACGCGGAAACAATTGGCTGTTCTATACAAAACACCGAAATTAGAGTTGTCGAAATGTAAGAAACAGCTAAAATGTTTATAACGATTTCGGCGTTTGCCGATCATCTCTCATATTATGGCTAAGGTTTGGAAAAACACCCTGTATAGAGGCTGAGAGACAACGTATTGATAGGCTAAACATTTTGCAACCTTGAAATCCGGGATTATATTATATCGTGCATTAAACTTTTTGTCGTGTTGGATACGGAAAAAGTCGCGGGCGCAGGTTGCTAGCCTGATTCTTCTTTTAAATAAACATTAAATTATAAAACACATAAAACTGTGCCTTTTCGCATCAACAGCGTCATGTGAATATGAAACACGAGTCGAGAAGGAAGCATTTAAAATTCCGACACTTACCTCACTTGCATATGAATTGAAAAACAGAAAATGTGCAGCACTTTGAAAAACGTAAATTTTTCACTTACGAATTTTACTCGTACAGTTGGCTCGAATAGACATTACTTAAAAAACTGTGGTGGCTTAGTTGTATGGCAGGCGCTTATCAAACTGAAGGTCACGGAATCGAATCCCAGCGCGTATTAATTAATCTCTTCTCAAATACTGATCGCTTTTCGGTAAAGGAAAATGTTATGAGGAAAACTGTATTTTTCAACTCCAGCACCTCTATCTGTCAATTACATGACTGACAGAGATATTAAAAAAGTATACATTATACAACACATTTTACTGCTCCTATGGATTTTCATACAATATATTAGCACTGTTGATTTTTTATTTTATTTCTATAGTGAGCATACGACATGTTCCACATTCTGCCACATTTTGAGACTTTGCTTTTTTCGCTATTTTAACTGTCGTAGAAAAACTAGCGTATGCAACAGCTCTACAAAACTCCTACCCTCAATCCTTGCTATATCCTTGTTAGTATCGCGGTCTTATTAAAAAAAAAACAAATAACACTACACAAAAAAATATTAGGAGGCAAGTAGTCCCAACTTGCCAGTAATGTTTTTTTTTCTTTAAATATTGTCCTGTTTCCCCGATCACACTACGATACTGATTACGCTCATAAACGGATCACTAGAATTTTTGTTACCCTGTAGAACCTGCTCACAAAATGTGACAGACAAACAGAGCCGGATAGACATACGACATTTTTCGCTAACGCTTGGTCATTAAGTAACTCATTAATTAAATAATAACAACCATTAGGCATTGTTACGCTCTAGATGAAACTTGTTAATGTGTAAAATTTTATTAATTATGTCACGTCCATAAAATAATAAGGAAGCATAAAATATACCTTAATGTAATGCAACATTAAGACATTAAGCAATAATTAAAATGTTTAGCTACCATAAATAACCTCTTCTTTACTGTAAATTATAACGTAGACGTACTCACTAATATTCGACGTGCATACTTTTATGCACTATATGCCTCATATGCACCCAAGCTCACGGGTTTTTCCAGGTTTCCTTTCTTTCTAAAAAAATGTGTATTGTCCGCAAGCCTTATTGACCTTTCTAAATCTAAATCTCTCTGTAATCTATAATCTAAATCGAAAACCATTTCGAGATAAGTATATCACTTTTTTTTACAGTATTTTATTAAAAATCTTTAAAAATTCAGAACAGATTCAGAACTGAAACAAAATTGTGATGTCACAATTCTCATAATATAAATAGAAATAGATTTTTTGATTAAAATATAAGAGTTCCAATACGGGTACCATTAATTAGTGCATTATTTAGCCATAAAACTAAAAATACTTAAAAATATGAAATGTTATCTTGTGTAGGATTTTTCTATGTTTAATATCTATCCATTTTGTTATTTGCTGCCAACTGTACTGTAGTGGAGTGACGTAAATATGAAATTATGTAGTTTCAGGAGCACATTCATCTGGCGAACGGGCTGTACATCAGGACGATTTACTTAAATAAAAAGAATTCATTTCGGAATGTTTCGTTAATTCAACGGTTTTGATAAATATGCTGTTTTAGCAAGTATGAATTTATATTTTTTATGTATTCTAGATTGTAACGCAGAAGTAAGTACTCACTGATATTTAATGTGGGTACTTTATATCAAAGTTATATAGACTTTTGGGTACATGCCCACCGCTCTACCAACTGAGCCACCCAGGCACACAAGATGGCTGCAAATTTCTCCACTATATTTCTCATATGTACCTAAGACCATTTTTATTAGTTATCCCTACGACTTTTTTTATTTATAAAATGTTATGTGGTTTCTACTCAGAAAATCATTAGTTCCTAGTAGGAGATAAAAAGTGCCCCAAACTTCCCATACCTTTTTCAAACCTACTATTTCGCCACCGCCATACAAATTCTATGAAAAAAATGTAACGGAATGGGATTTTTTTTGGGACAATTTTGTTGCTTTTACTAGGAGAGCTTGGGATTCTGAGTAGAACTCGAATACATTTTCCTTTATAAAAAACATTGGGGCGACAAGACAACATTAGATAAAAACGCCATTTTTTTTAATAAACTACCAAAAAAAACTGAAATTTGTAATATAGCCGTAGTCAGTGACATTCAGTCTGCTACAGAACTGATTTTTATAAATGGTATTTTGTACTGTTCTGTAAGCAGGTGTAAAATAAAACCAATGAAAAAAGAATATCGACGTCTATTTTCGACGTGAAAACAATGTCAATAAAAAATACGGATAAGCTAAACAGTCACCGGTACGGATAAGCTAAATAATATCTGACGCCATTGGCAGCAAAAATATTTGACACAATTTATTTGTACCGCCATAAAAGTGTGTCACGTATTTTTGCGGCCCGCCGGGCCGGGCCGCAAAAGCGCCAGAATCGCCAGATACTATTGCCGGTGACTGTACAAACGTAATGGGATCAGCTGTCAAATTTCGTATATTGATTTGTCAGGTCTAAGAGCCCTAACCTTGCATGCAATCCAACAATATTAGATGTTAGTATGGCATTGAAAATCCTTTTAGAAGTCGGTTAACAAACAGTCTTCTTCCAAGCGTTTCTCCTACTTATGCGACGCCTCAAGGAGAGCCTTGGGTCCGCTTTGACAACCAATCCCAAGATTTGGTGAAGGCACTCCTTACAAAAGCGACTGCCACCTAACCTTCAAACTCAGAGGGTAAACTAGGCCTTATTGGGATTAGTCCGTTTTCCACACGATGTTTTCGCGAAGCGATTGGTAAATATTAAAATGATATTTCGTACATAAGTTCCGAAAAGCCTATTGGTACGAGCCGCAAGGATTTGAACCCGAGACCTTCGGATTGAAAGTCGCACGCTCATACCGCTGGGCCACTGACGCTATACGCTGAACGCTTGTTTCACAAACAGGGGTCCATTGCATAATCATTTGTAACGTGTAATAGTAGCAAAACTCTCTCTCTATTTAGAGGGATTGAATAGAGACTTCCGCTAATATTACAAGCTACAAGATAAGAATTTTTTAAGTTGGAACATTGCGCAACGTGCAGCATCTATTTGTTATCACGTGGCGTCAGCGATAACTGGTATCGACAGTTATGACAATGTGCTGTCCCGGTTAAAAACAGTCGCGACACGGCTAGGGTTGCCAGGCACTAGACTGGAAAAAAAGTATTTATTTTAAAAACAGTCGCAACAGGTTTTGGGTTGCCTGACTAAGGGTCAGGCATAAACCATTTTATTTTATTTATTTTAAAAACAGTCGCATCAAGGCTAGGGATGTCAGACCCCAGACTGAAAAAGGCGGTCATGCTGGAAAAAACTGAAGTCCGACGGGACAGACCGCTTTTGCCAGATCAGTTTTGTTTTTTTTTACTTATTTATTCACTTTTTTTTCGCATCAGTTGCTAAAGCCGGATATTTCGACGTAAAAGCTGAACAGACGTTTTTTGTTTTTTCGCTTCTTTAACTCTTAATCCAATCAACGTTTGTTATGATTCTGTTACCACAAAAAAACGAGGGTCTAAAATCATTTCAAGTATTTTAAACGTTGTCGAAATAAGGGTTAAACTGATTTTTGAAACAGAATATTGTTACCATTTGCAAAAGTCGTCCATCTAGATATCTAACTGGACCCTAAAAGCCGGATATGTCCGGATTTACCCAGACACTTGGCAACCCTACACGGCAGGTTTTTTAGCTGCTTTGCAACTGTTGCTGAAGGAGTCTGATGCGTTGTTTTATTTAACTGAGGCGATTTATTCAGGTTGTGTTTTCTTATACATGGTGGATCCTAAGTCGTAAACCGAAATAAATTTGCAAGCTGTACATAAAAACAGGCAAGATTTTTTCTGTTTTTACAATTTCATTGTCTTTCATTTTTCTTTTACTTGTGGATTAAGGATATTGCAAAGGGTTGTTCAGATATTAAGATTAGTAAATTGAATTGCCTTTTTACACTTTTGCGAACCAACAATATCAAACAGTAAAAAAAAAGTTTATTTCAGATTCTACAGTTCCATATATTACTTATGACTAAAATTACATTAAAATAAAAATAAAACACAAACAATAGACATTTTATACTCTTTGTATTTCCGAATCCGGGAACACTACTAGCTTAGTAGGCTAGGAGCCCGCTCGCGCATCCTAAAACGGGACATGCACTGAAGCTATAGTATACATTTTTACTTGTCATATTTGACATTTAGGTACTCTACCGCGTTAGCGTATCGAGAGGCTAAAATATGGAAGTACTTATTTAAACGGCAAACATAATTTGAACTCTCGATACGCTAACGCGATTAAGAAGTAAATGTCAGATAAAACAAGTAAAAATGTATACTAGGACTTCTGCATCAGCCTCCAATAGGGCGAGACCCGTCACGCGCGAGAGAGTCACGTGAGCCTGTTTGTAGCAAATACGGGCTGTTTGCTGTCCGTTGGCCACGTGGACTGAATTGCAATGCCGGGTTTCCAGCGAGTTCCTAGTAATAAGTATCGTAGAATGGAGTGAGTAGCGGGCGTAGCGGCCTCCTAGCCTAGTCGGTAGTGACCCTGCCTACGAAGCAGGTGGTCCCGGGTTCGAATCATGGTCAGGGCATTAATTATTGTGTTTATCACGAGTTCTTGAGTTATGGATGTTTTCGAGCAAACGAATCGCCTGATGGTAAGCGATTAACGTCGTCCATGGACACCCGCAACACCAGAGGTGTCGCAAGTGCGTTGCCGGCCTTTAAGGAGGGAGTACGCTCTTTTCTTGAAGGTTTGAAGGTCGTATCGGTCCGGAAACACCGCTGGCGACAGTTCGTTCCACAGTTTAGCTGTGCGAGGCAGGAAGTTTCGGGAAAAGCGCACAGTTGAGGACTGCCAACCATCTAAATGGTGAGAGTGGAAATATTGTCGCGTAGGGCGATGGCGGAAAGAAGCGGCAGGGATTAATCCGAACAATTCCTCGGAACACTCCCCATAATACATGCGATAGAAAATGCAGAGTGAGGCCACATCTCTACGCAGCGCCAAGGGATCAAGCCGATCAGAAATACGTTGGCAGTTGACAATTCGAGCTGCTCTCCGTTGGATGCGGTATCTACCTATTATACAGTGTGGAAATCTAATACGGGCGAACCTCTTAACGGTGGTTAGTATAGGACATAAGAAATGTAATTAGGTAAATTTTAAATGGAACTGCAATATAAAAATTATCCATAGACAATAATTCGGCCCGCAATGTAATGCAAACACACTCGCGTTAAACATTCGTTGACAACTGTCAGCGTCAAAATTTTTATAGTACATTGCTGCTGAAAATTTTATGAAAAAATTAAGTATGGGTTCATAATTAAGTGTAACTTAAAAATATGTTTTAATTATTGATAACACTAATGAATTCTATGTTTGGTTAAATTTATCGCCCGTATTAGACTTACACACTGTATATATCGTTGTGTAGTACCCACAACACAAGCCTTATTGAGCTTACCGTGGGACTAGGTCGATTTGTGTAAGATTTTCCAATAATATTTATTTATTGAAATTAAACACTTTAGAACGGATTTTCTCTCAGTCATCATCTTAACCCTGTGAAAACGAGTGCTGTAAAGGGCTCGAAACGTAGGATCATGGTGTTAATAAACGCGATTAACCCGTTCTAAAGTGTTTAATTTCAATGAATAACAATCGCGGTAACAGAAGACAATAATATTTATTTATTTATTGCGAGGATAGTTGGGACATGAATGGGGAGAGTAGGGATGGTAGAAGGAAGATTTAGTATTTTTAAACCAGAGTTGTCATATTGTAACAAAAATTGTTAATTGTCTTGGCAAGTCAAGCTAAGTCTATTGCAAAAATTGTTTCAATTCCATCTCACTCAATTCCTATACCTCCGAACCCCAACTATGGGGTATGTTGGGATTTCGCACTAATTTGCGTTTATCGTAAACTGTAAGAAATGAAATGATTATGACAGATTAACCCATTCACTGCTAATGACGACACGTTGTCGTCACCCCACTACGCGCCATTTCCGCTACAAAGCGGGAAATGCATGTTATCGGCTACGGCGTAGCGCTACGAAAAATCCTTATCAGTGAATGGGTTAACATTAAATGACTAAAATTTATACAGCCGGAACAGTTTTTAATGCCGATAACTAATTTGTCGTTTGTCCTTATCCGTCAGTTTGACATTTGCGTTTGTTAAAAAGGGACAAAACATATTTTTTAACTAATATGCGTTTGTTAAGTTTTTATTAATAAGACGGTAAGTATATAATTTAAACTTTCGTGAGACATATTGATATTAAATTGCAACCCGACCCGACCCGACGCAGACGAAACATGTCACGCCTATTGTGATAAAAATACGTGAGTGTTAACCGTTGCAATTAAGACGGTAAGTGTATAAAATAACGAGCCATTTAACTTTTATCATACGTGACACTTAAGGATGACTCACACTAGCACGGGCCGGGACGGGACGGAACGGGACTCTGATAGCTTGGAGCCCTCGGATGTCACGTGACGCTTTCTATGGAAATTGACAGATTTTCCCGTCCCGCTCCGTCCCGTCCCGTCTAGTGTGAGTCATCCTTTAACTTGACTTTTATCGAGGTTTGAACTTCGAAGTCGTACCAACTCACCTCATGTTACGGTCATATTTAAAAAGTCGATCATGTCATAATAAATTGATTATGATATACAATAATTTTCTAGTATTTCTTTCATGTATATTTCAAAAGTTTGTAAATTGCAAAACAAGTTTACGGATAAAACTCACGTCTTTTATTCTAAGATGTCCAAAAAATGTTGCACGTAGTGACTAAAAATTCGCTTGTGTAAGATTCCATTCGTCTTAGAGATTCATAGGAGTAATATACTTAACGGTATGTTAAAATTAACGAAAAATCTGAATGTTTCTTCTAAATCTTCAGTAGTAAAAATCGAAATCTTCGGTACTTGCCGTTATAAACTGGTCGAGTCTCTATCGACTCGTGTTTAGGTAAAACTCATTGTAAGCACACAGATGATGGGACGAGAAGGTAGATAGTGGAACTGTACGAGTATGTACTAATAGAGTTTTCGTATTTGAAATGATTCGTTTTACTAGTCCAATTCTTTAAGGGCTTTCAGTCAAAAAAATGAAGTGTTTTAACAACCTTAACTCTGCTAGTCAGTCCTCACTTATGTATTTATTTTGATATATTTGGCAAACCCATCATCTACGTCAGATTATTTAGTTGAAAAGGTTTATTTTCACGAGGTATAAGTAAAAACAACGGCCAAGCGCGAGTCGCATTCGCCCATAGGGTTCCGCGCAAAGGATGCTCCCCCACACCCATGCAGGCACAGAACTCTCAGTGCGCGGCAGTTATACGGTTTTCGATTTTCCTGTGCTTGTGCTAAAACTGCTAAAAGCTCTTGATTTTTGCCAAGTTTCGTGGTTCTAGACCAACCTTACACATTTCCCTTTGCAATAATTTAATAATTTAATTTTAAAATATAATAATGGTAAAAAAAAAAATTGTAATCTATTTTACGCGCACTCTCACACATACACACACCCACATACCCTCACACACACATACACACATCATACATCCCTACATCTTCTTACATATATACATACAGTTGTAAATTAGACTATTGTTAAGTTCTTTTCTTTTTTTTTTACTATTGTTAGTAGTTTTTCCTAAGCACTATCACTGCTTTATATTAACTTCCACCTGTATTATAGGTATTCTTTGTATTCTTGTGGACATCTTTTATTTGCTTGTTGTTTAGCATGTTATTAAATTATCCATTTTTATTGTATTGCTGTTGATGTTCTAAATAAATAAAATAAAATAAAATAAAAAATGAATGATAAATGCGACATAGACAGCCGTATCCTCTGATTGCGTTGACGTAGAGGTTTGGAATTTTTAAGGGTTCCGTTTTTTCATACTGAGGCACGGTATCCTAAAAGTGACCGTAATGCTAGTAGCATCTTCATCTTATCCAACTTACCATATACAACTTACCCTTTTATTGTTCACCTTGTAGGTATATGCTTACCTCTCTCCACTGTGGTGTGACGTCAGAATTCAGCAGATTTTATTTGCACGCCTATGTATATTTGTACTATTCAAATCGACTTCAAAGGGAGTTCCTGAATGCCGCTTGATTGAGCCTGTTTACTTGTTAACCCACAAAAAATATATAATCAATCGCTCTTATTTGAGAGCGTGTATAGTACCTACCAGTAAGGTGTTATTACGGAATTGCTTTATATGATGAATTCCGGAACTGCCCATATAAAATAATTTCGGAATCGGAAGCCCTAATTACCATTTGCTGTTGTCTAATATAGTAAAATTAAAATAGGAGCTTATCTACTCCACCGGTGACCACAGGGCTGGCTCATTCCTCGCTCAGCTTATTGGTATTACCTACCATCCAGCGAGGTAATGCAGCCAGCCTTGTGGGCACTCTACCATATTCCGCCGACATAGGGGACGTATGTAAATATAAGTTAGGCCCCATAGGTAAAGATAGTTATAGTTTTTTTTAATTATCTTTTTCAATTTAATTCTTTTCTATTCGTATATCATTTATGTTTCTTTTTTAAATTGAATTATTATTATTGTGTTAATTTGGATTATCTTGTCAATTTAATTTGTCTCTATTCATTTAAGCTATTGGTTTTCCGAATACCTAATAATTTGATAAACACCGCCTAAGGGATGGCTCACACCAATCCGATCCGGGACCATCTGTCAGTCTCTATAGAAAACATCATGTGACCTCCGAAGGCTCTGAGCTATCAGGTGATTCTCTGTCGAAACTGACAGGTCTTCCCGGATCGGATCGAATTGGTGCGAGTAATCCTTAAACCAAACCAATTGGAACCTAAATTATTAACAAGCTGCACTTAGAGATGGATTCGCCAATCGAAGCTTAACCCTTTTTTAAATGCATGAATTATCAATATTTATCCTAAAACATCCTAAGAGACAGCCAAATTAATTTCAAATTAAGAACTTACTACGATACGATATGACTAAGCCTACATTCCAAGAGAACTTGATCGTCACTTGTCTCGTTTCTGTGTCATAAATCGATCATCATGCATTTAAGGGGTAAAAGCGGTGTTTTCTAATGGCGGAGCGTCAAAATGTTCTTTAGGGGAAGCCGGAGCTAATTTGGCCTGTTTTCTTCAAGTTGAAAAAAATTACCAGATTGGCTTACGCAAGGGAAGTCGGCAGGAATCGAGTTCTTTGAACGCTCTGCCACTGGCGCTTACCAAGCAAGACACAAGCGAATATAAGATTTCTACTGTAAATCAAATATGCAACTTTTAATCTAGGTGATTTTAAAGGATAACTCACACTAGCACGGGACGGGACGGAAAAATTTGTCAATTTCTACAGAAAGAATCACGTGATAGCTCGGAGCCCTCGGATGTCACGTGACGCTTTCTATAGAAATCGACAGATTTTCCTGTCCCGTCCCGTTCTAGTGTGAGTCATCCTTAAATAAGGTGATTTTCGATTGTCGATTGTCATATTTGCTGCGCTTATAAGAAAACTAAATGTAATGCGATATAGATAAAGGTACAGAGACGCTTGAGCGTTCTATCGAATGTTACCTTACAGGTAGTTCACATAATGCCGCGAACATGGCTTAAAGACGGCGAATGCTCCATGTTCTGTGATTGCTCAAGTGTATCGGCACCTTTAAAGTAATTTAGGACGAGTAAAAATGAAACGCACATTTCAAACCAGTTTCTTTATTTCGTGTTCATCATTTTAATACAACATACGAGTAAATTTATCATCAGATATTATTTATCAATTCTTAAGAGCTAACTTAATTATGACCTGAATAACAAGTATGTATGTATGAGTATTTGGAGGCGCGAGCCATCCACGCCGACCGAGTGTGAAACACAGCTTGTCTCTGTCGTTTTAAGTTGGTGAGAGAGAGAGATGCTACTCACTTGGCGCGAATGAAAACGCAGCCCACCAATGCGCCTGCGTGATCCATAGATACATTAAAAACGATCCATGGCTCACTATACTTAGTCGAAGGTTGTTCAACCCACACAGTTCGCATTCGAAGACAAATCAACCAATAACAAAGTCTTATTATTTTTAAAACCCTTAAAAATTGGAATGTTCAGATTATAAATGTTAATTGGAAAACATAAGACTTTGACAACTTTTTCGATTATAATATTAGAAACAAATTAGTAGATACAGTAGATCTTAAATATGAACATAATAAAATTATCAAAAACACAAACTCGCTGGTTCACACAAAAACAAAGGATGATAGAAAATGCATCGATAAGTCGTTGAACATAATAATACATACGAAGACTTATTCTCCGTAGCCTCGTTTAAAACAAAACACTCAGTTACTCGACAACCATCAACTAACACAGATTCTACTTAATTCTCATCGATAATTTACACACGTTTCGGAAAGGAACATGAGAGCAGAAACAAAATAACGAAGAAAAAAGGCAAGAACTGCCGACAGTGACTAGAGAGAAACGATATTCCGGGAAACGAATTAAATGACGAGAACTTATCCAACTTAACTCGTGAAACTAAGAAGTAACTTAGTGGCTAACCTAATCCGAAGTTGACTAGCTTCGTGTAAGCAAAAATACAAATAAATATTATTACCTACTGAATTTAAAGGATCGAGACTTCTCTGCATGTGTATCGCGCTACTTGGAAACAATGGTAGAGGAAGACAATTTATGTCAACAATAATACTATTTCCTAGTAATAGAATAAAATGAAATATAAAATCTTTTCTTCAAAATATGTCTTACATTGTGTACTTTTGGTGCTCATTGCAGAAGTTGTAGGTATTGTTTCCAGAACCATCTAAAATAGTTGAGTATCAGGCATAGCTTTTTGCAAGACCATGGCGCAGATAGGCAAGCAACAGAAGTCAGAAATCCGAATTTAACACTTAAAAAATCACTCAGAAGGGATAACATAGGTGCATATAACAGAAGTGCGGAAAGGAACCGTGAAGAGGGTATCAATGGATGTGCATTTAATAGGCGGAGTGTAAGGTCGGTTCAAGGACTGTCGATACGATCTAAAACATGAACACTAACAACTAAATCACTTGCCACGATCAAACTGCTGGAACCTCAAGTCACAGAACTGACAAACGCTGATCCAGGGAAAATCGAAAGAAGCAAGAATGATCCGTGACAATGATGAATACCACACGTTAAGTTTAAATTCCTACACAGTTATAAACCTTAATGTATCGATTAGCATTCAAGTTCATTATGAAAAAATATATCATTGGAAATATTTTTTAACTTCTCTCCACTCTCCTTAATTTCAAACCACCCAAGAACATCTTAATTATGCATGTGACAACCGTTTTTTATAACTACATGTATCCCTAACAACACTTTGGCAACAAATAGTATTTTTGTTTCATATCCCGTTGATCCAACGGTTGACTTTGTTACATCATAGACAACTGAGTCTTCACACAAATATACGGTATCAAAGAATTTGTAGTCACTTTGATATCACACAGGCAAATATTGTGGTGGTAATATTGAGTTTAGTTGATAGCCACAAAGTTCTTGTCCTCCGTAAACTATGATGATCAGTTGTCTGTGGCTACAGTTGTCAATGTTATCATTATCCTTGCCGCGGATTTTCCCCATCTTTTATCGCTTAGTTTCATCGTCTTAATAGGAGACAGAGAAGTCGACAGAAGATGAAAATAGATAATGTAACATCACAGGGGTAGTGCACTGGCCGACCCTATACAAATTTGGCTAATCAATGAATTCAATACCTACTCCTTCGGTTTGAACACTACCCCAGTGTCGAAGCAAACTGAAGCTTACGAGTACCTAACCGATAAAAACAATTATCCAGGATTTTTCTTTTTTCACTTTTCTTTTTCTGTGATCAGTCTTAAAATTGAGTCATACCATCTAACTAAGAAATGATGAACCCTTAAAGATACCTTAAACCATTGCTAGGCCAGATCTATAACTTCGGAATTTGAGGTGAGGTTGTGTGGTAGGTTTATATAAATAGTGGAAGTGTGTCAAGAGCTATTTGAGGGAAATAGGTATAAAAAGTAGGTAAGATTAAGTGTAGACGATCTGTCTGTCTGATTATGCTAAGTGGCGCTCCACATCACCGTACATCACTACAATAAAATGGGAAAGGGAATTTTTATCTGTCTAAGGAAAAGGCTTCTTCTCCACTAGTAAGGCTCTCGGGGAAACTAGTTTACACCATACTTAACACATACATTATTGGTTTTAGAGTAATCAACATTGAATAGTTTTCATTTTAATATTAATCTTAATACTAAAGAGTACAAAAAATAAAGGAAATTTTATGAATACCTATGAAAAACAACAAGTTATTAGCGAAAATCATCGCATATCTTATTCGAACAACATTGTTTTTTTTTTCGTTACAGTAACATTTCACGCTTACGAAGTATAGATGTGAAGTAACAGTCGCCGGCGCCGACTTCCCCCCACCCGTCTCCCTTCCCCCTCCCTCCTCCGGCCGACCGAGCTACCCCCAACAATCCTTTATCTACAATTCGCGATTGTTTCCCTTCGATTACCCTCAAAGTATCAAAAATATCTGCTGAAACAGCCCTTTCCCTTAGAGAAAACTCGATAGAGTACATCTTGAACAGTCTCAAAGTAACTAATGAGTAGGTAACAAGTTATCAAACGTGTTAAATGGGGATATGCACGAATTGAAATATTGAAATCAACAATTATCATTAAGTTAAGACATAGGACGTAGATATAGCGATCCTACGATACCAACATCTAGCCTAGACGAGGGTTACCATACAAGTTAAGAGATAGCACTTACAATAAACAGTTTGATAATGCTTCATATTGAAATGTGAAATTTTAACCTGTACAAAATTCAAATGTCTTTTTAATAAAAGGATAACACATTCCTTCATACTTAAGGCCACGGCGCAAAATGGTGTTTCAGTAGATTAAAGTTAAAGATTGAATTTAACATTTAAGTTAATAGATGCCATTTAATATAATGACTGGCCTTATTTACAGTGCGCAGTGCAGTGCATGCGATATACAACCATGCTTGCTCCTTAGCAAGTCTGATTCGAGGATGAAGCAAAATCGCGTGTTACGTTCAAAATTAAGAAGTGCAAAAGCACTTTTCTCGTGGAAAAGTTAAAACCGAGCGCTTGCTACTTAATGGTTATGCCCGGCTACATTCCCGGGAAAGCGTGGCTTGAAATTACTGTTATCACTAGGTCCATAAAAAATATTGGTGCCGACTCACACGGTTCGAAGCTCAAGATGTGCCTTAACCACTAAACTAACATAGACAATGCGATATCTAAAAATACACACTACTCCATACACTAAGTAGGATATAATTTAACTTTAGTCATCATAAGCATTGTGTTCTCCTTACAACTGGCAGGATGGCATTAATTAAATGTGTAAAATCGATTTGTGTGTGGACAATTTAAGCATCATATAACTAATTTAGGTTAAAACTTACGTGCATACACAATTACATTTAATTATCTAAAAGCATTTATCTTTGGCGACTAGCTCCGTTAAGAAAGATTCCAAAATCCTTGCTCGCCCCGCCCGACGCTCGACCAACGCTCCTAACGAAAACGGTATATCTTGCTATTCATTTCGTTAGTCCTCAAATGTCACCACTAAGTGGAAGATATGTGCGTCCCAAGACTGGGACTATTTCCTATTAAACCTTTTATTATTTCAACACACGTAATCCAAACTGGGTAAGTATTGTCCACAATAATATCAAACAAAAACTTCAATTTCTCGTAAATACTTCACTAACCGTTCTCGTGCCATCCTCACTCCACTCGAATAATAATAAAACATTACTTGATATGTAATTAGCTACACCATAATTTTACTATGCAGTTTCATTTGGAATCTTTCCAGTACAAAAATCTTTTCTTAACTAAAATCACACACCTTACAATAATAGTAAATATATCTAACACGTCATAATAGACATCGAAATCGATGGTGAACATTTCCATTAGCGTCTCCTTATCTGAATGTAACACAATGAGACTCCTAATATCCGTCATCATCGACATCTATGGCAGAAGGAGCAACGAAACGCATAGAACCATAAAATGTACGCCTATATTTAAATATACTATCAATATCATGGTAGAATCCATATCATATTATCCACGAACTCTCAAAACTTTGCCACTAAAAAATTTCTTTCCTCTTGAGAAAATAAATACTATTATATGCAAACGTTTCAACTAACTTAAGCGATAGTAAAATATTTTTTATAATAAAATGTATCATAAAATTCAAACGCGAGTTAAAACAGCGTAGTTTTCTCTGAGGATGGATGGTTTGTGCTCGTGTGTGCTTTGTAAATTTCTCCTTAACTTACAACAATCACATTTTTGACATGAGTTCGATCGTGGAAGGCCGAGACGCTATACTGCGCCAGCTCCTCCCACGGGCGCATCCCCGCCCGCACCTTTACATGAACTTACTTTCATTCACTTTAAAACAACATCAGTCATCGATTTCAGTAAAATCATTGATTACATTCTTTCAAGAAAAAATACTCCAAAAATCAAGTGAAATACCAACGTTCTGTGCAGTTCACTAAAATATTCAATTAGCGAAATGGAATTCAACAACGATACAACACCACCGTATAATCACAATATTCCATAAAAGCGGTGTTTAAAAATTACAATTATTTAAATACATTGACAATTTAATAAGAAAATGAATGCAATTCCTGAGCTCGCGCGTACGAGAGTACGCGACAGTAGAAGCGACAATGATATTTACAAACTTTGCATAATACATACCAACGTACCGTTAAGTTCTATCAAATTCAACGACGCTCTACGTAATATAATAATGACCAAATCGTCAACCACATACAATCTGACAAGCTAACATTGCTACAATATTTCTACCTTGATGAATACATTAACAGGTGTATTATTAACTGCCACAAAAGTATCGATTCGAAACAATGTTAAGAGTATACGTACGCCTACGGATATGGTTGCGGCAGACGGTTGGAACCTCGCGGCCGCTGTGTCGCCCTAACAACAAATTCAATGTCTCGCTTAAGTAAGTCCCTAACAACAATCCTAAATAACATCTTATTAATTAGCGACCTATCGTTGACTCATAATTCATAAAAAAATACACACTTTTAATTATTTGCTTCCTTCATTCCGCTGTTTACCGTTACTCTTGTTCTGTGCCCGGCTCCCTTACGCTACCACTAAGCTAAGAATGACGTAACCTAACCTATTTACATTATTTTCTATACACTTCCTGGCAATCGTGACTTTGATATTGGAAAGAAATTTTCAGCTTGATGATGGGACGATGTAGAAGCATGAAATTTCATCAATGAGCATGAAGACTTTTGGAAAGTTTTAATGCATTTTTAAGTCATGACTATTCAAAACGCTTATATAGGAAATTGGGAAGATAACAGTAGTGGAGTTAATTAAATTATGTCAAAATATCAGTGCAATCAAATATGATTGGAATGAATGTAACATTTTTACACTGACAATCAATAAAATAACCGTAGATAATATTAAGTTTGATGAAATATTCACGGAACTGAACAAATATTTTATTGTAGGTATCTTAAATTTTATTCTTAAGAAAACTGCTGAGTATAAAATTATAAACAATTGAGTAAGCCTAGTTAGTGCTTACGATATCTAATAGGTGCTAAAGTTAGTAGTAAAATGTTCCCTATAGTAATTGACTTGGAAATAGTGGTTTTGGTTAGCGCTTTTCATTTTAAAGCAGGTGCTGAAGGGCATCCAAGAATCCAAATCAGGTAAGTCTAGTAAGTGGAAAAGTAAAGCTTATTCGGGTTACAAACTTTAGACTTATGTTACATAGTACAAATAGTTCTTATCACGAAGATTTATAGCCTATAATCATAAGAATATGTATTTTTTACTTGTGTTCTGTGAACATTTTGTTTTTTTCTTGTACCGCCTAATGCACTGAGTACCTTGGTTCTAAAATCTAGTTGACAAACAAAATTTATTGTACATCAAACAGAAAGTAGAATAAGATAAAAGAAGTCACCACGTTGAGTTTTTTTATTAGGTACTCAACTTTAATCTGCCAATTTTCATAAAACTCAATAAATGGAAAAGACTAGATACAAATAGGTAAAAAGCTACCAAATAAAACTATGTTCTAGTTGTAAAACGAACGAAAAGTGCACGTGAATCGCATCCGGTCGTCTTTCTCACATATGAGATTTTCATATGCGGATAGAGAAAGAATGGGAGCACAACGGTATCCATTTTCGTCTACGTTCTATCTCATGGACAGGAGTATGTAGGCACACTACAGGCCTATTGTATACGCATTGCAGTATGGCTCCGGCTCGCTTCGTTAAACGTCGCTTGCGTTACGGAAGCACTCGCAACGAATGTGGCACGCAACGCAAGCGATATACTGTGCTACAGAGTCGGAAACGTGCTGCATAAATGCCTGGTGGACCCTTAAATGAAGCTTTACCTACTGGCCAATAGATCTGGCTCTAATAAAATAAAATATCTACTTAAATTGTGCTCGATACGTATAATAAATAGGAATGCTTTGGTCACTGTGTCGAGACTTAAACTTTCAAAGTGAAATAAATATAATTATGTATATATGCCGACACTTGATTATATAGCGAAATACCATATAAATGACATGTAACAACAAATTTCAAGTTTCATTGTTATTTTCTTGATTGTTATTTGCAGCTTTGAGCAGCAGAAGTATTAAAGAATTGAACAATATTTTTTTAGTGTCCCTCAAAAGCAAAATAAATATTTATTTTTCTTTGAAGTGTTCTGACCATCTAAGAGTACTCTTAATAATTGTGTAAAGTACTTATAACTAAAGCAATACTTACGAATCTCATGCCAACTCTTGTTCCCCAACACCAACTGATTCAAAGTAATACTATCAAATGCACACACACGATCAAATAAACACACGCACACGGTCCTACCCACACCATCGATCAATTCCACAAAATCAGATATTCAGTATTCAAGTACATAGGTCTTAGAACAAAAGAATCTAATTTTTGTAAAAGTTTTGTGGAATAAACGAAAAAGTTTGTGCTAAAAAATCGGTATCATGTGAGGTTTTTGTTTGAAATCGGTGGGATGGGATCTCTTGTAATAAATACTGCTAGCCACTAAGAGAGGTGTGTAGGTACTGTAGGCTTTATTGCTATTGTATTCAATTCAGTAACGCTTTTGTCATCAGAGATAAGATATAAAGCTGTAAAAAAATGTAGAGAAAGGTGTTTTTATAAGATAATTTAAAGAATTTGAGGATAAATAGATTGATTAGCACAAACACGCATTTTTTTTGTCAGTCGCAGCTACTTTAGACACAGCTAAAGTAACTTCGACCGAGAACAGGAACACTACTGAAGCAATACTCGGGCAAAATCAAAATAAAACACACATTAAAACTGCAATGAATTGGTATTATTAAAAAAGCAATTATACAACAAAAATAATTCAAAACAAAACGATGTACATTAATTTAAAGAACAATTGTTTATACAAATAATTAAAAAAATATAATAATTATAACAACAAACATCGACAAAATATATTTAAAGACAAAACATATTTCAAATTTTAATCAGTCCTCAAGCTTTAGAAATGCAATTTTAAGAATGAAATGTTTTCATACAGAAAAACATTTTTTTTAACTTATATTATGCAAAAACACAAAAAGTTAAATGTGAACGAAATTTGTAATAATAAATCAATAAGGATGTAACTTAAAATACCGTATCAGGTTAAAAATAAAATAACTAACTCATTATCGTCATAATTAAAAAAAGAATGTTCGAAAGGATTACACTGCTTTACATTGAAGGTGTAGGTGTAGTTGTCATAATTTGCAAATCTTACCATAAAATTTTGATACTATGCTATACTTAATATAAATATAATACGTTGTAACGATCTCTATTAAGTAGAAGCGTATATAGTTACTGAAGTCACTCGTAAACACTACGACATATTTCATGATGCAGATGGAACGGATATGTTGTGTTTATATACTAATGGCGTAATTTTTACGAATGAAACTTTTTGCAAAGTCTAGACGATTGTATTCCCTTTGTTATATTTTTTTGCTTATGTATATAAGCGTAACCTCAGTTCATTAGGACGAATTGTGCATTATTAATCTTAGTATTATAATTAAAAATTCGGTCAGGTTTGGTAAAGCAACAATAGATTTTATAGATGACACGTTGGAATGAAATGAAGTATGTTGAAACAATTCATCAAAATGAAGTGAGATGAAGCAGGCTACGGCAGTCAAAATCCCAATCAATAGACCTTCACTCAAACTTTACTCGATTCAGTAGATTAAGTGAAATACAATATTTACATTCGATCTTAGGAATGGTAATAATTTACTAGGAACAGGGCAGCCTATATTAAATCATTGGTGACTCATCACTGAAATTTCGACTCTTAAAGATCTGAAAATAAATTCTACTTCACCTAATCTAGTGAGTATCCAAATTTAAAAACGAAATTTTACTATTGAATCGAAGACGCGTCGTGACGGGCAAAAGGTGCGTGGTTCGCAGTTTTTGAAAAAAGAAGCATAAAGAAAATCTGCTGTTTCAAAATGCTAACGACAGTGCAAGTGCGTAGACGATTAAATAAATTTAAAATAAAATTCGATCACAATGTAGCGATTGCATAGCTAATGATAATCAATATACACTTGCACTATAGAGTAAGATGTACGATCTAGTTCATCGGAGGCTTATAATTAGATTCCGTAGTCAAAGTTGTATGGTACATATTTACAAATACTAAATATTATTTATTAAATCACAACAAAGTTGTATGGCACATGTGTTGCAGGTAGGCGAGGCCACGACCCGAGACCCCGCGACGCGCCTTCAATCGTATTCAAGAGATTAACTTTAGAACATTGGAATATCACCGCACTCATCATAACCTAAACATTACACTAATGCAGATCAAAAATTAAGAAATAGATCCCTCGACCGTAATAGACGGATCGATTCAGATCTCTTCACTTGTCATAGATTCAGCGATTAAAAATAACTAAAAACGATTATTCGCTAAGAAAACCAAAACTATTGAAATCAAACTAAAATAATTCTGCTAACACACTCACACACGGTAATGAAGTAAAAAAATAATAATATAATATTCATAAAATACAAAAAGTAAACGTTACACATGCACCGTATAATACTACTGCTACAAAAATAAAGTTGTTTCCACATAAAAAAATATCTTACCAGAATAACAAATTGCATAGTTATTTGTATACCGAGTGAGCTATAATACTCCAGTAAGTAGTGACACGCTAGTTACATGCGTATCAAAATCTCAAAAATAATCATTATTTAAATATTCTAGCGAGACGACCATTTCCTAAAGTGCTCTACTAGTTACTACCGTGTCCAATCACTAAAAACATATTCAATTACTAGATTTGTATAAAAACGAACAATATTATTATCAACCAAATGTTACTTATCTTTAAAACAACGAAAACATGAATTTCATGTCCGTGGGCTCTCAGTGACTAGGCGGTACTGACATCGGTCGGGACAGAAGTCTTCCAACAAATAAAAAGAAACTACAGCCATTTCATTCATAACTTATTAACATCATAATCTAAAATGCTTTATAATACTCAAGGTTCATGTTGGAAGAGGAGTGGCGTGTCTAATTCGGAACTGAGCTGAGGTCTATAAAACATTTTTGATCAGTCACAGTTTTGTGGCACCAAAACTTTCGTTCCGTATAGAACGATAGGATAGGACCTGTAGCATAGCTTCAGCTATCAAAGTGTCCAAGGAACGCCGCAGTCAACTTTGTCATTGATAAAACCCCTACCATCACTTTCCCTAATTTTTGTAACTACATCAAGAGGGTAGTAACTAATGATTGTCCACATTAGCTCAATCAATTTAACACTTACCTAATAATAATGTAACAACTTCTTACTTAGTTTCATAATCATATTTCCATCGACACAGAATAAGTGCTAATCAAAAACAGGAAGTGCCATTGTGCCGAAGAATATCTTACAACTAACAACAATACCGCTCGATGCTCTCTTATTACGATAAAATCACACGCTTAACGCCTAACAATTTGTTAAGTAATAATAGTTAAAATATTGGTCCAACAAATGGGCTAAATAATACAAATGCCCTTAATATTCATCCCTAATTTAACGATGTGGGATATGAAAAAATATTATTCAATAGATCAAAAAATGATAGGGTCGAGAACACCGTTCGTTATGCTTGGATTGATTTAACGGAATAATCTCCATCCTTTAAATAGGTACTCGAATAACAATGTCAATACTATGACTAATCTCATTACAGTTCCGAAATAATGCATTCAGAGATTTTAGCAAGAAAACTATTTTAAGAATTCTCATCGTTAGTCGAATTGATCACATCGAGACAGCCGCAATCGTAACACTTGCACTTAAAAAACCTAGCAAGTACCATCAATTCACATCTAAAATGTCACATGCAACTATTTAAAAATTGACACCTCTGGCCGATCCGTTCACTTGCAAGTTATTTCCGATTCAAAAAATGATTTTTTGGCTTATAGTTCATCGGTCAATCCGATCTGATGTGATCAGAGCGGGGGGCTCACATGCCTATAGGGGGCACTTGCACGTAGCGATAGATGTAGAGCCGGTAGTCCTTGCTAGCCAGAACGACGGACCCATCGTCCATCAAGGCTACGTCGAAGCACTGCGCATGCTTGACCTTGCTTTCGAGAGCGGACACCAGCTGCCCGTCCTGAGTGAAGATCGTCAAGTTAAAGTTGTTGTGATTATCCGCGATCAGGATCTCGCCGGCGGCGTTGATTCCCACTCCTATCGGGTAGTTAGTTACACCCTCGCCTCCTATCTGGCGCAGGTAGATCCCCTCATAGTTGAACACCTTGACACAATGCGCGCGGTTGTCGCTAATGAATATCTCCTGCTTGTCGTTAACTACTACTCCGTTAGGGAATTCTAAATGCTTGGAGCAGCCGAATTTCTGCAGCACATTGCCCACTTGGTCAAAGATAATGACGCGCATCACTTTGCATTCGACTACCACAATACGGCCCTTGTTGTCAACAGTCACGCCGCGAGGGTGCTGCAGAATGTTAGCACCGAATTTGCGCACGAATTGGCCATACTGATTGTAAATCTGTATTTGGTGTGTAGGGGACCTTTCGGTAACGATAATGTCGCCAGATGTGCGCACCACAGCGACTCTGTTAGGGTATAGGAGCTGGCCATCGCGTTTACCACATTCTCCAAATTGGAATTTGAAGCGACCTTCCTTGTCGAATATTTGAATGCGATGGTTATTGGTGTCGGCGACGATGATGTCATTTTGAGCGTTGACAGCGACGCCACTTGGTTCAGTGAACTGACCCTCCATTACTCCAAACTCTCCGAATTTGCAGTGATAAATCATTTTTTGTCGTTTAATTTGAGATTTCGGTGGGAAAATGGCAGTAGAAATTAACTTGTTCGTCAGATCTAAGATAGGATCATTGTGTGCGGCAGTGGTGAGCGAGTAAGGGTCGTTATTGGTAGGCGGAAAAAGGGAGTCGCATCCACCGTTTGACCATTTTTCATAGGGATTAATTGCATTCAAGTTGAGATCTCCTACAAGAACGGTGTTGAATGGTCCAAGACTTGAGCCATTGTTAAATCTCTTTGACATGATGTTGGACTCAAAAGGTGACGTGGACTGACTGGTGGGTCCGAGTAGACCATTGCTGTACGGACGATCTAAGACACCGTTAAGTCCAGTCGGGAGGTGGATACCACCGTTCAAGCTCCCGGAACTTCCGTTAACACTACTGCTGCTAGACGACGAGCCCCCATTCAAAAGCGAGCCATTGGTAGGACGGGCAATAGGCGGTTGCTTGGTGGGCCCTACATTTTCAGGGTTCGAGCGGACATATCCAAATGTGTTTCGTACTCCAACTTGTATTGCCTGATAATTCGAAACAAATTCGAGTTCGGACGCTGTTTGCATGCTCTGTTCTGGGTTCGTTTGCATCAAGGTCTGCAGTTTATTATCTAATAGCTTCCTGAACATTAAGATCTCAGCTAGATTGGCGCATTTGGTTAGCCGCTCTACAAAGTCGCAAGTTTGATAAATTTTGTCGACAGTCTCTTGAGCTTTCTGGCCAACAACCGTCAATGCGATCTGCTTCGTAGAGAAAACGCTTTCTAGTTCTTTAAGTAGTTCTTGTTTGCGCTCCTCTAGCATAGAACGGTAGAATTGGAACGTATCATTGATTTCGTTTTGAGCTTTATGGTACTGGACTTGTAGTTTGCCAGCAGCGTGTTCGACAGTCTTGACGACGTGTCTTATCTCAGTGGCACGCGTCTTAGCTTCGTTGACGGCAGCCTGCATGAGTTCTAGTTGTTTAGGCCCAGCATCGGATAAGTGCTCATAGTCGTGCAACGCGGCGGGGTGCTCAATGATAGTGCACTCTTTACACACTGGTACTGAGCATGTACGGCAGAAGTATTTGAGAATATCATTTTTGTGTCGTGGGCAAAATGCGGTTTTATCCCCGCTCGTTGTGAGCGTAGATCCGAGCATACCCTTGTCATCCTTCAGGTCTGTGAATGCCAGCACACGGTGGCCTTCGAAGCAATGCATGAATTGGTGCGCCATAACGCAGTTTGGGCAAAGGAAATTGGCGCAGTCCACACAGCGCGCTACGGCGTCCGATTCCTTAGATTTGCAGCCCGTACAGCGAGCCGAGGGCGAGTTGGTCTGACGAGCGGACGGGAGGAGATCGGCGTCCTGCTCGACTGCGGCAGCGATCACGAGGTTCGTGAGCAGGCCAAGCACGCCGGCGGGCGGCAGCTGACTGTCCACGCGACAAGTCACACAGGTTACTTTGTCCGGGTGTGTCTGCTCGCGCTCCAAGCAGCCGCGGCAGAAAGTGTGGAAGCAGTTGAGTACTTTCGGGTCGACAAATGTCTCCCGGCAAATAGCGCAGGTGGTGTCTAGACCGTCGAACTCGCGAAGGTCACATACAGCGGAGTCACTCGCGGGGGGCGAGGAGCCGCTGAGGGTCAGGGGCGATAAGGAGCCACGCTCCAAGGAACCTATCGAGTTGGCACCGGGCAGCGACTCAAGGGACGGGGTGCGTGAGGCCATCTTCAGGAAACCGGCATCCCTGAAACAAGTGAATAGACACGATTAATCATAATGTAACAAACTTTTTTTCAAACGTACAATGTGGTTAAACATATACACCGTGTCAAATATATTCGAATACACTTCCTATTAATTTAGATGTAAAGATATACGGATTTTAAGGCATCAAATTATTATTTTAAGTAAAAGAGTATGTTGACGTTGAGTGTGGGTCTTAGATACCATACTTATAAAAAACTGGTATAACATAGGATTTCCGTAGTGACTAAGAAAAAGAGAGTACAAAAATCTAACACGCACGCACGCGGCACGCAAGCGAAGGATTTGCTTATCTAACCAGAAACTCTTTGTGTTAAAACAGCTTTATAATGCCCCAAATGATCAATTGTGGGCTCCACGGATAGAAGACATTCCGGACAACCAGAAAAATGCTTCTAGACTTCAGAGCTCACCATCGGTCATGGTGTGGGGGCAGTATGCAAGCGGGGTAAACTACCTTTAGTATTTATACATATCGGCGTAAAATTAACCCTCTTTACTATAAAAGCTAGGTTTCGCAGGAGATTGTTGCCCCAAATTTAAAAAGTATTTTTGGGAACGGTTATTATGTGTTCCAACAAGACGGAGGTCCTTCACACACGGCAAATGCTGTTTAAGCTTGGTTTTCAACTAATTTAACTGATTTTTTGCCGAAACTTTGACTGCCACCCGTTTCTTCAGACTTGAACGTATTAGATTGTTTTGTATGGCCATTTGGCCATACATGCTTTCGAAGCTACTAAATTATAAAATTATAAACCTGGCTAATTTTAAAATGGATATCGAGCGTATTTGGGACGAAATGCCAATGGAGTAGTGCGTGCCGCGTGTGTATCACTCGAGAAGCGTTTGAGGCTGGTAAAAAAAGTTGAAGGTGGAATTATTCCGAAACATTTGTTGTAAATACAGTATATAAGTGGACCATTAAGAGGATATGATTTTAATTGTAATAACTATTCGTACATTTATTTTATTCAACATCGGTACTGTATTCGAATATATTGGACACGGGGTACTTAAAATATTATAACGGGCACCTAAGGAACGGAAGCTTTCGACTCATGTTACAGAAATGACATGATTCACATACATATTCCCGCTTTCCTTATTAATTTATTCGCAGAAAATATTTAAAAACTCATTCTATAGCTTCTATTGCAACCAATTCTGAATTCAAACGAGTTTTTCAATAGTATAGCTAACAGCAGAACTTCTCGGCTTGAATCGGTAGATCGAAAAAGTTCATCAACTATACGGTTGTTACCCTCGAGGGTGCAGAGTAGCCGTATTGTAAGTTATATTTGTGCCAAATTTGATTGTAGATTGGGACTAATAAATTCACTTTTTAGTTATATAAGTAATTGAATAACGGACGCCAATATTCAAACACTCACTCAGTATTACACTAAAACTTAAAATATCAGTGCGGTAATAGTTGCAAATCATTTAGTTCTAACGTCATTGATAAACTAGTAATTACATGCATATTATAAATATTTCAATTTAATTCTGATCTAATATCAGCGTATTAATAACAGTCAAAGTATATTTCAAATTCTAATATCAATTTAGAGCGTCGTAACGTAAATGCATTTCCTGACCTTACCCGAAGATACAGGCGCCATAAACGTGATAAATAGACAAGCTTAACTTAATATTTTCGAGAAATTTACGAGCAGACGGCACACCGGAAGGACCGGGAGCAACATCAATAACGACGGCAGCTGAAAAGTGCATTTCAGGAACGCCTCTGGAATGTTTACATCGGCGGTGCACTCCCCACAAAGGGCCCGTTGCCATGACAACGCATAGGGCGAATCGAAAGGGGATCGCGCTCATTCGAATTAGGGTGAGGGTGGAAATTTATTTTGACTCCCCCGTGTTTAGAAGAGTACCTAAGGGGAGATATTTGCGAGGTGAATGGCCTTGTTGTATAGAAGGTAGCCAAAATTGCTTTCAACAAAATCGTGAAGAGATAAACTGGAATACTTAATTAGCTTCGTGGCTAACAGGTTCTAATTTCCGATAGTGCACCTCCGGGATAATATGGGAATTTACGGGTAGCATCCGCAATACATTACATCGGCCCGCTTAGTCCCCAGTGACAGTGACGGCCCGATTGCATTTCCTATGTGCTGCTGCATACGAAATGACCACGTTGGCTCGTCGACTAATGATAAAATTTGCAAGCGCCATTCGGTAACTATATCGCTGCCTACATTCCCTTTGAGGTATGAAAGCAATGCGGCATGCATTAAAGTACGGCAAGCAGGGCAATGTTTCAGAGCAGACACGGGATTATTGTGTCAAGACTTGCATGGTAGGAACGGCTACAGTGGCCTCTATTCACGTAATATATTGATATAACAGATATTAGGATAGATGGAGACCTTGTTTGGACAAAGCTTTTTTGGAAAGCTTTGTTGAGCGTTGTTTACTTTTCACATATGTAACATTGAAACTATCTTAACTAATAATGTATTGTTGATGACCCAAACCCTTCCTGTGTTTAAGGACTTATTTAGTAACAAGCGACCGAAACCGAAACTTAACCAGCAGAATTGAGCACAATCGAAGTATGAGCCATTTCCCAGCACGGCGCAATTAGACGTGCATCGTCGCGCACCCACATATATCTCGATCACGATACGGCAGATGTACGAGCCCCGCCAGACACATTGTTGCGAACAAAGCCTAGGCAAAATAGGTTTCAGCTGGAATCCGAATTTCACGAGACAAAAGCCCCTCTACGTAGTTTTTGATTACTCTTGGAACTCCCCAGAATCAATAGCCCGAACGAAACAATTTTAACGATGAATCCGTCAGAAATTGCCTGCTAGAAACATACTAAATCAACGAAACAACACCGATATCGTCAACATTTAACAATCTTGGGTTATCGGGATTTGAAGCAAAATATTCGAATTATTAAGGGTACGAGTATTTGTAGCGAAATCGGGGTTACTGTACAATAGTTGAAAATTGTATAGCATTGTGCTGGCAACTCTCCGGGGAGTAGCCCTTAGTCCGCTGATATATGGTGGAATGAAAATGGTGACACCGCCTGGATTAACATGAGAATGTGGGCATTTGACTTGTTGATGTTGCTTCAAAACCGTCGAGTCGGACACCTATACGCATAATGTTGCAAAATTTGGGATTTCTAGATTTAAATAGGACACTTACTTGTTCAAATTTTTCTACATTGATTTTGATTGATTGATGATTAAACACTTTAGACACAAAAATATACAAACCCGGAGGTCGACATTATTGCATTTTGTGTCTTTTACGGATTATTTGCAAATAGAATCCACGAAAATTAGACGTAGTTGCTATTATTGAGTAATTTATTTATAACAAGCGTCAGTTAGCAAGCACATCCAGTTACTCCAGTCCGATCTCGTCTATAAGATCGCCTGGACTCGCTATTGGGACCTCATTAATTGCAAATGGGTCGAAGCAGATTACGGCAACCGAAAAGGTTTCCCGATCCATCGTAAATCACAGGGTGTAGCAGACGGAATCCGACGCAAACGTGCACAAATTAAAGCCCGTAATCGCTTGGAAGGACTAATGACAATTGAAATGTACGGGTGAAATGGGTAGATTTTAGCACCGCTAGATTGTGGTGGAGGCGCGTCAAGCTGGAGTGAGCGATAAATAATAGCTAAAGTATTGTCTGGGAATTACCTTAAGATAACTTTGGACTTTTCTGATCTTGTAAATAAAGTTTGCGCAAGGGATCTTGGCTTGAGCAAATTGAAAAATTCAAGATCGTTCGATGTCTTGGAGCGTCTATAGAATGCCGATTTGAATGAGATCAACTGAGAGCTTTCATTGAAAAGGAATAAAGATAGGTGTCATAGCGGAAAATCGAGGTCTTTTTATATTTCGAACGAAAGAAAAGGTCTTAATAATTGTGCGACCTTGGAGACGCATATAGAAAGAAAATTCAATACACAATGTGCTTTCGTACGCATATTTACGGCTGAGTATTACGGCATTGTCGGCCTCTTAGCCTAGTTGGTAGTGACCCTGCCTACGAAGCAGGAGGTCCCGGGTTCGAATCCTGGTCAGGGCATTTATTTGTGTATTAATCACAAATATTTGTTCCTGAGTTATGGATGTTTTCTATGTATTTAAGTATTTATATGTATCTGTCTATTATATATATCGTCGCCTAGTACATACCCACAACACAAGCCTTATTGAGCTTACTGTTGGACTAGGTCGATTTGTGTAAGATTGTCCCATAATATTTATTTATTTATTGTATGAAGTCATGATGAATGTCAACACCTTTTTTAAAGTCCAATAAATACCGATTGCCGTCGCGATTAATTGCTACCATGATGCAATGGATTGAATTTTTCTGTACCTTTTCTATGATGACTGATCTAGCTGATCTGACAGATGTAATTTCTAATACGTCAAACGGAATGTCGGCAATGAGGACCATGTGCTTTATTAATTCGATGACAGAACCGCCAATAATGAGAGCAGCTCAACTGACGCAGATGGTGGGGACAGATGCCGATATTAACCTTTTTAGGGTACGCTGGACATTCCAATTAAACTTCAAACGGTGTAACGATGTTTTAACTTTTATAAACACTACCCTCACCCTTAGTTTGAGGCTGCTGTATTCACGCGTAAATCTCAGTGCTACTCACTCACACTTGTGTGAGTAAGAGGGAGATGCACTGCGAGGGTGTCTACAAAGTCGTTAACGACTATGTAGTTAATTAATGGTCGGCGTACAATTATATCGTTAGAGAGGTAGACAGGCATACGATAACATTTACAGCTTAAATAAAAATATGTACATATATTTAAACTGTTTTAAGGCAATTTGATTGTTTGAGACCAAGAAAAAGCTTGCTTCACGCGGTTTGTGTAGCTGAAACGGGTATCATCTTTCCTTCTCCATAAAATATTTAAAAAAACGCCCGTCATCTCAAGGAAATCGTTTCATAAAATCAAATATATAATGTATTGGGTTGCCAGTCGTATAAAACTCAGAGAGACTTGAGAGGTTAAAATTCATGAGAACGTGTCCAGGCAGGCGTTTTTTCGAGTGGCAACATTGCGTTTATGACATCACGAATCAACTTAATGCGTGTGGCGCGACTTTTTTAACGTAAACAAGAGCACGTAGCGTTTGACGCAATTTTTATCGTGCAATCTGAATTTTTAAAGGCAAAACATTATGAAAACATGAGTCGAAAATGTGTATCTCCTTCTCTATCGAACTTGCGTAGTCGACCGAAAGAGATGTGATGTGGTTTTCGCGCCCTCAGAGACTAGTAGAACGGAGCGTTCTCCGATCAGCTGCACTCGTCCTTAACCGACCGACCTAAGTATAAACTACCCTATTTTAATAGTAACTACTTTCCAAACTTTTTGTAAAGAATTTTACAAAAAAGCCAAAGTGGCACGAAAACCCGGGTAAAACTTTGCTCCAATAGATTCCCAAGAATTTGCAATTTTTCAAACTTGAAACAGTTGCCGTCTCACTTCATACATAATATTAATAAGGGACGGGAGATTTGCATGATTCCACTTTATTGAACAAGTTTCGTCTTGTCATTCAATATCGGAGATTTAACGTAAGTACTTTCTTGTTTAAGGGTTTCGTTCGGAAGAAATTTGTTTTATGCAGATCTGTAGGTAAATAAGCACACACAAATATTACTGAATATTTTACAGGTATTTTGTCCTTTTAGACGAAAATCGCATAAATAGATACCCCCGCTTTCCTACAGACGTCCACAAATCATGCTTGGCAAGACAAACGCAAATTAGATTTGTCATAATAAAAAAAAAACATGATACAATGGAATGGAAGACCTTTTCACATGCCTTTAAGCTGCTAAAGGATAAATAAAAATATACTAAGCTTTTGTTTAACTTAACTTTCGCTCGCGTTAGAAAGAAACAAAAAGTAGCCTATGTCACTCTTCATCCCTTCAACTATTTCCACTTAAAAAGAAGATAAAGAAACAGACACACACACTTTCCCATTTATAATACTAGTATGGACATTATTACTAACTGCAAGTGAATGCTCAAGTAGAGCAAAAAGCATTGGAAGAACCAGAAGGGAATATAAAGAAACCGCAAGCGACATAACGCGGTAAATTGCTTTTTAATGGTGTTTAAAATGGCATGTGTTACATGTTCATGTTTAAAGCATATCGTTAAACACAAGCTGAGTTGTTATTTTTAAAGTTAAATCCTGCAACCTATAAGCTGACTCGTACAGTCGTTGAGTCGACCATTTTGAAGACTATATAATGTATTTAGGATATTATGATTCATCCGCAACCGCAGTTAGATATAACCAACCATAAACCACATCATTGGCTTATTCGTCTATTTGTCTCTTTCTGGAACATTTTGAAAGAGCGATACACAGAAGCAAAAGATGTAGTTAGCGGTTGGCCCCCAGAGACAAGAATTATGCTTCTTCGCTCAAGACTGTGACAAGTTCAGCGATTGGAATAAAACTCGTACGCCGAGCGTGACGCTTAGCGCTCCACTGACGTCCCAAAATGCTCTTTCATTAACAATAACGCTCAAGTAATATTAATTATGGGTAAAAACAATTACAGCGTAAGGCGATTACGTCGAGATGACGCGAGACGCCATAAATTGCCTCCATTAAAATTCTGCGGAATTCCAAATTTGAATTTAGAAGGTAAGCGGTACGCGACATTTGGAAATCGAATTTAATAGTTGCAAATTGTTCTTTAATGGCGCTTGAGGCATAACGGGCTTGTTGGCGTGTTTGGGGGTAGGACGAGATATACTTTTTGATAATGTCATTTTGTTATGATACTGGTTTTTGATTATTATCAAGCATCATAAAACAAAGCTGTGCGTGACATTCTCTACGCTTTTATTTGTCATGTACTTAGTGTATATTTGCGAATTATTAGTGCGTTATATTTGTACCTACAGTACCTACAGAAGTTAACATATTATAATCAATATATTTTGTATTTTAACTTTAATTTAAACATCATTGCAATGGTTATATATTACATTGAATCTTATTAAATGTTTCTGACTATAAAACAAGTAAGTAGTTCTTTAATAATCTTTACTTAAAACAAAAATGGCAATGGGTTGACGTTTGTGCCTCTTTCTTCACATGTCTAATTCCTTCAGTAAGTATTAGTATATGTATATCGGTCTTGTCTATGCATCAAACTTTCACGACTGAGAACCCTCAATGCGGGCTCTCTGTCTCTCTAGTGTGTTCGTAGGCACTTTCACCTACATAAAGGAGAAACGCTAGTTTCGGCTACGACCGTAGCATGTAGCAAACAGTGGTTGCAAGTTTTAATTCTAAAATGAAAAAAAAAAGATTTCGTAGGCTTTGAGCAACCCAGGGAGGGGAGACAGCATACGTACCGTTTCCCATCCACAGAAGTACAAGCCCAAATGGGCATACGCAGGTTTGTGTTGACTAGTGACTACAAAAAAAAAGACCGAAGCGTGCAAGATTTGTCAGTGTAGTTGTAGGTACCATTTTTTATGTGTTAGTATCGTCATTACAGCTTGGGTTTTGTATGTAATGTGTGAGAAGTGCGTCTGTGTGCATGTTACTCCTCCAAAGAGACAAAAAGAAGATGTCGCTTTGACGTCTCCCGTCTAATGTATTGTTAGTTTTAAGTATCTTAGAAGGACTGTATTATGTAAACTGTAATATCCACATCTAATACTACGCGTTATATGTAATTAAGTACTTGCATTTACATAAACCAACACAATATATTGAGCAAACGTTTGTACAAATTAGCGTGTGAACAAATATTTGGTCCACACCTTAATTACCAATTAATTGTATAACTCGGTTTGTATTTGTTTTGTTGTATTTGTTTCGTTGAATAATAAACGCTAAGGTAGGCTTCCGCTTTTCAGCTAACTTCAATTAGGTAAGACCAACAGAAGCCGGGAAAATCAATAAATAATAAGTAATATTTGAGAATATTCTAAAACGATTCGGCTTACTTATGTCACTCGACTGTCGATACAATCAGGCTCATTATTTAAGAAACAATAACAAAAAATATAAGTTTTACTATAGTTTAATTCAGAGTTTTATTAAAGAAAATTCTTACCCACCTACTTGTAATTTATTTAAATAATTAGCTAGCAGAAACACTTAGAAAGCCGTAAAAATACAAATTATAAATAAACAACGTACACTAGTACTGATTAAAAGTACCTATTATCTAAATAACGACTTGCCTCTGTCGCGGGTGGTCGCTCCTGATGACGTTCTTCGTAAAGAACGAAACATGTCGAGCGAAAATCGATTAAATTACGTGAGTGACCCGTTTTAAATATTATTTAATAAATAATGGGGTGTTCCTATGAGTCTACAAAACAAAACTAAATTGAATACACAATAAATTTTTCGTGATGATGTTCCAAATACATATATATTACTAAGCATATTTAGTAAATTAAATTATTCTCATGCATATCTAATTTGCGTGCGTAGCCAAGATGCCAATCGCTAACGCTTAGTCGCGCGCATGCAGAAACGCAACTGTCATTGTCGCACTAATAAGGAAGAGTGATAGAGATATATAACTACGATACGCTACGTAGCGAGAGCAATTGGCATCTTGGCTACGCACCCAAGTACCTACGCCAACGAGTGAAACTTTGTATCTCCATCTCTATCGCACTAAATTATTCGAGCGAAAGACATGTAGATACGAAATCGAATAACATGTTGCATTTTGTAACAGGCTGGCATGAGAGTTCGTCAACTAAGCATTTACTTACAGTAAAATATTAGTTACTACAATGTATGGGCAATAACAACAAGAAATAGTTAATTCACTCCAAAAATCATCTCTGTCAAATCAGTCTATTATATAATTATGTAATCTGAAGTATCCTATTAGAAATTTTAACCATCGAATTGACTCCTAACGGGGTAAAATAGTAAAATCTGACAAAAGTATAGACCATTTCCAATACCATGGCCGGATTCAACAATAGGACGAGGGATGAAAAATACACCCTTCGATTTTTTTTTGCGGTCTTGTTGTTTTAAATGTATCTTTCTAATTTTGGCTCTTTCATCTTGACTGTAGGTTACCCTGCCATGTGCCAATTTAAAGAGGTCAGCTCGTAAAATAATTAGTAAACAATAGCTGAACATCCCCCGCGTTCCCAATGTGCAGCCTCAAGTCGAATTCCGGCCGTGGTATTTGGTATTTGAAATGGTACCTATCTGGTACCTTTAACTATAACCAAAACCTATACCTAACCTATAACCTATGGCAAAATATAACTTTGCGCATTCAAATCACATATAATCCCGGATCGCCGTCAATATGACCAGATTACTTCAAAAAAAAAACATTGAATCTATTTTAATATATATAGATTAAAATAGATTCAATGTTTTTTTTATACCTACTTTAGCCTTTCGTATAGGGCATTTTTACCCTCGAATTGACTTTTACCCCTTTTGAGGAATCGAAATCTGTCAAAACTACGAACTGGAAGAGGAAAGTGAAGTCTTAAGTAAGAAAGCTGGAGTCTCAGAGGACAAAATGTAATTTTGCCACATCAAAGCACTATAATCCCGACCGCGGATCACCGTCAATTACGAAGCAACCTAAACACGACCTAATTGCTTGATAAACATTCAAATTCGGTCGCAACTGTTGCCTAACGGGGTAACTATAACTACTTTAAATAACCCACCTATTTAGGATAGGCTTTTAATAATATAGTTTATATAGGCTTTTAATTATATAGTTGAGGCTGTATAGGCTTGCTATTTATTTTTTCTATTCCAGCACTTCTACCTGCCAAAAATGACAGAGATATTAAAAATATATTTATTATACTATTGTTTTTTTTTGGTAGTTAGCATACGTCTTCCATATTCTGCCATCTTTCGAGATTTTGCTTTTTTCGCTAAAACTAGCGTATACAGCATTTCATAATTGGTTCTTAAAACTCTCGGGTCTATTATTACAAAACTCGACTTCGTCTCGTTTTGTAACGCTCACCCTCACCGGTTGGCTTAGTTGGTAGTGACCCTGCCTGCTATGCCGATGGTCCTGGGTTCGAATCCCATATATATTTGTTCCTGAGTCATGGATGTTTTCTATGTATTTATGTATTTGTATATTATATATATCGTTGCCTTAGTACCCGTAACACAACTACACAAGCCTTATTGAGCCTACTGCGGGACTTAGTCAATTTGTGTAAGAATGTCCTGTAATATTTATTTATTTTATTTTATTTAATATTTTAATCACTGTTGCGTAAACTACTATATAGTATATACACTTTAAAAAAAAGGTTGTTAAATGAAACCGCTCTTTTGTCTACCTGTCACTGAATGAAACAAAGTAAATTCGGGCAATACTTTTTTTCAAAACCAGATTTTCTTGTAAACAAAGTAAACAAAAGAAATTGTTAAATCAAACGAATTTTAATAACGCCTTACCAAATTATGTTTGTTGATGAACTAAGAGAAGTAGCTTGGTTATTAGTTTGGTGTTAGTAAATATTTTTTCAGTATATCGATACAGTAGGTATGTGGTCAGGATCAAGTATCTAGACAGAACCAAATGTATTACAAAACTTAGAAATAACAGTTTGATTTTCGCCCTTGACGCTTAAAACGCTCCTAACAATTTATGGAATGTATGAGTGTTATACTGCTACATAGATAATAGTATCCTTCAAAGTATGGAAAAAATGCTATTTTTCATTTTAAGCAGAAATGTCTACGAAAGATACCAAATTTCTCAGGATGAAAGGAAAACTGGAAAAAATCATGACCTCGGGCGGGATTCGAACCCGCGACTCTGAGATACCAGCTCATCGCTCTTTCTACCCTTTCTAACTGAGCTACCCGAATTTGAATATTCCACTTTCTTTCATTCTGAGAAAGAAAATTGCTATTTTGGCCGTGAAATGTGCATTTAGGTACTTATGTCAGTTTACGTGCGTTCTTGTCATACGAAAAAAAAATGTAAGAAATAAAACCTACCTACACGTTTTTTTTTTTTTTGTATCAAAAATTTCAAATCTTATTTGATACGTGCCGGGTTCAATCAAATTCGCAACCCCCGGATTTAAAAGTACGTATGTTGGTGTTGTAATTAAGTTTTCATACAATAGACAAAAACATGAACACGGGGTGAGATCGATCGGCGTACAAATACCAGGCTAAAACAACACTGACACGAGCGCATTGTCCCCACCCTTAATGGCCAGCAATTCGATCCCCCAGCATTGGGCACCCTAATGCAACCTTCGGAACCCAACACCCCACAATCACAGCCGTTCCATTATCCACCCAATGTCCACGCAATTAAGGTATAATTTCATTTGTACGGCATCTCAAGAAAATGACCTTTTGTTTTACAATTACAACATTACCAAGTTATTATTTCAGTTAAGTGTGACATTACTGGCTTTTATAGGTATATACTTAAGGTAAAGAATTGATATTTCTTGGTTCTGACGCCGGTATAAATAACTTTGTAAGTTTGCGCGTTAAAGACATACGAAGGCGTGTAAGCTGTCGATATAATAAAGGTGGTTAATGTTCACAGTACACTTAGTCTAATTTTAAACCAGCTATTAATTAAGACCGCTTCTTCCACCGCCGTGTAGGTAGGTACTTTTTTACAACAAATTCACCTACTTATTATAAAAAATTAACAAAATTTATATTACTTAATTTATGGTTAATAAATAAATAAATATTTGGGGACAATCTCACACAGATCGGCCTAGTCCCAAACTAAAAAAGCTTGTACAATAGGTACTAGACGATGATATACATACATATATAGAGAAAAACATACATATATACTAAAAACGTCAATAACTCAGGAACAAAATATTCGAGATAAGCACACAAATAAAAGTCCTCACCAGGATTCGAACCCAGGACCTCCAGCTTCGTAGGCAGGGTCACTTACCAACTAGGCTAGGGAGACCGTTATCCCTTAACAAAGTAAATGTCGAACTGAAAATAGCGGTTTATGAGGCATTTTAAGACAAATTTAAGAAAACACCGAGATAGAAGTAGATAGAGAGGCCTTCAAACGGAAAAAGTAAAGCAAGTTTTGAAATGTTTGTTTGTTCTCCGTTGCCATGGTGACCATACGGACGCCTTTGAACACAGTAATGACGGTTGGTTCTAGATTGAGGGAAGTCGCTTATTTCAGAATTGATACATTTCCGCGCGGTCGAGGTATGGTATGGGCGTCTCTAGTATTGACCTCTTTGTAAGAGAATAAAGTGTGTAATGCTCTAGGGCGAGTAAATCACGTTGTCTTCGGGCTTTTTGTTCGTAAAACAAATAGTTGATTGTTCTAAAGATATTATAGATCCAACAACCTTACGTAAAAACAATAATATTTTGTAAATGTGCGCACAGCAGCCGTCGCGGCCGGACGCACGTATTTACGACTTTAATACCGCGAGTACCCCGATATACATATATATTTTAGTAAAATTGGTTAATATTATACAACAGAAAAAATTCTTTTAATTTCTTATGTTATTTATGTTCGCAATCTGTTCATCTTAGCCACTATCGGGAAGATAAGCTTGTCTGTTTCTCACTGGGTCGGCAGTTATCTCGCGTACTGGAGCGCGATTTAATACACAAATTGGCGTTTTATTAGCCGTTTACATTAAAATTAAATAACCTATCTTCAATATCCTTAACGTAAAATATAAACACAATAATGTTCACAAGCGATTTGACGTCAACTTCAGTAAGTAGCTCGATCCCATTTGTTCTTAACTTCTTTTTAAACGAGTTTTACCTTCATTGTCGTCCAGGGAAGCAGGCAATGTCAGGATACTTACCTGTAAGGAAAAAAATAAATTAATACTCAAGTCGACAAAAACACGGCCATTATGCTTTGGACGCCCTCCGCTACCTAAATACTTATAGGCAAATTACTTTCAATATTGAACAAGCGTCTATTGTTCCGATAGTAGTCTTTTGTCTAACTTAGGAGCTTAAAACTACTAGACACGACCTCATTATTAAAGGAACTTTATAAAATTTAATGAGTGGGTACTTTCACAAACATACATGCACAAACTCATGCCTGTATTTCCAAAAGGGGAAGGAGGGGGAGGGTAGGGGTAAGCTGCCGCTTCTAGCAATAAAAGGGATCACAACACCCAATCCATGATTTTAAGCAGTTATATAGAAAAACTATCTTTTTAATTCTGCAAAAAAAATATGCATAATATGTCAAGGATTGTAGACGGAGCAGATTTTTATTTAACGAAATCGGCTCGATAAATAATAATCGATGGAAGTTTATGAGGCATTTTAAGACAAATTTATCATCGAGATAGAAGTAGATAGAGACTCCTTTAAAGGGAAAAACTGTAGCAAGATTTTGAAATGTTTGTTTTTTCTCCGTTGCCATGGTAACCGTTAGGACACCGTAAAGACAATTGTTTCTAAATTGAGCGAGATCGGCTAGATCATAATTGCAAAGATTGGTCTTAAATACGCCATCTTTAGTTTTTTGTCTAAGGCGAATTAATATCACGATTTCTTTTTACTTACTTATATCTAAACCGCCAACATTTCACAAATAGTCTTCGGTTTCTTTTTATAGTTTTAGAGATTTTTTTCTAAAACCAGGCCGGCCGGTGAGAGTGCGATCTCGTATACTTCTACACAAATAGGCATGGTGCGCTGACTAGGCTGTTGTCAGACCCTTAAGAGGTTAAAAGATAACGAAATTGTGACATCGCAGTAACAGTAGCCTGTTTCACCGCGCTGACATTGTGACAATTGTCACAACGTTTCTATGTATTTTAGTATGTCGCCGACATTGTCAACCTAGTGAAACAGGCGGCTGGTAGCTAGCCCATCTCCCACAACGCACTTGAACCCATCTCCCACAGTCGACTTTTGTAACCCACCACAGGAAAGGTCGTATAAATTACTAACCCATGTGGATGGGTAACGGTATGGTACATTCATAATGAAAAAACTAAACCGTTCGTTTCGTTTTATTTTTAACTCCAAATCCACGACCTACCTCAACATTCTGTTGGCGTACGGGGTCATGTCAAGTGAGTGCTTGCCTCTCACTCGCGATTTGAGTGAGTGAGCGAGATGTGTAATCATTCATTTGTAAAAACGGGGTGACTGAACTTGGAGATTACGTGAGGCGTTATTTAAATGTACTTTTTTACCGATTTAAAATAAGAAAATATTTTCTCATTTATTTATAATAATTATTAAGTTCTAGTATAAGCCTTTTGGTATAATAAAAAAAATATTTAGCCTAAAACATCTCGTAAACGGCTGAAGCTGCAAGCAATCGGGTAAAATAAGTAAATATTCTTGCTTGAAAACAGTTTTACCATTTATACTTCTGTCCCCAACAGTATTAAATTCATAAATATAAAGAAAACTCCCGTGTTCTTCAACAATTGTTTAATAACTATTACTTAATTAGAAATTAGAATACAACGATAAGTTGAAAGAATATTTAACCGGAGCAGTGTTAATACTTAATTATGACCATTGCAAGTCAATTCTTTTCTGCCGGCCGTTCCCGCCATCGCATTGTTTTTTTTTAATTTTAATTTTTTTAATAAAGTCTGACGGCGATCGGGCACTGAAGTTATTACATAAATATGTCAAATATTATAAATGTAACTATTTTCATAACTTATTTACTATTTACAATACAAAAATCACAACATAAACAAAATTAACCAAGCAATTTCAGAATCTGAATATACAATTATTAATATTTTAATCGTACACAAAAACGAGTGGATCGTTATAATTGAGACAACTGTTACCGGACTGTTCCGAAGAACTGTGTTCGCGGACAAAAGTAATCCGAACTAACTTGTACACTGCCTAGAATCGATAAGGTTTTCTGCGATTATATTCGTAAGGCAAGGCGTGATCAGCTGCAGTCGCAGTTCGATCTGACACGTTCCAAATTCAAATTTTGTTCTATAAAATTTTATAATTTACGTGATTCGGGATTGTTTGGTTGTTAGGCTGTTTTGTGTTAACCGACATAACGTTATGGTCAGGATAAAGTAATGAAAAGCGAAGGTCTACTCAATGTCGAAGTTTAAATGAAAGTGCACCTAATTACTCTGAATATTGAAAGGCTGAAGTGGGATCAAAGAAAGTGAAACAATAACTCAAGTATTTCCGCAGCAAAGTTCCTATTAAATTACTGAATGACGTGAATTTTAACTTCGCAAAGAAGAAAAAAATACAAAAACCGCTTCAGGCAGTTTGTTTTGACTCAAATTAAAATTCCGCGGGGCTTCGGAACAAATTCGTGCTTAATTAAGCTAAATAGTCTAATTAAGGGAATTTTTGGAAGTTCACGACGAGAATATGAAACAAAATTTGATTTTCTTATACTAGGATTGAGTTTCTTAATTAAAGTCATCCGCATTCCCCAGCGGCCGCCAAAGTTTTCTTTTTCATTGAATTTTGATTCAAAATCGTTTGTTAGGACCGGATCTCGAGTAGCCGACTTTAAATTAGCATCGAGAATCAAAAGTTTTTTGCGAAATTTGAGTCGTCTTTCCTGCAAATTCGCACTGGCTTGGTACTTACTTTCAATTGAATGACTGACGTATCGGGAGTCTTTAATGCCTTGGTATTATACAACACTCAAATTAGTCGTAAGTTTTAGACTTATGAGTCAAGATGTAGTGTTAAAGACGAATCTAGTCGTTGAGGCGTTGTAAGTGAGTTTTAATAAGACCTTAACAGACTGAGTCTCTTTTATCACGACTTAGCAGTGATAATGTTACTTTAAGAAGGCTTTATAGCGCCGCCGTACTGTACAGACAGAAATAACAGATTAACTACGCTATTGTATCTTTGAAATTCATGTTACAAGCTTATGTTAAAATGTAGCCTTAATTAACGTAACATATTAAATAACCGATCCGACAGTCAATATTTAATAACAGCCAATTATTTGCGCCGTAACAGCACAATTTCCAGTGAAATAATAAAAGGACATTAATTCTGATGACAATTATTATTTATTCGTGCGCAATAAATCGTAATTGGTTTGAGGGTTTATTAGTACTAGGGTTTGCATTATTCGTCCAATTTTAGTATTCGAATAATACGAATACTTCGATTTTCAATATTCGAATATTCGAATATTTCGAATAAAACGAATATTTTTGAAAAATAACTCAAAATAATGATTTTAAGTTGTTTAATTGTTAAATATGTAGGTATGCTTTATTCCTTTAACATTGTTACAGGAACAAGGGCTATTGGTTAACTATTCCTAATGTTGGTATCTAAGCTTTTCCCAAAAAAATCCCGAACACCTCATTCTTCCAGATCTGGACCTTCATGGGCTCAAATCAGAATCACGAGCAGCTTCGATCGTGATAATAAAAAAATAACCCTAAATTTCCATATAAAATTTAAGTTTTCATTACGCCATGCTCAAAGTAAGTACAGACAAAAATGTGGCGAAATAGAAAGGATTTTTTGTGGTATTTTTTTACTATCAAGATCCAATCAGATCGTGATTCTGATTCGAATGGGCCCAAGCGAGTCAAGATCTGGAAGAATCAGGTTTACGGATTTTTTTTTAAAACACTACTCTACAGACTACCCGCAACGGCCGCAACACTTCAGATCCTTTTCAACCATAACCTTATCCACGTGTTTGAGTTAAGCAAATGAATAAAGTCTATTTTTATTTGAATCATTTTTGTAATGATACTTGTTAAGACTGCAAAATATAAAATGGTATGGTAACAAGTAACAATGCCTAGGCAGCTAATTAAATTTTAAATGACGCGGCTTAGCTTAAGTTCACGTAGAATAATTGGTTTACTATTAATCGCTAATATCTCAGAGTCAGATTCAGATTTATTAATTTCATAATATAGGTAGATTACATTATAAATTGCAGGCATGTCAATCTACAAGTATTCATATTATGATCGTCAGAATAGGTATAAGAGTATAAATCAAATCATTACAAGATATAAAATTTCATACAATGTCACAATAGTATCACCTGTAGTGGATCGTCAAAATCTATGCATCATTTATATATTCATTCATAGAATATAATGGATTATCCAAAAAAAAAAATGTCTTAAACCTCTAAAAGTAATAAAGATCTGAAGAGTGTAAACTCAATCAAAAATTGGTGCATGCCGACTGTACTGTGTATAATATACATGTCATTGAAATAAGGCACTGGGTGTGTAATTACGGTATGCACGAGAAATTTAAACTAAGAGCAGGATCTATTTCTTGTGCAGTGTGTTAAATTTACCATGGGTTGTATTCGATTGCGACTGCGGCATTCGACAGTATATATGTCTCGCTCCTGCCAGAGTAGTGGTAGGAGCGAGACGGACTTACTTTTGAATGCCGCAGTCGCAATCGAAAACAGCTCATGGTACGTACATAGGTAATGGTTGGCTTATTGAGCTTTTAGGGTTTCTATTTATTTCAGTTATAGGTAGTTTCACAAGAGTTGAAGTGAATGATTTCACACACAGCTACATAAAGTACCGATTACAAAAAAAGTTAACGAATGAAATTAACGTTTGTGTCAATGAAAACACTACTGGATATATATTCATTGGTATATAATTTTTTTTGTCTATTTTACAATTTACTGTAGAACTTGCCATCGGTACGAAAAAAGAACAGTACTTAATTTCAAAATCTCGATCTCATTACAGGACAATGTTGTTGTCTGACTAACTTAACTCTAGTGAGACTACCTATAATACTAATTAGATAGCAGGTAGCCGAATTCGCAATCCTTTTACCAATTATGATACGATATTTGGGTAGTTTTAGAAGATTTAATTTTAGGCTTCAATGAATTTGGGCAAATGAAAAGAAAAATAATTTAATAAGAATTAGTCTACTATTAAAACGGTTTTTTTACTTCGAATTTAAATCTGTTTCCACGGAGTTCTTAAAGTGAAATACAATTAAAACGGGCATTTTATTATAGGTTTTCGTAAAAAATAATAATTTCTGAATAAAATTGCACTATTCGAAATATTCGTTTTATTCGAATAATGAGTGTTGTAGTATTCGAATAATATTTATGGCGAATAATTCGAATATTAGAATATTCGAATATTCGAATTGCAAACCCTAATTAGTACGTGTGATAGTAAATAGTGGCGTCATTTTGCGATGTACAGTACGAGTATATAACATACGTGTTCAGTAAAAGGTACTACTTTGTTGCTAGCCAATAAGAAATGAACCTTGTCACTCTTGTCAGCAACAAAGTGGTATCTTTTAATAAAAACAACACACATATATTTATTATTGTCAATATATTAGGTACGGAGGAGAACCGCGGTTTAACAAAAAAGGACGTAGTTTATCAGGGGCCTTACCGTGAAGTCTTAACGCGATTCAGTTTAGGTCCTAAACTGAATCGCGTTAAGACGTCATCGTAAGGCCTCTGTGATCACTTGTTATGGTTGATATGGTTGATTGATACTAACCGAGAATAACACCACTTTGAACCCTGAAGTAACAATCTGTAATACCGTTACTTATATTCGTCGACATTAATTGTTGAAGTAAGACCTTTTAGGACAATTTATAAGCAAATAAACACCTCCAATTTTGTCAAATGCTCAGGCGTCGTCAGTTGTGGCAGATTTAAGACGTATGACGTCTATGAATAATAGCGAAAACGCAATCCATAAATTTAATTTAATTGAAAATCTAGTTACAGCAAATGCTACCAAATCTCTACATAATTACTTTAAGTAAAACGAAGAAATATTATTGTTCTTTAATACCTACAGATGTAAACACCGCAAGAATACTACAATCATGTAGGTAAAATTATGTCATGTATGCCTAATAATGTTGATTCATATTTCTCGTGTCTCTTCCAATCTTAATAAAGCAACATCATACATAATACTAGTTTTTTTCACGTTTAATATACGCTTTTTTTGCTAAGTACCCTCAGAATTGTATTAAGCGGGTTCTATTGTATTTGTTTTGTGAACTTCAATGTAAATCGTAAACCAATCACGTGTCGTCGCGAACAACAAGCCAAAACCAAACTACATATTTGATCTAAACTCTGTATTTAATACTTAATTAAGGCTATGTGTGATGTCACGATTTAATGGTACATCGAATATGCTATATTGATACATCATTAAATGTAAATATCCATCAAGTTGCATCATATTAAACGCGATAATGACATTTGCCGTTAATATTTGAGCTTTACGAGTCCGCGTTACAGGTAATTAATAATACGAGCTGTATAAAAGCTGTATAAGAGCAATAACAGGGCCTTGGCACGGTAACATATGTTGGTTATTTGAGAAACTGTTCATTATTTTACGAGAACCAGCCGTGCCGCAGCTCCGTGACTTCATACAATAAAAGTGTATATTCAAAGATCTGCTTTACGGGAAGAGCTTGCAAGGTTTAATTTTCAATAATCACCAAAATCGATGCGGTCACTATTTTATCCGTGAAAAGTAATAGACAAACTTTTCTACTTGATTTTATTGCCCAGTCGTATTTTTTCTTTCCTTTTGAGAAACTGTTTGGCAGAAGCTAGAGTTCAAACCTACAGGAAACCGCGCGGCATTCTGTTCAACTATAATTTAGTTACTTAACGCTATGACTACAAATAAAAAGCGTATATGAACAGTATAAGATAAAATGCTTTCTTTTTAAAATTGGAATTATTGGAAAGTATAATAAATCAGGGTAAGCATTTAACCTTTAAATTTTACGTTGTTCTGACCCAAATTGAAACAGCCAGATTGTCACTGCAAAGAAAATTAAGTGTTTGCGTAATCCCAGACTTAGCTTAATCAAGGCCCACTTGGAAGACTCAGGTTTAGCCGCTAACACAGAGTTGAGCTGCCAAAAAACGCTCAATCCCGGGTTGCAATAGGACTTAAGTACTTTCTTACATGCTATTCACTCTGTGCATTTGTCAAACTTGAATATATATATTAAGGTCCGACATAGATAGTTAAACCCATCGCAGACCATTAAAATCGATCGGGCCTCGACGCTAACGTGCGTTTATATAAATCACGGCTAAACGCCCATAACTGCGACAAACACCCGACCTGATGCCAATTTTGACATAAAATAAATGGCGACGAATTCGTTACAGACGAAAAATCGTTAGTCACTTGAAAAAAAAAGCAGAATGAATGACGTTCACTCGAGTTGCCAGCTGTTTCCGTCAGCTGATAGAGCGGATATTGGCTGTTAGAGAGACGCCTTCGCCCTCCCTTTCCAATGAATAACGCTGTCCTTATCGGCGATTTTAATTTTTCATTCGTCACCTAATGAGGCCGCTTTCGATTGAGAATGAACTCGCATTTGCCGCCTGAAAAAGTAGCAATACTGCGGCAAAAACATTCAGCACAGAAGAGATTTGGGTCAAATGTCGTAGTTTCAAAACTTAATTACAATTTTGTTAAAATTACTTATGCACAAATCGCGTGATTTGGAACTTGTTACATTAAACCCAATGTAAAACTTGGCAGAATAGCAGTTTTAGATCTCGTTTTGCAATAAAAAAGTATAATACCTTCTGGCTTGCACGCGATTCGAATGCGGACGTTCTGTTCGGAATTTGAACTGGTCAAGTTTATAAGCTGTATTTTGCGGTTCGCATTTCAAAATTTTAACAGGAGTTCGTTTGGAAACAAAGCTAGTTAAAATTGGACTTAACTAGCAACACAGCCGAATAAATATGGTGAAATAAAATCTCAAATGTGATTTTTACTCGACTTTTCGTGCAATGAATTTTGCATGTGAATTATGTTTCGTGCAGTAAATTTAAAAATTTCCTTAAACATTTTAGGTTAACGCGAGTTAAGTAAACTAGAATGTTTAAATGAATTAAGCTAATAAACTTCGTGTTTGCTTTTTAATCGACTGCTATATTATTTATAACGTCAATGCACCAAACGCATTTAAATTTCCAAAAACTTTTTGCTTGTTTGGACTTGCGATTCAATAAAGTAAAATTAAGTAATGGATTTTAAGAGCTTCGTTAAAACAGATTTTTCCCGGAAAATGCGGATTCATAGCGGTTTTGTAAAATTAAGAAGGTTTGTAATATATCATAAATTCATAATGGACGAACTCCGAGCGGAGTGTTTACTTCGACAAATTGCTGGTCATTAGTCAAATATTGTAGGATCCCTTGTGAATTCAATAATAATCCTGTAAAACCTTTTACTATAACGGTCATATATGTATACGTTAATTAAGTAACGTGTCTGTCGGGTACGCAGCGCATATTTGGCATAATAACATTTGATAGGTACGTAACTTAGTGATAAGCTCATCGAAATTTTAATATGCAGGGACCAATTTTACCACTATGACAGGTGTGACAATTGTGAACATCATTATTACTGATATTACAGGCGCCGCTTACTATTGTGCGGGCTGCATGCTTGTTTGCTGCCAACATGTCATTTATAATTAAAAACATTTAATTTGTCACAAGAAACACGACAAATTCCGACACAGAACCAGTATTACATCTGACAAATACATTCAAAGAATTCACTACGAAATGGCATATTTTTGGCAAGAACTATATTCCCAAATCGAAATTCACATATGTGCGTTGTATAGTAAAGCATCTCGAAATGACCAGCGTTTCAATAAGGTTGGAAGCAATCTTTGCGAGTTCGACTGCCCGCAATACCTACGAGATCCCTAGGGGGTTCACTGCATTGCGGCGATCGTCCTCGGTGCACGCAAAACCTCCATTACGCTCAGTTATTGATAACTTATCATAATTCATAATACGTACTATGATTCTTAATGTTTATTAAAACAAAACATAATTGACGAGTTCTACTTGATAAATACCATATTTTTTAACGCACCTTAAAGCGTTTCAAAATAAGAAAGGATTACATATACTTAGGAAATTTCGGACTCTGGTCGCTGTGGTCGGGTGGCCTAGTGGTTAGGGCGTCTGCCGCGAAAGCAGGTCGCTGGTTCGATCCCAGCCCTGGGCACTGGGGGCGTTGGTCACTTTTTCTGTAGTATATTTTATCTCTTTCAATTAATACTTTATTTTTGTTTTGTGCGTCCTGTAATGAGACTGTCTTACACAAATCGGCCTACAGTTGGCTCCATAAGAAATCTTCTTCCTAGCGTTTTCCCGGCTTATGGCACGTCTCGGGGAGCCTGGGGTCCGCTCTGGCACCTAATCCCAACATTTGATGTAAGCGCTACTTTTACGAAAGCAACTCCCATCTGACCTTCCATACCAGAGGGCCTAAGCCTTATTAGGATTAATTTGACGGCCTCCTAGCCTAGTTGGTAGTGACCCTGCCTACGAAGCAGGAGGTCCCGGGTTCGAATCCTGGTCAGGGCATTTATTTGTGTGTTTATCACGAATATTTGTTCCTGAGTTATGGATGTTTTCTATGTATTCAAGTATTTATATGTATCTGTCTATTATATATAACGTCGCCTAATACTCACAACACAAGCCTTATTGAGCTTACCGTGGGACTAGGTCGATTTGTGTAAGATTGTCCCATAATATTTATTTATTTATTTATCTATCCGGTTTCCTCACGATGTTTTCCTTCACCGAAAATCGATTGGTAATCATGAAATGGTATTTCGTACGTTTTGAACTCATTATCGAGGGTTAACATATTTTATATATTGACTTAAATACAAATAATTACTTTTAGACACGTTTATTGCACAATACAAAGTAAAACAGCTTCCGACAATATATCTACAAAGTTTAATAGACAGAATGTTCTAATACGGTCGGCTTCATAAATATATCTGTATTCAATTTTGACCTTTCTTCCCCTGTAATAAGTTCCGAAGTGTAAAGATATTTACTTATAGTCGTGACTCTACCTAATACATTTTGGTTTGGTCCTTCAGGCAGTCACATCGATCAGTTATCGATATAATATTAATGATGAGCTACCATTACATATTGATTCTGACGGTAATATTATGTATTGTATTAAATCTAAATATATGAAACGATACTGTACAATGTATGAGTAGGTATAACAAAAAAATTGTTATTTTATTAAGAGCGCACTATTCGCCAACAAACTGTCCTCAGTTTGGCGAAGGAATATGTATACTTAGCCACGTAAGTTTTCTTTTGAAACAATAAATAAATAAAATAAAAAAAAAATCTGGGGATATTATATCCGAAATGTTGATTTGTATAGAACGTTTCCGAACGCACTTTATATACTGTATCTGTTACGTCAAAATGGGACCACACCCCCTTTGCCGGTAGCTTCCTAGCACCTAAGATACACTGTAACAAGTTGTGTAATAGTAGATTGTGTTACATGGGATCAGAATGATATATTTCCGTCCAGAGCGTACATTGAGTTCCGAATGAAGCGATGCATTCTAAAGTAGAATCCTGAGCGTAATGAGGGATTCATGCGTTAACGGCCAAGACGAAAATAATTTTGTGTGTGACACACACACTGCTTTTCACACCAACTAAGACGAAATAAACAAAACCGAAAACAGCATACCAACACTACGATACCACACTACGATAGTTGGGTGAATCAACTTTTAAGTGTTCAACGTCAAACGTACAGAGTCCCTGATCGATATTACAAATTTATATAAAGGTAATGAGCTTTATTTGCATTGCATTTTGTTCCCAGTAATATTACGTAACATTTCATCACGAAACATTGAATTGTTTTTTACAATTTACCCGGTTTTTAATGGTTGTCCGAAGGACCAAAAGGTGGTTTTCATAGTAGGTCAAATTGTCCCTTTGCGACGGTGCACCATAAAACTTTGAATCACGAAAAAAAATACTATTGTGGGATTGATATACATACACATAATCATTTTTATGGATAAGTATCATCAATAAAACACCGATTTCTTATATTTTTACTAAACCGTTTATGAATTTCTTGCGTTTTAATTTTGTCCCTTGAAATTATCCGCGTCATGCAGTTCCATCGGACAACCATAAATTTGTTACGGAATCTAAATGTAGTTGGCCCAGTAAGGCACTTGACAACAAGCTTAATTTCCTAGTAATCTGATAGGCCTAGCCGCCATTTGGAATACACGACACTCGCGGCGTCAGTCGGTCGGGTACTATTGGTGAGTGCGGGGTGGCTTTATTGTCTGTCCATCGGACCACCGGCACAAATTCGTAAGTTATTAATTTATTTGAATAAATTATGTCGTACTAGATTCTGTTATATGTATATGTTACGGTAAGGATGAAATAAAACACAACAAATCATTAATTTTTGCTGTACGGGTCAAAGTTTAAGAAAAGTCCCTCGGACAACTAGTCACTCGGACAACGGATTTGGTTGTCCTTAGGACATTTTGGTTGTCCGTTAGACAAAAATGATGTGATAAGATGTTTAATAGGGTAAATACATGTGATAAGATGTTAAATAGGGTAAATACCCAGTCTTTGATCTTTCGCTTTGACATAAGGTTAATTTTAAGATATCAACAACAACAATTTTATCTCAATCACGGGGATCTTTACCTTAATTAATAACTTGCTTACACGTATTTCATGAAAATAAAACTGTCTGTATAAAACGATTTAAAAATATTAATCGCGTTTATTTTTTGTAAATTCATCCCGACGTTTTGAACCCTTAACAGGTTTCGTGAAAAAATATATTTTTTATGTTTTATTTTTAATCTACCCTGGGGACCACGAACGCTGTAAAGGGTTCGAAACGTCGAGATGAATGTACGAAAAATATACGCGATTAATTCGTTTAAATTGTTTTTAGGGTTCCATACCAAAATGGTAAAAAAGGAACCCTTATGGTGTCACTTTGCTCCACCTGTGCTCACCGTAGTGCCGGTCCCAAGCCTGAAAAAAGGCGCAGGGTTCATCGAAGGGCCAACCACCGCTCATGGTAAATGCGTGCCACGACAAAACAGGCAAACTTGTGGCAAGGCAAAAGTGATCAAACGGTGGCGTGAATACAGATCTGTTAAACATCGGTCAAGTCAGCCCTGAACCCACTTTAACGTATTACGACGTCTAAGAAGATCTCTTACCACCTTCGTTTAGTGAAATCAAGGAAGCCGTTACAGGACTTAAAAATAATAAGGCGCCAGGACTGGATACTATTTCCGCGGAACTCCTAAAAAAAGGTGGCCCCATGCTGGAAAAAAGACTGTTGCTAGTATCAAAAATATGGCAGGGAGAAAAGATGGCCCAGGAATAAGATTTGGGCATCATATTGCCTATTTATAAGAAAAAGGGCGATAAAGGTACATCTAGCAACTATAGAGGCATAACCGTACTATCGACTGCATATAAAGTCTTCGCTAAGGTAGTGAACAGGCGGCTTAGTGTATACGCTGAGGAAATACTGGGAGACTATCAGTGTGGTTTCAGGCCGAACCGCTCTACAACTGACCATATACATCTGATGAGTCAAATGCTGGAGAAGGCCTACGAATACAATTTAAATCAACACCATATGTTTGTCGACTTGAAGCAGGCTTTCGATAGTGTCAAACGATCTCAAATACTGTATGGCATGTTACTGCTCGGAGTGCCAAGCAAATTGGTAAGACTGGTAAACACTTCTCTAGCCCACTCCAAATCTGTAGTTGCCATTCAAAATAAAGTATCCGAGCCTTTTGAAGTATATTCTGGAATCTGGAGTCAAACAGGGAGATGCACTTTCGTCTATAGTATTCAACTTGGTATTGGAGGCTGCAACTCGCCAACTTGGTATCAACGGCCTGATCGATTATAACACCACACAAATAGCGGCAAATGCGGATGATATTGTTATCACCAGCAGGTCCAAAACCATAATGATCGATCACGGTGTTGGTCTTGAAGCAGAATCGATTAAGTTTGGTCTGCATGTCAATGCAGACAAAACGAAATACATGTCCTCAACGCGCCAACCGGCCCCATTGCTAAACATTTCTCTCGGAACTAACACCGTTGAGGAAATTGCCAGCTTCAGGTACCTAGGATCCATACTTACCTCCCAAAACAAAACTGAAGAGGAAATAAGGGCTCGCTTAATGGCAGGTAACAAGTGTTTTTACGCATGCCAGAAACTTCTCGGATCTAAGTACTTAAGTCTACGATCAAAAGTCGTCATCTACCTAATTATCATAAGGCCAGTTGTAACATACGCATGCGAAACCTGGGCTAGGACGCAGAAAATTGAACAAAAACTAACCGTGTTAGAGAGAAAAGTGCTGAGATAAATCTACGGTACAATTAGAGAAACAGACGGAACATACCGCCTGCGAATGAATCACGAGCCAGATGCGCTAATGCGACAGGAGACCATACAGCGACTGCGTTGGGCGGGCAATTTAGAAATAATGCCAGATTTTAGAGCAACTAAGATATTAACTAAATGGAAGCCGCAGCAAAAGAGACCAAAAGGAAAGCCAAGAAAACGGTGGATAGACTGCGTAGAGGAAGACTTACGGAAAATGGGAAAGTACACAAATTGGAGGAAGGAGGCTCCGTCTGTCTGTCCGTCTGTCTGTCACCAAGCTGGCTATCTCAGGAACTGCAAATCTTATATTTTTTATAAAGTTGTTGATTATTAAGAATTGTAATAATATTTCTGTTGTTCGGTGTGCTGAAATATTAAAACTGCTTGCGAATACTTCAATAAATTTGTTTTATTTAGTACCTTCCTTTAGATTGTAGGCTCTAAAATGTCCTTTGGACAACCAGATATGTCCTTGGGACAACTACGTTGTCCCTGAATTGAAAACCACTTATTATTATTTTTTTTCGTTTTAACACCCAGAATAGTTCATATTGTTTTAAAAATACAATAGCACAATACAAAACCAAGTAGCCGGAGGAATTTTGTTACATTACTATTACTATATAGCGTTTTAATCGAAAAGTTCCGATCCTGTGAAATTACAGTTGTCCTGGGGACATGATAAGGGGAAATATTGTGAAATTCAGGGCGATATTGCCATATTTATAGATAAAACATGAAACTATATTGTTTAATCAATGTAGGTAAAATAACTGTATTCACAATAATTGATGTCTGGTATGTTAAAAAATTAATTTTAAATGGTTGTCCAGGGGACATCAGATTTGGGCTGGTGAACTTTTTTTAGTAAAAATCACTAAATTCGCAAAAAAAGTGCTCTGCTCTATACATAATCATAAATTATAGAAAATTATCTTTAAAATATAATAATGAAATATGAAATATAAGAAAAAAAAATATAAGTCCATAATTTCATCATGTGGATATCTAAAAGTTGATTCACCCAGTTAATGTGTAGTCCTAGAGCAGAAAAGTGTCACTTTGATCCCTCCTAGCTTGAACAGAAAAAACCCTTTTATGAATAGGTGGTGTGATAAATATATTATTATTTAATTAATACCTTTTGTGTCCCGCCAACTCTGAATTTTATTGAAAATACTACATGGCGCAGCCGGTTATTCCGTATAACGAGATAAAATGCTACAGTTTCACCGAGTATTCAAAGGTAATAGGTATTCTATTACTTAATTGTACTAATATAAAGTTCACTTTCAAGTATTTTTACTGCATTTAATATTGCACAATTAGTATTCAGGTCTTTTGGCATGCAATTTTCTTTGTAAACTCGAATGTTAAATGAAAATTGCATAGTTATGGCTATAATTCCGTGAATTCGTGTCATTATTCGTACTTAATAACGGCACGGCAGCTTTTAACTGTGCTATTATTTTATTTCCAATGCCATATTTCTTACACGTTTAATGTTCTCCCATATGGCGACATGTTAAGAATTTCACCATCCCCTTTTTCGTGTATCGACAGTAGATATGTCCATCTCGCTCCTACCATGGCTCTAGCAGGAGCGAGACCGACACACCCCCGAACGCCGCAGTCGCTTAATTCCGGGTTAGTTGTCTAAGACCAGATACTCCACCCACGTTCAGCTGCTAACCTTGAGTTAAGCTGTAAAACTCCATTAAAAAAAACCCCAGCTGGTGCAACTGGCCGTTAAAGAACATACCTGTTATTTACCTGTCAGAAATACTTTTGGTACATCACGGAAGCGAGGAAAGAAAGCGAAGAATGGCGAGGGTTTAGGGTAAGCTAGCATGATTATGGTTTTATAGACATTCATAATGCAAACGAGCATTCTCGGGTTATGATGAAAGCCTTAAAATATCGTGTTTCTTTTTGAGGAAATTAACTGTTGTTTTTTTGCTTTAACGCGTGAATTTGTTTTTTTATAGACTACGAAAATGGTCACTTATTACCAGCAAATTTTATTATTTCTTCTAGATTATCGATAACTAAAAAATTAATCTTTGTTAATAGTTCGGTAACCCGCTTGAGACAGATGTAATCCTAATGAAGTCTCAAGCAAATCTATGGGTTGCGATGTCGGCTTACCATCCGATGGTGTGCACCCTTGTTTGTCAACATATTCTCTTTTAGTTTTTTCGTTTGTGATTAGTATTATCTTAAAATGTCATTTCGCATCAAATTAATTTCGCACATTCGAATATTTTAAAGTAAAACACGGCAAAATGTATACTCATTATCTCCTCGATATTATTTTAATGAAGGGTTTCTTTGAAAGCAGAAACTAATCAAAGGAAACTAGTTTCACAACTGAAATTAGCAATTATAAAATAAATTAAGATTTCATACCATCTCCTGGAGCAGACTTGGCGGAGATTGTAATAAGAGTTGTTTCTTTTATTTTAATTAGGTTTTTTGCTGTTGAAATATTAAGTTGAAATTGAAAAACACTTATTTTTTTGATGAATGATAAATATATAGCTTATTGGGTACATTAGATGAAAACAATCAAGTACATACCTACTTGTTAAATGTTAATTTAACTCACAAGTCACTTGACTTCTTTTTTTTGGTTTACACTTTTATAAAACCACACATATACAAAACACGTTACGAAAATAAGACGTATGGCAATAAAAAGTACCTAGTTATATGTAACACCTAAGTTCCTTAAATAAATGTCAATAAGACGAAAATACATCAACATCACGCAGAGAAAACGTGAGGGCAAAACACCTAATCCGATACATTCTTCTCTAACACACTAGGAGAAAGCGAGAGGGAAATCGAAGTTTAAGAAAAGTTACCCTGATTCGGATAAAACTGCAGTAAAACTTCAATGTAAACGCAGTTAAAAGGAGATTTAGTTCAGGTGGGGTTAACGACAATGTAATGTTACGAGGTTTGCGGGAAAGAGTTCCCATAAGTTGCAGGATTCATTGTAAAATTCAAATTGTTCTGAAATCTCTGAACGAGATTGTAACTTTGAAATATGTATGGTTTTATTAGTATGTGGCCACAAATAAATGGTGGCGAATGATTACTATTAACGCACATACTACGGTTGTTTTTTGTAGGATAAAAATGTAATCTAAATTGTAAAATAACTCGACTTGACTTTTAACATTTTTTTTTAGTTTAAAATATCTCATACCAGTCTCAAACACAAATATTTATTTATAGGAACGTTAGGTTACTCTTGGATTACTTTTAATCAGAATATTCGGAATAAGTTTTTGTTCGACTTCTCCAGGTTCTTGAGCCCCTCGGTATCCTGTGTGCTTGCCATGAGTTTGAAATTTACCGTAAAATACTGTACTCGCTAGCGTCTACGCCAACTCAATGTCAGTGCATCTTGCTCGCACATGCTGGAGAAACGAGATGCAAATATGCATAACGAGATGTAAACGAGACATCGTTTACCGAAGCAGCTCGTTGGTAAGCACGCTGTAAAAGGATTCTGAACAAAACAGATATCGAAGGTTATTTTATTTACTGAAATACCGTAAAATCCCCGTATTGCCTGACCATATGCCAATTTTTGTACATCATTAAATAGTCGTATATGTTTTCAAGTTTGTTTTCAAGGCAGATGAAATACATAACACGTTAAGAGGTGGAAAAGGACATACATAAAAGTAAAATAAAATAAATGGTAAAATTAATTTATATTATGAACCACAGAAATATATTTGGTAATTTTAGCATGAGGTTTATTTTGGGGCCTTTAAATAAGTGTACCTACCTACCTAAACCCCACCCCATATTTTTTACCATAAATGTTTGTACCTACAAACATTTATGGTAAAAATATGATCTAAATGTTGTAAATCCCTCCTCAATGTTGTAACGGCCTCCTAGCCTAGTTGGTAGTGACCCTGCCTACGAAGCAGGAGGTCCCGGGTTCGAATCCTGGTCAGGGCATTTATTTGTGTGTTTATCACGAATCCTGAGTTATTGATGTTTTCTATGTATTTAACTATTTATATGTATCTATCTATTATATATATCGTCGCCTAGTACCCACAACACAAGCCTTATTGAGCTTACCGTGGGACTAGGTCGATTTGTGTAAGATTGTCCCATAATATTTATATAAATTTATTATATTATATTTATAATCCCAAATCCAAAAACCAGCAAATAGGTATATAAACAAAATCAATATAATTAATGTTTCCAGTAGACGAAATCTAACCCGTGTTACAAACAAGTGTAGTGGAGGCGAGCATGCGGGGGGGTTTATACGATGACAGGAGTTTTGTTACGTTGGGGTGGAATGACATTTGACGAATGACGGTGGAAATGGATATTGCAGATGTTTGGATATTTTTGTAGTTCTGATATGCGCTCTGTATATGTATACACTTACAATAGACTCTATTATTTACACTCTATGGAAGATTGATTTCAATCGATTCATTTTTTTACATTATAAAGTTACTAAAACCATGTAAAACTTAAACTAACCTCCGACGTTTTACACGAAACGGGGCTGCTATTTAGTAAACTTATCTTCTTCTTCTTCTACCTAGCGTATAATGTGTGAAAATGACAATTTTAACAATTATTCCTCTTTTCAACCGACTTCAATATTTCAAAAGGAGGAGGTTCTCAATTCGTCTGAATTTTTTTTTTTATTTTTTTTTTTTTTTTTTTAATGGATGTTCACTCATAACTCCGTCATTACTGAACCGATTTGAATTTTTTTTTTGTTTTCTGAAAGTAGACGGTTCCTGGTTGGTCCCGTTTTTTTCAAAATCCATTTCTGATGATGGGATCCATGAGGAACTGAGGGAACTCCTCAAATTTGAAAGGCACATGCATGCTGATTTGGGTGATTTCTTAAGAAACTCGAGCATTTCTTTACGAAAATCATCAATTTGGTGGAGTGGACCTGATGATGAAGACCAGGGATGGCAAAGTGGAACTGCTTCGTAATTCTCAGGACTATGATCCGATTTTAAAAAATATTTTTTTGTCTGTATATAGATGGTTTCAGGATTGTCCCGTTTTTTTCAAAATCAATTTCTGATGATGGGATCCATGAGGAACTGAGGGAACTCCTCAAATTTGATTTGCATGATGATTTGGGTAGTTTCTAAAGACACTCGAGCATTTCTTTACGAACATCATCAATTTGGTGGAGTGGACCTGATGATGAAGACCAGGGATGTCAAAGTGGAACTGCTTGGTAATTCCCAGGACTATCGTCCGATTTTAATTTTTTTTTTCTGAAAATAGATGGTTCCAGATTTGTTCCGTTTTTTTCAAAATCAATTTCTGATGATGGGATCCATGAGGAACTGAGGGAACTCCTCAAATTTGAAAGGCACATGCATGATGATTTGGGTAGTTTCTTAAGACACTCGAGCATTTCTTTACGAACATCATCAATTTGGTGGAGTGGACCTGATGATGAAGACCAGGGATGGCAAAGTGGAACTGCTTGTTAATTCCCAGCTCCATCATCCGATTTGAGACATTCATCTTTTCTTTGTAAATAAATACCTTCAAGATAGTCCTATTTGATTATAGTTCTATTTTGATGATGGGCTTCATGAGGGATTGAGAGAACTCCTCAAATTTTAACGGCACATGCATTCTGATTTGAGGGTTTCCTTAAGTAACTAAAACAGTGTTTTGGCGGAGCCAACATTTTGATGAACTGGATCTGATGATGAAGACCAGGGATCGCAAAGTGGAACTGGTTAATAAACCTAGCTCTACTTATTATCCTAGTTGTGACATTCATCTTTTTGATTTGATTTATATTCTGATGATGGAGTTCTAGAAGAATTCAGAGAACTCTTCAAATTTGAACGGCAGGTTAATTGTGATTAGAGGGTGTTCATAATTAGCTTAGGCATTTTCTTACTGTGGCCATCATTTTGCTGGAGTGGACCTGATGTTGATAATCAGGGATGGCATAATGAATATGCTCGTTAATTTACAGTCTGTCATCCAATTTAACACATTGTTATTTTGTTTGTTTAAAGGTCTACAAGGGAGTTCCGTTTGATTATACTTCAAATGTAATGATGGAAGCCCTAGGACATTAAGAAAGCTCCTCAATTTTCAATCGTACACGTGCGGTGTATTGGATATTTGTGAAGTAAACTGGCTAACTCAAACAAATTCTTAATTTCACTTTTACCGGGAACCAAATGAAGTCGGTTTTTTTTTCTTAAAAATTATGTAGTCTAAAGTTATAATGTTTGCACTACGTATACTAATTATCATATTCATTTAATAGAACTCTTTATTCTTTAGAAATGTTCAGTTTATTTTATCCTAGTGCAAGTCGGGCGGTCCTATTATAGTTTGACAAATCGTGCAACACTATATTGCGGTCTCAATACAAGCGGAGTACTGAATAAATTTAAATTCCCTTTCGCACACACCTCCCATTACACGGGATAAAAAGTGATGAATATACTTTCGCGCACTATGTAATGGCTGTTATAAATTGGGGTTATACTTTAAAGCCATACGCATAGCTTTCCACATATCGTATCTTAAAACAAGTAGCTAGTTTAATAATAGACTCTAGTAATATGAGAAAAGAGTTGAAGTTTCATTAAAAAGTAGTTTTAAAACGTGAGGTAGTTAAGGATTTACGAAGCATTGCAGGTAGTTAACCAAAAAGCCAGGAATGACACATTACGTGATTAAATTGCAACGAGGGTTGCCAACGTTCAGTTAAATTAATAGCTTAAAAGTAAAGGGGAGTTGTAGGTACGCTCGTGTCGAGTAATTGTGACATTGTACCTTTTAAAACACGCGGACCTTTTTAAAAGCTTTTTGTTAAGCTTTGACTGACGTTTCGTTTAGCGGGAATCATGTTGTACCGAACTTGAATTAAGATTTTCTATTTTTTATTATTTATCTTTTTTTTACGCGGTGGACACTAAAACTAAAGACAAATTGCAAGCTAAATAAATAATACTACACTGGTTTTTGTTTCAGCCGACAACAAACTGAAATACCTACGAAATATATATTATCGGATATAGGTACCTGTACTTATTGTCTGCGAGTGGGCTTGTCAGTTTACTTTATTGTGATGGACAAACAAGATAGGATTATTGTAGCAAATAGAGTGTTTATTCTTTATCTCTAAATAACCACTGTTCAGAATATTCTTTCATATTTTTTAATTGAAAAATAGGTAAGAAATCAATTGGTAACTGAGAATTATGTTCTCACCTGAAACCTGAAAGCATTTTTTTGACACAACCATTAACAAACACGAATAGATTTACGCATTCACGAAATCTATTACGACTGTACACAATCTAAAAGACGTGTTCGATCAATCATCGTCCGTCATCCATCAAACATGCAACAAGTAAAAATAACTGTTATCGGGCAACCCTGGAGCCAGTCACTGTTTTATACAATGGGGCTGCGCCCTAAGCGAGTGGCGGAGCTGTGTGTTATACGCACGACTAGTGAAATACTTGTGTGCGTGACAGTGCGTGTCCTTACAGCGGCAGATGCGTGCGTGTGTGTGATTGGTGTGCTTGTGTGCGCTAGGGCTGGCAGATGTGTTGTTTCACACGCAGCTGTCGTTTCTCCCCTTAAGCTTTAAAGTACTGTATATAATACGGCACGCGTTGCTTTCACGAAATTATACATTATTATTACCGGGTTATTATTACTGAATTGTAATTTTTGTTTTAAATGCAGTTGCCATGTCGCCGCCGGTAGTCCGAGGCGACGCGGTGACTTAACCGGTTGAATCTAATGGGGTAGAATGTCTCGTATAACAAAGCAATGTCAAACAGAGCTTGGTTGGTGTGTTTTGTTTTCGTAATTAACAGATATTTTGGTTCTTTAAGTCTGTTTAATAAACCATAATAAAAACGTAGAATTGTAGAATTTTTCGGACCAAGATTAGAAAGATACAACGGTGATAAATCTGTACTACCTACTTCATATTTAGAAAGGTCACCAATAACAAGAAAGAGCACAAAACAAAAGAAAAGGTAAAATGTTTCTCGGTCCCCAAAAACAAAAGTAGAAATATGATGCCATATTTAAGAGACAAGCACGCTTGTCCAGATATAATGCAATATAACACAATATGCGAGCTAAGTGCGCATCGTTGTAAGTCGTGAATCAAAAAGAATTTTCTAGATGGCATCGTATATTTCTAGTGTTTTATTGTGCACTTTTATAAATAAATAATACGAGTGTCTACTACTACAATTAATGTTGCATCTTTCGACAGGGATTTAGGTAGGTACCTATATTGTTAAAGATTCAACTTTTTGATACTATATTGGAGCAAGTAACAAGAATCCTGTTAGTTTTTTTACATATTATGGAAGATAATTTAAATTGAAATGGAATGTATGAACATTTTTTTGTTTTTGTGTTTTGATTTTTAATAATGTTTGCGAGAGATATGCAAAGGAAATTATGTACAGTCAAAAGAGCTTAAAAAGGAAATTACATCTTGTTTTCTGCCAGTTCAATTTAGCTAGTTCTTAGATATAAGCTCGTACGAGACACGAGTTGACACGACGCTGTCCCGTATACGGCTTTACGTGTAAACACTGCGGTGTGCGGTCACTTAGTCCGCAGTAGATACGGGTTAAAGGGAGCCTTGGTGGCCTAGTGGTAAGGCGTGCGACTTACGATTTGTTGGCTTTAAAACACTATCTTCCAAATAAAGCATTTTATCGTCTTTTGTTGTAGTATGTAAGTACATACCAATTTGTAGTATTTATAAATCAGCCGGAAATACAGGTGTTTATGCAAATAACAATTTTCAGTCCTCCGGCCGGTAAGCGCCACTTTACGCAAAACTAAATTGCCGCCTGCCGGCTCCGTCGGGCTGAAAAATAGTATACAAACCTCGGCCGGTAAATGGGAAAGCCTCGGATCACATGTTAGTCGACCTCGGCTTCGCCTCGGCCGACAATTACATGGTGTCCGAGGCATTTCCCACTTAATCGGCCTTGGTATGTAATGTACTATTACTTGCATATGGGACAGTATTCGATTCGAACTCATGATCCATTAAATTTTGATAAAAATACAATTAAATATTTAAAATTGCACCTCATACAATGCCACTGTTTTAATGTAACATAGTAAAGTTCCAAACTTAAAAGATATATATTTTTTACATTTGGAAATTTAAATTACGTGTAATAAATTACAACCCAACAAGTAAAGCTGGATATGTACAAAAAGTAAATACATCGCTGATAATATTCCGTTGTTATTTCCAGGATAAAATAAATAATTCCCCGATACATTGTGTGTAGGGAAAATAAACAGAAATAACCCCTTTCAAAGGAAAACGGTTTCAATTCACCAACAGAAGCATTTACACGCCTCTGTGTAAATAAAAAAAAAACGAATCCATCACATTCCGAATTGGAGTTTTGGTCAAACGAAAATACCACAAAATCTACTTCCAATAAACCCTATCAATTTTTTAATACTATCATGAGCTCTATTCCGTCGTATTAAGTTTGCTTTTCAACAAGTAGTTTTGAGTGACACTAGCGGTTAAAAGAACCTCAGGGTTATATTGTCGTCACACTCACTCTTATGCAATATAGATATTGTCTTTTCGGATGTCACCCGAACCCGGAGCGTATTCTAAACGGTGACTATAGAGTCGTCGTCAAAGAAATGATTCATGTTCACTTCTGACGCCCTTATCACAAGCGAGTAAGGTGCAATTTGTAGACGTTTTTTGACATATATATATACAGTATGTAAATATAAGGTAATTAAGCTCAAATTGAACGTAGTTCGTGCATTTTTGATGTAGTAGAGTAGGTGTTACTATTGTCTGCGATCGGGATAGTGTCACTAATGGATTCTTTATTGACGTGAATAGAATGTTTTATATACATGTGTGTTAATGCATTCTTTCACGCTATTACACTAATGTATGGTGACAGCTTTGATTTTTACCAGATTGACAAATACTTATGGTTTTAATTCACGTAATCTAAATATATAAAAGAAGAAGCTGACTGACTGACATATCAACGCACAGCCCAAACGGCTGGTCCAATAGACTTCAAATTTGGCACGTAGGTTCCTTTTATAGTGTAGGCGAGCACTAAGGAAGGATTTTTCAAAATTCACCTCCTAAGGGGTTGAAACGGGGGTCCAAAGTTTGAATGGGGAAACAAGATTAGTTAGACTATTTTAGCTGAAACTTCACTGGAGTATGCTTTAAAGTAAATGAGTAAACACGTGTTTCAGGTTTTTTGAGAATTTAACCCCTGAAAGGGGTAAAAGGGGTAAAAATTTGAAAAAATTAACATGGGTATGGTTTTTCTGGTTTATCGGGTCGCTGATTACGAAAAAAGCAACGATTTGAAGATCCAATGTGGCGAATGTGGAATACCATCTCCCCTGTTGAGATGCGATGGGGTTGAAATGCCAAAATATCAATGAGTGTCATTTTTACGTAAATTTCTGGTTCTAAAGAATTATCCGAAATTTCACCGGAGTATTCTTTAAGGTAAATGAGTAAACACGTGTTTCAGGTTTCTTGAGAATTTAACCCCTGAAAGGGGTAAAAGGGGTGCAAAAGTGAAAAAATCACAATGGGTATCGTTTATATGGTTTTTCGGGTCGCTGATCACGAAAAAAGCAACGATTTGAAGATCCAATGTGGCGAATGTGGAATACCATCTCCTCTGTTGGTATGCGATGGGTTTGAAATGTCAACATAAAAATTTGAGTGTCGTTTTTTATTAAAATAAAGTAAAGTAAAGTAAAGTAAAGTAAAGTAGGTAAAGTAAAGTTGGTATGGGGAAACAAGATTAGTTGGACCATTCTTTTTGAAACTTTACAGGAGTATTTATAAAAATAAATGAATTAAAACCTGTTTAAGGTTTTAAGAAAACAAAAAAAAAATTAAGAAAAAAGGGGGAAAAGGGGTAAAAAAGTAAAAAAAACAACATGGGTATCGTTTTTATGGTTTTTCGGGTCGCTGATTACGAAAAAAACGTAGATTTTAATATCCAACGTGGCGATTGCGAAATACCATCTCCCCTGTTGGGGCGCGATGGGGTCGAAATCTAAAAATATCACTACGGGTGTCGTTATATGTTTATTTCTGGTTCTAGAGATTCCAAATTTAGCACTATGGCTTCTTATAAAGCGTAGGAGTGCACAAAGAAAGGAGTTTTCAAAATGCTTCTCCAAAGGGGGTGGAATGGGAGTACAAAGTTTGTATGGGCAACAAAATTAGTTGGACTATTATATTTGGAACTTTACAGGAGTATTTATAAAGATAAATGAGTTAAGACCTGTTCAAGGTTTTTTAAGATAACAACCTTAAAAGGGGAAAAAGGGGTGAAAATTTCAAAAAACAACGACATAGGTATCGTTTTTATTGTTAGTTGGGTCGCTGATTACGAAAACAACGTAGATTTTACAATCCAACGTGGCAATTGTGAAGTACCATCCCCCCTGTTGGGGCGCGATGGGGTCGAAATCTAAAAATATCACTACGGGTGTCGTTATATTATATGTTTATTTCTGGTTCTAGAGATTCCAAATTTAGCAAATTTAGGCTTTTTAAGAAATTAACTCACAAAAGGGGGAAAGGGGTAATATAGTAAAAAAACAACATGGGTATCGTTTTTCTGGTTTATTGGGTCGCTCGAAAACAATAACAATTTCAACATCCAACGAGACGGACGTGAGATACCATTTTCCCTGGTGGGGTGCGATGGGGTTGAAATATCAAAATATCAATATGGGTGTCGTTTTTATGTTTATTTCTGGTTTTAGAAATTCCAACGTAGGTTTCTTTTATAAGGTGAAGGGGTGCACAAAGATAGGATTTTTCAAAGTAGGGGTAAAATGATGGGTCACAGTTTGTGCAAGGGAAAACAAGAATACTTACGACTATTTTATTTGATATGGGTGTCGTTATCGGGTCGCTGATTTGGAAAACAACAACCAACAACGATTTTCAAATCTAACTTGGCGGACGTGAAATAAAAAAAACCTCCTGTTTTTGTATGACGGTTGAAAATTACGTTTAGTACGCGGGCAAAGCCGCGGGTTAAAGCTAGTTATAATAATAATTAATTATAAATGAAAAAGTGACCAAGGTGAGTATTATGTTTAATAAATGATTTAATTCATGCTTTATAATTGTATAATAATTAATTATTTAAAGATATTACTTATTTTAAACTTTTCGACGTCTCCACTCAGTTAAAAAATTTACCCTCCAGATTTTTTTACTTTAACGGGTTGCAAATGGTATAGTAAAATTACTTACGCATAAACCACGTATTTTTAGTCACTATGCGCGACATGTAGCGAACATCTTAGGATGCCATTATCAAGCGTCAGCAACCGTGCACAGCGACGCGTTGGGTTGCTAATGCGTTACGATAACTGGCGCATTGTCCCCCTATAACTATTTAAGATATGTTAATTATTATACTGTGCGATTGTCCGTCGATAATACACCAATGTTGCCTTCTTTTAGTAAAACTATAAGAAATAAAGATATAAGGGGGGCTACAACGGGAAACCTCCTCGAGTGCCAGGGCTCTTCCCATTCTCCTTGATCCGGTTGATCCGGGAAAAAGGGAAGGGTTCCTGGACGGTGCTTCCTGGGGGCAACGGTAAGCGATCTCTTGGAAGATTCCGAGGATTTCTTACTGGTGCTGCAAATATCCTGTCAGGGGGGGTTGGGGGGTTCCGTACAGGGAGTACTCTCATTGAGGGACAGAACTTCTGAGTGTTGGCGTGAGGGGGCCTCCGGGTCTGCCGACAGGAATGCCGCTGTCCTGTATAAAACTGCGGTCCCGTACCCTGTCTAGGCAGAGGGCCTATGATGACGGACCGGGGGTTGCCACTGCTGGCCGGCGCCGGCGTGGTGGCTGCGAGGATGACCACCTCTATAAAAAATCGCTAAGGCAACCTGAGGGGGTGGAACCCGGGGTTTTTCCATCTCGCTCCCGGAGTGGAGGTTGTCATGAGGGACCAGCGTGTGGTGTCGCCCTACACGCTACCTTCGGGCGGGGGAGCTTCGGCTCCAGGGGCTTCGGCCTCAAGGAGGGGACAGCTTCGGCTGTCGCAGCAGGCGGTGTTCGCGGTTGTGAGCCTAGGGCAATCCCGTGTCACCGTCACCAACGCTGCAAAATGGGCATACCGTGGATGGTTTAGTGGGTAGTGCGGGTCCGGACCTGCGAGTCCCACATACCCGTCCTAGTTCCCCGGCTAGGCGGGATGCCTAAATGCATTCCTCCACGTAAAAAAAAAAAAAAAAAAAAAAAAAGAAATAAAGATATAAAAGAAGAAATAAAAGAGTCTGGAAGGTTCAAGGTTATTGATTTAGACCCGGGGGCTGGATCAATTTGGCAGGGCGGACATGCCCGACATAGAATCATTGAGTTATTCGATCTATCCGACGTTCCAATTTCAAATGAAGTGTCAATTGCCATGGAAGTTGGAAAGATTGGTATAATTCAGTATATTAGTATAATCGAAATCCAAGTTTTTAAGGAATATATATATAAAGTACTGATATATATAAAATCAGTACAGTACATATATTAAAATTGGACAAACGTATTAACAATGAAGTAAATAACAGTTAAAAAATATTAAGCATTTTGTTTAAAATTTCTTGGGTTTGAATTTCGGAACGGAAATGCATAGTAAGTATCAAGTGTGTTCGGATAATTGAGTGTTCGGATAAACCAAGGTACCGTTCGGATAATTGAGTGCCCGGATAATTGAGTGCCCGGATAATCGAGGTTCTACTGTAGTACTAGTGCGACAGGGATGTCGCATATGTGTGGCCGCTAAAGGCCAATAAAGCTCATATTTAAAATTACCTTTTATATTCAGTAATGTTAAGTAAGCAGTCCTTAATTGGGAAAGAAATGCTAAATAAATGCTAGTTCTATTTGAAACATGGCACATGTTACATGATTTGCGTCACGACAACATGCAACGCGGAAGGCCCTTACCGCCTGTGCGAATGATGTGTTTCATTGGCATTTTCTACGATGATTTCAACACGTCTTTAATTAAAGGTTTCGGTATCACCGAAAACCAGATCCAAAACCGAACTTTCGGTTTCGGTTAGAAACCTGTTTCAGTCAGGCACTATAAAATGAGATCATTTCGGTTTATATGCAGCTGACTTTATGTGCTCTAGTAGAGTGTTTGCCAATTTGAAATTAATTTCGTTTGGTACGTAATATCGAATTGTTTTGGAAGCCGGACAAAGCTAGTTAACGAACTTTAATTACGCAAATGTAACAAGCCCATTAACTGTGGCCTCTATACGAGAATTATGTAACTATTACACAATCTACGACCTATATACCAGTTATCCAAGAGAAACCTACATTCGAATAAATACTTAACTTCTACGAGTATATGTTAAGAAATTATGAAATTTCTTACAGGATTTATTTTCGTACTGAAATAGTTAAACGATTTCTTATTGTAAATAAACGTATTATAATATTTATATAAGATAAATAAATGTATACCTACATTCATAACAGTAGCTTCAACGACTCGGATTTGGAACAAAGCGTCCATGAAAACTGTCTATAAAAGGTGGTCTCCGGCGTAATTACAAAACACGTTAGCGAAAAGCGATAAAAACGAAATTGCGAATTTGCATAAAATAGTGCTCGTGCGGCTGCCTTGCGACTGTTAAGGTACAATTTAGTACCCGACCGCAAACAGCAATAGACATGTCGCTTAGACACTCCTACCCTTGTATTTTAAGGTGGAGAATGAAGAATGTCGACCTTAAAGATGTCCTGTTGTGCAGGAAAACAGGAAGATTAAAAGAAAGTAACCGGGGATTGCTGTCGGGACAGTACTCTGCAGTTCTGACAGTAAGTATGAGCTGTAGGATAGGCGGAACGCACCTTAAACTTTCAAAAATAAGAAAGGATTGCATAATATACTTAGGAAATTTCGGACTCTGGCTACCGTGATCGGGTAACCTGGTGGTATGGGTCTGCCGCGAAAGCAGAAGGTCGCTGGTTCGACCTGCTCACTGAGGCCTTGGTCACTTTTTCTGTAGTATATGGACATCCCTTAAAATTTATATTGTACCTAGTTATTAGTAGAATGCCTAGACACCAGCACACCAGCATGCGTAGCCAAGATGCCAATCACTCACGCTTGATAACGTATCGTTAGCTACCTCTCTTTATCACTCTTCCTTATTAGTGTGACAATGACAGTTGCGTTTCGTTAGCGACTGAGCGTGAGCGATTGGCATCTTGGCTACGCACCCAGCAGTGGCGCCGCGACATGTCGTTCGCTGCTGTCGGATACCAACTTGTACCTTAAGGGTAGGATTTGGTAGTAAAACATTTTATAGTACAAAACAGAGAAAAACGAAACAATAAAAATAACATATCATTTGTATAAAGACGAAGGAGTCAGTGAAAGATCTTTAGAGTTAAGCAAAGAAGGTAGTGGTATGAAAGTGCGTATAAACGTGGAAGAGGTTCTGAAATTATTTTATAATTATTCCTTAATGGCCATTATTCCTTATTATTTTATTTTCAAACAATGTAATTATTTTAACGTAAAAAACAAGAAGATTTCACGCATGTTTAAGCTAAGAGAAAAGTTTAATAAGAGTTTTATTTAAATTAAGCCATTACGGACATAAAAGCCAGCGTCTCAAGTATTGTATATTAAGGCTTTAAAATATTCGGTAAAATTCAAGTTCAATAAAAGAGAATTGAAAAATATGTTTTACTGTGGATGATGGATTTTGCCTAAACGAGTGCGGTACATCAAAGGAAGCTTTTACCTACATCATCGAAATGTACTTCAAACGCTTCACATAAGCATTATTAAGGCACGGCTAATCTAAATAAAATATAACAAATTGGGGTATTTATGTGATGTATATACTTTTTCCACCCCACTTATGTAAAACTGTGTCGATATTATGAAACTAGTGTATTTTATCCACCCCACGATAGTTAAACAATATGTAGCTTTAAAACTACATTCTATATCCACTACGCTTACACGCATCAAAAAGAGCAGGACAGTAATAGGATTACAGGACAAAAGGGCGATTGGTTGGACACGGTGCAAGGGGCTCACGCGTAGTCGGAAAACACCGTAACGTTATAGGGAATTCAAGGCACATACGTCGTTTCTGTTTTAAGCTTGAGATCCTATTGGATTTGCGCGCACGCTTTGGGATAATACGAAGGGGGAATGGAGTTTTAATTATTTTTCGAACGTACATAAACGAAATGTAGTTGCGATAGCTACGGATAAAACAGGAGCAAAAGGATCTGTCACACGCTGATTGTTTTATACAGAGATATAAAACTACCAACCTCTTTTAATGAACCTTTTAGAGGATGGTGCACTTTTATGAACCAGTCGCATCTTCTATTTCAGCAGACTACGTACATGAGTAGTAGGGTGGTTCATTTTCCAAATTTTTGATTTATCTTTTTTTTAATATCCCCGATGGGACTGCCATAATCATAAGATTAAAAGTCCCTAAATAAATAAAGAAAAAAAAAACTTCTTCATACAAAAGTTGCAACCTCTAAATATTGCCCGATTTCTCTGATTTTTGGGTTATATGCGTTTAATAAGCTGGACCCGGAAGCCGAGCAAAGTCTGAAAAAATATAACATTTTTTTTTTTACCATACAAATGTGAAACACCCTAATGAGTAGTGATTACTGCAAAATGTTATCTTGATTAACGTTGATTAGGTATTGTCTGTATACAGTAGTGTGTGTTTATTGAGTGATCCATAAAACAACCATTTAAAATATTTTTAAATTAAATTAAATACAAAATAGCAAACCTGTGTAAAATAGGTATTGTGTCAAACTCAAAGGCATTCATTCAAATAGGCTAAATAAATATAGCACTTTTGAACGTCAAACATCTTTCGTCTTTCTAAAAAACATAAATGACAAACTTATGATCATCAACGCCATCTACGAAGTGCCTATATCGCTCGAAAATATAACGAGACAGACGTTTCTAGAATAAAGCACTTACCTAGTTCACCCCTAAACTAGGGAACCAGATCACGTGCGGGGTTGACGTGGCTCGGGGGTATTTCATCCCCATTCTATTCAATCCCATAGTGCGCATGCCTCATATTCTTAGGGGATATTTTTGATGACCCCAAAACACAATGTAATTTTATTACGTCGTATTTTCAAGTAATGGCGTGCGTCGTAAATTAGTACATTTTTTTTAATGCGTTTTAATCGCGATTGTTATGTGACTGGGTCGTTTTATATGATATATTAGCGCTGGGGATGGTGGGTGTAATAATATCCTTATTTATCTACGAATAATTGGTTGTGAGCGTTGGTAGATACCTATATAATGCCAGGGTTTGTGTACGCAACATGTGCGTTACGTGTTTCTTAACTTTACCGTTTTTATTTGCACTGTTGTCTAGCGGCCGGATCTGCCTACTGATATGTATGGTAAATTTATTCGGACATCCGGCAGACGTTAGATACCTGCTAATCCTGCTAAGCAGATCTGACGGATTGCCCAAACGTATATGGCCGGCTATTTATTTCGATGAAAACAATAGCTCCCTTTAAAATTTAAAATTGCAGTTTCAACTCGACACTGATCAATTAACGACAATTTTATACGAAGCTTCAGTAAATAAAATTAAATCCTAAGCAGGTAAATAACATAAACTTAAAGACACGGGTTAGTTTACCAAATCTGTCTGACACAACATATTTTTTCAATTTTACTAAAAAAAATTGTCAAGTAATACCAGCAACCGACGCCAAAGAAATTAGCATGTATAATTGTAAACTCAAATAAAAGAAGTAACCCCTGGCTGCAGCGGCATGCATTACTGAACTTTATTGCAATGGCCACCTTCCAAATCTGATAAAAAGGTGCAGGCAAATGTAATCCCAGATGTAATTTTCTTTGTTATATTTAGGTCGACGAATAAAGTGAAAAATAAAGAGAATATTTTTGCAAAAGAATAGAACATTTCAGTCTCTTTAGCTTTAAATTAAGTAACTGATGAAATTGTGAAACCTAATTTAATAAAGTTATTGCAAAATTTTGTTTGAAAGAAATAGACAATCAAACGATGTTATCTTTACCTGGGGTTCACATATCAAAAATGTCAATAAAATGGTAAATTTTGTTATTTGATAACAAAACACATGTTTGAAGCTGCGTAGGATGTTACATCACATATTATATAAAAGTTCTATTAGAACAGTTATCTCTCATAGAAAAAGCGAAAACAAACCGTTTTTAACACTAGGTACGCAAAAATAATTGACGTTCTACCCCCCTCAACCCCGCATAACCCTAGGGTTGCCTACGACTAGAAATAATTATATAGGTAGTAATGGCGGCGGCATGCCCTGGCGGGCGCGGTATGTTTGGACAGCCCTTGAGTTGGTATCGACCCAAAAAGAAAAAACGATCGATTCAAATTCAAGACAAGAGTTGATTTGGATCACGGCGTACCTACTCTATTTCTAAATTGGGGTTAATGACGATAACACAAGCAGAGATAAAATAGTATATAAAAACAATTCGACGTAGGTTTCTTACACGAAATAGGGTTAAAGATAAATCTCGCCTAAAATCACATCATCAATATATCACAATTATTAGCTGCCCTATTTACCGTTCTCCACAACAAAATTTCAATCGCGTGATTTTACTTCGAATAAAAAGATTATTCCCTGGAAGCTTTCAGCTTTCCTCGACCCAAATTGATGAAATTTACTCAGTTATAAATACAATAAACATCCCTTTGGTACGGAAAAACATTTAAGTAAAAGAAAAGAAAGGATGACGAATCTTTCGGCCCACTTAATCGGAATTAATACTTTTGTTGAAGGAAGGGTCCAATACGTAGAATTATAAGTGTTGTATAACAAAACTTTCGACAACCGTCCGCCCACATCGGTCCTTACATTCGGGACTTAAGCGCCTTAATACGCAATGCGCAGACTATTGCGTTATACGCAATGCGTTTCCCGCACATCATTTTACATCAGGTAATCTGATCTAACTGCCACACTTTGTTTTATGCGGTGAACGCAACAGGTGAAACATACTGGACAAACGCATTTCGTTGATCGCATGCGAATTCCCGCACAAAACAAACGAGCGCCTTACAAAAAAAATCTTTTTCGTCTCTCCTGTTTGGAAAGTGTGATTTTCATGAGCAGATAAACGGAAAGTTACGATGAGCAACCGAGAATAGGCTTATGCAATAATAAGGATCTAGTGACTGTACCTCCATTTATAAATGGAGAAGAAACAGACACTCATTGCTATCTCTTTCTGTCTCTTGATAAAAGCTATTAAAAATTACTGAAACCATACACATTTGAGTGAATGAATGAATTATTGAAGAATAACGGGCTCTTTAGAAGTAAATACTGAATTCGTTGTGCCTACTTTATGGGATTGTATCAAAATTGTTTGCGATTTGTTGCAACTTGCAAGGTCTATAGAGCCCATCACACTGAAACTTTTTAGTAAAAATATGCAAAGAAATGGCGGGTCGCGGGAATACTCAACAAATATACTTACCATTGAAATCAACAAAGTTCTTATTCAATTTGTTTGAGTCTCAGTTTTATAAATAAGATGAATTCAGAATTTGGACACATGAATATCTAATCACTAGATAGTGCTTGTAATTATGCATGCATGACTTGAACATAGGATAGTATTATGTCAATTCGCTACAATTGCCTATGAATAAGATAAGTATACCTATAGAGATTGAGATTATAGAGACTGCATGTTATATATTGTTATATAAGAAGGTTTATAAAACTAATGGGGAAATGTCGTTATCCAGTTTGCGAGCGGTACAGCGACATCTAGCGAACCTTTATTGTACTAATTAATAAATTACAAAGTATAAACAATTCATGGTGAAATGTCGTTAGCTAGTTACTAAATAACACACGTGTTTATAGACACACTTTAGTCAGTATTTTAAGGTCATTTTATGTTGAAGGCAGTAAAGTGGCTATTCTGAGACGTTATTGCCTCCTGAAGTAGGTAAAAAGAGTGTCCGACCACACATAAAATAGATATCTAAGAATCCGATAGACCCGAACCCAGCATAACTGGTAAAATTATTGGATTGAATGGGAATTACATGGTGAATTAAATAGTAGCGGATACATAGATTTTTCGACTTATCCCTTAAAGGGATCCCAAATGACAATTTCTAAGGGACTACCCTTCCGCTCAACCTACCACGGCTATTGAGTTTATACATTTGTGACGCCACGTATTCGCAAATTATTCGTAAAAAAAACGTTCAATGATATAATATCTACATATACCTCGTGAGCATTGCGAGATATTTTAACAGCGTATTCCTGAGGCTAAAAGAAACAATAAATGTCATATGATTTTTGGTCATTTCGACCAAAATAAAAAACAAAAAAAATTCTTTTCTTTTCTTTTTTATACGAGTATGCTTTGATACATGGTAAGTAAATTTCATTTAGAAGAAGCCCACTTAAAATACAAAAAAAATGTTTTTTTTGGTAGAGCCGAGTTCTGCAAAAACATCACAGTGTCACTTTGAAGTCCTTTTCTTTCTTTCTTTCTTTTCTTTTCTTTTTTATACGAGTATGCTTTGATACATGGTAAGTAAATTTCATTTAGAAGAAGCCCACTTAAAATACAAAAAAAAATGTTTTTTTTTGGTAGAGCCGAGTTCTGCAAAAACATCACAGTGTCACTTTGAAGTCTGTCTAAAATCACGTCTGGACTAAACCACATAGTACTCGTAGCATTATCACATTCCAAAATGCGTTACTTACCGAGTGGCGGTAAAATTATGCTTAAATAAAAATTGCAACTATCTCAGAAACTAGCCCTAATTCAATGCACTTAATATAACATTTCTTGTTTCTTTTAGCCTCAGGAATACGCTGTTAAAATCTCTCGCAATGCTCACGGGCACCGTGTATATAGGTTCTTATATATAGCAAACATATGCCACAATTCGTAATCAAACATAATAATGCCTCAATTTCGTTACATTGTAACCTATTACCTATATATAATAATATAACGTACTCAATAATGAATTCAATTTGAGAATTAATGAATTTTCAATTAGTAGCCCAAGCAACTTTCCAAGAAAAAAATCCCGAAGTTATTTTCAATAATCGAATTTGTGGAACAATTGAGTGCCGTGGTATTATGGCGAAAGAATAAGCGAGAAAAAATCGATGGGTTCCTCACGACACGAGTCACGGAAGAATAATTAAAACATGGAAGTAGTACAACTGTCAAATGTCACCAGTTAGGAGCGGCCTAGAAATTGGCAGTGGATGTTTCAAATGTAGTAAGTCTAACCTTTCAACATGCCTCTTACGACACTTGAAAAATCCACTGTCAAGTCAAAATATGCGACTTAAGTTGTAGTGCATTGATACCGACCACCAAATTACGCAGTATTTAATTTGGCTGCTTGGATGAATTGAGTCAGAGAGAGGTCAGCAAAAACTGTGACAACATACGAATTCGGAGAAATAGCAATCAACATCCTTTACAAGGTAAGGAAGTAAAGAACGGGAGTATGACTTTGATGTTGACTTTGATGACGAGTTTTGACGGGGAGCTTCGGGTTCCCTTATCGTCTATCTGACAGGTCGTTCCTGTTTGTCAATAACGTTATTGGGCTTTACAAAGGAACGGAAATTATGTTGGTTTAAAACAGAATAGCAACAGTTAGGTAGTAATTTATTTTCAGTTCTTGTGGTTTTTCTAATATTTAGGTAACATAAAATGTTTGGTCTTACAGGATAGTACCTAAATATCAATTTCAATTGTTTATTTACGCAAGTTTTTCCTAGAAATCGCGAAACGTCTGGTTGATGTTACTGGTTACCGAAGAGCTGGTGGCTTCCTCGCACAACGTATCAGCATTGCGATACAATGAGGAAATGCCGCCAGCATCCTAGGTACAATGCCTCAAGACCTATTTTAGATATTAGGTAGGTAGAGGTAGCTAGCTATATATTTTTTTAAATAATTGTTTTCCATTATTTATTAAGCTTAGATATGTTCTTCACAGTGTAACTTTGAACAGTTCACGCAGAAAAGCAATCGTTCCAAAACAATGATAATTTAAATATTGAAAATAAGCCACCATCCGGGGAACCCCGAAAATCTGTCGAACTCAGCATTCTGCTTAATTGGATGAACCCGGGGCAAAATTTCCTGCGTAATTCATCCTGCATGTTATTATACCGCAAATTAGCCTTATCCTACGTCCCTTTGTACCGTATGTGCTCCAGTATCGGAATACGCCAAATTGCTCCCACTTACCTGAAAGAAGAAAGAAAATTATTAATATGTTTCAAAGGAAAAAAACAATAAAGCATCGGGATGTTCAGGCTGATAATTAATGACTGAAAATTAATTGCTTTCGCTGGTATTTCTATTACGTATTCGAGTTATTCGAAGGTTGCGGGCGAGAAATTATCAAAAGAAGTAAAATAATGGTGATGTATTTTGGTACTAATAGACAGTATGGTTAAAGTTATGTACAGATTTTATATTTTATTCATGTAGGTAATATTAATAGCCCTAAGACTAAATTAATTTTATAAGGCTAATTAATTTTCCGAATGTTTAACCATGACGAAATGTTAAATCCAGACATAGGAATCGCTAGAGCAAATTTTCTTGACAGGTAGGGACTCCCTATATCGATAAACTCAATTATCGATGCCGGTTCTATATACTAGTGTCTAGTGATCACTCAAAGGTTTGCTTGTAAAAATTGTTTTGATTAAAAGTGAAAAAATTGAATTAAATATAACTCAATACTTCTCTTCTTTTTTTGAAATTATACTCGTTACAATTTTTTTCTTCATGAATGTCCCCATCTACTTTTGTTTTGTTAAAGTAAACGACCAGAATTCGTTGCACATTTTCGGGCACAAAGCATCTTGTCTGATAAAACCTATTTTAAAGTGCAATATGTATTACACACTACCTTTATATAACCTAGCGATTATTTAAAATATGCAATGTTGGACAATCGTTACAAAAAACACACACAATGTTGAGGGCGATCACTGGGATGTAAACGAACATCGATAATTGGGTTTATCGATATAGGAAGTCCCTACCTGTCAAGAAAATTTGCTCCACCGATTCCTACCTGGTTAAATCTTTCGAATATATATACTATGACTACCAGCGGATTCTAGGAATTCCACATAAATTTCAGTTAGCAACAATCCGAAAAAATATTTCAATCCCAATTTATTTCGCTAAAAGCACAATTAACCGCGATATGAATTCTCTTCATTGAAGCCGCCTGCTTAAGTCCCACATTTTGAACCTTTATTCCAACAGAATAAGGTAAATAATCGTAAAACGTATGGTTACGAGCTAACATAGGGAAAGCATTCGAGAATTCATATTAGCCTATCCAAGGCTCTGGCGGTGTGCCAACATCGCTGGTTCTCTTAGAGGTGAAATAAAAAGCACGGAAATTACCCTATCGGGCGGTTTGCAATCACTTTGTTGTGTTTAAATGAAACTGGCTTCAAACGAATTTCGGAAGTGTGCCTTTGAGCGTTGAGATGCGGAATATGGAACATTAACAGGTAAAGTACTCGTATGTTTTTTAATATGTATTACATTGCTAAGAGAGTGATGGGCCCTTAATTAGGCTCTTACTGTGCTCAGTTGTATGGCAGCGACTCAGTTTAGGTCCTAAACTGAATCGCGTTAAGACGTCATGGTAAGGGCCCGGGTACTTATGTGCAGAGCAGTGTTCTGAACCGACGGCTGCTGGGGCAGTAAGCTTACGTAACGGAAGGTCAATAGAGACGTTATTCATCTTAAGTACTTATCTAGGCAAATCGTCTCTCTAGTCAAGATCCTTTGGCAGGACATTCAAGAACTTTTGAGCTTCTTTGTAAAGCAATGAGCTTTCATCTGAATAGTGTGTCAGTTGTAGCGTCATGCTAATCAGCCTGATGATTCTAAAGGACTATCTGCTCACCAATTCAATTCAATTTATCCCCTTAGAGGGTGAAACTGGTGAAATTCAATCGTCTATCATTTGAAAAAATCACTCCTTCAGAGCTGATGTGTCGAAGATTGCATTTGATATGATGATTGCCAAACTGTGGTAGCAGACGGCTTCCAAGGAAGACGCGAACGGAGCAGCGCGCGGAGGTTGGCCAATCTTAGGTTATCAACTTAATTGTGAAACGTATAAAAGTAAATGGTATAATAAATCGCCGGTCCCTGCTAAAACCAAGCGCCCTAAAAAGATCTCGTCTTCTCTAATATTTTTATTATCTACCTCCTTTTATAACGCTCTTTATTTTTCGATTTACAGAAAATTGCGTAGCAACATGAAGTTTCTGTCAGTGGCTGAAGTCAAATTAACTTTTTCATTCCAAAGAAAATAGCAAGTTTCTTATAAAAGCCTCTTTAAATTAGATTTTCGGCATTTTTTACTCTTAATACATATCTATTTTCTAGTCTTTTAAGTTATTGTTTAACTTTATATGAATTTAGTTTTTGTTTAGTTTACCTAATTTATTTAGTTCCGCAAGTCGACATTGCAGAAAATATAAATATTCTGTGAAATCTTAATCGGTTTGCTAAGAAGTAGATCAGCACAATTGATGCGAAATTACAAACGGAAAACTCTTGAATAAGTAGGTAATAAGTACGCTACTCGCAGCTCAGCTTACAATACAAACTCAACTCAATCTTTTCCAGTTAAAGGAAACCTGCCAATGCTAAATAAACTACGTAGGTACATAATAGCTGAAATAGCACCTGTGGCTTCAGCCTGGAATTGTGTTTAGAATTCTAGACTTACTTAATATTCTAGTGTCGTTCAAGTCCCACAGTTTTAAAGACACGTTTAATTAAAATGTAGATACTAGTTTTCAGTGAGCTTCACTTGTTTATTCTAGCATTAGATGTTTGTACACTATTTAAGCTTAATAGTGATTTAAAGATTAGCTCTTGATGTTATTATTTAGTGAAAGAGTTTGTGGTTAAATTAGGGTTGGTGTTTTCCTTAAGAGTATTTTGAGCTACCGTTGCTTGGAGACATCAGCATTTTACCCTTAAAGACTCATAAGAAAGAAATGTTTGTTTACGGCCGCAAAATCGAATTCGTATATAAAACATAAAAAAACGATATCAAAACATGTCCAATATATGTCAATTTGTAAGCTATGGAAGTCCGTTTTTCGCAATTCAGGATTCTATTTCGCGTCGCACCTGCCTCCGGCAAATGAGAAGAACGGATATGTAAATATATGTATATGTAGGGTAAACAAAGGTGGATTTGTCATATATTATTTAAAGGAGCGAATTAGGGAGGAAAGTCGGAAAGGGGTTTAGAAAAATACATTTTTCAGAAGGTTAGCTGTGTTAAGGATATATAGCATGTGGAAGAGGGGTATCTTGTTTCCGTTACAGCAGAAACAGTCCTGGTCATTGCATGCTTGATACCTTCACATCCACATGTAGCCTATTATAGTAGGTATGTAATTTAGGTCTATTTTATTATTGTCCCGAAAAAGTGCGCTTAAATACTGTATCGAGAAGACTAATAATATTATGTCACTACATATATATAAAATTGTGTTTGTTATACAGGATAGTTTACATCATGGAGCCTTAACATAAGTTAGTTTTAGTTTAAGCAACTATTAATTTGTATAGCTTTTTCATAAGGGTTTTACAGGTTACAATTATGACACACTTTTTCACAACCGATCCATTCTTAGGCAAATGACACAAGTTATGTACCTACCAAATAACTTACAGTCTTCCCGACTCTTGACAATATCGAAATATGTAACCAGGTCCCTATTTCATCACGCTGACAAGTGTGACGGTCCCCGTAGTCCATAGACGCCTGTTAAACCAGTAATAATGACGCTGGGAATAGTCACCGTGGCGAAATAGGAGCCAGGCTGTTCACTACGATGGCCTATCCAAGTAACTAGCCCACAAACACGTGATTCATGGTTCGGGTGGGGCGAAGCAAACATGCTTTTTGTGCAAACAATTAGGGCACTTGTTGCTACATCGGCATTCTATATTTAGTGTACTATTAGGGTTGAGAACGAAGTATATTTAAATTAATTCTGAAGACACTATTAACAGACATTTCTTTTGTCTCAGAATGATATAGGTACATCATTGTAAAACATGTATTACTAAGTCAAAATAAGGTATTATAGTAAGTATGCGCAAAACATAGCCCTATAAGATACTTATATCGGGTTACTCACGCCAATAAAGTCGAAAGTAGTTCGACATGTTTCGGAACGGGAGTTTTGTATTTAACATAGCCCTGTAAAGTAAAAATAATTGCAAATGCATAAAATAATAATTTGAAAAGAACCTTTAGTTGAATCCGTAGTCTAATTGTGTCAAGTAATGCTTGATATAAAAATAAATTGCTTAGTAATCTGCGCTGTGACACCTGCCTTTCTGAATAACCTATAAAATGTAATCTATAAACACGTATCGACGCGTTTTTTTACGCAAATGAAAAAAAAGCAATTTGCCTGAGAATGGCATATTGAATACAAATAATACAGGCGCCATCGCACTTGAGAATATGATCTTATTTATGTGTTCTAGTTGGTTTTAAAACGAAAGAATTTGTTTGAACTTTTGTAGCGCAATTAAGTTTTTTACATCAAAACATTTTACGACAAATAATTTTCTTTCATTTATACAGCGTGTTATTTGACAACCCTGCCTGGTAACCAAATAGGGTATTTGTTTTGCCCACCCCGTATGAATAGCGTGTTTGTTGGTACATTGGAATTGACATTTTCGTTCCATCAAAATAGGAAATTGGTATTTTATATGTACCTCTACCTCCTGTTTGGGGATGTTTATATACGATGATATATGTTTGTAGATATTCTGCGTATTTGCTCATGTGCGTCTGTAAGTTTCATGGATAGTAATATGAGCAAATATCTAACTGTAATATAACTAGGTAGATAGGGAGATTTAACAGAAAAAGTTTTATTACATTCAGCACATATAACAACGTTTGTCTTTACTTGTCAGTTATTAAAATGAAACACTTTAAAACTAATTATGCGCGTATATTAACACCATGACCCTACGTTTCGAGCCCTTACAGCACGCGTTTTGACAGGGTTAGGTAAAACATGACTGACGGTTGGTTAGTTGTATCGAGTTATTATTTAAATTAGTTTTTTTACTTCATGCCTTAATGATTACTTCAAAGCGTATTATAACCAAATCCCCAACAATTTATTTATCACATAATACACCAGTTTAAGCAGAAGTGTAAACACATCGCGTCAGACCTATAAAATAAATGGACTGAATGCATCGCATTAGCTTGCAACCAAGAACGGAGAAAAGAAAATAAGTGAAAGAAATGTCGACTTTCCCGGCCTGAATGGGTATTAGAGGCTGTTAGGTAACGGGAATTGTCAGGCAGATTCACCTACGTCCGTGATTTGAATGTAACTTTCACGATTATGTTACTGAAGACGAGTATTCTGTTTCGAACTATGAATAAAAAGAAGGTTCTTTAGGTAAGTATAATACATTATTATAGGGACGAATGACGTCCATTTATTTGTTACAATATATATAGGAGAGTATTAAAGAATTCTTTATTGAAATGTGTACTTGTGAATACTTTTATTAGAAATTCGTTAAACAATACAATTTTCATCAATGCTTAAAAAGTTACCAACAAAGCTCTAGTAGCTTTGTTCAGAAATCTTTGTTAAGAAAGCAGGGAATTTTGCGAGTAAATAGCAATTTCATGATGATAATTTCATGATGTAGGAGATAATGAAAGTCATTCAGTCAGATTAAATTCCCTAAGTTTTTCAGCGCAGAGAGCAAATTAAAATCAATGCCTACTCGATTGAATGAGGCGTGCCAACCAATGGCGCCGAAAACGACCTAACTTGATAATATATTAAACTAAGTCTTTCGAACATCGAGATATTTAAGCTGATTCATTGAAAAACTTGAATTGCTATAAGTTATGTTTGAATTGTGGAGAAATTCACGTTTAAATTTCGGCGAGTAGTTTGCAAGATTGGGTATTTTATCTGATAAATTCAGCGCGTTAATTTGCTTTAATATAACTTCGGATGCTTCTAACAAGCCGCTTTCCTTACATTCCACTGCGGTAAAATAACGCGACCATTTATTTAATTCTGAGACCTTCCGGATTTCAGTAGTAAATTTACATCCTGTATTTATAAGCATTTCCAGATGTTTCCAAACAAGTTAATGGTGATCCCATAAATGTTACAAATAAACAAAAGATAAACTTACCACTCCATAAAAAAACGTGGAAGGAAACAAACTCAAAGCATTCTTCACCCGGCCGCAAAACCAGCCCTTTCCTTTCAAGTTAAAAAAAGTAATTAATGAACTCCGTAAGCCTGAGGACCACTGAAGCTTGGTCTTCGTTAAAAATAGAAGCACGTTACGTAAACATGGAGTAAGAAGCGATTAAGGTTAAATACTTTGACAGCGCCATGTCCTGATTGGCGGAGATTCGATTAGTTTTGGAGTTTGTTTGTAGATGGCGTTAATTGTAGAGTAGATGGTAAACCGTACTTGTGTTATGCGGAAATGAGTAATATTTGATTGTTGTGATAATTGTGTTCCATTTGACATCAAATAGTATTTTAGGCGTGTCTATGATTCTCAAATACGTGAAGTAAAACATTCAATTTCAAAATATATACAGTAAGTGTAACTTACCCACTTTACCCAGCTACCTGTCACTACCTTAAATAGGCATTGTACCTAGTATGCTGGCGGCATTTCCTCGATGTATCGCAATACTGATAAGCCACCAGCTCTTCGGTCACCACTAATTATTATTAATACGTTATTGAAGACGACGTGTTGAAGATTACCTATAAACATGTGGAGTTATTAAGGCAGTTGTCGGTTGTAATAGACGCAGTATTACCATATTGTCAACCTATACAAAATTTTGTTTTAATATAAAATTTAGGTACCTATATAAACATACAAAGCTATCAATTGATCTGAAATTTAACATTTGTTTTTTTGTTATTTATTAACTCACATTCAAATAATTAACAAATGAATAACAATCATTTTCACCAAACTGCTTGGCAGTTTGTTGGTCCAACAGCACAGAATTCGCATGTGTTGTGATTTCGCACCAGGTATTTGACCACCTGGCTTTCCTGGGTTCGCGCTAAAACTTTATATCTCTAAAAGGTACGTCCACCTAAAAAAGCATATAAAAGCCAACTCGTTCGTGTATAAACCCGTTATATAAGAAAGCGTTAGGGCATAACGCATTTAAACATCAACATATATTTCGCTAACTAAACGCAGGGGAGGATCAGTCGGTGCTGGTCGCTTCACGGAAGTGGCGGCAATGATTTAAATACTTGCGTCTTATCTAGAATCTGAGACGTGACGACAAACGCTTTAAAGGCATAGGGGCCAGTGCGAGCGGGGTACTCTTTTTGTGTTTTGTCTGTGTAGATTTATACAGTACTAAGGTACTAACCTCCACCTGGCAGTTCCGCGTGGAATTTGTTAAACCGCTTTTCACTTCCTTAATTCAATTCTCATTCAAAAAATCTGCTTCACGTACTGTCTATAATCTATATCCAGGAGATTGACGAAGATATGTCTGTACGTCTCTCTATGCTTCGTCATGCGAATTAGTTTATCTGTAATATAATAATCTTCACTTCTAAACAGTCCCTTACATTTTTAGTCAGCCACGCCATGGTTATATTTTCCGTTTCTGCCTGTGTCCAAAATATGCTGATTACCTTTTTCTAATTGTTACTACCTCTCGGTATTTTTTAATGATTTCCAAAACATTGAAATTCGTTACTTTGACAGTCCATTTAATTTTGAGCATCCTTCGATAATATTGCATAACAATAACATGTCGAGCGAAAATCGACTTAATTACGTGAGTGACCCGTTTTAATGTTATTTTATAGGTTCGAGTCTCACGAGTTTTATAGTTAAAATCCTTTGACAAATCCACATTTCAAAAGCCTTTAGTTTGTAGGTTAAATTGTTTTTCAGGTTCCAGCTCTCGGAACCGTATATAAGAATACCTATACGTCCTTTCAAGTTTGTCATGGGGAGCGTCGCCTATTGTGGCGCAAGAGGCAGCAAGCAGAAACACAATCCCTGGCAAAGGTTTGTGTGACGCTGCGAAGCCTTTGTGACGAAATGATTCAACAGCATAATTAACAAGACGTATTGTCATGGTTTTAATAAACACGATTAATCCGTTCTAAAGAGTTTAATTTCAATGAAAAACAATCGCGGAAGACAATTTTAGGACGTAATAATTAATTAGATTTGGTCATTGAAAATCACTATTCGCCGGTTAAAATAAATACCCATTTGAAATGTAATTGAGGGAAAACGTGTCAGCTGTCAGATCTTCGTCGACTCTTAGAGGAAAGTGACAAACCAGGAAAAACGGTAATAACATCGTATCAGAGCCATTGTCAGGGGAATACGCGAGGGGCGAGAATTGCCGACTGTAATTGACGAGTGTCGTGTTATACTGTTGCCATGAAAATACATCTGAGCGGACATGATGATCAGAAACACGTTGACAACAAAAGGAAAGATTTCGACACGTTATCTACGGTTGCATAAGATGCACTGACAGTGCGTTGTCGTAGACGCTAACGACTATAGATTTCTACAGTAGATTTCGAATTCGTGGCAAGCTCACTGAAACGTTTTGTCTGTAGGTACTTTTCAACTGCACAGTCGTATGCCACTCACGTTCATTTGTACTATCGAGTTCAATTGCATGGGCAGTTTATGAATGAATACATTTATAAATCGCCGATGCACTTTTGAACGTGCAGTTAAACTTAAAATCCGAAAGAATACATAAGACTTTCTTGGGTTTTAGAAAGAGATTCTTCTAGTTGTCAAAACTGAAGAACATGTGACCAGCAAAGTATCTGGCAGCTTTTCTTTGTCTGCTATGAGTAAAGTTAGTCTGTCCCGCCCGATTTACGAAAAGTGCAACGTTAGTAACATTGCGGGAGGGCATAAATTCCCGTTTCATCCAGTATCTGCAGCGTCAAGCGTTTTAGAGGTTTCGACGAGGAATGAACAAAAAAAAGCAAAACCTGTTAGTGTGGATAGTTTACAATGCAGCATCGAAACGGGAGTGGTTCTTGGCATTTGAATACGCTTTGTCATACATATGTATTGTATCACGTGCCGTGGGAATTAGGTAAAACTGTTTAATATTTAGGTAATCATATTATGTGGTTTCATTGCCCAGTCTAAGTGATAAATATTTAATAGGACGTGCATGAAAAAAAAGTTCCACGCATATTGAAAGTAATTTAGCTGATTAACAAAAAAAAATATATTAAACGATCGGATTAGGTAATCGCGTTTATTAACACCATGACCCTACGTTTCGAGCCCTTTACAGCACTCCTTTTCACAGGGTTAAAAATGATGACAGATAATTAATTAAGATTTTGAAGATGATGACTTCTGACGCGGTCGAGAAGTAAATGTCAAATATGACATGTAAAAAGTTACCATCGCAAATAGTTGCTTGCAACTCATGGTATGCACACTGCTGGGAGCGAGTGGTAAATACTTTCGAATCGCGTAGTCGCTATAGACTCATGGCTAAAGAAAACTCAAACGACTGCTGCGTCTCCTACGTCCCACTTTCGCGTTTAATCTCATTTAATAAGAGATATAATTACATGTACATTAATAACGAATGCATTCATTGCGACGACAACGTTCATAATCTGTATAGCGGTTGTGCATGGGTCCAATTATATGTACTTGAATTTATAAATATAATATGTACCTATTTATTTAGACGTGTATTTATATGTATATGTATATTAACAATTAGATGTTATTATTCAAAAATGTGACATCTTATCTCTCTGATATACTCTTCCGCGGCAATTTGTAAGTTTCTGTTTGGTCCAATGGTTGACTGGCAGAGAATGCCTTAAGGCATTAAGTCCGCCATTTGTATTTCCTTGTGTTGTGCAATAAACGTTAAATAAAAAATAAATACATGCATTGCGACTCCAACCGCTAACAGTGACTCCAAACCTTACCGGGTAATCGAGTCGGGCTTCTCCAAAAACTTGTTAAAATTCATTAGTTTACGCGGCATGTATTAAGGGGGTTATTTCACTAGCAGTTTGTAGTACATATGATGACATATACGGTTACTTTAATGTCCAAGAAAAATGAATAGGGACTAGCAGCGTACATAATACTTAAATAAAACCTAAATAAGTAGCTACACCGTTGTTTGGATAAAATGCTGCATTGTAGGTAAAGATGTCTAAATAAAATGGCTAAATATGTGGTTATTTTTAATAAGGTACCTACCACTTTGTCGATTGTTGATAAGGTTCATTTCTAAATTAATCTCGTCATATGGCTAGTGACAAATTGGTACCTTTCACTTAAAACGATCACATATACAGGGCGTCCCAAAACTATGGGACATGAAGGGAAAGTACCTTAAATATCGTAAATATTATTTTGCTGAAAGAAGACTAAATGTTATCCGTAATTGTATTAAGTATAATAAAATTGTCAAGGAGTTTTAATGCTTTTAATAACAAACAATACAGAACGCGCTATAAATTCCAATTAGGGGTTGATAAAAGTCCATTAATCCGGGGCAAGGGCCGGAATTAAAAACGTATACAGGGTAATGGGATAAAAGTTCCGGAACACACGTTCCGGCTATTTAGGCAGGCCGCAAACGGTCCAATTAGGGTACTAGAATTTAATTTGCAATATCAATCATATTTATGAACATTTAGCTGTTATTTATTTTGTTTTTTGGTTGTGTTGTTGTTTTTTAATATTCGAAAAACAAACATTGTGATTAAAACAGATAACAGCTTTTACTCTTAGTATGCTGAGTTAATAACTGTTAATAACTTTTAAATATTTGTGGTTTTTTTTGGATTCAATCCTATATTTTAATGATAATATTGTCTTGGTTCGGGTTTTTTTAACTAGTATTCTAACTATGAGTTTCACACGACCGAATTGAATATCTAGATATTATCCAACTCAGGAACAAATATTAGTGATAAACACAAATAAATGACCTTACCACGATTCAAATCAGGGACCTCCCTCCTTGGGGCTCACCCATTATTTTGGCTACTTTTGGCCCCGCCCTCCCCATAATGTGTCACATGTTTTCAAGGACCCCACCGACTAGGTTAGCAGGTCCTTTAATAAACACAGTTTACACCATCAATACCTGAGAATAACAATTATTTCGCTCAGGTAATCAAAACAAAAATTAATCTGAGTAAGTTAAGTTTTCTTTAATCTGACCATAAAAATATATCCGCAATTTTTTTAGAAACGCAAAAGGAATGTTTAGGACAGGGTCGCCTCATTAAAATTTAAACTCGAGGAAAAGCAACTGTGTACCCTCGGAATTAGGTCCACAATTCACCCGAATTCATCAACATTTAGATTACTTACAATTACTTTTCATAGGCCGGGAGATGAGATTGTTTTACGGCTTCCAAAAAATATTTTTAACATAAGATTTTTACCTACATGATTTATAAATTGACATATATTTCTACATGATTTAACAGTATTTTGAACTGCGTTGCATTATTATCTTGACTACTTGTATAGAATTCGGCCGCTGGATTAGATACCTAGCGTTGAATAGCCCCATACATAATGCTGGGACTCTCTGTCTGTCTGTCTGTCTTTGTCAAACATCTCGATGAGTGCCATCTAGTGACTGTCAAATCTTCTTCCTTCTAGCGTTTTCCCGGCTTATGCCACGGTCATGTAGGGAGCTTGGGGTCCGCTTTGGCAACTAATCCCAAGATTTGGCGTGGGCACTAGTTTTACGAAAGCGACTGCCATCTGACGTTCCAACCCAGAGGGTAAACTAGGCCTTATTGGGATTAGTCCGGTTTCCTCACGATGCTTTCTTTCACCGAAAAGCAATTGGCAAATGTCAAATGATATTTCGTACGTAAGTTCCAAAAACTCATTGGTACGAGCCGCCAGGATATGAACCCGGGATCTTTGGATTGAAAGTCGCACGCTCTTACCGGTGGGCCACCAACGCTCTAGTGACACCGTCAAATGTTAACACGATAATAAATTAGATTTTACGCCTCTTTAACTCCGTTCTCATTGCTAAAACTAACAACTAACCAATAAAAATAACTAATTTCCGTACAGCTCCCGCCATAACGAAGACCCTTACCCCTTTGTTCCCTTACCCTAATTTTACAGCGTCTGATCACGTGATGCGATGTTATCGCCGGTTGTTTACGATCACATAAACGTCTCACACTATTGGGTGCTCCATGGGTGATTATGCATAATACTTTATAACGCTACTGTTATGAGACTTATGAGCATACATTTGTAGTAATCACGCGAGCGATGCGAGTCTGGGTAAACTCTCTCGAAATAGGGTTCTATGGACATGCCATAACGTACCAGGCAGCGCTCGACGCTGCACTAGTATTCGACATGGGCACTATATGTCAAAGTGACAATTAAATTCGAATATAGAAAAACCTTCGCTGTTCAAGTTGAGTCTATATATAACCATACAGCATTGGCACTTACTTCAACTGTACTGATAAATAAATTTTAATCTGACGCAATTCAGATAAATTTTCGCTAAATACGAGAGAGTAACACGGGTACGTAGGTACGTATCTACAATAAACCTATTTTAAAAGTATGACTGGGATCAAGGATGTTTATGTTAAAGTTTGGCATATCAATTGAATTTTGAATTCCAATTTTTCTATGAGATCCTGTAGATATGATTGTAAGACCGCCTGTTGTTTGCCTCTTCTTTTGTTCGATTGATTGATTGACGCAAGTTGCTTAGCAACAAATATGACGTTACCAATATTGAAATGGTGTAAAAAGCTGACATTTACTATCCAAAAAAGTCTTGTTGATAATAGAATAGATTGTGTAAACGTAAAACAAATAAAATTACGAATAAGGAAGTTCTATTGTAATGAGTAATAACGATTCTTGCTATCAAGTCAAGGACAATTGCCAGATGTTTGTCATAAAGTTTCTTAGAAATACTAACGATCTGGTTACTGACTGGCATCAAGGTTTTTTTGTTCTCTATACCAAATACAATCCATAGACTAAGTCTCTTTGTGTGTATTATGTGTGATTATTATTTACTTTCTTGCCAAATTTATACGACCCCATTGAGGACAGACCTCTTCTCAAGCACGATAGGGTTTGAAGTATAATCTACACGCTGACCCAATGCGGGTCGGAGAGTTCACATTATTTTACATACCTTTGAATTACTTCACGTATGCAGGTTTCCTCGCAATATTTTCCGCGAAAAGCAACTGATCATCAATCATACTAGTAATCTGATAGACCAACAGACGTGAAGTCCTCTCAATTCATAGCACGCCAGCATCCAAGCTCTTAATATAGAAGTGGGTTCACTAGTGTGACGTCAAGTTCAACCACAAACACGTTCGAAGTCACGTACGAACTTAATTCTACAGGTAATTCTGAATACGTGAATAATTGGAACATGTCTGAGCCTGTCCTTCAATGAGATACCTACCATGACAGGGAAAGATAGTATGTAAATGTAATCAACGTGAAAGAGCCGAAAGGGCCCTTATATTTAACAGGGATGTAAATAGACTGTTTAGGGGCTGGCACGCAAGCCACTAAGTCGCTGTAGACATAATAGGCGTGTAACAGTTTGTGTAATTTTTCACGTTAAGTTTATCGACGCCGAAAAGCAAGAACGTAGTAACCCAGTACAGAGGTAGTGGGTTACTATGTGTTTGCTTTCAGGTGTCGTTTTAGTCCCTACACCATCTGCGTAGATCAGAGTATAAAAAAATACAAAATTATTTATTCGAGGTAAACATACATGTTGATGACAAGACTTTGTCATTAACTGACCAACAATGTAGGTACAACTCAATGTTTCTATATAACGTATTTGCTGTATGAAAGTCTCAACTATTATTAACAAATTTTCGCAGTAACAGTAACAGTAGTAAATAGCTATATCCATCCGATTTCGGTAATACCTACTAGCGTAATAAAAATACAGTATGTATAATGTATGGTTGATCTTGCCCATACTATAAATGCGATTAGGACGGAATTCTTGAAAGTCTAGTTCATTTTAAACACAACTTAGAAAGTCATGTCACACCAAAACACGCGACGCGACGTACTAAAAGCTCACATATTGTACACACATGTCATGTGTACATAGATATAGGTTAGTCGGCGTTACCATAAATAATTCCGAGATCGACGCTTCCGCATGAGACGACAATTTGAATATTGTATGTACAAACAGGACAACATAGACTCTATGACGTTCTGGATAGTCAGTCGTGTCTGTTGTCACTAATTATCTAATTGAGAATGTTCATTTGTCATTCCAAATTGGGTGTTCACATTGGATTAAATAGTGGTCAATTGTGGCATGTCTGAGCTTCCCATATCGACTTCGATAGACTATTCCATTATTAATCGAACATTGTGATACATAGCAACATATCTTTGTCAAAGCTAGACAATTAGTTATTGATTTTAGAGGCTTAAATAAACCAATTCGGTTTAAAGTGGTAGCATTATAAACTCAGGGATTAATAGTACCTACGATTTAACTTGTCAGAATGACCCAGTCGAAACAGTAATTATCTACTTTTAAATGTATCTATACGTACAAAAGTGAACTATCATTTATAAATAGGGGATAAATAGCCAAATAGTCGCCTGTAATTTCTTCAAGATGTTGGTCAATTAAAGGAGTCCCAAGTAACAACAGAATAAATTAAAAACGAAGTCAAAATCAACAATAATAGGTAACTTGGGAACTCTCCAATACAAAAGTCATTATAAAATAGGTGTGAATCACACAACATCCCCAAAACAATTGAAAAACGTTCAAATGAAAAAAAGTCCGTTAAAGCCCGCCATCTTAAGATTTGAATTCAAAGGGACAGGTCGAACCCTAGGATCTATTGTTCAATTTTCAAATAGTAAAGGCACCTGATCGTGAGAATATGCGGGTTGCTAGCCGTTCATGGAATAGGGTATGGTATTTTGGGGTTGGGTGAGTGAATACTTTAATGTTCTTAACGGTTAACTTAAGATATGGATACGTAGGGCTATTCAGTTTTTGTCGCGGCGCCATTGTTGTTAATCTTAATTTGTTTTATTCGTGAGAAAGAGTCATGCGAAACGTACTATTTACTATTCTTCTGTGGTCGGTTACAACACTTACAACACTTACAGCTCACGTTCGTTGTGAAACGAACTTCGCGACGTGCGAGTTTTTAATATTCTCCCCAATTCAAAACAGACAACTTTAGGAAATGGGTAATTTAGGAATCAAGGCGGTATTCTATTTTTGCCCAATGCTCAATTTTACAAAGTAGTTTCTACTGAACAAAGAAAACAAGCTTTTGACGCTTTTTCAACCTTCCTAAGAGGTGAAAATAAGTCATATTAAGCATCTTTTAAAAGGCGACTGCCAAAGTTCACCTCGCAGAGTTAACTAAGGGGTGAAAAGACCCTGTTTGTTTCATAAGTATTATTTTGCGCGCGAAAAACGCGAGGTTGAAATTATTTTTGTTTACTAAACTCTGTCTATGTTCTTTTATCACCAAAACAAACAATCAACCCACTTGACGAGAACTACCACTCGGCATGTAAGCCCCTAACCCATTTTCCCGTAAATCAGTACGCCAGTAACAGAGTTACGTCACGCGACGTCAACGTAACGTAGTTACGCGTAATCTGGTTGTGACGTCGATACGTAATAACGTTAATATGGAATATTACGGCGCAAAGGACGTGCCAAGTGGCCAATAAAGGACAAGGGCCTATTTTTAGTTACAGTTATATTTAGGTAGAAGCCGTGTGAGACGTTTCTCGTTCCTAGTTTTTTTTTTTCCGGCTTATATTACAGCTCAGGAGCCCCCGGTCCGCTTTGACAACTTAAAGCAAGAATTTGGGATAGCGACTGCCATCTAACCTTCCAACCCAGAGGGTAAACTAGGCCTTATTGGGATTAGTTAGGTTTCCTCACGTTGTTTTCCTTCAGCGAAATGCGATTAAATATCAAATGCTATTTCGTATAAGTTCCGGGGTTTGAACCCGTAAACTTCCGACAGAAAGTCTCACGCTCTTACCGCTCGGCCACCAACACTAACAAACAGGTGTGAGACATTCAAGAGCACATTAGGGCTTGTCTCAATGTATAAGGACCACAAATGGTTAAATACTTAAGTCATTTACAAGATATGTACCTAAGTACTACTTCGGTTAAAAAAAAAAAAATTGTTTATTTCGGACCATATGTATCCATATCTTTGTTAGTAACTTATCCTAAATTATGCTAAAAAGTTAGTGCTACATATGAAAGAGTAAGTTAAAGTTTAACACTTAGGTCTAACTGGTGATTTCTAAAGGCAACGATATAGGTTGTTTTAATACTAATAAAACAACCAATAAGTATCACAAATGGTTAATAGATGGACATTTACAAGATATGTAGTATATAGAAAATCACCATGCAACTTTATCAAACGCCTTAGTTAAACGTTACACGTATACACACCAACAAAAGGGCGTAAGTCACTCACATAATCTATACAGATAGACGTTTTATAAATATCTAGCTAATAAGCCCATAAGTAACGTGTGCGCGTTGTTACATGAATCGGGACATCATTACTCATGAGGGATATTAATCATATTAATTACGGGTATCAGCAAAAACCGAGCAGTTTACGTCATATTTGACGATTCGGCTTTATAACACGGCCCCATTTATATTTATCAATAGCGGGATGTCGGAACGTTTTATTACTGACAGACGAACCTATACCTAAGGGTTCCGTTTTGCCATTTTGGCTACGGAAACCTAAAAATACAATGCCTCAAAGTTTCCATTTGATCCCTTGTATTTTATTGAAAACTAAATTGTTTTAAAAACTAAACGAAACGAAGCAAACACTGCAATTGAATTGTAATTAGAGTTTTTGAGCTTTAAGCGAAGTAAAGCGTATCTCTTATTTCTGAATATTGTATTGTTAATGTTTTTCATCCCATACAGAATTTTGATGTTCATAACAAGCCGGGTCGATTGCTAGGTTGCTATCATAAACAAACATTTAAAAAATGTCGATAATTTCAAATGACTTCAAAAGTTGGTATATTTGGCAGTAGAAAAGCGCCTGTCAATTAACTACAAGCAATGCAGCTTTGAGACGTTTATTTGCAACCACCATTTTCTTTCTGCACCGAAGAACAGAAACACATAAACGTCTGTCAAATAGAAAATGTCATTAATCTTTCCACATGAATCTATTTCTCTATTTCTCTCCATCAGTCATTTAGACATTTGTATTTGTTAGAGAGAGAGAGACGAAAGTATTGCTAAGTTTCACGAGTAAGGGGTTAGTCTGTCCGTTTCTTAAATTAAAATACAATAAGAACACAAACAAACTTTACTACGGTGGGTAACTCAAAATGTTCATAAGATAACATTCCTTATTCTAATTCTATTAAGGCACACATTTGGACAATGAACAGGGTAGGAGTTGTGGAAAGTTAACGTACATGTGCAAGTTAAAGCCATTAATCAAATCGGGTGCGGAGCTAACTGAAATCTGAATAGCAAATTCGACGGTCGCTGTTTTATAAAGACCATGTTGAAAGGCGGAGCGAGTAGCGGGTAGAGGTTCTTGGATTTACTTTACTGTTTTGGAACGATGCGACGTTTCAAATGCGATCTTTAGAGGTAGGTACATAAGTTACTGATCTGATTTAGATAACGTTTCAATGTTAGTTCAGTTTAAGATTATTTAAGGTCTTAGAATTGTATAAAACTTTGAAATTACGCGTGCTGCATACACATAGCGGTTTGGCTTCACGCTCCATACTATGCCAAAAATCCGTCGATACTTCCGTTCACTTTGTATCCTCATTTATACAGCCATACGTGCGTGTCACATATTTTTTCGGCCTTCATAGCTGAAGACTTGCAGGTGACTGTACTCTGTCCTCTAAAACAACACACGCATCCTCAAAACGCTACCCGCGTTTTGTCGCACTAAGTCCCCTTACTAACCAGCAGTACTAATAACTATTTGAGTTTACAATCGAGACGCAGCCTCACGTAATCTGGATCCAGACTAGAGGGATTTGCTCTTCAGGTTAATTGGAAACCTTTGATAATACTGATAAACGTAAACATGTTAAATACCATATATACTTATATATTTACAGAAATATACATCTGTTTCATTGCGAACGTGAAAGTGTTACAATTATAAATGCCATTGAAGTTAAATACCCACGGATACTAAATGTTCATATTAGTCTCATGTATTGCGATTTTAAAATTGTACAAACGCATACTCTCTAGATATACAGACACAAACCCGATTTACTCTGAAAAAAAAAACAGGTTATTCCGGTGACAGGAACCCGTGCCGAGTTTCATCTGAAATTCCCATACAAATTACTTTGTACATGGCCGTATTCGATAGCGACTGCAGCGTTCGGGGGTATGTCCGTATCGCTCCTGCCACAGTAATGGTAGAAGCGAGCCGGACATACTTTCGAGCGCCGCAGTCGCTATGGAATACAGTTGCGTACAACTCATGTGTGCTTACCATTAGTTGCATTCGATTGCGACTGCGGCATTCGACAGTATGTCCGTCTCGCTCCTGCCAGAGTAGTGGTAGGATCGCATATTGCGACCGCAGCATTCGACTGAATGTCCGTCTCGCTCCTGCCAGAATAGGATCGCAATCGAAAACAACTCATGGTACGCACAATGGTAAGCACACAGATCCCTAGCGACTATAATTTTGATTGTTACTGTGACAAGGTACAAAATGGTATCTACATCAATCAAATTCCTTGACTGTACCTGTATCTATAGGCTGACAACAACCTTAATATAGGGTTACTTACTGACATTCATTCACCCATTTGTAATTTTCAGAGTAATTAAATCAACTTACCTGAAAAGAAACAAAGAAATTATTAATCAATGGTAGAATTTCAAAGAAATTGGGTTAAACGGCAGAATGCTTTTGTACTACTCGCTTTACACGATTAGACAAACTCGAAATAGTTGCGTCGATTGTTAACAAGTTGGTGTTAATGGAAGCAATTGTTCCAAGTTTTAATGAGTTATTATTCTAAGGTCTACCTTTAAACCTACAGTTCGAAGTTATAATGGATGAAGGTCCTGGGTGTAAAGCGACTAGTGCTAAGTATAAGGTACACTTTAAACTAGATTTAGTTCCAACTTATAGGCTTCGTTGTACTAGAAATCAAATACCTCACGAAGTTACAGTTAAAATTTCAGAGAAACCGGTTACTGACCTTCATTTCTTAGAATACGAATAAATTAAAGGATACCAATAATTTTGACGTCAAAAATGTACATAGTTAAGAAAATTTAGTAATTTTGGTGCGAGATGAGATCTAGTAAATAGAAGGATTCAGTATTCTCTTACCTTTTTATTCATAAAAAAAGTTTGCAATGTAGTCAAATATATCGTTTTCTCCCATTCCATCAACATTAAATATCAAACCGACAGATAAGGACAAACAATGTTACTAAACTGTATTTGATCTGCGTTTGTGAATATGGCAAAAGTTGAAAAAACGCTTGGAAAAATAACAAGTTTGCACCCAAATGTTATGTAACCTCTAACAAAGCCAAGCGTGAAAATCTAAGTAACTTTCATACATATGTTTAATCACGAAAATACCAATATATATATATATATATATATAAACTAGAATACCTACATAGAAAACATCCATAACTCAGGAACAAATATTCGTGATAAACACACAAATAAATGCCCTGACCAGGATTCGAACCCTCCTCCTGCGGACCTCCTGCTTCGTAGGCAGGGTCACCACCGACTAGGCTAGTGTTTAGTTACATTTCACATTTCGTATTTGCATCTGTTTCGCTTGAATAAGCAAGTGCGAATGAGAGAGACATACAAAGTTTTGATATTCAGACCCTACCTGTGATTTATGAAAATACTCAGAACTTGCTTTGAATAGTAATAAATAAATAATAACAATAATAATAAATATTATATTTATATTTACATTTTATATCACTTCGGCACGAGACCCGCCTGCCATATCGCCGATTTCGGTGCCCGCACCCGACCTGGCACCGAGGGCGCCGCGGGCTGATCCCAATGCTGACGAGGAGGTGTTTGCGATTCAGAGTGTGAGTACTTCAGCTAATGAGCAATTGAGGAGGACTTTGGATGAGACGATTACGCAGTATCGCTCCACAAACAATTCTAGGCCGCGATTACCACGTTTGCCAATGAATAGACGTAATCTAGCGCTAATGAGTGCCCTGAATGCTTTACTAGAACCGTATCTACGGACTAGTAATGGTTTAGATGATACACACTCGATCATGTACTGCGGGGCCATCACGGCGTGCCGTGTTGCTCGAGTCAAGTTTCCGGACGCTGAACGTGCACCTAGGACCACCGGGAGTGTCCCTGCGTGGCAAGTGCGGATCGAGCGTCGTATCAACTCATTTAGGACTCTTATTGCAAAGCTGATCTGCTTCAGGGGGGGCAATAATCGCCCCCGAGTAATGCGTTTTGTGAACCAGGCGTTCGCGGGGACGGGTATTGCGCCCCGCGACTACATGGCCAATGTCACAGAACGCATCGACTTTCTGAAACAGAAAATCTGTGCATGGGCAAACCGTATTCGCCGCTACAGAAAGCGTGTGGATCGATTCCAGCAGAATCGTCTTTTCCAAAGTGACCAAAGGAAAGTTTACCGAAGGTGGGAGGAAACCAATCCACGTGTGCCCGATGCAGGCCCACCGGATGCTGCTGCCATGTCTGATTTCTGGCGTAGCATCTGGTCGGTGCCCGTTGAGCACACGGAAGGTGAATGGATGAGTGTTGTCGAACGTGAGTGCGAGGCCATCGAACCTATGGGGGCTATTACCATCAGCCCCGAAGACGTAACTTGTGCTGTCCGTACGGTTCAGAATTGGAAAAGTCCTGGACCGGACGGATTGCACAACTTCTGGCTAAAGTGGTTTCGATGCTCGCACTCACGGTTGGCAACGCAATTTCAACAAGCCCTTGAGCTTGGTTCCCTGCCACCTTCCTTAACAACTGGTATAACTTTCCTGCTCTACAAGTCCGGTAGTACCACGGAAGCTAAAAACTATCGACCCATCACGTGCTTGCCCACGCTTTACAAGCTCCTTACATCCATTTTGAGAGCAAAAATTAACGCGCATATTGTCGCAAACAATGTTTTGGCCTCTTCTCAAAATGGTTGTAGGGTTGGGTCCCGTGGTACTAAAGAGCTCCTCCTCATCGACATGGCCATTTGCCAACAAGCTCGGCGGAACAAGGGAGCCCTCTCGGCCGCTTGGATTGACTATAAAAAGGCCTATGATTCGGTGCCTCATTCATGGCTGAAAAGGATATTGGAGCTGTATAAACTTGATGCAGCTTTAATATCCTTCTTAAGCGCGTGTATGGGGCAGTGGACCACAGTCCTTTGTCAACCAGGAGGCAGAGATGGTCCCCTTGGGCCGCAGGACTTTATAAGGATAGAGCGAGGAATATTCCAGGGTGACAGTCTGAGTCCCCTGTGGTTCTGCCTAGCTTTGAATCCTCTCAGCACCCTGCTGAAGGATTCGGGGCTAGGTTGCCGGCTTCGGAGAGAGGGTGAAGTCATTTCTCACCTTCTATACATGGATGATCTCAAACTATTTGCACCAAATGACCGAGGTTTGTTGGAGCTATTGCAAACCACTGAAGTTTTCAGTAGAGCCATCAAAATGGAATTTGGTGTCGATAAGTGCGCGATTATGCATGTACAGCAGGGGAAAGTAGTAAATTCAACAAATTTGCAACTTTCTGAGACAATGTCGTTCAGATCTATCTCTGAAGCAGAAACCTATAAATACCTTGGTATGTCACAGTCGTTGGGTATAGAGGATGTGGGTATTAGACAGGCGACAAAGGAGCGCTTTTTTGGACGGCTGACAAAAGTACTTAATAGTCTTTTGTCAGGTGGCAACAAAGTGCGCGCCTTTAACGCTTGGGTAATGCCCCTGCTCACGTACTCCTTTGGCATACTAAGGTGGACTCAGACCGAGCTGGATGCCCTGGATCGGAGAGTTCGCCTACTGCTTACCACACATCGTATGCTACACCCACGGTCGTCTGTTATGAGATTGTACATCCCACGGAAATGTGGAGGTCGCGGCTTTTTAAATGCCAAAAACCTTCACAACCGTGAGGTGTACAATCTTAGGAATTATTTCCTTAACAACGAGTGTGGGATGCATCGTGATGTGGTGGCAGTAGACAGAAATCTCACGCCGCTCTCCTTGGCTAACGAGAATTGGCGCAAACCTGTGGTACTAAGCACCGAGGACCGCAAGACGGTATGGAAGAGCAAAGAGCTACACGGGCGGTTCTACAAGGCCCTCGCGGGCCCCGATGTAGATCTGTCCGCATCGGTGAACTGGTTACGATTCGGGGACCTTTTCGGAGAAACCGAAGGTTTTGTCTGTGCAATTGCGGACGAAGTTATCATGACGAATAACTACCGGAAATATATCCTGAAGGACGGTACGGTCGACATTTGTCGGGCATGCCGCCGTCCCGGAGAGTCACTCAGGCATATTATTTCCGGTTGTTCTCATCTTGCTAACGGCGAGTACTTGCACAGACATAATCTCGTAGCCAGGATTATTCACCAGCAACTTGCTCTTAAATACGATCTTGTGGTCCACGAAGTGCCGTATTACAAGTACGCACCTACGCCAGTTCTCGAAAATGGTCGTGCCACGCTCTATTGGGATCGATCTATCATCACGGACAGGACTATTGTAGCTAATAAACCTGACATCGTGCTGGTTGATCGATCGCAGCGCCGGGCCGTGCTCGTCGACGTCACCATCCCCCATGACGAGAATCTCGTGAAGGCCGAGAAGGACAAGTCCAGTAAGTACCTTGACTTGGCTCACGAAATAACCGCCATGTGGGATGTTGACTCGACGATCATTGTCCCGATAGTCGTTTCAGCGAACGGTCTCATAGCGAAGAGTCTCGACCAACATCTTGAGAGACTTTCGCTAGGTGGATGGATCAAGGGTCAGATGCAGAAGGCAGTAATCCTGGATACGGCGCGTATAGTCCGGCGGTTCCTTTCTCTGCGGCCCTAACCACCGGCAGCCTGGGCCCTGCCCCGTTGCCGGCGGCACTCTAGGTTAGGTTTTTTATAATATGTTTATATGTATTTTGTATTGTTTTTGTATGTGTTTTTGTATTTTACTTTTATAATCATATTATAAAATTACCTAGCCTAAGAATTACAGAAAATAAAGAGAATAATAATAATAAATAAATATTATAGGACATTCTTACACAAATTGACTAAGTCCCGCAGTAAGCTCAAGAAGGCTTGTGTTACGGGTACTTAGACAACGATATATATATAAGTAATATACAAATACATAAATACATAGAAAACATCCATGACTCAGGAACAAATATCTGTGTTCATCACACAAATAAATGCCCTTACCGGGATTCGAACCCAGAACCATCGGCTTAGCAGGCAGGGTCACTACCAACTACGCCAACCGGTCGTCAGTAATAATACATATGCACGGCCAATTTTTAAACCTACCTATTATCCCTTCACGAATTTTGCAATATATTGATTCAGTGAATGTACCTGCAACATTGTACTTTCGCATTCAGAATTACATAGGCAGTTTATGAATGAAGTCATTCATAAATTGCCCATGCACTTTTGAATGCGTGTGTACATTACAAAGTTGTGAAAAGAGCGTTGGTGGCCCAGCGGTAAGAGCGTGCGATTTTCAATCCGAAGGTCGCGGGTTCAAATCCTGGCGGCTCGTACCAATGAGTTTTTCGGAACTTACGTAAGAAAATATCATTTCATATATACCAATCGCGTTTCGGTGAAGAAAAACATTGTGAATAAACCGGACTAATCCCAATAATGCCTAGTTTACCCTCTGGGTTGGAAGGTCAGATGGCAGACGCTTTCGTAAAATGTAATGCCTACTCCAAATCTTGGGATTAGTTGCCCTAGGAAAGGCGCTAGGAAGAAGATTATACATCACAAAGTGCACAAAAATAACTAACACACCCTTATTTACGTGTAATGTTTTGTGATTTTCGTTGTGCAAGACATTGCAGACTGTACCGCGACATCAGAACGCTCAGGTTAGCAGAAATAACACGGTGTAGTGTTGTTAATTGGGCAACCGAGCTTGGCCTAAGGGTGCCCAGGCCAAGTAATCGCCAAGTAATATCCCCCTTCCGGACCCCGACTCTTTAGAGTAAGGGAAAAAAGGCGATAATGTGTTGAAAACTGGCTATAAGCGTGCCGGGAAATACCGGTCACGACATCATTATGCACGGGCAATATATTGCAAAGAACCTAATCTCTATTTAATTATCATATTGATGTTTACACACTGGTTTCACACATTTACAGAAATCTCTTATATTGAATTACAAATCGTAACATGCCTTGCAAGTTGTCACGATAGTTTTTTTTATGTTTTCAACTTGTTTTATGCAACATCTGTTGGTTTACCCTTTACTATGGTAAATGGTATTACTTGTAATTTAATCCTATATTGTACGGGGTCAAATCGACCCAGTGTCTCAATAAACGCCAACGAATCAGACGCCTGAAGTCTTGTAGACTTTCCGCACTGCGTCTGACGGGGTTTATTTAATGAAAGAAAAACAAATTAAACTATCTATGTATTTAAGTATTATATTTATACATATATATCTGTCTATTATATATATATCGTCGCCTAGTACCCACAACACAAGCCTTATTGAGCTTACCGTGTGACTACGTCGATTTGTGTAAGATTGTCCTACAATATTTATTTATTTAAACTATACAAAAGGACATGTCGCTGTTTCTGTTCGAACGTTACCATGCCATTTCGACTTGTTCTTGTAGATCGTTACAATCGCAAAAAGGCCTCAAATTATTTACCTTTTACACACCTGTGTCACTTTACATCAACCCTAGGATTAATACCTAAGAGCGATTTTTGAATCTCACCCGGTGACAAGAGTGTTCCCGTGACTTTGACATCAGTCATCACCGTTTACCAAATGACGTGTTTTAGAAAGTTATAAGATAGGGTGCGTAGCCAAGATGCCAATCGCTCACGCTCAATCGCTAACGAAACGCAACTGTCATTGTCACACTAATAAGGCAGAGTGATAGAGAGAGGTAGCTACGATACGTTATTAAGCGTGAGCGATTGGCATCTTCGCTACGCACACAGGGAATGATATTCATTAAAATACTGATATTTCTTTATTATTTCTTATTTTGAATAAATAGTGATCATGAACGAGACCCTCTGCAAATTCTCAAAAAAAGACACTTCGGGGGTGTCACGTACGCCAACTCAATACAGCGCAGGGAATGATATTCATTAAAATACTGATATTTCTTTATTATTTCTTATTTTGAATAAATAGTGATCATGACGAGACCCTCTGCAAATTCTCAAAAAAAGACACTTTGGGGGTGTCACGTACGCCAACTATATGAGTTTTAAAAATAGGAACTTTAAGAACTCACTTAATTACGGTTAGAATTAGCCACTTGTTAGATGAAAAAATCGCACTCCTGACCAATACTGTCTGGTAAAGCGATGAATTCTATCTGTTCTGATTTTTAAGCCATGACCTTTTACCCACTCGCGAGACGCCACATTAGGCCATGTATTCACAATGCACCAAGCGTCCGACTCGGCCATCCATTTCAACCGTGACCCCGCGTGGATTGATCTTCGTATAGTGTAGATTAAGCTTAAATCGGACGGACGTTCACTTGCGGTTTTCGATTGGAATTCTAGTGCGTAGGTTTCATAACATCTATTTCACATTTGAACTGAGACTTTTTAAACGCTCGCCTAATTTAAATTAAACCTTATCCTGTTATAAATACGGCACAAATCTCAAAGGTATAGTTTTTTTTTGTTACACGTTTAGTTACCTAACTCGTGAGTGATGGACTAATTTCGATGCGCGCTTTGAGATGGAATCTAGACAATATTTTAGGGTCACTTAGTATCGCAACCTGGCCTACATTTATACTTTCCTGGTCATTTGTGATATGAACCTATGCTAATCTTCTTTTAGTTATTTTTAGCTTGCTAGTACATAATTAGAATTACGTTTATAATAATAAAGCTAGGAGAAACTCTTTCTTAATACAAAGTGCATTAAATAATAAATTACGTATAACACATAAGTATTTTTAGTTTTTTGGCGCGTGAAAACTAACATCTTAGGAATGTTTGTTAGTACGTGAATGTTACCCGTAATTCTTTTTTTTTTTTTGAGGAATAGGTAAGCATTTGGCACAATCTCACCTGATGGTAAGTGCCGATGTGGTCTAGGATGGAGCATGCTTGCCTAAAAGATGTCTATTCACTCGCGATTTAAAAAGATCCAAGTTATAGTGGGCAGGGAATAAATTCGCAGGTAGAGAATTCCACTCCTTAGCTGTTTATACATAATATTAATGTGTCTTACGACAGTTTAAATTCGATAACTATTTTTTTTTTTAATAAAACAATTAAATTAAATATAGCGTCAAAGATTTGGTAAAAAATAACGGAATCTATCGGTACTTACTTATTTCACTAAAGCGATATTTATAATTCAGGTTCAGTCTAACAAAAAAAGGAAAGTCCACATATAAACAGTACCGTCTACTCTTGTAACATTGCTAGCTATGGTGAAATAAAACGTTATAAAAAATGTGATGGTGCTGAACCCTCAGAGCGCGTCCCAATCCCAACGCACTTGGCCGGGTGTTTTTTAATCCATCCAAGAAACGAATACTTGTTCGAACTCGGCCCCGGCGGTGTGTTAGTCATACTTATATCGGTCGTATCGTATTTTTTCTCAAAGCGGGACCCTCGGCGGAACAAAGACAGACACCCGAAGTAATTTGTAGAGAGCTCTTGGTCAATCACTTTGGGCAGCTTTAGTTATAAACATTCTGCTGTACAGACTGACGGAATATCTCGTTACGGAAAAAGTTTTAAAGGATATAGGAATGTACGGCAAAATATATAGTTATTAAAGTTTCCAGTTCAGTAAACTTTAAACGATTGAAACAAATTGTGTCAGAATTTTAGCGAATAGTATTATTTAAATTCCTACTATCTTTGACGGTTTAAGTTACACCTATCTAGTTGAGCTTTTTTCGCAATAGTTTGAACCAAGTGATCATCTTAAAAATGTTCGTTATACTACTAATATGGCACTTTTTTTTCATTACTTACCCTTCAAAAAAAGAGTAGGTAGATAGACAAAGAAATCGTTGAAGTAAAATGTCGGTATTTTTAAATCTTCAGTTACACTATACACAATAGGATCAAAGTTATTTCATCTATCTATGTTTATTATTAGAGCCCCCAACAGAAAAATTACCGAAAAAAGATTAGAATTTTTGTGGCAGTAGGTACTTGCCACAAAAATTCTAATCTTTTTTCGGTAATTTTTCTGAGTATTTACCTCTCAAAATTTTAAGTTAATTTACAAAAGATAATTTTATTTGCGTAGCGCCTAATGAAATTTTAAAGGCAATCTTATATATCTTAAATACAATTTTACCAAAGTTTAAGGCAAAGATTTGTTTTAATAGGCTTTAGGATATTTTAAATTAACCTAACGAAAGTTGAATAGCTTGCTCCCCGACCTTTCTGATCCGAGAATCTTTAAAAATGCGTGTCATTTTTAATAATCAAAAAGTTTTATTTTAATTAAATTGTATTAATAACCGTTACTAAATTTAGGCAATTTCAACACCATTCAAGTCTAAGAATCTCTTAAAGCCAAAGAAATATCAGATATTACACTGTTGGGCTTGCCATCATTATTTTACAACCGGCACACGCGGCGAGGTTAACAAAGAAAAACAAACTCACCAAAGCAATCCAAATCCGTTCATTAAAAGCAAATAATTCTCCTTCCAATCTTCAAAACAAACTACACAATAAAACTATATAAACTAAGCTACACGACACTAACTTAGAAATACAATTTGGCGTTGACTAGAATTCCGAGCGCACAACCGTTCTCGGCCACGGCCGGATCATAACTGAAACAGAAACAGGGGGTCACGTTTTGGAAAAAAGAATGCAGGCAAGGCACCCATACGTTACGGACGAGATGACTACAACAAAAAGTACCCTACTAGTTATATTACCGAAAACTGACGGTTCTCAAACATCTGTTTGTGTTAGTTTTAATTACTTTTTTGTAGGCTTTGTAGCTACGCATAATTTTAAGGGAAACTAGTTTTTTCTTGCGTACGTTGACTTATTTGTCGGTCGAGCGAAGGTATTGTAGTCCAGTGCTATTTTTGTGTCGGTTAATAACGTACTTATTTTTTTGTTTTAGTAAAGATCTCGCATACGAGTTTTCAAGGCAATCGGCCAGCGTTCATTGTACCGGGGTTATTCTACTTCGTGTACGGATTACACTTTATGGACGTGTTTTTTTGTTTTATTCACTGTAAACGAATGTCGTTGTGCCGATTATATTCAATGTTGCCGTTTATGGTGTAAGACAGTGATTTAGATTATGATGTAATCAGTGTGTTATTCACGTTTAGAGTGGTTCTAAAGCCAAAAAAGCGTCCCACCAATTATTGTGTTTCTCCACGTTCATTCTTGTTGCCTAGAATTGTTTAATTGTTTTTGTAAACGTCTAAAACAGGTAAATGACACGGATTTGAGTACACGTGGGGATCGCCGAGTGTGTTGGCCTTGACATTTCTCGGAAATATGTTGAACATTTTGGAACTATTGTCGCTATGATAACGTGGATACTTGAAAAGGTATATAACACCGTTACTCAGGTTTTTGTTTACTTAGCCCTCATTGTGCGGGCGTGGGTGAATGACGAATCACGTAAGGGACGGTATCAATAACATATGGTTGCCAGAGTTTAATCAAATCCTGAAGGCCTAGTATAAAATTGTACGACATTTACTTCTTGCTCGCGTTAGCATATCGAGAGTTCAAATTATGTTTGCCGTTTATTTAAATCATCCGGCAACTTTCATATTTTGACCCCTCGATACGCTAACGCGGTCGAGAAGTTAATGTCGTACAATTTTATACTAGGCCTTCTGCTTAAATAAAATAAAATAGTATAAATCGTACACTGTAACTGATGGGGTAAATATCATTATGTTATCATAGATAATTTGATAATTTTGATAATTTAATTTGTTACAACTAAAAATAATTAAAATACCTTCTATTATTATTCCTATTCTATTACGTTTATGTTGAAAGATAAATTGATAATACGTAACCAATCGATTTAAGGAAACAAATAACAGAACTGAACGTGATATTTAAACACATTTTTTGTTTCTTGAGAAAAAAATCAAGGTAATAAATAAAATAATATTAAGGGTAAAAAAAATCTCACGTTTTATTTTCCTGTGGCAACCCTCAAACTGCCGCCATTGACAGCCGGAGTCGCCGGGTGAATTTGTAAATCTTCACCGACGTGTTATTGGTTTAGAATACATAGTTTTGTTATTGTCATTCCACGGTTGTAGGGTTTCGTTTTGCAACATAATATGTTCAAGGCTGTAATCTGATAATCTAGATGACGTTTTCTTGTCTACCTATTTATTACGCTTATGATGTAATGAATGAATTAATATTAGCATGCTAAAGTCAGCGTCATAGATAGTGACTGTCAAAGTCACAGAAAAAAGATAACTGTTTTTTTTCTGCTTTGGGACTAAAATGGCCATATATTAATTCGCATACTGACTCCAGTACTATTTAAAAGCAAAACGCTTTGGTCATTTGTTTAACTACTTATATTATACTATGCTAGAGAGTTTACATTTAAGTACATTTTTTAAATACTTGACTAAAAAATCATTAATTTCCTAGCGTTTTCTCTTACCTAGGTCCCGCATGGTAACCTAATCCTAAGATTTAACTCGGGCACTAGTTACTCGTATTACTAAGAGAGGAAGAACTAAGGCTTATTGGGATTAGTCCGGTTTCCTCACAATGTTTACCTTCACCATACAACCAAAAAATATCAGACCATACATTATATACACAGCATTATAACCATGTTATAAATACCAAATTGAACACATTCATCTTCTAAAAACAACACGCATCAACACAACACGCTTTTTACAAATAAAACGACAACAGTTGCAGTTCATTCAAAGCAACATGAAACACAAGTCACAATTCATCGTATTCCTTGCAGTTAATAATAAAAGTTTGGGAGCCGCTGGCGGCGGGATTCGAGTTTTGCAGCTGCCGCCGCACACACGCACACTTACACACACATGTGTGTTTGTGCGTGTGGGTGTGATTAAAGTATTGTTGTGTTGTTAATTGATTTTATTTTGTATATAGCAACTGCCGATGGTACATAAATTAAGAAATGTTATTTAATTTTGCTTTTACGATACGGGTTGTAATTCTTTTTTCTGTTCTGGGAATAACAGGTCGTTTGAACGATGACCTAATAAAATTGTGCCAACGAATTCAAAGGGCAACCGAGGATAATTTCAATAATTTGTTTATTATTTTCTACAATAAATACCTAAATGCTATTGAAATTAAACACTTTCAAACGGATTTATTGCGTTCATTTACACCATGATCATACGTTTTGAGACCTTTACAAGACTCGTAATCACAGGGTTAAATTATGACTGAGAGAATGAGAATTCCCCCTTTTGTAGTCAAATGCTTACCTCTTCCTCAATAATAAAAATCATCACAGATGACGTCACAGCGTCTTTGTTTTAGATCGACAGGCATCAATCTATGACATGCCGCGACGCGACGCAACACAACGCAGTGTGGTCGGGCCCTAGAACTCTCGGTTCGTGTGACCGCCAACACGACCTTTATGTAATTTCAATCCTCGTCCCCCGGGACAAAGCTCGCTGGTCCCAGTGGTGTCGTAACTTAACATGGATAGTAGAGATACGGTACGCGCAGGAAATAAGACTTGGAAAAGTTGGTAAGCAGTAATTGTCGATAACACTTTAGTCCGAGACATTGTCTCGAGAACATTGAATCGATGAAAAGTGAATCGATGAAGTCGGCGATATGTTTGTTCGGAGAATCATTGCAATGTAGGTGAACTTAGCAGTCTAAAAAATCTTGCGATTTTTTCACTTTTCGGTCTTCAAGTCGGTTTTAGTTATGTATGACATTACGCGACGCGACGCAACGCAGCAGTGGGGTCGGGCCCTAAAACTCTCGGCTTCTGTGACCGCCAACAAACCTTTAATGTAATTTCAATCCTGGTCCCTCGGGAGATAGCTGGCTCGTCCCAGTAGCGTCGTAACATAACATGGATAGTATGGATACGACGCCCGGGAAATAAGACTTGGATGGAAAAGTTGGTAAGCAGTAATTGTCGATAAAAGTTTAGTCCGAGAGCCATTCTCGGGGACATTGTGGATTGTTTTTGCGCTAGTTTTGCAATTTGGGACGACGTCAGAACAGTTGATGAAGTCGGCAATCTGTTGGTTCGGAGAATTCGAGAAATGTAGGTACCTACATATGAATTATCAAGATGGTTATAAATGAAACTACAAATCTAGCACGTCTTGCAACGTTGGCGCGATTTAGTATGACAAACCGTGCGAATTTGTATCATGATATTCAAGAGAAGCTAGACTCTGCTAGACGTAAGTACCTAGTTATTCTACTCCTATCTGTCACAACTATCATCCTACTACATAATATAATAATCACGATCACGCTTAGAAGAACGTATGCTAAAGCGGCATTGTGACCCTGTAGATAAGTTGAGATATTTGTTCTCCTGTTCTCCTTTCAGCTAGACTCTGCTAGACGTAAGTACCTAGTTATTCTACTCCTATCTGTCACAACTTATCATCCTACTACATAATATAATAATCACGCTTAGAAGAACGTATGCTAAAGCGGCATTGTGACCCTGTAGATAAGTTGAGATTTGTTCTCCTTTCACGAAAAACTACCTACTTTAATGGATTTTTGGATGAAATTTGGCACACAGGTAGGTTAGCTAGTAGGTAGATTATGAGTTGGAAAAATAAAGGTTCCGTACTCTAAGCGAGCGAGCGGAGCAAGACGAAGAAAGAAGAAGTGTTGGGAAGATATTTAAAAAAATTACCGAAACTCCCCTCTAAACTAATACGAGTATAGTACCTATTTATTTTCTAGGAGACACAGACCAAGTTAACTAATGGAGTAAAGCCGCCAAATATCAGGTAAATATGAGTCAAAGAAACAATAAAAGGATAAATCGTGACCGCCTCTGGGCAATGAAAACAACACGTGTAGTGATACTTACAGAAAGGTCAGATCAAGAGTACCCTAAAGAGACGATTATGGATGAGATATGGATGGTTAAAGGTTAGGAAACAAAGGGTATAAAAAAGCATAGAGGAATAAATGACTTACAATGTCTTAACACATTCGAAACGAATCGCGGTTCATTAAAATTCATGCCATTGCTGGGTTAGATAACGCAGCCGATCTAGGTCCATCTGTCGCGCGCGATATAAGTTACCTGTCAGGTGTCTAACAATACCCGCAGTTGAAAAAGACAGGTCTATCTATCTTATTCTTAACAGGAGAATTACCGGTAATTAACCGATAAATTCCATACAATTTTTTACTGGTTTGCAGAAAACAATAAACGAAATAATGTGTAGAAATGAACAGGTATCTCAATACTTTTTTAGCTTCGCAGTTTCAGCCATGACATTTCCAGTAATATTCTGCCGATTTTTGCGAAGGGTGTATGGCTATTCCTACGATTACGTACAGTACAGATGTAGTGTATAATGTTTTGCCTTCGTATTTACTCGGAAAAGCTCGTATTTGTCATGCTACTTCAAATCGACCACGGTACTTTTAGTGCTGACACGGTCTGAAATAGGTAGCACGACACGTTCAGGCGTTTCCGTGAAAATACAAAGGCAAAACATTATGTACTAAATCTGTAGTAACAGACTTTCCATACAAATGATACGAATATAGGCTAGACGACTAAAAAAATCTATTTAGTCCGTCTTTTAGATTATTAAAAATTATTGTACACGTATTTTTTCTTTTGTTCGTCAAATCAAGAATGACGAAAATACAATGCGTTCAAGTTTCGCGTAACGTCACTATTAGGTACAATTCTTATCTAGTAGTGACGTGACAAGCCCCCAACCCGGAATTTTAGTTAAATTGAAAAAGGAAAAAATACGTCTCTAATCATTTTAGATAATCTAACTGACGTACTAATTAGAATGATAGTTTTTCAACTTAGTCGTCACCCCTATTCTGCATATTTTTTTGGCACCGGAGAAACAGTACGAAGCTATCTCCTTATATTTAACTGATTTCAGCAAACCTTAGTCAAACCGTATAGTAGATATGGCCCCAAACCTTACATCATTAGCTTACCTGCCACTACGCAGTTCCTCGTGTTATCATTTATACTGTGATACGTAGAAATACTTTCAACTTACCTGCAACAAATAAAGTAAAACATTAGTACTATCCAAAATATATCTATTGAAAGTAAAATCTACAAGGTGCATCTTAAAAATGAACAAATCAGCTCCACTTTATGAAACGTCAATACTATACGATCAAACCGTTCGCAGTATTTCGAGATTAACCCCAAACTTTGGGGTTCCAGTATGGCGAGAGAGATGGCGCTGTCATCAATTCAAAGACATAGCTACTCAAAAAGAGAAGGTCGTTCAAAAGGGATAAGTAAGTATTTAACATACTAACTTTTACGAAAATTTTTGTTATAATCATTAAGTTAATTATTCTAATGGATGACTGTTATTGGCCTTGTTTTATGTAAGCATTACTATGTCTTCGTTTATATCTACGGCTGTTGTTATCCTGAATATCAATAAAATAAATAAAAATGAAGTAGAAAATGTTGACGATGTCGCCAAAGGAGGCTAATTCAAATAAAGCGTACGAGTATTGTTATCTTAACCGTGGTTAGACATTGGCGACGCCTAAAGTTACTTGAATGTCAAAAAAAACCTTTTAAGTCGGCAAAAAATCGGATTTAGGCGTGTACCTGTTATCAAAGGGTTTCAGGTAGCCAGACAGAATTTGAGCCTTTGGTGAATAGTGGTTAAAAAGTCGGCGTCTTAAGAACTTTAGGTGATTAGTTCGGAGTGAAAGAGACAGACAGTGAATTGGCAGCTTTTACAAGTTCTATCAAAATATATAAATACTGTTTTTTAAATCTCAGCCATACTGCCGACACACTACAACATACTGCTTGAGTGGAAATATCATCTCCTACTACGTCTAGGTCATACTGAACGTATTTTATCATGGAACCGGCATCAAAATACGAAGGAAAAAAAGCTTCATATAAATAGCACGAGTGTTGAGTCAAAAACTCGTATCCCACAATCAAGACAAATACGGGGCCACGGGTGTGTTCTCGATAGCTCAGTTGACAGAGCTATGGGCGTGTATCCTAGAGTCGCGGGTTCGAGTCCTGCCTAAGGTCATGATTTATTCCACTTTTCCTATCTTTTTAAGAAATTTGGTATCGTTTTCAGACGTTTCTGCTAAAAAATTATGGTTAATAGTTCTTTTCGAAGAGGGCCCCATTGGGCGGATTGCATCAGCCCGATGACGTCACGGTCGACCACCTCGGCTCGCAAAACGACATGTGTCGGGCCGGTGTCGCGGGGGTCCAGTGCTTTCGGATTTTTAACATACATGCACATGCCTGGCATATGGCGGGCACAGTGAAAATATTATAGCTTTATAACAGTATTTAAACGTAGTTTTTTATAACACGACGACGTAGATAACGTAGTGCTTCAAATCGCACAGCATGGAGAGAAGTAGTCGATGGAGTCGCACACAATATTTCAGAAGAGATAAAGTAGCCAAACAATGGAACTCACAATGCTAGATGATAAATGTTAACTGATAGAGACACTGTCCACACGATAGCAGAATGTGTGGCTAGATTTGAATTCGGATATTTCCGAATGTTACTGGTACGAAAATAATTTCTCCTTATACTGCACTAAAACTGAAGATATGTACCTCAAATAATAATTTATACTAGGCCTTCTGTTCCTTTGAGGTTTCAAACTTTTCTTGTTAATAAACTGGTTCATATATTTTAACTGCGGTGCAAGGCCGTAAGCTGATACGACGGGAAATGCATATACTTAGGTATATATAAAAATGCAAGATCTAGCGAAGATTGAAATTTTATAAGAAATAAGCTTGAAGTTTGTGAAGATATTTTAATATCAATAAGCGTGTAGCACAAGAGCGTTGGTGGCCGAGCGGTAAGAGCGTGCGACTTTCAATCCGAAGGTCTCGGGTTCAAAACCCCGACTCGTACCAATGTGTTTTTCGAAACTTATGTGCAAAATATTATTTGATATCTATCAATCGCTTTTCGGTGAAGGAAAACGTGAGGAAACCGGACTAATCCCGGAAAGGCCTAGTTTACCCTCTGGGTTGGAAGGTCAGATGGCAATCGCTTTCGTAAAACTAGCGCCTACGGCAAAACTTGCCAAAGCGAACCTGAGTCGTGGCATAAGCCAAACGCTAGGAATAAGCCTGTAGCACAAGTGCCGCGACAGTATCCCGCTCGAGAAAAACAACTGTCTTGGTCTAATCCGTACAGTTAGAAAGTGACAGGTGGCTTTCGCGACCGCGAGATATTGTCGCAGGGCTACTGTTGAGGAGAACAGACGTACATTCGCCATTAGATATAAACGGTCAAGGTAATCAAATATGTCTGAACAAGACTCACGCTTTGACAACAGAGGCGAATTAATTTATAAGCATTTTGGTCACTCTCATAGATTAGCTCGGAATCGGAGACTTACGCTAACGCGCGTTCAACTAATTATCAAAAAATACCATAGAGCGATGGACTGGTATCCCAAAGTCGCGGAATCGAGTCATCAATTTTTTCCACATTTCCTATTTTTCTGAGAAATACCAATTTGATCCACAACACAAAACAGTGAAACTCTCGACGTAAAGTAGCGCGCACATAATCGCACGCGCATTTACGTCGCATCGCATATGGCACGCATCGGCAGGACGCGCTATAAATACCTAAACTATACCTGCATATGCACATTGTATGGTCAGCAGACTCTTCCCGTAAAGTCCCACAAATACAAAGTGCATTTTTATTTCCTTTGCTAACCGAGACTAATTGTCATTGAAATAAAAATGGTACCTACCTACTAATATTTTTTTCAAAACTGTGTAAGTAGGACTAATGTAAAATATGTAAAACTGTTATACCGATGAAACCGTCATGTCCTCATCACCTGCGGTGTCGGAGTAAGTCAACAAAAAACTACATATGTATACAATAAATTTGAAAGTCATAATACCTACAAACGAATAATATTAGATGTAGGTATGACAAGGGCATAAAGTAACCCATTTTAGCAGAGGCTATTTATTGCAGTCGAGGATTGAATGGGTATTTATGCCCGAGATACTCGTATACACTCTGCCTTTCACTTTGATTGTGAGGAAAATATTAGGTTTTATTTCACTTTAAATCGTGAATTGCCCCCCCCCCCCCTCTCAGGTGGCCAGAGAGCATTTCCGCATGCGATATTACTTTATGGTCTAGAGCATAAAAAGCAATTTTATGTCGCCAATCCTCGACTTAAAGTCGCATTTTTCAAACAAGAGATGCGCAAAGTTTATATTTGAATGAATAACTATGTAAACACGTCGATTTAAACTTTAAATAACACGATACGACGGAGGCCATGCCAAATAATTAGACATACATGCTCGGTAAGCATAGCCGTCTTTCGGCAGTCGTAAATACAAGGTTCAAGTTATTATTTCAACCAATCAAGGGCAAGCACGGAATCGAACAGCCGAAACAAAAATAACAATTACCGGTACACGAAGTCAATTGAGTTGCATCTGGTCACGGAACGGAGGCAGTCGGCCAAGGTTGTGCAAAACAAACAGTCAGCACCGCACCGTTTTGAGTGCTAGCCCAGTCAATGACGCTCATTTTCATCTTTTTTTCATACATTCATAAGAAGAGTTCAAGCCGGGGTTAGAAGGGGGGTTCGGGGACTGAAGTCCCCTGCATTAAAAGAAAATGTAACCAGCTTGACTTGCGTAAGGCAATCGTAACCTTGTCTAGAGTATTAAAGGATTTTTTTTGTGCGGAGCCGCCCGCACAAAAAAAAAAAAAAAAACTTGATTGACCATTCTACGAACTGTCTATGTTTGATTAATCTATTTTAAAATGTTTTATTTCAATACCTACGTTTCTCTTAAATTATTTGTATTTTACTACATCGGAAATAAAGCCATATATCCGTCCTCAATAAAACCCAAAACTCTGGAATTAAGACACACCTAACTGGGTGTTTAACTAACGACCGCAAGGCACGTGGTGCCTAAGGACCTAGGACGGGCTTAACTGGACGAACAGACAACTAAAGTTGTGTAAAATATAATTCAATAGAAAGCGTTAAAGTATTTCGCAATATAACATTAATATTAAATATCAGTATCAGCCTTATTGGTTGGACTATGTGAATAATGGAGTGCACGACATTACTGTTTTTCTTTGCATCAGCAACCAGAATTCAGCAAAACGTAAGTATAACAATTGCATAAAGGTAATAACGATTATGTTTAATTGACTTAATATGCTGATAGTTTTGACCTTTTAACCGACTTAAGAAGAGCTCATGATTTGCCAAAATATTTAAGAGTTCAGCAATATTTTTGTCGTTTATGGCCCAATTATTTTTTTATTATTGTAAAGAATTACGAGTATAATCATGGAGATGAAGTTTAAGGGCTTTTAACTCAACCGATTACGCGTTTTGTTTTGGAGCGTTTTTTTGTGTTGCAAATAGGTATGTTAAGTAATAATTTTTCCATGACATTACTAAATGTCAGAATAGTTGCTAAAACAATAATGATAACGAAGTCTCTGACTGTAAATCACCAATTCAAATTCAAAAGTACTTAACCTATATGTGACCTAACTGAGAAAGTAAATAATTCGTTGTTTAAGCTATCGAGCTTGAGTACTATACACATCGATTCACCAAAGCCGGCGCGGAATTTCTATGAAATTATTGACAGCTTCACACAGTTTTCGCGCCAGCTTTCGAGAATTTATGTAAAGATATGGCATTTTGTGATACGTCGTGTAGCTTCGAATAGGTAACGAAGCGTCATTAATAATGGCGTAAGCGCCACTCAGTCTTAAGGTACCTTTATCTGAGAAACGTCACATATTATTTAAACTTCGTTATACCAAAAATTTTATAGTTTATTCTCAATCTCGCTATACCTAAAGAATAGGTACTCGATACATATCGAGGTACTATGTATACAAAATTAGCTATAGAATTTTCAGCTTGACTTCTTTGTCTCACGAATGTGTGACCCGTTTTGCCATAGGTATGTTGAATGTTTGTATGTTGAATTTTGATACATTGTAAAGATTTCCAGGCACTGTCAGGAAAACACCGGGTCAACGTACGAGTGAATGACCCTCACTAGATGACTGGAGTCATCGTTTACGACCATTGTGTACGCATGAGTCATGTATGGTCTTCAGTTTGTATGAAACAAAAGGTCGTTACAGTGATGATTTACACCTAAAAAAACGGCAATATTGGTTTTGATTTTTGACAGTCGTTTACTATGTATTTTGAGACTTGTGGTAGTATACTTAGAATCTAAATTGCAATGTGTAATATGGAAATTCTTGTTCGTTATTCGTCACCGGAGTATAGCGAATACTATTTGAATACGCTTATTACGCTTGTGACAAATTAAAGGACCGGTATTTTGTTGTATAATAGTAAATAATAATATCGTGGAGCGTTGGTGGCCCAGCGGTAAGGCGTACGACCTTCAATCCGCTGGTCGCGGGTTCAAATCCTGTCCGCTCGTACCAATGAGTTTTTCGGAACTTATGTACGAAATATAATTTGCTATTTACCAATCGCTTTTCGGTAAAGGAAAACATCGTGAGGAAACCGGATGAATCCCAAGAAGGCCTAGTTTACCCTCTGGTTCCAACCCAGATCGTCATATGGCAGTCACTTTCGTAAAACAAGCGTACACCAAATCTTGGGATTAGTTGCCAAAGCGGACCCCAGGCTCCCTGAGTCCGTGGCATAAGCACGGAAAACGCTAGGAAGATTTTGTGGTATAATCATCCATCGGCAGACTGTAGGGAAGCTGAAGACCAGGGTTCAATCCAGGGCTGGTCTCCAATGGAGTTGGTCTTATTTTCTACATTCGTATAAGTCGATGCATTAGAGACAAATGGCCAATTAGCTTTGTTGGGATATCACTTAAATGTCCCTACAGACATATATTATCAATATACAAATAACTATATTCATTCATAAACTAGAATAGTGTACGCTACCGGTGACCGCAGCGCTGGCAATGCTGGCAGCTTCCTCACTCAACCCATTAATATTGCTGCCATCGTCTACGGTACAGTCGGCTTCATAAATATATATGCACCTGTATTCAATTTTAAACCTTCGTCCCCTTTAATAAGTTCCGTAGATTAAAAATAAATAAGTATTTACATAAAAATGGGAAATAATTCTCATAGAACGTGGAGAAAAATGCTCATGTTTTCACAATAATACCAAGAATATTAATAAATATATGTGACAACCGCCTAGGCCTTCCGTTTCACCTCGCTGACAATGTCGGCGACATATGTCAGCTGCATACTAAGTTCATAGAAATGTTGTGACAACTGTCACAATGTCCGGCTGCTGATTGACACAACACTATTTTATTGTTTTTTTTGTAACATTTTGACTATTTGTAGCGACAAAGATGTAAATTTTTTTGAGTGAATTATTAAGCAAAATTCGTAATTAAGACCATGAAATTAACTAATCAAGTAACCTACATTGAGAGTACGAGTGGGGTTAAATCCCCCGCTGATTAAACCACGTGCTAATTTAACCCTCCAAATTGCTTCCGATGCCAATGGTACGAGTACCTCTTCACATGTGCTGGTTGTACAGTCGTCGCCAACTCGCCATACCTATTACACTTTTGTGCCTTACGTCTTCGTAATAAGGTGTTTTTGGCGACGACTGTACACAGAAGGGATTAATTAACATGTATCTACTTTGATTAGTGACGGATACAGAATTATTTTGAAACGTGTTTAATATATGGATATTACTGAGTTTGTTGACAGTAAAGGGTGGAAGCCTGGAACTCCCTGGCTGATAATCCCTGGTGAATTGGGAACATGCTTGTGAAATGTTTAATAAACTGACAGCTTGTATGGAAATTTTGATTATTTGGGAAAAAAATTATGCTAGCTGTTTTTTAGTGTAACGGATATATGGTGAGTGAGTCATAAATATGTACACACATGTTACAAACGTTTTTCTTGTAAGATATTCATGTATATGTTTTTTAGTCAATTAAAAAGGGTCAGGACCAGTTTCTACCTATTACCATTTAATTCTAGCGAAATAATACATCTATTGCCCGTGCCGTGTATTTTGTACATTTAACGGTTTCATGTGAATAAGTTTTCGTCGGTTTCGCTTTTAACAGTTATTTAGGTGAGTGAAAATTGCTCGGATTCGCTAACAACACGCGCTTCGCTCGCGAGCTGCCCTCGCGCATGTTCGTAGCGCATTAAGGCAACCTGGACGAACTCGCACACACTGCAGTCTGCAGACACGTCGATAGGAAAATTAAATGGCTCAAAACGGCAGTGTATACGCGCCTTAATCGACAAAAACAAAACGTCGTATCTTATTAAGTCGCCACTGTCGCTTCCGATTTTCAGCACGACACGGGTAACCCAACCGACGAGTCCTTCCGTTCGGTCTCGAGTGTCACCGCGACACCGATACGGCGGTAACCGGATCCGGCCGGTGTCGGTTCCCGAGGTTATCTGTACGCAATTGATTTATTGGCAATGGTTTAAACGTCTGTGTAGTAATTGGCGTAAATCCGAAGATTATGGACGCATGTAGGTATCGGTTCGCATTCTCCGATTTTCACTACCCCTCTTTTCAAGATCCCTCTAGCGTGCCAATGTTACAATACAAAACAAAAAAGTACTGTGAGCCGCACATAAGTAAGTAAGTTCGTAATCTAATATGCATCTAACTTGTGATGTCATACAAATATTTATTACATAAAAAAGTGGCTCAATTGTTCGAGAACTATGAATGAAGAGCCGCACCAGAAACGCTACTCTCTCCAATAGATACCGACTGCATATATTATATGCTGTTTGCATGTGACGGCGTTTCTTTGAATTAAAATCAATGTATCAGATGGACAACCATGTCCGTTATTTCCGTAGTTGAGGGTTTTCCAAAATAAAGCCCGAAAACTCGACTCTTCCAGATCTGGACTTCCTTGGGCTCATTTGAAGCAGAATCACCATTTCGATCTTGGTCATAAAAATATGTCCCGATATTCCCGTAGTTACAAAATTTGAGTTTCCATTATGTGACGCTCATAGTAAGTTCATACAAAAATGTGACGTAATGAATAGAATTTTTTTGGGATTTTTTTTTAATTCTCAGGATCCAATCAGCTCGTGATTCTGATTCTAATGAGCCCAAGTAAGTACAGATCTGGAAGAATCGGGTTTTCGAGATTTAATTTGGAAAACGCTCAGTTTATCCAAAATCCGGTAAATCTGAAAGCAGAATTAGACAGCGCTCTTCGTCGGAACCAATCTCTGTCCTTGTCTTGGTGCCCTTTCTCCAATAGGAGAAGAGAAGAAGAAGACGAATCGCGCCGTGTAACACTGCTTAATGTCATAGACGCATACGCTAACGTCTGACGCTCCTCTGCAATATCGACGGACCTCGAGTACTTGCCAAAGTGTCGAACAACAAATTCTCACAACGAGAATATCCTAAAGTCTGTCCTGTCACGAAAAGCACATACGCGAATTTAAATCTGTAAACGCTCGAACATTCCTGCAACGAACACCCATTGAAACCAGCCGACGTAATAGTTCCCCTACGTTCTGCATTGAATTTCAAGAGTACCCGGTCGCTGAAAACGAATTTTCCGGACGAGCTCCCACCTCCCACGGACCTTGTAAAGTGGTTTTGTTGTGAAACTGTTTTCTGGAAACGACACATCTGTGTAGGAGAAGTTTGGGGCTTACGTCCTTTTTTGGAAAGACATATGTTCGTGGAAAGACGGAATCGCCTGAGCTCTTTTTAAATAATACTGGGAAGTGTTTTCTCGCCGATAGCTGAATTAAATTTAAGTGTATTGGAATAGAAAAGCTTATTATGAAAATGTTTCCTTTAAAATAATGCATCGTATAATGTAACTGAATTCAATCTTACCTTTTATTAAATAAAATAAGATTTAACAGATGTTTGCTACGCTGCCCGTATGAATCAAATGTTGAAACCATAAGAAAAAAAGCAGACCATCGAATAAACAGCATAATTTGGTTAGTAGGCCTCTGTTTACGTAGCAATTATTAACGAAGTACTGGATGCTGCAAATTAACTAAATTTTTTTTACATTTTCAGCAGTAACCCAAACAACCCGACTCCGTTAGTAAAATGAAGCACTGTTTCAAAAGCGCATAATAAAATTAATCGAATAAGCAAACAACAATCGGCCCATAGCATGTCAAACCTAATTTATTTCCCGGGAAAGTAAATACGAGAACGATCCCATTCTAAATATGGAACCCGGACGGGAAATAATTGCGGATTTCATTTGTTTTTTTTTTAATGAGTTCGGTTTGTTTTAAAATATAACGGCGTATTCAACGAGTTATGAATTATTGATTATTATGAAGGTGTTCGATTATCAGGCAGTATGGGAAAAATAACGTGCAAAGATAAATTTGTTCTTAGCTTGATACAAATTCCAAACACAACAGCAAAACACAAATATCCCGACAAATTTCCTGCCGCGCACAGTACACACGTTAAGTACGCAGCTCGCAGTAAGAGCGAGACGGACATACTTTAGAAACATGTAGTCGCTAACGCCTACGGCTACGTATTACTCATGGTAAGCACACTGGAAGCTCGTGTCGCTCGAAGCCATGTTCCTATCTTTTTCACACGGACTATTTGTGTACAAATGTACGAGATGCAAGTTCAGTTTTCGAATAACTGAAGAACGACTCACGCTAAACCGGGCCGGAGCGGGTCTGACCATGCTGACTCATCGTCCCGTCCCGTTCTAGCGTGAGTCACCCTTACGGCGATCGCAGTACAAAGAAAACCGTTAAATGCGTTACGATTGGAACGGTCTGAAATGTTTGAATCCCACGCCAGGTGGAGTTGCGGTTAGGCAGGTGCGATAACTATGGCAAAAACCGCCTAGTAACTTAACCCTTGAATAAAACCTACGTAATTACGTCCACGGCTGATGGTAGGATGTCCGGCTTGTCAATGTTGCAGATAAAGAAAACAGCCCACTGATGTCATTTGCAATTTGTTTTAGGGTTCCGTACCTAATGGTAAAATAAAAAGAGGAATAGTATTTCCGGATTTAATTCATAGTTGAGCTTTCATTTGTCATTCAATCACGATCGACAAACGTCATCGTGATTCATGAAATGCGATGAACCCTAAAAACCCCCTTTTCCCCAAGCATTTTAAATAAAAACCGCGTCCAATAATAAATAGGCCCACAAAGAAACCTCGCCAAATTTATCGTCACCACGAGCTCGGTTAATATAAGAAGGGAAGCGAACAAAAGAGAGAATAAATCTTCTAGGATTGACGAAACAATTACTTAAATTAAAAGCAATGGTCCACACGCAATCGCGTTTAAAAAACAAATCGTTGTTGCCACGCGAAAATAAGAGAACTCGAGAGTGGGCGGGAATGGAGGGTTCCGTCAGTAGATTAAAAAGTGCGTGCTCGTTCACTTACAAAATCGGTCTAAGAGCCTTAAGTGTTTTCTAGACGGTAGGCAACAAACTTACCGGCCAAGGTGGCCTTGGTGTTCTACGCTACGACCGTGTAGACGGTGATTGGCTACCAAATTGTACTGGGCCCTAACATGACGTCTTAACGCGATTCAGTTTAGGTCCTTAACTATGTTCAGTTGTATGGCAGCGACTCAGTTTAGGTCCTAAACTGAATCGCGTTAATCGTGGTAAGGGTCTTGATATTGTAATAATTTGAATAGAAAACGACTTATCTGATAGCGACTGTATTAACCCTTAAAAAATACTGGACTAGATTTAAAAGGTAATTTTAAAAATTTTTACTGGCAACTAATTAAGAGTATTAAGTATAGTTAATAGTAGAAAAAATAAATAACACTATCAATACTTAGAAACAAATGTCTATGTTAAAATTCGTTCGCGAATAAAACTCATACCTTCAGTAAGTTTGTTTTTTGTAGTTTTCGTGTCGTAATTTTAAACATTAGTGTCGCGTAACTCGCGTATTTAAGGTATTTAATACTTCTGAATATCCTACGAATTTGAAATGGACATTGTTTAAGTTTGAAGCCAAGCCATGAAGACACTTCTAAGGACTTCCGAGGTGGTTTCGTTTCATCAAACGGCAGGTCAGGTTACCATGAGTTTTACGTAGCTCGATAAGCGAAATCGATAATGATTGCGCGATTCGAAAGTATGTTCAACTCGCTCCCACAAGTTAAGAACGAGCAAAATAAAAGTACTACTATCTTCTATTCGATCTATTGAGCAGGTAGTGATTTAAACTTAGTCAAATTTAACAGTTCAGTAAACCTTAATAGAAGAGAAGACCCTAATACAATTGTACAAGTATTTTATCAGAGGCTTTTAACAAATCAAAACAGATTTATTTCAAGGAAAATGCTTAAACCTCGTTTATATAATTGACGACACTTCAAAAGACACTGATGAAAAAAGGAAAATAAATATGTATAAAAATCGAAGGGGTTATTCATCTTCGATTGAAGTGAAAAGATTTTATATAATTTATATATAAAATCTTTTCACTTCAATCGATTATGAATATGATTTAATTAACGTCTTATGATGACTGTTAATTTAATGTGATGAGTGAAAATTGAAAGATATGTTAACGGAAGTTTAATTTTAACACCGTATGACTGAAAAGATAGACACTGTCAGACAGCCGTTACTGATATGACTAGTTAGAAAAATTAGGCATTCGAATTTCGAAACGACTCGAAACTGAGTGTGCTTATATACTGTATATTGCAAGTTGTCCTGGCACATTGCACCGGCGGGTCGATACGACGCGGTAAACACGGCGGTTGCCGCGGCAACGGCGGGATGCGCTTCCGCCTCCCCGCGACACGCACCGAGTTCGGTTCCCAGTGTAACTAGAGCCCACACACAGTAGCCATAATAATTATTCTTGAACGAATATTTGATCCTGAGTGATGGATGTTGTAATGTCCTACTGATTGATACCGTGGACACGTGAATCTGGCTCACCGACGTACCGTCTACCCTTGTATCCCGGGCGGTGGTCTGACGGCAACTGCCGACCCCCACTCCTGGGTCAGACGTTTACGCTTGAGACAGGTTATGCAAACCTCAATACACTACATCCCTTCCTTGTTGTTTTTTTCTTTATTAGTTTGCATCTTATCAATCAGTTATCAAAACTAGTTATTTATAATTACGAGTTATTAGTAATGCCTGGAATGACACAAAGTAAATTACTTCTCCGAATTTGGATTTCTAATATACATCACTGTCTTCATCTGATCCCGAATTATTCTCAGTCTCCTTTCTCGATAATTCTCCTGATACTATCCATTTCCCTTTCTTCTCTTTTCGTTTTGTTTTTTTTTGGTTTTCTTTTTGTTTTTTGTTTTTTTGTTGTTGTTTTTTTTTTAGATCACGTGCGTTGTGCCTGTATGTTTTACCGTTGTTATCATTAAATACTTCCACTTATATGATTCTCATCTAAATTTACTCAACAGTTACGTAGACATGAACGCAAAGTTAGATCCATTCAATCATAAATCGGCTGTTAGTTTGGTAAAAACAATGATTAGCTCACGTGATGTTGAATACACTGTGCTACATAGTTTGAAAATACTGTTTACCAAAGTAAATATAATTATGGACATCATATTATGTAACTATGTGTGTTTCAACATTCATAAATATTTTAGCAAACTTAATGTCTTGTTGTAATTTAGATAACTCAGTTTATGTTATTCTAATAAGTGTATTTGTTATTTATTATAAATCTGTCAATATCACTGAAAGCGACTATTGCCGTTATTCATAAACGCTCATCAAACCTCCGTTAACTATATAATTTAACTAATTTGTCGTTTCTCTTTATCTGTCAATTTGACATTTGCGTTTGTTAAAAGGGACAAAACATATAGGGAATCTGTTAAGTTTTTATGAATATGGCGGTATATCTATAATTAGACTGAGTAAGGCTTCAATGGCTTACTTCTTTATTTTATTTTATTGTTTAGTAATATCCCTTAGCTTGCATTATCAGGTGCAATCTAAGGGATCATATAAGTCATTGTAATTTGTGCAATAAAACCAAAGTTTGATTCAATACATCCACTACAGTAGGTACGTGTTAGTTTATTAGCTAGCATTTCCGTAAATCCTTAAATACTGATACATGTGAAGTTGGTACATTACGCATTTAAGCGTCTTTAATGTGAGAAATAATTAGTATGGCATTAACATAAGCTATAGGGTTTAGGTTTATGGTACAATCACTTATGAGGAATTAAGTATTTATTTGTCCAGTATTATGAATATTTGTATAATATTATGATAATAAAACTTAATTTGACCTCATGTAATAAAACCACTATAACACAGGGTTCCCGGTTTAGCATTCATAGAACAATGTTATCTCTCACTTACTATGTTCGTCAGAAATATTGAGATTCACTGTAAAGCTTTTAGCCCTCACATTTTACAGACATTCAGTTTTTTTTTTAATTTATGTTCGAAAATATTCTTATTTTTGTTAATAAGAATGCCATTTTAATATTTGCAACATGGACATATATAAATAGTTACTACTTATATAGGTATAGTATCATGGCGTAATTCCATGAAACTCCAACTGATATTACAGGTAACTTAGAAATTGAATCTGGTGGAGTTAGAATTAGGTAAGTAAGTATATTAAGTACTCAGGCTCTCAGCGATCTGAATGCTTTTCGATTCAAACTTAAATGCTTATAAATATGTGATCCTTGACATCACTTTACAGGAGATGTTTAATGTGACTGTTTTTATGACCAACAATACATTGTCACGCGCGGGCGAATCACCCCGTTTCGTTACCTATGCATGTACGTCGGTCTCGGGCAGTGATGCCTGAGCCGCGAAGGTACCAACACCACTCTGTCTGTCCGACGATGACTGCCCGATGCAGTCGAAACATGTCACGCCTATTGTGATAAAAAATACGTGAGTGTTAACCGTTGCAATTTAATATCAGTATGACTCACGAAAGTTAAAATTATATAATACATTGTTTGTTGTGTAATCACCTAGACACTTTGGTGTCATGAGCTTTAGTAGTTTAACAGCAAACTTCTGCTATTAAAAGGACACGCCATCGGCCGCAGATAGTTCTGCGACCTTAACATGACAATTTTAATGTAGGTAGGACAACATTCCCAAAACACCAAGGAATTATAAAGAGTCAATGCCTAATCCTACACAAAGGTTATCTGGAATCTCTTTTTACCCTTTGTAACTGTTTATTTATGTATTTGGTACCAATTTTAGTGCAATAAAGTATTACTTTGACTACTGCTGTATTATTATTATTCCTACTTGATAACCTTGATAATAATATCCTTAATAACGGATAACCTTCATAATGGTGTTTACCTATTTCTATGCTTCGTTAGTTATCCTTGACTTACTGTTGCGTGTACCTTTGTGCGATACATACATGTAAAAGAGTCAATGATGGTGGATACAAGTTAAACCAATTTTATTATATTTTCCTTATCGCCTTAAGGACCCAGCCGTTGATTTTAAGTTCGGTTTTAAGTTAGGTTAGTTTATCCTAAACTACATGAGGGATCCATATTCTTGATAAACACTTCTCTATTTTCAATTAGACTAGCTTCTGCAGCATCCCTTCTTTTATCTGAATTTTCCCTGTACTGTAGATTTACATTGTAGTTGTATGATTGCAGACTAAGTATTCTTTGCTCGATGAACAAACAAGGTTTGGATTTTCAATAAACAGTATTTCTAGTTGTTGTTTCACATTGAGTACTGTACTGAAATATTAAATCACTTGACTATTTTCAATTTAATGAAGGTTGTCAACCATTTCAAATTTAATGGAAGCATTCATTTGAACTACCAGACATTTTCTAATTTAATGGCGGTTGTGTCAACCAATTTCAATTTAATGGAGGCATTCAATTGAACTACCAGACATTTTCCAATTTAGTGGCGGCTATGTCAACAACCCGTTTCAATTTAATGGAGGCATTCAATTGAACCACCAGACATTCTCCAATTTTATGGCGGCTATGTCAACCCATTCCACTTGGATTTCCTATGAAGATAAGCCTTATGTTTTTGCATCGAACAACAACTAGGGGACAATGTAATCAAGTCATTCAATAATCAGCATGCCTACCACGAACTTCGAAAATTGGCATTGACGGGAAAACCTCTTTGTCACTCCAATATGCAAGTGTGACAGAGATGAAGATACAAATCCGCAATCGTTCGATTTTCGTGGTAGCAGTGCAGATTCTCATCGCCCTCTTCCAGCGTTCCCACCTAACGCCGACTGAAGTAGGGTCCCCTTCACAATCGAACTTGTCTAAAGTGGGCGTCGATGATATGGTTTGGGCGACCTGCAATCAAACCGTTCAACGGTCAGATTCTTGTAAGATCCATCTGCTCAAGTCAATGTAATGACCAGATAAATGTATCTGTTGTAACTAAGTCAGTAACTTTTTTTCTGTAGGTATACACATATTTTATGTATATATTATTGTATAATTTACTTCTTTCGGTATCAGATACATTTACCCGCATACGGTATAACTTGTTTTTTTCCTTACATGACAATTAATCTTCTGTGTTTAATTCATACATGACCATTGAATGTCCGGATTTAATAATCTGCTGTAAGTACCAATTTAGTCCATACATGACAGTTTAATGTCCAGATTCGGCAATCTGCTGTGTTTAATATATACATGACAATTTAATGTCCAGATTCGGTAATCTGCTGTGTTTAATATATATATATATATCAATTTAATGTCCAGATTCGGTAATCTGCTGTGTTTAATTCATACATGACAATTAAAATGTCCAGATTCGGTAATCTGCTGTGCTTAATATGTACATGACAATTTAATGTCCAGATTCGGTAATCTGCTGTGTTTAATTCATACATGACAATTAAAATGTCCAGATTCGGTAATCTGCTGTGTTTAATATGTACATGACAATTGAATGTCCAGATTCGGTAATCTGCTGTGTTTAATATGTACATGACAATTTAATGTCCAGATTCGGTAATCTGCTGTGTTAGTTAACTTAATAACCCGACCACTGGATTTCCAGTTATACATGACAATTTAATGCCCAGATTCGGTAATCTGCTGTGTTAGTTAACTTAATAACCAGACCACTGGATTTCCATTTATTGCCATCATATTCATGGCAAAATAATAAACACTGATCAATGTTAAGTAAAACTCGACAGTCTGTGAGATTTAGGTACCAATCCTACCATTTGTTAAAGATTGAGTAATTTCCTGCATGTATTAGGTAATTTAAGAACCAGATAATTGTATCTGTTACAACTGATCTGGCAGTCAGCTTTTTTAATTATATTATTGAATACAAACATACACATGGCAATTAAATGTCAAGATTGAGTAATTTCCTGTATTAGTTAATTTAGTAACAAGATAATTGTATCTGCTTTAACTAATCTAGTAGTCAGCTTTGTAATTCAATTATCATAACAAACACATGACAGTTACATGTTTTGATTGAGTAGTTTCTTGTAAGTTTTACTTAATTCAATAACCAGATAATTGTATCTGCTATAGTTGATCTAGTGGTCAGCTTTGTAACTAACTATACTGTACTGTATTACTTAATTTAGTAAACAGATAATTACATCTGCTATATTAGATCTATTACTCTGCTGCTTATAATACAATACTCAATACGGACCAGTATGTTGGTCGCACTGGTCTAAGATGTTAGATTTATAGTGACGATACGAGTACGTCCACCATTGTATGTTGTTAAGGGCTTGTCTTATGACGTGGAATGACCCTGTCCGCCATGGCCATTACACTTGCCACGCATTCAGCAACAATATATTTATGACAAAATAATAGATCCATATTCGGGCATTATTATTAAGTGAAACTCGTCCGTCCGTACCATATACACATACATATTATATGTTTAAACGTATAGTGTTTTCATCGGCATAATATATATCCGGTATGTTTTTCATTATAAGTTAAGCAAAATTAAAGATGCAGGTATCTTCGGTTTCTGTAAATTTCATAGTTCAAATTCATGGACCACGCTGTCCACGCTTAACGATGTCGAGGTCATGTACTTAATTTGATTTACCTATACCTAATTAGTTGGTATTTTATGTAGGTACCTTTATTTTATTTTTTTTAACGCTCGACTATCTACGTTATAGTAACCATAATGTGCAAGTTATCATTTACATTCATTTAATAATTGCACAAAGGAACATTCTAATGCTTAGGAAGATATTAGTAGGTACTTTGGTCGAAGTCACCGTCATATTAACTCACTAGTTTCCTATGCTTTGGTTACGTCAGCCCAGATTTTTATATTAAAATGCACGCATAACTTTATGTAAAAGGCTAAGTAAACAACTTCGTTCAAAACAACTCACTTGGTTTCATTATTATAAAATCCGATATTAATGCAACGTAAATCCATTTTTTTTTGTGCAAAAGCAGCGGTAGTCTTTGAAACGCCTATTTGGATGTTTACTATTCCTCTCTTTTGTTGTTTTAATGATTTCGGAATCTAATTTAACTTAAGTATTTTTTTCTCGTCGCCACATGTAATGTCCTACTGATTGATACCGTGGACACGTGAATCTGGCTCACCGACGTACCGTCTACCCTTGTATCCCGGGCGGTGGTCTGACGGCAACTGCCGACCCCCACTCCTGGGTCAGACGTTTACGCTTGAGACAGGTTATGCAAACCTCAATACACTACAGATGTTTTCTATATATTGAAGTTTTTATATGTATCTAAGTATCTATTATATATCGTCGTCTAGTACCCACAACGCAAATCTTATTGAGCTTACCGTGGGACTAGGTTAACTGTGTAAGATTGTCCCACAATATTTATTTATTATTTATTTTATTTAAAAACGAGTCGAAACTGAGGATGTGTCGTACGTTATCCTGGCACATTGCACAGGCGGGTCGATACGGCGCGGTAAACACGGCGGTTGCCGCGGCAACGGCGGGGTCCGCTTCCGCCTCCCGCGACACGCACAGAGCTCGGTACCCCGCTTAACTAGAGTCTTCAGACTGAAGAAAGTAGCCATTCGAATTTAAAATGGACTTTTAGGGTATTTTGCACGCTGTCCTGGCACTGCATCGGCGAGTCGATACGACGCGGTAAACACGGCGGTTGCCGCGGCAACGGCGGGATCTGCTTCCGCACGGCGCGACACGCACTGAGCGCTCGGCAAGGCCCAGTGTACCTGGAGCGCACACTTTCCGAACAAAAATGGGGATACTTTAATGATATTTCTAAGACTCACTCGTATAACCGCAAGGTCTACAATACTGCAAGGTGTACTATACTATATATAAGGTGCTAACAATTTAGTTACGGATATTTTTACCACTGATAGTAAGGTACTCGATTCTCGGAGTACATTTAAGTATGAAATATCATAGGTTTTGTTACGTTTTTTAAACAAAACTAGGAAACATATTTGCAAAGTTAAAACACCCTTTTAGTGTGATTATTAAATGAGAACTCAATGAACATATTTTAGTACCTCATTTACCTAACACCTAACTTAACTGGCCACTTCACGTCAAATCAAATACTCGATTGACAATGTCATGCTTAAACATTTTGTCAGTTAAATTTGCACATGGTGATTATTTTTAGACGGAATTATTACTTTTTTTGATCGGTAAATGAAAACAAAAAATGATGAACAAAGGTTCCTTAATTACAGTTTAAAGTTAATTGTTTTAATGCAATGTATTATCTCTTAAAATATCCGTGACTAATTTGTTAGCACCTTATGAGAACGCGAACGTCCGTATTGGAAGATTTTTGGAGAAATATACATATCATAGCGACGAGCGGTGCATCTGTGTGATAAGTTGATAACCGGCTTAGGCAAGCATTTGGAATGCAAGATCCGAGGGCGCTGTCCGCACTGCATTCACAAAGCATTTCGTACTCACCTGTTACATTTCCAGTATAACTATAGTATAGTTACTGTACATAACGACTGTTACAGATGTAGTGAATGAATAATGGTCGCATTTTGACGGAAATGCAAGAGATTTATCCAGGGATCGGAAAACGGTATTTTTGCCGTAACGGTATCGCTCCCTCTGCCATGAACGGAAAGGATTTCGTTTCTGTTCTCGGTTACCGGTAAAAGAACCGTTCAAATAAGATACCGGTTTTGCCCATTTTGTTAGAAATTCGTTCCTGTGGAACGAAATTAAACGGTTAAATTGAAAATTTCGAAACGAGATAGAACGTGTATTGCTGTCTCTTTTATACGACTACTCGTGAGTACGCAACCTGCTGTACTCGACTTAGAATATTTTATTCCGATCCTGCTTTTTGCTTGCAATTATTATCGTTAATTTATGTTTAGTCTAGTTAATATTTATAATCGTTTTTATCACAAAATGCGATGTTTTATTTAGTTTCATTAAACTGTGCCGTTGTCTGTTTGTAATCTGTAATGAAATCTTGATAGTTAAATTTAGCTCATCTCCCGGTTGGCAATGCAAACATGGTTGGTTGGCAAAGAAAAAAAGTGTCCCAAGATTTGTTTTCCATTTCGCCACCATAATTTCATTGATTTAGTATGGCGGTAGCGTCAATGGAAAGTTTGAAATTTGTATGGACAATTTAGGACACTTTTTTTCTCCTACTAGGATTGAAAGAGCTCGTGATTCTGAATAGAAAACAATTTAAAAAAAATAATATTCCAAAAATGGTTTTTGTACAACAAAAAATAAAAACGCCCAAGAACTTCGTTATAAAACGAGAGTAACGAGACATAATTGGAGAACAATTTTTTTATCTCATCGTATGTAACTCATTGCTAACTTGGATATTCAAAAATATACAGGGTGTTTTTTTATATCCTTTAAATTTGACAGGTTGCTTGTTACATTAATAGAAGCTGCGTTGTAGGTCGCTTATAGTCGAATCAAAAATAAAAATTTTTCGTTGTTCATACAAAGTAAATAATTTTTTTTTTAATAAGTGCGATTAGGCTGTTAGGTCCCAGGTTCAAATCCCAAGAACTTACTTTTATTTCTCTTTTTTTACACATTGTAGATAACTGAATAGTAAGATATTTAAACCTTTTGAGGTTTAAATATTGAAAAAGTATACGAACTGATTTTAGGTTTAGTTAAAAAATCATGAGTGTACTTTGGGGGTATGAATGAAATGACTAAGTCCATGGGTTTTTTTTTATTCTTCGTTTCTCGAGAACCTTTCCGCCCCAACGGCCATCGGTTCTACGTGCAATGTGCCCCGCCCACTGCCACTTAAGCTTAGCGATTCGGAGAGCTATATCGGTTACTTTGGTTCCGCTGCAGTCTCATTTCTGATACAATCTCGCAGTGGGACGTCTAGCATCGCCTCTCCATTACTCTTTGGGTGACTTTGAGCCTTCTTATGAGGCCCATTGTAAGCGACCACGTTTCAGTACCGAATTTCATCACTGGCAGCACACACTGATCGAAGACTCGTCTTCAGGCACTGCGGAATATTGGACGAAAAGATGTGTCGTACCTTCCCGAACGTTGCCCATCCGATTCGGATTCGACGATTAACCTCTTTCTCGAAATTGGGCCTACCTAACTGGACAGTTTGTCTTAGGTATATATAATCACCTACAACTTCGAGTGTTAAGTCTCCGATTGTAACTGGAGTTGGTGCTACATGGGCATTTGACATAATTTTCGTCTTATCAATATTCATCTTAAGACCAATACGCTCGTAGGTCAACAAGCATCGTACACAAATCCTCCATGGTCTACGGAGGTACTCGCCGTTTACATTGATGTTTAGCCTTCTCGAGTTCAGTCTTGAAAACATCCTCAAGTGCAGCGGTAAACAGCTTAGGAGACATGACTTTTCCCTGCCTGACTCCCCGCTGCAGCGGAATAGGCTTCGAGTTCTGGTCTTGGAGTCGGACTGACATAGTGGCGCTCTCGTACAAACCCTTCAACACTTCGATAAAGCTACTGCTATACGCTATAGTAGACTACTGTCTACTTGGCACCGTTGGAGAGATTGTAGTACCGCCCAGGTTTCGATCGAATCCAGCTTCGTCCAGCTTTCTCGTAGTCCACAAACGCTAAACAGAGGGGCAGATTATATTCTTCGGTCTTCTGTATAACCTGACGAAGCATATGAATGTGGTCTACGGTACTAAAGCCTCTTCGGAAACCGGCTTGTTCGGGAGGCTGGAAGTCATCAAGCCTGCCTGCGAGACGATTCGTAATGACTCTTGAAAACAGCTTATAGACATGGCTCAGAAGTGAGATGGGTCGGCAGTTCTTCAGTAAGGCGTTGTCGCCTTTTTTGAAGAACAGTACTACCACACCTGCGCTCCATGCCTTTGGCGTTCTCTCTTCCAGTAAGACGAAGTTGAACAACTTCTGAAGGGCCGTAAGGATCGGTTTACCACCCGCCTTCAGAAGTTCGGCTGTAATTCCGTCTTCACCAGGCGCCTTGTTATTTTTGAGCTGTTTAAGAGCCATTCTAATCTCGTACAGGCTGTGATGTCCGGGATGTCTTCGGTATAGTGTAGGGCTTCCAATACCGGTATTTTTTGTATGGGCGATCCCGGGATCCCGGTATTTCCCATACAAAAAATACCGGTATTGGAAGCCCTAGTATAGTGTCGGGTCAGTCTAGCTCCAGGGTCTTCCGCCAGACCAACTTCGGGTCTGCTAGTAGACGTGTATAGCTGTCCATAAAAACTCTTTATCTCACTCAGGAGCTCAGGGTTGGATGTTACGATTCTACCATCTTCAGTTTTTAACTTAGCGAGCTGGCTTTGCCCAAAAGACAGAACAACTTACAAAAACTTTGGAGCCCTTATTTCGCTCAATGACCTCTTTAATACACTTAGTATTTAATTGGCGCATATCTCGAGTGAGGGATTTAGAGATCTACTTGTTGAGCCGCCGGTATAGAACTATAGAGTCGCATCAACTGAAGATTGTAGAACCATTTTACTCCTTTTATCGATGAGTCTGAGGGCCTTTTGGTCTTGTTTGTCCATTGGGTCTTAAAAAACTTAGACCCAGCGCTATGGACAGCTTCCACAAACCCGTCGTTGAATTCATCCACATCATCGCCTAAGCAATCGAAACGGTTTTGGAGTTCCAGCTGACAGTTCTTGTGGTTTTGAGTTTGGAGTGCAGGACGGAGCGTAGACTTCATCAATCGAGAGCGTTCTAGCTTAGTAAATATATTCAATGTGCCTCTTACTAGGCGGTGATCGCTTCCAGTTTTGACCGTATTGATCACAGCAACATTATTGAATATATGTCTCTTCGTCGACATGATGAAGTCAATCTCGTTTTTAGTTGCACCGTCGGGACTCATCTAGGTTTATTTTCTGTGCTCGCGTTTCTTAAAGAAAAGTTCATCATGTAGAGTCCCTCCTTCTCCAAGAAACCAACCCAGTAAATGCCCCCGGTGGTTCCGAAGTCCAACCCCAAACTGCCCCACTCTCAGCTCGTCACCATCTCTCTTGCCTAGTTTCGCGTTGAAGTCCTCCATAACAACGGTACAGGTTCTGGAGCTATGCATAGCTTTTGAAGTATCCTCATACATAGCCTCCACCTCGTCATCGGAGTGTGCCCAAGTCGGCGCGTACACCTGTATGATCTTCAACGAGTACCTCTCAGATACTCTGAGTATAAGGTACGCCACCCTAGTCGACACACTCTCGATTTTCACCACGTTGTTTACGAGGGACTTGTGGACGATGAACCCGACACCTCCTTGGGACTGTTGGTCGCCCTCCCGGAAATAAAGCAAATTGCCGGACTTAAGGATTATCGTATCCTCGCCCTCTCTTCGGACTTCTGACAACCCCACGACGTCCCAACGCAAGTTCCTTCTCAATCCTTCCTCCAGTTCCGCTAACTTTTCATCGGTCAGCAGTGGACACGTGTTGTAAGTTGCCAGGGCCAGGAGTCGTCGGTGGTGTTAGCCGGATCTCTGCCGGAGGTTTTTAGCACTACTGAATACCCCGTGACTTCAATTTAAGTGTTTTTACTTTTTTGTGTAACATCTATAGAAATCAAACTTTAGGCATATTGATAATTAGAGATCATCTAATTCATCTATGCAATACCATCAAATTTTATATAGCGTATGAGGACGAATTATGGTGACAGATGAATAAGAATAAAGTTTTACTTTTACTCCATAGTAAATGTATGAAAACAGTTTTCCTTAATTTCTGGCTTTTTTGTACATTACCGAAAGTGACCCCAAAGAAACTGTTGATACTGGATAGAAATGGAATCGATTGACATAAAAAAATACATGTAAAAAAACTTTTTTCATTTTCATACAAATTGTATGGGGAAAGTATTTCTCGATTTATGGCTTTTCTAGCCGGAATTTTTTTTTGGTCCGATACAAGCTTTTGATCCTGGACAGGAATGGAATTGATTGGCATCAAAAAAACAGTTTGTCAAAAATGACCGTTTTCTCGCACCCTGTTTTTTTCCAAAATCTGTAAACGCCAATCTTCATTAATTTGAAATCAAAGGAAGGAATCCTAAGACCTATTTAGCCTAGCAACACGGGATCTGCTAGCTGCCCTCACTGACCCACAATTTATTTCCACCCTGTATAGATCATCTATGTTTAACCGAACTTAAGAATTTTTTAGAAATCGAAATCGGTAAACCGTAAATGTAGTTCGAAAATCGCGCGCTAAAATTTGTCAAAAATTATATGCATGTATAAAAAATTGAGACCCCTTAGATGATTCAGATTCAGATTTATTAATAATCAGATTTATTCAGATATATAATACAGATTACAATATAAATTGCAGGCAGATTGCAGGCAGATTTTTCCGAGTTTGTGTTATAAAACATGAAGCGTAGAATATTCCCTACATGATGGAAACTAAAATAGCACTATGCCCGCCGATCGACGAAACAGCTGCGCCGCCGCACGCAGACACATGTCAGGATCGGCTGGGTTTAACCGTTATTATTTCGTTCGTGCGAACGTTAAAATTACGTTATCTGTACTTAACGGTAAGCACGAACATTTCGATTTCATTTTGTTCGTTCCATCAATTTACCGGTTAATTGTCGAACGAAATAAAGAAATGGAATTAGAACGATATTAACCGTTAAGCCAATACCGGTTCCGATCCCTGGATTTATCATTCTACCATATTGTCGCTCACCAGGCGGCGCCACTCATGCGTCCTGTGTCAATATGAGAGAACTGTCAAAGTGACGTTTGAAATGTTCCTGCAGGACCAACGTTCCACAAGCGCCCCTAGCGGAAAATCGACTCGCGGTAATCACCAAAAGTTGCAGTAGTAAATGATGTCTCGTTTACGTATCGTTATCTACAGTTGCATCTCGCTGCCACCAGCAAGTGCGAGCAGGATGCACGACAGTGAGGTGACGCAGACGCTAGCAATTTTATTATAGATTACTACAGTAAGGCGGATGTCACACTGAATGCGATTTGCACCGCACGCCAACGCGTTCAAGAGGGACAGCGCTATACACGCGGGTAGCGTTATCTCACTCAGAAACCGAAGTGACATGCTCCAAGACATAAAAAACGGTACTATTCTATGGGTATCAAAGTAGAACATCTTTATGTTAAGTATATAGGTAGGTCATGAAGAGGACAATCTGTATTTAACCAGCAATTGCCAAAAATATTTTGATTGCATTTTTATTTACCCTCTCAGCGAAAACGGCAAACTACTTACCTGTAACAAAGATATTATTATTAGAAACGTAAATAAAAATAAGATAACTAAAATGATACTGAAGTTCAAGACAAGCATGTAATCGGATTAGTAATTGAAATATAATTAGAGCTTAAATAAAAAATCGAACGGTCACAAGAACAGTCGTGTACTTAAAGGCATGAAACTGTCAGAATTATTTTGAATTTGGAATTCTTATCACCATACAGTTCTTAAACTGAATGTATAAATCGTTGAATTAATTCCATTCATCCTTTCGAAATAGCGAGACTTGTATTACTTTTCATGTTTTCGTCGTGATTACCCCTAGCTGCTATAGTAAACGTCTCGTTTACGTATATCGTTATATATCTACAGTTGCATCTCGCTCCTACCAGTAAGATGCGAGCAAGGTGCATTGATAATGAGTTGACGCTAGCAAATATAATTTTTTACGGTAAATTTCAAACTTGTGGTAACCACACTAAATTTTCCTAGAAGTACAGTAACATCTGCGCATGACCTGACATGTTTTTACCAGTTCTTTGACGGGACCCCTCAAGAAATCTCAACGGAATCCTACAGTCTAATTCTAACTGGAACAATGGTTTTCAGTCCGATTGTACGAACAATCCTTTCATTCATTAAGGAATGGTTTACACAGATAAAACAGATTTACCCGCTTCCCCAATTGTTAGATTTGATTGCAGAACGAATGGGATTGTTAAAGCTTACATTTTATAATATCCTTAATTGACACTTTTATTCGTTAAATTCTATCATTTTATATCTGCTGTGTTCCTCAGGTCAGGGTCGTGACCTCCACGAATCAATCTGACAATCGCTTTTCACTTGTTTCGGTCTTCGGCAATGTGTAACGCATTATGGACTTTTGTTTTGGTGATGTCGACGATCTGGTCTGTCTAGCACATAGTTTCTTCTCCTTGGTTTCTTTCCTTGTACTTTCCTTATTAGTAGCAGCGCTTCCAGGGTGTATGTTTTATTCCTGGCTATAAGGCCAAATAATTCAAAGACGTTACGGAGACAGATTGTCGGCAGCCTAACGATAATAAGTTCTGTAGGTCTATACATAATCGCGTTCCTTCAAAGTTCAGGCTATCTGTGTAGCTGTGTGTACATTTTACCTGTGTCTAGAAATATGTACACAAATCTCAGTTTCAATTCTTGTTAGACAGTATTAAACTTTTGTACCTACTTAAAGAAAATTTCTAGAACACTTAATTACACAATGTTGTCTGGGAGATTTTGGAAAACATTTTAATCTTATCCATCCTATCCATATTTAAAGGTCTAAGCTAGCTTATCCATAATTTTGCCGCTTACTTCAAATAGCAACGTTCTTTTCAAGCGCTAATGTTCTCGAGTGTTCAATATAGCAAGATAATTTGATGCTGCGTTTGTACCGAATAAGTGACAAGTAACTGTCAAGCAAGTATAAGTGCAAGAGAGAAAAAAATAAAAGTTTTTTGTAATATTAATTGAGGCGCAAAAAACTTAATACAAAAAAAAAGGAAAATACATCTTAAATCACCTAAGTATTGAGATTATCCGTAGGCCGCAATGATCACTTACCATTACTCGTTTGCCTCCTATTTCATAAAAAGCCCATGTCTTTTTATGACATAGATAGGAGGCAAACGGTACTTGTCAATTCTAATATAACCATATTTTGCTTAAATTTACCACTTGTATGTATAAATGAGTGCTTATTAAAAACTATATTATTTACATGTGACGACAAAAACACAATAATGTATGCAACAGCGAGTCGCAATACAGTAAAATTAACATATAAATCTCTAATTCGTTAAAGCCAAACGAGGCAATTTGCGAAACTAACACTGCAGCTATGTGCCGTATGAAATTAGTTTTGACTATTACAGTACGTGATTATAACTGCATTAAATTGCGAAGACGTGTTTGGCATATAGAAATTGAGAGTATCATCTACATGATACGAATTTTAATTTAAAGATGTTATGATCATATTATAGTTCTGTTTCAGTTTTATTTTAATAAAATAGCTTCTGTTCAGTGGGATAAGTTCGCCAGGCTCTAAATATATTGCCACATGGGCTACAAGTACACGGTGAGTAAAAAAGTTGGCTCTTAGAGCGACAGAGGAGGCCTTGCTTGGTAAAGCAGACAGCTTACTTTACGAAGCACGAGGCAGCCTGACCCGAGACTGCCGGGTGATGATCAGAGTGTGGTTAAACACGTCTCTAACACCTAATAAAGGTGACTAGCAGTTAAATTAAGGACAAAATAGGCTAAAAACGTGTTGCTTTGTTAATGATGCATACCTAAATATGCCCATGCCGGCTTTCTACAGTTACTACATACATATACACAACGCAAAACCACCCACGTAGATTTAACCATAATCCTTTTAGTAGTTGAGCAAAGTTAACCTTAGCAAGTCTTTGTGTTTAATTCAGCAGCGACTTAACCCAGATTACTAGTGACGGCGTTATATGGATCAACTGTGCAAGATGGCGGCTATGACATTACCTACGCAATATGCTTTACAGACCTTGTTTTATAAATTGAAAGAGATGTCATATACTACAGAAAAAGTGACCAAGGTGAGCAGGGCTGGGATCGAACCAGCGACCTCCTGCTTTCGCGGCAGACGCCCTAACCACTGGGCTACCCGATCACGGCCTTGGTCACTTTTTCTGTAGTATATGACATCTCTTTCAATTTATAATTTATATATAGTAGTGTGACTAGTTAAAAAACAAAAAACACGAATCAAAACATTTATTACATTTAATAAATGATTTGAATCGTGCTTTACAATTGTAGACCTTGTTTTTACAAGAAACAAGTGAAAGATTTTTGTTATTTCTTCAACTTATAAAAAAGAGAAATTTAGGTTTACCCCATAAACCCGTTTACATTCCAGTCTATACCAGTGACTTAGTCCAGTTAACTGGCTCGACAAACGCAGCACAATACTATTAGGGCTGTCAACAAAAGCGGTAATCCCCACTTTGTCATTCAGTTCGTCTTCGGCGATAATTGGATCAACTACGCAAGATGGCGGCTAGATGATTTACAGAGTCTGTTTTTTGGAGAAATTCACGATTTTATTTTTATATTTAAGGCGTATTTTTATAGAGACATATGTGATTTGACTCTCCAAATATCTTACTGTTACTGTTCTCCTGTAATCGTTGAAATGAAATCGTGTATTAACTACATCCCAACGTTCGAGTCCTTTACAGCCGTCACAGAGTAGGTAGATTATCAAGTTAGCTTCCTAATATAAAAATATAAAAGTTTCACTGCAAATATCTCTCGCCAACAAATTCTATTATGAATGCACTTTCAGAGACAATGAGAAAGAGTGTTTTTTTACCGTTTACGGTAACTACGAATAAAAACTCTGGTACTTATCTAGGAGTATATACTGAGTACTGACTGGACGACTAACTTATTTGTCATAGGACAACGCACGACCGGTCGTTTTGGGGATTCTTGGTGGAGTCTTGTTAAATGTTGGACTTCTTTCACCGGATGATCATCACGAATTCATGATTAAGATTGTTGGTGGTCCAGCGGTAAGAGCGTGCGACTTTTAATCCGGAGGTCGCGGATTCAAACCCGGCTCGGTACCAATGAGTTTCTCGGAACTTACGTACAAATATGACTTTATAATTACTAATCGCTTAAAGGAAAGCAACGTAAGGAAACCGGACTAAACGCAATAAGGCCTACTTGTCCCTCTGGTTGGAAAGTCAGATGACAGTCGCTTTTGTAAAACTAGCGCCTACGCCAAATCTTAGGATTAGTTGCCGACGCGGACCTCAGGCTCCTTCAGCCGGGAAAACTCTAGGAAGAAGATGATACGATGGTTTCCGCTACTCTACAACTACATGTTTTTTTAGTTGTATACAATAAAAAAACACTTAGGAGTATATGAGTTACTTAGCTGTGTGAAAACAAGAATTTTAAGACTTTAAAGAGAAGCCTCCGAGGGCGCTTGAAACGAAAACTCAGTAATACTCCCACTGAAAGGGTGTAATTTGTAATTAACGTTAAAAGCTCAGTGTAATCGCATTACCTACTGCAGAAGGAACGTAAATTGTGGGGTTTCGACATGAGAAATATCGACACAGACGAGAGTAGGGTACATAAGACAAATATAGATTGCTACATATAACGTTTTTACTTAAGTTCCCTCGTCTTGGCTTTGCGATTAAGCCTAAGAAGCATCTGCACTGAGATGAGACTTGCTAGAGCCTAGCCTAGCGTCACCTAGCGAAAAAGAATGTTCGAGAATGTTTGGAACCGGCCGGACTGAGCGCTTAGCGTTTTTGCCTAGTCGCTAGGCTCTGCTCTAGTAACTGCGTCGCCTGTCAGTTTGTAAACGGTTTAAGAAAATAGACGATATTTACACCACGACGCAATCATGAACGAGACAGCTTTACACAGTTAGATATCACACTGGTGCAGCATGCCTACCGCGAACATCAAAAAGTGGCATCGACGGGAAAGCCTCTTTAGATAGATAGATAGAATAATTTATTAACTCAAGGTATTACAACGGTTGTTATAAAAACTAAAAACTCCAAAGTGTGACAGAGACGGAGGTACAAATCCGCAATCGATCGATTTTCGTGGTACTAGCCCGGAGCCGCACGCCGCTCCGGTTCATGACCGAAGCGAGACGTTATACTCGCATATATGCGATATGATGCATACGATACACAGACGGATCAGCGTGCGTAGCCAAGATTCCAATCGCTCACGCTTAATAACGTATCGTAGCTACCAGCGTAGGAAAAGCGATAGAGAGAGGTCTCTCTATCGCTTTTCCTTATTAGTGTGACAATGACAGTTGCGTTTCGTTAGCGACTGAGCGTGAGCGATTGGCATCTTTGCTACGCACCCTGGTTCCAATGTGAAAAGAACAATAAACCTGCATAGTAATGTCTTATATAGAAAGAAAGGAAAATTTGAAAAATTAATGATCTCGAGCGGGATTCGAACCCACGACTCTGTGATACACTATCGCTCTGCAAACTGAGCTACCGAGAATACCCGTGGCCACTTTCTTCACCATATCCCTGGTATGCCGCCTGAGGGGGGCACTATTTTCATTTCTTTCTAAGAAATTTGGTATCCTTCGAGGACTTTTCTGTATAAATAATTTCTGCATAGCGACGTCATCCTTACACACCGTCTCCGCATGCGGTAAAAGCGTCGATAAAATAACTACCCTCACAAGACATTTACACTCGCCTAGGCTTGCGCGGTATGCCATAGAAAATACGTCACAGGTAGGGTGTGCAAACCGGTTTTTAATTGTATGGAAAAACCGATTAATAACCAGTTATTAACCGAAAATTAATACAAATAAAAACCGGTTTGCACACCCTAGTCACAGGCCACAGCGTCAATCCAATGCGACACATAACGCGGTGTCGCGGTACATATTGTGTTGACAATAGCCAGCCATGTTCATTCGGGCAATCCGTTGGATCAGCATGGCAATGTCAAATTAACATACATTGGTTGTCAGATCCGGTAGATATGCCCGAATGTATATGGCCGGTTAAATACAGCAGTATGTCCGACTTGCCCGAGCACTAACGTTTTTTTTAATACTTCGACGGTGACAAGCAAGCGTACGGCCCGCCTGATGGTAAGCGGTCACTGTAGCCTATGGATGCCTGCAACTCCAAGGGTGTTACCGACGCCCACCCTTTAAAAAAAGGAGGTTTCGCTGTGTTGACAGCTAAAGGGCCAAGCTTGGCTCCGTGGTTCCCCCCAGCTGGAGCTCTGGCGATCTTACTCACCAACAGAAATACAACACTATGAGTAGGGTCTAGTGTTATTAAACTGCGGTTTTCTGTAAGGCGGAGGTACTTCGCTACTTCCCCAGATGGGCTGTGCTCCAGATTTGAGCGAGACGACATTCGTTGTGCTGTGCCCTACCACACTAAACGTTATGCATCCGCTGCGCCCATACCTCACTTAACGTGGCGCTTACCTCGGGTAAGTCACCAGCTTGTGTACACTAGGTCAGCTTCACACTTAAGCAACTTTGTACATTAGCATGAGCATTAAAAGTGGATGTTTAAGCACACAGCATCCAGCGTGATTTCCCGAGGGCCATGCAATGTTAAACCGCGTATTCACTTCCCGGTTTATTAAAGTTTTAGCGAAGCTTCCGGAAAAACTATAAGTATATTATCCAGTTGGTTAGCAGCAGAGTTTTGCACTTGGGCAGTAAAAAGAGTGTGATAAAATTAGTTATTGCCACTTGTGAATATCTCAAATAACAACCTGTAGCTAGGTTGTAGAATTTGTGATGGATTTATTTTCGAGATTCAACATTGGAAATGTCGTGATTTTGAGTTCTTTGTAAACGTAGGTTTATTCCTTAGGCCATAGGTTATGTGCTCAGACTGCGAGTACAGCGAGAGACATGCTGCTCTTAGCAAGATATTTACGTGAATAATTATGATTTAAGAAAATATTTAGATATTTAGCGATATCCATCGCTGGTAAACGTTTCATGATTTTTGATACAGACTCAATAGATGGGAGCGATGGTGGCCCAACGGTAAGTTTCAATCCGAAGGTCGCCGGTTCAATCTCGGTTCGTAACAATGCGTTTTTCGGAACACACAAGTGTAGTTTCTAAAGATTATAAAGATCTTATACTGCTAAGTTTGATTAGAGCGTCTGTTCTTTGTAAGCGAACATAGGGCTTGTTTCATAACAGCGTGGCTATCCAAATATAGACTTTATGACTTCGTTAACAAGGTACACATCAGGTTTACATTTATGATATAAACCGAAATTCTCTGAGAGATTATGTAAATGGAGGCACAGAGAATCATTGTTATGTAGGTATATTAATAAGTTATGTGAAGGCTTCGACTCGACTGAAACTGAAGGCCTAGTATAAAAATTGTACGACACTAACTCCTCGACCGCGTTAGCGTATCGGGAGTTCAAATTATGTTTGCCGTTTATTTAATCATCCGGCAACTTTCATATTTTGACCCCTCGATACGCTAACGCGGTCGAGGAGTTAATGTCGTACAACTTTTATACTAGGCCTTCTGAGCGTATCGAGCGTTTGTATGATGGTTCTCTCTCTTGCGGGGGTTGGCGTTAGGAAAGAGATGCATGCAGGCAAGTCGAAAACAAAACACTGAAGTGAATTGTCGGCATGAGAAGTAAACGTGGGTTTAAGTAGCGCGATTGAAATCTATAAACCAACAATAATGAAATGAAAAGTAAGAAAATTAGGAAACCTTGTTTAAAAACTGTGCATGGTTTGCACGGCGCGCGTGTTGTATCGCTCTCAAGAGACACCTGTGTGCTTATCATGAGTTGTACGTAACCGTTAGGGACTGCGCGTTTCTCAAGTATGTCCGTCTCGCTCCTACCACTAATCTGGCGAGAGAGAGTAAACAAAATACCAGCCAAGTGCGGCCAAGTCGGACTCGCCCACCGAGGTTTCTGCACATAGGATGCTGGGCCATTTATGACCTTCGGTACTTAAATATACTGGTCACACGGAACTCTCAGTGTGCGGCAATTATACTCGGATTTTTTCCTGTACTTGCTACAAGCTCTTTTTTGACAAATTACGTGATTCAGGTCAACGGGAAGTACCCTATACATTTTGATTCCTTTTGGAAATGTATGGGAAATGTGACATAAACGTCTGGTATCTTTTGATTGCGTTGACGTAAAGGTTTCACACACCTATATGGTATTAATTTCAACTTGCTACATTTACGCGTTCTCCAGATAAAAGGGTCTTGACAGACGGACGGACGGACAACAAAGTGGATCCTGTAAGGGTTGTTTTTTCCTTATAAAGTACGCCCTAAAAAGTAATATAATGCAAAGTCATATTAAATAAAGGAAAAATAAAAAAAGAAAGGGCCTAATTTGGTGAAGGTACCTTATACATATATAAATAGATATAGTAGACTAGCGCTTAATCACCTCTCCCGTCTGGAGCGTAAATTGAAGTGCGTACATATTTGGAATTGGGTATAGTTTACGTGTTCTTAATATTAATTGATATAACTTTGATTGAAACACTGTAATCACGCTGGTAATATGCTTTTAAGTGCTCATTCATTAATCATATGCTATATGTGTAAGGCACTGTTAATTATAGCAAGACACGTTTCATGTGATCCCTTGTAGCAAATATAGGGTTCAAAGCGTTACGACCCTTCGTAGTTAAATGCTAAAAGCAAGGATTATAAAAGTAGCCTCCTTAGGCCCAATCTATTTTTAGGACAAGTGCAATATTGACCCAGTGTCCTAAAACTAGGACATCATATTTCGAAACTAATGTTTTTAAAATTAAGGTTTAATTTTAATTGAAAAAGCATCACCTGGTGGATCGTTATACCTAAATTGTGTTGTCCTAAAAATAGGACAGTGGGCTTTACCAGGGTAGATATTTTAACTTTAATAAGCCATAAGCCGGAAAAACGCTAGGAGGAAGGAGAGATATTTATTTTAACTTTAAAAAGGATATCTTGCGTTGATATTGGTCACCATTTTAGTAATAGTGAATGTACAGCTCAATAGAACATGAGTTGGATAATCCACTTTATTACATCACTAGAGACGGCATATTCAAAATAGCATCAAACAATGAAGGATGTTATAAAGGAAGACTTCCTGATAGTTGTAGTCTTCGGACATCATAAGGATTAAAATAATCAGCCGCCTCTACCCTTTATTTTTGGATACTTCACCGGAAAAACGTGTAAGATCGGGTAGCCTGCCCTTTCGACAAAGTTAAGTCTCCATCCCGCTTTGAGTCTATAGCCGACAAATAAGTAAATAAACATGCTCACCATCTTTCAGATACTTATATTTACCATTCAACCTTCAAACTAAGCATTATCGTTATGAGTTCTGTTACAACTCCTTAATTACTGTAATTTCTGTTTTTTGTCATTTCCTAAGGACGCACTTTAACTTCTGTACAAAAAAGGTGAATGGAACAGTTCCGAAGATAGTTTGAATCTAACACGATTGTTGTTATAATTTGAATCTTATACTTTTAACAGTAGAGTTGATATTTGGACGAATAGTGTAATCGTTCGGTAACGTCAAAGACGTATACACATGGACTGGGTAGTGTTAGAGAGTACACAGATGCAGAGTTCTTAAAAATGACAGAACAGAACAGCTGGTGTGTGTCGACGGTGAAGTGATCACTCGATACTTTAACTTGAGGCTTAGAACTAGTTTTTCAAAGCTTTGACGATCAAGTCAAGTGGTTGTGAATGGATCTAAAGTACTTAGTTACTCTGTTCAAGTGGCAAATTTCAATAAATTTGAAAGAGCAGTGGTAAAACACTGAATTATTGTATTCCTAAGACAGCATTTAGCTCAAATTAACTTAGCAATAGAATAAATCCATATGAATATGTTTATGGAAGGAAGGAGAAGCTTTCAAACAATACAATAACTCTTCTAAGACATTCTCAGAAGCCTCTATCCAACTACCGTTAAGAAGAAAAGTTTTAAGTACCCCCCAAAATGTATGTTACATAAATCCGCCATCTTGAATTGTCTGCCATTTGTGCTAGCTACCACTTTGAGATGGCAAATTGCTGTAAAAGGGATTTATGATATCTACCCTCAAATTGTATTGTTAAACAGTTTTTTGGACTATGAACTTATTACACATGAATAGAGAAACAACGTACAGGACGTCACCTCGCTAAAAAGCTTTTGTAACTCAAATTAATTTTACAATTCAATTAAAACTATCATTAGATTAATGAAGGTACAATTAAAACAAAACCGAAGCCGAAACGTGTAAAAAGCGAGCACAATTAATTATAATAGTAAATTAAACAATAATACGTTTCCAAATGAATTGCTAAATTACGTTGGATCGCTATGTGGTTAGGCCCGGGTTTGGTTTTACTGGAAAATTATTCATAAGTCCAATATAAATCCTTCAACGATATTAATTTTAATATTGTTCGGTAGTTTAGCGGATCGGTTTTAAATGAACTTTTTGGTATACGAATTTCTGGTACTTATAATCATTAGTTTCACACGATTTACAATCATTATTTCATTGACACAATTGCAATTAATATTTGACTCGAGTTTACAGGACACTGACGAGCAAGCTCTAAGTGGCGGAGATAAAATAACTAGCGTATGCATTCAGAACCAAAACTAAATCCTATGACCACTATGACCATATTAACTAAAGTCTGGCAAACCTAGTCGGACAGTAGTTTTTTTATTATTATGTATAATGCCTCACTTTGAAAAAAGGGAGGCATAAAGATTTTAAAAAATCTACTGTAAAGCTTGATTTGCCAGACTTTAAGTAGGAAACAACATCTTAAGATGTTTTCCTTCGCTGAGCGATGCAAATTGTAGTGATACAACATCCTCTTAGAGAATTAAACCAGACGGTACTCCGTCAATCAATTGACAGGCCACGGGGTAGACCTGTCAATTGCCGAATGCACATGACAAACAATAATTGACGGATGCTTATCTGACATACCAATTTTTACGTTATTTACGAATAGTCATACATTTTGCGTGCATCTCCCCCGCTAAAATAAAGTTTCCAGTCCGGCTTATTAAATAGTCAAAGAACCTCCTTCCCAGTTCATACTTTTTACGATTGTGAAGATTTTGATTTTTACGATTAAATAAATTGTCATGCGTTTCGGAAAATAAAAGAGTATTCATTAACTACCTTAATAAACCGAAAATAATATAAATACAACGCAAATAATATCAAATGACTATTTCTTTAACAAGATCCGATTAACTCAATTATACGAGCCGAGATTTTCATACTTGCGATTTCTGCATTCTAGTTTGTCGCGCCTTACCGCTAGGCTACCAAAGCTTCATTCAATATTAACCCTTAACCAGCAACAAGCATATAATAAACCAAAACTTCACAAAAATATAAGCAACAGCCAAAATTAACAAGAAAAGTGTAGACAGAGCAGAGGTTTATTAAAAATTAATACGCCGAGTTGTAAACTACATAACACATTTACTGCCAAACTGTTGGAGTTTCATACGAATTATAATGTATTCAGAAGCGCGATGAATAATTTAATTTACCGACGGCGCTCCTAAGTTACGGTCTATGGAAGTTTTCAGAGTTTGGTTATGGGATGCGGTGATCTTCCTGGAATGGCGGTAACGGTTAAAATTAATATGGACAAAATATCTGGAGGACGGACAAAGTCGATACAAAGTCACGGGAGACTTTCACCAGGGGGGGATGTCACTCAGAATTTTACGTTGACACACAATCATCCGCCCATAGGTGACCTAAACTGCCGGGGTTCGCACAACGCGCATTACCTCACGGGTGCGTTCAGATATATTTATATTTCAAACACCGCATACTAATTCATACTTAGACAAATTGATACCAATACTAATAAATAATCAACAAAAACGTGTTCTTATAATAAAAATTATAATATTTTGTTCTTACTTAAATGTTTATACTAATGTTGTAAGCACCTGACACTGACAGCACGGTGATAAACCTGTTAATGTCATCTTGACATTTGCATGCTTGTCAAGCTAACCGGACCATTTTCGTGACACTTGTGCTCTTAATGGTATCTGTATTTTATTTGTTCTTGTTTGTGTCATGAAAAAATAATTGAGTATGAGAATAAAAATCACAGCATTACTTTAGAAATTTAGAACTTAAATGTACACACGCGTTATAAAGTTTATGAATGAATTCATTTATTAACTGCCCATGCAATTTTATATGCGATAGTACACCGTAGGTACACATTGCCTATATGAGCTAAACATTCTAGAGATCAATTAGTATGGAAACAAAAGCAATCAAGGCATTCTATAATATGGTTGTATCATACACATTGCCAGTTAAGTTTGTTATGTGCCTACATAGTGCACGGGTATTTACGTACCGCAGGTCAACGACTTCACAACATGACATTGTTAAAGGCGATAATTCCGACAAGTATACATACTAATGACAATCAGTTAACGCTAGTGTGTTGTTAATCTTGAACATAAGTGTGTGTGTGTCTAGTCGTTGGATCAATAAACGTGTCATGAGAAGGTATAGCGCTGAATAGAAGTAATCATAGGTACTATAGCGTTCAGAATTGCATGGGCAGTTTATGAATGAATTCATTCATAAATTGCCCATGCAATTGTAATATAGAACGCTCGATTGATTCTTGAATAGAAAAATTATGACATAGTTAAAACAGCCTTTAATTATGGAGCCTCTTTGTCGAACTTAAGTGCAGGTAGGTATTGTTTGTTGTTAAGACACCTTTATCCATAGCGAGTATCTTGCGATCGAGAAAAACAACTGTCTTTGTCTAATTCGAGCAGTTAGAAAGTGACGGGTGGCTTTGTCGATAAAATATAATTTAATATTGACCAATAGTTTTGTTGTGAGGATACAGGACTAACCCTAATAAAGCCTAGTTTACTCTCTGGGTTGGAAGGTTTAGTAAAACTAGCGCCTACGCTACGTCAAATCTTAGAATTAGTTGCCAAAGCGGACCCCAGGCTCTCTGAGTCGTGGCATAAGCCGGGAAAACGCTAGAAAGAAGGATGTTGGCTTTCTCTACTGCCAGATATTGTCGCGGTACTCTCTTCTCTTCTGAATAACAAATAGGAAGTATATGTAAAGAGTTATCACTGTTTGACAACGAAATGTCCCGTTCTGGCACGTTCTCTCTCTCGCTTACTAGATTGTGTGGAATAGTCGTACGTAAGCCGACTGATTCCGAACGATAGTGATAATACCGTTAGCTATATCAGCCTTATCCAAAAACACAGAAAAAATAATATCATGTCATAGAAATCCCAATACCACTCAAGATTTAACTTCGTTATATAAAACCGAACCTATATTTTTTCTGTGAGAAAACGCAAGTTAACATAAATATAGCTACATTTTGAACACGGTCGTAAAGCAATCATTCATATTCGCAGACGGATCCAAGCCAACAAGAAAACTTCATTATAAGAATTACAGCAGGCAGAAATGGAGAATCCGTGTAAAACTTAATACAGTGGATTAATTTGATGTTCAAACAATGATTTTCGGTTTTGTTGGCGAATCTGATATTCGTCGGCTTTTTCTTTCAAGACTCCTCCGCTAAGTAAAATCTACATTTATTATAAACTAGCTTTAGCCCGCGGCTTTGCTCGCGTTAGAAAGAGACAAACTATAAATTGTGTACCTATACCTATCTCTAGCTTTTTTTTCAAAACATCACTTCAAATCATTTTAAATTTCGCTATAAAATATGCGGCGTAAAGTCGGCGTCGCTAGTAGGTAAGTACGCTTGCAGACCAACCCTTCAACTATCTCCACTTAAATAATCACGTCAATTCGTCGCTCCGCTCCGTTTTGCCGTGAAATACGGACAAACAAACAGACACTTTCCCATTTATAATATCAGTATATGGTATATTTAGAAGGTGAATATAGATTATAGCAACCATTTCGAACGTAATTAAGTTGAAGCTGACAACCTGCATACATCGCTGCATGCAGCCGTAAAAAAGACTTCGTTTCAACGTTGCAATATTCTATTGCAATACTTTGTTAACTATTCCCAGTGGAATAGAATCATCTGGATCAAACCGGTCTAACGCGCAATATTCACAAGTTGATACCATACCAATCTCAAATGATCATTATTATTATTATTGTTGTTTTGGGCTAGTGAAGATGCCGCGTCGACCAGTTGTGATCTATTGTGGCAGCCCTTTATAATTCATTACTGATTCCCGTTGAGTCCAGAAAGTTCCAAATTCTTTGGGCTGTAATGTTGTGTATCTCACAGGGTTGCAGTTCGTGCCTACCGAGGTGGATACTTCTTTTGTGCATTAGTGGTCCGCAGGAGCAGAGGATGTGCATCGCAGTTTCCTCTGTTTCCTGGCAGAACCTGCATGCTGCGTCTTGTTTCTTACCCATTAGAAACATGTGCTTGTTCAACTTGCAGTGCCCAGTCAGAATTCTGACCACCGCACAGGCTTTGTACCTCTTGAGCCCTAAGAGCTCTTTAGTGTTTTTGTTGTTGAACCCTAATATTAGAGCTTTCGAGTGTGTGTTTCCTTTTACGGATTTCCACTCTGCGATTGCCCTCATCTTTTCAAGATTGTTTAGCAGAGAGTATGCCTCTCGTTTTGTAACTCCGCAAAACGGTTCCGGGCCAACGAGGGGCGTGTCCGCGCCCTTTCTGGCAAGTTCGTCCGCTGCTTCGTTTCCAGCAATGTTGGAGTGTTCTGGTACCCATCTAAGTGTAACTTTGTTGGTGTTAGCCAGGGCGTTTAGATTATTTTTGCAGTTCTGGACTAGTCTAGAGTTAACCTCTAGGGACTCTAGTGCTAGCAGAGCAGCTTGACTGTCCGAGTTAATGTAGATGTGTTGGTTTCTTAGGTTTCTGTCCAGATTGATTGATGATCATGCCTGCAGCAGTGTTTTTCAAACATTCTCCTGGTGCGACCCCCTTAGCATGTATAACATTGTCGCGGTCGCGACCCCCTCGGTATGAAAGAAAAATTTCACGCGCCCCTACCCGCCGCTAATCTGGGTCGAAACGATTCGGCTTTGCGACCCCCCAGGGGGTCGCGACCCACATATATAGTAACCCTAGTCTTAATCTATAGCCCTAGCGTAAGAGTGCCGCGACATGATCTCACAGAGAAAAACAACGGTCATTTTTTTATCCGAACCTCGGGACCTCCAGGATTGGCACTATATACCGACTAGGCTAGGAGGCTGGAATGCCGCCGAATTTTCATACAAATTCGGCGGTCTATTTTAAGGGGTGTAAAATGGAAATTAGTTTGCCAATCAGACTGTAATATATTTCCCATAGTTTTTGACAACCCTGAGCCTCAGCACGACCACCGAGCCGAGCCGCTGGCCGTGTATGAAGTTACCTCACTGTCTGGAATACATCCCTACGCTGTGCTACAGCTCAGTCGCAGTCGCTCAATTTACGCAGGAAATTGAAAGGTGTCACACACAGCACGGGATCGTATTAAAGCTTGGACACTTACGTTTCGATATCGTTTGTGCGATATCTAATGCATGGTTGGCGATCAACGCGCCACGTCCGTCGGCGCCGCTGTGCGAAATCTGTAACAAACATATATATTTATTAGTAACTTAGACATCTTTTAATGCTCAATAATATCTTTAAAATAATATGGTCAGTCATAAAGCGCGTTCATCCTAAGTGCGACTACGAGTTTTAAACTGTAGAATACTATACTCGCTCGCGTCTACGCCAACTCACTGTCATTGCATCTTGCTCGGACTTGCTTTATTTAATATCTGTACATAAAATGTATGAAAAAATTTGTAAAATTTAACCATTAACAACGCTTGACACGCTTACATAAGGCCCAAATAAATATACATAGTAACTACAGGCAAAAATACATATTGAATCGTGCGTGGTACAAGGCAGTACAGTTTAACTGCAAGTGCATACTCATATTATGAATAAATTCCAATTTAGTCACTCTGGCTTATAGCAAATGGACCAAATTGACTTGATATAATTATTATCCGAATACATCAAGTAGGTAACCTAGCAGTACAAAAAACTACACAGGCCTCAAAATCTGCATAAACGGCTGCTACGGACAAAAACAACCGAACAAACGTCGAGCTATTCAACATTGGAACACACAGGACACGTCCGTTGGGACGATTACCAACCGTCGCGGCCTTGGGCCGAAAAAAACGCAGGTAGCAACCAACAGACGTGATCGGGCATGTGTTCGCATAGCTACGGGAGTGAGTCGAAAGTTCAAAAGACAAAACAAATATACGCTTCTACGATACGCTTATATATATATATAATTTATGAATTAATTCATTCTTAAACTGCCCATGCAATTTTGAACGCGGTAGTACATTGAAGAAGTTTTAGTTTTGTTTTCTTAAATTAGTTTTTTTTTAATTTTTAATACAAAATACCTAATAACACGTTGCAACATGTAATTTATACAACCGCTAATGTGTCGGGCATTACAATTAAGTCTACTAAGTACTACATAAGAGACCACTATGACATATCAATGTCATGTCGAATACCTACTCGTGCTCCATTTGCGAACTTGCAATGGCCTTATAAGATAAAATAAAATTAGTTATTATCTTCAAAACGAAGTCTATAAAAACCCGGTATTACTTGGTTGTTCTTCTTTTTTTAAGGCCTCATTTTTTTACCATCTTTAAAATCATAACGGTGTAAAATATAAATATTAGGTACATGTGTTTGAAGTGGATTATAGAACTGTTATTTTGAATTAGGTAGCATTTTTTTTTTCGGTGGTTTTCTAAAGTATACCGTAACCGAGTGGCCTTTTTCAGCGTAGACAGTCTTTGTATTTACCACGTTGTGCCAACCGCAAAGATAAATCTGTAGATAATTGAGTACATATACAAAGCGACAAAAAAAGATAAAATTTTTAAAGTGGCAATCGTAGTGAATTTAAAAGTGACAATGACCTTGACGCATATCTTAACGACTGGCAGAAAATCACTCTGAACCGGGACTTTGCCCAGCAGTGGGACACTTAAAAGCAACAAAATTAAAAAAAAAACAGTAGTGGCGCCGCGTTCAAATCAATATATGTAACACTACGATTTTGCCACTTTTCAATTTGTAACTTTTTCTGTCACACTGTAAGTCTGGACAAAATTACTTGCTCGGGTGTATCGGCAGCTTAGTGTATACATTTATAGTTCAAAACTTACACCACCCTTTAACCACAATTTACTCTCGCCCCCTAGACGCCTAATGTAATCGTCACGCTCTAGACAGAGATAATAGAGGTTCTTTTGAACCCCTGACTCGCCAAACCTAGATGGGCGATTGCAACAACACCCAAAGCTGTCTTTAAAACTGACAAAGTTAAGTTTACCGTCCAAAACGGCGACACAATCTAAGCTTGTCAAAGATATCCGTTAGTTAAAATCATAGTTCTATATTTGAACAACGGTATTAGATAAAGTTGTTGAATTTCTACTGGATTCTTGTCTCGATACAGCATTAGGAGAAAAATATTTGTTATTTAGGTTATGTTAGGTTAGGTTAGCATTGTTTCCGTTACAGAAACCAGTATTGCCTGCTGCCTCAAATAAGTAGTCCTGACATATTGATACATTTTATAACAAAAAAAGCCCTTAAACAACAATATTTATGTACTTAATACTACATATTTTATTTATGTACTTACTTGTATTTGGGGTCAAACCAAATAACATTGTTTATATCAAGCTAAACCAGAGATCACGGAATTTTTTTATGTTCCATTAGTTTTGCATTATCATAACTATCACAAGCAAGTACATGCTTTTATACTTAATCTCGAAAATCTATGAAAGTCGTTCAGTGTTTATTTATTTCAAAAACAGTTGCCACTAACTCAGTTGTTGTTACTGTAGGAAGTGAAAAAACAGCCTGTATACCTGAGATATACGTATTACAATGATAATATTTGAAATTATTTAAAAAAATCCAACACGTTTTTAAAAGCCACAAAAACGAGTCCTTGTCATTTATAAATGTCACATAAATCGCAGTCTCCAAACAAAAGCGTTAAATTCGTAATAACAATTTGTTAAAATCCAATCTACGAATCGTTAACATTAACGGCGTTTAATTATTCAAATTCGCCAGACATGCCGCTCGGTAATATCGTCCATAAATGACTATAACTTGATATTCCCAAGGTTTACGAAACTAAGCACTGTACGGCGAACCAGTAGACAGAAGGACTATCGTGAACTTGGAGACAGACGGACTTCTAACACGTAAAAGCGACATCTTACCAAATAAGTATTTCGGTCAATTATTAAGGGGGAAAACGTACAGTACAGACGCACTGCTCACACATTAGCATTACATAACAAAACCAACCGTTACTCACTATACACACGATTTTTCTATTAAAAAATTGTCGTCCGTCCGATAATAAGAAATATTATTTCAATCAAATATTTCCTATATCTACTTGAAATTTCTAAAAAGCGAGAAAACTTTGTCCCTGCTGATTTCAGTGGAAAATATCTTTCGCCCACGTTCACGTAGGCGAATTATATCTTCTAATAAAAATTCGTATAAGCCCGATTGCGATGGGAACATGCCTGAGAAAGGTCGCGTTATCGGCATCGTTTGAACTTAATTATCACCCCACGCCATCATTTCAAACCGACCAAAACACTAAGCCATCCCTTTCTTACCCACCAAGAACAGAGACGGCATTCGTATCAGCTATTTTGAAATTCGAACGATTCCATTAACCAAATGCCTACAAATACAGCACCTGTATTGGACGTTTTAATTTGTGTATGCAAAGCTTGGGATACAATGTTAAGTTCAACGGTCTATTCTCTGATTTCAATTTGGATTTTTTTGTTTTCTTTTATTATACTGTTTATGGTTGGTTTATTACACGTTTATTTCTAAAAATGCTATAGGATAAATGGTCTATTACTGGCCAGTAATAGACGATTAAGTTAAGGTCGCCACCTTATATCAAAAATGAACTTAGTGCCTAAGTAGACAGAATTAATATTAGTATAACGTGGCTAATTATTGAAGGGTGGACAGTATTTATAAGAGTCAAGAACTGAATAGTCAATCAAAAAAAATTCAAACGCATGTTAAGTGATGATATTTTGTTTGTGATATAGTTCTTTTTTTAAATTTAAACTGTAAGTTGGTATACTCTCGTTAATTACAAACATATTATGCCGGTACACTCAAAATCCACACAAACAAATACTTAAACGGCGGATCTAAGTGTCTAACGAGCCATCATGAAACTTATCCGTTGAAAATGATAGAGCTAAATGACAAAATCAACTCTCAATCAGGCCACTCTTCACTTCAAAGAGCTTCTAACATCATTATGTTTATACACAAAAACATACAAAGCCCAAAATTACGTCCAACTAAATTAAGGGGATACAAACTTCCATATTTACTTGGAAACCCGGGATCTCCGTATCAATTTCTTGATAAATTTACTTCAAAGGCGAGTTGAGGAAATTCCGGTAAAATTGATATAGCTTATGCAACATTTTGGGGAAATGTTAACTAAGCGTAATGGGGATGAAACTTCAAGGAACACAGTCGGCATAAGTACCGTTTCCCTTCTGCCAAAGTACAAGCCCAAATGGGCTTACGCGGGTCTGTGTTGTGACTAGTCCGTACACGAAAATAGATCGAAATGTGCAAGATTTGTTAGTGTAGTTGTATAATTTTTTATGTGTGAGTGTGTGTGAGAAGTGTGTCTGTGTGCACGTTTCCCTCCGCAAAATATGACAGAATTTTAACGGTAAGACGTCGCTTTTGCAGTCCCAACCCAACCCAACATGTTGAAAGGGCGTGTTGCCCGAAGGGAAGAAAAGATTATTCGTGACCGCAGTGACCGCGGGCCTTACCATGACGTCACGCGATTCAGTTTAGGACCTTCTGAATCGCTGACATACAACTGAGCACAGTTAAGAACCTAAATTGAATCGCGTTAACACGCCATGGTAAGGCCCGGTGTCTGTAAAGAGGTCCAGGGTTCGAACCCAGTAAAACCATTAATGATTTGTTTGTAATAAAAGAGGTATCACTTTGTCGATTGCCGACAAAGCGCTAAAGCCATACCTAGAAATTTGCTTAGAAATTAACCTTATCAAGACCGGAGTAAATACCTAGTACAATTTTCTTTTTTCGCCACCCAATCTACTTGGACACTCCTTCGTTTGTATGTATGTATGTTTTTTCAACGATAACTTGAGTATCGTTATTTATTTATTATTATATTATTTATTTATTTTATGTGTGTATAACGTCACCTAGTACCCAAAGTACGAATATAGCTCCGCTTAATAGCTTAAACCTATGCCTTTTAATTAATAAATTAATTAAAAGGCATAGGTTTAAGCCTTTATAACACTGCTCCGAAATATTCATTTATTATAATCATAACTGACAATTTCAATACGAACTTGCACCCCGAATGTATTTCTTCCTCAGGCTAAATTATGCAGCGTCATCTATTGAGGCCATGCTATATTACTTAACGTGTTCATCAGTCATATAATTAATATACTTACATATAATACTAGGTAAGCATGCGAAGTGCCCATCTCGAATACCTGCGTGGTCCAGAATTTTTATAAACATGTGTATATAACCTATACATGTTTCCTTGACCTAGTTTTTTTTTTTTAATTTATTGTTTCAAAAGAAAACTTACGTGGCTAAGTATACATATTCCTTCGCCAAACTGAGGACAGTTTGTTGGCGAATAGTGCGCTCTTAATAAAATAATTTTTTTTTTGTTATACCTACTCATACATTGTACAGTATTATTTATGTTGGTAAGTACTAAATTAAATTAAATTATACACTTACAATGCTCACTTGTAGGTATCCAAACTTGTTGCCAATGCTTAGTTGCTTTCGTGAGATGGAGCTTACATTAACATCTAACCATATGTAGTTATAAATATAAGTAAGTACTATGTATCCAAGATACCATCTAAGAGTAATGTTTTTAATTTTTTTTTTAAACCTGTTTACTACTGGACTGTTCTATTGTTAGGCTTAGTTTGTTAAAAATCTTAGGTATGATGTGTTTACGAGTTCTTTGGCCAAAGTAGTTATTTTATTACTATTATATTCTACATATCTTCTTTGTGTGCCGACCCTAAAGTTGCGAAACGATTTGTGACGTGTCTTAAAATTGTCAAGATTGTAGTTTTCTATAGATATTAAATATTTAACTTTTTCATGTACTGGTAATATTTTTAACTTTTGATACAATAATTTATAATTTTGGTTACATTTTATTTTGGTATTTTTATCCACTAGTATATTTTTAATAATTCTTATCTGAATGTTACATATTTTATCCAGGTAAGTTTTAAACGTGAGCCCGTATGCATTTAGGCCATAATTAATTACTGACTCCGCCAAAGAATGGTATAAACTGTGCAGTATTTTCCTGTTTACAATGCTTTTAACGCTATACAATTTTGCCATAATTGCTCTAAGTTTATTGCATACTATATCTATGTGGCTACCCCAGCTAAACTTAGTGTCTATGGTATTGATAGGTAGTTTAATCGTATTAGCTAACCGTGGAGCTACCAAAGAGACGAGAGAGAGTACATACTAGAGACGGCCATACCATACTTCGACCGCGCGGAAATGTGCCAATGTAGAATAAAAAGTCCGTACGGTGTCCAAAGGCGTCCTTACGGTCGCAGTGGCAAGGCAACGGAGAACAAACAAACATTTTTCCCATTGAAGGCGTCTCTATCTACTTTTCGGTGGGAGCTACACGGCGTTTGAAGAGTTGCACTAGATATCAAAGATGGCGCTGTGCATTATTTACCAGTTTGTATTTTTCCCGAAATATGCCACGGCTCAGGGAGTAAGCGCTAGTTTTACGAGAGGGACAGCCATCAGACCTTCCAACCCAAAGAGTTAACCAGATCTTATTGGGATTAGTCTGGTCTATATAAATATCATATGACATTTCGTAATAAAGTTCCGAAAAACTCATTGGTACGAGCAGGGGTTGAAGGTTTGAACCAGCGAGCTTCGGATTAAAAGTCGCACTCTCTTACCGCTTGGCCACCAACGTTTTATAATACATTATTATGATGCCAACCAAGGGCAGCCAAATCCATTATGATCTGTTTTACTTAGACTTCGAACATAAATATCTAATTTAACAATTCTTCCAAGGGTCCTTTATAATCGTTGAACGCTAACGTTCCATTACATTCAATATTCAATCGCGACTGTTTGACACTTGTAAGATCAAAGCAGCCACTGATCTGTGCACGCACGCTACGCTTCCGTACGGCCTTTGTGGGACAACCAACTTATTTCCACTAATAATAACAAGCGAAAATAACCCTTATCTAACCATATCCAAGGTCCATATCTTTTCTGTAAAACAACCAACTTACCTCGACCAAAACAAGCTAAAATAACCCTTCTCTAAACACGAATAAGGTCCATGGTGTATACTAGAGAATCTTGTTGAACTGTTACATAATACTTTTAACAAGTTGTTTATGATGTAAATCAAGCAAAAATAAGCTGTTTGTCGCCGAGATAAGGTCTTAGATGGATGCAGGATAAACTGTTACGGGTATTTTGCTCTAATGCTGACGCGTTGAAGATGGATTATATTTTGTTCCAGCGTCGAGAATGTAATATGCCTTTACGATGATCTTTAATAATGTACTTGGTTTATAACTAAGTGGAAGAGAAAGGCAATTTAATAATATCAAGTTTGATCAGCTACTTATTCCACACTAAACGCATTAAGCATGTGTCAAACACACATAGATTTTTCGTTTTTAACCTGAACAATCTCCCCTGAACGTTAACGGAAATAAAAATAAACAGGGTGTATAGTTTCAGCAACAAATAACGATACATTTCTAGACTTAAAAAGAAGGGATCTTATGTATCTACATTATCTACTCAAAGACATAAAGGTTGCGTAGGCACACTGCATTATAAACTCAGTAGTCTCAGTACGTATCCGATTCCGAATATGCGAATCTTCATTATACGAGTAAAACACACGCATATTCGAACACTTTATCTACCTATTAATGTAAACGGCCCAGTAGTGGATGACACTATAAGCAGGGTATTCACATATGCTTGTGCAAATATGTAATCCACTTTTTTCTGCATGCTATGCAGACCATAAATTGTAAAATATTTCAGTTTTGTGCTAGCTCTAAAATTGTACCAGTGAATGACAGAAAAATTTCCTCTACCCGCCATCCGGCCTCCAAATGAGTAATGTAATCAAAATAATTAGATACAAACACGCAATATCAGTTCAATAAATTATCTAACTGTTCTAATAATTCATTACTTAAAACAAGCATATCTGTGGTTATGATCATGATTTTCACGATACAAGTCCTTAGCAGATTCGCTAAAAAATTATTGAATCCACGGACGGTTTTGAAACACAATTCCCAAAAATCCCTAGCTGTCAATTTTGGGTTACATTAATAGCGATATTTTTATTTTTCTCAAATAAACTGCAAAAAGTCATCCGCTGCGACAGTGTCATCCACAGGGCCGTTTACCTTATTACACATCAAATTCAACTTTACATAAACACAAAGGAGTTTAAATTTAGAAGGTCTTTACTAACCAAAATATGAACTCAAAGTTCCCCAGTAACTTTTAGCTCCAAACGCCGTAACTTTGTTACGTAAGCAAACGAGAGAGGGCTAACTCCTCTAACTCGGACCGTCAACACGGACTCCTAACGAATTATCACGGCACAAACAGTTCTACTTGACAAGTGTTTGATGTCTCTCGAGATAGGCTAGATCTTAATAGCCCTACTTGAGGGTTAAGTGTGCTAAGTTAGACCAAGAGCGGTGCGACCTGACGGCGAGAACAAATGAATGCAAACGTATTCGAGTGGCCTAAGGGAACGCTGCTTGGATTGTTTGGACCATGGCCGTACCCTAAGAGACTCATAAGTAGCTTTTCAAGCAAGCGTAAACGAAGACGAAAGAAAGGCGAAAATGAATATGTGGAGCGAAAAAGCGGTGAATCACATTTTGTAGTTAAGGCATACTTTTTGATCTCCTCTTTTCCGTCTCCTCATCAGAAGTATGATGAGCATTCGCCCAGTGAAATTCAGAGAGTTTCTGGAGAATAAACCGTTTCGAGCTTCGAGCAGCACAGGCTTCCAACGCGTTGGAAGGGATACGCCATAGCGACATCTTACGGTACAAGTTATTCTGTAACCTTTTGCGGGGGGTAAGGGGTAACGTGCACACAGACTCACTTCTCACACTACATACAATCTGTTATGATGAGAGTAGCACATAGAGAATGATACAACTACACTGCACACTTCGATATATTTTAGTGTACGGACTAGTGACAACACAGAGCCGCGTATGCCCATTTGGGCTTGTACTTCGACAGAGGGGAAACGGTACGTATGGCGAGTCTCCCCTCCCTCTATTACTTGAATATTTTGAGTCAACTTTTTAACAAAGGTGTTTTTCAAAAGCAAGCTAAACACAGAAGCCTTCATAGACCTGTTTATAAAGACGCAAAATCGATAAAAGATGAAACGTTTCTTCGCCAAATTGGTCTCTCCCATCACGTTTGAAACGTTTCCCCGCAACTCCGAGAATTGGAAAAACATGTCGAAAACAATGGAGGTGAAGGCGCGAACGAATTAAATGTAAAACGATACAGCCTTAATTACCGAGCTCGGGTGGAATCAAATAAATTGCTAATTAAATAACACGCTGAATATAATGTTAGCTAATTAATTTTGGAATGGAACGGGCGCATGTAAGTGAATATGCTAGGTTGAAGTACATGGTTTTTGTTTTAGGCAAATGTAGGACACATGTATGAGAAGGAGACGGGCTCCATTGATGTTTGTAATGTAACTATTAGAACACTTTCGCATTATATGATTTAAATGCCTAATACCTATAAATCGTGTTTACAACCTTCTATCACTGTTTTAGATGCAGAGTATCTTCCCCAATACTTTTGACGTTAAATAAAAAACTATAACAAACATAAACGATTTTTTCATTCTTCCCTTTAGCACAGCTTTAGCTGGGAAATCCTCGGGTTTTCCTAATATTTACCGACTTATGATCTAACGAATTTTAATAAACTCTTCGTCAATCCAGTTCTACGAAGTAATTCTGAATCGCGACATTCACGATCGACCAAACTTGAAATAATGGCGAACAACACAAACATTTGTTCATAGTTTGTTAAGTTCGTTTCCCGTGTATCCGCAAGAACTTTGTAATGAAATACCTAACAATTAATTTGTTTGCAAACTGAGCGAGCCCTATCCTGCTCTGAACCGCTAAGTTGAAATAGGACAGGTTGAAAACATAATCACGGTCAGCCGTCCCCAAATGTTTGCACTTCAATTTGGCAAGCAAAGTTCTTGTTTCATTAGTGTTATGTTGTTAGTCCCAAGACAAGAGTTTGGTTCTGATTGGGCCGCCGAGTCTGCGAAGTGGCCGGTTCGTGAAGGGATTAATGTCGCAAACGTTGGTCCGCTTACGATCCCGACTGGAGGGACAACTGGAGATCAGCTAAGTGCTCCGTGGTTTATAAGTTCTTAGTTGAGTTGACGAGATGTTATGTTTACCTAGTAAATTTTATTTAACGCTCTTTTTCAGTCTGTTTCAGGTGATTTTTAGAGCGAACACTGAAGTAGGTTGGACCGTTGCTCCTGTCGCGTATGGTTCAGTAAGTGTATAAACAGATGGCAGATTTATTTTTGAGGAATTTCCATGACTTACCAAATTATATGTTTTATCCAGTAAGTTTTTTTAGAAACGTCTAAAAATAATTCGTGGTCGATGTGACCATAGTTTTTTTATAGACTATTTGACTATAGTTTATTTATAACTACGTTTCATGACATGTTACCTAATCACAGTTGCTAACACACCCAACCAGTCTACTTCCGAACAGTTCGTCCTAATTGCAATTAGGTTCACAACACTAAGTTGACATACAAAATTTAGAAATGAAATACGACTCAAAGTCTGTTTGATCGTGGCAAATATAAACACTTCATACCTTTAGAAAGAAATCAAAATTGAACTAGCAACGAATTTCCCCAAAAAAATTTGGTTCATTATTGTACAAAGACGAATGGCAATAAAGAGGCAATTTCCGAAGGCTTTTCGAGACCCAATACTGTGAATCAATGTGTAACCACACGTTAACAATTGTGAAGAAGAAATGGAAAACCTTTCAGAAGAAAGCACTCAAGATAACAGAGGAAAAGGGATGTAATTACTTTTTATAGCCGGATGTTACTATAGGTGTTCTTACGATTACAGTAAATAGGAACGTAGAAGATTGTGAAAGACTAACGCAAAAACATTTTTGGCGTGGGAGAAGTTATTTTCGTTTGTAATATTGCTTTGTGTTGAATATATTCTTGAGAAAGTTAAGTACACAATAGGAGATATAGCTGTCCGTACTAAAGTAACTTCAGAACGATAAATTGGAAAAAATATTTACTATTGAAAATAATGAGAAATTATTAAGAAATTGAAATAATGCGTCGTATCAATGTAGCGAAAAATTACTTACCGTTCTCGGTTATAAAAACCAGATAGGAAATTTATTTCGAGCAAACCTTTCGAGGCCCAGGAAAAATACTTGTCTATTTAAGGGACATGCCAAAGAACTCAGCAATCCTAATTTGGCCATCGTTCCTGCATGATGTGAGATACTGCAAAAGACTCGTCATTTAACTTCGGAAGTCGCTTAGAATATGTCGTCAGATATTCGAAGGCAGTCAGCTGTAAATATAATTGGCTTGTTAAGAATTAAAGGGGAAACTTTCCTTTGAAGTCGGGGTAGCTTTTGGCTTATGCTTTGTACAGCCATTACCGAGTATCTGTGGAAGATCTGATGCTTTACATAGTTTTTATGTATATATGGAAACTTTTTAGTTTCCATATATACATACAAACTATGACAAGACAAAAAGACTAGAAAATGTCAAGAGCGAAGAGAGTCTAATAATCTAAGTTAAAAAAAGGTCTACTAATTTGAATTTTTGGGACATGTCATGAAAATAATAAGATTCGCAAGACTCAACATTAAGTTGTTACGCGTGCAATCGTCTCCAAGGGAAGTGTTTTCAGTGATCCGGAAAAGGTTTCACTACGGTTGTTACTTTTAGGTTTTCGGAAACTATATTAGCCGTAACAAAATGATGTCTCTTTTAATTTTACCAATTTATTCGATGTTTTACTTATTTCTTAGTTTTTGGACTACTTGACGGTGTTGACTACACATCAAATTTATCTTATTAAACAGAAGGAAGTATCAACAACACAAGCCGTAATGAGCTTCTTCGGTAAATTTGAGTAAGAGTGTGCTTTTTTTTTAAATACCACGTCGGTGGCAAACAAGTATACGGCCCACCTGATGGAAAGCGGTCACCTTAGCCTATGGCCGGCTTCAACTCCAAGGGGTGTCACATGCGCGTTGCTAACCCATTAACAAAGTGTACACTCCCTTTTGGAGAACCCCATACTAAAATTACTAAAGTCCTTCGGGAAAACCTAGCTCAATATTTCTTCATCTAAGAATAGTTTAAAAGCCATAAACTAGCCCATTCCAGTGACAAAGTAGACCTTTTCTGTGAGACCGGTTGGCTTTATTAGGTACTCTTTTCTTATTTAATAACTAGAAATCTTCATACTCGTTGGGCTTTTAAAACTACCTAAGACTAAATAACCTAGAAATACTATATTCTGCCATTTCTCTTTTTAAAGGCATTTCGATCCTTCACTTTATCGTTCTAATCTAAAGGAAGATTCACACTAGAACGGGCCGGGACGAGCCGATGTGTCAGTTTCTAAAGAAAACGTCACATGACATCCACGGGCTCTGAGCTCGGACGTGATTCTTTCTATAGAAATATCCCCCATCCCGTCCCGTCCCGTTCTACGAAAATCTGGGTCTTCAAGCAAATCTGCTACAAACACTTCCACCAGTAGGTACATACGTTATAAAAGGGCAAACATAATTATGCAAATGTAGGCGGTCAATTATCACAGCTATTTCATTTGTTTTTAATCTGTTTGCTAATCCTCCATGTCCCAACGAAATTATCACGTCAAACAATTTCACCAACTTGTCCCTTTATTTTCATAATGAATACCCTTCGTTCGCCGCAACTTTATCGCGGAGACATCTGTTGATTTTCTTTGTTAAACTCGCCTTTGTTCCAGGATTAAATTAAGCAAGTTTCAGACTTATTACTAGTGAGATAAGGTCGCATGTCGTGTTTGATGTTATGTAATAATGAAGGTATTGTTTGAACTAGAGGGCGCCCCTATCCTCGCACATGTGCACTACCTACTCGTTAGGGCTTCATAACCACTTGTATCCTCATGTATGTGCAAAGATAATGTTTGCTAGCAGCGAGATTATGATTAAAGTAATTTGACCCTTAACACCTTAGCATAAGAGTCACGTCTGATTTGAGAGACGGCATTAACTATGGTAAGTTCAGGGTTTAGCATGTTAAAATTCAATGGATTATGTAAATATAGGTTCCGCTTCTAATGGAACGATATATTTGTGTAATTGACATTCTGGTCCGTGAAATGAAGCTGACGGTCTCAGCGGGCAACGAGAAATGTGCCGCATTAAAACAAACTTATTGGAAATTAAATTATGCACATCATTTATTAGTTAACTGTTGGAATACCGACCCTTTTCATTCATGATTCATCTAGGTACTCCTACTAGCTTATATATGAACACAGAATATTTTTATGTATAGTATGACAGAAATATTATTTAAACCGAGAAATGATCGTATAATTATATAATAAAATACTATTTGGCCAAAGTAGTTTTCATCATTCTTCAATTAACCATGTTTCTTTAATGTTACTTATTAGATAAAACTAGGTACCGTAAAACCATCTAACTATAGTCCAGTACTACAACTATGGTTATATGGTACTAACCAATAAGTTATTTTATATTTTGCGTGAGCTTATTTTACAGTTTACTATTGTTTTGCCATAGAACTGAGTCTTTCAAATAATAGTCACATCAAAACATAGATACTAGAGTGATTTTTGGACCATAATTGGGAGGTTTTGGACCATAGTTGGGTGGTTTTACGGTAAGAGTTTTATTGAATTGTTTGCCTTCTAGGTAAGTATGTATATTTTATTAAATATAACTATTGGAACTAAAAACCTTTACTAGTAACATACAGAACTAGTTTATAACATATACAGAACTGGTGATGAAACATAAATTTTTGTAGTTTAGGTTTATTAAGTTTAATTTATTATCTTGTCATTTAAGTTTTATGTATAATTTATATAATAGAACTATTGGAACTAAAATACAGAACTGGTGATGAAACATAAATTTTTGTAGTTCAGGTTTATTTAGTTTAATTTATTATCTTGTCATTTAAGTTTTATGTATAATTTATTAAATAGAACTATTGGAACAAAAATACAGAACTGGTGATGAAATTAGTAAGATCAGAGACCTGTCTATGTTCTTACTAATTTCATCACCAGTTCTGTAACGCCTGCGTTATTATTTTCCACCGCTTGCTTGTTTGCCGCCAACATGTTATTTATAAATAAAAACATTATTATTACCATCAAAACGAATATTTTTGTGACGAGCTCTTGAAAGTCGCAAGAAACACGACATATGTCACGAAATTCCGACACAGGATCATTCTCATGTCAAAAACTAACGATAATTCTTTAAAAATACTAATAGATCTAAAATTGTAAAAAAGTCATCACCAAGAAATTATCTATTTAGTGACAATACTTTACGATTTTATTAAAATTATTGAAATGGTGGCAAATAACCACACAGCCCGCGTGATGGTGAGCGGTTTCCATAGCCCATAGACGCCTATAAAGCTAGTAATTCAGTCATTTTAGGAATTGTCACACTTTTGACAGCGTGGTGAAATTTGGGGTAGACCTTCCAATCCAACCCCCTCTGGGTTAACTAGGGCTTATTCGGATTAGTCCGGTTTCCTCGAAAATCGAATCGTATTTCGTACATAACTTCCAAAAAAATAATTGGCCCAGCTCGTACCTACAGCTGGGTTTGAACCTGAAGTTCATAAATATGGTACTACGATTTAATTACACCGGACTAAGATACTATCGGATATTTTTGACTAAGATGTATACCTACACCCATACTTTTACACTAAGAAGTAAGATAAATTTCCAGATATCGTCTAGACAGAACACGCAAATTAAGATATAAATCATTCTTACAATGTAACATACAATCGATTCCATTGTATAAATTGAATGGTCTTAATTACAAAATTCATCAGTTTGAAATCGCATGTTCTAAAATTAATGCAAAATGTAATTTTCGTGAAGCTTTGTTCCAATTTCTGTGACCTTAAGTTCATTTGAATAGAGGTTAACTTGTCTTTAATGTCAGAAAGACTGAATTGAAGACCTTTAAAATCACCATCAATAGAACTCACAAACGATATAAAAAAAGGGTTTTGTCACTGTTTCTCCTTATATTTTCACACTACTTCATCAAACACCACTGAAGCCATTCACTACTGATATGGTCGTATTGTTGTAATGTAACATACAAAGTGTAAGATAAATAACTTTCTCTTTTGTTAAACACATAAAAGTTAGGTTATTTATTACGATCAATATGGCGGTTTGTTTACTTTGTTAGGAAGTTAGATTGACGGCGATTTTAGGCGAATTTCGTTTATTTTACAATTTACTATTGTTTTGCCATATATATTGTTTTTCAAATATATAGTCATATCAAACAAATATATTAGAGTGAATTTTCGACATTTTTTTTAATAGTACGACGGTGACAAACAAGCGTACGGCCCGCCTGATGGTAAGCGGTCACCGTAGCCTATGGACGCCTGCAACTCCAGGGGTGTTACATGCGCGTTGCCGACCCTTTAAAAACTTTAACACTCCTTTTTTGAAGAACCCCATATTGTAGTCCTTTGGGAAAACAGTGGCAGGGAGCTCATTTCACAGCCGGAGCGTCCGCGGGAGGAAGTTCCTCTTAAATGGTTGGTTGGGTTGGGGAGGTTTTGGGCCATATTTGGGACTGTTGGAAGGTTATGGTCCAAAACCTTGGACCATAACCTTTTTGGTTGGTTAGACCATGGGTGGTTTTACAGTACCGTAAGTACCTACTGTTATTTGTTTGTTTTTTTCTATTTATCTTGCCTTTAGTTTTAACGGGGTCAGTAGGCGCTCAATATAAGTACCGACGTTGTTCACTGTATGTGTACGATTTTTCTTATCACTAGGACACATTGCTATACCGCAACATTTTATGTTCTGCAATGTTATCTACAAAGGAAATTACTGTTACAGAATTACTCAACAAAACAATGAACCGCCCTTTTTAAAAAGATAACTATTTGGAACGTAGACTTAGGAAGAACCATTAAGGGAGACAGCAGAACATTCTAACTAATGAATAAGGTTCTTCCCACAAGCTTTTATTAAAATTGAGCGAATCCCCGATAATTCGGCGATGTTGCAACCACCATGTTCATGAGAAAACTGAAGTCTGCAAGTAGGTTGGTATTTAGGGATTGCCATACCGATCTACCCTCTTGTTAGTTTATGTTCATTACTATTGGAACTCACCCGAAAGTCAACTCGGCAAAACACTGATGACATTTGCACATACATATAAATAGTCTAACAAGTCATTAATCCACTATTCCTTAATCTCACGCGTACGAGTATTTTTATCTTTACTTTTTTTTGTTAAGACCGCACCTATATCAAGGACTCAAATACGGTGCAGGTACTTCTACCCCATATGTTAATCTGCGTCAGACTTACTAAAAAAATTCCCGCTGGAATATCAAAAAAGTTTCAATATATTTGAAATTCATAAATGTTATAGCATAGCATAAGTATCTACGACCGCTTAGTCGGTAGTGACCCTGCCTACGAAGCGGGAGGTCCCGGGTTCTAATACTGGTCAGGGCATTTATTTGTGTTTATCACAAATATGTGTTCCTGAGTTTTGGATGTTATCTAATATCTATGTATTCCAGTATTTATATGTATCTATCTATTATATAGGTATATCATCGTCTAGTACCCACAACACAAACCTTTTTGAGCTTAAAAAGCCTAATTTGTGTAAAATTGTCCTATAATATTTACTTATTTATTTATAAATCATAGTAAAAACAGAAAGGGCAATACATTTTAACATTTGAGTATTAAACCAGACGGAGTAGCAGTACCAGGCCAACCCCTCTGTCGAATGCATATGCAAACAATCATACTCATTGTACTGACTGACGTTTATCTGACAGAGCTATTTGTACGTTACGTACGAATAGCCATACCTACATTTGACGCGCCCTTCCCCTGCAAAAATCGGCACACTTATACAGAAAATTACAGACATTGCCAGTCCGTGTGATTAGACAAAGCATTGTAACATGCACATAATCATGCATTACTCTGAATTATTACCTGATTAATATATAGAGCGAGAGGGTTAAGAGGTCTCGCCTTATTGGACATTTCGTTCCTTATGACGTGTACTCCACCTGGACCTTCCTGTGTCGCAATAGAGTCTATTTTCCACTGACAACAGGATACCTCGACGTGTGGTTTGTAGGAAATGCCAGAAATGCTTTTGAGCATAGCTGGCGTTCCATTGAGAAATACGAAATTAGAGTTGGCGAAATGATGCAATGAAGCATTGTTGGCGTTAGTGGCCATTGTTTAGCTTCCAGGTTTAAATAAATGTGACGGTTTTAGAATAAAAGTACCAGTATCGGTTGTCGAGCACGACTGCCATAAAGATAACTTAATTATAACTAGTATCGATCTACCCCCTTTCGGGTTCGCTATGGCGTGTGGGTAGACCACAACTAAAAACTCGCAGCTCGTCAGTTTACTCCGTGAACATAGCGCTTGCAACAATGTCGAAATATCGGGTGCTCAATAAAACAAACATAGGTACATGTGGTGACTATCCCGTTTTAGATATTAGTTAATGCAAATGACCATGTTAGCTTAAAATGACTTAATTATTCTGAATGAACAATATGAACAGCTGACAATGTGACAACATTTGCTTGAAAACGTCAGAACAAAAATATTATGCAAGGTTTTACAGAAATTAATATGGACGTAGGTATTAAGTGAGGGTTGTTTTTGTCTCTGGTAAGGCCCATATACCTACACAATTTCATATCTATGATCATATATATAGAGGCAGAGGCAGACCCAGGACTAAATGGATGGACAACATAAAGCAATGGACAGAGGTTAAGGACGCAGCCACCCTTATACGAGCGGCGAAGATCAGAGGAAGATTGAATGCCATGTTGACCGCCGACGCCCTAACTGGGCAGGGCACTTGAAGAAGAAGATCATATATATGATAGTGTTATATGGGCCTAAGCGAGTAGGACATCGCTATATACATGTGATATCTCGTTCACACAACGGTGCGGGTCCGTAATACTAATATCCGTATTCAATACGACGACAGGACACTTTTGTCCGAAGCACGCCTCATAACGCACAGAACTGAAGTTATCTTGCACTGAAGTGCCCGCATGGCTTATCCGTACCAACGCCATCTGTCGTTGACATCGGGAACTATTGTGGACATATATTTGTACACAATGACGTAAGCGCCGTTACTACTTGATGTGGGGTAACAGACCTTAGGTATTGCGTTAGTAACTTAAGTTTGAAGAGTCTCGTTACTTTAATGAAGCTTAGCTAATAATGGCGTAGAGCCCGCTACGTTAAAGTTAATTTTCCCGTGACATCTCATACAGAAATTCCAGCTCGTATCACGTCGAGGTAAGGTTTCAATTAGACGTATTAATGTTCTATTCAATGAGCCCGTATGCTGTCAGATGCTCGAGTTTTTTGTTGAGAAGAAAGGTGTTCTTCTGATGTGTTAATGACATTGAAAAAAGTGTCCTTTGATTATGCTGGTTCCCGTATATAGAGGTACTATAACATTTCACATAAATAGCATGTTTTTACTTAGATTGATTAGCCTTGTTGGCGCGTGAACATTCATAGGCATTTCGGACCTCTTTTTGTATTTTTTAACCTGAACAGTGCTGAAAAGCCGTAGACAAGTCGCTGGGAATCGAGTTGCATGGACGCCCTATCAGTGGTAATAGGCTAGATGACAAAAATAAACTAATTAGTCCGTCTGTTAGATTATTAAAAAATATTCGACACATATTTTTTCTTTTGTTCGTTAAATGAAAAACAACGGAAATACAGCGCTTTAAAGTTTCGCGTGACGTCACAATCGAGTACGATTCTTACTCTAAGGTCTAAAGTGACGTCACCAGCCCCCGCCACCGAACTTTGACGCTCTTCATATTCGTCAATTTTAGTTATCTTGAAAAAGGAAAAAATACGTGTCTAATAATTTTTGATAATCTCAATTTGTGTCACGAGAAGCGTGCTCTTGTCGTTATAGCTTGATAGTCACCGTAGAATGTCCATTAAATTTTAAATACTCTCTCTTCTCTATACCTATCGCCTGAACTTTCTTTCTTTTTACCGTCCCTGCTCCCGTTATTTGGGGTCGAATCCCCTCACACTTCTGCGCCAGGCTCGTCTGTCCTGGGTCTTCGAGTTTTGTCAATTGGGCTTCCGTCTGAAAGTCAACCTATCGTCTGAAGTATTTCATCAAATCCATGTCACTTGGTTCTTCAAATCAAATAAATACTGAATACAGTTGATCCTGTATTTATTTGAAGAAAAGAAATAGGTACAAAGACAAAACATACATAATTAAGTTAATTTTTATTCAATTGCCCCTTGATTTATAACAAACTCATTATTCGCGGAGGAAAACATTTACACCAGCACAATTATAACACTAATTCTGTGTATATATAGTCGATTCAGTCACAATTTAACCTACTTTCTGTTTTCCTGTACATAATGTAATTCAAAATGAACTCTGTTCTGATGGGGATTAGGTCGTCATCCAGATGTAATGTTTTATAGATTCAGAGAGTACGATTTTGGATGTTTGTTTAGTACGGATGTTTACTTGTCGATAAGAGCTTATGGAACATGTAACTGATTCATGACAGATATTTATTAAAATACTAACATCCAGTGCATGAAATAGGGCAGGGCTTCTAATGCCAACGCTACTTTAAAGAGTGATTTTCGCTATTAATCGGTGTCAAATTTTACTGGACAGCATTTAAAGAATCGTATGAAACAAACAATTGTTTTTTTTTTAGTTAGTAATGTTTTCTGTGTAAATCTATCTGTACATCGAGTAACTGTGGAACTAGACTTGAGTACAATCTATTTGTATATGTACAATGTTTATTTATACCTAAGTACCTAAAGTTTATTCTTCCGAAAAAAATTGTAAACATAAGATCCTGTTTACACCCCGATTAGAAAAAAAGGTGCCTTCACATAGATAATTTGCGCGACAGATGCCAGTTTATACATACAGAAATAGATTTTACCTGCCTTTGCCCATTTTTTTAAGAAACTTGATACGAGAACCGTTTAGAACAAAATAACTCAATAAAACCAAATGTCTAGACATCAAGACAAAGTTAAACTTACATGAAGGTTGTCTTTACCCTTCGTAGATGTAGGCTAGGTGTTTGCCTCCAATGTATGCTGAAGGAATGATTATGATTTAGTGTGGAAGAATGTTTTGAACCTACCCCAAACGTTGAGACAGCTCAATTTGTATCTGTTATTTAAAAACATTGACAGATTAAAATAAGTAAGTATGTGTTTATTCAACCTTTATTGCACATTGCTCAAAAGAAAATCTTGACGTACTTTAGGCGAATTTAATGTCATAAGGCATTCTCTACCAGTCAAATTTTTACCATAGTTACCTACTAGGAAATTAAATCTTTTTTTTATTTGTGGGTGTCGATAAAGTTTATCCAATTTAGTTTTTTGAGCCATGATGAAAATATGCCAGTTTACATAAATGTTCTTTATAAATTTTGGCCGTAAAATTTAAAAGTCACTTATGCAACTAGGATGATTATTTAGAAGAATAAAAGAATGTTTCTTTCATTTAAAATATTTCTACCAACCCAATAGCGCCCAATAAATTCTTCCACACTAGATGCCTAATGCCTAATAGTCTAATAAATATTCCTCAGACCGAATAAAACTATTTTTACTCCCCGACCTTTCTTAACCTGCTCAACATACACGCGTGTTAAGGTTGCCGTAAAAGTCTAGGGTCGTAGGATTACGGGTGAATTATTAATGGCCGTATAACAATGCGCATTTTATTCCACGAACCTCGAAGCTGGCTAAAAATAAAGAAAAAATCAAGTGTTTTTCTAATGCAGGAGGTGCAAATTTTTAGAGCAGGAACTGCGTTTCTGGGTTAAGGGAGGCAAGAAATCGACAGAGGGGTGCAAAAAGCTATCTTTTTTGCCGCGAAGGCCAAAAAACTTGGGAAATATATGTAAGGTTTATAAGGAGAGGCAAACACATTATTGTCGCCAAGGGAACGAATGATGATGAGAAAAGGAAGGAAGGTTCTATAAAGAGGAAGAGGAATAAAAAAAAATAGCGAAATTTATAAAAGTGGGAATTACATTTTGGGAAACGTACGAAAGGTCAAAGGAACGAATGATGATTAGAAATACTTACACATATGGCAGATGATATAAAGTGGAGCAGGGGGAAAAACATTATTTTTTAAAACGTTCGCTGCGAGATTTTAGAAATGAGCTTTTGAAACATTTCGAAATAAAAAGAAAACTCAAACACATCTAATTTGGTTTTACAACCATACTAGGCAAAAAACCGTAACTGTGCCTGTACAGAAATAAACCAAAATGACGACGTTAAAGCAGTAACGAATTCATTCCGGCGAGGTAAACACAGAGCGGAATTTTTTCATCAAAATTTGACTTAGGTGCCTGCAATCTTGCCCCAAATATTTGTCCCGGGTTAATTATAATGCCGGAAATATGGACGTGATCCTGGCCTTTGGTATAATAGGCTCGGGAAACAAAAATTTCCAGGAAACGCACGGTGAGGGATATTGCGAATTCATAATTTTAGGATATTGAGGTGCTTGTTGAAATAAGTACGTTTTTAATGCCTATTGTAATCAAATAAAAGATTTGTTGAATTAGATACCTTAATTTGGGTTAAATATATGGTCTGTGCTCAGTTCATTTTAAAGATAACATGGACTAATTCGCGACGTACTGACAACAACTGACCGCGAGAAAAATCGCGCGTTGGTAAATTAACAAATAGCATTCACATATTTTACAGGCATTTAGCAATTTATGCGTACAAATGCCGTTGAAACGCATCCATCATTTTCAACATGATATGATACTAGGCAAAAGTCAGAGATTTGCTGAATATTATGAATAAGTGACCCCTTATTGAATTATCATTCCTCTCATCATCATCGCCAGAAGACGTCTACTGCAAAATTTATTATGCAGCAGTCCAATAGGTATACGAAACATGTAAACTTGTACGTTCATACATCCAAATTAGAATCCGCCGCGCAAACACACAACTAGCCATACATTCAGTACTCACGTATGTACCCAGCGGTAAGGTAAACAGTGCCTGGAATAAACGATCCGATGGGTTCACTCACTCGAACTTACCTGAAAGCAAATGTACACATTACATATGGATGCGGACGTGAAAATGGTTGAATATAAAGGTTTAGCTATAGATATAGGTGGACTCCTTGCTTATATGTGATAAATGGGCACACGGTCGTCAACATAGCTTCTGACGTCCGAGTGTATTGTGACGTTGGTCAGTGCCTCAGTGGTCAATTTGGTAGCCAACCGCCTACTTCGCATGGAAATCATGAAGGCATTCAACTATTCAAGGTGTCCTTGGTCAGGAGCCTTGTCGCCGACCCTGTAGACGCACTTCAAGGGATCTAGAATATAGTTCAGATATTTGCGAGTTTCTTGGTTGGCCTGATATATCTGATTTCAAATGTACTTACACCCCTAGTTTAGCGCTATGAAAAGGGTCTTATTGGGTAAGTGATAAGCACACTAGCACAGTATAAAGGATGACTCACACTAGGACGGGACGGAGGACGGGACGCTCTGTCAGTTTCTATAGAAAACGTCACGTGACATCCGAGGGCTCCGAGCTATCACGTGATTCTTTCTTTAGAAATTGACAGATCGCACCATCGCGCCTCGTCCCGCTTCCTTAAGACGGTTTTCAATATGGATCAAAAACGATTTCAAATCATTTTCATAACTAATTTCCGAGAAAGATACGTTCATAACTCGACTCACTTTAGACCGTTATTAGTTTTCAATTCAGTCGAATTGTTTTCACTGTTGTTAGTTTTTCATTAGGCCGACCGCGTTCCGGCTCTATTGAGCGGTAGAATAATTCTCTTGTTGCTATGCACGAGGTTGGGTTTTTTAACTGTATGTAGGCAAAACGTCCAGGGCAATCTAGAGCAAGTTCGGGTAGTTCCGAAAACCGGTGCCGTTAGGAGTCGTCAAACTTCAAGACAGTCATTCTCCGGGACCACGGGAGGATATCGCCCTTCAATTAGTGGAGGTTTCTCAAATCTATTTGAGTTTAAGTCCCGTTATAACCCTTAAGTCAGTTTTTGTACCATGTGTCAAGGAAAGCAAGCGACAACGCTCGGTGTGCCAACATGTAAACTTTCTGGGGATATTGTCATTCACCGACGTCAACTGCCTAGCGAATGTGAAGCATGACACGATAGCTGATAAAATCCTATTATCTGACCTGGGTGCGTAGCCAAAATGCCAATCGTTCACGCTTCTAAGCGTAACGTAGTTATCTCTCTCTATCACCCGAAACGCAACTGTCATTATTACACTAACAAGGAATTATTAGTGTGACAATGACAGTTGCGTTTCGTTCGCGACTAAGCGTTAGCGATTGGCATCTTGGCTACGCACGCTGAACCGTCTGAAGGTACTGGCTAGTTCTATACAGGTTTTGTGATTGTGGAGAATTGGTAAAGGTTTAGCCTATGTATTATATGATAGCTGAGGGCGCTACTATTCATTTTCTTTAATTCTAATCATTGCCAGTATAAGAAATTAGTTACAATTAAATTCCGCAACATGGCGCATTGTCATTATTCCTGGTTGTCCTTTAACTCGTTATTTTTAGTAAGACGTATCGTATAACAGACAGAATAATGCGTAAGCTTTTTATGTACGCATTTGGTGCAAAGCAGACCTCGCCTGACCTCGTTTTAGTTTACTAAAAATCTAAAATATTTATAAAGAAAAGAGCCTTCAACTTGGATCCTGCAGGAAAAGGCTCGGGAAAGTGATTAACGACCTTCATTAAGCTTAGTGTAGGACTAGGTCAATTTGTGTAAGATTGCTTTATTTGTGATCGTTTTTTGTAAAAGGTACCACTTTGTCGATCGTTGATAAGGTTAATTTCTAAATTATTCTTTATGGCATTAGGTAGCGCCTTATCGGCCTACCTTATACTAAAAACCATCAATTTTAAATTGATGAATAGCGTTTACGGCTTCCCTATTCAAAGAACCGGCCAAGTGCGAGTCGGACTCGCCCACCGAGGGTTTCGACCAAAGGATGCTGGGTTGGTGGCACGGAACTCAGTGTGCGGCCATTATACAATTATAGGATTTTTTCCTGTACTTGTGCTACAAGCTTTTATGACGACTTTTGATCACGTTGACGTAGAGGTTTGGTTCTTTTTCACACATTCAAGGGACCGCAGACTTGTGCATGTGGTATTAATTTCAACTTGCTATCTCTACGCGTTCCCGAGTTACATGGTTTTGACAGACAGACGGACGAACGGACATCAAAAGGGTTCCGTTTCTTCCTTTTGAGGTACGGAACCTTAAAAATAAACTTAAAGCTTTGATCATTCAAAAGCAACTCGTGACATGATATCATAATGCCTAATCACAGGCCTAATGAAAAAGTCAAATCGTCTACGGCAATATCGGATTCTGTCGAATACTTATTCCAACGACTGACAAATAGGCACCGGTGTTCCGTGATCGAATTTTTTCATATTTACCTACCAGTTTAAAATTTTCGCGACCGCCGTAGGTAAATAATTTTCTGCTTATGTACCTACTGATATCAATTGGTATGTCATTGACCGCAGCTTTAACGACTAGATCGAGATACCAGACTGATAACATGACAATACTGTTATCGTGCAACTAATCGATACCTTTTTACTTGATAAATCCGATAACGATTCGTACGTATCATACGAATCTGGGTGTACTCACGAATCCGCTTTTGACATATATTATTTCGATACTGAATCGTCTGCAACCTGTTGACGTCATAATTCACGACTCGTCAGTCGTCAACAGTGTGTCCCTACTCTGCTAGTCAATTATTTTGTGTTGCCTTGTCAGTTTTTAAATTTAAAGTCGGTCAAATAAGTATGTTAATCAGTCAGTCAGTCAAAGCTGTGCAGATATACACAAGGGTTCAAACAAATCTTACGCTTAAAATTTTCGCGGGCCATATTGTACCCATGTAAAGGTGACTGACGTGAGCATTTGCTCCATGTGAGCACGCGTGCAATGCTCGCTTTGATCGGTATTTGTTTGTTGAGATGTCCATCAAATGGAGCATTGTACTTCGGTTGTCACACCGAGCAAATATTACACGCCAATCCATATTCCACGCCTTATGGCGTTTGGCTCGCTTTATGTGGGCCAAATCGCCGTAATAGATCATCATACGTAATTTTTTACATTGGGTGTTGAAAACCAGCGCTATAGCTAAGGATCGTAGTCATCGGCATATGCTGAGTGACATCCATTTTGGTGCTCTGATTTCTAGTATAAGATATCAATAGGTTAAGTTTTATAATATCTTGCAATTCCGATAATATTTCTTATCCTCGTACCTATATTACCGATAACAGGAACCGGCTTTTCTCGGCTATAAATACATGAGATATCAATGCAGTTCCTAGCGGCACCGCGCTGCTAGGAACTGCATCTTCATCATCAGGTTTACTAATTTATAAAACGCTCGCGACCGGGGCAAATTTCGAAGCAAATCCTATTTAAACCGGTATTTACCGGTATGCCCTAATAAGCCGGTATCCATGCATGTTTATGCAGTGATACCACACGCAGTCCCACGTGGCGGGCAGCTCCAGAAATACCGCGTAAACACCGCAATATGTTCACAACTAATGAACCGAACACTTGGACGGGTATAAATAGATGGATAAATATTAGTGCTGCGAAATGCGGTTATCGATGATCGATACAACCGTTCCATAACACAAGTTCATATCGACACATTCATGGTGCCAAGACACGATATTAACCCCGTCAATTACAAAACACACATCGGAAGTTGGCGGTAGACAGGAGCGCCCCTTTGCCGAGACTCGAAAGTATACACTGACAAGAATCTGTTCTCATTCGTGCATAGTCTGAGGGAGTCATACTGTCTTTTTATATGCTCGTATTGCCACTCCGAAAAAAAGGGACACATATACTAGAGTTTTTTTTTAAATATCTTTTGTCAGAATTAGTTTGTCAGACAATATTAAAAAATATGTGGATAGTCAATGTATGGAATTATACGACAAATAATAATTAAATACAAAATTTTGAAATTTGTGTTTTATTTCTTGGTATTGCAATTTCGACAGGTAACTGGAGGGTTCACTAAAAAGTTTCTCAGAGCTTGTAGTTTTTATATCCCACACAAAAAGATTCATTCACTAGGTAAGTTACTTTTCATTTTAATGAAGTCTAGTTAGTTGCGTATGTAAAACCTTTATATCTCAAATAAAGCTAGGGTATTTATTTACATTTACCTGGCGTTGTGATGGAATTAATTAATTAATTGTAATAATATTTACCTCAAAAAACTTGAAGTTTCAATATATCTCCGAATGTATCATATATTTGTTTATCGACTAAGTATCCCATACAGTATCTCGTAATAAAATAAACTCCATATGTCACTATACAAAGTGACTCCGGCTAACATAAACTAGTCTCACTTATCGATAAGAACGTGGTACATCCTTACCGGCCATAGAGCACATCTGTGTGAGTTTGGTACCGTTTTCTTTTTTTTTCGGCGTAGGGCTGCTCTATAAAAAGATGAACTTGGTTTGCTGCATGTGTTTACATTAGGTTTTTGTGTTCGGTTTTTCAATCTTTTGAAGTCTACGGATGGATTTGAAACAGAATGGGAGTGTATTGATTTAGTAAGATGTATGTTATGAATTCTAGCGGGTTGTAGCAATAGCTTTTGTTTTAACTTGGTATTTATGCTATGTGGGAGACTGACAAATCTCGGGTGAAAAGTGATGTAAGGTAATGTAGGATTAGCGCGGCACTGATTTATGCGTAAACTCTAATTTGTGAAAATTGCTTGTGTAATCTTAGCTACATTAGGTAGGTATATATTTATTTGTGTTAAGGATGTGTATTTATGAGAACATTTACATTGTTTCGAGCTTAAGTATATCAAGTACCTGTATGACATCGATATCGAAATTTTAAACAAATCAATTTCATTTTGTTTGTACCCTACTAGTCACACTTTATCCAACTGAACGCTCTATAAATAAACGTGATAAATGATTAAAATAAAATAAATAATAGTTCACTAGTAACTAGTGACGTAACCACTCGTGTTGAAGTTACCGCCATCTCCCGACCATAATTTGTACCAGATAAAGTAGCTCCAACTTTCTCATACTGCGTAGCCGATCTGATTACGCAAAACTTCCCTTAGGCCATTGTTAGCTAATCCAAACTGGTCTAGGCCAAGCTATTGCGAAACTTTTAGATACCTACGTATGTTTCGTACTAAGATTGTCACACAGGCGTCGTAACCGCCTGCAGCGGCGACGTTCGAGTTTATAGGGCCCGGCCCCACTGCCGTGTTGTATTGAGCTGCGTCGCGTTTTATCATAAAAATTACGACGTATTAAGTAAGTAGTCTTAATCTGTCATGTTCTGAAAACTCAATAACGCGTTTGACTCCTCGAGTTGTATAGTTTGTGAGATCTAAGAACCATCTTTTGACATATTTCAACGCTTATAATATAATATGTAAACGCGCAAGACCATTTAGAATTAGGTAATTATAAATGAAATTCTGTTAATATTAGGGCTTTTCTACACAATAACAATATTTGAAGCTTTTGAAACATAACTTTTTTTTTAGATCGTTGTTATTACATAATAACAATTTATTATTAAAGTAGTAACACTACTATATATAAATTATAAATAGAAATAGATGTCATATACTAAAGAAAAAGACCAACACCGACAGTAAATATGCTATCATAACCAACAAACCATTAAGTACTTAATATTCTTACTCGTTCAAAAATCGGCCGTTTAATCGATTCCACCAATTCATCAATAATAAACAATAAATACTTCTGCAAACCACTTGCACTACCCCGGTGGAGTCACATAACCCAGGGTTAAACGTTTGTTTATATGGAATTTGAGAGCTTAACTCTGGATAGCCCTTAGCCGCATCAATACATACTTCAATAGACAAATGTCAAAAGGTGGTTCTTAGATCTCACATACTTCCGCCGATACATAATTTATATATCGGAGATAATATGTTACTTAAAAGTTCAGATCTTAACGCAATTCAGTTTAGGACCTATACTGAGTCGCTGCCACACAACTGAAGGCCTATCCTATTATATATTTTTATTTGTCATATTTGACATTTACTTCTCGACCACGTTAGCGTATCGAGAGGTCAAAATATAAAAGTAGCCGGGAGATTTATATAAACGGCAAACATAATTTGAGCTCTCGATAGGCTAACGCGATCACGACGAGCGATCGAGACGAAGATCATGTCGTAAAGAAAGCCCTCGCACTCCCAGAGGAAAAGAGAGGCATAGGTCGTCCGCCTGCTACATGGTGGTCCACTATATCCAAGGATTTGAAACAGACCCAGTTGAACACTGAGACAACCCAGGATCGAAAGACCTGGCGCTTGAGAACGAGGAGGGCCGACCCCAAATAATGGGAAGAGGCACGGAAAGAAGAAGAAGATAGGCTAACGCGATCAAAATGTCAAATACAACAAGTAAAAATTTCTACTAGGCCTTCTGAGCACAGTTACGAACCTAACCTGAATCTCGTTAAGACGTCATGGTAAGGACCCTGTAGGCGCCTGTATAGCCAAAACATTCTTCTATACCAGGGCTAAGATGTCGACCCAGTTTATGATGGCAAATTCTAAAGCACATTTTTTTGAACAGAATGACGAAAAGAATTAAAACTCGAACCTCTTTAACTAAATAAGTGCAGCTATGCAAAGCCTTCAAGTTGATATTCATAATTACTTAATATTTATTATATACGTCTGCAAACTAGAATAACAAACTATCCTTTGGCGTCAAGCCACCGCCTGCGCAGGCCTTAAACCATCCCACGGACCTTTATTGTGGTGGTCAGTGCCTCCTGCTCACAAAAATAAGACAAAACAGCATCACGAAACCTGTCTGACCGCTTTTGACCACTTTTCCTATCCTGTCGAACCGCAATGTTAAACTTTACGAGGGCGCAAGGGATATTGGACCTTATTCAGACGTGTTAAGATAAACGTGGATGCAAAAGTAAATTTGCGTTTTTTTTCGACCCTGGTATGATATAAAATCGTTTCGTTTTCTTTAGGAATTCCGTCTGGCAAGGTTGGGGCTCTTATATACAATGTAGCAATGAAACGTTCGGAGATAATTCTCATGCGAAAAGAGTAATGGTGCTTGAGTGCAAGTAATATACACAGATTTGTCTCGTCATTCTTTCCTGGTCAAAGTTAAAGAATAAAAATCTACGTTAATAAATTAGAATTGTGGCGTGTGGTTCAATTCCAGACCTGAGCTTTTCATTCAATATGATATTCATTTGTGTGTGAATAAAATGTATATAGTAGTTTTTCTTGCGTTTCACATTAAGATAAAATCAATATATGTAATAGGAAAGCTAATAGTCAATAGCAGGATAGTTAAATTTCCTTCAAAGGAAATGTTAAATCAACCACAAAACCGACAATGTTACGAATAGAATATGCAGGATTTGGGAATATTCATATACAATATGAATATATATTTATTTTAAAAATGGAAGTTTAATATGTTTTGTTGTTTATGATTCTGCTGCTACTCGAATTTATGTTCATTTTTGTTAGCGTGGTCATGTGGTGACTTGATAAACGTATCGATTGGGCAAGCCGGAGCAAGGTCTTCTCCCTTTTCGACTCATGTAAGAAATCGGGCTTGACATAGACAAGCCGGCGGGAATAGAGGGCATTAAACATTTCACCACTGTCACAGCGATCCTTGAGCAATAAAATCTCACCCTAAATCAACATCATATTCCATTCCTAAATTATTTATTTTATAGATACTAGAAATACGGATGGTGTCACATTAATGACACATCTAAATCAATTAGACATCGTTACAACTTCATAGTATTTCAACAACCCGGGATGAGTCAAACGCTAAAATATTTAACCTTATTAACTCGTAAATAATACAAAACCAACTCATAAAATTCCACGAGACGTTAACCTACCAGACATACCAGCTAACAAAAAGACCACAAAACATATGGTTGAAAAAAGATAGTAACAAACTAGAGCCAGAACACCAAGAACGTTCTCGAAGCTTTAAACAGACTGTTGTACGGCTCTTATAACGCTAGCCATCAAGGATTCACGTCCATTTTAAAAAGGCCCCTCAGATCCTGTAGTTTGCCCTGAAGCTGTATACACAAGGAGGGCGAGGGCGGGTCTTTTTAAAACGGCGTTACATTCACCTAAAGGTTCCGTGGTCAGTGACCAGCTGAGAATAACTAGTACCTGAGCCGCCTTCGGTGTCGTGACGTCATGAGAACAAGTACCTGTTTTGTGGGATCTTTAAGTTAAATTTTACTGTAGGATTATGGCGAGGGAATATGAGTAAATCTCGAAACTGTCCACGCTACGATAAGTTATGAAATAAGTTGTAAAATGTTTAATGTCTGCAGGCTAACGTCGTCGGTCTTCGTCAAGATTTTGTACTTTGCTGGAAATATTATTATGGACTGAGACATTTCTGGCGAGACAGATATTTATTGTGTAAGTATTTAACTGATGTTTTCAAACTAAAATGTTTTTCATTCAGAGGTCAATAATACCCAACTTTAAACTTATTATTTTCTGGATGTTTACAATGAGTAATTTTGCACTTTTCTCGGCAAATATTACTTTGTCAATGCTATCCATTTCAGTGTTTACGCGTAATAATAACGTTGCATTTTTTCCTGAAAACGGTATAACAAGCAAAGCTCGCTGCAAAGTAAACACGGCGTTGTGATCCGTTAATTAATGTCTTATCCTTTTTATTCTTTCCTACATCAATATTATACAACATTGCCTCATAAATTCATGCGTAAATTCCTTAGGCATATAAATCCCCAAAAAGCGAAACGTCTTTCTTCACGGCTGTACAACTTTCTTATAACGGTGTATGTTACAGCTAAAACCCCGTCGCTTGCTACCTTAAGCTTGAGCAGTATAGCCGTATGAGTGAGAAATTTAACTCCTTAATAAAGCTGCTACCTGACGTCAACGGATTTATAACCCTTGGAATTAACCCTAGATGTCGCACCCAGATTTATATGGAGGAAATGAGGTATTTTTAACTACAGCTACATTGTTGAAGGCTATTTAGAGCATCCAAAAGGTTAATCAGCAGCTCTTTAGTCAGTAAATTAGACAGAGCTATACTCCCGTTAATATTTGGCAACGTCACACATACAATTTAAACTTTCATGACTCATACTGAACTTTATATGTTAAAACAGTTCAAACTCACGTATTATTATCACAACACACTCACACGCACGTATTACCATTATTGGTGAACACGATTAGCGCGATGTGCTTGTCGTTGATCCCGACAGATGATCCGACAATTCAGACTCTCGCAACGACGACGCCGGATTACCCGATTCTGCCTGCATCAGCGCGCGCGACCCGTTACCTACGTTGATCCAAGGCAGTGACGTCCGGACCGCGGACGAGAAAACACCACTCTGTTTCTGTCCTACGATATCTGCCCGATGCAGTCGAAACATGTCATGCCCGTTGTGATAATAATACGTGAGTTTTAATTTTAGAAATTTAAACGACACAAATATTATGACATTACTATTATTTCGTTCGCAGACGTCTCTGCTTAATACAAAATTAATTTATTATGACATTATTATCGGTACTAGGAAAGTAAATACAGGAAATATAATGTCCATGTTCACTTCAACTATCTAAGTCTTTGTAATAATGAGCAAAACTTTCAAAGAAGCGTTCTAATTTGTATATTCAATTTTACTTTTGGAGATCACTATACCGGTCACTATACACATTTTACTTTTTGATTTACAATTTTTGAGTAACTTAGCAACATTTTCTTATAGGTACTGACCCGAGATACACGAATGCATACTACGTACACCAAGCATCGACAGCAGTAGTTTTGTTTAAAACCATTACACAATCTCAGGTAATATAATAGAAGTAATATATTAAGTCTTTGCCTGTACCTTTTTAGTACCGAATAAAAGGTTATGTAGTAGATTGTGTTACAAGGGATCAAAATGATTTATTTCCAGCGAGGGCGTACATTGAATTCCGAATGAAGCGACGGATTCTACAATAGACTCCCGAAGTCCCGAACATAGTGAGGGATTTTAAAGTAGAATCTTGAACGTAATGAGGGATTCAAGCTTTAACGCCCAGGAGGAAAATAATTTTGATACCGTGTGACACATACTGCTTTTCAAATAAACAAAACCTGTAATAACCGAAAACAGCATCATACCAACACGGCATGCCACTCGGTAATTCCCGAAAACATAAAAATCTGTAGTCCTTGAATAGAAAAGTGTAACTTAAAAAAACCCTATTATAAATAGATGGTGTGAAAAACCTTATAACCGTGCCTCGTTAAGAATCATTAAGAAACTCAAAACAAAATACCGGCAACAGCCGCGAAAACATTTTGAATGTAATTAAATTATTCAATACGTTGTTTGAAAGGTTTTGTTTAAAGAGAGGTTTTTAGGCCCCTTTTTCAGATTTTCTTTTTAATTACTTTGAGGCACCCCTTTTGAGGCGTGTGTTAAATATTTATCAACAACTACGTTTTCAATATTTTTTTGGCGCGATGTAGGGCCATTTTATTTATAGTATAGTAAAATTTGGTGTCTATAACTTGCAAATTGATGGTTATAATAAATAAAAACGTAAATATAAAATAAAAAAGCAGGTAATTAAGCTTTTAAATTAAATAATAATAATAATATGCTTTAATGAGCACAACATAGAAAATTATACAGAAAACATAAACAAAAGAACAAAAGTGGGTGACAACATCCGGACTTTTATAGCTACAAATGGATGGAATGAAATGGAATGGATTTAGGACAACATTCGGAAATATTATATGTTTTCGGGTAATTAATACGTCACCTAGTAAATGTTATAAAATATACAGACCCTCACACGAGAACCTTAATGCCAACAGCGAAGCAACGCACGTAAAAGAATATAAAAGTCATTAAAAAAGAATAGGTCATTAGAGCAACGCTACAACACTTAACAGCCACTATAGTTACGATTAAAAATGATAAATGGAATTTAAGACCCCGGGTGGGCCTTTTGCCATCACCATAAAACAATTAGGTATTCTTGTACAGTAATTTGGGCACACCGACAGACGAATTTGAATTTCAAAAACCAAAAGTTGGAGCTGACGTTTTGAATTTTAACTTCATTTACATACACAAATGAGTCATCTGCGTCGATGCCGACTGTACTATACTCGGTTTGTGTAAGTACAGTTGACGAGCGTAACTTTATGCAGACATTTAATTTGGTCGGTGGAATTAACTTGTACTGGAATTCATTAGTTGACCGCTAGTACAATGCTTTCTACTTTTTTTTTCTATTTGGCAACTTTTTGGCAACAGTTGGGGCAATTTTGAAAATGACTTTCCTAATCCAATTTCACATGATCGAAAGATTTAATGTACAACTTTTGCGGACCTACAAAGTTGTGGATGTATATTTATCGAATCCAAAGAGTGTCATAATGACATACAGCTTGGCAACATAGAGGAATTTGAAAGGGACGACACTAAGATTGTTGATACTGTTTAATTTCGACTCTATTTTGCCAAGCTATAACTTGTGTCAGGGTGTAACTAGCAGATACCTGATATCCTCAAACATATCGGCATTAACAATACGGATTCCATACGCCGTTGCGGTGTGTAAGCGTGACAGCGCATGGGTATATCACGTTCGCACGGTGTGGATTATTTAAGACTGCGCTGCGTTAGCTATCACTACTGTCAGACATTGATATTAGAATTGACCTTTAGTATTAGAGTTATTGTATATTTCAGCTACTCATATATGTTAAAGGTCTGTAAAGTGTTTCTAGTATAGTTCAATTTAAAGTCAAGAGTTGGAATGAGTCAGTACATTCGGAAATCAGGGGTAAACGAGAAGAAATGTGTAAGTTTGTACAGACGTCCTCATTTTAAGGAAAGTGCCTTATTCACACTCGATTTGAAAAGATCCAAGTTTTCACTTTTTCCTTAAAGATCCAATATAAGATTTCCACCCGAGGCAAGGCGACATATTCTTAGATATATTAAATACAACAAAGAACTTTTGTAAGCAATTTGCCGAACGAAAAAGGTCGCGTTAAAGGCTCGCGGTGACATAAAAAGCGTTATAAAGCTGATATAGCACTCGATTATTTAAAAGTTTATTCGTTTTTAGAACTCAGGAAGCGCTATTGTCATGCAAGCCAATGGCGATCTTTCAATGAAATCAACGAAAAAACACCGAAATCAGACATTTGCATACGAGATGATTCAATGGACGGAAACGATTATTTTACAATGGGCTGCGGCAGCGGAAACCCTTGTCTGTTTCCGAAAATATCTAAACATCTGCATGTAAATTTGATTAGCCTACGCGGAAAAGGTATTAAGCTGAATTATGTCATTAAAGTTAGATGGGTCTATTATGCGGTTATTATACGAGAGGATTCCGCACGCCGCTCCGGAGTGCGAGTGAGATAGCGCTATGCAAGTATAGGGATGTCCCGCTCGCACTGATGAAACCACATCCTATTTTAAGGCTACCTTAGGTAAATAGACGGCTAAATTAACTTGGTGTGGAGTGAGAATTCGTGTACTTGAAATTGTATATAATAAGTAGGTATGTCGTTAAAATCTGTTCTTTGGGTAAAGCCTTGTTTCTACGGTACTAAGATGCTCTAAATATAAACGTTCTTATTAATATCACAATGTAAAAAGACCTTTTTACAGAAAGGTTTCTACAATTACATATAAAATAATTTAATTTCCGACTTCAATTGAAGAGATGAAGCATTTGATCTTAAAATTGTATGTAAAATAATAAAAATAAAAACATAATTCACATCATAGGCGCGGATGTGAATGGACCAATTCATTTCGCTTCCTTACACAATTCATGTAAGTAAGTAGGTAGGTACAAAACCAAATTTGTTAATTATGAACTCTTAAAAATATTTATTCGTTACCCTAAATACATATGAATAAAATATTATAATTCACGTGAAAAAACGTGATACGTGTGTCATACTATTTCCTATAATAGTTATATAGTATATATCTATATATTTTTTATTTTAATTGTAGAATGCCCTTCAGGCTATGTATTACCAGCTTTATAAACCCCCCTGGGCATTGTAGACCAACCTTTGTTTTTGTGTATATTTTATATTTCTGATGTAAACATGTTTCTGTTCGTTCCAGGCCTTTCTCAGTAAAGGACATTATTAACTTTTTTCTGTGAACAAGCAAATTGAAGATTGAATTTGACTTGGATTCGTTGAGATGAAACAAAACACCCTTAATTATATTGAATATAGATCTGTCTACTGCTACATACAAAAACCTGCCAAGTGTAAGTCGGACTCGCGTATGAAGGGTTCCGTAGCATTATCTATAAAAACGGCAAAAAAAAAAAGCACCTCGTTTTATAGGTATGACCCCCTTAAATATGTTTTATTTCATTTTATATATGTAATTATTTTTTTGTGAATATTTCGGGTGTACCTGTAAACGTTATCAATACCCTTACCCTTCGGGTACGGAACCCAAAAAACGTTTCTTATTTTGTGAACTTTCATAAACTCCGACCTACAATGAATAACTTTGCAGCCGAGATAAAAATACAATTCAGATGAAGCTTAAAAGATTTAAAGCTTTATTAGAATCAATACATAAAGGGGCGATATCTGAAGATTTTCGTCGACCCTAAGCCTATATGAAAACGTGAAAATTTTCAACACTCGTATCTTTGGGGCCACCCGCACTCATCCGACCGTGATTTTTATATCCTGACGCATCCTTTCCACAGCGGCCATATTGGAATTCCTTTCTGCCCCCATCACGCAAATATACCCCTTACACACTTGTAATACAGCGTAGACCTGCGGGCTCACCGGCACAATGGAAAATGTACTCCTCGTGTTAAGTAATAAAGTGGTTTTCAGGTCAACCGTCGTGTATAGAATTCCTATTGTCAAATTGAATAGAGCCTGATTCGGGTTGGGATGCGTCGCGTCAGTTTTTTTTACCTGTCAAACCTTGGGCATTAATCAAAGGACATTTTTTCGTTTATTTTGAAGCGTGACTTATTATTTATTAGGTCGCCTGACGTCTAGGGCGTTGGGGAATCAAATATCTTTTGGACGATAACTAATGCGTGTGCGTAAGTACTCGTACATTGGCCGAGTCAAAGGGAAAAGGAAAACAAAATAACCACATTAAGTGGTCATTGGTCTATATTGTGATGTGACACAAGGAAATGTAGTGTCGAAGTGATTTCGTATCGGAAATTTATTAAGGTATAATAAACAAAAACACTCCCCGCTGTCTTTATGTATTTAGGCTTAAATCTTTAAAACTACGCAACGGATTTGGATGCGGTATTTTATTTATAGATGTAAACCGTGCGAAACTGGTGCGGGTCGCTAGTACAGTTATAATGTTACAATTACCTATCTGAGTTTACCAATGTTTACGTTAATCATATATGTAGTTAATATAAGCATAAACGGGTGGTAATAAAATAGTAGTTCATAATTACTCCAAGACATAATTATCATCAAGATGATGGCTTCTCACTTGTGGTTGTGGCACTCGAGGCCAAAGCGTGTAAATAAGTTAATTATAAAGTGGGTGTATAGGAACGTTAATAAGGAACAGTAATATGTTTGTCTCATAGGTACTATCACGTTCAAAATTGCAGGGGCAGTTGATGAATGAATGCATTCATAAATTGGCCATGCACTTTTGAACGTGTGTGTACATGTAGGTACCTACCTATATGCTAGAGCATAAAATGACAATTAAGTATAAAACAAGACAAGTTGGCATAAAGGATAACTCACACTAGCACGGAACGGGACGGGAAAATCTGTCAATTTCTATAGAAAGAATCACGTGATAGCTCGGAGCCCTCGGATTTCACGTGACGCTTTCTATAGAAATTGACAGATTTTCCCGTCCCGTCCCGTCCAGTCCCGTTCTAGTGTGAGTCATCCTTAATGTGTATAAACATAATTGTGACTTATATTATAAATATATATTTTATATGAATACGTGTTCGGTCGATTTACGATTATATTATATTATAATATAATAGGCGTGTTTTACATTCATAATATAAAACATGCCTCAGTAAATGTATTGAAGAGAAATCTCCATTCATCTGGAATCTTTAAGGTATATGAAAATTAGGATCGAAGTAGGAGCTCATTACTTATTATTTGATAGAGAAAAGTATTTTCTTTTTCGCTTTCTTCGTGCTGGGGTAGATGTATTTTATTTTATTTTATAAATACTAATATAACAGTACTATCCTACCTTTGGTAAACATCATGCGTATTTCAATGTACTTACTTACCACAGTGGGGAGCACCACTATTAAAGACCAACTACTATTATAGTAAACAACAGTAAAAATACTATGTATTTCTAATACATCATATTATGTCATTTATATGGGTGTAGTAGAAGATGGTGCCATTTTGATTAAGAAGCGTGTCTGCTATGCTTACATGGGCTACCACAATCGCCTTAAGGATGACTCCCACCAATCCGATCCGATCTTATCCGATCCGGGACGATCTGTCTGTTTCTATATAGCTCGGAGGCCACGGAGGTCACGTGACGTTTTCTATGGAAACTGACAGATCGTCCGGGATCGGATCGCATCGGAATGGCGTGAATTCAGTTCAGGTTCTTAACTGCGCTCAGGGGCCTTACCATGACGTTGACGTCTTAACGCGATTCAGTTTAGGTCCTTAACTGTGTTCAGTTGTATGGCAGCGACTCAGTTTAGGTCCTATCATCATCATTAATGATGAGTATATCTTTAACAAGCGTTTTATTACACAATGCGTGCGCTATTAAAGTGAGCTATGTAATAACATGTAAAGATCAATTCAATCAAAGATCACAAGTGAAATGTAATAAATTTTTCAGTCCTCCGGCCGGTAAGCGGCACTTTACACAAAACTAAATTGCCGCCTGCCGGCTCCGTCGGGCAGAAAAATAGTATACAAACCTCGGCCGTTAAATGGGAAAGCCTCGGATCCCATGTAATTGTCGGCCGAGGCGAAGCCGAGGCATTTCCCACTAAAACGGCCTTGGTATGTAATCTACTATTATGCATACCCGAATAGATAGGTAATTGCGTTACTGTGAAATCGAAGACGTTATTAGTAATCTATATTATATTCTCTTTATTTATTTTCAATCTTCAGTTAGGTTATTAGAATATGATTATAAAAATCTAATACAAAAACGATACAAAATACTTATAAATTATAAAGAACCTAACCTAAAGTGCCACCGGCAACGGGGCAGGGCCCAGGCTGCACGGACTATATGGTATGGCTGTATGGTTTACACGATGCACACATTAACGGATTTCAATATCTGACAACTGACATGCATGTTATAAAATACATTCATCTCAGCAGAGAGAGTGAATTGAAAAGTTTAGTTACAGCCAAACATTTATTAACTTGCATCTAATATATATTTGTACGCCCCTAACGATATAGTCACTCTTGTTAGTCCATTACAAGGTTTGTGGACCTCTGAAGGTCGTTCGGCAATTGTTTTTGCTAGTATGCTAGAAAACCGTGGAATTACGCCATGCCAACATGCCGTGCTTCCTGCTAATGTCGTTGACTCGGTGGACAAAAAAAACGAATTTGATCAGCGTGAACCTCTCGCAGTGTGACGGAGAATTAACTTAATATGCATGGATGTGAAAAGTTTAAAAATAAATTCAAAACAAATGAGCTCCCGATGTTGAAATACGCGGGAGCGATGGTGACCAAGCGGTAAAGTTGCGGGTTCAAATCCTGCCGGCTCGTAACAATGAGTTTTTCGGAACTAACGTATGACATATCAATTGATATTTACCAATCGCCTTTCGGTGAAAGAAAACATCGTGACGAAACCGGGCTAAACCCTATAAGGCCTAGTTTGGATAGCAGTCGCTTTCGTAAAACTAACGCCTACGCCAAATCTACGCTATCTTGGGATTAGTTGCCAAAGCGGACCCCAGGCTCCCTACAAGAGCCGAGGCATAAGCTGAAAAAAGAAGATCACCAGAATACTCAAAAGTGGTAAAGTGGCAAAGGGCATCCCAAGTATCCCAACTATACAAGGTCATTAACGAACTTTTTTAAATCTCAAAAATCTCAATGCTCAATTTAAATATAATAACGTGGTTAGAACTCGCGTTATTAGTTAGAATATTCGTTATCGAGATTTGAATTTCAAGGATATATTTCATTATATTTTATAGGAAAGCTATAAGCTTCATTTGAGTCTGAAACTATTGATTTGCGCTAAAATTAACAGTTGTCATAAGTAAAGTCAACTAATTGGAACCCTAGGCCACTGTATGACTATATCATAATGACGCTATAAATCAGAATATAATAAATCTCTTACTGCTTGTCGTTTTGACATGGTTCTAGAATCTACAGTGACCTAGGGCTCCAATCGGGTGATTGTACCTACTATCACGTTCAAAATGGCATGGGCAATTTAATTTCATAAATTGCCCTAGCAATTTTGAACCCGTGTGTAGGTACCTAATTTATGAAATGTAAAACATGTAAAACCAAATAAAAGGACAATCGAACATTCATTTATAATTGCCGTGTATATACAACGTGTAACTGTCTTATGTAGTATTTGACGTAATAGCAGTTCGCACGATAGATATCTCAGTTAACGTAAGTCACGTGAGTTTCAATTGTGCAAGAATCTGAGACAATGATAGCGTGGGAGTTTATCTAGTAACATAATTTACTTGCACATACATACAATGTGTAACCGATGGACAAACATTGAGTTGAAAGTTAAATTTTGATGAAGACATTCTTAGTAGATGATGATAATTGGTACAATAGTTTTGGAATTACGAAATATAATCAAGAAAAGCCAATGTTACCTTAATAAACATATATGAAGTTCTTCAGCAGAGTTTTAATAGGTACCTGTAAAAACAAATTCACAATTAGGAATAAACAAATGCAATAAAAAGTAATTCTAGTGACTTAATGACTTTACCAATAATAAATAAAAAAATTATGAAAGTATAGGAGTGTACAAAAAAACCAATAGGCTAACCCCAAAAAAAAACATTTGAGTAGAGTCAATATAAAAGTAAGCTAAGGGAATGTTTACACTATATTATTAGTGAGAGTTCATAATTTTTTTACCGAAAATACCGAACGCAAGTAGTAAAATGAACTTGGACTTACGAAAATGTAAACAGGCCCTTATTTAGCAAAACATAATCATTTCTGCCTTTTACAATTTTAAACAGGGTTTTTGTGGTCTAATGGCAAACCATTTGTACGTGTTTAAGTGATTTTTTAATTGCTAATCTCGAATCAAGAATCAGTCGAAATCGACTAAATTTTAGCAAATATTTTTTTTTACATTAAGTATATATTATTTTACGAAATTAAAACTCTTTTACTACCTAGAATTAAGATAATGTTGTAAAGTTAGTTAAGATTACCTATAGTATTGTTATAATTTAAGAAGAAATATTTTTCAAAGGCGTACGGACTACGGACTCCTTACTTGTAAATTGAAAGCTCGTTTCGACTCCTCCCCAATTTGAAAACATGGCCACTTTTGTGACCATGTTTTCTTTGTGACATTAAAAAGCACTTCACCCGACGACCCGAATTGACCCATAATATCCAACTATACCTATGTATGTATTGAAACGAAACACTTTAAAACGGTTTAATTTAATAGAACACAATATAATATACCTATGTATACTTATATATGCCAAGTAAGTAGGTATAGCCGTATCCGTATTCAACTAGTTACGATGGAGCAACATCATTGTAGTAATGACATCACCGAGGCGGTTGAACTTTATCAGATGATTTACCTCGTGACTACACTTTTGGAACCGACTAACGACGGTTTGGATACTACCTTTCATTTAAATTCTGGCTAGAGATGGTGAAAAATGTATTTCTATCGCCGTGACTGATGTTCCAGTTCCTAGGAAGTCACAGTGAAATATCAACGTGATTTTGTCACAGCGGTTACTTGCATCTCGGTGAGTATAAGTGAGCACGTTGATCAGTTTTTCTCACTCACACCTTTGCTTTTGGTACGGCGTCGGTGGCCGAGCAGTGCCTGCCTACCCGAGCAACGACGAGCGTTGTACTACTTTTGTTTTAATACGCGTGATCGCGATGAGAATAAAGAAGATATAGCTACAGGAACAAAGGAACAATCATCGTGATTATGTAACGTCGTTCCCCGTCATTCAGTCACGGTGAATATTAGAAGACGGTCTTTTCATCGTGACATTATTTATACACACAGCTCTAATACAGATGTAGGTAATTGTAATTCCATCGGGAACTTCTATAACTTTTTATTTACAACAGTTAACCATTCAGGCTAGGGATAAGTAATCAAGAAAGTGAAAGAAAAGCGGGTATTTTCTAACGTTCGTTTTTAGACATTTTTGCAATGATTTAAATGTGATGAAAAAAAATTTTGGTTAGCAGTAAAATTAGTAGGTCTATTATAACCTAACCCTTGCTGTCCATCTGTTTTTTTCTGATTCTGATTATTTATAGCAGAACTAGCAAACAACATTTTCTTTGTTGACTGTGTCTATGACGAGATATGAAGGTCGACTCCACGCCAATCTTTGTTCGGGCAATCCTAGATTTTCCTCACTGCACTTTTCCGCATTCTTGTTCTACAATGCCATTATTGTTGGATTGAGAGACAAACTAGATCAAATATAACGTTTTAAGTGGTAACTTTATCGGTCGCTCCAACGTCGGAAACATCTAAATAAGGTGTATTCCATTCCTATGTGGATTGCAAGGACAGATCATAACACGGCTAACGTATTTTACAAACAAATATTACCTTCAACTAGAAAGAAATATATAAAAAAATATTCTAGAAGTAGGCAGTATGATACTGTTACAACACGATAAGCGTTACATTAATAAAGCATTTAATTTAATCAACAAACTCGGGAGAAACGGGGCTCTATATTAAATGTCAATAAACGGACGGGGAACCGACCAAACAATTCAAAAGCAGAACTGTCTGTCAAACTATTGTGAGACCCCAAAACTAAACATGGCGGAGTTGAATCATATTTATTAGTGAATTTGTAATTTGATAACCGCAAAGTAACTGAGGCCTTTGTATTTTACAAGTAGAAACGTCCGTTGGGATTAGAACTAGCATTGTAGGGTCGCTATCTGCCACCAAAACAAAATGTTTGGCTGACCGACAAAATAAATGTCGGTAGTCAAAATCACGTATCCCGGGCCCACTTAGTTTCTTCGAGCGTCGTCGTATAGTAACTCGTGATTGCTTCAACGAGAGAAAAACTAATTTATCTTGAAATTAAACCTACCTACCTACCCAGTTAGACATTGATATGCTGGCATCCATATCAACTTTATGAAAATATTGCTTCCTTTTTTTTCTTTTACCCCACCACGCATTTTGCAAAAAAAGGTATTCAGATTCCTCAGTTATTTACAAATTTTATAAACTTTACATAATTCCAAAATCCGCACACGAATTCAGAGTTTAAACGGAAATGTGCATTTATCGCAACGGTCGGGCCCTAATTTTAGCATCACAAAGAGCACGGCGGGCTGTCATTCGCCATTGTTTAAGGCATTCGTAATTTAAATATTCCGTCGGGTTGGGGATCGTCGTTTTTCCTTCGAAATTTGAACACGCTTTGACTCGTGTAGACGGTTTTGGATTTGCGTGCTTAGCGGATCAGCGATTTAAATTGAGAGAAAATACTTGATCCAAATGATTGCACAAATAAATTACTTTCAGTACCGAACCATTAAAGTAACAACAGTTGATCTTTCCAAACACCTTATGAAATAAAAAATTAAAGCCGCTGGAAAAATCTATTCTTGCAAATAAATACAATATAAACAAATATACCATATAACTTGATATTTATTCGCAATGACAAGTAGTCATAAGAATTATTATATTAAATGCGCTTTAATTTAACGATAAAACATTTATTATTAAATTAATATTACCACCATAATTGCGTGTGATTCATGTCATAACATATTCAGAAACAAAGCGAACAGAGCGTCAAACAAAGACACTCGATATCTGCACATCACTAATTCATTTAAAACAAATGAAGATCCATTGTTCGAAATATTTTTTGGTTAGGACGTCTTATTTTCAAGACATTAAGGTTCCATTTTGTCCAAAAAACGAAATGAATCACATTGTTTTCGCGCTTTAAATGCGCTGTCAAGGATAACTCATGTAAAATCATATGACGAGGAAATGCTATTACAAACCGAACCGTATGGGCTATAGAATAAAGTCGTAATATAAATACTCAAGTCACTAAGATAGGAGTCTGCTCAAGTAACTAGGGTTATGTTAAACAGTCTTTGTGAGTACTACGAGAATGACAAAGAGGATATGCGTATTGTATGACCGATTCATTACGCCTACATAGTGTTTGACAGTTATATGGAATTGTGCTCTAATTTGAGGTTATAACTGAATAATAGTAGAGTTCGACTAGATCTTTCCAAGTCCAGTCGCTACGTTTTCGTTTCACTTAAGATACCTGTCTAAGATATCTTATTTTATTTAAAGTCAGGGACACACTTCAGATGCGGATACACTTCGACCCACGGGGATCTTTTGTGTAATTGCCCTCTACCGTACTACTCGCACTCAAAAGCTTGCTTGACCATCTCCATGTGACGGATGATGGAGCTCAGGGGTAGTGCTCTGAAGTCATTCGGTTCCAGGTATCCTGTACCAAAGTCCTTTATTACCCGCTTGGCTACAAGGTAACCTAAATATTGTACATGTAGTTCTCTGCAGTTACTTTAAAAAACAAGAACTCCGACTGGGTATGAAACGAAAGGTAATTTTTTGTGCTAATTAGTCTAAACAAACAAGCCGATTATTTCAAGTCAAATATCGATTAAAAATATCAAATTTAGAAATTACCGCATTTACTGAAAACTTGATAAATATTAAATATGTACCTCCCTATGTGTATATTCAATAGGAATGTCTATCACTAACAACCTTAATTACTGATGAAGCCTCTTTAATCTTCGTAAGTAATTAATACGTAGGAAAATTGTGGAAATTCATAACTTTATTTCGCATAAATAGTAGAAAGTGTATAAATTGAATTTAATCGGGTGGACAAAGACACTGGAGCAATGAAGCTACTTTTTATCAGCAAGCGATAATGAACCCCTAAACTCCTTTCACAATCAAAAGACCGTAACAGACCAAGATCTCGCACAATTTACGGCACATTGTATAAGGGTGAATTTATCCTATAAATAGATAAAACGGAACCCTGACAATGGGTTTAACCCTCTGCCTGCGACAGCACCCCCGTCACGGGCGCTTGACGGACCGATTGTTATTTAAATGTTCTTCCTTGAATTTAGAGCGGTTTAGGGTCGGGAGTACCTAGGCTAGTTTCGGTTTCGGCTTCGGTGGAAGTTTGGCTAGTTTTTCGCACGTCGGTGACCCTGAGAGTACTGGTTAAGTAGTTTTAACAGGATTTCAAATGTTTCAATCTATAATTGGGCGTTATATTGTTATAAATTGAACCCAAAGTTGGTTTGGATATTTCTAAGCAATGAAGTTTGTACTTAGAGTACGGTGACAGGCATTTTGCCTGTCACAAAGATTGCATATACTCGAGAAATTTGCCAACGTTCGTTGAGACTAGGTGGCCTACTGGTTATGGCGTCAGCCGCGTAAGTTGAAGACGCAGGTTCGATTCCCGACTTGACCTCCGAATTCCGATGGATGTGGTATTTATTTAGTATATGACATTTAAAAGCAATTTCTGTACCTACCTATAGTAAGTAGGGTTACTACTTTAATAACAAGTCAAAATATTTTGATTATTTAATTTGTTTTAACAAAAAAGTTATATTGTAGTACCCAGTAGATAGAACAAATCACGGTTTGTTTTTGAGTACACATTAAATAACATCCATATTACATATATTCAATGTAAGACCACACTTTTACTTTGGAACTAATATTGAAATGCATTAAAAACAACGTAATATTGCAACATAATTTTTTGTCAGTCTACATATTGGTGGCCTAATACTTTATTACAAATTTAATCAGAGTCTACTTTCAAAAGTATTGCCAATTCCCATACGTACGTCGATCAAGAGACAATAGAAATAGTCCATCTAGGCTGCCATTGCAACACTTACTTACAATCATTAGGTATGAACTCTATAATTTGAGGAACTAGACAATTTTTATACGATACTTTTAGGCGAACATCTTTCATTATTTATGTGACATTGTTAAAGGTTTTATTTTGAGATACGATATGTTCAGTATTTAGACACTTCAACGTATCTGTAGATTGTTTATATCACAATACTAAAACAAATATAAATACGACAGTCAGTACTTAGATATATTTATACACCTAATTAGGGCAAGATTTTTCATAAACATTTATAGCCCCTACTTATTTAATAAAGGTAAAACAGTTTATGTTTAGTTTATGTTATTTGTTGTTATGAAAACTTTGTCGAAAATCCGGTATCGGTTTCGGTGAAACTCCGACACAGCACTACCGAGATCCGAGATAGACTCATGTGTGAGACAGCTAAAGTCACAAGGGCGACCCCGCTCTGATTCTCACTGGACATGCAAATTGCGTCGCTTCCCGAAATACTCATGCATTGCTTGATTGCTTTTTGATTCGGTATCTACATAGTAGGTTTTAGCAATTATTTCACAAAGGATAAGCATTTATAAAAAATATGTCCGTAAATGTCTTAGCTCAGCTAAGCAATCAACGAGATCACTATACAATCATAATATAGGTAACAAACGGATCAGTTCCAATGCCTAAAGTAGGTACATAGTTGAATAAAATTGTATGCACCGATTACATTACAAATCTCACTAGCGTTATATATTATGAAGAAATAAGTAAAGGACCTGTTGCTGTTGCGTGTAGGAGTAAAATAAAAACGTTAGTTGTATATAACAACTTAACGTTTCAAATTTCAATAATAACGTAAGTTCCATATCGATTTTGTAGGTAGAAAGAGCTTGTTGAAAGAGTCTTTACTTATAAAGGAACATAATATTACGTATATTAGTAGGGGAGAGTCGGTTATCTCGCACCGCCGGTTAAATCATACCACCTCTAGATTTCCTACTTAACAATCTATTTTACTCGCTTATGGGGCACCCAAAAGAGCGCCTGTGTTATAATAATCAGTTATGATTACTATAGGTTATCGAAATAAAAAACGTCAAAAAGTCAAGAATTAATGACATATAAGACATGTACTTATGGCTTAAAATGTTCTAAATGGCCTAAACTATCACCTATTTTCGGCTTTGCATCCTGTTACCAAACATTCTGTATAAGGAGGGCTTTATAAAGCGCAGGTAATTTAAATCTATAATTAAATTCTATTTTCCAGATGTTTATCAACCACATCCTGACCATCAAAGGTTTATTGCAGTCAATCAACACTCGGATGATGGTCTGAAGTGCCATTAACACTTTAAGTGTATCAAGAATCATGAGTAACATCGCCATACTTCGCTTTTGTACTTTAAAACTGAATTGCAGTACTGAGAAAAACCGCTTTGCCTTGCAAAACGAGAGAAACATACGTCTACCGCGGTAAGAAGAAAGGACGTATCTGAATTTTTTACCAAAATTAAGTTACAGATATATTTAGAATCAGTGAAAAAAGACGCATGTTCGTAGACGTTTGTAGTACTTTGTAGATACGCGATTTTCCCTTACAGCGGCAGAGGTATGGTCCGAGGCCTGGTAATTCGTGTGATTTTTTTTTAAATTAAATTTGATCTCTTTCTTTTCGCACTGTATTACTTCAATATATCTTAGCTTATACAACGAAAATCGAAACGATTGCGAATTTGTATCTCTGTCACAGTTGCGTATTGGAGTGACAAAGAGGTTTGCCCCTCAATGCCAATTCATGTTCATGGTAAACATGCAGCTCTGTCTCTGAAACAAGCACAGTTTGCAACCCTACTCTATTCTAAAACGTAGCATCCGACAAGCGAAAGCTCTAGACGGTTCATATTTAGACCAGGCCATGTGTATCCCTTGCCCTTAACCCTCCGGAAACGCGGCTATTCCTGTTCGTTAAAATAAATTGAATGATCCCAAGTTTACGATCGTTGCAGTTAACGTTTAAAATAACGGTTTTAGATTAAACGCGTTCTCTAACAAGTAGATAATGTCGAAAAATACAAGCGCATTTAAGAACAATTTCAATTACACACAGATATTACTAACATTGCATTGCAGGTAATAGACAGAATCTCGCGGGCGAGGCTACATGTATCTTGTTTAGAATTATAATATATACACTTAGAAAAAACAGGTAATTAGTCTTTTTCCGACTGTATTACTGACATAGTAAAACTTTGCAATTGTCAGGTTTATACTTTGTGGTACAGTGGGACTCAGCTGTTCATTTAGTTGATTGTGAAAAACTGTAACTATGGAGTATGGAACCAAATCCAAATTGCGAACAACTTACTGTTCCATTGAACATGTCGAGAATTTCTAGGACTGACCTCGCAGTAAAAGTTGCTCGGTAGTCAGTAGGTATATAGGGTAAGCAGTACAATCTAGTGCTCCTGGTCGTGACCGTGTTTCGTGAACCCGTAGCCGAATCTCCGTTGCTGTGTTACTCGGCAACGGAGATCCGCTCCGTTTGCTCCGTGTGATTCGGCTACGTGTAATTAAGATACGTAGCTACGTGTACACGGAGATACGTATCTTATTTATACGTAGATCGGATCCAGTCGTGACCGTGACGTTAAGTGTAGATTTTATGCGTGTTATTAAACCCCCGAATGTAATGCAAGGGGCGAGTTTTTAATTTCAGTTTCCATACTTTTGCATTTTAAATAAAAATTCATTAGATCAAAAATAATTAGATGCAAATATTATGTTCGAGGCAAAAATAATAGACCAGTACAAATTGTAAAAGATGTGTATTAAAAGAAGCCGAGCGGAGCCGAAGCCGAGATTCGCGGGAACGTAGCCGAATCCAGAAACGGATACGTATCTTTGACGTGACCGTGTAGTACGGGATCTTAGCACCGCCGGTGCTAAGGCTACGTAGCTACGGTTCCGCGTGTAACACGTATATCACAAGCCCTAGTACAATCATTGGCCCTTTAAGGTGAACCTCGAGTTTCAACATTTTCCATTCCCAAATAAGGTGCTAAATAATAAAACTGTTGAAGTTAAAAGTTATCCCTAGAAATGTTGAGAGTTTGGCAAGTGCAAGATTACGACCACTTAGCCTATAATAAATAGTTATGTTTCAATGCCCCTAATACAAGAGATGTATTTAATTGAATATGCATGCTCATAATTTTGTAAATTGTAAACATGAATTTGTATACTTTATGTTTTTGTGGGAATAAACAGCTATATTATTATTATTATTATTCACTTGAGAGGCATTAAAAAAAAGATAAATACACTCTTTCCTGCTTCTGCTAATGACAAAATGTAGCTATTGTCCGATTTTCCGTATTTTCGCATTATTATTATTATAATACAAGAGATACGAGAGAAATGGCGTTGGTTAAAACACGTGATGCGCAGGCCTGACCACCACTTAGACGTGGAGCGATTGGTAGATCATAAAGCGATGGATAGCTCATGAAAAGAAAGGAGTGAGTGCTGAGATGCCGAGAGAGGAGGGAATGGAAGAATAAATGCTGGCAATCTACTGGCAGAAGACGACCAGGGCGCCCCCGCACTACGTGAAGGCGATCAGTTGAAAGAGGCTGGTTCAATTGGTCTCGGCTGGGATGAGCTGGAGCTGGAAGTCCGTGCCAAATGGATAAGTCTTATTTATATCCCTAATGAGATATAACCGGAATACATCATCAATAACATCATCGTCGTGTCTCAAAAATGCATTCTTACTGGAGATATCATGTGTCCGTCTAACGTTTCTTTCTTGTTCGTCTTGTCAATTAACTGATGTGTTAAAAATATTTGTCATATTTAAGTATGGTCTTTTTGATTGGAGAATAGACAAATAATCATACCTACTTACTATCTTTTTTACGCTCGAGGCATTAAAAAAAGATAAATACACTTTTTCCAGCTTCTGCTACTGACAAAATGTAGCTATTATCCGATTTTCCGTATTTTCGCATCGCAAAATCACATTCATTCCTCATCATACCGAACTATGTATCCTCTATTTCGTCGTCGTATTTCCCGTACATGCACAGCTATTTCTTTGACTATCCGAAATGCAATCCCAGTATCGAGTAGCTCAAAGAGCTGTGTGAGGATTCTACGTATTTGTTCTCAGCTGTGATCATTGGTATCCAATTACGGATGGATTTTAAACGTAATACGTTAATGCCAAAAAAAATAACTTTTTTTTACCCATAAGCTTTTATCGCTGACTGGTAGTCCTTTTCAACAATTAATATTTTGTAATCCATTAACTTATGGTTGCCATTCACGATATTTCCTCTCGTCCTGATCCAATCGGTAATGTCGGAATTTACAGTTTAATCGAATTATGGGAATACTGCAAACTTTGACCCGAAAAAACAAGAACAAGCAGCAAGTTAACTAAATCAGCTAGATAACTTTAAATTCTCATAGGACACATACACTTGTATTTTCATACATGTGTGCGACAGAGAGATAAAACTTAATCTGTTGCTGATCAAATAAGCGAAGGAATTGAACACTGATACGATACCTACGTATCAAAATACATGTTTAATTAACCGTTGGCTGGAAGTGAATACTTTATAGCGCTATGTAAGTTCGCCAGTTCAGTTTTTTTCTCTGATGCAGATGAAATAAATATGAAAATATGTAATCTATCTGGCGTCAGTTAGTACGCGCTACTAAACCAAAAGCGTAGGTACCTATTTATTTGTCAGTTCCAAGTCGCTAAGGTACACCAGTTAAAAATCTATTCATTTTGTTACTGCTAATCAAATACATACTTATTTATCTACAGTGTGGACGCGATTTAAAGTCAAACCACCGCACCGAACGAACTCAGTAACAGTAAGAGCATCATACAGTCACGTCTATAAATATCTTGACACTTCGGAACTTATTACAGGAGAAGAAGGGTCAAAATTGAATACAGATGCATATATATTTATGAAGCCGAACATACCTACTGTCTTTTTCTTACGCTAGTATTACCTACCACCCCGAAAAAGGATGCATATAGTTTTTTTGGCCTACTGTTACCGCGTCAGTGCGGTGGTCAAACTATATATAATACGTAATCAAACGTCTATTCGTAGAAAACAGCTACCAAATTAATATTATGTTTCAAATTAAATTCATAGTTGTTCTGGGAACACACGAAATTTGATTTAAACAAACCAAAATATTTCTGGAAACTCAAAACAAGGAAAATCATAGCAACATAAAATAACAATAACTCGAGGAACTACGTATGTATAGGCAGGCACGTGAAAAATAGATGTCTAGCACCACCACGAACTGTGTAGGGGTCAGTTAAAAATGTTACTTTACAAAAGAGTACCAATGCTTCCATACATCAAACTTGATTTTTTTGCTCGCTTTTGCTCTATATTAATAATGGCAATAGGTAAATAGGTAGACGCTTGAAATATTGACAGTATATATAGTTACATATTTACGTTAAAAATAAATGGTTAAATTGAAATAACACAAGTATTTAGGGGGGGGGGGGCTTCTATACAACAAACCATTTGCCGTTTTTATACATAGGAACCCTTCGCGCGCGATTCCGTCTCGCACTTGGACGTTTTTTTATTTGTCAGACCCCTTAAAAAAAACCTTTCTATTTTATTCCAATGCACCATCCTATTTCATAAAAAGTAAAACCCATATTATACCAATGACTTTAGGGCGATGATGATATTGCTAAATATAAATTACCTTAATATTTCTCTTTCCATATAATCCAACGTATGTATTGTGAAACTTACCTGTAAAAAAAAGGATTGTTATTAATTACGTATACAATGAATTATAAGTTGCTTAATTAGTTCGTTACAACATAAACTTTTAAAATATAATCCCGAGGCCAAACTCGGTGATTATCAAAAGTAGATTCTGATTATCAAGTCATATTGCTAAAATTTTAACATACCTTACAGAATTCGATGATATCTAAAATTTTTATACGTAAATTACTGTAGTAAATAGTACCTACGAATTGCTGTTGGTTTTCCTTTTTGTTTAATACTACCACTTTCTTTAGTTAACAATATTTGTATAACACTTCCAGGTCTATTTGAAAGTAATGTTAAAATTTTGTGTATTTTGACTGTTTGTGTTACTAATGGTAATAAATCATACCTTATATCAGAACCAAACCCATGGGATGGGACCACCCCACCGGAGATATCGAAAGATCGTCAAAATCAAAACTACAGATAAAAACAAACACTTCAATTGATCATACCTACGAAGCTGGAGGCCCCGGGTTCTAATTCTGGTAAGGGTGCTTACGTGTTTATCACGAATATTCGTTCTTAAGTTACGGATTTAAATATGTAGGTATTTATCTATTCAAGTATGCATTTCGTCGTCTTTTACTCACTGTACAAGATCTGCTTAGTTCGGGGCTGGGTCTGTGTAAGATTATCCCCAAATATTTCTATATATTAATTTATTCAAATAGAGAACCTCCTTTTTTTGTCGGTTATTAGGTTATTACTTACGATAAACCTAATCCGCAATACAAATGCGTTATAAGGGTATCAGATAGATATTAACGATGGACCAAGGAGCAATTTATACGCATACCAGGTGCCCGGGGTACATAATAAATAAAACAGCACTCCTGTTGTGTAGGTCGGTAAATAAGCGTATTTACTTGGGGAGCTTTCAAGTCGTGAATATATGGTTACAGAATGTTTTCTTCGGTAATCGCGATTAGTACCTACCCATTAAAGTAAAATACTACCTTTAATTCGATACTGGCCATGATATTGACTTTCTTTTTGTATTTATTTCGTTACCAAAATCATCAAGACTTGAGTGCCAAGGCGGTTTAATCTCACGATCATCCCTTTTTTTATGTCGAAGGGTTACAAGATTGAATCATTATCATTCGGACGGTTTCACCTAGTTTCTTTCCATTATGACACATAGGTAACTATATTTCATAATATAGAACACTGTACACAGCTTATGGACCAAATTACCATATCACGGTGTTTTTTTTGTTTACTTTTTTTAAATCTGAACGGAATACCATAGGTACTCGTATTAAGTACAAGTGTACAATAAAACATGAAATACTCGCTCGGGCAACCGAAAAGTTGAATACATTATCTTTTTTGACTTAGGTCACTGTATCGTACAGACGTAAGGCATTTTATATCAAACCTTTCCGGGTCATTGACGTTGTGGAACGATTTTAAATATTTTTCGAGGTAAGTTACCTTGAGGTCAAAATTCTCGATATACCTAACATGGATAATGCTTTTCGTAATCTTAAATTAAAAAAAAGTAACACAGTCGCTGTGGCCAAAATCGGCCAGGATAACATCATCGATATCAAATAACTAACGAAATAAATATGCATAAGTAGAGTCAAATCACGTTAACTTTTCTCAGCAAATGAACTGTCAGACTTCAAAGTGTTATTTTAAACGTCAAACTTCCATGAAATTATGACGTTTACTTAACACTTTCACAGTATATGCTATCATGACAAAATGACAATCCAAGATATAAGATTAAAAAATCCGATTACTCGATTCCTGCCGGCTTCCCTTGCGTGAGCCAATCTAGCACATTTTCCCTTAACGACTCCAAGAAAACGCAGGCCCAAGTACCACCGGTTTACCCATAGAACATATTGACGCTCCACCCCTGGTGTCTACATAACGCCGACCATATCATATCCATACTAATATTATAAATGGGAAAGTGTGTGTCTGTTTGTCGGTCCGTCTTTCACGGCAAAACGGAGCGACGAATTGAAGTGATTTTTTTAAGTGGTACCTAGTTGATGGGACGGAGAGTGACATAGGCTCCTTTTTGTCTCCTTCTAACGCAAGCGAAGCCGTGGGCAAAAGCTAGTATTAAGAAAATAACTGTAATCCCGATACTATACTGACAGGCCTCTTTTCTCCCGTATCCATACAAATACCGACACCTCATTTGTTAGCACACAAGCACAATGATGTTTAAGATATTATCACTGCTTCCCATACGTATGACTCATGGAGACAACGTGACAAAGTCGTTGAACTTTATTGCACTAATTGAAGTCACATTTCGCAAAGTGGCGTATGAAACAATTTTGATGTGTGAAACCCAGTTTGGTATTTAAAAGAAGAGATTTTAATGTTTAAGCGCCAAAGTGCCATGGAATGCTTGGTAAGGATTGGCTGGGTCTGTAACCCGCATTGTCGATCGTGGTGTCAAAATAGCCGGGTTGAAATGGCCTCGACTGGCCACGTTAGCTGAATGTAGCCACTAAGCTGGACTATAGCCATAGCCATGGCGTGGATGTGGTACCGCCAGATGTACCACAATGGAACCGGCGGAGTAGTCAATTCAAGACAGGAAGACGAAATTAACTGGACGCATTTCATTTACTCAATAAGTGGGACCAACCAGAAACTCCTAGTCCTAAATCAGGAGGCTTGCAGCTCCAGCGGGGAGTTTTTTAATTGAAACCAAACGTCAACAAAACTAGTTGTTTTGTTGTTCTTGTTCATGTCCTAAGGCACTCTCCTAATAACACGGGTTTTCCAACTAATAACACGGGTTCTTACCACGATTTCTTCTAAATTGAGCTCCCGATATATCGGCGATGTTACAACCGCCATTTTCACGAACATCGGGAGCTCAAATAAATAAAAACACCGTGGTAATGACCCGTGTTATTAGTTGGAATGTTTAAAAACCGTAGTTTAAAAAAGTTATATGATGGAATAATCTAGATCCAACGGATTTTCCTTACATTTTCAATCCGGATTGCATTGCAAACCTAATCCAGACCAGAGGTGTAGAAGTTCCGTTTTTCCGTCCTTTGCATCATTTTAAGCTCGTTTTTAACGGACTTTCGCCTTGATACGGGTGGATTTTTTGAATATTTTAACCTTACGTCTACATTTTCATGTCGCCATTTCTACATTACAACACATACAACTTATTTATTTATATCGAAATTAATCTCCCTGTTCTATTGTGTCGACGAAGCCCAAAATTGCCCCGTAACTTAAGACGAATGAATTATGCACCAAAACACCGTTGGGGTTGATTATTGTACAGTCACGTCTATAGATATGTATACACTTCGGAACTTATTATCAAGGAAGAAGGTTCAAAGTTGCATACCAACAAGTACATATTTATGAACCTGACCGTACCAGTCATCTCCGTTGTTGCCTGACAATGACGCACCATAGCAGGTAACGCCGAAAAAACGACAGGTAGGCATCCTTTTAAGGGTATATTAAGGCATCGTGTACAAAAAATGGAACAAGTGTGAGTCGAAACTAAGCAACGTGGATCTACATGTCTGCTTTTTTCGTAGTTCAATATGTAGGTACTATTACTTTTAACCTTTCACTTTTAATGTCATTGTGGTTTTGACACTACATACACATGTGTGTGTATACTGTGTATGTATTACATATGTAGTCACTAACATAGGTTAAGAGTAATAATAAGATGCTAATATATTATGGAAATTTAATTTCTGAAATAAATAATTATTTAATTTATTTAATTTTAATTTATAAATTAAATAAGTCTGTGTACAGACTGTGTTTTTTTTCTTTTAGTGGTTTTTTTCCCTAATTTCGATCAACTTTTATTTTCTGCTCCATTTGTACCTACATTTCTCTTTTTGACTTCATGGTTGACAGGTAAAAAGTCCACCATTTGTATTTTATTTTGTGCAATGCTATAATTAAATAATATAATTCAGATATGACACTGTACCTCTAGGTTTTCCATGAATTGTGAATTATTACGTAAAGTCTACGATTTTTGTACCTAATAAGTGCTATAAAAAGGACATTCTTAATTCTTGTATTGCGGTACCCTAAATTTCGTGGTGGACCAGCCGTGGTTTTGATTCGGAGATAAATTGGGTAAAAGGAATTTATAATTTTATCACGTATCGTTGTTCTAGTGAACCACAACATTCCTGCTTCCCGACACTGCGTGAAGATGAAATATGATTAGATCACAATTTTGATGGCGTAATAAAAAGGGGAGTACTTTTGTGTGACTATGTTTTCTTGAGACTCGAACATTTAAATCGGTTCACTTACATACTTAGGCCGAACTTTACGTTTTCGAGTGATCGCTCTTGTTGACGATCTTAAATTGGTTAAAAGACGTAGAATCAGTGAGTTCTGTAGAAATTCAGAATTATGGAAGATTCCGCAGTACCGTACAAAATTAATAACGTGTTTATTTACATTTATTTACGCATTTGAGTCGGTGTACATAAAAATACCTTCTATAAATATATTTTAACAGATTTGTTTGTAAGCAATAATTATCTTCCGAATGAACACAGTCCACTTGTATCGAACCTCTCTTTAACTAAATTTAGAAGCGTTTAAAAAGTATACAATTAATTAATGTTGTATTAAGAAGAAATTTAATCGTTATTTAATTTTATAATTGAAAGGAAAATGGAAAAATCCTCCGAAAATAAAATTATAAATTTCATTAGCAGTAAGCGGACGTGTCTCTGCTTACTACAAAATTTATTTTAATATGGGGTACTTACCGCATTGTTATCGATGATTTCTGAAATGTCTAAGAACATCGATGCCGTACAAGTGTTTAACATTTTCGGGAAATGTCGCTACGCGTCTCCCTAAGGCGTATAATAACCAAATGAAAGAAATAGTGGAAACATTCGCCGGGGTCGATCGGTCGTCGATACCTGAATTGGCAGAGTGATCTGACCAGTGTTCAGTGATAGAGGTCGTGGGTTCGAATCCCGCATTCCGCTCGACTCGGAGATTTTTTCCATATTTCTTTCAATAATAAAATTATACAATTAATACTCATAAATACTTTTCAAAATATGCAAAGTTTTACCAGTCAGCGTCAAACATAAACCTGCTGCTTGCAGTTCATAATCATAGCTGTCTTGTGGATTCTGCCAACACGATATTGAATCCTATAGGGCTTACTTCACAACACTAATTTGCTGACTACAGGTAAGATATCTTTGCACAGAATTAATAATTACTATGGTGACACAATCGCTAAGGAAGCGCATTCCTTATCTGCTCAACAGCTTGTCTAACGCCATTAGAAGTGCAAAACACCCAATATTTATTTAATAATGATAAAAAAGCATTACTTTAGTATATTACCGTCGTTAACCTGACTGCTTTTTGTTTACATCTTAAAAATATAGGTACGAGAGGGGTACTAGAAAATGTTTTTCCACTTTGTTGGCGTGATGATATGTATATTCGTACCAAATTGCAGCACTCTAGCACTAACGGTCACTGAGCTTACTCGTGGACGTGGACAGACATTGCTAGTTGACTACGGAACCCTAAAACGGTATTCCTGGGTAAAAAAGGTACCTATATCTGTTGTGTATTTTCTGTCTTCAAACAAAATGTATCCCTAATTCAGATAAGAAGAATAGCATCGCAAAAGTTGGTAAACCCAGTTACAAGTTTAATCAAAGTTAGGGTGAACCGATGTCAGTTGGCTGACCTGGGGTCTCTGAACCGAGGTGGCATGTGTTGCTGATATGTCAATATCGTGGAAATGACGATATATAGATTAGTCCAATCAGCGGGGGATGATATGTATATGCGATATTGGGCTGATATATGTCATTCGGTATTAGACCGAGATTCGCCGCCGAATATTGAATCCTACCTACCATGCTATCGCTGCTACCATGCTATAGCATATAGCATGCGGGATCCCAATATTCCGGGATCATGCTATCCCTGCTACCATGCTATACATGGTCGAAGATCTAAATGCTTGACTTTACTGTGGTTGATAGGCACATATTCAAGACTAAATACGCTAGCTTAATCACGTAGGTAGTTAATAAAAAAACTGCGAGTGACGTGGTCAGAGTAACAACCTTTTCCAATGTTGTTTACCTGGTCGAGTCGCTTTGCGGCCATAGTAGGTATAATACTGTGAAGTTATATAATATTCGTGAAAACAGCTACTACGTCACATAAGGTGAAGAGTTGCAAATCGCAGTTCGCGAGCGGCATGCGGTTCTTTAGGGGTTCTATAAATATTGCAACACATCCGAGAAAATATTACTGGGTGAAAATTCCTAGTAATATTTTCTTGCGATGTGTTGCAATATTTATAGAATACCACAAAGCGCCAGTTTTTATCACAGTCTTAAAGATTTATAAAAACTGGTGATTTCTGCTGCATATTGATGTAGATGGCTCTTCATCCAACAAATTTGCCAACACGCTGACAATACCAATTATTAGGTACTAGTACGCACAAGTACCTACCCAAAGATGGTAAAAAGTCCAAGTAAAGGATGATTCACACTAGCACGGGACGGGACGTGGCGAGACGGGAAAATCTATCAATTTCTATAGAAAGAATCACGTGATAGCTCGGAGCCCTCGGATGTCACGTGACGCTTTCTATATAAATTGACAGATTTTCCCGTCCCGCCCCGTCTCGTCCCGTTCTAGTGTGACTCATCCTTAAGTCGTTGTCGTTGGGTCTGAAAATAGTGTAAATAAATTATACTTTACTTCAAACCACCAGACAAAGCAAACGTAGAATGTAAATGATGAACTTCTGAACGAAAGAGCAGTCCCGCCAAGGCCTCAAAATTATTAAAACAAATTAACGTGCGCCGCGAGCAGTATTAAAAATGGACTTGCCTCGAACAGAACAGAAAAACACTCGCTCGTCAGAATAAAAATAAAAACGTGACAGCACATTATAGTCTCTTCCCGTCGGCCATCTTTGTTTCTAGGAAGGTCTGTTATCTTGGAAATTACCGAGAAAGTTTATTTTAGTTGGAAAATTGTCTTAAGTGATACAGTGGTTGATTCATATGTCATCGCGCGTTGGAAGTATTTCCAGCGTGGTATAAGATTGTATGAATGATTAGTAGCTCTAGCTACTACCGGTGAAATTATTTTTGGAGATACCACGATCATCATCATTTCAGTCGTTTATCGCCTACTGTTGAGCATATACTTGTCTCCTTGTACGCCACTGATTCCGGTCTTATGTTGTGCCAACCTTATCCAGAAGTGCTCGTTCTAATAGGTATCATCGAGACGGACGCCAACCGCTTATTTTGCCCAACTCCATTTTAATTCGGTGATGACGTCTTCAACGTCGTGCACTTTTGTGCGATGTCGGATTTCGACTCATGATACCATATTACAACAAAACAGAGTATGGCCAAGGTATGGACGTCATTAGAGACACTTTTAGGCCTTTTTGTTGGATTAAGAAAGAGATAGAGTTAAATAATTTTGGCATGTGTGAATTAGACAACTACCGTCGTCGGTAGTGGGAGTTACTTTCCACTATGCGAGATACTAAGTCACTGACAATTTACAATTTTTATGTTGTAGATTCGATACGCTCAAATCATGGATAAAAGAAGGAACAGATAGCTAACGGAGGAGTGGCGCGTGTCGCAGCGATGAGGCCAGATGACCATATTAACTGTTCGACGCGAGCCAGTAACCGTAAAATGTGCTCCGATGTTTTCGTAAAATGCCGAATTGCGTTGTTACGAGCAAAAATAGGAGTGAAAACAAAAACTTGAAGGACTATGGAGTCACGTACCACATGTATTAGTTATTAGTTGATAAAATCATGCATTTTTACAAATATAACCAAGAATTACGACCTCGTGTTAAAATTCATACTGGTTCGTAATTTCTTGTTTACCGCCCGTAATGCACTGTACTATTACTGAAAGCTACTTATATTTTTACTAGTTAAATACGTCGCAGAACTTATGAACCGACCGCGTATAGGGGAGATGAAGGGAGCCACAAATAGCTGTGAACTTGTTTTGTTTACGCTGCGCGTGCGCAGCCGGACCAGTCAGACTGCCTTGGCTTGCATAAAAGGAGTTCTTTGGCATAGTTATCGACCGACTTCATACTTTTGTTTTCTTTTGACTCTGCAGAGAGGCCATTTTAGAATATAATGAAGGACGGCCTACAATTTTCGAGTCCTATACGACTGGCGATCTGGCCAAGATCACGGGCACGAGACATGAGGACAGAGTATGACCGCTCGTTGTTGAGATCATCAGACTTTTGCCCACTAGCAACACTAACATGGGCCACAATTAAGTCTTCCTAATAGGCTCGTTTATAATAGTTTTTTTTTAAACAGTGTCTAAAGAATAAGCGGTAAGTACAGGTGAAAATCTAGAAGTCGTATAACTTGCATATTTTGACTACTAGAAAAACGAATACTTATTGCTATGTTAAGGCGTGTCCACATTCAGCACGGTAAAGCGTGGAAAATCTCCCTCGCCCCGGCTGCCGCGCGAGCCAATGTTTGAGCGTTTGCTGCGTAGGTATAATGTGGATGAAGCTTAAGGATGACTCGCAGTGGAACGGGACGGGACGAACTCACAGTTTCTATAGAAAAAAGCCCTCGGAGGTCACGTGACGTTTTCTTTTCTATAGACACTGGCAGACCGGCCCGGCCCAGTCACGTCCCAACCTGTTCTAGTGTGATTCATCTTTTAATGCTCATAAGTATACATATTACACACGACTCTGAATTCATCATTAGTCTGGGAAATAAAAATGTGTAAGCGATCTAGAAGAAAACACCTATTCACATCTGAATATTCTGAATTAATAAATTCCCGAAAGTTCATTGTCATTCCTAAAATGTCCTTATCTTTATTTATGTTGTATACGTGTTAAGTTCACCAGGTTATCGCGTTTTGTGATAAGAAATCATTGTCACACGAGACGTCTAGACTTGCGTTATTTTTGCGTAGGTATAATATTTACTTGCAAAAATCTCTATCATACAAAGTAAGGCGCCCATGTCTCGAACAGTATTAGACTAATTAGTATTAGTGCGTAGTAATGGAAACCGATACGATGTGGCAGTTCGTGAACTAATGAAAGTCAAATATCGTTCTAGAAATGGGCCCCAGTAGTTTAAGATGGCGTAATATGCGCCTACTTAAACCGTCTTAATAAATAGTCCTACAGTTCACTGTCTTGTTTATACTTCACTGATGTGCATTGCTATTTAGTAAGCTCTTAATATTTGTGAAACTTACCTGAAACAAAAAAAAACATAATTAATACCGGTTCATATAACATCATAAATATATTATACAGTGGACGTTAGTGATATTGTTAATAATGGATGTTTCCATTATTAAGTGATTTTTTTTTAATATTTACTAGAGATGACATAGTAGAAGGTACGTCACTATATTAAAGTGACGTACCTTCTACTTAATATAAGAAATAATCGTTATTTTTTTTAAAGTAGATAATTATAGGTGTTCGTATAATATCTAACCGTGAAGTTGCCGTTACTGATATCCAACTAGACTAGCACCAAAGTACGACGCAAGTCCGTTTACCATTAATTCAACATAACCGTATTCGATAGCGACTGCGCGATTCTACAGTGTTTTCATTTTGTCACCAGTTAAGAACGAGCAAGATGTTAATACTATCGAATAGCGCAATTAGCGCAGTCGCTATCGACAACGCGGTTACGTAGAACTTATGTGTGCTTACATTGCTTACCATGTAAAGTATGTCCGTCTCGCTCCTACCACTCAGTATAGAGAAGGACATAGGTAATACAGTGATGTCAACTCATGGTAAGCACAAAGGTCAATGCATGAGTCCTATTTTCTAAGAGAAGACGCAACGCAACGCAGCAGTGGCGCCCGGCCCTAAGAAATCGACACAAAAAAGCAAAAATAAAAAAAATGTTTTACACCGCTTCTTTATACCAGGGATAAAACATTAGCCTATATTGAGACGTTTTATTATTAGATATACGCTTCAGACTGTCGTAAAGCGTCGATCCGAAGTTATTATTCGGTTTACGAGTTGGAATAGCACAATGCTGGCGCTTCAAAGAATTTTTGTTAACGACCTGCATTCAATTACGTACTTGAAAATAGAGACTGGTTATTATGGAATTTATTTTTAATGAAGAATCATCGATTATTTAAATCGCACAGATTTTGGTATATAGGGGCCTTATCATGACGTCTTAACGCGATTCTGTTTAGGTTCTTAACTGTGCTCAGGGGCCTTACCAAGTTACCATAACATCTTAACGCGATTTAGTTTAGGGTCTTATCTGTGCTCAGTTGTATGACAGCGACTCAGTTTAGGCCCTTAACTGAATCGCGTTAAGACGTCATGGTAAGGCCTCAGTTGAATTGCAGCGACTCAGGTTAGGTCTTAAACTGAATCACGGGCCCTGATGCATACAGAAAAATATCAGTATTTCTAAAACGAACTGTTATGTAGGTAAGTATAACGGTGTTAAATTTTAAGGATGTAGCCTTAGTTCTTGGTTAATACCTACTCACCTACGTATTACGTATCTGTGACGTATAGAGATACGTACACAACGTAACAAAAAACGCACGAAGTGAAAACCTCATCCTTTTTAAAAATTTGAAGTCGGATGGTTTTTTGTTCGGAATTAAAACTTCCCTACTTTGCCCATATAACCCTAAAACGCTACGTGACTCACGAATCAAATTGAACCATATTTATACAATTCGTATAAGGTTGTTTTTCTACTCCAGCACTTCTATCTGTCAATTAGATGACTGACAGCGATATTTAAAAAGTATACATTATAACGTTGTCTGTGGTATTCCATAAGAACACTGCTCCTATGGATTTTCATACATTTATATTAGCACTGTTGTTGTTTTTTTTTAATTTCCATAGTGGGCACAACATCTTCCCTATTCTGCCACGTTTCTAGATTTTGCTTTTTACGCTATTTTAGCTGTCGTAGAAAAACTAGGGTATGCAACAGCTCATAATTTGTTCTTAAACTCTCGGGTCTATTATTACAAAACTCGGCTTCGCCTCGTTTTGTAACGGCGACCCTCAAGTTTTAAGAACCCTTATTATATCACTGTTGCATAAACTACTATTAATTAGGCGTGCTGGAATAGGTATTCTCGGCGACCTTGCGAAAGAGAACGGCAATGACATTGGCTCAGAGTCAACTAGGGAAACGGAAGAGCGTGTTTTGGCGCTAGTAAATGTGTCAGTATTCTGAATATTTTTCTGCAAAATGTAGTTAGACTCGGCATGTATCTAGTCGAGTCGAAAAGTTACAATTGAATACTTATTTTTTGGACGATTCGACGTACTTTGTATGTAAGGTCTAAACTTGAGGTACTTACCTAATACATACTAGGTATCATCGTTGTAGTCCTATTAGACTAGTTACCCAACTTTTCGTCTAGGTATATGGTATAGTCTTATATTACTACCACACATACCTAAACGGAAAAGTGTCCACTTGTCGCCGTTTAAGTGATAACTGATAAAGCAAAAAATAAGTAAATGGAAATGGTGTGTCATAGACCATATGTTGAGGAATTAGTGCATGATGATGATGATACCACGGATTAGAGAAATTGAAAGGTTTATTAGAAAACATTGTCCCCGCAATGAAGGCGCTCGCCCTCTTAAGTTGTTGTGGGGAGGATACATATAATATATATGTATATATTTACCTGTAGTTAAATTAAAATATAATTTAAACTGAATCGACCTCAACTATAAAATATGGTTCGCTAATTTGGTGTGGTGAGTGAGTCACGTTTTTTTTTCATTGTGACGTTTTTCCTGTCCGCGTACGGCCATGACATTTGTGTGTCTGACCGATTGGCCGACCTTCGGACTCGGTCGTCAACACCGCGTGTTAGCAACGCTTGACGAGCTGAGCGGCTCAGTACATGCGATCTCTGATTATATAGAATTTTCGTGTTAAACAAGTACTATTTAGGCGATGGGAATGCCTTCAGTGGTATATCGCTAAAGTGTTTGGAGTTCAACGCATGGGTTGCGAAAACAAGACACAGTCGAGTGGGTGGGAAAGAGTACGCCTCGTCTGTGCTGTGTTAGAGAAGGACAATGTGACTCTGACAGGTCACTGTCAAACGGCTTTGCACTTTACACACTGAGAATTCTGTACAAACTAGATCCCAGACCTTTAGATCCTACACTAAATATTATTCTGGTATGAAATGCCGTGCATGGCAGAGTAGTTCACTTCGGTATATAATTATGTATCTATAAAATATTGGGATACTACGCCGCTAAAATGAAACTGAGAATGCGTGTATACGCACGCATTAATTCACAACTGAGCTTTGAATGGTTCAATTACGCCAAGTGAACCACAGTTTCCGTATATTTTATCGTGTTGCTCCAGCAGTTAAGGCCTGGATGGAAGCATACTACGAACCACATCATTCGTTCATTCGTCTATTTGCCTCTTTATCACTCGAATATGCAAGAGCGATAAAGAGGCCAATAGACGAACGAACGAAAAAAGTGGTTCGTAGTACGCATCCTGACTATCCTGAGGGCCGCAAGAAGCTATCCGTCTCTTCCTACTTAATACAGTTAGAAAGAGACTGTCGCGGCCACCTATGGTAGGTGGTGTAGCGCTTTCGACAGTCTCAACCTACGCTTACATTGCATCAATTGCATGTGTAAGACGAATTCAAGGTGTTTTCTGATATTATTATTGCGTATATACAGTCAGCAACATAGTGACTATCAAAGAGGTATATCGTAACTTATCTTTGTTATTAAAGAAATAAAAACGTATTGCGACATATTTAGCCACACTGTATGACTCCTTGATAGTTGATGATGACCATAGGAGGCTTTATGTAAAAGCACTTTTACATGGTTACCGACAGGGGTCCTGACCGGGATAGGATTGCCATATGTCAGGATTTCTCCAGACGTGTCAGGATTTTTATCCCTTTGTCCGAAATGGGGGCGGATTTGGCAAGTGTCAGGACTTTTAGAGATTACCTCATTTAATAAAAATGGTCTCTGTTAGTGTTATGCAGCGCCAAATCTCTGTTACATGAAAAGTCCGGACTATTAGCGTGTTGTCAGGATTATTATCAGGAAATTTCATTTGTCCATATGGCAACCCTAGACCGGGATGACTTTGCTGGTTTCCGACCGTGAAGCAGGCGGTTGACCACCAATTTTCATGGTCCACCGATCAAGGTCACTGTGGAGTTGGACCATCAGGAACTATGTTGGTAATTCATATGAGAGGAATCTCGGAGATCAGTCTTAAGAGTAATCATACGAATGGCGTCCCAAATTTATTTTTATAACCTTGTTTATACAAAGATATGAAGACGTTCCATACCCTCCATTTAATGTTGTAGTAAAATAATCGTTAAAAGGGTTTGCCCGCATCGCCCCGCCCTTATAAATATAAATTGATTGTGTGATGGATGCGTGTTTAATGATATAACGGTGGAATGTAATTATCGTGTAGGTTTAAACTATTCTTAGCCGTTTACATATATGTCTAGCGGACTGAACCTATCTCCTATCTCATTTTAGCAGTGAGACGGGCGAGCTTACAGGGAAATATCGTATTAATGAACGTCATTTTTCCAATGTCTTTACGTTTGATGTGAAGTCCAAATGTGAAGATTGCTGGACGATATAGCTCGCAACCAATTACTAGGACTACTTGGGTATTTCTATTTTTCGTTGTACCCAATTATGAAATTGTTAACACAAAGATAAATTAGTCCGTTTTATTAAGCACTTTAACAATAAATGAAATTTAAAAAAATATATGTAACAATCCGGATATTCTGACTTCTGATTTCCTATATAACATTAATTATTGAAAAAGTGTGTAAATAAACGGACTCATTTAACTTTCTTATTATAATTTCTTAATTGGGTACAACTAAAAGAAGAAATGTCCACCTACCGTCCAGTTAACCCCAGATTTGTCTTAATAGCTCGTTAGGAAGGCACGGCGAGTTTTAAAAAGCCAGGACACTTTTTGAGTTTGAAGACTCCTTAATATTCAAAACAAAAATAATTTTCTATGGCGTCCGGAAAAGTCAATTGTACTATACCTAATTTATAAACTCTGTCTGTCCGTCTCTGGCAACTTAGGAGATGGCAACCCTAATCAGGGGTATAGGGTATGGATAATATAGTACATCTACATGACCCGGTGGTATCCGGATATTTTTGATTCCAAATTACACAATCAGAAGCGTATTCATTTTAAAGATTTCAGGTGACAGGTACTCTAATAACATTTGGCAACCTAGGAGGATAATCTGACGAGCGAAGCGAGTGAATTCTCCTAGTTTACTAGGACAATCCGTTGTTTGTATATACATGTTTGAACCTATGTACCTACATAAGTACAAAAATGTATGTTCGATGATAACTCGAGTATCGAAATAAATTGAATTTTTAAGTATAAATATAAACTAAATTGGTCAAGGAGTTGCCGAAATATCGGGTCGTGAGTTCACGTTAAGCGAACCATTAGTAATTTAATAATAAACCGAAAACTCGGTATATTAACAACTGCAAAATAGGCATAGGTATGTTTACGTTACACAACCCAGCGGTCGATATGTCTATATTTATACAGCCAATGATAAGATTGTTGGTCAGAATTTTATAACTTCCTTTGACGTACATAAAATACCTATTTATTACAGTAGGTATTGAATTAGCAAGTCTGTTCACATCATAGTTACTTATGTCACTATTATGAGATGGTAGATTCGTGACTTTTCTCTCTCTTTTCCACTCATGTGGAAGGGTTGGCAAACCGGATCAAAAAGGCATGGAATAATCCGGATTTTGATCCGGATTCGACGGATCTTCCATACATTTCGGATTCGCATTGAAAACCCTGTTAAATACACACACGATGCTGTTTTTTTTTTACTAGAAGGAACATACTTAATACAGTATTAAGTGTTATTCTTTAACTAACTTATTCGTTAACTAAGTTAACTGTGGCGTCATGAATTTCATTGTCCGTCTCTAACATACGCTTTTTCTAACTTACTCAAATACTGCTTGAAGCAGTTTATAGCCAACCAATTCTGCTAGCGCATTTATTTTTATTCTTATTTTTGAATCTAGGGCCGGGCATAGTCTATTTGTCATTGTTTAGTTAATTACAAAATAGTCCGGATTTAAAAGCCAGGCACCTTTTTTTTTTATACTACGACGGTGACAAACAAGCATACGGCCCGCCTGATGGTAAGCGGTCACCGTAGCCTATGGACGCCTGCAACTCCAGGGGTGTTACATGCGCGTTGCCGACCCTTTAAAAACTTTAACACTCATTCCACAGCCGGAGCGTCCGCGGGAGGAAGTTCCTCTTAAACCGCACGGTACGAGACCATTTAGGCTCCAGGGTATGCGGGTGAACACCCTGCCGACGGCGAGCGGTGCGGTGGTAGAATGCAGCCGTTGGCATCATATCAAACAATTCCTCGGAGCACAATCCATTGTACAAGCGATAGAATACACATAAGGAGGCGAAGTCTCTCCTTAGACTTAAGGGTTCGATATCGCTCGTGAGTTTGGGATCGTTGACAATTCGGACAGCACGTCTTTGGATCGAGTCAAAGGGGCCCAGCTGGTATCCAGGTGCTCCCGCCCAAAGATGGCAGCAATACTCCACACGTACATCATATTGCCGGACAGGATCGTAAAAATAGTTGAGAATTAACTGTGATAAATTATAAATTGAAAGAGATGTCATATACTAAAGAAAATTCGTGCTTTAAAATTGTAACTGTGATAAATCGACAAACAATAATATTTCCGTCCGGCAAAAATAAGTATCAATATGGCAATTCCCATTCAGGATATTTGTTAAGTGGTGCCATTGACCTCGGCTGAATACATTATATGTACTCCTATGTCCGAGTTCGGACTAGAAACTATTTAGTATTTAAACTACGCATGTGTACGCGTTTCCGCTGCCATGAAGTTGTGTAATCGTAGGTACGAAAAGGGCCTAAGTCCCTTTGTGAACTCAGGTTGTTATGCCTGTTTGTGCTTCGTTGAAAGGCCGTCCGCTTACAATCGCGACAGACTGGAATCAATTTAGCAAGGCGGTTACAAAATACAACCTAATCACATGTCGTTGCGTCGGCGAGCGCCAGTTTGTAGGGATGGGAAAAACAATCGATTAATATCGATTATTATATTTATCAAACAGTTTCAGACACTGATATTACGCTTAAAACTCGCATATTTTTTTCACAATTGACGTCAAATGTGTGTCATCGAAACATTTAATCGTTGATTTAATATTAAACAGATAATGTCTTCATAATAAATATGTATAATAATTACATAACTACATATTACTACATTTAATTCATTGTTTTTTTGCACTGCCAACTATAATGAAACAACTTAAATGTAAAATGCCGAAATATCGATTTACATTTTTTTTCCCACTAGATAATTCGATTTGACAGTGGGACACCGCACCATGCCAAGAAAAGAACCAATTTATTGTCAGTAGTCGGCCTTTGTAACTGTCATGTTTGCATCGATTGTTATGTCGATTTTTTTTTTGATTTTTTTGACAACATTTTGGAAAGTGGATATCAACAAATTTTCCGACTAGTATCAATGAAAAATGCCGAAATTTTGATTTTAGTACACAAGGTAATTATTATTTTTTTCCACTAGATACCTAGTTCCATTTGACTTGACAGTGGGACACCGAACCAGGCTTAAAAAAAACCTATTTACTGTCAGAAGTCCCATCCCTAGTTTGGCATAGCAGGCGTTTGTCACTGTCATGTTTGCAACGAACATTTGTAACGATTATTACGTTAAGAGTAGGTATTATAGGGTCGTCCACAACTCGATGTTATTGGAATCGAACGCGTTGGCGTTGGCGCTGATAAAAAAAGACAATATCTGTCATGAATTAATCCTCTTTTCGTTTCTTTCTAAGAAGTTTAGTATCATTCGTAGACGTTTCTGCTTATAAACAATTATCTTTTTTAGCTTTTAAACATATCGTTGTAGTTTATTTAAAAATTGTCTTTACTTAAGTATATTGTTATTTATGTAATAAAATATATTTTTAAACGATTTTTTATTGTAAAGCTTAAGAAAACAATAATTTTAGAAAGTAAAACGGCCTAGGGCGGAAATGTATCATTTTTCACCCCTTCATATGTTAATAATGAACCACTTTCAGAGCACGCGATATGAAAAAGTTTTTTCTTCAATTTCGTTACACCTAATTTTTAGTGATTTAAACAATTTATTGAAAATTAAGTACAAGACAAAATAAGACAATTGTATGAATGTTTCTGTAAAAGTGCCAATATGTTTGCAGACGTAAGTTACGTAATCATAGTGAACGGACGGAGTTTCCTAATCACGTGGGTGTCAGGACAAACTAAGCTATAACCAGGGTTGCCAACCGTCCCGCTATACGCGGGACGCCGAACGTCCCGTTTTCAGGTTAGACTGGATATTAAGCAAAAAATGAACGTTTTATGAACGTGACTCAGAGCGCGTGCGTTGAATTTGGATTGACCGTGATGTTATTATGCAATAAATGCTAAGAAAGTTAACTAGGTAATTTTTTGTATGCCTTTCTATACGTTGACAGTCGATACACCTTACATATTTATGCCGGAGGAGCCGTCCCGCATTTTATAGCCAAACCCCGCATGTACCGCGTGCACTACGGTTGGCAACCCTAGCTATAACATAAAATATACAGCGTGGAAAGTTTTGATGGGCCCTGGACGGATAGTTTCTTTAATCCTTAAGTTATCATTTTACTGAAATGAATCATTTCCTTATTTTTCAAAAGAAGCAAAACTGCATTCAAAGATTTTTTTTAGATTAGCTTGTTGTATCCGGGAATCGAACCAGCTACACATAAAAAAAAAGTTTACCAAAGATGAAAAAGAAAATCCACGAAAATGGCGAAAGAATAATGGGCGGTGAAAGCAGAACGGGACGAATTTAAGAACTTCGAAAAACGAACAGGACGACCCAAGATGATACCGCGGTGAAAACATCGCCATCGGTGTGCCCTATGCTTTCGTCCTTGTTATCTCAAGTGCAGCCGTCTGGCACGTTACAGCAAGCGATCTAGGCAATGTAATTCGGACACACGAGCCGATATCGCACATTCTCGACTTCTCGGAATCCGTGCACAATCTTCAAGAAAAACTGACTAATCGTCGCCCTTATTGCGAGGAGATAAGATCCACGAAAGGTCAAATATCGTTAGTGTAATCGTGAACGAACCATTTGTAAGCTTTATTACCAGGACATAAGACCTGTAAACGGTCAAACGTTAGTACTATACCTACACTACTTACACGGCATGTGATGCTCTGTTCTGGCTGGATGGAACCATTTGACTGGGAGTCGAGCTGCGTTATGACTTGATGTTTTTGTTGTTGTGACACGGTCCTGTTGGTCACAATGGAGTTTCCTTTCCTACTTGTAGGTTTCCATGAAGTTTGGTAATTGGGTGAAATTTAATTATTGTGGCTAAATTTTTTTTGGGATTTTTTGTTATATAGATATGCATTTAAATAGGTATTTTATAGTATTTCTATAGGTACTAATACTAACCCTTCTACATTAGTCATGTTGTTAAGGTTGGTAATACTGGTTACCAAGGTGTCATACCTACTCATACTAACTTCCGCATTTCCATACCTACTAGAAAAAAATGTTATGAGACAACTAAGCTTCCTAGTTACTGCAAATGCAAAATGATTTGCAAAATGATTTGCAGTTCAAAGTAAACATTTTTTTACGTTTTGCTTTTATATAATATAGGTCCATATGCAGGTTGTAACAAAGATGCTAGTGATGCGTGAGCCTTATTACAATGTAATAAGGTTCACGGATCACCAGCATTTTTGTTACACCCTGTATAGGTTAGGGGCTAGGTACTTTTTCTATCAAATTAAATTGCACTTACTGCAGTTGTTATCGGAATATTTAGCCTTTCCAGCGTATGTACGCCACGCGAAATAAAAGAAATACCTATTTACAGTTTAGGAAGGTTCTTTTGTAATTCTGATATAGAGGCGTTCTCCTTTTTTACCGACAACTAAACGCGAGTTGAGTAAAATGTAAGTCTATAAATTAGAGACTTTGATAGTTCTTTTCATGTAGATAAAGTATATATATTTTCAGTAGTTTTTTAGAAAACACCGTGAGAGTACCCCTTTTCAGCGAAGACAGCCTTCAGAAGGCCTAGTATAAAAGTTGTACGACATTAACTCCTCGACCGCGTTAGCGTAACGAGGGGTCAAAATATGAACGTTGCCGGATGATTTAAATAAACGGCAAACATAATTTGAACTCCCGATACGCTAACGCGGTCGAGGAGTTAATGTCGTACAATTTTTATACTAGGCCTTCTTTTTGGCCACTCTGTCACGGTGTACGTTTGTAGTTAAGGGCTTGTGCACAAATCACGCGAGGTTTTTTTGGCTACTTTTTGACCCCCCCTCCCCCCTGGTGACCTTTGGTGAGGTTCTAAGCTACCCCCTCCCTCCCCCACCTAACCTCACGTATATTTATTGATTTTTTTTTTACTCGACCTAATTTTGAAATTAAATAGCGGTATTCGAAAATCTTGTTTATTTTTCTATTTTCGCAATTAATGTGATGTTATATTAGCTATATACGTCACGTGAGGTCTCCATGTACCCCCCCACCCCCAACGTGATCTGTCGTGATTTTTTCGGGACCCCCCTCCCCCCATTCGAACCTCGCGTGATTTGTGCACAAGCCCTAAGTACTAACCGGAGAAGTAACAAGTAAACTGAACTGATGATAAGGTAAACAAAAATTTCGGCCATTAAATACCATAAAACCTCATATAAAAATTATAGTATTTCAATTCTAGATCAGGCATTTTTCAGCGAGGAGAACGGTCCATAGTTAGAGAGAATCACTTTTTTTGCACCGGTCGACGCAACATGGGAAGGCACTCCATAAGATGGACTGATGACCTGGTAGAAGTCGCGGGAATACATTGGATGCCGGCAGCGCACGACCGATCGATGTGGCATTCTTTGGGGGAGGCCTATGTTCAGCAGTGAACGTCTTTTAGCTGATAATGATGATTTCACTATCACCAAGAAAACCATCACGGGTCAATCTGGTTGACCGAGTAATTAAGACGTAGATTACAGGTAGGTATAACATAAATGTCTCAATACTGTAAGAAAAAAGGACGTATCTGACATTTCTGTCAAAATTGATTTGCAGATATTCAGAATCAGTGAAAAAAAGACGCATCTACTGGTGTTTTTAATTTAGAATTTGAATTTGACTGTGGATACGTCCTTTTTTCTTACGGCAGAATAACTCGCGATATAAAATGGTGGAACAGTCCACAAGGAAACAGCCTCACACCGACAAGGTTAACTAGTGAAGGTAGTTCGCGTAGTTAAGAAATTCTCATTTCTAAGATCCGTTTACTTTACAAACTTTACACGCTACTATTGTGCAACACAGATTTTATCTATATTATGTTTAGTAATTAAATTTATTTAAAACGCTTGGTTGCTGTACATACTGCGCATCCTTGTCGTTACTGTGTATTTTATCGCATAGTTTTGCAAGTGCATTGAGACATTAAGCAATTGCAATGTAAACGTATACGCAATTAAAATGTGTTAGTAAATTTTTGTGTCTACCTTTTTCGACATACGAAAGCGTAATGGATGTTAGACTATGTATGGTAAAAAACCGGCCAAGATACGAGTATATTTTGATTCCCATTGCAATGTATAGAAATGCGACATAAACGGCCGTATCTTTTTGATTGCGTTACTGCCCAAAACAAAAAAGAGTGTTATTTATTAGGTGTTCATGTATCCAAAGTGTGTTTAAATATAGTAATAAGACGAGAGCCTATGTGTATATACAGTCACATTAATAAATCTCGAATCTGCTTAGCGGGTATGTCCTCCGGGCGTCTGCCGGACAAATTTTCCATACATTAGGAGATCCGGCGGATACGCCCGAACTTATATGGCCAGCTAAAGCAGCCTTCGGCTCGGCGCAGTAGCTCACTTGCATACATGCCCGACGCATTCGTCACAAGTATTCAACACAAAGCGATGTACAAACAGTAACAGAGTAACATTGCGGGTGTTACTGACCATCGGTCGACCTTATGTCCTTCCAATAAGGATTAAAAATGGTCGGTTAACAGTAATCGGTGCTACGCAGGGTACCAAAGCCGTGATGCATTACTCATGCTCTGTGCATCGACCTCACAATCAAATCGTTGCCATCGCCACTGTACTCGTAAAACAGATCCAGTAAAAAGCATCGTAAAACTAAATATTGGAGCGAATGACATATTTAAAGCCAAATTGACAATTCTGCGTTGGGTGTCGTCATCTAAAAAACAGATGTGTATTATAGTTACACAATGATAAGCTGTTTAATAGTCTAACGAGTTTTAACTAGTCCACTTCGCTTTTGATGTGACCAAGACTCACTCATCCACCATACCTACTATATAATACTCGTATGTGTCGCTTATATTCAAACTCGGATAAATTCATTCGACCCTCTCAGCAAATATCTACCTTATTACCTTTTCGACGCCATGTTAAATACAAACGCTTTCACTCAGACGCCACGTCACAAAAGCGTCGAAACTGAAGTTGAACTTTATGAGTATTCATTAAGGTCTATGTGGTATGTGGTGACCGATTAATCAGTCTTTGGCGTGGAAAAGGATAATACCAAAATGGAATAATCTGACGGATGGTTTTACCCGAGTTTGAAGAAGCGACTCATATTATAAATGCGAAAGTAACTCTGTCTGTCTGTTACCTCTTCACGCTAAATAAATGATAAAATTTAAATTTTGGTATGGTGACAGTTTGACTCCTGGGAAAGGGAAGGATATTTTTTGTTCTAATTATACGCAGACAAAGTAGCGGGCAAGAGCTGGTACTCATATAAACCATCATCATCCGTGGTTGGTTAGGCAACTAACCCAGAGTTAGGCGTTTTTTTAATACATATAGAAAAAATTTACAGTTAACTCCGGATTTTGGTTAACCCTGAGTGGCGTAAATTGCTAAGGACAGACATATTTAACATTTTCCGTATAAATTTGAACTATTTTAATCCATCAGCATGTACGAAGTCATTGGTCATGGTTCAATGTACCTGTACACAACTAAATTTGACCTTGACTGCCGCCAGTGACTACCCAGAGGCCAGCAATGACTAACATAACAACCAAACGAGGCATGAGAACCTACTTGCGTGCCCGTTCCGGTGTCTTAACAATGAAAAAAGGGAGAATCTTACGGCCAATGACTATATGATAACGCTGAGAATTCGTCTACCCACCATACCGTGACCTCTGCACTCGACACCTATACTCTTCCGTATTAAAACGACTCATTAAAGAGCGTACTCGCAGCTCATATGATCTTTTTTTATTGGAGAAGTCAGCCGACCGTGTGTTACAAGGTGCAGGCGAGTCAAGCCTTTAGTTCAAACAAGTGTTACTATGACCTCGAGGTGAAGCGAAACTAGATAGTGCATTTACGCTGGTTAGCGGTAAGTTCGACTCGCTTGCGTTTTTAATGTATTTTAATAACAGCGCAGGGGCAGCAGAGGTGGGTCTAGAGGTCTCCCATAATTGGTTAGGTTACGTAACAAATGAAGGGGACTCCGTTCCCATTGCGTCGTAATTGCTAGTGCATCTTACGTTAATGAAGAAATGTACATGACAGTTGCAATTAGTGATATGTTGTGGTAATAGTGCGAATGTATTAATTGTCAGTGAAATGAAGCGTATAATGTATTTACCATGTCTATAGTGTTTGGGTGAATCAACTTTTTCCTGTTATTCTGTTCTGTCAGCCAAATACAGCATAGTTTGTTAGAAGAAACGTTCTAGTTAGTTTCGGACATGCTTCTAAGATGGCCTATCATGGAAAGGGAATATAACTATCAAAACATATCATGTTTTAATATTGTCTTCTGTTACCGCGATTGTTATTCATTGAAATTAAACACTTTAGAACGGATTAATCATGTTTTGTCAAGTTTAATGCCATAAAAATATTGTTTTTGAAAGTGAACCAGAAGACCGTAATCATTTTTCATAATCGTCGTCATAATTTTTGCCAAAAAACGCCCACCGCTGGACAACGGATTTCGACAATTCGTGCGCCACCCGCTTTCAACTGTCACCGCGATCTCTACCAGATCGTCGGTCCACTTTGTTAGAGACCTTTCCACGCGGCTGCCACTCGGGAACCTTCATTGGAAGTTGCTATAAGTTCTCAATTTATTTAGTAGTCATAGTCACGCTTGAAATCCGTTTGGGTCACGCTCAAGCGTCCTGGGTAAGGGGCCGCCTTTTTCTTTGAATTTATTATGTGTAACTTTTAAACGGTGTTTCGTTTTTTGGTGATTTAAACACACTAGATACTTCAGTAATAAATTGGGTATTTTTTTTTATTAACCTACTTTTTATAGTATCTTCTCTTTCTTCTCATATCGATATGAATCTTTGGGAGTAGGTACAGTCAGATTCAAAAGTGAATTATGAATTGTCCACATTTATAATTCATTCAATCATAAATTGTCCATGCAATTTTGAACTTGATGGTACATAAAACAATTGACAATACAATTATTTGGTACTTACCTACCTATAAGAACAATGGTCATCAAACATTTTCATTAGTGATAAAATTCTCCCACCCCAATAAACTTAACACCCTTATCTCCCACAAGTATTTAATGCCACTTAGACCATAAAGTAATTAATATTAAATTAAGGTAAACTAACGTATTGAAATGCAAATCCCTTTGTCTGGGAGATTGATAGGGGCTCTTCTGGATTAAATAGTTTCCGGGGAAATTTGGATTTCAAACTATGTTTCAAGAACGGATTTATGTTGATAGATATTGCTTGTTGCACATGTCAAAGATGGCATGGAGTAACAAAAATAAAATTTTATCATACCTATTCATTAAACAATCAAAAGCATAGCTTCATAACTTTTACTAGGCGACAAAAATACATACATACAAATTATACTATACATGCAAAACGTCCATAACTTAGGAACATATATTAATCACCTAGAGACAACTAGTCCCACGGTTAGATCAATAAGGCTTGTATTGTGGATAATAGGGGATAATAAACAGATACATTATATACATACTTAAATACACGCTATTGCATTTAAGCTATGGCTTTATCAATATGTACCATGAGTCCATGATATTGTACTTCTAAGTTATGTAGTAGTAATTTAAATAAAGTTATTTTGATTTTTTTGATTATGACTTAAATACATAGAAAACATCACAAGAACAAATATTCGTGATAAACACACAAATAAATGCCCCGATCAGGATTCGAACCCGGGACCTCCTGCTCCGTAGGCACAGTCACTACCAACTAGGCTAGGAGGCCGTTATTGATGATACATAAACTCACGCCTGTTTTTCCTAAAGGGATAGGCAGAGCACATGAAAAATCTACCTCTGCTTAAGCTTGCTGGTGTATTCAGAGCATAAATTAAAAAGAACAGGCTGCTGTGTCCCGGCGCTTTATAGTGTAGTTCTTAGCCAATCACAATCAGTACTTCAACAGACGCTGGCGATATTTCAGCATTAAAAAGTATTCGAATATTTACTTTCATACATACCGGTATTATTGACATTCATATTACTTAATTTAATTGACGCGTAGAAAAAGTATTGTATACAACAGTGTTATAATCAAGCTTTTCAGTCGTTACTCGGCGAGCATCGTGGCACGGTAGTTACTCGACTGAAAAGCTCCCTATTATATAATAGCTCTTTAGTATATAATACTATTTCCATGATAATCCTAATTAATACCAGTCTCAGGGTAAATAAAAGCTTACTTAATAAAGTGAGCTTTCATTTAATAAAAGATAACACTAGATTCGCATCCCAAACGTGACGACCACGCACAATATCTAGCTCATATGAAATCCTTTATATATTCTCTTCGTGCTTTCTTATTATTTGTAACAAAGGCTATTCTCCCTTATCTGCTAATGAAACTTGCAGTAGTGTACGTATTTTGTGCAGTTTTTTGGCTTATTATTGTATTTATCGTGTTTTTTTATTAAATAGCACCTTGGAACCATTATTGAGTGTATGTACCGTTTTTTTTTGTCAATTCTCTTAAATAACCTAACTCGTTAAAATGAAACATTTAAAAACGGATTAATCGCGCATATTGATCAGATTTCGCTACGTCATGATGAATTATCATTGAACCCTGTAATAAAGATTGCTGTAAAGGGCTCTAAACGTAGGGAAATGTGGACAATATACGCGATTAACCCGTTTTAAAGTGCTTTCATTTCTATGAATACCTACCAATTGCTGTAGGTACGAGCAATAGAAGAATGTTTTTCATATCATACAAGAGACTATACGAGATAAACCTTGTTGTGTTTAAAATAGATACGAATTTTATTTAACTAGTGTTTTAGGTATGCCATAATTTTTTGAGGATGAGTTTGATGTTGTGCAAGTAAATCCACCTGGAATTCGTTCTTATTTATGGCTTAAATGTATCGCCAGAATGTAAATGCAAGTCAGTGTAAAGTCTAAAATAAGTTTAAAGGCGCGCAACGCACTTACAACGCCACTTCTGTAGCGGGTGACAATAGATGACGGTAATCGTGTTCAGGTGTTGATGCTCGGTTGGAATTCAGCGTCTAAAGGTAGTCACAAAGTTAAGTAACTGGTAGCGAAGCTTATACCGTGACCAAGCATTGCAGAGTCATCTATCTTGTTAATAATGTATTGTGCTTCAGCACCTGTATACCTGTGAAGATATGTTGTAATTGATTATTGGCTTGTGTTGTGTTGCGACTATCCTAGATTTCATGACAGCGCGTGACTATGCCAATTTGCATTTTGAATTACTAAACCGCCATTTTATGATTTTACAATCGTGTTTGAGTTTAGTAAAAGGTACCATTAGTTTGTCGGTTGTTGAAAAGGTTTATTTTATTTCAACTGACAAATGGTATTTAGCCGAGAAACGTCACCTACATGGCAGTTTAATAGCACAAAGACTTTCATGCTTAAGGTACAATATAAGTCTAAATCCTCCTCTGGTATTTACTGTGTTGTTCTTTGTATATCTGAATTAACTTCATTTGGTAAGCGAAAATAGTCTGTTAGGAATATTAACTCTTTATATAAGAAATGATTATCGATTAATATTTTAGTTTGAGTATCACCGGTTATGTCAATTAACCTATACAAATTTTACCGCTTTGTATCCCTATCCTTTACTAACCTTGATTTGAATACTGGTTTTCAGACTACGTTTTTACTACTTAGAATTTTGAGTTTCCACATGGCAATGTACCTATTTATACGAGTAGATAAGTTCAATGAGAACTAATTATATGGGCTTCTATTACGTAAAAGGTACCACCATGTCCCTTGTTGATAAGGTTCATTTCTAAACGAATCTTTATGGCATTAGTGCCTTCGGCAACCGACAAAGTGGTACCTTTTACTACACACCATCACATATATTGGCGAACTGTAGCTCGAGGCGTAATTCATTTAAAACTCAAATAAAACCGTCGTCAGCACAATTGGCTGTAACCGAAACGGTCAACTTAATGGAGCGGGCACATTCCCATGACATGTCAAACATAAACTGACAGTCATGTCATTTTATGGGGGTGCCGTTAAACCACATCCCGACTGCAATTAAGGGCAATCATCCAATTTGTGAGGGTCCGTCGTCATGGTTACGGGCACAAATGTCAGGGCTGACCCTTGAAAGGGCGTTCTAAGTTATAAGACCTGACTATGGCATATTAACGTATAAGTGTTCAATTTTATTATGGCACCAAGTTCAAACTATTAAGAATTTCAAAACTACCGAAAGAAATAAAACAGGTTTACAGCGCCATCTATTTACTTGAAACTATTAAATAATATCTGAAACGGGTCAAACACGTAACGAAGCTGGTCACCGGAAGCCGGAAGATGGACACGCGAGACGACCTTCGTAAATATCGAAATATGTGAGTGACCCGCTTTACATATTATTTAACATATCCGAGTCTCACGAGAGTTTTATAGTTAAGTTGAATTTATGTTTCTGTGAATTGTTCATGAACCACATTTATGGGAAAAAATAGTTACCTACTTCCTATTAAAAGATACTACGCTCAAATCGATACATAATAATCGGAGCTTCACAGCCATGCACAGACCTCAAATTAGCGATGTAACGGTTGCACCTTGCACATCGATCCTGTGTGCTTACCACCAGTTGCTGCAGTAAACGATGTCTCGTTTACGTCTCGTTATCTGCAGTTGCATCTCGCTCTCACAAGTGCAAGCAAGATGCAATGACAATGAATATACATTTCGAATAACAAAATAAAGCTACCTTTAATCTAAAATAGGCCCTCGAGGCATTAACTAGGATGATGTTGATGGCGCCATTTCCTCGATGTATCGCAATGCTGATACGTTGTGCTAGGAAGCAACCAGCTCTTCAGTCACCAGTTACAACCATAGTATTTATTATAAAGTAAACTTTAAACTCGTGATAAGACTAACAGAACATAAGACCTCTGTGCTATCATGAGTTGTACTTGGCCGTATTTGACTGCGGCGTTCGGGGATATGTCCGTTTCGCTCTTGCCAGAGTAATGGTAGAAGCGAGACGGACGGTCGCTATCGAATACACTTGCGTGCAATTCATGGTTATCACACTGTTAAACCTTCTGGTTATAGGCACTTCTATTGGGCCACCCGACGCGCCAACCCGGCGATGACGCCGCAGAGGGCAGATAGAACCAGACTCTAAGTTCCCCTATAAGAAAAAAAGAACACACTGATCTATCAGGGCCCTCAAGTCGACTTGGTCGACGTGCGTCCATCTTATAGGTCGATCTGCAGCGTTGTTCACTCCCATCTAAATGGTCCAACGTCAAGGCGAATTAACAGTTTACTGCGTCACTTTTGTTTGCCTTATAAAGGAAAGAGATGTAACTATTGCATCGACTACTGATAACAAAGTCATGATATATCAAGTTGGAGCTTTTTTTCCGCCTTTTGCTATTTGCATGTGGAGTAGCTTCGCAGTTTCTTTATAACAGATCGATCGAGACAGAAAAAAGTTTGCAAACTTCTGCATTATTTTGCAGTGATCGTTGACTTTATTAACCAAAGATTGATTAAACTTTGTCGGGAACAAGGAAACACTTCGTTTATTAATCAGGGTCGTATCTAATAGCAACCTTTGTTTTAATGCCAATAGCGCAATATTACCAAGAAAGTAACAGCTTTTGCAACTTCTATTGTTTATATTCTTGATCTTGGGTAAATGGGTATTACTAAATGTGATTCTTTTTGTAAAAGGTACAACTTTGTCATGTTGGATGGCAAGCTTGCGTAAGGAAGAGCACCCACGAGATGGTCTGATGCGGGTAAGAGGATAGTTGGTAGCAAGCAACATACAGTACGTGACCTACATGGCTTATGACCGCACACTATGGAGACGGAGTACAGATGGTGTGGTCCTCAGCAGAGGGACCAAGGAAGAAGAAGACAACTTAGTCGCTTGTTGATAACGCAAATTTTTAAACAAATACTTTATGGTATTAGCGCCTTTAATTATCACCGATAAAGTGATATATTTTCCTAAAATCGCCATCAATAGAACTTACAAACGATGTAAACAAATGGTATCGCATGTTTTGTCACTGTTTCTCCTTATATTTTCACACTACCTCATCAAACACCACTGAAGTTCACAACTGATATGGTCGGACTATTGTAACATACAAAACGTAAGATACTTAAATAACTCTTGGAGATTTCATTAAAAACATAAAAGTTAGGTTATTATGATGAATATGGCTGTTTGTTGCATTGCTAGTAAGATGGATTGGCGATTTTAAAACAATCACAAATAGGTGATATCAATTTACCTATTACAATTAAGTCCTGCCAAATTATGATTTATAAAACATGCCTTTATTGTATGTTCCTTTGGGCGGATAATTAAAAACCGAATGTTAAATATAATCTGTAAACGCTGATAAGTACATTAGGTACTCGTCAATATATGTGATATCATAAACTTATTCTGGGATTTTCGGTTTGATAACGCTAGTAAAATTGAATATTATTTTAATATAAGTACAATATATTATATGGTTCCATCTGCCGACAGGGATATTCTTGGAACCAATTTTCCTGTTAACCCAATACATGTTTATATTAGTGTCTTCCTTATTACATTCGTTATAATGTAACAAGACAAACATATTACAATAATTATTTGGAGAAGACCTTACTCAGATCGACTTGGTTTGAAACTAAAGCTTGTAGGTACTTAGGGTACCAGGCGACGATATAGTATACATATACATACCTACAGCTTAGCCTTAGGTATAACTAGAGAATGACTGACAACACACAAGCTAAACCGTTAACGACATAAGTATCAAGTGTAAGTAGATTATACATTCGCTAAATGATAATATGTAATATCAAATATGGTGTTCCACTAAAAAACGATTTCTTGTAATTCAAACCCGAAGGGGGTGAAAATAGCGTTGAAATTTAAACTTTTAAGCAGACGAAGTCGACAGAAGTACCTGTAGGCACCAGTGGGGGAGCGTGAGAATATTCTTTAGGCAAGCTGGAGCTGATTCGACATGCTTTTTCTTTGAATCGTTAAGCAAGAATGTGCTAGATTGGCTAGGCAAGGGACGCCGGAGGGAATCGAGCTGTATGAAGGCAGTCTTACTCAAGACCGTAAAAGTCAAGCTAACCAACATAAGCTAGCCAACAATCATTAATAAGAACTACGAGTACATTTGCCGTCTCATCCCAAAATACAACAATAGAGCGAGAAAGAATCCTGAATGTGATGAAAGATGATGACCACCTGCCATATTGTTATCAGTCCTCACTTGTAACACAAGAAACTGCACGCCTACACTGGCATTGACGGAAAAACCTCTTTGTCACTCCAATATTCAAGTGTGACAGAGATGGAGATACAAATCCGCCATCGTTAGATTTTCGTGGTATAGGCCCTGACTGTTGTTGTACTCGACCTTTTTTGGTGAAGCTATAAATAAATCTCCACGTTCTGTCTTAAAACTAATGTAGGCGATATTTTTAATGATTATTTACAAATCCATATTATTGATAAAATTCCTATTTTGCAAATAAATACAGCATCAAAAAATGCGACGATATCCCTTGGTTCGCGATTCTGAGTGACGCTTGCTCGGTTTTTTTATATAGTTGTTGTGACGGACGCGTCGGTTTAATGAACTACGTCGTGGTTTGTCATTGAATTGCGCTATTTGTGTCTCTTTCCTCAGTATGACATACGAAAGTGACAGCGACAGAACGCAACACCATTGGTACCTGAATAAGAGTAGGACAATGCCAATGCCAATACGCATTACGATAAATATACAAACAAACAACATTTAAGACAAGTACATAAAACTGTATAAAGGTGACAATATCAATTTAATTAAATGTAAGGTCAGTAATCGGGTGACATTGTATGGAGTCACGTCAAGGTTCTCACGAATATCAACAAGTGTGTCGTTTTCATGTTAAAGAAACCACAATTTCGACTGTAAATAAGTCACTACTGCATTAAAGATTCATTCGAAAATGGAGCTACAATACAACCGAAAATGTGGTCCCTTTAACCTTAACCTAAAATATTACAAGTGTTGAGATAACAGAACGCATTAAAATGGGGTAAAGGTTGACGCATTCGTATGGGCCCGGCCGCACTGCGTGGCGTCGCGGTGTTTGGTATTTCATAGAAAATAGGTATTCTCAAACTACCTGACTCAAAATACCTACTCAAACTGCTGAACCAGCACCAGCACGCCTACCACGGACATCGAAAATTGGCATTGACGGGAAAACCTCTTTGTCACTCCAATATGCAAGTGTGACAGAGATGGAGATACAAATCCGCAATCGTTCGATTTTCGTGGTATAGGCCCTGGACGGTTGGAAATTAGGACCACAGAAATGTCATTTTACGCGGTAAAATGCTGGTAACATCATTGTAAACATCGTGTGGCTCGCTCAGCATGCCTACCACGAAAATCGAACGATTGCGGATTCGTATCTCCATCTCTGTTACACTTGCAAATTGGAGTGACAAAGAGGTTTTCCCGTCAATGCCAATTTTCGATGTTCGTGGTAGGCGTGCTGACAACGCAGCGGAGTGCGGTCACGAACAAACGTTTTTTTTTTTGCCTGAGAACTAGACCTTTAAGCCAAACGCAGAAACGTACCTTTGTCTCAGTGTTGCCAGTGTAGTGTAGACTTGCCTGATTGAGATATTTTATATGAAAAAGTTACCTTTAATGTTCACCATATTGACCGTTAGGAGTTTGACAATGACATTGACATTAATGACGTTTCGAAACAAACCAAGTTGACCGTTCCTTGCCCTATTGTCACTCAAACAGCATAAAATATACGAATGTATATAAATAATATTTATGTATTACCCAGATTTGTATTTATTTACATTAAGGGTAGGTTAAAGACGTTAAAGTACACGGGTCTTAATTTTCAAAGCGATTTTTTGGAAAAAATATAAGAACTCGACCTTATTAGGATACAAATTAGTACGTTTGTCAGAAAAATCGAATCGATGGTAAACCTTGTCTGTGGTCACGTGATTGAAAGAGCCAATCTACCATATGTTATGCCTAAACTTTTATATGGAAGCCGAATTCATACACAATATGTAAGTGTAGAACATAACAGACGCTTTGTTTTTATAATATGTACCTACCTATGCCATGACAGCATTTTGATAGCAGACAAAACAACAAAATTTACTGTCAATCACTCGATATTGACAACGTTTAAATTGAAAATATGCGTTGAACTGTAGGTACTAATATCTTGTTTCGTAATCGTTTAAAATACATAGAAACGAAACAAAGACATTCGGTATCACTACACTTAAAATGCTTCGAACCGTTTCCAACAAGTCCGTAAATGTAGACAGGTATTACACCGGCCTCATAGATTTGAATGCCGAATTGTAACAGTCATTTAGCCGGAAGGTCGAATGTGAAGGTAGAAAACAATTACCGGGCCTAAAAAGGCTGTCAAAATGTCAGGCAAAAGTCAACACAGACGCGTTTCAACGTGCAATTTGTTAACTAATATCTGTATTACGCAAGCATACAAAAAGTAACCTAGCCTAAGGGGGTCACTGACCTACAAACTCACGATCCTCGTAGATGCACAGATAATTTAGCCACACGAGAACTGATCGGCTATTCAGACTAATTATGTAGGTATGTACCCAGCTGTTGTGTGGTACAACACCAAATATACCTGACAAAAGGCCCCAAAGAGCGTTCACCTTTCGACAAACCACGTCTTTGTTTCACAAGTCAACGGCTTCCAATCAATCCCAGCAGTTTAATCCTGGATACAGACACGGCTTATTACTACTAACGCCATGAATCATACGCGGACTACCCGTTAAAAACCCTCAGAAAAAACATGTGTGTATTAATATATCTAGAAGACGTAAACAAAGAACATGTGCACGTTAAACACTTCAAAAGGGATACCAACCGTTCACCGTAAAAAACAACACGTACACTAACAGTTTTTTGTCTATAACACACTGGGGTAACGTCGCTAAGGAACAAACTAGTTTTATTTTTCGAACGCGTCGATCGAACGGGCGAGCGGCCCATACGCTGGTCGGGGCGAGACTGAGGCGGCGAGCGGCGGCTAGCGCCCTCTCGCCCCGCCGCCGCTGTGTGCGTGTGTGCCCGTGTAGGGGTGCCAGCCCCTGCCCAACCGACAACCACCGACCGACGCACACATGCACGCGCCGACACCCGCGCCCCGGCAACCGTATATTTATTTTCGACTAACTATAGGGTGGATAAAGCCGGTGCATTCGTCAGATATGACTGCCGCTTCTCTAGAGGATATTGAATGCCGATACGCAGTGGAAATTCAGTTTCCATTCAGCGGGTAAGTACAAGTGCCTACGTTCCATGCTCAGCATACGCGGTTGGATCGTTTAAAACGCGCGATTTAGACGACCATGAACTCGCGCCCGGTCATTGCCACGGGCACTGATATAAAAAGATGCGCGTCACACAAAACAAGTCATCTGTTAAGATTTGAATTTTCGAAGTCGACCCCAGTGCACAAGTTTAAGAATAACTTTGACAGCCTCGTTAATTTGTTCTTGAGTCGTAATTAAAACGGCGTTCGGAACGGGAAGGCGGACTATTTCTAAATAAAAATAAATGGGGGCAGAAAAGGACGCGATATTTCTGTGCAACAAGGCCACAACGAGCATCCTGCGTTCGTTCGTAGCGTACTTACTTTTTTGTTTGAGTACAATTTCGCAGTGCAGAAGTTTTAAGGCAATATATCTTCCGGCGACAGTATATTTTAGACGTTTATTTAGTGGACAAGAATAGCTTTCCATAATTGACTAAATGTATCATTTAAATGAGTTAGACGTAAATCATACTCAATGTCTCCATCTTCGTAAAACCGTATTTTTGTCTTATGACTTCGCTTCAAAAACATACCCAAAGCAAAGATAATACTCCTTTCTGTTGCCAGTCAGATAGGTAATAAAAACAATACATTTACTAATGGACTGCTCCATATAGGTTTATGATTATTAAAAGTATCACGTCAGTTAAAGAGACAAAATATGGCGGAAACATTTCGTGGCCTCTAATCATTTGGCTGCCTCTTTGTACAGAGAAATGACGCCACAGATAGGCACGAATAATGACCTCTCGTTCCCTCACGAGTCACGACTGACAGTGACTAATACCCAAACTTCATGGCTAAAGAATCGCATTTCCTTAGATAGCCATGGGTTTTGAGGAAATATTTTTCTTTCATATTCTAGGGCCGTGCTTGCCCCTTTGTTAAAAAACAACTTTTATGCGCAATTTTTCACGCGTTGAGTTTAAAAAATTGCCAAAATGTTTTATGCATGCTACACGGTGCTGTTCCTTTTACCATTGAATTTTTACGATATGAATTTTAATATCGCAAATGAATCTTGAAGCTATCTACATCAAAACGTTTGAAATAGTTTGAATTAATCATAATACCTAACTATCGGCATGTTTAAAAATGATCGTCTCCGGAATAAAAAGAAAGGTGGCTAGTTTGCCACTTTTTTTTTACGTATTATTCCCTCATATTTTGTCTTAGTCTTCTTTACATGTAAGGAACTAGTAAGTAGGTACCTACTTACTAGTTCCTTTCTTAGAGTCAAATAATTGTATAAGTATGTGTCAATAAATCTGTCAAAATGAAACAATTGAGCAAGTACTACAAGGTCTACAAGTCTCCTGGTTTAGCGTCTTACCAATTTCGGACACCCTGTGCCTCAATACCTGAGTGTCACGGTTGTGAGACTGTGTGAGTGAGGTACATTTACATTAAAAAATTGAGCCTTTAACTTCAGGGCTGCCAAAATGTTTCCTGTCAATGTTGTGGTCCAAATCTTACAACTATCTATGAAAGTAGGTGTTTTTTTCCCATAATTATCATAATCTACAAAATTGTGACTATAACACAAAATCATTTTAGATTTTTAATAGCCTAAATTACTAAGTACTAAAATATTTTACTAACAGGTCCTGAATTGCGTAGTTATGCCTTATTTCATTTAAATTCACAATATAATTTATGTTTATTCTATTGAGTCTATATTAACTCATTATAAAGTATAACTACTTACTCGTATGTTATAGATTCGATTTAAAATTATTCTAGGTAAATATAAATTCTCATACAACATCAAGTAAAATGAATTTAGCAGTATTCGGTTTACGCAATGATTCTAGGAATACAAAATTTCAGTGGAAGTTTTTACCGGTTAACCGTGTATTTAATTTTAACCCTGTGATTTCGACTTAAAGGACTAGATAAAAAAGCAAGCTAGCTAGCTTAATAAAAATGTACCTACTAGTAATTTAAAGATACAAACTAATTTGGTGCATAATCCATATTTATTATTATTATTAAATCATTTATTCACACAATAGCCATAAGCGCTTAATTCACGATTTCAGTATTTTTTTTTAATTTAGTTTCCTAGCCGATTGCCGAAAGATTGGCGTTTTACAGATTAAGTAAAACAATGTTTTTAAACTAGGCATTGTCGGCCATTATAGGCAGTCTTACGAGTAAGCAAGCCTGTAGGTAAGAGCCAGTCAAATTATTAGAGGCCACGAAATGTTTTCCGTCATATTTTATAAACTATAAAATATAAATTAGCTAGGTTCTAAATTATCATTAGCTTTAGATAATAGCTACAATAAAATCATTTTCACAAAAGCATTTCAGCGGCATTTATAACGTACGAGTACAGTCAAACAATTAGAACCCTAGGCCACTCTAGAACCATGTCATAATGACAAGCAGTAAAAGATTTCTTACAATCTTATTCATAGCGTCACTATGGCATAGTCCTACAGCGGCCTAGGGTTGGAATTGGTTGACTGTACACTATTCATTGTAACGATTTTTTGTCGTCCTCGGCTAGACCGCCGCGGGGCTAGTTGTAACATTTAATTAAAACACGAAAGTGACTCGTAAGCTATACCTACGTTTTGGGGTCAAGGTGAAAGTATGTGCTCACTGATTGTGACGCTACCGTAACTCGTTATGCAATTTCTTTTACCGCTTCTTTGTGGTAAACTAAACTAGAACGTGTTTTGATTTTAATTTTAAATCAGCAGTTATTATGTTACGATTTAAGGTCGCCGGTCTAATAAAAATGGGACGGTAGAAAATGTTCGGTGTACAGCGATCTTAAAAATCTTTGTTAAAGTTTTAAAAGGTTGGTTTATTTTTCCGGAGCTGTATCTTTGACATCAAAATTCCCTGATAAAAAGTCCCAAACCAACTTTTACTAACACAACCATGGGTCCAGGTTCACAGGTTCATTCGTAATTATCCTTTATTTCGTATATTTTTAGGTATTAAATTTTGCCGTCATCGTCAGGTTCACTTGTTTTGACGGGCAGAAAACAAATGAAAAATGTCTGGTAATATTTTTTTTTTCTTATTTATTACGTCTTTGTTATTATAGGTAATTTTATGCTTTTATTAAAACCAACCAGATATAAAAAGTACAAGCATAAAAAAATTATAACTTCTTATATACAAAATACGAAAATACTTTCACGCCGACCGACCTAAATTTATGAAATGGTCCCTATACTTGTCTTGACATCCATATAGACAAATGGGCTATATATAAGACTTACTTGAGTATTTACTGAGTACCAAAGGTTAATTTCCTGAACCCTCTGCCTTTTGCTGGTTACATATTATTATGTAAAATTGTCACGAATTCAGTCACTCAGTGTTTTTATTCTCAATCTCATTCTTACATTAGGAAAAATATTCATTTTATATGAACGAGTTTCATAACTTCCACAATTAAAATTATGCAATGTGCTTATGCAAAATGTAAATAAGTTTATTGTTTGTATACAAAACATTACACACCCTCGCCCGTCGGACGCAGATCCCAGATAACAAAGGAACTTGACTGGCATTTCCATCCCTCTCTGTCACGGCAGATACCAAATGCCGAATTAGCCTGCAGCTATTTCCATGTATTTTGTAAAATTTTTGGCGTATATTTTGCCTCTCTGTAGCACCTGCGTGCGAAATCTTTAGTGGGACAGGGAGGCAAAACTCAGAGGGCCTACCACGAACTACTACGTTCATCTGTGCCACTCTTTATTGCTCTCGCATATTCGAGCGATAAAGAGGCGAATAGACGAGCGAACGAACAAAGTGGTTCATGGTACGGTCGACTTCATAAATATATATGCATCTGCATTCAATTTTGACCCTTCTTTGCCTGTAATAAGTTCCAAAGTGTTTAGATATTTATAGACGTGACTATAGCCCTTCAGGCCTACGTCATGTCGTACAGTAGTGATTTTTTGACAGCTGTCATAACGACGGTGATCGCGAGAAGAGTTTCGTGGGATTGGGATTGTTTAGGAATAGCATGGCGCTTGCAGATGAATATACCTACTTTCGATTCGCGCAGTCGAGAGCGATTCGAAAGCGAGAGCAACTAACTCATGGTACCGATACTATATGCTTACCATGAGTTGTACTATACGTGACCGTCGTCGACAGCGACTACACTATTCGAAAGTATGTCCGTCTCGCTCCTGTCAAAGTAGTGGTAGGAGCCAGACGAACATACTTTCGAATCGCGTAGTCACTATTGACTACGGTTATGGGTACTCAAGGTACCTACCGATACTAGTCCATAATGTGGTATCGATTATGTATTTCTGGTACTTTAGATTTTTTTAATTCATTGTAAAGTCAATAAAGGTAATTTAATTCGATGTTGACCAGTGACAACCCTATACCACGCACACATCCATCTTATTGTTACAATAGGTGAACCGTAACGATGCGTTGTGACGAATGCCGGATATTATCTAAGTCGTGTTTTATTTTAAAAAGTTAACATTCATTTATGAAAACTATGAATAGCATTACCAGTGATTTGGACCCTGCGGTTTGATGCGATCGATAATCGACCAAATCTAGTTGTTATTATAGTTCATTTTTTCTTGCGGTGAGAAAATGTTTGTGGGTAATGACATTACGTGGGTAGGTTAGGTTATATTTCAATTTCGGTTTCGGTTTTAATTATGAATATTATGATGATCTATCTTTTATTTGTTTATTCTCTTCAAAAACATTTTCATGTAAAATGATGCCAAGCAAGACAAGACCATGTGGCACGCACTGTCTTAAAGGTCACGCAAAACTTACGAAAGATCAGGTTGGGGGATGGGGCTCGTGTATTATTCTACTTAAATTTTACGCAAAGCATTTTCGCATTTAGCAAGTCTTCTTCTTCTACCTAGCGTTATCCCGGCCCTTGCCAGGGTTCGCTTTCCTGCATCCTCTACTCCACTTTGCACGATCCTGGGCGTCTTCCCTGGTAAGCCCGTTTACGCTCATGTCGGCCTTCACGACATCTAGCCATCGCTTTTTTGGTCTACCGCGGGGTCGGGGTCCGTTAACATTTAGCAAGTCTATTTTACGAAATTTTGGAATGCGTTGCTGTCTGTATAGCCACCTAGTAGTAGAAAATAGGGAGGGATACAATAAAAATATGGGTCAAAAAACGAAATAACGGTCGAAAGAAAACCTTAAGTGATTTGTGCACGAGCCCAAAGTTGTCATATATAGAGATGTCACATATAGAGCCAGCTCCCAACTCTATACGCTCTAACTCTTGAGTGTGCCTTACTACGAGCTGCTGTACTTAGTAAACATTTCGGTTACGTCTCGTTATCTATAGTTCCATCTCGCTTCCACCAGTAAGTGCGAGCAAGATGCACTGACAGTGAAATGACGTAGAAGTTAGCGGCTTAGTATAAATATAATATAAAAATATATAATATAATATAAAGCACACACGCCCTTAGGTACTTCACAAACTCTAAACTTTAGTCGAAATATATTATGTGATTGTTTTAAGTAAAACCACCGCTCTGTCGCTTGTTGATAAGGTTCATTTATAAATTAATCTTTATGGCATTAGCGTCTTATCAGGCAGGCAGGCAGGCTGCAACTTTGCACGAAAATTCATGTTTTTTTTTAAATAACTCCTAACGCTATCTGTGCTCTTTCTTGCATTGCCAAGTTAATCTAGATCTAAAGACACATATTAAGGTTCAAAATACGCCAAATACTCATAGTTTTGCATGTGGAATCTTTCAAAGTTGCAGTCAAAGTTGTAGCCAAAAGTTACAACATTGCCCAGTGGATTATCTGTGGTAATATAGGGAGTATTTCAAAATGGAAACCTTTTTTATAGTGATAGCAGTAATATCAAAGCCCATGTCTCAGTATTATTACTTACCATTTGAGTACTCCGCAAGCAGCTATAAGAAGTATTTTCGCAGTTATGTTTTCAGCACACCGAAAAAACACGGGGTTGACACCGACTGTATTCGAAACTACCTGTGTTTCTATGACAAAAAAGATTGAAATGGGTTGCCAGATAAATCCTACCACTTTTACCATTTTTAGTTGGAAAAAATATAATAGATAACGGTTTGGAAGAAAAGTAAGTTTTTCAAAACAGGCAAATTTGTAGCCGGTTGGCAAAGTTACAGCAGTTGACGGCACCTTTTACTAAAAATAGTCACATATGTGGCTTGGCTAATTGCAGAACGGTTGACGTTTTGACAGAGTAAGAACACTAAGAACCTACAGATGTAGTGCATAATTATTTTCCTTTGTTTTTTCACGGAAATGCCCGAACCGAACGTGTCATGCTATTTCAGTCAAAGTCTGTGTAAAGTGCCATGGTCGATTGAAGTAGCATGAGAAATACGAGTGTTTCCTAGAAAATACTAGTGTCCGACCGAAGTTTCGGTTTCGGCCGGTTTCGACCTAAAAATTATGTTTCGGTCAAAGGTTTGGTTTCGGCCAAAACCAGCCGAACCTTTCGGCCGCGCCAAAACTTACAATATCAACTTTCTGGTCGCGTTCGACTGTTCAGAAGGCCTGGTATAAATTTTGATTTGTTTTTTTGTTTTTTTTAATTATGGGACAATCTTACACAAATCGACCTAGTCCCACGGTAAGCTCAATAAGGCTTGTGTTGTGGGTACTAGGCGACGATATATATAATAGACAGATACATATAAATACTTAAATACATAGAAAACATCCATAACTCAGGAACAAATATTCGTGATAAACACACAAATAAATGCCCTGACCAGGATTCGAACCCGGGACCTCCTGCTTCGTAGGCAGGGTCACTACCAACTAGGCTAGGAGGCCGTTAAACTTGTTGTATTTGACATTTACTTCTCGATCGAGTTAGCGTGTCGAGAGTTCAAATTATGTTTGCCGTTTATATAAATCATCCGGCTACTTTCATAATTTGACCTCTCGATACGCTAACACGGTCGAGAAGTAATGTCAATATGACAAGTGAACATTTATACTAAGCCTTCTGGTGAGCTCGGCACAGCTGGCAATATGAAATCATAATTATGATAATGCCAAAATTTCAATTTGAGAAAAGTGATATCGGACCATGGAATGGTTTTAAACACATTTATCAAAGGTTCGGTTTCGGTTATGGTTTCGGGTTCGGTTTCAGTCGGACACTAGAAAATACGAAGGAAAGTAATTATGCACTACATCGTCATTAATATTTATTCTATGTATTTAAGTATTGATATGTATCTGTCTATTATATATATTATATCGTCGCCAAGTACCCACAACACAAGCCTTATTGAGCTTACCGTGGGACTAGGTCGATTTGTGTATGAGATTGTCCCATAATATTTATTTATTTATTAATATTTTAAATCTAGGTAAAGTTAGGCTTGATAGGCAACATTGCCTAATCAGGTACTAAGACTAACATTCACTAAATAATTTAAACGTCCATTTCTAAGAGCACTTTGGCCTAGGCAATCCTTATTAGTGACTGTTTTCAGTAAAAGGTACCAGTTTGCCGGTTTATACCGAGAAGGTGCTAAAACCATAAATATTCAAAATAAAATGATTTGATTCGTGCTGTACAATTCCATAAATATTCATTTAAAAATGAACCATAACTGAAATCGACAAAGTGGTACCTTTTACTGAAAACAAGCGCATTTCATCCGAAATTTAGGGAAAATCATTATGAAGATGGAGTCCCAACGATGTGGAAAATTTTTGACACTTTTCTGTGAAACTAGATTAATGGCCGATGTACAGTTTCGAGTTTATTACGGGGCGAAATTAATCTTTCTTTCCGAGGAAATGGCGAATTAGGAGCTTAGGAATAAATAATGCTTTGTTTTAAGGATGCTTTAAGATATGAAAAATATAAACAAAGAAGAAAAGGAACAACATTCCACAATATCCTATTAGTAAAAGGGTGTATGTGAGTCGTAAGTGCTGTGGAGATACTCTTTTCTATATTTTTTATACCACGACGGTGGCAAGCAAGCGTACGGCCCGCCTGATGGAAAGCGGTCAGCTTAGCCTATGGACGCCTGCAACTCCAAGGGGGTCTCATGCGCGTTGCCGACCCATGAAGATGTACACTCCGTTTTTGAAGACGTAACGCTACACTGAGCGTGGCCCGACGTGATCTTGACCGGTCTTTTAATATAAAAGGTCCCGTTGCCGAAGTACATGCCCAAATGGGTATACGTGGATCTGTGTTGACCTGTTGTGTGACTAGTCCGTACACAAAAATAGATCGAAGTGTGCAAGATTTGTTAGTGTAGTTGTATCATTTTCTATGTGTTGGTGTCGTCAATACACATTGTTTTTTGTATATGTGAGAAGTGCGTCTGTGTGCACGTTTCCCCCCGCAAAAAAGTAACAGAAAAATGTGTACCTATGATGATGTTGCTTTGCCGTCTCCCTTCCACGATGTTGGAAGCCCGGTTTGCTTGAAGAGTTTAACTTTCAATTCCGTGACCCAGGTTGAAGATGTTTCTAAATAGGAAGGAAGGGATCGCGATAAGCACTGATAACGTAGATTAAACTTACTTAAGTCATTCGCTTCTAATCTTATTGTTTGCACAATATCCGTTGTTAATGTCCGTACAGATTTGAAATGGCGTAACTGCTCTGGTCCTGCTTGTTACTTACGCCGTTTAGTTGTGTAACCTACCTCATGGGTACCTTAGATAGAAGATTATAAGACATGTTGGTTTTACTTGCACATAAATATATGTCAAGTCGCGCTTGTTGTATGAACTAAAAAATATGTATTGTGAGATAACCTTAGGCGGTCCTCACACTGCTCCGCATCTCGCAGCGGCGTCCGTTGATGCGTTTTTAAACTTTGTATCTTGATTTTGTATAGAAAAATTGCATGGTACGACACACTGGCTCCGCCTCGACGCGCGAAGGAGCGAGACACACGACGACTTTTAGTACAATGATACTAAACATGTTATAACTGCTAGCTGCTGCCAGAAAAGAAGGTACCTAAGTTAGGTTAGAACTGCGTGCGACCCCTACAGAAAACAAGCTGCTGTCAGAAAAGTAGGTAAGGTTAGGTTGGAACTGCGACCCATACAGAAAACAAACTGCTGCCAGGAAAATGGGTTAGGTTACCCTACCCTGCCCTGCTCACCGGGGACCTTGGTCACTTTTTCTTTAGTATATGACATCTCTTTCAATTTATAATTTATATATAGTAGTCTGACTACTTAAAAACACAAAAACATGAATCAAAATATTTATTACATTTAATGAATGATTTGATTCGTGATTTAAATTTGTATGGGTTAGGTTAGGTTAAGTGGTTTATTCTAAAGAGCATAATGCATTTTGGTGTTCGATATATTGAGTATTATAATATATGAACGTTATACATAATGATCGTTATATACAATGATACTATACATAAACAACGTTATACTTAAGAAAAATAGATATTTTGATGTTATATCAAGCGTTTTTTTATACACCTTCAACGGTGTACAAAACATGCTTATACAATATGAGCGTATATAATATGAATATTCTAATATACGTTCTTATTTCTTATATTACTTACCCTTGATTAACACTGTTTGCATTACACAGTGCCTTGGTCTCTGTAATACTGTGTAATTGATTTATAAAAAACTGGATGAACTATTTATTGCAGATGATTATACAATACGGGTCATACACCTTGTAAAAAATTCACTCATGGAATCATGGTATAACGCCACCGTATCGTATCTAACTCGTGAAACCTGCAAGTGAAGTCAACAAATCACTGGGACGGACGGGCTCTAAATAATGAAATAATTACAAAGTGTAATAAAGTAATTAATTAGCTAAAGCGCGCTTAGCACAGATCCTTTAATTAATCTCATTTGCTGGCCTTGGCCTTTAATCTATTTCAATTCCCCCTAATCTACCGTCTTGGTAACTTTCTGGACACGACAACTCAGCATTCGGCAATTGCAGATGAGAACTAAAACTATTTAAGTATGGGTATATTGCAAGAAACTAGCCACAAGTGTAGTTTTACGTCGTCATAACAACAATAAAATATAATATATCTTCTCCAGCTCTTCTATATTCTATCCTATAATATCTTCTTCTATATCTAATTCAGCAGTCAATTAGATGACTGACAGCGATATTAAAAAAGTATACATTATAACGTTGTCTATAGTATTCCATAAGAACACTGCTCCTATGAATTTTAATACAATATATGAGCACTGTTGTTGTTTTTTTTTTAATTTCTATCAGTGAGCACAACATCTTCCCTATTTTGCCACGTTTCTAGATTTTACGCTATTTTAGCTGTCGTAGAAAAGCTAGCGTATATATGCAACAGCTCATAATTGGTTCTTAAAACTCTCGGGTCTATTATTACAAAACTCGAGTTCGTCTCGTTTTGTAATGGCGACGCTCAAGTTTTAAGAACCCTTATTACCTATATCACTGTTGCATAAACTACTATAAAATAATATTATTATTATTAAAATCATTTATTCACACAAAACAATTACATTGCCATTTAAATAAATGCGCCAAACTGGAGAAACCGGTTTGTTGGCGCTTCGCACTCAGTTACAATTAACTCATTGTTTACATGTGACTTTATACTCTATTGTTAGGTACTTAAACTAGCATGCATTTTTATTAGATGTTGAGGAGTTGATTATAAATTTTACATGTTCATCACTATATTAATTAAATTTTCGTGAGTCATACTGACATTAAACTTGAAGACGATTAAAAATTAACCTATTTTTATCACAATGGGCGTGATATGTTTTGACTGCGTCGGGCAGGCATGAGACAGAGACACACGACTCTGTCCGACGATGACTGCCCGATGCAGTCGAAACATGTCACGCCTATCGCGATAAAATACGTTATTATTTAACCGTTTTTAAGTTTAATATTCATCACTACTATATGAGTTAACCAGATATACTACGCAGGTATCTACTAGTGTCCTTTTTCCCTTTTGTAATCTAGGTTTATGACATCTATTCTAGTTTATGAATTAGGTCAAACAGCTCTAGTTAAGCTGAATTAAAAACGCGGTATTTTTATTTGTTTGTATACATTCTTTCCATTTGGCAAAAGTAAAGTATAACACGACTGTTTTATATTATCTGGTTTAAGTTGCCAATGTAGATAAACTTCTTAGTTAATAAGTGCATGATCAATAAATGGGGTGACCTTCGATCCCAGACAAAACCGCTCATACGAACTTTTACATCTTCGAAGTTCATTGCACAACCTTATGCTTGCTACACACTGCAGCGATAGAAGCAATTTGACGATAGCACCGTCTATTTCGTTTAATTCTGTAATCAGGGGTCTTACCATGACGTCTTAGCGCGATTCAGTTGACGACCTAAACTGAGCCTAAACTGAATCGCGTTAAGACGTCATGTTAAGGCCCCAGAGCACTATAGGTACCGAGTACGACCTAGAATGGATCATCCCTATTTTTTCACCTAATAGGTATGTGTGTTTGTGTGTAGCTCAAACCAGAAGAGTACTATATCCGCGAGTAAACGGGGCACGCGTCACACTGCATTAGCAAGAATTTGCATATGCTTGCCTACATTAAGTAAGTTTGAAGAATTGTGTTAAGTAAATCTGTTTTAATTAACTATATCGATAGGCCGTCAACAATATAGCAATAGAAACACATGATCAACCTCCTCATTTCTACATTTATTTGTTTTTTAACCTGTGTGCTTACCATGAGTTCTAAGTATTAGTCGGAGGCGTTAGAGACTGAGCGTTTCTATATTATGTCCGTCTCGCTCCTGCCAGAATAGTGGTAGAAGCAAGGCGGACATACTTTAGAAACTCCCAGTCTCTAACGCCTCCGGCTAATTACAACTCGTGTTAAGCACACTTTACATACTAGAATGCGAATTTCTGTATGCACGCTGCCGGCGACACAGTCCATAATGCCAACTCCATTTAATCCGTGGAGTGTAGTTTTTTTTTAAGTTTGTAGGTAGGTGTGTAGTAACCCTATAACCCCGACCGCGTGCCCTCCAGGACGAAGCTCGTGAATGATTCCGAGCGCCCCATTGTAATATGGTCGAGGTTTTACCGACTATCTCCGTGACTCTCCCGTTCTAACAAATATGTGAGTGCGAATGTGACGCATGGCGTGATAGTCGATAAAATGGCAGCCATGCTAGCTCTCCTGGTCGCAACAAGTTCAACAAAACCATTTATCCGGCGGCTTGTTTAGATATTTTTAGGGTTTGCCGTTGCTACGTGTCTGACGACTAAAGCGGGCCTTAAACATCGGGCAATGCAATAAATTTCCCATGCATTGATTGGTAGATCTAGTAGATATATGCCCGCACGAATATGGCCGGCATAAAACCACGATCGATCCCGAGTAGTGTTGCCATATGCACAAATGAAATTTCCTGATAGAAATCTTGACATATCGCGCAAAAAGTCCAGACACCGTTAATGGGTGAGTGACAACCGCAGTAAAATGCCATTTTTAAACGAGGTAATTTCTAAAAATCCTGACACTTGCCAGTTTTCCTAAAAAAGGGACAAAAATCCTGACATCTCCGGATAAATCCGGAGATGGAAACCCTAAGCACGAAGCCTGCAAATAATTTCGACCCTAAGTCTGGTCGCAACAAGTTCAAGAAAACCATTTATCCGACGGCGCGTTACTCGCTTTCAATTGCCTGGCAAAATCGGGAAAATACGACTCTTCTTATTGAATTTTTAGTTTTTCTTTACCTTTAGTTTTATCTTAAGGCTGCAGCTGTAAGATTACGTTATGGGTTTTTGAGGTGCCATTATTTGATATCGGTTGTAAGGCGATGTTTAACAAGTTCTGCTGAAGGTCTAGTATAAAAGTTGTACGACACTTACTTCTCTATCGCGTTAGCGTATCGAGAGTTCAAATTATGTTTGCCGTTTATTTAAAATCATCCGGCAACTTTCATATTTTGACCCCTCAATACGCTACGCGGTCGAGAAGTTAATGTCGTACAATTTTTATACTAGGCCTGCTGGTCTAGTGTGGACGGGGTTTATCGATTAACACCATGGCTAATATGGCTATCACGTTCTAACAAGTATGTAAGTGCGAAAGTGACGCATGGCCTGATAGTCGATAAAATGGCAACCATGCTCCACCATTGGTGGTGTTGGTGTTCACCATTCACCACGACAGTCCTGTCAAATTGTATTAAAATTAAGAGGAAAAGTTTGCAAAATGTGACACAAGTTAAACACTGGAAGTACTGCACAGTAAGTAGGTACAATAAATAACTAAGTATCACAATGTGCTCTTGTTTCGATGTCGTCGCTAACACTTCCCCTTGTTTCCCCATGTACAGACAAGAAATTTCATTTATGTTACCATTTTGTGCCTTGTCTCAGTGACAATCAATATTATAGCCGCTAGAGATCTGGGTGCGTAGACAAGATGCCGTAAACGCATCTGACGCAAAAAATAATACAACAAAATAAAAATATGCCCATGTAGGTTTTATATGGACAGAGTTCTAACAAAATTAAATAAAACTTTCTTTAACATTTATGAGATTGAAGATAATTACATTAGTGATATAAATCCAGAGAAAGGGATTTATTAAATTTAAAGAATAGAAACAAAGTGTGATAAATAAATAGCATAAATATTTAGCATAACACTTCAAATTAATAACCAGAGTTATAACTCACTGTTTCTCAGATGTAGATACGACCAGCTTCCTTTCGAACAAAAACAATATTCAAAATCGGTGTTTTATTGATTAAAATACGTAACCAGAAAGCCGGTTGAAAAAATACGCAATGCACATTCAGGTAGTCACAGTACATAAACACGCAGGTGCGCTCTATATGCAAACGCGGCGCTACAGACAGTCCGACGCGCGGCGGCTAGACGTCGAGACAGGGGGCTGTGGTCTAGTAATGAAATCACTGGGGGACCAGACTGCGGGGTCGCAGTGGCAGCTCGATAAACTGTCTGCTGTGTTATATCTGCTATGTATGTGTTAATGAGGTATTCTACCGGGCCCCATGGCAGAAGCAAAAAATTTAACCGTACCTCCAACTTTACAACTTTAATATTATCTTCTGTTAAAGTGTTTAATCTCAGTTTAAAACTTTAGTTCAACGACTTTTAACGACTAAATATTATGTAGGTACCTACATACTCATAAAAGACAAATATGTACCTACATCATGCAAAGTGTAGTAAACGTATTTTCAATCACACGTCGTGATGTCTCTTGTCATAGTACAAAAATGCCAAAATTCGCAGTATATTGCATCTTCAAACTAACTCAAGAGCGTAATACAACTCAAAACACACGTTATTTTTAAAAGTTTGTTTGTTTGTTTGTTCAGCTGAACAAACGTTCTTCAGTTTGGGGAATACCTACTAATACCTACGATAAAAAAAATTACAAAACTACCTCGATTGAAATTGGCACCTTTCACCACTTGGTTAAGTGCTATTTTTAACTGGAAATTTGACAATACGAGTTTAGTATTATAATGCGTAATACACACATTTGCACGATGAACATTGTCGTTGATAAGAAATAGTAACTCATTTCCAACAAAAAAAATCAAATCGGACGACGGAGCTCGGAGTAAATGGTAAACAAAAAGATACATAAAAGAAAAATATAAAAAAAGATTCCGACGAACTGAGAACCTCCTTCTTTTTTGAAAGTCGGTTAAAAGGGGGAAGGTACAATTATTATGCACTAAAGAAAAGTGATGCGACGTAGAAACATTATATTATCGAGTGCAACATAGACCGAAAGCAATCTACCTGCGCCGTACTAGAGCAGAGCTGCAAAGGCGAGCGCCGTAAATCCAATGGCACCGTGATATATATGTCTGGTAGTGTCGGCGGTAGTTTCGGCCAAACGTTCAGTTTCGGCCAAAATCCAGCCGTACCTTTCAGCCGCGCCGAAACTTACAATATCGTACTTTCGGTTGCGTTCGACTGACGTCGCCGACGTCGGGTGAGCTCGGCTCGGCTGGCAATATTATTATTATTATTATTTGTGTCTCCTTTGCGGATCACGGGCCTGTACATCCCGGTCTTTTGGTAGGCTTGCGTGGGGATACAGATCCAACACGTAGAGGCCTTTTGGAGAATTTTTCTGTGTAGTACACCTGCTAGAACCCATTCACGGGTGCATCAATAGATACCCGTGAACCGGTCCCAGCAGGCGTTGGAGCTATTGTAAGGAAAGTGGAAAGAATACCAGGCTATGGCGTTGAGGTTTGGGTGGATCAGAAATGGACTATTGCAAAGAGTTCCGGTCACCTGCCATAACAATGTTTAAAACAAGTTATCGAGGCAGGCGGTGACTTGCCGCCGACTAGATGGGCCCCTGAAACTGCCGTCGCAAGGACGGCCAGGAGCAACATCGGTGTGAACGGCTCAGGGGTGTTGAGAGGTGTGCGCCGCTTTCTACCCAGTGGCTGTTGCCAGCCACTGTGCCCACTCGCGTCTTATGCATATTTCACTTCCACCCCTGGAGCATATCGCTCTAACGACTCCTCTCTGGACGGCCAATGAAGGCAAGCCAGAGCTGAGAGTCCTACGGGTCCCCTTGGGGTCCACTCCGACCGACGAAGACACGCCGGAGATGGAGACCCTGACCGACTCTCTGGAGCACTCGGGTCCGTGGGGTCGTTACTCCCCAACAGCTCGGCACAAGCTGCCCTGCATTATTATTATTATTGATAAGCAGGCAGGCAGTTGTGACAACTGATATTGCTTGTATCCAGTAATCATCGACACAGTTATCATTGTCTAGTTTAGTTCATTGAGTATGCTTGTCTAATTTATTTTTGAATTGGTTGACATTTTGCGCTGAAACCACGTCTTCTGGGAGTTTATTCCAAGCCCTCACCACTCGATTGCTCAAAAAGTGCTTGTAGGGGTTACTGTGAGACCTCTGCTTTTCAAGCTTTAAGTGATGTCCTCTTAGACGGGTGTTGTTATTGCGCATGAACATATCTCGGAAATTCTTCACGTCGTAGTGCCCAGACAGTATTTTGTAGGTCTCTATTAGGTCACCACGTTCTCTGCGGTGCTTAAGAGTAGTGAGCTTCAGTTCCTTCAGTCTCTCCTCATATGGCTTGTTCTTAAGTTGCCTTGGTAGCTTCGTGAAACTTCGTTGAACTTTTTCCAGCATCTCAATGTCCTTGGCAAAGTAAGGACTCCAGGCTTGAAAAGCATACTCCAGTATGGGCCTAACATATGTTTTGTATATCTTAAGCATCAATTCTGGTGTCAAAGTCTTGAAGGCTTTTCTAATAAGGAAAATAATGCTTCTCGCTTTCTTAACCACTGTTGAGATATGCTCTTCCCACTTTAAATCCTCTGAGATTCTAACGCCCAGGTCAGTTTGTGTTTGAACAACCGTTAGTGGAGCGCCTTCCAAGTTGTAAGTCAGGCGGGGGTTCCGATTTCCTATATGCAGTATTGTACACTTGGCAGGATTCAGATTGATTAGCCAATCCTTAGACCAGCTGGCCAATGCATCCAGATCATCTTGAAGTCGGTTGTAATCTACGAGAGGGTTAGCAAATAACTTGGTATCATCTGCAAAGGCACTAATACTGCAGTTGAGGCGATGAGGAAGATCAACCGTGTACAATATATAAAGCACAGGGCCCAAGACTGAACCTTGCGGTACTCCACTAAGTATCTGTCGTTGCCGTGACATGGTTTCACCAACTCTAACTTCAAAGGTTCTATGCTTTAGAAACGCTCTTATCCATAATAATAATTTGCCACGGATTCCCAAATGCTCCAATTTGTAAAGTAGCCTCTCTATGGGAACTTTGTCGAAGGCCTTTTCATAATCAAGGTAAATTACATCCGTGGGGTCTCTCTTATTAAAACTTTTAGTCCAGATATAGAGGCAAGACAGCAGGTTCGACACTGTGGAACGATGCGGGCAGAAACCATGCTGTTGGTCACCTATCACGCTGTGCAGAGCAAGAAATTGTCTTATGTGTTTTACCAAAATTTTCTCCATTGCTTTACATGCCACACTAGTGAGGCTTATGGGCCTATAGTTAGATGGTTCAAGCTTATTTCCTTTCTTGAAAATTGGGGTTATGGTGGCTGTTTTCCACTGCTCAGGCAGAGTGCCTGATATGACATCACAATGACAATGCTAAAATTTCAATCCGAAAAAAGTGAAATTGATTGGTCCATGAAGATGTTTCATTATTCATTTAAAGGTAAAAAAAACGGATAAATTAAACTTTATTTAGCCTTTTAATCACATTTATCATAGGTTTGGTTTCGGTTTCGGTCAAAGCAATTAAGAATCAAAACCGAAACCGAAACCAAAGGGGTTTTTGGTTTCGGTTTCGGCAAAAAAACATTTTTCGTTACACTAATGTCTGGGCTATGCTTGAATTTATGGCGGTACTCTAAAGTCGTAGCTTACTGGGAAATATGGGGTGCTTCCGACGTTTCGTGCTTGTGGTAGAGACGTGGACATGATACTCGCTAGATGGAGCTTATTCTGAGTTCGATGCGTGCTTACGCTTGCAAGATAACCTGTAAGCCGTTCTATAATATGGGTGATATAGTAGAAAGTGCGCCCGTTTAGGTTAGTACCAGTACCATGAGTTGCTGTAGAATGACAATTGCTAGCGACTGCGCGATTCGATAGTCTTTGCATCTTGCTCGTTCTTAACGGGTGCGAGCGAGTTGCAGATACTTTCGAATTGCTATCGTAAAACTCATGGTAAGCAGCCAGTTGTGTCTACGTTTACTTTAACGTGCGTTACCCCGCTAGAGATTCTGAGGTAAAATAAATGTGGCTACCAGGAGTTAAAAATTTACTATACAACTCTACCGTCTCTTTTGGTAATTCCTATGTTCAATTATTGATCAATTTATGAATGAATTCATTCATAAATTGTCCATGCCCTTTTGAATGCATGTGTACATGATTGTGGTTCTTTCCCAAAAGGGATCATGCAAATTCTAAAATAATGAGGTTACCACCGTTTTCGGTCAACGTAGCTAAAAAATCCTAGTTATTAATTGCAGTAAAAATAAATGAAACTCTTAACCCGTTACCACGCGGGCCAAGCTACGTGCCGTGCTCAAACGCGGAATCTGATGGGATGTAATCTGGTGATTAACCAATAATATATGTCTAAGGCTCCTGCCTGCATTTTATCTAGCGTAGTTTAAACGTGGTGATGGGATGTGGACTTACTGTGTTTTATAGTAGGCATCTACCACTTGTATACAATGGAATGTACTATCGCGTTAAAAATTGCATGGGCCCATGCACAAAATCCATCTTCAAAAAAGGAGTGTTAAAGTTTTTAAAGGGTCGGCAACGCGCATGTAACACCCCTGGAGTTGCAGGCGTCCATAGGCTAAGGTGACCGCTTACCATCAGGCGGGCCGTATGCTTGTTTTTCACCGTCGTAGTATAAAAAAAAAAACTTTTGAACGCGTGTGTACAAGGGTTTGTATGGCTATTGCTATTTTATTTTCATCAGGCGCAGAAGACGGTGGTTCAAACAAAAATTAAATTTGTAATGAGTCCACGAGATTGGTAATCGTAATTATTTATGTTGATAGAAATAAACAGCATCCTTAGTAATCTAATGCGATTAAATAAAATTTAATCTAAAAAGGGATTAGGCAATTGCAAGTATTAACTATTGATGCTCATTAAAAAGGTCAAAAGATGCGTAATTGTATGCAATGTTGAATGATAAATAAAAGAGTAATATTGTCTTCTGTTACCGCAATTGTTATTCATTAAAATATAACACTTTAGAACGGATTAATCGCGTTTATTAACACCATGACCCTACGTTTTGGAGCCCTTTACAGCACTCGTTTTCACAGGGTTAAGATGATGACTGAGTGAAACGTAGGGTCATGGTGTTAATAAACGCGATTAATCCGTTCTATATAATGTGTTTAATTTCAATGATAAAAGAGTGTTATTTAAGAAATTCACAACGAACAAAAAAATTGGATTATTAGATAAGATAAGATAAGATAAACGTTTATTTGCCAAACATTATGTACATTTTAAAGACAGTGCATACCGGAAAATTACCTTTAATTTTTTTTATCTAAATCTATAAAGAATTGACGAGGGGTATATAGGGGTTTTTAATAAGTATATCAAATCATGAGTTAAGCGTAGTCGATAGCGACCCTGCCATTTGAAACTATGTTCGTCTCGCTCCCGCTAGATTAGTGGTATTCTAGTATAAGTTATTAAATAAATGTATCAATATGTAACTGCATAGCCAGTATTCAAACTTTATGGCCGTTCCTGGGGAGGTCGTTAATGTTTATGTTTATCGTTAAATGTATGTCAGTTTGTAAACATGGTTTAAGTGGACCCCACGCGGGGTTAACTCCCCTTATGTTTAAGTTTAAGTAGTCTAAAAGTAACATAAGTGACCTACCGCGTTGACTTCCATTGCTTGTTAACTAAAGGAAAAAATCGAACCCTTATAGGATCACTTTGTTGTCTGTCCGTCCGTCTGTCCGTCCGTCCGTCCGTCCGTTCGTCCGTCCGTCCGTCCGTCCATCCGTTTGTCTGTCTGTCTGTCGGTCAAGACCCTTTATCTCGGAAATGCGTAGAGGTAGCAAGTTAAAATTATAGGTACCAAATACAGGAGTCTGCCCCTTGAAGCTTTAAAAAATTCAAACCTCTTCGTTACCGCAATGAAAATATACGGCCGTTTATGTCGCATTTCCCATACATTTGCTAATGGAATCAAAATGTTTAGGGTACTAAAAATCGTCGAAATAAAACACGCCTATTATTTTAACATTTCTCTGTTAGACATAATAATAATATTATATCGGTGGGCGTATATGTGATCGTCATAGCTAGAGGCCCTGGAATTCGATGCTCGGTAATGGCATTTACTTATTATACTTCTTATTGTGTTATGGCTATCCTTTACATATATCTAAGTATGTCTTCCTTTAATTAGTAGGCAAGGTGCCACGTTACCCGCCACGCTAGCCCCTACGCTACCCGCCCGCACTCAACTCGAATAGGGTCGGCTTTATAAATACCTCTATATATGCATCTGTATTCAATTTTGAACCTTCTTCCCCTGTAATAAATTCCGAAGTGTATAGATATTTATAGACGTGACTCTACCGCGTCGATAAAGCGATGGACATGTCATGGTGCGATGCATCGCCAGTAAAGCCGGGACATAAAACCATCCAATCAGGGACGATACATGCGGAAACGAACCAATCACCTGACGTAACAACCAAAAAAACGTAGTAGAGTCGCCATCAGATATATCGGAACTGCCGAGGCGCTCACAAATATCTGAACATGCACTCTAATGCTTTGGCAATAGAGGCGTGGCAGTTCCGATATATTTGATGGTGAATGTATCTATCAGACAAAACGGCTATTTCATCGTGTCGTACGAACTTTCAATAACACTTCAAAAGGGAGCAGATTGTTTGAGTTATATTTGGATGCGGGGATTATTAAAACGAAAAAGTATCCCCTTTTTGTCCTTCTTTCTAGCGGTTTTCCCGGCTTATACCACGCGTAGGCGTTAGTTTTACGAAAGCGACATGACCTTCCAACCCAGAGGGTAAACTAGGCCTAATAGGGATTCCTTCAAAAGCGTCTGGTAAATATCTAATGATATTTCATACGTACGTTCCGAAAAACTCATTGGCACGAGCCGCGGTTGACCCCGTAACCTCCGGATTGAAAGTCGGACGCCCTTACCGCTGGGCTACAAAAGTGCCCCTTTTATCTTTATTTGAGGATACATTCGTACATTTATCATGGGATCAACCCAGACATCGTCATCCCCCCTCCTAGTCGTATCAGTATTTAACTGAAAGTAATTAACGTACCTCTTTCCCCCTCTTCACTTTGTGTCTGCTCTACAGAGCCGCCATTTGTCTCTTGCCTTTCCAAACACTGGCGAGAGAATGAGAATTCTCCCCGTCAAACAAAAAGTTACTAGTGCAAACTTGTGTGTTTTTTGATTGACGGAGAGAATTCGCATTCTCTCAGCCATCATCTTAACCCTGTGAAAACGAGTGCTGTAAAGGGCTCGAAACGTAATAAACGCGGTTAATCCGTTCCAAAGTGTTTAAGTTCAATGAATACCAATCGCGGTAATAGAAGACAATATTATCTTAAGTAGTACATTTACCACATGTAAATGTTTAATTTTATCTAAATTTAAGTTATTTAAGTTTCTCATAATTATAAGTGAATTGTGAAATTCTTTTGAGAAATAAAGATCTTTGAACCGAGATGTAAATATTTTGGTATAAGCTGTAAATTGCCATGTTTATCTTCAATGAAGAATAAAGAATGCACTAGTCGTTTTGCGTTCTAGACCGTCCGCGACTAACGCAATGCACCTACGATGACGAGCGTAGCGTATGTCCAAGTACTTCATAAACTGCCTGTGCAATTTTTAACGCTATAGTACCTACATATCTCGATTATCGATACAAATACTGTCCCCTCCCTAGCCGTATCGGTTTAGAACTCAAAGTCATTAATGTCCCTCATTCACTTAGCGTCTGTTCTATAAACGCGCCATTTTGTCTCCCCCGAGAAACAAAGATCAGCTAAAATACTTACTTGTCAAACAGTTTCCTAAGTAATATGAAAACTCCGCGAGAGAGAAGAAATTATGGTATTTTTTAGAAACAACAACGGCACGATTTTAATTTAGTTATGGAGTTATTTTTGTCAAATTTCGGTATAAACTAATTAAACTAATTAGTTTAAACTTAGTTTAAACTAATTTAAGATTTAATACTGTACTACTAACCCTCTATGGACCCGGAGTCTGAAAATAAATGATTTGAATTTGAATTTGATAATTCACGAATAACATTATTTTATTATAGATATTGGGGACATACAGATATAATTTGGTATAACATAAGATCAATACGTTATAAGCCAAAATTCACCGTATATTCTAAAGGAACTTCCTCTGAGTTACGAAAACATATTTTAGAATTTTTATAATTCATCATTAATGTCTGGGCGAGACGCAGGCTCCGATTAATATTTGGTAATATGAGTTTACTTTATTTTAATTGTATTTTAATTAAAATTATTCATGGAACAAAATTTCATTCATTCATCCATTTTTTCGGCCCTGCGTGCGTAGCCAAGATGCCAATCGCTCACGCTTAATAACGTATCACTCTTCCTTATTAGTGTGACAATGACAGTTGCGTTTCGTTAGCGACTGAGCGTGAGCGATTGGCATCTTGGCTATGCACCCTGTTGTGATATCGTACAGATCGATTGACGAAAGCTGGCGCAAAATATGTGTGAAATTAATGTCAGTTTTCGTTGATCGATCGTATTAAGTCAAAATATAAATAAAAATGTAACGAAACATGTCTACAACAAAATAAAAAGCATGTCAATCATACGCCCTAGACTCTTTTTAAACGTGGTAATAAATATTCCAATATCTTCCTTGCCGCTACAACACTACACTTTCATCCATAAAATTTTAAGCGACACTGTCCCCTCCCTAGCTACATCGGTTTATAACTGAAAGTCATTAACGTCCCTCATTCACTTAGTGTCTGGACAAAGCGATCATTTGTCTCCCTCCCGCATAAAAACGTGGCGACGAAACGGTCAGCGCTGCTTTTTGTCCTCTTCGGATGTCCGGCTACCGAGTGGACATAACATGGAGGGGAGACAATTGAAAGTCGAAAATTTATAGCGGCTATGTACAAGAAAATATTCCATACTAACGTTTTTGCACGTTTTTAGGATATTTGAGAAACCTTTATATATTATTATTGAGGAATGGTTCTAGTTCGCGTGAAAATTAAAGTATGCGTAGTTTTGTTAGGAATTCTAGTGTATTTTTGCAGTTTTCATTTTGTATAGAAATCTAAAACCACAAAAATAACGCATTAAGCATTAAGCACGATCATTCTATCAATTTTTTCAGCTTATTGTCTATTACATTGACAACACTTAAAACTCAAAAATATTATGTTAAACCCAAATTAAAACAATACATTAATGATCATATATTTATCGACAAGCTGAATGTAATCGAACTTCTTTGCCGTCGTTGATTACCTTATTGTCCACTTAACTGTTAATTCTGTTTTTTCTTTTTTTTTAATACTCTTGGTAGTCTTAGTTGTTTTTCTCTTTCATGTATGGGAATTTTGCTGTTATTCTATATTTTTCATTTTTAGGATAATATTGTTGTTCTCGCTCACTATTGTTTGTCATGCTGAGCATACATGCTTTGGGTAACATTCCCAACCAAAACCTGTAACTAGTATAAACCTACCATGTAACAAATGTTATCTGTTTTGTATGCCTAATAAATAAAAATAAAATAAAATAAATAAAATAATCATACTTTTTTAATAGCTGTTAAGTATAGTTTAAGCTACTGTAAGTGAACTTTTGTTCTTTATAAGACTAAATGACTTTAAACCCAAGCACAGAAAATATGTAGGTCATAGAACTAATATGGGAAGAATGCTTGTTAAACTTTGAAAACTTGATGAAAAACGCAAACCTGTCGTCGATAAACTGTCACCCATTTCACTGTCATCGATAAAATATATAATAGGCAATTCTTTATTTCAATAACAACAAAAACACATAAAACTAAAATAAAATAAATGTTAAAGTAAATATTCCCCCCTCGATAAAATTTAAATCGAAATGAATATGTGATTACGTGAATAATTTTTTCGTAACATTATCATCCAAAATCCACACCCCACATCTCTTAACATAGCTTTTCATATTTTCAAGACCGATAACCTTATATAATATTCGTATCATCAATAGTATATGCGTTGTTGTCTGCCTCTTTCGCATTCAAAGATGGCTTCTCTTTTGCTCATTTTGTTACACTTTAAGCGTTACCGTAAAATCATACCTATATAATGTAGATTTACATCTAAAAATTGATTGCCACTAAGGAATACAATAAGTTGCAAGTGCAGCCATGAGCATATTATCCACGCCAAATTAAATTTGTCCTATCCTTAGTTAACGAAGCAAGTTTCAACGCGAGAATTAATAATCAAACGAACTTACCTGTGAAGTTTGATTGGAATTATACGAGTATCCAAATCGAAGATTACATATATTTACTAGCAGCAGTACACGGTTATGTGCTGTCCTTGTCACACATTTAGAGTTATAATATTATTCAAAAAAACTGTTCTCGCTCTCGCCCGCCGGGTAATTAGGAACGGCAGCGCTCCCAGCGGCGTGGTTGATCATTATTTTAGAGCACATAGATATTTTTGTGTTAGGACCAGAGACGATTTTATTTTAATTTTTAGGGTCTGGGAGGGTGGGAGTATGTAATCTTCGATTTGGATACTCGTATAATTCCAATCAAACTTCACAGGTAAGTTCGTTTGATTATTAATTATACTTCGTATCCAAATCGAAGATTACATATATTTACTAGCAGATGTTTAGAGAATTGTAATACTACATATAAGTAGGAAAAATAAAATAAAATATCGAAGTCAAATCCGTACGCTCCTATGGGTTCCTGATAATTAGCTTCATACATGAGTGCCTAATAAAATAAAACGGTACTATTATGTAAATATTATATGAATATTTTTATTAGATTGGACTTATGCATGACATGCTGTGCGTGTCCAAGTGAGGAACGACATTAATAAAGAATGAAATTACTTTCAATAACCTTTTAGGTGAAACAAAACACTGGAGTGTGTATTATCGTCGATATAATTTTAACATTACCTACTTGAATATACCTGCTTTAAATTATACTTCGTTCATTTAATTGAACTCTACTGACGAATCCCTGCATAGTGATTGTATACTATAGATATGCCTGTATTTCATATCGAAGTAAAAAAGGAAGACAAAAACAAGTTGTATAATTAGTAAAACAAGCTATCAGTAGTTTCTTCATTGCAAGATTAGTACTAAAGAAATCTTGTTATAAAATATACATACAGATTTATACTGAGACCAAACAATAATTCAAGTGGTTGGTAATGGTTAATACGGTAAGTTTTTCCTTTTTGAGTAGAACGTTGTAATAAAAAAGTGGCAGGTGTCTTCGATTCTACTGTAGGATAACGAAATATTGACCAGTACGCTACAGCAGCAAGAGAATTACTATTTTTGTAAATAATTGTTATAATAAAGAACAGACACGTGGAGTGTTTTATATCTTGATAATCGGAATGCTACTATTGAAGAGAAGTCTCATCATGGTAAAAACAACCTGATGGAGTAAAATTTTATTACATTCTACACAATTCCTGTAGAATATGTAATAGGAGACGCCGTTAATGCGGAGCAAAGTTGTACGATCCTCAACACGATTTTATTAATGTGAAAAAACTCAACGCTGTTAATGCGAAGCAATGTTGTACAATCATCAACAAAATTGACGTAGAGTAACTCAACGCTGTTGAAGCGGAGCAAAGATCTACAATCCTTGACACAATTAATGTGGAGAAACTCAACGCTGTTAAAACGGAACAAAGTTCTACAATCCTCGACACAATGAATGTGGAGAGACTCAACGCTGTTAAAGCGGAGCAAGTTCTACAATCCTCGACACAATTAATGTGGAGTACCTCAACGCTGTTAAAGCGGAGCAAAGTTCTAGAATCCTCGACACAATTAATGTGGAGTACGTACCTCAACGCTGTTAAAGCGGAGCAAACTTCTAGAATCCTCGACACAATTAATGTGGAGTACCTCAACGCTGTTAAAGCGGAGCAAAGTTCTAGAATCCTCGACACAATTAATGTGGAGTACCTCAACGCTGTTAAAGCGGAGCAAAGTTCTAGAATCCTCGACACAATTAATGTGGAGTACCTCAACGCTGTTAAAGCGGAGCAATGTTCTAGAATCCTCGACACAATTAATGTGGAGTACCTCAACGCTGTTAAAGCGGAGCAAAGTTCTAGAATCCTCGACACAATTAATGTGGAGCACCTCAACGCTGTTAAAGCGGAGCAAAGTTCTAGAATCCTCGACACAATTAATGTGGAGTACCTCAACGCTGTTAAAGCGGAGCAAAGTTCTAGAATCCTCTACACAATTAATGTGGAGTACCTCAACGCTGTTAAAGCGGAGCAAAGTTCTAGAATCCTCGACACAATTAATGTGGAGCACCTCAACGCTGTTAAAGCGGAGCAAAGTTCTAGAATCCTCGACACAATTAATGTGGAGTACCTCAACGCTGTTAAAGCGGAGCAAAGTTCTAGAATCCTCGACACAATTAATGTGGAGCACCTCAACGCTGTTAAAGCGGAGCAAAGTTCTAGAATCCTCGACACAATTAATGTGGAGTACCTCAACGCTGTTAAAGCGGAGCAAAGTTCTAGAATCCTCGACACAATTAATGTGGAGTACCTCAACGCTGTTAAAGCGGAGCAAAGTTCTAGAATCCTCGACACAATTAATGTGGAGTACCTCAACGCTGTTAAAGCGCAGCAAAGTTCTGGAATCCTCGACACAATTAATGTGGAGTACCTCAACGCTGCTAAAGCGGACGATCCTTGACATAATTAATGTGTTAAAGCTCAACGCTGTTAAAGCAAGCTTATTTGACACAATTTTTGTGGCATAATTGTTGAAACGGAGCAAAATTATACAAATTTACACGCGATTTATGTCACGTAACTCGGCGCTGTTAAAGCGGAGCAGCGTAGGGTATTTAATAAGATTAAGCCTATTTCATCGATATAGCCTACGAAAAAAAAATATATTTTCGTTTCGTATATATATATGTGTATATATATATGATATGAAGTTTCTCTAGGAAACTATAAATCAAAATTTAAGTCGTTGTTTGTATTACTTCAGTATATATCGGTTCATGCTTTCAATAAACAGGAATATTAGTTTCGTGATAATTCAATTGGGTTAAAACCATTTACTCTCCAATGAGGTTTTTGTTAGCAAACTCACTCAGCTTCGTAAAATTATTCCGTTTTGGTTACCACCTTCCTAAACGGTGAGGTTTTAATAGTAGGTACGTACGACCATATTAATATCAGACTTAATTTTAATTAAGTCGTGTTGAGTCCTATTATCGTAAAGATATCATCTACAATTTTATATGTAGGTATCATAAAAATGTGATCCACAACATTCACTACCTACATGTACAAATTACAATACTTCTATTATAATATGTATATGTAAAAATCATATGATTTATATAATTTCATGCATTGCATTGCATTGTAATTCGTTTTTACTAACCGCAACAATTCGCAAGACTGCGCCGTCAGATATTGGTTCAAATTCCCGAACCAAACTATCCTTGTTTCGTGATGGGGATACGTAAAGTTGATAAAGAAAATCAGTAAGTATAGGTATTATTGTTATGCAAAAAAACCACAAAAAACTTTAACTATTTTGTGTCTTTAACCAGTTTTCTCGTTATTCGCTCCGAGCATGCAGGAAAGCGATTGAACACCGTTTAGGTGTGCAATTTGTTAAAGAACCACCAATCATAATATACCTGTAATTTCCGCATATTATGTAGGTATTGTATTTTGTAAATTTTTACATAAACCAAAATATCATATTTTTGACCTGGTTATATCGTTGTATATTGAACGGTTTACGGTATCTAAAATATGAGGGAAAAAAATAATAACCTCTTTCGAGTCTGAACAAAACAAAAAAGTTATTCTTTACCTTAAATAACTTACCTATACTCAAAGAATACACCTCTGAACATAAATTATCCTTCTTTAATCGTATAGACACTAGGTCGCAAATTAAACCCCTGCAGCGGCTACAGCAAGCATTCGCGCTATTTAGCGGAACAGGGTAATACGGCACTGCCGCTGCGGTTACACTTCCCTTTAGTTTAGAGCCTTAACTGACTCAAAATCGCAATGTCATAGTATTTTGACTTCATTAAAACATGATCAAGATTATATATTCCGACTCATTAAAGTAGTATTTCCTTGATAGAACCTGAAATAGGCTTACTCGTAAATAGGAACGTAGTTTATACGAAACCTATCTTATTTTTATTTTACAATTTTTCTCTGCAACATTATGATGATAATTATTGATTGTAGTCATTGTTACTTATTTCAGCGAGCTCATGATTCTTTATAAGCGAGTATATTTTTATGACAGTTCATATAAATGAAGTAGGTAGACGACGTACAAGAAGCGCTATAAGTATGTGTACTTCTTAGCTGACAAATCGAGGCTGTCTTTCACGAATAATACAAGACAAACATGAAGAATTGAAGAGGTCATACCTCCCTTTTAGGGATAAAATGGGGAACCTCTAAAATACCTATATTGTCCCGAAGGCTCGACGATATTCGAAACGGCAACATCCGGATCATAAGCTAGCTTTTATTAACAAAACTATAGATAAATGAGGGAACCTCTATGGCTATTTTACTTTAAATTACTTTTAGATGCCATTTTGTTAACCGAATTTACTACAATTTGTGAAATTCATGTCGACTTTCATAATTTTTTAGCATTGCATACTTCAATACTTATTACTATAATTATCTCAGAACTCTGGAAAGGTAGATGAAATCATTGCGTAGATGAGATTACATTTGTTTTCGTTAAATACCAGGGTTAGAAGTAAGTGGCTAACCCTCGAGTATGGCGTGTGGCGCAATTTTTAGTATACGGTCTGGTACACAAACCTGATACGAATTATAACGCGTAAATACTATAACGCGTAAATACATAACGAACCTTAAAGTTCTCTTAATTAGGTTTAAATTTGTATGTTAATCTACGAACAACAACCCGTGCCTTTAACATGTACTTTACTTATATTACTTAGAAAAAAGAAGGTAGATGTAAAAGCATTATTTCGAACAAAGTAAATATTCCTTGATCTATTCTTTTAGTTATTATATGATTAATACACCACACTAACATTCGGTTTTAAATTGTAATCTACCACACATATATTGAAAGCAAAATCAAACATTTGGACAAAATCACTTTCCGAAAGAAGATTCGTTAAACGGCAACTAGGCCGCGGTTTTATTCTGTAATTTGAATTCATCGTTCTGAAGATGTGTAAAATCACTCACCCTAATCCTTCAATCTGAAATAGATATACACTAAAACACTATTTTTGCGAGAAAATACGTGTGACTCGGACAGACACAAAAACATGTAATGATCAACCACGCCGCTGGGAGCGCTGCCGTTCCTAATTACCCGGCGGGCGAGAGCGAGAACAGTTTTTTTGAATAATATTATAACTCTAAATGTGTGACAAGGACAGCACATAACCGTGTACTGCTGCTAGTAAATATATGTAATCTTCGATTTGGATACGAAGTATAATATATCGCAGCCGCATTTCAAATGGAAATCCCTATGCATATGCAAAACCAGTTCGTTCATTTGCACTGACGCATGACGGTGCAGCGATTAGTTATAACGTGTTTTATTACTTTTTTTAAGTAAATAGTAAATGTTATTAGCCTATTTAGGTGTCCCACTGCTGGGCAAAGATCCCCTCTCTTCTCCTCGATTTGATGCTTTTATTTGCTGTTTACCACTAATCTGCGCAGAACGCGTCCAGGGCCTACACCGATGGCGTAGTCCCGTGGGTCCCATGAGTCCCATTCATAAGCCAACTTGGCCCATCTCTCCGGGTGCATACGGCAGACGTGCCCACCCAAGTCGAATTGTAGATGTGATGTGGATGTAAACCGCGAAGCAAAATAGTAATAGTACCTATTTAATATTGTTTCAATGGGACCTCGATATGAGCGTTGAAGACCCAGAGTGGTAAGGCGTGCGACAAATCATTCGATAGGCTACGGAAACCGCTTTCCATCAGGCGGGTCGTATGCTTGTTTGCCACCGACGTGATATAAAAAAAGCTCAAACAGTGAACACCACAAACGGTCACTTTGCGTTGATTTGGTCCGTTTAACGTTTGTATGATAAACCGCATGCAAGCGCAGAAATTGCCAAGCAACCGCAGTATGCAATGTTGACCACAATATAACATGTGGATAACACTGGCGTACAGTCGCCATCAGGTACGGTTGCCATGTGGGCAAATTAAAATTCCTGCGTGCGTTGCGTAGCCAAGATGCCAATCGCTCACGCTTAATAATTAACGTATCGGAGCTACGTCTCTCTATCACTCTTCCTTATTAGTGTGACAATGACAGTTGCGTTTCGTTAGCGACTGAGCGTGAGCGATTGGCATCTTGGCTACGCACCCAGATAGGTATCCTGACATCGCAAAAAGACGCTAAAAGTAAGGACATTTTATGTAACAGTATATTCTGCGATGCAGACACTGCCGGTAATTGCTGGCCATATATTTCGATCGTGCAACGCGTCGGATCTGCATATGCCGTATATTTACGTTCAAATCCGTTATATCTCTATAGTATGTCCGCCGGGCATCCGCCAGTCAAATTTCCCATATAGCAGATCCGGTAGATAACTAGGTATCTATCGGTAGGTATCTGCCCAAACGTACAGGCCAGCTATAGCTATCTACCGAATATTACAAGATATGCAATCGATATATGACTGGCAGGTTTTCTCGTAATATTCATTCGATCTTTAACAATAAAGAGTCAGTACTAAAATAAACAATCAACTAAAAAACCGTGATATTCATATTTAAAAGCGACGGTAAAAGTGAAAAGCTTGAAAGTTACCGTGACCCATGTCAAATGTCAAGACATGAAAAGTATTCGATTACGAGTGTTCATTTCCTGCCAAGTATAAAAGGGGGATGAGGAGTGTAAGATTATTTTGTGAATTTCGGACAACTATCGCCCATTTTAATGATTTCAATTTAGCTTGGATAGGTATACTTATCCTGAATTTATTCAAGATTATATTGTTACAAACCTGCATTATTCTTGTTGTTGTTGTCTGTATGGTTCGAATAACCGACAACCGAAAATTGGTAATAATTCAGGTAGGCAATTCAGTTTTATTTTTTAGTAAAAATGCGCTGATTTTAACTGTATTGGCTAAAATGATTAATCATGAAAAAAAAAGAGAGTCCATGAAAAAAAAACGTAATATTCTGTTCTTGCAAATATTTAAGTAAGTGTATGCACGGTATTTTGTTATAAGTGTTTGCAGGTTTTTTTTTGTTGAAAAATTTATATCGTAGCGTTATCTTCATTATTGGGTCGTGACTTCCCCGAGTTGTAGAATAGACTTTTTAAATAATCTGTATCTTTACATTTCGATATAACTAAATAGATTATGAATAAACTGAACAGTTTCCAAAAGCTACAGTTGTCCATAATTCAACCCAATCTATATATTATGATCTTGATGACATGGCAAAACGCAACACGTTCGATTTAAAAAAATACGTTGAATGTATTTTCGCTGATATTTAATCCAAACGCCCGGAAATGCAAAAAACGGAACGTACAAAATACGATGCTCGAAAAAATTAAAAAGTAAAAATTCAAGTGCCGAGTTGGATAAAACAAAATGACCGACACACAAAATGGACGACATCTGGGACCGGCGGGAAGTGCGTTCCGGACGAGAGGACGTGTATCGATGGAAATGCAGCCGCCCATGTACGAATAGGTTTCAACGGATTATGTGAACTGCGGACCTACCGCGAGCACCGAAAACATTGATTTATTGAATCCGGAATTACTATGCGGAATTCCATACTCATTACTACACATATTATTGTAGTAATTAGTATGACATAAAATAAACCCGATGAGAAAAAAAGTTTAAGTAATAATATAAAACAAACCATTAATATACTTGTTCATTAAAATCGGCTGTTTAATCGATTCTACCAATTCGTCAATAATCGCTAGAATTGACTAATACTTCTTAGCCTTATCAGTCTCATCACTACAAACTTCAATAGACACATGTCAAAAGGTAGTTCTTAGAACTCACAAATTATACTTGTGCGTGACTTCCGGTTGATACTCAAGTTGGCGAAGGCGACTCTTGAATAGTTTTTTGTTGTTTTTGTTTGCTAAATGTTGTTTGATGTGTAATATTTATAGCTCATTGTGCAGTAAACTGACGAAGAAGTGTGCAGCTAATCAATAATTAACCCTGAAACGCGTGTAACCGTTACTGAGTTGTTACTCGGTTGTCCCGGGATCTCGGCGCCCTGACATACTATTTTGTTACGTTATAGCTATAAATCGAATTACCGAATAGCGTCACCCAAGTGGCAATATACTATTTATATAATATATGATATACTGAAATATTGATAAGACGAGACATTGGCAAAATTGTGTCCAACTCTCGTACAGACGCCATTATTTATAAAATATGCTGTTGTTCTTGTGCGTTTTGTTCGTTTGTTTTAAATGATAAGGGAAGACTTTCCGAGCTATTGAGGTGAAAACGAACTTTCGTTATCTGCTTTTCTATCGGACAGAGAGGCAAATAGACAGTCGAATGGAGTGTTTCGCGGCAGACCCGTTCTTGTATCTGTTTCTGAATGCGTTCCGTTTCTGTACACGTAATACACGTATGTATGCTTTGGGCTCTAGGCATTGGCCCGTTTGATTTTCTTTTAATATTTGTCGAGTGCAGGGAAATATGTATATTTCATATGTAGGTCGATGTTATTCAGCTCTAGTATAGAAAATAATATAGTTAAACAGTTGACGTAAGTTCCGTAGATCTGCTTTAATCTCTGTAGATTGATCTGTCATTAAATTAGTGCAAGTTGTAGTTTCGACAAGGCGAGAGCGACCGTCGAAATGTATAGCAGCTCATGGTAGAGACTCTAGTCTTATTCGGTATTCGATTATACTCTGCCAGATTCGTTATTAGATGGAAAGCTACAATTTAATACTCTTTACGCGAGTTTAGATCAAAGGTTCCAAAATTAACGGAAAACTCTGGTCTCTGTTTCATGTACTAACTTAATTAATGAGATCGTTAATTTTTGTCGTAAGTCGTAATATTCTGTCAACATACTAGAAAAGACACTTAAAATATTTTTTAAAACACTGTAATTTTATTCAACCTATCAAATAAAATGAATGTTAATAAAAAAAACAACTTTTCATTTTTATTGCTTTGAGTTAATTTTACGAGTGGATTTTATAAAGTTTTATTAATTTATTTAAATCAAATTATCTAGCAAAGTATGTATGATTAATTGATTAAGTAATGTAATGTTTATTAAAGTATACAAAGTAGTTTTAGTTGAACGTAGTAGGGTCACACAAGAATCAGTGTTAAAATTTGTAATAATTTGTACCCAATGGCAACTTGCTTGTGCATTTCATGTCAAGTGTTCTCCCTGTAGAAGTGAAAAAAAAAGCTGTAGTAAACCCATGTTATCTTACCCCCCTTTACAATTAAGCAAAACCGGTGAAGTTTTATGGTGTAGTGTCTAAAATCTTCGTAATTAAATTCTTATGGGTTGGATATGTACCCGGGATTGTCTTCAACACGAGATTACTCAGTTGCGCCGCTAGTAAATCTTTTCTGAAAAACCAAGTTTACTCCAGTTGCAATGTAGTTATAAAAAAGCTGGTAAATACGAATTTGCTCTAAACTGCCACGAACAATTCACGGATTCATCGTAAAACAAAGGAGCGTCGCTTATTTAAAATTCCCGCCGCCATTCTTTATTTGAATAAATTCAAAATTGTAAGTGTTCTCAATTAGGATTGGGGAAGGGCAGGAAGGTGCGTTCCGTGCCAATGCGTCTGAGGGAGCACGGTCGGGCTGGCACGATGCGAAAGCTAGCTAAGGAGGATACACCCTTAAATAATAGCTTGAAAGCATTTTTCCTTCACGCCAGTGTGCTAAAAAAGTGGTGTACTTGTACTTATACAATCAAATTAAGGATTTAGGGTCGAAATCTTGAAAATGTATTTAGGTTTAGTGGCGAACCCGGATTGTTGAGCCACTATATTTCTAACTTTTGCCATATAATGCAAATCAGTATGGCAAATGTCAACTGTCATCCATTGATAACATCTGTCATTTATTACACGGCTAAATTACGAAACATGGCAAGTGGCTCAACAATCCCTTTTCGCAACTGTACGTTAATTATATTTCCCGTCATATAATTTAAACTATCGTGAGTCATACTGACATTAAAATTAGCGATGCAGTTGAAACATGTTACGCCTATTGTGATGAAAATACGTCAGTTTGAACCGTTGCAATTTTAATAAATTTCCCGTGTTCATGTCCACATCATTGGTTGTTTCGGAGCCCCAAGGGATGGTGGTTTATACAAGATGGTGGTGGTTCCTCAGGATCCCCAAACAGGAAGCAGTTTCATACTTTGTGTCGGTTGGCCTTATAATTCTCAAATCTGTTAGAGCTGGGAGGCTAAATGACGTTTACTGTATTAAAGAAACAAGAGAAAGACCTAAAATCTGGACGTAGGTGGGTAAATACAGCGTTGTCTTTCCTATAGGTCGGGCGTGTCCACACAAAGCCTGTCGCTTGCCAAACTAGCTGGAACGAGTCGCGTCAAGTTCAATGTTACGAGCGACTTGCGTAGTTCACTCGACCTTCCACTTTACTGTCCTCAAGACCGATTTACTACTAGCCTACGACATCGTGCGACAAACACATTGATATTTTTATACGAAAGGAGGCGAACGATTCGCAGAAGTAAACATTGTTTGTTGCATAAATGTCTGCTATCGTTACCACAATGATTAAAACAAGAAAAGGCTCATATTAATGAAATATGGTGGATACATTCGCAGCCAAAGGGGCTGACCTTCAAGCAACACGGGCTTCCAACTTCCAACACGTTGGAAGGGAGACGGCAAAGCGACATCTTACTGTACAAATTATTCTGTCACCTTTTGCGGGGGGAAACGTGCACACAGACGCACTAATCACACATTACATACAAAAATTAATCTGTAATGACGACACTAACACATAGAAAATGATACAACTACAACTACACTATCAAATCTTGCACTCTTCGATCTACAGCTTGGCAAAATATTTAGAGTAGAAATTAAAAAGTGGCAACAAAATCAATATATTTAAGAGAGGGGACCACACTACGATGTTGCCACGATATTTGCGGGGGAGGGGCACAAATGTATAGCTATTCGTACGTAACGTAACGGCTAAGCCAGATAAGCGTCAGTCCATATCAACATGAACATTGGTCATATGCTTTTGGCGGAGGCAACACTGTCAATCGTAAGTCCGGTTTATTAAATGGTTTAGGATCATAATACATTGAAATAGATGTTAGGTATATACCTACTAAAGAAAAAGACCAACACCGACGAAGGCCAATCCGAGGATCGAACTCGGGTCTTCAGCTTACCCGGCTAACGCCATAACCACTAGGCCAAATGCCTCGGATGCCTGTCCTCAGATTGGCTTTCGTCGGTGTTGGTCTTTTTTCTTTAATATATGACATCTATTTCAATTTATAATTTATATATAATACTACTTTAATAACAAAAAAAAAATATTAAATAAAATAATTTGATTTGTGTCAACAAAAAGTAGGATCACTTACTTCCCTACGTAAAAAGTTTGCGATTCCAATAATTAACCGAGTGAATATGCTTTCGTGTGTCTGTCCATTGTTCTCCTCTACAGGTCGCATTTATCAACCAATTCATGTAAAATTTTGTAAATAAAATTGTTGATTACATTTTTTTTTGTCGATACAGTTTTTGGAAATTTTCAAAATGGCGGGAATTGGTACACGGGTCCTAAGCACCATAGGTCCCCAAAGGCGCTTACGGCCTTTGTGCAACTACCAGTACCATCTCGCGAGGTCTATAGCTCATGGAGCCACTATGCTATACAGATCTATCTACAGTCTATAGTTATTTTACAAGTAGCACTATTTAATAACAACGCAGGTCATTCCCTCCCTACGGTTTCTGAACCCATCTTACAGCTTACAGAGCCAATAGTATTATGTATATATACCTAAGTACCGTAAAACCATCCAGCTAAGGTCCAAAACCTCCCAATTATGGTTCAAAAATCACTCTAGTATCTATGTTTTGATGTGACTATTATTTGAAAGACTCAGTTCTATGGCAAAACAATAGTAAATTGCAAAATAAGCTCACGCAAAATATAAATAACTTATTGGTAATTGATGTTTAATTACGTTGGACCATAGTTGTAGTACTGGACTATAGTTAGGTGGTTTTACGGTACCTACATCTGTATGGTACATCTTTTTAAAAAGTCGGTTAAGAAATAGACGTGATACTCATGTCTTGCAAGTGGCCGTGACATAGTGAAAGTACCTAATGTATTACAATATATATAAAACACATTCCAATTATTTTGAAACAATTCGCCGTTTCTTCTCCCATAAAATACTGCGTTTGTTTGTGTTTAATGTACCTGAAACAAAAAAAAAGTTGATTACTTTATTTAGTAACATAGTCGTAAATATCGTTGATGTTTTATAAATACAATTTGTTGGAGAACAAATTGCAATGGATACAACGGCCCGATTGGACGTTTAGTTTCAATAAAATAAAATAGTCTTATTACTCGTAGGTTTACAGGCATTTCATAGATTAAAATAATTAAATTATTATTATGAGACGAGGAGACGATCTTACATAAATCGATATTGTCTCACAGTATGTTCAAAAAAGCTTGTATTGTAGGTACTAAGATCACGATGTGTATTAAAGATATAAAGAGAGGGGGATAGATCTAATTGCATGAGCAAGCGAAAACTGAAAAGACGATAGAAGGCGGGCGCGTCAACATAAACCGCGTTAGCAAATAATTGCTGTTTACAGGGAAACGATTTTTTTATAGAAAATAGCTTTTACCAGATTTAAGAACTAGTTATTACTCAACTATTTAACTAAGAACCATGTTTATAAATTCACAGGCTTCGACGTTTCGACCAAATAAATGTAAAAAAGGACCTATGATTGAAAAAATAAAAGTATCGAGGCTTTTGTTAAAAATTATCTTTTCACGTTTACCAGTTTGAAGAAAATGTGTTGAAGTTTTATCCATTTTACCACTGTGGCATCTTAAATATTTACATACATAGAAAACATCCATAACCCAGCAACAAATAGGCACCTATTCATGAAAAATACACAAATAAATTCCCTGACCAAAATTCGACCCCGGGACCTCCTGCCGTTAAAATTTACTAAATAGTATTACTGTTGAGTTGAAGTAAAGCGGATTTGGATTATCGGTACACTGTTTATTGTCAAAAATGTCAAAAAAATATACGTTTTCTACCCGAGATATAGTGAGTTAGCTGGAGGCCATCCTTCCCCGTGAACCGTAAATACTTCATTCCCTATTGAGCGACCGACCACCTCAGTGACATTAAAAACCACCGAATAACATTTAGTGGTTTCACAACAATCATGAACAATTAAGGTAGAATACTAAGCTCTAATTACTTTAATAAAACTAGCTCGTCCACCCTCATAACTAATTCCATTTTCATTTAAAACTTCATGACCTTGGGCCATCCCTATCGCCCGGCGACTCTTGATACGGAACAATATATCTTGGTCCTTCGATAGCATAGTATCAGAAAACCAGCACGGTGCTTAAAAATATCTTAACGAAAATTCTAACGCCTTGACATTAGAGCACGTTGGTCGCTCCGATTTAACTGATGGTGACTGTACCGTTGCCATAGATTCAGTACAAAGAGCAACATCCGTAATTGACCATGGGTAGACCTTATGGCGTAGCCATACGGGTTACAAACGATCAGGCCCCCCATTTCACCATGCTGACAAGTGTGACAATTCATAAAATTACTGAATCATTGGTGTTACAGGCGTCTATAGGCTACGGAAACCGATCACCATCGCGCGAGCTGTGTGCTTGTTTGCCACCATATCGATAATTTACATAAAATCATAATAGGTATATCTATCTCCATAAATAGGTTTTTTTAAAGTGAAGTGAGGAATACGTAATACCTAGTGTTTAGAATTTCCGCTAGTTTTTGTCATGACACTGTTCCTGAGTTTCGTGACACAGTTCGTGTTTCTTGTGAGAGTTGTGAAGAGCTCTTCACCAAAGTACTAGTTTTTAGTGGTGGCAAACTAACATACAGTTGACCCAATAGTCACCGGCGCCCGTAGCCCATGGCCGCCTGCAACATTAGACGCCCATGGCCGCCTGCAACATTAGACGCCCATGGCCGCCTGCAACATTAGACCAAAGATACTGACAATTGTCACACTTGTCACCGTGGTAAAATAGGGGCCAGTTAACACTGGCGATGTTGTCAGGGTTATACTGGCATGTAAGCGTTCGGAGTTTCACGGTCTCTAGGGTTTGGTAACGACGAAACCGTGTCAAACAGTGTGAAGGTCGCGGTAATTGGATTAGTTGGGACATTTTAAAGTAACATGCAGGTTAGGGAACGCTGCTTTCATTGACTTATTAAATGAAAAACACACAAAGTAGATCAAAAACGTCAAAAAATTTGGATCAGAAAGACATTAGCGAACAATTTTGCATTGATAATGTTACAACCGATAAATGTTTCTTACAAAAAAGAGCTTACTCACGTAAGCATTAAGTGTCAAATTCATACAAAGAAATACCAACACTGTTAAAACTTTATAGGCTGTTGGCACTTAACGAAACGTCACGTTCCAAACAAGACTATATGAAAAAGTGCCGCAACTGCAGCACTTTTATGGCGTAATTTTTTTCGGCTGATTGGGTGTCCAGTTCTTTTATTTCTTACGAGTATTTATGGATAAATAGAATTATTAAGTTCGATTATGAGTGAGGATAATCAGTTACCGAGAAATAGGGGTCCCGGGTTCACGTTCCGGGCGAACCACTAGTGTATATGTTTTTCTTAATTACTTACCTAGTTTCTCAGAAGCGAGTAAAAGTAAAAGGACTTGTGCCTAGCGATTCGCCGTCCGAGTCTCAATTTAGAAATTTTATTCAGCGGGTTCAAATCCTGGCTCGTACCAAGGAGTTTTTCGGAACTGCTTTTCAATAAAGGAAGATTTGATTGCAGGTGTCTATGGGGACAGCAATTGCTTACTATCAGACGATGCGAGGCCTCATTTGCTACATATATCACAAAAAACCGGCCTAGGGACAAGGTGGCACGGAACTCTCAGTGTGCGACAATTATACGGTTTTCAGATTTTCTCCTGTACGAAAAAAAATTGCTTTTTGCCAAATTTCGTGATTCTAGAGCAACGTGAAGTACCCTAAACATTTTGATTCCCATTGCAAATGTATGGGAGATGCAACAACTCTGAACTCAACTCGCTATCTCGTCGCGTTCCCGAGATAAAGGGTCTAGACAGACAGACGGACGGACAACAAAGTGATCTTATAAGGGTTCCGTTTTTTCCTTTTGAGGTACGGAACCTTAAAAATGAAGTAACCCAAAGTGAATAGTGGCACTGTTAATTTACTCAACACCAAATTGTAGTTGATTAGTTTTTCAATTCGCATTCTGCATCTAGGCTAAGAGCTAGCTACGGAAATAGGTATGCAATTTATAAAGCCACAAAACCATGTTCATGTGCGATACTGTCATTATTAATAAATCCGGGCGCTTGGCAGCTGTTCAGGGGTGGGTGTTGCTCTTTCTCGTCGCCTGGCGGGATGATCGACTGAATATTTGCACCTATATTTTTGCACACACTATTTTGAAGGTCTACACTAATTAAAAGTATATGTCCAGACCTCTATAAAAGAGACAGATGACTTTGGTACTCTTTACCGCACCTGGCACTCATTTAGTCCCAATTATATCGCCGGGCAATGTTATATTCGGATTAAATCAGTACATAAATAGCTATTTTATCACACCAAACTCAAAGCTCTATAAATTGCACCTCTTCAATTGCTTTTACAACCCTTGTTGCCTTCCACTCTCACACCCACCGCTGAACAGCTACCAGGTTCTCAGATAAAGTAATACGGCACACTAACTACAGGAGTTTCTGCATAAATTGAATACCTATTTTCGTAGTTAGCTCTTCCTCCATCCCTTCATGACTCCGAAGCGTATGCACTTTCAATTATTCTGTGACAATCTTCAAGGCTAACTACCATTTAACGTAGGAGCTGCACAAAGGCATAAAGGGAAATTATTCCTCAGAACAAGACTCCATGCAATTTCCTTGCTCTTCAAAGTAAATAGAATTCTAGGATCTAACCTGTTTTCCCACGCAGGATTAGATCGCGGGAACAAATTCTCCTTGCAGCCAGCAGTTCTAGCCACATTAGTAGGATATTACCCTTTGTGCCTGCTTCTTCAATCGGGTAAAGAGTCGATTTAAGCGGGAAATTAATTTGCACGTACACTCGCGGACTTTGTCGTGCCCCGATGGAACCTTGTTATAGAAAAGCAAAGCCTTGTCAACAATCTTTCAGTAATAGGTACTTTGATATCCCTCCGATTGACGACGAATTTCTATCGTGGCTCATCAATTAAAATCCGCGAGAGTACATTTGAAGTACGTCCTCTTCAAGTACCTTATTTAACATATATACGGTACCATAATATTGTCTTCTGATTTCGCGATTGTTTTTATTTTACCAAATTTCTTATCGTTAATTAAGCCAGAATGGAATTTCGTCCGTTTATCCGTTTGTCCAAAATTAAATACTTATGTACTAAGTAAATGTAGCCTAGAGTCAAACCACGTTATCTATTCCAAGCAAATTAACTGTCAAACTTTAGTGTTATTTTAAACATCAATCTTCTATGAAATTATGACGTTTACTTAATACCTTAAGAGCTTGTAATACTTTTACACTTTTTTGTATTGACCTTGAGAGATTAACTCCGGGTTAGCGGCTAACCCTAGGTGGTGCAAGTGGGCGATTTCTACAAGGAATGCACCAAGTTGAGCATACCTACAATAAAATGTGTATTATAAATATTAATTTAACGGGTTTACTCCGTTTCGAAAACTGTCTTTTACAGATCTGCGCGCCCAAGTGTTCCAGCTTAACTAATTTTCAAAATTCAGAATCGCTTTTACTGGCGCTAAATCCCGCCCATAATCTCCTTGGCCCGTCAGGCTTACGCGCGGTTGCATAGCTCCAAACTTTGCTTACATTTCGAATACAGCGATTTCGCTTTGTTTGTTTGTTAACTCTTTTTACTGCTAAAACCTTGAAATATGTCTATTTCAGTATAACGGATAACGGATATCCGGCCTTTGTACACGCCGAATATCCGGTATCCGGCCGCCGAATATTCGGCCTAAAGTTTTTATTGAATCGATCGAATTTATTCGCGCGCGTGCGAATGATTGGCACAGGGTGCAACTTGTTTCTAGTTATAGTCAAGTTTTTATAGAAAACTTGTTCAATTAGGGCCAGAGATTTTATATAGTTTAAAATGTTCTACTTTTGCATACAAAATTGAATCGGCAGTTATGATTAATTCATACATCAATTGTCCATGCACTTATGAACTTTCACATAGTGTTGGAACAATTAACTGACCTTGACCTTAAATAGTTACTATTGATTACTTTGTAATTTGATAGTGTTTATCCAAACTTTATTAATATACTACGTTACTATCCGTTATTCGGCCGGATAACGAAATTATGGCCGGATAGGCCGGATACCGGAGAGTGACCGGATATCCGATGCATCTCTACTAATAATCGAAAAACATTACGGTTAAACAAAATATGTATCACTGTCGCATTTTAATGGATCTGTTCCGTTTCAATAACTGTCTTTTTTACAAACATTGAAAGCCCAAGCACGCACCGGCTTGAATTATTTTCAAAATTCAGAACCGTTTTTACTGGCGCTAAATCCCACCCATATTCTTCTTGGTCCGTAAGGGCCTTATCACACTTGGGCGATTTGAAAGCGATTTCTTTCTATACAAAACTTGTTCGCGGCGCGTGACGTGTTCGCCTCCATACAAAACTCGCTAGCAAATCGCAAGTCTGATAATGCTCTTAGACTTACGCGCGGTTGCATAGCTCCAAACTTTACTTACGTTTGGAATAAAGCGTTTCGAATAATTTCTCTTTGTTTAGTTTGCTAACTCTTTTCTTAATTTGTATTGTTTGGCACGGGTAGCTTGCAGCTTTTTTGCACAGTAATGTCCTAACTTTAACTAGATGGCAATTGTGTTCATCTGTTTTTTTAACCAATGTCTTCATTTTATTAAACGTAGAATTCGTTGCTATTTTGTGCTGTTAGGTTTTATTTTATACTAGCACACGCGACTACATCCGAGTAGACTTCGTAAGAACCTTCAACCCCGTTTTCACCCCCGCATGAATTACATTATAGGGAGAAGAGAGAATAAGACAACAACGCAATAATTGTTGTGTAATACTTCATACTTAAGTATAAACAACATTGCTAAATTATCTTTATTTATTAAGCACTTATTTATCTCAATGTAAAAAACTTGTCATCATATTTAAATACGACAAAAGCGCTATAATATTAAAAGTTACATGCATTCCCCGTTTCATAGAACATTACAAAACTCCAACTTTGAAACGTACCTAAATGGTCGATTTGAAATTCCAGAAACTTTCAAATGCACCCGTTAACGTGCATCCAAATCCTTTGAAAGCCCACTCCGTACATAGTGTAAGCTGAGATGAGTTAAAAAATATATGCACTCTTCTGCTTTTTCATGAATGAAATAAAGTGAAATTAAACACTTTAGAACGGATTAATCGCGTTTATTAACACCATGAATGACAATCGCGGTAACAGAAGATAATATTATGAAATAAAGTGCACAGTTGTGTAGATATATATGGTGTTAAAAAAGGAGGATTCGCTGTGTTGACAGCTAAAGGTCCTCTTGGAGCTCTGGCGACCTGACTCACCAACAGAAACACAACACTGTGAGAAGGGTCTAGTGTTATTAAACTGCGGTTTTCTGTAAGGTGGAAGTACTTCCCCAGATGACCTCTGCTCCAGATTTGAGCGAGACGACATTCGTTGTGCTGTGCCCTACCATACTAAACGATATGCATCCGCTATGCCCATACCTCTCTTGTGTCTCTGAAGACATTTAAATTATTAACGGGCACAACCCGCGCGGGCTAGCGCGCTCGCCAATGCCAGTATAATATACTTAATAATTCTAATCGTAGGCAACCTTAATATTTGTACGGGGGAGAGGGGTAGGTCTGTCAATTGCAACTCAATCTGGTTTAATACTCAAAGGCATACGGTTTTTTACAAAAAGCCTGTTTAGTTCACAAAAGTTATACAATGACAAAAAATAGGTTGTCAGTCATTAATTAACTAACAAATATGGACTGTAATTTGGTCTGAAATAAATATATATTGATTGATTGATTGATTAAAATTACTGCAAGAAAAAATACGTAGCTTCGTAGCTTCCAATTACGCTCCTCTGACTTCATCCGAATGGAAAAAAAAATAGTTGCGGTGTTATTAACAAAAAAGGTACAAGCTTAAATTATTTCATACTAGCCTGCTCTGTTTATATTTGTGATGGCAGTTTACAATAACTCCCGTAACAGCAAAAAAGCCAGGCACAAAACAATGTTATTATCTGTAGCTTGAATACAGTGTACGTACAGTGTACGGGTCTAGAGATGATATCGGATATGTACCCAGTATATCAATATTCAAACATGCGGTATTTACCAGTCTTTAAAAAAAAAGTGAGTTTCAATGAAGTATTTGAGTTCTGAATGCATAAAAAATTACTTGGGCAGCTGCTACATCCGCTCGGTGTACTCCTTACATTTCATCACATTGTCGAAAGGCGTCCGCGTGTTGGCTCCGGCTTTGCGTACGCCTCCCAAAGGTCCGGGACAACATTGTTCCGTGATTGGACAAAAATATTACCTACTAACTAGTTTGTCGTTACATACTTTCTAATAAGAAGCATGTTCGGGTATAACATATTTATTGAAGATTTACCTCAGAATTTAGAAGGTAAACCCACGTTTCGTCTCTAGATACAGCTAAAAAAGTATCCTTAAGCAGATGTTGCACATATGAAAGCCAAATGCCACGGGTTTTTCTTTTTATGTTTACGATTTTACGGGTTGAACTGGAACGACAACAGAAAAAGCTCAGAAGAAAAAGTTATGTTAGGTAAGATAAATATATTCTACGCTATGTATAAGTATACAGTATTTGCCACCGTCGCGGAAACAAAAGTAATTAAATTGAATTAAAATTCCTTCGATGCTTACCTACTTATTCGCTCCGAACTAAAAAGGTTCTTCATAAATACACGTAAATAAACCTTATACATACGAAAGGGGTCCTTCATGACATGGTAATATATAATATAATCATGTAAGTAATAGAATTGAAAAACTGTTCCTATGCTGTTGTTATGTTGAACAAATAAGTGCTTTATTTTTGCGAATACTAAAATATGTAAAACCCGTTAGCTACTGTAAAATACATTAAATTAGCAGAATATTTAAATACGCCTACAAATTCTGACAGAAGAACAATATTCATTGATATTCAATCCCATATCATGATTCTTTGGAAAGACTATAAAAATGTAATATGACTCTGCCGTTTGCACAGAATCGCCTTTTTTTTTTGTCGAAGTGGGGAATGCATTTACGCATCATCCCCCCCGCCCGCGCGGGAAGGCCATAATGGGGGGGGGAGTATGTGGGACTCCCTCTTTCGCCCCCCTTTCCTAACGAGAGGGGGGGGGGTAAGAGGACTACCCACTAAACCCCACTCCGGCGTTTCACCCTCGCTGTCGTTTATTTGGGGGTGCAATGGGATTTGTCATTGGACATTCTACCACAGCGCCCCCCGAACTGCCCAGCTTAGCGCTTAGGCATCCGCACTACTGGAGGGGGGAGATTAGAAACGCTTAGTCTCCCCCCCGACGACTCGAGTAGGGCCGTGCATTGCGGGTCCCGAACCCGCAAGCCCCACTACAGGTCTCGGCGAGCAAAATTGCGTCGCCGTCGGCCTTGCCGCCTGCGTCGGAGCGGAAGCGCGTCAGCTGCTTCTTCGCGCTCTCTCTCTGCTGCCTCCTTCTGCAACATGACTTGTTCGCAGAAGGAGGTCACCGCCTTCCATTTCCTCTCGCTGCCCAGCATCGCCTCTAAGACGCTGTGCAGCGAGAGGTCCCTCAGTCCCGTGACTGCCACCATTTCCGCCCTTTCCACGGCCCAGCGATTACACTCCTCTAGAGTGTGCTGGGCCGTGTCATCATCTGCCCCACATTCCAGGCATTCGGGACCCGGCCCCCGCCCTATCCTATGCAGGTAGTGTCCGAAGCAGCCGTGTCCGGACACCACCTGCGTGACCCTGTAAGATAGGGTCCCTCCCTTCCTCTTGAGCCAGTCCTCCATTATTGGGAGGATGCCCCCTACAGTGCGGACTCCATAGTGGGCATCCTCCAGGGCATCCCTCCATCGGGTGTGAAGGCGCTCCGCTGCTGCCCTCTCGGCCCTTTCCGCCTCCTCGGTGTCTGGGGCCTCCCCTCTCCCTCTTGCCGCCGCCCACCTCTGGTACCTGTCCGCAAGGACTTCAGCGTCCAGTTCCCAGGGCGGGGTGCCAGCGAGGATGCAGGCCGCTGCGTGGGAGGTGGTGCGATAGGCCCTGGTGATCCGCTGGGCCACTACCCTCTGCGGCCTTCGGAGCAACGCCCTCGTTCCCTCCTTGAGCCGTTCGGCCCAAATTGGCGCTCCGTAGAGCGCCATGCTGCGGACGACCCCGGCGTACAGTCACCTGCAGGGGGCATTAGGCCCTCCTATGTTTGGCAGCAAGCGGCCCAACGCCATTGCGGCGCCCACTAGGGCCACTAGGCGAGGAGCTAGCCTTCTCAGGTGCTCCTCAAAGGTCCACTTTCTGTCCAGGACGTTGCACAGAATCGCCTGCCACCAACAACCCAATCTATTGGCTGATTGCAACAGCACTATGTTAGTCCGATTGTACAACCCAGCATATCGGTTGATGTTCAAATGATCTAAATACGCGACTTAAGTCTGCTACTACTGTAACTCGAGCTCTATGTATAGTAACATATTGATCACCATATATGTCTATGACACTCTGCTATTTGTATAGGCTCGCCTGCTACCCACTACCCAATTTATCGGCTGGGCGCAACAGCACTATGCTAATCCGCTCTTACAACCACCGAGCAAAGCTGTTGACATTCAAATGCACTAAATAAGCCCCTATTAAATGCTATAAGTTGGTACTTATAGCATTAGCATTAGTTAGTACTTAAAACAACCCTTACTAGGTCAAGCCATAGTTAACTTGACCTAGTAAGGGTTGTTTTAGACCAGTTTCAGTGTGACACTGATCGTCAGGGGCATAACTGTGTGGGTTCTGGCCCAAGCTTCGAAAGAGCGCGCAAAATTATACCTAAACCGGTAGGGTTGGCACAGGTGGACAATAAATTAAATACGGAACCCTAAAAAGGTCACGTGAGTAAAATGTCGCAAAACAACGAAAATAAATAAATTAAAATTATATAGCAACATTTCGGCACTATTAGGAAAGAAACGGAACGAAATCGTGCACCCACATTGGGCTGCCGATTATTTGGCTGCCTTTTGTTGGCGTAAGCGACTGCACGTTTCTAAAGTATGTCCGTTTCACTCCTGCTAGAGTAGTGGTAAGAGCGAGTCGGACATACTTTAGAAACGCGGCAGTCGCTAACGCTCACAGCTACGTATAACTTATGGTAAGCACAAAGTTCGTGGCCAGACTCGCAGGGCATAAGTCGCCTTTAGAAAAACTTTGTTTACAACAATTCAGTTGAGCTTTTCTGCAAACTTGCACCACGGTATGAATTTCATTCATTACTATAATAACATTCAGTACAGAATGCCCGACCAGTTTGAAGTTGTTATAGCTTTATTCGGTTTTTAGTGTGACGTGAAACTATAGTTCAACTTTATTATTTAAGCCGTGTGTCCGTATTGGAGTGGTGTTTTTGTTACATCAAAATGCATAAGCGAAGACTATTTTTTTGAAATATGACCGTTTGTTATTTTTTGTTTATCATTGTAGATATTAGCAAGCTACCGGTAATTACAGGTTCACAGTTTTTTTAAGAGTTTAGAGGATGCCTCAAACATGTAAAAAACTGGTCATTTTAAATATCCTAACACGCCATACCTATTATACAGGTATGGCGTGTTGGGATATTTATGTTACTGTTATTTACTTGTACAACTTGTATATGTTAAGATGTCTGCGATGTATGATGTGTTACGAGTATAAGTTTACAACTAATTGTTTTTTTACTGTAAACAAATATCCAAATAGTCCCGATTTCGATTAAGCTATAAATATTTTTTAACTGATATCCGAAAAATTTGTTCCAGACTATCCCGGAACTAGTTTTTTCACTTAGGTTAGGTTAGAGGACAACGGATGCAGGTGGGCGTACTGAGTTACACCTCACCGCACGCAGCGCTCTAGATCACAAAACCGGTCGAGGATGATCGCGCACGGTACTCGACGCTTGAAAATGACATCCGAAGATGTCCGAAAGTGACATGTCGCGCGGAGTGAATAAATATGTGAGTGTTACGCATAATTTATTATAACATTAGGTACTTAATTGTCTTTTGGTGGTGTTTTCGGCTCTTTGAGTTGACTGCGCGATTACTTTAGCGCAAACGTAACTACTGTTTTAAATAATTTACTGTGCCACCGTTGACCTTATTCGCTAGGTATCTCATTAGGTCGCTCCGTCGCTCAATTTTTAACTTAAGTGAAAAATTGTAGATAAAATTCCACTCAGCTCGCAAAAAATATAGGATGCAAACGATATTTTGTTAGCAGCTACCTCTTTAGATTTCTTGGACTTCTTTTGAAGGTTTTTTATAAGACCTTTTAATATTAGAGTAACCAAGTTTTATGTTATTACGTATTTGTATAAAAGTAGCTACACGTGTCTTTTATGTGTATAATTGTGTAAAGCGTGTTATTAAACGGACATCGTAGCTTAAGAACGTTACATCTCCACTGGAGTCGATCACACAATGCTGATCCCTCAATATGCAAGTTCCCCATGTAGATATTCATCTGGCAGCCCTACAGGGCATCCCTATTATCTTCTTCTTTATCGTTTCCTCATGTCTGAGTGACGTGACGAGGTGGAACACTTTACACCAACGCTCTCCAAGCCCGGCTTTGGCCTTGGTGCATGCTGGCTTGACGTTGCTTTGGTCGCCGACATTATTCTGTCAACCCTATTATAGGTAAGCGTTACTGTCCTAGCGGTAAGGCGAGCGACTTTCAATTCGAAGGTCCCAAGGTTCAAACACTGGCTTGTGCCATCCAGTTTTCGGAACTTATGTACGAAATATAATTTGAGATTGAACAAAAGCGAATGAAAGCAAAGCATCGTGAGGAAAACCGGCTAAACGCAATGAGACCTAGTTTCCTCTGTGGGTTGGAAGGACAGATGGCAGTCGCCTTAGTAAAAAACTAGTGCTTACACCAAATCTAGAGATTAGGTTGCCAAGGGCCCCAGACTTGCCCCCTAAGGTGCATACAAGGGATATGGTGGAGAAATTCGGGGCCACGGGTGTGATCTCGGTAGCTCAGTTGGCAGAACGATGGGGATGTATCCCAGAGTCGCAGGTCCAAGTCCCGCCCGAGGAAATTTTTCCACTTTTTCTCTTTCTAAGAAACGGTAGAAACTCACTATTTGGGCGTTCTCATGGTACAAGTGTTCTATACATACAAATAGAAAACGGGAATTCCCGGTTCTTGACATACAAACTCATTTCATTTTCTACTCAGTATTTTAGCATTGGCCAGATATCTTTAACGCATAAACGTCTGTAATATATCTTCTCTGCACCCTCAAATAATTAATGACACAATACAGCTACTCTACAAGAGTCGTTTGCAAGAAGCAAGTATTCCAATTAAGCGCCGTGCTGACTAATGACGAACATGTGAACTCGCGAATACTTGTAAATACTTGTGAATACTTAGGGAATACTTGCGCGTAACGTCGTAACTACTTTTGTTGTTAGATTCAGGTGAGGTTAGGCGGGCTGCTAACAAGTAGGAAGAGACGGCAAAGCGACATCTTACGAACAAATTATTCTGTCACTTTTTGCGAGGGGGACGAGTAAACGAGTATACAGACGCACTAGTAGTCATACTTACAAAAAACAATCTGTAATGACGATACTAACATATAGAAAATGATAAATTGAAAGAGATGTCATATACTACAGAAAAAGTGACCAAGGCCCCTGGTGAGCAGGGCTGGGATCGAACCAGTGACCTCCTGCTTTCGCGGCAGGCGCCCTAACCACTGGGCTACCCGATCAATTGTATATAGAAAATGATTCAAATTAATACACTAAAAAATATTGCACTCTTCCATCTATTTTGTATACTAGTCACAACACAGTCCCGCATATGCCCATTTGGGCTTGTATTTCGGCAGAGGGGAAACGATCAGTATACCGACCCTTCCTGTGTTGCTTGAAGTTAGGCGCTCTTCACAATGGATGCGCGTACGCATATACAGTAGTGAAGTGTTGAGCCAATTGCCATTTTTCGTAATTTAGCCGTGTAATAAATTAACGATACTATCAATACATGACACTTGACATTTGCCATACCGATTTGCATTACTCGACAAAGTTAGAAATATTTGAGTGGCTCAACTATCTCGGTTCGCGACTGTACAAGCGAGACATCGGTACATACATGTGTCCTGCTTACACTCCATCCATATCAACATATGCTCAAACGTATGTAGATATTGTACATATAAATATCTAGATACGAGTATATACGTACCTTATACAAAAAATTTACAATATCTACATACGTTTGAGCAGTTCCCTATCAGTCAAAAGTTAGTTGTCTTTAAAATATACCTACCTACTTAAGGATGACTCACACTAGAATGGGACGGGACGAGCCGGGACGGCAAAATCTGTCAATTTCTATAGAAAGCATCTCGTGACATCCGAGGGCTCCGAGCTATCACGTGATTCTTTCTATAGATATTGACAGATATCGCTATCCCCCTTGCACACCGGCGTGCGAATCGTATCCAGTCTGACAACCGCCTTAGTCGAAAGTTTTTTAATTAACAACAATGTTCGATTAAAACCGCTAAGCATGTTCACCGTATCCCACTAAGCACCCGACCTTCGTCAAGAGATGGCGCCACCATCAGCAGTATATAGGAAAAGTTAAGTAAATCGCCAGGTTAAAGGCAGAACCGACTATTTCGAGATAGTTTGTTGTAGTCAATAGTTGGTTCTGCCTTTAACCTAGCGAAATAAAGTGTAAAGTGGGAGTAATCCCGGTGACATGGGCAAGTTGTCCCGCTGCTGTAGGTTGCTTAGGGCTGCCAAGCGTACGATTATTAATAACACATCCAAATTAAAAATAGGCACTCAACAGTAGTGGAATCGAAATAAAATTATGCGTAACAAAAATTTGGGGATTTTCAGCTTCAAAATTGGCTGAAATCTTAGAATAAAAGCAATTAAATTTAAGTTCAATATTGATGACTGCTTCTGCTACAAGCGTTGATGGCCCAGCTGTATGAGACTTTCAGTCCGAAGGTCTCGGGTTCAAATCCTGCCGGCTTCTACCAATGAGTTTTTCGGAACTTATGTACGAACTACGAAGTATCATTTGATAGTTACCAATGGCTTTTCGGTGAAGGAAAACATCGTGAGGAAACCGTACTAATCCCAATGAAGTCTAATTTACCCTCTGGGTTGGATAAGCTGGGCAAACCGGTTTTTATTTGTATGAAATTTCGGTTAATAACCGGTTACTAACCGGTTTTTCCATACAATTAAAAACCGGTTTGCACGCCCTAGTTAGAAGGTCAGATGGCAGTCGCTTTCGTAAAAGCCTACGTCAGATCTTGGGATTAGTTACCAAAGCGGACCCCAGGCTTCCTGAGTCGTGGCATAAGCCGGAAAAACGCTAGGAAGGAGAGATTGATGACTGCTTCTATACTTGCAGGAAGGGTCTTAAAGAACATGCGCGAAAAACAAAGCTATCGATTAAAAAACCACATACAAATTGTTTTACTTATTCAGGAATTTCGGGAGCACCGTATCGTTGCCTCGGGGTTAATTTGTACACAGTTAATTTGTAGATCCCATTTTTTCTGACTTGGCAACCCTGTGGTAGTGAAACAGGGTTGGCGCCGACAGCTTCTAGGAGTTTCACAACTTAACTTTATTAAACGGGGTCCGACGAGATCTGCGGAAATGTGGATATGGTGGCGACACCAGTCATGGAGAAGGGACTAGTGATGTAAATTCACTCTTATTATAAGAAAATAAGGTTCGTGCATTTATTCGTATCAATCAATTGACAACCATACATTTGGATTAAGTGTCCGTCACTGTGCCTATCAGCTTAGTGTTCATAGTTGGTGTCGTCACTATTGCCGGTATTAACGCGTAGAATAGTACGCTGGCAAGTACCTAGACTTGCCTAGAGATGTCAATTGATGAAATTCCGCAGTTTAATAACACTAGACCCTACTCATAGTGTTGTGTTTCTGTTGGTGAGTAAGGTCGCCAGAGCTCCAAGAGGATTCACTGTGTTGACAGCTGGGGACCCACGGAGCAAAGCTTGCCCCTCTATATGTCAACACAGCGAATCCTCCTTTTTTTTAAAGGGTCGGCAACGCGCATGTAACACCCCTGGAGTTGCAGGCGGCTAGGCGGGCCGTGTGTTTGTTTGTCACCGTCATAGTAGAAAAAAACACGTTTTCGCCGATTCGATTATTCGTCGCAGTCGGATATTATATTAAATTCAAATTCCAAATTCAAAAACACATGAGACATAGAAGGGTATTTTTATAAGTCAATAAGCATTATAATAAAGCATTTGTATGTACACACATTTATAATATACTATAGTGACAAAAAAAGTAAAATCTAAATACTGATAGTTCAACACACTGGGTCAACAATATGAAAAATAAATTTACTATAATATGGCAAGTGATGTGTAGTATTTATTAATAGTTAATACTAAATTAAGTTAAGAGATGTAAAAGGTTCCCAAAGTCAAAAATAAATTAATAATATGATTTGGAAATGACAAGGCTCTCCAAGTGTCAAAATAGACTGGAGATGTGAAAGCAATATCTCGAAGGCATTATTATTTTATTGCACTACTAAAATGAAGCGACGTTGGCTGCATCATTGTTATGAACTATAATATAACTTCTTGGTATACCTTCTTATAAGATAAAGTAAATAACAACACTAAATTTATGTTGAAGATGATGAACATTTTTGTTTAGCGCGTAATTTCCTGTATTTTGATACCTTCTAGACTTTTAGTACGTCATAAAATACATATATACAAAGAACTAAATAAATCAAACCCCGTCTATGTGGGAGTAGCTACGTCTCCTCCACTACCCTTTTTATTTAAACCAACAATAAAAAAAAATTAAACCACTACGAGTACAAACGTACTCTTTAACACGATAAAACAGATAAAGAAATGCAATGGCACAGAAAAATAATCCTTACTCCCTTGCTAATAGAGTTCTTTATCGCCTAGACACTGCAGTTGACCGTACCCTATCTCGTTATAACGAAGCTGATGTAATAGTGAAAATTAAAAACAACAAGAGTAAGTGGTTTAGAAAAACGGGGTCGAGAGGAGATGAGTTTTATAAGTGTGCGGGATTAAAGTTCTTTGTTGAGATGACATTAGAAAGTATGAATATTTTTATGGATTATAACGTTACTTGCTGTAAACTGTAAGCGGCTGTTGGAAGTCTTTATCACTGAGCAAATTCAAGATATTCAGTGCGAGTCATGTCTTCTGTCGCATCAGAAACTTATGAATGGTTTACCATGTGTGGAGTGCAGACTTTAATCTCCATAAAATTATGCAGATAGAAGACCCGTTGCTCTGGCCGATGCTTAGCTGCCCGTCACCACAGTAGTTCGTCCAAAGTACTTCTACAACAACTCCCGCGCCTCTGCTTATACGGCGCGCTTATAAAACTTACTATGAGTTTTATTTCATCTGGTATCCTGGCATCCAGTAACAAGACGGTAACAAGAGGCAACGGGCAGCTGAGCATCGGCCAGAGCAACGGGTCTTCTATCTGCATAATTTTATGGAGATTAAAGTCTGCACTCCACACCATGTCTTCGCATTTTTTTAACGCATAATTCTATATGGCACAATAAATACAGTCATAATTAATTAGCTTTGTGCATAAACTGATATAGCACAGTCAAGTTTAGCATCATTTAAATTGAATGGCTATTGTCCGAATATATTGGTCACTGTTGGTCATTGCCCGAATATTGGTAACCCACTTTTTAGTATGATTATGTACCTACTTACGGACAAAATATTATTGTAAATGTATGGCATGGTATATAATTGTTATTAGCATTACGCCAAATGTTGTTTCAGCTGCTTTAACATTGGCAAAATCGATTATTACAAAAGCGTGACGGACAAAAAAGTTATGCCAAATATAGGAAACCCCTCACAAATATCTACATGGTCCTAGAGTCCAACTAAGCTAAGTTTCCACAGATTTGATAGCACAGTGTGACTGGGAATCCACGCCAAAACAACCTTTAAATTGGCAGACTGACACTCTCTAAGTTTATTTAATTTTATTTTTAAGGTTAAATAAAAATTATCCTTGAAATGAAATGGAAAGCTCACCAAGTCTTGCAAGCAACCCAAAGAATCAGTAAAAATAATACTTTCGTCAAGATTATGGGATAGAACATAGGATACAGCTTCAAATAGAGATACCGCCTCACCCGTGAATGTAGAAGTTTGGGGTGGGTTCTTTAAACTAAGAATTATTTTATATCTGGCAATACAAACAGCTGACCCAACACAGTCCACAGAATTAATTTTAGAAGCATCTGTTAAGATTTGTAGCCATCCCCCAAAATGCGTATCCATAATTCGGTTAAATTCAAAACTAGCATCTGAGGAATTTGCAACGAATTCGACTTATGTACCATTTCGTATGTCATAATGAAAATCAATATTATGGCCGCTAGGGATCTGATGTTACTGTCACTGTGACAAGGTACTTTACATAAATCTAATTCCTTTGGCGTATGAGTAATGTAGTTTTGAGTTGTTTGATCAAATCATTCATATAAGTGACATGTAGGTATTGTCATAAGGGAGTGTTTCCAGTACTGCGGGCCTAAAATGGTTATCCACGAATGTAATGAGAAATAAGATAATGCTTTAAGTTGATAAACTGACAAGTGGATAGCGGATACGCGGATAGCGCGACGGTGACAGCTGCCAAATGCAAAGACATTTGACAGAACTGTTTAAAATTATCAGAAATTGTCAGAACGTGGCGACAATCCGCTTGGCATCTTAGCCCCGCTGGTTTTCTATACCAATACAGTACCGGAGCCGGGAAATTTCGGTTCTCGCCATACAAACGCCCTTAATGACCACCAATCGTGTGATAAAGTGACGGTATTAAATGTCGAACCATGCACTTTATTGCAAAGTTTTATTTTCCCAACTAAAACTAAGACAGTGGAAACGATCTTTACGGCTATGCATTTTACGAAGCCATTTAAAATGGCGATGGCGGCGGCAGTAAAGTTAAATGCAGCTTTTATTTGTCACTTTGCGGAAGTCAGAGGCACGAACACTCACTGTCTAATCGATTTTAGGGGTCTGCAGCGTGAAATGTTTAGCTGAGAGAAAGTAGGAATACTTAGATAATAGTTTTGGATACTCGTTATGCAACAATCTTATATTTATCTGATAGTACTAACGTTGGTTAACTCATGGAGTTAAAAAGTCCTACCATTACTCTGACTGGAGCGAGACGGACTTATCCCCGAACGCCACAGTCGCTATCGAATACGGCTACGTACAGTCAACAACACACCTGTGTCATGCCAAAAATATGTATACACGACCTTAATTCTCTGGCAATAAAGTTCAGTATACATATTTTTGGCACTTTGGCTGTATACACAGGTGTGTTGTTGACTATACAACTCATGGTAAGCACACAGATGATCGTTGGCGACACGCCAGACATGCTATCTTCACTGACACCGCTCGTATGACGCTAAAGAGCTCGATAGCGTATGAACATACAAATTGTTTTCAAGCGAAGATAAACCGTATTTCGGATTTTATGAACGATATTTTGTGGTGCACTATGGACTTTGCGTACACCTGATGCAGTACCAATTGACAGGCCTACCCCTCTGTCGAATGCATATGACAATCATACTCATTTTACGGACTAACTTTTATCTGACATAGCTATTTTTACGTTACGTACAAATAGCCATACATTAGACGTCCTCCTCGTCCGCAAACATCGGATTTTTTGTATAGATAACGACAGATATCGCCAGTCCAGCTGGTTAAATAGTCAAAAAATGTATATGTTCGGTATATGAATGTACCCATACGTTTTGACTTGCCGCTGGGTAGGCGAACATTTCTACCAAGATCGCCGTTGACACTCCGCCGATTCATCAGTCAAGCCGCGACCATGACACATGGAACTGTGTCACGTCGGTATACAAAGGTAAATTAATTGTTTTCGCGATAGGCCTATTCTGTTTTATAATATTATATGTATCGTTATGGGTACTACTATAATACAAGAATTATTGAGCTCACTGTGGGACTAGGTCGATTTGTGTAAGATTGTCCCATAATATTTATTTATTCCGGTACGCGGTCGCCACTCGAGAACCTTTCCGCCCCAACGGCCGTCGGTTCTACGTGCAATGTGCCCCGCCCACTGCCACTTAAGTTTAGCGATTCGGAGAGTTATATCGGTTACTTTGGTTCTGCTGCGGATGGTCTCATTCCTGATACGATCTCGCAGAGAGACCGGAAGGCGCAGCGTGGGTAGGCCCCCCGCAAGGTGGACTGATGACCTGGTGAAGGTCGCAGGAGTCCGCTGGATGCGGGTGGCGCAGGACCGGTCATTGTGGAAATCTTTGGGGGAGGCCTATGTCCAGCAGTGGACGTCTTTCGGCTGAAATGATGATGATGATGATGATTTATTTATTGGGTTGGATATATGGGCGGTGACAACATATAAATTCACGATTTTATTTGTTTTAATCAGGCGTATTAAAATTAAATTAATAGGTCAGATTAGATTCGTCTTAGTGGTACTCGTTTCTGTCAAAGCAAGCGAGATGCAGCGAAATTTAAATCAATATTAATCATTATATACCTGTTCGGCCGGCATGCCCTTGCGGCTTCTGCAGTAATGTAGTGACTCATAAAGCGACACGTCGTTTTATGACTCTGAAGCATTTTTACTACATAGCGGGAAATATGTATCGGCTACGTAGCGTAAAGGATGACTCACAATAGAACGGGCCAGTTTCTATACAAAGAATCACGTCCGAGCCCGGAGCCCTCTTAGGTAACGTGACGTTTTCTATAGAAACTGACAGATCAGCCGGGCCTGCATATGATGCTCTATCAAATGTCACTATGGTAATCTGATAATGCTATAAACTGATAAACTGACAGATTGCGTATTTACACGAATAGCGCTGCGGTTATTCTGATAAACATGACAGTTTTACCAGTTTACCGGCAAAAATGTCACCTTACCAGCAAATGACACATCAAAAATTTATCATCATAGGCGTGACCAGCAGGGTCACGTACCGGTCCGTTCCAGTGTAAGTCGCGTAACAAGATACTCCTACTCAGTTTTAACCGCCTACGCGGGTACCGGCTACGCGTCGTAGCGCGTAGGCTTATCGTAGGAGTCGTAGGCTTTCATTTGTAGCACGCATTATTTCAGACTTTGACGTCAGGGATTCATAACTCATTATATCCTTTATTTATATTGCGGCCACCATGGAAACCTTAAAAGTCAGCTAAAACTTGAAAAATGTATGGATTGGAGGGGATTTCCCACGCATGACAAGGAGGCTTTTGGTACGAATATTATGTGTATTTAACTATTTTTTTTATTACAGTATCATAAATAGGTATATATGTTTTTGAAATAAAATCAAGCCAAACCTTATGTTGTGATAGGTAGTTAGCTGGAGGTAGTCTACGAGGTGTAGGTAATTAAAATTGTGTTGATCCGTTTAAAGGCGTCATAAACATGTTAAGTAAACAAGGTTAATTTAGTTTTCTCAAACATGCAATGAAATGTTCAGCTTCAAAGTACCACGTTTCAGGCGGGGCAACTGGAGAGACACGTAATGAAATTTCATACAAAATTGAAGGCCTAGGCCGGGAAGTAATATTTTTTTAATTTTATTCCACATAAATGTGTGACACAGCAACATGGTTTTTAGCCATTATAACAGTTTCATTACTATGGTTCATGATGACATTCTGCCAGTTATGCCAGTACGCCTATTAAAAAAAACAATAAATTATATATTCGAATATATTAAGTCGATACGTAATCGATATGGACATGAACATAACAAATAACACATTATAAATTTAAACATTAGCGGTAAAAGTGTCTACTCAAACCGTGCCGTTTTGTTTAATGATAATATTCTGCCACAGTGCCTATTAAAAATAAAAATAAGTAATGATATTTTGAAGTTTTATTTATATAAAATGGACATCGACATGAACATAAGTAACAACACGTTATTGCAAATTTACTCACACAAATTTAGGTACATTCCAAATATTAAAATAAATTTAAACGTAAAAGCGTCTACTCAAACCGCGTGTGAAAAAACGCCTATGTAGTTTTTTAATAATTTTGGAGGTTAAGTTAAATAACTTTGATTCTTTTAATCTACTTCAATGGTTTTATTGTTCATTGTTATTTATTATAATAATGTTGTCGTCGAGTTTTGAAGCAGAAATGACTATTCATTGAGCCCCACCAGAATTAAGTGCGAAATGCGAAAGTAAAATTGAATGGGCTCTAAATTAATTGATGGCGCAAATGACAAACGAGATGTCGAAAGGCATATGGTTACCCAAAATGCATGCGTGTTTAGTTAATATTACGATGACTGTTTAGACTAAATTGGTTTCTTGTTTAAGTGAGAACTGTGTCTGTCTATCTAAGGATAAGTAGGAATTACAAAAATTTGTAAAGAGGTTATAATTTTCATTGTCACAGAATAACAAGTGCTGTTCGTGTTTGGTACATTTTACATTGCGACATATTTATACATCATTAAATATTTATGGATCATCTGTTTTATCGTTATAGACTAAATTCATGTTGGAATCACCACGAACTAAATAGCAATATTTGTGTTCGATATAGTAATTCGTCAAGTCAACTTTTAGTTTTTCTAGAAATAAAACTATCATATTTTTGGAGATTTTTTTATTTATTTCATTGCATGTTTGAGAAAAGCACTATACATGCCTTGCCGTGAAAAGGGCTTTAACGGCTTCGTATGGTTACCTACCCGGCCTCGCTAACGCTCGGCTCGTGTATATACATACTCACCCGTTAAGCCCTTCTTTCCCGGCGTCTGCAGTCATGTACTATTATTATGGAGATCTTTCCATTATATTTTCGCCATATTCTTGCTACATTATAGCATACCTAACAAAACATGTCTTAGAATTCCAAAAAAGACTTTACAAAATTAAAAAAACAACGGTAAAAATCATGAGGTCTATTCAAGGATTTTCATACAAAAATACTCACATTCCACGAGTATCTGGTACAATAAAAGCACTGAAATAAAATAAATGTGCCCGTTTGATTACAGGGCGAAACGACACCGACGGAAAATATCGGGTGACGCAAGAGACGTATCAAATTAGCCTATGCAAGTAAATTGAAAATAATAAACTGGCACACAGAAACACTAAACATGCGAATATAATACTAACTGCTAATCAGTCGCCCATGGAAGAGTCGCAAAATTTGTATTTCAGTCGGTATGTTTAGTATTTAGTAGGTTAGGTTAATATTTTTTCGGAGGTTTCATTACTATCCATTTTTAATTAGATGTCCCATCTTACAACGAACTGAAACATTTGGCTTAAAAAACGGTTAGGAAAGCTGAAAACTGTATCTATTCGTTTCCTACACTTAAGGGGCTGACAACACCTAAAGTATCAGAATCAAATAAGGCCCAGTTAGCAAGCGTGATAACTTTCGAAATTTCATACTTTTATAAAAGTAAATGGGTTAAAATTTAGCGTCTATGCCCGCCTATACTAATAAAGAAGTAATATTGCGAAATAAGTCATATTAAATGTAAAAATGTACAAAAATATGGGACTTACTAGTATTTGGTGCAGATACACACGCGTTCAAAAGTCATGAGCAATTTTTCCCATGCAATTTTGATCGCGATAGTAGGTACATTAATTCATGTCTTTTAAGCAGTTTTTCGTAAAGCTTGCAGTATTCAAGTCAGTTGTGAAGTCGATTCTACTTTTTGCCTGCGAAAAGTGCGTGCGTACTGACAGTCTACTGGGGCCTTACCATGATGTCTAAACGCGATTCAGTTAAGGTTCAGTTTAGACTCAGTTCTCTGGAAGCGACTCAGTTTAGGTCGTCAACTGAATCGCGTTAAGAAGTCACGGTAAGTCCTGTGATCTTTACATATTGCTAAGATTCAACGTTTTATTTTGGCGGCCTCTTATCCTACTCGGGAGTGTCTGTCTACGAAGCAATGGTGCCGGTTTCAATTCCTACGTGCGTAGCCAAGATGCCAAACGTTAACGTTCAGAAGTGGACGAAACGCAACTATCATTGTCACACTAATAAGGAAGAGTGATAGAGAGAGATAATTACGTTACGCTACAGGGCGGAAGGGATTGGCATTTGGACTACGCACGCTGGTCAGAAAATTTATTTGTGTGTTTATTGCGAATGTTTGTTCCTGAATTCAGAATGTTTTTTATGTATTTAAGGAATTACATGTATCGTCGTCTAGTCCCCTTAACAGGAACCTACTGTGGGACTAGGTCGATTTGTGTAAGATAGTTATTTGTTATTTATTTAATTGTGTTTCCGCTCAAGCAATACATCGGTTTCCGAAATCACACAGTTCTATTTAACTGCAAATCCAGCAGTATTACCTGTCTTTTTACACAATATACCGTAACTGAAAGGCAGATATCCGACCATTCCCCAGAAAATTGGCTTCACCTTCGACAGCCTGTATAGCACGCAATATATCAACGACAACGTGTAGAGCGGGATGAGTCCGCTAAATCGACACCAAAGTTACGTTGACTATTTATCAATAGACTACGCAAATGTTTAAGTTCTTAATTTTATCAATTATCCTATTTCAGTCCAACGCTGGACTACTATGTAGTTTACTAGAAAAGAAATGAGATGCTGGAAATCTAGACATGGAATGTTCGTTTAAAGCTTATTGTTTTTGACGCTGTATTATGTTAGGGCTTTTAATATTTTAAACGGAAAAAGCTCAAATGCAACTATTAGCAAGAAGGGACGTTTGTTATGACAATTTTGTGACTTTTAAAGGGGTTAAAGAAATCTCAATTAGGACCATAAAAGCGACCAATCGCTAAAAGCAGTAGTTACAAAAATGTGTGTTTGCGGTAATATTTGTGTGAGAAGACCCGTGAATCTCATATGAAAATATAGAGAAGAGCCTAGATTGTATCGCCAGGCACTAATATTATTTTACATCGTCGGTTAGGGAGTGAAAAAGCCTTAATGTCGTGGTGTTTCACATTTTCATCAACATTTTTTTCGCACGGCGACTCCCATAGCAGCAAAATAACTTCGTATTTCTTTCATTTTTTTAAGAAAATTTGGCATTGGAATTGATTTATACTCCAAAATGCTATTACATATGATAAAATGTTTTTAAATAGCTTAGGTTGCATTCCATTTATAGATTTCGTTTCTAATAATTAGTAAAAAAAAAACACTAAAATCTAGTTCTCATATAATCCCGCTCTAACACCCAATAGTTGACACTCTGCTGTCACTTACACGAGTAGACTTAATATTCATAGTGTTTATTAGGGTGGTGTCGAGTACTCGTACCTTTACCTTATAACACAATAAACCATGTTGAAGGGAACTAGACAATTTTTCTCCGTGAATGCTTTAGTGACGAAAACCCGTGTCGAGTGATCTGGGGGTGGCAGTGCTCCAAACAAGTCGAGCAAAACAAACGCACGGCCATACCATCCTTTTCTCGAAGCCATTCAAACCATTTTCAACTTAATTTCGCGCTGTTTAAAGCTAGAACCCTGAATTTTCATTGACATGTTGGCTATAATACAACTTCGATATATTCTGATTAACATTTAACTTGAACTTATACTTTAAGGACTATCGAACGTCAAAGTGCCGTAGTTTGGGTATTCACTCACTCACCTATTATCAAAAGTCTAAGGTACTTCTAGCAGGCCCAGAAGCTCCAAATTTTAAGTAGTTTATACCTAGTCATCAAAAAATCAAAAAAATTGGAAAATACACAGCGTAAGCGTACCAACAGAGTTTGATATTTTCAAATGGTAGAGGTACAAAATGGAGAATGAATGGAGTTCAAATAAAAATAGGCAAGTTGGTGGAAGTCGTCTTCTATGGACACTCCCCAGTGCCGACTAAAATGAGCGACTTGTTTTAACATTACACTTCAAAACTTTTTTGCAGCATAACAACTGCGGAGCGAGACTTGTGTATTTTTACATGTATTGTTTTTGATGGGGTAGGGGTTTCCTGTAAGACCATTTTCTGTTCCTTACAAAAGGTTTAGATACGCAAAATATTTTTAAAAGACTCGTGTATTACATCTCAAGAAAACTGTATATTTACAGAGAATTTAAAGCACTGCTCTTGTAAACATTAACACATAACATATTGTACACATCATATAAGTTTTATCTTACTTACTCTTAAAGTTCGTCTATTTAACACAAGTCTGTTGCGACCTTCACCTCTTTATGGAGTAGAGAAGTAGATAAGCCACGCGTAAGGACTGAGAAATGGCTACGTTGACACGCTTTCTGTTAAAACTTGATAGGGTTGTAGAGATATCCTAAGAATTATGTTATGTTACAGCCCTATTTTTACATGGTTATGTAGTTGGGCGTTATAATTTTTTGTCGCCAAAAAACCACTTTTTGCTAAATTGGAATATTTTATCTGTTTTCTACTCAGAATCGCGAGGTCTTTCATTCCAGGAGAATCTCAAATTATCCATAATTTTTTTCAATACTTCCATTGCGCTACCGCCATACTAAATCTGTGAAAAGATGGTGGCGAAATGGAAAAACAATGTTGGGATACTTTTTTCTCCTTCCGAGATTGAAAGAGCTCGCGGTTTCGTATAGAAAACACATGATTTCCAATTTTACAAAACTATTTTTTTTACAACAAAAAATTAAAACACAGTGTACAACGTGAGTGAACAACGCAATGGCAATACCACGGCAATACGATGCGTTGCAGCGCGGAAGCAAATCGTTGATACCTATGGAGGTGTCACTTGGCGCACTCCGATAGGTATCAACGGTTTGTTTCTTGATATTTAGGACATTTGATGGTGAAGTGCCATACCGCGCGGCGAGGCGTTGAAATGTCACTCCACGGCACTTAGTGCGGCTTAGAACTCGTACACGGAATCATCCGGTTTTTTGGGGGACTGTTTTTTGTAGGATCCGATTAGCTCGCAATAGTATTTCCATGTATGCGTTCACACAAGCGTCCTCCACTATGGAGATCTTACGGATTACCCGAACGTATATGGCCGGTAAATCCGTTCATTGCTAAAAGTCACTTTTGAGAATTCCGACGTGGCTTTATGTGATGTATGTTTAAATATCATTCTCAATTCTTGAGTATTAACATCATAAGATAGAACCGCAGTAAAATAAAGCATTAAAAGTGGAAACTTCAATAACTTACTCTTATTCCAAGTCCACATATGAAATTAGACGTACACCGCAGGAAGCTTGTATTAAATTCCATGTCTCACGACAGTTTTCGCAAACAATATACTTTCGCAACGTAAGAAGCCATATTAAATTTTCTATTGTTCTATTCTTGGTAATAAATAGCGCCTGAAGTGGACATTAAAAGCGGAATATTTCTGGGAATGCTGTATTATGAATTGCAGTTCTCGTTTGTGAAGCCTTGGGAGCTGTTTTTGCGTTTAAAGTTTATAGTCTGCTTGTACGTTGCTCTGGAATTTGGGTCGGCAACGCGCATATGACCCAACTGGAGTTGCAGGTGTCCGTAGGCTACGGTGACCGCTTTCCATCAGGCGGGCCGTATGCTTGTTTGCACCCGTAGTGGCATAAAAAAATAAGCTAAGAATCGTGTTTATAAATTCAAGAGCTTCGTCGTTCTTACCAAAAATATGTAAAAAATAACCTATGTTTGAAACATAATATCGAGGCTTTTGTAAAAAAACATTTTTTCACGTTTACCAGTTTAAAAGGAAATATGTAGAAGTTTCATGTAGGTATATGAATATTAAGTACCTAGTTGGTATCGATATTGATATCTAGACGTCTGAATGATTACAACTGTTGCCTCTTAAGAAAATCGCGCACTCTCATCCCAAAGGTGTTGCCAGAATCCGTGGGCGGTGATAGTCGCATACCGTCATTGACTACTGACAAAATTTTCCGAATTTTTCTACTAACAAAATTTGTTTGCCAGATTATAAATATTTAGTTTTACATGTATGTACCTAACAATAAACATTGGTAGTACTTTTATTTTATCGCAGTACCACTTTCGTCTCCTTTATTGTTACCAATTTTAATTAATTTAAAGTTTGTTGAGTTAGTTTTTTGATTAGTTAAAAGTTTTCGTTTATGTTGTACTGTTTACGTATATTGTGTGTGTTTTATAAATCGAATTTAGTAAGTTTAGTGGAAATAATGTTGATCTGTTTTACGGCATAATTAGTAGGTTATGGAATAAAGAAAAAAAACGATGTGATTTAGACAGCCTGCACCATAAAGAAATCTGGCGCTAAAAAAATCTTACGTTGATTTAACTGTGCACGTATGATGACAATACTCTTGTTTTTGTGTATCTTTACCTATACACAGCTTCATACAACCTAATAACGTATATTTCTAACATAATATAACCAGTAATATGAACCAACTCAGCCCATAAAACGAACACCCAATATTAACAAAACAAAACACGAAGGTGCAAAGGGCATTTATTACCCCGACCCAAAGACATAATAAAATAATTAAATACCTTTATTAGTAAAAGGTTTTAACATTACTGTACCTACATATGGAAGTAAAAACGCATTTACATTCCTAATCACGTGCGTTTTAGGCGCAGAGCCAGGCCCAAAATAAGGTATACAAATTATTGAGTATAGAAAACCTTTTCGATGTTACTTTACTTTAATCCGGGTAGACTAGTAAAGTATGTAGAAAAATTGGTACTTATAGTCTTTTTCATTTCCATATAGGACATATGGAAAAAAAGCTCAGTAGTATGACAACGAATCAAACTATCAGAAACCCACTGGATTTAAAAAGATACGTACCTACAGTCAACCAACTAGAACCCTAGGACACTCTAGAACCATGTCAAAATGACTAGCAGTAAGAGATTTCTTACAATCTGATTTATAGCGTCACTATGACTGTCCTTAAGTGGCCTAGGGTTCCAATCGGTTGACTGTACATACACTGCTTGTATATTTACCTACTAACCTTTTAGCATAGCTGCAGACAAATAAAAGTGTACTTTAACCTGAGCTTTCCTTAAATCTATTGTTTACCCTTAGTTTAATTATCAACCCTATAATAATAGACGAAGATGAAAAATCGTTTATTTCACCAATCTAAAAGTTACAGACATATTTACGCTACGCCTGTATCGCGGGGACCAGTAGGTCTCCAGCTAAAGATTGGTCCCAAAACTAATAATACAACTTTAAACCAAGTCTATAATAAAATATTAAAACGAAATTTATGTACATAATACGTTTTCTATCACGGCATTATTCTGTGAGTGCAAAAGATTGAACAGCAATTTTTTTTGCTTCCTTCAGAGTGCTACTAGCCTTTTACTCCAGCTTCCACTAATAAACAGTTGCCAGATATTTATGCCTGAGGAATATTAATTTACAAATTACTACCCTTTACTGGACTTTCACTGTAGCCTCTAACAAGCAGCTGCCAGGGGCTATATCTGACTACTCAAGTTTGTATAATTGTATTTTCATATCCGATGCCAGCTCTGAGACTATTGCACGACGAGCAGTCGTAAGACCGTGCTCCATATTACTGTAATATCACTAATACCGTCGCAGTGGCTCCGTAATCTGGCTGGTTATTGTTTTATTTAAGTACATGTTTGCATTCCTTATTATTATGTGACATGGTTGTAGATTTAGATTGTGCAGGCGTAATGTTTTTTATGCTCGTAAACCTCAATCTATTTAAAGGACAAATTGACCCGCTGTCCTAAAAAAGGACATCAGTTTTGAACTTTCAGATTTTGAAAATTCAAAACTGTTTTAATCGAGCAGTTGATCTCATAAGGATTTCTAATAATTGTCCTTCTAAACGTAGGATATTCGGATTTAGAAGTCTATTGATATAACATTGAATCAATAGACTAGAATTTAATATTGAAGTCTTATAGCGGGAGAGTTTCTTAATAAGATAACTAGGAAATTGCGATGAGTTGAAAAGGAAGCTGAGCGTTTTTCAAAATAAAACCCTAAAACCTGATTCTTCCGGATCTGGACTTGCTTGGGCTCATTCGAATCAGAATCACAAGCTGATTCAATCCTGATAATAAAAAAAATGTCCCAAAAAATTCCCTTCCATTACGTAACGTTTCAGTATGAACTTACTATGAGCGTGGCGTAATGGAAACAAATTTTATATGGAAATTCTGGGAGAATTTTTTTTATTATCAGGATCGAATCAGCTCCTCATACTGATTCGAATAAGCCCAAGCAAGTCCAGATCTGGAAGAATCAGGTTTTTGGGTTTTATTTTGGAAAAAGCTCAGCTATAAATATTGTTTGGATTCTCATTCACTATTTAGCAGCCTATATAATTATGATTGCAATTTCTATGAAAAAATATTTAATGCAATTGTGCAATTAATACTTTGAGTTTGAGTTTGAAACATATCGCGATATGCTAAAATTACTATCACGTATACATGGCACTGTATATTCACTTATTTCAGTGTTTCATAATCCCGAAATTAGTATGCAACAAATATTTGCATACGCGAACTTGAGGTTAAGTGTGTTCCCAATCCAGCCCACTGGTGGGTTCATTACGTGGATATTAATATTCAATGCTGTATGCTTAAACTTAGCTTAGTTAATTAATGGAGATGAATAACTATTAACACTTATAGCTAATGGATGATTTGGATTAGAATTTGGTGTTTTTACTTATAAAATAGACGTAGACATTGTTGCGATTGGAACGTCATTAAAACTTTCAACCCCTTTCTACCCCCTTCTGGGACGAAATAATTATGCAATTTAATTTTAAGCAGAAAATATATGTACCATTTGTTTGTATACAAAACGTTACACACCCGTGTTTCATGTTATTCAAATATAAGTAATTTGATTCAATAGTAATTCGCACATCTACAACTTAAAACATTTCTAGTCTAGAACCTATTACGTAAGTAGGTATTTTAAAGTTGAGTCCGTCTCTAATCTCCATAATACGAACTAGTTCAGCTCGCCTCGTATTATGGAGCCGGCGAACAAGCTCAAAGTTAAATCTTACTGATGGACTTTTATAACGAGATCTAGCATTGCAGCATTGGTTTTACTTCGTTCGGCTTTCCGTGGCGTGCCTGAATAAAATATTATTTTTAGTTTAATAGGTGTCCAGTGAAGACAGAAAGGTTTCTAGTACACTTAATAATTGCTTTTATTTCAAATTCTTAGATGACATCTTGATCGGGTTATGTGTATTATGCCAAAACTATATATATGCACTTAAATTGTGTTAAAAGAAACATTTTCTTTTTAAAAGCGGGTGCAAATTGTGAGATAACCTAGGTAATTTAATTTGATAAAAGTGTACATAAACTTATCTCTTTAGTATAGTATTAAACGAATGTATTACCTAAGTTGCGTCCGTCTCCAATCTCCATAACACGGAATAGTTCGCTTCGCCTAGTATTATGGACCCGACAAACTAGGGCGAAGTTAAACCTTACTGATGGACTTGTATAACGAGATCTAAATACGGTTTTACATTGTTCTAGGGAATACAAAGCCGTTATGTGTACGGATATAACCGGTCATTCGGTTAATTCAAATTCAAATGATTTTATTTCAGATTAATACATTATATCCATATACATTATAATTACTACATTAATAGCTACATTATACGTGTTAATAAATTACAATATTAATTACTTAGTATTATAGGGTTAGTATATGTAGCCGGCGGCATTCAAACAGCATTAACAGAGAAATAACATAAACAATTTATAATTTACATATACTTCTAAATACTAACCGGTTTGCATTCCCTACCTTGTTCAGCTTTTCCGGGTTCCAGAGAATATTATTTTTATTTAATAAGTCTTCAGATAAGACAGCAAGATTTTATAGTTCTAAAACTTTGAAATATTTAGACTAAAGTATTTACTTAATCTTATTGAATATTTATCTAATCCACTCAGGTATTTCGAAGCAAGTTTGTAGTATTTGTCAGGCAGTTTTAATTTAATTACATATTTTCTTCCTTAAAACCGTTGGACACAAGGATACATCTAATTATTGGACGGATGCAACGGTCCTACCCTCAAATCCAATCATATTTCGCAATAGAGCTAAGGCTTAAAAATGTAGTTTAACGTTAAATTAGAATAAACAGCACTACTACCAAAACTGATAAAACAAACGAAAAACAGTTACGTCCCAATAATTCAACAAAAAAGACACGAAAACTATTTCACTCCCCGACAAGAACAAAACAATAAAGTTGGTCCCTTTTGTTTGTCACTCGGCACGGTGGACCGACATACCCCGAGTTTTGAAAGAAATGTGGATGAAAGTCGAATTCTGGAAAGTTAACCTTTAAAAGTTTGTAGACGAAAAACGACCCTTTTCTTGGAATTAGGGGTATGGAATTAGCGGTGCTAAATTGGAAAAACACCAACATCTGGTACAGTCACCATCAGATATATCGAAGCAGCCGAGGTGCTCACAAATATCTGAGCACGCCTCTACTGTCAAGGCGTTAGAGTGCATGTTCAGATATTTTGAACACCTGGGACGATCCGATATATCTGATGGCGACTGTACAAACCTCAACACAAAAAGGGGTAGACGAAAACAAATCATTTTGAAACAAAATATGACCCAGGCCAAGTTAAGTAAACCAAAGAAAAGGTAGACAATGTGAGAGATGATATAAAAAGAAAGGATGTGATCTTTCACATGTGATTTGAGATGACTGGCCGAAGAGACCTATGGAAGAAAAATATGCTGCGCCGTGGGACACGGGCAAGCAAATGACGATCACCCATCCTTTTAATGTTATCACTTTTGATACAGTCAGATGAACCGGTTTCTTTACCGAAATTTGTTCGGTAAGCTGGTCTCAATAATTGGTACAGGCTAATGCCTGTACCAATTATAAACCTAATGGTTTATTTTATGGATAGCCAGGTTATATAAACCTTACAAAACACACACAAGTAGAATAACTATAGTAGTTTATGCAACAGGGATATAATAAGGGTTCATAAAACTTGAGGGGAAGTTTTTAAAACCAATTATGAGCTGTTGCATACCCTAGTTTTTCCACGACAGCTAAAATAGAGAAAAAAGCTAAATTTCGAAAGATGGCAGAATGTGGAAAATGCCGTAGAAATTAAAAAAATAAACAAAAGTTCTAATATATGAATGTCCATAGGAGCAGTGTTCTTATGGAATACCATAGGCAACGTTATAATGTATACTTTTTTAATATCGCTGTCAGTCATCTAATTGACAGATAGAAGTGCTAGAGTAAAAAAAAAATAAGATTGATTACACTGAATCTAGGAAAACAGTCCGTAAGTCTTGATCTCGACGTTCACTGTATAAGTAAGTTACTTTCGTTTGCAAATAGTTTCCGTCTTTGCGAACTGGGGCAGATTATTCAGTATACTCAGTAGGTATGTATGTCTTAGGATGCGGTAGGTTTAATAAACTTAGCACTTTGGACCTATGTTATGGTCTACCTTCGATTCGTCTAACAACTTTTAGTCTAATCTGTCTAATTTTAGTTTACTTACTTAAAATTACTCCGCATTTCGTCTACTTATTAATTTAGTCAAATTTCACTTTGTATAATATTTATTTTCAATAACGTTGTTTTGTCTAATTATATTTCACGTAATTTTAATTTAAATTTTTATGATGCCTAAAATTCACTTGACAAATTTAAATTTCGACTATTGCTTAAAAATGATTTATCTTGTTTTTCGTTACTTAGCACTTTGGACCTATGTTATGGTCTACCTTCGATTCGTCTAACAACTTTTAGTCTAATCTGTCTAATTTTAGTTTACTTACTTAAAATTACTCCGCATTTCGTCTACTTATTAATTTAGTCAAATTTCACTTTGTATAATATTTATTTTCAATAACGTTGTTTTGTCTAATTATATTTCACGTAATTTTAATTTAAATTTTTATGATGCCTAAATATCACTTGACAAATTTAAATTTCGACTATTGCTTAAAAATGATTTATCTTGTTTTTCGTAAGAGTGGCTATTTATTGGATTTCTTTGATTGCGTGACGGGGCTTCTATTTTAGCTGTAAGGGACACAAGGTAACTAACGAACCTACATCGGTTAACGTAGTGACATTGGTTTGGTTTATGTAACGCGTATGGCTCAGAACCGCCAGAAGATCTAGTATACATTTTTATCTGTAGTATTCGACATTTACTTCTCGATCGCTTAGCGTATCGAGACTATCGAGAGGTCAAAATATGATAGTAGCCGGATGATTTATATCAACGGTTAACATAATAGGACATCACACTTATTTAAACTTTCACGATTTTCACACATTATGTGAAAATCGAAGATGTTGATGTCAATCTCAGCCAGTCTTTCTCCGGGACCACGGGGGCAACGTCGCCCTTGAAACGTCGGAGGTTTGTTTTCAAAATCTATACACGATTAAGCCCCGTTTTAGTAAATACATAATAATAGGACATCACCAAAGCCCAGCTTCGCGGGGCTTTTATTCCGAGTGAAGACAATAGCCACCAAAACGAAGAAGCAGCATCCACCGTTATTCTGTAACGTCGTTCCCCGACATACAGTCACAGTGATAACGTGGACGCATTAGTGCTAGAAGCCGCACCAGTTATCAACATGTGCACTTTATGTCAAAGTGACTGTTGCGGCGTCAGGCATTGGTGCGTCTACCTCACTAATAGAACGCGAGCCACAGTGATACATACAATGATTTTCATCACGTTTGCGATGAAATAAATAAACTTACTAGACATAAACCATAATTATTAGTCGTACTGTAAAAGCATAGTCCACAGTACTCCGGGGTGAACGGCGGCTATGTGTGGCATAAACATAAGGCGCGGGTCCTCCGGGTGGCCCGGGCGGGCGGCAAAGTAGTATGAGAATCTATTACGGCCATGGGCATTAAGTCTAATTATGCTTGCAAGCAAGTGTGATGAAAAATAATATTTCATGTGCATTGAGTGGCTTAACAATGTTGTAGACAATGTAGACTATAGACGAACATTTTATTAAAGAAGCGAACCGTATCTCGCTCAAAACAGCAGTGTTATAAAATATCGAATTTACAAAGACTTTATTACTTTGTTGAAATACAATTAATGTCTACTTGAGATTTTTGATAAACACTTAGTTAAATAAATAAGTACCTTAGTAATAAGAGACGTCTGAAATATTGGAGACTTAATCAGCTTACCGTTATTTATTTTATATAATAAAATAACATTGATTTTGAGTAAGAATATTCTAGTATAATATTATTTCGGTATTGTGTAATTCTTTGAAAACATTATCTTCATAAATATAAACCTAGCTATTTTCTTTATTCTGAAACGTTTTATTATAAATAATGTTACTGCGGAACGACTTTAACAATACATATATAAAAATTATTTTTTACTGTTTTATGGGTTTACATTTTTAATTTATTATTTATTATTATATTATATTATAATATGTCGTGTTTCATTACTTATTAAATAATTATTTCTATTTTTACCTGTGTGTAAATAATGCATTAAAATGTGATGATTAAAATGTGAAATAATACCTACGAAAAGATTTAACATAATATGAATTATTGAGTAAATATTTTTTCAGATAACTATCCATATTTTTTCTACTCCAGCAATTCTATATGTCAATTAGATGACTGACAGTGATATTCAAAAGTATACCTGCATTATAACATTTATTTAAACTTCCGACGTTCGTAAAACCCGCGGCTGCTGGAAGATGTTGATGTCAACCTCGGCCAGTCTTTCTCCGGGATCACGGGTGAAATATCGCCCTTGAAACGTCGGAGGTTTGTTTTCAAAGTTTTTACATGATTAAGCCCCGTTTTAGTAAATTTATAATTTATAACATTGTCTATAATAATCCATAAGAACATCGCTAAGCGATACTCCGAGGGAACTTTGCTTTGACCTGCGCCACATCACGCCACACTGGGTACTCCTTGGGTACTCTCAGGTATTTGAGGTTATCGTTGCTCCTGTGGTATCTGGGGCGTCCGATTGCAAGTTTTCCACCCCGGTGCCCCGATGCTCATCGTACAGCTTGATTGTCTCCCATCCACTCCAGAGACCCTAGTGTTAGATATTCGCTAACGTAATGTGACGATCGCCTGTAAGTATAATATTTTACTTGTCGTATTTTACATTAACTTCTCGATCACGTTAGCGTATCGAGAGCTCAAATTAAGTTTGCAGTTTATATAAATCATCCGGCTACTTTCATATTTTGACTTCTCTATATACTAACGTGATCGAAAAGTAAATGTAGCGAATGAGCCTTAGATGTCCCAGCCAGTGCGGTCGTGAGGCTTTTAATTCGCCAATTATATTAGTCATAGAAATCAGCTTTCCGGCGCCCTATTCTTTCTGCGTCTCCCTATATCATTATAACGAGTTCAAATCTATGTATCCATGGCTAATGTGTCAAGTTGTCTTTAACAAAAATCACAACCAAATTGGGTTAACCGTTTTGAAGATAAATAGGACCACAAGCAAACAAACAGCCTCTCTCTCAAATGCATATATGTACCGCTTTCGTCCCTTCCCGGAGAATTAAGAAGCACGAAGTTGCAACCCTAACAGAATAAACAACAATTTCGCAAGCGTCACAGTGTATTTAAAAAGTTACTTTATGAGAAAAGTTAACGCGGTTAAATGTATGACGCACAGGGTTGGCAAAATAGTTCAGCAAGTTTGAAAATGCAACGTTCGTTATTTTATAGGAGCTTTCTTTTTCTTCTATTTCTTTCTGGCTCGGAGTTTTAAGCTAAGGCTATCAACTTCAGTGACCAAGCGAGGCAAAGAAAATATTGTTCTACTCACAAAATTACCTACCAGAAACCTAGTCTGTTAAAAATGAAGCTAAAAATGACCGTCGCTCCCTTTTTGGTATTACACTATTTAATAGAATAAATACTGCAGTTGTAGGGAAAAAAACGTCAGTAATAGTTTCGTTGTATTTGATAAAGCATTTCACAGTAAGTGAGCACGTCAATCCCTTTCTCTCACTCGCACCTTATACTTGGTCCAGCGTCGGTGGCAGAGCAGTGCCGACTTAGCCCGAGCATCAACGAGCGTTATTGTACTACTTTTGTTTCAATACGCGTGATCGCGATGTATCATTTCAAACCTTGTAACAGTGATAATAACATCAAATCACTAGCGGCTATAATATTGATTGTCACCATTACAAAGCACGAAACGGTACATAAATCAAATTACCTACTTGACTTATCGTTTACACTAACATCTGTAATCGTAAAAGATTTTTTTAGCTGACTGTTGGTACGTCTTCCTCTGTGCTTATCATGAGTTTTACGTAGCCACTCGCACGATTCGAAAGTATCTGCAACTCGTTCCCACTAGGTAAGAATTAGCAAGATGCAAATACTGTCGAATCGATAGTAACCCATGGTACCGGTACTCTTTACACGTATATTGCTCCTCGAGACTCAAGACCATTTAATTGAGACGGTTGTGTTTGCGACAATCGATGTGGTTGCGTTTTTTCCTCGACTGAATTCAACTTACACGAACAGTATATGTACATAAAGGATAATCATTCCCGTTAGAACGAGACGTGACATGAATCATTCCAGGCACATGGATACCAGGCATTTGACTTGGTTCCGAGGCTCGCTGTACTAATTGTGGACGATCCTAAACTCACACGCTGCAGAAGCGCTTAAGTCCAAGGAGAGATTTTGCCTGTTTATGTGTGTTCTATCGCTTGTACACACGCGTTTAAAAGTGCAAACAAATGATGTATGAATTCATTCATAAACTGCACTTGAAATTTTGAAGTAGTTGATAGTACAGTGTTCTGAACGTTCTGAAGAATTGTTTGACATGATGCCAACGTCCATTTTTATCATCGCATCGCTCGCCGTCGACAGGGCGCTCATCCACATGGCCTGCTGCTCAACCTCGAACTTGCGAACTTTTACACGATTAAGCAGCAAATTGTGAAAACGTCGGAGGTCCGTTTTAAAATGTTTACACGATTAAGCCCCGTTTTAGTAAATTTATAAGGAGTTCACAAGTTTTCATTAGGTCGTCAACGCGCATGTGACAGCCCTGGATTGCAGGCGTCCATAGGCTACGGTGACGGCTTTCTATCAGGTGGGCCGTCTGCTTGTTTGCCACCGATGTGATGTATACATATATATATTTTAACACAACCCGTTTAATAAAATAGTATATTTAACAGTGGCGGAGGGTCAAAAAGTTCTTTGGGCAAGCCGGAGTTGATTTGGCCTGCTTTTTCTTTGAGTTATTATGAAACAATGTGCTAGATGGCTCACGCAAGAGAAGCCGGCCGGAATCGAGTTCTATGAACGCCCCGCCACTGATATTTAACATAAAAAACATCGTGACTTAACGTAAAACCTAAGCAATTCGCAACCGAGACAACACCCAGATGCACTTAAAGCCGTGCATCCATTACTTTGAAAGCAGGGTAAACAAATCGCCGCTATTCTGCAGGAAAAGGCAGAGAACGCTTAGTTTACGGACCGGCCAGAAATGGTTTACACCGATTCATAGTTGTATGGAAAAGCTCCATGAGGCTTAGTGATAAACTTTTTAGCGGCAGGGAGATCAACTTAGCATTTGTTGGGTGAAAATGATTGATTGATTACGAAACATGGCCCCTTGCTCTCTTTGACCACTGAACTCTATTATAAGATATTTACGATAAGAAACCAATTATTATAGCCTCCATTTTTCAATAATGAATGATGATTTACAAAAACATATCATAGGAAGTAAAAGATAGACAATACAATCATTATTAAAATATAATCTCTTACTTAACTTCTAAATCATCAAATAAAATATATCGTTAAATAATAAATTTCTAAATGTCAATGTTATTAAATTCTATTATTAAATCTATTTATAAAAATTCATTCAGACCCCTACAGAAAAAGTGATCAAAGCCAAAGTGCAGCAAAGTGAGCAGGGCTGGGATCGAACCAGCGATCTCGCCCACGCCTGCCTGCCGTGCCTGGCCTGGCCGTGATCGGAAAGCTCAGTGGTTAGGGCGTCTGCCGCGAAAGCAGGAGATCGCTGGTTTGATCCCAGCCCTGCTCACCGGCGGCCTTGGTCACTTTTTCTGTAGTATGACATCTCTTTCAATTTAGGAGAAAAAATGTTTTTATTCCTATTGAGTTACCATTTTCCATATACTTTGTACGGGGTAACAACAGAGGAAAGTAATAAAAATGTATGGAAGTTTTCGGACTCTTTGTTTCTCGTATTAGGATGGAAAGAGCCAGTGATTTTGAGTAGAAAAAACATTAAAGTCGCAAAAAATATCACAAAAAAGAGGAAACTTCCAAAAAAGGGATGGACAAAGTTTGTTATTCCTTCTGTCAAGAGTGAACGACTGCCACATTCAGATAACTTTAGCTCGAAAGAAAAGCGGTGAAAAGTATGGCGGTGAATAGGTCCACCTATATTTGTAAAACCCGGGCCAGTGTCGGTCAGAAAGCCAATTAAAAAATTAAACTGACCCTTCTGCACCAGGAAATGCGCCTGTTGATTTAGGATGGAAATGCGTATGTTTTCATTTCTTTTAAAGGGTATATTATGCATGTTTTATTTGAGTACGTGGCGTTAAATTTATGCTCCCATTTAGGAACGCCCTTTATACAACGTCCAAAAATTAGTAAGGCAAAATGTACGCAAGTTAATACAAAGCTTACTTACAATGTTTCAGAAATGAAAAAGTCAAATGTCACTCAAGTTTATTGATTGTGTAGCTTTCTTGTATCGCTGGCATCTAAAGATGGAGGTAATTTTTAAAGCTAAATATAATCTCACTGACTATTTAATTAAATATATATCTGAACTCGTTTGGGTAATGCCATCCGAAATAAGACACTGAATAAACTTAATTCCTGATATTGTTCCGTTGTCTTTTGTTTTGTTTCTTTATAAATATTCATCGCAGGCAACTGTTTTGTAAGGTTCTACGAAATCTTAAACTTTTTTTAAAAATCTTGTCTTGATGGATGATATGAACACACACCGATGACTTAGCGGAGGTCGCAGCCCTGACAGAGGTCGCAGGAATCGTCATAGGATCGATATGGCATTCTCTGGGGGTGGCCTATCCAAATAGTAAACCACAACAATGAAAAACAGGCCATTGTCATCACAAAAACGTTCAAAAAGCGCTGTGAAAAATTCGCCAGAAAAAGTAAAAATATATTGATAAATTCGACTAAAATAAACTGTGCAGCGCATGCCCCTCCATCACAATCAATCATCGGGCCTGTGGCGCTTTTGTTTTCACTAACACGTGCATTTTCTTCAGCCGGAAACTCATTTTGAGGTGAAATAGTTTTGAGGGTCCTAGTTTATATTTACTTACTTGGAAATGCATTATATCATTAGGGCATTTATTTATTTTTAGTAGAAAGTCTGAAATTATTAAAAAATCGGTAAAATTACTATGCTCCTTAATTACCTTTTTCTATGCTTATACACAATGGATACATCCAACAGAAACGTTGACGTTTAATAAGGGGTAGGTTTTAAACTAAAACGCTTAACTTAAGTATTTTTATCACAATCGCATCGGGCAGTCATTGTTGGACAGACGGAGCAGTGTTGTCAGCTCCGCGGCTCGGGCAGTAACTCTAGAAACGACGACGCCGGATTGCCCGATTCCATCTGTTTCCGCGCGCGACCCGTTACCTACGCTGACTCGAGCCGTTATGCCCTACTCCCGGAGGTGACTAAACTACTCTGGTCTGTCCGACGATGACTGCCCAATGCAGTCGAAACATGACACGCCTATTTTGATAAAAATAAGTGAATTTCAATCATTAAAGTTTAACTCCCAATTCAAGTTTACTGACTGCTAACTTCAAGTCTATTAACAGAATGTGCTCATTTTAAGTCAAAGGTAACTACTTAGTCGTTGTTGATAAGGTTAATTTCTAAATAAATCTTTATGGCATAGGCGCCTTATAGGCAACGGACAAATTAGTACCTTTTACTAAAAACAATCACAAATGTATTTTATAACAAGACCCTTACTATTTAATTTATCATGGCTCTGCCTTATTGTTACAACAAATTATTATCATAAGTTACCAAGCAGTAAAGTTTTGCCGTAAACCAGATAGTTTCAGGGTCGAATTCGACCTATCATACCTATTGTAATTTGTATCGAATTTAAATTCGAAAAAATAACGAATTAAATCACGTCCGCAGTCGAACGATCCGAGGATTTCGAGACAGGATCATCCTCTACCGGGTTTATTATCAAAGGCGCTGCGCGCGGTGAATCGCAACGCAGACGCTAAGATGTTCGAAACATGTCACGCGTAGTGACTAAAATACGTGAGTGTAACGGAGGACTTACACTATCACGGGATGGGGTGGGACGGGAAAATCTATCAATTTCTATAAAAAGAATCACGTGATAGCTCGGAGCCCTCGGATGTCACGTGCCGTTTTCTATAGAAATTGACAGATTTTCCCGTCCCGCCCCGTTCTAATGTGAGTCATTCTTTATCCGTAATTTATTATAACATTGTCACATGCCTGCCTTTTTATCTGCGTTTTATATGAATTGTGTACCTACAATAATGTTCTGAGTTCTACTTGCTATAGTAAGTAGTATTAACCGTTGCAATTTTAATTGTAAGACCAATGTTTTGATAGTGGTAATGCCATATGTTTTATGTAAAATAGCTTATGTAGGCTAATCCTGAACAGAAATAGTTCGTCAGTTATGCTAATGTAAATAATAGTTCATCAGCTTTAGACATGTAAATTATTTTCCTGATTAAGTTAATAAAAACGGATACGGATATAACTGGTTATAGTTTCACACAATGGCTTTCACAAAATGGCACATTACACGTGCCTACACACTCTGGGCGGTAACTGTCGACTGAGCGACGGATCGTAACAAGATGGCAGCTTAAAAGATGATACCAGCACTAAAATGTTTACACCAAATTGGGGTCTTTTCATCTTTTTCCTTTTTCACCTTTACCTTATTTACTATTTACCTACTAATAATGTACATTTAACATACGGATTAAATATATTATCCATGAAACATCCCCATTGCAAGTAAGTGAATTCAAAGTACCCGGAAAACGCGATATTTTCATAACATCCCAAAATCAGAGATGTCACGAGGTATTAAAAAGCAATCTCGAATACAGCCCGCGAGTATTAAAGCGGAGTAAATTCAGATTCCTAAAATAGAACGCGCAACTATGAAAGTAAACTTGGGCACTATTACGATGTAAAGAAGGTTTATGAGCTTCTCAATGACATAGGCAGACTGGATGTGGTTTTGGGAGTCTCTTTAATATTGTTTTTCTACTCCAGCACTTCTATCTGTCAATAAAATGACTGACAGCGATATTTAAAAAGTATACATGATCACGTTGTATATGGTAAATATTCCATAAGAACACTGCTCACTGTGGATTTTAATACAATATATGAGCCCTGTTGTTTTTTTTTTAATTTCCCTAGTGGGCACAACATCTTTTCTATTTTGCCACGTTTCTAGATTTTGCTTTTGACGCTATTTTAGCTGTCGTAGGAAAACTAGCGTAAGCAACAGCTCATAATTGGTTCTTAAAACTCTTATTATATCACTGTTGCATAAACTACAATTTTCCTATAATAATCCTTAAAAAGATAAACATTACAGAAAAAAAATAACTTAAATACATCTACTACATTATTAAAAACAAACAAGCAGCAAAAAAAAAAAACTTTACATCAGAATAAAAAAACAGAAGATACAGAAGAAAAAAAAAAGTTATAATTTTGAGATTCCCTCGTCTCGGCAATGGGTCCCTTGGTCCTTTAAGAACAACTGGTGCAAAAACTACTACAGTAACTATGGGACCAATATGTATATGTAAAAGTACTATCGCGTTCAAAATTGCATTGGCAGTTTATGAATGAATTCATTCATATATTGCCCATGCACTTTTGAACGCGTGTGTACTAGCGCTACGTGGGTATACGCTAGATAGACAGAGGTACCCAAACCCAAAACAAGATGGTCTAAGAGCTAGGCACGGAAATAGGTGTACAAACCCCTCTAGTTCGTGTGCCATACTATCATTATTCATTAATCTAGGCGCCTGGAAGCTGTTCAGCGGTGGGTTTGGCAGTGGTCGGGCAACAAAGGGGTTTTATAATCAATTGAATGTGTGCAATTTTTAGAGCTCCGAATTCGGTGTGATATAATAGCTAATTATGTACCTACCTATTTCATTCGAATATAACATTGCCAGGCATTTGAATTAGAAGAAAAGTAAAGCCAGGTGATGGCCAAGGTACGGCATAAAGTGCCAAAGTCGTCTAATTAATACATGTCTGGGTCTATACTTTTTCATTAGAGTAGATGACCTTCAAAATCGTGTGTACAAAAAAATACAGGCGCAAATATTCAGTCGATCACCCCGCCAGGCGACGACAAAGAGCAACAATCGCACCCACCGCTGAACAGCTGCCAGGCGCCCGTATAAATAAAAAATGATAGTATGGCACACTAACTAGAGGGTTCTCGTGGCTCTATAAATTGTACATCTATTTCCGTGGCTAGCTCTTCGTCTAGGAGGACGTTGCTAAAAGACGGATTGTGTACTATCGCGTTCAGAATTGCATGGGCAGTTTATGAATGAATTCATTCATAAACTGTCCATGCAATTCTGAACGCGTGTGTACCTATGATGTAATGCGTAATGCTTATTGACTTGTAAAAGTGCCCTTGAACCCTACTAGTAGAAAAAAAAATAACATAGAAAACCCCAAAACTGTGTGGGATATAAAGCTTGGAAGAGAGCTATGCAGGTATATAGTGATGTCCCGCTTGCACACCGGAGCGGTGTGCGGGTCCGGATCCAGTGTAGGTATATAGTATAAATAGTGCAATTACGTCAATGCTCGGAAAGAAGCGCAAGTGCTCCGAGTTATCCCCACGATGATTCCTTGATCTAGCCGTGATGCAATAGGGTTGTCACCACAGTTAAAAAGTGGTTAATTTGGATCAGTTTTACTTGCTGTGCTGCTGCTGCCTAGCTTTTTTGGACTTTATGGAGATGAGTAAGCCTTATTGAAGTATTTTAAGACATTTCGATGTTGTTTTCAGTTGCTCTTATCAGGCCGCATCTAGATTTGAACCGTGGATATAGAAGTTTTACTATCCTGCAGTATTTTTAATGAAGCTTTCATTAACCTCGGGTCTAATTAGCAAATGAGCTTTTATGAGGTTATCAGCGCCGAGTAATCAAAGGCGAAAATTTATGTCATTTTAAAATCCTTAATGACGTTAGGCAGGGCAAGAGGGATGATTGATATTCTAAGTGGTGAGGGCGATTTGAAATATTTTTACGAGAGATATCGTTATGTCGCTTAGGATAAAGACAGATGGCTTCACATTCTAAATTAAAGAAGAGAGTATTCCGAACGAACGAGAGTAGAACGAGTATTCGTTTGGCGGAATAGCAAAGTAATATTATTTTCGTTGTTAATATGGAATTCCGCAAAGTAACGCCTGATTCAATAAATTAAGAGAGTAGTAGTCAAGACCAGACTTAGAAGTTTTGGTGACACGAACAAAATTTAGCTAGGGACTTTCACACGGGGGGTGTGTAATGATCGGTATAACCTTTTTGATATAATAACATTTGATATAACAACATTTGGTATATATTTAATGGATATAATCACTCATTATACATAATGAACATTTGGTATAACAACAAAATGTCTACTATTATTTCATATATTTATCATTTCGTGTAACACTTATTTGTAATAATCTTTATTTGGTATAATTATCCATTGATATACAGTTCTAACCTAACCTACTTTTCTGGTAATAGTACATTTGTTTAGCGGTCACAGTTTCTAACCTAACCTATTATTTATACATTGCATAATAAAAAGTTATTCTAACCGTGCTTTTGATTAAATTAGCGTTATAGCATTTATTTTTATCGGAGGTCAGCATTATACTCAAAGTATGTTATAATAAATGTTATTCGAAAAAAACGATCATTATATTAAATAATAATTATACAATTTTAAAGTATATTATTAGTTGTTATATGATTTTTTTTTCAGAATGATTGAATGATTATATCAAATGAGCGTTATTGCGACTAACATTATATTTATACCACACGATATTATTTTATTGATAAATTGTACTTTCTTATGACAGTAGTTATGTTGTGATACGACTATGAAATAATGCATATTAGGAATATGCAACTTGCATACCTATTCCACAGTCTGAAGTCCGTATTAGTCGATTAATACAATGTACTTTTTACACTTGATTTTTATTTGAGTTTTAAAATTTCTAATTAGTACCTATACAGATAACATTGATGGGTAGTAGTGAGCATATTGCAGTTAATTTCTATTTTATGCGGTGAAATTAATAGCTAATGATGAAATGTCATTTCGAAATAAGTATTCAGTTATCGGTACATTTAAAATCGGTAGGAAATCCCTAGTTTGACGTTATTGCCACTAAAACTTCTATATCTGGTCTTGATTCTCAGGGATGAGTTAAACGATGCAGTTCTCTTTGAAAGGAAGGTCAAAGAAGGAATCTCCAATATTTTTTAAGACGGTGTTGCTTGTCTAGTGGCGTCTCCATTATAGGGATTATTTTTTTCTAGTAAGGTAGACGTCCCAGTGCTCGACTCTGCACTAGTATTCGACAGTTTATGTCAAGTTTTAAATTATAATCTAGAAAAATCTTCGTTGTTAAAATTTAGCCTATATATTACTTTGACATAAAGTACCTATGTCGAATGCTAGAGCAGCGTCGAGCACGTTAATCGATTAAAAATTCGTCTAAAATACAAAACTTATAGCCAAAGATAAAACAACTCAAAGTATCTCAATCGAATGCCTAGTCAGGCTTATTGGGTCACAAGTTCAAATCTGCCCAAAGCGGCTCATTAGCAAATGACTTCCCATTGTAGAAAATGAATTCGACGCGCCCATCCTCGTGATTGGCGTTTTCAAGTTGAGTGCTTAAGCCAAGCTATCATGGCCTTGGGCAGTTATAGGATGGAATTGTGTTTACACTTCTTGTTTCTACTCCCATTAAATGGCACCAACCATTCAGTAGCGCCGTCATAAGGGGTATTCTGTTTTGTAATAACCGAATCCATTTCTGTATAATCCATCAGCCATCCGTTTTTTGTAGCCATGCAGACTCCAACTTATGGTATTTGTCTCGTAGATATATTTTGCCTTACCGTCAAAACAGCAAATGGGAGCACTCTATTTCTATTTGGGTAATGAAGCCAAAAAAAGTAAATAATTTAAAACTATATCACATCTATCAAAAAATGAGGAATGATTAGACTTCCAAATAATCACTGGTCGAATATGTAGAAATACATTGGTTTGAGAGAAAACACCATCTTTCTAATGAGCACCAAAGATTGTTCGGTCCTCGTTTACAAAAAAAATATATGTCATTCAGTAAAAAACAAGATATATAATATAGTTATGCCTAATTTGTGTGTTAATTCAGTTTGAGTTCAATATAGATATGAAATGTTCTCAATAGCCGTTGAAACAAATTTGAATTGTAAATTAATAAATACGTTAATTTATGTAAATACTTACTCGGGTTCCACATGCGAAGACAAATAGACGAAAACGTTCGAACGCGCCCATTTACTTAATTCACTTTAACGTCCCCATTTACAACGTAATGTTTATCATCATCATATGTGATGATTTTCGACAAAAGGTACCACTGTCAAACGTAACGTACCTACATCCTATTTTTTGCGCTAATAGTGAACCAGACACGTCAATAATGTGAGGCAAAATGTCCTCGTCAAATTCGCAATTGATGAGAGGTATTCCTAGAACCAGAAAAAACAGCTCGAGTGAGTTCTAGTTTTATGCTTACATAGTGGGTAGAGTAATAAAATTTATGTACTTTAAGATTTCTATCCTGTAGCGTGTAGGGCAAACTCGCATTATTTGGTGATACTTCTAATTTCGTGATACTACACAGAAAAAAATACTTAAATACGTTGCAAAAAGGTTGAAATCTTCGATGTAGGGCTTATAAAATAAATGAGATAAAAAAAGGTTGAAATCTTATAATATTATATTGATACTTGTCATTGAAAAAATCGACCTTGTTGCAACGGTTTAAAGTATATTTTTCTGTGTAGTATCACCGAATTAGAAGTATCACTAAATTATGCGAGTTTACCCTACACAGTTAGTCGCCATAGTTAAATACTTCTTTGGTAACATCTATGTTATTACTGTTGTATTTAACTAATATAAAGTTTATGAACATTTTCACCTCAATAACAAAAAACCGCCTTTAGTTTGCGTGACTGTTTTCGGTCGACATACCTGAAACAAAAAAAAATAGTAAGATATATTGGCCAATAAAACTAGCCTGCAACAGCCACGGATATAGATCACATATACAATTTCAGACGAGGCTATTTATTGGCGAGTGTAACGAGGACCAATATGGTAGACGAGGATAAAATGGGTATTTATGTCCGAGGTATACACTCTGCTTTTGACTTCGATTGTAAGGAAAATATTAGGTTTTATATCACTTTTATATTAACTTTTATATTAGGTTTTACCTCGGGCATAAATACCCATTTTATCCTCGACTACTATATTGGTCCGCCTCATCTAAAATGGGTTCCTTTATGCCCTTGATATACAATCTACTATTTTATACAAATGGATAGCAAGCAACCGCTTTGGATCAGCGTTGGGTCTGACTAGTGCATGAGACTGTACCCAGCAGTGGGTTGTATAAAGGCTGCAGTGCTGGTGATAAAAACGAGATATAAATTATACCATTTCCTGTCAGGCTCAGTGAAAAGTCTCTAGATCGATTACAAAGTTTTGAAAGTATTGGTACATTTCTGAGCATTAAAAAAAAAGATTATCAAACAAAAACAAAGACTATTTTAGTTTGGTTAAGTATATCATGTTAACGTTTACAAATCCGACATGATGGAAAAAAGAATCACTTTTTATAAAGCCCCTAGCATTTTACGAAATTTCAAATAAAATCTAAATGAAAATTAATTCAAAATATGTGTGGTGATAAATTACCAAATCCCACCTTTTTAACAGGTTCTGTTCGATTTCCGTTGTTCAATTCAAACGACTGCATAAAAACAGGGAGCGAATATCTCCCAAGAGGTTGAGATGTTCGAAATCGTTAGTAAGTTCGGATTCTATCGCTTTAGATTTACTTTAAACTTAAATGTAAATTTGTTTACGGTGTAAACGAAGCCCACAGGCGGCAATTCAACCATTTTAATTACAATTACAAGTCTTTACTGTGTCTTCATTTGTATAGCTAACGAACGTGAAAATTGGCACAGCCCTGGAATGGGCGCATTTGTATCGGTATTCTTTATGGCTGCTGTTTGTTTCGGCGGTAGGGTTGTCAATTTGTATTGACGGCGATATATTGGTGGGAAGATTCCAATTTGATTACTATATATATAAAATATTGCGGCAAGGTTACATTCCGGTTGTAAATGATAATGGAAGTGACTTTTTTTTTCGTACGGAATGGAAAAACATATTATGAATGAAATGGAATAAGAAAAGTATGTTTTTTAATTTACAATAGGAAAATAAACAATTTTAAAATTGAATCTGTTGAATATTGCCCATTTGCCACAGGAGTCATAGGATTATAACAGCCCGCACATATTCTCTTATAAGCGCTTATAATTCTAAGTAACCGGAGGGATTACTCCTCAGTTTATATACCTACTTCTGGTACTGGCTCTTATAGGAATCACAGGATTATAACAGCCCGCAGATATTCTCTTATAAGCGCTTATAAGCCTAAGTAACCGAAGTGATTACTCCTCAGTTTATATACTCTTGGTACTGGCTCTTATATGAGTCATAGGATTATAACAGCCCGCACATGTTCTCTTATAAGCGTTTATAAGTCTAAGTAACCGGAATAATTACTCCTCAGTCTATATACTCCTTGTACTGGCTCTTACAGAAGTCATAGGATTATAACGGCCCAAAGAAGTTCTCTTATAAGCGCTTTTAAGTTTAGGTAACCGGAGTGATTACTTCTAAGACCAATGACTCTTAGTGTATGCTTTTATAAGATGAATTTGCCTATAATGGTCAGAAAATAAGTTATTATGAACTGATATAAGGTGAAATAATAGTAGTAGATGTGCTCAAGTCCAAACAGCATTTCATTATGTTCCTAATAGCCCACTAGCAAATATTGATGCTATAATCGGAGCATTATAAGCACAAACAGCCTTATAAAGTTTGTGTTCCAGGATAATTTTGCTTGTTGGGGTATAGTTGGGTTTACGCGTACGTATACGTACCTACAATACATATATCATTATATATCCTGCTTGCTAATAACTATTAAGCCTACTAGAAGATATATATAATAACGCGTATTAATATAATCACTTCTATGGACAAGGTGATAAATAAGGACATACAATGACATTGGCGCCTATAAATAGTAATTTAGTGCATACACATTATAATTTCTTATATAGGCTTCCTGCTCAAAGCTGGTATGTATGTAATATGCTTATTAAGTATCGATCTAAGAGACAGTATATGAATATTCTAATTATCTCATACATAGCTGCCTTAAAAAATACATACTCATAAAAACTTATTCTAAGACAGGCAACATTCGCATTAAGGATAACTCACACCAATCCGATCCGATCCAATCCGATCCGAGACGATCTGTCAGTTTCTATAGAAAGAATCACGTGATAGCTCGGAGCCCTCGGAGGTTACGTGAGATTTTCGATATAAACTGACAGATCGTCCCGGATCGGATTGGATTGGATCGGATTGGTGTTAGTCATCCTTTAAGCGTTGCACAAACCAAGCGCCTTAGCATATTTTAAATAGAAGATTCCCGCGAGTATCAGACAATATATCAAAATACTTGTATAGGGTTACTTCACAGACAAGATAACCTAAAGACGTAGCTTTATACAATTATTTCATTCAAACCGACGCTGCCAAAAATGCAGGGGTGCGGGCGGCGTAACATGCACTTACTGTGCTGTGATTAGTCGTTTCAAGGTCAAGGAGGCGTGAACCAAAAATGTCCGCTGGCCGCGAGTGACTTCGGAATATCGATAAAAGTATCGATGAATACAGCGTCTATCGCTGTCACAATCAAATCATTGTCAACGACTTACCAACGAAAATATCATAATATATCATTTCTGGTGTAATAAATAAAACACATTTTAAAATAGTATTTTATACAATCGTGATATAATGAAGAGTTTTTCAGTCGAGTACCGTGTTTAGGCCACGAAGCTTGCTGAGTGGCCTAAGTAAGGTACGAGATTGAAATACTTAATTATGTTACGATTGTATACAATACTTTTTCTACGAGTCATCATCATCATCATCTATGGAGGAACAATTTCATCATTCAATTTCATTGACTTAACACGGATGTAACACAAAAAGATGTAATTGCGCGCGGAGGGCGCGGGGGGCGCGGTCGGCATCGCAAATAAGTATAGAATTTGTATGAAGTTCTATTATAGTTGCCTACAGCGTATCGAAATGAGATATTATAGTTGAGTTGGACTGTCTAATATCGAAAAGTATGAGCTTATTGTTTTGTCTATGTACTCGTAATTGGCAGATAAAAGTAGGCGAGTAGAAAAAATAATCTTTTATTTGTACAGTCATTAACTTTTAGTTACAAATTAAAGCTAACTATAACGCATAACATGTGACACTGCTTGGAGCAGGAAACCAATCAAAATAGAATCGAAGGAAAAATTTAAAATTATACTTTAATTTAAGAACACTTTACACAAAACAATCTCAATTCATTTAAGAATAAAGACTATTTAATTTTTACTGTAATTATTTTATCCATAGTAAACAAACATACATTATGGATATCACTAGTTCGGATAGACTCGTGGAGTATGTTGCTGGTTACGGTTGAGAATAGAGGCTTTTTAATTTAGTAGTAATTACCTTATCGATAGTAAACAAACAGACATTGTGGACATCTCTAGTTCGGACGGCATTGGGGCATACGTTGCTCGTTACGCTAGACAAGGAAGGAGTTATACGTCGAGCAAAGTATTAGAAAGAGACTTTGTAAAAAGACATCAACGAGGTCATTAGATTTCACGCTTCAACAATTTTTAATTTTAATTGAAATTTAGAAAAATCTGCTTACCTGTGAAACGAAATACCATCTTATTGCGCACCAGATGTTTTTGTGTTCTTGCCACACAATTTTACGCAACAATAATGCATTTTGCATGTCGTAAATCACGTTCAAACCTCCGTAATACAACAATATTACCTGCACGAACGCCGGCCGCAGACTGAAGTTAGCAATGGGGGCGTGTCTCTAATATGGAGTGAATTCACCGTATGCTTGACAGAGGGGGTCGCCCGGCTATGCTACGTCTTTAGGTTATCTTGTCTGTGGGTTACTTACTCTGCGGCCCTCAGTGTGCGAAAAACGACCGTCGCAAGCGCACGCTCATGAATAAGGGCTGCAAATCGATCCAACAACCCAACAATACGTGAGGTATTGCAACTTTAGGGTTGAAACGAAAACAAAAATGAACCCCCAAATTACGTATGGGATGTACCCTAAAAACATTTTTTTCCTCCGATTTATTTTACCACTTTGTCGGCATGATTACAGTTTTCTACTACTAACAGTCGCAGAAGGATAGACAGACAGACATGGCAAAACTATGATGGTCCCTAGTTGACTACGGAACCCTAAAAACAAGTCACATGTATACTTGTACTGTACTCATTAACAATCACTAAGTAGTCAAGTTTTACTTATTTGTTGCTTAATAATGTAAGTAATAAGTAAAACTCATAAATACCGTAACAATAGAATAATCTTCATTCATCCTTCACAAAGTCATTCACTGAAAGTAATCAGAATCTAAACTCCGTAGATTTCTGGACGTTTAGGCGTGAAACTTTTTAACAGGAGAAATTTGTCGCCGACTGAAATAACTTTGAAGTCGAATTAAAATCCCCGACGACTATTAATTCTCGCCGACCTTGACCAAGAAATCGGTAACGGACCCTGGATTTCACTTTCATTTCTTGAATGAGATAACCTTAGATTTAAATATTGGAGCGTGTCTAAAATGTTAAGTTGATGAAGATATTGTAATGAAACACTTCAAAAGGGATTCTATCGCGTATATTAAACTACGTTTTCGATCATTTGAGGCACCCCGGACGAGTTGATTTTACAGCACTCATTGCCAATGCATTTTTTAGTAATTTTATTTTAAGATTACTGTGAAAGACACGAAACGTCGGAGGTGTTAAATACAAGCTATCAATTATTAAGATTTTAGCAATAACCATGTGGGTGGATTTGGAAGTTGTATGAATTGGAATTGTCAAAAGATGTTTATATTTCAGCAGTGGGACACAATAAACTAGCAATAATAATGTTATGGGGGACTAAAAATAAAGTCCTCGAGTTTGTTTATTGAAAAACTAGCTTAAGCCCGCATTGCCTGCGTCTTTCTATAAACAAAAACACTCGTCTGAGTGTCGGCTAACGTATAACGCTAAAAAAATACGTTCAAGTAATATAAAAAGAAGAATGTAAGAGGGAAAGAAAGAAAGCGGGAAAGTAAAAAAAAGTACAGTGGTCTCGGCGTCAAATATAGTTTTGATCCTTTCGGCGTCGAGACCTTTGGTACGTGGAGGCCTAGCGTTCTTAGTATGTTTAAAGACCTATCAAAGAGACTCAGAGACGCCACAGGAGACCCACGAACTGGAAGCTCCCTCGCTCAAGCGGAGAACTGCTGCCAGCGTCCTCGGAGTAGGGGAGAGCGGGGCTACAAGTTCCGATTTTTATTTAACCTCGAAAAATGTTAAGAACACTTGACTTCAGAATTAATATAATGCGATCAAAATCAACATACATATCTTACTTTGGTATTAAGATAGTTATTTAGGGCATTTTTCGCGAAATGTTTTAATTATTAATTTTTTAATGCCTAAAGTCGGAAAGCACCAACTTACCCCGACTTGGGGCAAGTTGTTAACAAGCCGGGGTGAATTGTTACCGCACCTGTTGAAGCTGTTATTTGTTAAATAAAAACCAATAAATGACAAAACTGAGCCTGTTTATTTAAGCACTTATCAACAGTATCGTATCATTCTTGACACTGAACCCATTCTTCTCCAGAGCGTGAAACAGAGTAACTGTCACAGCACACTAGACAAAAATACTCCAAACTGTCCTCTTAACTTTCAGAACTTTCACTATTCGTTTGTAAAACCTGTCGCTTAACAAATTTTCCTTTTCCCTTTCCTTTTCAATTTCCTTTTCCCTTTCCTTTTCCCTTTGCTTTTCTTTTCCACTTTCTTGCTTTGTTTTACCCTTCCCTTTTTCTTTGTATTTTCTCACTTTTTCATTGCCGATGCTTACTTTCCTTTTCTTGCTTTGCTCTTCTGCTAAAGCTAGTTTTTCTGAAGTATAAGTTAAAAAAGTAGACTTTCTAAGACGTCTCTTGTTTGTTCCAATCCTTGGTGGTGCCTTCGGAAGAAGACGAACTGTTTCTGGACAGAAAGGGCCTTGATCTTTGTGTTCTTCTATGACACCTGAAGATGCAGGCAGATTAATAACCCCCAATTTCGCGTATTTCGCGTATAAGTCCGCATGCTACAAAAGAAAAATTGCAGTATTTATATTCCATTGTTTGTATAAATCAATTGGGGCAAGTCGTTCCGAGGTCACAACGTGCCCCCAAAAAAAGGAACATCTAGCCCCAAACACACGTGTTGAAAACAGTGATGATATAGATTAGATTACGAAACATATGTAATTTAGGCATAGTGAACCGATACAGTAGACAAATGATTTAATTAAAACACTGACATACAAGAGGCTTATCATTAAAATTCGCGAGAAAGACCAAAAATACCAAATACGAAAATATTTACTTACGTGAACCAGTGACACACGTGCTGTTATACCGATGTTTCGGGTGCCACTGGCTTGCTTAAGATGGCAGCCGACGGTGCGCTGTGGCGTTCCGTTTCACGCCGTATTTACTAAATATTCTTATCTCTTTTCCTCCCAAAGTTATTTCAATCGGAACAACTTACCTCGGTAACATTTAGCCCCGCTCTCCCCTACCGACCGTATAGTACCTAATACCGCCTGTTTTAGATTTATTTTAGTTTTTATCCAGTTTTCTTTGCGATTTCTTTGATGGCGTCTCTAACTCTGGATTTTCATCCTGATTTTATTAGGAAGACAACCAAATAGCATCAACAAATTATGGAAATTCAACACTTTAGAACGGATTAATCACGATTAATCCGTTCTAATGTGTTTCATTTCAATGAGTAACAATCGCAGTAGCAGAAGGCAATATTATCAATAAACAACAACAACTTTAATGTATATTAAAGACTGGGGCAGTGATGTCCTAGCCGCGAAGGTGATAACACCACTCTGTCTGTCCGACGAGGTCTGCCCGACGCAGACGAAACATGTCACGCCTATTGTGATAACCATACGTGAGTGTTAACCGTTGCAATTTAATATCAATATGTCTCACGAAAGTTTAAATTATATAACTTTAATGTAGGTAAATTTAATGTTTTTCCTACTCAGAATAACGAGCTCTTTCAATCTAGGAGGAAAAAAACTACGAGAAAAAAAATCTCAAAATTTTTAGACTTTAAGGTACTCTCCATTTTGTAACCGCTGTACAAAGTGTTTGAAACATGGTCACAAAAAAAAATTAAAAATCTCCTAGTAGGATCAAAAAAGCTCGTGATTCTGAGAAGGAAAAAAATAAATATACCTGTTTTTGAAAAAAAGTTTTTGGATCTCTTCTCGCGAAAATGCCCTTCTCTTATATTACAATAATGTTTAAAAAGTAATGCTTACATACCGTATACTGTTGTTTAACTTTTACATAATTAAATGTAGGTACTAAACCTAACATGTTATCTCATTCCCCTAATCTCTTGCCATTAAAACCCGAATTACTTTACTTGACATAATAAACCTGATTAGTCGAGATTGAGAGAGGTGACAATAATTTAGAGCAACCATTACTCTACGCCGAGGCAAATGTTCGTGAAATTGTCGGCTTGTACACTTAATTACGGAGGCAGGGGGTTGTGTGTTGGGCATTGGATAGCTTATTATGTGTTTTGATCGAGTGATATTAATGCCATACGAAAATCATACAAGCTACGTTTGTTTATTGAAAGCATTTCTAAATTCAGGACGAGCTATGACAACTTCAAAATGACTGCCTACGAAGCAGGAGGTCCCGGGTTCGAATCCCGGTTAGGGCATTTATTTGTGTTTATCATTGTGTATGGATGTTTTCTATGTATTTAAGTATTTATATGTATCTGTCTATTATATATATCGTCGTCTAGTACCCACAACACAATTCTTATTGAGCCTACCGAGGGGCTTCGTCGCCTTGTGTAAGATTGTCCCAGAATACTTATTTATTTATTCATAATTGAAAAAATGTAGAAAAATATTTGTATATTTTATATCAGATAAGTCAAATCACAGAACTTTTGAAACAAAACATTTTTTTTTGTTAAATCAAGTCTTTTACAATTTAGAAGAATATTCTGAAGGTCAGAAATATTGGTTATTCTTATAGATATATTAGATATAGAAACTCGTAGACATAAAATAAAGGAAATTATATAATATGATCGGGTAAACTCCTTAGTAATATTTTATCCAAAATATAAACTAAAAAAAATGCGTTTATGCAGTGCCCGAAAGTCAATATGACTTTAACTTCTGGTGATCTCAACGATCTTAACGGTTAAAACCGCACACATGTAGTTTTTATTTTTTTTGTCTGTATCTATGTAAATAAAATATTTTTGTGTCACTGATATTTTTAATTCTGTTCTACCTATTTTTTTTTTCATTTTCAAGTGTACCTAATCGTCACCAGGTTACGATGTCGTTAAGGCCCCGATCTTTTTATCTTGTCGCCGTAACAGCTATTTCTGGCAAGGTCCGATAAAGTGAAAGTAGACCGACCAAGGTCGCCCGAAGTGTGTCTCGGACAAGGCCGCGAAATGCCGAGTGACGCGCGTAAGTCATTTTGTGTAAATACGCTAGCGAAATAGATTCGATAAGTCACATGATTTGCAGGTACTAGTTTGTAGTAAGTTAGTATCTGACTAAGGTCCATAATACACTGTCATACTTACGATTATAGAACACTAGTGTAGCGTCAAACACTGGCAAGTCTACGTTAGGTACTACGTATTAAGGAAAATACTTTAGACCTAGAAAGAGTGATAAACAAAAATTTTTCGTGAAAAAAAAACCAGGATTCGAACGTAGAACCTCCTGCTTCGTAGGCATGGTCACTACTACCTACTAGGCTAGAAGACCGTTAAAAATATATTCTAACACCTTTTCTTTGATTATTGAAATTTTTTGAAAAATCTCTTTACAAAACACTCGTAACATTAGCGTTATTTAAATTATAAAAATCCATTCGTTTCAGAATCAGCGTTATTATGCAAATTTAATTTAAGAAGCAATCATACGCTCATTTATTTCGCAGATTAACGGATCTTCAATTTAGACAAATTAATATATTTCATAAACATGTATAATTTTCATAGAGTCGGTGGCCCAGCGTGCAGCGGTATGAGCGTGCGACTTACAATCCAAAGGTCGCGGGTTCAAAACCGGGTTGTACCAATGAGTTTTTCGGAACTGTACAAAATATTATTTGATATTTACTAATCGCTTTTCGGTGAAGGAAAACATCGTGAGGAAACCGGACTAATCCCGATAAGGCCTAGTTAACCCTCTGGGTTGAAGGTCAGATGGCAGTAGTTTTCGTAAAACTAGCGCTTACGCCAAATCTTGGGATTCGTTGCCAAAACGCAAAAAGTGATTCATCATGCCAGAGTTCAGGTATACCTATGCTTATAAAAGTGTTTTATGAGCAATACTAATTAAACAAGTAGGTAGCATTAAGGAAATGAAAAAAAATACGATTGCGGTTAGCCCTCTGGGTTGAAGGTCAGATGCCAGCTTAGTAGCTTTCGTAAAACTAGCGCTTACGCCAAATCTTGGGATTCGTTGCCAAAACGCAAAAAGTGATTCATCATGCCAGAGTTCAGGTATATAATACCTATGCTTATAAAAATGTTTTATTAGCAATACTAATTAAACAAGTAGGTAGCATTAAGGAAATGAAAAAAAAAAAAACGATTGCGGTTAGACTTCGCATCGCAAGCAATTTTAATGTTAATGGGTTTATTCAAAGTTATTCCCCCCAATTCGTTTTAACCATGTGGTATTTTTTATATAATTTCTACTTAGGATCGCGAACTCTTTCAATCCTAATAGGAAAACAAAATAACGCAGACTTGAAACGAGTAAAGGGCTCAAAACGTGTAAGTTTATTATCGTATGATAATAAACGAGATAAATCCGTTTTAAAGTGGTTTTTTAAAAATTATTATTGTGGGACAATCTTACACAAATCGGCCTAGTCCCACAGTAAGCTTATTAAGGCTTGTGTTGTGGGTACTAGACGATGATAATATGTAATAGATAGATACATAAATACTTAAATAAATAGAAAACATCCATAACTCTGGAACAAATATTCGTGATAAACACAAATAAATGCCCTGACTAGGATTTGAACCCGGGACTCCTTCTTCGTAGGCAGGGCACCAACTAGGCTAGGAGGCCGTTTTCATTTCAATAAACTCCTGTAACTTTAGTAACTATCAACAACTAGATTTAAGATAATTAGTTTAACTTTTTACTATCCAAAAATGTTCTCAAGTAAAATTCCCCAGTTACGCTGTTCTATATTTGGCGAGGAGAATTCCCGCTGCGCCCCAACCTCTCCTAGCGGTAATAACAACCCTTACTTACCCATAATGGCGTGTACGGGACCAGAACGCGTGTAACGGCCACACGTTATCTATGTTCATAGAAAACTGGATAGCCAAACAGTTTGGCTTGTAAGAAGGGCTTATAGTTTTGTACCATGAGTTGGCTTGAGAACGACAATCGTTACCCATTGCTTACTATGCGTTTAACGTAGCCAAGAGTCGATGGCGGCTGCGGTTTTCATTCTAAAGCAATTTATGGTACCGGTAAAGCTTACTCAGGGTACTTACTAATGTCATGATTTTTATGTTTGTATTGAGTTTAAGCTTGCGAGTTATGAATTTATTGGGAACGCAGTGCAAAACTGTTATTATAAACACAATTAAAATGGCAACATCCAAAAAAATAATCATCATACGTTTTTGAACGCATCCACAAATGAAATCATACTGGCAACACTGAACTTCTCTTAAAACTGATTGGGTGAACTCACCAATGGGAATGATACTAAAGTCTGATTGGTCAGCTTTGACAGTTATCATCAACCAATCAGCAATGGTTATTTGCCCGCCATTTTAGATATGGCGGCTAGTAGAAATTTGGGGTCGTGGGACATTCTTGGTAGAACCATCAAACTGAACGGTCAAGAGGTATAGTTTCATAACACTTACCAAGGTCCAGAGTGACCCATATTATACTGTGCTGCTTGCCGCCTGCCTGCGCTTCGCTCTTCTGACTCAGCGCCAGTAAGCGAGCAGCGCTGAACTAAGCACCGATGAAAAACGCCGTGCCTGCGAACTCGGCATCTTGAGGGGAGTACTTACCTACTTTCTTACGCACGTGCCATATTTCTCTCAGGTAATTCAAGAAACGCTTAACGTGACCGAACCTTTTTTATGCAGACAAGTAGCACTTGCGGTTTGCTAATAATAAGCAAATGCGATTTGGTAGAGGCTCAGTTTAAAAGGGAACTACAAGTTATATACTCGTAGTTAATAGTTCTTAAGAAAATATATTTATCAGTCCGATTGTACTCAGTCGGTGAAATTGCACATTTTCTCATCTCAATACCACTTAAGCTGTTTCTCACTAAAACGGTGTCGACCCCAAATCGCTCGAACCGTTAACGATCATTTGTTTTTATGTGGTCGTATTTAGCGGCTGTTACGCCTTGACAAGGTCGTAAGGGCACAAAAAATTCTAACGTATTATGACTTTTGGGTACGGAAAAGTGGAAGGGTTGTATAGGGTTAATATGTTGGCTACGTTGGCGTCTCAGTGGTTAGTTCCGAAGTCGAATGACGTTCATTTGTTTTTATATTTTGAGCAAAAAAATCGATTATTATATTGCATGTCCAAATAATTCTGAATTTTAACGCCGCTTCTAGGCCGGTAGATTGAATAGGTAATATGTTTACAATATACATTGACTTATTAAAAGGAATAGACACACAAAAAGAATGTCAATAAATGTGGGTCCGAATGACATTAGAGAACAATTTTCCATTGATGATGATACAAACGATATTGTTTCGTGCGAAAAAGAGCTTACTGACGAACGCATTCATTGAGAAATTTATACACAGAACTGCTAAAACTTTATAGGTTGTTGGCACTTAACAAAACGTCAAGCTCCAAACACGACTATTTGAAAAAGTGCTGCAATTGCAGCACTCTTATGGCGTCATTGTTTTCAGCTGATTAGGTATCCAGTTCTATTTTCTATATCTATGACAATAAAAAACAAAAGCTCATTCTAACCTAACACGTCAACAATTGCTCACAGTAGAATTCCTCCGCAGATAGAGTTTAATATTGCACGGTGAACGTGGAAATGGGTTCCATTACATGTTCGACATGCGAGTAGGTATCCACTGCAGTGGAATGCTGAAGGCAAGGTCACGTAGTACCGCAGCGCAGTTCAATATGACACAGCAGGTCGGCTTATTGACCTCATATTGTGAAATACCTACTGACCTTTCCTAGTTTAGCCTAGTCGGTTGCGACCCTGCCTACGAAGCAGGTGGTTCCGGGTTCGAATCCTGGTCGGGCACGTTTATTTGTGTGTTTACCAAGAATAGTCGTTCCTGAGTTATGTTTTCTGTGTAGGTATTTATATGAATCTATCTATGACATATATCGACCCACAACATTGCGGTCACGACAGCGCAGTCGAATGAGACATAGCAGATCAGCTTTAATTAGAAAACTCCCTGAGTATCAGACATATTAAATTTTTTATATCGGGTTACTCACGTCAATAAACTCGAGATCGGACCGCGCTGGAGCTCGCAGTGTGCGTAGAGCAGCCGCCGCGGCTAGACGCATGACTCATGAATAAGGGACACAGATTGTTCCTAAACATGTCGAGTTATTTTCGACTTTATTGACGTGAGTAACCCGATATAGGAATTTTAATATAGCAGATCAGGTTATTGACCTTATAACATGAAGTATTAACAAGTCTCTTTATTAAAACGGGTTGAGGCGAGGCGATCTGTCAATTTCTACAGAAAGAATTTTGTTATAGCCCTGGGATATCAAGTGACTTTTTCTATAAAAGTAATAGCAATATTTTATTATTTAAAAGGATGACTCACACTAGAACGGGCCGGGACGTGACGCGGCCGGATCACGTGTGAGTCTTCCTTTAAAATATTAAAATATTGCTGTATTTACCTCGTAGAACCCAATGCCTTTTTTAAGGACTGAATTATAAAACCGACCGATTTAAATTCACCTTATCTACTTAGTCTTTGGGCAGAAAATTTAAAATATCTTTCTATCTATACATACAATAAAGCAGAATACGGTAAAAAATCCGATAATAGAAAACATTTCAATGATTTAAAATTTTTTTGTCCGTTTGTTCGATCATCGCGTGGAAACGGCTGAATGGATGTAGATGCAACTGGCACGTTAAGGGGATCTCCTGTCATAGGCTAAAAAAATATCTGAGGACGAACTCCGGGTATCAGCTAGTAATAAATATTTACGGCATTGAAACGTTCTTTTTTCAAATGTCCTTAAATACTCGTAGATTGCATATAAAAGTGAACTTGAACCTTTGGTACCTTACTTAAAATACAATAAACTACGCCATGAAATAAAAATACTATGTAATATATTCTTGTCTACTATACGCCTGTTTCTATTATGCAGACCACCCTCTCGGGTACTCCTGACGTATAAAATTTAAGTTTTCAATGTAACCGGATCGTGACATCAAATTTTCAGGTATAAAATGGTGCATTTCTTTGTAAAGTGCATTTCATTTAAAGTTCAGAATTTTAAACAAACAAAACAAAAGTGGTGATTCGTTTAAAGGCGTATTCGTATTATTACAAAAAAGTAGGAAAATAATTTCATTAGGCGATAAAAACATTGTATGAAATATGACCTCATTAGTGCGATCTGCATCGAAAAATTTGTTTTCCACTTTTTTGTAATCATACCTACTACGACTGAATAATTAAACGGATCATCTTCAGCATTTTTTACAGTAATTTATATTAGTGTACGAAACCTTTATTATATTCAATGAGATTTCAACAAGCCGATTATCTTATTTCAAACTGTATTACAATAAACTGTTGAATTTATAAGAAGTTTACAATTACTAATTTAAAACTTGATTTATATTTATACTTCGTTTGAATGTAAAGTGATCCTTTGTACTTGAACTCGTAGTTGAAGTTACTTGATATAGACTTAATGTTCTATGTCCTGATGGAAAGGGCGTCCACAGTGCGTCGCCATCCCGAACAGTTGATCTGCACGCTATACTTTGCTCCAGAAGGTTATTTATTACTCTAGGCGTCACTTTCGCACTTATTTGTTAGAACGTGACAGCAATAGTGATAACCAGACCATACTAGACTAACAGGTCGTCCTTATCCCCTTTGCTTCTGCAGTGATCGTCCGCCGCCAGGTCTGCTTACGGCGGCCATGTTTTTGTTACGTAGGTATACACTAAGTAGTATACGTAGAGTTGGGCCCGATTCAATTTGCGCGTCGGCATTATCGTGGAAAGTTGTGGATAGTTCCCGCCAGGCTCTTGTCTAACTAATATTAGTGTACATGGCAGATAAGCGGCAGTTCAAACTATGGGGCCTTTCCCGTATGTCATGGCCCGATTTGCAGGGACTCCTTGATATGCAAGCCCCCTTATTCTTTGGCGCTTCACTGTTGACAGAGTTGTCGGTCGTGGATACAAAAAAACTGGAAGTGAAAACATGTTGTCACGTGATTTTTTCCCTTATTTTTTCCCACTTTTGTGTCCCAGCCCTGGGCACTGGGGCCTTGGTCACTTTTTTTGTAGTATATGACATCTTTTTCAATTTATAATAGTGGCGTTATTCATTAACTCACATCAGACAGAGTTTAGCTAAATTATTGTTTGTCCTTATCTGTCGTTTTGACATTTCCCTGTAGTAAGGGAGAAAACATAATTAAACTTAAATAGATGTTACCATTTTTTATAAAATAAGGGGGTATGGTGACGACGACGACGGTTCTATGATTTTAGTGGATTAATTTCTGCTGGGATATAGATAAAGGATTTTCACAATAGCCGATCGTGAACAAACAGGATCAAACAGTTCCTCGCGATCTTGACCAGATCATCAGTTCACCTTGTTTTTTGTTTATTAAAATATTCTTATGAGAATAAAGTTCTTTAACCACAAAATAAATACCAGCGAATCGACGCTAAAGCCAAGAGGGGCTAACACTATCAAGAAGCCAGACATTTGAGGCTGACGACGTGGTAACGAGAACTCACTACAAATTGTCGTTACAGAACACGTTACCCTAAGTTGGAGTCTAACGACTCGTTCGCCTGATGAACTTGATCTTTAGTTCGACGCAGGGACCGGAACCGGTTACCATAACCCGGGTTTTTCATAAGGTTATTTTAAAGGTTGTTTTCAAAACACCTCCAATATGGTTAACTCATGATACGGAAACCTTAATCATTCGGAAACCTTATCGGTCCAGTTAACCCCAATTAACCTCTAACCAGTAACTAACCGCAATGAATTCTGTTAGTGTTTTAATCTGTTTTGAACAGTTCAAACGAAAGTAATCTTTATACGCCCAGGAATTAGACTTAATATTGAATGACCATGGCTAGGAGTTAGGACGTTGTCGCTCGCTGTGGAACCAGGTTTGTTTTGCTCTTAGTGTGGCATCGTTTCTTTATTTCCTTACTATATTTAGGCTAGCCTAACATTTTTATTATCATACATAGAAATGAAAGCGGCGTGAGCGTTTGTTTCTACTACGCTCAAGTTTATTTATTTTTCTTGTAGTTAATCAGTCAAATATAGGTAGTCGTAAATAATCATCATACATGGGTAACTTAGCGCAATTATTCTGATATTATTTAAAAACAAAACATAACTATTAGTCTCAGATTACGAAGCGATAAAATTCAGCAAATAGTGCTATTTTGTGAGTACATCTTGTGACGGCTGTCGGTAAAGTTAAAACTTTTTAAAATCTCGACATTGTTATCCTTTGTAAAACCAACAGCTAATTACCTGCACGAAATAGTACCATAAAGAACAAGAGATATTTTATTAATAACAACAGTATTCCTTTGGCAATAAAGTTCAAATTGTTATAGCATGCACTCAACGTATAACCTTTTGAAATTAAGAACCGAGGCGTGGTCAACCAGGTGTCTGTTTATTTTTCATAATTAAAAGTTGATTTGATTATTGTAGCTTGTGTTAAATTTTGCAACTTACGTAGGTAGATATTAAAAAAAGTGGGAACAGATTTCTTATCGATTTGAGGATATTGTGCAAGCTTCAGTCGCTATGCTACCAAGTACCGGCAACGTTAGCTACACTGTATTCTATTCCCGATATTTCTTACAATCGACAACTGGCCTACTTTTTGGATTTTTAATGCATTTGGATTCTTGAATTTTTAATCCATGCTTAGTTCATACACTACTCAACTACAGCAAAAATAATATAATAAATACCACCCTCTAACTAAGACTTGCAAAACACGCTACCGGAGGCCTATTGCATAATCAGTTGTAGCTTGTAATATTAGCGGAAGTCTCTTTTCAATCCCTTTTATTAGAAAGAGAGTTCCGCTAATATTTTAAGTTACAAAATAAATTATACAATTGTATCCAGGTGGTCAGATCATATTTCATTTCTAAAAGGTTTTATGTGAAATGCGTCCTATTCCAATTTGACCCTTATTCTTAAGACAGTAAATTTGTAATTTATATTACAGGTTTTTGTATTACTGCATTTCATTTTCTGCAGGTAATTAGCGATTGGGTTTAACAAAAGACACTACAATACTATTCATAGCAGATAAGTTTCAAGTGGAAATCGTGATTTTAAAATGTTTACATTATAAAACGGTGAATAGTTTTTATCTTTCCTTAATTTCTCACATATGCGTCAAGAGTGATAATGCGACAATAAAAGTCTTGTTTATTACCAATCTTAATACGATTTTGCCGGCAATTACTTTCTTTTCTTACATCGGTGCGTAGCCAAGATGCCAACCGCTCACGCTCACTCGCTAATGAAATGCAACTGTCATTGTCACGCTAATAAGAAAGAGAGATAGAGAGAGGTAGCTACGATACATTATTAAGCGTGAGCGATTGGCATCTTGGCTACGCACGCTGACGTCTGACGTGTTTTCACTTGAGACCGCTATTTGCTACCATTGGCAAAACAAAAGTATGTATTTGAGTTAATTGTAAGCAAGTGCAGCAAGCGGTGCTCCAAATGATTATGACATACTTTGATATTGGATACTTATTATTATATTATTTTTTTGTATCTCGTATTATCGTAGTAATGAGCAAAATTTGTATAATCGTACGAGTTTGAGATTAGGGCTCCCGATTACAAGAGTACACGCTGACACGTGGCTCCGTGTACACGAGTCGTGTCTTAATTACACGTGGCCTAATGGCATGTTCCAAACAGGGCAGAAAACCGGTATCGTGTGTGACAACGACATTTACAAGACGCTTCTGTAATGTGTTTAAATTAATTTGAAAATGTACCGACAATAAATGAGTAATTAAACATCTATAATTTATTTTATTACATTACAATATCGCATCTCGAGATACTCTGGGTATAACTTTTTTAAGTAGGTATATTCACGGAAATACTACTAAAATTACAGTCTTTCTCCGGGACCACGGGGGCAATGTCGCCCTTGAAACGTCGGAGGTTTGTTTTCAAAGTTTATACACGATTAAGCCCCGTTTTCGTAAATTTATAATACTAAAATTATAATAACAATATCTAATTATATACAAAATCTAACAATGAACAAGAGTTTTCTACTGATTTTATTTCCTTTAAGAACTCTCATATGTTTTTTTTTTTTTTTTTTATGCTATAGGGGGCAAACGAGCAAACGAATCACCTGATGGTAAGCGATTAACGTCGTCCATGGACACCCGCAACACCAGAGGTGTCGCAAGTGCGTTGCCGGCCTTTAAGGTGGGAGTACGCTCTTTTCTTGAAGGTTTGAAGGTCGTATCGGTCCGGAAACACCGCTGGCGACAGTTCGTTCCACAGTTTAGCTGTGCGAGGCAGGAAGTTTCGGGAAAAGCGCACAGTTGAGGACTGCCAACCATCTAAATGGTGAGAGTGGAAATATTGTCGCGTAGGGCGATGGCGGAAAGAAGCGGCAGGGATTAATCCGAACAATTCCTCGGAACACTCCCCATAATACATGCGATAGAAAATACAGAGTGAGGCCACATCTCTACGCAGCGCCAAGGGATCAAGCCGATCAGAAATACGTTGGCAGTTGACAATTCGAGCTGCTCTCCGTTGGATGCGGTCTAGAGGAAGAAGCTGGTACTTAGGTGCCCCTGCCCAAAGATGAGAGCAGTATTCCATATGCGGGCGAACCTGCGCCTTATAAAGCTGTAGGCGATGGGCCGGCGTGAAATACTGCCTCGATCTATTGAGCACACCGAGCTTCTTCGAGGCCAATTTGGCCTTACCCTCTAGGTGGCCGCGGAACTGGACTTCACTCGAGATGTCAACGCCAAGGATTCCAATACTGGCTGTGGCAGATAGGGGAGTGCTCTCAAAACGAGGTGACGCGACGAACGGAAGTTTTTTTGCGGTGAACGCGCAAACCTGTGTCTTTGTAGGGTTAAAATGGACCAAATTAAGTCGACCCCAATCTGAGACTTCTTTTAGGGAGGTCTCAATTTCGGACACAAGTTTGTTCCGGCTCTCAATGACGTTTTCCCGGGAAATATTGGCGCGGCCGGTGTAGGAGGCATCACCCGTACTATCATCAGCATAACAATGAATGCCGCTAGTTTGCAACATGTCATTGATATGCAGGAGGAATAGCGTGGGTGATAGCACACAGCCTTGAGGGACACCAGCATTCACAGACATTGAGTCTGAGCATTCACCGTCAACTAGGACCTTAATGCTTCTGTCTGCTAGAAAACTGCTGACCCATTCGCATAATTTCCCGGGGAGCCCATAGCATGGAAGTTTCGAAAGAAGTGCTTTGTGCCAAACGCGATCGAAGGCCTTCGCTACATCCAAACTAACTGCCAGTGCCTCACCTTTACTCTCTATCGCCTGTGCCCAGCAATGTGTCAGGTAAACTAAAAGATCACCAGCCGAACGACCCCTACGGAAACCGTATTGTTGGTCACTCAGCAGCTGGTGATCCTCTAGGTACCAGAGGAGCTGACGATTGATGATGGACTCCATAATCTTAGAGAAAAGGGAGGTTATAGCTATCGGCCTGTAGTCGGATGGATTTGAGCGGTCGCCTTTTTTAGGGATCGGGTGCACCAAAGCTGACTTCCACGAAGTCGGGACTACGCCAGAAGAGTAGGAGAGCCGAAAAAGACGCGTTAAGACCGGCGCCAACTCAGGAGCACACATCTTGAGAACAATTGCAGGGATTCCATCAGGCCCACTGGACTTATGGGTGTCGAGGGAGCGAAGAGCCTTACGCACAAAGCTTTGGCGGAACTGTACATCTGGCATACAGCTCTCGCACCGCGGTATAGTCGGCGGCGCTTGTCCCCCATCATCCAAAGTCGAGTTGGACGCAAAAAGCTTACCCAGTAGATCGGCTTTGTCTTTTGCGTCGTGGGCCAACGAATCATTTCCCGTGTGCAGAGGTGGAAAAGACGGCGTGCAGAAATTCCCCTGGATAGCTTTGGCAAGAGACCAGAACGCACGAGTTCCCGAGGGGAGACGCTCTAGTTTCTCGCCAATCCTACCAATGTGCAACGACTTTGCTCTGGCAATGGCTCTTTTGAAGGACCTGGAGGCAAAGTTAAACTCCTTTTTTAAAGCGCTGGTCTTTACATCCTGTACCGCCGCTGCATTTACCCAGGCTTGGTAGCACTCCAGCTTTCGGCGAGACGCCTTTTTGCAGGAGCGATCAAACCAAGGCTGGGTTTTGCCACCAACAGGTACCGCAGAGGATGGAACGAAAAGTTCCATTCCCTGAAGCACCACGTCAGCAACAGAGTCAGCAGCGATATCAGGATCATCCGGCGTGAAGCAAACCTGCCCCCACGGGTAAGACGCAAAGAACACCCGCATCCCGTCCCAGTCTGCTGACTTATAGTGCCACACACGGCGGCTACAAGCAACTCGCCGACGCGGCGGGCACGTGAGAGGCACTGTACTCCGGATGAGGCAATGATCCGAGGAACCGAGAGGGGCTGCAACGGATACATCATAGCCAACCGGGTGAGAAGTCAGCAGAAGGTCCAACAGGGAAGGTTCCTGGCTCTCCACATCTGGGATTCGCGTAGGCGCAGTAACCAGTTGTGTCAAGCCGTAGGTCAGAGCAAAGTCGTGAACAGATCTCCCCGCATGATCAGTCTTGCTGGAGCCCAGCCATTCGGCATTATGGGCGTTAAAATCGCCAAGAACGATGATCTCAGCGGATGGAATCTGCTGCTGCACTGAATCCACAGCCGTTTGAATCTGCTCCAAGAGTCGGTCAGTTTCGGCATCACCGCTATGGGACCTATAGAGGCACGAATAGACGCGAGGATGATCATCACAATCAACACGTAGCCATAAGGTGGAAAGGTCCCTACCTTCAAGATTGCTGAGGCGACGAGAACTGATATCGCCTCTAACGTACACACACACTCCAGCCCTAGGCAGAAAGGAATGCTCTAGTTCGTACCCAGGGTAGGAGAGGTATTTTGTGTCCGCTGGAGACGATATCTGCGTCTCTGTCAGAAAAAGCAAGGCCGGCTTAGCTGTCTCGAGGTGATGATGGACAGCATTAAGATTAGAATGCAAACCCCTGATGTTGCAGAAATCCACAGCGAGCGTGGCAGGGGCTGCCGTAGCCGTCTTGCTCTTGCCTCGGGAGGATGGCGGATGGCGGAGCGCGGATTTGCCCCCCCCAGAGTACGAAACGGGGCGCTCTCGGCGTCCACGCTCAGGCACGACAGTACCTGAGCATGGAAGCCCAGAAAGGGATTCTCCAGCGCTAGAGCAGCTGGTACCCTCCTGGGGTAGCTTATTAATCTGCGCTGTCATCGTCATTAAGGGGGAGGTTGGGGGGATTGGAGCTCTGGAAACCTTACTCACCGTGAGGAACACAACACCACATACCTACAAAGTAAGTAGTGATGTTATTATGGCTTCGGTATTCTGTAAGGTGGAGGTACTTCCCCAGTCAGGCTGCTCCAGATTCAAGCGAGATGACGTTTCGCTGTGCCCTACCTCACTTGTTGGACGTAGTTTAAGGACATACCCGGGTCCAAAAGGAACAATAATTAATTAAATAATAAGGTGTACAGGAAGAATAATTATAATATAATTTGATGGCCATAGAGTTACAATTTTTTTTAAGCTATTGCATAGCTTCTATCGCGGGCCTTGAGCGCGGGGACCGAATCCAGAAATTCCGTAACGAAAAAAAACCTGACGCTCCCCACTCCGACGGACCGAAACCGACTTTATTCACTTTGTTACAAAGTTCTTTATCGAGGAAAGGATATATCTCCAAACGAATGTCGCTAAGAGTCATATTCTATACAAAATATTGAGGACAGTAGCTCTTATTACCAGAGATACGGCGATGTCAAACGTCAAAATAAACACTATTATTATAGTCCCGCCAAAATCAAATATGTTAGTCGCAAACTTATGTTTCTTATTTCAGTTATCATAAACCTATAGTTTCAATGATAAATATTCCTGAATAACCAACAGCTACTGTAAGATAATAAAACCCACATATATTGTAAAATAATGTTGACAACTTTTCTATCAAAAACATTGAATTTGAAAATGAATAATGATCCACAAGAGTCTACAACAAAATATGGGACCACCATTGACGCGGTATTTTCTAGGTATTTAGAGGATATTAAGTCGCAAACTTATGTTTCTTATTTCAGTTATCATAAGTTTCAATGATAATAATAATTATAATTTCAATATATCAACGATGCCTCTGGAAAACTACTAACATCAGACGAAGAAATCAACCGCCGATGGCAAAAGTACTTTCAGGATCTTTTAAATGAAGAATTTCCCCAATGTCCACTATCACCACTGCCTTGCGCTCTTGGCCCTATTGAAGCTATATTATTAACAGAAGTGGAATCGGCAATTTCCAGTATGAAAAATGGTAAGGCTACAGGCCCCGACGAAATACCAGCAGAGCTCTGGAAAAAGAGTGGAGCAAATGGTGTCGCATGGCTTACAGGTCTTTTTAATCTTATCCTAACAACCGGGGTAATGCCATATATGTGGAGACTTAGTAACATGGTACCATTTTACAAAAACAAGGGTAGTATAGCGGATTGTGGAAATTATAGAGCCATAAAATTAACATCTCACACGCTGAAGATTTGGGAAAAAGTAATTATCCGGAGACTCAATAGATTGTCAAAAATAACACCGAACCAATGCGGATTTTCTGCCGGAGTGGGTACTACCGACGCAATACACTCTGTAAGGATACTGATGGATAAATACAAAGCACTGAAAAAAGACCTTCATCTAATTTTCATTGACCTTGAAAAAGCCTTTGACCGGATTCCTCGCAAACTCATATGGCAAGCACTCAGGTCTCAATTAATACCAGAGCAATACATCGGTATCATACAGGATATGTATAGAAACATTACAACCCGAGTGATCTCCCCAGCTGGCACAAGTAGCAGTTTTGAAGTAAATGTTGGAGTTCACCAAGGATCTGCCTTGAGCCCCTTGATCTTTAACATTGTGATGGACTACGTCACCAAAGATCTTCAAAAACCGGCACCTTGGACACTATTATATGCAGATGATGTAGTCTTAATCGAGGAATCATTGCCGCGAATTCAAACTGACCTCGAATCATGGCGAGCAGCTCTAGAAAGCAGGGGTCTACGCGTGAGCCGACAAAAAACTGAATACCTACACTGCAATTTCTCCGGTAATATTCACAACCAAATTCCACCCACACTTGAAGGAACCCCTCTAAATAAGGTAGAGGAATTCAAATACCTCGGATCAATACTTAACTCTACGGCAGGTATAGAGAGAGATATAGAGAATCGGATAAAAACAGGATGGCACAAATGGAGGACACTGTCTGGAGTTCTCTGCGACGCAAAAATGCCCATTAAAACGAAACGAAAGGTATACAAAAGAGCAGTACGGCCAGCTTTACTCTACGGTTCCGAGTGTTGGGGAGTTCGAAAGTGCGACGAACAGAAAATGCATGTTACGGAAATGAAGATGTTACGCTGGGCCGGGGGTGTGACCAAACTCGACAAAGTTAGAAATGAACACATCCGAGGGAGCTTTAAGGTAGTTGAAATCCAACAAAAAATGCAAGAGAGCCGCCTACGTTGGTATGGTCACGTAATGCGCCGGAACGAGGACCACGTGACCAGACAAGTTATGGCCATTACCGAAGGCAAAAGAGGTAGAGGACGCCCACCGACCACCTGGGCAGGAACCATACAGAAGGATCTGCTGACGATGGGTTTAACGCCAGAGATGACACAAGACCGCCTTAACTGGCGCAAAAGTATCAGGAGGGCTGACCCCAAATAGGGAAATAGCCAGGAGATTGATGATGATAAGTTTCAATGATAAATATTCCTGAATAACCAACAGCTACTGTAAGATAATAAAACCCACATGTATTGTAAAATAATAAAAACATTTTAAACAATATTAACTTTTTATTTGTTAAATAATAGAAAAATTTGTTTTCTTATCGGTCACCACGCTCAAAAAGTGTAACTTGAATTAATATCAAAGAAAAAGAAATACTGCATGAATAAAATAAATAAATAATTATAATTGCATAAGTTGATACAAAATGATATGCAATAGCTTTACCGCGGCAGTCCCCGAGTGCCACACGTATTTTTTGAAATAGTTTTAATGTCTGATGTGTCGGTATTTAGATCGTGTTTATATCGTTTTTCCCTTCCTTTCATTTTAAACAATTCTATATTATGTTTTACGAATATACACATAACAAATACATATAAGGATGGCAAGGGTAGTATACTTTTTTAAATAATGGCTTGCAACTATCTAGGTAATATGCTCCACACAAAGATCTTACTCGTAAACACTTTCTTTGGGCTAAGAAAACCTTATCAGCATCTGATGAGTTGCCCCATATTATTATTCCGTAACAGATTTGCGACGATACATAACCGTTATAGGCTGCCGTTGCTGCCGCCTCAGAGACGTTTGCTCGCAGACGATACAAAATATAATCTACTGGGTACAAAGGGTATTAATATGGGCTTTCCAATTACAAAACTTATCATTCTTAATTCCTAGAAAAACTGCACTTTCCGTTTCATTAAGTTGTACTTACACCATTAAAATCGGCAGATAATCTAATTGATTTGCTATTATAAGTTTGAAATTAAACCAGTTGTGTTTTGGTTAAGTTAACTTTGAGATTATTATTTTCTAACCAATTTGTTACATTTGTTAATGTAGGTACATGTAATAATATTTCATAGAGAACCATCTGTATTTTCTTTAATTACTATGGTTGTGTCATCTGCAAATAGTATAGTGTCATTTTGTGTGGCGCCAGGTAAATCGGTGATGTAAAGTAAAAACAAATACGGCCCTAGTATACTACCCGATGGCACGCCGCATGTGTTAATGATGAACGGCGAATTATACGTTTTGTTAAGGTTTTTAACTATTTTTGTAACTTCTACACATTGTCGCTGTCCATTGAGATAGCTTTTTAGCCAACAGTACGCTTGCCCTCTTATACCGTATTTAACTATTTATATTACTTTAAGAGCAATGTTTCATGGCACCCTAGATCCATAAAGCCATCCAGGATCTAGATTTCTGCTCATTCTATGCATTCGTGTACATACACACAGAAAACATAGAAAAGCGGAAGTGTTTACCGTGACACCAATTAGTAGGTATAGGTATCGGGATACAAAGTATCAACTCAAAATATGTGTAATAATAATTTGACTGGATTACGTAAATTGTAAGAATATTAATGTAAAATACCAGACCAAGATAATATAACGCATCGCGGCTTAGACATTGTCGAGATTCATTGTTTATGTGGAACCGATAAGGGCAATAACAATAAGCCTGCACTCGGTCGGTATTCATCTTTGTGCACTTAAATGTCATTGTCTCATGAGAGTAATTAGTAAAAACAATGCAAGTAAAGTTTTTGAAGCAGGAATTTCTAGAGCTGCTTTCAATATTATCATTTTAAATTGCCATAATTTTTATAACGATACCGTCCGTAGTCTGCACGTGCAAGGCCATTTTTTTGTTTTATAAACGAGCCTTTGTTAATATGAGCACGTCGGCTCCAAAAGCTAATCCTAATAATTACCTAACTACTAGATGTGGAAACTTAAGTGGCGAGTTGGCTATATGTTCAAAGTTTAGTGACACCTCTCTACCCCCAGCCCTCATACTGGTGTTGCTCTCGAGCTCTCTTAGATGTCGCTTTTTGTGGGGGCCCATCTTATGTGGGCGAGTCACCGTTTGCCGTAAATTAAATTTATTACCATTTTGTTAGGCAGACGTCTGATTTTATTCTCTATAATACAGTATTTAGTCAACCACCTTCACCTAATAGACCAGTATATTTTAGTTTCCATTAAATCTCAATAGTCTATACACCCTGGCGGTGCTGCCTCTGCATCCCATAACTCGGGCAGGTGCATCATTCGCTCGGTGTACCCCTTACATTTCATTAAATTGTCGAAAGGGTCTCAGCGTGTTGGCTTCGGCTCCGCGTACGCCTCCCAAAGATCCGGAACCCAATTGTTCCGTGATGGGAAGACCTACCTATTATGAAGATTTAAGACAAAAGTGCGATATTATTTTTTACTATCGTTGTAGAATTGTTTTTGCTGAATATTTTGTATTTTGATTGTTGTTCACATTGATCATAATATGTACTACGAGTATGTCTAATTTTTTGTTTGTATCCCTACTTTTTATTTTAATTATCATGCACTGTTACTTTACACGCCAAGGGGCCTTACCATGACGTCTTAACGTGATTCAGTTTAGGGCCTAAACTGAGTCGCTGCCATACAACTCAACACAGGTTCCTTACCTGAACCTGAACCTTAACTGAAATGCGTTAAAGGGCATTTTCAGAAAAAAGTGCACCCTTTTAATGAAAATGGGTCCTCAATTTTCCATAAAAAAATTTTTTTGTCAGGTTTGTAACGGCCCATACGAAATGTATGAAAAAAATGCGTTACAAAGCTGACAAAAAAAACGGGACACTATTTTTCTTGTTTCCAATAGTAATCGTGATTCTGGTTACAAAAAACCCAAAACTTCCTATATTCAAAAAGAAATGAAAATGGTACCCTATTTTTGAAAATGCCCTAAAACGTTATGGTAACGGCCAAGGATGGGTTAGGTCCGCGTGTATTTAAGATCTGTTTCTACGAGTACCACGGATACTCGGATCTAAATTACACGCGAGCCCGACTTGTAAACTTGGCTACCTAAGTTGTTTAATTATCATTACACGTGCAGTATTAGACCTATTCGTTCCTACTACAATGGTTTTGAATGTTTTGATTAAATAACTTAACAAAAAATAACCGACGTTAGTCGTAAGACTCGTAAGAGATATTCACTAAATTCGTTGAACAAGTTAAATCCGTCAAAATAAACACTACGAATAACTTTAAATCACAACATGCAAGCAAACGTAATGATGTTGCAGTTTCATTAATTGCAATTTTGTTTAGTACTACACTTTTAATTTTCGAAAGCTTAAGAAATTCACGTAATTAATAGAAGTATATTTATTTATTATAACGTGAATTGAAGTTGTAAGGTATGACATTTTATTTGATGAAATAAGCTAGTTCAATCTAACGGGTTGTTGTGTATTTGAAGAAAAATAAGAAATTATTAACACGTGCCGTCGCGTTGCCGTCTTCGCTTTAATTTGAAAGTGTAAGACGTAGAAACCGCTTGTTATTATTAATACAACTCTAGTGTAACGGCTTATAGTTCAAAATTGATTGAAGTGACAACTATGAAACAAACCTGGGTTATTCTACCTGTTGGACCCAAAAAACAGTGCAAGATACAAAATGTCCTAAGTACGAGGTTTTTATATGTCCTTTACGACATTTCTATCGTTCACTGTTGACACGGAATTGTCTTTGCCGATGCCAGCCTCTACTGTTATTAGATATTGAATCTAATTTACTTACACGTAAAGAGTATAATCGTTTGTTATAATAAGGTTAACAGTAACCTAAAGAAAACCCCAAACAAAAACCCTATCGGGATTGGGTTTTGCAGTTAACCGGGTTATGGTTACTGTTACAGCAACATTTCGCTTACCGTTTGTATTCGGTTACTGAATGTTGCTGTTACAGTATCATTGGGTAACAGATATGATTAGGTAACCAACTCGATAGGCTTAAGCCTAAAGAGGGGTTTTCCGGTCCCTGGTTCGACGCTAACTTTAACCTGTCATTTGATTTGGTAACGTGGAGTTTACGGTGCTCATTAAGTTAATTTCAGTTAATTAGTCAACGTGTGTGTGTATTTAAACTTTAAATTGGGTTTGCCTATGTATTAATCAAATCGATCTGAGAGTATCTGTGTATGATTTGTTAGTAGCTGCTTATTTATTGCAGAAGTTTTAAATATGACCGATATGAGTGTTTTATTCTTTAATTAAAAGCTACCCACAAATATATACTTACTTAGTAACTAAAAATAGTATTAAAAGTATCACAAACGATAAAAAAACGACTACTCGGAGATGATGATGATGTTGGATGAACAGTCGTGGGTTCGATTCCATAGGCACTGGAGTTATTGTTTTTTTTTTCGTATGCAACGTCTATTTCCGTTTAATGTACTAAAAGTGGTTCACAGACAACCTTGCAAGATAACTATGTAAATGAGTTCATATAACGCATTGATGATGACGCATCTTTTACACAATAGTGTAAAGCCTATATATAAAGTTCGCAGACGATTATGTACATGAATTAACATACATTAGCTGCGTTTAGGTCATATACTACACATGAATGTCACGAACCGTAGTTTATATGGATAAACGTGTTTCCTAGTTTACTATGTATTACGAGTTAAGTATTGTGGGAATAAATAATGAGATATTACGCAGATGTTGCAGCTCATTGATTTCTAGTTGATGTGTGAATTAATTTCTATTACTTATCAAGATATTCTTGGCAACAATTGGGGGAGACGTGGTCCGTCGCGTGCTAGCTACGTGTAGTTGGACTGAGCTGGAACGTGGCTAGAAGGGTCTATGCAGATAGAAAGGGATGGCGCGAGCTTGTGAAGGACCTCCGCAACTCTAGAGTATCATAGGACTAGAGAATACAAAACCGATTATTTTTGTATGGATATAACCGGTTATAACCGGTTTTTCATACAAATCATAGCCGGTTTTGCATTCCCTATATAAAATTCCTCGATTCAGCTTCGCTTAAAATACCTAATAAAATAAGCAATACATTTTCAGAATGCGAAAGATGAAAGAAACAAAAATAGGACCTTATAATTAAATCTACAAGACGATTCTCATCTCAAACTCATAAGTGGAAACACGTTTATTTTTATCTTGTGTTTGCGGATATAAAACAAAGTCAACGTCTGAAAGAAAGAAATAAAGTGAAATCTGCCGGGTCCGGGTGTCTTTTATCGCCGGGTCGCTTCATTAGTTTTTATCGTTATGCCCACCTAATTATGAAGTTCGAGGTCACAGATATATTTCCTTGAAGAACCTTATATTATTTGGCAAACATTGCCAAATGCGAAATATTAGTATATCTTTATTTCAGACCAGAGTCATATATTGTTTCTTACAACTTAAAAGCTTTGTTAGTAAATTATTTAATAAACTATAAGCTTAGTACCTACTTGACACAAGTCAAAGTAGATCTGACCTGCTTCATCCAATACCATGCTATGAGGCGGTTAAATCTGTCCGCAATGACATTCAGAATATGTTCCGACTTTCCCTTACTAGAACCATTAGTGACATGATTTTTTTGTGTTTCACATGAAAATCGTCCGTGCGCGCTTGGGCGAACATTTTCAATTAAGTGCACCATTTTGGAAGTCGCAATACAGCATTCAGAAGGCTTAGTATAAATTCTAATGATTAAGTTCTATACTACTTGATGGAGTTCAACGAGCAAACTAATGTCGATTAGTTTTGTGTTAACACGCGAGTATGATACGCTAACGCTAAAATAGTATGCTCACGTCGACAAGAGTAAATTTTTCGATTCATGTTGACTACACTGACTGGATTACGTGACCAAATCACGACGTATGGACTATGTGGAAACGCTACACGCGTTAAGGTAACTTCGTAGTTTGTTTGAGTTATATTTCTGTCAAATTAATAAATAGGGCCGTTTTGACTTTTTTGAATCGCGAGATATCGATGTATGGATCACACGTTGGCTATAATTTAAGCTTTGTTTCGAACGCGGTAACAGTAGGTCATAAAAACTATATCCATTCCTTTTCTCAGGGTGGAAATAATAAAAAGACGGTATGATGATCTCTGACCTACTGTTACTGCGTTCGTTCGGTGGTCAGACTTTAGACTCGATTCGTATACCTAAACCAAAGACCGCTAGAGTTAAATGACTGGCTATACGCTTATAAACAGATGGCGCAGAATTGCTTGCTATGTACTGTAACCAGCAGGGATAACGGACCCCCTGCATATAAAGTTTGTATGCAGGGGGTGCATTATCTTTGCAGCTATACGTCCGGCTCAGGCCTCACGCACGGAAGGAATTGGACCGGTCCCCACGTTAGCCCATAACGGGTTGGAAATTTTACATACACTTAAGGATGACGCACACTAGAAAGGGACTGGACGGGACGATCTGTCAATTTCTATAGAAAGAATCACGTCCGAGTTTGACGCCCACGTCACGTGACGTTTTCTATAGAAACTGACAGATCGCCCCGGCCAGGGCTTGTACCACGAAAATAGAACGATTGCGGACTTGTATCTCTATCTCTGTCACACTTGCATATTAGAGTGACAAAGAGGTTTTTCCGTTAATGCCAATTTTCGATGTTCGTGGTAGGCATGGACATGCCCCGGCCCGTTCGAGTGTGAGTCATTCTTTATGCCTCATAATGTACTTCTTCGATTCTAATTATTTCGTACCTAAGTAAGTTCCGAAAATCTCTTAGCCGGTTTAAAAAAATGAGATTTTTTTCGGATAGGATTCCTGAGATTTTTTTAGATTGGAAAAGATCATAAACGGAGAATATATCCCCATTTTCGCAGTCAAATCGTTATTCCTAAAAGTAGCGCATCTAATTTTGTTTTTTTAGGGTCACTTGCCCCACACAGGGTTTGCCACTAACCTAAGGTTAAGCGTTTATAGGCTGTTCTCCTTTTTTACCAGGAATGAAACGTGATTCTTTCCATTTTTCGGATTTATTATAAGGTGTAAAATGATAACGGTTAGAAAGAAGAGAAATTATTTTAAAAAACAACATTTGTGTTCTTTTCACCTATGTAACGTATTTTTCTTTTCAATAGTTTTCTATAAAACACCACGACTGAGTGGCCCTTTTCAGCGGAGACAGCCTCCCGACTGACCACTCTGTCACGGTGTTCCGAGTAAAAAAATGTAGGTAAGTTTACAGTGACTAACCTGGGAAGTAACAAGTACCTATACTGTACTTAAAGGGTAAACTAAAATTTCGGGCAATTACTTGTTATAAAAAGCATTTATTGTAGGCGCAAGTGTCCCTAACAAACATAAATGCTTCAATAAAGATAAGGCCAAAAGAGTAGTATTTTTTTTATTAACAGTTGATTTTTATTTACTCAAGTTCTCTACTAAAGTATAATCTCTACAATCCGTACAAATGCCACATATTTGGTGAAAATCGGTATCTCATACTTACGCACAATGTTCACCAGTTTTCTGTACATTTTCCTCGTATAACGTATTCAACTCACGCGAGAAACAACCGACCAAATATTAAACGCAGTAAATATGTGTGGAGCTAGTGTGAGTTTGGCCTTTTTGAACTGTTCGGCCTTTTATTGTGGTACTTATTGTCTATTAACTAAATAAAATATATTTATAAACACGAACTCGTCGCTGGTATTGTGTATATGCAATGAAATAATTGGATATAAAAATATCAAGAGCAAACTGAACTAGGAATCAGAAAAACATAGACCTGTGATTAAATAGAACTTCCTGTAACAATAAATAAGTAAGTGATAAATGTGAGGTTGTAACCTAATGTCAACGCATTTCGAGCGATAACGACGTAACGATTAACTTGACATGCTAAACGTCAAATGTAGGAAAGTAAACCTTCTGTACTTCTCAGGAAAAAAAAATAACGCGATATAAAACTGATCCCTTTGCAAAATATCGGCCAGTATTTCTTAATTAGGTACTTCAACTAACTTAGATAGCGTACATGAACAAGCCCCAAATGGCCAGGGTCATCACCATTTAGCATTTTATCAGAGTATCTCCTTAATTACCGCTGTCAGGGGGCGATAAATCCACACTCACATAGCTATTTACTTACCCTATGTAAACAAATATAATATATCGCGTGCGTGAAACGTAACATGTGTTATTTATTTCGCCCGTCCACGCCTCCTTTGAACAATGGAGATGGGAAAAACTATTATAAGCTAGGGAAACAAGGCGCAATTCATGAACTGAGAGCTTTGACACCCTGATTGGTATTTTTATGGCTTTTGGAGACATGTTCCACTCACTCCTGCTCGGAAATTACTAGTATTGGTAATTAAACACTTCACTCGACAACTATACAAATACAAAATCATTTATTCGTGGCAATAAAAAAGAAAAACAAACAAACAAATTAAAAACAGTTTACCACGAAATGGTCTCGCCTCAGCATAATGCTTACCCGAAAGTAAGCGCTAGTCTTCCGGCGATACTATTTACGGGCCACTAACGGAATGTGTGAGTGTGTGACACGGCCTTTTAACAATCCTGAATTACAAACAACAACTGACCAACTTACCACTCATTTACCTATTCGAATTTATATGTGACTAATGCGTGACCGTAAAAAATTATAATATCGCGAAGTAGCTGATATAACAGAGCCATATGTCATGAAATTAGGCAACAAAATCAAACATACTACATAAACAAGACAGGGGCCTTACTATAAACCTTTGGGGCTCTCCGAATTCAATATAATAACGCAGTCCGGGTTCTGATGGGACTGCGTCGCTTCTGTAGCGCATCAGGGATGTTTGCGGAGGCGCGCGTCAGCTGTTTCTATGCGACCATGCGCGGGCGCTCGGCGACCCTGGTGCGCCGGGTGCGGGACAGTCCCAACAAAATTCTTAGGATGATAGCGGATAAACCCAATTGTGCTATCTTGTTGCACTGTGAGGGGCTGCACTCTCCCACCAGTGTTATACAATGGTAGGTTTGCGGTATATGTATAATATATAGGTTTAATAATGTTTTTTTGTTTTGATTTGATGTACTTGTAAAATATGTGTCCAACAGTTACATGAAATAAATATTTTTTTATTATTATTATTACAACGTCTTAACGCGATTCAGTTATAAACAGTCAGTCAGGATATAAACTGAGTCGCTACCATACAACTGAGCACAGCTAAGAACCTAAACTAAATCTTAAGACGCCACGGTAAGGCCCGGTATCGTTTTAGTGACGTCGCAGGTCGATACTTTAAATCGCTTACAAAGTAGAGGAGGACGTACAGGGTGTGTAGCCAAGATGCCAATCGCTCACGCTCAGTCGCTAACGAAACGCAACTGTCATTGTCACATTAATAAGGAAGAGTGATAGAGAGAGGTAGCTACGGTACGTTATTAATCGTGAGCGATTGGCATCTTGGCTACGCACGCTGGAATTCTCAACAAAAAATATATTAATGATTCAATTATTAGTATTTAACCCATAGTATCCAACCCAGCGTTAATCATGACATGTTCCGAGAATGCGTGCTACGATTGCTCTGAATGAGTTAAATAAGGCTCAGTTCGGAGTCGGAAAAAGTTGGCAAGGTATATGTAGAGGATATATCCCAAGAAAATCTCGAGGAACTGCAGTATGGGGTCAGCAATACGCATGTCATATTCATAGAATTATTTATTCTTTCAATGAATAGTGTGTATTATTGTCCGCTGCCCCATTTGGTATTTAGGGTCTCCAAACACACTAAAGGAGGCAGTCAGCAATGTAAAACTGATGCTAGGTTTCTTAGAGGAGCTAGGGTGGTTGGAATAGGGCTACGTCGTTAGCACGCAAAAGAGGCACAATGTATGTTGAGCTGCGGAAAAGGTTAATTAAAACGAACTAACTAACTGTCTGGCCTCCTTTGCGGGAGGCGGTTGAAAACTGAGCTGACTGACAGTCACTTCCCATCTTCGGTTTGCAGACAAAATGCGAGCAATTCCGGACATGTTTCAGAACATGAAAACCTTTACATCAATACCTTTTAAAGTTCGCCGCTGACGCTCCTGTCTCACTCCACGTCTCAGAAACGCGAGAAAAATAAGTCTCTGGACGTACCTCGGGGGCCTTATCTCAGGGTTGACACTCGCAGGTTTTAGCACTCCTTGATTTGTAGCCGAGCGCAGACTGAGGCACGATAAATCACACCCCTAATATGACCCGAGAATATTTATATTAGGTAAGTTAGTAGTGGAGTATTATAAATTGGTATATTCTCGTAGAATTGTGAAAAATTGATAGCGTGCCTGATGGACAGTGTTACTTTTTAAGAGACTCTTAGACACGGTCACAGAAAATAGTGCCATCATTATATCTGTACAGACGTAATAGTGGTTGCGCTTATCACGCAAGACATATTAATAGTACATTGTGCATCTAGGGCGGTAAGAAGGGCATTACTTACGAGGGTCTATTAAAACCGCATAATTTTAAATGACCCGAGTTAGTAATCCCCTTACTGGCCGTGGTACACACAATGTTGTTCATCACATTTGCGAGGAAATAAATAAACTTTCTAGACAGGTAAAGAAACCATAATGATTAGCGGTAGTGTAGTTGCACAGTCCACAGTACTCCGGAGTGACTACGTGCTGGAAGCGCGTGGGGGGCAGGTGCTCCGGGAGCTCCGGGCGGGCGGTAAAGTAGTATGAGAATCCTTTAAAAGTAAAACCATGGGATTAATACAGCTCTTTAAGTCTAAGTATGCTTATTGCATATAATATCACCATTTACGAGCAGGTGTGATGAAAAGTATATTAAAGTAGTAAATACTTTTTCATGTTAATCAATGTCGGGCGCAATAATGTAAGAACACCACCGCATGTGCTGAATCGGCGCACGTCCAACCGTTAACAAAGGACTTTAGAGCGTCTGCACAGTAGGTACTTTAGTTTGGCAAACCAAGTCTGCCAGTAGATTTGTCTTCGGGGTGAAAAAAAAAGAGCGAGGCATATAAAATAGTACATTATTGGCGAGGTGGACGAGATTTAATCTACTGCCAGACCTGACTTGTCAAACTATAGATTTCATGTTTGAATGGTATTGCCACCGCCGCGCGCCGCCGCCGGCGACCGGCTACTCGCATAGCCGACGGGCTGGCGGCGCGCGGCGGCTTCATTTGAATATGGAATCTGACTTAGTAGTCAGCAGACGCAGGAGGCAGACGTGTAATGATGACGTATGAAAGTGAGAGTCCTTATTCCTTAAAAAATCCTCATGAATTTAGTACTTTTTCGGTGTGATTTAAAGCAAATTGTTGGCGGGTGGCTGGGTTGTGGCCTTTTTTTAATACGTTTTTTAATTTGACATGTGTTTTTAGTCTGCCCTTGTCAGCCGTACCAAGAAAATTGTTTATGTTTGTGATTGTGCTATAATAATAAAATAACTGTTCTTAATAAGTGTTTTCATCAAGATACCATCTCATTTATATACAGTCCACACCAGTAGCTATCACAAATCATAATCATTTCTGCTTGCGGCTTTACTATCCCAAAACAGGCTTTTTGTGGTCTAGTGGCATACTATTTGTACTATTTTAATGAATTTTTATTGAGAAATCTCGATTCAAAAATCAGTCGAAATTGACTAAATTATATACCATAAAATGGGGTTTTTCATAATATATTATTAAGCCAAATAAATTCAAGTTTTGGCTCTTTTACTACCTTTTTTTTTTGACGGTGTGGAGAATGCAGTTACGCACCGTCCCCCGACCTCAGGTAGGTCATTTGGGAGTGTGTGGGACTCGCCGCTGCTTGCTCCTTCTCCTAGCGAGAAGGAAGCAGAGCGGCCCTACCCACTAAACTCCACACCGGCGTTTCCCTCCTGGCCGTTAATGAGAGCACCGTGGGATCAATATTATTCCACCTCGGTGCCCTCCGGCGGCCCCGGCTTTGTGCCGGGGCATCCGCACAAGGAGGGGGAAGTCAGAAACGCTTTGACCTCCTCCCCGACGGCGTGGGGCCGTGCAATGCGGGACCCGAACCCGCTGGCCCCGTTAAGGGTCTTGGCGAATGAACGCCAAGCGCCTTCGACCCCGCCGCCTGCGACGGAGCGGGTTTCCCCTGCCTCCTTCTGCGACATAACCTCTTCGCAGAAGGAGGCCACCGCATCCCAATTCCTCTCGCTGCCCAGCATCGAAGCGATGACGCTGTGCAGCGAGAGGTCCACCAAACCAGTCCTCGCGACGAGGGCAGCTCTTTCCACGGCCCAGCGGTCACACTCTTCCAGAGTGTGTTGGGCCGTGTCATCCTCGTCGCCGCACTCATGGCACCTATCGTCCTCCTCCCGCCCTATTCGATGCAGGTAGTGTCCGAAACAACCATGCCCGGACACCACCTGCGTCAACCGGAAGGTCAGGGCCCCTTCCCTCCGGTCGACCCACTCCTCCATCTTTGGGAGGATAGCCCCTATGGTTCTGACCCCATACAAGCTATCCTCCAGCGCCTCTCTCCATCGACGCCTGAGGTGCTCCTCTGCCGCTCGTTCCGCCCTCTCCCACTCCCCCGGGTCTGGGGGCTCCTCCCTCCTCCTAGCCTCATCCCTCCGCTGGTGCCTCTCTGCCAGCACCACCGCATCCAGCTCCCAAGGCGGGGTGCCAGCAAGGAGGCATGCCGCTGCATGGGAGTTAGACCTGTACGCCCACACCATGCGCTGCGCTACCACCCTCTGTGGTCTCCGGAGGAGTGCAGCGGAGCGATTGCTCAGCCTCCCGGCCCAGATTGGCGCCCCGTACAGCGTCATGCTGCGCACAACGCCCGCGTAGAGCCGCCTGCACGGGGCGTTCGGCCCGCCAATATTGGGCAATAGCCGGCCCAACGCCGAGGCAGCACTCACGAGACGAGGAGCCAGTCTCGCGAAGTGCTCCTCAAAGCTCCACCTCCTGTCCAGGATAAGGCCCAGATATTTGATGTGGGCCTTAACCTGGACCCGCTCCCCTCCAACTCTCAGGGTGGTTCCCGCCCCCATCCTTCATCCAATTCTCCCCCGAGGACCATGGCCTCCGTCTTCGGTAGGGCGACCCGCAGGGCTCTTTTACTACCTAAAATTAAGATCAGAGTATCAGATATATTAAACAGTTGGTTAACATTAGCTATAATTTCGTCATAATTTGAGTTGAAATATTTTTAAAGGCTTATTTATTCGTTTCTGTTTCTTTATTTATTTCGTTATAGTGTTGTGTCATCCTTGGTCCGGATGATCCGCCACCACCGTGCTATGTCGCCCAGTCATACGGTTACAGCAATCACTCAACGCGAGGCTCGCGAGTTTCCTGACGTAATACCTTTTATTTACGGATATGGAACATTTCTCAAATAACACACATACCTTGTAGTTTCTATTCGTATAAGTTATTTCTTTATCTGATATTTATTGGACTTACGAGAATCTTCTTCGTAGCGTGTTCCTGACTTATGCCAGGGCTCAGGGAGCCTGGGGTCCGCTTTGGCAATTAATGCCAAGATTTGGTGTAGGCGCTAGTTTTACGAAAGCGACTGCCATCTGACCTTCCAACCCAGAGGGTAAACTAAGCACAAGACATAGTACAACATTGTAAAGATGATTTCCGACTAGTGTCAGCTTAAGCGCAGATTACACTTGGCTGAATTTAGGATTCTAAATGCTTTAAAAACCTAATTTAGTAAAGTGTAATCGCGTTTAGCCAGTACGGATTCTAAAAAGTATCCTAATTAGAAAAACAAATGGTTTCTGACAAGCTGAATGACTTAGCATCCTAGTGAGGGTAGGTGTAACAAAATTTAGTGCAGTCAGTTGCCAGTGCCACGCACGCCTGACGGCGGGCGGACGTGTACTAGTTATAGAAACATGGCGCACGAAAAAGAAGTTTTGGGTAACATCTTGGATTTGAACAGAGAAATAGCTCATCTCTGTGATAAAAATTACAAAAACTACATGAATAAAGTAGTACGGCTTTTTTATTTTATTTCCATGGATGCTACAGCCAGGGCTACTCCAAGGCCAATCTTTTGATGTTTAAATAATACTTGCGGTATTGCATCTGAGTTTGTCACTGACACGAGTGAAATGTTGACTGATTCAGTGACATATAAACTGCTAGTCTATTATGGTCGCATTTTTATCAACTATCATGGAGGCTGTCACGTTCTAACAAGTCTGTAAGTTCGAAGGTGACGCATAGTGTGATAGTCGATAAAATGACAACCAAGCTTTAGCCCCTGATCACACAAACACCTACGCATTCTCTGGTTTCGCCCGAAAGGTTGTAAGAAATGTCTTATAGCCTAGATGGTAGTAAGCTTGCCTACGAAGCTGGAGGTCCCGGGTTTCAATCCTGGTAAGGGCATTTATTTGTTTGTTTATCACGAATATTTGTTTGTCGTTTTGTATGTATATATTATATGTCATCATCATCATCATCATTTCAGCCTGAGAGCGTCCACTGCTGACCTTAGGCCTCTCCAATCTAACTCCAGCGCGACTCAGCGATCGTCGGTCCATCTCGTAGGTGGTCGCCCCACACTGTGCTTGCTAGTGCGTGGTCTCCATTCAAGGACTTTTTTGCCCCAACGGCCATCCGATTTTCGTGCTATGTGGCCGGCACATGTAGGTATATAGTCGCCTAGTAGGTTATTATAGGAATGGAAAGATTTATAAGAAAACTGAGTGTGTTTTCTGCGCCCTCTTAAAACGTTTTACATATACATATATACACGAAAACAACACATCTTCTGCACTTAGATAGAAACGTGTTGGTATCATTTTAAAGCCTTCATTCACTGAATAAGATTAAGGTAAACGTTCCACATTCCGTAGCAGTTTGAGCCTAAAACTCAGATTTGGAACATACCTAACAACCTGTCAAACCATTCCAGATAGATTCCGATCACATCAACAGGTCATAAATATTTATTGGGCGTCTTTAATCGCGGTTTAATATCGGAAAGCAGTTATCGGCGAGTTATCGGACCGTTATCGTACCGAACGCGCGGCTGCGTTAGGGGTAAGCGGGGATATCATGGAAATGGTTATAAGGCAGTTATGCTTATCTTGTAGTTAATTGTAGTTTTGAGCTGCCGTAGCTTTAAAGGTTCAGTTTGATTGGTCTATAGCGCTTACGGGGGCGTGATTCAATACCGCATATTGCGTCCGCAAAGCATTGAAAGCTGGTTCTATGCGTTATGGGAATCTCCCACCTTCCGCATTGACCCGCTATAAAAACATATGTTTTACAAATTGAAATAGATGTCATAAACTTACTACAGAAAAAGTGACTAAGGCCCATAGTGGCTACATGAAAAATCAATATTTTGATTTTGATTGATTAGTGACCAGGGCTGGGATTGAACCGACCTTCTGCTTTCACGGCAGACGCCCTACCTCTAGGCTAGCCAACCCCAGCAGCAAAGTTCCGAAATATCCTAAGCATATGCAATTATTTCTTATTTTTAAAAGCTCAAGGTGCGTTTTGCCATCCTACAGCTCAGGCTGACATCTAGTAGGTCTAGATAATTTTTACAGATGGCGCTGACCTCGCTTCTAGTTGATAATAATCAACTAGAAGCGAGGGTGGCGCCATCATACTGTACAATTTTAAAGCACGAATCAAATCATTTATTATGTATAATAAATGTTAATTAAACACATGTCTAGTTTAAGGGAAAGTTGTATTTATACTTGACGATACGGTCTTTATCAGTAACTACTCACTTTATCTATTTAAAAAAAGCGCATCAAAATCCGTTGCGTAGTTTTAAAGATTTAAGCATACCTACATACAGCGGGAAGCGACTTTGTTTTATACTATGTAGTTATATTTAGTAGTTTCGGATTTTTTTGCTATTTTAATGCCCTCCAGGTCACCGTGCTAATATAATACCATGACTAATTGAACAGTAAGGTTGTCGACCGAGTTTTTGTATGCATAAACAGTATAAACACATTATTGTAAAAGTACTAAAAGCCATGGATGAACAGGGTTGATATGTCTTTTTGAAATAGAGATGTGGTGTTATTGTCACTGGGTAAATAGGCGGACAACACGCACGGTTTGAAATTGCTTGTCACTATATAATAAAAAATAAGCCTAGAGTAAAGGCAGGAAAAATAGGTAACGCAAAGTAGGAAAATTGAATTGTAACCAATTTGAACTACAAAACTCGTGAGACTCGCAGATATTAAATGATATATAAAACGAGTCACTCACGTAATTAAGTAAATTTTCGATCGACATGTTTCGATTTTACGAAGATCGTCATCAGGAGAAGCAAGTCGGGCACTGCAAGCTTTGCAGCGGGTGACGGTAACGATCTACCCTCGTTTATGTCAACTGGGTTGCACACAATACTCACTAGGTCGCTCGCTAAGGGTACGTTCACACGAACCTAAAGCACGCACGCGCGTAAAGATCGAAACCTGTCGAGCGAAAATCGACTTAGTTAATTATGTGAGTGACCGGTTTTAAATATTATCTAGGTGATCAATATACAATGAAATGCTTCTAAAATAACAGCTTTAAAGCTAAAAATAAACCTATTCAGCAATTAATTTCGAGCGCTCGTATCGTTTTCAGTAAGTATGGATAAAAGCGACGAAATCATATTTTTGAAATACAAGCGGAGTCCATTATAAATCAAGGGTATTTTAAAAGTGATGCAAAAAGAATAGTAACTCGATGAAGATGAAAAAAAAAATTACGACTAGGTACCGTTTCTTGATTCCGAGCGCTCAAAGACCAATCTCGCATCAATACCTACTTTTTAGTGCTAGTTGGAGGTAGGTACGGTTAGTTGCAGAATTAAGTGGCCCCCTCTGCATAGAAAGTTTGTATGCACTTAACTCTGCATCTGACTGCCACTCAGCATGTTTCTAGCGTCTTCCTAGTTTTTAACTCATCTCATCCTAGGATTTGGAGCAGTCACTAGTTTTATTTTACTAAAGCGGCGGTCATCAAAACCTCCAATTCATACGCTGACTAAATATACCTTCTTGAGTAGTACGCTTATTAAAAAAAATCCTTCAAAAATATCTACCTATTGGCAAAAAAATATTATTTAGTGTTCAGAACAATCTATTGGATGATTCGAAAAACTCTTTGATACTAGCCGGGGTCAGAACCGCAAAACAGCAAGTAATGTAATATTTGGACGCACATGGGTGTAACGCTGTTTTGTTAAACTATATTAAACGGCCTCCTAGACTAGTCGGTAGCGACCCTACCTTAGAAGCAGGAGGTCCCGGGTTCGAACCCGGGTCAGAGCATATATTTGTGTGTTTATCACGAATATTTGTTCCTGAGTTATGGTCGTTTACTACGTATTTAAGTAGGTATTTATAAGTATCTATCTATTATATATATCGTCGTTACCCACAACACAAGCATTATAGAGCTTACCGTGGGACTAGGTCGATTTGTGTAAGACTGTCCCACAATATCTATTTATTATTTATATAATATAATATTGATCAAAACACTATCTCGTTAATTAGCGCTGAATATTTAAATATCACAAAGTAGACACACCTAGAAACAAAAACCCAATTTAACAACTCGATAAACAAAAGACAAGAAAAACTATATTACTTACAAAAAACGAGTAAATTTCCATAGCGCTGTGGCAAGTCGTTGACCGCTTGCGCTTGGCGGGGTCACTGTACTGACCTTGGGCACTTCCTATGACGTTGACTTGGAGCTAGCCGATTCTAACTTAAAATTTGAACGGGTTTTGTTAGTGGTATGACCTTGAAACAACTCGCAGCGCACGCCAATAGTGCAAATGAGATGACAAATTGCATGACTCGTGTGGACCAATAAATGGTTGCATCATAAATATAACGTACAAAGTTTTTTAATGTTCATCATTTTTTTGGAGCTTTTAGGAAAAAGAAGACGTAGTCAGCATTAGATACTAAGCCCGTGTAAACTCAGCACAAGAAAAACAGTTTGATTTTTAGACTGTATGAACTTTAGTAAAACAGATTATAAAAAGTTTGTAAAATTTGAAGTTAATTCATAATTAAGCATTTTTTTTGCTTTTAAATCGTAGCTGACGGATTTCCTCTAATTTATACAGGGTGTTCTTGAGCATTTGCTTTAACTTAGTCATGTGGCTTGGTATAATTAAGGAAACAGAATGGCATAGTAGTTTTATTCAATTCGTTAATTTTTTTTAAATTTCTCATACAAATTAATTACATGTTGCATCAACTGCTAATGTAAAACGGGCATTAGAATTAACTTTACTAAGTAAGTGACAACTATGACATATCATTGTCATGTCACACATACTCCGTTTATACACTTACAAATACCATATGAGATAAAATTAAATTATTAGTTATTTCTAAATGGATTTTCTGAGAAATTTACTTAATTTAAGCTAAAGAATGCTATAAAACACGTTATATAGGTATGTGATTATTTTAGTGACCTAAAAAATCAGATTTAAAATGCATAAAGCTACGCGAAGTTTTTTGTATAACACCGCCTAGTTATTTTAGCGTTTTTTTCCGTACCACTTCATAGAAGTAATACACACATGTATACACGTATGTAGAAACAAAACAACGACTTTTTAGGGTTCCGTACCCAAGGGTAAAACGGGATCCTATTACTAAGACTTCGCTGTCCGTCTGGCCAGGCTGTATGAGTATCTCATGAAGCGTAACAGACAGTTGAACTTTTTACAGATGATGTATTTCTGTCGCCGCTATAACAACATTAGGTATTAAAATACAGAATAAAATAAATATTTAGAGGAGCTCCGTTTTTGCTCGATATTGATCGTCAACAGTGACACATGAAATATTAACAGAATATTTAATTATTCATTTACTATTTAGAGTTTGAACAGTGATTTGTATTTCATCCTGTATAATCACTAAATAAATAATGAAATTTAAATAAAACAAATACTAAAAGGTTTGCTGTTTTTATAGATAATGGTACGGAAGACTTCACCGGTTTTTTATACATACGTGTATTGCTGACTGTATCTCAAATTATTTACAAGTCTACAAATACTTGTCGCGCGTAGCGTAGTAGGTACGAGAATAATATAGTTATTTCTACATAAAACATCCATATCGATTTCTAATCGACGAAGTAATTGATACGCACTTAATTGTGTTTATCATCGCACACATGCTTGTAAAAGGAGACGCCATGTTATAAATCACCTAAAAATTAACTTTCCCACCTTTGCACGTGTACAGTAAATCGAAAACATCCAATAAACCTTACTCGTATTTTTATCATGCCGTTGTCTTTATCCCGTGACGATACGTTACAATCCACCTACGGTGAATTAAGTAACAGCGACAAAACCTAGATAACGTTACGTAAGCTTTCACTTTTCAACCTACTGACCATATGGTCGCCCAGTGACACTATGACGGCTGCACTACCATCATCTGTTGAGTCACGCGTCTTGCTCGTACTTACTAAGTTCTAACGAATCGGTGATAGTGAAAAACGGTGACACCGCACCATCCTATGAATCCACTTAACTTTCGCCATCGTAACTTTTACTATCGATTTATTGGTGAATGGACCTTATCAGTGAGTATTTAATGCTAAATTTCAATGATTATGTTATTAAACAGTCGCAAACTTAATATTGTGCTTAAGAATTAGGTTTATGATCGGAAGAGTGTAACAGTAGGGTGGTTGGTCATAAGGAGGCTATTCTAAATGTTCATAATTTAACGAGCGAGCGAAGAAAGTAAGGTCTTCAATTCTACTTGAAAAATCCGTCGTTTGTATGTATGTATGTATATATTCAATTGGTCTCTTGCCACCATTAAAGTGCCTTTGTTTTTAAACCCTTTGTTTTTTTTTTTATAAAGATAACAAAAAAAAGTGCCTGCTCTCCTTGAGCTGACTGGCATTTTCAGGGATGATGGCAAGAGACCCGAAGGGGTGTCCTTGGTTCCTTGGAGTTTGGGACAGATGCTAGTGTGGGATGCTACCTGCGTACACACGCTGGCACCGTCCCATCTCCAACGAACTAATGTAAAAGCGGGTGGAGTGGCTGAAAGCGCTGAAATTTTAAAACGTAATAAATATAAGAGCCTGGGCAGAGAGTACCTGTTTGTACCATTCGGGGTCGAAACACTTGGTCCATGGGGTCCCACTCCCAGCGCACGCAAGTTTATTGTAGAAACGTCTGGTTGATGTTACTGGTGAAAATGAAATGAAATGAAAATGAAAATATTTATTTTGGTTACGAAAAAATAATTTTACAAATTTAATATGGCATGAGATCTCCCAGTATAAGTTATACTCGTAAATATACTTGTATCAGAAGACCCCGCTGTATCGTTTGTTTAACTGGTGACCGAAGAGCTTTTTATATGCTATAGGGGGCAAACGAGCAAACGAGTCGCCTGATGGTAAGCGATTAACGTCGTCCATGGACACCCGCAACGCCAGAGGTGTCGAAAGTGCGTTGCCTACTTGACATTGGCAAAATTGTCCAACTCTCGGACAGAAGCCATTATTTAAAAGGAGAAGAAAAAGTAACCAAACGTCATAAATCACAATTTCATACAAGTTTGACGTTTAAATACCACTTTAAAGGTTAACAGTTCATTTGCTAGGTGGTTTGACTCTAAAGTGAAAAAGCAAAGTGCTCATTGTCAAAGTGCACAAAGTTTCCGGAGGACGCACCGCAAAGTGCCGCGTGTCACTTAAATGTCTCCGGAGCTTATCCAGCTTAAAGAGGTGGTCATATGGCGCCTATTCCGACTACCATTCGTAATTAAAAACACAAAGTTAAAAACGAAGTAAGCGCAGCAAGTACGTTAGTACGTACGGAAAATTAGACAATCAGAAAAACTAGTTTTACTTACAATTGTAAAGCATGAATTTAATCATTTATTATTTATAATAAATGTTCTGATTCATGCTTTTAAGTAGGCACACTACTATATATAAATTATAAATTGAAAGAGATGTCATATACTAAAGAAAAAGTAACCAAGGTTCCAGCCCTGCTCACCTGCGACCTTGGTCACTTTTTCTGTAGTATATGACATCTCTTTCAATTTATACTTTTACTTATTTTAGCTATTTTATTCTTTCACGTAATGTTTTTTGCAATATGCATATAATAGTGAAAAAAAAAGCAATATAACCTGTGGTACCGACTGAATTCGAACTCGCCACACCTATCTCGGCAAACCCTTGATCGATTTGGCTCATACTGTAACTTAAAAAATCTATTTATCTCGTCTAACCAGTGCCAAATTTCACGGAGATTCGATCAACGATACTCAAGTTATCGTATTACAAACATACATACATAGGTACATACATACATACATACAAACGACGGATTTTCCAAGTAGACTTCGCTCGCTCGTTCGATCAAGTTTACCCACTAGGAAGCGCAAGTGACTTTTAACACTTTAAAATCTCTTAAGAGGCCATCAATACGGTTTGTACGGAAAAGCAACAAAAGCTGTTTTTTGACGTTGAAATACAAAGAAACTGTGAGCTGTTTGTTAAAGTTGTTAACTATGTTTGATAGCTTATTTCCTAGTGTTTAACTTGTAAGCTTCTAATTTGAGTAAAACTCAATGTTTTAACTTTTACTATTCAATTATTGGCAGTTGTTTTCTGAAAAGCGCACGGAGACAGAAGTTTGACTTCGATTATTGTTAACATGATACATGAAAACACATGTTTTTCTAGGTTGATATAATATTGCAACATGGTTTTATTTAACTTATAGGCCTCATATTTCCAATAATTTACACAGATACCTATCTAGTTCGACTTTGAATATGCACATTTTTCGATAAAAATACACTGCAAACGCAGGGATTTTCGCAGTAATTTTGACAAAATATTGGGATGATTTGTATACAACATTAAAGTTTATTCTTTTAAGAACATGCTGAAATCGAAAAAATCACTTTTTGTTTAAATTCCGTATTTTTTTTTAAATATTCAAATGGTGTATAAAATCCAATCCGCGCTAGCCTAGTCCTCAGTACCGCGCGCGCGCTCGTAGAGGTAGGACCTGTGTTGTTCTCTGTGGACTGTACAATTTGCTTGTTTTGTTGCACGAGTACGTGCTGGAAGCGTTTGGAAAAGTGAATAAACCGCGACCAACTACTGAGATAAGCATTTTACATTTTTGACTATATTATAGACCTGTTTGAAATAAAAATTTGAAATGATTTTATCGAATGTGATTGTACCGCAACCAACCCTTCTAGATACTTTCAGTAATACAGAGTGTTTATTAAGACGGACAGTATGGAGAAATTTTAGGTGTATTAGGGTGACGGTACCCATTATGAACACTTTAAGCTGACAGACAGGAGTGATGGACACTATATTCTTAATTCAAATGTCATATGATTGTCAATTGGTTGACACAAAATAAATGCATGAAACTTATTTCCTCATAATAAAAGTGACTGTACGTTACTGGTTCCTTGTCCATTACTGGTGCCACCGCCCTAGTCAGGGATAATCATATTGCTATATGAGCAAAATCCGGAATAAAACCGGCCAAAAGCGTGTCGGACCAAGCATAATTGAGGGTTTTGTAGCGTTATACGACATAAATATTGTGCAAGCAAAAAGGCATAAGTGTCTTCAAAATATCAAGAGACTTAACTGTATGTTAGCAATTAATAGTTTTTGGCAAAAACGGCTAGACAACCTTACCACGAAACTTATTTTGAACAAATTGTCTTATATCTTAACTTCCTAAAGCTTTCACATTTTTAGGGTTCCGTACTTCAAAAGGAAAAAACGGAACCCTTATAGGATCACTTTGTTATCCGTCCGTCCGTCCGTCCGTCCGCCCGTCTGTCTGTCCAGACCCTTTATCTCGGGAACGAGTAAAGGTTGCAAGTTAAAATTAATACCATAATATACACAGGTCTGCGGTCCCTTGAAGCTGCAAAAAACCAAACTTCTACATCAACGCAATCCAAATCTGAAACTGCCGTACACTGAGAGTTCCATGCCACTTTTGTGCGGAGCCCTCGGTGGGCAAGTCCGACTCGATCTTGGCCGGTTTTTTGGACCTCCCGATACTGGATCAACTAATTTTTTGTACAAGAGACCTTTAACTTATTTCTAAGGACCTATCAGATGATGTGCCACAAGTAGATATTTGACAAAAAAAATGAACTCAAAAAACGGCATTTTTATTTTTTGTTGTACAAAAATCACTTTTTGCTAAATTAGAAATTTTTATATTTATTCTACTCAGAATCGCAGCTCTTTCAATCCTAGTAGGAGAAAAAAAGTGACCTAAATTTTCCATACATTTTTCAAACTTTCTAATGTGCTACCGCCATACTGAATCTATGAAATGATGGTGGCGAAATGGAAAACAAATCTTGGAACACTTTTTTTCTCCTACTGCGATTGAAAGAGCTCGCGATTCTGAATAGAAAACAATTAAAACTTTTCATATTTTCAAAAAATTATTTTTTTACAACAAATAATAAAAACGCCCAAAATATGCCTCCGGATTTCAGTTAAAATTACAAAACGTTTAAATAAAATTATTTAATTACACGTCCCTTTTTTAATCTTATCGGCTTTGTAACCTTCAATATAACATCACCACCCCAAAATAGAATTCAGATTGAGTTTAAATTTTGAAAAAAAAAACTTTTTAGTAGTTAGGTATGCTTAGAAATGTACCAATATATGTATGAATATGAAAACAATGAATTGGATCCGGAGGCAGAAAACAAAATCCTATTCCAAAATAACTTCGGATACTATTTAGAGACATTTGACGTTTGAATAAAACTATTTTTAATCTTATGATAAACACAAAACAAATATACAAATTACTCGTACATTTTCTAACACCACGTACGCCAAGTAATAGTTGATGTTCTGGCGCAAGTATCAATAATGTTTGGTCCGCGCGTCAAGCGTTGCGACGCCATTAGCCTCGCGACGGTGCTTACAATCAATGAATGCTCGCTCCCGTTCGCACTAACCGCACCTGCTATGCCGTTCGAAGAGCATGGCGATAATAAGTTTGTATACCTGATTGTAGTGTGTGTCCGCACACAGATGCGCGTTCGGAGCGCAACTGGCGGTAATAATATTGAAATGCGAGCGGGCGGATTTTGTGATAGCACTCTTAACCAACTCACTAGCCCTGGGGGCCTACCACGAATCACGTTTTTCATCTATTAGCCTCTCTATCACTCTTGATTCGATCGACAAAGAGGCAAATAAACGAACGAAGGAAGTAGTTCACGGTAGGCCCCCTGAACTGTTAAGACCACATTTTAAAGTTCGACCGACCAGGGCCCTTACCATGACATCTTACGCGATTTAGATAAGGTTCTTTACTGCGCTCAGGAGGCCAACCACGAATATCGAAAATTGGCATTCACGGAAAACCCTCTTTATTACTTCAATTTGTACCTAGGTGTGACGGAGAGTTTTTCAATTTTCGATCGTTCGATTTCCGTGGTACTAGGCCAGTTGTATGGCAGCGACTTAGTTTGGGTCCTAAACTGAATCGCGTTAAAACGTCATGGTTAAGCCCTGACCTGTCTCAACATGTTCACAATATCGCTCGCTCCGGAATACCCCCCTTTTGAGAGCACTCCTAAGAAGAAGGCTAATGCATGTTTATTCCTGCTGTAAGTAAATGGATGTCGCTCTGTGTAAAGTGCTTTTTTTTATTCGCGAGGACCCGACAAGTGTCGCTGGGAACAGGATAAGGGGAAACAATGTTTGAAGAGCGTATTGTATTAGATATTTATTATGCTGGTATATTATTCTTAGGACCAAACTGACACACAGTAAAATTTAAACAGGGTATAATAAATTCTGATCATACCTACTCATAAAAATTACTATATTTTCGGTAGCTGTTTTAGTAGGTATTACTATTTTTATAAGTACAATTTTTTTTCAATAGAAATGAGTACTAAATATTTTTAGTACAGAAAAAAAATGTTTTTGTTTATATGTAAGATCGTCCGAATAGGCGAATTAAAAAAAAAAACATTAAAAAAATTTCACTTTAACACAACATTTTAGAAAAAAAAAAACAGTAACTATTTACATAATTACAATTTTACCAAATAGTCACTCAACAGAAAGGTTAATTAGTTAACTCAAAGCTTACTATTTGACATGCAGTACTTACGTAAGTAAGCAGGAAGAAATTCCAATGAAGTAGCTTTCCTTACGTAACTTGATAATTCCCGAGCTTACGCGAGCTTTGGCCCGATGATATCATAAAACCGATTTGTACGAGTTAAAGCTTCCATTCATACCTAAACGACGCAGGAACCACAGATTTCTGGTGACTAGATGTTGTATGCTGTACTGAAGTTGGAAGTAGGACGATTAAGCTATCTCAACATATGCGCATGCGTCGAATATTCGTTTAAATGATGTACCGTTTAAATTATGTTACAGGCAACACTCGGTATTTAGGATAAAAACTATATTACAGTTTAGCTTTATTATTTAAAAAGTAATGAATATTCTTCTTATTTAAAGTTAAGGACATAATTAATTTGCCAGAGCATGGTTTATAAGGTGCATATACAAATAAACATACAATGAATTTGAGGTCTAATAATTATTATAGTGTAAAAAAAACTATTTTCTTACTGAGAGCCGAATAGGACGCCATTGTAACTGTAAGTGTCGTGTTTCGTGTATGTGATCGAGTTCCAAGTGAGAAAGCCGGCTGTAGTAGCGGCAGTGACACCGCGCAAAATATCATGTGACGGCGGAAACTCAGCCTAAACTAGTTAAAACTGCAGTAGTTTTTCATTGCAGGACGTCGCTGGTTCAATTCCAGCACTGGGCACTGGGGGCCGTGGTCACTTTTTCTGTACTGTATGACATAACTTTCAATTTATAATTTAGTTAAAACTGGTTAGACAGGTTCAAAATAAATACATTGCGGTGTCTATTCTAACTACATCTGTTTTTACTACAATGAAAGCGGTTTCGGGAGGAAAGTGGTAGTACAATCCCTATAATATTGCAGATTGTGACTGGAGTTCTGCGCACATTTACATACAAAATAATGTTTGGAATATTGTTGAAGATGTCTACAATAGTTTTATGGTCTTCTATCCATACAACTGAGTATGTAATCCGTAACCTTTAAGTTTAAAAAGCTTTAAAATACTGTCGAGTTTACTATTATAGTAAAATTACGGATATTTAACAATCACATATTTTAAGTCCATTATAATTAACATTTATTTGACTAATCTTAGCATTGTATTACTGGGATTGCATATAAAATGATTAACATAAATTAATATAAAGATTATTACTACTTGTCCATTGGCATATTTCAGCTAATAATTGGTTTATGGTTTCTTCATATGAAGAAAAATCATTGCCTCTTACCATTACAATCGTATCGTCTGCAAATAAGATACTCGAGTTACGAGTGGTTGCTCGAGGAAGGTCATTTACGTATATAATAAAAAGCAATGGACCTAGATTACTTCTCTGAGGGACTCCCCGTAGGTTTATACGATCATTAGACAGAAAATTGTTTTTTACGAGATTTTTCTTCTCACTTACTATTTTAGAGTTTTCTGTATATTTATTTATATCTTTCAGATAACTTTTTAGCAAGCACAGGACCCCGGATACGGATATACTGGACATTAAGAGTACCTGTGACAGTACCGGTCACAATATGTGATTTACACTATCGAAGGCCTTAGTTAAATCCAGAAATATCCACATAATAGGAGTTTTATTATTAATAGCTTCCGACACGTACTTAATCTAATCAAAACATGCCAGTTCAGTTGAACGACCCTTTCTACAACCAAACTGATTCAAATGAAGAATCTCTTGTTTGTCAAGAAAATCTGTTAGTTGGGCCCACATGGCCTTTTCTATCTTTGATACGAAAATTTTAAGTACGGGCACTAAAGTAATAGGCATATACCCTTTTTAAACAGAAGTTTAATTTTGGATCATATTAATTATTCGTATATATATTATATTAGATATAGATTAGATATAATATATTCCTTACTTTTCACATGTCAGTATTAGTAAGGTATGACTTAAAGGAGATAAAAACAAAAAGAGTGAAAAAAATCGCTCATTATGCAATCTGATACGGAACAAGAGCATTACTTGCAAATAAATTATATGTACAGTAGAATCCGTTTATAGTGACGTCGATGGGAAATGACAAACACGTCATACTAAGGCCTAAGAGTTAAGCTGTTTAACTCCATAAAAATAACGCTTAACTCCGGGTTATGCGGCTAACCCCGGGTGGTGCAAGTGGCCTTAACCGGCCGTCATACAAAGCATAACAGGGAAATTCCTATGTTACGCAATCCATACCTACCCCCTGCCTGACTGATTGAGTTGACCTCTTTCTACCTGCATGTATGATTAAATTCTTTTATTTCAAATGGTAAATTGCACATCACTATACGATAGGTCATGAAAATGAGCGAAGTCGTCACTATATCCGGACATAAAGTATTACAAAAAAATAAACTTAACAGGTCAATGTAAGCGACACGTCAATATATTCGAAGTCATTATATCCGGCTTATAATAAATAATTTTATATGAAAACCATACTTCATACTGTAATCACGCCGTACTTATCGGTTGGTCAGCTATAAATGAATTCTACTGTAAATATACGTATTCCGAAGATTAAAATCCAGATTTCCTACTAAAAGATTAAATTAACGGCTATTTCTGTATCCAACTTACATGCTCATAATGAGATTATTCACCGGCATCACCGACATACCTGAAAACAAAGGAATCGAATTAAAATAAAATCATCGACTCGACAGGGGATTAATGGAACACGATTGCAATCAGAAGCGGAAATGAATCGCCGGAAGGCTGAAAAACTGACATTTTCTGTTGTTAAATAATTAAGTCGTTAATATGAGCTTTTGATGGAATGTCGCTTTTGTTTAAGAGAACATTTTAAAAGAAAATGCACATGAATTTGGTAGTTTTTCCGTGTGATTTAATGCAAATCATAATAATTTCTGAAACAAGGTTTTTGTGGTCTAATAGCCGTTTTATTGGTATGAATTTTAGTGAATTTAAATACCTATGAAATATAAATTATTTCATCTCTCATATCTCATATCTTGATCATCGTGAACCGAATCATTTTTACAATTGTAAAGCACGAATCAAATCATTTATCAAATGTAATAAATGTTTCAGTTCATGTTTTGTTTTTGTTTTTATGTAGTCACACTACTATATATAAATTATAAATAGAAAAAGATGTCATTATACTACAGAAAAAGTGACCGAGGCCCCAGTTGCCCCCGGGGCCCCCGGTGCAAGGTCCCGGCCCTGCTCACCGGCGGCCTTAGTCACTTTTTCTGTAGTATATGACATCTTTCAATTTACGAACTATTTTTATTTAAGTATACTATAAGTATTTAATTAAACGAGCAAGTTTCACCTCGGGCATTTGCACGTAGGTCGGGAAATACAAGAAAACTTATACTTGATAGATTTTTTTTTATCCCAAAACAACTATACATCAATTTTCGTCTAAATCGTTAAAACCGTTTCCCAGATAACCAAAATATATATATTTATCAGCGGCGGGCCTATATAAAACTCGATTTCTGCCGGCTTCCCTTGATCGAGCCAATCTAGCACATTTTTACTAAACAACTCCGAAGAAAACACAGGATAAATCAGCCCTGGGTTGCCTTAAGAACATTTTGTCGCTCCGACACTTTATGTACAAGAATTGCTCGGTTACAGGTATACGGTAAGATAATTATAACAAAACAGTATATCCTTCACGAAAATAATATTCCCTAGTTTTTACAAAAACCACATCCTATTCCATATAAATCGCGTTTTACCGTATCGATTATGTAAAACCTCTGGCTTAGTAAGCTTACTGCCAGTTACTAAAAGCTTTTAGCCTAACCAAACACGCTGGCACCGGACCTAAAATAATCTCATTCATTTACTATCATGTATTGTAACTTTGGATCAAAATTTTGAAAGCCTCCTTTAGTACATTACATAGTGAGTGTTTTGATATACAGTGTGTAAGTCCAATACGGTCGATAAATTTAACCAAACATGGAATTCATTAGTGTTATCAATAATTAAAACATATTTTTAAGTTACACTTAATTATGAGTTATGACCCCATCATTCATTTTTTAATAAAATTTTCAGCAGCAATGTACTATAAAAAATTTGACGCTGACATTTGTCAACGAATGTTTAAAGCGAGTGTGTTTGCATTCATTACATTGCGGGCTGAATTATTTTCTATGGATACAATTTTTATTGCAATTCCATTTAAAAGTACCTAATTACATTTCTTATGTCCTATACTAACCACCGTTAAGAGGTTCGCCCGTATTCGATTTACACACTGTATAAAGTACAGTACGTACAATTTTATGATATAGATCAGAGGCAAGTGAATGCAGCAGGGTGCTTAGCCAAGATGCCAAACGCTCACGCTCAGTCGCTAACGAAACGCAACTGTCATTGTCACACTAATAAGGAAGAGTGATAGAGAGAGGTAGCTACGATATTTTATTAAGCGTGAGCGATGGGCATCTTGGCTAAGCACGCAGTACAGAGAGACTTTTACATAAATTAGGTCAGCTTTGTGACATTTTTTGCTGTGGAAATAGTCAATTTAACCTATAAGAAAAAAAATCGTCTCTTTATCTTTATAGCCCGTCATATAAGTTCGGGTATAAATGGGATAGCGGCAAGTGAATGATGATAATAATACGCATGCATGGATGGCATGCTTTGATTGGCAGGTCTAGCGGATAATGTATGATGAATACATGTTTCTGGCGGATGCCCGGACATACCCACTATGGATCTGCACCGAACAGAAAGAGTTTTTGAAATAGCTTTAGCAGAAGCAAGGATATCTATTAAAAAAACCACTATGGCGTCGTATCTGTAAAATATTGGAGCAATTCAAGCCTTTTTGTGGCAGCGACTCAGTAGGTCCTAAACTGAATCACCACAAAACGTCATAGGGCCCTGCTCGATACAAATTATTTCTTTCGCTTAAATATTTTCCCTGTAGGAATAAATCGGGTTATGATTAGGAAAAGTAGGGTTTTTTCTAATTATTATACGATACTCATTACGTTCTTAAAGGATTCATCAGCCTCATTTAGACACGTTGTATATTAACATCGATATAGCTGTAACGCATTGATGCGAGTTTCTCTACTTTGATAGCAAAAAAATATCCGCCATCATTCCGCTATCCTTAACTATTTATACCATTCGGCACCCCCAAGTTTTCAACCCTAATCAAGAGTCGCTACAAACCAAATAGAATATGGCAATAACTGCAGACAGAAAAGGAAAAAGGGGAGCTCCCAAAACATCTGGCAAGGGGTGTACTTGTAAGTGGGATCGATCAGTATTCCATAAAATTAAACATTCAGGGAACGCGCCGAGTAGCTTCGTGTGGCGTGGTGTAAGGAAGAGGCGGGAGCGAGCTGGATTCAGCTGCAATGCAAGGTAGATTAAAATGTGAAGTAGAAGAACCTTGCTGACGAAGCAGACTCCGTCCCGGCTTAAATCCTGGGAAGGGCATTTATTGCTGTCAATTGTGTTTACGAGTACCTATTCGTAAACGGTGTTTCAATGTATATATATGTTCAACATGTCCGTATATGATTGGATAGAGAATGCCATTAGGTAATATATTCTCTTCTTATTTTGCAATGAGAATTGAATGATCAATGAAAATATACCACATGGCATACAACTTTGACGTTTCTCCGATGTTTTAACTACTCGAGATTATCGGCCTTCAAATAAATAATGAGACGGGATGATGACTATGTGACCAAAAGAGTGATAAACATTGCAGAAAAGAAGAGGGGCCCCGTTCGACCACCAACAACCTGGCTCCAAACAGTAAAAAATGACATACAGCTGATGAACACAACAGACTAGACAACCCACAACCGTGTGATGTGGCGCAAGATTACTAGGAAGGCTGGCCCCAAATAAAATGGGAAAAAAGCCAGGAGAAAGAAGAAGAATAAATAAATAATTCATTGTGGAATGAGATGACTATAAAATGGGTAAGGCTGCATGTAAAAGCCTAGAGCTTGCACGGGGTACTTACCTGATAATGGTAAGGGGTCGCCAAAGTTCCCGTGATGACGTCGACTTTACCACAGACGGTATTTAAAAAAACTTGCTCGCTCATAACTCAGGCCAAACTGAGAATCCTACAGTCGCACTCCCCACTTACTGTTAATATGTTTATTTACTCCTACAGATAGGATCCATAATATATACGTATGTTGTTAATGCAAAGCTGTCTGTAATTCGTATTCGTGCCACGGGCCGTGTTTGCGTTAAATACGACTTCGGAAAATAATTTTATACGGGATAGGAATGGCTAATGAGAGATAATGTTATATGTGAGATGGAGCTGAAAAGTTGCAAGTTTTCAAATGTTTTAGGTAATTTCATGACGAGAATAATGTGTGGTCTCGAGATAAGAGTTTCATCACCCTCTTTCCTCCCACGTGTCTGTATATATATATGGGTTCAAAAAAGGCACAGTGGATGTCGATTTACGGGAAAAGCCCAGGAAAACGAAGTAAGAAGGTCGTTTCCAGTGTATTATGATAAAAAAAAACTCGCGGTAGTCGTCGTGCGATTTTCAGGGAAATGATTTCAAAACTGGCATATCTTTGTCTTATTTCTTCAAATTCGCCGCTTGCTGACTGCGTCGAGCAGAAAAGTAGTGTACAGACCTTGGCTAGTAAAAAAAGACTTTCGCCTCGAGGCTATATGACTCAAAATTAGCTGTAATTCACTACACTACTCAGATCTCGTGTAATTGTCATCCGAAGTGAAGCTGAGGTTGACAAACATGAGAGGCTTTTTTACTGGCCAAGGTCTGTACACAATTTTTCTGCTCGACGCAGTCGGCAAGCGGCGACTTTGAAGATCTTAGACATTTCTTACTTTACAGGCCTGGGTACGTAATCTACTATTCTTTATATTTCACTTTATACATACACATAAAAGGATCTCCAATTCCAAGGGTGTCAAAAAACGCTACGTACAGAGCGAACAAACACGCTCTGGATCGAGGACCAACATTTGAATAAAACCCAAATCGAGTCGGTAATGGGCCTTCCTTCCGCAAGAACCTCTTCCCTACACCAGAATATGGTTTATATAAGTAAAGAGCAACCTAGAATCTTTCTCAGAATGAAAGGAACAGTGGATAAATTCATCAGCTCGGGCGGGATTCGAACCCGCGACTCTGAGATACCAGCTCATCGCTACTGAGATCACAACTTTTTTCACTGTTCCTTTCTTTATAAATTTGGTATCGTTCACAGACGCTTATGCTTAAAAAAATATAGTAATTTTGTTTTTTCTTTGCAAAGCGGGCTTTCATGCTTGAGTGAATCAACTGCAGTACTGTTTGTTAGAAGAAGCGTTCTAGTATGTTCTACTGATATGCTTGTTAGATAGATGCTTGGTCAATCATGGTAAGAGATGTTTTGTGAATTTAAGTGCCATAAACCGTACTTTCAAATATTACGCAGGAAACCGTAACCATTGCACTAGTGACAAGAAATAGTTGACTAACGCTTGAAACACAAGATTTTACTATAAATAATTGATGAAAAAAAATGAAGCAGCCGTCGGCGGGCTGCTAATGACACCTGATGCATGCTGTTGGCACTGGTTAGTTGGAGACCCTTGGTCTACATAAGTCTTATATTAATTTACGAGTTTTCTATTAACACCCCCTGTATAATACCTATATTAAAAATAAATCTAGCGTATTAAACTTTCTTTAGAAAGATGGACACACGCTATTTAATTGTGTTCTACGTAATGTCTCAGGTTAAGTGTATGGTGATTTCCAGGTCATATTATAGTTTCTGTCCTCGCATACCATTCCATTCTGAAGGTCACAGGTTCATTCCCCGGTACGTACTAAAGTTTTTAATGGAACAACATTGATATTTACCAATCGATTTTCGGAAAAAGAAAGAGAAACCAGACTAGTACCAAAAAGGCCTAGTTTTCCTTCTGAGTTCTGGGTTGGAAGGTTTGATAGCAGTCGCTTTCGTAAAACTAGCGCCTACGCCAAATCATGTGATTAAGTATATAATTTAAGATTTTAAGCTAACATAGTCATTTACACTATAATTACTATTTAAAACGAGATATTTACCATGTACATTTGTTTTAATGAGCTCCCGATATTTCGGCACTAAACAAACAAAACGGCTTCGGCTTAAAACAAATGTACATGGTAAATATCTCGTTTTAAATAGTAATTATAGTATATAATTTAAACTTTCGTGGGTCATATTTACATTAAATTGTAACGGTTAACACTCACGTATTTTACAGACCTTCATAACCTCCTTCCTCCTTCACCTTCGCTGCCCGAGCCGCGGAGGTGACAACACCGCTTTGTCTGTCCGACGATGGCTACCCGATGCTGTCGAAACATGTCACGCCTATTGTGATAAAAATACGTGAGTGTTAACCGTTGCAATTTAATGTCATGTGATTAAGTTGCAAAAGTGGACTCCAGCTTCCCTGAACAACAACAGATTCACAACTCCAGGGTCCCTGAGCTTTGGCATAAGCCAGGAAAACGCTAGAAAGAAGACAAGAAGGAAGGTAAACTAGGCTTTTATTTTATTAGGGTCACTCCATGCGTCCAAAATCACCCGGCTGAACTGCACAAAGAGCTTCTAAAACAAGTTAAACTAGACTAGCATCACAATCCCGAAGGAAAGCGTACATCCTCTTTGAAACCCTACTTTACTAAACTCTTAAACCAAGTTCAGTGAATATTGTAATTTCGGTTCTCGTGCGTGTACTGAACTTTTGTGCACGGCCAAGTTTTAGCCGCGAGCGCTTGCCGACGTGTTAAGACTAAGTAAACAACATTTCAAAATATTGGTTTATTAAATAGCTTACAAACAAAACTTAAAAAAAGGAATGTAGATTTATTCATTGCTGTAAACAAGTACCTAAGTACTGAATATCTGCAAGGAAATTAAACTGGTATTGTAGCCTTTGACTTCTAAAAGGTGTAGCTGCCGCCATGGTCATGGGAAGAAGACAGATGGAGACAGGTAAAACCGTAAGGAGGTATGAACGAACGAACAAAAGGAAGTGAACGAATGGAAGAATATTTCAATCATAATTAATAACCGTTGACATACTTTTAATGATTTAGTTAACTATATTGATATTGTTATCTGCTGGATAATATTTTATGTATGCATAATTTGTTAAGTAGCTAGTTCTAGGTAAGTTTTTAAGTATTTGCATGTCGACATACGACAGGATACTGTACAGAACTAATGTATGAACATCTGTACAATGAATAGTTTTAAGTATTCTAGCAAATACAAATCTTTATCTTATTTTATCTAAAAAGAAGAATAAGTATTTATAGAGTCGCAAATTTATGAGTGTAGTTGCAGTTCTCGCCTTTTCAACCGACTTAGAAAAAGGCGGATTTCAATTATTTTTTTGTTCGATAGTTGATACTCCGAGTAAAAGACCATGATGATGCAAGCAATAGCGGAAGCTCAATTTTGAAATGTACATTGCATCTACCTAAAACCTGATCAATCTAAGACATACTTTGACTTTTTCAACATGATCTCCTGTCAAGATGAACGGCCTCCTAGCCCAGTTGGTAGTGACCTACCTACGAAGCATGAGGTCCGGGGTCCAAATCCTGGTCAGGAAATTTTATTAGTGTGTTTATTACGAATATTCGTTCTTGAGTTATGGATGTTTTCTATGTATTAAAGTATTTATATGTATCTATGTATTATATTTATCGTCGTCTAGTACAAGCCTTGTTGAGCTTACCGTAGGATTAGGTATAGTTGTGTAAGATTGTCCCATGATATTTATTTATTTTATTTATTTAAGTCGAACCTTGAAATAAACTGCAGTAATGTACCTCGTTCTGATCAAGCCCATTGTTCCCAAGTTCTTGTTTGATGTTATTTGCCTTAATGGATTCCTTGCCGACCGCTAACCAGTATTAACTCGACCAATGTGCAGTCTTCCAAACTTCTATTATACGATTACTTGTTTGTTTTAGGGTTGATACTATGCCTGTTGGTGCCGTCACCCTATTATCTTACGCGTATTAATTACTTTGAATATTCTCGTTTCGTACACATTATTATAAAACTTAGAACGGGTCTATCGCGAATTTCATGTGTCATGGTAGCGACGGTCTCCTATTCGCACTTGTATCATAATGTACTATTAATTGCACGAGCGAGGAAATCGAGCATAGTTCGCCGAGTCTACTGGTACAATCCGGTGTTTGTATGTTTCAATTTATGTTTGTATATTTGTTGTTTTTGATCGGATCGTGAAATTTGACATTTTAACCATCTGTCAATAAGATAAATACAATTTTATATTAGTAGATGTTTTAGGTTAATTTATGCTTTGATTTTTATGATTGTAATTAAATAGATTAAGTTTTTTTTATGAATAAATGATTTTATTATAAATTTACTAAAACGGGGCTTAATCGTGTATAAACTTTGAAAACAAACCTCCGACCTCCTGCTTTTCCTCCTGTCTTTCTCCGGGACCACGGGGGCAATGTCGCCCTTGAAACGTCGGAGGTTTGTTTTCAAAGTTTATACACGATTAAGCCCCGTTTTAGTAAATTTATAATGTGTGAAAACCGTGAAAGTTTAAATAAATGATTTTATATTAGAACCACTAGTTAATTAAATTTTAAATATTTATTGTCTTTGTCAAACACGAAGATGTTAATTAAATCCTTTCTCATATTTATTTTCAGTGCACATTTAGAGTCAAACCACGATATCTCTGCCGAAAAAATGAACTGTAAAACATTAAACACTTATTTTAAACGTCAAACTTCTATGAAATTATACCGTTTGCCTAACACTTTCACATTCTGTACTATCAAAATTTAGGATATTTAGCGTAGACGGGCTCTATATTCCTTGTTAAGGATAACTCAGTCTAGGACGGGACGGGACGGGGCGATCTATCAATTTCTATAGAAAGAATCACGTGATAGCTCGGAGCCCCCGGATATCACGTGACGTTTCCTATAGAAACTGATGTATCGTCCCGTCCCGCCCCGTCCCGTCCCGTTCTAATATGAGTAATTTCTAACACAGCGATGTTGTTCAATTCCTTAAAAGTTTATAGTAGAATTGTCCAATCCGCGTAAAGCCCATATATTTCATTTCCAAAAACCTTTATAAATATTTGAAGTACACTAGAGCTGCATACGAGATGCCTTTGCTTCTGAAATATTGAAGAGGTGCGGACCAAAACAAGCGACAGCGGATAGCGGAAAGCCATTTTTAGGGTTCCTACTGGAGTGTGCAAACCGGATGTAAGTATTATAAAAATACAGTGCGTTAAACTTTCGCGTGACGTCAATATTATGTACCAACAATTCTGCCTAGTAGTGACGTCACAAGTCGGGGACTCCGGAACTTTGATGCTCTTTATCTTCGTAATATTTAGTTAAATTGAAAATGGAAAAAAATGTGTCTAATAATTCTATCCGACGTACTAATTAGAATGACAGTTTGCAACCTAGTCGTCATCCCTATTCTGAACACATGAAGAAATTAATGAAGCACCACACGATGAAGGCATTCGGAAGAAGTAGGTACTTTGTTAATCTTCTTATCCGTAGAAACAAGAACACCGCTGTAACTCAAGCTCAGCCCCACGCCGTACCGGCTAAGACGAGCTTCGGTCTTTTCAACTTATTAAATTAAGGAATATTGTTGTTGGCGCAATTCCGTCAAAATAGCCGCCTCCGTCCGTGATGAAATTGCTACTAGAAACAACGATTATAAAGGAGATTGAGATTGTACCTCTTGGCGGTTCTCTTGAGTATTGTCAAGATGTTGAGTAGAGATTAGGATTTTTGAATGAATGAACGGTTAATTTATGTAATAAAGAGTATGAATTAGTGTAACATATATTTGTCCATCCCTATTTTACTATAATACATGACGTATTTACACGTATTCTTACGTAAACTAGCCTACGTATACTCATCACCTCGAGTCCGTCTATACTTAAGTGAACATCATAATTTCATAGAAGTTTGACGTTTAATATAACACAAAAATAGGTAAGTTACACTTATTGTATACAGAGTGTAATCTTTTACGTGATACAAAATTATATATTCTGATTCTACTCATGATTGCTAACAAATTTTTCTATGGGACCAACTTCGAAAACGACAACTCGAAATCCACATCTCCATAGAAATTGTGTCAAACTATCGGACGCTTTTACTATGGAAGGTCTATTATTCTTTTCGGCTTTTCTAGTTTGACACAATTTGTATGGAGGTGTCGATTTCGAATTTTTGTTTTCGAAGTTTGTCCCATAGAATAATTTTTAAGAAAAAAAAACCGACTTCATTTGGTTCCCGGTAAAAGTGAAATTAAGAATTTGTTTGAGTTAGCCAGTTTACTTCACAAATATCCAATACACCGCACGTGTACGATTGAAAATTGAGGAGCTTTCTTAATGTCCTAGGGCTTCCATCATTACATTTGAGGTATAATCAAACGGAACTCCCTTGTAGACCTTTAAACAAACAAAATAACAATGTGTTAAATTGGATGACAGACTGTAAATTAACGAGCATATTCATTATGCCATCCCTGATTATCAACATCAGGTCCACTCCAGCAAAATGATGGCCACAGTAAGAAAATGCCTAAGCTAATTATGAACACCCTCTAATCACAATTAACCATCATCAGAATATAAATCAAATCAAAAAGATGAATGTCACAACTAGGATAATAAGTAGAGCTAGGTTTATTAACCAGTTCCACTTTGCGATCCCTGGTCTTCATCATCAGATCCAGTTCATCAAAATGTTGGCTCCGCCAAAACACTGTTTTAGTTACTTAAGGAAACCCTCAAATCAGAATGCATGTGCCGTTAAAATTTGAGGAGTTCTCTCAATCGCTCATGAAGCCCATCATCAAAATAGAACTATAATCAAATAGGACTATCTTGAAGGTATTTCTTTACAAAGAAAAGATGAATGTCTCAAATCGGATGATAGAGCTGGGAATTAACAAGCAGTTCCACTTTGCCATCCCTGGTCTTCATCATCAGGTCCACTTCACCAAATTGATGATGTTCGTAAAGAAATGCTCGAGTGTCTTAAGAAACTACCCAAATCATCATGCATGTGCCTTTCAAATTTGAGGAGTTCCCTCAGTTCCTCATGGATCCCATCATCAGAAATTGATTTTGAAAAAAACGGAACAAATCTGGAACCATCAATTTTCAGAAAAAAAATTATTTTTTAAAATCGGACGATAGTCCTGGGAATTACCAAGCAGTTCCACTTTGACATCCCTGGTCTTCATCATCAGGTCCGCTCCACCAAATTGATGATGTTCGTAAAAAAATGCTCGAGTGTCTTAAGAAACTACCCAAATCATCATGCATGTGCCTTTCAAATTTGAGGAGTTCCCTCAGTTCCTCATGGATCCCATCATCAGAAATTGATTTTGAAAAAAACGGGACAATCCTGAAACCGTCTATATACAGACAAAAAAATATTTTTTTAAATCGGATCATAGTCCTGAGAATTACGAAGCAGTTCCACTTTGCCATCCCTGGTCTTCATTATCAGATCCACTCCACCAAATTGATGATTTTCGTAAAGAAATGCTCGAGTTTCTTAAGAAATCACCCAAATCAGCATGCATGTGCCTTTCAAATTTGAGGAGTTCCCTCAGTTCCTCATGGATCCCATCATCAGAAATGGATTTTGAAAAAACGGGACCAACCAGGAACCGTCTACTTTCAGAAAACAAAAAAAAATTCAAATCGGTTCAGTAATGACGGAGTTATGAGTGAACATCCATTAAAAAAAAAAATCAGACGAATTGAGAACCTCCTCCTTTAGAAATATTGAAGTCGGTTGAAAAGTTGTTAGCAATCATGAGTAGAATCAGAATATATAATTTTGTATCACGTAAAAGATTACATCCTGTATATTTCGAAAATAAATGTTATGACAATAAAAAAAGCCACTAATGTTTGGTAGTTCATTAGCTTGTAAGAGATAACGTGGTTTGATTCTATTGCATTCATAAAAAAACGTTATTTACTAGGGTTTTTGCACAAAATTATTTGGAAGTGTTAACTGGGTGTCACATCGATGCATGGTTGTGATTATTCTACATGCGATTGACTCATGAACGAGTCAAAGACAAGTTATGTTAATCACAGGCATGTCTGATGAGGTGATAATGATAATAATATTAAATGGTATTTTAGAAACACATGTTAATAATCGCGTTAGTCTTTCACATATCTAGGTTACCTACATGTTACAGAAATATCTGATGAACGTGTACAGTAAATAATTTAACATGTAGGCATTCTGACATGATTGTGACAATTAAGTTAACGTATTTAACAAAAGTTAATAACCACATATAAAATTTTGATGTTTACTTACAAGTGTGTTGAAAAATGTCGTATGAAACGTGTGTGCATGGTCATTATATACATCGGCTTCCTTATTGCACACTCGATTTCAGCTCGCGCGCAATATCGCCTCGTGTATAATGACCACCATAGCACACGTGTAATATCACAATGTACTAATACGTATCTAACACAAAATCTAACAAACATACATAAAAACGACAGGTTGTTCAAATAGGCTCGAAGAACTTACTCGTTTCTATCTAATTGATAATGTCAAACATCAAACAGTAGGTAGATTGTGTCACACTCACAAGGGATCAAAATTATATATTACCGTCGAGATTGAATCCCGAATGAAGCAACATATGGATTCGACAATAGAATCCCGAACCAAACGTTAATGCCCTAGACGAAAATAATTTTGGTACTATAAGACATATCCTGCTTTTCACACCTCATATGAGGAAAATAAACAACACCAATAATTACTAAAACTGCATAATATTATTATGGTGTAGCACCACGATGCTACCAGATGATGCCGATAAACCTAAAACTCGTTCTTGAACAGAAAAGTGTCACTTTGATGCCTCCTAGCTTAAACAGAAAAACCCTATTCGAAACATTTAAAATTAAAGTAACACAAACAAACCGACGAACCAAATTTAATGTCAACAAAGAGTGCAAAAACAACTTTTCCGCACGGTATCACGACTGCGGCTTTTAATTTACTAAGTTACTTCTCGTAATAACATGTTACAAATAAAAGGAAAAGCCCGCTTTGCGAAAAAATCTCAACTTGTGTGTACTAAACAAACACAGCTTTAAAGCCAGGGTCCATGCGAGTAAATAAGTTCGCTGCACCTCAAACTTTCAGTAATTAGCACAGTTGTTCCCAAACTTGCCATTTAATTTATTCATAAACTTTAAACACACGGCATGGACACCCAGGCGTAAGTTCCGTAGTTACAACGTAAAGCGTATACATTTAAGTTTCAAGAGCACTGCGTCATATTTGTGTGTGGAATAAATTAAGCTGACCTAGTTTACAATGGGACCCGTGACGAGTCGTTACCCTCTCCCATAACAGTATGCAAAACAATTTTAACTGTAGGCTATTCGTACCTGGGTGTAGACAAGACGCCAATTTCTCACGCTGCGTAGCGTATTGTTGTTATCTCTCTCTATCACTCTTCCTTATTAGTGCGACAATGACAGTTGCGTTTCGTTCGTGACTGAGCGTTAGCGATTGGCATCTTACTTACAACTTTGATGAAACAAATCAAATTATTTAATTAAATGGGCAGATTATGAATGAATTCATTCATAAACTGCCCATGAAATTCTGAACGCGATAGTACATCTAACATCTAACCTCATGAATTCCCCATGCGCCGCTAATAACATACAAGCCACAACACTACCTGACCCAAAACTATCGACTATCAATTTCTCTAAGACCCAACTGTATATATCGAACTAAAGGGAGTAAACGCCAGCAATTCCTTGTGTACCTGAGTCCTTTTATGCAAGTTTGGCCTAACTTTGTCCGGTAATTAAGAGCCACTCCCGCCTTCCAAGTTTGATGCACCAGCATGTGTTTAGCTATATGTAAACATGTATACATATAGGTACACATACATTGTATGTACCTATTATTGAAGGTATACGGATGTTTAGAGAAATTAAATCACTGCGGGCGAAGCATCGTTTGTGCGTACTAGAGCGTGAACACCGGTTTTCATTTGTATGAAAAACCGGTTAATAACCGGTTATTGTACAAAAACAAATACACTATTCGATTGATCTCATCTAACAAAAAAAAAGAAAAGAGCGTACTCCCACCTTAAAGGCCGGCAACGCACTTGCGACACCTCTGGTGTTGCGGGTGTCCATGGACGACGTTAATCGCTTACCATCAGGTGATTCGTTTGCTCGTTTGCCCCCTATAGCATAAAAAAAAAAAAAACCACCTGCCAAATTTCACAACAATCCGATGAACGATACTCGAGTTATCGTCGAACGAACATAAATACATACAAATATATAACAATATAACACAAACAACGGAGTGTCCAAGTAGATTAGAGAACTTATTCGCTTCGCTCGCTCGTGCGAATATTTTACTGAACATACGTATATACAATAGTAATGAAAAAAACTTTTTTTTGCATGTGAGAAACTTAAAAAATTAACACTGTGAAAAGAATACTAGAGTCCGACTTTTCTAGGTTTCCTAGATTTTGATAGCACAGCCTGTGAAAGTTATAATTAAATATATAACACTTAAAGTAGACAATTTATTTGCTTGGAAGAGATAACTTGGTTTGTCTCTAAGCTACATATGGCATTGTAATTAAAAAAATCACATATGTAATGAATTTGTATGTGAGTACAGAACCAAGTCTACTGAAACACCAAAATTCCATATAACTGGATTGAAACTATCGTGAGACATTATTGGATGGATTAGATTGGATGAAATAAAGAATGAAATATGAAATAAATCTGCAGTCAAACGATCCCGGGACTCCAACACATCGGGATTACCCTGAACCGGTTTTGTCATCGAGAGCTCTCGAGCGGCGAAGCGAAATGCTTTATTACGCCTGCTTGCATCGTCGCGCACGGTATTCGGCGCTTACATATAAGTTTGATTTCTAAAGTTTTTTTTTAATGCGTTAACATAGTCGCGTGTACGGCTAGTGTGGACTATGGTCTTAAATTGTAGGTATCAGACCAGCATTAAGGGCATCGTGTATGATAATAGCGTTTCCCTGTACGGCTTATGAGTGGCCGCCGACTGCCAAATCCGACGTAGGGTCACCACTGTAATTACCGTTTTCAAAAGTTTTTTTATTATATGAATATCTTCAATGTAAGGTTATCTAGGGGATTCCGAATGTAAGGAAACTTCCAAAAATCACTTTCTTTAAATCAAGACTTCCCTTTCTGAATTTTCGAACGTTCGACGTTTGTTTATAGAATCAAATTATTTTCAGTTATGAGAAATGTGTTTTACTTCCCGATTTTTATTTTTTTCCCGATCGTCTCAATTTTATTTTACGAGTAGGTACGCATAGAATCATGGTCCATATGAAAATCATAAAATAACAAAAATAAAGTTAGAAGTAATAGGTAAAAATATAAATACCTAAACTACATACTTTAAGCCATATGACAGAAACAAATAATGCGAGAATAAACCCCAAATTTGATAAAAGCCCAACACACCACCATAAAAATCCTTGAGTACGCCCGCTTTCATCGTCGCGAACAGTATTCGGCGCTTGATAATGGCATCACAGGATGTCCGAATCATGTCGCTCATAGTGACTAAATAGTAGTTTATGCAACAGTGATATAATAAGAACCAATTATGAGCTGTTGCATACGCTAGTTTTTCTACGACAGCAAAAATAGCGTAGGTATAAATCAAAATCTAGGGAGTTGGAAGAATGTGGAATATGTCGTGCCCACTATAGAAAATAAAACAACAGTGCTCATAATATTGTATGAAAATCTAGAGAAGCAGTGTTCTTATGTAATACCATAGACAACGTTATAATGTACACTTTTTTATATCGCTGTCAGTCATCTAATTGACAGATAGAAGTGCTGGAGTATAAAAACACGTGAGTGTTATACGTAATTTTATTATAAAACTGCGAACTCTTTACTATGCGAACCTCCAACCTATTTAAACACAATACAGTCAATGAATTTAGTTAGTTGAAAATTATTCAGTTACAAAACCGCCAACCCTAATTAATCAGTACCGGATTAATTTCTAGTGAACCGAATCTCCGCTCGCAGATTACTGATCCGCTGTTGTGTACTGATAGTAACGTTTTAACTATGTTGTATGTTTCGGAAACCAAATGGCTTCTGATGAAATTTTCATTTTGTAAAAATAGGGATGTGAAGGTCGCATATTCGCAAAATGCGGGCGGAATCTATAAAAATAATAGAATCGAATTCATTTGTATCCACAAATATAACTGACAAAATATATTATTATACAGTAAGTTACAAGCTACCTTAAATAAAAAATAGGCCCTTGAGGCATTGTACAGTCAACCAATTGGAACCCTAGGCCACTGTAGAACTATGTCATATTGACGCTATAAATCAAATTGTAAGTAATCTATTAGTCAGACATTTAAAAAATAGTATCCCATTATAGAAACCAGAGCGGTTGACCTGACTACCTTCCTACATGTATAACAAGCACCGTGTCCCCAGTTGCTCTCAAGCACTACAAATTACTTAGTTCCCGTAACTTGCTCAGTATTTTGAAACTACTAAGTGTAAGAGCAGGTTCACATTTACTTGTGCACATTTGAACCTGCTCTTATCACTTCGCTAGTGTAAATCACCCCTTAGCGCAGTGAACAAGTTACGGAAGTCGGAACTCTCGTGTGTCGTGCCCGTATTCTAGTTGCTGGAACAACTTACAAACAACCAACAACCAACTGCCAGTTTTTTTTCAAAGTTGTCACCCCAACTTTTTTTTACTTTTTTTTAGAACATATTTTTTATTACAAAATCTTTTTTACTTGGGTATTTTTTATGTGATTTCTACTCAGAAACGCTATCGCAGAAAATTTCCAAATAAAAAGAAAGTAGCGGGTGACAACTTTGAAAAAAATGGCCCAGATAAAAGATATATTCCAGTATGTTATAAAAAATAGCCTACACTGAGTAGACCGGCTTAGAAAAACCGTTCTTAGTAGTTCTCTGAAATTTGTAAGAAATCAAAGCTCAAGGCCTCACTTTTATGATTTATTCTGTTTGTTGTTTGCTAGTCTATATCCAGTATTTTATTTTCAGAACTAACGTCTTCATTACCAATAAAAAAAAAAAAAAACAGGTTCTTTATACTCTCAGCATTCAAAGGGCGACATTGCCCCCTGGTCCTAGAGAAAGACGTCGGAGGTTAGTTATCAAAGTTTTACGCGCTTAAGGATGGTTCACACTAAAACGGGACGGGACGATCTGTCAATTACTTTATAGAAAGATCACGTGCAAGCTCTCAGCCCTCGGAGGTCACGTGACGTTTTTTATAAAAACTGACAGATAGGCCTGGCCCGGTCTGTCCCGCCCCGTTTTAGTAAATTTATGATAATTATGTGAAAATCGTGAAAGTTTAGGTAAATAAGTGATATTATTTATCACATACCTCTATGACCAACTTGATCCTTTCGACATTTGAAATCAATCATAATGATATGCCAGAGCAAGGGCTGAAGAGGCCTGCCTATAACTTCAGGGACCCAAAATAGGTGAAGTTACGCAAGTGATATTTCGGTGGAGGTAAAGGGTCAATTTCGTTATCAGCCGGCGGTCGCATAACAACCACGATCATTGGACTTTATGTAAGCCACTGGAGACTTACGGAGCTTCGTTATGGCGTGCAAAGGGAGTTTTCGACTAACTTCAGAATTATAATTACTATTAAAAACGAGATATTTACAGTGTATATTTGTTTTTCTGGGCTCCCGATATTTTGGCACTGTTACTAGTACCATGTTCACGGTGTAACTCAATTACCTTAAAATCGTAGGTATATTGACATTTTGAAGGAATCTTGGTGGAAGGTAAATCGTTGTTCATCGATTTCTGGAACAGTTGGACTGATATGATTTTTTTTATTTTTAAGAACAGTTCATCTTATTTTTATCAGTATCGATCGATATCAAAATATTAAATAAAATAATTTGATTTGTGTCAACAAAAAGTTGTATTGATGACAGCGCCCTCTCTCTCGCCATACCGGAACCCCTGAGTGGTTTGTATGGAAGTACCTACTAAGCAACGTCGCTTGTACTTAGAAAATGGCCACAGGCGTCGTGCCTGTTACTAAGATTGCATATACTCGAGAAATTGAAAAAAATACAACAAAAAACCATTGTGTAAAAAATACAAAAAAAATACAACAAAAAACCATTGTGTAAAAAAAAACCAAATGTGTTTCATTCAATTTGTGAACACACAAATAATTACAAACTTTTATTGCTATAAAAATAAAACATGTTAGTATATGCATCGATTGCATCGGTGCATAGGCCACATCTAGATAATCTTACTTGGTGCGCGGTTTTATTAGCAAGCAAAGCGCACGCTTCGTGTTTACTTTTTGTTCTACCCCTTATTTTCGCGTCTTTTGGCCGAATGCAAACATTAATACCCGCCTAATGGCAAATGAAATCTGCATACTTATATCAAGTGAATTGTAAATATTAATGATAATATTATATGTATATTTGTGCATGCCTCATGTAACCTAAATTGTACCTAAATTGTTTTAAGTTCTCATGTAAGCGAATTGTGTAAATTCTTGTGAGAATAAAGAATCTTTAAACCGAAATTCTCCGGAATTTCGATAAGACCAGTTGGGCTAGTGGTTATGGCGTTAGCCGCGTAAGCTGAAGACCCGAGTTCGATCCTCGGATTGGCCTTCGTCGCTACTGCATACAATTCAAAGACCCTACGGAGCCGATTTTTTATTTAACAATTTTGTTTCGATGGAAAATAATTGCAAAGATTGGTCTTAAATTCATCACTAAACAGGCCGGCCGGTGATCCATATAGACAGTGCACGATGATTTAGCTTTTGTCAGGGCCGCAACTCGAAATTCGAAATTCGAACGAATTCTGAACATGAAATTCGAACGTCTTTCGTCCGTCAGTCATAAGTCATAACGATCGATCAAACACACGATGTTTCACGAACGAAAGATCGAAATGCTACTTCAGCCTCTTAAAGGATGACTTACACTAAAACGGAGCGGGACGGGACGATCCTTCAGTTTCTATAGTGATATCTTAGGTTTATGTCTATATACTTAAGTTTTTCTCCTTTTTTTTTCTTAACCACTATTAATGTGTTTGTTTTATTTTCCTCGTATATATTTCATTTGTTAGCGAAATGGTCAAAACTGTAATGCTAAGAAATGTATATTTTTTCAATAAACAAATAAATAAATCATGTGATTCTTTCTGACCGATCGTCCCGTCCCGTCCTAGTGTGAATCATCTTTAAACGACAAAAGCTCCCAGAAAACACGTTGTGATCAATCCTCGTTCTCCGTGTGTCCCAGCTTATCACAGCAGGTTGTATAAGCCGTCAGTTCGTCGTAGAGTGACGTAATCTAGACTGTTGCGTAACTCCGGGACGTGTTTAGGGCGACGGATAATGACTAACAAATCCGAAAAGTTGAGTTTGCTGGCGAATACCGCGCCCGTTGTCCTTGATAAATATCGCCATATTTATATAATTTCTGATTGTACTTATTTTTCGCTAATGTAATACTATGACATACCCATATAATTTATTTAAATGTTGACATAACCTTAATAACTGTATTTATAGTAATAAAATATATATATATATTGACGAGTAATATTTTGTAATATTATGAATAAAGGACTATGACTATGATTATGACTATTGTATACTCCTAGGGAATGCAAACCGGTAAAATAATGTATAGGAATTACTGGTTAACCGGTCAATTACCGGTAATTTTCATACAAAATATTTACCGGTTGCATTCTCTAATACTGACTCGAGATTATCGCTAGCTTAAAACTTAGTTTTTTACAAAAAACAGCATTGAAACACTTTTTTTTTCCTCATACCGTTTTCCCGGATAATACCAGGGCTCAGGGAGGCTAGGGTCCGCTTTCACTTTTGGTGTTGGCGCTAGTTTTATAAAAAGCGACTGCCGCCCGACGCTCAGACGGGTAAACTAGGTTTTATTGGAATTAGCCCGGATTACGATGTTTTCTTACGACAAAAAGCGGTTAACATTTGGTATAGCATGGGGTAAGTTAGGATGAATTCGAAGTTTAAGCCTCGATAAAAGTATTTATGTAACAATATCGATCTCGACAACTCTTGTCTACAAATAACAACTCACCCCTCTACCATTCCAACTATCGTTTTTATTAAAGCAACCGTAAAGGGGTGAGTTGGGATTTGGTAGGACGGGACGATCTGTCAGTTTGTATAGAAAACGGTGACATCCGAGGGCTACGAGCTATTACATGATTATTTCTATAGAAATTGACAGATCATCCCGTCCCGCCCCGTCCCGTCCTAGTATGATTCATCGTTTTAAATATGTGAAGTTTTACTTAGCAGCCCAGCAGAAATAAAACGTTTTTTCTGTAAAGTAAGCTGTCTCAATTGTATTTCAAACTATTGTGCATATTTTTATACCAACTTTTAAGTGAACACTTGAATGAAGTATTTCAATGAAAAGTGGACATTTTAACACCTAGGAAATGTGACGCCTAGACTTTAGGACAACTAGACGTTTGCACTCCGAGGCATTCTGCCAGTGCGGGAATATAACAATCAAACGATTTGACAATTGACTTTAAGACACGTCACTATTTTGGCATTAAGGCATGATGACAGGTAATGATAAATAGATATTTTTACACGTGGACTTCCTGACATCAGGACATTTTAAGATTCGGATTAATTGACCAACGGACATTATGACGTCTTTCTGACTATATATGCTGCTAAAGGATTTCAATAAGAGGACCATCCTTTCATAATACAGTTCGCCTAGAAATAGGAATCTATTGGAAGACGTCGAGAATATTATTTTCCCTGGAGATCGACACGTATGAGGACTTGTTAGTAAAGATGGGAGTTCACTATGGGACTTGGTAACTTGATAACTTTTTCGGAAAAGTATGTTTTGTTTAATTATTTCACCTAATTTGTGTCGCAGAATGCATAAACTTATGTCGCTTTGATTTTACAAACGAATCAATAGAAATAAAATGCTACCATCATCAGATCAGAACCAAAAAGGAGTGGAATCAATCTCGAAAATCGATTAATATTTGCCACAACTCGTACCAAAGTATTCGTGTACCTAACAAGAGAACAAAAACAAAGAAAACGTTCCTGTTCTATTTTTTTATAGGCTTCAAGCGACACAGACAGAGTCGGCATAATGTACCATTTCCCGTCTGACGAGTACAAGCCTAAATGGGCATATGCGGGGCTATATTGTGACGCAAAGTGCGACGTGTGCAAGGTGCGACTTATAATTTTTTATGCGATAGTGTTGTTAATAAAGACGGTTTTTATATGTGATGTGTGAGAAGTGCGTCTGTGCGCACGTTTCACACGAAAAGCGACGGAATAATTTGTACGGTAAGATGACTCTACAAAATCATCAATCATATAAAATCATTTTTTGCTGACTTGGAAATTTTTATCTCTATTCTCCTCAGAATCGAGCTCTTTCAATCCTAGTAGGAGAAAAAAACTGTCCTAAATATTCCATACATTTTTCAATCTTTCCATTGCGCTACCGCCATACGAAATATATGAAATGATGGTGGCGAAATGGAAATCAAATCTTGGGACACTTTTTTTCTCCTACTAGGATTGAAAGAGCTCGCGATTCTGAATAGAAAACAATTTAAAAAACTTCCAATTTTCAAAAAAATATTATTCTAATACAAAAAATAAAAACGCCCTTTAGCGTCTCCCTTCCAGCGTGTTGGAAGTCTGTGTTGCTTGAAGCGAGTAGGTGAGCAACTAGCTTTACTGTGCAGGCGCGGATACGTCGCTAACGTCAAATTACACCCGACGCGTGCACAAAGCCAACGTACACTTTAAAATAAATATCGTTCCTAGTCAATTTCCTAACTCATTGAAACCGGGATGTGCTTGGAAGTAACAGGAAACGTTTTATAAATAAAGTAAATATAAGAATAGTTTTTCAAAATGTTGTTAAATATTTTCGGATATTATTGCTCCGGAAGTTATGCCCCCGTCCTATTTTTCATTTCGCAAGTTAAAAAAATATGAAAAAGTCATGAAAGTAGAACTTTATAAAGACTTTTAAGTATCATTATTTTGAACTTGGTCTTGCAAAGATACTCTGTTTTGATAGTTATGTATGATCATGGTATCTACCAAAACCCCTAAGATGGCTTATTGTGACGGACGAATAAATACGGAATCCTACACTGAGCGTAGCCCGACATGCTCTTGGCCGGTTTATTTGTCATGTCAATCTTTCAAGTGATGTGTCATTGTGCGTATCTTGCTGAGGTTTACTCATAAATAGTCACGCTCACACACATAACATAACAGTTGAACGTCAATCATTGCAGTAATTTGTCTGTCATTTACTAAACACAGAATAACTAAGTAACTGTCATATCTTCATGTTTCCGTAAAAAGCCGCGATACGGCTGACACATAACTTTCACTTCGTTAGTAGTTCCGCCATTAAAAGTTGGCGAATTTCGTTATCGGAGACTTCTTTATTGTCTTTCCTTTGTCTTGTTCCGTTTGAGTTCTGTCTGTCGATCTGATTAAATAGTTTTAGTTTGTTTTGCCCAGTTTTAATTGGAATTACTCGTTTTGTTTTAAATAAAAGAAAAAATACAGTTTGACGTCTTTCTCGCCAACAGGCGGGATATTGCTCAAGACCGGGATGCGTGGAAGTAAAGGAGAATGGCCTTTCCTAGCAAGAACACCTAAGGCTCTTTAAAAAAAGATAGACAAGTGTATCTGTGTAACTTGTGTGTCTGTGGCATTGTAGCACCTAGAAGTACAAACCGTAAAGAGTGTGGTTTTCTCTCATAGAAGATATTGACTCCAAGCACTACTAATGTCGAAAAAAGAAATACGCCATAGGAGAGTACTGACTGCGGTATTAGGTATACAGTATGCATTCTTTCATCCTGTATGTTCAAACGTAGTTGGAAAATAATAGAGGTTTTCCCAAATATTTTTTTAATAGTGAATATTATAATAATAAAATAAAAAAGCGAATCCGTAAAATGAGGAAGATAAAGAAATGTTTTCCCCCCTCTAACTTTCGAACGGTGAATACAACAAATATGAAAAATTGAGAAAGTAGAGCTTTATGAAGACTTTGAAATGTGATATTTCGAAAAAAATTGTGACAGACGGTGAACTACGGAATCCTACACTGAGCGTGGCCCGACATGCCGTCAGCCGGTTTTTACAGCTTCTTCATAAGCTACTTAAAAAACCGCTCTTCATGCACAGACGACAATTCGGTGTGAATTACAAACTAAGTCAACTTAAATGTATTAGATTTATTGTAATAAATAACATAAATCTTCCTTCCTTCGGTCCTTATTGCATTATCAAATATCTTTGATCATAGATCTATAAGCCTCCCATTTTATTCAATGTAAAGATTCATTTAATTAACATATTTTCAACAGTAGACAATAAATATGTCTCTCATAGGTTGAGTTCGACTCCCGCCTTTGTCAAACAAAAAAGCGTCACATAAACTTTAGGACCCTAAATAACATAAGCTATCTGTCCCGCTTTACGACCTACTCATCACAAATGAAGGAAGTATATTACCACCAAATAAATACCAAACACTGCAAATTGTTCCGATATGCCAAAAGTGTCCGTAATTTAAGAGCATTGGGCTCAATATTGCGTGGACGGCTTTGAACTCAAATATCAATTTGGAAAGGATCAAGTTATCAAATGCGTTCGCACACAGGTATGGCTTATGTATCACGAAATAATTATTTAATCTATTTCGAGACATGGCTCATGTGTGACTGTTGGTGTAGATACGGGAGGATTACTTTGAAATATGATATTGGAATTATAGCGGTTTGATGGGAAAACCCATTTAATGCTGATGCACGAAATAATTTGTGTTTTGTAGGTAATATAGTTCATTGTGCATTCATTGTGCAATAAAGCAGATTCGTCTAAATTATGAAGAATTCAAAATAAACCCAACGGTCTTTTAAGACGGACTATAAGAGAAAATATCTAAATGAAACCTTATATTCTAAGTTTTTTTGACGGAACTTTAGTGGAATTACTGTTGTTTCCGTCTAAATTGAAGGGAGACATGTTACCTTTTTGGTAGTTGCTAACACTGAGACTATGACACGGACAAAATGTGTTCTATTGATAAGTTGATCCCGTTCGTAATAAATAATACTTAAAACGAGTCGTGTGATATTGTCGAGTTTCGCTCGACATATTGGGCGTTTTTATTTTTTGTTGTTCCCAAACTTCAATCCCAAGCGAGTTCTTTCAATCCTACTTATTATGACAAAAAAAGCGTCCCACAGTTTCCATATATTTTTCAAACTTTCCATTGCGCCATCACCATACAAAACCTGTGAAAAAAATGTATAAAACGAAATGGAAAAAATCTAAGGACACTCTTTTTTCTTACTAGAAAAAATCACATTAAAAAATTGCAATTGTACAGCACGAATCAAAAAAATTATTATTTGTAATAAAGGTTTTGATTCATACTTATTTGTCTTTTTTAAGTAATATAAATTATAGGGCGTCTGCCGCGAAAGCAGGAGGTCGCTTGTTCGATTCCAGCCCTGGTCACCGGGGGCCTTGGTCACTTTTTCTGTACTATGACATCTCTTTCAATTTATAATAAAAAATTTAGATAAAAAAATAGGGGATGTACGTAAAATTAAAATGGAAACGCTCGATTTGATCTTTAGGAAGTTCGCCATCGGCCGTCCCGTTCGGTCTCCATGCTTAATCTGCGACAACAACATAATCAGAATCGCTGATTTCATATGAAGATTACCAAATCACCTTGTATTGTTACGCTGGATATAAAGCCGATCCATATATAGCAGTGCCAGTAATTCACCATTCGTGTGACGTATGACGCAGTAAATTACAATACCAATAAGCCTGGCGGCCGACAAACGTCAATGCGGTGTCCAATTCGCGTCCGATGGTTTGAGAAGAACTATGCAGCCAATAATGGTTTTTTTTAACTTTTATAAACCATGTGCCAATGACTATGAACCAAACTGTTCAGCTTTTGGTTGATTATTTATTATAATAGTCAAACCACGTTATCCCTTCCAAGCAAATGAACTGCCAAACTTTAAAATGTAATTCTAAACATCAAAATTCTATGAGATTATTACGTTTAGGTTTAGAGATTCTTTATTTACTCAAAAGAACAATAGTTCACTTAAATGAGCTTACATATTAGATTTCTTAAAATTAATTAACATGTGTAACGGTATTATTACGTTTACTTAACACTTTTACAGTCTGTGCTAATGAAATCTATCAAACTTAGCATATACGGGCTTTAATTGAGTTTAATATTTACTTTGCTTACAGAGATTACTTTACAATTATTAGAAAAACTGAAATACAAACAGCCTGTATAACTAGTTGACCTGGATAGGTTCGTTAGTTTTCTTTTGTTCATATGAGCAGAAATAAAGGACTTAATGTTAAACACACACAGAGCTTTTGTGCGATATAGCAGCGTAGCAGCTAAATTTAGAGTTAAATTAAAAAAAAAACCCACAGTGAACCTTTCTTTTGACTAATGTTACTATTTAATACTCATTGTAAGTATTAAGTACATTGAATTATAAACCTTGTGGCTGACGAACGCTAATCCGGTGTCAAATTTTCTTGTCCAATCAGCCCGTTGACAATTACCATACCTGAACCAATGAAGCTTTTATTAACAAACAAAATAATAAATTCTATGAAATATTATCAAAGTAGTGTATGTAATGTACTGTAAATATTTTGGCCTTAAAACACTCGTGAGATCCCATTATGAAACTCGCTGACGCCCGTTACATAAAACCACGCTCCTGTTTTAATGCCACTTATTATGTAGCATGCATGGGGTACTGGTTTAAAATTAACCCATCCTTATACCGTGTCTTTACGCAGCGGATGATGTGATGTGAGAGCTAAATCAACAGAGCAATGGAATTGCCATAGCCTCTTCCTCGTACGTCTCTTCTCTTTCCTAGCAAAATGCTAGGAAGGCTTATGCCACGATTGCCACCGCTCATAGCCTGGGGTTTGCTTTGGCAACTAATTCGAAGATTTGGCGTGAGCGCTAGTTTTACGAAAGCGACTGCCATCTGAGCTTCCATTCCAACCCAGAGGGTAAACTGGGCCTTATCGGGATTAGTCCGGTTACCTCACGATGTTTTCCTTCACAGGAAAGCGATTGGGAAATAGTAAATATCAAATGATAGATGGCTATACGTACTGTCAACCAATTGCAACCCACTACCACTGTAGGACTATGTCACAGTGACGCTATAAAGCAGATTTTAAGAAATCTATTACTGCTTGTCATGTTGCCATGGTTCTGGAGTGGCCTAGGGTACCATTTGGTTGACTGTACAAATTTGTACGGCAAAGGTCACATTGTACACAACAAGCGAACAACTTAATTTACTCCATTAGTGACGAGCCAGCGGTCCAATCCAGCAGGCGGGCTGATTTTAATCACGACCGCGTGTCGTTTCGCTTGATTGGCCCCTAAAATACTCAAAAGTACAGTGTGAACGAATGACAACCGTATGTTGGGGTGTCAAGGCGTACTTTTGAATGTCTGGGAAAAAAGTGAGGTTATTTGAATATTGTTAGGATGTTAAATTGCAACGGTTAACACTCACGTATTTTTATCACAATAGGCGAAATTAAATTAAATTAAATGATTAAAATGTTAATTGTTTTAAATTATATGATTGTTAGGATGGCTCGGTAATTGTCAACACGCACTGGTACATGCTGAGTTTTAATACTTCGATAAAATCTATAGGAATCATTGAGAAATTAAAAGAAATAGACACACAAAGCAAAAAATGTGGGTCAGAATGACATTATCGACCAATTTTGCAATTTAGCGACCAATGATGATACAAACGATATATGTTTCGTACGAAAAAGTGTTTAGGTACTGACATTAGCATTAAGTATTAAATTCATACACATAACTACCAAAACTGTTAATAGTTTATAGGATGTTAGCACGAACGAAACGTCACGTTCCAAAGAAAACTATATGAAAAAGTGCTGCAATTGCAGCACTTTTGTGGTGATTTTTTTAACAGCTTGTGGACGTGCAGTAATGATTTTTATCATACAATGCCATAGAAAAGGAATATCCCTAAATGAAGATAAGGCTAAAATAAGAAAATTAAGCCCTTGACTTTTGAATAGTCCACCGCGCACCGAAAAGACTTGGAACATTGTTTTGTGGTGCCAAATTCACATTAAGGTGCCGATCGGATTTCAGACCTCTGATTCATGTCAATACCCGGAAAATACTAGGTTTACTGAGCTCAATACCAAGATTATCTTCAATCAAAATCCCAAACTATATACATAGGTATACCCTTACGCTAACAGGGTGAAACTAATTTGAATTCAAATTTAATAATACGGGCCATCTTCCTTGGATCAGGTTAAATTAATTTGACCCAGCCTGGACTGACCCCGGATAGATTAGGGTCAGAGTTTAGCTAAGTTATTGTATATGTAATTGCCTTTTGATTAAAGGTACATACAATTTTATATACCCACATATCATGAGCGCACATATAATACGTCAAAAACAGCATATTATTATAAAGACTTACACAATAATACCCTTTTTTGTAACAACAAAGTGTATTATTGAATGTGTGAAGCTCATGTGTACACAGTATCAAATACTTCGATAATATTATTTATAACATTCAAATTTCAAACATCTCTGAAAAACAAGGGAATTGTATTCGGCCTCTATCTATGTCTGGATTAAGTGTCAAAAATGTAGCGTCACTTCTGACGTGATGATAATGAAAATTTTCAGTTTTTATTCGTGAAAGCCATAATACGTGTAGCGGCCGAAATATGCGGTTTGACACATCACAGAGGGCTCATGATTAAATATTTGTGTATAAGTGTATGTGACTGTAAAGAATTAGGTATTAAAACACTCGTGTGATGTTAAGACTCGGCTGACGCCTCGTTTGATAAACCCGCACTCAAGTTTTAATATCTTTTATTATATACAGTCACATAAACTACTATATTGACAAATTCATTATAAACACAAAAATAAATATTAACTAACAAGGAAACAAAATTATTGAATAAGGGTATACAAATGTTTACAAATATAATATGGGAGCCAGCTCTGAGCCACACGTTAATGCCCCGCAGGCTGGTGTCATTGCAACACTGGATATTGATGCCTATTCGCTACGCAAAATAGGAGACAGTTCTTTGGTCAACAGAAGCGTCCACAATAACTTTAACATATTCATTGCAAGCGCGTGCTGCTGGGCTTATTGAACTCTTCGCGCGGACTCAAATCGATTGGCTTTTGTCTAGTGTCTGTAACGACACAACGTTATCAACGGGCTGTCGATACAACATGGGGCATTACCATTACGTCTTAACGCGATTTACTTTAGATTCTTAACTGTGCTTATTTATATGTCATTGACTCAATTTAGGTCCTAAACTAAATGGCGTTAAGACGTCATGGTAAGGCCATTGTATTGTATTGTATAATATTTCTAATAGTAGGCAACCCTAGTGTGTGCGAAGAGATGGGGAGCCGAGCGTCAATTGGTTTTAGCAAAGTGTTCAAAACGGTTTGTTTCCGCTTTTTCTATGAGAGTAGATATTTGTACATAAGAATTATTTATAATCTGTGGTGCTACGCGCTACGAGTGTAGCCGATAACACGAATAAATGCGTATGTAAGGGGGCTTATAAACAAGTAAAAAAAAAATTAAACATATAAAATGGGTGTGATTTTATGGCTTTATTTTCTCCTCATCAGTCAGGGAAGCGTCGTATGTTTGTTAATTCTTACAGGGTTTTTAAATTTTAATTGTAGGTTGCCCTTCAAGCAATGTATCGCTAGACTTATAAACCCATCTGTGCCATTTCAGATCGACCTTTGTTTTTTTTGTAGATAGTTTGCAATTGTTACTTTTTTGACTGGTAGGGAAAATTCTCATACTCTCAGTCATCATTTACCTATTTCGGTGATAACGAGTGGTGTAAAAAGCTCTTAAAGTAAGGCCATGGTGTCAATATACGCGATCAATCCGTTTAAAATGTTTAATGTCAATTAATAGGTACCTACTAATCGCGGTAACGGAACACGATACTAATTATTCAAATTACTAAATCGTAAGTAGTTTAATGCTAAATTTTCTGCATACCAATTGTTATAAACCAATTTCTGAACACAACGACCTATATCAATTTGCGTTTAAATTAAATTGCAAACAACCAATTGCATTCCCACTATCGCACGCGAACCCAAAAATTAGTCGCGTTTTACTGTGTCATGCACGAAATTCCAAGTTTAACTAGGTTAGGTTTATTTTTAGAATTGCAATCGTTCATTTGACTTGACGGTTTGACTAAATAATTACCATCAACGCTGTAATTGGCTTTACAACTGCTCACGAATTTCATGATATTTAGGTTTTTTTCTTTAAATGCTATGTGAAAAAGAAAAACAAAGAAAATAAAAACCGATAACAAAGAATTCATCATTTCAGCCAAAATACATCCACAGCTGAACAAAGTTCTAAAGATTTCCACAACGAACGCTCATTTGCTGCCCTTAACTAACGGTCTCCCGCGACCTTAACCAGAGGCCTATTGCATAATGAATTAATGACTTGTAGCTTGTAATATTAGCGGAAGTCTCTTTTCAATCCCTTTTATTAGAAAGAGAGTTCCGCTAATATTACAAGTTACAAATGATTATGCAATGGACCCCAGATCGTTGGGGACCTTTGCCACGCTTCGTCTTCCGCTACGTGGTCGCCACTCAAGAACCTTTCTGCCTCATTGGCTATCAGTTCTGCAAACAATGTGGCCCGCCCACTACCACTTAGTTCTGGCAAAAGGGATGACGACTAGATTGAAAAACCTAGCTAACTATTATTTATTATTCGTCAGTTATTAATTCGTCAGTTAGATTATCAAAAATTGTTGAAAACGTATTTTTTCCTTTTTCAAAATAAATAAAAGGTTTAGGTAATAAAGGCTTAGGTAAGATTTGTACCTAATTATGACGTCACGATGCTACTGCTACGTGGTACTATTAGACGGTGAGTCACGGTGATTTTTTCATCGTGACTTTATTTATGATATTGAGAAATTGTATACAAAGTGTGTGGTTTATAAGTATCTTAATATATACGTACGTGACGTAGATAGTCATATCTAAAGTTTGTAATAATGTACGTCTACCTCGAAAGATGTCGTGTTTTAATTTCGCGCCTAGAGGCTTTGAAAAACGTGCCTTAGTAAGTACAATGACATTTTGTTCAATAATATGATGAAAATAAACCACTAGTGGCTCTAATGAGATGGTAGTGGTATGCGCATAAAGGTCTTAAGTGCCTTTGGGTCTATGGCGCTTAGAAGCTTTGTACCACATCCCACCATTTTGAAATTTTCCAAAAAGTATATTGACAATAAAAAATTATGTAATCAACAAACTTGTTTACAAAATTTCACAAGAATTGGTTGATAAATGCGACCTGTAGAGGAGAACAAATGGACAGACACACGAAAGCATTTCTGTCCCAGCTCAAACTGAGACGCTTCGCTCGCTGTGCTCACTCGGTCAATTAGGTAAAAATTGACGAATAATACTAATAATAAGGAGAATGTAATGCTAGTATTAAATTGTTGGTTTATATAATAATCTCTCAAAAACATCTACTACACGAGAATTTATAAATCCTCTGGTATGATCCCTGGCTTCGCCCCAATTAACACCTAACAAAAATGTAAAAGTAAATATTCTATTTAATTCGCTACAAATTCATACGTAGCGAACACAGGACATAGAGGGTACAATCTGCATAATTCCAACACATCGCCAAAGGTCGTCCCTCACGAGTTGGGTCACTCCGGCCTATTCTCATTAACCGTGTTATTGTACACACAGACATACAGTAGACATATTTATTACTAGCTTTACCCGCGACTTCATCGGCGAAGAATTATAAAAAAAAATCCTATGCCCTTTCCCAGGTAAACTATCCCCATACCATTCATCATAATTCAGCGGTTTTAGCGTGAAGAGGTGACAGACGGACAGAGTTACTTTCACAATGGAGTATCATTATCATTATCATTACATCCAAAAAGCTCGGTGTGCTCAATAGAGCTAAGCAGTACTTCTCTCCGGGGCAAAGACTGTTAATATACAAATCTCAAGTCAGGCCCCATATGGAGTATTGCTGCCATCTTTGGGCGGGAGCACCTGGATACCAGCTGGGCCCCTTTGACTCGATCCAAAGACGTGCTGTCCGAATTGTCAACGATCCCAAACTCACGAGCGATATCGAACCCTTAAGTCTAAGGAGAGACTTCGCCTCCTTATGTGTGTTCTATCGCTTGTACAATGGATTGTGCTCTGAGGAATTGTTTGATATGATGCCAACGGCTGCATTCTACCACCGCACCGCTCGCCGTCGGCAGGGTGTTCACCCGCATACCCTGGAGCCTAAATGGTCTCGTACCGTGCGGTTTAAGAGGAACTTCCTCCCGCGGACGCTCCGGCTGTGGAATGAGCTCCCTGCCACTGTTTTCCCAAAGGACTACAATATGGGGTTCTTCAAAAAAGGAGTGTTAAAGTTTTTAAAGGGTCGGCAACGCGCATGTAACACCCCTGGAGTTGCAGGCGTCCATAGGCTACGGTGACCGCTTACCATCAGGCGGGCCGTATGCTTGTTTGTCACCGTCGTAGTATTAAAAAAATATTAAAAAGTATGGATACGTCCTCATCTGTCAGTTTGATATTTTTGTTTGTTAGAAAGGGATGAAACGTGAATTAACTATATAGATCAGTGAATAAATATTTAGTTAAAAGGATAAATACCTATGCCTGATTTTCTTATGCGCAAGAGTTGGCAGATTAAAGAAAAACGACACACTTTTACCGATTTTTGATATTTTAGTTACTTTGTATACTTTTGGCTTCATAACCTTAAATAGTAAAAATCAGCCACTATGTTCTGTTTAAATAGATGATAAAGCAAAAATAGGCAACATGAAACTGAGTAGGTGACCATAAGTTGAAGTTGAAAACCATAAGTTGGGAAATCAGTAGGATTACAACTAAACATCGGGATTTCAATCTCCCTCACCAGACGGTTGGTGCTCGTAAAACACCACTTTGGAAATGAATCCAAAGATTTGGCGTGTGCCTACGGCAGACGGCAGCGTAAGCGGCTGCCATCTTACAACATTCCAACCCAGAGCGTAAACTAGCCTTTATTAGGATTAGTCGGGTTTCCTCATGATTTTTTTTTTATCCACCGAAAAGCGATTGGTAAATATAAAATGATATTTCGTACAGAAGTTCCAAAAAACTTGGTACGAACCGGGATTTGAACCTGAACATCGGATTGGCAGTCGCATACTTGTACCAACGCTCTTATCTCATCGTGGGTTAGTAAAATTGTGAAGTCGACCTACTGTCGTCCGTCATCAGTGCTCGTGGCAGAGTCAGCACACGTGGTTCATTAATTTTAACAAGCTCCGGTAATATAGCCTTTATGACCCACTCTTGAGGGCAAAAATTTACTTTATCACTTGTTTTTACACATTGTGCATTTTTTTTTAATCCTTTGTTTGTTGAAAATGCTTTAGCAAGTAAACAGGTGCAAATGTGAGAAATCTATAAAATAGGCGATATTTTAGGGTTCCGCATCCAGAGGGTAATAAGACTCCGCTGTTTGTTTGTTTTTCCGTCTGTCATCAGGCTGTATCTCATGAACCGTTATAATTAGATAGTTAACATTTTTACAGATGATGTATTTCTATTTCCACATGAATAACCAATACTTAAAAACAGAATAAAATAAATATCGAAGCGGGATCTCATATAACAAACGTGATGTAACGTTTTTATAGATTACGCTTTTTTTGAAAAAAAACCCTACGTGCGCGAGTCAGACTCGCACTTGGCCGATTTTTAAAGGTATTGTTTGATGAAAATTGCTCTTACGAGTAAAACAGGTGCAAATGTGACAGAATCTTTAAATATGCGGGTTTTAAAATCGCAATGGGATCGTATTAAGTAGTGAGATGAGAGCACGATGCACTGCAAATAAAATCGAGCTGAAATCATATTTTTTAATATGAAACTGCCTTCATTAATGGGAATTAAATTACTAGTCTCATTATGAAGACGTCGTCTGCAAGTTCTGTTATTAATAAAGTTGATTGGAAATATATTATAATATAGGTATTTTAATATTTTTTTAATTTAAACTATATTTTAGATTATTTGCGCTGAAAATTATTTTATAAAGTCTGACCACCATACGAACGCAGTAACAGTAGGTTAGAGAGAATCATACTGTCTTTTTCTTACGCTAGTATTACCACACCGAAAAAATATAGTTTTTTTTGTCCTATTTTGTCACTGCTTTCGTTCGGTGGTCAGACTATAGTATTATAACGATAAGTTTTCAAGGAAAATAAATAAAAAGTTATCGTACGACACTATAAAAATAATGAATGCATATTCCTTGTAGCCTGGCCCACTGTGGTTCAAGCTAGCAAGGGACAGGATAAGATGGAAGGAAACAGACGAGGCCTTTGTGTCAAAAGGACACGCTGATAAAAAAAAAACAAATAAAAATAAAATAAATAAAATTGTAATATGTTGTAACTGTATTGTATCAGCAAATAAAGGCTTTGAAATTGAAATTGAAATTCCTTGTAGACGATAATGTTTTGTCTACTAGAACGCTACGAAAGTCTACACGCTACGACGTAGCACTTGCTACGGCGTAGCATCGAACATACGAATTCAACTCCTGGGCGCGGTTATTTTTGTCATTAAGTTTTCGAAGTCAAATAAATTTTGGTCGTAAATGTAATAATTTTCGGGGAAGCCTTGACCCTAGAGAACGCGTCCCCAAGGTGGCGGATAGGGGAGCGCCCGTTAGTGGACACTTTAGTGGACACTGAAGGGTAGGAGGGAAGTAATATACCTCCCGCGGACCATAAAGGCCGGAGAGAAAACTCCGTAAACAAACCCGACCCAGGAGCTCCTTCGATATTCGAAGCAGAGGTCCGGGGTCGCGATGGGCGTCCAGGTCGGGGCGGTCATTAGAGTGGCGGCGGAAGAACCTACGATGAACGGAAGTCAACGACGGCGCTCAAGTCTTCCAGGAAGATAACGACCTTGGTGTCAGGTGGCAACCGGCCATAAAACAAATAGCCAACCAATATACTAATCATGAAGCGACACAAATATAGAAAAACGATAAACATTAGGGCGTCCCCCTCAAGCGACGAAGTGCTTGGATCTGCGATAAATGCTAGGGCGTCCCCCGTAAGCGACGAGAAAACGAGAAACAATGCGGCAATATCCGAAGTGCGCATTGCCACCTGGAATATTGGCACAATGACCGGACGCAGTGCAGAACTTAGCAGCATCCTTGAACGACGTCGCATACATATCTGCTGTGTGCAAGAAACAAAATGGAAGGGCGCAAAATCACGACAAATAGGGAAAGGATTCAAATTGATTTATAACGGTACCGAGAACACAAGAAACGAAGTGGGGATCATTCTAAACCAATTTTTTAGCGAAAATGTGGTACAAATAGACAGGATTAGCGATCGCATTATTTCAGTTAAAATAGCCTTAGAGAAACAACCATGCTTAAATGTCGTGTCAGTCTATGCTCCACAGACCGGTTGCCCCGAAAAAGAGAAACAAGAATTTTGGGAAGAACTATACAATTTTCTAAACAGTTTACCGAGTTCAGAGCAAAAACTTATATGTGGAGACCTAAACGGTCACGTGGGCACAAATAAAGATGGCTATGAGGGGCATCACGGGGGCTTTGGTTTCGGGAGGCAAAATAATGAGGGAGTCACAATTTTGGACTTCGCAGCATCGCTGAACCTAGCTGTAGTAAATACATACTTTAAGAAAAAAGAAGAACATCTCATTACTTACAAAAGTGGAAATGCAAAGACGCAAATAGACTACATTTTGGTGGATAGATGCAACCTTAGACAAATAAAAGACTGTAAAGTAATCCCCGGGGAGCCACTAACATCCCAACACAGACTCCTTCTGACGGCTCTAAAGCTTATAGCCCCAATCAAGCAGAAGAGAGCTCCTGTCAGTAAAATAAAATGGTATAACTTGTCTACGGAAAAGGGGAATGCTCTTATAAAGAACATCCGCGATTACTTCTGTGATGGAAATAGTGATAGCTCTCCAAATATTACTTGGTCTAAATTACAAAATTTCTGTGTTACTGCTGCAAAGGATCTATTAGGAGTCAGCAAAGGCCGTTTGCAAAACACAAAAGACATTAGGTGGTGGAACGCCAACACCGAAAGTAGTGTAACTGAAAAGAAACGCCTTTTTAAGATCTGGCAGGAATCACGCTCTGAACAGGACAGGAATAACTACAAGGCAGCCAAAAAGTCAGCACGAAGAACTATGGCGATTGAGAAAGATAAGGCGGAGCAGGACTTGTATAAGCGTCTGGAAGTAGCAGCGGATTCTGAAATATATAAAATAGCAAAACACCGGCATAATAACACAAAAGATTTTATAACCACAAAATATATCAAAGATAGCGAAGGAATCCTCCTCACCGCTGATAAGGACATATGCAGAAGATGGTATGAATACTATAACCAGCTACTAAACGATGAATTCCCACGGGAACCAGGAGTGAACGAATCCCAGATACAAGGACCCATCGATGAAATATCTCACCAGGAGGTTAGAAGAGCCATTTCAAAAATGAAAAATAGTAAAGCCACTGGGCATGATGAAATTCCTGCGGAATTATGGAAAGCTTTAAAATCTGATGGGGAAGTGTGGCTAGCAGAACTATTTAACAAGATCCTATCTAGCGAAAAAATGCCTGACTCCTGGAGGGAAAGTATACTTGTACCTTTCTTTAAGAACAAGGGAGACGTCCGTGAATGTGGAAATTTTCGGGGAATCAAGCTCACATCACATACCCTAAAGATCTGGGAGCGAATCCTCAGCGAGCGCTTAAAACATTACATCCTCCTTACCGATAACCAATTTGGATTCACAGCAGGAAAAGGAACAACAGATGCCATCCATGCGATCAGATTAGTAATGGAAAAAGCTCGCGAAAATAAACAAAATCTGTGGATAGTGTTCATTGATTTGGAAAAAGCGTTCGATAGAGTGCCAAGAACGCTAATATGGCAGGCCCTCAGGGCACACGGAGTTCCAGAGGGATACGTAAGGCTTATTATGGACATGTACAATGATGCCAAAACCAGCGTCAGAACCCCAGCGGGAACATCCAAGAAATTTGATGTCAAAGTCGGTGTCCATCAAGGTAGTGCCCTGAGCCCCCTCTTATTTAACACCGTAATGAACTATCTTACAGCTAAAATCCAACGACCCACCCCGTGGAACCTACTATTATATGCTGACGATGTAGCCCTAATTTCGGATAACCGTCAAGAAATCCAAGACAGCCTAGAACAGTGGAGAGAGGCGCTTGAGCAAAATGGTCTTCGCATTAGCAGAACTAAAACAGAATACATGCTATGCAATTTCAACCATACTGCTACAGTGAGCGAGAGCATCAAGCTTAATGGCACATCTCTGCCAAGAGTTAAAACCTTCAGATATCTAGGATCAGTGTTGTCTGAAGATGGGTCAATTGAAGCAGATATAACCCACAGAACAACATCGGGTTGGCATAAGTGGCGTACGCTTACTGGTGTCCTGTGCGATACAAAAATGCCAGTAACAACAAAGGGCAAGGTCTACAAAACAGCTGTTAGACCAGCGCTGCTATATGGCTGCGAAGTATGGGCAGCGAAAAAGACGCACGAGCAAAGACTCCATACTACAGAAATGCGTATGCTACGATGGGCCGGTGGAGTTACACTCAAGGACAGGGTACGCAATGTACACATCAGAGGGAGCTTCAAGGTCGCAAAAATAGCCGATAAAATAAAGGAGTCCCGGCTAAGATGGTACGGTCATATTCTACGCCGACCAGATGACCATGTCGTGAAAAAGTGCCTATCCATGGCTACAAAACAAAGAGGGAGAGGAAGACCTGTAACTACCTGGATGACCAATGTTCAGAGAGACATGAAGGAGATGGGTCTTACTTCAGAAGACGCAATAGACAGAAGCAAGTGGCGCCGCATGATTGGGAAAGCCGACCCCGCGTAACGGGAAAAGGCGAGGCCAAAGAAGAAGTAAATGTAATAATTTTAAAATCCTTTTTAGTTTTACTGTAATTTTTATTAGGGTATAATCTTATTGAAAACTAAACTAAAACATATTATAACAAAAAAATCAATCGGGACGGGACGGGGCGGGACGGGAAAATCTGTCAATTTTTATCGTCACGTGACATCCGAGAGCTCCGAGATAATCATGTGATTCTTTCTATAGAAATTGACAGATTTTCCCTTCCGGCCCCGCCCCGTCCCGTGCCAGTGTGAGTCATCCTTTATCATGTGCTAACTATGTTTCAGTGACGAAAAAAGTAATACCTTTGCGCCGTCGCGGCCCTCAAAGTGTGGAATCTCATGTTATCTCCGCTATATCCGACGTCTAAAGTCGGAGCGCGATTGCCTATGACGTGCCCTATCGCGTTTAATAAAGCTGTGCTTTTCCAGGTATGGTTCAAGTTACCAGCGGATAAGTTTTCTTATTTTTAGACGTACCTGTTAGATAAATCAGTTTTGAACACTACGCAAAAAATGTACGGTCGGCACACACCCGCACAAATGCAAGGTCGGTAGCCTACGATAAGAAATATATACTGGCGGCGGACGCACAAGACAAAATACAATCGATTCGAGTTTATGAGGAGAGTTCAATAGGCCGAGGAGGGTTCCATAGGTGATAAGGTGATAAGTTTGGTTAGTTAAGGTGATTAGGCTCGCGACTGCAGCAGCCCACTGCGTTCAAGCGGTCAACGTGTGAGATACCTTCTTGATTAATTGAATGACAACCAAGCCGGTAATGACAGCCATATACGCTCGGGCAATTCGTCAAATTATGTCCATAATGGGTGTGCCCGCCGGACATCTACCAGACAAGTTTCCCATACGTTTATTGCCAGATCTGGCGGATATGTTCGAACGTATAAGGCCAGCATTAGACTTGTTTGACGACGTACCTATGTGATTTAGTAGGGGGTATTATAATATCATAGTGTTGTGTTTCTGTTGGTGAGTAAAGTCGCCAGAGCTCCAAGAGGATTCACTGTGTTGACAGCTGGGGACCAACGGAGGAAAGCTTGCCACTTTAGCTGTCAACACAGCGAATCCTCCTTTTTTTAAAGGGTCAGCAACGCGCATGTAACAGCTCTGGAGTTGCAGGCGTCCATATGCTACGGTGACCGCTTACCATCAGGCGGGCCGTATGCTTGTTTGTCACCGGCGTCGGATACAGACTGGAAAGACACGACGATTCTTCTCGCAAAGGGGGGTTAGTTTAAGTGATGGAGAATCGATTAGTAATGTTTAGATTTTTGTTACGAACAATCAGTAAAAATATTAAAATTAATTAATGTTCTTCTTAGTGACAACCCTGCTATTACTTTGTACTATCTACCTACATGTAACTGTAATGTGACACTTTATGTTTACAAAAATTACTTTGTGATAAAGAGGTGGGTAGGTATGCAATGGGAACACTTTCAAACAAACAATAACTACTTTATTTACAACTGAATAATTATTGATTCACATTCTATGTTCAAAGTTCCCTCCGTGCATAATAATGCAGGCTGCAGCCCGAGCGCGGGTATGCCGGTGTACCTTTGCTAATATTCGCTCTCGAACGTTTCTTCGGCGCAGGCTGGCGAACGCAATGGTTAACCTTTGCTTTCGCCAGGCTAGCAACAGTGTCGAAATATCGGGTGCTCAATAAAACAAACATACATGGTAATTATCCCGTTTCAAATATTAGTTATAATGCAAATGACCATGTTAGCTTAAAATAGTATCTAAAATCTCATCTTCTTACCTTATACATATTACCTATTGGAAAGACGCTGACCTGAAACAAAATGCTGACCTTCACAAAATGGCACATAACTCGTGTCTACACACTCCTGGCGGTCACTGTCGACCGAGAGGCGGATCGTAACAAGATGGCGACTTAAAGGATGATACCAGCACTAAAAATAAAGAAAATAGGGAGTTATATGAGGCTTTTCATCTTTTCCCTTTTTTCATCTTTCCCCCTCTTTACCTTCACGTATTCCGCAAAAACTCAGCAAACAGTCTCTCATCTCTCGTCCCTTACACCTAACTTTCCAAGACGCCCGCCCACGTCTAACTCGGCACCCTTTCAATACCAATCAATATCAATAATGTAATCCGGAGTATACGGTGTGATTTTATATCTGAAATGCTGAGGATAATATAATTATTGAGCGGCAAATTAAATTAAGTTTTTTTCGTTGATGGTTAAGGAAGATTTGGTAACCTAATTAAGGTAGTTATAGGAGAAAGTAGAATAATACCTTTAGTCGAAATTGTTTAAGTAGGTAACTGTAGGCAGGCATAATAAGTTAAGTAAGATGTCGTTTGGCTGATAAAAATGATGATGATTACGAAGAATATAAAAAAATATCATGGGACACGGTGGCTCAGTTTTTTGATCTTCTAAAAGTATTAATTGGTGCATCTATAGGTACTGTATATATTTAAGGAGTACCAACAGAGAGTTATAAAGCAGAGCGCTAATATACCAAATATCGAAGGTTCGAGACGTCCTGGTAAATTTAAAGGATGGCTCACACTAGAATGGGCTGAAACGTGACCGGGCCGGACCGATATGTCAGTTTCTATAGAAAACGTCACGTCACCTCCGGGGGCTCCGAGCTATCACGTGATTATTTCTATAGGAATTGACAGATCGTCCGCGGTCTCGAAGCTAGCAGGTAGCGGGGCGCGCAATGCTAAGTAAGTGACTCGATCAAATTGTATAGATTTGATAGGACCTGTTTTATATGACTACGCTGCAGCAGAGGCGCCGCCGCACCGCTCCGCTCGTCGCTCCGCTGCCCGCTGGAGTCGAGTCCACAGACTAAAACTTGCTGTTGCCTCACCGTTTATTTTATGCTTAACATTTTATATACGCTAGCTAATGCATCTATTACCAAGGGCTTTAAATTGCCTGTGTTTCCCGGTTTTACGAGCTTTAAATCCATCGCGGGCCACTTAATACGGGCTCTGCTTTAGCTATTTAGACGTTGCTGAGATTTTATAGCGTTAGGTAAATTAGGTGTCTTAAGAGGCCACAAGTGCTAAAGTTGTTATCAATCAGACGTCTAGATCACAATACCGGGTGTTGCCTGTAATAGGAACATTAAATTTAATCGTAGATAGTACTCCTCAAACTAACAACTTTTAAAAATTATGTACTCTGTAGGTTTTCACTTTTTCATACAAAGTAAATAGTATTTTCAATGTACGTTAACATCAGCCTAATTGACGTCTCTTGTCATAGTTCAAAAATGATTAACAGACTTTAAAGTAAAATAAAAATCAACACACGTTATTTTTAAAAGTCGCTGAGCAAACGTTTTAGTTTCAGGAGTACTATCTACTAATAAATTTATTACTCCTATTACAGGCAACACTTGGGTCATAGCAACTACATGACTGATATTCATATAAATTAAACTTCAACATATTTATTTTGAACTGTTAAACGTGAAAACACGATTAAATAGGCACTAACAAAAGCCTCGATACTAAATTTTTTCAAATATGTCTTGTTTTTGATGTTTTTGGTCACAACTTCGAAACCGTTGACTTTTTAAGAATGATTTTAGTTAAATAGCTGATCTGATTTAGTTATATAGTTCATTATCCTGGTAAAGGCTACCTATAAAATTTGTAGTTAAGTTGTAAACATCAATTACCTGCTTTGGTGCTTACACCGTTTATTTTGAGGCGCCCGCCTAATATACCTACGCCTTTACATTGTCTGCATGTTCTTGCAAGATCTATCCCACTTTTTTTGTAGAGGGAAGGGGGATTGGTTCGCAATTGTGCACTCTTAAGACATGTTTCTTGTTGCAAATAACCTTGGTATTTTTAAATCTTTTAGTACCCAAGTTACACTGCGTGTGACATGTTGCTAAAAGGTTGTCAAAAATGCTGGTGATTGGTTTAAGGGCGTAATTTGTATCGTGATCTAATAAGGAATGACGCGAGTGTTTTTTTGTTAACATTTTAACCTATTTTGATGACCTTCCCTATAGGCCAACGGATCACCAGCATCTTTAGGGTTCCATACCCAAAACGGGACCCTATTTCTAAGACTCCGCTGTCCGTCTGTCAGTCCGTTCGTCTGTCTGTCTGTCTGTCTCCAGGACGTATCTCATGAACCGTCATAGTTAGACAGTTAAAATTTTCACGGATGATGTATTTCTGTTGCCGCTGTAACAAAAAATATTAAAAAACAAAATAAAATAAACATTTAAGGGGGCTCCCATACAACAAACATGATATTTTTGCTCGATTTTGATAACGGAAAAATATATACGCTTGAAATATTCACAGAATATTTAGTTGAATATTCACTTTAAAAAAAAATTATAAAAATTTATAAAACACTAATATTTAATGGGGCCTCCCATAAAAATAGCCCCTAGTCTAATAAACGCCTGTAATACCAGTAACAATGATGCTGACGATGGTCGCACTTTTGACGACTGTCTTGTCACTGTGGTGGAATAGGGGCAGCCTGCACCTGACAGTAGACTCGTGGGCGGTGTCAGGTTTAAAACAGAAAAAGATTAATTCAATAGGTACCTAATTAACTGCTCAAATACCATCAATAAAACAAAATATTATGCGCTCGGTCTTCTTACAGATTGATGAACTATTCTGTTCTAACCCGATATAGATCTGTGGGATTATCAATATCATTGTAGACTAAAAGTTCATGAATAATGGCAGAAAATATCGATCATATGGCATAGTATCACATAACTATGTTTGAGCAAACAACTTTGAGAAACATCAACTTTGGCACCTAAGTAAATACATTAAGACGTCAAAGTTTCCCTAGACCTATAACTTTTGATGGATCGTGTAAAATGTTGGCTATCGGTATTCCAGAATATCCCTGTTATTAATTATTAATGAGTCTTGAAATGAAAGTAGCTTAACTCGGGAAAATTAACTATAAAAATAACGACATAAAAAACCGCTGCCTGAGATTGACGATAAATTAATACGATAAAACTTGGCCAGATTAGTCGTGAAAAACGGAAATCACCTTTTTCACTTCTTTTGGTTGAAAAGTTCGACTTTAAGTCGAGGCTAGGCGACATAAAATCGCTTTTTATGCTCTAGAGCTTACAGTAAAATCGCAGGCTGTCGGCGCACACAAGGGCCCCCGGCCGCCTGTAAGGGGCGCGTTTCATTTTCAACGATTTAAAGTGAAATAGAACCTAATATTTTCCTCACAATAAAGGTGAAAAGCAGAGCGTATACCTCAGACATAATAGGTAGGTACCTATTTTATCCTCGACTACTATATTGGTCTTCCTAGCACTCGCACCAATAATATTTTTCAGTCCTCCGGCCGGTAAGCGCCACTTTACGCAAAACTAAATTGCCGCCTGCCGGCTCCGTCGGGCTGAAAAATAGTATACAAACCTCGGCCGGTAAATGGGAAAGCCTCGGATCACATGTTAGTCGACCTCGGCTTCGCCTCGGCCGACAATTACATGCAATCCGAGCCATTTCCCACTTAAACGGCCTTGGTATGCAAAAAATGGGTTACTTTGTGCTCTTGATATACAATTTATGGTAAACCCCCATTATTAGGTGATTAGGTGGTGGTGGTCTAATTCGGTGATACTACACAGAAAAATTCACTTTGAAAAGGTTGCAAAAAGGTAAATTTTAGCAAGGCAAGTATCGATACTTGCCTTGCTAAAATTTCAAATCAAAATTCAAATCAAATTCAATTTTCAAATTTTTTTTTCATTTTTAAAAAGGTAAAAATCTAAAAATATTATATCGATATAATATTTTTAGATTTTTACCTTTTTGCAACGCATTCAAATATTTTTTTCTGTGTAGTATTACCGAATTAGAAGTATCACCAAATATCCGAGTTTACCCTACTATTATAATAATACAAGAGTACAGAAGGTACAAATAGTGCTACATTACCGCACAAGTGCGCTAAAGAGAACTTTATGTGCCTATGTCAAAAATTCAAATGGCCATAATGTCCTGTTAAACGTCGTCAGATATTCGTGTGTACGGACGTATACGGGTAATTCGCAAGTTGTGTGAAGGAAAGTACCTTAAATATCATGGATAGCATATGTTGCTAAAAGAAGACTTTATTTTATTTTTAATACCTAATAAAACTGCATTGAAAGATTTTTAATTTATATTGAAAAAAAATTGTATGGACAAAATTTATTGTGTCGGCTATGCCACGTGGAGGAAATGTACCTTGAATATTGTAAATGTACATTTTACTGTTATTTAGATCTAAAAAACAAGTTGAATTGCATTAATAGATTTTTAAATAATTTCATGGTTAAACCGGGAATCGAACCCGCTACACGAGAAAAAAGATACCCTGTAGCTTTGTCATACCGATCGAGACTTCATCGTGAGAATTATTTTTATTAACCCTGAATTTTCAGGGACCTGTTGCCTATAACAAAACATCTATAGATATATTTATCATACTACATTACCACACATAACCCGCAATCGGGCAATAAGAGCCATTTGTCATCAGAAAGCTACGCAACGCAATTACGTACAGAAATAGAAAGAACAATAAAAATATTACCCGTAAACTGATTATGCCATGACACAGTAATTCAATAAGACGTGTGTTGTGTCGATGTTAGTGACGTAACATTAAAAAGGAAGGAATATAGCGGGAAATGTTTGAGAAGGATTTATTCCAGGAATTAATCTATTGGCTCAACTCTATTTATACATGGCATAGCTCCTTTATGTGGTAAATATTTTATTCCCTATTTTCGGAATAGTATATTTATTTATACACTGAGTGTGACAAAGTACACAAAACTTAACTAAAACTAATTAATTTGGCTCAGGAACCCAAAGAGAGTCTTGGCCTTCGAAACGAGAGCACGCCATCCGCTCCGATCATGCGCAACTTCTTGCCAGTTACTGACTTAAAGACGGCTCAGATCTGCCTGCACAGTGTCTTCCCATTGGTTGCCCAACCGGGCAGCGTCCAGACGTACATCCCATGTATGCTCCCTTAGCCAGCACGATCTTCTCTGCCATACTGAGTAGGTGACCCTGCGATGCAGTGTAGCCCTCCACAAAGTTTTGGTGGCTAACCTTCTCAGCAGAAATATAAAGTTATTGATCTATAAAACTCATATATGGCTGTGAGGCCTGGATACTAACACAAAAAGATAAAGTTAACTCCTTGTCGAGGAAAGGAAGGATTTGCGTAAGCCTGAGACCTGTCAAGAGAGACGACGGCACATGGAGGGTCCGTAAAAACTTTCCAAGTTGTTGGACATGAACCGCTATTACTATAAATTATAATACATTACACTGATTTCCATGTGGTTACCGTTAAAAATAGCACAGAATGATATTACCCTACCCAATGTTTCAATCCAACAGAAAAATTCTCGAGCGCTTTGAAAATTGGCGGGAACACGTCCCTCGAGAATCCCGTCGTTGGTAATATTCCCTCGGCACATCACTAGTGGATGTTATTTTTATGTGGATGTCGACTCGGGGCGCGGATTTCGCGGATGTTGGGACAAGGAATATTAGGTTGCTATATGAGATTTGAGGAATAACTGCCTATTTGTGAAGACGGAGTTTACACAACGAGAATAAAATACACCGTATTTTTTTTCTGTTTAATTCGATGTTAGTAGGAGCTGCTTGATACATCGCTTTTTGTCGAATTCGAAAAAAAAAGCTTCCGTTATAATTACGAATAAAATTACGAGAGTTACACGAAAGTAAGCGTCGAGTATGACAAAGCTGTATGTAACTTTAGCCATGACAGAATTTCTTGTTTATTTAAGCCGAATGTACCTATATATACTTTATCCGGGTAACAGGCACTTTAAAAAAATTGCGGTAATTTTTTTAACCCGGCGGTATTTTGGATTCGTATAATTGGAACCCTTTATTCAAAAGAGGCGTTTTGGCGGCATAACTGATGAGTTCAGTCAAAGAATAGAATAGTATTACTCATACAGCTAAACTCAGGACTGAACTGTCGCCATCAGTATCTCCGGACCGACATGAATGCGTACTCGCATTTCAAAAGCCGACAACGCACATGTGACCCCCTAGGTGTTGTAAGTATCCGTAGGCGGTGATAGTCTCTTACCATCGGGTGACAGGTCTGCTAGTTTGCCTCCTATTTCTTAAAAAATGAGAACGAAGGAAAAGCTACACGCTAAAGTTTAGATATTACTTACATTGAATAAAAACCTCACAAAATTCCCAATATCCGGACTCCTTCGCAAGTTTTATTACATTTGTCAATAGCACACAATTCCCTTTCAAAATCGGAAATGTCCCGGGTTCGATAGCATTGCACAAAAGCGGCCAAATTGGCCAATTCCGACGGTGAATGGACGAATTTGGGACCTTATTTATTTATAAAACCGACTGTTTTGAGCAAGGCATGGCCTGAGCAAGGTCAGCCATTTTCTTCGATCACAGTCACTGTTAATTAAATACAACGTGTTTTGAAGAATTGCTTTAAATTCACGGGTGCATTCTTTAGCTTAAATTAAGTTCATTTCTCAAAGACACCGGTATTCTAATTAGCTCAATTTAGAAAATAACTACTAATTTCATTTTATCTCGTATGGGATTTGCATGTGTGTGCACGGAGATAGAATGAGTATTCGACATGACATTGATATGTCATAGTTGTCACTTACTTCGTAAAGTCAATTCTAATGCCTGTTTTACATTAGCGGTTCATGCAACATGTAATTATTGTGTATGAAAAAAAAACTAAACGAATTTAATAAAACAAAACTATGCCATTCTCTTTCCTTAATTATACCAAGCCACGGGACGAAGTTAAAGCAAATGCTCAAGAACATCCTGTATAGCGGAGTGGCCGTGGTGCTCACAGATATCTGAACATGTTTCTATTGTCAAGATAGTCCTTGGGCGCTACATATTTGAGGGCCTATCGAACATCGAAAATTTGTATTAAAGGAATAACCTCCTTTGGCCCTAGCACAAGAGTGTCGCGACAGTATCTCGCGGTCGAGAAAGACAACTGTCACTGTCTAATCCGAACAGTTAGAAAGTGACAGGTGTCTTTCTCGACCGCGAGATACTGTCGCGACACTCTTGTGCTAGGGCCACAGATCTCTCGAATATGCAAGTGTGACAGAGACGAAGATACAAATTTTCAATCGTTCCATTTTCGTGGTGTTAGGTCTGATGGCAATTACATTAATAGGTTGTTGCTAATTTTGTCGAAGTACAAAAATTTAAACGGCTCACCCCATTATTGTGTTTATTGACATAAAAAAAAACTGGAACTGATTTTTTTTTGTATTTCTCAAAGAAGTTTTCGGGGTTGCTATCGATTATTGATAATTTAAGATTCTCATTTATTGAGTAAAAAACACATTTTTTTTTCTTATTTCGCTAGATGACGTGCCAGGGTGCACCTTTATAATACCGTTTACCGTAAATACCGTTTGGTTGTTTCTGGGCTGTACATACATATATATTTTCATAGGCTCTCGTGTGACATGTTAATTATACAATAAATTACCGATCATACTGACGTATTTTTTGTCACGACGCGCGCCATGCTTGTTTCTTTGTGAGGGCGGCGCGCGCGGTGAGAAGCGCCGCAGTATGCCCGACTGCGTCGTCGCACACGGTATTCAACGCTTGACAATGGAATCCTGAGTTATCCGATACATATCGCGCGTAGAGACAAAAATGTGTTATACGTAATTTATTATAACATTTTCATAGGCATTTAGTTTCAGCTGTCATGAATACATTTAACCACATTAAAAAAAATCCTGGACCCACTATCAAACTAAACCCTTAATACCTTATTTCTCCCTCCCACGCAAATAAAAACGTGTAACAAAGTTAGTGACCCCACAAGATACGCCTAAACATTCTAACAAGTCTAACACTCTAGTTGGTTCTTTTACTACGCTGTTACTTTACGGGCAGCATTAATATGGGGCCGGAGTTCTAATAAACCTCTTCGATTATGGGCCCGTCTCGTCTGGGTTGATTCTAAAGAGGCTCTTTTAGTTTCGACAATATTGCTTTTTGACATGGTAAAGGGCTTGCTTGCACATTCTAAAACAATTTTTACAATAAAAAAAATTTGATTTATGAAAAAATTACCATTCCCCCCAATGTCTCCGACGTTTATGAAGGCAAAAATAGGATTTTTTACACAACTTTAATATTATCATAAACATTTTCTACTCCTACTTCTAGGTGTAGTTCCAACATAAAGTTTATACAGAACCCTCGGTGCGCGAGTCCGACTCGCACTTTGCCGGTTTTTTTTTAAATACTGTAGGCAAACATTTCGGTGCAACATCACTACATAGTATAAAACAAAGTTGCTTCCCGCTGTCTGTATGTATGTATGTATGCTTAAATCTTTAAAACTACGAAACGAATTTTGATGCGGTTGTTTTTAATAAATAGAGTGATTCAAGAGAAAGTTTGATTTGTATATTAAAAATAACCCGTGCGAAGCCGGGGCGGGTTGCTTGTTCAAAATAAAATTTAAATAACTGGGTCCTGACTGAGCTGCCTCGGCTCTTTTCATAAATTTCTATTTTATTACGTTTGAATAGAATTTCCGATTTCTCCAATATTTTTTACAAAAAATATCGACGAAAGCGGCTTGTAGTTCTTTCAGGTTTAATTTAAGTTCTAGAGAAGAAGAAACATTTACGTAAGTCATACCTTGACTGTATTTGACTACATTTAATTATGAAATCATCGACGTATAAATAAAATAGACTGATATCACCGAAAAAAAGTTTAATAACTTCTATTTTTTTACGCCGTTACAACCATAACTTCTACTAAATCAGTCAAATATACACACTTCTCTTATTTAGACAATAGGTACTAAATTATACCTAGTGCCTAAAACCATAGTACATTTTGAAGTTCACTTGTTTTTAAAAGCTTTTATTTAACTTGCAATGTATGTATGTAAGTATGTTTGTTACGGTGGAATCTTTGAACTCAATTTTGAAGTAGATATCTTCAACCGATTGAGCTGAAACTTTATATACACGTTTAGTTTTGGATGACAATGCACGATATGATGTGTGACGTCATTCTAAATCCAATATGGCGGACCATCCAAGATGGCGGAGTAGTTATTTTTAATGCACTTCTACAATATGGGTATCAAATGAAAGGGATGGTTGAGAGTAACTCGAAAAATAATGTGACGTCATTCTAAATCTAATATGGCGGATCATCCAAGATAGAGAATAGTTATTTTTAATGCACTTCTACAATATGGGTATCAAATGAAAGGGATTGTTGAGAGTAACCCGAAAAGTAATGTGACGTCATTCTAAATCCAATATGGCGGACCATCCAGTTATTTTTAATACACTTCTACAATATGGAAATCAAATGGAAGGGATGGTTGAGAGTAAGTAGAGTAACTCGAAAAATAATGTGACGTCATTCTAAATAAAATATGGCGGACCATCTAGTTATTTTTAATGCACTTCTACAATATGGGTATCAAATGAAAGGGATTGTTGAGAGTTTATTTTTTTTTATTTTTGGAGCATTTAAATGAAAGCTTTTTCTTAAAAAGTTTTTTTTCTTTTTCTTAAGAATTTTTTGGGTATGGGTACTTACCCTTTTTGAGCGGTATTAGAATTTTTGACAGATTATATACTAGGTACGTTTTAGTTTGTTTGCGATGAAAATTATCTGACAGTATTAGAATACACTCGAGTGCAAAAGTTTCGGGTCACGGTACTATTTTGTTTTGTATATCTTGGAAACGAATAGAGTTAGCGTATTAAAACAAAGTGCACTGTGTCATAATTTATTAGAAAATAAATAAATAAAATAAATAAATAAATATCTTATTTATAAGAAATAATAATAAGAAACATTTATTCGTGACGATCACACAACACACAACACATAAAAAAAGAACAAAAACAGGAAGACAGAATTGTTGTGTGCATCACGAAATGGACCCAACTCAGCATAATGCTAGTTTTGAAGCCAGCGCTGGTCTTCCGTAGGGCCCATTCGATGATGCCACGAGAAGTAACACATAAAAGGACTAAAAACATAACATAACAGTATAAATCATTAAGAATACCAACATTTAAAACATCACAAAACCAAAACAAAAATTACAAGGAAAAAATACTACTCATGAACGCGACCATACCATCTGTCAAGCCTGCTTAGGCTATCTGTGCTTTTTGCGCAAGCGCAACTAGCGCCCAGCCACAGCCCAAACTAAAAGCAAGCAATCTAAATGGCATAGCCGCTCCATGGAGAAATTTAAATTAAAACATAAACTAAAATTGAACACACCAAACAAATATGCAAACGCATTATCAATGTGCAAGATGGGTAAACATTGTGAAGCACCGTTTACGCTGCATAATAATAACATGATCTAACCTAAAACTTGCAAACTTATAATAATACACAAAATGAAGGAATGATAAGATACGATATGGCAATGCAAAAGGGATATAAAAGTGTGGTAAGTAAATAAATATACTAGTGGTATTACAATTTATAAATACTATACTATATACAACTAGTGTCATGACTCAATGTTTCCTGTGATAACTGGTGAACATACAGAAACTTCCTTAGTTTTATCCTAAAAGTGTCTACATTTTGCAGGTTCCTTATTGGCGGGTTGCAGGTTCCTTATTATTTGATCTAGGTACTGAGCCTTTTTTGATAATAGTGAATATTTGCCACACTTCAAAAACAAAAAAGCTTGGTAGTAACGAAACTTAAAAAATTGGAATTGTAAAACAACCCCTATAATTTCCTTTTTCGTTTAGTCAATCCATAAGTTTTTAAGTATGTAATTAAGGACACTTAAATTCTCAATAATGATCAATTTATTTAAATACGCTAGTATTCGTATTCCAGATTATAAGTATACAAGTAAATCCCATTGACCTGGAACTTTTGCTGTCGAGTGTACTCGTATAATGATAAAACCTATTATACAACAGTAGGTATAAAAAAAGAGTGAATTTTCCTTATTCTGCGGCACTGTCTCTAGCTTAAACTGTATAAAGGATTTAAACGTGTGGGTAACTCGTGCCAAAAATGAAATCGCAGACAAAATCATATCGCAGTTCTACGATATGGTTTGGTTGAAAGCAAGTTAAACTAAATATTTTAACTTGTTTTAACTTTCGTTTCGAAGCTAATTATAGTAGAAACCTATTAAAATGGAGATCACTTCCACTTAGTTTAAAGCATACTTTAAAGACGAACACTTACATTTTCTGAACAAACCCAGATTCAGAAAATGTGAACTTTTAAGTCTTTCGTTCTACTATTAAACTTTAGAGAAAACGTAATATTTTAAGTTAAGTAGGAAGTATTTCACTTCTCTGCCAGCTTGCAAAAGATAAGTTACAATCAAAATCGACTTCAGTGAACCGAAGTTGCCGAACTGAGAAGAGACCTAGTAAGTTATGGCTGTAACTGTCATTAGCATTTCCATTAAGCGGGCGATGCACCATGGCAAACTTCCACAGGGATGTCATCAAATATGGGGTCGGTTTTCTTAGAGAAAAAGGCTTCGGGCGAGACTTGAACTTGCTATTCTGGCTGAGATGCAAGCCTATTGCTCTGCCAATCGAACTACCGAGGCACAATCAATCAATTTCTCCACTTTAGAAAAAAATTACCACTTTTTCACTTTTTTTTTAAGAATGTTGGTAGATAGATAGATAGATAGATCATTTATTTGTATTATTTGTACATCGTCATATTTCAATTAATTATTTACACAAGTAAAAAAAAAAAATAATAATAATAGGGATCGTGGAAGTAATTAAAAGTACTTAGTTAAATAATGATAATACAATTGTCAAATTAATGTCATAAGTTACATATTTTCGACATATTTACTCATCCATCAAGGAACTCATTAACTGTATAATATGCGTTTTTTGTGCAAAACGTTTTGAGTTCATGAGTGAAGCGTCGCTCTGCACTCAAAGCTCTTATTGCCTCAGGTATTTTATTATATATCTTGGCACCCATTACCCCAAGGAACTTACCCGTCTTCTGCAGCCTATGCATCGGTACCAAAAGACCAGGTTTCCTCCGCGCCGAGGTATTACTCATACGGAACTCATCGGGGTTCCTCCTTGCATATTTACCCACCTCAAATATAAATAGCGAAGGTACCGTCATTACCTTTAGGTCAACAAATAGCTGCCGCGCGGGTTCATCTTCGGGAACTCGGCATATCAGTCGGATTACCTTCTTTTGTAGTATGAATGGCCGGTCCCTATCAGCTGCCAAGCCCCAAAGTTCGATTCCACGCGTCAAATGTGCATGGAAATATGCATAGTATGCAGTTAGCAGTCCTTGCCTCGACAGCGTCTGCTTTAGTCGACCTATAGCGTAGAGAGCTGAGTTCAGTTTTTTACAGACCATGTCGATATGCTGGTTCCACTGTAAACCACTGTCAAAGCAAAAACCTACGTAACGAGCGTGACTTACAGGTTTTATTTTTCACCTCACCAGCTAAAAAGCGCTCTTTTATTCTTTAATACTGGGAAAACGCATTTTATCCACTATTGGGGAAAGTAATTCGACCTTGAGTTTTAAATGGTTTCTTCAAGTTAACTGGCAGCATTGACTTTTAGGCGGTAGGTTTGAGTGATAAATATAGGATAGCGTATATTGGGATGAAATTTATAATCGTATGTTGTTTTTATTTCCCTCGCGATGGTGAGCTCAAAAATGTTGTATTACACTCGGCGATAAAGTGTGTTCAACTCACGTGCCTTGAGACTCTCGTAAAGCTCAAGATTCCAGATTTGAACCACTCACTACGCTCAAAGCTCAATTTTGGAATCTTCCTCTGCTCAGGTCTCAAAACTTCAGTTCTTATTTACTGGCCAAGGTCCGTAAGTACATTATTTTTCTACTTGACGCAGTCGGTAAGCGGCGAATTTGTTTATTGTAGCAGTCTGCAATTGGCTACTTGCCGGCCGAAGGGTAGAAATTAAATCTTTAATGTACATTAACATCAGCCTAAATGACGTTTCTTGTCATAGTACAAAAATGTCAAAATTTGCAGTGTTTACATTGGGTCTTCCAACAAACTTTAAAATGTTGTTATAAAAATCAAAACACACGTTATTTTTAAGTCGCTGAGCAAACGGTGTGCAGTTTGGGGAGTTAACATAGCTCATATTATGGGCAATACTCGGTATAAATCAACATATCTTGTATGCTTGTTTTAAAGCAATTATGTAGATTGATCATTACTACTAAATATTCAGAGGCTAAATAATGGCCGCCAGCGTTCGCCAGTACACGTATAACGTTAAACGCCAATAAAGTAAATACGGTGCCTGTTAACGTGAAATATACGGCACCATTAGCATTATTGTCCTCTGTTTAGTTGGCTATATCACTAGTTAAGCCGATAAATGTTCTGTTAGCAATGCTCGATGTAGGTATACTATATTTCCATTCGCAGCATTCCGATAATTAGGTAAGTACTGAATTATTCGTCTAAAAGATTATTCATAGTCCAACAGTGTTTTTATGTAGACATGTCTGTGTGGGCGTCGGTGGCCCAGCGGTAAGGGCGTGTGACTTTCAATACAAAGGTCGCGGGTTCAAACCCGACTCGTGTTTGAACCCGCGACCTTTGTATTGAAAGTCACACGCCCTTACCGCTGGGCCCAATGCGGTTTTTGGAGCGTATGTACGAAATATTAAGATTCGCCTTTCGGTGATGGAAAACATTTCGAGGAAACCGGGTTGGAAGATCAGTTGGCAGTGGCTTTCATAAAACTAGTTGCCAAAGCTATCCCCAGGCCCCTGAGCCGTGGCCGGAAAATCGATAGGAAGAAAATTAACTTTTTGTAGACTTTTCAATTTGTTTTTAAGACAAGATTGAGTTGTAGCTGGTGCTACGCGCTACGCCCGTAGCCGATCGTAGCGTTTACGCTTTGTACAGGAAACGGACTACGCAATGGTTCCCGGCACTCAATGAGATAATAATATTATAATTACTATTTAAAACGAGGTAAAGTCTGACAAGCCCAGGCTGCACATTTTTTTTTAAATTTATATGCCTCCCTTTATTTTTATACCGATAAAAAGGGACGAACATAAAAAAAGTACTTTAACCTTGGCTTATCAGACTATTTACCATGTATGATTGTATTTTTTTTTATTCTAACATACACGATAAATAAAAACAATTCTTAAACATTCCCCAAACTGCAGAACAGTTTCTTGGAAAAACATTTTTGTAAGCGTTTTGTGAGCTCCCGATAACGGCACTGTTACAAGTGCCAAGAGGGTAGATCGCTACGGCGTGTGGGTTAGACCACAACTTAAAACTCGCAGTAGACACACAATGAAACTTTATATATTGTCCATGCACTTGTGAACGCGTGTGTACATCCAGGTACACCGTAAACATGGCGCTTGTAACGGTACCGAAATATTGGGAGCCTAGAAAAACAAATACATGATATTGCCTTCTGTTTCAGCGATTGTTATTAATTTAAATTAAACGCTTTATAACGGATTAATCGCGTTTATATTAAAATATATGTTGAATAATATTATTTTTTTATACCCGAAAATATACTTAAATAAGGAAACAGTGTAATTAATAAAGTTGAATATGTAGGTATCTCGTTTTCAATTGTGATTATATGTAAATGACTAAAATTGTAATGATACTTTGCTTTGCAAGTTTGATGTTCCAAATAAATGTCATTTAACTTCGTTAACGTAATAATGCTTCAAATGTTCTATCGTTACTTGAAATGTAATAAAAATTAAGTACCTACCTATATAATTATGCTGAGTGTGATGAAGAAATAATGAAACATTTCAATTGCCAGATGTTTTGAACGAGGGGCCCCAAACACATTCCTCGTGCTACTAATTAAGAGTATTAGAGTTGATCGTTCATATGGAAAACCTTGACGATGGACGAACGGGAGCTTTGGGTCGGTGCGCCAGTGAGTTAGTAAGTAAGTTCATATGGAATGGAATACTTCAATGTCCGTGATTTGGCACTTGCTCGGATTATGCGGATTTCCATGTGAAATTTTATCTGTGAATCTGTATAGTTGTGCAGCTCATATTTGATTATATTTTATACAAGCCACTGGTAGTATAAGTACCTACCTACACAATATGGCATCTAGAAGACTAAAACTTAGTCTAGTGTAAAATAATCTAGAACGCCGGCGATACGTCTGCTTGTTTGCCTCCTATTTCATAAAAATCTGACAATATCCATTTGAAGCGTTTCCCAAGAAACCACCGCAGGCTACGGTGACCACTTATGCTTTCACCACCAACATGGAATAAAAAATCGGAGTTAAACTCACGGACACTAGAAATAAGGATTAAACTCTGTTCTGGTGTACCATGATATGTACTAACAGCAAAACATCGTCAAGATGAACCGTATGCCAAAGCAGTAAGGTTGACTATTGTAATTACAATGAACAGACAAAGGTGGCAATTCCGTACTTAATGTCAGCGTGAGCACGTAGGTGTAGCAAATAAACAATATGAAGGCGAGCTTGGGACGTAGACAGGTGGTTCCATTGTGTCAGAGATTATTTGATAATTCTTAAGAATAGCTATTTATCTTTTATAGAAAAAGCGAATACAAACAGTTTCGAAAACTACGCGATAAACAACGCTCGGCCCCCTAACGCTAGGATTGTCTTAGATAAGAAATATTATATAACTAGCTTCTGCGTGCTTCTGCCTGCGGCTTCGCTTGCGTTAAAAAGAGACAAAAAGTAGCCCATGGCCCTCTCCATCCCTTCAACTATCTCCACTTAAAAAATCACGTCAATTCCTCGCTCCGTTTTGCCGTGACAGACGAAGAAACTAACTGGGATACGCGCCCATCGCTCTGCCGAATAAACTACCAAGGCACACCCGGTAACCCCATGTATCCCATGGGCGTGTCGTATCCCAGAGTCGCGCGTTCGAGTGTCGCCCGAGGTCATCAATTTTTCTACTATTCCTTTCTTTCTAAAAAAGTTGGAGAAAGTTACCTTTGCAGCATCCAACGGAATACAATTCAGAAATTGCCAAGCACAAGGCTCAAAGTTAATGTGCTTGTATTTGTCACTTTAATTAAAGTTTCCGTGGCAAGTCAAGCTTAATGTAACTTTACTATGCTTTTAATGTTTTTAGTTTGTGAAGTATGTTTGAATGTTTATGTTATTACGTAATTATGATACATGTTGTAAATAAACTCCATAATTCAGACCTGTATTCTGCATGGGACTAACATTATGAACAAAGATAACTGTGACATGGTCATTTGATTAATGTAGCAAAATTATTCTCATCTTGATTATTAACGGTTGCATTCTTCATTACGCTCAGGATTCTACTTTAAAATCCCAAACGTAGTGAAACAATAGAACCCATCACTAAGTTTGGGATTCTATTGTTAAATCTATTGCTTCATTTAGCATTCCATGTACGCCCTCGCCGGAAATATATTAATTTGTTCTCTGTAAAGTTGTGACACAATTATTATACCATCACTCCATTTGTAAGCAAAATTGATAGGTCCTACAGTCCGTTTCCCGCTACACCTACAGCGTCAAAACCCGCGGAATTTTAACTTTATTGTTGTAACCGCTTGAACAATTTGCAGTTCCATTTTTCTATTTTTTGAATCCTTTGTGCTAGCAAAAACGACATTAACAAAATATTGAATAGTGTCGAATGGAAGCTAATAGTTATCGAGCAACCGATCCCTGCTTCGTTAACTCGTTTCAAACCTATTGTTAGCTGAGCACAGGTGTACAATTGTACAGTAGTACGGTACAGTTCACAAACAAGTGGAGAGTGTGAGCAATGTAGCCTCGCTCTCCATTTTCTATCGCATGTATAACGGGAAGTGCTCCGAGGAATTGTTCAGACTAATCCCTGCCGCTGCTTTCCGCCATCTATCTACGCGACAACATTTCCATCCTCACGATTTAGTTGGTTGGTAGCCCTCAACCGTCCGTTTCTCACGAAACTTTCTGCATCGGACAACTAAACTGTGGAACGAACTGTCGCCTGCGGTATTTGCGGACCGATACGACCTTCAATCCTTCAAGAAAAGAGCGTACTCCCACCTTAAAGGCCGGCAACGCACTTGCAACACCCCTGATGTTGTGAGTATCTATGGACGACGTTAATCGCTTTCCATCAGGCGATTTGTTTTCATTTGCCACTTATTTAATACAAAAGAGCATTGTATACTTCTATTCGTAAAAGCCCATTCCCGTCTAAGTAGTGGCATTGCAGTCTCGCAAAAACAGAAGACAATAGTGTTAGAATGAGAATGTAATACATCTTGCATCTTTTTCTGCCTTTCAAAAATCCTAAATCTGAATCGACAAAAAAAATATCATAAAACTTGTTTACAAAATTTCACAAGAATTGGTTGATAAATGCGACCTGAAGGCCTAGTATAAAAATTGTACGACATTAACTCCTCGACCGCGTTAGCGTATCGGGAGTTCAAATTATGTTTGCCGTTTATTTAAATCATCCGGCAACTTTCATATTTTGACCCCTCGATACGCTAACGCGGTCGAGGAGTTGATGTCGTACAACTTTTATACTAGGCCTTCAGTAGACGAAAATAAACGGACAGACACGAAACCGTTTCTGCCCAAGCTGAAACGGAGATGCTTCGCTCGCTTTGCTCACTCGGTCAATTATGAAACATCGATACTTAGGGTCACTTGCACCACCGAAAATGGAGGGTTAACCTGAGGTTGTTAACCCACCATTTTATATTGAATTTGACAGTTGACATCCCACTAACCTCTAGTTAAGCGGGTGGTGCAAGTGGCCCTTACAGATATAATGCTGGGCCGACATAGTTTCCGAGAAAAGATATAACCTTTATCTGTTTCAAGTTCATATAGCCTATCGTAGGGTAGATCTGCTATCCTTTTTCCTCAGCTGGAAATTTCTCAGAATTCTTGCGTAAACCGTAGTTTGCCGTTGGTAGGCCATTACACCCTGGAACCTAAATGGAACTGTACGGGTTTAGGGAAAATTCCTGTAGCGAACGCTTAATTACAGAATATATTTATTCCTATCCCCTCACACGATTGCTATTTTTTAATGACCTCTATTGTCAAGTAAAATAAGGGTGATAGCTGGTAACTACAGTGTTACTACAGTAACTACAGTCATAATTATATGAGTCGATGAAAGCGACAGGGTCAGACTTTTTAACCTTAAATACCAAATAACAAGCAAAGGTTGCAATTCTTACAAAAACTAGTTACGAACCTTGGACATTTCCAATACTAGGAGACCACGTTTCACAAGCAAACTAGGTACCTAAGTAACTGACTGAAACAACAATATTATGAAAAAATGTAGGTACTTAATTATTTATCTGTGCGTTCTAAAGTGTTTAAGTCGGACGCGCCCACTAAGGGTTCTGTACCATTATTTATAAACGGCAAAGAAATCACGTTTGTTGTGCCCCCTTAAATATTTATTTTATTCTGCTTTTTCGAATTTAGTGTTATAGCGGCCATACAAATATATAATCTGAGAAAATTTCAACTGTCTAACTATCACGGTTCTTGAGATACAGCTTAGTGACAGATGGACAGACGGACAGATGGACAGCAGAGCCTTAGTAATAGGATCCCGTTTTACATTTTGGTTACGGAACCCTAAAAAGCACGGTGTATAATCCATAGATCTATTTATACCCTGTGTAATATGCTTGCCAATTTTCATCCAGTAGACCGTTTATAAAATACGGTCCTTACGTGATGCGGCAAATACCACGCATTACGGAAATACAAACACCGCGGAATATTCGAGTAAACAGCGCAGTGGTGTAAGTAAAATAAATAAAAGTGGGGCAAGGAAACTATATAGTTACTGGATGTCGCACGGCATTCCGGTCCTGCCTAGAGTTCGACTATTCAATACAATACAATTCTCTTTGTTGCACACCTCACACAGATGAAAATACAAGTGTAAACAATAATACAGAACAGTAAGGATAAACAACAGGCGATCTTGTCGCTAAAGAGCGCTCTCTTCCAGACTACTTTTAGGTAGTGGAGTACAGATCAAATGAAAATATGGAGTGGGTGGCACAAATATGATCAGAAGAACACAAACAAAACAGATAATAAATAACAATAAAACATGAATCAAAACATTTATTACAACTAATAAATGATTTGATTCGTGCTTTACAATTGTGTAGATAATAAATACACATACAAAAATAAACAAACGATTAAACATACACACATAATATATACGCAACGACGAGTGAAGTGGAGATACGACCGTGTCAAAAAAGAAAAGCTAAGAAAGAGACAGATAGTATTCCTTGAATTGTAACTAAAATCTGAAATTTTACTTGCTTATGTAGATTGAATGACAATCTACATAAGAATGTGAAATTTCAGCTGATCAAATGATGGAGACCGGATGTGGCCAATAGGAACTCTGTGATGAACAACCAAACCCCATTGTACTTGGGTTTCTTAAAATTGCCTCGATGAGTATAAGTTGACCGTAGAAAGGAAAGAACAGTCAGCGATAAAAAACATGTATCAAACATTCAATTATTGACAAAAACATTTTTTTCTCCCAATACCAATCTCGAGAAAAATATATTAGATATCCAGATATTTTTTCCAAAGTACGTTGTAAAGGCACGTTTTATCAACCAGAAGCCACATCCAGGGTTCTAAATCCGGAACAAAGTCGTAGCCTCGTAAAATTTTGAGCAGCGATGCCTACACCGTTGTAAATAAGGCTTTACAACTCCCCCCTAAACCCACCCTAGTTACCAGACAGATGAAAAAGTCAAGGGCAGATACGAACTCGTGTTTTGAGCGAATTATAAAGCATTCCTACTCTGAATTTCTCAGTGGAAAAATTCACGACTTGAATTGAATCAATTATTTTTTGCGTGTTTGTTCAAAACGGTTCGTATTCGCAGTTTCATTGAGAGATAAATATCTGTTCTTATAAACTATTATATAGTTTGGTATAAATCCCAATTAGTCTTATTTTTTCTACATTTGCAAGTCAAATGGCACCTATTTTTAGGGTTGCATACCTCAAGAAGAAAAACGGAACGTGTTGTCCGTCCCCCCGCCCGTCCGTCCGTGCGTCTGTCTGTCAACATCCTTTATCTCAGGAACGTGTAACGGTAGCACGCTGAAAATAATACCACATACACAAGTCTGCGGTTCCTTAAAGCTGTGAAAAAACCAAACCTCTACGTCAAAGCGATCAAAATAGTATTGCACCTGTTGGCAAACCTGTATCAATAAATAAATAAATAAATAAATAAAAGATACGGTCGTTTATGTTGCATTTGTATGGGAAGTACCCTAAGCATTTTGATTCCCTTTGCAAAATGATGGGAAAACACCCATACAGGCACGGAACTGTCAGTGCGCGGCAATTATACGGTTTTCTGATTTTATCCTACACTTGTGCTGCTCTTGCTTTAATGACAAATTTTGTGATTCTAGGTCAACGCGATGTTACACCTTAAACATTTTGATTATATGGGAAATGCGACATAAACAGCCTTATCTTTCGATTGTGTTGACGTATAGATTAGGAGTTTTCACAGCTTCAAGGGATCGCAAACTTGTAAACTTATGTGGATTAATTTCTACTTGCTACCTTTATCGAGATAAAAAGTCTGGACAGACAGACGGACGGACAATAAAGTGATCCTATAAGAATTCCGTTTTTTCCTTTTAAAGTACGGAACCTTAAAAAATGCAGTCGTCCTGATGCTATCGGAATTTAATTAAAATTAAAATTGAAGCAGCCTTTCTGTGTGTGTGTAGTATTACTCGTAACACACAGGAAGGATAGTATGATGAAATTAAAATCTGGGGCCTTAAGGATGACTCGCGCTAGAACGGGACGGGACGGGACGGGACGATCTGTCAAATCGTATATAAAAAATCACGTGATAGCGCGGAGCCCTTAGATGTCACGTGTCGTTTTCTATAAAACTGACAGATTCTCTCTTCCCGCCCCGTCCCGTCCCGTTCTAGTGTGAATCATCATCCCTTACCATGACGTCTTAACGCGATTTAGTTTAGGATCCAAACTGAGTCGCTGCCATACAACTGAGCACAGTTAAGAACCTAAACTGAATCGCGTTAAGACGTCATGGTAAGGCCAGTTATATGGCAGCGACACAGTTAAGGCCCTAAACTGAATCGTATTAGGACGTCGTGGAAAGGGCCCAAGATAAAGGATGACTCACACTAGAGCGGGACGGGAAGGGGGGGACGGGTCAATCTGTCAGTTTCTATAAAAAATGCCACGTGGCAGAGGGCTCCGAGCTATTACTTGATACTTTCTAATGAAATTGACAGATCATCCCATCCCACCCCGGCCCCTCCCACCCAGGCCCCTCCAACGCGTTCCGTCCCGTACCATCCCATTCTAGTGTATGTCATCCTTAATTCCTTACCTGAAAGAACTCATACAAATATAATTTCATGTTAGTAATCAGTGTTTGGTAGGGCGTTATTATAGTATTAATTTCTGCCCAGAAAAGTAGGGATGAGATATTTTCGGCGGTGAAAATTATTTATTTTCCATTTGTTTTCCTTTCTTTCTTTCTATATGTTCCTATTATTTTTTACTATATTTTCGTAATCAGGAACCTTTAGTGGTCACGTTCTTAAATAGATCACAGCTATTTATTTACCTACAACTTCCATAAGAAAGAAACACTAAATTCCCAATTCGCAATAAAACCTCAAAAACTGATCGAACTAACAATACTCAGTTTTCTAGTTGCAACAATGTGGAAAGCAATCGCTGCATCAAAATCAAACGGCAATACATTGGCTTTATTACTACTATGCTTCCCTCCAACGTCCAATCAAACAACTTCCATTTCATCACGAAAACAAAGTCATCAATGACTTTTATGTACCTAGTCAAAAAGTAAAAGAGTCCCATAAAGTTCAGTATCCGAGTTGCAACATTGTGGTATGCAATCGCGGTGGAAGACAGTAAGTGTACGACCAGGGGCCTTATCATGACGTCTTAACGCGATTCAGTTGACGACCTAAACTGAGTAAAAAGAAAGAAAGTATGCCATTACTTCTCGAGGCCCGAGGTATCTTGCCAAGAGCCGTAGGCATGTGGCAATACTCAGGACGAGTGAAAAATTACATATCCGCATGGGTATCTAACGACGTTTTTCAATACAGATGAGAATTTTTTTTATACAATTTTAAAAACGAATTTGAAAGATTTTTTAATAGTTCTGTAAGTAAAACTATTGTAATTGTAGTTCAATTTAATTAATATTATGTACCTATAAAAAAAACTAAAACTAAATATAAACAAAACTAACTACAAAATAAAATAAAACTACACATAGTACCTAAAAATAAATCCCAATCTATAAAAAGAACACCCCGTTTAACAGGTCCGCCTGCGGCATGGACTCCATTACGCTGGCAGAATTACCTCTCTGCACCGCAATGGAGATGCGTTGGGAGAGGTAAACGCCAGCTCTAGGGTCCCCTGTCACGTCGATCAACCGGGCCGACACAGCCCTCATGAAAGACTTCATGTCCGCTGACCAGGGACCCAAAGTCTCTACTGCGAGCGCCGCAAACTCGTAGTCCTTAACTAATGACGAGTATTTGCGGCGCTTAAGAATCTGGGCCTGGTCAGCTGCGGCGTCGGCTCGAGTACGGGTGGCCCGGATGTGGGACAGTGCGAAGGTGTCGACGCACGTTGCGTCCCACACCAGGGCCCTGCCTAGTTTCCACGGAACAATTGTAGTTAAACATTTAAGAAAATCTTCAAAATGTTTATTTTATCTTCTTTACTTTTTTTATTTTAAATCTCATCATTATTTCTCATTAGAAAATAAGTCATGTCATGACACACATAGTATTGCAAATTGCATGTGACAAATCGTATCGTCAAGTCTATAGAGCCTTCGAACATGTTTGAAACGTTTCTACTTTGACATACGTTTCGTAGACTGTTCCGTCATACACACAGATTAATAAAAAATGTTTTCAATGTTTAATATTTGAAATCATTGATGATTATTATGATGAAGAGGTAAAGAGTGAAATAGGAAATAATAATATCTCTAATATGTTTGCGTTAACAGTGGGTCTATAGTTTTATTACGTCTCGGTTAAGTTAACAAAACTCTTCGGTAAGCATTCATGAATCGGAAGGAAACTAAATAAGAAAAAAATGGAAAAGTAAAAAGAACTAGTTCGCAAAACCGAACTTTTCGCACGCACAACAGCCAAAAAAGGGCACTGCAACTGTATTGTAAAAATTCACTAAGCCGATTTGCAAATAAAGACGTGCTTTATTCAAGAGTACAGAGAGCAGTTGAGAGTGTTTACATCTTTACGTACATCCAGGGCTCCATTGCCGCCTCGTTTCAAGAAAAAAATATTTATTGTTAGGAGTTTCGAGTCTTCTTAAACGGCTCTAAGCATTTGTCGAATCGAATTTATTATCAGAATAAAATTATTTTGTATTATTTATAAACGTTGGTGAAAACTAGTATCTAACGTTATTATAACTGTATTTTCATTCGTTAAAATGATTTTCAAAAAACAGTTTGGTATAAACCAAACAATCGCTGTTTCATATTCAATCGCTGAATCTGAACGCTGGGAATCGCTGTTTGTCAAACGTGGTAGGTATGGACTAAAGTTTATTGTAATGTATATATAAATAAATGTGCACTGCGATCCGCCCGCTCCCCGGACTCCGAGGGTAGACGTCACGGTGAACGGACGTATCGCTTGTGGACGCAAATCCTATCTCGTGTTTTATTGAAACCAGCCCCCTTACGTTGACCTTGAACGTCACATTGGCGACGAGGACAAAGAACGTGAGTAAAAATATCAATATTAAACGACACAACATCACCGATAAAATGCTATCAGTTTGAATTTTTTTTTTTCATTGTAATACAAGGAAGGAAAATGTGATGACCTGTCCAAGTAGCACAAAAAAATCGGCTGGACGATCCATTTGTTGATTTTTATTAAGGTTAAACATATTAACTCCCTTATAAGGTTTTACTTTACGTAATATCATTGTATTGGTAATATGAAAACTATTGATAACAGCCGCGAGTACGACCAATATTAAGATAATAGTGCTTGAAGGCGTGGCAGTCCTTAATTGTCTTATTATAAGCATAAATGTATTTAGATACTAATTCAGTAAAGTGATATACCAAGGTTATATTGGACACTTTCATAATTAAATTGGTAAACAGAAGTACCTACGTGCAAATAAATCATTATGACGTAGGTATATGCACAAGATGTGGGGTATACTAGGAGAGTTTTGTCTTCGATATGTTTGGTTGTTTACCCGTATTTTAGTTAAGTAACTGATTTTTATACCGTGTTGATGCCATCAACATATATAACAATTAGTGAAACACTACTCGTAGGTACGAGTAGGTCCATATACGCACCGTAACTTTTAGTTAGTAGTTCACAAATGTTCAATGTTAACCTACTTCCTAAAATAAAGTGTACATAACGTAGCCTGACCTAACTTTGTCTTGACAAATGCGGCTGTCTCAGATCAAAGCCTAGTAAGTGCATTTAGCCAAATTTTACAGGAGAGGCAAATAAACATTTTGTTAAAAAAAACTAGTAGCAGACACCTTTTTCTCACAAGCCTTGGTTGTATATAGAGAAGTATAACTTGCTTTACAAGACAAACTATTCAAACGAAATGTATGTGTCTTTTTAGACTTTTTATGTGCCTTACTAACAACTGATTACAAAAAAATAATAGAAATTTTATGTCAATTACAAACCAAAACCTAGCAAGTGGTCTCACCAAGTTTTTAAAATGGTTCATTTTACAGCTTACTCTTAAATTCCAATATAAAACCTAGCAAATGCCTACTTAGAAAATCGGATTAGGATTACCATTTGTTAAAAAGGTAAATTTGTAGTATTTAATAGGAATCTAAGGGATTAAAATTATTTAAAAACTATTCTGAAACTACTGATTACCAGTTATTTCCCGCAGCTTCGCCGCATAAAATTTAACTTAAGGAGCAATGTCTGATCATTTTATAATATTTGTTTGATGGGATCATAATATCAAAAGACAAAATTTTTAGACAATGAATTATATTTTAATCATAAAACAAAAATCAATCATCGGCCAACAATTCGCCTCCAGTTTGAAGATCAACCGATTGGTCATTAATCGCCAATTGACACCTTAAATCACGCCTTGTTTCTGGCATTAAAGGCACTTATTTTGCAACTAGTGTCCTTTTTTTAGCTGGAATACCTCGAGGATCTGTGATTTCTTTGGGAAGCTCTGTTACCTTATAGGTTTTAGGTAAGAAATCTAACTATGCAAATGGCTCGTTAAAAGATGTCTTGTAAACCAGATTTTTTGTGCAAGCGACAAATTTCACTCTTACAACCTGGCAGTTATTGCTTTAGGTAGAAATGCATAATTGATAGAATATTTCATTTTAAGTTGCTCGCGTCTTCAACCTACCTACTTAAAATATATAGCAAAAATAATGTTGAAAAGCATTCCGAATGTTAATACCTCGATCCAAGCCCCATTAAAACATTACAAATAAAAAAACACAATTCAGCACTACAAGCACTTTTGCGATCGATACACACACACAACATAAATATAATATCACAGGCCAAAACAACGAACATAATTACCTTCTAAGAGCAGCCGGTAAAATTCGTCTCAATCGATCACTTTTATTATTCATCATGCCAACATGCGTCCGCGCAGCAGCGCAAAGTACGACAAACTACAAACTTCAAGTTGAAACTCGTTCCCTATTCGGACCCCGAATGGAACAACCGCGGGCGGTGGCGCGGGAGCGGCGACCGTTAGAACGCAAACTTCACTCATTACTGACTTGCTAAGTTTTATTTATTGTTATATTTGAATTCCTTGTTCAATACTTCGGCAATTTATAAAATCAAATACCTAGTATGGGACAATTCCATATTCAAATACCTAGTATGTTCCGTTTACAAACTCAAAAACCTAGTATATGCAACATTTACTAGGTTTTTGGACTTGAAAATGGTACCTACTAGGATTTTGAATATGATATTTGTATGTAAGATATGCACTTGCTAGGTTTGGCGGGTTTCGTAACTTTGATTCTAATTGAGATATAAATACAGGTGTTTTTGCATTAGACGCAGCTCAACATTTGGGGCAAATTTATTAAAAAAACGTATTTTGACAAAAAATGTCCCTTGCTAGGTTTTGATCTGGGACAGCCGAATGATAAGCGGAGGCTTGACAACCTGTTAACGTGTGCTACTTGGGTAGGTATGTTTCGAGTCATTTAATAGAACCATTGTCCTTATCCATCCAAGTATTACATTATTTCGTGCCTTGCTTCTATAAAGCAAAAGGTGAAGAATAAGTAAATAAACTGATAGCCGTCGGTAAGATAAGTCGTGCAAACGTGCTAGCTAATATTCACCAATACAAACAAGTGTAGTTTCATGGTGTGATGGGTCAACTTAAAATTTATAAATTGACCATCATGTTCAAAACAACTACATACATAAGTGCCTGTGAATACTAGTCAAGGTGTGTTCTTCATAAACTGAAATAATATATAACATTTACAGTTTATGCTATTAATGAGTTCCACATATACTGGTATATGCTATTGTCCTAATTGACTCGAAAGAGTAAAAACTAGTGCTACATAGGCTAGTCGTGCTATGATTTTTGATGATACACAGGTACTGTACTAGTCTGTGTAATAAAAATAATGAGTTCTTCATATACTGGTCTATGCGATTGATATAAAAATGCTGAGGAGTGAAAACTCTGTTAAAACCAAACTGTAGAACTTTTAATGTGTTTGGGGTCCAATCCTAAGATATTTGCCTACCTGTTCGTTTTGTATGCATGTTAGGAAAACAAAATTAAACAATAGTCACTTTAATATAGGGATTCGGTACTTAAAAGGTAGGTATATACATACTTACCTAACGAACATTCTCTGTAATTACCTGCAGAACGTTCCAAAATGATGTCCCGGTTACCCGCGTTAAAAACATTCGACTGCGATGGGGATCCGGCGTCATTAGGTCATAGGTGGGACAAATTGAAACGAGCCCTTAAAGTATACCTACTAGCATCGGGAACTACTAAGTCTTCGAAAACATGTGCAACACTATTTCATATAGGCGGATTGGGACTACAAGAAATACATTATAATCTTCCTGGCGCGCATGTTGACCCAGATGATTCATCTGACATCTTTATGACCGCTGTCGATTAGACGAGTATTTTTCTCCAAAACAGAGTTTTTGTACGAAAGACATACGTTTCGACTAATGAAACAAGAACCACACGAACAATTCGTAAAAAAAAACCTAATCAGATTACGTAATCAGTGCTCTAAATGCGATTTCGCGAGAAAAGACAACGGTCTCATAGATCTAATTATTGAGAAGTGTGCTTCCGCGGACTTACAGAAGAAAATATTGATGCTAGGGGATTCAGCTACTGTAGATAAGGTGATAGTAGAAGCTAATTTAGTTGTAACGGTAGAAAGGCAACTGAAAGAGTTTCAAGGCAAACATAACGAACAGGTCAACAGGATACGGACTAAATATAATAAACAGGGTATGGACATACAAAAACGGTGCTCTAAATGTGGCTACCAAATCAAGGCCATTTCAGGATGTATTGCCACACTAGGAATACAATACGTTTAATACGTACGTTAAATACGTTTTTCAACGATAAATCAAAGGTTTTATTGGGGAAAATATTTAAGCCAAACGAGTATCAGATTAAACAATCAGATAACAAGGCAAGTCAAAATATTAATTATTTATTTCATATAAATGGCGATGAAGCTGAAATAACCTGTCAAATAGGTGGACTCAATGTTGACATGGTGAATGGCTCTGGTAGCAAAAGAAATATTATAAAAGAGCAAACATGGGAATGTCTGAAATCAAACGATCAAGTTTTCGTGGCATATGGTTCAACGGAATGTCTTGAAGTACTAGGCACATTTGATGCGTCAATCACAGTTGAGCCGGAAACGGAAGAAGCTGCCTTCTCTGTTATAAAAAATGGCACCTGTGATTGGCTAGAAAGAGTACAGCTGTCTTTCTTAATATTCTCAAATTAGGGGTTAGTGTTAACCTAGTAGATACGTCTTTTCCAAAATTCAAAGATATTTAATTAGGTTTCGCTATAGGGTTTCTGCAGTTTGCCAATTATATCGTCAGTTGTAATATGGATTAACGTTTTCGCCAAAATGACGAAATTTATAAATTGAAAGAGATGTCATATACTACAGAAAAGTGACCAAGGCCCCCAGTGCCTAGGGCTGTGATTTATTTATATATATATAGTAGTGTGACTATTTAAAAACATGAATCAAAACATTTATTTCATGCTTTACAATTGACGAAATTTAGTTAAGTGTACAGGTCGACTGAAAATGTTCTACTCTGTCGATCGCTGTCTTTCAAATTCTGATATCTTGAAAAAACAATGCCAACTATGTTAGCAAAAATCAGATCACTTTAAGACTTTTGTAACGTATCTTACATTTTTTAATAGCCGTATCTTACATTTTTACCCTAACCGGGGTCATGTGAAATTCACTCACAAATACAATAAATGATATGAAATAAGTTTTAAATTGTATTTTTAATGTATATTTCTTTAGTATGTTTTTCAAATATGTATTTAGTTAAACTTTTTTAACATGCAAGTATAGGCCTTTTTGAATATTACTGTAGCTAGGTTTCTGAATATTTAGAAGCACTGCAGTGAAATATTTATATCAAACATAAACGCAGGTATTTAATGTAACTCATGGTGCACACAAATGAGATCTGAATCTTAACAAAATCTCTAAGTGCTCGATATCGATGATTTAGATTGCAATTTAACCTTCACAAAAAACGAAATTGTGTAGTGAAAATGGAGTGGTGTAGTGAAATCACACGTAAAAGAATGAACACATGAATTAGTGTAATGAATGTGATAGTGATATTAATAACTGTCGAAGCATTACGAGCTAACTCATCTATGACAAAATAGTGTTGCAATGAGCGGGTTCTTTGTAAAGTTGTATTATTGTATAATAACAAAATTAAACGATACTTTTATATTGAAAAATAAATAAAAAAAACCCTTACAGCGAAAAAGGAAATGCTTCGTAACTAAACGGTAGACAAAATTTGAAGGAGTTACTTTCAATTCAATATTTGCTGAAACCCTTTGGTTGATTCCAGTTTCAGCTTAATTATCTTAGAAATGACGGTTTCTATACATTTCGACGGTTTTATTTAATTATTTCTATCAGGCGTAAATATCGAAAACTAAGGCTAAGATATATAACTCAAACTCAAAAAGCATTTATTTGAAGTGGGCCAAAATTCAGCACTTTTCAACGTCAGATTGATTAAATACAAAAATAATATAAAAAAGTAACACTTAATTCTAATAAACATGTCAAAATATAAAGATTTATTGAAATTGAAATAAAACAATGTCAGCAAAAATTTAAAAACAAAATAAAATAACAACATCCAGTAAAATAACAAATTAATAAGTTAGGCAATTGGATATGAAAGAAAAAGGGAAAGATGATTGTAGACAGGAAGAGGAAAGCTATTGATGAAGAAATTTTCGTGGCGAGAAAGTCTACGTCAAGGATATGATTAAAGGAAATAAATTAGCACCTAATGTTGATTCTACTTCTCATACCGTATTACGTGCAAAAGGAGATATACAGGTCAAAATAATAATGATGAAAAAGGTCTGGAATCAAGGCGAAAACATCGTTCATCTTAAGAAAGTGGAAGCAATGGCGAATTCACAATGAAGATGGAAATGAGGGTGATAATGTTGATAGTGGATACGGATTGGACACAGATAAAGAAAAGTAAAATCAAACTAAATATAATTTGCAAATTAAGCTGATTTTTATAACGAATAAAAATAAAGTAATCAAAATTAATTGAAAGAGAGAGATGTAATGTATATATAAATAAATGTGCACTGCGATCCGCCCGCTCCCCGGACTCCGAGGGTAGACGTCACGGTGAACGGACGTATCGCTTGTGGACGCAAATCCTATCTCGTGTTTTATTGAAACCAGCCCCCTTACGTTGACCTTGAACGTCACATTTATACTACGTAAATAAGAATCCGAACGTATCGGGATTTTGGAACAAAACCTCACTGTTTGGTCTGTTTGTTTAAAACGCGTTGACAGTTTTTTGTAAACGTTTGCCGAACATGCACGATCTGTTTGAATAATTTTTATTTTTACAAGTTTAATCTTGGTTCGTGTACGCTTTAAAAACTTACGCATTTTGTTCAAACGAGGTTATATTTTCGTGTTTTTAATCAAAGTTTTGTGACTTCTACTGTTCTTTTCCTTAACATCTTTTAAATGTTTAGTCATCCTTAAAATAGCTTTTTTGGATATACCTACTAATAAAGAAATTATTCGTCATTAGCAATTTTGATGTAACAAAAGTCGGACGAAAAATTGTATTTCATATTAAACTAAGTACCTTCTTCTGCACGTATTAAGAGGCCTTACACATTTGATAATTTTTCAACTCAACAAAAATATAGGAATTTTTAACCAACTGTTAAATATATCGGGTGTTGCTTGTAATAGGAGCAATAAATTTATAAGTAGATAGTACTCCTGAAACTGAACAATGTTTGCTCAGCGATTTGATTTTTATTACACTTTAATGTTTGTTAAAAGACGCAACGTACCGCGAAGTTTGTCGTTTTTGTACTATGACAAGAGAGTAGAGACGTCAATTGGGCTGATGTTAACGTACATTGAAAATACTATTTAGTGTGTATGAAAAAGTGAAACCTACAGAGTACATAATTTTTAAAAGTTGTTGAACAAAAGTTGTAAGATTTGAGGAGTACTATCTACGATGAAATGTATAGCTCCTATTACAGGCAACACCCGGTATATGATACTTTGATTATAACTTTAGGTATTCAAAGGGCCAAAACATAAATTTATTTCGTGTAATAATATATACGCGGAAAAAACAACTTAGTAAAAATATACACATTGTAAGCGATTCAACCATAATAGTCTTGTTTAAAATAGTATAAGGAATAAAATCCTATAATGTACGTTAAATCACAACGAAACTGCTAAATTCATCGGTGATTTTAAAGGAACAAGAATTCGTAGCCTAAGAACGCAACTGCTAACAAACGTGAATAAAAATCCATCACCTTTCATCCCGACCTATTCGACCTTTAGAAGCAATCCGGACCGACAAAGACAACTCAATCATTGTCACGACAAAACAAACGATTTAACTCTTATTACATCGCCTTAGGGCACAAATTTGAGCAGCTTTGCTTGAGTACACTTGGCAATGTAAATAAAATTGAAGCGGAAAGGGTTACTATTGACATAATACCTTGTTTTATGTACTTGCTCGGGATTTAGAGAAGGTTATGCTTGCGTGAACACTTGAATGTTTAATTTGAGATTGCTGGGGGCACTTTGTTAAAAATGTTGTTAAATTTTTTAAATTTGTTTTGTTTCTTTTTTCTTTGTATAACTGATAAAAAAAAAATATATATACATAAATTTAAACTTAAGATAAATTTGTACGAAATTTGTAACCACCTCAGGAAGAGCGGTGTCTCTTGACACAAGTGTCGTGTACGCTTAAAAAGAGGCACCTGCCCAGTTAATGTTATATTTTTGTGTTAACTCAATAAACATTTTTTTTTTTTTTTTACTTTAAGAGACAATCTGAATGTTAGACGATATTTCTAGTATCGTTTTATTCTAATTATATATTTTTAAGTGAATATATAACAAAATATTCTGTGAATATTTCAATCATGTACCGTTATTAAAGTCACACAAAGAAAACAAGTTTGTTTATGGGAGCCCTCTTAAATATTTATTTTATTCTGTTTTTGAGTATTTCTTGTTATAGGTAGCAGCAACAGATATACAAATACATCATCTGTGAACATTTCAACTGTCTAATTATAACGGTTCATGAGATACAGCGTGGCGACAGACAGACGGACGGACAGCGGAGGCTTAGTAAATAGGGTCCCGTTTTTACAGAACCCTAAGCAGAGACGTCTGCGAACGAAATTTACAATTTAATAATTTAAAGAAAAAATTTAAAAATCCCCGAACCGGTGTTCAGAGAGGTCGTGGATTCTAATCCCGCTCGACGCGGGGAATTTTCCCATTTTCCTTTCAATTATAAAATTGTGAGTATCGTATAAACAGAACACGGTCTTCGCTACACGTTTCTGAAAAAAATCCTACAAACTATTGCATCATAAAACGAAATCAAAATACATTTATCCGAATTAATATTGCTATTTACATCGGCTGCAATCTGCACATATCCAATAAGTGCCTCAGGCTTCAGAATTTAACAAGTGCAGCCAAATAAAATATGGCGTGTAAAAATTATTCAAAACAATTTCGTTAAAACAGAATTTTTAATAATAACCTGGAAAAGCATTTTCAGTAATAGCATAAACCAACTATAGTCTCTTTTTTGGTGTCATATTATTAGCGTGATGAAGCAGTATAGGTGAAAGCTAAACGAACGTTACGCTAAACCAACTGGGCCCTTACCATAAGGAATTAACGCGATTTTGTTTAGAATCAGAATCAGAATATTTATTTGTTTGACATTGTATTGGTCTTAAAATTAGAGCATATCGCGAACGAAACACTATGTTTTGCCGGTAGGCGTACGAATGTTTTTTTTTTTTAATACATGGATAGGTCCATACTTAATCATGCATAATTGAATACCTAAAGCAGTTACAATTTTATAATGGGAACAGATAAAAAATAAAAATGATAATCAGGAGTGAAAACAAACTAGTAAGTAGAGTTCAATAACAAACAGTAACAATACAAATGGTTAATTAATAGCAAAATAAAAAAATAAAAAACATGTCAAATAAAGAAAATACAATTTAAAGATCATTATCATTTAAGAATTGGTGTATACTATAGTAACATTTCTTTATAAGCAGCGATTTTAATGTTTTCTTAAAGTGTGAAAGTTGGAGTTCTTTGATATTATTGGGAATTTTGTTATATATTTGAGGTGCCATTCCTATCACGCTTTTCCGCACCAAAGCTGTTGTAGACACTTTATGGCATAAGTCATTCTTATATTGAGTTCGTGCAGGGTGCTTTTGTGTGTCTGCAACTTTATCAAAAAGGTTGGGATTACATCTTGCAAATACAGCTACTTCTAATATGTAAAGACAGGGAAGAGTTAGGATATTTAAAGACTTAAAATATGGAATGCAATTATCTAATCTGTGAAGGCCTAGGTTTAGGACCTAAACTGAGTTGCTGCCATACAACTGGGCCCCTACCATGACGTCTTAACGCGATTCAGTTTAGGTTATTAATTGTGCTCAGTTGTATGGCAGCGACTCTGTTTAGGTCCTAAACCGAATCGCGTTTAGACGTCATGGTAAGGCCCCTGAGCACAGTTAAGAACCTAAACTGAATCGCGTTATGACGTCATATTAAGGGCCCTGTTGTAAGTTTATTACTTACTACGTAATTATACCCAGAGGCAGTCATACCGTCAAATCCGAGTTGGACTCGCACACGAAGTGTTCCCGACCAGTATACAATCTTATAATTACCATTATAATATATTTAACGGCCTTCCTAGCCAAGGTTTTAGTGACCCTGCCTAGTGACGAAGCTGAAGGTCTCGGGTTCGAATCCTGGTAATTGCATTTATTTCCATGATTATCACGAATATTTGTGCCTGAGTAATGGACGTTTTATATGTATTTCGTCGCCTGGTACTTACCCATAAACAAAACATCAAACGTCAAAAAAATCACGTTTATTTTATGGAAACCATTAATTTTAATTGAATTATACATTTTTAAAGTGAATATTTAACTAAATATTCTGTGAATATACCAAGCGTCTACCTGTTGCCGTTATTAATATCGCGCAAAACGAGCAAAAAACTCACGTATGTTGAATGGAAGCCCTCTTAAATATTTATTTTATTGTGTTTTTCATCATCATCATCAACATTTCAGCCGAAAGACGTCCACTGCTGGGCATAGGCCTCCCCCAAAGATTTCCACAATGACCGGTCCTGCGCCACCCGCATCCAGCGGACTCCTGCGACCTTCACCAGGTCATCAGTCCACCTTGCGGGGGGCCTACCCACGCTGCGCCTTCCGGTACGCGGTCGCCACTCGAGAACCTTTCCGCCCCAACGGCCATCGGTTCTACGTGCAATGTGCCCCGCCCACTGCCACTTAAGTTTAGCGATTCGGAGAGCTATATCGGTTACTTTGGTTCTGCTGCGGATGGTCTCATTTCTGATACGATCTCGCAGAGAGACTCCTAGCATAGCTCTCTCATTGTGTTTTTGGGTATTTTTTATTAAATCGGCAACAGAAACACATCATCTGTAAAAATTTCAACTGTCTCTGTGTACGGATTGTAACTTGTATTTTTAATGGTTATCCCTTTTTATACTCCAGTAACAAAAAAATACCTATAGCCAAACTATGTGTACCAAATATGAAACAAAGATTCCATTTGAAAAGATAACTTGATTGACCGCGATGGCCAGTGACATTTGCCGGCCGCGGTCCAAACTTAAACTTTATCATTACCAGAATAAGCTGCAGAATCGTCTGCAGATGTTTCTAGGCTATACTTTCACTAAGTAATGCCAATGTCAGCGCACGGCCATTTTCTCTTACGCAATCCGTTACACGGTATTAGCGATTACCGGTTGCATAACACCACGTGTATTTGAAGTGGGATTCTTGATGCTTGCCGAGCGGACATGACTGGAACGGGTTGTGACCTTGAAATTCGTAAGTTCGTAAGTTCTTGACAAAGGTCCTCACTGGAATGTATATAAACTGAACGGGTGTTCTGGAAAATAGGTAACGATTTGGAGAGCAACAGAACTTGTAGGTAAAGTTAATTGGTTATGCCAGCCATATGGAACTCTCCGCGCAGACTCGTAAAGTGTTTTTATTTTTTGTTGTAGAAAAATATTTGTTTGCTACATTGGATTTTTTTATGTTTTCAACTTAAAATTCCGAGCTCTTTCAATTCTAGTAGAAGAATAAAAAGGATTTGAAAGAGCTCGCAATTCTGAGTAGAAAACATATATAAAAATATCCAATTTAGCAAAAAAGGTTTTTCCACAACAAACAATAAACACGCACATAAATTGTCTTTTTCTTGTGTCTGTAAAGACACAGATTGTCAATGGCTGCCCACATAACCCGCGCGCGCCCGCCGCCGTTAGAATTATATAATATCTCTAATCGTTGGGAAACCTTGCCGTTTGTGCAGGTAAAGGGGGCCAATAAAAGACATGCCGTTAATAAATAAAATTTAATTTAACCCCTTAACTTGGTAGTCCGGTTGTATAAAACTTTCGCGTTTTGAACACATATTTAAACATAATCATAATGCTAGGACATCAGTTAGCCGCGACCATGACCAGTGAAACCTGTGTCGAAACGTCGGTAAATAAGGTAAAAAAGTGAATTCGCGTTAGACCCGTTGGATAGTTATGTTTAAATATGAGTCCGGTTGTAGATTTTAGGAACGATCGACAACTTCTCACTTTCAGTAATCCTATGGGCCAACAGTTACACACAGTCAAACACACAAACTGTGTGCATCTTGTTCGTTCTTAACTGTGTGCTTACCATGAGTTGCACGCAGCTGTATTCGATATCGAATGCGGTGCTCGAAAGTATGTTAGTTTCGCTCCTACCATTACTCTGGCAGGATCGAACGCAGTCGCTATCAAATACTGCTTACAACTAATGGTAAGCAAACTCGTCGGAACGAGTTGCAAATACTTTCGAATCGCGCAGTCGCTATCGACGCGTGGTTAAGTAAAACTCATGGTAGCACACTGGACAGGTCGCGGTGCTCTCTAAATCCTGTATCTGATTTCGAGAGTTTTTATGAGTGTAACATAACAGGTTTCCCAGAACTACCATTATAAATATTGGGTTGCTGAAGCGTTGGCTCGCCAGCGCTCAATTTGAAATTGGAATAACCCCAACACGCGTACAATTCGTAACGGTTTTTTTGCAAATAGAACGTTTTAAGCGTTTTTTTTTTCAAACCGCGTTTGTGTCTGTTCTCGTGCTATTAAAAAGTGCAATTATAGATTGATTCGGTTTAGTGTTTTAAGTTGTTTTATTGCTTGAAATTGTTTTTGCGATAATTATAGGTAGCAATAATAGTGTTTTAATTGGTAATGATGAAACCTGTTTAATTGATGGATGTAAAATGTTTACATGTCAAAACAATATAAGCCAAGATTAAGTACTTAAATAATTGCTGTTTTGACCACGTCACTGAAGAACAAAGTAAAGTTTGTAATATATATAGTAAGTGTATATATTAAAAAACCCCAGTGAGTACCAGACCAGACATATTAAAATACTTATATCGGGTACCCCACGTCAATAAAGTCGAAAATAGCTCGAAGTGAGCGTAGACCAGCCGCCGCAGCCGGACGCATGACTTATGAATAAGGAACACGGACTGCTCCGAAACATGTCGAGCTAATTTCGACTTTATATTGACATGAGTAACCCGATATAAGTATTTTAATATGTCTGATACTGCTGGAAGTTTTCTAATATGAAAATAATCAATATTCTATTTATTTTATAGCAGATTCACGAAATTGATGAGTTCGTGGCTATAAGACTGTTATGTATGTTTGGCAATACCTACGGAAAGTATAAAAAATAATTGGTTTTCGTGAATTGAACCCGTATTAAATTGCGCTGAATAGAGCGTGAGTGTAATAATCCTAAATTCAGTATAAAGCCAACTGAAGTAATTTACCTTGGAACGGGAATATTACGTAATAAATATAATAAAAAATCTGTCCTCACACTTCGTTGTAATTTAAAAAAAATATATGTTTTTATGCTGGCCACTTATTACTTAGGATTTGAATTATTAGCCGGCCATGTACGTTCGGGCAATCCGTCAGATCTCCTTTGGGTATGTTCACCGGGCATCTGCCAGACAAATTTCCCATACATTTATCGGCAGATCCGGCGGATATGCCCGAACGTATATGGCCAGCTATTTATCGAACGAGCGAGCACAGCGAGTCAGTTTTCACAGTCTACTTAGTTAGACTATCCGTCTTTGTGTGTATGCATGTGTATATGTTATGTTAAGTTTGTTCGACGATATCGTTGACCGGATCGTTGTGAAATTTGACATGTGGTTAAATGAGATAAATAGAAGTCTAGATATAGATAAATAGATAGTCTTCGGTTTCCGCGAATGTTTTTCATTGAAATTAAACACTTAAGAATGGATTAATCGCGTTTATTAACACCATAACCACACGCTTACGGGAATGACGGAGAGAATTCGCCTTGGGTCTGATTCTATCCAAATGAAATAGCAGAAGCAATTAAAGACGATTCGAATTCCAAAATCAAAATGTTACTTCAAAATTCCTCGAACGTTTGAGACATCAGACGTCTACGAAGTTGAAACAATTGCTAATTTTGATTGGCACACAAACGAGCCAATTATGACTTACGACTAACGATTTCTAAATTTAAATCGCTTTCCAATTTTGATTTGAGCGTTATCTTCCCTCGACGTTCGGTGAAATAATAATTACAGTTTGTTCCTTTTCGATCTAACGCATTGTACTTCTAAGTAATGGTAGTAGTAATTTAAATAAAGTTATTTTCATTTTTTGTATTATAAGAACACTTTTTTATTGATAATTTATTAGTATTGTTATTAATTTGTCTAAGCACAAATTAGTATGCGGTGTGTGAAATATAAATATACTATCTGAACGCATCCGTGAAGTAATGCGCGTTGCGCGAACCCTGGCAGTTGTGCCACCTATAGGCGGAAGATTTTGTGTCAATGTAAAACGTGGAGTGTCAACGCCCTGGAATTATTCTCTATATGTTATGAGCCCGGGCGGCTTACAAGCAAAAATAATATATTTTATTAATATGCGTTCACAGTAAATATATTTGTAAGTTATGAAATTGCCAATCCCGTCCAGATGGTTACTTTTTTATATTATTTTAACAGAATATCGAAAAACATGTATCAACTTTCAATTTGAATTTGCATAGAAATGGCTTTACGTACATTGACCAGGCGTATGAGCTCAAAGGAATATTAAAATGATAAACGAAAATGCACCGTTACAAGCGTTGGAGGTCTAGCGATAAGGTGCGACTTTCAATCCGAAGGTCACAGGTTAAAATCCTGCCGGCTCGAACTAATGATCTTTTCAGAACTGATGTATGAAATATCATTTGATATTTACCAATCTCTTTTTGGTGAATGAAAACTTAAATAATTAGAAAGTTAAAATACCTATAGTCCTATACCCCTTCACAGGAACCCTTTTTTATCAACAAACCAGAATAAAGGAAAGGACGTAAGTCGTGCATACATTTTTTGGGTACACCCTCCTAATGTTCACACGTCTGTCAATTCCTCCTGTTTAATGAACCCCAAGTAGAAGGGGGTTGCGTTCTTTTCCCTTTAAATTACGAAAGTATAAACATTTAAGTTACGGAAGTATACAAAATTTCATGTAAATCTGACGCCGGGAAGTGGTTTTAAATGTAACGTGATAGTCAATGATGTGTATCAACCACATACATAATTTAGGCTAAGAAAAACCATGTAAAAAAGATAAGTTTGTGTCCTTGATCTTACCAGTAAGGTTATCTTGCAGGTATATGGACATGCCAGCGGGAAACGTCAAATAAATATTTTTGACAAATAATATTATTAAAGTTACTAACCGTAGCGGTCCCAAACCGAAGGTAACATCGCTCATCGCTCAGTGTTCTTACCATGAGTTGTGCGTAGTCGTATTCGATTGCGACTCCGGCATTCAAAAGTATGTCCGTCTCGCTCCTATTACCAGTTTAATAATGCTTTTAGGGTGCTGTTGAGACTGCCGCGTTTCTGCAGCGCGTCGTCAATGTTCGCCCAGGCGCGCACAGACGGCTTTGATGCCGTCTGGCGGAAGAAAACTGCCTCGCTTTTAGACAGAGTGCTCGGGAGTAGCAACAGTATCCTAAGCATGATAGCTAACAAGCTTGATTGTCCTCTAATGTGGAAAATGGGTCAGAGGACAAAATCTTTATTGTGTATCTATTATTAATTTACTAACATAGACATAGACACTGAACTAAAAATATGTGGACCTTATGTTGTCTTAAATAAATAACTTCATTCATTACTACTCCAGCAGGGTTTCAGCGTTATCGATATAAGTATTATATATGCTTCCACACTAATACTTATCAATAACGTTAAATTCAGGGTTGTCAACATTCAGTCGTCAAAATGCATGTGTTTTTATCGAAACCGAAAATGGAACCAGATTTTAAAATTTAGTTTAACTGAACAAGAAATATTATAGAATCGGAACCGATAACAGAACCGGAAACAGAATCGGAGACCGAGTTAGCGGTAGAGAGATGTTAAGGATAGACCTATTAAAAATAAAAAATCCAACACTAACAAGACAAGACAACTAATTCGTGTAGCACGTGGCAAGCTGATGAGCGAATTACAAGTATAAAACAGTTTTTGTTTCAATGTTATCATGTACGCCACTCACGTCCCGCTCTCGCGCTAAGCTTCGAGATCCGATATCGGTTCGGTAACTTTCGATTCAAAAGTAACGGAACCGGAACCAAAGCGGATGTGTAATATTAATCGGAAGTTCTTATTCCGACCAGAACCAGAGCTCTATAACGACTATATATTAATAACTAAATGTATTAAGAACTTTGATAAGCTTACTGCAATGTCGCTAGATTTTGTATGTAGGTATGTATAACCTTATATTTTATAGATGTACTTACGATCACGATACTGTATTCATAACACCAATTCAACTCCGTTCCAGCTAATCGTACCTGTAAACAAACAAAAAAGCAGTTAATATCCATTAAAATCATAAAAACAAGGGAATTAGCGGAACAAGGCAATTCGTTATTGTTAAGTAAATGGTGACAACGCATGGCCCATTCGTTTCAATTTGTTATAAACCTTAATTCCTGGTGATAAAGTGTATTATGTATTTATTTAGTGACGTCACAGGTCAGCGACCGACGCCTAACGGTTATTTGCACAGTTGTCAGACTATTTGTGGGCGTTCCAATATTTTTTCAAGAGTTAAATATTAACTAGGGTTATACAAAAATTAAAACCACATCAATATCTTAACGTTTTTAGGTCCCGTATTTTTTACGAAAGCTCAGTTGCAATTCCTGGAAATTATTCCCTCATTGAAAACTTTTGGTTAATAATAAACCACTTTTACACTTCTCTTGCTCGAAAAGTTCGCCTTTATGTCTTGGCTATACAATCTACTGTTTTAACATAGGTATTTTTATGTGATGTGAGTTCTTTCGATCCTAATAGGTGAAAACAATTCTCCCAAAATTTCCATATGTTTTTGCCATACAACATTTATGAAAAAATTGTAACGGCATCGGAAAAAATCTTGGGATACCTTTTTTCCTGTTAGGATCGAAAGATGACACCAAAAAAAGTGTGTATCATCTTTAAAAAAAATGGCCCTAATATCAAAGGTTCCAAAAAACTTATTCACCGATGCCTTTTACCTCTCTTATATGAAAACCAAATTATCACAGTTACAGTATGATCAAAAAAATAATGACAACTACAGTCTGCAGTGGCAAAATAACATAAAACACCGACAAAGCACGAGTCGATGTCCATTCTTCCTTAAAATATAACTCGCGGACAGGCAGTAGTATATTGAAATAAATAATATATAAATATTATACGGCAATCTAACACAAATTAACGTAGCCCCACGGTATGATTAATAAATTTTATGATGTGGGTAGTAGAAGGCGATATTTATTTATAAGAGATAGATACATATGAAAACTTTTTAAATATGTACATCGGTAAAATCCATAACCCAGGAACAAATATTCGTGATAAACACTCAAATAAATATCCCGACCAGGATTCGAATCCGGACATCCTGCTTCGTACTCGTATAGTAGGCAGGGTCATGATTACCCTGACCCATCCTATGGAATGTAAGAACTATAGACGAAAACAAGGCTTGAAGGAGGGAAAGGAGTAAAATTCTCTTATTTAAGGCTTAAGGAAAAGAAAGTGGTAATCATTTGGTGGCATTAATAAATAAAATTGTTGTAGTGAGTGTTGTTTGCAACCCGGTTGGCAAAAGCGATGATAATGAGAACGAGGGTAGATCGTCCGCCGTGTCGCCCCCCGCGCCGCTCCCACCGCCAGCTGCAAGTACCAGAGCAGATAGGGCATTAGCCCGCAGTGTACGACTTGCCTCTGTCGCGAGTGGGCGCTCCTGATGACGTTCTTCGTAAAGAACGAAACATGTCGAGCGAAAATCGACTAAATTACGTGAGTGACCCGTTTTAAATATTATTTAATATGTTCGAGTCTCACGAGAGTTTTATAGTTAAAATAAAATTGTCTTTTAAATTATAGTTTCATGTACAAAACTGAATCTACTTACTTGAGATCAACATGTACTTATATTTGTATGTAAGTACAACCAGCGACATAGCGTAATTATTGATTTATACCTATACCTACCGCTGTCCACTATGTCACTGTCACTCTGTAGTCTAATAGGTTACAAGTAGGTAATGCCGGCTTCCCAGTGTGAGATAAAGAATGTTCAATATAATTATTGAAACTGATACCCAACCTTTTGAGCCCATATTCCTATCGTGGTGTTCTAAATAATTTATGCCAACTGTAATTTAGATTTAAGACTCTAAAGGGCGAATCGCAATCCCTAAAGTTTTGTCCTATTTTTGGATTCCCTAATAATGGTTGACATAATGATCATTTGTTTTAAACTCATACGGCCTAATATGGTTTACCCTTACATCGTTTTTACCTGCTAAATCTAAATCTAAAGCCAATAATAGTGTGTTTTTCTTACGGTAAATGTTGCTAAGCGCCCCCCTAAAGCGCATACGAGGGAGGTGGAGAAATTCGTGGCCACGGGTCCACACCCGTGGCCACGAATTTCTCCACCTCCTTCCTCCTCCTTTTTCTTCACCTCTTGGTAGCTCAGTTGGCAGGCAGAGCAATGGGCTGGTATCCCAGAGTCACGGGTTCAAGACCCGCTGAAAGTAATGAATTTTTCCACTATTACCGTCTTTCTGGGAATTACTCACGCGTCTTGCTTTTCAATATTACGACAATACGGGCAACGGATTCTCTCAGCTAGTTCTTCGGCGCTATGTTGGGTTATTAACCTGCGCCTATCTGTCTCCCCTCTTTCGAACCCAATTCCCCAATTAAAATAAATGAGTGAAGGAAATGGAAAATTAAACATTAGTACAAATTTAAAATCTGCTCTGTCTTTACTATTTCGTATATTTATGAGTTAAGTGAAAATTTTATGTTTCAGGAACATTTTGATTTTAGGGAATATACACGAACAACACATTTAAAAAAAAACTTTAATACGTCGTATTTACAAGTCCAAACTCAAAAGCAGTATCCATAATACCCACAATTTTTTCTTTTAACCTCATAATAGTACATTCGTTTAAATTTGAAGTGCCTATCTTGGTCACTCCGTTTTCCATTGCCGCCTCTTTGTCGCCCTGTATTACTTTAACATCTAGTGTATCTTCAGAATCCCTCATGTTCATGGATGTTCTCATCAAACACAAGCTAACCATGAGTTTGCCATATCTTCTCAATTCTGCGTCGAGTTGATCTTTAGGGAATATGCGATTAGCTTTAAGACCATGGTTGTTTAATGATTCCTCCAAGATTTCGTGGTAATAGTCGATCCATTCTTTAAAGTGCTTCTTTCTGGCGGCGTGGTCAGTGCAGTTAAACAAAAAAAACAATATGTCAGATACAGGATTGCCACCTTTGGACAGCTGGTAGTCAATCATTATGTCTTGAACCGGTTTGCTATCCTGAAATGTCAAATTAGTTAGATTCATGTTTCCTCAACCAATCATAAAACACTCACATATTGTGTGTTGAGAGTTTTAACAACTTACCGGGTGTGGCCCATAATAGGAGCAACAATTTTAATTATTAACTACGATTAAATTTGTTGTCCTCCCCAAAATAATTAACGTTTGCTCGCCGACTTTTAAAAATAACGTGTGTTTTGATTTTTATTAGACTTAAACAGTGATCTATCAAACTTACGTGTAATCATAAACAAAACAATCTACTATGTTTTTTATCTTTTTTGTACTTTTGACAAGAGACGTGAATTAGACTGGTGATGACGTACTCGTTCAAAGGTGCATGGGCAATAAATGAATGAATTCATTCATGCAATTTTAAATGCGATAGTACATTGAATATATTATTTAGTTTGTATGAAAAAGTGAAAAACAACATAACTTTTAAAAGTTGTTGAACTAAACTTGTTAGGTTTGAGGAGCACAACCATGATTCAATTTATTGCTCCTATTATGGGCCACACCTGGTAAAATTATACGAGTACATCATCCTACATTGATTAAAGAAAATATGCTGTTTAGGACTTCTTTACTATGAATAAAAAATGTGTTTCATGAAAATTCACATAACAACATTATTTTCTTTAAAAAAAAAATCTTTCATCTGACAATATTCAGTGGTTTTTAAAGAATAACAACTTACCTCATACCGAAACATAACATTGTTGTTCCAACAGTTGCCATGTTGAACCACAGAGTACTTTGAACCCCTTTCATAACTATCAATTTTCTTGGAAATCATAAGAAGCTTCGTTAACGATCCTTTCACTTGGTTTCTATACTTCTGACTCATATCATGTAGCAGACCGAGAAGGGTCTCTTCGGCCACTTCAAGAAAACATTGCATTTCAGGTGCCTCACCCACAGCACTGAACACATCAGACAATTTGCCTACAAAATATTCATAGGTTTCCGGTTCATTATTTTTAAATACATAGGAGAGTGAATGATAAATAGCCAAATCTTTAATAACTAGTCTAATACTTTCGTAAGAAAGTGGCTGGAATCTATCCAGCATTTCAAATCTTAACTCACTCAAATCTTCAAGTAAAATGAATTCGTTTGGTGCTTCATTCACTACTCCATAACAGATTGGAAATCTTATTTTGTCATCTTCATTGACATCAGCTAAGTTTTGCAGTTCATTTAGCTTTGGTATTATCAAATTGTACATCACGGCTTCGTTGTAGAATACCATATCCGTTTTCGTTATCGATCTTTGTAGTTCATCGACAGGCGCAAGTTTTCCGATCATCTTGAATGTAGATCCATCTTCTTTTTTATATGTGAACCTTTTCACAAGCGAAACGTAGTTGTATCCTTTTTGACCCACTGGTTCGACAATAACTTTGCCATCATGAAATCCTCGTCTCTGAAGAACGTTTTCTACTAATTTTCTTTGAGGTTCAGCAAGGTTTTCTATATCGCCTTCAAACTTAAAATGCGCCATTTTTACTGTTCCTTGGGCACTTTGGAAACAAATGAAGTTGTGGACAGCGTGTTTTGTACTAAACGATATCAATAATGATTAATTGTTTCTGATATACTATCGATACCATTGCATTACTATCAATTTAATCTTATCAACAAAGTTTTAATTGCGCAAGGATGAATATTTGGATATTGACGTGTTTGAATGTTTGTTACTCACTCAAACAAAAAAAATCTTTTGAAGGAGATTGTTACGGAAAGTCCTCTTTACCAAAGGGAGATTGTCAGGTATGTATGCATATATTTATATGAAGGTGCTTGTATTTAGAATTAGCTGCTATGTAAATTTAAGGTTAAAGTACTTTTGTGTATAATCATAACTTTCCGCACCTATTACTTTTGATCTCTGTTTGGCTCGAAGGTTGACTGGTAGAGAAAGCCATTTGGCTTGAAATTCGTATTTGGTACAATATTGCAATAACGTTTAATTAATTAAACATTGCTTATCATTCCAGGCGGGAGAGGATTAATGCCATCCAATTAATAATCTGATTAAACCATATCGAAGCGATTATTATTAGTCCATATCATTAAAATTATATCTAAACGATTTGAATTATTTGATCTGATTATAATAAGGTGCCGTGTTAAAGTCAAACCACTTTATCTCTGCCGAGCGAATGAGCTGTCAAACTTTAAAGTGTTATTTTAAGCATCAAACTTCTATGAAATAATGACGTTAACTTGATACTTTCACATTCTATGCTATCAAAATCTAGGTAGCTTAGCATAGACTCACTCTATGCGTACGTTGATATGCTATAATAATTACTTGCAAACCCATCTTAAAGTGAAGCTCATCTTAAGACAAGTGCCAACTAACTTAGAGTCAAGAATGCAACTATGGAATTTACCAGTTGACTCCGGGATAGTTCGCCAACACTGGTTGGTATAACTGACCCTTACTGGGGGAGCTTCAACAGGAAACCTCCTAGAGTGCCAGGGCTCTCGTCATTCTTCGTTATCCGGGAGAAAGGGAAGGGTTTTTGGACGGTGCTTTCTGGGGACAACGATAAGCGATCTCTTGGTGATCTTCAAAGATTTCTTACCGGTGCTGCAAATATCCTGTCAGGGGGGTTGGGGGGTTCCGCAAAGAAAGAGCTCTCATTGAGGGAGAGTACTTGCGAGTGTTGGCAAGAGGGGGACTTCCGGCCAGGCGAATCCCGTCATCATGGGAGATACAGACAAAGACGTCGAGAGCAGAATTAAGACGGCAAAAGCTGCTAATTTAAAGCATGTTAAGGATTCAAACGTACTTAAACGGCGCTTAAACATCTCCCACTTCGAAGTCATTGTGAAATCCCTCGCTTCGGCTACGAAACGTGGAGAGTGACAAAAGGACTGACAACTACAAGTGTTTGTCAGTAAGTCTCTTTCGGTGGATCCTCCGCATCTTCTGGCCGAAGATAATAACGGACGAGAAGAGGATTAGTAGAGCATATGCCGACAGTCTCTAATCGCCCAAGAAGTAGCTGCGGAAGTGCAGATGGATCGGACATATCGAAGGGTATGCCCAGAGAAACAACGAACAGCGCCTGTGTTACCTTTGAGTGTAGGCCTGACGGTGAAAAGCGAGCTCTTGGGTGCCTCGTGGCGATGGAGCGTAGTGTGCGAGTTTTCTAAGGGCATATTTCTAAGAAAATAGAATAATATTATGTTTAATAATGTTACTGTCCATGCGCCTCGGTTAGCCTTTTTTGTAACTATTCCTAATTTCACATCAATAGCAAGTAATTCCTGAGATTATTAATTATGTGTACAGACAGAGCGGTACCATAATGGTTCCTTTTTTACCTTATTGTAACGAAACCCTATAAACAAAATGTATATGGTAGTTAATCTTATTATTTTACTGTTTACTATTAATAAATTAGCGATACTTCCGCCATAAATACGATTTCAAAATAGTTTCAACGTAATTGTTTTATGCGTATCAAAAGCGAATTTAATTTGGGCAGTAAATTGACATCATTTCATGTTTTCGATATTGGCATAGATTACATAAAATATGAAATAAGCAATGATCGTAAATGTAGTATATATGTCCTATTCTAGATGGAGTTGCTAATTAGAGCTAAGTAGAATAACTGTAAAGGATGACTCAATCTACGAAGGGGTGGACCGGGAGGGGACGGTCTGTCAATTTCTATAAAATAATCACGTGACAGCTCGGGCCTCCGATGTCATGTGACGTTTTCTATAGAAATTGACAGATCGTCCTGTCCCGTCTCGTCCCATCCCGTTCTAGTGTGAGTCACCATTAATATGTACCAAGGGTTGAAAAGCACTATGTTAATCTTGGTGCGGCGATTCTGTGCTAGGTCGGCCCTGCCGTCTTTTAATGTCGTCTGACCATCTAGCTCGAGGCTTCTCCTCGTTCCGGCTTCAAAGTCAGGGTCTCCAAAACAATACTCTCTGGCTCCAGGGGTCATCATCGCAGATCTGGCTTGCCCATTCCCGCTTCAGTTGCTCAACTCTCTTGGCAATTTCGGTAAATTTAGTGCGTCGACGTATTTCCTCGTTCCTCATTCTGTCTTGCAAGGACCTATCAGTGACAGCACGCTTCGAGCGTAGCCGATAGCATGGAGAAATACGCCTACGAACAGCGAGTCCGATACCGGGCCATTGGCCCTGAATATATTAATAAGCTGCAAAGTCACATTCTACACGTTTATTCCTGAAAACTAGTCAACAATAAAACCAGAAACTAATAAGTTACCTACCCATAAACCGAACAGCCAATTCATTATTCAACTAAATGCGCTTGAACTAGGCTCCTATTCCTATTGCTAATACTAACCAATATAGTCTACTCGGAACTGGGGCTTCATACTAAAAATCCCGAAAGTCCCACAAGTATCAAAAATCCAGATGCTCGCCATACAAAATCAGAACTGGGTGTAAACCCGGCATAGTGTGCCAAGTGTGCTTTTATCAGCGCAGCACCAAGTGACACTGACATATCTGACCGGTATTCAGAGAGGTCGTGGGATCGAAGCCCGCTCGACGCGGCGAATTTAACCATACTTCTTTCAATTATAAAAATTGAGAATTTCTTTTGCAGACGTCTCTGATTAATACAAAATTAATTTTGCCTTTTTTTCTGTACAAAACTAAGCTGCCATGATTTGGTATTTAGGGAAACACAGAATCTAGTACTTTCTGTCAAAAATGTATGAAAATTCGCAAATTTCGGGACAATTTTCGTGAATACGAATGCGAAAATTCGTTACATCCCTATATGTAAAGCGGCGGTGCCAATACCATTTAAATATGGAATCTAACTACTATGCAGATGTTCTAAATTCCTTTGGCTCGCCCGACGATCCGGCACGTTCGGTAGGGATCTTACATAAAAAGTGATCTCTTGTCAATGCAGCTGACGAAGCATATAGCTCTCTCGAACCACTTCTACCGTGTCATCCAGATAATATTCATAAAAAATGAAGATTTAAAAATTAAAACAGATCCAAATCCAAATATCCCATTTTAACTGGTTGGTAAGGCCAATATCTCAGGTGGAAACACAGAGAATGCAATTTGCACGTGTTTTTACTGCTAACTAGAAACTGAATTAGAATTAACTTTCACAACGACGTATTTCCGTTGGACATCGATTGGAAAATTGAACTCTGTGGGAACGGAACTAAGTTGCTTTTCTAATAGCATGGTTGTGTGGAAATGAGGTCTTAATAGATGTCTTTAGTCTGAAATATTAGCATTGCGAACCGCGAGGTACCTCGGTAATATATTTAACGTACAATTTAAAACTACCGGGCGGTTGAATACGTTTTGCTATGCTCTTAGTATAGTATTGTTTGACATAGTATTAATTTTCTCTTTACGTGCGTATACATCTCTAAACCTTTTTTTAACGTCACTCCAGAAGAAAACCAATTTATCTCAGAAAGTTACGCTAAAACCACAATTTCGTGTTACCCGTATGAATTCGTATAATATACCCATTATAAATTGCAGCATTCCAGGCCTGAAGGCCTACCACGAACCACGAACGAAGTTTCCCCTCTCTGTCGCACTTGAGTGAGAAATCACAAGTACGAAAGGGAGGTATACTTTCGTTCGCGGTTCGTGGTAGGCGCTCTGAGCTAGGCGATGGACAGACCGGCTCTCATGTCGAAATTTCTATTTGCTTACGGAACTGTGAACATTTTTATCCTAGATCCAGACAAATAATTCACAAAACTACTAACTTTTAGGTCTGTTTTATCTTTTGTGTCAACATCAAAGGCAGTGCAAAATTGTATGTTTGTATGAAGCTGCCTTTGACCCTTTTCCATTTGTTTTATTTATTTTCTCCTGTCAATTTGCTTTTGAGGAATTCGGGTGCTCGTTGTCGCCGTTTGATTCGTGCGAATTTAGATTAGGGATGGAAATCGGGAGTGTAACGTCGATATCACTTAAAAATGTCATCAGACACTAGAATGACTAAAGCTAACTTTACTAAACTTAATTTTTGAGTGTAACAATTATGACGTTTATCCGATTTAAGGCATTAATTTGGTACGTCAAAATCGATGTCGACGACTGTGATGGTGTACATCGATGGCGTACAACCCCAAATAATTCGAACAATTCTACAATCCTTAGCATTATAACGAGGGATTCAAGCGCAAACGATCAGGACGGAAATAATATAAAACATACTGCTTTTCACATCACTTATGGGAAAAGTTAACAGCAACAAAGTCATCATATCAACCCCACGAAGCCACCAGATAATGCCCGAAAACGTAAAGGAACGTGATCTTTGATCCCTTCTAGCAGAAAAAATAATAATTTAATAGGTGTATATTTCCCAAATAAGTTTTGTGAAATATTTATGCCTACCAGTACTAGTAGTCCTATCGTACGATAGGAAACAAAAGGTAAAAAACAGTAATCTAGTGGATTGGAAGATACCGATATTCACCGGTTTGGCGATCTCACTTTTAAATGAGGCTTTATAAATTCACGGGTGAAAAAGAATAGTCATTTTTATTTACTTTTTATTTACCACAAAGCTATTCGGAATGACATAAAACCATCATAAACTTGCCATGAATTTTTCAACAGTAAATGTCAATACTCGTTCTCAATATTTAACTGCAATAGGAAAGTCGTAAACTGACACCTTCCCTTTCCTACTGAGTCCACCCTCTTTAGGGGTTAAGGGGAATATCCTAATTAATTGCTTCTACTATTCTAGGATAGAAGATACTAGGACCTTATAACTTTTGGTAAAATTGAGCTACAAAGAGCCAAAATACTTGAAAAATTCATAACAATAGCAAGAAGTAGGTTTTGACAGAAAACATGGGCTTGCTTTCACTACAAGGTACCATCGACAACCGCCAAACATGTTTAGCAAATAGGTATTGTTTAAAAACTATATGTTACCTACTGAATAAAACAATGCGTCGTTATATAACTAAAACTTTAATCGAGGGCAGTCATCGAGGGTTAGTTCGGTGTGCTTGTCGTTGATCCCTTCAGACGATCCGACAATTCAGACTCCCGCAACGACGGCGCCGGATTGCTCGAATCAGCCTGCTTCGACGTGCGCGACCCGTTAGTTACCTACGTCGGGCCGGTGAGCCGCGACGGTGACAACACCACTCTGTCTGTCCGACGATGACTGCCCGATACAGTCGAAACATGTCACGCCTATTGTGATAAAAATACGTGAGTGTTAACCGTTGCAATTTAATGGCAATGCGTCTTTGTTTATAATGTTATCTAAAAATAATGGACACGTATTTTTCAATGCTAAAATTGATTTTCTTGCAAGTAAGAAAAACACACTCACGTTATTTATTCGGTGGAATAGTAACATAACAATATTAATTTAGCAGGCGTTGTGTTATATTCTGGTTTTTTAGTAGTATTTTTAATACTATGACATTTTTTTGCTAACACTGTATTACATCGGAATTTCGAGCCCATCTCTAGCGAATGTAGGTACATACATAATAAAACTCATGTCACATTTTGCGCCCTCTCAAAGTCGCGGCGAAATTGGACGAAAGGAAAATATTTACGGAACAAAATAAGGATTTAAGTTGCTTACGATAATTTGGAGTGGTTCATGTCAACATTTGTTGGCACAGTGTTTTCTGATGAAAGTGAAAATTTAAAATAGGTTTTGTGAGGACCTTGTTTGGGGGTCAAAAACCTATCACTTGCTTGTCGCGCTGAATGAATGAATAGGCATAGGCAATATGTCTTATTACAATACAATACAATACAATACTCTTTATTGCACACCTCACACAGATGAAATACAGTTACAAGAGAAAATAATAATACAGAACAGTAACAGGAAGGGGTAACAACAGGCGGTCTTATCGCTAAAGAGCGATCTCTTCCAGACAACCTTTGGGTAGTGGAGTACAGATCAAATGAAAAAAATGTATTAGGTGGCACAGAGATTAACAAAAGCACACAAACAACACACACAATAAATATACATACCAAAATAATAATACGATAAAACATACATACATACATAAACATACATACATAATAAATACATACGTAAACATACATACATAATATATATATACATAACGATGAGTGAAGAAGAGAAACGACAGTGTCAAAGAAGAAAAGCTAAGGAAGAGACAGATAGTAAAAGATCTTAAAGGCAGTTATAGTTTGAGCACGTCTTACGTCAAGGGGAAGAGAGTTCCACAGTTTAACAGCCTGGAAAGTAAACGAAGAATTAAAAAACTTAGTAGAAGAAGAAGGAACGGATAGTAGTAAGTTATGAGAGCATCTGATAGAATTTAAGTAAGTAAAATGTTCTTTGAGATAGCGGGGAGTTGCAGGGTTAAAAAGTATAGAGTAAAGGAGAGAGAGTATATGAGAGTTACGACGATGACGGATAGTCTTATTTTATATGGGAATCAAATTTCTACCTGAACTCAGATTTTCATGTCAATGAAATCAGATAATATATAAATAGAGTACTACTAGCTTTAGTCCGCGACTTCTCTCTCGTTAGAAAGATTAAAAAATTAGCCAATGCCACTCTCCATCCCTTTCAACTATCTTCATTTAAAAATTCCGTATTGCCGTTAGAGACGGACAAACAAAGAGACACACACAGTTTCCCATTTATAATAATATTAGTAGAGTACTATTAGCGCAAAAACAATGCATACAATCTATATGTAACGTAGTCTACGTTAAAGTCCTGAGGGCTTAGTATAAAAGTTGTACGACATTAACTCCTCGACCGCGTTAGCGTATCGAGGGGTCAAAATATGAAAGTTGCCGGATGATTTAAATAAACGGCAAACATAATTTGAACTCCCGATACGCTAACGCGGTCGAGGAGTTAATGTCGTACAATTTTTATACTAGGCCTTCAGGGCCCTTACCATGACGTCTTAACGCGTCTCAGTTTAGGCTCGGATGCATGGAAACGACTCAGTTTCGGTCGTCGACTGAATCGCATTAAAACGTCATGATAAGGCCTCTTAGCCCTTAGCATGACACTTCTTAAATTTTTGTTGATACTTTGTTATTCAAAACGTGAAAATAGTTATTACCGAAAATAATATATAAAAAAAAATTGGTCAAAAAAACATAAGATTTGAGGGAGCGCGATTGTACAATATCTTACCAAAAGAAATTCAGATTATTGAATCCTTCAATATTTTCAAAAGAAAACCTAAAACTCATATTTTGAATAGTGTTGACACCCATTCTACATTAGCTTTGAATGTTATCAGTTAGTTTTTGCGCGTGCCCACATTGACAAGAAAAATTAATGGGTGGATCTTTATTTGTATACCTTTTCGAACGTTTTACAACTTTATCAACAGATAAGTGTGCAGTTGTGCATGTTTAGGTATTATAACTAATATTTGTTATGTTAGCTTAAAATCGTATATCATGTTTAGATACTTATTGCTTTTAATTTGTTACTAGCCTATACGGACAGTTGTTAGTTCGGTGTTAGCGCTCACTGGCGCGAAAATTACTATAAGGCATGTTGATATAATTTTTAGTCTCAATAAGTGAAATGTAAATTTCTTTGAGATAATAAAGAATCTATAACCGGAAAATAAATATCAAATGATATTTCTTTTGTAAGTTTTTTTTAATACTACGACGGTGACAAACAAGCATACGGCCCGCCTGATGGTAAGCGGTCACCGTAGCCTATGGACGCCTGCAACTCCAGCATACATGCGCGATCCCTTTTAACAGTTAGATACCAGTTTTACCAGTGTGGTGCTAAAGACTACATGACAGTTTCGTCTGTCACTCTAATTTTACTACTTAAATAAAATAAACACTTCTTGAAATTAAACACTTTAGAACGGATTAATCGCGTTTATTAACACCATGATCCTACGTTTCGAGCCCTTTACAGCACTCGTTTTCACAGGGTTAAGATGATGACTGAGAGAATGCGAATTCTCCCCGTCAATCAAAAAAGTTACTTGTGCAAACTACCTACATACAAAAATATAAAAATAATTTAAAAATAAAAACAAAGGTTGGTCTACAATGCCCAGAGGGGCTTATAAAGCTAGTAATACATAGCCTGAAGGGCATTCTATAATTAAAATTAAAATGTTTGTGTGTGTTGGTGTTAATAAACGCGATTAATCCGTTCTAAAGTGTTTAATTTCAATGAATAACAATCGCGGTAACAGAAGACAATATTATAAACACTTCTATTTAGTCCATAAAGTAACAGCATTCCAGAAGTTTCGTGCTGTAACTAAAATAAGTGCATTTTTAGAGGCCATTTAACGAGGAAGCACCCTATTAATCTTGCTTTGTAGCTATCGTAAAATAAACAAGGTGGAAAAGTTAAAACTGCAAGTAAGCGCCATTTTACCTGTACTAAGCCCGTGAACAAGACTTAGATCAACTTTTTGTGTGAAAATATTTAGATGGAACTTTTATAAAAAAGTAAGTGGGTAGGTACCTAAAATATTCATTGTTTAATACCGAATACGGCCACGTATAGATAAATTAGCGAGAGCTTGAAAGGCATAAGTGGTGGCTGTCACAGTCACAAGTATTCATATTTTCTGAAATACGATCGATTTCCCCTTAATAACATCTATATTTAACTTCTACACCTTCAACATGGCGACAAATATTTTCCCAGTCCTCAGCAGTAATAACAAACCTCTTTTTATGCTGATAGTACGAGAAAAGGGAAAATTCAAATTAAGAATGCCTGTACGGACACATTACTACTACATATGCCATTAATCGCGCTTGCATTATTCCGCCGTGGCTAACGACGTGGTGAAGTATGTCCACCGGAAGACTGGCTATACGCTGAGGGTGCAGCAGCTGCAGTCGCGCCACTACGTGCACTTCAGCTCGTTTGTGGTGTGCGTACCGCGGCCGCTGCAGGACACCATCGCGAGCGCAGATTTTTGGCCGAAGGGCGTCGTGTTTCGGCGGTTCCGGGGCAACCTGCCGAATCCCACGCCGCTGGTTCAGACGACGCAACGACGCCACGCTATAGCGTCGCCTAGTACTAAGTGATTTTTGTATGATTTTTGTACGTTTTTGTCTCTCTTTTGTTATGTATATTTTGTATAATTTAAACTTTCGTGAGTTATACTGATATTAAATTGCAACGGTTAACACTCACGTATTTTTATCACAATAGGCGTGACATGTTTCGTCTGCGTCGGGCAGACATCGTCGGACAGACGATGCCTGCCCGACGATGATGATCGAGCCGCGAAGGTGATAACACAACTCTGTCTGAGTGTTAACCGTTGCAATTTAATGTATATTTTGTATTTATAATTTATGATTTTCAAAGTGCATTGATGTTAAACTGTAATGCTGTGTTTTAAAAAAAATCCGATAAATTATCTATACAACTTATGGTAAGCACATTTATGTGTAAAATAAGAATGCCACGATGACGTTCGTAGACAATCTCGTGAAATGCCATAGATTCCATTATACAATTTCAACCCCACTTGACTTAACAATTATTTTTAAGCAGTAACGTCTGCGAACGATTCCGTTTTTCGATATTAATATAGAGGTAAATGTAATAAATATAACACCTCTTATGCTCAATACCTGGGCAGGGAGAGAGTGGTATGGGCACAGCGGATGCATATCGTTTAGTGTGTTAGGGCACAGCACAACGGATGTCGTCTCGCTCAAATCTGGAGCAGAGCCCATCTGGGGAAGTACCTCCACTTTAGAGAAATCCGCAGTTTAATAAAACTAGACCCTACTCATAGTATTGTGTTTCTGTTGGTTAGTAAGGTCACAAGAGCTCCAAGAGAATTCACTGTGTTGACAGCTGGGAACCTACGGAGCAAAGCTTGCCCCTTTAGCAGTGAACACAGGACACACACTTTTTTCGGAGGGTAGGTGTCAAAAAGGACACAAGTCACTTTTGTTTACTGTGCTTAAATAATATAAAATAAATAGTATTCAATTCAAATTTAAGTTGGTTAATTGTAATTAATTAACAATTATACCTTAGTAGTGTGGGGAAATATAATAGAGTTATATGGAGTGATCAATTGCACTCACCTGCCCTTTTGACCTTTGCACCTATCACTGAACTATCACTTCAATCACAATAAACGTGTGTTATTTTCCACCATGGAGGCAATCAACCACATTTTGGAGTCACAGAAGATGCTTGAGACAACCTTCAATAAGAAATTTATAGAGCTTGATGCAGCGCTGCAGGCGGTGTCTCCCCTGGCACATCCCACAATAGCCAGCCTTAATAAAGAGGTGGCTGGCTTCAAGGCACAAATGTCGGCAATGTTGCACCTGTTGAGACAAGAGATCCTGAGTGTCAGTAATGCTGTGGATGCGATGGAGATGAGGCATCGGAGGAAATTTCTGATCTTCGATGGTGTAGCAGAAGCGGAGGACCAGGATATTGTGGAGTCCATTATCACAGTGTGTTCCCATAATCTAAAACTTCCTGATGTAACCCGTGACTCAATTTCTGTTTGTCATCGACTTGGCACAAGAGCTGATGGTCGCCCTCGATCTGTGCTAGTCCGCTTTGCAGATCAGGAACTTAAGAGCACTATTTGGAAAAAGAAGACTGCGCTGAAGGGTTCAAAGGTTGTTATTTCTGAGTTTCTGACTAAACAGAGGCGGGCTGTATTTATAGCCGCTAGGAATCACTTTGGCATGCGCAATGTATGGAGCCTGGATGGTAACATTTACATTAAAACGGCAGACGGCAAAAAGGAGCGCATAACGACCGCCGATCAGCTTGACATTTTGTCATCGCAGCATGCTCCTGTTTCCACTGGCAAGCCGGCACCGGCAGCGAAGCCTGTCTCGACTTCAACTCAGGCGGTGATGCCTGTCACGCCCACGACTTCAACTCAGGCGGCGAAGCCTGTCACGACTCCAACTCTGGCGGTGATGCCTGTCACGACCACGACTTCAACTCAGGCGGCGAAGCCTGTCACGACCACGACTTCAACTCAGGCGGCGAAGCCTGTCACGACTTCAACTCAAGCGGTGAAGTCTGTCACGACTACAACTCAGGCGGCCACCGGCGCTCCTACGTCGAGTTCCGCATCTGCACCCGTGACTGCGCCGGCGCCCGCTCCCCCTAAATCTGGTAAGGGAGAAAATGCCTCTAAGCGGCAGAATCGTGCTACGTAGGTTGGGATGGGATTTGTTCGTCGGCATTGTAATTTTATTGTACTGTTGTTCGTACATTGTTTTAATTCCTTAGACGCAATGGTCTCGTTGATAACGATTTCTGGCTCGACTTCAATCTACCTTTAACTTTGTGTTATGTAACTGATTTTAAGTTCTACCTTGTTTATTTTTCTTTCTTTTATTTACGTAATGTTTACTTCACTTAGCTGTCAAGCGTCAGCTGTCATTGCGTTTTGTGTTTGCATCGGTGTTGTGTTATACAGTGCAATAAGTAATCTCTGTTTTTATCTTGGTATGTAATTTTTTTTTATGTATGAGTTGTTGTGATCTTATTAATTTTCTATAAGTGTTTTTTTTTTTTTGTTTTAATAACAATTTTGCTTCTTAAGTTGGTGTAAACGGTCAATCGGCGGGATAACTGAAACTTTGTAGATAGTTATTTTGTCGGGGCGTACATTTGTGCGCGTCCTGTTTGTATATTTTTTTTTTATACATCTTTATATATATATATATTATTACCTTATTTTTATCTGTACCCTTTAGTATAGGTTTTGATGTCCGATGTTGAATCTTTTCACTCTGCCTGTGACTTGTCCTCTTCTTGTAATTCTTTTCACAGTCTAGAAACCGACGAGCCGGACACGCTCGGTAACTCTATCTCTCGTACTTTCCAACATGATCATAAACTCTTAAATATTTGTCACATCAATGCCCAAAGCATCCCTAGCCACTATAATGAACTGCTTGACACCTTTTCTACTTCAAACGCTCACGCAATCCTAGTCTCGGAAACTTGGTTGAAGCCTAGTCTGGCTTCCACAATATACAGTCTACCCGACTATATTTTGTTAAGAAATGATCGCGTGGGTAAGGGCGGCGGAGGTGTTGCCATATATTTGCGCAGCGATCTACCCTTCAAAATTATTTCTTCTTCGCCTTCACGTTTCTCTGGGTCTATGGAGCATTTATTTATTGAGATAAACATTAAAGGCGTGATTGCAGCCCTTGGGGTTGTGTATTGTCCACCTGCCATCGATTATTTTTCTGATCTCGAAACAGTGATTCTTCCTCTTGGTGTTGAGTACACACATCTCATAATCATGGGTGACTTTAACACCGATCTATCGAAAGACAATCTTAGGTCCCGCAGAATGAAGATAGTCGTTGAGTCAGCTGATTTGTCTGTGCTTCCTTTACAACCTACACACCGCAACATCGACACCGCAGATTCCTGGTTGGATTTAATACTTACCGCGTCCGTTGATCACGTAGGCAAAGTAGGTCAATATCCGGCACCAGGTTTTTCACGTCACGATTTAATTTTTGTTAGTTATCGTGTCCGGCCACCAAAAGTACAACCGTCTTTTGTACAGATACGGAGCTTTGCGAGGTTGGACAAGGACGCGTTGCAACGGGACGTGTGCTCTCACGATTGGTCACCAGTTTTAACGCCGACGTCAGTAAACGAGGCCGTAGCTGAGTTGAACGCGGCGGTTTTAAAGCTGTATGACACGCACGCGCCTATTCGGAATGTCAAGTTAAAACGCCCGCCTGCACCGTGGATGACTAGAGCCGTTCGGATGGCAATGACGAGACGGGATCGAGCGTTTCGCAAGTTTAAACGTGATCGATGCGACGAAAACTGGGCTTCATTTAAAGTTGCGAGGAACCGGTGCAATCAGATGGTGAGAGCTGCCAAACGTAAACATATTTTTGAAAATATTGCCTCCTCATCTCCAGCTAATACGTGGAAATTTTTGAAAACTCTGGGAATTGGAAAGATTTCGAACAGTCTAAATTTACCCTCTTCTATTTCCTTGAGTGACCTGAATTCCCACTTCGCTAAGTCTTCTTCTTTGGACCCTGTAATAATGGCTCAAAGCGTAGCTTACATCAATGCCCTGCCTTCTCCTTCAGTAACTCAATTGTCGCTCTCTCCAGTAACTGTTGACGAGGTACGGAAGGTGATTATGGCGATTAAATCTAACGCGGCTGGCCATGACAAAATAAGTAGAATTATGGTAGTTCACATCCTGGAATGCATCTTACCTATTGTCACACATGTTGTTAATCTCTCAATGTGCTCCGGTGTCTTTCCGGGACTGTGGCGAAGTGCCTATGTAATTCCATTACCGAAGGTCTCAAATCCTAACCATCCGAAGGATTTTCGCCCTATCTCTATACTTCCATTTCTTTCAAAGGTTCTAGAAGCAGTTGTGCATAAGAAACTCTCTGATCATGTCTTTGATAACCATCTTCTTTCTCCTTTCCAATCAGGTTTTCGCTCGGGCCACAGCACGACTACTGCGTTGCTGAAGGTTATCGAAGATGTGAGGCAGGGGATGGAGTCCTCTCAGTTGACTGTGCTAGTTTTAATCGACTTTTCGAATGCATTCAATGCCGTCAATCATGAACTTTTGCTTGCCACCTTAAGATACCTTAATATCTCGTCAACAGCGGCTGAGTGGTTCTTTTCCTATCTGCAAAATCGCCACCAGGCAATTCGTGTGGATAGTATTACTTCCGAATGGTGTGAGCTTTTTTCTGGTGTGCCACAGGGCGGCATTCTCTCTCCTCTTCTTTTTTCTGTATTTATAAATTTAATTACTAATGTCATAAACTGCTCTTACCATCTGTATGCCGACGACCTTCAACTTTACACCTTAGCGAGTCCAGGTAGTGTAGATCAAGCAATCCGGAAGGTTAACAATGATCTTGTCAAGATTTCCACGTGGTCTCGTAGTTATGGAATCTCAGTTAACCCGAGTAAGTGTCAGGCCATTATACTGGGCAGCCCTCGTTTGCTTTCATTACTAGACATGTCTCGCATGGCTCCGATTCTGTATGAGAACATGGTAGTGCCATTTTCGCCCGTAGTAAAAAACCTCGGTTTAATTGTAGATAGCAGCCTGACTTGGATTCCACAGGTGTCTGACGTTTGTCGTAAAGTGACCAATATGCTGCGATCATTCTATCGGTTCAAGCATTTTCTACCGATCAGCACAAAAACGCTTTTAATTCAGTCGTTGGTGTTACCTGTCATTGATTATGCTGATGTGTGCTACTCGAATATTAGCCAGGAGTTGCTTAACAAATTAGATAGACTTTTAAATAATTGTATCAGGTTTATTTTTGGGCTCCGTAAGTACGACCATATATCTTCCTACCGCCGTAAACTGGATTGGCTTCCCATCCGTGATCGTAGATCTCTCAGAATGCTTTGCACCCTCCATACTATCTTATTCGATCCGGCTGCTCCCGGCTATCTTAAATCTAAATTTCAATTTGCAGAGCCTCGTCCTGGTTGCGAGTTGCGCACTTCTCGTAGTCTTAAATTATCTGTTACTTTTCACCGCACTGATTTTATGTCTAACTCATTCGCCATTCAGGCAGCTCGTCTTTGGAACGATCTCCCTCTGCCCCTGAGGCAAGCACAGAGCAAATTCTCCTTCAAGCGCAAGGTACGTAAATACCTCTCTAACTAGCTCATGTAATAGATGTTCTGCATACTTATACTTGGGTACATTATTTATTTATGTATGTATATGTAGGTATATTTATATTTATATGTGTATGTTTATACAATTATTATAGCAATGTATTATTGTTGATTTGTGTTTCCTATATCTTCTCGATGTTTACGATCCTGCACCAAATACAAGTTTCTGTTTTATCCAATGGTTGACTGGTAGAGAATGCCTCAAGGCATTAAGTCCGCCATTTGTACTTTTTTTGTAATTGTGCAATAAAGCTTAAATAAATAAATAAATAAATAAACACAGCGAATCCTCCTTTTTTTAAAGGGTCGGCAAACGCATGTTACAAGCCTAGAGTTGCAAGCGTTTATAGGCTACGGTGACCGCTTACCATCAGGCGGGTCGTATGCTTGTTTGTCACCGTCGTAGTAAAAAAAAGGGAGTACCATTTTGGTACTCCCTGCCCAGTAACCAAACGTCTGGTTGATGTAACTGGTGACCGAAGAGCTGGTGGCTTCCTCGCACAACGTATCAGCATTGCGATATATCGACGAAATTGCAGCATCCTAGGTAAAATGCCTCGTCAAGGACCTATTTTAGATTTAAGGTAGGGGTAGGTAAGTTTTTTCGACACTGTTGCAAGCGTCATGTTCACGGAGTAAACTGATGAGCTGGGAGCTTTTAGTTGTGGTCTACCCACACGCCATAGCGATCTACCCTCTTACGTTTACGTTAGTTACACTTACTGTATAAATATATAGATAATAAATGATTTTATATATCTGAGTTAAAACATACGTAATATTAATTGATATAGCTAAAACATGCAATAAAAGCTTCAATATCACACACCGAATGCCCTTGTACTAAATTCCACAGTTGTATGAATTTTTAACCCGCAGCGACATGCCAACCCATTTCCTTGATGTATGTAAACAGAATACATAGCACATAATGCACATTTGTCTCCATCAACATAATATTATTTTCTACGTGTGACGGAGAGTCGTACGTTCGGTCGGCTCCATAAATATATATGCACCTGTATTCAATTTTGAACGTTCTTCTCCTGTAATAAGTTCCGAAGTGTATAGATGTTTATAGACGTGCTGTACGATATCAGCAGGTCTGTGAGCTCTGTAAAATGCAGTCTGAAATATGTAGATTATTATCAGCATACAAGGTGTATATAACCAGCCAAGTGCGAGTCGAACTCACGCGCAAAGGGTTCCGTAAGTACCATTATCTAAAAAAATCACCAAAAAAGTTAATTGATTGAATCAGGCGTTTTTTTGCGGAATTCCATATTAACAACAATAAAAATGTTACTTTGCTTTCCGCCAAACGTGCTAGTCAATAGCATATAATAGTCGTATTAGCCTGAGTGTGCTAGAACAGTTAGAGATAATTAGGTACAACAATAGGGGTGTGATTGTTACCGAACAGTTGAATGTCGCTTCATCACCGTTATTACGAATATTTGTATCTCATTTGCGGGGTAGGAGCAGGTTATAAATATCACCGACCAGTCTGAGCAGGTCATTTTCTCGGCTAGGTTATGGGTAGCGAACCAGCAATAAAACTCTCAGTAGCTAGATTTCTATGAAAATTCGGCGGTCTATTTGAAGGGGTGTAAAATGGAAATTAGTTTGTCAATCAGACTGTAATATCTTTCGCATAGTTTTTGAAAACCCTGAGCCTCAACACGACCACCGAGCCGAGCCGCTGGCCGTGTATGAAGTTACCTCACTGTATGGAATACATCCCTACGCTGTGGTGTTCCGTTTTACCCTTTGGGTACGGAACCCTAAAAGGTCAATTTGTAGGTTGAAGTTCCAGGAAGGTTGCAAGGCGTGTGTTTATTTTCCTTACCCTACTCCAAGGACAATGTTTGTACAGGCATTACAAATAACAAAAGCATAATATTTAATAGAATAACGTATTAAATCTCCTATAATACCAACCGTTATAACGTTTCGCGGTATCGATTTGCCGAAGGCATTTCCGTTAACTATACGTAAACGTTATGTCATATTTACGGGTAAGAAAAATATGAGTTAAGGGAATGGTAAGGAGTAAGTTTAATATTTATGTAGTGCCCAGGGTTTATGCTAACAATAGGCAAGTATTTGGCTTAGATTTATTGACAGAGCGAGCGTGTAACATATCGGTTTCAGCTTGTGAAAAAAATGCTTTCCTATATCTAACTTTTTTTTAAACGGTTTTAGTTAGTCTATCATTATGATGTTCAAATTACATGCTGCGTCTTGCTCGTAGCTACTTATTTGCTGCATGGTGTGACCGAGATGAATATTTACTACGGCTACTTTGGTAGTGGTACAGTACGCCTGCAAAGAGCTACCAACCTGTCACTGGAATTTCACAATTTTAACATTATAACACTAGACGTAGGGTCTAATGGTGCTGTGTTTCTGTTGGTGAGTAAGGTCGCCAGAGCTCCAAGAGGATTCACTGTGTTGCCACTTTAGCTGTCAACACAGCGAATCCTTCTTTTTTAAAGGGTCGGCAACGCGCATGGAACACCCCTGGAGTTGCAGGCGTCCATAGGCTATCGTAACCGCTTACCATCAGGCGGGCCGTATGCTAGTTTGTCACCGTCGTGTTATTAAAAAATTTTTTTATCTTGAAACCCCTGAAAGAATTGCTAAAATGCCAATGAAATTTTAACAATATCAAGCCCTTTGCCTTTGCTTTTTAGGATTAGTCGTACTGGCGTGAGTTTTTTAAATGTATGTGTGTATACTCATAGTTACAGATTACTCAGTACCTACATAATCGCTTTATTTTGCTTCAAAGGTCGATAAACATAAGAACAATGGGTAATAACAATTATGTAGGCATGTGGTTCTGCTGCACGGTGACCTGATTATCGGAATGCGTACTCATACAGCTGTAGCAGGGATAAAATAATCTTTATTACTCTTACTAGCAAAAAACTAGTATGAGTGTTGGTGGCCCGGCAAGAGTGTTGGTGACCCAGCAAGAGAGTTGGTGGCCTGGCAAGAGTGTTGGTGACCCAGCAAGAGAGTTGGTGGCAAGGCAAGAATGTTGGTGACCCAGCAAGAGAGTTGGTGGCCCGGGAAGAGTATTGGTGGCCCAACTGTAAGAGCGTGCGACTTTCAATACGAAGGTTGCGGGTAAGGGGAAAGTTTCCCACTCTGCATCAACAGGGGCATATAGTTGCCACTCAAGAACTATGAAGAAATAGGTTTTCAAAATGGCGGGAATTGGTACAAAGGGCCTAAGCGCCATAGACGCAAAGGCACTTAGGAATTTTGTGCCGATACCACTACCATCTCGCGAGGTCTACCTACAGCTCACAGAGCCACTAGTATATAAATACTATATGATATTTCGAGGACTTTGGTGCAGTACTTACTAAACTAAACATTATTTGTTCCGTCCTTGCCATGTCCTAGTAGGAAACTTGGCAACGACTTGCAAGGTCCTTTTCACTGCAATGTCATACAAAGCATACTGTATAAGTCGTATCTGACCCCATTTTAAACATTGCAGATAAACCATTTACAATACACTTTCTAGGTTATGTTTCTAGAAAAAAAGTTCTGTATTTTAATTGTAAAAGTCAGCGTTAAGACACTGACAACAGCTAAGTCAGTGCAAACTGTCTATTTGTATCCGAGAAATTTAAATTAACTAACAACCTATTATAAACCTATTGTAAATAGTTTTATCTCTATCTCAATCATGTCGCTGGCGGTTTAGATATGAGTAGATTGCAGACGCTTAAGTCAACAAAATAAAGATGAAACCGTTTAATGAAGAATACAAGCCCGAATTTTAGTTAAATAAAAAATCGACATTAAATTTTTCAGTATTAAATAAATACTTTATCCTTAACAACTGCTTTAAGATATTTTTCTCAAACATGCAATGAAATATTGATGTTATGTTCCTTATAATAGGCCGTGAAGGATGGCGTTTCAGGTGCGGCTAGGGCAAGAGATTCTTAATGGAATTTCATACAAATGTTAAAGGTCTAGGCCGGAAAAGTTCTCTTTTTTAATTTCCATTCCACATTTTGTGGCACAGGTATCATGACATTTTGCCAATACCAATGCGTATAAAAAATGTATTTTCTATTAAAACTAAGTAAAAATATAGCTTAGTATTAATACACACACGTTAGTTTTAGTTTTTTGCTTGTGTTTAGGTACTTATAATTTCTCTAAAAATAAATCTTTGATTTTTTTTGTTGTTTATTTCATTGCATGTTTGAAAAAAGCACTATACAAACTTCGGCGTGAATAAGGATTTGCATATACCTATTCGTCCTGCAAGTCCTTACTTCCCGGCCTCAGCAGTAATGTACAATTTCTGCCCTCCGGCCGGCAACAGCCAATTGCAGGCCGCTAAATAAAGTCACCGCTTCTAGACTACGTCGAGCAGAAATAGTACATTGTGCATCTAGGGCGGTAAGAAGGGCATTACTTACGAGGGTCTATTGAAGCCCGACGCCGTAGGCGGAGGGCTTTAAATGACCCGAGTTAGTAATGCCCTTACTGCCCGTGGTACACACAATGTTTTTCATCACATTTGCGAGGGAAAAAATAAACTCTATACAGGCGGCAGAAACAATAATGATAAGCGGTAGTGTAGTTGCACAGTCCACAGTACTCCGGAGTGAGTACGTGCTGCGAGCGCGTGGGGGGCGGGTCCTCCGCGAGCTCCACGCGGGCGGTAAAGTAGTATGAGAATCCTTTAAAACCATGGGAATACAGCTCTTTAAGTTTAAGTATGCTTGCATATAATATCACCATTTACGAGCAGGTGTGATGAAAAATAGTGTACACTTGTGACAGGCATTGACCAGTAAATAAGAAAGCCTCTGATCAAATGTTTGTCGGCCTCAGCTTCGCTTCGGACGACAATTACACGAGATCTGAGATTTTTTTTACTTTAGAGGCGTACGTAATCTACTATTACAAGTTACACGAGGTTTTTCCTTTCATTCCTTGGCCAAAGCGTACTTGATATTTTATTTAACAAAAACCATATGTATGAGATGTTCCATTCGATTCAGCGCACAAAATTACATTAAAAAATATACCTCATTGGCAAATGAGGTAGCTAAATTTTGCTAGGACTCGGTAGATCCTTATTTCTGGCGCCAATATATAAAATTTTACAACCAATCGATTGAAGATTGAGGCAAAACAATAGGCGATCTTATCTCTAAAAAGAGATCTCTTCCAGACAACCTTTGGGTAGCGGAAACAATGAAAACTAATCTTCGAGTCTAATCTAACTGCCATACTTAATCTTATACATTTATAAAATTGTAAAGCATGAATTAAATAATTTAATTTTATTTATAATAAAACATTTAATGTTAATCATCATTTTAATATTATTTTACCTGCAGTAATAAGGATCTACAGATGTACCTACCTAGCCACCATAATGCTAGCTACCATAATGTCCTGCGCTCGTATTTTCTCGGAAACGTTCGTATTTGTCATGCTACTTCAATCTACCTCGGTACTTTTAGTACTGGTGCTGACTGAAATAGCATTACACCATCGGGCGTGGGCAAAACATTATGCACAACATTTGTACCTATATAACATATAGGTACAACTCCTCCTCCTCAATCGGTCCCTCACTGCCGAGGATCGAGGACGTGCCGACTTAGTCTAGAAAGCATTTCTCTCCATGAAACTCGGTCGGTTGCCTGTTGCAAGGCTGCATTAACCGACATGTCAAGGCACTCCGACACCTGGTTAACCCATCGTTTAGGGCTACGGCCTCTGGGTTTCTGTCCTTCCACTTCCTGTCACCATCTTTTCCAAATTGTCACCATCTCGACAGGCAATATGGCCAAAATATTTAAGGATCCGGTATAGACATAGATACAGATGAGAGGCGCTGACAACGTTCGAGGCCCAATTCTTTCAGTATGGACGCGTTAGTTCGAAAAGCAGTCCAGGGTATCCTTAGCATCCGACGCCAGCACCACATCCCAAAAGCGTCAATTCTTTGCCTGCCTGCAGCTTTTATAGTCCAGATCTCGGCCCCGTAAAGGAAAATGGAGAAGACCAGAGCATGAACAATGGCAAATGGTAATATAATATACTAGCGACCCGCCCCGGCTTCGCAGGGGTTATTTTTATACATATAAACCTTCCTCTTGAATCACTCTATATATTAATAAAAACCGCATCAAAATCCGTTGCGTAGTTTCAAAGATTTAAGCATACATACATAGATACAGACAGCGGGAAGCGACTTTGTTTTATACTATGTAGTGATACTACTCTTCGCCAAAATAACTCGTTGATACTTCGAGTACGCTTTTTACTGCGTTAGCAGTTGATTAAAAAAATGTCTTAGTAGAGCTTCATGACACTTGAAGAATTTCAAATTCATGGTCCTGTCTTCAGCGGTTTCACCTGTACTAAATACGTTATTTGTCAGTCTCTATATACGCCGTCTGTTTTATATATGAACAAAAATAAATCGAGTACAAACCACGTTATTCTATGCCCACGTCGTATTATGATTATGAGCTTATGTCAACAAAACTACAATCTCTTTAGCACGCACGAAATCCAGTCAAAATTGCACCCTAACACCTTAATAATAGGGTGGGGTTTCAACACTGAAAGAATTCAATCACTTAGAAAAAATAACAATTCTTTCCTCCAAGGCGTCAAACAAATGTATATAATATCCTGAGTCGTTGTCGTAATGACTTGGACAACACTATTGCGTAGATTGAAGCCGCGAGAGTGCAAGCGGGTTTGTAAGCGGATGATTTAGTGATTCAGTAATTTATTGATACTATAATATTTGTCACGAAACTTGGACTAACAAACTAAAGATTATTTTGAGATCATTTCACAAAGATAAATAGTAATCAATTTATAAAGACACAGTTGAGCACCTAGCATCCGTTGCTTCACAGAATTTTAAGCATTCTCTATATGATAGGAATAGGTAACTTTTTAGCGTTGTTGCTGGCCCAGTGACGCATCAGAAACGCACCAAGCATATGAGTCGGGTAGAAAGGCCGTTAAACTGAAGTTGGACTAAGCAGGGCATGGCTGCCGAATACATCCTGAACGGGCTAAAATGTTTTTATTCCCTATCTGGGAAAAAGGTAGTTTTGATAATAACCGGTTTATCTTTTCAACGTTTTACCACTTTGCGTTCAGTACTTTTAGGTCGCTAAACTATCATAGTAGCGTATATTTTCCGCTGTCACTGGCCCCCACACGTGTTGCTCACACGAGACCAAGTCGCTAGTCACGGCACTCGATCACATCTCACCTAAAAGGCTGTCTCTCGTAAATCCCCATTTTTTGTGGAGTATGGCGCAAATAATTAGGTTCATGATATTTTTCACGGACAAACGGTCAAAAGGAACGAAATTACGTATCTGCGTCAATTTTGAGTGAAAAAGCAAGCGTGATCAAGAGACATAAAATTGTTTTTAAAAGTTCGTAGCAGGCGCTTCGTGAAGATCATTATTATATGTTTTTAAGTGGAGTCAGAGAACAGCCGTTCCTTATGCTGAAAACTGATATCCTATTCTAGTAAAATTCGCAAAATCCTAAAAAAACTCAAAAACAAATCCACTGGAAATACTCGCTAAATTGCTAACAGAAGGCCTAGTATATTTTTATTTATTATTTATTTATTAAGCTAAGCTAAGTTAATGTCAAATATGACAAGTAAAAATGCCTTAGGTATATACTAAGCCTTCAGTATTAATAAATATACATATTCATGGTCAATCCTAGTCAAATCGGTCGACCCACATCATGTAAAGGATATCACCAAGGCTTGTAGTTATTAGCTGATATGCTCATTAGTGGTGAAGCCTTAACTCGGGCAAGTAATTAGAGCTAGCCAACTTAGTCTGGATGGCAAATGGCATTTGGTTTCAGCACTAGAGTTAATTAAACTTGTTTCAATTATCTCGTACCCACTAGATAGTGCATATACGACGGTTCACGTTTACCGGTTTCGTTAAATAATTAACCGGTTTGAAATATCATCAAAAGCTGTAAATCATATATTTCATAGGGTTAAATTAAAATAAAGCAAGAAGCACTTTAAAGAGTAATTAAAATTACCCAACTTGGTCTGGATAGCAAATGGCGTTTGGTTTCAGCACTAGAGTTAGTTAAACTTGTTTTAATTATCATGTACCAAATAGATAGAGCATACCCGGATAACAGTTTCGTCATATAAACCAGTTTGAAACAGTTAAACGCAGACGTTTTGTGATTTAAATCATAGATAAAGGGGAGTGAAAATGAAAACATATTACATAAGAGGGACTTAACCGCGTTAATAGATATGTTCATTACCTCCGATATTTCAAAAGCGACATGACATCTATTTTGGTAACATACGAGTAGTTTGTAGCGCTGTGCACCTTTCCTTAGGATAACAACAACTTTATGGTGATGGATTCAAATTTTAACCGGTACTACCTTGCTCGTGATGACTTCGCAAAAGTAGTCCCGCTATATGTTTTAGAACCTACATATTTGTGTGAGTGTGCATTCATCAGGTGATAATATCAACAGTTTTAATAATACATTGACAATATGCTATTGTGCGTTCGGCAAAGTTTCTGACGATTTTGCGTAGGTGTGTAAGATACCGACATGATTCAAATTGTATGACACTAAACTTTGTTATTTTTAAAGATCTTCGGGTACGTGTGTTATTTTTTTACCTGATGGTGTAAGAACGGACGAGCCTATTACCAGTAGCAAAGAGTTTAGTATCGGAAAATATTTTTTTTGTCGAACGCAACTACTTGTACATGTTTATGAATTGATTGCAAGTTTTTACAGGTATATTATTCTATCTTAATATATAAACCGGTTATGTTATAAAAATGGCTGAAGCTTTAATAGTCGTTAGGTTTTTTCCTACAATGAGAAATCTAAAGGGGTAAAATCTCCACCAAGGTGCAGTCGTGGGCGTAACTAATTTAATAAATATATTACTAAATATTCTTTATTGTACCAATAATTTAATTTAATTTTAATTAAATTTAAATTTTACAACAATTTAAGCATTTAGAGGCTTTTGATAAAATTGAAAAAAATTACCACTGTTTAATATATAAGATACTCTGACTGATCCTATTTTTCCCCCCCAGTGAGCAGGGCTTGCATCAAACCAGCGATACCTCTTTAAATTTATAATTGAGCTCAGTACTCGGTCTTTACCCGATGTATATCGCTTAAATTTAGTCGACTTTTACTGATTTTTGAATTGAGATTTCTTAATAAAAAGTTACTAAAATACATACAAATAGTATTCCATTAGGCCACAAAACCCTGTTTAGGATAGTAGTAGTAGCAGAAATTACAATAATTTGCTTTAAATTACACCGGCGAAGTACTAAATAATTACCGGTTTTTAAGGAATAAGTACCTACCTACTGTTAAATAGAGGCGGTTTTAGTTGAATTTGTTATTTTAGAATGACATGCTCCTATAATCCGGAATCTAACGGAGGTAGTCTATATTCAATCATCAGTACCACATTAAATATACTACCGCAAATTTAATAATATTTCTGTTTTGAATACCCAAGGGGTCATCCATAAATATAAAATGAGATCAGCAAGTTTAATAAGGTCGGTTTTTGTCGACATCACCGTTGCTGTCACTTTCTAACAAGTGTGTAGCGCGAAAGTGACGCATGGCGTGATAGTCTATAAAATAGCAGTCATAATACTCTCCTGGTAGAATATAGTCACCTACCGGGTGTTTCCTGTAACAGGAGCAATTAATCGTAGGCAGTCCTCGCCAAACTGAATAACAGTTATTCATGTTGTGTCATCTGGGCTTACAAAAAACCGCAATTTAATAACACTAGACTCTACTCATAGTGTTGTGTTTCTGTTGGTGAGTAAGGCCGCCAGAGCTCCAAGAGGATTCACTGTTGACTAACCCCGTTGAGAGACTAACCTCATTTTACGGTACATGTTAAATATTTTTAAAACCAAACCGCTCCCGCCCATGACTTGACGCGCTTCGGATTTGGCACGTAAATTATTATTTTTATATGAACGTAAATGTTTCTGTCGTTATTTAGTGATAAGAGGGCTGCCTCGGCGAGATAACATTTATTACAATGTTTGACGGATCGGAATGAAAAAATGTAAGGTTTCCCGCCAAATGGGAAATTATCAAGGCCAAGCATTATTTTATCCAGAGGGTATTTCCTGAGTCAAATTTTATGAGGAATTGATAGGATTATTTTTAGGATTCCGTACACAATTACTAAGACTGTTGTCCGTACATTTGTCTGTCTGTCACCACGCTGTTTCTCATGAACCGTTATAATAAGACAGTTGAAATTTTCACAGATGATATATTTCTGATGTCGCTATAACAACGAATATTAAAAAAAAAGTGGACTCCATACAACGTGATTTTTTTTGCAGTATTTATAGATAATGGTACGGAACTATTCGTGCGCGAGTCCGACTCGCACTTTGCCGGTTTTTTGGGTTTATTGAACCGATGAGCTCCATCTTAGACTCTATTTTCACTTTCCATCAGGCGTACGAGTATATGCTAGGCTCAATCGCCGGTGAGTTTACTTTTTAAAATAAACCTTTATAGGAAACTGTATAGAAAAACAATATACTTCACATTTCAAATAGTATAAGACACCAAGCTTAAGTTTCCGCTTTATGCAGTCCAGCCAGCCAGAAAAGTCGACGTTATTAACTCTGAAATAAGAGAACTGCGACCGTTCTTTGTTTGAACTTTTCGACTGCAAATTCATTCTGAGCTCATGATAGATGCACGGGCTGGCTGCGTAGTTACTGGTTTACCGTTCGAATTGGGTTGTTTTAAATTAATAAAAGGATATTAAGCTAATAATATATGTTATTCTCATACTGTTTAGATGTAGAATAAAAGAGACTAGTACAGATAGCATGATACAAAAAACGACATATTTATTACATTTGCGAGAATATGAGTCAAATGTCAGTAAAACCAATATTAGTTACGTAAAGTAGTGCTACATCTAAACAAAATTCGTAAACAAACACCAAATTGCAATGTTAACGTTACCTTTTTTTAATGAACGACCTAGCTATTAGGCTAGGTCATTTTATAAAAATACTAACATACATATATTTATGAGCCGGAATAAATATTTAAGAATACGAGTATATCAAACCGAGCTTTATGTAGCCAGAAAAGTCGACGTTATGAAGTCAGAAATAAAAGACTGCGACCGTTCTTTGTTTGGACTTTTCGACTGCAAATTAAATCAATTCTGAGCTCATGATAGATGTAGCAGGTTTACGTACAAGATGGCGGCATTCGGTTTTACCTGAAAAAAAAAAGAATATAATTAAGAGAATCGTATTTGTAATTGATGAATATAATAATATGAGCTAAACAGGTAATAAGGATGCGTTTAACTATAATTTACCCTTTGTTTTTCGATAAACTATTAATGCCAATGAAACGTGTGCTTTTCTTTCCGTTCTTAAAGTTAAGTAAGAAGTTCCTAAATAGCTAGACTAATACTTCAAATTAATCATCTAAGACCGGTTCTTTTCGTTTAGTTTTATCTTACATATATGATAATCATTAGCAGCTTTAAGCCTTGAGGCTTTAGTTTGGAAACTTAGCAGGAGACAGCTCCAAATGATTACATGGGTTAACAGGTTACGATGTGGTCAGAGGTATACTGTAAAATGGAACTCACAGACGACACGAGTATAGGATATGTGGAGAAGACTGTGGTATTTTGGATATGTGGTGGATAGACTAAATGTGTGTATGTCACGTTCTACAAAACAAAGAATGAAGGACTTTTGTGCGGGATACCTGGGATCAAAGTAATTCAGAGGACTACCCCTAACCTCCATCATCCGTCACATGAAGACGGTCGTGAAAGCTTTTGCGGTAGGGGGCAATTACACATAAGATTCTTATGGGTCGAATTGTATTGCTATATACACTGATATGATGTATGATGAGTGTAAGCGCTAGGGCCCCATGACCTTTGATAAGATAAGATATTAACATCATTACCAGCCAATAGCGTTGCTGGACATAGGCATCTCTTAAAAACTACCACACACATTGCCCGTCCTCTAGTATGTCTTAAACGTCAAAAACGGAGGAAATTAAATGTTTAAACTGGCTTATTTCCGTTATTTTCCAAACAAAAACATTTACCCAGCGAAACTGCGATATTCTAAGCGTGACCAAAGTTTGTTCTGTAAATACGGTTTCAGCGCTCTATTGCTGAAAAATAATGTGAGACTATTCAGCAGGTAAAATTAAACATACACAAAGGTCAGTTAACCCATGATATGGTTTGTGAATCATTAAATACATAATATACTTACTCGTACATAACACCACACACATGGGGTAACGTATATGTACATATTTGTTACAATTAGCGTGTAGTAATATTTTGTTGGATTTTAACCACTAGTCAACTTTAAAACATGTTTACGATCGAGCGATGCTGTAGCTCTTGCTTTTTGCCTTTCGTGATTCTAGGTCAACGGGAAGTACCCTATACATCTTGATTCCCCTTGCATTGCATTTGCATTGTATGGAAAATGTGAAAATGAAAATGGCCGTATCTTTTGATTGCGTTGACGTAGAGGTTTGGTTCTTTTCAGGAACAAGGGACCGCAGACCTATGAACCTATGTGGTATTCATTTCTTGCTGCCATTGCTGCTTGCTGATAATGGGTCTGGACCCGGGTCTGTCCTAAAACTACGACCAAGACCACCGGGGGATGGGCAGCAGCGTCCCTGAATTACGGTGGAAACACTGCGATCGCCAACCCGCATGCCAAGCGTGGCGATTATGGAAAAATCCCCGTATGATAAAAAATCTATGGCGGAGGCCTATGTCCACCAGTGGACGTCTTTCGGCTGAAATGATGATGAAGATGATAAAGGGTCTTGACAGGCAGACAGATGGATGGACGGACGGACCGGCGACAAAGTGATCCTATAAATAAGGGTTTCTTTTGAGGTACGCAATCCTAACAATACAAACAGACGAACATATAACCGCCTCCCGTCGATTACGCGAAGTCGGTTAAAAACAATTGACACTCGGCCTCCAACACCCCCGCACAACGCTAGGGTTGCCTTCGATTAAAAATATTATATAATACTGGCGCCGGCGGGCGCGGGATTTTTGGGCAGACCGTGAGTCGCTACCGACACAAACCAAAACACGATTGATTTACATAAGTTCGCACGGAGAGTTCTATAGGCCTGCTGTTATATTGTAGACTCATCTTTCGAGATGTTTTTGTTTCACAAATGTGGGGGATCTGGGAATATTTATGGCACTGGGACCAAGTTCACGGCCCGAGAGAGGATGAAATTTAAAAATAAAAGGGCGGCGCACGCGCCGGTTTCATTACGTATTGCAATGGGAATAACGATAGGCACTGACGTATTATTAAAAGTAACTAGTGGTTCCCCCCGAATTTGAACTTGCGACCCCTGTATCTCAGTAAACCCTTAACCGATTTGGCTCATATTCAAACATAAATATTGTATTCATAATATCCAACCACCTGCCAAATTTCACGACTATCCGGACAACGATACTCGAGTTTTCATCAAACAAACATACATACACGGAGAAAAAATTACATGCGGCATATGGAAATGGTGTAGACGAGCAATTAACTCGCGCAGCTAAATGGTTTAGTTTAAAAAACCTGTAAAGTCGTTCGTTTTAAGTTTTTCATAAAGCGGGGTTACGGGTTTAAGTGGAGATAGATAAATTTTACAACAATAAATCATCTAAAACGAACGCGATGTTTAACGTGTGTTTTTACGTCTGTTTAACTTATTTATTTGCCTAACATAAAAACAACAAAATCGAACGTCCAAATACCAACACGCAACCTCGCAACGCGCAGAGAAACCGGGTGAACAAACTTTAGCAACAAAACATAATTCAATTGCTAATTTATCTAATTAGAACTTATCGCTCTTGCAGAAATCCTTTACGTACGCAACAAAAAGAAAGCGAGGCCTATGACCCTACCACAATAAGAACTGCATGAAACCATCCGGGCTAAAATTATAATGTCGACGCACTCCAGAGTTGTCGACCTTAAAAAAACACAACCCAATAACAACTCTAAAAACATCAAAATAAAACTCAGAATCACTTATCTGCGTTAAATACGAGATGTCCTTCTGGTAACAAACTACCATCGTCATTCAAGACCGATCAACTTAACAAACGTTACAACTTTCAGTATTTATCAATCAAAATTGAAGCCAAGGGCAATAGCGTAAAGTTCAAACTCGAATATCCACATCGGAATGCATGCACAGGAGCCATCCGAGCCTGGATAATGCCCTTTGTTAGTCGTTACAATTCTTCAAATTTCAACTTATTGGCTTTCAGAATAATGTTCACATTCGTTAACAATGCCCGAGCTCTCCGTAGATAAAGGTTTTAAGTGTTGCGTGCGTGCGCAATATAAAATAGACTCTAACTGGAAGACATTAAAGTTGGTTTTAGGTTGGTAAGTGGCATGGAAGATTCAGACTAGTGTCATGACATTGCATTCCTGGCGATGCGAATGACTGGGCGATGACAGCGACCAGACAAGGGCAGTGCGAGTACTTGCGCATGCGTGGGGCATCGTCGTAGCTATGTGGGGTTTGTGTCCCCCCTGCTCCCCCTTGCTGCCCATTGATAGATCTTATACGGTTGCAATAGGGACTACAAATGGTTAGGTAATAGTGTTGGCGATGGCACATCAATGGGTAGCTGCAATGTTTCTAATTCAAGACATGCTAGATTGTTTCCGCGAGGCAATTGTGTTAGAGCGCAATTTCTGAGGATAAGTATCCTATCGAGTCGGCGATCGTGATCGAGCTGTGGGTGTCGGGAAAACAATATTTAGTTATTTATTATAATTATTATGTATTATACGTTTCATTGGCGGAGCGTTAAAATGTTCTTTGGGCAAGCCGGAGCTGATTAAGCCTGTTTTCTTTGAGTCGTTAAGGAATGCTATTATTATGCTAATTGTCTCACGCAAGGGAAGCCGGCAGGAATATATATGTACAAATATTGTAAATGTAAAAGTTTGAATGTCCGTTAGGTACAGTCAACCAATTGGAACCCTAGGCCACTCTAGAACCATGTCAAAATGACAAGCAGTAAGAGATTTCTTACAATCTGATTTATAGCGTCACTATGACATAGTCCTACAGTGGCCTAGGGTTCGAATTGGTTGACTGTAAGCAGCGATGGTTTTTACTTTTTACGCCGTAGAGGACAATCATTTCAACTTTTCTGACCGTCTATTGTTTACCTCTTTTTCACATGTAATCTATCCCAGTTTGTGTTCTGTTTGTTGTTTTGATGTGCAATACGGAGTTATTGTATTATATTGTATTGTATTGTACAAATCGAGTTCCACGAATGCCGCCACTGCCGTATGCATAATTCCAAACTAAGTTTGTATTCAGATAACCTGAAACACACCTAAAACCGGCAAACGGAATGTTATATGTCCTCTGCTTTGATATACAATGAATAATAGATCTGTGCTCAGATCTAGGCTTTGGTACAGTTCGCGACAAACTTGGTGTAATGTGGGTTAATGTTTATAGTAATTTAATTTTCCATGGTTACTGAGAGATTTTCACACCAACTTGGAAAACCTTCCTTTATTCTATAACACGGGCGCGCAAAAACGTAATATCCACCGTCCATTTGAATAATGATACACAGTTTTTATTTTCCTCGCAATAGTGAGGTGAAAAATTTTGTATTACACTCGGCAGCAAAGTTTGATCCCCTAACGTGCCTTGAAACTTGAAACATACCAGAAAGGGCAAACGGAAATTTGTATGTCCACAGCTTTGAGATCCAATTAATAATAGATCATTAGACGGTGACAATACCACTCTGTCTGTCCGACGATGGCTGCCCGTTGCAGTCTAAACATGTCACGCCTATTGTGATAAAATACGTGAGTTTCAACCGTTGCAATATAATGTCAGTATGACTCACGAAAGTTTAAATTATAATAATAGATCAGTACAGATCCAGGCTTTGGTACAGTTTGTGACAAACTTGGTTAAATATGGGTTAACGTTTAAATTCTATTGTACGAGCAATCGTCATCGTAATTAGCCATCGAAACCGAGTAGTGTAGTCAGTTAAAAGTGTTCATGTTCGAGCATAACAGAGCGGGATAAATCTTATGGCAGAAGCATGAAAAAAAAGCCAATAGAAGGCGGGCGCCCAAAATAAACCGCATAATCATGTAATTACTTTCAGATTTTTGCATGTATTACTTTATAAGCCCCTCTGGGCATTGTGAACCAACCTTGGTTTTTATGTAGTTAGTTTACACAAGTTACTTTTTTGATTGATGGGGTGAATTGGCATCCTCTCAGTAATTTAACCCTGCGTAAACGAGTGCTAATAACCGCGATTAATCTCTTCCAAAGTGTATAATTTCAGATAATTGCTCTTTACAACTAAACTACATTTTGTTAGTTTATCTAACTTTTATATTATCAAGCTTTTACCAGATATAAAATTAGTTATTACTCACCTTTTTTAATAAGGATCATTTTAATAATCTCAACGGTTTCGACGTTCTAAACAAAACATGTAAAAAGATGATATACCTATTTGAAGAACAAAAGCTCGATAGTTTTGTTACTAATCGTGTTTTCACGTTGAACTGTTTGAAGGAAATATGAAGTTTTATTTACCTATATGAATATCAGGCAAGTACTCGCCATAAATATTGAAATCTAGAAATCTGAATGATAACAAGTTGGCACTTGTTGCCTCTTAAATCTAATTTCTAGTATTAGGTTCGAGATGTAATAGTAGTTCAAAACTAGTATAGTCGTGTTTTTTTTGTTGTGTTTACAAGTGAACCACTTTTAAATTTTCGCTAGTCTAATTATAAAATAAAGTAATAGAATAAAGATTCGTATTAATTACCGGTCGACGGCTTTCTAAGCTAATAACCGCATCACAAAATGGATCAGCAATTAGCAAGTAAGTATCTCAATAGACTTCAGATCCTATTGCAATTAATCATACGTGTCCAAACACTGCAAGTCAGAACTTTAGGTTACAGTGCCAAAACGGAACAACACCATCAGTTCCCTATACACATACGCTCTTTTTCAAAATTGATACAGAAATGCAGGTAACAGTGCCAAAAAGACGTAACTTCTTCATTTCCCGGTTCTCAAATGATCTTTTAAAAATTATATGCAGAATGGAATTAGCGCATACATAGATAGTACATTAGCAACTATTCGCGTAAATGATCGGTTATTAGTATGTGTTTGAAACAATGCAAGCTATCTAAATGGAATTTAGTAGATAATGGAGTGCAAAATTTGACATATATCTTGATAGATGTTGCGTTTGAATACTAGGTTTATTGTCTATTTATTTATTTAATCTTTATTGCACAAACAAAAATACAAAGGTACAAAAGACGGACTTAATGCTATAAGGCATTTCTTACTTGTTCTTCCTGGATGTTTGCTTTGTAGATGTCGTCTAGTAGTAGTACCCACAACACAAGATTTATTGAGCTTATCGTGGGACTAGGTCGATTTGTGTGAGATTGTCCCACAATATTTATTTATTGTATAGAATTTCTAAATGTATTTATTATTAGAAATATATTTTTATGTAGGTAACATTACAGTAAAACCAAAGCGTTACAAGATTCAGACTTAACTACTTACTAACTACCTTAAACTAGCCTTAATCTATGAGGTTTTTTACTTGCTCCTTTTCAAGTACCCCCTTCCATTCTGACATCAGCCTCGCTATCGCTGTCGTAAACAGATCACAATTTAAAAATAAATATGAGCCAAATAGATCAACGGGTTGCCGAGATATAGGGGTTGCGAGTTCACGTTCGAGACGAACCACTATATTGCAATCAAACGTTAGTTGCGTTTGATTGCAACATAGTTTAATTGCAGGAATTGTACTTGGTCGAGCTGCTCAGTACTGACCCTATGTATAATTCTCTATACAGTAGTCTAATACAGGCGATAAGTTTAACCAAACATAGAATTCATTAGTGTTATCAATAATTAAAACATATTTTTAAGTTACACTTAATTATGATCCCATAATTAAATTTTTAATATAATTTTCAGCAGCAATGTACTATAAAAAATTTGACGCTGACAGTTGTCAACGAATGTTTAACACGAGTGTGTTTATATTACATTGCGGGCCGAATTATTTTCTATGGATAAAATTATAATTGCAATTCCATTTAAAAGTTACCTAATTACATTCCTTATGACATACTAACTACCGTTAAGAAGTTCGCCCGTATTCGATTCACACTGTATTGTAATTCTATTCATATTATGTATGTCTCTTTATTAGTCTTAAAAATCTTAAAATTGTACACGTGTCCAGCTTCAGCGACGGGGGACTATTTAATATTAGGGGACTACATAATTTCTTATCATAAAGCTAAATCTTTTGCGCACACGACGACGATACTTTTCGTAAAAAAAATCCTCTTCATTTTGAAGTATGTAATAGTTTTAAAGTTCGTTTAATATCTAAATCAATTGACACGCCGTAGCCAAAATCGGCCAATAGTTTCGGCGCTGCAAGGGAACACAAAATTACATAGGTTGAGATATATATGGGGTAATGAAAACGCTTTTCTCATGAGTTAAGTCAAAAAGTTGTTGTCAAGTTGCACAAGGTACAAGGTTTTTTGTCAGCGCACCTTAGGCAAAGGAGACAAAAGCCACTACAGAGAGAGAGTGTTTATGTAGGTATATACCTACATAAACACTCTCTTTGTGGTGGCTTCCTCATGACTGAGGATCATGGTAGCTGCACCTAGTTTTTACAATCTGCTTCCGCCGGTGTCTGTTCATCGCATCTCTGATGATTGCCTTTATCTGAGGATATGATGAGCATTTGAGTGAAAGGCACATCCTCAACCAAGTTTTGCTCGAGATCACTAGAGCGCGCAAACATACAGTCACGTATATAATTATGTACACACTTAGGAACTTATTAAGGGGGAAGAAGGTTCAAAATAGAATACAGGTGAATGAAGCCGACCTCCATATACTGTTAAAAACAACCTTTTCACTTCTTTTGCTCGAAAAGTTAGACTAAGTCGAGGCTTGGCGACATAAAATCGGCTTTAATGCAAATATTGGCGACATAATATCGCTTTTTTAAGCATAAATTCAAATCACAGACGACCGGCGCTCGCCGAAGCCTCCGGCCGCCTGCTTGGGCGCGCGGCGGGTGAGATATAAAGTGAAATCAAACCTAGTATTTTCCTTACAATCGAAGTGAAAAGCAGAGTGTATACCTCAAGCATAAACACCCATTGTATCCTCGACTACTAATACTGGTCCTCGTTATACAATCTACTATTTCGTAACCGTTTAAAAGACGATAACGTACGAATAAGGCATATACTACACCGTCGCTGCATCCAGCTGGATTCCACACAAGTTCAATTATCACCAATGGGTTGAATCGCCCAATGTTACCCAGACTGCGTCAAAGTTACCAGACAATAGATTTGAATGAGCGGTCACGTCCCACACTCAAGATTAAACTATTAATATGCAAGCCTCGTACGCTTACGTATCACTGCACCTTACTCCTTTGAGATAAAATCTGTTTTCCTTTAGCAAAATCTAGCTTTACGAGCGACTGCAGGTCTTATTGGAGAGGAATAGGAATTGTTTTGCTATGGACTTAAATGACAATCAGTGACGCATGGAAGTTTGATCTGTTTGTTGCTGATGTATTGATTGTTTGGATTATCTAGTCAGCTTGAAATAAAGCTACTGTTACACATGCTCATTACTAGCATGCTTTGTGCTTATTACGCTAGGAGCGGGGCCCCTCCCGCTTCCCCGCTTGCTAATAAGCATGCTATTAATGAGCATGTGTATCAGTACCTTTATAATATGTATGGAAACGAAATTACCGCTCAAAACGTGCACCCAACCCAAAAAAATTATTGATGCTGGTTCTGAACTGATTTAACTATATAAAACAAGTAAACATACAATGTTACTATGGTTTTCGAATGCCCAACCATGATCCAAATAAAGAATGACTCACACTAGGAGGGACGGGACGATCAGTCAATTTCTATAAAGGGAATCACGTGATAGCTCGGACCCCTCGGATGTCACGTGATATTTTCTGTAGAAACTGACAAATCGTGCCGTCCTGCCCCGTCCCGCCCCGTCCCGTTCTAGCGTGAGTCATCCCTAAGTGAAATGTGTATGTTTGACTGGTTAACTAGAAGGAATTATGATCGAGCGTAAAAAGTGAAACACATTTTAAAACGTTATTTGAACGTTTTTAAACGTTATAACGTTATACGTAAACGTATTTTGGCGTAAGTACATGGGTATAATCAGAAGTATATTTTTTTACAGGTTGATATCAATTTATAGCATTTGCGTCTTTCTTACACCATTATTCGTATGGTTTAGATTGAACAGTGACCTAGTGAGTAAGGATGAAAAAAAGTTGTAACGTAGTATCTCGATTGTCAAGCATAAAGAGCATAATATTGTCTTCTGTTACCGCGATTGTTATTCATTTCATTTCATTAACACCATGACCCTACGTTTCGAGCCCTTTACAGCACTCTTTTTCACAGGCTTAAGATGCAATGATGACTGAGATAATAAGAGAGTAGGGTCATGGTGTTAATAAACTCGATTAATCCGTTCTAAAGTGTTTAATTTTAAGTATAAAGAAGTTTTAAAGTTAAAAGTGGCAAAAACTTTTATTTTCTTTTTCACCAAAAGTTTAGGTACAGTAAATAGGTGTTTGTTTACAGTTTTCTTAGAAATGTGGGATACCTACCTACGGTAGCTGTTTCACAAATAAGTGGGTATGAACTTACGACGTGTGAAAGTGCCATTGTTTCTTAGAAGGAAAGGAAATCTGGAAAAGCTCACGACCTCGGGCGGGACTCGAACCCGCGACTCTGGGAAACACGCCCATCGCTCTGCCAATAAATTAACCGAGACCCTGCCGAGGTTATGTTTTCTTCCACTTTTGCTTTCCTCTAAAATCGGAATCGTTCGCAAACGTTACTGTTTCAAAATAATAGTGCTATTGTTATCTTTTTTTTATTGGATTTTAGTAGAATTTGGAGTAAACTCATAAATGTTACGTAGCACAATAAGGCCTCAGTAGCAGTGAATGAGCTGATTGTTCCATAACAGTGTAACACTACGTTCGATAATTGTTAAAGCACTTATGTATGGGTTGAGTTGGAAAACGGTGTTGGGGAGTCTTTTTGCTGTTTGCTGATGATTTTCTTGATAAGTGAGATGGTTGCAACTCCCGCATCTCTCAATTTCCGCTACTGCAAGAATTTTGACATAAAAGTGTCAGCTTTAAGGATGACTCACACAAGCACGGGACGGGACAGGGTGGGGCGGGGCGGGATGGGAAAATTTGTCAATTTCCATAGAAAGAATCACGTGATAGCTCGGTGCCCTCGGAAGTCACGTGACACGCTTTCTATAAAAATTGACAGATTTGCCCGTCCCGCCCCGTCTCGTTCTGTGGGTCATCCTTTAAGTATTTTAAAATACACGTAAGTTAGTACTATTCCGTAGAATAACATCCTAAGAATATATATTTATTGGAAAAAAAGTTATTTATTCACCAAAAACTTAATTATTTATTCACAATAAATCGAAACCTAAAAATTACACATCAAACTTGAACATATATCAAAGACCTACTAAAGTCAACCAAGCCGATTGGTTCCCGACGTAAATATGCCCATCACACTAGCTGCGTTTCGGCGCTGAATCGCGATGGACAGTCTCTGCTCCAGGCACGAATCGGAGCGGGATTAAAACTCCTTACCTTCAGGTGGCGAGCCAGATCCCTGAGAAAGCTTTTACCCTCTGCGCACCAGCAACCTGAAGTCTCAACAGCCAGTATAATCAAATTCCCTGAAATTTACAACAACTTTCATCGGAAACGTCAGACGTACAAATTGCTTTTTAAAATCCCATATTGTGTGTACATAAATAACGAAGTTCTAATTCCTTTCCAGCCCTAAGCAGAAATTCAATTCAATTCGCGCTAACAGAAAACGTAGCACCATTCAATTCAATGAACTCAATTTGGCCGTCAAAAGTTTTGATATTTTCGTTTCTTGGTAGGTACAAGCTGCTAGTTCTCTTTGCGCAGCGAGCATTCGCCTCAGTAAATGATTTTACTTTTGAGATCGGTCGAGAACAGCTAAGATAACGAAGCACGTCTCAACCACGAACGGAAGCGCCCATTTCTCTACCCGTACCTCCACAACATGCACGCATCCTGGAAAATGCAGTACTCAGGGCCTACTTATACCACGAAAATCGAACGATTGCGGGTTAGTGAATCCATCTTTGTCACACTTGTATATTAGAGTGACAAAGAGGTTTTTCTGTCGATGCCAATTTTTCGATATTCGCCGTACTTATGCGTGTAGACGTGTAATAATATTTCCTAATATTATAGGGTGACAACTAATTGACATCTTGCTGTAAAAAGTGAACAACTGAACATGTATGTATATTGCCTACGAAGAGAGGTTCTGGGTTCGAATTCCCTTTAAAATTCGTCGTTGTGTTTATTTTAAGTTTGCATGGCGCCCAATATGCTTACCAAATACAGTGCAAGTTGTGCCACAGAATAAGTAATAGTACTAAATCACTGCTGTCAGGTGCGTATGGTGGTACAACAATTTGTATAAACATATAAATATGAACAAAACATGTATCGGAACATTATTGGTATTAAAAGAGCACGTTTTTATTGATGATTTATTAGAATTGTCTAAGTATAAATTAGTATGCGGTGTTTGAAGTATGAATATAATTATCTGAATCTGAACGCACCCGTGAGGTCATGCGCGTTGTGCAGACCCTGACAGTTTATGCCACCCGTAGGCGGCAGATTTTGTGTCAACGTAAAATGCGGAGTGACACTCAGGGTTGTACTTCTTTGAGGTTAGATCGATCTGTGCAAGTTTGTCCTCAAAAATATATTTATTTAGTTTAACCTGGTTCTTTAGACCAAACGTTAGTCTGTTCTTGATGAAACTCAGTCCATAAACATAGCTAAAAGTGACATTTAATCTAACAATACTAGTTACTTAAGACTTTATGACATTAAATTTAAAATGCTTACAATTTCGTCCGAAACGCGACACCAATCACGAATTAATTCGAATTCTTAATGACAACGATTGTAGACCGTCAAGATGTCAAATAAATAAATTATGTTTTAGAGATTAAATTGGATACAGATTTCCTATAAATGTGAAACGAATCAATGTAAATTTTGAGATAATATTCCAAGTCTAACGATATTTCTGTTACTACCCAGGTCCTATCCTTTTAGATCTTGGATATTTTTCATGAGCGTTGGTGCACCTATGCGTTTTTTGGATTTATGTACGAAATATCATTTGATATTTACCAATCAGTCTTGGGAATGGAAATATCGTGGGGAGTCGCTTTCGTAAAAGTAGCGCCTACGACAAATCTTAGGATTAGTTTTCAAAGTGGAGTCCAAGTTTCCGGAACCGTAAAGTCCGTCTGCGCTAAGTTTCATAGATTTTGACAGCACAGACTGGGAATGTGTTAGTTAGTTAGTTATGCGCTTTTTCCGGGACTCGACATCTATTGTGCTTTTTATGCGTGATAACGAGGTAGCCCTATTCTAACCACCCTAACTCCTCTCCGAAACCTAGCATATTTTTTAGGTTGCTACTTGCTTCCTTTAGTGTTCTCGGAGTTCCTGAATCCTCCTCCATTCCTCGTCTAAAATGAGTTACTTTATGCCCTTGATACACAATCTACTCGTACTATTAACGAACGTCTGTTAGATTTTTTTATGAATAGGAGGGTAAGTAATAAAAGTTATTTTAAGAAGCAATTTAATAATAGGTACTTCAGAACGGGCACATTGAGAAAAAAGTCAATACAAACCGGTATTTAATAAAACCCACAGTTCGCGAATGCGGGGTACCTAATGGTACTCGAAAACCAATCTTGTAGGTCCGACGGTTCCAGTGTTTCCTCTTCAGTGTGGCCCATGTTTTAAGCGCCAGCGAATACGCCAACAAGGCTGCGTTTGCATTGAGACGGAGGTGAGGAGAGAGGAGACGTGCGGGACACAATTTTTCGGCAGCGAAGTCCATCAGCGGCAGTCTATAAAATGATTCTCGCAAGACTCTTATTATATTGCTATGGACTAGTATATCATGGCGTTGGTGGCCCTGAGGTATGCGCGTTGATGGCCTGGCGGTATGACGTGAGACTTCCTGCTGAAATCCTGCTGGCTCGTACCAATGAGTTTACGGAACTCGACTTGCAGCATATACAAGTGGTATTTTCTGCCCTTATAATATACAATACAATACAATACAATACAATAACTCTTTATTGCACCTCAAAACAACAAAAATAACACAAACTGGTATAGATTACACATGAAAAAGAGGCAAACAACAGGCGGTCTTATCGCTAAAGAGCGATCTCTTCCAGACAACCTTTGGGTAGAGGAGACACTACACTAAGAAAAGTATACATACAGTAGGTGGTGCAAAACTGGAAAAAGTATTATGTGAGAACCAAAATATATGACATAAACAGAAAAAACAAATCTACAAAAAAAAGAAAACAAACACACACACAATTACATATACATACATATTATATGTTCATACCAAAATACATAAATATATAAATACATATATACAAATACAAACTAATTAAGCGAAATGATGATAGCAGATTACTGATTTTACACAGTCAAATTAAAGGAAAACAATAGTTACATGAACAGGAACTAAGGAAGTGATAAATAGTGCTTTTTAAGGAGAGATTTGAAAGAAGCAACAGATTCAGCACGCCTTATATCAAGAGGGAGAGAGTTCCACAGCCGGGTTGCTTGAAAAGTGAAAGAAGTATTATAAAATTTGGAAGAGGAGGATGGCACAGTCAGAAGCAAGTTTTGAGAGGAACGAAGAGAATTGAGATAACTAAAACGCTGCTTGAGATAGGAGGGGGTTGCAGGGTTGAAAAGAATGCTATAGAGAAGTGAAAGAATATGGGAATTACGACGATAGCGGATAGGGAGCCACTTGAGTTGAGAACGAAAACAAGAAACATGGTCATATTTGCGTAACCCAAAAATGAACCTTATGCAAAGATTTTGAATACGCTCAAGTTTGTTTAGTTGCTCCTCGGTAAGGTCAAGATAAGATATGTCTGCATAATCCAGTATAGGAAGAAGCAACGTTTGAGCAAGCGCAATTTTAGTGGCGATAGGTAAAAAATTACGAAGCCGCCTGAGGGATCCTACTGCAGCGAACACCTTCCTGCTCACCTCGCTCACTTGGGGAATCCAGGATAACGTACAATCCAGAATTATACCCAGGTTTCTTACTTGTTTAGAAAAAGGTATTAGAATCCCATCAAAGAGAACCGGAGGGAGACTATTATAATCAACTTTCGTCATAAATTTGTTACTACCGATTATAATGGCTTGGGTCTTTGAAGGGTTCACTGTCAGACCATAGTTGCGACTCCAGTCTGAAATGCGTACCAAGTCAGCATTCGTGCTCTCAATGACGGACGGAAGATCGCCCAGCCCACCCTGTGAGTATATCTGAAGATCGTCGGCATACAGGTGATAAGAAGATGAAAGATTGTAAGTAATGGAATTGATGAAGATAGAAAATAAAAGAGGGGAGAGCACGCCGCCTTGCGGGACGCCTGCCAGCGTGCTACACCACGAAGACCGCGAAGTATCCACCTTAATTCTTTGCCGGCGACCATTTAGATAGCTATGAAACCAGCCAAGCACTGCAGTAGATACATTAAGAGAGCGTAGGATGGCAAGTAGAATGTCAAAGTCAACTGTATTGAAAGCATTACTGAAATCCAGAAGGGTTAGCACAGTAAGCTTTCTATCATTCATGCCCAATCGAATGTCATCAGTGACTTTGACTAAAGCTGTTGTAGTACTATGGCCAGAACGAAACCCAGACTGAAACTGATTTAAAAGACTATTTCTATTTAAAAAGGAAGTTAATTGTTGATGCACTAGCCGCTCCAGGACTTTGGATAGATAAGGAAGAATCGAAATAGGGCGGTAATCAGAAAAAGAACTAGGATTGGATTTTTTAGGGAGAGGAATGATATCGGCATCTTTCCACAAAGAAGGAAATGTACTGGAAGATAAGGAGAGGTTTAATATGCCGGTAATAATAGGAACTAATATATCAAGGAGAGGAACGATCATGTTACGACTAATGCTATCAACACCAACAGCATTTGAACTGATATAAAGCAGGCTCTTCTTAACGTCGCTATCAGTGAATTGACGAAAATTGAAAGGAGATAAACCTGAACTAATAAGATTAGAAAGACTGTTAAGGGTATCCTCCTTAACAGGTCCACTAAAAGAAGCTGAAGAGGAAAAATGCTGATTTAATGAATCCAAATTAATGTTCACAGGATGGGTAGACTGTCGAGGTTTTCCAACACCAAGAGTTCTAAGGAACTTCCAAACCTTGGCTGGATCACCATTCTCAACAGAGCTGTGTATGTGGCGCCTCTGGGCATCTCGACATATGGTGCTACACCGATTGCGCAGAGTATGATATTTGGCCTTGTTTTTATCAGAACTGTTAAGTTTGTACTTCGATTTGGCCAAATTTTTCTTCTCTATTAAAACCTTGATATCTGAAGTGAGCCAAGGAGCAGGCAGATGCTTCACCTTAACAGCACGAACTGGTGCATGAATGTCAAAGAGATGAATAAGGAGACTGTTAAAAAGCTCAATTTGATCATTCACTGTACCAGCCCGTGAAATACTCCCCCAATCCATGTTGGAAGCATCTTCCCGGAGCTTATTAACATCCAACCGATTAAAATTGCGCTGCAAAAGAATTTTAGACTTAGGCTTGGGAGGACGAATTTTGTACGAAAGAAAAAGCAAATCATGATATGAAAAAGAATCTGCAGAGTATTGGCCGAATTTAGCAACGTGAGTAGGAGACGAGACAATAGTTAAATCTAAAAGAGAAGGAGTAGAGTTTGGAAAATGATGCGTAGGACCAGAAGGCAATATACTTAAGTTGCAGGCCTCTACCACGGTGCTAAGAGATCTGGTTCTATGGTCATTCTTAAGCAAACAGGTATTAAAGTCACCCATTAAAATATGATGAGTACAGGAAGGCATGAGATCTTCTAAAAGTTTCTCAAGTGAATTAAAATAATTTACGTGAAGAGAAGGAGAAGGAGATATACCTACCGAGGACTGAAAATTCTTACTGCCTTGTTAGTTATTAGGGCCTATGCTAGCTGGCGCGGGTGCACGGATCGGGTGCACGCGGCGGGTCGATTTAGTATGGCGCACCCATTCCGTGAGTACGCTTCACTTAGCGCTGTTCATACGATTTCTTATTAGACGGGCGTCCGTTCCGGGTAATCCGCGTCAGCTAGCGTAGGTTACTCACTGCCTTCTCTACTTGCTTCCTCTTATTACTTGCACCACACTGAACATTCCCAGGGTTGGGCACTTACGCCAACCGCTCGGTTTTAGAGTGCGGACGTCATGTGTTAGGGATTTTTCCACTTAATTGATTAAAACGGCACGCGTGGCTTTGATGTGCGAGTGAGAGGCGCTCGGCGTTTGTTTATTTATGTTTGGGCATACAGGGTTTCATGTAGGTACCTATATGAGTATATATGGTATAACCTATGATAACTTTCAAGTTCTTTCTTTTAATGAGTTGGAACATAATACTAAAGCAAAAATGTTGTACGGCCAGCTTCTGAAATACGTATTCACTTGCATTAAATTTTGTACAGTAAGTTCCGTAAATATAGGTAGGTACATATTTATAAACGTAACTGTGTACGAAACTGCTAATGAACAGGAAATGTATTAAGGATGACTCACACTAGGACGGGACGGGGCGGGACGGGACGAGACGGGGCGGGACGGGAAGATCTGTCAATTTCTATAGAAAGAATCACGTGATAGCTCGGAGCCCTCTGATTTCACGTGACGTTTTCTATAGAAATAGATAGATATATAGAGAATAGATAGAAATAAGATCGTCCCGACCCGCCCCCCCTGTCCCGTTCTAGTGTGAGTCATCCCTTACTGATTGCAACATCATTGAAGAGTACCAATGTTTGTCATGAATATCAATCCTTTTATTAATTCTTTCAACCTAGAAAACCTACGAAAATTAAGGTTAGCGTAATGGCGGCCATACACGATACGGTCTACCAGAGCGGCAACCTGCGCAGGTAAACCTGCACCGTATAAACACTTCCGGGGTACCAAAGGATGACACAGAAATAATCGATTTTCGATTTTGCTCCGGTCGTTCTTCCAATACACATTCCGGTCGAACTGTACCTACATCAGCTAGACCGGTCCGGTAGGCCGTAACGTGAGCCCTACTTTAATCGCCTAAGGATCGATTATGTAGGAGATGATTGTGCGATGTACGTTACCTAGCCATTAAGTCGCAGTGTTGACAAATGTGGAGACACCCTTAATAAGTCTGGGACATCGCAAAGACAACTTGTCATTAAGTTTATCAAATGTAATAGTTTAATTGGACATCCAAATATACACACGAGATCAAATTGCGGGGGAAAACGCTGTCATGTTTTGCTTAGAATACTTAAGGACGACTCACAGCAATCCAATCCGATCCGATCCGGGATCTGTCAGTTTCTATAGAAAACGTCACATGACCTCCGAGGGCTCTGAGCTATCACGTGATTGTTTCTATAGAAACTGACAGATCGTCCCGGATCGGATCGGATCGAATCGGATTGGTGTGAGTCATCCTTTAGTTGTACTGTAGGTTATACAATGGATTTTTGACACTCATCATCGTCTCAGCCAAAAGACGTCCACTGCTGGACAAAGGTTTTTTCCATAGATTGCCTCAAAGACCAGATATTCGCGGCTTTCAACCAACGGTCTCCCGCGACCTTTACCAGATCATTGGTCCATCTAGTCTGCCGCTTACCTATACTACGTCTTACAGTACGTGGTCGCCACCCAAGAACCTTTCTGGCCCATAGGCTATTGGTTCTACGAGCTATGTGCCCGCCCACTGCCACTGAAGTCTGGCAATTCTCTGAACTATGTCGACTACCTTGGTTCTCCTGCCAGCCAACCGTTTTGGTTGGTTGGTTTGTCACTCAATCGAATATAAAGGTACATCAAAATAAAGCTAATGGCGGGAATTTGGTTTAGGTTTATATAGACAGCTTAGTTTTCTGGATAATACATCATCTCCTTAGCTGCCTTGATCGAGTGGCCTAGGTTTTGGGCGCCTGCCGCGAATGCAGGTTCGATCCCTGCCCTGGACACCCGCATTCTCCTTCAGACCAAGAAAAAGTTACCAAGGCCTACTGGAGACCTTGACCACTTTCTCTCTAGTACATAACATATTTTTCAATTTATATTTAATGAACGAGGCCCAACAAAACACAGTGTATAAACTTCACTCATACCACTTTAGTTGCACTTCTATAGAACCTTGTATAATAACACTCGCTGCTTGACACTTGATTTTCGATTTTAAATTGACAAACAAAAAGTTCGTTGGACCATATATGAAATTGAGAAAAAGCTTAACAGCGCGAAGTAGAATATTGCGCCGAGAGCAAAGTGACATCTTTTGTATATTTGGTCAAACTAATTATTTTAATTTTAAAATCAATAAAATAGGCATTTGATTGCAAGACACAGTTTATTCCTAATATTTTTTAGAGTATTTCTGGATTGTTTGCAAATAAATGAACAAAATATTTTCTTAAAATCGCTATTACTAAAGCCACCTAGGGAAGACTTAAATAAACTGTGAAATAAACAAACCAAGTTGTAATAATTAAATATGCGGCTTCAACAAATAATTTATATAAAGTAGTGTGACAAACCATAAAAATAAAAGATTTGATTCATAGTTTACAATAAAATTGTGTAGGTTAAATTAAATATAAAGTAAAACTTACTATAAAATTAATAACAAGAGGAAGTCTGTGTAATTAGTTATATTTAGATAAAATCATGCACAGAAACCAGCATTTAAATTAAAATAGACCTTTAGTGGAAACAATTATTTATAAGTATTGCATTCATTTACAATTAAATAACAGTAAATGGCAGTCGAGACACTAAAGTAGGTAACAAACGCTATCCTAAATTCAAAATGGCCATCACGTGCTATCGAAGTTCCCCGCCATTTCGCACGTTCCCGCGGTTTTGTTACTAGACCATTCACTTTTATTTTACTACCACGTATATGATGTCAGGCTGTTCCTAAAAGAGTGCCGTTTTATGTCGGAGTCGTCAAACTAGTAATAGCGACAAAGATGGTTGACATTTTTTTATCACACTTGCTCGTAAATGGTGATATTATATACAAGCATACATAGACTTCATGAGCTGTTTTCAGCCCATGGCTTAATGGATTTTCATAGTAGTTGACCGTACGCCCGGTTCCTACAGAGCGCCCCGCGCCCCACCCGCACTACACTCACTCCGGTGAACTGTGGAGTGTGCTACTAGTACCAGTAATAATATTGTTTATTTCTCTGCCTATTAGTAACTTTATTTATTTCCTCGCAAATGTGATGAAAAACATTGTATGTATCACGGGCGGTACAATAACTCCTCGTCTTCGGCTCGGGCTTAAATGCACACTCGTTCGTGATTTCTTGTTTGCCGCCTTTAACACATTGAGTGCCGGGAACGGGGTGCTGGGAGTTATCTGTGGGTGGTCGCTTTCCGCTACAAAGCGGGAAAACCACAGAGTCGGCTACGAGCGTAGCGCGTAGCACGGTTAAAAACTCACGTGTTTTTATTACAACAGGCGTGACATGTCTCATCTGCATCGGGCACTCATTGTCGGACATACAGATTGGTGTTGTCAACACTGTGTGTGTGTGGTCTCAGACAGTGTTGTCTGAGCCGCGGTGGTGCCAAGGGGTCGTGGCGTCCTGGAGCTCACATTACTTTTATATATTTATCTAAGCGCTTCATAAATGTACAATTGTAAAGCATGAATTAAATCATTTATTATTTAGAATTCATAAATGCTTCGGGTGACCAGAAGGCTGGGTCGTACCTTGGTCAACGCTTAGGCCTTGCTGTTCAATGCCGCCAGTCTTCTGGGCACCCTACCGTCGAACTCCGAATTTGAGCCTATTTTCTACCTATAGGTTTACAGCATAGTTTGAATTTTTGTAGTTTAGGTTTATTTAGTTTAATTTATTATCTTGTTGCTCAAGTTTTATGTATTTTCCTATCAAATATAATAAAAGTTAAATTTCGTTATATCTAATAATTAGAACATATTTTCAGAGTTGTAATAAAGCTATCACTATACACTGACTTATTAATACGCTTGGAAACTTGCAAGCATCTCCCGTGTATTTCCCGACGCCATCTTGAGCGGCCATATTGGAAGCCGCACCGGAAGGAAGTTGAGTTGGGAACTTGGAATTCCCGTATTAGCCGTGCTTATTTGTGAATGGGCGCTTTGCTTTGGTGCTCACTTCAATTAGCTGCATGAATCATTCTGTATAGATATCAAATAGTAACTAGGGCCTCTACATATAGTAAATAGGTAACTATATTTATAGTGGTCTGGGAGTTGTAAACCTTGCGAAATAGATAAAACTTAATGGTTGTGCATGGCATTAAGTTTTTTTCACAACACCTATTTGAAAAAGGGTTTTTTCTATTCAAGCTAGGAGAGATCAAGGTGGAACTTTTCTGTTCAGGCTTAGAAGTATCAAAGTGACACTTTTCTGTTCAAAAACCATACAATTTAAGTTATCGGGCACTCCGTGGCATGGTGTTAGTATGATTCCGTTTTGGTTAATACTAGTTTGTGTTATTTACCTAATATCGTCGCTGCGCTTGTAAAATCCAACATGTGATTTTTTCAGAAAAATAGATTGTTATATATTTGAAAACTACTTTTAAAGGTGCACGTTTCTCAAAAACCCATTTTTTATTATTCAAATTGGTTCAAAAAAAGGAAAAATCAGCTTTGTAAAATAAGCCTAATTTAGCCACGCAAAAGGCACCAAGTGGTCCAATAGCACCTAGCGGCTTTTACCACGGTAAGTTTTCTAAGGATATTGCGCCTTGCGCTGGCACACAGCGGATTTAATAAACACGTGGGTAGCTATGTCATTGACAAAACATATGAAAACACCGTCATAGTATTGAATTTTATTATCTTTAAAACAGTTACAACAGTGAACTAATGGTTACTGGCAAATTAATTGATTACATTGAGTTTGTATTTTTGTTTATTTATTTCTATGTACGATAAATCCGCTATGTGGTGGAATTAAACGTCAATCTTTTGAAACAATAACCCATTTTGTGCCTTGGCAAGCACATATTGTTTTTTACAACACAAATAAAATCCTCTAGGTGCTAAGAATATAAATAAAAAAAAATTGTAGCATCCAAAATAAGAAGTTAATATTTATGAAACTTATATTATTTAGTGTCCCATTGGACACTTAAATTTTTGTCATTTATAGTCTTTTAATTTTTAGAACAGTAACAAAATAAATATGTTTTTTGTGTCTCCTGTAAAGTTGTGTTTTTTAACATAGCGGATTTTACAAGCGCAGCGACGATATGTGGTTTGAAAAGCAGTATGTGTCACACGGTATCAACATTATTTTCATCTTGGGCGTTAATGTTCTAATCATTGAATATACGCCCTCGCCGGAAATATATCGTTTTGATCCTTTGTGACAAAATCTACCTACTATATCTGCCAATTTCCAGCATTTAAATAGAAAATATCTAGAAAAAACGAAACGACGAACCTTACACTTTCATAAGGATCAGTGGAGAAATTCAAGGCGGGGCTGCTCTCAGCCAGACGGTTGCGGGTTGAAACCCCGAATCGTACCAATGAGTTTTTTGGAACTTATGTATGTACGAAATATCAATTGGTATTGTACCAATCGCTGTTCGATGAAAGAAATCATCATGGGAAAACCGGATTGATCCCAATAAGGACTAGTTTACCCTCTGGGTTGGATTGGAGGGTCATATGGCAGTTGCTTTCGTAGCGCCTACGCCCTGGCATAAACCAAGGAATCGGTAGAAAAAAGCATTTAATTCTTAAATTGCTAAATTAAGTAAAAATGACCCACAACTTAGAGATCAAAGACTAAATTCTGAAGTGCCACCAATTATACCCGTTTTACCCAAGTAAAGAATTCAAAAGCCCGCATAAAAGCAAATTTTAGGGCAAACGCGTTAGTGAAAAACCCGGCCTATATTTAATTAGAGTTAAGCATCCTTGAAGGAGGGATGAAAGTTGAGTTGTTGACCTAATAGGATATATACGGACGAACGGTTGCGTTCAAAGCATAGACATCTGAAGGTGGGGTATACTTTGAACTTTGTTGTCTGAATGGCCTTCGTTAGCCCTATCGCTGCATTTGAGGACGACTACATAGACACACATATATATAAACTCACGTCTGTATTCCTAAAAGGGGTAATGTGAACGCGCACTTTTAAGACTACCTTACTACGATTCTGAAGAATGTTAGTAAATGTACTAAGTAAAGTGTACAGTCAGCAGCAGAGTTAAGAGAGCATATGATCGAGCAAAAGAGAGCGGGAAAGCGGGATAGATCTACTTACAAGAGCACGCGAAAAATGTAAAGATCATTCTTGTTTACAAGTAAACTACATTTAATTTTTTTGTAGATAAAAGCTTTTACCATATTTAAGAACTAGTGATTACTCGACTATTTAACTAAAAAATATGTATATAAATTCAAGGGTTTCGACGTTATAACCAAAACATGTAAAAAAGTAACCGCTCATGTTTCAGTGTGGTTCACTCGTTCAATCGTATGAAAGTATATAGTATGAAATTGAAGGTTTTTATTTTATCAGGTTTTGTGTTGGTTTAACAATTTTTGAGAAAAGCACTATACTTGACTCGGCTGGAAAGGAATTTGCAGGCTTCATATTCATTTAAACGGACTCCTAAAGCCGTTCGTTTAAACATAATATTCAGCATGCAAATCACATTTTTCTTTGCCTCGACAGTAATGTACAGTCCGCTGCAGAGTTACGTGACCCCTGCATACAAACTTTCTATGCATGGTCACACAATTCTGCACCTGACCGTACTATAGTTACACCTAGCATCAAACATTTTACTTCGCAGTATTCGGAAAGCGTGAGTGAGTTAGTGAAACATCTAAATCGTTAAGAATCTAAACATTTTCCCATTTTCCGGAATTACTTTAACCTTTTGGTTTACAATATACTTACTTAATATTTCGATCGCCTTAACAAAGAGGGTCTGCCGCATCGAAATTTTCTAGCTGCATCTCTTTCGCTCACATAAGCAAGTGCGATAGAAAAGGAGATACTCTTTCGTTTGTATTTAGTAAGCCAGCTTTGTTTTAGGTTAATGCTTGATTCTTAATGCTACTTATCGTTATCCGATATTTATTTGGTAACAAGGCATTGGAATTGGCTTACGGATTAGGTATAACCGTTAAAGTAAGTATTACAAAGTGGCGGGGTGGGGGTAGTAAGCTGATGAAATGTAGCGCCCTATTAAAATAAATTCGTTATTTAATAGAACTTTTGCTTTTGGGCTATTGAAGATGCCACGTCGACCATGCAGTTGTCATAGATCACAACTCGAAATCTACTGTAGAAATCTACAGTCGCTAGCGGTTGCGTCAAAGCACTGTCAGTGCATCTTCCTTACACTTGCAGGTCGAAGCGAGATGCAACGGTAGATAATCGAAATCTATAGCAACTAATGGTAGAGACAGGGATTTACGTAGCTGCGAGTCGATAGCGACTACGCGATTGTCTTTCTACACCAACTCATAGTAGGTACATGGACGCATTCGAAACAATTACACTTATTGTGATAAAAATACGTTAGTACTAACCGTTCTTTTTCAATATTAATGTCAGTATGATTCACAAATGTTTAAATCGTATAAAATATTCGCACAGACCTTAACAAGCAATAAATCTACAAGCACCTCAACACTTGTGAATTGGAATTAATTCCCTGAAGGACTTTTGATTGAAATTAAATTTTATTGGGCCATTGACAATCGAAAAGGAAAAAAGTTAAAAGAAATTTTGGTAAAGTTAGCAAGTTCGTATACTGAAAAGCATTTCATTGTATTTGCGACTGTACTGAAACGAAATAGAGCTTAACGTTGCACTGGGTCTTAACACGCTTCAAAAGGGTATTAAAAATGTATCTTCCCAAATCGTAATTTAGACAAACTCTTATTTTCTGTTTTAAGAAAAACGACCTTATCGAAAGTATATAGAGTTAAAAAGAATAAACCTTTAAATATTTCAAACGGCGATTTTATCATCATAAGTGCAGACACGATTTTAAATCCTTAAAGGGGTGAAGTTTTATTTCTTTTTACTCATTTTCTTTTGTTTTAACAAGACAATGGATAGTCTAGACGACTAAAAAAATCTATTTAGCCCGTCTTTTAGATTATTAAAAAGTATTTTTACAAGTATTTTTTCTCTTGTTTGTCAAATCAAAAATGACGAAAATACAGTGCGTTCAAATTTCGCGTACCGTCACTATTAGGTACAATTCTTACCTAGTAGTGACGTCACCAGCCCCCATCCCGCAACTTTGAAGCTCTTTATCTTCGTCAATTTTAGTTAAATTGTAAAGGGAAAAAAAAGTGCCAATCATTACAGATAAGCTAACTGACGGACTAATTGCAATGATAGTTTTTCAACGTAGTCGTCATCCCTATTGAAGACTTAAGTGTACGCCTTGTGTAGCCACTCGAGCGGGGCGTTCGGTGTTCATTTTAAACATAGCCAAATGTATGTGAGCGTCCCCACTGGACGCTGGACAAAGCACGTAAGATCACTGTCAATGGAACTTCCTAACAATGTACACGTAAACCACCCGCCATATTGAACGTCATAACCTAACTTCTAAGTTTTTAATGAAATCTCTAAGATTAACTTATTTATCTTATGCTTTGCATGTTACGATAATACGACCGTTTCAGTAGTGAATGGTTTCAGTGGTGGATGGGGTAGTGTGAAAATAAAAGGGGAAACATTTACAAAACATGTGACGCCTTCTGTTTACATTGTTAGGAAGTTCCTTGACGGCGATTTTAGACGCTGTACGCCACGCTGGCCGCGGCCCAACGCGTTCCACTCAAGCAGTCTAGTAAGAATTGATTCCTACTTCGAATTGATTCCTGCTTGGACAATTCGTCGTTTGTATGTATGCATGTATGTTTGTTTGTTCGACGATAACTCGAGTATCGTTGATCGGATTGTCGTGCAATTGGCCGATAGTTAGATGAGATAAATATAATTTTTAATATTCGATTATAAGTCAAATCGGCGAACCACTAATAATAATACAGGGACAGGGCCACGAAAATCGAACGATTGCGGATTTGTATCTCCATCTCTGCAGTTGAATATTGGAGTGACAAAGAGGTTCTCCCGTCAATGCCTTCGCTGTTCGTGGTAGGCATGCAGTTCTAAGCAAAATCGTACAGTTGATATTTCCCCTACGATTTTGTCACAAATATAACAGAACCCGGTAAACACGTTTGTATCATTCCGAATCTTAAATGATGTCAAAGACTGTTAATAAACGTAGATTACTATTCCATCCCCGTGCCAAGATTCCATTTTAACCGCCCTTATAAACGCAGCAACAATAAAATTATTACCGAGAGCCTGGGGCCGTATTTTACGCTTCCTTAATTTTAAGCCAGAGTCACTTTAATTCGTACTTCCGAGAGAATATAAGGCTTGGAACACACTAAGCGGTCAGCGAAACAAAAATCGTTATCTGACGTCACTTTCGTATGATAGTGCCATGAAGGGACGAATAGTGGAGAGAACGAAGTAGTTTACGAAAGACAAGCAGTATTAAAAATATTTACTGACATTATTTTTCGCGATATCTATGTTATCAGACAAAAATTGTAAACTAAGTACACGGTGGTAAAGTTGTAAACAAACTACTTAGGTACACTTTAACGAATTAATTAAGTTTTTTTTAGGTTGAATCTAAATGTTTAAGGCTATGATTGAACGAGTGAGTGAAGGAAGCGTTTGTATGTTGGTATGTTTAGTTACTGATTGTACCGTCGTGAAATTTAGCAAGTGGTTAAAAGAGATAAAAATATTTTTTTATTTCGAATATTAGCCATACCTATCGGTCGACAGATTACCGAGCGAGTTCGGGGCTCCCTCGACATCCCTTATCTTTTGTCCTGAAGTCACTTTCCCTAACCGTTTTCATAACGGGAGTACCTACACGAGCCGTACCTCCAAGCTATCACGTGATTCTTTCTATAGAAATTGACAGGTCGTCCCGTCCCGCTCCTTCCCGTCCCGTTCTAGTGTGAGTCATCCTTTAAGCACGATTGGTTTGCGAACACTGCTGATCCTGCACGTTGGCTAGCTTATCTAGTTAAAAATAGTACATTTCGATGCTAGTGCGGAAAGTATGTCATTACTTCACGAGTCCCGAGGTATCTTGCCACGAGCCGTCGGCGAGTGGCAATACTCGGGACAAGTGAAAAATGACATATCCGCACGTGAATCGAACGACGTTTTTCAATACAGATGCGAAAAAAATTAAAATACATAAGAACGAATTGAAAGTTTTTAAATATTTCCGTCCGTAAGAACATCTTCAAAATGTTAATCTTATCTTCTTTACTGTTGTTATATATATCAAAATATGTTTGTAATATGGTTACCAGCGCCATCTAGTTAAGTTTATCAATACTAATTGTCTATGCATCTGGTACAATGAAATAAATCCCGTTACTCGTCAACCATCATCCGCGTGTTTTATTAGAGGTTATGGGCGTTATCCCGCATTTTAATTGAAAAGTATTAGTAATTGTTAGTGTTTTCCGTGTTTTGTGCGTGAAGATGAGTTCCAATTTTCTGACGAACGTGCCGAAGTTGAAAGGTCGCGAAAATTACGACGATTGGGCGTTCGCAGTAGAAAATTTGCTGATACTTGAAGGCGCGAACAAGTATCTGAAGGAGGAACCTAGTGCTGACGTGACTGCAGCGGCAGCAGCGGAAGCGGCGGACGCAAAAGCACGAGCGAAACTTATTTTGACGATAGATTCATCGTTATTTGTGCATATAAAGAGTGCAAAAACCACGAAGCAATTGTGGACAACGTTGAAGACTTTGTTCGACGATTCAGGATTTTCGCGGAGAATTACTTTGCTTCGTCATTTGATTTCTATCAGATTGGAAAACTGTGAAAATATGACGAATTATGTGACACAAATAGTTGAAACTTCGCAGAGATTATGTGGTACAGGTTTCAATATTAATGATGAGTGGGTAGGTTCATTGATGCTTGCTGGTTTACCAGAACGATTTATGCCTATGATTATGGCTATCGAGCACTCTGGAATCAGTATAACGGCCGATTCAATTAAAACCAAATTACTTGATATGGAATCGACGCAAGTAAGTGAAACAGAATGCAATTCAGCATTAGTTGCAAAAAGTCACTTCAAGAAAAAAAGTAATGGTCCCAACCCTAGCAAGCACAGACAACAAACCTATCAAACGTCAAACTCAGATGTAAACACGAAGGTTATAATCTGTTACAAATGTAAAAATCCAGGCCATTATCGAAGTCAATGTCCACTTTTAAATGAGAAATCAGAGAAGAAAAAACAGACTAACGCGTTTAGCGTTGTTTTTCTTAGTGGAAACTTCAATAAAAACGATATATATGTCGATTCGGGCGCGAGTGAGCACTTCACAGCGAATGAAAGTTGGCTGCAAAACAAACAGTTTTCGCCGGATCTTTCAGACATTATCGTTGCAAACAATACGCGAGTTCCTGTTTTGTGTTCCGGAGATATGGAAATTACGACGAGTCACGGCTACGAGGTTAATGTGAAGAATGTTCTGTGCGTACCAGAACTCACGACTAACCTATTGTCGGTCAGTGAACTGATAAAGAAAGGGAACAGTGTTCATTTTGGAGCGGACAATTGTATAATTCGCAATAAACTAGAAAAAAAAAGAAAAAAAATACGTGTGGCACTCGGGGACTGCCACGGTAAAGCTATTGCATATCATTTTGTATCAACTTATGCAATTATAATTATTTATTTATTTTATTCATGCAGTATTTCTTTTTCTTTGATATTAATTCAAGTTACACTTTTTGAACGTGGTGACCGATAAGAAAACAAGTTTTTCTATTATTAAATAAATAAACAAGCACACAACGCGGTGTCGACAACGCCGTGTCGAAGACTGCCGAACTGAAACGACGTTAGACGATGCACGGCCTTCAAGCCACACCTCCGTGTCCGTCGGAGTGGGGAGCGTGAGGTTTTTTCGTTACAGAATTTCTGGATTCGGTCCCCGCGCTCAAGGCCCGCCATAGAAGCTATGCAATAACTAAACAGACGATTTGAGAACCTCCTCCTTTAGAAATATTGAAGTCGGTTGAAAAAGCAATAATAGTTTACGCGGACATATTCATCAACAAATACTACTACACTAATACTACGGAGGCTAGGGGGAGCTATTCTTAAAACCTCGTGAGTTCAATGAAAACTCGCTTAGCAGCCGTAAAAGCAGCTGATGGCGGCTACACAAAATATTAGTCGAGCGAAAGATAGATTTATACTAGTAAAAAAAAAGTTAATTGTAGCATTTAAGAGCTATTTGTATTTTTAAGGGAATTGGTCCTTTTCAGTTTTATTTCTAACAGTAAAGTTACAAAGTTACCATTATTAGTGACTAGCTGTTACCCGCGACTTCGTCTGCGTAGTATTATAATGTTTGGTAGTGTATTTTTATTAGCATAAGTATTAAAGACCAAATTGACTTGAACTGTAAATTGCTAATTAAATTCCGGGGCCGTATAAAACAAATAACTAACTTGCAACTACAGTAACCTGTTATTATTTTTTCTCGTTAATAATTCAGGATATACCAAAAATGCTGGTGATCAATATTGTAATCTGATTTAGAAAAAATAGGACTGAATGTTTTTTTGACAAACATTTTTTGTTAATTTTTTCTGCTTATCACAATACGATACCGATTACGCATTTAATCGAATCAGCAGCATTTTTGTACAGCTGTATGTCTCTTTGTATCTACCACATATTAATCTTTCAGTGGTTGGAATACTTTGTAGATATGGTAAAAAGTACGTCCAAGTTTACATAAATTACTCGTATCTTTTAATTAAATAAGTAATCAAGGCCGAGTGTTTTTGATCACAGTTTAAAACAATGTCTTAAGCTCACTGAATTTAACCCATGGAATGCCATTCGATACCTGATTACAACTTACTTCCCAGTGAAGAAAAACATTGCGAGGATACCAAAATAATTACGTCGCGCATATAAACTTTCATTAGGTAGTAGGTAAGTATATATGTCTTATCCAAGGACGATCCTATGATAGGTTCGGCATAGGCCTTTATTCGCATGTACCTACTCAACATAAGATAAAAACAAAACTACTGTAAAAAAGTGCAATGCACAGTATTGAATTGACTAGGTATTTCACTTGCTTTCTTTCCGCTTTGCACCTCTATATAGGATGATTTCCGTAACAAAAACTATCCTGTCCTTTCCTAGGAGTCAAAACATCCCTATACCAAATTTCACCTTAATCCGTTCAGCGTTTTTAATTTACTTTGAAATGGTAACAGATAAGAGTTCATCTTTACAATTTAGCATAGCATGGAAATTTGACAAAAATTTAATTGAAGAAACCGTGCTCTGGTTTTGTGACTGCTTCACTAACGCAACATCAGTTTGCTTGACAACAAAAATAAAATAGATGCCAAGTAAAATGTATCTAAATATAACGACATGATCTAAGAATGTTTTTGCGCAAAGTTAAAATAATTTTAATCAAATCAATTTAAGGAGGATATAGGCGATACCTAGTTCGATTAGTGGCATATAGATAGAACTGTAATAAGTGCCATCCTAATCCATCAAGTTGTGCATATTCAGTAATTTTTAGCCTTTTAAGTATAGTAATCATACGAAAAAATCTAAGCTTAGCCATATTATACATTGAGTTGCCTTCTTTGTAGTGGTTGGATTCCGCGTATCTGTCACTATAGCCTCAATGATATTGTCCTGAGGTCTGTCAGTCAGCGGCTGTTCATTCCGTTCTGGAGCCACTGAGTTTAGGCGCAGTGATAGCAAGATGGAGTGACGCTGGTGCTATGGGAGACGGGGCGGTGTTTGGTGTGGGATGCTACATGCGTCAGCACATTTTCGACTACCCATATTACTCGCACTTCCCACGTGGCAGGAGCCCTCTGCCGAAACTTTAGCGGCGGCGAAGCGGCATTAGTGTGCGCTCCCTTCTAAGATAAGATCCCAAACGGATAGCGGGATACTTACGTAATAGGCCAACACATTGTTACATTTGTGTGTAAATTTCTGATAATTCTATACAGTTACTCACATTTGGCAGCAATCACCGTCGCGCTATCCATGCAACTTGTCTTTTCATGAACTTATAGCATTATCATTATCAGATGACATTCGTGGATAACCAACTTAGGTCTGTAGGACATGGATACAATACATGTTCATACCTTTGGTAGTGGAGACTGCGGGCTGCTTTGGGGGAACCCAAATTGTTCTGCATGACATAAGCCGTCGACTCAGACAAAAGGGAGAGGAGCCCGATCCAACGTTGTCCGTAGCCATCCAGCATGGAAATGCCGCTAGTGTTCTGGGCTCTTTTGCACCAAGAATGGCGAAATACGGGTTATTATAATAAGACTTGTGTTTGGGTTTTTTTTATATGTAATTCAGTTTTTAAGTAACTGGCTGTGATTTATTTTTCAGTATATTCAATTTATACCATTAGGTTACCCATTTCATTTCATAGATTTTGTTTGACTAAACCTACTAAACTGTTAACAGCGCCATCAAACAAATCTAGAAGACTTCGCGGCTTAGTATGTTTCCTTAGAACGAAACAGTTAGATACCTACAGCTCTTAAGTAGTTCTACGTGTAATATATAGATGGCAGTGTAATAAACATAATATGAACGGGAAAATGTACCTTTTATGCCTTTGTGCCCATTTCTTCCGATAAACGTATTAAATGTGGCACAATTTTATTTAAAATAAGTTCTGCTGATTAGCAAAATATTGCCATAAAACCATGAATTTGTCGTGGCATATTCACTTACTTCATATCTAAGCAAATAGATGGCGCCAGTGTACCTGAATTAAAATATTTTTTGGATTTTTGAACATTATTAATAACTGTTGGAATTAATCAACTTAAATTTACCGTAATATGCTTCTTAAACGGGAAATCACGTAGTAGTACACGTTTAAAGTATTTGAAACGTATGAAGTTTGCATTAATTGCAAATGTTTTACATCACGCTATCGACATTTTTAAATCACATTGCATAAATACAACTTCCAATTTACTAAATTTAATACTCTATTGCAACTTTCAAAAACCCTCTAAAATTTTTTCGCTTATAATATTAGTGGGATTTTATTTATTATCAAATTTATGACAGCATTAAACATATCATATTTACATAGATTTAATGGATCCCGGCACATTGGTCACTTTTCAACTAATTTCCTAAAAACACAGTTATGTATTTTTTGTGCACTTTCGTCAGTAGTGACAAATATGTACTTAAGTTTAATTTCTGTTTGTTTATGACACTACTGAACAATACAAACTTAAAATAAATTTGGGTACATTTTCGTCTGCAGTGAAAGAGAGCTTTTTTATAGGCGAACAACATACGGTGATCATCGTCTTCGAACAATATTTACAGCACGCAGCAATGTCACCTTTGTGATTATCACAATAAGGAACAAATCTAATATACCAATAGAAAATATTTGATAAACAAGACAAAGGCATATTTCGATACTCTACTTCTTTGTAGGTACTAATATTTCTTATGCCAATGAAATTTCCACTTTATTCCGTTGTGCACTAACGTGCTAAATTCACAAATTTAAAATGGTACTTAGTACGACTTTGCATTTGCACTAAGATATCGATTAAAAAAACAAAACGATTCGCAGTCTAAATAAAAAATTAGGCGCCTTTTGCCTTTAGTTCGATCCAGCCAGTATATTATGCATCGATTACAAAATCGATTTAACATATTTGATTCTGGCGGGAAAAAATAATAGTGTTTATTTTGACGTTTGACATCGCCGTATCTCTGGTAATAAGGGCTACTGTCCTCAATATTTTGTATAGAATATGACACTTAGCGACATTCGTATGGAGATATATCCTTTCCCCGATAAAGAACTTTGTAACAAAGTGAATAAAGTCGGTTTCGGTCCGTCGGAGTGGGGAGCGTCAGGTTTTTTTTCGTTACGGAATTTCTGGATTCGGTCCCCGCGCTCAAGGCCCGCGATAGAAGCTATGCAATAGCTTAAAAAAAATCTCATGATCTCGTGATTTTTTCTCATTTTCAATCGCATAATAATTATTTCTCATAAACAACATAATAAATTGCATGTGACAAATCGTATCGTCATGTCTTAAAGGCCCTTCGAACATGTTTACCTGATTGAAAAACGCCTCTACTTTGACTGACGTTTCGTCGGCTCTGTTCCGTTTCATACACACATATTTATAAGAACTGTTTTCAATGTTAATATTTTTTTTAATGAATGATCATTAGTATGATGAAGAAGTAATTATTGAAATATGAAATATCAATATCTTTAATATTATTGCGTTAATAGTAGGTATTTAGTTTTATTACGGCTCGGTAAAGTTAACGAACAATAATACTCTTCGGTAAGCAGTCATGAATTGGAACACAACTAAATTTAAAAAGATTGGAAAAGTAAAAAGCACTAGTTCGCAAAAACAAACTTTGCGCACGCAAAACAGCCAAAAAAAGGGCACTTTTTGAGCAACTGTATTGAAAAAATCTTTATTCGCAGGTCAGCTCATAAAATCATTCATCCAGTCTGTTCCCACCTTAACTATCGTGGCATGAAAAATTTAAATTCCAAATATCCGATTCCATCCGATGGCCGCTGCTAGTATAATTTGGGCCAATCACGGCATCGCAATTTTCTATGCTGAGTGCCACATCTGCATATGCAGTTTTCGGTACCACACATTTCGAATTCAAATTTTAAAATGTCGGCGTTTAATATGAAAAAGTGGTGAGATACGACCTTTGGGTGTTGTAAAGAAAAATGCAGATTACTTAGGAGTAATGACGTGGGTCCTGGTGGCGTGTTGGAAGCAATTGAATGTGTGTAGTGGTGGAGTTTTTAGTATATATGTATCTGTATGTAAAGTATAATATTTAGTATTTGTATCAACGTCTTGGCGTACTGTTGTGCTCCTTTCACGCTTTTGATATTCATACGAGTAGTAAGTAAACTCGTGTTTTAAGAGGGGGCAGAGTGTTTGCCGCGGACACGAAATAGGCATTTAGCGGCCCCGCACTGCTCGCTATCTGTGTGCGTGCGCGCACGCACACTACTACACCGGCGCGTCATTATTCGGGCGTTAAAAGGTTATAACTTAGAAATCTTAGAATTCCTCATTTTTATAATCCTTTGATACAGATATTGTATTAATTCACCTAATATTTGTTCGGTTTTTCCAAATGATTTTATTATTTGTGTTTTTATTTAGTACTAAAGAAAGGTACCATTCTGTCGGTTGTTGATAAGGTTCATTTCTTAACTAATATTTATGACATTCGCGCCTTATCGACAACCGGCAGAATGGCAAAGTGCCTTTTTCTAAATAAAAGCACATTTTTTATGATTTCATATGTGGCTATTTACGGCTAAAGGTACCTTATGGACGGTCGGCGCTTACGTCGCGTTGCAGCGCATTATTATCAGCGTCTTTGTTAACAGCGTAAGCGCCGATCGTCCATAAGGTACCTTTCACCGCAAAACGTCACATATTATGAAATCGTTAAAAAATTGTGTCGTTTTCTTGGTAAAAGTACCACATTGTCGCCTGTTGATAAGGTTTTCCAAGAGATTCTTTATGACAGAAGCGCCTTATCATTCTTATCAATAAGCGACAATGTGGTATCTTTCTTTACCCAGAAAGCGTCACTTTTATAATATTGATTATATCAATATTTATAAATTTTGTAAGGTTGACTCCGATTTGGATAAAAATCGATATCCGAGGATCCGACGAAGTGATTAACATGAATCCAGAGTCAAAATGGTAAAATATTGTAAAAACCGACGCCATCTTGGATTTTGTAAAATCAACTCCGATTTGGATAAAAATCGATATCTGACTATCCGGCGGGGTCTTTAACATGAATCCAGAATCAAAATCGTTAAATATTGTAAAAAGCGACGCCATCTTGGATTTTGTGAGATTAACTCTGATTTGGATAAAAATCGATATCTGAGAATCCGGCGGGTTGATTAACATGAATCTTGAGTCAAAATTGTAAAATATTGTTAAAACCGACGCCATCTTGGATTTTGTAAGATCAACTCCGATTTGGATAAAAATTGATATCTGACGATCCGGCGGGGTCCTTAACATGAATCCAGAATCAAAATCGTTAAATATTGTAAAAAGCGACGCCATCTTGGATTTTGTGAGATTAACTGCGATTTGGATAAAAATCGATATCTGAGAAGCCGGCGGGGTGATTAACATGAATCTTGAGTCAAAACTGGAAAATATGGTAAGAATCGACGCCATCTTGGATTTTGTGAGATTAACTGCGATTTGGATAAAAATCGATATCTGAGGATCCGGCGGGGTGATTAACACGAATCTTGAGTCAAAATTGTAAAATATTGTTAAAACCGACGCCATCTTGGATTTTGTAAGATCAACTCCGATTTGGATAAAAATTGATATCTGACGATCCGGCGGGGTCCTTAACATGAATCTAGAATCAAAATTGTAAAATATTGTAAAAAGCGACGCCATCTTGGATTTTGTGAGCTTAACTCCGATTTGGATAAAAATCGATATCCGAGGATCCGACGGAGTGATTAACATGAATCTAGAGTCAAAATTGTAAAATAATGTAAAAACCGACGCCATCTTGGATTTTGTAAGATCAACTCCGATTTGGATAAAAAATTATATCTGACGATCCGGCGGGGTCCTTAACATGAATCCAGAATCAAAATCGTTAAATATTGTAAAAAGCGACGCCATCTTGGACTTTGTGAGATTAACTCCGATTTGGATAAAAATCGATATCTGACGATCCGGCGGGGTCCTTAACATGAATCCAGAATCAAAATCGTTAAATATTGTAAAAAGCGACGCCATCTTGGATTTTGTGAGATTAACTGCGATTTGGATAAAAATCGATATCTGAGGATCCGGCGGGGTGATTAACACGAATCTTGAGTCAAAATTGTAAAATATTGTTAAAACCGACGCCATCTTGGATTTTGTATAATCAACTCCGATTTGGATAAAAATTGATATCTGACGATCCGGCGGGGTCCTTAACATGAATCCAGAATCAAAATCGTTAAATATTGTAAAAAGCGACGCCATCTTGGATTTTGTGAGATTAACTCCGATTTGGATAAAAATCGATATCTGAGGATCCGGCGGGGTGATTAACATAAATCTTGAGTAAAAATTGTAAAATATTGTTAAATCCGACGCCATCTTGGATTTTGTACGATCAACTCCGATTTGGATAAAAATTGATATCTGGCGATCCGGCGGGATCCTTAACATGAATCCAGAATCAAAATCGTAAAAAATTGTAAAAAGCGACGCCATCTTGGATTTTGTGAGATTAACTGCGATTTGGATAAAAATCGATATCTGAGAAGCCGGCGGGGTGATTAACATGAATCTTGAGTCAAAACTGGAAAATATGGTAAGAATCGACGCCATCTTGGATTTTGTGATATCAACTCCGATTTGGATGGCTCCTCAGATATCGATTTTTATCCAAATCGCAGTTAATCTCAAAAAATCCAAAATGGCGTCGCTTTTGACAATATTTTACGATTTTGATTCTGTATTCATGTTAAGGACCCCGCCGGATCGTCATATATCGATTTTTATCCAAATCAGAGTTGATCTTACAAAATCCAAGATGGCGTCGGTTTTAACAATATTTTACAATTTTGACTCAAGATTCATGTCAATCACCCCGCCGGATCCTCAGATATCGATTTTTATCCAAATCTGAGCTAATCTCACAAAATCCAAGATGGCGTCGCTTTTTACAATATTTGACGATTTTGATTCTGGATTCATGTTAAGGACCCCGCCGGATAGTCAGATATCAATTTTTATCCAAATCGGAGTTTATCGCACAAAATCCAAGATGGCGTCGCTTTTTGCAATATTTTACGATTTTGATTCTGGATTCATGTTAAGGACCCCGCCGGATAGTCAGATATCGATTGTTATCCAAATCGGAGTTAATTTTACAAAATCCAAGATGGCGTCGCTTTTTACAATATTTTACGATTGTGATTCTGGATTCATGGTAAGGACCCCGCCGGATCGTCAGATATCGATTTTTATCCAAATCGGAGTTAATCTCACAAAATCCAAGATGGCGTCGCTTTTTACAATATTTTACGATTTTGATTCTGGATTCATGTTAATCACCCCGCCGGATCCTCAGATATCGATTTTTATCCAAATCGGAGCTAATCTCACAAAATCCAAGATGGCGTCGCTTTTTACAATATTTGACGATTTTGATTCTGGATTCATGTTAAGGACCCCGCCGGATAGTCAGATATCGATTTTTATCCAAATCGGAGTTGATTTTACAAAATCCAAGATGGCGTCGCTTTTTACAATATTTGACGATTTTGATTCTGGATTCATGTTAAGGACCCCGCCGGATAGTCAGATATCAATTTTTATCCAAATCGGAGTTTATCGCACAAAATCCAAGATGGCGTCGCTTTTTGCAATATTTTACGATTTTGATTCTGGATTCATGTTAAGGACCCCGCCGGATAGTCAGATATCGATTGTTATCCAAATCGGAGTTAATTTTACAAAATCCAAGATGGCGTCGCTTTTTACAATATTTTACGATTGTGATTCTGGATTCATGGTAAGGACCCCGCCGGATCGTCAGATATCGATTTTTATCCAAATCGGAGTTAATCTCACAAAATCCAAGATGGCGTCGCTTTTTACAATATTTTACGATTTTGATTCTGGATTCATGTTAATCACCCCGCCGGATCCTCAGATATCGATTTTTATCCAAATCGGAGCTAATCTCACAAAATCCAAGATGGCGTCGCTTTTTACAATATTTGACGATTTTGATTCTGGATTCATGTTAAGGACCCCGCCGGATAGTCAGATATCGATTTTTATCCAAATCGGAGTTGATTTTACAAAATCCAAGATGGCGTCGGTTTTTACAATATTTTACAATATTGATCCTAGATTCATATTATGGTCCCCACTGGATCCTCAGATATCGATTTTTATCCAAATCGGAGTTAATTTTACAAAATCCAAGATGGCGTCGCTTTTTGCAATATTTTACGATTTTGATTCTGGATACATGTTAAGGACCCCGCCGGATAGTCAGATATCGATTGTTATCCAAATCGGAGTTGATTTTACAAAATCCAAGATGGCGTCGCTTTTTACAATATTTTACGATTTTGATTCTGGATTCATGTTAAGGACCCCGCCGGATCGTCAGATATCAATTTTTATCCAAATCGGAGTTGATCTCACAAAATCCAAGATGGCGTCGCTTTTTACAATATTTTACGATTTTGATTCTGGATTCATGTTAATCACCCCGCCGGATCCTCAGATATCGATTTTTATCCAAATCGGAGCTAATCTCACAAAGTCCAAGATGGCGTCGCTTTTTACAATATTTAACGATTTTGATTCTGGATTCATGTTAAGGATCCCGCCGGATCCTCAGATATCGATTTTTATCCAAATCGGAGTTGATCTTACAAAATCCAAGATGGCGTCCGTTTTAACAATATTTTACAATTTTGACTCTGGATTCATGTTAAGGACCCCGCCGGATAGTCAAATATCGATTTTTATCCAAATCGGAGTTGATTTTACAAAATCCAAGATGGCGTCGGTTTTTAAAATATTTTACAATTTTGACTCTGGATTCATGTTAATCACTCCGTCGGATCCTTAGATATCGATTTTTATCCAAATCGGAGTTAAGCTCACAAAATCCAAGATGGCGTCACTTTTTACAATATTTTACGATTTTAATTCTAGATTCATGTTAAGGACCCCGCCGGATCGTCAGATATCAATTTTTATCCAAATCGGAGTTGATCTTACAAAATCCAAGATGGCGTCGGTTTTAACAATATTTTACAATTTTGACTCAAGATTCATGTTAATCACCCCGCTGGATTTTCAGATATCGATTTTTATCCAAATCGGAGCTAATCTCACAAAATCCAAGATGGCGTCGCTTTTTACAATATTTGACGATTTTGATTCTGGATTCATGTTAAGGACCCCGCCGGATAGTCAGATATCGATTTTTATCCAAATCGGAGTTGATTTTACAAAATCCAAGATGGCGTCGGTTTTTACAATATTGATCCTAGATTCATGTCATGGTCCCCACTGGATCCTCAGATATCAATTTTCATCCAAATCGGAGTTTATCGCACAAAATCCAAGATGGCGTCGCTTTTTACAGTATTTTACGATTTTGATTCTGGATTCATGGTAAGGACCCCGCCGGATCGTCAGATATCGATTTTTATCCAAATCGGAGTTTATCTTACAAAATCCAAGATGGCGTCGGTTTAAACAATATTTAACAAATTTGACTCATGATTCATGTTAATCACCCCGCCGGATCCTCAGATATCGATTTTTATCCAAATCGGAGTCAACCTTACAAAATTTATAAATATTAATGTAATAAATATAATTTATAATTTTTTAATATATTTGTAAATATCTGCTCCATCATCAGACCTTGGAAACCATGCATGGCCCAAGTGCTCGTCGAATCAAAACTAACGAGTCTAAACACGAAGGTATTCTATCAACTGGTTCCTGAGTACCAGTTGACACTTTACTGCTCCACCATCAGACCTTGGACACCATGTATAGCCCAAGTGCTCGTCAAAACAAAATCTACGAGTCTGAACACGAAGGTATTCCACCCACTGGTTCCTGAGTACCGGTTGACGCCTTTCTGCTCCATCATCAGACCTTGGACACCACTCACGATCCAAGTGCTCGTCAAAACAATACAAATGACTCCAAACACGGGGGTATTACATCAACTACTGCCTGAGTTCCGGTGGCCGCCTTTCTGCTCCATCATCAGACCTTGGACACCACCTACGGCCCAAGTGCTCGCCTAACCAAACCTAACGAGCCCAAACACAGGGGTATTACATCAACTACTTCCTGAGTTCCGCTGGTCATCTTTCTGCTCCATCATCAGACCTTGGACACCAGTCACGGTCCAAGTGCCCGCCAAAACAATACAAATGAGTCCAAACACGGGGGTATTACATCAACTACTTCCTGAGTTCCGGTGGTCATATTTCTGCTCCATCATCAGACCTTGGACACCACCTACGGCCCAAGTGCTCGCCTAACCAAACCTAACGAGCCCAAACACAGGGGTATTACATCAACTACTTCCTGAGTTCCGGTGGTCATCTTTCTGCTCCATCATCAAACCTTGGACACCACTCACGGTCCAAGTGCTCACCAGAACAAACCTAACGAGCCCAAACACGGGGGTATTACATCAACTACTTCCTGAGTTCCGGTGGTCATCTTTCTGCTTCATCATCAGACCTTGGACACCAGTCACGGTCCAAGTGCCCGCCAAAACAATACAAATGAGTCCAAACACGGGGGTATTACATCAACTACTTCCTGAGTTCCGGTGGCCACCTTTCTACTCCGTCATCAGACCTTGGACATCTCCTACGGTCCAAGTGACACTATATACAATGAGGTATAAACGAAACTAACTCTGTATGTCATTCATTTTGAACTGGTTGCTATTGCCTATTTCCTTTGAAAACACAAAAAATGGTAAAAAAATTCTTATACCGTTTTGCTACCTATAACGCAGTATACGTACACAATGAACATCGATTTATTTCAAGATGTAGACGCTCCGCAGAGAGACGTGGTGTCGCTTCGAACATTCGGGGCCGACTGACTATTTCGGGTGTTGCTCACTTGTTATATTTCAACGATCAGATTCCATAGTAATTTTGTATGGCGGATTTTTAGGACGTTTTAAAAAAATCATAATTAATTAATGAACCAGTATTATGTAATAAGACTATACGAATTCAGTAGCTTGTATATTTGAGATTGGATAGAGTTAGTTTTTAAAAATAAAGCAAATGATTTTTCATTCACTTTGGCATAAACGCTGACACGCGTTTTTCTCAATTTTGCTGCGTCTTTGCGTAGACATATTTACTAAACTGTACATTATTGTAGATTGTAAATACACGAATATGGTAGACACACTCTTTGAGATAATAATTACATGCATCTTGTATGTCTTTGCAAATAATTGAGGACGCCACAGTCTTAACCGTAACTGTCGTTTACGTTGAAAACACTCTGCCCCCTCTTAATACGCGTGATCGCGATGCGAGTGACAGAGATAGCTACAGGAACGAAGGAACAATCACCGTGATTTTGTAACGTCGTTCCCCGACCTTCAGTCACGGTGATACTACTAGCACAGATATTTATCTCTCATAGAAAAAGCCTATACAAGCCGTTCAGAATAGGCGACGATAAAACAAATGACGACCATGTGATACTAAGTCGTCTGTGCAAGATATCATTATTTACATACATCGCAGTGTCAACGGCATTGATCAAGTACCTACCTACTATCAACATCGAACAATGACTCATTATATAGAACGATAGTGATTTGTTTACAAATACTCGTATGTACCATATAAATATATACATACACAAGCCTCTCGCCACTTAATCTGCTAAGGGCCACTTGCCCAGCCAGGCTAGCCAGCCAGGGTTACTTATCTAACCCGGCCGGCGTTAACCGACAAATTCCATAAACGCTTATCTCCGGGTGATGTGTCGTTCCCGGTAACATTCCCGAGGTGGGGAATATTCTCTGTGGGGGATAATTCTCGGGAACGGAACATCACTAACTCCGGGTTAGTTAACTGAACCCAAGCGGTGCGAGATGGGTGCGAATGGCCCTTAGAAGTCGTTAACACTTTAACCCTCTTTCACCTTTGGGGTAAGATTTCATAAAATCTTTTCTTCGTGGAGCTTCATGATATTTGGAAGACATAATTGTTCAATGGCTTAGGCTGTGTGCTGTTTCTTTGTGTCTCTATTTCATCTTCCTAGCCTTTTCCTGGCTCATGCCATGTCTCAGGAAGCCTGGGGTCCGCTTTAGCAACTCCCAAGTTTTGGTATAGGTGCTAGTTTTACGAAAGCGACTACCATCTGACCTTCCAACCAAGAGCGTAGACCTTACTGGGATTAGTCCAGTTTCCTCACGATGTTTTTCCTTCACCGAAAAGCGATTGGTAAATATGAAATGAACTTAATGGACGAGCCGGGGTTGAACCGACCTACGGATTGAAAGTCGCATGTCTTACCACTGGGTCACCAACGCTCTCTGTTTGTCAGTCTCTATTTACAAACTTAAAAAAGGTTGTCTGTTTCACACTCCTCACAGCAAATAATAAGTCGTATAATAGCCGTCTCAGTTCAGTACATAATTTGCCAACAATGTAATTTTTTGAGACACACCCAATATTCAACTACTGACACTTTGATTTGACGATAGGTTGGCATAGTTGGTACTATGCCAACGGTTCGATCCCGGTAAGGGCATTTATGTATGTGATGAACACAGATATTTGTTCCTGAGTCATGGATGTTTTCTATGTATTTATGTAGGTATTATAATATATTGTCTGAGTAGGTACCCGTTACACAAGCCTTCTTGAGCGTACTGCGAGTCCAATTCAGTAGTCAATTTGAGTAAGAATGTCCTGTAATATCTTTTCTACTCCAGAACTTCGATCTGTCAATAAGATGACAGTGAAGTGAATTGAAGTGATATTAAAAATGTATACATTATAACGTTGTCTATGGTATTCCATAAGAACACTGCTCATATGGATTTTCATATAATATACTCGTATTAGCACTATTTTTTTTCTATAGTGGGCAAACCTTTCTATTAATTTTGCCACCTTTCGCGATTTAGGTCTTTTCGCTATTTTAGCTGTCGTAGAAAAACTAGCATATGCAACAGCCTTATTATATCACTGTTGCATATACTACTACATACGTATATTATTATAACAGCTGCACGACTCATCATTCGCTGCGAGGGTAATAGTTATCCTGTTCCCAACAAGATCAAACTAGTATTCGCAATTATTTGAACCTCCCAGGCTACCCGGTCTATGACCAGCCCCATTTTGATTATTATCTAACAACGTAGCGATGCTACTACAATATTTTTTTCATGCTCTAACACGTTCGGTTACGTGTAGTAAGTGACAGTGTAAGAGAGAGCTAGCTTGCTCTACAATCTCTTGAATATATATCGAAATAAGGAGTCTTAGCGCCACTTACGTTAACCAGGGTTAGCAGTTAAACCACCGCTTAACTCCGGGTTAGTTAGACTTAGTAGTCATTATAATATTTATAATTAGGTACCTACATCCTTTTTTCTTGAACAAAGCGGGAATGTCTACAAATAAATGAAAATTTGATAGTTTTTAATTTATTTGACGTTCGTTTCAAGTAACACGAAGAAATTTGAATACGTCTGTGCAAAAGACGAACTCACTTTGACACTTCACAGTCCAACTTCTTTTAGGCTTTTTATAAATGTAAATTCCGGCATTCTCTCAGTTCAAGATTTTTCGGGATAATATTTGCGTAAAACGGCGGAAGCTCCTTTATTATCATGGCTTCCGAGGAATTCCTCACAATAAGGCGCTATACTTATTTCAGTATTATTTCGTCATGCATAATAAAAACGAGAGAAATTGTACCTTGTATTTATATCCCAGCGGTTAAATCCATGGCACAACACTAATCACTTTGCACTCACTTGATAAAATGTTCGAATTTAAATTTGGAATTCCAATTCTCCGATCGAACGATTTCAAACTTCAAATAGAACGTTAGCACTGGCCGGTTTGCGTGTAGATTGCGCGCGGCCGACGGCGACGATTTGAATGAACGATAAACGGGCGATTACTTGCCTAGTGGTGGGATCGATCGGTTATCGATAATCTCTGGATTGCTAAGTGATCTCTCGTGCATTGTTAATGAAAATCAAATTGTATAAAACAAAAAAAATATGACTTTTATTTCGCCATTTTAATATAAAACCTGAAAAAGTAAAACCTGGCATTTCCCAGGAATTTACTCAAATATAATTTCCATAATTACCGACGATAAATTAGTTGAATACTCATGGATATATTATTACGAGTATGTTATGAATAAGGTAACTGTAATATTTTAAGCATTGATGCGGATTTTGATTTTGGTTTAATTACGTTTCAAATTTTAAGAACTAGTTTTAGGCAATGTTTTGGACTACATAGCAGTGTTTATAATCGGGGCTAAAATTCAGTAAAATTGTAAAGTACAAATATGATAAGTAAGTTATTACATAATATACGAGTACAGTCAAGGGCATAAATATCTATTCACTTTTTGTCTTTTCAGCCATATGATTCCACATAAAGTAGTGAAAAAGTTGTACATATATTTATGCCCTTGACTGTACCATAAACTAGTACATACAAGATGTTCCTTTTTTTCGTTTTCGTTACAAAACGAATGTCACGAAAGATACCAATAGTAGGTATTGGTCAAATAATCTGCTCCGTGTTATTCCCGGTGCAAAGGTGCCCGTCACGCCAGCGGCATTGCCACGTTGAATCGCGATCGACAATCTCTGCACCAGGAATGACCCGAAGCGAGGGTCAAGACCCCTCGTAAAAATAAACGATATTTTTACTAAAATATTATCACTATGACTACTTTTATATCACTATGTCAAAGTTCCAATAATGTAAAAACTATATAAATTAATCACAGCCAAAGGTGAAGAAATGATAACTACGCGTATAAAATAAAAATGACGTATTTTATCATAAAAACACTGCTCTTATCTGGTCTTGACCTTAACTGTTCCCCGCGGAGGTTGGATGACTGATATGTATGTACCTATATAAACAAGTCAACACTAATTAAATAAACATTATTATCACTGTGTCGTAAACATAGTTATTATTGTTTCTACAAACAATATGATACCATACCTATTTAGGATCTATTTGAGTTCATTACCTGCTCAAATAAAGCATAAAGCAAGTAATTTATTTTAAAGAAAAGGTTCCATAAGGCTCGGACTGACACTAAATCAATAATTCAAAAATACAGATAATATATTAACTATTAATATATCTATTATAGCACATCTAAATAAAGGAGGTGGTCTGAATTGTACAAACTACTCACTACTCATTCATTTTGACACTTAAAAAAGGTTACAAGCCAGACCACGTTATCTCTTCCAAGTAGGTACCTAAATGCACTGTCAAACATTTAAAGTGTTATTTTATACGTTTGTTTAATACTTCATCAGTCTGTGCTATCAAATTATATGCAAACTTGGCTTAGTAAAAACAAAACATGTTTGAGCACGATGTGTGCAGTGATGTGCAAAGACATGTCATTGCATACATTTTGTAGATTCTTTATGCAATAAAATAAAGCCATTAATTACTCTGCATTTTCTATCAGATAGCAGTGGGCATGTAACCGTTACTTATTTAATAGATTAATGATTAATAACATTGACTAAAAAAGGATGTGGCATTGAATGCGATGTTTCGATCAAACTATGATATGCCCACGACTTTCCCATTTTTCACACTTGTTGATATTTTTACACTTACCTTAGCCACAATAAACATATAAATATCCAAATAATATAAAAATACGCATAAATGCATTAAACAAATGAAAAAGGAGAAGAAGAAGCGGCCTTTCACTGGGACACCTAAATAGGCAACAAAAATGCATTTAACTATCGATATCGATAACCATCCCTACGATGCTATCGACTTTACGCTATGTCGTTTAACGAATGCATTGTACTTTTTTAATTTCAAAATCGATTGCACACCGTTTCTCGATGATATAATGCGCGGATTACACATGATTACGTTGTTACCCACCAGCTTACTATATAACAGGCACCAGCATATACTGATCTCCGATTAAGAATAGTTCTTTAAAACTGGGAGTTCAAGGTGTTTGAAGTGCGATGTGAATGAGTTGAAAATGAATTCGTAACGAGTTGCAAGAGGCATACATTCTTACTGTGTGAATATGTATAAGTGATTATTATATTAGGTGATATGGATGCATCATTAGCCGGCCATATAAGTTCGGGCAATGCGTCGGATCTGCATAGTCGGTTACGTCCGCCGAACAAATCTACCATACATTGATTGACAGATCCGGCGGATGGTGAAAGATATCGTCGGCTATTGTTGGGACAAGAGTCGCAGCGCAGATATAAAATTTGGGGCGCAGCGCAGATATAATATAAAATCTAATCAATTGAAATGTATGAAAATTCCAAAAATCACGGGTTTGTACCGTTGTTGCAAAACTCGCTCAGTGTTCTTTAACAGTTAAGTAAAAAAACAAATGAAAGTCTTGCACAGAGTAAAGCCCCCTAAAAGCTTTTCTAGTTTGCTTTCTTAATCTGCAAAAAAATAGTTACATACCTACCCGGGTGAAACGAGCAGTCATACTATCGTTGTTTCATTGTGCGTAATTTCATTGTTCAATTTATAAATATACAAAATAGTAAAAATGAACTAGTACATACGTGTAGTAAGATTTTTTTTTATTCATAGGTTCACAAACAACAACCTGTAATGAACAGAAGCCAGACTTCATGAAAAAGAGCCAACGCGCGTAGTTGTGGAAGTTAACCCAATATCTTGACAATACGCCGTGGACGGCGGCTGCATTATTTATCACGACAAAACTTTATTGGCAGCCAGGGGGAAGCAGGGTGGAGGTGAAGGTCGAGTATCTGGTAAATTACCTCTATTGTGGCTGCGAAGATTTGAAACTATCCATTCGATTATAGAAGGGTTAAAAACAAAACTATGCTATAGACTACAGACAGTATTTTACAGTCAGTGTCTGTAGTAAAAGTGCCGTGGTCGATTGGAGTAGTATCACAATGACCGAAAAAATACGAGGGCAAAACATTATATACTACATCTGTACGGTCTTTTCTGTGGTCTACACAAAAGTGAAGGTTCACATAAGTGGGTGGGATGTGGATAACAGTAACATACAGTTTTGCGGGGAACTGAATTAGATATAAGCTTTATATTGTGAATTATTAATATGTAAAATCAATTGTTTTATTAATGATTTTTATAATATGATTTCTTATCATCATAAGAAATCATATTGACAATACAAGCTGGCCTTAACTCGGTACTATGTTAACCGCGAAGCGTGTCAATTATATATTACGTAGACATGCGCACGCGTCACGACGATGCACGTGGACTGATTAATGATTACGTCGTTTGGTTCGTAATGCAATTCAAGATTGTAGGAATTTGATTAATATTTTTGTGGACGGTATTGTTAAAACTTGAAAATGGTAAAACTATTTACTAACAATATATTTTATGGGAACAAATATAATGATCACAAAAAAAAAGTTTTGTTATCTAATATAACACCAAAACTCTACCATCTATTATATATAGTATATACTGATGGCGATGACTGATAATCAAAAAATGAATTTCACCAAATATGGAACTTTAGAATATTCAATGTTTATTATCCTATTTTCGTAATGTGTGTAGTCAACTAGTCAACGATCATCAAATTTTAACGACCAAATTTAGCTATAGGTGATGCCCTACCACCCCAGGTTTAGGAAGGTTAGGTTTGTTAGGTTCCTCCAGATGCCCAAGCAAACTGCCCAGAATTGAAGCTCAGTCGAATTTAGCGAAAAACGGAACAAACATTTTTGGTCAACATATTCTAATGGCTTTACTTACATGTAACGGTGGCCATCATTTTGCAATTTATTACCCACCCACTTGCACCACCCAGGGCTAGCCATATAACTCGGAGTTAGTTAGTTAGCGGCTAACCCTGGTTGGTGTAAGTGGGCCTAAGTTAGGTAGTGTGTGTAATTTAATAATAAATTGGCGGTCAACGCTTGGTGTCCATTTACTAATTTTGATGGTTAAACAGATTTTTTTTGTAATCGATTTTACTTTAGTTGCTGCACGATTACCGTATTACCGTATGATTTTTCAACGTAGGTACTCGTAAGCCTCCTCTCATTTGCCACAGTGATTAGGGTACTGTCTCCTCACTGGCTAAAAACGGGTTGGAGTTTTTTTTTGTTTATTGTGTCAATCACAAAGATTAAAAAACAGTACCCACTTATATAAAAAAAAACAGGGAAGAAATAATTATTGTGTGCATCACGAAATGGACTCATTTCTCTCATACATGTTTGAATTTCTTCGCGAACGACATGCATCCTCACGATGTCTTCTTTCACCGAAGTTTTGACATGCCTACTGTTTAAAACAAAAATGTGTCCCACAACCTTGAGTGTCACCTCCTCTCTATTCCCTGCCTCTGACTGTCCACTGGCCGGTCTAAATTTGGCGGTATCCCCCATCCGATAGAATTTGTCAAGAACGTGACACGAAACACAATGAGAAAGAAACAGTTGCGTAAATTATACCATATTCAAGACGCGGACCGGAATTGAATTATAGGAGAAAAACGAGACGCCACGATGTTTCTGAATAACAAGTTCAAGGTACCAATTCCAACACATCAAGGTATAATGACAGGAGTAAGCTTCTGTAATATTTCCTCATTGACTTATTAAAATAAAAATAAAACAACAGAACAAAAACGTTAAAAAATGTGGGTTAGAATGACATTAGCGAATAAATTCGAATTGGTGATGATGCAAACCATATATGTATCGTACGAGCAAGAACTTACTGACGTGATTCACATTACACGAAAACAGAACTACCAACACTGTTGAAACTTTCACGTTCCAAAAAAGACTATATGGAAAAGTGCTGTAACTGCGCAACTGCGGCACTCTTATGGCGTTATATTTTTCAGATGGTTGGGTATCCAGTTCCTCTATTCTATATCTATGCATTTCCTATACAAACATTTTCTGCCGAGGGCGGGGGGTATGGCTATTCGTATGGACACATATGTACCCCTCCAGCTCCAGTACGGCCTTCTCAGGGCTGAAGGGACAATGCGTAAAGGCATTCCATAGTCGCCATCAGATATCGAAGCGGACGGATCTTCAAACTATCTAAATAAATCCGGTCATCATGGCGATCTTTAGGGGAGGCCTATGTCCAGCAGTGGACGTCTTTTGGCTGAAATGATGATGATGACTGTTAACTAGCCATTTACAATGGCATAAAGTTTACCGATGGTCAGTTACAGGTTGTACTGGAGAACTCTATTGCTTGCCGTGTGACCGCATCTTCAAGACAAAGTTTGGTTTCGCGAGCCAAAGCAGAGCATTCCATTAATCCCTTTATCCGGACAATAATTGTTGATGGAGTCGCCATTGCCGGACACGGCAAGGAGGATTGATGATGTAAATAATGTAGAGAGAGGGTCAATAGAGACATCTCTCCAGGCAGATGTTATGGCTCGGGACCGAAATCCAATGAGAGAAGGTTGGAACTTATAGGTTTATTTATGTAACGGACATTAGAAACTTCGATAGCGCGATGTAGGATTTATATGGCGCTTCATACAAGTTGACACTCGTTGTATAGGAGTGGCCATTGTGTCGCCATCTATTAGTGTTGTGACGCGACACGGGGAATCAACAGCAGCTGCCAGAGGAGACGCCACAATGATGATACTACATCTGTGAAATCTGTGAGTACTGTTTCTAAACCATAAGTTTGAATTTACTCGCTAGTGGCTACGTCAACGCACAGTGCATCTTGCTCGCATATGCTGGAACGAGATGCAATTACAGATACTAACGAGACGTAAAAGAGATATCGTTCACTACAGTTTATGTTTACTTATCATTATCCTCATCATTACCAATATTAGAAGCTTTATTGAGCTTGCTATAGGACTAGGTATTTGTTACTTCGGAGTACTTATCTAAATATCTTTAGTGCGGAAATATAATCGTGTGTAACATTATATTTTTTTAAATAGTTGCTTACGTCCTGCGTCTTCACAAGGTGAAACAAATTTAATGATCTGAATAATGGAAATCGTCTTAATTAGGACGTAAGGACTTCCTGCGTGTTTACAAGGTGAAACAAATGATATTTAATGGAAATCGTGTTAACTCGCCTTTTAGTTTATTTTTTACTTTAAATTGTTTTTATACAAGTCATGGCTGACTTGACTGTTTGAGCTGATATGTGCATTTTTCACTTTAGCTTGTAGTAATGTGAAAAATTAACTATCGCGTTCATAATTGCTTGGGCAGTTTATTAATGAATTCATTTATGTGTGTAGGTACATATATTATTGAACATGACTGTAATTATACTATTTATTTTTATTTTATTAGTTTGTTTTCTATTGTCACTTAATAGGTAAATGTGTCACTCCAAGTTTATAAGATTTTGGGCATGAATACTTGGAAGAATAATAAATATGTGAACGTAGTTAGTGCTTAACACGTGTACCCAAAAGAATTGGCCGGCGCCCTGAAGGCTTGTTGGTGCCGAACTTATTTTAATCAATCAAAACACTTATTATTTTCTCAATCCACTGTGGTTTTATATTATACGGAGAATACTCAGTCCCTATGATAAATAATTGAAGTGTAATTATTTGACTGGTTAACTAGAAAAAAATATGGTTAAATATTGAAAGAGATTTATATTTTATATTTATATTTATTTAATAATGTTTACACGGCCTCACAGTATAAAAACCAATACACCGAGAAACTTAAACTAACAAAAATGTTTCATTCCAAGAAGGAAGAAGGAAAATATAATGATAATACAGCAACAACAACAGTAAAGGGTAGGCACAAAATACAATGGAAGAGCAGAAGTAACATAATTATCACAAAACATAATATCATACAGGGACTGTGGAAGGCCTATCGTCCATCATCTCACAATACCTCAGACACTCACGGTACACAGTCGTCCATCCCCATGGAAACAAGTCACAATCAGGTTCTGACGTCAAGAGCGCATTCAGTAGTGTCAAAGCTCGAGGGAGCGGCGAATTTCTGCGTGACGCTGGCACCGCCAACAGTGGGCGCATCCGCGGTCTCAGGTTAATCCTGGGGGTATCCGGCACGTGCAGTCTGAGCACGCGATTCACGAGGTCTGGGCAGTCTGATTCACCGCGCAGCATGCGACAAACGGTAATTAACAAATTGCAGTTACGCCTTACTTCTAGAGAGTTGTAACCGAGTGCTCCGAGCAAAAACTTAGTCGGATATAAAAACGGGTAATACCCGTTCGATCGAGATGTTGTCATATACTACAGAAAAAGTGACCAAGGCCCCCAGTGCCAAGGGCTGGGATCGAACCAGCGACCTCCTGCTCGTCAGAGCGCTTTTGCCGCTAACTGACTAATAAAATAACCGACATGTTTTAATAATATATCTCATATTTTTTGTATTATAAGAACTGCAGAGCTAGAATTTTCTCTTCTCTTTTATGTCTTTTTACATGTAATGTTTTTGGTGTCATAGTAGTTAAATAAAGATTAAGTACAAATAATACAGGGTGAGTTTACACTACACCGGGACCAGTACAGTGTAAACAAACTACAAACACAATAACGTTGTGGACTGGGGTCCTTTAAAACTTAATAAAAGCGGAAGCTTAGCGCTGGTATTAGCTTTAATTGTAGGGTGTCGGCATTGTGACGCGTGTAGCGACAGCGATTTTAGGATAGTGAAAATGTGAATTGGTAGCCAAATTGCCCACTGTATTTGTACGCTCCAGCAAACGCTATTCCAACTATTGTAACAATCTACAGACAGAGCACAAATCTAACTTTTACTTAAATTTGAATACAAGTAAAAGTGAGAGGAGAGATGTTCACTATTGTGGGACCTCTCATTTGAGTTAGGTATGACTCTGCTCTCAATAACGGGGCACCAGTATAATAAATAATTTTGCAAGAACATCAATTTTCAGGAAAAATTTTTGACAGCAATGACCATTTCGCAAATAAGTACGTCTTATATTTATTCTATAAGCGCACAAAGTAGGTAGCTAGAGTGAAACGTAGGTAAATGCAGGTTTCCATTTTTTGACCTTTTTAGACCCTAATTAACATTCTAGTTTTACACGAAATTATGTGAGGATAACGGATTGTTATACTAACTAGCGGTCGCTGTTTACCTGTAACATGGTTTCCGCTTCCGCCCCCGCTCACGCTTGCTGAACCTCTATACCCCGACCCCTCTCGACGCACTTGCAGTTAGAAACCAATTCCCTGTATTATACAGGAATAGTCTTTATTATCATCTGCATAGACACAAGAGTCTCATCATCACTACACATTTACTTATGAAACTAACCATCGGGTGGTATCTGGCTACCTCTAACACACTTTCCGCTCTCGCCCACGCTTACTGCCATCACTAAATCCCAACTCCTCTCGACACAATTGCATTTAGAAACCCATTCCATGTATTATACCTACAGTAATAGTCTTTGTTGTCATTTGCATAAACATTTTCACACAAGTCGTATTACGGACGCTACTTGCAAATGCGTTTGCGGACTTCGCATTCTGATTCTTCGTGTTAATAGTAAGTTGTTAATAGTAATAGTAGTTGTGTCCTCTCGTTCACATTATACGATCGCACACAAAAACACTATTCAATGCCCACGAACATCACTATTCAATGACAGTATTATTCTTAACATGATGTATGAAGCTTGAAGCTTGTCTGTCATCGGCATGAAAATTACGGGAATTCATAATTGTCAAAGAAAATGCCTAAAGAAGTAATCCGGGTTCCTTAACGAAATCCCGAAGGCTATACAGCTCATCGGAAAATGATAACCAAGTTGCATAATCGGACCGGAGGGAGAAAAGAAAATTAACAAAGTTTAACGAAAACATTCGGGATCAGACAAGAACAGGTGTAAGAGTAAATAGATGGGTATAATGCCTACTATTTGGGCCGTATAGGGATGGGACGGTTAGCGATTATTGCTTGTATCGATGAAAGTTACTTTGTATAATAAATCTCATTATAGCAGGTCTTCTGACACAAGTATATTTATTACTTACTAGGAGATCTCATGCGATATTAAATTGTAAAATTATTTTTTCGTTACCAAAATAAACATTTTTAATTCAAAAGAAGGTGATTTTTATTTTCGGGTTTAAGGCGCTTTTTACCCAGTAGACACCGAACTCACTAATTTTTGAATGAGTCGTAAACTTAATTAACAGTGTTAAAAAATATGAAATAAATATATGTCATACAAGCATCTTGCGATTATAAAATCGCATTTCAAAACGATAATTAATGCCTTAAGGCATTAAGTCCGCCATTTGTACTTTCTTGTATTGTGCAATAAAGGTTAAATAAATAAATAAATAAATAATTTAAAAAATTTCGCTGACTAAAAAAAATCCCAAAATTATCTCTACTATTGACATTTTTTCAGTGTTATAGCTATAATATGAACTTTACCCGTTTTTGGCATAAACGTATAGGCACTAACATTATCTAGATAATTTCGCAGGGTTTGTCTGAATATAATGTTTTTTCACTAGAAGTTAATACCTATTAACCCACGAGTATTACCACGCGCGAGCTCATTTTCCATTTCACTCCCTCATTCCCATACGTCCATTTTCTATCTCATCAGCCGAAGCGTCGGGAAATGCCACCTTAATCATCTCAACAGTCGAGAAAACAGTATGATTATTGATATTAGCACTACCAATATTCTTAATTATTTTCGTCTTAATCATCAATCTTATTATTACTTATAGGGTCACTTGCACCACCGAAAATGGAGGGTTAACCTGAGGTTAACCCACCATTTTATATTGAATTTGACAGTTGACAGCCCACTAACCTTGAGTTAAGCGGGTGGTGCAAGTGGCACTTAATGTTCCGAATGGTTAATTTAGTTAATTAATTACCAAAGCGGACCCCATGTTCCCTGAGCCGTGGCATAAAGGATAACTCACACTAGTACGGGACGGGGCGGGACGGGAAAAATCTGTCAAATTCTATAGAAATAATCACATGATAGCTCGGAGCCTACGGATGTCACGTGACGTTTTCTATGGAAATAGACAGATTTTTCCGTCCCGCCCCGTCTTAAATCTATATTATACCAACAAATACAACACATTTTTTTTTTCATTTGGTTTATATAGACGAGAACAGTGATCACTGGAAATATTTAGTACCAATTCGTATGATGAATCGCATACAGGAAATATACTCATAGAATGTCAAAGAACATACAATATCAACAAAATGTGGTTGTCAAAAATCCATAGATGATAGCAGTAGGTTGCCAGGGATATTTAAGTGGTCTTGTAGGTAAACATTACTTACTTAATTTAACAATAGATCCGTTTACGTAAATATGAAAGCTACTTACTACTATTAGGGATGACGACTAGGTTAAAAAACTATTATTCTATCTAGTCCATCAGTTAGATTAGGTATCAAAAATGATCAGACACGTATTTTTTTTTCCTTTTTTCAATTTAACTAAAATTGACGAAGATAAAGAGCATCAAAGCTCCGAGGTAGGGGCTGGTGACGTCACTACTAGGTAAGAATTAGGTAATCTAAAAGACGGACTAACCCCGGATAATTTTTAATGAAGTAAATATAATTTAAAAAACGCCAAAAATTATCCATACCAATACCAACTTTCTAAAATTTCAACGAACATCACTATTCCTAATAAAGGATAATAAGCACAGCGGAAGCTCGGAACTGCGGCCTCTTTTGTAAAGAAGAAACAATAATAACGAATTTACATACTTTATTTTCTTGGGCTAATTTTGGAAATTTCAGGACAAATTTAAACAAAAAGAGGCGTTTTTAGGGTTCCGTACCTCAGAAGGATTAAACGGTACCCTTATAGGATCGCTTTATTGTCTGTCCATCTGTCTATCTGTCACCTTATCTAGGGAACGCGTCGAGGAAGCAAGTTGAAGTTAATACCACGTACACAAGTCTGCGGTCCCTTGAAGGTGAAAAAAAAAACTAAACCTTTACGTCAACACAATGAAAAGATACGACCGTTTATGTTGCATTTCCCATACATAATGGGAATCTAATATTCAGAGTACTTTCCGGTCACATAGAAATGATTCAGAGACAAACTAGAGTTGGCCTCAGTGTTCATATTGTTTGATATCAAATAACGTGCGACTTGCATGCGACTTTGTTTGCGATTGAGACTTAATTTCAAACTTAACGTCGTCTCGACTGATATTATATATTAGAATAGAGGTTTTCCTGAGATGTGAGTGTTATCGATATCGATGTTTTATGTAACTACACATCTTCATAGATAAGAAAGAGCTAACAAAAGAATCATTATGGGGGTTGCCAACCTATTATTTTTTTATTAATTGCTGCTTCTTTAATTAATGTAATTGACTTCTGTTACCGCGATTGATATTCATTGAAATTAAACACTTCAGAATGGATTAATCGCGTTTATTAACACGATTCACGGGGAGAATTCGCATTCTCTCAGTCATCATTTTAACTCTGTGAAAACGTGTGCTGTAAAGGGCTCGAAACGTAGGGTCATGGTGTTAATAAATGTGATTAATCCGTTCTGAAGCGTTTAATTTTAATGGAATATAATCTAACTTATGCCATGGTATTTACAAACATCATCGACAACTCGAGCCTTTTTCGTTACATTATATCGAAATAACTGAAATTTAATACAGAATGAATAAAAAGAGGGTAAAAACAAATTTACGAAACTCGTAATGGCTTCATAATAATAATTTTCCCTTTAGCTCGAAAGCAAACAGGAACTTTCGGAAGGTAAAAAAGGTTAACGGCATAATTTGAAATGGCCCGTGTTTAGGGCTTCATTTTGTTAAATAACAAAGAGTTCATTTTGGGTTCTGATCAAAAATTACCCGTTACACAAAACAAGCAAGTGCACACAGGCGAAAGGCAAAATAAATAAATATGCCGGTTGTTATAATGAATGTCGCATTTTGAATTTTATTTCCATTTCATAAGATCGCTGCGTATTTTGCTACTTTAGGTTTACTTTGTTTATTGGTGGGTTATTGAATACCCATCCATTATTAGCTTTTATTCATTATATATTTTGTTAAACGTTAATTTTGGAAGTGGAACGATTTAGAATTACCACGACATCTTTTTATAATTATTTATTTTAATAAAGGACCAAAACCCAAGAATATCCATTTACACTAAAAAAAGAAACGTAAATGATAGACACATAAAAGTAAAAAAAAATGATACAGAAATTAAGTTGAAACTGATCAATAGATGTCAATTTTTTTAAAGCAAAAACGGAAGGGAAAGTGGATGTGGGTCGGTAGCTCAGTTGGCACTGCAATGGGCGATCCTAGAGTCACGGGTTCGAGTCCCGTCGGGTCATGAACTTTTCCACTTTTCCTCTTTTGCTAGGAAGTTCCCTATGTTCACGTACAGTCAATCAATTCCCCAGGCCGCTGTAGGACTATGTCACAGTGACGCTATAAATACTGTAAGAAATGGCGGATCATACTTGCGGTACGGAAGCGACGCATTTCATTCGGTTCGATAAGGTGAAGTTGTTGGCACGGGAAAAATGTTACGTGCCACGCAAGATCCGCGAGGTACATAATTGAAATCGGGCGTCGCCCTAACTTTAACATTCAGACTCCCGCAACGACGGCGCCGGATTGCTCAAATCAGCCTGCTTCGTCGCGCGCGACCCGTTACCTACGCCGGTCTCGGGCAGTGATGCCCGAGCCGCGAAGGTGACAACACCACTCTCTGTCCGACGATGACTGCCCGATGCAGTCGAAACATGTCACGCCTATTGCGATAAGAATATGTGAGTGTTAACCGTTGCAATTTAATAAGAAGAAGAAGTCATTTTGACATGGTTGTAGTATGGCCTAGGGTTCCAATTGAATGACTGTACATAAGTTTCCATCCATAGTCGGCCGTAACTTGTGCAGGCAACGTATTGAAGCGACTTGGAATAATATAATTTCCCGGGCACACGCTAACTTCAGTCGATACTGTACAATTTATACGATCAACGTAGTTCCAAACTCCGATGTGCCGAAGGCAATTTATCACTGAAACTTGCACTAGCAGTTTAAAACGATTATTGCGATCAAATTGAATGATAAACGCCTTATATGCCCTTACGCCTTTGAAAAGTACTTCAAATCTATCTCGTATCTCGCATGCTCCGCCGTAGACTGCATCATTAGATTATTAGTCACCAGTAGGTGAGATCGTGGTCAAACGTGTGTGTGCCCATTGTAAATTATTACGAAAGCTTAGGTCACTTTAACCAACTGTTAAATGTATATGATACTCTGGTCTTTAATTTAGGTAGTTAAAGAGTTAAAATTCGAATTTATTTCGAGTAGGTAATAATATATAACTTTACCGGCCTCCTAGCCTAGTTGGTAGTGCATACGAAGCAGGAGGTCCCGGGTTCGAATCCTGGTCAGGGCATTTATTTGTGTGTTTATCACGAATATTTTTTTCTGAGTTATGGATTTTTTCTATGTATTTAAGTATTTATATGTATCTGTCTATTATTATATATGTCGTCGCCTAGTATCCACAACACAAGCCTTATTGAGCTTACCGTGGGACTCGGTCGATTTGTGTAAGATTGTCCCATAAATATATAGGTATAAATAAATAATTAATTTATTTATTTATAGCAAAAATTTAGTCAATTTCAAGTGATTTTTGAAGTCAATCTTGCTCTATAAAAAATCACTAAAATACAATGATTTGCGTTAAACTACACCGAAAATTTATTAAATTCATGTAAAAGTTGCCTGTAGTTATTAAGTAAAATTAATATTTGGGAACAATCTCACACAGATCGACCTATTTAGTCCCAAACAAAACAAAGCTTGTAGGTACTAAGGATACTATGCGACGAAACTCAGAAACAAATAATTTCGTGATAAACACAAATAAATGCCCTTACTAGGATTCAAACCCAGGATATCCAGCTTCGTGGGCAATTTCAGTACTGACTAGGCTAAAGGCCGTTTATTAACAATTTAAACGTTAACGGAGGGTTATGTTTCTCGAACGTATATGAATGTGTACATGTGTCTATGTATGCATGAAAATCAACTTCTTTATCGCGCTCTTCTTTATCAAATCCACAGATGATACAAGTGTAATCTCGCATTTGTAATTTAAAACCAAAAAATCTCCTCCAATGTTGCCACTGCAACAAAATGTCTCAAGGACAGTACTTATATTCTGTTTTACAGAAAAATACCCTACGATAATTTATTTATTGGCCATTTTAGTCCTCCAATTAAAATAAGAATCTTTATTATTTATTTTTACACAAAAACAAGGCACTCTAATAAAAAGTTTAACATTCGTGATTTTTTGTAGTATCGGTATATGGGCAATGGTGTCTGAAATAAACCATTTCATTTCATTTTACTTGTAACACCAGCTGTTCATAACATTAGGTGAATTCATTTAAAAGCTGAAGTTAGCAATAAACCCGATGACGTGAATTATATTAAAATGTACAAATAGTGTGTAAGCTGGCTTTATGGTTGTTAATATTAGGATAGTAGTTTTCAGTTGCACTGGAGATTACTGGGAAAAGTATAATTCGGTTCAATTTATTTCGAGTAAAAGTAACACTATATTGTATTGTATGACTTAGGTTATATAGTTAATACTATTCTAATTCTAATATTATTAATAGCGATAATAAAATGCAATAGAAATAAAACGACCTCTGAAATAAACCTAGTTTTCCTAAGAGTAATTTCTTACCTACGTGTATAGTAGAACAGCTCATATTTATTGATTTTAAGTTCTTTACAGAGTTTTTGACAAAAACTTACCTACTATGTCACTATAATGTTGTTATGAAGCCAATATAAAGATTCTCCCCCTCTGGATTTTACTCCTTGCTGATCCAAGCAAGGTGGATTTGTCAAAGAGGCATATTAAAAAAGGTTGGCGAAATCTGAAAGGTCAACGTCACAGTGACATAAGTGACTTTGACACTTTCGACAGTGACGTAGCTGTCACAGATTTTTTGGTCTTGAATTACAAATCCTAGATTTAATGTATATAGTTCTTAAGAATAGCTATTTATCTGTCATAGAAAAAGACAATGTACCTAAACCGTTTGAACACTACGCAAAAAAACAATTGACGCGCGGCTCCCACAACGTTAGGGTTGCCTACGATTAGAAATATTATAGAATACACTTTAGGGATCCAAACACCAACAAAACGTGAAATTATCCTTAAAGCCTTTACGAAACAAGTATCGTTAAAGCTATCCCGGTATAGAAACTTTGTTCGGAACTTCGATTACTTTGCATTTCATTAGGTACTTTATTTCGTCGCTTCGAGTAAATATTAGGAGAAATAGAATGGTATATTGCTGTAGGTACATAATAATACCGCAAGGTATTAAACAGAATTGCAACAAACAAGTCTTCTTTTTCTTACTAGAGTTTTCCCGGCTATGACTCAGGGAGCATGGGGTTTGCTTTGGGAACTAACCACAAGATTTGGCGTAGGCGCTAGTTTTATGAAAACGACTGCCATCTAACCCTCCAACCCTAGTCTAGTTTACTCACCAGTAAACTAGACCTTATCGGGATTAGTCCGGTTTCCTCACGTTATTTCCCTTCACCTAAAAGCGATTGATAAATATCAAAATATATTTTTCACTTCTCTTGCTCTTGCTCTTGCGGTTAGTTACAACTCATGGTAAGCACGGATTATGACACTATCGCGAAACCGCAAATAATAATAGTACAGTCAAGTGTAAAAATATGGTGGTGCACATCTTACTCAAAAATATGTCCCATAGCACCTTATGCCGGTGTAATAAGAGCGTAGTAAGTACCATATTTATGAGTCGATAATGTGGAACCATATTTTTGCACTTGACTATACCTAAATTATTGTTGAAGCACGGAAGCTTTTGCTGGCTAAGTTTAGCCAGCATTAGCTTCAGCATTGGTTCTAAATCGACGAGCTTACGAGTTCGTGTAACTTAACATGATTTACACACCTATTTGCTCTTCCATTACTTTATTTCGTCGCTCTAAGTAGCGGAATGCTGGCTAAGTATTAATTTTAAATGGTCGAGCTTGCTCGTTTGACATAATAAAAATTACCTATACAACGAGCAACATGCTCTTCCAACCGAGTCAAATGTAATTTTCTCAATACTATTCAAAAATGTAACTAGGTACTATTCAAAAAATTATACACCTACTGTAGATTATTTCTAATTTGGACCCTGCAACGGCTGCAACTTATGCACACATCAAATAATTGCATCTCCAAGCTTTGGGCGTTAATTTTCAAAAATAACTTGAATACCGATAAACCACCACAATCCTTCACCCTACTCACATTAACTATTGCTAAAACAGCAATACGAGATACATAACGAGTGTGCATGCATAAATTGAGGCATAATCACTAAACACATAATAAATTTCAAATGGCGGATCCAACGAGGCCAATTTTAAATTAAACCCGTCCAAAATTAGCTATTGCAGTGTTGCCGTGTAACAGTGTAACAATGAACATTCGTTTGTTATTCTAATTTCAAAATGTTATCCACATTTCCTTAATGATCACTATAATGACACTCATCCCAAAATTCAACATTAAATATCCAGCCGTATGCTCTTTGTCCTATGGTTCAAATTAATTTTTAATGAACTCTATGTTACTGGCGGATCTGTTGTAAATAATTTATTGAAATTGAACCCTGCTCAGAAGTATTTGAGGACCTCGCCCGCGTTTTTAATGAGTAATGAACTATGTATTAGTTGCGTTTTGCTGTTTGAATTTTCACCTTTATGCCTAAGGAGACTGAGAGGTCTATCGCAAACAGCGATGTTAACTCTCTCTCTATCTCTCTTCTATCGACAAATAACGTAAAATCGTTTTTAGATGTTTGCGTTCGGCCCTCGGAACTTTAAAACGCAATATAAAATATCAAAGTGCTGGTACTACTGATCTATTTCTGTTTATGTATCGTATGTAGTACTGCTCGTAATTTGGTAAAATACTTACTAATAAATAAATACCTACCCAACAGATTTCTACAACGATGAATAGGCACGTCTGGCACACTTGGCACGTGTTATTACAAATTTTCCTCACAAAAAAGATTTTTATGAAAATTATCAACGGAACTTCACGATTGGTCCATCGTGGTGAGATCTAGGCTTCAAACAACACAGGGAGGGGGTCGGCAATGTCGGCATACGTACTGTTTCTCTTCTGCCGAAGTACTAGCCCAAATGGGCATACCGGTTGTGTTGTGACTAGTCTGTACACAATAATTGATCGAAGTGTGCAAGTTTTGTGAGTGTACTCGTAGAATGTTTAATGGAAAGGTTGGAAAATGTATGGACAGTTTTCTTCTCTTATTAGAATCGAAAAAGTTAGCGATTCTGAGTAGAAATCACATAATCCATCCACAAAACCCATGTTAAAAAAGTAAGAGATTAATCTTGAAGAAAAGACCAGCCAAGTGCGAGTCGGAATTGCCCACAGCGCACAGAAGATCCTCCGCCCCCATTTATGACCTTACGTACTTAAAAATACTGGTGGCACGGAACTCTCATCATCATCATCATCATCATCATTTCAGCCGAAAGACGTCCACTGCTGGACATAGGCCTCCCCCAAAGATTTCCACAATGACCGGTCCTGCGCCACCCGCATCCAGCGGACTCCTGCGACCTTCACCAAGTCATCAGTCCACCTTGCGGGGGGCCTACCCACGCTGCGCCTTCCGGTACGCGGTCGCCACTCGAGAACCTTTCCGCCCCAACGGCCATCGGTTCTACGTGCAATGTGCCCCGCCCACTGCCACTTAAGTTTAGCAATTCGGAGAGCTATATCGGTTACTTTGGTTCTGCTGCGGATGGTCTCATTTCTGATACGATCTCGCAGAGAGACTCCTAGCATAGCTCTCTCCATTGCCCTTTGGGTGACTTTGAGCCTTCTTATGAGGCCCATTGTAAGCGACCTCACGACGGAACTCTCAGTGTGCGGCAATTATACGGTTTTTGGTTTTCTCCTGTATTTGTGCTACAAGCTCTTGCTTTTAGCCAAATTTTGTGCTTGTAGGTCTACGGGAAGTAGCCACATTTGGATTCCTATTGCAAATGTATGGGAAAAACTACATAAACGGCCGTATCTTTGATTGCGTTGACGTAGAGGTTTGGTATTTTCACAGCTTGAACGGTCCCACCGTTGACTTGTGTATGTGGTATTTATTTGAACTTGCTATCTTTACGCAATCCGATGATAAATAGTCTTGACGGAAGCCTGGACGGACGGACGGACGGACGACGGACAACAATGTCAGCTTATACGGGTTCCGTTTTCCCTTTTAAGGTAAGAAACCCTAAAAAATGGCCCATTTAACAGTAGGAACAAAATCTTTCCATGAGTCCTGAGTTTCTGCCCAAACTAAATCTGAGTCACGTTTGCAAAAATTTGCATTGTCGTTAATTTGCAATGTTACTTTAAGCACATTTTGCCGTGACAATATCGTTTTCCCTCTAAACTAGGCCGTCTGAACGCGCCCCGACATTTCGTTAATAATGGCCCCCATTTAGCGTGGAACGCTCAGCAAACGTTTATTTGGATTTCAAATTAAGAACACCTGTTGAGCAGACGCGGACGCTAGAGCTCGCCCTGATAATTTGTTTACGTAATTTAAATTGCATCTAAATACGAGAACGAATTCTTGTTCCGAATTTGAAGTGTTTTTCGGTTATACACTTCTATTTCTATTGGATATGTGCTTCAAGCAAATTCGAATTTAAAAAAAAACATGTGTGGCAGGCAGTATTAATATCTTTAGTTCATTCAAGAGGGCTTGTATGAACTAAAATTGGAATTTGCTTTCAAATTTTCTTGCGGATTACGGGCCTATAGTTAGTATCTATAGGGCTGTGTAGTATACTAGCGACCCGCCCCGGCTTCGCACGGGTGCAATGTATTATACGGGCATTTTACTGAAAATGGGTCCTCGATTTTCCATACAAAATAAAGTCAGTTTTGTAACGGCCCATACAAAATGCATGAAAAAATGCGTTACAAAGCTGCCCAAAAAACGGGACACTCTTTTCGTTTTTTTTTTAAATCAATAGTACTCGTGATTCTGGTTATAAAAAAACCCTAATCTTGCTATTTTTTCAAAAAAAAAGGAATGGTGCCCTATTTTTGAAAATGCCCATACATATAAACCTTCCTCTTGAATCACTCTATCTATTAAAAAAACTTCATTAAAATGCGTTGCGTAGTTTTAAACATTTAAGCATACACACAGACAGCGGGAAGCGACTTTGTTTTATACTATGTACTGATATTGCTTACTTATACAAATTTTTAACCCTCAAATGCTTTCGGTTTTTACGAAATCGCATATAAAACAAGGACCTGTATTTTTATCACGATGTGATAAAAATATGTGAGTTAACCGTTTCTTCAATATCTCAGTGTCAGTGGGACACACAAAAGTATAAATTATCATTGTATATCTAATAATTAATTACTATTTAAGACAAGGTATTTACCATGTATTTTGTTTTTGGGAGCTCCCGATATTTCGGCACTGTTACTTAGTAGATTTAGTGTGATTTTTTTAAAGGATTTTTTTCAGATTTTTTGGATTTTAGATAGGTAGGGTATGATGTACACAAATAAAGTACTTAGTTATTTAAAAAAAATATATGAATTAAGTATTTCTCTTTTCAAAACATTGATAATATTTGAGTTGAAAGTTTTTTTTATTACTTGCGAGATAGCGACTATTACCTTTCTCACAATCTTCATGTGTCATATTTCACAATACTCGTATGTATAAAACACAAATACCAACAATGGGAATTTAAAAGCTACATTTAATTAACTTTGTATATTTCATAACCTAATTACTTCATTCTACATTCAGCTCAAAACTGTTTAAATTTCACTGGAATTATACCGCAAGGGTGAACTTGAATAAAATAACTCGGTTATATTTAAGGCTGTTAAATAATACCGCTTTCATATATTCAGCAGCGTTTGCAGATTTTCCTTTAACTGACTATGTTTACATGAACATAATATTTCAAGTAATTATTTTACGTGTACCTATTCAATTTGTTAAGATTACTCAGAAACAGTAAACTATGATATTCAAATTTTACACATGCATAAGCACACATGCGCGCTCATACACACACGCATACACACACACACACACACTCTTGCGCTACAAGCTCTCGCTGTTTAACAAATTTCGTGATTCTAGGTAAATGGGAAGTACCCTAGAAACAAAAACACAGCTACAAACAATTATCATCCGTTCACGCTTTTTATCATGATAGAGGTATGAACGATAAAAGGCCCTTCGGACCATCCCAGCATCGTCTGAGGGCATTGACTTATTAAACGAAATAGACAAACAAAGCAGAACAAAAACGTCAAAACATGTGGGTCAGAATGACATTAGCGAACTTGCATTAATGATGATACAAAACCATAAATGTTTCGTACGAAAAAGAACTTACTGACGTGAGCATTAAGTGTCAAATTCATACACAGAACTACCAACACGTTAAAAGTATATAGGTTGTTGGCACTTACGGAACGTCACGTTCCAAACCAGACTATATGAAAAAGAGTCGCAACTGCTGCACTTTTATGGCGTAATTTTTTTCGGCCGATTGAGTATCCAGTTTTTTTATCGTATATGTCTGAGCGTAAATATCCTTGCCTCTAAGTTCCCTTATTAACAAAAAGTAGGTAAAGTTTAACTGACTGCTAACATATGAACCCTCCATAATCGATTATTTGAATATCATATAGCAGATGGTTGTTAATCTAAAATAATGCTATTATATTGTTTCGTACTCCCCGGACGGTTTGCAGTACTCAAGTTACCCGATCTACACTTCGTCTAACCTAAAGGAGCTTAAAGTAGACACACAATAGCGCTTCGCTTCAATTTGCCTCGGGATACTGCAGTATTCTGACAAAGCAACGCTCTGGAGTACTGGCAAACTATAAATCTGGACGGCGTTATGCAATAAGCGGTCAATTGACATGAACCCTAAAGATCAAACATTTTAATGGTCCTGGATGTGCAATGGACGTCATTCAGTCGGTCGGCCAAAGTACCGCTGAATAGGTCTGGTGGAGACGGATCTGCGTGAGATTAGAGTCACAAACTGGTTTTATTTTAATCCTTCGAATTCGAGTATTTGAATTTCATCTAACAAATGCTTGTTCATCTGAAATAATGCTATTATATTGGCCTTTATTCCCTGGACAGTACCTGTTCACGAGTTACCCGACCTTTACAGGCATCCGTGCACTTCGTTGATCCTAAAGAAGTTTAAAAAAGACAGACATAACAGCACCTCGCGGCAACTTGCCTCGGAATAACGCGTCGGAAAATTGGACTGCGTTATGTAATAGGCGATAAAGCGCTTGAAAAACAGAGAAAAAAAATTAAGTGCCCATAAGAAATATTACTATTCCCTTTATTAATTTTTCTTCTTAGGTACTGTTTTATAATATGCTTATACAAATAACAAATTTAGTATTATTATAGAACACTCATTTGTTTCTTGCAAAGACTATGCATTTTCTTCCTACAAACATTTCGTTGTTTTTTGCGTTAACATGCCCTTTGTTTTTATAGTTTGTTAGATACTATACCTACAATATTTTCTATTTTGTTCACATGTTGCCCAAAAATAAAACCGGTAAAGTGGCCTACGGTAATATGTCTAACTTTTATATCATACATGTTGCTTTTGTCTAACAAAGATTAAACAAATAAATATATATTATACACGCATGAACATTTTGGAAGCAAAACATAATAAGATTTGACCCTTCCACTCAAACTACTGCTTCGTTAACTTCACTGTGGATTATTGGACAATCCTCTTAAGGCAGTCCTCCGGAAATATTGAGAGCATCAAGGCAGGTATACTGTGCAGGTCAATGGATAATAGCGGGATTTGGGTTTAATCTGGACCTATTATGTAAAGATTCTGTTCACTATTACATAAAGCGCTTTTAGCTCTTTCTACTGTTACATTTAATTGTTGACCGTAAACCCGTTTATGATTTACGATTGTAAATCATGAATGAAATCATTTATTATTTATAGTAAATGTTTTTTTGATTTATGTTTTAAGTAGTCACATATAATTTACATATATTAATATGTAAATTATAAATTGAAGGATTATCTAAGATTGTATTAATCTGGAAAGATTATCTAGAGGGCAGCACTAGACGTAAGTCTGAGCTGTTGGATTGGTGGAACGCACCTTATAAACGTTTAAAAATAATATATATACTTAGGAAATTTCGGACTCTGGCTGCGGTGATTGGGTAGCTCAGTGGTTAGGGCGTCTCCCGCGAACGCAGGTCGCTGGTTCGATTCCAGCCGTGATCACTGGGGGCCTTGGTCACTCTTTCTGTAGTATATGACATCTCTTCGGTTATGACTTAGATAATTTAGTCGTTCAACTCTATCAAATCAACGCTTCCCCTGACCAGATCTAATAAAAAGGCGTCCAAGTCGTCCCGCCATCTCTATTTGCCCCGTCCACGTTTATTTTGCGGGATCCACTTAGAGGCCCAGCCCACCTGTCCGGATTCATGCGGTAGATGTGGCCTGCCTGGAGTGCCTAGTCCCATTTGAGTCTAGCAGCCTTTTCGCCATGCGGGTTTTTGAGCGCAGAGTGGTGTTCCGAATGCAATCGGTTCTCTTGATACCAAAAATTCTGAACTTCTTAGTAAAGTTGTGCTAAACCTTCAATTTGGATCTGAATCTCTGTGAGCGACCATATATTTGAGCACCCAGTTGTATAAAATTAAAAAGTAATAAGTACTTATTACTTTTAATGAACGCTGGTTGAAGCAAAGCATGCTACAATAGGTATCAAAGGAATTATTTAGCTTTGTTCGCTAATGAAAATATGTCTTCGGTTACCTTATTGTTGCCAGCCCAGTCTCTGAAACAATAAATTAAAATTAGATGAAATTTAGGTGAAGAAGTTACACGTGTTTTATGTTAACTTTATGTTATTAAAGTAAAAATAAAAGTCATTAGAACTCGAGTTGGTTCATAAGATCAGGCGTCAGCCGAGTTTCATAATAACATCACACGAGTGTTTTAATGTCTAATTAACTACAGTTACAACTATCATTAGCTCTACGTGATACGTTCAAGCCGCATATTTCGACCGCCATTACAACTGTCATGACTCATGAATGAAAAAAATTCTGACAGCCGTCACGCAATGACAAACTAGAGTTGGCCTCAATTTTCATATCGTTCGTTTCAAACTAACGTCATCTCAACTGATATTAGAACAGCTCATTCATAGAAATTTTGTATCGTTCGCAGACATTTTCTGCTTATAAATGAATTATACGCGCTAAATTAATTTGACCTCGGCTTCCGATAGTAATGCCAACGATATGCCATTACGTTTAAAGTTGCGGGTAAATTTTCGTCTTCAGTGAACATTGCGTGCCTTCACATAACAGGCTGTAATATAATAATATTAACATTACCCGAAACTTTAGAACAGAGTAGCGAACTTTTGTGTTCCGTTTAGAGATGGGAAAAGCTTTACACTTCTATCGCCGTGACTGATGTTCCAGTTTTTTAAAGTCACAGTGAAATATCAACCTGATTTTGTCACGGCGGTGAACACGTCGATCACATTCTCTCACTCGCAGCTTGGACTTGATACAGCGCGGGTGGTCCGGCGGTGTCCACTTAGCTCAAGCAATGACGCGCGTTGTACTACGAGTACTCTTGTTTAATACTCCGAGCGATGCGAGTGACGATTTGACGAAGGTAGCTACAGGGACGAAGGAACAATCACGGTGATTTTGTAGCGTCGTTCCCCGTTCAGTCACGGGGATACTATTATACGGCGATACTATTATATTAGACGGCGAGTCACTGTGATTTTTTTATCTTGACATTATTTAGTCCTCTAGTTCCATTGTGTTCAACGCTTATGCAAAATCGAGAGACGGAGTTCACTGAGTGCCTATGATATATTTATTATTGATACACACTTTAGAACGGATTAATCGCGTTTAGTGATGGGCAAGCGGAAAGTTTCCTATTTGGGAAACTTTCCGTAATGAAATTTACAGAGAATATTACCGTAATATTCTCGTGATGTGAAAGATAGAGAAATTTATATTTTATTGCGGTCTAATGTCATGTCATTTAGGTAAAATAGAGGCACAAAGACGTCGTTAATTGTATTGCAAAAGGATAATATCGTTACTGAGCAAAATAAAAAGTTACATGTAAATTACGGTAAATTTCCATAAATTCTCGTAAGTTACCGTAAGTTACCGTGAAAAATTACCGTGCAATTTTAAACGAAACCTAGAAATTTATTACAAATACGAGGGATTTAATAAATACTAGCTCAAATTTAATGAAAGTGATACAAAAATACAATTGAGTGTAAAACTCGCACCACTTAGGCCACGCTCGGGTCGAGCGAACGCTCAGGCCAAGTATGTAGTAACAAACTACCATGCACAGTGCACACTGCCTACGCGGAAAAGACAGTAGTAGTCGACTTAATTGTAATTTTGTACTGTTTTAACAGTCGTGGCAAAACCATCTACAGTAGAATCCGGTTATAACGACGCCGAAGGGACCGACAATATTACGTCGTACTAACCGGAAATCGTACTAAACAAACTGTCAATTTTAAAGTTGTTTCTCGATTTTAATAGTCACACATGCATTATAATTCACAATGGTTCAATGTTACTCACAGAATAATTGAAATTAAGAATATTTTGCTCTTTAGTGAAAGAAACTGTTGAACCATTGACCTATTTACTCGTACTTCCTGACTACATTGCAATTTAAGCCATTGTAAATTGCGGAGATTTTTTTTACACGAGATGAAACCCTTACGCGCTTAAGTTTCAGAACATTCGCTTCGAACAAAGATTCTATCTTGTGTGTATTGTTTGGTTATAATGCACCGTCACCGTTGTAACCGAACATATGCGTGTGAAATCCCGTCGTTAAAAACGGTATGTCGATATAAGCAGTCGTACTAAACGGATGCACAAATAGTGACTTGTATGAAAACCAACCATCTGCCTATACCTACGTCGCTAAAACCGGTTGGTCGTTTTATGCGGATTCGGAGTCGTAAATTTGTGATTTGTGTTAGTGAAAAACGAATGGTTTGCCATGAAGCCAAAGTTGTTAAGTTCATGACTATTTCCGAAAAAAAAATTATGAAATAAGATGTCAGCGAGTGTAAATTTATTCACTTTATAACCTTATTTCATTAAGCTAGGCTCAGAAGTGTGAATATATATTTGACATCGACTTTACAAGTATTCAATATCTCACGAAATTGTTGTATTACTACAAAATTTATATGCAGGGTAAATTGGGGATAAATGTATATGTTTATAGACTATGCAAAAAAAATTATAAAGAATTACAGGCACTTTTCATGCTATAGGATAAAATAATTAAGTGATTCATATCATTCCATATTGTGCCGCTCTATCTTTGCCATTAAAATATATACTTATATTAAAAACTGAACTAAAGAAACATTTTGTTTACTTTTTTAACTACTACAATTTGAAAGTCCCTTGACGTGACTATACATATATTTAAATAAAATAATAATAGTATAGAATATGGGTATGCCGAGAACAAGAGAACAACGCAAACTTGGAAAGTATTTCTTGATTATTTTTAACTGGCACCCGCCCCGGCTTTGCACGGGTTATTATTATATATATAAACCTTCCTCTTAAATCACACTATCTATTAAAAAAAAACTGCGTCCAAATCCGTTGCGTAGTTTTAAAGATTTGAGCATACATAGGGATATAGGGACAGAGAAAGCGACTTTGTTTTATACTATGTAGTGATTAATAATTATTCTTATGAAATGCAACAAAATGCAATGAAGTAATAATGCAATGTTCTTTAATTTTTCCATAGTAACCACTATATTTCGTTAACAAAAAATATATTTCCTAAGAAATTTCTATGAAATTTAAGAGAACTTACGGTAATTTACGGTAACTTACGGTAATATACCATTCTAACAAGTTTTAAGTAATGTATCTGACCGCGAGCATGAAGCACATGAAAATATGCAAATATTTCGTTATTACAAAAAGTTGGATTTTCATATCGAAAAAAAAAGTTACAAAGTAAATTGCTACTTTTGGTAATATTACCGTAATCTTTCCGAGAATATTCTCGCAGTCGGAAATATTCTCTGCAATTTCCCATCACTAATCGCGTTTATTAACACCATGACCCTACTTTAACGTAAATCGTCTACGTTAATCAATTCTTTAAGTGTTGAATTTCAATAAATAACAATCGCGGTAACAGAATACAATATTATGCTGACTTTATTCGGATGAAAATTAATTAAAATATTTTATTGAACGTAAAGTTTAACTAATGGTACTTATCTTGTAATTCAAGGTTCAAGTTTTAGTATAGTTTAGTTTTATTTAGTAGGTATAGTTTTTGTCTTACATTGTCTTTTTTGTATTTACCTATAAGTGTGTCCCAATTAAGTTTAAAAAATAAGTTTTTTGTATTTCAATGGACGACGAGAATGTAACCTATCTAATACTTTTAAACGAGCAAATATTGTATATAAATATGTGTAGGTATATAGTTCACCCTGCACGAAGAAAAAAGTCTAGTTTCCCTTAAAATATTTATTAGATTACTAACTGCTGCCCGCGACTTCATCTGCGCAATATCTTTATAAATTGTAGCCTATATTATTCTGACGTATTAGCTATATACTATTGTCAAGTTTCATTTAAATCCATTCAGTATAGTAGTGAAACGTTACGTGGAAGAGTAACAAACATCCATACATACAATCTTTCGCGTTTATAATAATAGTAGGAAATGTGACAGCTAGATTTTTCAACATTTTTAACATCATGCACTTATTCTAGCATAAAAATATATAGGTAGTCATAAATTGTGTGCATTCACTGTGAAAGCATAGTCAAATTTAGCATAATCAAGAACATGATTTGCCCATACCTTCGATCACAGTACGAATCTAACTTAACCGACTTTTAGTATGCCAATATACAAAAGCAGCTGTAAAAAATAACCAGATAAACAAGTCTGCGACTGCTGAACATTTGTTGGAGTCTGGGCTATAGCACTGGTAGAGTTGCATAACCCTAAAATCCTTTTAACAGATCAAGTAAGTACGGGGAGCCATTGAAATCAAGAAATACCCAAATTTCCATTCGGGAGGATGGTATCAGGATCTCATCACTTGGAATCAGGTCATTAATAGATGAAATCGTAAGCGAATATCGCCGGGTTAAGAATCGGACATCGTGTGGGTGTCGACAGAGTCACATCCCTAATGCGCAAAATGTCAAAGTTAATAACCAAGGCCAAGTGCGGATAGTTCTTAAAACCCACGTGGCTAGAAGATGTTGATGTCAACCTCAGCCAGTCTTTCTCGCGGGTGCAATGCCGCGAAAAGTTTTATGCCATTAATCCCCGATGTAGTAAGTTTATAATATGTGAAAATCGTGAAAGTTTAAATAAGCGTTATGCCAATATTCGAACAAAATAGTATGCGGAACTGCCAAATTATGTTTCTGCTACACTAACGTTTGCCAAAAATAGATTATGCCAAGTCTGTTATGCCAAATCTCGGTAGGTGGAAGAGCGAGTTCGAGTCTCGCCCGAGGCTAGATTTTTTTCACTTTTTTTTTAAGTTTTTGAATCAATATTTTAACATTGAAATCTAAAAAACTATTTAAAAGATTCGCCATAGATTCCGCGAAAGTTTTTCTATGTGATATAATTTAAGAACATCTTTCAATGCCCAACTCCTAAAGATCTATTCAAACGCATCCTGCCATCATTTAAGTGAAAACTCCTAAACGGTTTTTACCTGACCGCGGCATTTGTCACAGCTAAGAGCCCGGGCTGATCTGTCAACTTGATAAATGTGACCCACTAATGCGACGTCTTTTCACTAACCAGGGGAAGTATTAACGATGTGGAGTCCATTTTTAGAGAGATAACTTTTGTTGTAGGTTTTTGTTTACCCGTAATACAGGAGCAGGAACACTGTCAGTTTTTTTCATTGTGATGGGAGCGTTGGTGGTCGGTGACAGTGTGCGACTTTTAATCCGAAAGTCGCGGGTTCAAATCAGGCTCGTACCAATGCGTTTTTCGGAATTTATATCATTTGATTACCCATCTCTTATTGAGGGAAGACATGAAGTGAAGTGAGGAAACCGGACTAATGCCTATAAGGCCTAGTTTAACCTCTGAATTGAAAGTAGCACTCGCTTTCGCAAAACTAGCGCCTACACCATATCTCGGGATTAGTTGCCAAAGCGGCCCTTTGGCTCCCTGAGCCATGGCATGTGTTCTGACCAGGTTAAAAAAATATTAATTAATCATTATTAATCATTTATTCAGTCAGACAACAGAGATCCATATGTGTTAGTAAAATTATGGCCTACCAGTCTAGGCATGTTATTCACTCGTCGCCAGTACGACAAGATCTCCTGCATCTCCTGAGGATGCCTCGTAGAGAGGCGAAACACGTGTCGAGTTTTTTTATTATTAGTGGTGGTTTCTTATATCTATTTGCGTATTTATTATTTGCGGCGGAAGGGTGGAAACATTAATTGCTGTTTTACTACTTGCTGTTAAAAACTCGGTTAGTAGAACCTTGTATCAAACCTCTGCCTAAACGTAATTTTATATCACTGAGACGTAAATCGACATAGAATAGGTAATAATTGCATAGATATTTATGACGCTGTCTGTACACATCAACAAATTTTCTCTTACAGAGTTTTTTCTTTTCCCAACTAAGCTAAGAGAATTACCTCACATCATAAAAAAAAACCACAAACATCCACATTGCGACGCGGTCAACCCTTTTATTCACCGCAATGCCAAATATGGACCCATGACACCTGTTGGGTTTCAAATTTTTATAATTTTAAATAAAGGTAGATTTTTTCTTAATAATAAAGATGAAGGTACTTGCGTGACGCTCCATCCTTTCCAAGTCTCCCGTCCTTTACCAACACGCACAATATCGTATCGCCGTCTCGCGATACGGATTTATATGGGACGCCATATTGGCTGAGCAGTTCCAAAATTGAGAGCAAGCCGTGCACATCGTCTCTGAAGACATTAATTCGAAAAGGCATTTAAAAATGCACATTGTGAGTTTGCGACACATATGTTTAATGCGCGCGCGTTAGTGCCCGTGAAAGAAGTGAAATTTGGTGAGAGGAGAGGACTGTCAACGCCTGGCCAGGACGAAAGTGCATATGTGGTTTTCGCCGTTTCCAGCTGCCCTTGAGCTGACGTAAAGGTTAGTGCGTGTTGCTCCTTTTTTCCTATTTATCCTGCTTTCTTTCAGAGTGACGCGAGTGCCCAATCTTAATTATCATCCTTTGTAATACAGTCCATTATTTTTAATAGTTATCCGAAGCCTTGAAGGTGCTCTCCTCATGATTTCCGCTTTTAATGAGTTGTAGGCTTCCCCATTATTTTTGGTCACTTCGACCCGTATATGAACCATTTGTCATTAAATATACCTACCGCTAGCCATACGGTCATTGTGCATAGCAACAGAAATAGTTCGTCATTATTATCGTATTTTATCTCCCGCATCGGCGGCTATTTCTTAATATTTCCGCTCCGCGTTGCTTGTAGGGTAGATCGTTGGTTATTTCCGAATTTATTTAATTTTTTGACAAATATACCTAAACACGTGTTCCATATTTCATTTGTGAATTTTTTATATTATTCGCCATATTGCAAATAGGCGAATCATTGTTAAAACTCATCCGCAACCTGTCGGGATTGCTCGGTTATCTTCGGTCATTCCGATCGCTTCGCACCTATACGATTGCACCGTAACGTCAGTTTTGCGGCGCCGCTCGCACTTGATTTTAGGAACTCAACGCTCATTTATTTATTTTATACCGCACACATTTTATTACCCGCATATAAATATAAATATATTATCTTAAAAACCGCGCTTGCTTAGCTAGATAGCTCTAAATAGTATAGGGTTCTTTAGCGCATTCCGTTTACTAGTTTTATTAAACGACTTATTTGCTTCTAATTAAAATGGGCAAACCCACAAAAGGCAGAAAAGGCAGCGAAACTTTTATTAGCGAGGACTATGACACTAATAAAAATCAACTTGCTTTATATTCAGTTCGCCGCGATGTTATATACAGACGCGTAGAAAATATACTGGAGCTCGCATATAAGGCGGAAACCGATCCGTCTCAATATAGGGCGTTTCACACGAGTGCATTAAATTTAGACAGATTGCGCGATGATTACCAAGCCGTCTTAGAATCTTATAATTTACTGCAATTGCAAATGCACCCCGACTCTGAAGTTGATTACGAGTCTTGGACAACGTTTGAAGAAATGTTTTGTTACATTAAGCAAATTCTAATAGATAACGAAGCCAAGGTTTCGTCTGAACCGGCTTCTTCTTCCAAACCAAAATGCCGCCTGCCTAAATTGGAATTAGTTTCATTTGACGGAGATGTTAAGAACTGGCCTTTGTTTTACCAACAATTTAAAAGTATTATTCATGAAAACGCATCGCTAACTGATAGCGAAAAGGTATACTATTTAGTCGGTAAGTTAACTGGTAACGCCGCGAATGTTTGCTCCGGCTTGCCCACGACCGCAGAAAACTATTCTATCATTTGGAATGCGTTGATACAAAAATATGACGATCCGCGCTCGTTAGCATCGGCTTATCTCAATCAGCTGTTGAGTTTTAAACAGTTAACCGCGACAAATGCAGCCGGTTTGGATTCGTTCATAAACAAATTCAATTCGTCAGTCGAAGCGCTTAAGCAGTTGAATTTGGGTGATTTAACCGATTTTATGTTTTTACATTTAGCTCTGCAAAAGTTAGATGCCGATACAGTGAAACTGTTTGAAATTACCTACCGGAAACAGAAAATTCCTTCATATCAGCAGTTAATTGAATTCGTAAAGGAACAAAATAAAGTTTTAAGCCGCTCCCCGAATGTAACGAATAGTAAACCGGTTGACAATTTTGTCAAACTACGCACCCCGCAAAAACCTAAAACGTTTGTTAGTGCAGCTACGGCCAGTTGTACAAGCGCCAGCGATAAATGTTCGTTGTGTGATAGTAAACACGATCATTTATATTCATGTCAACCTTTTATGAAGATGACGCCGCACGAGAGGTTCAATTTTATTAAATTGAACTCTTTTTGCAACAATTGCTTGAGTGCGAAGCATAAGACTTTAGCTTGCACATCTAAGCGTAATTGTTCGCATTGTTCTTTAAGGCACCATTCGTTGTTACATTTTAACACGAAAGAGAAATCTCTCTGCACAATTAGCGCCATGGTGTCCCCGCCCGCTACTGATAATAATTTAGCAACAAATAACGTTGTTATTCCCGCACCCGCTACCGCTTGTGATTCGACCCGCGCATTATTAGGTGAGAATCGCAACAATCCCGCTCAAGCTAATATAGACTCTGCAACTGCTGCAGTTAAGGTCGAAAATAGCTTACCGTCTTCCGCACCTGTTTGCACTATTGCATGTGCTGACAACAACAGTTGTTTTCAAACAACTGCGATGCTCGCTACCGCTCAAATAAAAGTAGTTGATAAATTTAAACGCACTCATTATCTACGCGCGTTAGTTGATCCTGGTTCAATGTCGGATTACATAACTACCGCGTGTTGCAAGCGCCTTTCTCTTCCCATAGATAAGCAATTGCGCTTTATGGAAGTTTCAGGAATAGGAGAAATGGTTCTCAAAGTAAAGGGCAAGACCGAGCTTACCTTTAAGTCCCGCCTAGATGACGCTTGTCAATATGCGATCAAACCGTTGGTCGCCGACCGCTTAACCCCGCAGTTGCCCGACTCACCCTTAAGTAAGGAAGCTATTAATGCTGTGAGTCAATTACCGCTCGCTGATGACAGCTTTTCGGAACCTGGGCCTATAGATGTTATTTTAGGAGTTAATGTTTTTTGTGATATATTCTTAGGCAGGAAAATCATGAATCCAGATCCTAGAATACCTAGCGCTTTAGAGTCAACCTTGGGGTATCTAATAATGGGTGACGCCGCTATCGCTAAACCACATGTCGCTTCTCGCACACTCTGTGCCTTCACTAGTGATTCGCTTCATAAGCTAGTTGAGAACTTTTGGGCAGTAGAGGAACTACCCGCACGTAAGTTTTTAAGCCCAGAGGATCAAAAATGCGAAGATATTTACGCTTCAACCACTGTCCGTAATGATGACGGCAGCTATTCGGTAGATCTTCCATTCAAAGGCGATCCCAACACTTTAGGTGATTCATTTAATACCGCAAAAAAGCGTTTTTTACTTTTGGAAAAGAAGTTCAATAAAAATCGCGAGCTTAAGTCCGGATATGACGAAGTTATTCGCGACTACCTAAATAAAGGTATTCTCACGCGCTCCGCACCTAGCGAGTTGGATACTCCAGGGTTTTTTCTACCGCATTCGCCTGTGATTAGGAATGACAAAGTCAGTACGAAAGTGAGACCGGTCCTGGATGGCAGTTCAAAGACTGATACCGGCCTTTCATTGAATGATATTTTGTACACAGGATGTAACCTGCAGGCTAATATTTTTCACATTTTACTAAATGTGCGGATTTACGAAATAGCATTCTTTGCCGACGTAAAACAAATGTATTTATGCATTCACGTGAATGCACCGCACCGTAAGTACCAACGGATTTTATATCGGTTCGCTGATACCGATCCGCCCGAGATCCTGACGTTTACACGAGTAACGTTCGGCCTTCGACCTTCAGCTTTTTTAGCAATTCGCACTTTGCGCCAGTTAGCCGCCGATGAGCGCCACAAATGGCCATCCGCGGCCGCCGTGCTGGAAAGAGACATCTACATGGACGACCTCGCTTCTTCTGCTTCCTCGCTAGGGGAAGCTGTAAAGACAGCAAAGGAGTTAATCGCTCTCTTTAAAGCTGGTGGTTTCGACCTACTTAAATGGACGTCGAATTCGCACGAATTGCTAGAGCACATACCAGATTCGCACCGCCAATCTGAATCTATTTCCTTCGATGACGGAAATACATTTAAGATTTTAGGTTTAAAATGGTTACCCGCTCAAGATTGCTTTGTTTTTGACATATCGAATCCGCCGTCGGTATGTACCAAACGTGCTATTCTCTCGGCGACTGCGCGTTTATACGATGTCCTAGGGCTGGTCGGTCCTGTTATTCTATACGCTAAGTTGGTAATAAAGCAACTTTGGCTTATTTCCCTCGATTGGGATGAAGTGCCTCCCTCTCATATTGTCAAGCTTTGGCAAGAGTACTTAGCCGAGCTACCGCTGATATCACGAATTAAGTTTCCGCGACATTTAGGTATTAAAACCGGGTCTCAAGTTACGCTGGTCGGTTTCTCCGACGCGAGCGAATCTGCTTATGGTTGCGTGATATATTCACACGTCGTGAATGGTAACGAACCACCAGTTGTGACGTTGCTTTGCTCGAAATCAAGGGTTTCGTCAGCTAGGCCTACGATTACTCTTGCTCGTTTGGAACTTTGCGGGATATTACTTCTATCTCGACTTCTAAAAGAAGTTCACGACACAATGTCGAGTAGGCATAAAATAAATGGTATATATGCTTTTTCTGACTCAGAGGTCGCCTTATGTTGGTCGGTTGCCTCACCACATAGGTTTGACACATATGTCGCTAATCGAATTTCTCAAATTCAGGCTAACATTTCACCTGAGAACTTATACCACATTGCCGGTTCACAAAACCCAAGCGACTGCGTCTCACGGGGTCTTACTCCCTCTCAACTTCTCGAGCACGAGCTCTGGTTTAAGGGGCCGACTTGGTTATCAGAACCTATAGAACATTGGCCTATACGAAAGTTCGTTCCGAATAAGCCGCAGTTGCCGGAACAAAAAACCGTGGCTCACGTCGCTACCGTAGTCTCTAAAATGGATCATCCTATATTAACGCTTGCACTACGTTGTTCCACTTGGAATAAGCTTCTTCGAGCCACCGTTTATGTTCTTCGTTTTACAAAGAAGTTACCGCGCAATGACGTAATTACCGCTAATGATTTAAATACCGCTGAGCTAGCTATTCTGCGAGCCGTACAAGAGGCATACTTTTCAGAAGATATCAAATCTTTATCAAAAGGACATAAATGTTCTTTAAAATTGCAAAAACTGTTTCCGTTCCTTGCGGACGGAATCTTGCGCGTCGGAGGTCGCTTATCGAACTCGACGCTGGATTATACCTCTAAGCATCCTATAATATTGCCAAGAAAGGGTCACGTCGTTGAGCTAATAATTGATAACTATCATCACGCAAACTCGCATGCTGGGCCACAATTGTTGGTTAGCTTATTAAAAACCAGATTTTGGATTCTTTCCGCACGTCGCATTGTTAGACAACGCACGCAAAAATGCAATAGTTGTTTTAAACTTAATCCGAGACCTACTTTCCCGCCGATGGCTGACTTGCCTAAGTGTCGCTTAGAGGAATGCAAAGCTTTCATGCATACAGGATTAGACTACGCGGGCCCTCTGTATGTCACTCCTTATAGGAAACGTGGCGTTCGCAGCGTCAAGGCTTACATATGCCTTTTTATTTGCCTCGTGACAAAAGCCGTCCATATAGAATTGGTCTCTAATTTAACCTCTGCAGGGTTTATAGATGCTTTCAAGCGTTTTATATCGCGCCGAGGTCCCTGCACCTTTCTTTATTCCGATAACGGTACCAATTTCGTATCAGCTAAAGCTTATTTTAAGGAGCTTTACGATTTTTTAGTGTCGGACGAATATTATCGAACCTTTAATGACGAATTAGCGAAATATCGCATTGTATGGAAAATGAATCCGCCAACCGCTAGTCATTTCGGGGGTATATGGGAAGCTAACATAAAAAGCACCAAATCACTGTTGTTCAGAGTAATCGGAAAACAGGTTTTAACTTTTGAAGAGATGACAACAGTCTTAACTCAAATAGAATCTGTACTTAACAGCCGTCCCATGTACGCCTTAAGCTCAGACCCTTCCGAGCCACTTGCGCTCACACCTTCTCATTTTTTGACAGTCTCACCGTTAGAATTTTTGCCAGCCGCTGACCTGACGGACGAACGTCCAAATTTGCTGTCCCGTTTTTCGCTAATGGATTCGCTCGTGCAGTCGTATTGGAAACGATTCAGAACTGAATATTTACACAATTTGCAACAACGTGAAAAATGGAACACGCCCGCTAATCCGATAAAAGTAGGTACCGTGGTAATACTAAGCGTTGACAATGCGCCACCTTTGCAATGGCCGTTAGGAATAATAGCCAACGTTTTCCCTAATAGTCGAGACGGAGTTATACGAGTAGCAGAAGTCAAGACTAAAACTGGTACTTACAGGCGTCCGGTTATCCGGTTATGCCCCTTACCGACTCAATAAGAGTCTAAATTAGTTATAAACCCTTATCTTTTTAGCTTATAATTAGCACACGTCTAGCGCCGACGTCTAGAAAATAAGATAGTTGTACTTTACTATATTTCCTTTATTTCACGTATTCACGCGAATATCGTATCATTACGTATTTACAAATTTCTTGTACTTATGTATTTAACATTAAAACCCGTTCAGGTGTTAGGTTAATTGTTTATATAACTTATTAGAAATAACTTAGCACAATGACCATACGCGTACGTTTTATTCAGCGTTCGAGCATCTTGGCTCATTCCTTTCTTTCTTTTTTTGAAGGGTTCCTTCAAGGCCGGGGGGATGTTGGGTTTCAAATTTTTATAATTTTAAATAAAGGTAGATTTTTTCTTAATAATAAAGATGAAGGTACTTGCGTGACGCTCCATCCTTTCCAAGTCTCCCGTCCTTTACCAACACGCACAATATCGTATCGCCGTCTCGCGATACGGATTTATATGGGACGCCATATTGGCTGAGCAGTTCCAAAATTGAGAGCAAGCCGTGCACATCGTCTCTGAAGACATTAATTCGAAAAGGCATTTAAAAATGCACATTGTGAGTTTGCGACACATATGTTTAATGCGCGCGCGTTAGTGCCCGTGAAAGAAGTGAAATTTGGTGAGAGGAGAGGACTGTCAACGCCTGGCCAGGACGAAAGTGCATATGTGGTTTTCGCCGTTTCCAGCTGCCCTTGAGCTGACGTAAAGGTTAGTGCGTGTTGCTCCTTTTTTCCTATTTATCCTGCTTTCTTTCAGAGTGACGCGAGTGCCCAATCTTAATTATCATCCTTTGTAATACAGTCCATTATTTTTAATAGTTATCCGAAGCCTTGAAGGTGCTCTCCTCATGATTTCCGCTTTTAATGAGTTGTAGGCTTCCCCAACACCCAATGACGTCCGTCAGAATGGACATGAAGTGATTTATGTCGTTTATATGCGATATCTATGACTCTTTTAGCTCGTGTCAACCTACATCGCGACAGGCCGTCATTCACATGTAGGTGAGAGCGAAATTCCCATGTCCCATAAAAGGGACTACGTTGATTGCTTTAATACGGTGCTTAACCCGTTCCCAGCTTGTATTTGCGTGAAATTCAGGGAAACATGGAGCGGCCCGTCGAATGTTAAAGAGCTTTTAGCGATCGGATATTTAATGCGATGTCATGGAACGTATTTATGCTGGTTTGCTTGTATTGGAAGTGTTTACGGAAGTTTTATTTATTTGTTGATTTATTAAAGAACGACCAAATGCTTAACATAGGTATACCTTGACTAGAAGATGCGTCAGAAGCGTTAGTAGCTCAACGGTAAGCGACTTTCTCCAAATACCAATGAGTGTTTCGGAAGTTATGTACTTATGTATGTACCAATCGCTTTTCGGTGAAGGAAAACATCGCGAGGAAAGCGGATTAATCCCAATAAGGACTAGTTTACCCTATGGGTTAAAAAGTTCAATGGTAGTCGCTTTCGTAAATCTAGCGCCTACCCTAAATCTTGAAATTAGTTGCCAACGCTAACCCTAGGCTCTCTGAGCCGTGGGATAAGTCGGAAAACGCTAAAAAAGAAGAAGAAGAAACCTTGACTAGAATAATCGCAAAAGACAGGAAGGGGTGACGTGAGAAGATTTTGTGAAGGCCTCTGCACCCCTAGGGTGGCGTAAAAACAAACAAAAACGACATACATATACCTAACCCTAACAAGCCAATTTATTATTACACTTACTAAAAGTAAATAGTACATTGTGTATTAAGGGCGGTAAACAAGAAATCATGAACGAGTGTGATACAAACAATGTTTTTCATCACATTTGCGAATAAATAAATAAACTTACTAGGTATTAGCTACTCCTTATAGTTATTATTTATTAATTTGCCTAGTAAGTTTATTTATTAGTGCAGTACTACAGTCCACAGTACTCCGCGGTGAGCGGCGGCTACGTGCAGCGTAGGGCACGCCACGGAGGCTCTCCGGGAGCTCAATGATTGTTTGCCCTTTTCTGTCAGTTTAACATTTGTCTTTATTAGAAAGGGAGGAAACCTAATTCATAAAAAGTCTGTTAACTTTTTTATGAAGAAGAAGGTATATGTTTTACCTGTGAAGAAGTAAATAAACAAAGTGTAGTAAATAAATGACAAATGAAAATAGACAACAGTGCAACTCCATCAATCCTAACATGAATGATCCATATACGGAACGTAAAACATTTCTTTTTAACCCAGTAAACCACATAACTCCCAATTTTACCAACAGTAAAATCGTTATCCAAGGGCCATTTCGAATAACTTAAATTTTAGTAATAATATATATTAATAATAATAATAAATTAATAGTATAGTTTGTGTGTAATGGGTTCCGTGTGGGTTAAAGATGGGGTTTTCTAGGAACAAATAACCTGGCCCCTATTCCCACGGTGACAAGTCTGATAATTCTCAGCATCATATTGATGTAACAGGCGTCCATGGGCTAAGGGCGCTTACTGGCCCGTTTGTATATAGAATACCTACGCTCGGGAGTGACGAAACTTCGCAGTAGGTACAAAATTTAAGCTGTAGTATAATTTGGTAAATATGAATTAAAAGAAAAACGCGTTTTAGAAATTTGTAAAGCGTTCCAAGAAAATTAAATAACCGCATTTTCTTCATCTGTATGCGATGTGTCCGATAAAACACTGAAAGACTTGACGGCGATGCTCCAGATTTTGTAATTTTGACTTGACAGCGGGGCTTTTACACAACTCCAATTGTATCTATGGATTTCTCAATTTGATGGGGTTGAGAACCCTGCAAGTACATTTAAATAATTCTGGTTTGCGCAATACTTGTAGATCTATATACCTTTATAGCTACGTTTACGTGTACCTATAACCAGATCCACTCGACTGCAAACTCAACTGTATAGTCAAGTGCACGCACGTTTAACCCTCCTGCATACAAATCGTACGTGCAGGATGACTAACCTTCGCAGCTTACCGTACCTATTCTATATTTCATGCAGCATTTGTTCATTTCCCAAATCAAGTTAAGAGTCGCACTTAAGCTCTCAACGGTACCCTAAAACGAGGAGCACATTTCTGCTACGAAATTCACTTTTCGCCCGCGAAGCCGACGACTGCTAGAACCATGTATCTGGCGTGGTGCCAAAAAGTAAACAGCGTGTGAAACTGATAAGTATGCCATGCGTTATTCGGTCTTCGGATGAATGATTTCAATAAGTTACATTTACAAATTTAAAGAGATGTCATATCCATACTAATATTATAAATGGGCAAGTGTGTGTGTCTGTTTGTTTGTCCGTCTTTTACGGCAAAACTGAGTGACGAATCGACGTGATTTTTTAAGTGGAGATAGCTGAAGGGATGGAGAGTGACATATTAGGCTAATTTTTGTTTCTTTCTAATGCGAGCGAAGCCGCAGGCAAAACTTAGTACTACATAAAAAAAATTAAAAAAAATATACGCGTCGACTTGAGAACCTCCTCTGTTTTTTTCGTCGGTTGAAAATGACCAAAGCCCCCAGTGCCCAGGGCTAGGATCTAAGCCCTGGCTGCAAGCTGCTGTGCTGACAGGACTGGGAATTTACATTCAATTTAATTTATTTAAACACCTTAAGATTGTGCACAAAGTTAAATGTGTTTATCTACGCATAATCTGCTCAATTAATAATCATTAGTGCTTTAAAATGGGTTCAGAAACCATAAGCAGTGATCAGCGTTACCAACTAGCAGGAACCAAGGGAACTGTAATTTTAACGTTAGCTCCTGAAAGATTGGAAATGTCGCTGTAATAAATAACGTATTTATGTATCGAAATGCTGCCATTCCGAATTGTAATAAATGTTTTGTTTTTCTTAATGCTCAATATTTTTTATTGCTTTATTTTAATATCTGTAATTTAGAGATACTTCACAATTAGCATTTTCCTGCGGTTCCTGAACCCATTTTAGAGCACTTATGATAAGTGTGTAAATAAAGTATTGTATGTGCCCTTCATTATGTACAGTCGCATTAACTACTATACTATATTGGACTAATATCCCATGTAATTTCTATGGTAATCCTAAAGCCATTCACTACGTATTATAGCATTACATAGGTAACATATGGCTTGTAAACACTGTTTCAGAAAAAAAATCCAAGTGTTCCTGATTGTTTCACGTGGATTTCTGTTTCTTTTTTTTGTGGATTTTTGTTTATAAACAGAAAGTTTAAGATAATAATTGGTCAATGCTTGGTTTCAAGGCGAATTACCAATCACTAATAGTACTGAACTCTAGTCTAATCAAATTTAAAGGATGTCTAATTTGATTCCCTAAAAAATTATAATATACACTAACATGGTGATTTGTAAAATGTCCCACGACAGAGTTATATACATCATGTAACGTCGCGTCGGCAGGATAGTCATTTTAGTAGGCATATTCTCATAAAGGCCGCTAGTTAGCTTAAAATGCCATGCTAAAAACGGTTAACTCCGGGTTATTTGGCTAACCCTGGTTGGAGCAAGTGGACTGTGCACTATTTTGCCAACCACGCATTGGACACGCAAAGAGTGGCGATAGAATAAAACACGACCGAAGGGAGTGTTTTGAATCGACACGAGTTGCGAATTACCTATTCGCACATGTATCGTGCGACGTTTTACAGTACATAATTATGGCTCTTTGAATGTTTGACAGGCACATAAAGTGCTCATTATCGCACTAGTGCGGTAATGTAACACCATGTATACTGTATATTAACTTTTTGCAACAGAAATAGAGTTTTTTTGTATCCTTCATAATATTCTGTGATTATTTATACTAAAAATCGTCATGTACCCCGTTATAGCAATAGACAGCGTCATTGAATCCGTCTCCCCCGTGGAGCCTTTCAATATCTCGCTCGGAAGTACAAAAAGAAAATAAATAGTCCAACGGCTAATGCGTCATATTATACCTACATATATATAGATTTTAAAGTTCTAAATTAATCGTGAACCAGTTTCTTTAGAAAGGGGCAAGTGCTGTACTGGTGGGTAGTTGTACCCACACGTACAGCGTCACGTATACAGGAAAAAGTAATGTTTGAAACTATGTTGTCCATAGGTATTGTACATTGGCGCTCATAGGTATGTTCTAAGTGTCTGACAGATAAGAGCTTATATATTCGTGATTCACTAGTCGTGATATTGGCGTGTATGCCACATTTTAATGCGAGAGGAAAAGCATTAAAAATGTCAAGGAATAAGCACTCTTATGCACAATCTAAGTCTAAGCTAGCTTAAAAAGCTCTTCATAAATAACATGGACGACAGTTGGCCCAGCTGCTGGAAAGTTTCTCCGGATCTTAGAAAGCTCCCTAAAAGCTCGGGATAGTTCTGGTGCATCAATCAGAGAGAAAGTTTTAGTTTGAAATTTAGTTCTCGTGCATACGAAATGAGGATGTACTGGAATATTGTATATACCTAGGTATTTAATACGGCCACTTACAACTCATGGTAAGCACTGTAAACAGTATAAAGCCGCGAGCAAATTCGATTGACGCATAAAGTGAATGCATATTAATGGCGATCTCAATGGCTAGTTAACCAGCAGTAACGAAACGCAGTGACGAAACAGTGAGCGGGCCAAGGATGGCAGACAAACGGCTGGCTGTTACTTAGGCTGTTAAACGTACCTATACTTGAATTACTAGATGTTGCAAGAACAACGTGCTTAGAGATTTACTACATACAACGTGTAGCAAAAATATTGGTGATCCGTTTAAGGGCAACCAGTATCATGGTCTAACTAGGGCAGATTTGAAAAACATTTGTCGATGTTTTTTTTGCCGTAAAAAAATGACTCGAAAGTTTAATTATTTCTTTATCAAGGAAAAATATTATTCATTTAAATGACAAAACAGAGCGTTGGGGACTCGGCAGTATGAAGTGAGACTCAATCCGAAGGTCGATTTAAATCCTGCCAGCTCGTACCAATGAGTTTTTTGGAACTTATGTACAAAAGAACCAACCGCTTTTCGGAAAGAAAACATCTTGAGGAAACCAGAGTAATCCCAATGCCTAGTATACCCTGTGGGTTGAAAGGTCAGAAGGCATACGCTTTCGCAAAAACTAGCACCTACGTCAAATCTTGGGAATAATTGACAAAGCGTACCCCAGGCTCCCTGAGCCATGGCATAAGACGGGAAAGCGCTAAAAAGAAGACAAACTTAAATAACAAAACACTTTGAAACCAACTGCCGTACCAGCGCATAACATTACCGAATTTCAATCCAAAAAACAAGGGCATAAGGGACCGATAAATCAAGTGAACCGTGTTTTAGATTGCAATTTTGCCTAACGTTCGGTAGTAACGCAATATGATGTAGTGCTTCTAGAACATTCGATCGGTTCAACCCACGTATTGTCGGTATAAGTTTTAATATATTATTATGGTGCTTGGATTTCGATAAAGAGGTTACGAAAACGAAGGTCACAGAGTCACGTAGACTACATTCTAACACCCTGACTGATACGAGTATTCCAGTTCCTAAGTCACAGTGAAATATCATCATGATTTTGTCACGGCGATCACCTGCACGGCGAGTAAGTGAGCTAGACGATTACTTTCTCTCACTCACACTTTGCGCTTGGTACGGCATCGTGCATCGGTGGCCGAGCAGTACCGACTTAAGCCGAGCAAACGAGCGTTGTACTTTTGTTTTAACAATCGTGATTGCGATGCGAGGAATGAAGGAACAACCACCGTCTTTCCCCGACATTTACGTGACGTTATTTATTATACCTCTATCACCGACAATACAGACTCTAAGCTACCAATGGAACTTTTTCAAACACAAATATCCGACTGGTCACTACCTTAAGGTAATGCATGAATTATCAATATTGATCCCAAACATCCTGACCACCTAATTCATTTTAAATTAAGAACTAACGATGACAATGACAAAGTCTACTCGTATATTTGAATAGAACTTGATTATCACTTGTCTCGTTTTTGTATCATAATACATCATCATGCATGTAAGGGTTACAGATCGTGTGCACTCATAATATGTTAATTCGAAAAATGACAACGTTAATGTAGACATCAACTGTGCTTACTCTGAAAAGCCGTATTCCATAGGGACATACGCCCTTCTGCTTTCCAGTTTTTTACCAGTCGACGTTACTATCGGTTGGGTAAGGTCAGTTCACGTTTTACGCTATGCGTTGTGCGCTGCTACGGGTATTATTGAGTTTCAGGTACGAAAGCTAAAGATATGTTACAAATTGTAAACTTTTTAAGGTTATGAGTTATTCCAATGACACAATTTAAACTATCGTAAGCCATTATCATCCTTCTGTCTGTCACAGATGATTTGTATTTCTGTTGCCGCTATAACAACAAGTTCTCAAAAACAGAATATAAAACAAATATTTTAGGGTGTTTTTTGCCGTTTTTATAGATAATGGCATGGAACCTTTCGTACACGAGTTCGACTAGCACTTGGCCGGGTATTTTTCTATTTCAATGGACTGCGAGCTTCACTTCAGACCACGTTAGATAGACTTTATCGGATTATCTCTGTTAATGGCCTCGTGCAAACCCTACACTAGCTTCGCTGACAAACGAACAGTCATACATCATGTGCCAGTGGTAAATAATTGCGTCTGCTAATGTGCAGTGCGAGACTATGATAAATCTTTTTTTTTTTATCTTTATTTATTTAGAGAGGGTTTTTTTACAAATGCCACCCTCATAGTGGCTCTCTTATACTAAACATTTCTTAACTTAATTACAGCCTTAACTAAATTATATATTAGTTCCGCCTCATCGGAAGTCGGATCAGACAAGATACTATTTATTTTTCCGAGATCATATGTTTTTAAATTAAGTAGCCGTCGGTAGACTTCGCCACGGCCACACTCCATTGTTATGTGATAAACGTCTTCGACAACCCCACATATGTTGCAATTAGGCGACTCAACTTTCCGCATCATATGTGCGAAGCTATTTAAAATGAAATACCTCCGTTAGTGCTTAAATCGGCATATACGAAGAGATTTATCCGCCGGATGTGTCCGCTAGATGTATTCAGCGAATAGGTCTGTCAATATCTGGTAGGAATTTGTCTCGATGGTTTTACCTTAGTAAATGATAAGTTCACGTTTTTTAGACAAATTGGTACCTATAATCTTTACTACGTAGTTGGGCGAAGCCCAAAAATACGGTTATGTGTTTAACCAGTTTGTAAGAGCGGATGTACGTTCTTATGTCCGTTTGCAGATGAATATATAGGTAACTATGCGAATTATGGGGCGCCCTGTATAAGAATTCTATATGGTGTTAACAGTTGTTCCATATTAGAAACTCATGAAAATCAATGCGGTTATGGCATTACGGTACTGGTTCATTGGGTGCCGCGCCGGCGCTCCGGTACCCGTCGGGAGTCCTGTTGTTGTCATAGTAATTGCTGGTAATTTCCTACGAGTTCTGAACTCATTTTAGAGCAATAACAATATGTGACCTTTGACTCGGTCCAGAGGCGCGCTGTACGATTGTCGACGATCCCAAACTCACAGTCGGTATTCAACCCTTAACTCTGGGTAGTGACTTTGCCTCCTTATGTGTGTTGTATCGCCTATACAATGGGTTAGTTTCTGAAGAATTGTTTGACATGATGCCAACGTCCACTTTTCATCATCGCACCGCTCGCCATCGACAGGGCGCTCATCCACACCTTGCAACCAAAATGGTCGCGCACTGTGCGGTTTCAGAGGAATTTCCTCCCACGGACGCTCCGGCTGTGGAATGAGCTCTCTGTCGAGGTTTTCCCGAGAGATTACAGTATGGGGTTCTTCAAAAAAGTAGTGTAGAAGATTTTAATGGGTCGGCAACGCGCATGTGACCCCCTGGAGTTGCAGGCGTCCATAAGTTACGGTGTCCGTTTTCCATCAGGCGGACCGTATGCTTGTTTGCCACCTTCATGGTATAAAAAATGTGTGTAGATTAAAAAAACATATTATTCCATGAGCGCTCGTTTCTTAATCTAGTTATCGTGTCAGTAGTTAGGTCTCGTGTCAGATATTTTTGCACACTTCGTTGTGTAAGATATTATTGCCGATGACTGTACCTATACAAAAAGAGTAAAGGTCTTGTACCAGTAATAATGTATCTCGTCCTGGCCTGACGGGATGGACCACATTCCAGAAACGTGTCTGGAAGAGTACCAATGTAACTAATGGCATTTAAACGCAACAATTGGTTGTAAGGAATGTGGGCTTAAGAAGTGTTTTAACTATTTATGGTAGAAAATCAGTAGTTATTTTCTTTCTTAATGGCATGGTGTAATGTAGTGTTCACATAAAGGTAACTGTATGGATGAAACTGTGAAATACATTACTTTATATTTGTTTCTTAATCGAAACACCTAAATACTTATACACCAAGCTTAAAAATCATAATCACAGTCATCGCCTTTACATGTAGCCGTAATAAATTTCATAGTATCTTAATTCTTAACTATCACATAACATGACACTGCGCATAACCGGTATCACTGAAAGGGAAAGCAAATAGCATAGTATCGAAACCGAAAGGGACGACACGATCGTATTTAGTGCGGAACGGTTGACTCGTATGTGCCATGTGCCTATATGGATTATGTATAGTAGATAATAGTAGTAAATAATTGTGCATTCGCATGCTTGAAAACTAAACATCAAATATAGGAAAGAGAAGCTTCTGTACTTTAGTATTATTACTTATTTTGTAGTAATACAAGGAAAAGTAAAATTAAATAATCCAACTTTGCCTTGCTGGTTTTGAACAAAAAAGTATGTAGTTAAGTATAACAACTAACAATATATGGACCCACGAGTCTGAAATAAAATATTTGAATTTGAATTTGAATAAGTAGAAAGAAAGAAAGAAGAAAGAAAGAAAAATATTTATTGCATTATACCATCATAAGTATTTATGATGTTTATATTATTAACGCTTTCACAATGAACGTGCTACATTCGAAATAACCGTTAATCTGTTTCCAATAAACTGATTAAAATTCTTGTTTTGTGCCTTAATTACGACTTTCCTAACGAGACTCTTAATTTTCGAGGATTGGACAAAGGGACATTACAAACGAAATTTCAAGGAAATTTCCAGAATTTCAGATAATAAAATAGAAGAGAAGGGAGGTGCTTTAGATTCCACTCGAAACTCGTTAGTAAAGCACGTCCTAGAATTATTTATGTATCCTAATTTAAATAACAATTCCTAGAGCTTTCTAGCAATTTAATCGAATGAAGAAACAACGAAGATCCCATTAACACGTTCAAAGAATTCTTATACTACCGTACCGTAGCAATGGTATTAACGACTTCAATCTGACAAAGTAACATGTCAGATTGAAGTCGTTAATACCATTGCTGCCTGAGCCGCGGAGGTGACTACATCACTCTGTTTTGTCGGACGATGACTGCCCGATGCAGTCAAAACATGTAACGTTAATATGATGTACACACGCGTTCATAATTGCATGGGCAATTTATGAATGAATTCATTCATAAACTGCCCATGCAATTCTGAGCGCTGTAGTACATGAGTTTTTTTCAATTTTATCATAATACTATTAGCCGCATTAACACATTCTTAGTCTAACACCTGAGTGAAGAGCATGTAGAGCAGCGTGCGGCGGGGCGGGCAGCGTGGCGTACAGCGTCTGTGGTTTGTGCAGGATGCACTTAGGACGCTCATCACATAGGTACTCGTACATTTGCTACTGTTTAACACAGGGCGTATAGAGACAGAAGAGACGGCCCATGGATCCATGTAGTGGCCTCATAGCTTAGTTGGTAGTGACCCTGCCTGCGAAGCTGGAGGTCCCGGGTTCGATACCTGGTAAGAGCGTTATTTGTGTGTTTATCAGTTATCACGAATATTTGATCCTGACGTATGGATGTATTCTATGTACACACGCATATGTTTCTCTATGTATGTATGTATATCGTTTTAACAACTACGCGTTTACTGTTTGTATTTACTTACTAATAATTTGTAATATGGCCCATTTGACGGATTTAATAGGTTATTTACATTAGCAAACCGTTAACAAACTTAAATTTACAGTAGCAACATTTAAAATCACTACACAAGTATATTTGGTAGATTTCCCTTAACCAGCCTTTTCCGATTCTACGGCAATTTATCTTTAATTCGCAACACATTTATCTTCCAATACAATTTCTCTCTTCTGTAAACAGTTCTACACCAAAAAGTGTTATTCCGATCGCTTCCTCGATGCTTGATAAACCATTTTATATAGGTAATATAACAAATGGGAAGCAATTGTTTTCGTCCATTGACATAAGCGACATCAGGAGAGCCACTTATATTCACTTTTAATTTTTATCATACTTCCGTAATTTAATTTCTTTCTTAAGTTTAGGTTATTTACATTATGTACCTACATAGAAGTAAAATACAAAACAACATATAAAAAACAATATAAGCCATAAAAGAACCGTTCTCCTGTCTTACCAAAAATGAAACTTTCGGATTTTTGATCATGTGTAATATGAAAACGGTAGAATTTATTCGAAATATTATGTAAATATTATTTAAAAAACAATATGTGTTCAAAGTAGACTATTTGGCAGTTATTTTCATGCAAGTACAGTATTTTTCTTCTCAGTGGTTTTCTAGAAATCTCCGTGACGGAGTGGCCTATCAGCGAAGACAGCCTTCCGATTGTGCACTCTGTCACGGTGTTTAGAGTTTAATAAATAATGTAAGTCAGAGTAAAGTAACTAACGAGGCACGTAATAAGCATACTGTACTGATAAGGTAAACTAAAATTTCGGGCATTTACCTCCTATAAAAACATAATAATTAAATTGTAAATCGGTCAGTTTTCAGCGCGGATACAGATAATTGTCAGTAAAAAAGGAGACAGGCCCAACACATTATAAAAAACCTTCCCGCCGCCTGCCGCTGGCAACGTGGCAGGGTCCAGGCTGCCGGTGGTTACGGCCGCAAAGAGAGGAACCACGGACTATGCACGCCGTGTCCAGTATTACCGCCTTCTGCATCTGACCCTTGATCCAAGATCCATCTGGTCGCAGCAATCGTGGACTGCTACCGTACATGTGGGTGCTATTCGTACGTGCGTGGGACCCACAGAGGCGTGACGCAAGGGCGCCACTTGTGCGTTTCGCTAAAGATCCCAGGGTCGCCCTGATTGCGTCGAAGAGGACCAACGGAGGGTTTTTAGTCGGTGAGAGTCCAGTCACTGCAGGGACAGTGCAGAAGCTATGTCGGATGGAAGGTATCCATAATGGATTTCCTTCTCATTTAATAGAAGGTGTGATGCTTTGCATAGAAATTATAACATTGTCACATATATTATTCCGTTAGACTAAAACCACCCAAGTGCTCCATTGGCTAGTTCTCTGCAAGCTGAAACAATAGACAAACACTAAAGAACTAGAGCTCGTAAATTGCAAGCGTATTTTACTATTTCTAGACAGCGAGGACGGTCTGCTTAACCAAATAATATATACCTTGTTTTTAGCCATAATTACGAGCGATTGAAATAAGGACACACTATTTATGTCCTTTTCATATATTAAATTTCATTGTTCATAAAATTTGTTGCCAAGTCAAGAAGGTTGCTCAGGATAGAAAGGCGTGGTAGGATTCACACAATCGGAAACTAAGCCAAGAAAGCGGAACCCCTAAGTTTGGTTTTTGTAGGTACTTAGAGTACGGCCACAGGCGTCTTTTACTCGAGAAATTCGCCAGCATTCGTTGAGAACAGGTGGCCTAGTGGTTATGGTGTTAGCCGCGTCAGAAGATCCGAATTCGATCCTAGGCTTGGCCTCTTATGATGTTGTTATTTATCTTTAGTATATGTCCATTTTATTATTTAATTAAATCAAGTTATTAAACAAGATTTTAAGGCTAAAAGGCTAAAAGGTTTGATAACTATAGTTTTTTTTTTCAGATAAGATAGGTACAGTGACAGCTGTCGTCTCTATATAATTTATAAACCTTAAAATACAAATAGGTACTAAGAGCACTTCCGGTTGATACTCGAGGGCGAATCTGGAATAGTTTTTGGTCTTTGTCTTAGGTTGGTCGTTGTTTAATGTGTAATATTGATAGCTAATTGTGCAGTGAACTAACGAAGTAGTGGCAGCTAATGAAGAATTAATCCTGAAACGCGTTTAATCACTCTTTTAGTCATCAACGGCAGTACCGGGATCTCAACCCCCGAGACACTATTTGTAACGTCTATTAGCTATAAATTTTACAAATAGCGAAGCCAACTACCGAATAACGTTGCCCAAGTAGCAATCTATACTAATATTATAAATGGGAAAATGTGTGTGTCTGTTTGTATGTCCGTCTTTCACGGCAAAACGGAGCGACGAATTAACGTGATTTCTTAAGTGCAGATAGTTGAAGGGATGGAGAGTGATATTGCTACTTATTGTCTCTTTCTAACACGAGCAAAGCCGCGGTCAAAAGCTATTATATTATATTTATACGATATACCAATATTTTAAGATACCTTGGCATTGGCAAAATTGTTCAACTCTCGGGCCGAAGCCATTATTTAAAATAAGGAGAAGGTTCTAGGATGTACTTGAAAAAGTCTGAAAAAAAAATCAAATACCTGACCACCACTAAAAAAGACACAAGCGGGGAAAAAACGAGAAAATTATCCGAGTTAACACTCCATGAAATCTCTCCATTTATCTCCCAACTATTTTGGGATCTGCACTAACGAGCCCTCGTTTAACATTATAGTGCGTTACATATTTTTTCTCACAATGGGGTGGATTTGAGATATCTGTCTATTTCCCGTAAAAGGGGTTCGGTAAAAACGTTTTAAGTCATAAGGTAATTTTCCAATGGCTAGTTTGGCTGCTAATATAGTTATAGACAGACATGTATTGTAAATTATCATTTATAATAGCAGCTGGCATTGGCACTGGCTAATTTATAATGAACAAGGGAAATTCTTTTGACATATTGAAATACTTATATCGGGTTACTCACGTCAATAAAGTCGAAAATAGCTCGATATGTTTCGGAACAGTCCTAGTCCCTTATTCATGAGTCATGCGTCTAACCGCCGCGGATGCTATACGCACACTGCGAGCACCAGCGCGCTCTGATCTCGTCTGAGGCAACGGCGCGGGGGGTGCGAGCGGCGCAGGCGCCGGCAAAGTTAAGTTTTAATATGTCTAATACTCACGGGAGTTTTCTAATCCTTGAAATTTTACACAAATCTTGATTTAAAAAACTAAGGGTAATTATAGTTGAGTTTGGTCTAATTAATTTCTGATATTGATTTTTTACCTTTCCATACAAGTCCATATTTTTTTTCTTGTTTTTGCAATTGGCCCCACGATATAAGTTGTTCAGTGACCACATCCACTACTTAGGCCGACTTACACCACCCAGGGTTACCCGCTTACTCGGAGTCATGTTGTTAAATTCTATCCAAACAAAACACTACACTCCACGTTATATGGCTAACCCCGGATGGTGCAAAAAGCCCTTAAAGTTTTTTCACTGACAAAAAATCAACCTGGAATGATAGGAATATTAAAATAGTCTTTTAACGCTTAAAGTTGATCAACTAAGGGCCAAAACAAGTCTTAGGACTAATAAATAATTCTAATTTGTTTTGGCTGAAACTATGAAGCATTTCGCAATGTGAACTTCAAACCTGTCCGCAAAATACTCGCTTTGGGTGAACATGCCAATTTGTCCACAAATCGTATTTGCACACCGAATTTAATGCTCATGCGAGTTCATTCCCAAATCGTCACTCGCGCAGAATAAATAAAAATACTGTATCAAAAAAATTTAAACCCCATTTTATAAGTTAACCTATTGAACATCACATGGTTAGGAAAAAGTCACCTGTAATATTATATTTTCCGCTTTGAAGTCTACAAAAATATCTGAAACAATTTTTTTGTACAGTCACAGAGCGTGTCACATATTCTTGTGGCGGTCATAGCGGAAGATATGCCATTACCTTAAACAAAATTTTCCAAAATTTGTTGAAATCTACTTAAGAACCATTGATAGAACTTTCTATTAAACAAGCCGCACAATGGGGACGCCTGCTAAGAACCCCGTGGACAGACGCACCGAACCAACGTTTCCATCCTAAAAGAACTCGAAATCAGAAAAAGATTATGGTTGACTGTGCAAAAACTTCGGACACATCACTCGCAACAAAAACTAAATGAACGAAAACCGAAAATTCATTAAAACAATTTTAGATCTTGTGACAATTGTCATAGTCTTCACAAATACATTACCGATTTTATTTAAATTATCAAAATGGTGGCAAACAAGCATAAAGCCCGGGCGATGGTGCGCGGTTTCCGGAGCCTATGGACGCCTGAAACACCAATAATTCAGTTATTTAAGGGATTGCCACACTTGTGGGCGTAGTGAAATTGGGGCCTGGTAAGCAAAAACACAATAGCCCCCATACTATCGCATTCAAAATACCGTCATCAAAGCGCACTTCAAAATTGGTCGAAACAACTAAGTATCTACTGGCCAGCCTTTGCGAATGCCCTGAAAACTCCGATATGGAGTGATCAAAGCGATTTTGCCGGCTCAGTACACCTTAAAGCCAGTGGCTTCTATCAGTCATTAGTTTTCGATTGTCCAATAGGCTTTAATTAATCCCGAATTGTCGGTAAATCACGGATAAACGCTTGTTTTCACAGCTATTGAATTCTATGTTCTTATCACACTGGCGATCTGTAGGCAAGTTGAATCGTGTGTGGTAACATGATACCTAAGGCTAAGTTTATGAACTTAGAATACGTTTGGTTCGTTAATTAACCCCTAAAGAGCTGAAAACGGGTTTGCTATTCGCGTTTATATTAGTGTCAAAGTGTTATGCTTATTTCATAATTTCAGCCGAAAAACGACCACTACTAGACAAATGCCTCCTCCAAAGATTTCCTCAACGAACGCTCTTACGCCGCCCATAACCAAAGGTCTCCCGCGACCATATCCAGATCGTCGGTCCATCTAGTCTGGGGCCTTCCCACGCTGCGTCTTCCGGTACGCGGTCACCACTCAAGAACCTTTCTGCCCCATCGGCCATCGGTTCTGCGAGCAATGTGCCCCCACGGCATCCACTGCCGATGCCGGATAACACATTTGTGCCAATTCCCGCCATTATAAAAAATTTCAAAAACTGAATCGACAAAAATGTTTTTCTACTCGCCGACTTTAATCTGCCAATTACGAGTACATAGACAAAACTATAAGCTCATACTTTTCGATATTAGACAGTCCAACTCAACTATAATATCTCATTTCGATACGCTGTAGGCAACTATAATAGAACTTCATACAAATTCTATACTTATTTGCGATGCCACCTGGGACTTTGCCGAGCGCGCGCCCCACGCCTGCGCCGACCGCGCCGGCCATCTTTTTGTGTTACATCCTTGTTAAGTCAATGAAATTGAATGATGAAATTGTTCCTCCATAGATGATGATGATGATGACTCGTAGAAAAAGTATTGTATACAAAAGTAATATAATTAAGTTTTTCAATCTCGTACCTTACTTAGGCCACGAAGTATAAAATACTATTTGTCACTAACGAACTCGTTTACAAAATTTTACAAGAATTGGTTGATAAATGCGACCTGCAGAGGAGAACAAATGGACAGACACCTAAAAGCATTTTTGCCCAAGCTGAAACGGACACGCTTCGCTCGCTTCGCTCGCTCGGTCAACGAGTAAATAATTATATTATATCTGCAAAAAGCGAAAGTTTAAAGTTGTATAGAGTCAGACCACGTTAACTCTTCCAAGCAAAGAACTGTCAAATATTTAAAGTGTTATTTTAAACATAAACTTCTATGACATTATGACGTTTGACTTTACACTCTCAGTCTGTGCAACCAAAATCTCGGACTATATTGCTAAAGATTATTTAGCAACCTGACAAAAAACCTAAGACACCTCTACGTACTCGTACGTTCAAACATCGCAGAATCGCAAAAGAACCCTCCCTAAAGTCACTCAATTAATAGAGTGAAATTCCATCAAATTTTCAAAAGGCCGCCTGTTCAGTGGAGATAGCATTTAAATACCGTCAAAAGGTACGGCACAATAGAAGCTGAATATGGTTTAAAGGTGGCGATCGATCGGATGGTATAGGATTTAAGCTGGGATGTTTGCTCTGTGTCTCTACCATGAGTTGCAATAGATTTCGACACGTTATCTACAGTTGCATCCCGCTTTCGCCCGGAAGTGCGAGCAAGAGGCACTAACAGTGCGTTTTCGTAGACGCTAGCGACTATCCTCCTGCCTACCAGAGGTAATTTTTGGAATAGCTTTTTGAAACTTTTAGATAAAATTACTTAGAGCTCTTTAGCCCTATTATTATTAACTGGAAAACTGGAGATTATTTCTTAATTTTTCCAGAGCATCTTTATGCTCTGGAAAAATTAAGAAATAATCTCCAGTTTTTCTTACCTACGTTTCGGGCCCTTTGAAGCACTCGTTTTCACAGAGTTAAGATGATGACGACGGGTGTTGATTGACGGGGAGAATTCGCATTCTCTTATTCATCATCGCGAAAAAGAGTGCTGTAAAGGGCTCGAAACGTAGGATCATGGTGATAAACGCGATTAATCCGTTCTAAAGTGTTTAATTTCAATGTAAGTATATCACACGTCGGTTACATAGATAGATGGATGGATAATGTATTTGTATTATTTGTACAAGTTAAATTAACGTCACAAATAGTTATTCTAATAACAATGCGATGCAGACAACCTTGAACTTGTCTGAACTTGACCATTCGACTCAAACAATAGCGACAGTCGTGACTGAGATGTTATCTCGGCCACCAACCTATTCTATCCTTCTAAAATTATCAGTCATCAGCTAGACAGTGAGGCCTATTCTAACTTTAGAGTATCTTCTAGATTTGATGTCGATAAGGTACGAATTTGACACAACTCTTTCGCGTATCCATCAATAACAGTAGTCTGAGTACAAGTGAGCTGCAACAGGATTGCTCATGTCGTGGTAGTATGTGTGAGGTAGGTACAGTCAGCTACAAAGCTATGAATGCAGTCAAAGTGCCAAAAATATGTATACAGGACTTAATTGCCTGAATATTATAGTGGTGTTGGCTATATTCATATCTTTTTAGCTGATTATACCTACTGTGCGGCTCCGCTGTGCTTTACCAGCAACTGTTAAAATCACTTTTCGACCAATCAAGAAGAGGTCGATTTGTGTAAGGTTGTGCTTTTTATTTATATTTTTGTGTATATTTTTTAATTTGGAATGATATTAATTAGTTCTCAAAAAAAAGAGCTCGTCAAAACTGAGTATAAGTATAACCCTAATGGCGAGGTCTAGTGTACTAAATATAACAACATTTTATCGTATATCGTACAACAAGTAAGTTATTAGAAAGCATCATGCCGAATTTGGCCTACGATCGTCAGAGCATGTATATATGAAAATATAATTCTATAATATTGTAGGCATTCTGTTTTTGCAATTGTTATCAATTGATATTAAACACTTTAGCACGGATTAATCATGTTTATTAAACCGATGACCTTATGTTTCGAGTCCTTTACAGCACTCGTTTTCCAAGGGTTAAGATGATATCTGAGAGAATGAGAATTTTCCCCGTCCAAACGTCCAATCCTAGTTATATTTCGGCAACACCGCAACATGTTGCCGAAATATGACAAAATGCGTTGTTACGAGTAGCATATATACTTACTACAAGCAAGTTTTTATTCCAAGCTGGGTCAGAATCGATGCATTGGTGTGTCTCGCGGTCCAAGGTATTCTCAGCACTTTCCTCCAGCACCACATCTTGAATGCATCAATTCTTTGCCTTTCTCGGGCTAAAATTGAACCACCTCGTTGCAGTCAGTAGTGACCCTGCCTACGAAGCAGGAGGTCCCGGGTTCGAATCCTGGTCAGGGCATTTATTTGTGTTTATCACGAATGTTTGCTCCTGAATTATGGATGTTTTCTATGTATTCCCCTCAAAGAAGATGCTGTTGGTTTTACAGCACTGGGTATTGTTCCAAATTTAAATACTTATATCAAACCAACGAGGCAGTAAAGTTAGCGAACCTTTACAGTATTTATCTATCTATTATATATATCGTCGTCTAGTACTCACAACATAAACCTTATTGTGCTTACCGTGGGACTAGGTACATTTGTGTCACATTGTCCCAGAATATTTATTAGAATATTTAACCTTCCGCATACGAGGTGGGGTATTACAGACCCCAGGCCCAATAAATCGGGAAGTAAGTACAGTAACAATGCTGGTAAGATATTTATACCTTGAGTAGCTGCGCAGATGACGTTGCCAGATCTACCGTATGCGTGAGTCAGTTTGGCGTGTGCGTATTTGGAAGTTAGAAGTTTTTCGGCGTCTCAGACCCCACCTTGTACGGGACGTCGTCGAAAAGGTAAGTGGATATCGTGAGGTTTTTACTCGTTTTTATGGTTTTTATTAAATAATTATAACTAAATTATTATTTATTTTAAGTGAAAATGCCGCACTGACTCAGAAATCAGGAAATGGAACGATGTTTAATGAAAAATAGTTCTGATTTGGAAGATGATGCAATTCATCCGGAGAATGATTGCTAATCAGAGCATTGCAGATTTGCAGCATCGTGTGTCCAGACACCCTTCGGAAGTAGACGCTGAGGGAGATGTAACGTATATGTACGTTCCATAAGAAGTACCTACTAGAGGTCGTTCTCGGAGAAACGGCCTTTTTTAGGGGTTGAATTCGGGCATACAGAGGAACTTGTAGAGGGTGTTCTAGTGGTTTTGGAACATTGTTTATATGTGTGCGAAAATTGCGTATATTACCTTAAAAGTGATTGAAATAGCTTTGTTATGTTATAATCTTAAATTACGTTTCTAATCATTGTTAAATTTATATCACAATCTCATTAAAACATTTTGATTACTGAGATACGATTTTTTCTGCAGTCAAAGAAGGACTACTTTTGGGTAAATGTTAAACAAAAGAATATTTTTTTTATTATAAAAAAAAAGGTTTTAATAATAAAAAGATATACTCAAAAATAAGAAAATGTATTATAAATCCAAAATTATCATACATTTACAATTATCATACACTTTTAAATGTGTGCAAATTTGACCCCACCTTGTATGGCACGTCTATATTTTCCACCTGGTATGCGGAGGGTTAAAGAGTGTCCCCGATTCTACTTCATATAGGAAGATAAGAAATCCAGATGTTGTTCAAATGGGTCGTAGCATCTTTTTGCCATCACAATGCGTCTTTTTATATAAGTGACACAGTGACATTACTGATCTGCGAGCTCAGGTAAATGTAGTGTTTGACAATAGTTCCAGGCATTAGTAAACATCGGTCAAAACTATTCAAAAAGTACGTTCAAGCATTCGAAGTGAATTCCGCACCGTACAGGTAAAATCAATAAAACTAATGATAAGCCAATTGATTACAAACTTATCAGCGAAGCGATATGAGCGTTAACATAACCCGCCCACAATTTTCTGCTTACATAAGAGGTTTCTTGGCCACCTGGACCTACCTTCGTCTGTGGTCCATACATTGATACTGTGATCAAGTGATCATACTGTGAACAACTGCCTGGTACTCCTTCTTTTTCTTCTTCCTAGCGTTTTCCCGACTTGGGCCTGGAGTCCACTTTGGTTTGGCTTTTGTCCGCTAGTTTTACCGTTTAAGAAAGCGATTTTACCATCTGGCCTTCCAACCGAGAGGGTAAACTAGGCCTTATTACGAATAGTCCGGTTTCCTCACGACGTTTTCCTTCACCGAAAAGGAATCCCATTTCGGTATTGATGATATAGGGGGTTTAGACCTAAATGCAATAAACTGTCACTTTAGTGCTTCTCCCACTCACCTAGACCCCCTAGTTAAGCAAAGCTCTTTGGCTCTCCTTGCCAACACACCTCACGAGGAGTATCCGCCGTTTGAATTTGGTACAATCTCCGCACAAGAAGTCATCAGTATTCTTAGAGCTATTAAGACGAAGGCTGTCGGTGACGATAACCTTAGCAAAGACATGCTAATGCTGGTGGCGGAACCCATAGCTCCCATCCTTGCACATATCATTAATTTTTCTTTCTCATCCGGTGTATTTCCCTCTGTTTGGAAATTAGCTTATGTAATTCCCCTTCCGAAAGTTAGTAATCCCTCGTCTATTTCAGATTACCGTCCTATCTCCATTCTTCCAGTTCTTTCCAAAGTTGTAGAGCACTTTGTCAATAAACGTCTCTCTTCCCACCTGATTAGACACAACCTTTTAAATCCTCTTCAATCTGGGTTCCGTCCTGGGCATAGCACAGCGACTGCTCTGATTAAAGTGACCGATGACATTCGTCTTAATATAGAAAATAAAAAAGTATCCATTTTAGTACTGTTAGACTTCAGCAGCGCATTTAATACAGTAGATTTCGATATACTCGTTGCTTTCCTTAAATTACTTCATGTTTCACCGTCTGTTCTTTCCTGGTTTCGTAGCTACCTCTTTGGGAGGCATCAGCGGGTTCGTGCTGATGACAATGTCTCGGAATGGCGTGAACTGTCTGCTGGGGTCCCCCAGGGGGGCGTGCTCTCTCCGCTGTTGTTTTCTATTTTCATAAACAATATTTCAAAGTCATTAAACTCATCATATCACCTTTATGCGGATGACTTGCAAATTTACTCAGCGGCAGAAATTTGTGATTTCGATTCGTTAGTAAATCAAATTAACGAGGACTTAGAATCAATCTGTAATTGGGCATCTTCTTTTGGACTTAAAGTTAATGCCAGGAAATCTCAGGCGATTGTTATTGGGAGCCCGTACTTCATCTCCCGACTGTCTGTCCAGGTTTTGCCCAGAATTTTCTTCGATGGTACCCCTATTCCTTTCACTCCCACTGTAAAAAATCTTGGCGTTACAATGGACCAGACTCTATCCTGGGCGCCACATGTAGCTGAGGTCAGTAAAAAGGTGTTCGCCTCTCTTCATTCTTTAAGGCGTCTGCAAAGCTTTCTCCCTCTCCACACGAAAAGTATGTTGGCACGGTCGCTTCTTCTCCCGCTTCTCGACTACTGTGACACTGCGTGCCTTGATATCAAGGAGGAATTGCTTGATAAGCTCGAGCGGTTACAGAATGTCTGTATCAGATATATTTTCGGACTCAAGAAATATGATCATGTGACCTTTTACCGCAATCAATTAAACTGGCTACCTATCCGCCGTCGGAGGGATTTACACACTCTTTCTCTTTTGTTTACTGTGCTTTTTTCTCCCTCTTCTCCAACGTACCTTTCGGAGAAATTTAAATTTTTGGCTGAGGGCAGTGGTCACCGTTTGCGGTCCAGTGAGAATCAGTCACTTTTAATCCCATCTCACAAATCTCGTGGCTATGACAAGTCGTTTGCGGTACGCTCGGTTAGACTGTGGAATGATTTGCCTGTCTCGTATAGGAAGTCCCAGTCAATTGCGTCGCTCAAGGGGAAGTTAAAGAAGTTGTGGTTACCTGTTTCTGTGTGATTGGTTGCTGTTATCTCTTTGTTTATCTGTATACTCTGTTTATTTATTTATTTATTTATTTTTTATTTTTTTATTAGTGTTGTCTCACATTTCCTTGTTAGTGTGATATATATACTTTTCCTTTGTATTTTGGAAATATATATATAGTTTATATTATTATTTATCTGGTACGTTGTTGTACATTAGGTGTATTTGTCTACCTCTTTTCATTTTTTCTCTCATCTACTCAAAGGTTAACTGGAAGAGATCCCTTAAAGGGATAAGTTCGCCTTTGTACTTACTGTTTTCCTTTTGTAAATTTTAATTTTTCTGTGTTTTGTACAATAAAGAGTTTACATACATACATACATGATATTTCGTACGTGCCTAACTTCCGAAAAACTCATTGATCCGAGCCGCGGTTTGAACCCCCGATCTTCGGGTTGAAAGTCGCACGCTCTTACCTCTGGACCAACGGTCTCAACTGCCTGGTACACGGTCGGAAAATCACCAAGGTCGCCTTGATCAGGAGCACCTCAGGAGCCGTGTCACTTAATGTGTAGAAGCGGCGTGGTAACAATCTGACACGCATCGCACGCAGATGTGTAAGCGGAACATTGATATACCTAGGTACATGTGCATAGAGCTGTCTTGCTCACACACCGGAGGAGCAGACGGGCCGGCATAGGTTTGATAACCGTGTGATAGAAAGTGCTTCTATTAGCAGTCTATACACGTTCCGGCGTATGCGCCGGGTCTATTAATAAACCCACTGAAGATCCGACAGATTGCCCGAACGTATATGGCCGGCTATTCAGGGTTTTGTTTTTCTACTAAACAATTTGGGGAATACTTTGTACCTACGTATTGTACATTTTAGTACGAAAATAACCTGCGTCATTATATTTAATTATTTACTAGGATCTGGGTGCGTAGACAAGATGCCAATCGCTCAAACTACGAAGCGTATCGTAGTTATCTCTCTCTATCACTCGCGACTGAGCGTTAGCGATTAACATTGGCACTTTTCATAGCTGACTGGTTTTTTTTGTAAACAGTTTAATGTCGTGGGAAAAGTTTTTCAAAATACCTAGGTTAGAGATGGCGAAAATCGTTATATTTTTTCTATCGCCAGATAGTTGACATTTCTTAACAACACACGCTTATTGGTTACCAAACCCTATTTTCTGAAAATAAGGCCGTTTTCAGAAAATAGTCTTGGTGTGATGTAAATAAAGTGATCAAATAATTTATCCTCTTTGTTACTTCAGTATTTACGCAAACATCAAACTCTTTTGAAAATATTTAATCACATTCATTGACGCAAATCAATTGAAATCATATACAATAACTCACTCTTTGCAATCATATTACTAATTTGCAGATTAACAAGTGTTATTTTGCCGATAAACCAGATAAAAACAGAGAAAATTCGATCTTAACCGCCTTATAATAAGTACTGTTGTTTTTTGTCCGACGCACTGCATTGTATGGTCGAAGTAATGCCACAACCACACCATTTTATTCGTAGAAACAAGTAATAATCAATCGAAAATCCACCTTATTAATAAGCAAATAAAGTGCATGCACTTTTTTACAAGGGATAAAATTAACACAGATTAGAATTGCAATAGAGTCGTCACTCATTTTCAATTGTACCGGTATCGTAGTATAATAAAAACAGTAGTCCCCCCCCCTACTACTGCCCCCCCCCCCCCCCTACTACTACCCCCCTACTACTGGTTCGCCCCTAGACCAATTCCTCGGCAAGCCCTTAAGTGGTTTGGCTTATATTCGACTCGGAGAACTTCTCTCGCTCGTTCAAAATTTTTGACCACGTTAAGTGCTTCACCCACTAGGGCGTAATCACACATTTTCAAATCACTAGGCTAGAAAAGAGTAAGATAAAACGAAATACAAATTCACATGATTCACGTGAGTAACCTTTTTTCTACACGCAACCCACATTACTATCTCTTTCACTAGACGACCCTGAAAATAGGAAGATAATCTTGTATTCATCCCCGGTCAACAGTTTCCTGTGACCATGGTTTAGTCTGTAATGTTAAACACTAGTGTTTATTATAGCTGTTTTACTCACAACAACACATCTTAATATCTCCAAAATCGTCTATAGCGGGCCAAATACGAGTACGTTTGGGATATCCTCTCCATAGTGGGTATGTTCTCCGGGCATCCGCCAGACAAAACCATACAAATATTGGCCGATCTGGCGGATATGCCCGAACGTATATGGACGGCATATCTCACACAGTTACTCAGCTCATTAAGCAAAACACGAAAACCTGCGTCTTTACTTAATCTAACAAAACTAACAAAAATGCTTGTCAATCAATGAAAACGTGATCAAAAACGCAAAGAGGTATGAAATGTCATTGAGAAAATTTAAATCGAAATTAATATATGATTACTTATGCGAATTATTTTCTTTTGTAACATTATAATCCAAGACATCCACACAACACACATAACCCTATATTCTAGTATCATCATGCGAGTATATGCGCAGTATGCGCATACTTGGGAGCTCAAAAATGGTCACGTTTTTCAATTGTTGTGTGTCTCTTGCACGCGTGAAATATTCATATAAAGATGGCTTCTATTTTGCCCACTTTGTTACTCTTTTAGCGTTATAGCGATCTATGTACCTATGTCCAACCAACACCAATAACTCACTGTCAACTGTCTACAAATAACAGTTCATGCAGTCTGTACTGACGGTCCGTTTCAAACCTTAAACAACGTTCATTACATAGTCTACTGCGTCGAAGAGCACTGTGGCATTGCGCAAGCCACGACGCGGCGTCTGCGCCGGTTTTGCAAGCGCGTGGGTGAACAATAGAACGTAATCTCTACGAAGGATTATGCAGAATGAGAAAATAACGATATTACCTAGCTCGAAGTGGAATTTAAAAAAGTAAGAAAAGGAGAGGAGATGTAATATAAGGAAAAGGAATAGATTGTGTCACAAGAGACTGTTGCATGGTTTGGTCCATTACACCAAACACAATTGTATGTACCTACCTATACAAAAACACTGAGTAGATATAGAGATTGATCAGCCCAGCCCCGGAAGAAAGAAATAGTAAGTTTCAAATGAACGAAGATATTTTTACATAAGTACCTAGTAGTTTATATACCTACATATCATTAGCCCTAAATAATGCGTTCAAAAACCGCATATAACGGCCCCCATAATAATAAAACTTTTTGTTACAACAAATTTCTTATCTGTGAAAATATTATTATAGCTAAATAATATAATTTAAACTATCATGAGTCATCCTGACATTAAATTGCAACAGTACAAACTCACGTATTTTTATCAAAATAGGCGTCTACGAGATTGTCGACCAACGGTTCAATTGCAATTTAATGATAGCTAAATAATATTGGGACACAAAACAGCAGTGGGACACAAAATAGGCTATTAAAAAACAATTTTTTATAAATTATGTTTTTTTTTTCAAATTTAGAACAGATTTAAGAGAAGGAAATTTGATTTGACCTGTATTCTAATATCAGTCGACATGACGTTTAGTTTGAAATTAATTGTCAATAACAACGCACGCAAGTCGCACAATATTTTGATATCCAACGTGTGAAAGTTGGGGCCAACTCTAGTGTGTCTCTGAATTTAAAAAATATAAATGTCATAATGTCAGAAAAGTTTTTATTTCTGTAAGTCGAAATGGCGGTCGAGATATATGCGCTTTGAACGCATCATGAAGAGCTCACGATATGTGTGTACCTGTGTACCCATATAAAGTATTATATTAGGCATTAAAAAACTGGTGTGATGTTATTATCAAACTCGGCTGACGCCTCGTTTCATACACCCACACTCGAGTTTTAATGCCTTTCATTATATACAACCACATAATAGTAGTTTATGCAACAGTGATATAATAAGGGTTCTTAAAACTTGAGGGTCGCCGTTACAAAACGAGGCGATGCCGAGTTTTGTAATAATAGACCCGAGAGTTTTAAGACCCAATTATGAGCAGTTGCATACCCTAGTTTTTCTACGACAGCTAAAATAGCGTAAAAAGCTAAATCTAGAAACGTGGCAGAATAGGGAAGATGTTGTGCCCACTAATAGATTTTTTTTTTTAAATTTATAAAATGTATAATATCCACAATAAAATATTCTACGAAAAATTAAATAATTATTTAATTTAATTAAAACACAAACTTAAAATAAATAAAAAATCCTATAAATAAAAAATGCCCCCCAAATCGTTGCCAGTGGGCAGCGTGCCCAGAAGGCTGGCTGCATTGCCACGTTGAATGGCAATGCTTATACGTTGCGCGACATACTGGCCAGCCCTCTGGTCACCTGTCTCTTCAATGAGGCGGGACGCTAAATCTTTATAGATTTTGTGCGCACCAGATCCCCACGGCCCCAGAGTTTCAACTCCAAACGCCTCGAATATGTAGCCGCTCCCAAGAGCAATATAGAAATTAAAAGAAAATCTACTATTATGTAACAGTGATATATTAAGTCTCGTTTTGTAACGGCGACCCTCAAGTTTTAAGAACCAATTATGAGCCGTTGCATACATAAAAAAAAACTAGTTTTTTACGACAGATAAAATAGCGATAAAAGGAAAACCTCGAAAAGTGGCAGAATATGGAAGACGTTTGCTAACTACAAAAAAAAACAGTGTTAATATATTGTATGAAAATCCATTAGAGCATCGCTTGTCGATGATCTTAATATGGTATACTACAGAAATCGTTATAATGTATCGCTATCAGTCATCTTATTGACAGATAGAAGTGCTGGAGTAGAAAAAAAAATATTATTTCAAAAGAGGCGGGTAGCCTATCCCGGTCAAATAGTTATTTTACATTAATTAGATTCATTTATTGCTCGATTCAAATTTCCTTCGGTAAAAATTTTATACGCTTTTATATTATTTCTTTACCGTATAGGTACCTTTATCGTTTGTCCAAATAACCACCAGTATGATTAATGATGTCAGTCAGTTTTGGAAGTGAGCTTGAATAAGTAATGCCGGCTTTACGCGTCAGGGGGACTGATAAGGAAATGCACCAAATGTTTTCTTGAGATTTTCAACTTAACCTGGAACGTTGTTATGCCACGGCTCAGGGAGCCTGGGGTCCGCTTTGGCAACAAATCCTAAGATTTGGCGTAAGCGCTAGCTTTACGAAAGCGACTAACATCTGACCTCCCAACCTAGAGGGTAAACTAGGCTTTTTTGGGTTTCCTCATGATGTTTTCGTTCGCCGAAAAGCCAATATCAAATTATATTTCGAATTTAACGATAGCAAAAATGGCGTATAAATCAAAATCTAGGGAGGTGGCAGAATGTGGAAGATGTCGTGCCCACTATAGAAATAAAAAAAAAACAACAGTGTTCATATATTGTATGAAAATCCACAGAAGCAGTGTTCTTATGTAATACCATAGACAACGTTATAATGTATACTTTTTTAATATCGCTGTCAGTCATCTAATTGACAGATAGAAGTGCTGGAGTAGAAAAAAATACTAAAGTTACAGGTAGGTAAGTTTTACCCGTAACTTTTTAACCTTATGGTCATTACTGATTATTTTAATACTACCCGATAGTCTCCCACGCTGTAAGCGAACATCGATGATTGACGATTCTTACCTGAAAAAAAAGTTAAGGAAATTAAATTGTCATTTCAACGAATGAGTACCCTCATTAAGCTTATAAATTACAATGTTATGTCTAGACAGAACGAGATTGTCCTTTGTTTAATAGGAGTATAATGTTAAATAAATGATAAATTATATTCAAATCAAAATCACAATTTCTATTTACTATTACCTACCAACATAAAAGACAGATTTAGAGAAGATAAAATTGGCCTATTTAAACACAGTAAAGTAATAACCGTATATAATAGGTTTTGTCTGTCCCTGGTAACGGAGGAATGTGAAATTATACCCTCATTAGAAAAAAGATCGCGCCACAACAAACTACGCACAGTGGACTATCTACCTACTTACCCACATGTAAAAATAATGCTTACGGTAAAAGAACAATAGACTACTTGTTACCATGCATATTAAATACATTACCCAATAACCTACTGCATGATCTCACTGAATTTATTAATAATAATAAAAATTGTAAAAATATCCTTAAAAACTATTACCTAAATTTAGACTAAGCAACTAATTGTACGGCCTACTGTATGGGTACAGTTAACATCAAAATATCACAACAATATATTACTCCTTATGATTAGAACTTTATGCAAACTGTTCCCATACAAGCAGGTCAAGTAGGTAATAAGATTTAATATTTTATATAAGATTTACCAACTTTTACTTTTAATTAACTGCATGTAACTCGGATCGAGATGCGCGTTCCCGCCATCTATTAAATAAACCTTCGAGGTTTCCAATAGTGGCTTAGATGTGTAAAAAAAAATGTAAACCCATGTTTTTGTTAAATAATAAAAAAAAAACTGAAATCAGCCATATAGGACATGCACAATTTTTCACTTCTTTCCTAATTTTTCTTAAACTGACAACTTAAAATTGTATTTATAAGACATGCAATGAAAGAAGACATTAAAATTAAGCAGATAAGATGTCAGATGATTTATATAATTAGTCACACTACCCAAATATATACATATGAGGGAAGTCCATAATGGATACTTCTGCACCGCGGGAACAGACCAGAAACTATGTCGAACTCTCATCGACTTAAAACCCCAGTTGGTCCTCTTCAACACAATCAGTGCCACCCTAGTATCTCCAATGGAACGCACCAGTGCCACCCTTGCGTCACGCGTCTATGGGTCCTTTCTTTTATTTTGGACGATAGCAGTCCCTAATTGGTATCATCTGCGATGCTGTGGTCTTCTTTTCGTCGCTTTTTACGACAGGCAGACCCGGGCATGCCCGGGCTACAGGGCGCAAACGATTCGTTTAGAAACTTACCTTTACTTTTTACTAAAAACATGCAAATATTTTTTGTGTTTTATTACGCAGTCTGTTATGATAAACTACATAGTTTTATGTTCGAAAGGAGCTAGGTACTGTCAACCAATTAGAACCCTAGTTCACTGTGGGAGTATGTCATAGTGACGCTATATATCAGATTGATTGATTGAGAAGAGACCTCTTCTCTTACTGCTTGCCATTTCGGCGATGGTTCTAATTTATTAACTACCTACTTGAGGTGGTCCCATTGCATTTTTTTCTGATTTGATGATAAAATCCATATGGATAGAGGAAGTACGCTACTTTTGTTGCTTGGAATAGTAATTTTTGGGAATGTCCTTTTTCTCTAATGTCTTTTTTTTTAATTACTTATTTCTAGCCTTGTCCCGGTTTATGCCACAGGCTAGGGTCCACTTTGGCAAACTAGGCCTTGTTGGGATTACTCCGGTTTCCTCACAACACAATGTTTTCTTTACCAAAAAGCATTTGGTAAATATGGAATTATATTTCGTACACAAGTTCCGAAAAAGTCATTGGTACGCGCCGGGGTTCGAACACGGGACCTTTGGATTGATGGCGCACGCCTATAAACTGAAAACTATAAGAGTGCAAGATAACACAGTGCCATAAAATCTTCCTGGTAGAAATAACGTCAGTAAACGAGCGGCACTAAGGATTTATTCTCGTCGCTCGAAGAGCTCTTCGCCTCAAATGAGTGTCAAGTTAAATTATTGCCCTTTGCATTTGTTGCACAATGAGCATTAGTGTATTTACCAGATAACCAGAGACATTAACAGAAGTAAGATTTTCCCTGGACTTCGTAGTACCGTTTATTCATACTAAATATTCGAAAAATTCCGGTTCTTGCCATACCAAACCAGCACACGGAGGATACCACCTTATTTGACCCGTGTGATACACATTTCATGCATTGTTTTTCCACTAGTGCCATAACTACAACCCGATTAAAATACATAAGGTAATGTGACTTAAGCTGGATTTGACCAAACTTTTCAACCAAAAGTAACGCTTACTCTTGGATACTAATGTCAAAATCCCATTGTAATTTGACGTTACTATCTGAGAGTAAGCGTTATTCTCGGAATAAAAATTTGGTAAAACGCAGCCTTACATAATGTGGCTAATTACGTCATAGGGCCTTTTCCGTCTAATGCTCGCATGCGCTGTAATTACAGTCAACCAATTGGAACCCTAGGCCACTCTAGAACCATGTCAAAGTGACAAGCAGTATGAGATTTATTACAATCTGATTTATAGCGTCACTATGACATAGTCCTACAGTGGCCTGGGGTGCCAATGAGGATTCCGCGAGTCGATTTTCTGCGAAACATTTCAAACGTCACTTTGACAGTTCTCACATACTGACCCCACGACTTCGGGACCAATATCACCCTTGAAATGTCGAAGGTTATTTTTCAATGTTTAACGCGATCAAGCCCCGTTGCAGTAAAATTATAATCTGTGAAAAATGTGAAACATTAAATATACTTAGCATAGACGGACTCTAGGTAAGCTTAGGAGATAACAGCAGAGTTTGCATATCATTACACTGGCGATAAGGGCCCGTTTTTGTAAAGAAACAATACTTTTTTGTGTCACAAAGGCTCTTTGTGTTAAAAATCACGCTTTCTCGTAATGTTAGTTTTTATTTTGAATTGTGGGCGCTTATTAAACATGGAGGAGCGTTTCTGTATATATTATTAATTTTTCATATTTTATGAGGTTTTAGTATTTCAAAGGTTGTTTCACTTCATCGTCATCATATCAGCTAATGGAAGTCCACTGCTTGACAAATGCCTCATCCAAAGATCCTTCCAACGATTTCCCGCGACGTTCACCAAGTCGTAGGTTTCCCTTGCTGGGGCCTTCCCATGCTGCGTCTTACTGCACTTTACTGCCCCATCGGCCATCTCACTTTAAATATATCTAGTATTTATTTTCTTTATAAACTTGATTATAGCACGGAGCACTTTTGTGCTTTTATAATGTCACGATTTTATAATATAATCAAAGTCGCTGTAGACTAAAATAGCATTGTCATTGATGTTTTCTCAAAAGTATATGCCACATAATATTAACAAATCAATTTCAATAAATTGTCTGTTCACAGTTCAGGGGTCACTTTAGTTTGATGACACGTTTAAGATATATTTATAATAGTAGTTTATGCAACAGTGATATAATAGGGGTTCTTAAAACTTGAGGGTCGCCGGTATAAAACGAGACGAAGTCCCGAGAGTTTGAAAAACTAATTATGAGCTATTGCGTACGCTTCTTTTTTAACCATAGCTAAAAATGTGTAGTTCTTGGACAGAAAAGTACCACTTTATTCCCTCCCAGCAGGGAAGAAAAGTGCCACTTTGATCCCTCCTAGCTTGAAAATAAAAAACCCTTTTATGAATAGGTGGTATGAAAAGTTATTTTAAAGATTCTAGTACCTTTTTAATCTAACACCTAACTGGCTACTTCACGAATATAAATCCAATACATACATGATTGTTAAATGCACATGGTGATTACTTTTAGACGGTTTTTCTTGTTAATAAATGAAAACAAAAAAAAATATATAAAAATAATTCTTACTTTCTATTTAATTTTTTTTTAAGTATTATCTGTAACAGTATCGGTAACTTTGATAGCAACTTATATACCTATATACTGGATTCACGACATTGTAGAATATAAGTAGTAGGTAGATTGTATGACAAGGGCATAAAGTAACCCATTTTAGCCGAGTATAAAATGGGTATAAAGCCCCGAGTTATACACTCTGCTTTTCACTTCGATTGTGAGGAAATTAATTCTTGAAAATTAATCATCCATGATTGCCATGCTTGGGCGCGGTCGTCACTCGGCCCCCGGCACCTGCCCTTTACTTTATGCTCTAGAGCGATTTTATCGCGCATAGCCTCAACTTAAAGACGAATTTGTCGAGCAAGAGTAGTGAAAAATATATTTAACTCAAGAAATATCTTGGAACGCAACAGCGGCACCTCATTATCTGTAAGAGGCGGCTGGAGCCTCTTGCTAATAAGAACTCCGAGCTGACCCCAATCCTTAATCTCACTTTTATATTACGGGAAATTTTCTCACTAGAAACTAGTTTTTTTCCCGACTTCGAGAAGGGTTATGCTTTTAGAAGACTATTTATGTGCGTGTGTATATTTGTAACATCACGCAACTTTTTATAACTGTACCCGACGGTAAATTGAAACTTTTTTCTTCGTACATGAGTGAACGGACTCCTATATAGTTATTCTTAGGATTCGAGTTTAGAAGACGGTAGAATTACATTTTATTTCTACTACTGGATGAGGTTAAATTAAGAAAATCAACCTTTACAGCCCTTAACTTTTGAATATCGAACGTCGTGTTTGACCCAATTAAGTCGCGGCAACTGGCAAGTTTTTTGCATTTGCCGCCGTCGTAGAAATAAAAAAAGTAAACAAACAAAAGTGAGACGCGAACTTGTAGGTCGTATGTGCAGGCAGTTCTTTTAGCGAGTGTCTGGAGTGTGCTCGAGTCTCTTGGGTATAATGACGCTCTCAGAATATGATGTAACTATACAACATTCGCATTAAATCATCATTTGAAGGTTACAATGGATTTTTTCTACCTACTCCAGCACTTCTATCTGTCAATTAGATGACTGACTGACGATATTAAAAAAGTATACATTATAACGTTGTCTATGGTATTCCATAAGAACACTGCTCCTATGGATTTTCATACAATATATGAGCATTAATTGTTGTTGTTTTTTTTTTTCTTTAGTGGGCACAACATCTTCCCTATTCTGCCACGTTTCTAGATTTTGCTTTTTACGCTATTTTAGATGTCGTAGAAAAACTAGCGCATGCAACAGCTCTCCTTATTATATATATCACTGTTGCATAAACTACTAATACTTACTATTTAAGACGCGATATTTACCATGTATGTATATTTGTTTTTGCGAGCTCCCGATATTTCGGCACTGTTACAAATGCCATGTTTACGGTGTAACTGATTTACTGTGAGTTTTTATTTGTAGTACCGCTGTTTTTATAATGCCTCTTCCTTATCTGCTGTTAAAACGTGTTTTCTTTCGACACAAACGTCGTGAAATGCCAATACACTGTTGCAAATACACGAGTATAGTTATGGAAAGCATTGCATATAAATTGCAACTATGTTTGTTTAAAGACTAAAGGATGAGACAAGAACAGGCCGGGAAATTACCGGCTGATCTGTCAGCTGCTATAGAAAACGCCACGTGACCTCTGAAGGCTCCGAGATTTCACGTGATTATTTCTATGGAAATTGACAGATTGTCCCGTCCCGTCCCGTTCTAGTGTGAGTCCTTAAGACGAAGTACGTTGAACCTTTAATACAGCACGCCTACCAGGAACATCGAAAATTGGCATTGACGGGTAAACCTCTTTGTCACTCCAATATGCAAGTGTGACAGAGATGGAGATACAAATCCGCAATCGTTCGATTTTCGTAGTATAAGTAGGCCCAGTATTGGTTCGCCCAGAATTAAACTCGCGCTTATATCTCGGCAACTTCTTCACCGATTTGGCTCATATTTAAACATATTTTTTTTATTTAACTCATCTAACCACCTGCCAAATTTTATGACGATCCTATTAATAATACTCGAGTTATCGTCAAACAAACATACATACATACAAACTACGGAGTGTCCAAGTTACTCGCTGCGCTCTGCCTAGAATTATAAAGGTAAGTACGCAACGACGCGCCATTGCTGCAAGTACTGCAAAAAACACACAACAAAGCAGAGCCTACCTCAACGAGGGCATCGGACGCAGGGCGTGGGCAACGCCATAGAGTACGAGTATAATACAGAAGGGTCTGTATTATCTGCCTACGGACGGGGATTAGTAAGAATGACTGAGACATCTTCCACACAATGTCGTGAGGATCTGAGTTCTCAGTCGACTTGGACAATATATTTGTATGAATAACAATCGCGGTAACAGAAGACAATAATACGCCCTCTTATTCTTTCAGCGTTACTTGCACTATCCGGGGTTAATCAATTAATCCAGAGTTAAGCGTTTTCAGTATGGAATTTGACAACTATCGTTGCCACTGAGTCAGTTGGCCGAGATAAGTGCCTGTACTATACTGTATGTATGCTGTATGCAGTTTTGCTCATCATTTGACCGGGATAAGTTGACGTGTATTCTATGGACTTGTTTTTAAATCTCGCCGGAGACGGTAAAATAGTCCCTTTTTTACAAAAAATTACTAGTAAATGTTTCTACTTAATATATCATTTTTGTAGTATTTATTCTCTCAGAGACCTCACCCAATCACCTATAAACATTATCCCATTGTACTGTCACGTCTGGAACACGAGTCCTCGGTGCTCTCAGCGAGTCTTGACCTCAGGCGTGACTAACCCGATCGTTGCCACTGAGTCAATTGGACGAGATAGCTATATTATATATAATGTAGCTTTAGTATATTTGATTGTGCGCTATGCTGTGTTGTGAACGGGATTAGTTAATGGATTATTAAATGTTCCCAAATTTGCTTGCATAGTATAGTTCGAATGTCGCAGTCTATTTATTGAACTACTCGATTTAAAAAAGGGAAAAATCGGTTTTTGCGCCATAATCCACCATTTTAATTTTTAACAGTTTTCACATAGGATACGACACTCCCACGCCTGAGATAAATCTCATGACAGAAACATGTTAAAATACATGGACATAATGTATAAACAACGGATCGAAATGAAAATGAAATTAAATGAATAAAATGAAATGAAAGGTAATAAAAAAAATACATAGACATATTTATTACACGACTGTTTTACATACTACTTCACTTACATATTCAGATTACTTATCGTGAACCTACTTCTGATGAAAAACATACGTTGCAATCGATCCGTGTATATAAAATGTGTCTGTTATGTTAATAATAATAGTCTAGACATATAAAAAACATTGCCGATGTAATCTAAATACTCGTACTGGTTCAGAAAAGATCTATTACGTTTCTGTTACACTTCACATTTATCTGACGCCTCTTTGATATTTTGACATTATTTGTAATACGAATCTACATTTTAAAGGATGACTCACACTAGGACGGGACGGGACGATCTTTCAATTTCTATAAAAAGAATCAAGTGATAGCTCGGAGCCTTCGGATGGCTTGGCTCTTTGTAAAGCTGTAGCTGGACTTTTACAAGCAGCCCACAAGGCAACGACGACCCCGGACTACTAAGTGCCAAAAGACTGGTTAAACCCGTTTTAAGATTTTTTTTTCAATCGCTGCATACTTCTTTGCTAGTTGACTGTGTAAAAAGCTATCAATGTTACCTAGGTACACATTAAACAATTTTATATTCTTGAAACAACTTTACCATCTTGAGTATCAACCGAAAGTCCATTCTTAGAGTACGAGTGATTGATTCAAATTGTATAAATATCTGCTTTGAAACCTTTTGTTTGAACCATTATTTGAAATATAGCTAACTTTGTTACCAGCAATCGAATTTTGTACCCGACCAACACAAAATATCGGGAAAATCCGGTAAATACAGCTACGAACTGGTAAATATCGGTTCAAACTAGACGGACATTTTCAATAAGAAGAGAACACAGTTCTTATTGTTAGCTCTCAAATCCTTTGAGATAACAAAGGATGCATTTTCGGGATTAGATCTTGTCTTCTATTTGACTTACACAACACTCATGATGGCCAATATCAATGAACTTTAGTGGCGAGTGACCAGCGGAACGTTAAGCTAATAATGATCATGAGGTTTATTTCGACTTTCAATGTAAAAACCTGTGGCAATTCTTCCTATCATACCAAGCCTTAAACTTTTCATCAATGTATAGTTAATCTGTTAACACAATTGAGTCAGCGGTTCCTGATCATAAAAACCGCCCGCGGCAAAATCGTGATCAAGACCCAAGTAGCAAACCAAATCGCCCTGACACAAATTATAGGTAAACGTTAATCCTAATACGTCTGACTTCTGAAATGCTGGCATTATCTTGAAACTGTTGTGCAAGCACCAAGTAGGTATAAGTTAGTACTCAGTATAAAGTGTGCTTGTGGCCCACGTGGTCTTAGCTTTTGTAATAGGTTGGAGTTGCTGTTGCAGCGATCTTATAAATTGTCATGATGACAGTAGGTAATAACTAATAAAGAATCATAGAAATAATTCTGAAAAAATATCTGAATGTAATATATACGTTGTGATTAAGTTAAGCAGTGAACACTGAGCATAATACAAAAAAATATATATGTTCAAAAAAAGCGTAAAGTGCTCCAATCCGCCATATTGCCCGAAACACACCATCAGAGCGAATGATGTCACTCATCTGATGTTTTTTTTAAATTTATTATCACGGATACAACAGGTGATGGAACCTCCGAATAACTCAACGCATCCACACAAAAATCTGTATAAGATCTTTTTAAAGTGTTGCCACATCCCATAACTCTTTTGAAATTTGTGTTATTTTTTTCTTCTAAACAAGTACCTACAAACTGTAAAATGTGAAGTCTTTAAACGAAGATAAGAAAGATATTCATTTTTATTTTTCCGTCCAAAAACAGATCAGAGAAATACGCGACCGAAAGCTAGTTAATGTATACGTATAAAAACGGCCAATGAATATATCTAGATCTTCTTGTAGGCTTTTTTAAATATTAAATTTATTTCCGCTGACACTGTAACTCGTGCCGCATTGCATAACTGATTGAAAATGAAGACCTCAAAGCGTTGCAATCGTTACTTCTCGATAGTTATGAGGGACCCTTTTACTTTTAAGTTTAATTGCACAATCATACAAATATGTACAAAAGGGGCACATAATGATTATAGATATTCCCTACTAATAATAGCCAATGATGGAACCAAATCCGGCCTATCTTAGTTTGTTGTTACCCTGTGTACGGATCCCGGTCGGAGCATTTATTTGTGTGTTTATTACGAATATTTGTTCCTGATTCCTGAGTTACGGGTATTTTCTAGATATTAAAGTTTTCATATAAATTTATATATATCGACGTCTAGGACCCACACCGGGTTGATTAGTGTAAGATTGTCCCATCATATGATAGTATATATATATAATCTTAGTTCAGAAATATTTATTCTCGAAATATATACAGTAAGTGTAACTTACCTAACTACCTACCTCTACCTATTACCTTAAATCTAAAGTAGGTCCTTGAGGCATTGTACCTAGGATGCTGGCGGCATTTCCTCGTTTTATCGCAATGCTGATACGTTGTGCGAGGTAGCCACCAGCTCTTCGGTCACCAGTAACATCAACCAGACGTTTCGCGATTTCTACGAAAAATTTGCGTGCGCTGGGACCCCATGGACCAAGAGTTTCGACCCCGAATGGTACAAAAAGGTACTCTTTGCCCAGGCTCTTATATATATAATTATACATATTTTAATAGCCTACTTTGTGTCCCACTGCTGGGCAAAAGCCTACCCTCTCTTCCTCCACCCGTCACGGCTAAGTGCATGTCTCCGCCAGTCGCTACAAAAGGCATCCAGGTCGTCCCGCCATCTCTTTTTTGGTCTGCCTCTGCAATTATTTGATAGTATATTTAAATACCTACGCTTTTTTTGTTTAGTACCTATTTACTAACCAAGCTACTTTAATTATTACATGTCGTAAAAAACGGCCTTCCTTTCTTTCAGGTCGGAAAAGCTTGTCATCATCATCGTTATTTAAGAACCACGCTCTTGTCGGTATTATCTCCATTCCTCTCTTTTTACTTCTAAATACAACACGACAGCCACTTTTTTTGTAATTGGCTGAAGTATATTGACCATCCTCTTTTGAACTCGATCTTACCTATCTATTGAAAAAAAATTGTCGTGCCGTATCAGGTGGCCCATCACTGTGCCTGCCCAATTCCTTATCGTTTCCAACAGGCATCGCTTTCCATCCTCGTATTCAAACTATATTTGGACAAGCCACCAATCGCAGTAACAGTGAGGAAAAAAATCTATGCCCATCCCTTTTTTCGGGGTGGTAATACTAGCGGCAGAACAAGACAGTATGATGCTCTCTATCCTACTGTTACTGCACTCGCTGGCTTGTCAGACTATAGCTATTAAACTTTATAAAACAACCGCTCCGCAGTCCTGTAAATAGTTTAACAATTTGTCACATTGCGCCAACCGACAACAATTACACAATATTAATAGCTGAATGCAAGTAGAAAGTAGAATGGAAGCCAAGTTTGCCAGCTGGTCTCAACCAGTTGCATAAAGGCTGATTTACGGGTTCCACTGCAGCTTCGAATGCCGATATTTGAGGACTACTTCCTGTAGACTTTGCATTAATCAAATCAAATCAAATTTTATTAAAAAACAGCAACACTCTTACATCACCATTAGTAACCCGATCCGATCTACCGGAGTCGGAGCAATTTCGGTCATCTGAGAAAGACAACACCAAAGAAGTTGGACATCACTTATGGACAAACGGATGTATGGCAAAACGAATAAATAAAATGGGCAAGGGAAAGGGGTATGATAGACCAATATGCATAAAAAGGCGTAACGACGTATATTAAAGAACTTACAGAGTTACGTCTTTTTAATGAGACTGTGTTGTCTAAGATAGCGTTGTGCTACGACTTAGGTTTTTGGCTTTAAAAGTTAGAAGAATGTCTCTTCTAAGTTTCTAACTATACTGGATGAAAAATAATTTATTCTACATTTTTAAAGGTCTGTTTTATTTTTAGTCAGCAGCGTCAGTAGCAAGCCAAAACCCAAGGTTAATTTTAATTCAAGTTCAATGCAAATTTTAATTGACTTTATCACATATCATGCACAGGGAGGCAAAGATAGCAATCATTAATATTATGGGACCACCCATTCCCCCATACCCAATAAATTAGAGATCGCAACAAGGAAATGGAGATAGATAGACCTAACCATCTGTCGATGCGAAACAAACAATGGAAGCATCGCTTTCGGATGGAGACCTCCCGATGAGTGACATGGTCCCGGACAGCCTATAAACTCATGGCAACGGTCCGTCGAGGGCGTCGAGAGCGAGCTACGTGCAGTTGAACTGAAAGGATCGCTGAAAATATAAAGGGATGGCGCGAGCTTGTAAAGGCCCTTTGCGCTTTTAGGGTGTTATAGGACAGCAACAGCAGTTTTATAGGCAACCGTATATACCCTAAGCGCGACGTCTTAAATGCTCAATCTAGTGAGTATAACATGATCTTACAAGCGTTACGCAAGTAAGGAAAATAGGTTGCTTAGTTAAAATTGTTCGCGAATTTCCAAGTCACTGTGCGAAGCCTAAATAGTTCCAATTAAGGAAGACGTTGGTATGGTTACATTTATGTAATTTGACCTAATTGCTATATGTGATGTTTTACAGGAAAATTTCCCTAAGTTTATATTTAATTTAGTATTCATATAACCTGCAAGCATACTTTCCGGAAAAAATGTCCTAACATTTACATAATTTTTTCAAACTTTTCATTCCGTAATCGCCATGCAAAGTCTATAAAAAAACGGTAACGGAATGGGGAAAAAAGCTTTTAACGACTCTTTTTTCTACTGTTTAGATGGAAAAGAAGAATCTGAGAAGAAATCACATAAAAAATTCCAAATAAAAAAAAAGCGGGAGAAAAAGGGAAAAATGGCCGATTTACGTCCCACTGCTGGGCTAGATGCGGAGATGCGGAGAATTGACAGTAAAAGTTATATTATAACAATGAAAAATTAGAGAAAAGATGAGAGTTATGGGAAAAGAAAGAAGGTATGATCCCATAGACAAGGAGAAATGAATCCTAAGAGTACCTAAAGGCTTCTCTCACAGTCGTAAAGTACGAATTTACCATCAAGTATCAGGGTGGATTTTTATTTTGTTATCGTATTTTTTTTCACGTCAGTTTAGATTTAAATTTGGTGGGTAGGTAGAATTTCTTATTCTACGCTAGATAGATCCAAAATCTAAATGTGCGAGAGTAAAAATTATTTCGGTTCAAAGATCTTTATTTCTCAGAAGAATTTTACAATTCACTTATATGAGAAACTTATATAACTTAAATTTACATAAAATTTAACATTTACAGAGTGAGCGATAAAAATAAACATGCAATATTGTGCCGCAATACAATATTTATAATTATAAACAAAACGGGTAGACACAGGTACGCCGCTAGGAGAAGGTGCGGAGCGCGAGCGCACTCGGTAACAACAACAATACACGGATACAAAGCAACATGCGGTGTCTTACTTACAAGTACGCTCACGATGCAACTAAGTTGGTGTTAGGTTTGGGTTTATAAGTATTTTTTTGTAATAGTATAATTTTAAGTTAGTAATATATTTTATGGTTTTAATATACATAATTTAATTCATAATATTATTTTATCACTCGTATAAAGGAGTGGTTAGACATATTTTATTATTAGAATAATATCGTTTTTATATAGGTATATGTTCAATTGTATGTATTATATATGAAATAATATATTTATTTCATTTATTAAAACATAGGAAACACAAATATTATTTTACATTTGCATAAAATATTTTGTACTTTATTTCCTTTAAAAAGTGTATAATTATATGTTATTAATAATAGTTTTGGATATTTAATACAAATTAGTTTTTTATTAATTCGTTGAACTTAATAGAATGAAGTAGATGGTACACAATCATTATATATATATATATATATATATATATATATATATTTTTAAATAGTTATGAGTGCGTACATCTATACATCTATATTGTTCAAAACATGCTTCTTTAGTTTCTTTTTAAAGCTAATTAAATACTTGGTTTGGTCGATAGTTGTAGTAGTATGTAGGTATATCCAGGCAGTTGGTGTCTTGCAGCTTCTCCGTCAGATTTAATCCACCTCTCGGTTATTATTATTATGTGTATTATACTTCGAAACGTTTGCACGATACAGCAGAGCTCGTCAAGTTTGCCCGGTTTTATTATGCTTCGCATATTGGCGTAGGGGCATTTCAATGATCCTTGATTGATGTCGTCGTAGTGGTCAGTGACTCAGTGTGATGTGCAGTCTTTTGTGAATCCTTGGGTGCTGGCTGCTTTAGGTTGTAGTTTTTTGCCTGCTCTTTGACAATGGTAGGGATTCCTTTAACGTATTTTATTTTGATACCAGTTTCACCATTAGCTAGGCGACAATCTAGATCTTCTTTCACTGCCTTGAAGTAGATCTGCTGTTGTGGGGTCTTGTCAGGGAATATCTTGACAGTCTCGTTTCCCACTTTGCTTTTGCTGCGCAATATCAATTCAGCGGTCATCGTGGTATTAAAACATACTTTAAGCGGGCGAATTTTGTTTTGAGAGCGTACACCAAGACGAAATGTTTTATCTGGCTCTGGACAATTGTCAATTATTTTGTTTAATATCTGGTTTACCTCTATTTTATCATGTGTATCTTGTTCATTTGGATTGATTGACTCTGGGATGCCGATAACGATCAGGTTTCCCCTCCGCTTGTTACGTTCCTCAAATTCTCTTATCATTTCTTCGGTTTTCAGCACTGGCTCAGATAGTGTCTTCATATTCTGCGTCGTAGATTGTAATTCTTGAACTTTTGTTTGTAATTTTTCCACTTTGTTTTCAAGATTCCGGTTTAAGTTTACGAACTGCTCAATTTGCGTTTTCATTATACCTTGTTCGATTTTTAAGTTATCAGTAGTTGTTATAATATTCTTGGACTGTTCCTTAATATCATTTACATCCTGCGACAGTTTCTGGAAATTCTCAGTCTGTTTTTTGTTAAATGTATTAAGTGTTATCACTAACTCCGTCATTTGTTTTCGCAGTTCGGACAGTTCGGTTTTAATTTGATCGTTATCATCCATTAACTTACGTTTTTGTCGTGTTTGGACTTGCGTTTTAGTATCCGGATCATTTTGCATGCCTTTACTGCTCTGTTCTGAGTCAGACCCACTACGCGCGGTCGGCATGCCACTTCCAGTCGGGGAGCGCACTAGATGCATGTTTTGACGAATATTACCGAAATGTACCGATGCACACGTCAGGCAGCGTATATCAAAAGATCGTAAGGCGCGCGGGAGAAAGCACTCAAAATTCTACTTTACTGCTACACCAATCACGGTTCAATTTACATTGTACCTATTTTTATTAGTAAAAATATATCTTGCGACACGTCTATTCCTTGCGCTCGCTTTGCGCTCACTTTCACAAAAATTATTTCATTTCTAAATTCTAATTTTTTGTACCTAGTCAATTGTAAGACATTGTACTGGGAAATAGGGTCTCCCGGATTAAAATAAGGAACTCCTCCTACCTACCAAATTTAATTCAAATGTAACGCGAAAAAAGAGACAATAAAATAAAAATACGCCTATCATGCAAAAATTAAACAGATCAATAAATATCAAAAACATTACATTACAATAATACTTACCTATAATGCAAGCAAGTGAATCATTATCAAAAAGATCAGCATGATATCAGAGTAGCCAGCGTAGGTACTCAAAAACATCTGAACACTAGGTACTTTATTGTCAAGGAGTTCGAGGTCTCGCAAAGATATTTTTCATTACTTCAGACGCTTGATTATATCTGATGGCGACGGGACACTCTATCCTCCAGTGGCATAAAAGTTTTCCGGATCTCAAAACTCGTTAAAACCGCCATTTTGTTTTTATTTTAAAACCATTATCAGCGCCTACGGGTTTACGAGACGAGCCGTGGCTAGTCATGTGCCGCTAAAGATTATTTCCGAAAAGACGTCCATTTTTCCAGTAACATTCCCCCAGATGAAAAAATTGCAGTAACTTGACATGAATAACGTGTCCTTTTGCGAAAAGATTAACTTAACCGTGCACAATCGCGTGCCGTCTCGAACGGTCGCAACCCGAACCACTACCCCTCTACAAAAGAGAGCGGGATAGATCTAATTGCAGGATCACGCAAAAAATTAAAAGGCGATAGTAGGCGGGCGCCTCAAAATAAACCGCGTAAGCGCCGAATCAGATAATTGCTGTTTGCAACTAAAGTACATTTTTTAAAGATAAAAGCTTTTACCAGATTTAAGAACTCGTAGAAACCGGAGTGCGGTGCGAATCGCATCCAGTGTGACATCCGCCTACGTTAGACGCATTGGGTTTGCCTCACATCATTTTCAGTGATCGGAATTAGGTGAGCTAAATAAAATACCTATTTTTCGCGAGAAGACATAATATAGAGTAGTTACAACTGGGTAAAAAAATATCCCTTATCTTTCTAGTACGAACAAGTACTGACAACAAGTATGAAAACACAGATTACTTAACTTACATATTTCATAGTTTAGGATTGCTTATAATTTAAACAAACAAACTTTACAACCGTTCCATAATAAAAATAATGAATTTTCAACATTACGGTCAGTACTAGCAGTGCCCGAATAAATATCGAATCGGTATTCAAGATTTTTTTTATCCGGTTGTAACCACGCTATATTATGTCTTCTCGTGAAGAATAGGTATTTTAGCTCACCTAAAGGATGACTCACACTTGAAAGGGACGGGACGATCTATCAATTTCTATACAAAGAATCACGTGATAGCTCGGAGCCCTCTGAGGTCACGTGACGTTTTCTATAGAAACTGACAGATTGACCCGGCCCGGTCACTTCCTGGCCTAGTGTGAATCATCCCAAATTCCGATCATTGATCATTTTACATCAGTCTAATTACCACAGTTTTTTGCGCAGTGAACGCAACAGGTGGAACACACATGTATTCCGTTGATCGCATGCGTTTAACGCTGCTTTTATCGCATAAAACAACCGAACCCTTTACTTCACTGTTACCACCAGTATGAAAACCTCCCGGACATATTTTATCATTAGAAAATGCCTGGAAACTTTGTTCTGGACGTATGTAATTAATATGTTTAAAGGTTGACTCACACCGGAACGCGACGGGACGATCTATAACTAAACAACATACTTACTTAAAACTAAACTACTTAAAGTAACTTTTTATTGCACAATAAAAAAGTACAAATGGCGGAATTTAAGTCTTAAACATTATCTGTCATTCAACCGGCTGTTTATTTGTATGCAAGAAAATGAGAGTAAGCGGAAGATGTGAAGATATATGGAAATTTAGTTACTTATAATCAACCTAATTTTACTTGGAATGGGAATATTGTCAGAGGCCGCAAACCATAAACGAATGTAAAGTTAACTTTTTGCACTTTAGTTTGATGCAAAACTTTGTTCCCTCGGACATGTTACTGGGAAAATTACCCGTCTTGGGAAAATACCCGGTAAAGACACATCACTAGGCCAGGCCGACATAAATGCGAACGTAAACCATTTTTATGGACAAGTGATATTGGAATCCGTCATTCGTTCATAGCAAATTCCACGGCATCATATGGTCATTATTGCCAGTGGGTTTATTGTGTTGTAAAGAGTTTTTATGCCTGTTGAATCTTTAAACATCAGTACTAAAAGTCGATTTGATTCAAATTATTGATTGAATACGCAATCGGGTATATTAATTTTTATCTTCCTAGCGTTTTCCCGGCGCATATACCACGACTCAAGCCGTCTGCTTTTGTAACTCATCGCAAGGTTTGGCGCTAGTTTTACGAAAGCGACTGTCATATCACAACCCAGAAGGTACACTAAGCCCTATTGTGATTATTCCGGTTTCCTCACGATGTTTTCCTTCGCCAAACAGCGATTGGTAAATATCAAATGATATTTCGTACATAGGTTTCGAAACCTCTCGAACCTCTCGGCTGGATCCCAGAAGGTAGTCGGGGCAGAGGCAGACCAAAGAAGAGATGGCGGGACGACCTGGATGCCTTTTCTAGCGACTGGCGGAGACATGCACTTAGCCGTGACGGGTGGAGGAAGAGAGGGGAGGCTTTTGCCCAGCAGTGGGAGTCTAGGGTTGCCAACCGTAGTGTACAAATTTGCGGTACATTCGGGGTCGACATGCGGGATTTGGCTACAAAATGCGGGACGCCTTCAACCGACTTATATAAGGTGTATCGGACTGTCAAGTGTCAACGTATTGAAAGGTATACTAAATTACCTGGTTAACTTTCTTAAGAAGAAGAAATTTCTTCTATAGATACGAGTATTAAGCCGATTTAGATCAAGTTTTTGCAATTAGTTTTTATAGTTATAATTTTTTTTATACCTACTAGAACAATTTTACATGTATACACAAAATTAAAAGATCATTTCAATTTAAATAAAATACTTTTCAAATTTTTATATGAAATACTTTTTCAAATTTTATAGTTAGTTTTTGAATAATTCACACTTTCTTATAACTGTTTTACCATTTTTAGCTCAGCGAGCTTCAAACATCTACTATCTTCGTATAATCTGGTTTTCGACCTTATTGCTATTTAATCTTAATAAAAAAAATGTTTTCTTGTTAAGTACCTATGCAATCTTTTATGGAGAAAATGAAACACTTTTGAACATTTTCACACAAAATTATTAAGTTGAAGAAATGTTAAGTTTGGTAAATTTTGGTAGAAATACACGAACAATAGCCAAGTTATCTGGCTAAACAGATACTTTTTACACAAATAAATAGACATTTGTAAAATTTTGTTCAAACTCTATACAAAATTTATAAATTGTGTATTCAGAGTTTTTTTTTCTAAACATCACTTCAAATCACTCTAAATTTCGCTATAAAATATGCGGCGTGAAGTCGGCGTCGCTAGTACGCCTAGGTACGCTTGCAGAGCTGATGGTTAGCGGACATGTCGCTCTGCGCTTTGAGAATATTTATAATGATGAGAGACTGAGAGTACAGAGGAACGTGTAAGTAGTGGATATCGAGATATTGGGGTGACTGAGTAGCCCCTTTGTAGGTATAGTTGTGATCCCTTGGTATGCCTATCGTTTGGTTACTGTACAGTCACGTCTATAAATATCTATACACTTTGAACTTATTACAGGGGAAGAAGGGTCAAAATTGAATAGAGATGAATAGAATTATATATGAAGCCGACCGGATCAATCAATGTCGTATCTTGTGTCTTTTTTGCATATTACTTGTAGCATATACGTTTTAAAACAAACATTAAAAAGTATTTTTGATATGAACTTAGCATTTACGAATATGCACCCATATTGCAAAAGAACCTATTTGTGTTTTGCCTCATTAATAAAGCATTGTTACGAGTAAGAGTTGTAAGTAGTGAGCTAAATTACATCTTCTTAGATTAAATTTATTAAAAAATTGATTCACCGTCATGCACTGGCTCTGAGTCACATTAAAAACCGTTCCTTTTTGTGCTTATTATCCAGTATGGTCTAAAAACGGGACAATCGGCGTCCCGCGCGGCCTCTTTGCGGGACGCGTCGTCAAGACCCCCAGAAACGGGACGTCCCGCGTATAGCGGGACGGTTGGCAACCCTAAGTGGGACACAAAATAGGCTATAAAAAAAGGTTTCGAAAAACTCATTGGTGCGAGTTGTAGATGCGTTTGAACCCGCAATATTGGTATTAACATTCAACTAATAGCACCCTGTAAAGGAAAGTTCCTTTACAGGATGCGTAGACAAGATGCCAATTTTAACGCTCCGTAGCGTACCGTTTTTATCTCTCTCTCTCTATCACTCTTCCGTTTTAGTGCGACTAAAACAGTTGCGGTCCGTTCGCTACTGAGCGTTAGCTATTGGCATCTTGTGTAGGCCCCCAGCACTCGTAACTGACTTAAAATCTTCTCTTCTCTGTCTTTTACTACTTAAGTAACTACATTTAAGATTTCATTAAATAAGTCAGAGAAACACATTTTTGAATATCCATCGCAATCAACCATTACTGTACCAGGCTTTTTCGGCCTGGTACGCAGCGAAGCTATTTTAAAACGTCATAGCCGCACAAAGCCATCCCCATAGCCATCATTATCATTTCAACCGTTTATCGCATACGAGTAGGCCTCTCTTCTTGTACGCCACTGGCCCCGACCCTGGGCTTACCTCATCCAGAAGTGACACGCAGTCTTTTGCTGGCCATAAACGTTCAGGTAATCTGTCAGATCTCCATAGTGAGTATGTCTGCCGGGCATCTGTCAGACAAATTTCCCATACATTTATTGGCAGATCTGGGATATGCCCGAATGTATGTATATGGCCCGCTTTTCGAATATCGTCTCATCGAGCCGACGGACGCTAAGCGCTACTTCCATCTAAATTCTAAATCTACAGTGAAATTCTTAAACTGCATACCGGACTAACATAGACCCGGAGCTGACATCCAATTTCATTTTAGTCTCAAGGGTCGTGGCTATATGAAATGCTTTGGATTCCACGCGATGCTTATATCTCTACGTATTCTTTAAGAGAGAAACGGTAGTTTTTGGATAATCCACTCTGTATTAAAAGTGTAAATTCGTTTATGAATTTAAAAGAAAAAAAATCTCCTATAAACACACAATGCAAGGAATAAATGATATGATATGATATGATATATTTTTAAGGAAATACATAATATAGAATTATAAATTTTCTTTACGCAAACAAAACACTTAGACACTTTTAAATCAATTATATTATCTAGATTACTTATGTTTAATTACCGTATCCTAAAATACCGATACGAATGCCAAATAAAAATTGAGTTTAGATATTTGAGATAATAATTATAATTTTTATATGATAAGAATTAGTAAGATAATAAAACTGAATATTCCGGACACGTTTATCTAGTGTATCAAACCTTATTGTGTATCGAAGTAACTTATGAACTTGTGACGTCTATTATTATGACAGACTATAAGTTGCAATTTCCATGGGAAATCTTAGTGACACTTTCTGCGATGGCTGTATAAACAAATACAGGACTGGCACGTGCCTGAGATATATTCTTCTTCTTTCTAGCGTTTTAGGCATACGATCATCCACATTCTGCCACCATTCAAGGGTTCGCTTTTTCGATGATTTTCCTGTCGTATAAAAACTAGCGTATGCAACAGCTTATAATTGGTTCTTAAAATTCTCAAGTCAATAGACTCGGTTCTTAAAATTCAAGGGTCGTTATAATAATTACGACCCTTGAATTTTAAGAACCCATATTATATCACTGTTGCATAAACTATGCAAGTTACAATCTACTTAAGGCAAGCAACTTCCGTTATTAGAACCTACCACTCTAGCAAGCAATGGGAACAAGCAAGAGAAATCCGGCTCAAACTAGTTACAGAAGAACCCTTGAGAGAATACCCGTCTTGCGTTATTGCACCTGGGTATGTTGAGCTCGCCTCGAGGGTACTCCAGTACTTGCTTCGATGCCAGAGTAAGTTCAATATCCGCTTGTAGATGGTTGACTATCCATGAATCTACCTTATAAAATATCTATCTATACAGAGTACTATTCTGTCTCCATTTATACAGAGTGATTTTTTAGTTACTGACTTAACTCTGTAGTCCATGTGTATGTAGGTCATGAATAAAATAAATAAATTAACAACAGATAAATGAACAAACATTTTAAGTCATTTTTACACAAATTGACTATAGTTTTTTAAGATTTTACGATTTTCACACAAAATTAAAAAAAAAAACTTTAACGGGGCTTTAGTCGTGTCTCTCCGGGACCACGAGGACAATTCGCCCTTGAAAGGTCAGAGGTTCGTTTTCAAAGTTTTACAAGATTTAGTTTTTTTTCTTTTTACTTTGGCTAAGTACCGCAGTAAGCTCAAGAAGGCTTGTGTTACGGGTTGTGTTAGACAACGATATATATAATATAAAAATACATAAATACATAGAAAACATTCATGACACAGGAACAAATATCTGTGTTCATCACACAATTAAATGCCCTTAAATCCCGGGTATTCGAACCCAGGATCATCGCTTTAGCAGCATCACTACAATATAAACCTAAGCATTGTATCGAAGAGCTGGGACAGCGAAGCCAGTGCTTTATGAGTGGGCTGAGCCCACTCATAAAGCACTGGCTTCGCCTGCATGCGCCATAATAGGAAGTGCCATATATATTAGTTTAAGTTTAGCTTTTATTTTTATATTTTTCACCTTTGTGTACTTAATAATAATAATGTCACTAACCGCATGGAGATTTATGTCTAAACTAAATGATTTTTATTTTATTTTTTATTTTACTACCAACTACGGCAACCGATCGCCAAATGTCAAAATCCCTCCAATCGCCAAGTGTCATTGGTGGGGTCAATGCCAAAATCGAAAAAAAAATTGTCTGTTCCATACTAATTGGCGTCCTGTACCGGAATGTATGGAACAGCAACAATTTTTTTCCGCAATTTTGGCAATGACCCCACATAACTACTGAAGCAGTTTTAATATCGGTTCAGCATAAGCTGAACTGAATAATTTTGTCATAATTCTAAAAAAAAGAAAGAAAAAAGAGACAAGTTTCTCCTGTCTCTTTTGTTTACCTTCTGTATACAATCGTAGTTGTATTATGAAGTTTTTTTTAATCAAGAATATGTTGTGTATCTATCTCCTTTAATTGTGCCGTTTAGCAATACGTACCTGATATGGATAATTTTATATTTTCCGCAGGATATGTACTTGAGAATTCTCTGAATTATCACCACTGTAAGATGGTTGTTTACCACTTAATTTTGTGTAATTTATCATATTAATCGTGTAAAGGAGCATTGTTTTTGCCTGACTGATATAGGGGCGTTAGCCTGAACTGGACGAATACTCGAACAGCATGCCTACCACGAACATGAAAAATTGGCATTGACGGGAATACCTCTTTGTCACTCCAATAGGCAAGTGTGACAGAGATGGTAATACGAATCGTTCAATTTTCGTGGTAGGCATGCAGGTTAGACAAGCCTCGACAATTGAACCCGTTATTAAGTTCTGAGGTATCCGATACGGCTAAACTGTCGATTGAATTTCCCTATTTGCGATAGATAATAGCTAGCTCGATGTCCTTTTATGTTTTAGTTCAATGGATATCGACATGTTGTCTAAAGTTGGCTAGCTAGGAGAGCGTTGGTGGCCGAGTGGTATACGACTTGGATTTTCAATCCTCAAATCGGCTCGTACCAATGAGTTTTTCGGAACTTATGTACGAAATATCATTGAATATTTACCAATCGCTTCGTGGAAAACATCGTGAGGAAACCGGACTAATCCCAGTAAGGCCTAGTTTACCCGTCAGTAGTCAGGTGGCAGTCGCTTTAGTGAAACTAGGCAAATCTTGGGATTAGTTACCAAAGCGGACCCCAGGCTTCCTGAGCCGTGGCATAAGCCGGAAAAACGCTAGGAAGATGAAGATGATGATGTCTAAAGTTGGCTAGTTATTAAAATTAAATATAGTTTTTTTACCACTAAGCGGATATAAAGAATGCAGAAAAAAATACTTCACTCGTCTTATTGTGCGGGATAGTTCTGTTTTATTGAAAAGGTCCGCAAGGTCCAAAAAATTTAATAGAAGAGATAGGCTTTTTTTTCTTTAGCAGGGCTTACCATTTATTTGTCGCGTCATGTCTTCAGATGGTGGAGGCCACAGGTGAGGTCTCGGTAGCACAGTTGGCAGAGCGATTGACGTGTTTCCCAGAGTCGCAGGTTGGAATTCCCGCCCGAGATCATGATTTTTTCCAGTTTTCCTTTATTTCTAAAAAATTTGGGATCGTTCGCAAACGTTTCTGCTTAAAAATACAATTTTAAAATATATACTGATTACCACGATACCTTACTTATGATACATACTCATTAAAATAAATTCCGTTATTTGATCGACGGTGATAATAATCAAATGATTACTAATACAAAAACAATCCTACGCAATTTATCTGAAGATAACAATTGTCATGAACTCATGATAACGCTAACACACCAAGTCAGCAATCAATATCGTAAGCGAAAGACAATAGACGTCTTCAAAAATGAAGAGTGCTATATATTTCGTGTTACTCGTTCATCTTACAAACAATGTGTTCAGTGAAAAAGTTCGATTTGATAACTACACTTTGTTTCATATTCACGTTGACAGTTCGGAACAAGTGAAAATACTTCGTAATCTTCAAGAAACAGACTACCGGTATGACTTCTGGACCGATCCCGTACCGTCAGCAGATTTCGTGCAAGTTATGACAAGTCCGGAGGATAGAGCTGGGCTTGAGAAATTATTGACGGAGAATAATATGAATGCGGAAATCCGAATGAACAATGTACAAGCGTAAGTATATAAAGCGTATCAACTCCTTGCTTCTTTAGTTCTTTCTCTTGCTGAGTCGAGATCTCCTCCGTGTATGACATTACTCCGGATTACAGCTTTACAGGCATTTGCAACTTCCAATGTGCTTACCATGAATTCTTCGTAGCCGTCATCGATAGCGACTGCGCGATTCGATACTATTTCCATCTCGCTCCTACCGGTCAAGAACTAGTCAATGCAATAACAGAACGACGTAGACTCTAGCGACTACTAGATATTTACGGTAAATGTCAAACTCGGGGTAAGCACACAAGGCATTATGGACCTGGACAGATAGCGATTTGCCAATTTGGTTGTCCCCAGTCTAGTCTAGTGTGAAGCCACACATGGAATGAAATTATTAGGAATCAAGCACCAAAACTTCTATGGTCACGAGATGCCCGTCGTGTCCCAAACTATATTAATATAGTATCACTATCTTACGCATCATTTTGTTAGAAAGTTAGAAGGGTTTTTGAGCGTGAAATGCGAGTGAGTCGTCTTTTTCTGATTTTTGCATTATCCTCATGTATTTAGTCCCACACACATTTATCAGATCCTTACACAAACCTAATCGACTAATTATGGACTTAGATCATCCTTTAATATTTACTTACATTTATTTAGGTATGGTACCATTAATTTATTACACTTAGTAGTTGGAGCTGTAGTGTATCTTTTCTACCGACATTAACTTTTTATACAATTTCAGATTCATCGACAAGCAAACTATAAAACGATACACAAAAAACAATATTAGAAGCATGACATGGGACGCTTATTATAGTTTAGAGGACATTTACGCCTGGATAGACGATATAGCTGAACTATATCCTGAAGTCGCTACCAAAGTAATCGGTGGTAACACTTACGAAGGTCGAGAAATTGTAGGGATTAAGATCTCTCACGGATCAGGAAAGAAGAATATCTTCCTCGAAGGTGGTATTCATGCTAGAGAATGGATATCTCCTCCGGTAGTTTGCTATATTCTGGCTGAACTCTTGACCAGCCAAGATGAAGAAGTAATGGCAGCTGCTAGAGACTTTGATTGGCACATTTTCCCTGTTACCAATCCTGACGGGTACAAATGGTCCTTTGAAAGTGTAAGTACTCTAAATAAATAAGTATAAGTATTTTTCTGTTTACCATTTTTTTGCGCGCTATATCCAAGATAGAACTGCATTGTGAGTTAGTTAGTTAAACCTGCAAAGCCCAGGGTAAACCATTATTTTACTATTATTAATTTTAAGTGCTAAATGTACCATAATGTTATTTAGTAACGCGATGCTTTGAAGAGTACAGCTAAAAACTTAATGCAATTCACCATCGAAACCTTAGTAATAGCACTTTCCAAATTATTTCGCTTAGAACTGCTAGTTTTATTTTCGTGGAGAAGAATTCGTGGAAAATCTGGAACTTATAAAGTGGTCGATGGATTCTAACTAGCACAAAATGCTTCAGATAAATATGAGTAATTGTTGTTATTTGTTTTGGGGTAAGCTCTCAAAAGTTTTAACTTCCGTACTTTAGCTATAAATGGAAATTGTAAGTATGTACTATTTAATAGTTGTTGGTGAACCGCCTTCAAAGTTCTAAAACAGGAGGTACGGTCAACGGTAACGCAGGCCGCAATAATATGTGACACGTCTTACGCTCCTGTCGCTGTATAAATAACATTCTGCATATGGTCTATCACAAGATTGTATTGCCGGTAACGGTACTGAATTCGGCTGTATCTCTTCTTACTTTACGATTTAGTTTTATTTATGTCCGAATATAGATACCACATACCTAGGTGTCTAGGAAGTAGGTGGTCCTATTATTTTTTACTTCAGATCATTAATTAGTTCAGATGGAATATTAAATCAAAGGGAACACACTCAATTTCTTTCTCTCTCTCTCGTAGCTCAAACTTTACTTTAGGAAAGAACTATTTGACCACAACACTAACTTTACAGTTCAGACTTTGGCGTAAAAATCGCCGTCCTTTCGACAATGGCATTGGCGTGGACTTGAATCGAAACTGGAACAGCAACTGGATGAGTATGAACCTTTTCAATATTAATTACTATCATAATCAATACTGTATTTCTTGAAGGTATTTCATTTTATTTTATTTTCTTTATTGGAGAAACAACAGAAGTAGGTGATAGTAAAGTAGTTAAATCTCAAGTAAATACATAGGTAATGCGTTAAATATACACTTATTTCCTTAAATGTTCTCACTCTCTCGAGGTAAATGGAAAGGAAAATGGTGGAAAATGCATTCCACTTGTCAATAAAGTTTTCTCTTGTGCCTTGATATCCTCACAACAAAATTCAACTTATTGATTGATTTGGTACACACGTGGCTCAATTTGATGATATCGCAGGCTCAGGTTATGGTGTTAGTAAACACGAGGTCAAACAACAACTTTGCTCGCTTTGTAATACATATATTTTTCAGCACACGGTGCCAGCTCTAACCCAGCTTCTGATGTTTATGCGGGACCGGGGCCATTTTCGGAGTTGGAGACCAGGTCAATGGCAACATACATGAGAGCAATTGGAGACCAAATGGAAATGTTCCTCACGTTCCACTCGTATGGGCAAATGCTGCTGTTGCCATTCGGAAATACTTCTGAACCTCTGGCAAATTATCATGACGCGGTAAGATGACAAATTACTTTTTCTTCTTTCTTCTTCCTGTCATTATTCTACATTCTTCCATTATCCCCTATCTCTCGTCATCTCAGTACTTTCATTTTCATTTTCATAGCCTTTAAATCCCGAAACTTCAAGTTACAATATGTCCCGGAGTCCGGTGTGCCTCTTGGTAAAGGCCTTCTCTAACATTTTCCATTGTTTCCTATCTTTTCCAACTCTCCTCCAGTTACTATCCACTGTGACTTTTAGTTCGTCCACCCACCTTTTGCGTTGTCGTCCCTTGTTTCGTTTGCCATTCTGTCAGTCTCTTACTCCATTTATCCTGAGAGCGTCTCAACCCATCAATCCATCACCATTTTATTTGGTCTATCTTAGTGAGAATATCGATCACGCCTGTCCGGGCCCTTATGTCAGTCTTTCTTTTCTTGACAATTTTCTTATATTCAACATGCTTCTTCTTCTGTATTTATTTATCTACTTATCAACCAGTAAAGATATGAGGTTGCCATTTTATAGTATGACGTGACATGCAACTTCTACCTACCGACCTAACAAGGATATAAATTTAAAAGCGATCTATTATTGCTGATATAGGCATCCGCATAATATCATTAGCCCTATATAATGCGTCCAAAAACTACATATCCCATATACCCAAATAAAAAAAACTTCTTTTTTACGAAAATTTTCTTACCTGTGAAAATATTAATTATAGTTAGTTTATATTATCGACTTCGATGATTTTATTTTTTCAAATTTCGAATATCTCTGACGGACAAGAAAATTTGATTTGACCTCTATTCTAATATTAGTCGAGATGGCGTTTAGTTCCAAACGAAGTGCAAACAATGTCGGACGTTATTTGATATCGAACGATATGAAAATTGGGGCCAGCTCTAGTTTGTATGTGCATTTTAAAAATATAGAAATATCAAAAATGTAAAGTTAGAAAAGTTTTTATTCATAAAATTCATAATGGCTGTCGAAATATATGTGAATTTAACGAATAATGGAGAGCTCATGATATGTGTGTATCTAAAGCAGTGTATGTAATTGTAAATAATTAGACATTAAAACTGGAGTGCGGGTTTATGAAACGAGGCGGCAGCCAAGTTTCATTATATACAATTACATAAACTACTAATATATTCTTAAACATACCATTATTACTTATGTGACCAAACCATACGAAACTCAAATACCTTTGTATGGAAGTGGTCACATGACTTTTTGTCCACATCTGCCCCGGAAACATCTGCCATTCCCCTAGATTTTTTTTTAAATCGGCATTTGCAATAAAAGGTTGTCTACGAAACATCTTAGACATAAACCCGTCCGCAGATTATAGTACTGTGTGTTTTTAAATTTCCAGATGAACATTGGTCGTCGTGCCATGGGGGCCCTGTCTGTTAGATATGGAACGGAATATGTCACAGGCAACATTGTAGAAGTTTTATGTAAGTATCTTCGAGCAATACGGGCTACCAACACATTGGAAGGGAGAAGTCATAGCGACATCTTACCGCACAAATTATTGCCACTTTTTGCGGGGAGAAACGTGCACACTGACTCACTTTTCACACATTGCATACAAAAACCAATCTGTAATGATGACACTAACACAGAAAATTATAAAATTAAACAAACAAATCTCGCACACGCATTATGGGTATAGATTAGTCACAACACAGACCCGCGTATGCCCATTGGGGCTTGTACCTCGGCAGAGGGAAAACTGTACGTATGCCGACTTCCCTCCCTGTGTTGCTTGAAAGTAAAGTAATATGGAGCATTTATTTTTATATTAAACAGTGACAACTGAAAACAATACCACATAGATTATAAATTGAAAGAGATGTAGGTATACTACAGAAAAAGTGACCAAACCCCTCGGTGAGCAAGGCTGAGATCGTTAGCAGCAACCTCCTGCTTTCGCGGCAGACGCCCTAACCACTGGGCTATCCGATCACGGCAGCCAGAGTTAGTTAGTAACGTAGTCACGAATAAATCCATTGTCTTAGACGAGATGTAACCTCGCGACTGAAATCATCAAGTTATTTTCGATAATCATTAGTTTCTGACATCGTAGACAGTAGTTTATAAATTCTGAGATAATGCGCAAAAGTCAAAAAGGTCACAAACTATAATTGCTGTCCTCCGGGACCGTAAGTCTCATGTTCAAGTTATTATATTACTAGTAAAAGTATTTGGTTAGTATCAGAAAAGAGGGCCTTAAGAATATTTCCATGACACACGATAATTTATGAACATATTTCTCAATATTAAACTCAGTAACTCGAGTATTTATGTGGACTTTTACAAAATATTGGTTGAGCAACGTCTGCAGCCAATGCTCCTGTCGAGTACTGCTCAGAATTCCATGAAGTTGTAATTTTTTTTCTATGGGAGCGACACTTTACGTACAAGGGGTAATACACAAACAGTAAGTGGGTAATACATACATGCATACATAAACTCATTCCCAAAAGGATAAGTACCTACCTAGAAACTGATCATGTTTCTGAAGAAAAATTGTGACATTGCAACGATAAATTGCTAGCCCATCGCCCACAACGCACTTTAACCCATTATCCCTGTTGGCTTACACAGCAGCTACGAGAAAAAAAAGGGGTGGTGACATTCTTCACCCGACATCACACGGGGAAGGGGGTAAAAAGGGAGTTGAATATTTTCTATACCCCGGGAACATCATCGAAGAAGGTCCAGTGCGATGTTAAGTTCCATGATGATGTTTGATCTTCTTCCAAGTCGTTCCCTCACTGCTGAGAATCGTGACTCCGCAAACGGTGAACAAGCTCTCTCCGTCGGTTTCGTTGCATCGCTTACGGACACTTGCAGGTTTTCAGAAATCTGATTTGACCAATGTTTCGGACTACGGCCACTAGATCTTTTCCCCTCTACTTTCCCCGATAAGATCAAGTCTGCTCCTCTGTGTGCAATATGGCCACGCATAATGTGCTCTAAGCAGTTTGTGTACAGATGCCGATCATTATCAATTTATGCTGTTTGAGGATTGAGAGGTTTGCGCAAAAGGCCGTTCAGAAAACAATATACATAGTATGTACAACATAATTCTGCACATTTTCTTTTTCATTTTCTGCAAATTAAATAAAAATAAAGATTTCGTTTCAGACGTTTTCGTTTCGAAACGTTTCAGACGAAGCCACAGGCGGCACCGACGAATGGGTGAAGGAACATCTCCACGTCCCCCTAGTGTACTGCTACGAGCTCCGAGATCGGTTCACATACGGCTTCCTCCTTCCACCAGAACAGATCCGGCCTACCGGCGAGGAGACCATGGACTCGGTCGTGGACCTGATCCATCAGGCGAGGCGGTTCGGCTATATGCGTAGCGGTGGTGTGACGGTTACGGCGTCTGTGATGGTTTTGGCTATTGCATTGTCATATTTTTTGTAAAAAACATTCACAAGATCAAGATCCCCCCTTGATCATGTGTTTTTTTATGGTATGAAATTGGGTCATTTGTTTATCTATGAAGCGGGTGGAAAATGATGCATCACGGCTGATATGTTCCTATTTATTAGTTCTTGCCTTGTAAGCACCAAGCAGAAAAAAAGTGCTATCAATATTCTTATTTACCCACCCTAGAAACAAATCCATGGCTAGTCTTTCCCCTCAAATTATTGGATTCATTTTAGCGATTATCATACATTAAGGATGTGACTTTATTAATTTTATATAATTTTTTCGGTTCTAAGTGCCTTAGGTATATGTATAGCGCTGACAGGAAGGAATTAACCCAGATATTTTTTTAAATTTAATATGCACAAATAAGCACCGGCAGAAACGTATACAGCCACATATTAATGAATACTTACCTATGTGTCGCTTAACTTCAAGCTCGGGTAAATCTATTCGACATTCTCAGCAAATACTTATCTACCTTTTCTGAATACCAAAGTCGCATAATCTGAAAGATGGATTGACCCGAGTTTCACGTTAAACACCCATTGAATAGACGACTTTATGTTACGTATTAAATGTAAAAAATGCTGTTTACGAGTAAGACACCGATTAATTTGCTGAAAACGTTTGCTTCGAACGAAGTTTTTTGACAGTTAGATAAGTATCTAATAAACATTTTTTTATTCCACTTGTTTTTTTTTCCTCGCATTCGAAATGAAAAGTAGAGTGTGTGCGCAGTTAAAACTAAGAGGGCGTCGATCTTCCAGTGGCGCCCACATTGGTTTCTATTTATTTAAATAAACTTGCTCTTCACTATCCAAAATTATTTCATAACAGTTAATGAACTTAACTTATTGGTGTCCACAAAGTACATATTTATTAAAAGTAGGTACGTGCCAATAGTAAACAAAGTGAGTGAACCAAATGACAAGAAAATTCTTTAACTTGACAACTAAAATAATGGTCGCAAAACTTTTATAGCTAGTCCCTAACTTACTTTAGGCA